>CM074123.1:47577500-52577500 GCA_037177725.1 Cyamopsis tetragonoloba
GCAAAAAATAACTGCCGCTATGATATTAGAGATAACAAAAAGATGAGTTCAAAATCCTGCGAACCCCATAAAATAAAAAAACTAACTTGACGGTTTCCAAAAAAAAAAACTAAACAAATAAAGTAAGACAATCAGCACATTTTCTATTTATAGCTTTTCTCAAACAAATTCTTTGTTATTAATTGAAATTTGTGAATTGTGATGAAACCAGGTAAACAATGTGAGTCATATTTTTGTCGAGAGCTTATAGTTGAAGTGGTATAAGGAGGAGCTTTTAAAAAACTTAAGAAGAAGGATTTGATCTTGGTGGGGTAGACGTAGGAGTATTGTAGTGTGGGGTGTGTGTGTTTGACCGATAAAAAAAAATGTGAGTCATATTTTCTTATTTAAATACTGTTTTGGTTCATTAGAAAATAGTACGATTAGAGATTGAATTCTATATCCACATACACATATTCTCACCAACTGAATTACATAATTGGAGTGTACAAGAAAGAGATAAACTATTCAAAGGGGTGTTGTGAACACCTTCTTGCTACATTTCAAGTTAGAGATGCATTTAATTAGATAATTAGGTATAATCAAATAATTTATTATACCGAGTTTTCTCTATATTACATTCCCTTTTATATATAAAGCACATTCGTGCTATTTCGTAATCACTCAATAATAAACTCTCAAATTTTTCTTTCAGTTCCTTTCTCTTATCTTTAAAACCATGAACTCAAAATAAAAAATATATTAACAAGAGTTGTAAAAACTCAATGTAACAGTATTTGAAGTTTCAAAAGGAATAAATTCTGAAGTTTATGGGGTCCTCAAATCAGAAGAACCATGTAGATATTTTTTGAAATGTAAATATATAAATTAAGTTAGGTAAATATATATATCACGCAAGAAATGGGAAATAAATTACGTCACGTGGCACTGTAGCACTGTAGCCACACAGCATAACAAACTGATTGGTCTACCCTCTGCTCTTACATTTATATCTTGTTTTATGTTAGTTATGAATATAATTATATAATTATATAATAGCATATGTAGCATATACTCAAATTAACGTTGCCATACATTAAAGTTTTAATGTTTATATATTGCTCATATATAGTACTATGTGTTATGGATCTCAATCAGTTATTAATTACATAAAAACATACATATCTGAATACATATCTGAATATTCAGATTTAATTTTTAATTAATGTATTTTTTTATAAAAAAAAAAATAATATGTGTTATTGACTAGTATTCCTGTATTTAGGTCTAGTTGAGATTTAACCATACGAAATTATCCTAGTTTTTATAATAGAGATAAAACTAAAATGTTATATATAGACGTTATAACTTAGTTGGATTGAGGTTTAAATTTAATAGCCTTAAAAGTTTCAAAATACAAATATCAAATTTTTGAAAATTCACCATAAATATAAGGTACATATTTTTTCATTAATCATTCTAAATCTTAATAAATTATCGACTTAAATAAAATTAACATCATCACACTTTGAAGGAGAATAAGAAATCATGTAACCTAACTTTAAATTTAGTACTTGCCAAAATTTGAAATTGAAGTTGGGAAGCCACATTGATTGCCCCCATCACGATCTACCACCTGGCAATGGGTGCCACCACCCCTGACAAAATAATTACAAAATGGCATATAATTATCTAACACATGCTCACTATGTAAAAAAATAAAAAATAAAAAGCTCTTCAACTCTTCATAAATAACTGAGTTATTTAAATATGCTTACACACGTGAATATAAATTTAATTACATGTATACAAAAAATTATTAAGAGTAATAAAATTTATTTCAATATATGATTTCTAGAGCTCAAAAAAATGTTTTGGTGCTTTATTTTCTCTAAAACTTTTCGCTCAATTAATTTTTTATATCATTATACATTTATTGTTAAATTACTTTTGCATAATTCAAAATTAATAAAAGTAATATGTTACAAGAGAAAAATTCTCTCTTTAGTGATTAATTAAGTGAAATGAGAATGAAAGATAAATTTAGAAATTACTATAATTTGTTAGATAAATTTAATAACTTTATTTAGATTTGTAAATTTTTTCAATTCTCATAATTCTTTTTAGAGAATTTTATATATAACGACAAATGGAGTAGTTTGTATAAAATCATTTCCAACTCAAATTTATTTGTATGTTACCCACATAGTTAAATTAGTTTAAAGATTTGTTAACATATGTTCACTTATTTCTTTTTTAAAAAAAATCACTAAATTATAACTAAATTTTTTTAATTAAGATACACTCAAAAAAATATATGTCGTCAAAGAAACTGATTTTATAAAATATGTAAGAATAGTACATTAGCATTTATAAATCCTAATGTATAGGTGCTAACATACTCACATATTTTATAGAAAATATTAATATGTAAGCAAACTACAATGTGAAATTTTTAAATACACCTAAAAGTATAACTACTAACTTACTATTTCTAGAAAAATATTTGAGAGTCGGCTAGGAAATTTTATTTTAATAATACTAATTCAAAAAATTAAAATATTAAACAAAAACTTATGCTATATATAAAATACTAGTGGAGAGGATAAACCTTTCCATGCTCAATTCTATTAAGGTAATCGGATGGAAATACCCAACAAAAAAAAAACTAAATAAAAAAGTACACTGATATTTTCTATCATAAATAATTTTTAATAAAGCATTTATATTTGTATATTAAACCTACTATAAAAAAAAATTATTGATTTGCCACTACTATTGTCAAGGTTTTAAATTGCGATTATAATCGCGTTATATTAAATACAATTAAATGGAGTTAGATGCTGTCATTACGAACTATATATAATCACGATAAAATGCAATTTTGATAACCTTTGAAATCATTACGTTTCTATTTGAGATTTAAAACCTTGACTATTATACCATTGTGTATTCACTACAAAAAAGTCTCTTTAACAACAAATAAATTTTGTCATTAAACTTATTTATTCGGTCACTAACACACCCAATAAACTAGGTATTCAAATCAGGTGTCCTCAAATCATGTCTCACCAATAGAATATCGCCATGTCATTGAAAATATTTCCTTTAATTTTAATCTTTAATTTCCTAATAAGATTTTTTTAATACGTGGCAATATTTTATTATGGGACATAATTGAAGACATGATTTTGGGACACTGATTTAAATCCATAAACTAGTGACTAAAATTACTAGACGTGATGTTTATGTGATTGTGGAATCATGGAAATGAAGTGATGAAGCGTCGGTGAGAAATGGGTAAGTTAATGTGAGAGCAATGCATGAACGAGAGAAGAAAAGAGAGTAGTGGGCATACATACATGGAATTCAAATCAGGTATTCTCAAATTATGTCTCTAATTATGTTCACCAATAGAATATCGTCATGTTATTAAAAATATTTTCTTTAATTTCAATCTTTTATTTTTTAATAGATTTTTTATAACATAACGATATTCTATTAGTGAGACATGATTTATGACATAATTTAAAGGCACATTATTTGAATCCACGTACTTGATACATGCAATGGAATTGAAGAGTGTGAATGCAACTTCACGTTATTGGTCACGTGCTGTTGAGCTGGATTTTATGATTACTGTGAAGGAAGGTAACTTGTGATGTGAGGTTCCCATTAACAACTCTACTCTCTCCTAACTCTTCCACTCTTCATTCATATTAGTTATAGATTGAATTCCAACGTATTGTGTGTAGTAACATAACTATAAGGTGTGGCGTCACTATTACAAAATTAATTATATAATTCACTTTTAGCAACATAATTTTTATAAAATACTAATTAAAAAAAATAATACTGCAAATATAAAAAGATAATATTTATTAATAATTTGGCAACATTTTTTAAATGTTACTAAACAATGTGGTCTTTATATAATATTTATGAAAAATATTACAAATACACAAATGCAATATTTTTAACGAATTAATAATATTATTTTAACAATTTAATTTAACAATATTTTTTAAAAATTTCTAATGAGAAATTGTGTTGTAGTAGTGATTATACACTTAACTAGTGGTAGAAAGATTTATCATTTATAGTGATTTTACAAACTTAATGACCTCAAGGGTTGGGTAATGGGTTAAGTATACCCACGAACCCAAATAATCCAACCTAAACCAAATTAGTTTTTCGAGTTGAGTTTGGTGATTGAGTTTGTTCAAGTATTTTTTTAGTATATCCAAATCAGTTTGAGTTGAGTATTGAATTTACATTTTAAAAACTCTATAAACTCAACTAAATCCGAATTACCCAAACCAAATTACTAATATGTCGTTTTACTCTCTTCTTGTCCTCCGTCCTCGTTATTTTCTTGTTAAATAAAGATTTAAGAGAAAACAAAAGGAACAATCGCTAGAACTTCACCTATTTTATATCCTTGTCATCCCACTCTTAAAACTTAAATATGAACAAATAATTTTTTTTTTCTATTTTTTATATTATAACTATAGAACTAATTAATTATTTTATTTATGATTCACCTCTCATATATGAAAGATACTTTTGGTCTTAAAAAAATAGACAGGCGACAACAGTACACTTACCACGGTTCTTTTTGAGAGGTTTACTTACCATGGTTTAAGTGTCTAAAAAAAGTGAATATCCACAATAAGAAAATATTTACATTTTGAATTAATTAATGACCCATTTTCATATGCATGGGAGAACTATATAAATGCATGCATATATGGTGTAAATGAGATAGAGCCTAGAGAAGTGTGCATAGTAACAAGCCACAATTATACTATAGGAGATCCTAATGGAGAGCAAGTTCGTTTCGGTGGTGGTTGTGGGAATATGCTTAGTGCTAGGGTTAATGTCCGAACATGTTGAAGCTAGGAACTTGAAAAAATTAGCAAAGAAGGAGGATGTGAAAAAGCCCGAATGGTTCTTCGACAGCGTCCCCTCGGGAGGGTATGGCGGTGTTGGTGGAGTCGGTGGAGGTAGTGATGGAGGATACGGAGGTGATAGTGGTTTAGGAGGCGGATACGGAGGTGGTAGTGGTTTAGGAGGTGGATACGGAGGTGGCAGTGGTCTAGGTGGTGGATATGGCGGAGGAGGTGGTAGCGGAGGAGGCGTTGTGGCCGGAATTGGCGGTTATGGAGGCATTTACAAAGGATTTGGGGCTGGTATTGGTGGTGGTGTCGGTGCTATTGGTGGAGTTGGTGGTGTCATTGGTGGTGTTAAGCACATTCCCTAAACTCTAAGGGCTCATCCCTTAAAAAAAATTAAGGAGTTCAATTCCATTATTTGTGATAGCAATAGTAGAATAGTAAGCATAAAACTTAGTTAAGGCTCTATAAATATGGTTAGTGTTGTTCACTAATCAGAATTTAAAATTTATCTCATAACTTAAATGATAAACATGAATGTGTAAGATAATTGACAAATATTATCGTCTTATCGAGATAAATCTCAAATTCTGATTAGTAAACAATCCTAATAATATTTATAGAAACTTACCTAAATTTTATCTTAATAATAATTATTAATTAATAGTGTCTCATCACTTTCATCAAATTTCCCCTTAGTAATATTACTTGTTAGTTTGTTTTCTAGTAAAGTTATGTTCTCACAAATAAATAAATTCATGTACCTAGATGCTTCGCTCGTTGATTAGATGTAAAAGATCCCAAATGTACTACCATCCCTATGTATTAATCTACATTATATATGTCATATGTTGCTGGTAAGTTGTAATTAGATCAGTTCATGAATTATGGTTACTTTTTTTTAGTAGTGAGTATTATGCTATTTTTTTTAAGCATGCTCTAGGTTGCGGTTATAATTAATTTTGAAAATTGATATTTTTTTTTATAAGAAAGTATAATAGCCGAGGATTGGATTCAGATACCTATACATATATGTTCTTATGTGCTTACCAATTTAGCTACATAACTAGGACTAAAACTGATATTAAGCAATTAAATCTTTTTTATTAGTTATTTAATTTTATGAGAACCCCCCCCCCCCAAAAAAACCTAATGTTTTAGAATACTTTCAAGTGTGATGGATAATAAAGTCCAACATCGCTCATTGATCTCTTGCTACAGTGTACTATATGTGAAAAAAATAATGTTACAGATATAAAAAGGCAATATTTTTAAATTTTTCTTAAATCTTTTAGTAACATGGTCTTTATACAACATTTTTAAAAAATATTGTAAATGCATAACAACATTATTTTTAGACATTTAGCAATATGTTTTTCAATAATTTAGCAATATTTTTTTAAATATTACTAAAGGTCAATTATGTTATAGTACCTGGTGTCTTAAAAAGACTTTATATTAATTCACCTTTACCAAACTATCTCGAGTAGAGTAGCTATAATAAGGTGCGTTATGGTAATGACACATCTCTCTTCTCTTAATCACATGTGTATGTTGGGGGTTTGATTCTTTCTTAGTGGAAACGGAGCGATATTTTAAGATCACCTAACAACCGTTTCATATGAGCTCAATTTCAAAAATAAAATTACTCACTAATTCCAACAATAAATAGCCTAAATTAAAAAAATTATGTTTTTTTTTTCTTGTAAGAATCACTCATTAATTTCTCCTAGAAAGGAATAAGCCTGAGTTTTATGGTCAATGACTTAGTTGGAAATGACTCTTAAATAAGGTGTCATTCCAATCCAAAATAGTAGAAAAAAAAAAAAGGCTCCCTTTGAAAATTTTAAAGATCATATATAGCATCAATATTCCAAAGCCAAACTTTCTTTTCTTGTTTGAATTAAGTAGTGAACAATAATGCTTTAGTATATATTCTCGAGTTAATTCAAAGGATAAGACAACGCACTCTTAATTGTTGCTTTAATTTCAACAGAAAATCTTAATTTGCCTCTGAGCAGAGATTATTATTGAGAGTAGATTTCTTGTGGGAAAAAAAAAAGTATCATTAATGCAATCTTGTGGGTACACCTCTGTTTTTTATCCTTCTAAATCCCAAGCATTTACTAGTGTCCTAACCGATAAAACTTATATGTTTGTAATTATTTTTAGTATACTATATGCTTTAATGACATACACATGCTATGTAAACTTTATTAAATGTGTTATTTTATCTTGTTACTGACTGATTGTCCTTTAAAATTTTTATACATCGGTTATATTTTTTTAATTGATAAATACACACTGACACTGAAATTAAATTTCCTATCTCCTATAATTTGTACTATTTTTCTTTGCCATTTGTCAAGATTTTAACCTTGACTTCTACCCCTCCAACCCTTAAATGCTTAGTACATAACCATTTAGACTGATATCCTTGGTCGTGAACGGTTATATAAAGAAGAGAGAGAGTGAAAAATCATGGATCGCGAAGTCACTTAAGTTGGCCAATGAACTGTGAACATGCATCTATTTAGCAACGGCCTTGCTACCTTGAAAATATTAAAAAAAATAGAAAAAACCACCCATTTAGCGATAACCTAGGCTGTCGTTATCTTGAATTTTTTTTTAAAAAAAGCCCATTTAGCGACGGCATAGGCCGTCACTACCTTGAAAATATCATTTTTTTTTAAAAAAAAATCTCACCCATTTAGGTGGTCACAAGAAATATATTTTTTTTTAAAAAAAACCCACCCATTTACCAACGACCTAAGCAATCGCTACATTGAAAATATTTGAAAAAAAGATTAGCCCATTTAGCAACGCCCTAGGCCGTCGCTACCTTGAAAATATAATAAAAGACCCACCCATTTTGGCGATGGCCTAGGCCGTTGCTACCTTGATAATTTTTAAAAACCCGTCCATTTAGCGATAGTTAGGACCATCGCTACAATGCGCAAATTTTTTTTTTTTTTAAAAAAAAAGATAAAATTCCTCCAATATCGACAGCCTAGGCCATCGCTAAATTAGCAACGGCCGGGACCATTGCAACTTTGCCTCTAGAAATATTAAAAAAATAAATAAAAAATTTCTCTCCACTATAGCGACGGTAAAGTTGTTGCTAATTTAGCGACAATCAAGGCCATCACTAACTGTTAATATACCGTTGCAACTTAGCAATGGTATCGAGCCATCACTATTTTTACGTAGCTATATTACTACATTCTTGTAGTGATATTTGATAAAAGGATTATTAATGCTTCATTGAAATTATAAAATGACAAATAAAATGAGACAACTTTTTTAAAAAAAAGATACATAATATGGACGGAGGGAGTATCAAACTTAAAACACAATATATTACTACCATATAGGAAGGGAGTAATTTAAAAATCATACTCTCTCTGGACTTAAATATATAAAAAAAATCTCTATGTTTTTTAAGTAAAAAATATAAGCAAATTTTAACAACTTTATTCTTATTTAATATAATCATTTCTATTGTGTCATTAATTTAATGAACTACTTTATTTTGAAATTAGACAGAGAAAGTAACTTTGCAATGAATTATAAGAATGACATTTTAATAATTGAACTTTGTCTTTTGGATAAAAACAAAAAAATTAAATGTAACTAATAAGATTTCTTAACATGTATTATCTACGTTCTTTTTTATTTGTCAAGAGAAAAAAAACTGTTCTTATTTATCTTTTCACTTGTGAGTATGCGCGCATGAGTACATACGTGTGTGTCTATTTATAAGCCCCTAAAAAAATTTTACACATATTAAGAAAAATATTGTGTTCAACAAAATGCATTTATTTTTAGACAAATAAAAATCTTTTTATAATTTTACTCTTATATAAGTCAATTTTCACTATCTATGTCATTTAAAACTAAACTCAACGATCCTAATTAATTAAAGATAAAATTAAAAAAACGTAATAAATACTTTTTTTTATAGTAGAAAGTTATAAAAAGGAACATTATTTTTTTTATGTAAGTGCTTATGATAAAAAATAACGAAGATATGCCACAAAGTGAGCCGTGACAAATCTTTAAGGAAGTTTTAGAGGGTATGACTAAATATAAACTTATATATGTTTTAAGCACATTACATCAATTCTACTTAAATTTTTTTATTATATCGACCTCCCTAAAGTTTGTTTTCTCACACCCTTTTTAAAATTGTGAAACATAAATTTAAAAATTAAACTGAATTGGTCAATCTAACCAAGAACAGATCTAGAGGAGGGTGAGGGGGTGAGGAGTCCCCAAGAAATATCTCTTATATATTAAATAGTTCGTACACGATCTACATCTGCTGTATAGCCTAGCGACTGAGTTTTGTTGCACTTCGCCTAAAGGTCACTTGGAGTGTGCGTTTTCCTTCTCATTTTTCATTTCTTCTTCTTTTCTTATATTTTTTCCTTTTATTTCTATATTGTTGTGTTTCAGTAATTTTTATAACTACTACTATTATTATTATTATTATTATTATTATTATTATTATTGTTAAAAACTTCTTATTTGGTTATATTTAAGAAAAAAATATTAAATTTATGCTTTTAATTATAAATTTAAAAACAAAAAACACGATAGAAATGATAACCGATATTCTTTTTATACTCAATGATTCATGTTATTTTTCTCTCAAAATTTGAATTTTTTCTCTTTATTTATAAATTATCTATATGTTTAATAATTCTTATTATTTTTATTTAAAATTTTGCTTTCCAATTTCAAAAAAAAAAAATCCCCCCACCCCTCAAGTATTTCTGGAAAGTGTGAAGAAAGAAAGTTGTGAAAAGAGAAAAGTGAAAAAAAGATTATAGAAAATAGTATGTTTGATTTGAGAAAAAATAAAGAGAAAAATAAGAGCAAGTACATGTGGGTCTTATGAATAGTATAAAATTTCTCTCTTATCAACAACTTTCTCTCTAAAATGAAGATTTTTTTCTTCTGCGGACTCACTAGATTTGACACTTTCTCTCCGCTTTGCCTCCCAAATCAAATGAAAAAAATTACACTTTCCACCAATTTTCCCTCCTTACATTATTTCTCTTCAGAAAATCACTCAAAACAAATAAATAAAGAATTAAAGAGGGTGTGAGCAGAATCAAATAAAAATGGGTGATTTACCAATTTTAAATAAGTTGGAATTGTTTACTATCCTTCATGTATCCAGAAAAATTGATGAAATATATATATGGTTTTTTTTAATTTGTACAATATTGTACATGTTAAAAAATTAAAAATAAAAACCTTTTATTAAAAAATACAAGAATTTAATTAAATTATATTTGATATATAATTAATGTTGTGGTTTCTTTTTAATTATAGTTTACTATCCTGTATAATATTGTATAAGTTAAATATATATATATATATATATATATATATATATATTATTGTCTATTGACCAATTTAAAACGCTATACTACTCCATCAATAATTTTAGATGTATGGAAAATATTCTCCAAAGTTCTTTTTTAAGGAAGAGTTGTGGTTAGCTTTTCCATTTGATCTAAGTTTCACCATCTTTATTAAATTGGCACAATATTAGACTGTAAAAAAATTTATCAATTTCACACATTTCCATATTCTTAGTCTCATTTACGATCTCCCCAAAACTAGCACTAAAAGAGAAATATAATGTAGCCGATGATACGTATTTGTTATAGCAACGGTTTCAACCGCCACAAATAAGTCAATGATATTTTTTATTAATTATTTAGTAAAGGACTAAATCTTATAGCAAGAGTCTTATTATAGTTATTTTTTTTACACCATACTATAAAAAAAATAAAAAAAAAATAGTGATTTAACGACCAAAGAACAAGACAATTTGGTCGCTAAATATGGTGTCATTAGCCATTTTGGTAGTTAAATATGTTAGCGACTGAATTAGCGACAAAAAAGGCTAGTGACTCCATGTTTAGCGACTAATATGTCTTGCTAATTTAGTATTTAAGTTATCTCTCAATCTACAATTGAAGACTGATCCTTTGAAGGCGAAAAGATAACTGATGAAGTGAGTATAATGTCTCTCAATAAAATATTTTTTTTATGCATACGGTAAAAATTCAAACTCCTATCAACATATTAAATAACTCAACTACCGACTATTCAAATTTTGTTGGTGTATCGAGGGTCGTCTTATAAATTCGAGGCAAAATTGTATTTTATTTTGACCTTTAGGTACCACCAAGAGTCAAACTCAACCAAAAAAAAACATGTTTTTTGTGATGTAAGGGAGACAGTAGTGGGCTAAGGGGGCAAAAGCCCACCAAAAGCCAGGTTTTTTCTTTGCATTTTAGAACTTTCTATTGGATTCCACGTACTACAAAAAGCAATGATATCAATTTGAACAAATCCTTAAGGTCTTCCAAAATAAAAAAAAATAGAACAAATCCTTAGGAATGAAAATCTCTCTTAATTGAAGATCGAATAATACAAATGCTGACACTTCAGTTTGATTCGCTATCTTATAAATTAAATTGACTTTTTTCAAACTACAAAAATTAAAAACCACTTTTTAACGAGGTAGTTGCAACTTTTTAAGTTAGAAATATAATTCTTGTTTGTGGTAATTAATGCAATTTGTGTTTCTGATCATTCTCATTTGAATAATATGGTAGCAAATTATACTTTCTGTGTCATCATTCCATTTCCATATATTGGATCATGCTATATACTTAATTGGCAATGGAGACCACTATTGTTGATTTTTTTCCCCCCTTTACATGTACATATTCTACAATTCAACCTAAAACGGTTTGTCTCATTAGTGATTTCTTGGTAATTTTATATTAACAAATGCCTAGGAAGTAGGAACAACTGAAAAAAATGAAAATCTTGCAAAAAAAAATTATGGGTTTGTTTGTTTTCATTTTTTGCTTTTATTGTATTTTCTGTTGTTTTTTTGGTACATCAAAAAATAAATAAAAATAAAAATAAAAAAACTAAAAAAGAAGAGATCTAATGTGAACAACTCCTACTCTATCAGCCAACAACAAACCAGACAGTTGAGGGATAGGAGGGTGGATCACTACGAAAGGAAAAGCACCGCTAAGCTTTGCCAAAGAATGTATTTTCTGTTGTTTTAAATTCTATAAAAGAAAAAACTGAAAATACTAAAAACAAAAATTTTCTATTTTTAATATTTTTGATTTCTTCTTTGTAAAATTTAAAAAATAAAATAAAAATAAAAACAAAAAATATAAATGTAAAACAAACAGACACTATGTTTTTTAATCTTATCCATTCAAAGCAATAAATTAAGATAAAAAGTAAAAAATATATTGATAACACTTTCTTTTGAGGTGTTGTGATAAAAAGGAGAAAATACAGGCAAATAGGCGAATGCCACGTACAATATTATGAGGTGGAGAAAACTAACGAGAGAGATACAATTTTTTTTATTCTTTTATTCTCTTAAACTAAACCACACATATTGTCAGAGTCATATAGTTCAGTTAATGAACATATAAAAATATGTATGTGTAGATATAAGGTTTGATTTCTAATTATATTACTTTTTCATTAATAAAAAAAACTGTTCCACCATACGTTTGGCATGGCGGATTCGGCCTCCAATCTGATCTTCGGTACGGCGGTTAGATATCTCCGGCCACTCACCTGGTGGTGAGGAGTATCTGCAAGCACTCTGACGATCAAATCAATTGTGAGTCTTAAGCAGAAATTCTCAGATCTAGAGTTATCAAAACGTACCGAATAAAATCTAGTCACATATATTTATAGGGTAAACAAAAGTCACGAAAGTCAAACCTGTCACTGTCTCAGTTCCGTGAATTGCGGCGGTAGTTACGAATCTGTAACGGTCCTTACGTGAGGGTGAAGTCCTATGTGCCTTATGTCGTGTCACCATGTCGTGGATGCACGACATGGGACCGACGGCTTGGGCCACCCAGCACGTGTACTTCTTGCGGGTTAGGTCCATAACAAAAACTAAACCAAACATATAACATTTTAAACTCTCCTTCTTATTATTTTCTCTTGAACCAACTTGCATCACACAGACCAACTTTGTCCATTGTTAAACTAATTTATTTAATTGCTAAATATATTAGTAACTAAATTAATAACGAAAACGTTTAGCGACATTATATTTAGCAACTTACAACTTAATTTTTTCAATTGCTAAATTGATCTTTTTGCGTAATGTTTCATGTCAAAATTAGCAACAAAAATAATTGCAACGCTGAAAAAAAAAAATGACCAATATTGTTCGCTAAAGCTGCTCCGTGGCTAAATCTTTATTTTCATTTTTTTTTAAACAAAAAGCTTAGTTAAAAGGAAGACTTACTCGTTTAAGACTACGATATACCACCAACCTCAATGGAGATTTAGGATAAAATTTACATATTGCCTACTGATAGAGACTAAATTTAACGAAATAAAACTCGAACCCATAACCTCGTAGTCATGGACCTCAACACATACTATCTAGATTTCATTCTTTACTTTCTTATACTACAATTATTATTATTATTATTTTCACAATTTATTTGCTTACCCAAACGATGGTTGAGGCAACTAATTTTCATCATACTCTATGTATTATAGCTTGAAGATCTCTAATTTACACGTCCCTTTGTTTAATTAATGAATTGGAAAAGGAATGATTAAGCTTGTGGAAATGATGTGAAAAAGTAACAAATTATTGAAGAAACATCCACCAATTACTCACTTGCGTTTCAAAATTGAATTAATAATAGTTTTCACTTTTGGGGTGTGCGAATTTGTATTGAACATATATATATATATATATATATTATTAAGTTGTTGGGTGATTTGATGGCCCCATCTTTGAATATTGGACAACTGAGGAAGGTTTATTTGGTAGTTTAATTTAATTAAAGAGATACACTAATCCCATATTTTAATTAATTTCTATCCTACTGAGGAATTAAAATTTCGCACGCTCAGACTCTATATCTAGGCACAATATATTCCTATTTTCTGGCCCAAGTAATTTTCTTCTGTTTTTAGGGGAAATTACTCTTGTTTTCCATCTTTCTTGGAAGGTTTCTGTCTATTTATCCCAAATCTTATCTTGTTTAATTTATCAGTAATACTAAATTCTTCTATTAAATTTGTTTATAATTTTTTTAGTTAATTTTGATAAGTATAATCTATTTTTCAAAAAGTAAATATTTAGTAGAAGATAAAAAAACACTTATTAAAATTAAGTAAGTAGAAGAATTTAATATTTTTCCTTATTTATACTTACTTCTATTAGAAGGAAAAGTCGTTGTAACAAAATAACAAATATCAAAGAAAGTAATAGGGAATGTGACTATAATTAAGAGTGAAAATAACCTAAACTATCTATCACTATCAAAAACTTAAGCCTAGTTTATTTCAGTCTCATGCCAAATCAAATTTATTTATTAAATAGCCAAATTAAGACTTTTTTAAAAGCTTAAATAATTAAATAGATCAGGTTTAAAGCTATTCAAAAAGCCTTTTAAACATACAAGGCAAGCCTATCATAATAATAATATGTTGTGCTATATATTTTTATTATTCTCTCAAAATTTTTATGTTATGTTTTGTGCTTATATATTTATCAAATTTAATCTTTAGGTAACTAATTATTGCATATATTATATTATACCCAAAAAATTATTGTATATATTATATGCATTAATTTTTTTAGAAGTAGGTTATTTAAAAATAATTTTAAGAACTTAATATTTAGAATAGGCAATAAGGTCTAATATACTTTTAAAAAAGTTAAGACTCAGGCTGTCGAATTAAGAAACAGGTCAGGCTTAGACTTTTTAAGCTTAGTTCGGCCCAGATTATTTTCACCCTAACTGTGACATACCAAGTTACCAACAAATCTCATAAAATGTTAGTGTATTTTTGTAAATAAGGAGGTCTGGATTTTCTTTTTTTTTGGTCAAGTTATATTTCTTTTCCTAGATGTAATAAGCACAAAACGCAAAGGAGATTAGTGTAATTTCCTTTTTTAAGTTTTAGTGTAGGTTTAAAGTATTTTTGAAGAAAAAAAATAGTTTTTTACTAGAAAAATAGTTAAATTTTTATTAAATGTAATTACTAATTTCATCAATTTAAATTTGATTTCTAAAATACCTCATATAATTAAATAATAAAGAATGGGTGAGCGTCTTGTTAAATTAAATTAAATCTCATAATAAATTAAGGATATCAAATATTTAACACTTAATATAGCTAAAAGTTATATTATGTTTCTCATAATTAAGACAAAAATGATAAATCATCTTTTTATTATAAAAAATAAGGATATTATTATATATAGATTTGATTACACTTTTGGTAATCCTCTAGTGTGGCATATGTTTGATTTTTGTCTTCTAATTCTAATTGTGAAAATTTCGCCCTCAACCTTAGAAAGATACAAAAATTGAGTCTCCCAATTACTTTATCAACCAATATGTGCCATTTTTTTTTAAAAAAGTAAAAAATTATAAAATAAATATTATAATAAATAAATACTTTATCAAGTATTTCACGGCCATCAGAAGTTCAGTTGCCGCCCCAGCATTTTGCGCGTGTGTTCCACATGCCTACAACCTGCTGCTCTGACCCGGTTCGCGACCCGGTTTCGTATGACCCGGGTTTTGCCTTGTTGCTTGCATGGCATTTACTAGTGATGTGGCGTTAACTCCCCTGTTTGAATGGTGACATGGCACTAACTTGACTGGTGACTTGGCGCTAATGTGGATAAGTCACTCCTAAGATTTTTGGATGAGATCTTTCGATTTTTCAGCTCCATTTTTGCTAATTCTTTATCTATTTTTAATTATTATTTATTTATAATTTACTTATTTATTTTTTTCCTCAATTTCTGTTATTATTATTATTGTTCTTATTATTAATAATAATACTAATAATAATTATATATATTATGAATCTCGAATCTTTTATCCATCAAATTAAATATGCTAATGCTCCACCTGCATTAGCGACCGCTCCAGGTCATATTAGTTGGTATTTTGATTCCGCATGTTGTAATCACATGAAATCTTCTTCCCCTTCATTTTCTTCTATCTCATCCAAAAATTTTGTTCCTTTTATACACGCGGCTGAAAGTAAGTCATAAAGGCTCAGTTTTTTTGTCCAATCTTCAATTATCTGACATGTACCATATCCCAAAATTGAACTTCAATTTTATTTCTGTGGGACAACTTTATGATCTTGGATACACGGTCATTTTTTCTTCTACTGGATGTTCTGTACAAAACCCACACACGGGGCAGACTATTGGGACCAGTCGTAAAATCGACAGACTATTTGAGCTTATTAGTCTTCACACACCTCTGACTACCTCACAATATATTTGTGCTGTTTCTACCCCTTCCCTTCATTTGTGGCATCAACACCTTGGTCATAGATCTAATCGAAATTTACAGCAACTCATATCTAGAGGGATGTTAGGTTTGGTTAAAGAAGAACCCAATCGTTGCATCTCCTGTGAAACCGTTAAACAACCTGTTTTACCTTTTTCTAAAAGTATATCATTCTCTACCTTACATTTTGATCTTGTGCACTCCGATATTTGGGGACCTGCCCCTACGCCTACTATGGGAGGAAGTCGTTACTATGTGATTTTCATCAACGATTATTCTAGGTTCACTTGGCTATATTTGATGAAACATCACTCTGAACTTTGTCAAATTCACATTAAATTTGCCAAAATGATTAAGACTCAATTTTCTAAAATTATTAAGGTTTTTCATCGTGATAATGCTATGGAATACCGTGACTCCATTCTCCTCAAGTTTATCGCTGATCAAGGTACTGTTTCTGAGTTTTCTTGCCCATGCACTTCTCAACAAAATGGTAGGGCCGAAAGAAAATATTGCCACATCCTAAATACCATTTGAGCTATGCTTCTTTCTTCTTCTTTCTTGAACGAATATGGGGTGAATTTTCTCTCTCCGTTGCATACATTATCAATCGCCTTCTCTCCCCAATTCTAGGCAACATGTCTCTTTTTGAACTTCTTCACCAAGTATCTCTCGACTATACTTCCATCAAAGTCTTTGAATGTGCTTGTTGTGTTCTCCTTCAACCCCATGAATACATCAAACTTGAACCTCGTGCTCGTCTTTGCTGTTTTTTAGGATATGGATCTGAACACAAAGGTTATGGCTGTTAGGATAAGGATCTCTCGTCATGTTGTCTTTTGGGAAGATATTATCTTTTCTTCTATATCAAAATTCACAATCATTCCTCCTACTTCTACTCCTTATTTCTACGAGAATTTCAATTGATATTTTTTCACTTGAGTGTAATACTATTTCAGGGACACCGGACACAAGCGACGTCTATGCAGAATCCTCTGGTGAACCCACAACAATCGTTGAAACCCTAACTCCGTCTAGTAACTCTGATCTCCTTAACGAATTTAGTGGACCCACAATCACTATTTTAACACCAACTTCGTCTATTAACTCTGATCATCCTGTCGAGTCTGCACATGACACTTACACTCATCCATCTTGGGATAGAAATCCCCCTTCATATCTTTGTGGTTATCTTTGTTTCTCCACCATGCTCAACCTATATGAACCACAATCTTATCAAGAGGCATGCAATGATCCCCTTTGGCAGCAATCAATGCAACAAGAACTAAATGCCTTAGAAACCTATGGAATTTAGGAATTGGTTGATCATCCCTCTAATAAAGCACTGGTAGGGTGTAAATTGGTTTATAAAGTTAAAACTCATTTTGGTGGATCCATTGACCACTACAAGGCCCGACTAGTGGCAAAAGGGTTTACTCAAGAGTATGGCATTGAGTATGAAGAAACGTTTACTCTTGTAGCCCGACTCACTTCTGTTCGCAATCTTCTTGCCATTGCCACCTCACGCCATCGGAAGCTTCATCAAATGGATGTTAAGAATGCTTTTTTAAATAAAGACTTGAAAAAAGAAGTATATACGCGGCCACCTCCAGGATACCATTGCCCAGCAAACAAAATTTATCACATTCGTAAAGCCGGTGTCAAGCAGGCTCCTAGAGCTTCGTTTTCAAAATTTAGCTTTACTATTGGCAAAGTTGGTTTCTCATCAAGTCCCCATGACTCTGCACGCTTTGTTCATCGAACAAAATAAGGTATTGTTGTTTTACTTCTTTATGTTGATGATATGATCATTACAGGTGATGATACGACAATGATTTCCAACCTAAGAGATTTCTTGAGCCATAAATTTGAAATGAAGGATCTTGGCACTCTCAACTACTTTCTGGGTCTTGAAGTCATCTCGTCTCCAGATGGATTACTCCTATCCCAAGCCAAATACGCTTCTGATCTCATCGCTAAAGCTGGTTTTACTGATAATCGCATTGAGGCTACTACCCCTCTTGAGCCTAATATCCACTTTTCTGCCACTGATGGGACTGCGCTTGATAATCTTACACGCTATCAGCAATTGGTGGGAAGTCTGATCTACCTAACTGTAACTCACCCAAATATCTCATATCATGTTCATATAGTCAGTCAATTCATGTGCGCTCCACGCTCTACTTATTATGCTGCAGTACTTCATATCATCTGCTACATCAAAGACATTTTATTTTGAGGACTTCATTTTTCTTCACGCTCTCCTTTAGTTCTCCAAACCTATTCTGATGCTGGCTGGGTGGGAGATCTCGATCATCGCTGTTCCACTATTGGTTATTGCATCTTCCTTGGCGACTCACTCATCTCTTAGCAAAGTAAGAAACAAACTATGTCTTCCCGTTCTAGTACCAAATTTGAGTATCGTGCTCTTGCTGATACCACTGTTGTGGTTCTCTGGCTTCGTTGGCTCTTAGCTGATATGGGTGCTCCCCAACCTTCTCCTACTGATCTTCGTTGTGATAATCAAAGCACAATTCATATACCTAACAATGATGTCTTCCATGAGCGCACCAAACACATAGAGGTTGACTATCACTTTACTCGCAAACACCTTGTTCGTGGCACTATTTGACTCCTCCCTATCGAAACTCTTGATCAACCTGCTAACCTATTCACCAAGTCTCATTCACCTAAACGTTTTCTGGCCCTAGTTTCCAAACTCAAGTTGGTTTCTTCCACACCCACTTGAGTTTGAAGGGGGATGTTGAGATATTTGTATAATTTGTAAATATTGTAATTGATTTGCAATATCTTAATTGATTAGGAATTTGGTATGATAGGATTAGGATTGTGATTTGATAGGATTTGATTTGATTTATTAGGATTTGTTGAGATTATTTCATTCATTATTCAGATTATATTTCCTTTATTATTGTAGGCTGACTTGTCTATAAATAGGTAGCATATTGTACAGATTAAAGATACATAAGAAATATTACTAATATTCTCTTAAATTCTCTTTGTTTCTAACAAATAATGTGATTAATTGGTATTGAGCTTCGGACACTTAATTCTAATTTGTGTGGGAGACTGTGTGGGCCGAACCACTAGGTCCATTATAGGAGACGCCTAAGATTTTATAAATAGAGAGGGGCTAAGTCCCCTTTGTCGTCATTGGCAAATGCTCTCTAGATTTGTCCATTGAAAACCCAAATATTGAAAAAGGGTGATTAGATAAAAGAAGACTTAGCTCTTCATGTGCACTCCACGCTCTACTTATTATGCTGCAGTAGTTCATATATCATCTGCTACATCAAAGGCACTTTATTTCGAGGATTTCATTTTTCTTCACGCTCTCCTTTAGTTCTCCAAACCTATTTTGATGCTGGCTGGGCGGGAGATCTCAATCATCGCCGTTCTACTATTGATTATTACATCTTCCTTGGCGACTCACTCATCTCTTAGCAAAGTGATGACGGATAATTATTAAACTATTTTGTGGTTAATTTGAATATATTTTAAATAATATTATGTTTATCTTTTAATTAAATTCCCCTAAATTTAGTAAATTCAATACTTATCTTAATTTGAGAAAGAGTTGGTTGATTATTTGAGTTTCATCCTTATCTTGGACTAATTTAGATAAGATTTGATCCCTAAATTATTGCATTGCAGGTAAATAGATAAAAGCACAGAAGATAAGGGTGAAGAAAAAGGAAAAAAGATCTAAAGCAACCTTATCTGATATTATTTTATCTTATTTTGAGCAAAGATATACCACTTGGGATCTCTATAAAAAGCTTCATTCACTAGAAGCTAAAACAGTCTAAGAAGAGAAGTTGAGAATTCTAGAGATAGAAATAATGCAAAGAGAGATCTTCTGTAACTTTCATCTATGAATTCAATTGTTTCTCAATTCAAGATGGTAGCTTAGATTCCTATTCTTGGATTTGGACGTGACTAGCACTGTAATCACTCAAACTCTCTTGTTCCTTTCTATATTAATTGAATTGTTTCTCTTTATCTGTTTTAATTGTTGAGTTTAGAGCTTAATAATCTTTCTTCTCTTTCTTCTAACCTTTTCAATTGAATGAGAATTTGATTTAAAAGGAGGTTCTGATAAAGGATTTTCATAAAGCAATAACCTAGAGATAGGTATTGATTCATGAACCGTCTTTCTCGAGGTTTTACTTATTACGTAATTGAATTCACATATTTTTAAGAGATTGGAATATGTATTTTCATTATCATAGAATCTTACCGAATGAGAAATCTTTTGTAAGTGAAAATTTTACCTTACGGTCTTTCGAATAATATAGAAATTAAGAGAGAGGAAGAGATCGTTACAGTGCGCAACAAGTTCAAATCCAAGTATTTATTAAAATTGTTTTAAACACCTTTACATTACGAGCATTCGTTTTATAATTCAATTCAATTCAAAACCTTTTGAAAACTTCGCCCAAAGTCTTATATTGGCACTAAATTGTTTTGTAGTTGCTCCCTGATGATGATAATATGTTTTTCCACTATACTGAAACGAGTTAGTATTTTAGTTCTCTAAAATACTTAACACAAAATAAGAAACAAATTATGTCTTCCCGTTCTAGTACCAAATTTGAGTATCGTGCTCTCGTTGACACCACTGCTAAGGTTCTTTGGCTTCGTTGGCTCTTAGCTAATATGGGTGCTCCCCAACCTTCTCCTACTGATCTTCGTTGTGATAATCAAAGCGCAATTCATATAGCTAACAATGATGTCTTCCATGAGCGCACCAAACACATAGAGGTTGACTGTCACTTTACTCGCCAACACCTTGTTCGTGGCACTATTTGACTCCTACCTATCGAAACTCTTGATCAACCTGCTAACCTATTCACCAAGTCTCATTCACCTAAACGTTTTCTGGCCTTAGTTTCCAAACTCAAGTTGGTCTCTTCCACACCCACTTGAGTTTGAACGGGGATGTTGAGATATTTGTATAATTTGTAAATATTGTAATTGATTTGTAATATCTTAATTGATTAGGAATTTGGTATGATAGGATTAGGATTAAGATTTGATAGGATATGATTTGATTTGTTAGGATTTGTTGAGATTATTTCATTCATTATTCAGATTATATTTCCCTTATTATTGTAGGCTGACTTGCCTATAAATAGGTAGCTTATTATACAAATTATAGATACATAAGAAATATTACTAATATTTGTACAAATTAATGTTTCTAACAAATAATGTGATTAATTGGTATTGAGCTTTACACTACAACAAAACAGCAAATTTGCCACTAAAAATTTGCCACGGCCCGAGGCCGTGGCAAAATAGCTATGGTAAAGAACGTATTTGTCACGGTTTAGACCGTCGCAAAATTTGCCACGGCTAAGACCATGGCTAACTCAAGTTATAAATGGATTTACGGCTTGAACCGTGGCTAAATTTGCCACGACCATGACCGTGGCTAATCCTGCAGCAAATATAATTTATTTTTTGTTTTTTTATTTATTTAAAAACTTGCCACGGCTTGTTCCGTGGCAAAGTTGCCACGGCTAAGACCGTGGATAGCATTTATTATTTTTTTTTATTTTTTTTGTTTAATTTAAACTTTGCCACGGCTTAGACCGTGGCTAAATTTGCCACGGTTAAGACTATGGCTAACTCTATAGTAAATTTTCATATATTTATTATTTTTGTATTTAATTAAAAATTTTCCACGGCATGGACCGTGGCTAAATTTGCCACGGCCATGACCGTGGCTAATCCTACCGAAAATATAATTTTTTTTAATTTATTTAAAAACTTGCCACGGCCAAGACCGTGGATAATCTGGAGCAGCAATTATTATTATTTTTATTTAATTTAAACTTTGTCACGGCTTAGACCGTGGCTAAATTTGCCACGGCTAAGACCGTGACTAACTCTACACTAAATTTAATTTATTTATTATTTTGTATTTATTTAAAATTTTTCCACGGCTTGGACTGTGGCTAAATTTGCCACGGCCAAGACCGTGGATACTTTTAGAAGCCCGCGTTTTTTTTAATAACTGAACATTTTTCCACGGCATATGCCGTGGCTAAAAAATAGTTATATAGCTCATCATCCTCATCCTATCATCAGCATATCTCATTCTTCCCCTTCTCCGATCTAGCGTTGTGCTTCCAAGACTCCGGCAAAGCTCTACCACCACACCTCCAGCAGCTCCGACGAAGCTCCACCACCACACCTCCAACATCTCCGGCGAACGCTCCGTCACGCCTCTCTCTCACTCGATTCCTCATCAAAACCTCTCTCAAATTAACTACAAAAGAGCGATTCCCTCTCCCTAATCCAGTTCAAATCGACAAAATCCACACCTTGATGGAACATCCTTCACAATCCATTCTGATTTTGAGAGAAATGGTATGTGTTTGCTTCTTTTTCTTCTTCTTCTTCAGGCTGCTCAGTAAAAATAATATTAATGAGAGATTGAAGGCTAGGTAGTTCAAATAATTAGAAGGAAGAAAATTAATTAATTTATATGGTCAATAGAAGCTATATTGGTTTGTAAATTTGATTATTATGATACTGACGGATAGATGAATAAGTGCACAAATTTAGAAAAAATGGAAATAAAAAATTAGAAATAACTAGTAGTAATTAATACATTACTTGTCCAAGTGAAGGAGCTTAAGGCAGAGACGAGGAGGGCAGAGTATATTAATTAGAATAAGGAATTAATAAATAAATATATAGTTTGCTACGACCTATTCCGTGGCAAAGCTAAAAATAAGAGAACGAAAATGACAAATTTGCCACGGTAATATCCGTGGCAAATTTGCCACGGTCATATCAGTGGCAAATTTGCCACGGTCATTTCCGTGGCACATTTGCCACGGTCATTTTCGTGGCAAAAATTTACCACGCCCATTTTTTCCACGGCTCGACGTCCGTGGCTAAACCGTGGTAAACACGAATTTTGCCACGGATTTGGAAATTTTACCATGGATATATCCGTGGCAAAACAGTGACATTCTTGTAGTGTTAGACACTTAATTCTAATTTGTGTGGGAGACTGTGTGGGCCGAACCACTAGGCCCGTTATTGGAGGTGCTTAAGATTTTATAAATAGAGAGGCTAAGTCCCCTTTGCCGTCAGTGACAAATACTCTCTAAGTTTGCCCCATTGAAAACCCATATATTGAAAATGGTGATTAGGTAAAAGAAGACTTAGCTCTTCAACCTTAAAACTAAATCAATTAAGATGTCAACAACAAAAGTAAATATTTCTCTAACTTTTTAATTGATATTCTGATTTTATATAATTGATCATAGACATATTAATTTTTTAATATTGCTTACACTACTATCAAATTATATAATCGTTAATGAGCAATAAACATCTGTTTAGTGTTTAATAGTCACTGATTGATGTACGTTAGTATTTCCTAATGGCGGAATCAAGGAGATTGCAATAAATGAGGCGAGGTTGATGCATGCCAAGTTGAAGTAAGTATATATTAAACTCTCGTAATTTTTTATGAACAACAATATGGTACATCAATTGGAGCTAGTTAGCTACCTATAGCACCATCATTTTTATTTATTTTTATCAAAATGATTACTTTATGATGATTATTATTAATTATAGGAGTATTTCCAATCTACATAACTGCATTTGTGTTTGATTCCATCTCTATAATTGTTTGAAATGTGATGCAATGATTAAGGAACGTTGTGGAAGTGATGTGAAAAGCTAGTAGTACATTATTGAAGATACATCACCCATTTTCACTTGTCTTTCGAATTTGTTTAATATTAAAATAATAATATAATATGTGTCTTCATATCATTTTTGGTGTCTAAATGTGTTGTGTAGACACACTTCTGCGAATTTGAGTTAATTAGATGAATATTCGTTAATTAACTGAGGGAGGCTTATATATGTGTTAGTTAATTACAAGACATATACTCTAATCTCAATTTTTAGCCTATTTTTTTTGGAAGCTTTAATTTGTGGAATCCAGAGTATTTTCCAAGATAAGATTATTCTCTCTCCGGCAACTACCCAATTGGAATTAGTTTTTCTCATTTAATTAGATTATACTCCTAGCTATAACTATATAAAAAAAAAATTGTCAATTTAATACTAATATTGTTTTTTCTTGGATGTTAGCATTGATTTTAATTTATCCTACAGAATTGTCTGATATAACCATCAAATATTTTTATTAACGATATATAAATTAATAATAGTATATATCAACTATTTAAAATAACAGATTTATTCGTTAGTAATTATATATGAGTTTTGATAATTATTGTCTGGATAAGACTATAAGAGCGGTAGATAATTAAGTAACTTATAGATAAAATATTTTAATGAAAATTGTAGTATTTCATGTTATAAATACATCAATATTATAATTTCTAACAATAGGTTTCTATCTATACGTTGGTTTGGTAGTATAAATATTATATACATATATTAATGAATTAATTCTTTTAAACAAAGTTTATACCAACAACAAATAATGTGACGCCAATAGCATTATGAACAACAACAATAAACCTTATCCCGAGGTCAGCCGGATAAATCACATAACACTACAACTTGAAGTCTGGACCCTATAACTCTCATACAATCCCACAACCATATTAAACTATAGCAACACTTCATGATTATCTGCGACATATGATATATATTAGTTTTATAAAATATAATTTCAAAATAAATATATCCAAAAAAAAATATTTTAATTTAGTTTCAAAATATTTAAAAATATCACATAAAAAATTGCATATCTAGTTTAACAATTAAGATGATTTAATATTATTATTATTATTTTTATTATTTATTTATAAATTTTAAAATTTAGTTAGACAATTTTATTTTGTATCTACATTTCATAGCTAATTAGTAATTAGTTTAGTAGCTAAATAGCAACTAAATTAGTTAATTAGTAGTTATTTAGATGCAAATCAACTAGGAACAATTTGTAACTACATTCCATAACTAATGAGTAGCTATTTAGACACAATCTAGCTATAAAATTTTTGTGTAGATACACGCATAGCTAATTTAATAGCTAATAAATAGCTATTAAAATTAGCTATGAAATTATATTATGTGGTTAATTAATAGCTATTTAGATATAAATTAGCTACAAAAATAGTTCATAACTATATTTCGTAGCTAATTGATAGTTAATTTAGTAGCAAATTCGTGGCTACTAAATTAACTAGGAATTTTTATTCGGTAGCTAATTAGTAACAATTTAACTATGAACTAGCTACTTAAAAATATTTCTAACTGAATTTTTGTAGTTAATCATGAATTTTCTTGTAGTGTGATGTCATTATGCTCAATAAAAATTAACTTTTTAAAAATATTATTAATCAAAAGATCATATTTGATGAACTATTCTAGAATCATTTTAAGTCTCTTTTTACTACCCCAATTTATAAAAAACGATCTTTTCTACACATGTCCAAATCACCTTAATCAACGGTTTGTAATCTATCTCAATAAGTGCCACATCAATATGATTCGTATATACTAAATCTCTATTTTGTCTAACCTTTTGTGACCATAAATCAATGTCAACATTCTCATATCTGTAACTCCTATCATTTTCTCTTGTTGTTTGTTTAATACCCAACACTCATACTATCATAAAGCATATATATATTAGCTGATTGTATAACTAATAACAACATTATTGTCCTTTAAACTTTTTAAGTATTTTTTTTTTCCATTTTAACCAACCAAAAGCATAAGTGAAGAATGGCAAGTTTTTTGTAGTGATATATCTGTTTCAGTTCTTAATTTGTGGATCTATTATATTACATGCATCAATTAGCTGAGGCAATTTTATTAAATAAATATTAATTTTAAAATGATTTATTAAATTGAGGGCTCCTAAATAATTAATTATTAAATTATGGTTGCTCATTATTCATTTTTTTATTTTTTAAAGAAAATAAAATAAAATTCAGGGTGCTACCACAAGCCAGTATCTTAATTTTAAAAAAAAAAATCAATCAAGTATATATATATATATATATATATATATATATATATATATATATTAAAGTTTTCACTTCCTATGGTCCTAGACTCCTAGTGATATAGCTTAGTTGGTGATTTTCTTTTGTCACTTCTGAGAGGTTATGGGATTAAATCCCATTTGGTGCTCCTTTTTTTACATTTTAAATACATTCACTATATATATTTAATATTTTAATAAATTAATAAATTAAAATAAAAAAGTATTAAACATTAAATAAAAATATTATATTTAAATATTATTTATTTTATTAGAAGTGAAGTATTATTTTATTAATTTTTAAAATAAAAATATTAACTCATTCAATAAATACTTTTTATTAATATATTTTAATATTTTTATTTTCAAAAAAAATATATTTCGTTTTATTAAATTATTAAAAATTTATATATAATATTTTAATTTAGTTTTTAATATATAATATGTTTTTAATTTATTAAATATTAAATATTATAATTATAATACTATTTTTATTTCAAAATAAATTTATTAAATATGATTTATGTTAATATATTATTTTATTAAAATAAATATCTATAAAATTGTATAAAAAAGTTCAATGAAATAACATTAATAAAATTTTAATAAAATGTACTCCTATTTATTTAACGAGTTAATAAAAATGCACTTAAATGGATTTGATCCTTTCACCCGGTAGACTTGAAAAGTCAAAGTAACCGATTCCTTTGTCATTATCAAGGTATTAAGGGCAAAATACAATATATGTACACATTAGTATATTGATTTTTTCTTTAAAATGAAGATTCAGTCAAAATCATACTCATTCCATTATATATATAAACGTTAGTGTGTGCAAAAAGAGGCCACATTCAGTATATTTTATCCAACTAAAGTTAATTAATATAATGTCTCTACCTGGGGAAGGCATTAATTACTTTCTTTAATTGAAGTGAGATTTGTATTTCATATTCTTCTAATAAGTTCAAGTTTAACTATTGTAGACAAAAATGTAATTAATTACTTCATCCATCAGTCACACATCATCATGCATATGTTCAACAAATTTGTGCCTATATATATATATAATTTAATTTGCAGGCATTAGCTAGTGAGACTTCCTTCCAAAAAGAAATACATTTTAGCCCCTTCCTATATATCTAACACCTACATTTTAGTGTTCATAGCATATTATTATATGATTTGTCTATCACATGCAATATTATAGGTTAATTAATTTAAAGTAAAAAGTTGTTATTGAAAAACATAAAAACATAATGTGATTTGATTTAACATATAATTAATATTATGCTTTATTTTTATCTTAAATTTTTTAATCTGTGTAATATTGCGATTGTTAAAATCACTCTTATTATATAAGTAACATATTATAACTTTGATGCAAATATTTGTTTGATAGCTATAATTAGTTACGAACTCACATCATCATATGGACCAGCTATGTAACTTTTTTGTGTCTATATATAACTAATCATAACAAAATTAAAATTCAAAACCCATAAATTAGAATACGAAAATCTTTTGTTTTGTAACTACTACTAATCATTAGCGATTTGCTACGAAAAATACTTGTGATTGAAATTTTATAGCTAATCAATAATTTTTTTAATGTAGCTTTACTTGGTACTCTATTAATATACTCCCTTCGGTTCTCTTTAATTATCTACTTATAGAAAGAAAAAAAAATATTTATTCACTTGTATTTTTTTTTAAAAAAAAGTCCACATATTTTTAATATTGCATTAGTTGGTCTTTTATCAATTCTTTAATTAAAGAATTTATGTTGACAAATAAAATTAAAAAAATAATTAATGTTTCAATATTCAAACAATAAAACAATGAAACATAAATGTCTAACAGATTAGTTTAATAGTTGAAGAGTAAAATTTGAGTAGTATACAACTTCCTTAACTTAAATTCTTGTGAACACATTTTCACTCGACAAATGAATAAAAACAGAAGGAGTATAATATTCATATTCATATATATGATGTTGCTGTAAACAAAATTTTGTTAAGTAAACTGCCGGCTATGCCCTATCTATCTTAGGTGAGTAACTGGAAATTAAGAGTTGATATACTTGATTGATGTCTTAATCCCTACGAAGAAAAAAAGTAAAAAATTAAAAAAAAAATGTTGATATATACTTCACCGCGCACATGTCGCCGCATATTTATTCGCCAAAAAAAGCAATGAAAGGCAAATGATTTGTTGTGTGTATGTCTATATATATATATATATATATATATATATATATATTCTTTGAATTCAATTTCTATGTTTTTTCTTTAAAAAAAAAAAAACTCATAAAAGAGATGTTCATCATACTTCATATATGCTTTGGGACGATGAGTTTACTACTTTACTGTATGGGGACCTGGGGGCGCTTTTCGTGGGGTATGCCCTATGAATTTTGTATTTTTTACACTTCTATTACTTGCTCAAAAAAAAAAAAACTTCTACCACATTTTCAATTCATTTTGATTTATCTTTGCATCAAAAAATATTTTGGTTCACTTTAAAAAATGGTCATACTATTTTCTTTTCAGTTGTTAGACACACAACATAATTGATATTTAGTAACATTTTAAAAAAATATTACTAAATTATTAAAAAGTGTTACTAAATCGTAAAAAATGTTGGTTTTATGCATTTATAACATTTTTGACAAATGCTGTAGAAAGATTATGTTGTTAAAATTTTTTAGTAACATTTAAAAAATGTTATTAAATTGTCAAAAAAAGTTCTCTTTCTATTCAATATTTGCAATGTTTTTTTTGCATGTAATATATATGTTATATTATTAAAAGTCAACTATATTATAAGTACATCAATTGAAATCACATATTCATCAAATTGAAAATGGAAATTAAAAATATTTTGTTTTTGAAGATAAAAATTTCTTTTAATAATTTTAATTATATCTTAAAGAGATTGATTTTTGAATATAAACTGAAATGCACACCTAAAAAAGAGAGAAAAATGTTGTAAGACTCAGGTGTAATGATTAGACCTGATGTGGGTTTTTTAAATAACAAAAATAAGTTTGTGGTAATGACAAAGGGCCTCTTTGTTGTTGTATTGAAACATTATAAAAGTATTGTTATTGGTAGTAATTTTATATCTTAATATATAAATGGTTTTTGAAAACTAAAAATGTATTTTTATTATTTATTTGTGTATGTGAAAAGAAAAGATACATGCAATATATACCAAAAAAAGAAAGAACTTATTAAGAGAATTAAGCATGCAGTCCCAATAAGTAAAAAAGAGGAGTCCAATTATAAAAAATAGAGAACTAAGTTTTTTTCTCTAATACTTTCCCACAAGCTAGAGAGTAGATATTGAGAACTTCCAGCTTGGATAGGAGCGTGTGAAATGGCAATGACTCCAATGGTTTTGTGAAGATATTAGTGAGTTGGTGGCTGCTCTAAACTGGTAGAAGTTGAAAAAGACCCCTTTTTAGCTTTTCACAAATGACGTGACAGTTGATCTCAAGATGTTTCGTCTATTCGTAAAAAACATCATTGTTTGCTATCTGCCTCGCAGATTTATTGTCACAAAAGAGTAATGCTGGTTTTATGTACTTGATTCCTAAATCCTGAAGAAGATAAACCAACCACTGCACATCACAAGTGCTGGTGGTGGCTAGAGCTCCATACTCTGATTCAAATGAAGACCTAGATATGGTTTACTACTTTCGACACTTTCAGGAGATGAGACTATTCCCCAATAAAACACAAAGACCGGTTACAAACTTCCTTGTTATGGGGCAAGTGGCCTAGTCTATGTCACTAAAGGCTTTTAAATAGACATTATTGTTGGCAGGGTAGAAAAGTCCTTGACCAGGATTACTCTTGAGATATCTCAAAACGCGTAAAGCTACAAAGTGATGATTTCTGGTTGGTTTGGATACATGCTAACTTAACTGTTGTACCGCGAACGTTATATTTGGCTGAGTAGTATTAAGGTAGAGCAAGCGGCCAATTAACCTCCTATAAGCATATGGGTCATCATGCAACACGTCATTTTTGGAAACTTTGGTTGCTCCCTTGACCATAGGTGTTTGCACAAGTTTACCTACAAGAAGACCCACATCTTCAAGCAAGTCAAGTGTGTATTTACGCTGGGAAATAGTAATTCCAAGAGTGGTTCTTGCAATTTATAATCCCAAAATGTATCTTAAATTCCCAAGGTCTTTAATCTTAAAATTTCTATTCAAAAGGTGTTTCAGCATATCAATTTCAAATAAATCATCCCCACAAATTATCAAGTCATCCACATAAATCAGAATAGCAGCGAATGATTTAACCGTGCATTTTATAAACGGAGAATGGTCATGAGAAGATTGAGTAAAGTTCATATAAAGCAAAAAAAATGATAAATTTTCAAACCAAATACGATTAGCTTGAGTCCATAAAGACTTTTGTTCAATTTACAAAGAATATTCTTTTTAGATATGTTTAACCCTTTTGGGGTGTCATGTATACTTCCTCATTTGAATCCCCGTGTAAAAAGACATTGTTCACATCTAACTACTGAAGATACCAATTATTAACGAAAGAAGCGGCTAAGAGTAATCTCACAGTGGTTAATTTTGCTACGGGGACAAAAGTATCAAAGTAGTTTATCTCCTCAACCTGAGTATAACCCTTTGCAACTAATCTAGCCTTATATCTTTCAACAGAACCATCAGATTTGTATTTGATCCTATATACCCATTTACATGCTATTGGCTTTTTATTTTTAGGCAGAGGGACAAGAGTCCAAGTATTATTACTAGATAATGCAGAAAGTTCAAATACCATGGCCCTAACCCAATTTCATTGGTAACTGCTGTTTTATAAGATTTTGGCTCACGTTCAATGCTACTATTAAGGACATAGTTTGCAAATTTATCAGAAAGCTTACCATAACCAATAATAGAGGAAAGAAGATACCTTATTGGAGGTTGTTCAGTAGCATTACTACCTTGCAAAAGGCAACAATGAAAATATTTTAGATAGGTAGTTTTTGTGGATACTCTATTCTTACTAGATCTCCATAGGGGTTGAGTTGTCTCAGCAGGGATAACAGTACCTCCATCGTTTATGTCTTGATTTGCAGAAACAGAAGAAGATGTAGCAGGCTCTGGAATTCCAGACTGCTTTGATGTAGGAACCATGAGTTCTAGAGGCTGGGGGGTAAAGTCAAAAGTTTTTGAAGAATCATGGTTCATGAGAAAATTTGAATCGATGTCAACATTGCTTAGTTGATCTGATTTGAAGGGAAAATAAGTTTCATAAAAAACCACATTTTGTGAAGTGCTAATCTATTTCGTTTTCAAATCCAGAATAAGGAAACCTATTACACCATTTTGAAAACCCAAAAAAAATAGCTTTTCGAGCTTTGGGATCAAGCTTAGTCCTGTTTTGGGTGAGAGTGGTAGCGTAACACAGATACCCAGAAACTTTGAGACTTAAAAGAGTAAGAGGCTCACTGAACAGTAATTTGTGTGGTGTGTCCATGTTGAGAATTCTGCTCGGGAGGATGTTTATCAAATGTACTGTGTGGTTAACTGCATAACACCAATATGAAGCAGGAACACCAGAATGAAACAAAATGCTACGAGTGACATTTAATATGTGACGATGTTTGCATTCAACCATAGAGTTTTGCTCTGGGGTTTCCACACGTGATCATTGATGAATAATGCCAAGAGAATCATAGAAGTCATGCATGTCAAACTTTAAACCATTATCACTCCTAATCTGTTTTACAGAAACATGAAACTGGTTTTTCACATATGATATAAAGTTTCTGACTAAAGTAGGTGTCTCAAACTTTGAACTCATAAAGAAAATTCAAGTGTACCTAGAGTGATCCTCTACTATAGTTAAAAAATATTAATGATCATGGATGCAAGAAGACCTCAAGGGCCCCAAATATCAACATTTATCAAAGAAAATAAATTTTCAGTTTGACAATTATCGTTTGGAAAGGGTTTTCGTGTTTGTTTTGCAAAATGACATTGATCACAAGGAATATTCACAAAATAGAATCTGATGCATGTCCGAGTCTATAATGCCACAAATCGAAAGAATTATTCACAAAAATATCAGAAAAAGAATGTTTTGGAGGTTGTTTATCAGGAATAGTATAGCAATGTTCTAGAATATAAATCTATGTTGGACTTTAGCTAGTCCAATCATCCTCTTCGATGCCAGATCCTATAGAAAACAACAAGATATAGTAAAATGTATGTCAAGATTTAAATCATTGGTAATCTTGGGAACAGATATAATATTAAAACTAAAATCAGGAATATAAAAAACATCATCAAGAATTATGCTGTTCAAGAGTTTAATTTTGCCAGAGTATTTAGCAATAGAAAAACCACCATTGGGAAGCTTAATAGGCACATGGTTGATCAAATTGTATGACATAAAAGCTTTCAAATCATGACACACATGGTCAGTAGCACCACTGTCAACAATCCATAAACTATGTCTAAGGCAATCATCTATGTTTTCATCGTGTTGAGTAGTGAGGGGTGTAAATTGATTCACAGTGTGTCTAGAAGATTGTGTCCTAACCCTATCCGGCATACTCATAAGCATAATCAAATCATCATTGGACATATACAAAATGTTGGAAGGAAGATTAGTAGCAATAGCAGAAGAGACATCAGCGGAAGATGCATTATTGGCAGAAGACTGATTTTGTCGGTTTTTAAACTTGAAGTTGGAAGGGAAAACATGTTTAAAATAGCAATTTTCAACCGTGTGATTACGTTTGCTACGGAAACTACACATTTTTGCGGAATTAGATGGGGAACCACGATTGAAGGGTGGTTTCCCTTTACCTTTACCAATGTTACCTAATTGAGTTGAATTAGGTTTCCAAGATGTAGTAGCAACGATGGGTTGTGTAGGAAGAGTCTTACTAGTGGCCTTTATTTTGCATACTTGTTGTTGTGTTAAGGCAAAAACTTTTGCTATTGATGGTTAAGGCTCCATACACAAGATCTGGCATCTAATAGGGTCATATGCTTCATTAAGGCCCTTCAAATAGCAAATCACATACTTGTTCTCACGAGAACTCTTGATGCTGGGAACTAAGTCACAACCACATTTAATCGAGCAGTTACAACAAAAAGCAGGACGCAGTAGGATCTTGAGGTTGGTAAAGAACATGGCCAGATCTTGCTCACCTTGCTTCATGGATTGTATTTCTTGTAAAAGGTCAAAAATACAGAAATAATCTCCGTTAGAGAATCGATTGCAAAGGTCTTTCTAAATCTTCGTTGCTTTGTCGAAATGCTCTATGCTTTGGGCTATCTGAGATGAGACAGAGCGGGTAATCCAAGAAATTACCATTGTGTTGCACCTTTTTTCCAGGCGCCAGGAAAAGGATCATTGATTGGAGGCTCGGGAATGGCACCGGTAACGAATCCATCTTTGTCCTTGTAAAGCAAGGCATTCGTCATGTTGCGGAGCCATATCTAATAGTTGATAGTGCTTTTGAGGATTGTAGTGGCAACAACACTGTTGGGGTTGTCACCAGGATGAAGGAAGAAGGGGCCCAAGGGATTTTGAGCATCGTCTTTGGTGGTTGTGGCCAAATGGACGGTGGAATCGACGGAGGCCATGGGAAAAGGAAGGGAATCTATACAAACCCTAGCAGAGTGAAGGCGGCGAACCCTAAAGGCTCATCATACCATAAAGGGTTTTTGAAAACTAAAAATGTATTTTCATTATTTGTGTATGTGAATAGAAAAGATACACACAATATATACAAAAAAAAGGGGAAATGGCTTATTAAGAGAATTAGGCACGCAGGCCCAATAAGCAAAAAAGAGGAGTCCAATTACAAAACAAAAATTGAGAACTAAGTCTTTTCCTCCAATAACATAGATTTAATGGAAATAAAAAAAAATTACTTCTTCCAAAAAATATTTTGACTTGTAGTAAAAGTATAAAGGTTATATTCATATCATTTTCGTGTTAGCCCCTATAAAAAAGATCTTTTTAGTCTATGCACATGTATTTCACTTTCATTTTAGTCCTGACCATCATTTTATATTGGTCTCTGTCATTAAATCCTGCAGCTCCACCACCGCAACCACCACGACCATCGCCAATTCGCCATTGATGGTTTCTCGAACCACCACTACATGCATCGAACTAGATACACGTCGCAATGTGACGCTTCTTCCTCGCGGTACTCACCCATCGCCACAATTGTTTCCGACGAGTGCCTCCACAAACCAACATGAGACTTTTCAGTGTTCTTCATGTGACATCTCGGGTGCTGATGAGGGCGAGGAGTGTTGCCGGTGCAATGAGGCATGGACAAAGAGCGGCTCCTAGTAGGCTTCTAGGGATTAGAACACATTGAATGAATTGAATATACACTAGAATGAGAGGGATCCAAAGGTTGTATAAGTATGAGACTATACCGTTAATGATAGCTTAACAGAATTTATTCACACTACTATACCAATAAACTACATTTACTTTTTGGTAGTCTATCACTTAATAACTCTAATGTTAAGCATGCTTAACCTGGAGCAATTGAGTGTTGAGTGACCTCCTAGAAAGTCATTTCTAGAAAGTGTGTGAGTGGGGACAAAACACATTAAAAATTCTCGTGCTAGTCTGTTGGGAAACGATTTTTTACAGGCACTAAAGAAAAAATAAAGTGCAAATATGAAAACCAAAAAGTTATTTTTTTAACCGGCCAAACAAAAACAAAGAAATATTTTGAAACAAAAAGTTAATTTAATCAAGTATAAATAAACATACCCAAATGTTCTGTAATGCGAGCACAATTAACAATGACATGTGTGTGTGAATGTATAGTACACAATTCAATCCCTAGTGTTGATTCTTCTTTTTCTTTAAAAAAAAAAAAAAAAACAAACCCAAACTTGTAATGGATGAATGTTTCAAATATATAGATGATAGAACATTATTTTTGTGCTATATAATAATATGTATACGAATATTTACATTTTATTTTAAAATGAAAGTTTAGCTAAACAGATTTGCATTAGCCATCTCGTTTTATGACTAAAATTAAAACTAAATATGTAAAATTGGACAATTACATGTTAGGGAGGCATGCATACTGATTAAAAGAGTTTAAATTAATTTTGGTAATTGGTAGGCAGCTTGTCGAAGTATTTATCAACTATATATATATATATATATATATATATATATATATATATATATATATATATATATATATATATATTTATCATCGTGACTTTTTATTTTTTTGAAATCACACGTGACTTTTGAAAGGTAGCGGAAGACATATATACGTAAAAAATTATTAGTACAAAATACATGTTATAACTTTTACAAGTATAATATTGTTAAAGTTGTGTCACAAAATTAATTGATAATATTAGGAGTAGTCTAATATAAGAGTAAAATAAATCACGTGGGACTTATTTCTAACATCCCTCTTTCAATCGAGTCTGCCAAGTCAGACGTAGAGTATCACATATCCATACAAACCGGGAGCATGAGATTCTGACTCTGATACCTCTGATACCATGTTAAGGTTTCATCACAAAATTAATTGACAATATAAAGAGTAATTTAATAGATATTTAAATCACACTCATTTATTTTCCACAAATATAATAATATAACTATAACTACAATCATCATATAGCTTTTCTTTTTGTTGCTATTTTCTTATTAAACCATTATTGGCTTTTCATTTTAAAAGAATGGTCGTATAAATAAATTAATTCAAGACTGTCAATTAAGATGCGCTAATGCTTAGAGTGATGACAACATTAATTGATAGAATATTAAATTATATTTATATTTCATACATGCATTTAAAAATGGTATTTGCCCTCTACCTATATATTTAGATTCAAACTTGTTATTCATCGATAATTTGATTAAACAAAACGTATATGATTTTTTTAACGTGTTTAACCATTAAAATAAAAATGATATTTTAATACTATATATATTAAACTATGAATTTTAATGAAATAAAAAGTGATGATTGAATGTTAAAACACTTAATTTAGAAAATTTAGGTCGATCCAATATATAGCAAAAACCTTACTCTCATCATTTTAATTAGAACCCATTAATTCAGCTATTGTATTTGTAGATAAATTTATTCCCAGCTGCTGAGTTTTACTTTAAAACTTTTTTTTGGTAATTTTCACTACATATATTAGCTTGTGAGCTTTGGGTATGCAAGAATATATATAAATATTTGTAATTATTATTAGAGATATAGTTAGCTATAAAGTTAGTTTAGTTACCTACTTACTAGTATATAAGGCTATGTGTCTTTGTAATCCATACACTTTACAATTCAATGCAATTTATTTTCCAGATTTCTCTCTCGGATTGTTAGAATCATGTTAATTATGATCAAAATTATAGTTATGTTTTTCTAAAAATCTTTATTATTCTACTTAATAGTACTTTATAACATTATGTATTTGATTAAAAAAGTACAATTAATTAATTTTTTTTATAGGAAAATACATTAACTGGGGATTAAACCCATACCTACATACGCATATCCTCGTGTGCTCACCAACTGAGCTACATGACTAGGACACAATTAATTAATCTTTGAAAACATAAAAAACATTTAATTTACTTCTTCAAAATTCAGATTTAAAAAAAGTTAAGATATTATTTTTTTTGGTAAATAAATTAAGACATTATTTGATATTGAGTATATAATTCTTGATACACCAACTGCAAAAAAGAATTAGCGCTTGTTTGATGAAAGTTTTTAAAATAGTTTTTTATTTTAAAAAATAAAAATATCAAATAATTTATTTGGAAGGTTAATTTTTTAAAATTGTTTTTGGGTACAATGTGTATGTAATTTTTAGTTTTATAATTTACAAACTAATTTACAATAAAAACTATTTTTTTAACCGTTCTTAAAAACGATTTAATAATACAATTCTGAAAAACTAAAAAAACAAAACTTAATCAAACAAGTCTTTATAAATCATACATCAGTGACAAGAGAGACAATGAATTGTATATCCAATGCAATAACTACATACATTCATGTGAAACTTGTTTTGTTTTGTCTTTTTACAATGTTTGGAATTTTAATATAACATATTTTAGACTACAAAAATATTTTTTTTATCAAACTAAGGATATTTTCTTAATCCTCTTAAATTTTTTCTGCAAGAGTCATTAGTATTTAAATTCCTTATTAATTATCTGATTCATAATAATTAAGAAAATTTGTTCAAAAAAAAAATAATAGTTATGCTTCATACATTTTTCTAAAAATAACTTATAGGGTCTGTTTGATTTGCTAATTTCCAAGGTACAATACAGGACAAAACTTTTTGTTCTGTGTTTGATTCAAAAAGCTATCGTACAAAATTCGAGTCACATGACAGTACAAAATGACAATTTTTTGTACCTCACTAAACCAAGGGACAACTTTCTTGTTCCATGCACAAGTTAAGAAAAGACATAATTAACCTTATATTTTTATTCAGTACTGTAACTACCTTCCCCATTTTCTCCACTTACGAGGTAGTTTATGTTGTATATTTTTTTAAATCAATGTTTACGTCATTTTTTTGTCATATATATATATATATATATATATAATTAAAATAACGTATTAATAATAAAATAAATTTTAACGGTAAATATAAATATTAAAAAATAAAGTCTTAAAAATATTTTTTAATAATAATTTTTTTTACATATAATACAATTATTATATTACATAAAATATATTATGTAGTAATTTATTAAATCATGAAATTTTAATTTTATAATAAATAATAAATTAAATATTTTTTATTAAATAAGTATGAAAATCAATAAAAAAAGATATTGCAGGATAAGTCAAGGTTTTTCTTTATATCAAACATATTTTTTAGTTTATTGTTGAAAATTAATTTATATTTTTACTCTATTAATCCATACACTGATTTCTGTCTTATTATGAACCAGAATCTAAAAATTACAATTTAAAAGGTATTGCCAAACTTTTAATGTATTTTTCAGTTATATAATTTAGTTGATAAATATACGAGGATACGTGTATAAGATATCGAATTTCAATTTCTTTTTTCTTCTCTTTTTTCGATAGTTGGGTTTGTGGAAAAAATTTCTTAACAGAAAGTGTGAGAAACGTTGATATTTTCATGTGTATTAATGGCAAGGAAGAAGATCAGACAGAACAATTCTGAACTGGACACTTCAAATTTAACATTTGGCTAATAATTAATCATTCAGGTGCAACAAAGTCAGATCCAAAATCATCTCAAACACCGAATCGTGGGAATTATCCCCAACTAATTAATTACTCTAAAACCGAAAATAAAAAATAAAAAAATAGTTAAAGTCTTGTTAGAACAAATTATACCGAACAAGAAAATTATTTTCTTACAATATTTTTGTTCTAACACCTTTTAAAAACAGTAAGCATCATTAAACAACCCATTAAATTTTAGAAAAAAAAAACCAAAAAAAATAATTATAATTACACATTATAAAAAAGGGTCTTGATATACCGTGCCCTTAGTGTACTAGTTAAAGTTACTAGAAGTAAAAAAATAATCATAAGAGCACATTGTTCCGTCACTCGGGAATAAAAAAACTACATATTTTAATATCTTTTTACAATGAGTTACTTAATAAACTCCATGTAACCAATAAAGTTCGTAATAGTTGATAGATAGTTAGGTTCTTTAAACATGTTGGTAAGAGTTTAAATCATGTCGTGCTTATAAAAAAGACTTTGTTAATAAAGACAAAACTCATTTCAATAATCTCTAGTTTTTGAAAAAATTTATCTTCAACTACAGCAAAACGATACATTAATAAAAAAAAAGTGTTGGTAGAGATTCTATGTATCCACTATTGTGTCGACTTTGACGCACACACACGTACGAATAATGAGAATTATTAATTTATTATTTATTACTACAGTTTAACCCGAAATAGTTGCCACTAGTAAAGGCCTATATAAACGCACATTACAACCACGCGTCCCATACACACGAAACCAAAACCCCCAGACTTTATTTGCACATCGATCCCTCTCTGTCTCAATTCCTTTTTTTATTCGAGAACTGCGGGGCTGGTGTGTATGGGTTCGATGGGCGAGGCAGGGGATGTTCGTCGTGGAGTGAATTTCACGACGCAGAGGGCGTTTGGGACTAAATTGAAATCTGCGTTGAAGGAGACGTTCTTCCCGGACGACCCCTTCAGGCAGTTCAAGAACGAGGAGAAACGGTCGAGACGCGTTGTCAAAGGGTTTCAGTATTTCGTTCCAATCTTTGAGTGGCTACCGAATTACAATTTGCGACTATTTTGCTCTGACTTGATCTCTGGCCTCACCATCACTTCCCTTGCAATTCCTCAGGGGATTAGTTACGCCAAACTCGCCAACATTCCTCCCCTCATTGGCCTCTGTAAGAAAATTCAATCCATTTCATTAATTTCTTCTTTTTCTTCTAATTTGATTTGTTTGCTTTTTTGATCGCGCGTGCATTTACACCCATGCGGTGCACAGAATGAATTTCCGACGAGGATTTTACGAACAAATTAGGGGAAAATTGCTAAGAAACTGAAATTGTGTTTTTTTTTTGGGATTTTAGATTTCTTAATTTTAATCATTTTATTACGGTAGAAGAATAATGCATTAAATATAATTAAACTTGGTCTCTCAACTCGAGTCCTATTCAAGGACTCTAACATTTGTTCTTTCGACAAAGTCTATATCTTTACACGACTATTTTAACACTTTTGTTTTTACTTTTTAAACTATGGGAACACTGAGGTTTAAACTCATTTTAATTTTTCAAATCCTTCACTGCTTGTTTAATCCTGAAAGCTTACACCATTGTTAGTTATTATGTGCTAATTAATTAGGATTAACAAATTTTGATCATAATTTTGTTTGTAATTACAATCTTTTGGCTTGAATAGTTTATTGGTTTTTTTTTTCACACAATTTAGAGGAATCAAATCCTTGTCTGTCTTGTTCAGTGAAAATTTGAGTTTTATTTTTTTGGAAAGAAAAAGATGATGACTACAATTTGATTTCTTACTATCAGTATAGAAAAATACTAAATTCACAGAGATTGTGTTCATTTATGTGATTTTTCTCAGTTACACTTTCATTTAGGTGCTCTGGAAAGTCCATTTTCACTTTCCAATATTCCAAAGATGGAAAAAGTTCAACTAAAAGCTAATTTTTTTTGTTTACTAGTTTGAAAAAACATTATGTTTTCTTTAATGTTTTTGTAAGACTTAAGCGTGCACTCACTCCTGATATCCATGTGTCATTTCAGTCTTCTAATTTTTTAAATGATTTTATAGTATTCACGTTCAGGTGACATACAATTTGATACTTCTTTTGTCAATATTTTCCTCAAATTTTAATGAATTATACTGATAAATAATATTTACAAGAAAAAATGTTAGTAGCATAATCTGTTAAAATTTACGAAAAATAATAAATAAAGGATAAAAATTAAACATTACAAAAACATAGAGAAAAGTATCTGAAAAAATATCTAAACATCTCAAGTCGAACATTATTGGTCACACTTAATGACCGAAAATGTAATTAATTTTTTTTTATAAATAATTAAAAAAAATTATTTTATTTAGTTTTATTTTTCTATTTTTAAGAGTTTACCAAAGAAAGATAAAAAAAAAAGATTTTTGCTTATGTTTTCACAATTTTTTATTCAATTAAGTGATTGTGAAAGATATACAGACCATGTGATGGCTGGTTAAGATTACTGCTGGAGAAGGCATATACATGGATTTAGAGGATCAACTCCTTAGGACTTGTTTGGTGTTTCTGTTCTGTTTTTTAGAATTTGTATAAGAAAAATTGAAAACGACTGCAAACAAAATTTGTTTGTGGGCCAACATATTTTTAATGCACCTAGCTATAAAACAAATCGTTGCCTAATTGACATCTATGTGGTCAATTTAATTTTTATTTAGTGCAGGTTATTAATTAGGTACCATTATTTTCAGGTGAATAATTAATTAAGAAATTACTTGTAGTAGTAGTACTTATTTAAAATTGAGGTTTAATTTGGTGATAATATTTTTGCAGATTCAAGCTTTGTGCCACCATTGGTGTATGCTGTATTTGGGAGCTCAAGGCACATGGCGGTGGGGACGATAGCCGCCGCGTCGTTGCTTATCGCTCAAACTATTTCGACCGTTGCCGACCCTGAGAAAGAACCACAGTTATTTCTTCACTTGATTTTCACTACTACTTTTATCACTGGACTTTTCCAAACATGTTTGGGTATTTTCAGGTGAGAAATTCAAAATCAACTATATATATTATTAACTGATAAATATATATCATTCGTTAGTATATAAAAATTTAATATATATTATTCGCTTATTATCTTAATCAAAGTTTATAATAATGGTGAAAAACTCGACAACAAAGTGTTAGTATAAGAAATTTTCTTTATAGTTGAAAAATAAGGATGTGTTTGGCACTGAAAATGAAAGCTGGCTAAGGCAACTCAATTAGTAGTATTTAAATTCGAGTTTATTTTTTATTAATTTTAAGATTATATATTATATAAGAAAAAGCTTTTGCTGAGAGTGAGGAAACAAAATTCAAAATTGCAGGCTGGGGATATTGGTGGATTTCTTTTCCCATTCTACCATCACTGGCTTCATGGGAGGGACAGCAATAATTCTCATCCTCCAACAACTCAAGGGTATTTTTGGAATGATACATTTTTCGACCAAAACGAATATTATTGAAGTGGTGAAGAGTATCATCGCCAATAAACATGAGGTTAGAAATTTATTATTCAATCTATCTCATATTATAGAGCTCTATTAAAAAATTATAGTTATTAACAAAATATTAATTAATATATTAGATTTTAAAAATTTTCTATAATTTTTTTTTTTAAAAAAAACTATTCTCTTTTTTCAAAATATTAATTATATCTCATTATCATTTTAAAAAATGACTTGTTACTAATTTTTAAGGGATAGACATAAAAAAAATTATTAAATATTTTTTAAAAAAATATCTTATATTATCAAACACCTGTTTTATAACGTAAAACAGAGGGAGTAGAATATAAATATATAATACAACAAATAATTAATTACTGCCTTTTATAATTTCCTTTTTTGCTTGACTAATTAATGACTGATCAAGAAATAAAAGGTTGCCATACGAAATCAGAATATTAATTACATATACCCCTAATTGATAATGATATCTCAACTACAATTTAACCTGTTTTAAAATACAAAGGCCAAATATAAAAAATAAATAAATAAATAAATAAAATAAACACAAAGGCCAAGTTTAACTTCACTCACTCACACAGCCATACACGCATATATATTCCATCAAATTTAATTTATTGAAGATATTGCGTGCTGGTTTTCTAACTACTTAATGGTTAAAATTTAATCTTCTATCTTAGTATTTAATTACAAAATTTGTATTTATTTAAAAATTAACAGTATTACTTAAACTTTAAACATACTAATAAGTATTTGTATTTTTTTAAATTTTTGTTGAGATTTTGATCGTGACAATGATGTGAAATAATCTTCTTCTTTTTTGTGTGTTATTTAGAGTTCACCGTATATATTCCCAGTCATTTTTATAAGATCTTTAGACAATGTTAATGGTCTTTTTTATAAGACCTTCCATCAAAATTTACGAACATTAATTATTCTTTTTCATGTTTGCCTTTCATAATGGGTCAATTTTTTTTAATTCCAAAATTTGATTACAAGAACAATTAATATCTTTTACTACTTCCTAATACATTAAATAGGGGTAAACATGGAAAAGTATATAATTTTTCAAAATTTCAAGACATTAACTAACTTAATTACATGTTTTCTTAATAATCGCAATTGTCATGTTGGGTCCTTATAAAAAGGACCGGAGGGAGTATATGATTAAGTAGTTTTAATATTTTATTTTTTGGCAAATATTAAAAAATGACCTCACAAAACTTGATATGCCATATGCTTATAAATAATTGGTTACTTCATGTTATTTATTATTTTACTGTATTAGAATATATTACACTAAGTTTAATAGGTAATTAATTAATTTAATATGTTTAATTTGAATTTAGTTATTTTTTTCCTGATGATTTTATCACTATAACTCCTAAAATATCTATGAATTTTTTGTGTTGATGATGAGTTACATTTATATGTGAATAAGTGAATTAATACCATTATTCAATTTATGGAACTTAAAAAAGTTAATATCAATATAGTATTTCTAAAATGTGAATAATAATAAAAAATTCGGTAGTCAATATATATATATATGGTCAAGATGAGTTAAATCTAGCATTAAAGTTTTCTCTCTTATCATAAATGCATGGTTTATATAATCAAGATTCATGGTCTTCATGTTTATTGTTCTCACTAGATATGCTCCCAATATATATATGGAAAGGGATACTCCTTTCGGCCTCCATTCTGAAATATTAGTCACCTTAAAGAATTTCACATGGATTAAAAAGAACAATTAATTTGTATAGAATCTAATAAAAAGTACCTAAGTAAACTAAATTAATCATTGACTTGAAGGTTTACTCAATAGTTATTGGCTATAAAAATAATAAAAGTGAGAATAGTTAATAAATATAGAATTGGTAATATAAAAGTGACAAATATTTTGGAATAATTTTTTTTTTGGCTAAAGTGACTGATACTTCAAAACAAATAGAGTATTTTTTATAAGGGTTTTAAAGTAAATACAAATTAAAGAAGGACACTATTGTAAATTAAATATCTTAATTCTTACCTATATTGTCATATCCTTAAAATAAAAAAAAATAAAAAAATTTAGACTGATTAGCAAAATTAACTTATAGTTTATAATTTATGATGACTTAGAACATGTTTGGATTAAATTTTTTTTAAATATATGTTAGATAGTTGTATTTTAGACTTTAAAAAAACTTTTTATTATACTTTTAATAAAGGAAAAACTTTTTGTCTTTCAGCTAAAAATTGAACATTATTTTAAAAAGCTTCAAAATCGCTTTTTATGGCTTAAAATTTTCATAAAAATTGACTGTGTCAGCAAATATATCCAAACAAAAATCGATTATATCTCAGATAATCAATTTTTTTCACAACTTATTTTCATAATTGATCACAGCTAATCAAAATACACTCTTATAGTTTATAGTTTATGACTTATAACTTGGCTTATAGTTATATAGATATGTTTAGTAAAATTAGCTTATATTTATTAAATAATTTTAAAAATACATATAATAATTACATGAAAGAAATATTTTTATAAAGTAAAATATAATAAATAATCTAAGAGTAAAAAATAAATAAAAGTATAAGCTAACTTAAATAGCTTTTAATAAGCTGCTTATAGCTTTCATTATTACTAAACACCTCTACTAGCAAGGGCGCAACTACCTATTATTATGAGGAGGTATTGGCCCCATATTACAAAAAAAATTACTAATATAAATATATAATTTCTTAAAATATAAGTAAAAATTATTAACATTGTAAGTTTTAGTTTTTTTTATCAGCCAAACACACGTATCTCATACTACACTACTCCTAAATCTACTCTACAAAAAATTAAACCCCTCCATTTGAACTCCAATTCCTCCTTATCCTGCTTGAGCTATAAACTCTCGACTATTATCATTAAGTACCCTCCCCAAAAGTTTTGATCAATTTAATCTATTTGAGCCTGAAAAAAAAATTGGGCTAGCTCTTGTGCTACTGTCTACTAGATAGTAATGAACTAATATTTATTGGAAATCAAATAACGTGGTTGAGCTTCTCTTGTTTATTTATTTAATGTAATAAACAGATAAGATGGCAAACCACAGTTCTTGGAGTGGTCTTCATTGCTTTCTTGCAATTTACCAGGCATCTGGTGAGTGCTTTCTTCTTTTACTTTTGCATTTATTTATTTAATTTATTTATTTTGTTAATTAATTTCAAAAACAAACAAATGTGGTCTTAGAAGACTTTTTAGTGCGCCACTTAAACGTATGGAAAGTCCACAATAATCTATCTATGATGAATAAATACTTTTGCACGAGGTATACTACTTAATAGAAAAGCACTCATCTTGTTAAAGAAAAAAAAAAAAAACGTATAACTTTTAGTTATTTGTAAATAGATAAAATAAAATATTTTTTATCCTCAAATTTTTTAATGGCGTATTTCTAATGCTATAATATTTGAAATTTCAGAGGGTTAAGAATCCAAAATTATTTTGGGTATCAGCAATAGCTCCAATGACTGTTGTTGTAGTTGCTGGCGTTTTCACCTACCTCGTCAAGGGCCAACATCATGGAATTCAAATTGTGAGTAAAAACATATTCATTTTCTATAAAACACAATTTTATTTTTTTTCTTATATATGATTAATATGAAGTTAATTAAATTTTTTATTTTTTTTTATAGGTGGGGCATTTAGATAAAGGATTAAATCCTTTGTCCATCAAGTATTTCAATTTTGATAGTAAATATTTCCCCGCGGTTGTCCAAGCTGGCATCATCACCGGCATCTTATCATTGGCGGTAATTAATAAATTATTATTAATTAATTACAATAATCTCTATCAACTATTATTTAATTTAATTTAGTAAATTAATAATTTTGTTGTGTAGGAAGGAATAGCAATAGGAAGAAGCTTTGCTGTAGTTGATAATACACCTCATGATGGAAACAAAGAGATGATTGCTTTTGGTCTTATGAACCTGATTGGTTCTTTCACTTCCTGTTACTTGACCAGTGGTAAGTTTTTTTTTTTTTTTTAATTAAAATTTGAATTTAGACCTAACTTTAACTATGGGCAAAATCGTAATTATGATTTTTTATCAGGACCATTTTCGAAGACAGCAGTGAATTACAACGCGGGATGTAAGACGGCGATGTCAAATGTGGTGCAGTCAGTTCTAATGGCACTAACGCTTCTATTCTTGGCTCCACTGTTTGGCTACACTCCTCTTGTTGCACTTTCTGCTATTATAACTTCAGCCATGTTAGGACTCATTAATTACCAAGAAGCCATTCATCTCTTCAAAGTTGACAAGTTTGACTTTCTCATTTGCATGGCTGCCTTCTTTGGTGTTGCCTTTGTTAGCATGGATGTTGGCCTCATGATGTCTGTCAGTACACTACTACACTCAAACTTTATTTACTTCTCTAGTTTAATTCCTAATCGAACCTCGTACTCACACACACATATTCTCGTGTATTCACTATCTGAATTGCGTGACTGGGACTCTCGTTTAATTTCTCTAAACACCAAAGTGTGGCTTAATTAATATTCTAATTGTTGAATTTAATTTAATGAAGGTTGGATTGGGTGTGCTTAGAGCATTATTATATGTGGCTAGACCTGCATCTTGCAAGCTTGGAAAATTACCAGATGATTCAGGTTTATACAGAGATGTTGAACAATATACCGTTTCATCTTTCCCAAGGCTTCTTGTTATTCAACTTGGTTCTCCTGTTTACTTTGCAAATGCTATCTATGTCAAAGAAAGGTAATTTTTATATATTATTCTCTTATAATTAATTATTAATCTATTTTATTTATTTATACATTCCAATTAAAAAAATCTAATTTAAATCCTGATTAAAGATGTTTATTATATATTAGGATTTTGAGGTATATTCGAGATGAGCAGAGTTCTACCAGAGATTCTGTTGACCACATCATACTCGATTTGTCAGGTAAACAATTTATAAAAGTTCTTTGCACCTTTGAGAATTTTTCCTTAATTAAGTCTTTAAGTTTATATGAAAAAATTTAGTTTTAATTATATTTTTGTCTCTGACTTTGATAATTGCATGATTTGGTCATTATATACATTATTTATTAAAAATTAACAGTTAATACGGTCAAACTTATATAATTAGTGTATTATTGACCGTTATCTTTGTAACGGAAGATTGATAGAATAATTAAAATCATACAATTGATAAAATTAAAAAAAAAATCAAAATAATGTAATTGACAAAATTAGAAGAATCAAAACTAGAAAAATGCCAAAGATTTAGGTGTATTACATATACTCATGCATTAGATATAAAATTTAATTTAATATCATTAAATTTATATGGTTACGTTATTATACAGGAGTGACAGCCATTGACGCAACTGCTATTGAAGGATTGGTGGAAACAAACAAAATATTGGGAAAGAATGGAATGCAGGTACCAATTCGATTTTAAGTAGTTAATTATTGGAGTAGCTAATAGTTTTTCCAATTATTAACATATTTATTTTATGCAAATGAATAATCAAATTCCTAAAATAAGTTACTAATTATTAAGTGATTTTTTTTTTATTTTCACGTTTTGTAGATGTTGTTAGTGAATCCAAGATTGGAGGTTATGGAGAAGCTAATAGCATCAAAGTTTGTGGACAAGATTGGGAGAGAGTCATTTTATCTAACGGTGGATGATGCGGTGATGGCAAGTCAATATTCTCTTCGTACATCAAAAACAATTAATAATGAAGAAACGGTTCAATAAATTAAATTGTGGAGTAATACTTAAGTGTACAACAAAGAAAACTCTAGGTTGTACAAATAGTTATATAGCTTTTGGATTTACCTAAGCAATGTTGCAATATTTTTCTACTATTTATGGAATTCAGAGAGTATTGGCTAATTAGACTTACAGACCAATTTATATCTACATGTGTTTAAATAGCTGTATATTTTAAGTACCATATAAGTATGCAGATTTATAGTTTAACTAACAAACTGATTTAATATAACATTTTCTTAAAAATAATTTTTTTAAAGATGAAAAGGTAATTATTTTTGAAAAAATCAATTTAAAGTATTTTTTAATGAAAAGGTATTATTTTGTTTAAATTTGCTATACATTTATTATACAATTAAAATCATATGCAAAAAAATTTAAAATAGAGATTAAAAATAGAGTTCTAAATTATTTTTTTTTATATATTTTAAACATGGTATGCGGGGCAACATCCTTTAGGCCAAATCTATTTAACTTGTGGTTTAAATAGATTTTTTTTATAAGCACAAAAATATCAATTAATTAAGCACAAGAGGTGCTCAACCCATTGACAAGAATATTAGACTTTACAAGGAAAGAACATCACACCGTACAGTCCAATGATGTAAACATAACAAAAACAATACTACTTAACTAATTATTTCACCTAGACAATCTTTACAAACAGCTAGCTAAATAATAACTTTAAACTTTCAACGGTATCAAGACACCATGAAACAAAAGATAAACAAGAGGTCTTCCATGGCTAAATGATACCACGATTTTAGCTTAATGTCTTCCACCACACGATGATGATCAAAATTATTGCTCGAGAATATAATTGAATTTCATTGCTTCCAAATGCACCAGATAGTGATGGTCCAAACCACCCATACAGCTTTCCACCTCTACCCCTAACTAAGCCAGAAAAACACATGGCATGTTCAGCTATGGAAGAAAGCATTGCAGTTGGGGAATTAAACCAAACCAGTATATCATCCCAAATTTTAGCGACTACAATACACCGTAGAAAAGATGCTCTGAATTCTCCAATTGCAATTCACAGAAAACGCATGTGCTATTAGAAATCACATGATCTGGACCACGCCTAACAAGATTCACCTTAGAAGCAAATGAATCAAGCATGACCTGCCAAATGAAAACTTAAAGTTTATGCGTTAACAAACACTTCCACAATTTGGAAATAGCGTGTATAGTGTTGGAAGGCAATATAGTTGTTCCATTAGCACTTGTTTGTAATACACCATATCTTGATTTAACAAAGTATCTCATAAGAGAGTCATATGACCACTTCAAAGAATCACATTGGCCTTGCTTCGGTTGATACCCCTGCAAAATAAAAAGAAAGCCAGAATAAACATCCTCCTCCCAAGGCCTCAACTCCCTTCTCCATCTAATACGCCATTCCCACCCACCCTCCTTCCATTCACCATTATCAGCAACTGTGTTTGTTAACAACGAAGGCAAGTAGCCTAGGGAACTGAGATGCAAAGTTAGGAGGACCCATCTAACTTTCATACCAGAACTTTGTATTAGCCCCATACCCAATATTTTTATGTAGCTCATTTTTCAACTACTGATTTGCAAACATTCCAATTTTCCTCACATCTTTCCACCATAACTATGCAGATTTTCCATACTACAGTCCAATACTCTCCAAAAGCCATTTGCCAATTAATGCCCCATTAAACCTTTCGATATTCTTCACCCAAGCCCCCAATTTCTTACTCATACAAACGTTTTTTCATTTAACCCAGAGAATCTTCTTTGAATCCCAACTCCATCCTAGAAAAAATTCCTTTGTATTTTTATAACTTCCCACTTAGTGAATCAGAACACTTTTAACATAGTAACCCTTCTGCCAATCAAAATGAATATATTTTTCTAACAATCCAGCCTGTTATTATGGGTGTGTTTGAAAACAAATAAACACTCATACACTAAGCTTTGATTGAGAATGAGTTTATTTATAGATAAAATTACAAAATTTATTTAAATAAGTTAAAAAACAATAAGTTGTTCCACAAAGGCTTATCTAATAAAAAAACTGAAGCAGCAAGAAAATAAACTGTTGGAGATAAAAACAGAAAATTACCATCGTGATTGCACCAAGCAAGTAGAAGGAAGGAATCAATGAATAACTTGGGAAACCGAAAGAGAAGAAGGACTCACCAGCAAATTATAACAACTATTATAATCTCTCAATATTGCAAAGAGGAGAAGAAGTACTCGACGGCAAAACTAAAATATCAACAGAAATTATTGCAGACGAACCCCGCACCTCTTTTAGTTACTGCAGTTAGTTTCTGTTATTTTTTTATTTGTAATCTGTATTTTGAGTTGTTCTTGTCTTTTCCCGTTTGTATTCAAAAGTTGTATCTATAAAAGGCTAAGTGATTCCAGTTTTTCAACCAACCAATTTTTTTTTTTTTCATTTTCTTTCTCATATCAATAAAACTCTTTTTTCATCTCTGCATTTCCTTCGTTCCTTCCCTGCGCTCTTCCTCTTTGAATAGAAGGAAAGAATAACAACTCAGAAGAACAAAAATAATGTAGGTTGATTCTTACCCTGAAGAAGCAAGGGTGAGACGAAGAGCAAAAGATTTGAAAGAGAAAGACAAGAACTCTGGACGCGTAAAGAGGGCAGCGACAGCGGTAGCGCAGCCACGATGGCGTAGCAAAGGCAATGGCACTAAGAGAGCTCTAGGGTTTGCGAAAAAAAGTGGTTACAATGAATATATTTTTCTTTGTGTTTGTCAAAGGCAAGGGAATGACTCCAAACCGCCCCAGACCAGCAAACCACTAGTGTTTAACCGGTTTTTGACCGGTTCACTTACCCTTATGTATAATTGTATAAACAATTTTCTCTCTTTTTTTACATTAAAGAAATTTCTTATATGCAAGTGATTTTGATACATTGCGCCACTACAACAACATTGACTTTTAATAACATCGCTAAATATAACATTTACAAAAAGAAATGTTACAAATACAAGATAACATTTCTTACCATAAAATGTTACTAAAACCTTTTTGCACTATAGTCTATATTAAAAAAATATCGCAAATACACCAAGGCAACATTTTAAGTGATTTAACAACATTTTTAGCAAGCAATTTAGCCATATTTTTTTAAATATTGCTAAAAATCAATTAAGCAGTGGTGCGTGTTTATTCATTAGATTCTCAAAATAAATTTCATAATTATATATTACTAAAAATTAAAAAAATTTCTAAAAATATATTTCAAAAGAGACTAGAATTTTAATTATAATTATAAGAAAAAGAATTAACAATGAACATGTGAAAGGTCTTAATCATATAACTCAGTTAATCAACATGTAAGAACATGTGTATAAATATGAGGTTCGATCTCAATTACTATACTCTTTTATGAAAAAAATAAATAAATAAATAAACATGTGAAGGCCCTAACCATATGCAGATTGATCAGCACAATGAAAGGCGAGAAGAAATAGCTACACTTACCAAAGAGATCAGAGTGATAACGAACGGTTCTCAAATTCCTATCCACAAATAAATTTTTCTATACCACAAATAATAAAGATAAAATATTACTATCTCTAGACCCTTTAACCAATTCATACGAATTAAAAAAACTACTAACAATTTTATTTAATATCTTATCTTATAAAAAAAATAGTATAATATACCAAATTTATCTTTGTTTAATGTTTAGAGTAATGCTTAATCCTCTTACTAAATCTTCTTACTAATCCTCCTACCCACTCAATTTTGACAATTGTCATATATCTTCTAAAAAGTAAATGCTAGGTGTGAGATAAATGACATTTGTCAAAATTAAGTGGGTAGGAAGATTAGTAAGAGGATTAAGCATTTTTCAAATTTTTAACAAATAGTAGTATATTAATTATACCCACTATCTCTTCATTTATTATAAGAATTGACAAGAAAAAACTAATAATTATTTCTTGAATTTTGTAAGAAATTTCATATATAGGATCAAAAATTTTTATTTAAAAGGTCTTATATTTAATATCAGAGTAATATAAAATTACTGATTCAAATGATATATTTTTGTTCATCTTAAATAAAATGTCTCGAGTTCAGACCTTTATAAATGAAAAAAGAAAAAATGTCTGTACATTAATAAAAATGATACATGCATACACTGAAGTGTCGTGTGTCTGATTGAGAATATCACCTCTTTTACCCTTTTTTTTGGGTAACACCTCTTTCACCATTTGATTCATGTGGCTGAATTAAAACTTCAATTAATAAATCATAATGTTTGTCACAATAAGATTTTCTGATGGTAATTTTGGCACACATAGATGATATGACCATTCACCAAGACACATGATATGACCCAAAATATATTATTTTGGCATTATTTTGGGAGAGTCTGTTATCCATCTAAGTCAAATTAAAATTTCTTGGTTGATAATATCAGCTTTAAAGGCCTTTCACAGGTTGGAGCTAATAACTAACTCTATCACTTCCTACTCTCCCAAAAGTTTCATTATAACTTATTAGCTTAATTGATTTTTTTTTCTTTATCCTTATTTTTTTTATAGACGAAAATGTAAATTGGATTGACATCTTGAGTGTGTTCTTTAACTTTATTTATTATATGATTTTGGTTTTTTAATTTTTAATTTAATAATTTTGGTCTTTTTAAATTTGTTGATTATGCAATTTTAACCCTTTTATTAATTTTTTAATAAAAATTAGACAATAGATCAACCTTTTTTGATTCATAAGAAAGTTTTATTACACATTCATATACATATGTCACTCATACACATATGTCCTTACTAACTATAATGACCTTACGGGACACAATGGTTAAACTTTGATAAAGAAAATAAAATAAAAATAAATAAATAATGAAGATAAGAAATATTTAGTTTTATAAAAATAAATTATTGATTGAAATACATCTGGAATGTTGCTACGTTTCTAAGATAATATATATATATATATATATATATATATATATATATATATATATATATTATTGAAAATTTTATTAAAATGGCCAAAATTACACAATATATAGACAAAGTAGAAATACTAAAATCATTTAATTAACTTTGACCAAAATTATATAATGGACAAATTTGGGCGACCAATTATATAATTAAGCCAATTATTTTTTTTTTTTTGGTAACAATTAAACCAATTATTGAAATCAAAATATTATCATTTTTTCATAAAATTAAGAGAACATATAGGTAGAGTTGTGGGTCCTCTGTATTCCAATTAAGGTGTGACCTAAGTTGGTCCGAGGAGCACTATAGTTCTCTTCCATCACCCTTAAATCATCAATATTAGGGGGTTCACTATTCATTTATTTTTCTTATTTCTCTTAAATGTTGATATAACCATTAATTGATATCTCTTAGATTACTTATGCTCCAAAACATATGGGTGTTAAATGTGTTACACCTATTTGGTCTGATATCACATTCTTTTTTTATTTTTTAAAGAAATAACAAGATTGACTTCTTAGAAAATGTGATCTAGATAATTTTTGGATCAGTTTTTCTGATTAATTTTGAAATTAGATTTTTTTGTAAAACTTTTTACTATATTTTTAAATTTTTTCCAAAATAAATTTGTCTTAAATAAACCATATCACATTAAAATCTTAAATCAATTTTTTTTTTATATTATTGTCAAATATTTTTTCTTACCACTATTACGCACTGAAAGTGAGACATTACCATCAATTTTTTTTTACCGAGTATTATAATAAATCATTTTTTTAATCTTTTATTTATTTCTAAAAAAATTAATTCCAAAAGATGTCAAATGTAGTAAAAATTCAAAATTTTAAAAATATAGTTTTAAGATTTTTCAGAAAAACTTATTCGAATATGTTTTAGATTATATTTTCCAGAAGTTCAAAAATTAAAAATATTGGTCTTCTATATTTCTAAAAAATCTAGTCTAAAAATTTTTCGGACAAAATTTTGTAGAGAACAATCTCATCATTATTTTTAAAACATAAAAGGAGTGTGGTGTCATACCAAATAGATGTGGCGCATTTAACACCAGCTCATTTCTACATGATGTAGAGCCCATTTGAATGCCAAGTGATTTGGTGGATGAGATTAGCACTATCTTTATTGGGAGTAGCACCATCTTTTTTAATATATAGATTTAATTTATGATTTTTATATATAAAGAGATGGTGAGATTTCTAAAATTAGGTGGTCTCAATCCCTCCCACAAGTGATTTTAGGTTGGAAGCCTGGGACCCAAATCTTGGACCAATACCACAGCCCACTCAAAGAGCCTGTGATTGGCCTGGATTATCAATTAACTTGTTCCTTTGTCCAAAAAAAAAACAATTAACTTGTTTCCAAAACTTGAAGGGTGCTACTTTTAGCACCATCAATTTTCTAGAGTTTCCCACTCACTTTTCAAAAATTAATTTTCTCAAGTGCTATTTATTCATTTCTAAAAATAACTTTTCTTCGTCCTAAGAAAACTTTTTCCGAGTTAATTAAAAATTTTATTACCAAAAATAAGAAAAATATGTTTAGAAAAAAAAAAACAAGTAGTGCAAATACTAATTACTAATTACTCCTATCTATGTTTATTTACTAGTCACTAGTTCATGATTCAGCCCCCACAAGAAACCTTGAAAGGATTTTTTTTTTTTGAAAAAAAAAACGATAACCTCTGCCAATAAAAAATAATTGGAGCAATTCACCTTGACTAAAATAAAATAAAATAAAGTAATATTGAAGAAATACACTATAGACTTTGTGCAATCTAAATAATACTTTTTTTTTTTGGTCAACTACAATCTAAATACTACTGATCATACATGATTGCTGAATATATTCAATGGCAGATCATTTCCAAAACACTAGTGAATAATGTGATTCCTTTTTTTATAATCTTTTCAATAACTTAAAATGACAGTTTTTATTCATTATTTGAATCTTGGAGCTTTTTCTCATCACTTAAATAATAAAAAAAATCATTTTTAACCATTAACCATTTGGTTAAAAAAGGTCTCTCCCCAATAGCAAAAAAAAAAAAAGGTCTCTCCCCGTGATAAAAAAAAAAAAGAAGGTTATATCCCCTTGCTTGCTTCTTGCTTCTGTTTCATTTTCAATATTCAATTTTTGATACTCAGTCACACTGTCCTTACTATACTGCATCACGTTCACCACCAAGCTCCGGAAATGGTAACTTGCTCTTTCTCGATTCCTCTTCGATCTTCATTTTCTGCACTTTTACCGTTTGAAAAGAAAGCACACGTCTCTTCATGGCGCTTCAACTGTTTTTGCGCTTAAGTATCGGAACGAATGGTCGTTTTAAATCAGGAACTCTTCATATATTTTCTGAAACTGTTTTGTGCTGATGGACGATATTCCACACAATAATCTACACAAATCTGGTTCGGGTATATAAATCATTTAGGTCAGCTTTTGAATTTGTTTAGTGTTTTGAAACGCGATATGCTGTCCACGAAATTACTTCGCGGATCAAAAGTTTTAGCTGAACATTCTAGGTTTATGTTTGCGATGCATAATTTATTGCTTCTGATCATCGATCGCTGTCTCAGTTGATGCTTTTGTTTGATCATTTGCTGCACTATGTGTTGTTCTCAGTTAGCCAGTTATGTTGAGTTCTTAGGAGTTGATAACTTACTTTTTTAATTTTGGAATACTTAATTGTTCTGAGTTGGAATATTGATCTTTCTAATCATGTTCTAGTTATTTTGATTCATTTCTTATGTTTCACTCTGGTCTCTGGAATCATACCTGAAACAAAGGATGTACTTGAAGAAACTAATTAGAAGAGAATGACAAGCAAATAGCCGTAGCTTCATGCTTTGTTTCCTTATCCCTAACTTAGGGTTTAATTGCATCACACTACCTAGGTAAATAGCAATTTGTGGAAATCTCATTAAACTTTACATAAAACTGCACTTCGAAAACATTAAGATGCATTACTTTGGTTTAAATGGATCTCCTATGACTTATCCTACAAAGTCCTGATGAATTGAACATGGTATAACATATAGCAAATACAGCACTACGTCCAAGCGTAATCTTGGTCAGTGAAGATTACAGGTAGTAGCTTCTTAAAACTGAAAATCTTAATCAGGACACACCTGAAGGCTCACTCTGGCTGAGATTTATGACACTTAGTGACCTGGTAGGGATCCTCAGTGTATATAATTATGTATAGCTCCATACTTTGAAAATTCCTAATCGCATCACACCACTGGCTAACCAGGTGTGGTCACATTTTGGTCAAGCCCGAACTGGAATATCAAAACCTACTTCTCTTGCCAAATATATAGGGAAGCAGCATATATAATGTTAGATTATGTGTCTATTCCTGCTTGGTAAACTGGAAGAATGCATCTAGTTATTGGTGAAAAGGTTGACTTTGTTTAAGTTCCATAGTTAAGTCAGTCAGATAACATAGCCTTTTTCATATGTTTCATTGTTTAACGTCCATTTTTCTTCCTTTCACAGTGACTGCATACCTGAAGCTGCTCTATAACTGATGTTTAACAAATAGTATCAGTTTCGAAGAATAACCTAAACAAGGTGCTCTATAACTGATGGTTTCACATTTATTTCATGCCACTATTTCTTTTGGAAGAATATATTTGTGTAACGTCTAGCATACCTTGCTTAGTTGCTTTATTATGCAAGCCAATTTGGTGTCTTGCAGAAGCATACATGCTGCAGAAGAATCGGCTGATCCTGAGTAGTAGCCAAACCTCTTTGAAGACTGGCAGATTGGTCAAGAAATTGAAGCAGAAGCCGCAAAAAAGGGTATATCTCTTGGTGGCTCTGATAAACCTTTCTCTTATGGGAAAGTTTGTTTTGTTTTCATGAGGTTTTCCTTCCCCTTTAAATTTACAGAGAAGACAATACTGCCAATTCCTTGGTCAGATTTCTAATGGGAAAGTGTAAAACTTAACCAATTTACACCATTTTATATATGTATTGAATATTGATGTAACCAACAAATGAACTAGGATTTTGGTCTGACACTGCTGGAAATTGGCTCCATCCAGTTTTCTATATTTTGTTAGATAAAGAACATAATGATATTTAATTATTATAAAGAAACTGTTGTGTTATCAAAATCCAAAAGTGCTTGAACCCCCAACTATGGGTTTTAGAAAATATTTTGTTGTGCTCAAATTTTTTTGTCCTAATTCTGTATACTTATCTCTGTCCATCCATATGTATGTATTATCTATTCTGTGTAGGGGCATCTACCCTCCAGCTGAATAATACTTAGCCTTTGCTGAGAAATCATGACTAACCTTGTTGAAACGTTAAAGAAAATGCTAAATGATGAAGCACTGGTTGAAGATTGAGACCAGGATCTCAAGGTATAAACTTGTAAGTTCTTCTTTAGTGCCGAAAGAACTTGTTATTATGCAGTTTAGTCCTTTTGAAATTTACGGAATATTCTAAATGGTGAATCACCTGATACAACACATGTATTTTTTCCCCCCAAAAAAATCAGTAACTGTAAACAGTGTTGTTTCTTATGCCTGCTATTTTCGAAATTCTCTTCCTCATGATATTATCCCCAAAAATGAAAACATTTCGCATATATACCTTATAGACACACATACTGCTTCCAAGTCAAATTTTGCAGTTGTATGATTAGTTTTCATTTAAATAAAGAACATTTTGGTTCTTTTAAGTGACTATTGGCATGAACCAATTGCTCTCGAGATTTCTTTCCTAGTTTTTAAATCAGTATTTTCTGTATGTGTCATGGTCCTTACTGTAGCCAATTTGAAAATATTTTCTTTTAGTTTCGCAAGATATTCTTGAGGAATTTATCTGCAATTCAATGACATAAAGGAAGTTCCTTGCTGATGGTCATTTGACTACTAACATTGGAGTTTTTAGTAATACTAAAAATATGATGTATTTTGAATATCAATGATGTTTTAGGGAGCCAAACAAAGACACAAGTAAGCATCATTATCAGGATTTATTAATTCAATTTGGATTAATTTGTGTCTTATGTAGACTAGAGATATCCTAATACATAATAGTGAATACACTACACTACTCATAAGTTCGTAATATTATAGATTTTTAGGTTTTAGCAATAGAAATTGTACTGTCAATGATGCTTTAGGAAATCATACAAAGACAGAAGTAAGCTTCACAGTCAGGTTTTATGTTAATTTTGATTACTTTGTCTCACTTGCTGAGATGTCGTAATAGTGTCTACTGTATACTTTTAGGGAATGAACAAGAAAGCACCATAGAAGAAGACGCCGACACATCTAATGGTGTTATGATCACGAATGAGAATGAACATGAAGAAAAGCGGGATACTTGTGCCAGAGATTGTCGTCCTAAAAGAAATATCTATTGAAAGTTGAAGAACTATTTGTCCGGGTTAGTGATTTGTGCTAGTCTTTTCTGTTATTATGCCATCATCTAAATTTTGGACTCTTTATGGCTATCTACGTGGAACAATATTGTGATATTGTTTATCATGTGCTATTACTTGAATTTTTAATTCCTTTTTTTGTATTTTTGGTCATTTTACCAGAAATGCATAATCCTTGCTCCAGAAAGCCTTGACTTATTAACCTGACCCTGACCCTCACCTGTTAAGGCAACCGTGTAGTCCCACACCTTTACTTATATTTGATGTGCAGAGTACCCATGAACAACTTCCAGTTTTCCATATCTCTGATGTATAGTTCTTCGTTTTTTTTTTGTTTCCTTTGTTTTACGCAGACTCCAATTTTGTATTTTTTTTCCTTCGTTTTTTTAATGATTTTTTTTTTTTTTACGTTTATGATCTTGCATAATCGTGCAAAATGTTCTAATCTTGCCTTTTTGTCATAATCTGAAACAAGCTTGTAGAGGGGTAAAACTATTGTCACTATATGCTCTACTGGATTCACCACACAAAAACGTCTACTATGTAACTAGTTACCGTTTATCGTTTGAAATTTGAACTCCCAAAAACTAATTACCCGGCGAAATTTGAACTCCCCGAATCTAGTTACTGGGCGAAACAAAAATGTGATTTTTCCAGCATAGTGTGTGGTGCCAAAAGTGGCACCTTGTAGAGTGGCTCTCTTTGCAGTATTAGTCCAGAAAAACCCTGATACAGATACGCTACACTATATATATTCATAACATGATTGATTAGAGGTAGAAAAAATATTAAGCAAAGTTTAATGTGACCGTGTCAGGTGGATTGACATATGTACTCTGTGACATGGTTGCATAAGTAAGACTTCTGTAATCCAAGACATTCCATCCATTTGATAAGAGATTTCCACTACGAGGTTTGCAATATAAAATCCTCATCAATGATTTAGAGTTACTGCATTGAATTACATTCAAATATTCAATTGCTGCTTGCTGCTAGTTGGGCTTTTTGAATTTAAATGAAAATTCAGTAATCAGTACAACACATTATGATGCATTTATAGTGCCGTGCCTCCTACGGATATAATCACTGAAACAGAGTATGGGATGCTGTTGTTATGTGATGTAAGCGGTATGGTGTATACTTATCTAATGGAAACTCCTGTCCATGTGATTTCGTCGCTATCTCAACATTTTTCTTAGCATGTATCCTAGTTTCCCATCCCAAGGGTTGTATATTTCTCTGTCTATGTGTGTTTTCCATACTTTACTGCCGGGTGACCTTTATTATTTTTTATGTAATTTCGAAGTGATTCCTGCACTTCATGGTAGGGGTAGTTATTCTTGTGATTACTACTTTTACAGATTTTAGGTTTGCGCCTAACTCAATTTTAAAAGCTAGCTCGTAAAAGGATTGTCACACCATTTAACACTCTTCCTCAAGTCCAACTAGCACGGCTTTTTAAGCCTAGTTGTGACTTGCCAAGTATGGGCCTCTAAGGTTTTTTTACTTGGACTTTGTACTCTTGTTTTAAGGTTTGAGCCTATCCCACTTCAAAGAACTAGCTCATAGGAGGAAGATTGTCACACCACTTATAATCTTTATATACTCTATGTTTGTCATATGCTACTTTTAACACAGACCCAGCAGGGAAAACAAATGAACAGAAAAAAATGGAAAATAAAAAGGTTTCAAGGGCCAGTTTGTTTTATCTTTTATTACAAGTAAAAGTGATTTTGGAGGAAGTAAGAATTTTTAGCTTCAGTTAAATCTGTATTGGAATCCAAAATCATTACCAGTACAATTGATTTTGGGTGGAGAATCTTAACAAAACAGGCACTAAAATGTTGAGTCTCATGTCCATTAAGAATATGACTACTATAGAGTATGTAAAGGTGCAACAAACCTCATCTTATGGGCTAACTCGACCTAAATTTTGGAATTGGGTTAATCCTTGGCCCAAATTGAAATTGTATCGGAGTCTAACGAGTTTCAATGTGAACCATGAGTAGATGTCCAATTCTGTTAACTTCACACCCTATATGCTCAATTTTAGGGCGAGGAATGTATGTTAAATTGTTTTGTCCTATGTCGGTTAGGAACAGACTTTCGTATAGTATATAAAGGTATATAAAGGTGTACGAGTTAGTTTTAAGGATTGAGTCAGTACTCTTAAAATTTAAAAGAGCGTTTTATGGACCTCTTTTCCAAACGCTTGATTAGATTATTAGTAAATGCTCAACAACTCGTAGCAGGTTGTCAGTGGGCCATTATAAGATAATCACAGGGACCAGGTGCCTCGAATGGCCTTCCTTCGTTTTTTTCTGGTTGTAATGAATCTCTATGATGTTAGAGTATTCATTAGAATAATCGTTGCTTAGCCGAAGTATTAGTTCTTTTTTCCCCTGTTTATAATCTGCATTTGCCTTTCTTGATTTTGTTCGTTTCTTTCACTTTTTTGTGATTAGCCTAATACCTTTTGTCATTCTTACTCCAAGCACCGCACCCGTATTAAAGAATGTTCCAATCATAGCCAATCATTTGTTTATCTTTTGATAAACCATTTTTTTTTGGCAAATATAAAAAAGAAAATTAGTGGTCGGAGACTTTAGGATCAGAAAATTAGCGGAAATTGTGCTCTTCTAAGTAGACATTAATTTTTTTAATTTTTAGTAGAATTATTATAAGCATCTTTTGTACTTTATATATATGTATCTTAGCTGACCGTTTCTATCAGGCATGCGAACTGAGCTGGCGTTTAGAAAGGGTTGCGTATTCCTTATGTGGGGCTCTTCTCTTACTTGAATACGCGTCTGTGACGAATATAATTTGTCATGGTTAATTGGTTAGTTTGAACAATACAAATTTGTTTTGTTTTTGTTCTAACGTGCCGACAATTCTTGGGATTAAGAAAAAGTAGTAGTTTTGAGACTTTTTTAGCTCCTTCTATTCCATTATATTCCATATCTTAATTCGACCAGATAAGAACGAATCATTTGAAAAAAAAAAAAAATAGGGAGGCGAGTATATAGGTGTTGGTGGCTCTCATGTTCTACTTAATAACTATTTAGATATAAGCTATGTGTTAAAATGTCAAATCATATATTATAGAGTATATGATGATAATCTTCATTTTATGAATTAGTTTAAGTTTCAGTTAGGTTTAAAGTACATATTTTAAATGGTATAGAAGTCTGACTAGTTTTAACGCATATGTCCATGTCTATAAATTTTACGCATCAAATGTCTTGTTTTGGGCGTGAGGAAATGTTAAGGTATTGAGTTAAACTACACTTCGGGTAAGAATATAGCTACTACCTTAGAGTATATAAAGCATGTAAATGTTTGATAATTCTCAAATTAGAGTTAGCTTTTGAAATTGAATTAGATTAAAACTCAAATTTAAGACAATGATGGCTTACTTTCTGATTTTTCCAATTCATTTGGGAAGATCCCTTAATTTTTTTCTCGTGTGTGGTCCAAAGGTTATGTGAAAGATGCAATGCATGCTAAGAAAATTCAACTTTTCTAAAAAATGAGAAAGAAGGGTGGGTTCTTCTTTACAGTTTTTAATGAACAATGTGCGAATAGTTTTTTGGTGTGTGAGGCATTGACACCAATGAACAAGGGTAGAGCGAAATGTCAATGTCAGCATCTAATATGTATAGGCAAGTAGATATAATAAATGCGGTGTTGAGAAAAGAGAGAGACCAATGCCACAAAAATAGGGTTAAAAAAAGTCCTTTAAGCCTTTATCTTATCTTCCTATGGTACCATGTTCCTGATAAGGTGAGACCCAACCACATGCTACCCACACGGACGCTTAGACTTAATGGATTCTCTGGTGTTTTTTTTCTTTTTTTTGTCATGTTGGTCATGTTATAAAAAAGATAAATACAATAAATTAACCGATAATCGTATTTTTATTGTGTTGTATTTATCTTTCTTCTAACGTAAATAAAATGACATAAATAAAAAATGAGAACATTTAAATTGCTTTTGATTCGCTGATCTCTCTTGCTTTTATATCCTTTAAGTGGTCCTTATTTTAGGGATGAAAACCAAAACAAAAGCTACCTTGGTTAAGATATTGACAAATTTTCGATACCTGAAACGATCTTCAGCTAGAAGTTTATCTTCCACAACATAAAGGAACCCTACCATGAAATGTAAGGATTTATAGCGCGAGCCAAAATAACAATGACGGAAAAATCACCGCTTGAATAAATGAATTGGATTAGGTTGTAATCGATTATGATTACACATATGGGAGGCATGCGTATTTTTTAGAAGTAATGAAATATCATCATTGAATAATATATAAGTTTAAAACGATGTGTGTTAGTCATATAGTTCAATTTGTGAACATATAAAGACATACATGTATGAATATTCGGGTTTAATTCTCGGTTAATGTACAGGTTAGTGTGGTTAACTCATTTAGTTTATGTTTGATTTTTTCTTCAAATGCCTCAACTCACTTTCAACCCGTAAGTAACTTTGTGCCTCATAATTTGGTTTTTCATTTGTCTCAACTTACTTTCAAGCTTTAAATCGCTTCCAACTTATGTTCGATGAAAGCAAGGGGTTTGTCTATTTTGAGTTTGGGAAACTTGCGTTGAGAATATTTATATACTTTACAAAAAATATTTTTATTCTCCTATTTAAATAATATTAAGTTTGTCAAATATAGTTTTAGCTAAAAGTATTTAAATATAAATTTTGTTAAATCAAACTAACTTTTACTTAACTTACTTTCACTGAATTTAAGTTTAACCAAATCAAATTTTACTAATGAAAAGTTAATCACGCTCTCGTTTTATTGGCCAATCTAGCATAAAACATACTTGGGATAGCTAGGGATGCTGAAAGTAAATACTGCACTGAGAAAAAATTAACAATTTTCAAATGAAAAAAACTGTGTTTTACGCATAAAACATACAGAAGCTATGTTTCAATATATAGGACTACTTAGTCAACGGATAAGACCATTCCTTTTATCAAAATTAAATGGATTTCTCATGAGTAAGTTTTATGCATAAAAGAAAAATGAAAAACGCTTCATTATTATATCTTATACTCTCAATTTGATGGAAAAAAATAAAAAAACAAGCAAGAGAAAGAAACTGAACAATCTTACTTTGCCTTTTTTATTGTCTTTTCCCTTCACATTCAATCAAGTTTATTGTGAAAGAAGCCAGGCAAGACAACCAGAGGGAAGAAGACAAAGTCTTCAACTAATACAAAAATTAGAAGTATAAACAAGTAAAAAAAAATAAAAAAATTCTGATAAAGAAAACTCGATTGACACAAGACAAGAAAAATCGCATTGTAACGATGACATAAAGGTATTTAGTACACTGACATATTTGCATGAATATTGAATATATGAAGAATATAACAAGAGAATACATTTGGTCTTCTAAAGATACCTAATCGTTATAAAAGGTAAGACATACATTAGATCACTTGTAGATTCAGGTTTGAACTTTGAACTGCACAATGTATGCCTTCAGAAGCATCCATTTATGACTAAAATATCAATTTAATTTCAGACAATATAATTATCAATCATTTTAGTCGCTGACTTAATTAATATTTTATAGATTTTTATTACAATTTTATTTTTAAAACACTAAAAATGTTAAGATCAAGTCCTACATTGACTAAAAAGAGGGCTACCATAGAATATATAAGTGGTGTGACAATTCTCCTCGCTTTTGAAAGTGAATTAGGCCGAAACCCAAATTCTAATAAAAAAGGTTATCAAATATGAAGACTGAGCCAGCCAAATTTGTATATAGAGACAAATATATTTTCAAAATTAATATAACAAATTATCACCATCTATAATGGGAGGTGTTTAGTTAGTTCTTAGTAGTTAAAAAGCATCTGTTAAACACTTATATCCTATTGAAATACGCTGATATGAACATGGGTGCTTAGCATGAATGTTTTCATAAATACTTAAATTTAGAGCAATTATAAAGAGAGACAATAATTAACCAACAATTGTGAGACTCTTACATGAGTGTTTGTTAAGTTCTTAATATTAAGGTGTAACAATTAGTTAAATTGATGAAGTAACATGTACATTTGAGACCCATTTAAAAACTATTAATATTTATAAGAATTTAGATAAGTAACCATTACATTGAAGATACAATAAAATGGTTATAACAAATATAAATATAAATTAAAACAGTAAAAGAAGAAACTTATCATGATCATTTAAAAAAGTTAAACTCAATAATATTTTATAGAGTTAAACTTATCATAAATGACTTTGTGCTAAAATATTTGGAAATGGCCTTTTTGACATAAATTACTGATTGAATTATGTGTTAGAATTCATTTTCAATTTTAATACAAAGACTTGTCTTTGATTATTTTTGTGTTTTCTTTTTTTTTTTTTTGCCGAAAATACTCTCGATAATTAATGTGAAGACTGAAAGCATTAGAATAAGACAATTATTCTATTAGTCAAATGTTTGCTTTTTCTACTAACTTCTCACTCTTCAAAATATTTGTTCTCTTTTAAAAATTCTAATGATGGACTATATAAAAAATATATTGTATTAACTAAGAATTTCAATTAAATCTATTTAAATAAAATTCATAAAAATTAAAACACTCTATACTAACCTTAAAAATAAAATAAATTTTTGAATTGATTTTTCTAAAAATATTATTAAAAAATTGAGAAGGCCATATAATATATATTTTATATAAAATATTGATATTAATGAATTTTTTTTTAGGTCAAGACCTTCTACTGATAAGTTAGTCGCCGCCATTGACCAAAATTTTTTTCATCATGATGATAAGAGTTACGTTATTTAGTGTTTTAAAGACAGAGAAAAATTATCTAATAAATAAAAAAATATAATATTTAATATTATAAATAAATTTTTATAAATTATAATTTTATTATTAATTTTTATTTATAAGTTATTTAATCATTGCAAAAAAGACAATAATTAATAAAATTCTATAAACTTGTGTTAAACCCAAATATCTATTTTAAAAAACAGTCCATATTTAAACCTTACAAAGTTTAATTCAATCTAACTTATTTCAATTTTCAATCCCTAAGCAGTGGACTCTTAATTAAGAAAAGATATATTATCCTGAGTAATTACAATAAACTCAAGTTTTATATTTAAAAAATAAATTTTATATTTTATTGACCAAATTAATATTTTAGTTCTGTAACTTATCTTTTTGTTTCAATTTAGGTTTGTAACTACTAAATGTTTTAACTTAGTCTTATAACTTATTTTTCTATTTCGATCTGGTCATATAACTATTAAACATTTTAACTTGGTCCTATAACATATTTTACTGTTTTAATTTGATCCTGTAACCATTAAATGTTCCAAATTAGAACATTTAATGATTACTGAACCAAATCAAAACAGAAAAATTAATATCAATACTAAATTATTAATTTAGCCTATTTTATTTAAAAAATTCAACTCAACTTAACTCAATTCCACTTGTAGTAGACATACATGTATATTTTTAATAATCATATTTTCATGTACCATCAAAAAATAATCATACTTTCACATTCCTTTTCTCTTATATCATTTTCAAATTTTGTTTCTTCGTCTCTTCTTTTATACATTACTTACCACACCGTTTTCTTTCTTTTTTTTTATTTGTCTCTTTCTGTATTTCAATTGAACGTGTTTTAATATATATTTTTCTCAAATCAGGTTATTCACCGGCAAACAATGACTAATTCACTTTCTGACGTCACACGGAGCGGTTATCGGAAAAATACTAAATATAACTTTATTCTTATCAATAAAAAATCGGTAAATTACACTTACTTCCCTTAAATTTTTAAAGTATTATATTATCTTTTTGTATATTTTAAAACATAACACAGACCTCTCCTAAAGTTTATTTACGTTACACTGATATCCCTTTACGTTAATGTATAGTTAACTTTTTAACCAATATGTGATTTGCACATGGCCTCATAGCTATGAAAAGACAATTTTATCATTAATTAAGAAAGTTATACTAAATCAATCAAATATTCAGACTTTCACTTAAAAAATAACCGATTGAGGCTTAAAAATAAAAAAGTGTTTAATTAGTAACCTAAAATGTTAAAAAAAATCACTTAGAAAATGCCTCTCGAACAAGGTCAACATGAAGTGGTCTCAAATTAAAAATCTTAAGTGGTGAAGATGAAGAAAATCGAAGAAATGTTTGGGAAGGTCGCATGGTTGAGAAAGTGTTTGGTTGAAGAAGGCTCGTGAGGTCATGAGCTTAAAAAACGTTGGTGAGGTCGCGATTTGAATAATAAAGGTAAGGTTGAAGAGGTCGCAGATTAAAGAAAGGGCACAAGATTTAAGTTGAGAGTTGTTCTCTTTTTTAATAAAGGATAAAATTGTCAATTCATAAATAAGACATACAAAAGTTAATGCCGTTATCATTTAAGGGAAGACTGTGTAGTTTTGAAAACATGTAGGGAAGGTATATATTATGTTTAAAAACATGCATAAAGACAGTGTAATACACTAAAATTTTAAGGGAGATAGATATAATTTACCCATAAAAAATTAAACTTTTATACATAAGTTAAGGGACGAAATGAATTATCCTCACATCAATATCATAATTTAATATATTTTTTTTTATTATTTTATTACATGGATGAATGATTTTAAAGTTTTGTTTAATTAAGTTTTTATTTATTTGACTTTGCTTTAATATTTTATGCCTTTTTGAAAGGCGATTTAGTATTTTATCTTTAGGTCTTATCTTTTAGATTTTGTAATTGGAGTCATCACACTAATAGAAATTAACGTATCAGTCAAGACACGTCATAATTTAAAAAAAATGCTAATTTTTTTTATTAATTTTTTCAACAAATTTTCTTATTCAATTCATTTAAATAATTATTAAAATTAAGTAAATAAAAAATTTATAAAAAAATTAATAAAAAAATATAACATTTCTCTAATCACTATTTAATTTGAACCTTAAAAGGAGCATTTAAAAAACAAGTCTACGCAAAAAATTAATTTTCTACCTTATATATATAAATTGAAGGATACACCAAAAAAAAAAAAAGTCATCACACTCATGAGAATTTATAAATTCTTGGCTTAATTGCATTTTTAGTCTCTAAACTTTTTTAATTGTGTAATTTTAGTCCCTCAACTTTTAATTGGATGATTTTAGTTACTCAACTTTTTGAATTGTGCGATTTTGGTCCTCCAACTTTTAATTGTGTGATTTTAGTCCCTCAACTTTGTCTATTGTGCGATTTTGATCCCCTTGACTTTTTCAAATTCTGCGATTTTGCTCAATTAATCAATATTTTGTTAAGAAGCTAACCGTTAACACAAACAAACTAATAAAATAAAATGTGTAAAAACAATAAAATCGTGCAATAAAACTCAAAATCGCACCGATGAAAGCTTATTATATAGGTTTGACTGTGTTGATCATTAGTTTCTTAACGAGAAATGGTTAAAAAATCAAAATCACGCAATTAAAAAAGTTTCTAAATAAAAATTGAACAATTCAAAGTTAGGGGATAAAAATTGCACAATTGACAAAGCTAAGGGACTAAAATAACACAATTAAAAATAAGAGGACCAAAATCATACAATTAAAAAAGTTGAGAGATCAAAAGTACAATTAAACTTAAATTTTTTTCTTAAATATATTTTTATACTTTGTTTAGTTGGGTTAACCTTTCTTGGCTCTCTGCCAAACTTCTATCTAACCAAAACACAAGGTTAATCTAAGGGATAAAATAATGGCTAGGCACCGATTGAAAAAAAAAAAAAATGTTATCCATTCTTTTTAATATCAAAAACAAAATATAAAATATATATAATTGCATTCGTTTTATTCACTGTTAAAAATCGTAACTAATATTTTTCTTCAAATTAAGCTTATATGTTCTGTAAGGCGGGTCAATACAGCTGATAAAGGTACGTGCGTAGGGTATAGAATTTGATTTCTAGTGTTTTTAAATTTTTTTTTGTAAACTAACAAAAATTGAGCTCCTATAAAATAATTATTAAAAATTATAAGCTACATTAAAAATCACAAAAAAATCATTTTTTTCGGTAATTAATTTTATTTTTATTTTTTAAAAATAGTGTGAAAACTAAACATGGCGGGTTTTGAATGTTTTATAGCCAACAGAGAATGAGGTCTGTGGCCCACGTGGGTCCCAACGTGGAATGTCCTAAACACGCCACGTGTTGACCTAAACACACGCCTTACAGCTGGCATATGCCGGCTGGCAATTTTGTCTTACTCCAATGCTTTCATCACATTAATACGTGGCAAGTATTGCCACCTAAGATTCTTTCCCCTTTAGCACCGTTTTAATTTTTTTTTCCTATTTATTCAACGTACATTTAGAAATCAATTTAATAAGGTTATAGAATAACTCAAATCTTTATATTAAAATTTTAATTTTTATACAAGTAAATGATAGTATTTATTAATTAAATTCAAATAATTACATAACAACTTTTTAAAGATTAATTGAATTTTTTTAATAAAATAGTGTTAGTTATTGCCAAATTTCAACATTTCAACTCAAAATATTAAGCTATATAAAGTCAATTAGTTATTTGAATTTTTAGCCAAGTTCTCCTAAACCAAAATGTGCCTTCCAAATCCAAATAATTTGATTATAATTATTAGATCATAACCACTATCATTGTTTAATTTATCATCTTAATCTGTTTTTTTTATTTATTTGAAACTTTTTTAAGAATTAAATATTCATTAATATGAAATTGGTTTTTTTGTTGGATGAAGGAAAATAAAATAATAAAAAGAAAGACTAAAATTTTCTGGAAAATGCAGTCTCAACTTGATCAGCATGGAATTGAAGAAGCATGTGGCACAGAGCTAATACAGAATTGGATTAAGGATTCTAAACAATAATCATATCGTAATTCAGATTTAAGAAATTTATTATATAATCTAACTAGTATTTAAATGGTTTTTCTATATATTTGTGAAACAATTTAAGCGATTAAATCGTTGTGGGAAGGGACAATTCAACTGAAAAATAATATACATGAAATTTTAAATTTTCGTAATAATGAAAAAAGAATGTTTTTTTAATACTTTATTATAACACTAAAATGTCTGGCTAATTAATCAAAGCATAATTATTGAGATCACTTTAGCAATATCGATTGATATATTTTTTGCTTTTAAAGTCGATTATAGATTGATTTATTACATGGTTTGGTAAGGAATTTAGTATTAATTATATATAAAATATTGGGAGTGATTTGGTTGCTATGCTAATAATACAACTTGTTAATTAATTAATTGATATTTTACGTCCTAACTGTATATTATTGAACTATATTTAGGCATAATTAATTTGAGATGATGAATACCAAACAAATTATCATTGACTATCTAAAGGAAAAAGATATGAGATTTATGAAAAAAAATTATGGAATAATATGTTATATATTTTATTAATTAAATTCAATATTTAGAGTTTATTTATGTTGGCTCATAGTAACATATCAGCATAAGAGGCAGATCTACTTGATATTCAAAGTGGACAAATATACCTTTTCAATTTGACATCAAACTTACGAGTTGTGAGTAATATATATAATAGGTTTCTTTTTAACATTTTGCACCTTTTATTTTCATATTTTTGAACCCTCTCATTTAAATTTGTGTGTTTCGCCTTTTAATATTATAATTTTATAAATATTATATTATGAAATAAAATTTAACTCAAACTCTTTTTTGTTTTACACATCTCACAAACTCCTTAAAAATACATGTTTGATTTTCTTTAATTTTTACCTTTTAATTTAGTTGCCTCGCGTTACATATCTGTCCTAGGTCCGCCAATAATATTATTATTTGACCTATAAAAAAAAATTATTATTTGAATGATTTATTAAAATATCTCCTACTTAATTATGGTCACAGATTATTTTATAAAAATATTTGAATTAGTCGTTCATTTTATATTTGACGTATCACTTTAATCTCCGTTGTTAAACAATATTGAAAGAATGTTTATGTGATATATTAAGTGTTTATGTGACTCATTATTTAACATATAAGAGTCAATAATGTAAATAACCATTGATATTATTTTGTTTTTTATTTTTTATAGGCTAAAGTGCGTTCACAAGGGATGATATCATTTTGTTTAATCTCATATGGGTCACTCAATTTTCCTCATTTTGTTTAATCTCATATGGGTCGCTCAATTATTCCTTTGAACACTACACATCACAATTGACCATTAGCAATATTTTAAAAAAAATCATTAAAAATATTGCAAATTTGTTAAAAATATTACAAATTTGTTAAAAATGTTGTATAAATGTCATGCTCCTAAAAGGTTTAAGTAATATTTAAAAAATATTGTCAAATCAATAAAAAAATGTTGTCATTTTAATATTTGTAACATTTTTTACACTCGTTGTATAAGGTCAATGTCGCTAAATATCAACTATGTATAAGGTCCATGTCGCTAAATATCAACTATGTATAAGGTCCATGTCGCTAAATATCAACTATGTATAAGGTCAATGTCGCTAAATATCAATTTTAGGCCTAAAACGCTGCGTAATTTTAAAGATTTAGCAAAATGATATCTTTTAATCACTTACATGATATTCTATATATTAAATAATGCGTCGTATAAGCACTCTGTCAATGCCACATAGGACATTCCTTCAATGTCTCTACAACTAAGAACTAAAATAACTTATAGAATTTGAAATCAAAAATTAATTGAGACATTAAAAATTAAAATGATTTGTAACTAGAAAATTGTAACTATTTTGACAAATTAGTCATTATTATTTTTAACTACAAGTACGTCAACCTTTAATAACATACCTCTTATTTTGGGATATCATTATACATTGTCTGCTGCCCGGCCAAATTATGTATCCCCTTGAGGAAGAAATCATGATTATAATTTTCGAATAATGATGAACTATCATTTTGTTTCCATTTTATTTATTTATTTATTTACTTTTGAAAAATGCATATACATGTGTATATTTCGGTGGAACTATTCAAAGAACAACCAAACCCACTCATCATAAAAAAAAAAAAAAAGAAAGAAAGAAAGAGCAACCAAACCTAAGAAATTGGTTCATTGCAAACTATATTTGAAATTAGCTTCAAAAACTTATTTGAAATTTTAAATTCAAAGAGCTATGTGTAAATTTCCTTAATTATTTTCTTAAGGTTATCTAGTTAATTACATATGTCTGATCTTGCATTACTAGCTAGGTTTAATTGTTAAAGGCTAATTAAGCTATGTTATTTATGGTGATTTTGAAACTAAACACACGTTGAATCTAGGCTTCTTGTATCTTAAGAATGATGTTTTTTTTTTTATGTCCTTGACTTATAATACATTGTATCATGGACCAGTATTCGAGTTAAAAACATGCATTTTGGTTAAGAGCACAATTTTTTACCCTATAGAGATAAGAGGCTTATGTATTAATCATATTTCGAGATGTTCAGTATAATATAGTTTTCAATGAGCAATCTAGTAAAGGTATGCGACGCTTCGATATCTCAGTCTAATCTTTATCCTGGATAAAGCTGACAGTATGACCTCACATCTGTACTAAGGTCGTGACTCCAAGTATACGACAATACTAAACCTTAAGAGACAAAATACTATTTTCTTTGTTTTGAAATATTTATCACTTTTGTCAAAAAAATATTTATTCTAAAATGTTTGTCACTTAACAATACGAAGATAATATTTATTGCTATTTTTTTTAAATCTATCCTTTTACTCGTTAATATTAATTAATAAAGAGTAATATTATTGGTAGTTTCAACTTTTTAGAAAAAGATAATATTGTCTTATTAAGATTAATTTCTTTAGATTTTAAAATAGTTAATGTTTTTCTTAATAGTTGTGCATTAGTCTAAAGTGACTAATATTTTATAATGAAAGAAGTAGTATATAAAGACAAATGTTATTCTAATAAAGTAAGTATCATTTCATTCAACTTATATTTTTTAAACACCTCCAGACTTAAGTATTAGAGATTTTGTAGGTATCCCACCTATATCAAATCATTTGATGATTCTCTTCATTTATCTTAAGTCATTAATTTCTCGAATCATCTGAAGTTACCATCCTTTATAATCGTGATCCAACCCTAGATAAACTCAAATCACATTGTTCTACATTATTTTAATGTCATTATTATTAGTAGCTTCTCATTTCTATGAATGAGGTGTTGATTTTTCTTATCCACGAAGAGTATCATTCAACTTGTGGTCAAAGATTAATCAATTCAATATTTTTCTTCTAATAAAATCTTTTATATACATAATTGCAATAATTAATTTTATACACTTACTTTCTCTTTTATCTCATTTTCATCCTAGTTTTTATTTTTTTTAATCTTTCTCTTTCTTTCCAATTATAATACTTATCATATTTCTTATTTTTTTTCTCTTCATTTTTTTATCTATTTTTTTTATCTTTCAAACACCCCAAATTGGAGTGTATGTAAATCTCATCACAATTAATATTTGAGTCTGTGTACTTTTTTTGGTATAATAAAAATAAATGAGGTTTAAATTTAAGAATTTATGTAAATTATCTAAGTCCTATCAAATCATCACTAAGTTGATACTAGTGGATTAAAAAGAAATTTAAGTCCTTGTGTTAACATAAGTACTTAAAAGGAGCAAAGCACGTTTGTACCAAAGTGTATATCATCCTTCAAGAAGGAAATAAAAGAAAGGTTGAAATTGTGGTTAAATAAAATAGTATTTTTTTGTGTTTTAAAAATATGGAAACGAGAGGTATCTGTTAGATGGTAATAATGACGAGATCACAGGAAGAACTCCGGTCTCTAGGTGTTCCGGTGGCGCTTCACGACGGCGGGTGGGGACCTGCAAACACGCCGATGCTCAGTGTCTGTTTAGGGTCAGAGTAATTATTATTAGATTAATAACATACCTAGTATATTGTTCTAAGTTATATTTATAAAGAGCTATTAGGGTCTGCAGGTCGTATTTTGGGCTTCAAGGGCCTCGTCTCTACATCTAGCCCAATCTTTATAATGGCTATGATATCGAGCCCGACATGATATTTACAACCGAAATATCTCTTAATTCCATTACACAACAGTAGTATTATTATGCATTTATTTTTTGGATAATATACTAATATACATTTAGCTTGATAAAAACAATAGAACGAAGACCTAAATAATAGAGTAAATGTGATACTTAAATTGTTTCAAACGTATATGTTTTTAATAAAAATGAGCAAGCAGTAGTATGTTGATTCCAGAAAAGAACATGTACTACTACTTCCAGTTTATGATTCCCCAAATAGAAGCACTTCACACGTGGTTACCTTTAACGGTTAGGGATGACGACGGGGCGAGTTTCACTCTTCTCATCCCTGCTCTTGTTAAGAGCGAGGCAGGGTTAAAATTGGAGATAAACAAGATAAGGGTAGAAAATTCAAATTCAACCCCATCCCCATTGAAAATTGGAAAACCTACGAATAACTTATAGAGAATTCATCCACATATTGCTTTCCAAAAAATAATTTATTAATATATTTTTACACTAATTAAATATTTAAAATATTAAATAAAAAAAACTTAATAATTTTTAAAAACTAAAGTAATCACTCACTTTAATTCACATTACACTCACTTTAATTCACATTATAGGTGAAAACTATTAAAAATATTATAAAATTCTAACTTTATTATAAATAATAATATTATGTGTATATAAGTATGTAAATAAGTATAAATATATAAAATTATAGTATTACCGCGGGTTCAAGGACGGGAGCAAGACAAATAGTTAAAATCCAAACCCGACCTTGCCGCATAAAAATCGTGGGATGAAAAAAACTCAAACCCGTAAAAAAATCAGACCAATTTGATTTTTATTGTTATGCTTAACGGAGAACGACCCCACTCTCTTCCCACACTGCTGTATGTATTGTTTGTTATTCATATTCATATCAATGAAAATTTAACTTGGAAGAATCCTTGAAGAAAAATTATATATTTTTTAGTGATACAGTGAAATAGTCCTTAACCTATAATTCATAAAGTATTTTAGTTATTGACTAAATAAAATAGGTAATTAAGTTGTTGACGGTCTTCTAGAAAGCATTTTAGTCCCCGATATTATATGGTCGTTATGGATTGACATGACACATTAGGTGTTATGTGTGACTCCTTAATAAATTAATTATGACCGATTAATCTATTAAGGATTTTAGGTCTATAAGTTTCGACAATAACACATTTGATTAATGTCTATCTGAGGACAATATATGCATTATTTGATTAGGGAAGTGATATTGTTACTCTTAAAATTTTATTGCCACTCCTTTTGAAATATTTTTTAAATTTAAATTATATTTTTAACCAATCAAATTAAAGTATTAATAACTAAATATTATTAAAATATTAAAAAAGGAGTGGCAATAGAATTTTTTTAGTGGCAATATCAATTCCCTTTGATTAATGTCATTTTGAGGCTAAAACTCATAAATTCAAAAGTCCTAATTGATTATTTGATCTTAATTAATCAATTAAAGGGTCTTGCATAATACTTAATGTATTATGATGTTAATTTTTCATCAAAAAAAAAAATTCATCAAAAAAAAAAGTATTATGATGTTAATCTGTAACGGTTAGATTACATTGAGGATTAAAACGTCCTATAAAAAAAGGTCGAGTACTACAAGTCATGTGAAAGACAAATTAAAATTAAGAATTAAATTACTCATTTTACTAAATAAAAGACTAAAACACTCAATAATTATAAGTTTTGGACTATTCATTCATGTGAGAAAATTTAGTATATTTAATATTATTAAAAACGAGTAAAAGGGAAGAATTGTAAAAAAAAAAAAGAAAACCTTAATTTTTTAAAAAATGACATTAACAATTACGATTTTTTTTATATATTGGAAAATGGTTAAATGAATAATTTTTTTGATAATAATTACTACGTTGGTCCTTTATGTTTTGAATCTTATGTTTATCTTGTTTCAATTTGGTCTTTTACCTTTATTTTTTGGACTAATGTTAGACTCTTCTTTGAATTCGTTAATCTAAGTTAACAGAACTGCATATATGACACCTATATGGAATTAACGACGTGAGTTGTCATCCATTTCCATACTAAAACAACATTGTATTGAATTTTTTTTTGTTAAGCGTGCCTCTGTTGGTGTTGGTATAAGTTAACAGAACTGCGTACGCTTAAAAAAAATTAACATGGTGTCGTTTTAGTCTGGAAAGAGAAGATAACTAACGCCGTTAATGTTATGTAAGTGTCACGTAGACAGTTCAGTTAACTAGACTAACGAATTAAAAAAAAAAGTTTAACGTGGGTTCACAAAATGAATGTAAAGAATGAAATTGAGACAATAAACATAAATGACAAAATAGAATTTCGACAAAACATAAACAACTAAATATGTATTTTAGTTGTTTTTTTTTAATTTCTCTTTTTGTAAAGAGGAAAGAAGTGAATTGAAGAGCGCCGACGATGGAGAGGACAGGAGGTGACGCGTGGGGCCCAATGAGGCTGTCGCTTTTTTCCAATTCTCATGTTTCACGGGCCCTCTATCAATGCTCATACGGACGCGCAACATGCAATATTGTACGTGCCTTTGCCCCTTTTGGTTTTGCAATACAATCTGTAAAACTCGCTTTTTAAAAACTTCTCCTATAAATTAAGTACTCAATTTCCCATTTATCTTTAAATTATAATAAAACTTTTATTTCAAATATTATATAGTCAACACATTGTTCATAAATTTAAAAAATTGTGGGAAAAATAGCTCAATTCAGTGGCACATTTGGAATAAAATTAATTGGATGTCTATAAATTATTACATTTATACAATGCCGTTTCCATTAAGTGATTTCCGCAAGTTGTTGCTAACATTTTATGATCCAAACGCGTTTTCTGTATACTGTATAATATTTTTGTGTCTTTATTTGTTACTACTCCACAAAGCAAGACAAATTTACAAATAAAACTCAATATACTTGATAAGTAGTTAAATTTTTTAAGTATGATGACAAATATTTAAATCTTGACTGAGCGTATTAAAAATGTTTTGTTCGAAGAGACAAAATTCATTTCAATATTTTTTACGTCTCAAACAAAATAGTCTTTGGCTTAATAATATTTTTGTTGAAAAAAAGAAAACAAAGACAAACATTAGCCACATAGGACTTTGAGGAGTTATCTGAATATTTTAAATGACCACAAAATAAATATATATCATAGTTAATGTAAAAAATAAATAAATAAATTATTCCATGAAGAGAAGATCAATTGTGATGAGGACGAATTCGATTCAATTTTTACAATACATAATTACTAAAATTGGGGGCATAGGCTATCAATTGACTAAGTAACTTATATATAGAATTTTTTCATTGAACTGTATAATATTTTTATTTTTATTATGATTTTTTAATAATAAAAAAAGTATGTATGAGTTATTTAATTATTGCTCTTAGGATAATAATTAACAAAATTAAAATATTAATGCATAATTTATTAAAATGGTCCTTAACTTTATAGTTACAAAACGTTTTAGTCCATAACTTTGTAGAATGTATGAATTAGTCTCTGATTTTATACTTTGTATATCACTTTAATCCCCAAAGGTAAGTGACACTGATAGAGTGTCTATATGACACGTTATTAGACATATAAAAACTCATGTAAGCGACTAAACGATATTGTTTTGCTTTATATTTTAAAATATTAATTTAAAATATTTTTATATTTATTATTATCACTTTTTAATTTTTTATTTAAAATATTTTTCACCAATAAAATTAAAGTTAAAATATAATTAAAATATAAAAAAATAATGACAATAACCTTATCCTATATTTGCTTGCTTATAATAGCAATAAGCACTTTTAAATTTTTTTTAACTCTTTATTTTTTTTAACTCTCTTTTTGTTACAATTAATTATTAGAAACTAGTTCAAAGTAACTTTAATACTCCAAGAGTTGGCTTAACGATGCAAGATTTCGTTAAGTTTATAGAAGGAACGAACCACAGCGGGAGGCTTAGTGTTCAAGTCCCATCTATGCCAAATTCTTGGGGTCAATGTCAGCCCCGCAACGCAAACGGAATTAATATCATCCTAAGGGTGAAGAAACTCGTTGTTATACAAAAAAAATAACTTTAATTTTCATCAATTTGTTTTCTCAAAATAAAAAAAAAATTGGCTTCTGATTTTTTTAAAGATACTAACGAACATCTAAAATTTTTTAAAATGTTTTTTTTTATTAAAAATAGCTAATATTGAAATTTAAATAATAATAAATAGGCTCCAAATATTTGTAACTTTTAATATAAAAAACTACGATACAAATCCTTCTCTTATTTTCTTTATATCACTATATCCATAAGAATTTCTGCTTAAAAGATGGCTTATTTATTCTATTATTCTCTTTATATCGCTATATCCATAAGAATTTATGCTTAAAAGGTGGCTTATTTATTAAAGTGTTCCCAATTTTCAGTCAATTCAAGTTGGCCAATTTGAGTTAAATAATAATATTTAAATTTTTAAATAAAAAAAGAAAAATGCAGATAAAAGATAAAAATTAATTTTTTATTTGGTCACAATATTGAACAAAAAAAAGTTGGTCAAAAATTATTTTCCTTATTAAAGTAAGGTAATCCACAAAAGAAAGAAAATGAAATCCACCAATTTTTTTAAAAAATATTTTCGGTAAATAAATTTACAGAATTTATGTTAGTTATGTAATTTAATTAGTAAACTCATGAAATATGTATTTGTAGATATGTAATTCGATATCTGATTATATTATTTTTTTATGAACTAAAATAAATTCACCAAATTAGTTACTCGGAAAAAAAATTCACAAATTAGAAAGGCAAATGGCCGTTCGTAAATTATCATTATCACGGGTGTGGAAACTGGGAAACGGCAAAAGGTCCAAAACCCACGAGCAAATGACATTAATTTTTTATTACAGTTTCTATCTCAATTTTTATTTTTATTGTTATTATTATTTTTTTTTTTACCTTAAAGGTTTTTTCAGCCTACATACAGCTAAATATTAATTTTCTAAGTATAAAGATGAACATTGCGATTTTTTATTGGTCTTTTTTTTTGGTAAATTGCAATAATCCCTTTTGAGGTTTGGAGAAATTGCACTCTACCTCAAATTTCACCAAAATTAGCACTTCATCCCATTTTTTAAAACCGTTTACTATTGATTGTTGACCTAGCTAATGTTTCCGTTATTCCCATCTGTCATATTTACAAAGATATCTATTTGTTAACTTTAAAAACTATTTTTAAGGTTGATGTAGGAAACAGCAAAAATGTTAATTAACTGCTATACTGCTAACCTTTCACTGATGTCAATTTGTCACATATGCAAGTTCTTGACCCTCAATTAACATTAAAAATTATTTTTAATACTTATATGATAGATTGACCGGTCAAAAATGCTAGTTAACTAACAAAAATGGAGTGAAGTACTAATTTTGATGAAGTTTGAGGTGGAGTGTAATTTCCCCAAACCTCAAAAGAAGTTATTGCAATTTACCATTTTTTTTGTTAAAAGAATTTTTATTGGTCTTTAAGGTAAATATGAACTGATTGTTATTTTTATAATAAGTTTCTGGGTATTTATCATATTTTGATTTAAAATAATTTTAAAATATAATTTTGATCCTTTATGTTTTGGTGAATTTTTATTTTGGTTTTTTTTTTGTTAATTTGGTTTCTTATTTTTGTTTTTCACATCATATTAGTCCTTTTGCAATAAAATTATTGAGTGATTTCGTTACTTCAAAAGGACAAATTAAATATGGTTTGAAAAACAAAGATTAGAGACTAAATTTACAAGAAAAAAAATGACTAAAATAAAAATTTACTAAAACAAAATGGACAAAAGTTATATTTTAACCTAAATAAAGAAGGAATTTCGATTTAAATAATAGGCACGATGAAATTTAGTTTAAATAAAGGAAACATTTGAAAGACATCACAAATATTCTTAAAAATAGTTTAAATAAGTTTTTAATCTTTGTAAAATTAATATATTTTTTTTTGTTAGATATTGTTTTTCCTTTAGTGCTCACAATTTTTTTTTTCATTTTCGTCTAACTTTATTCAAAAAAGATTTTAGTCCTCACAAACTTTTTTTTTCACAATAAATACAAGTTTTTAGTCCTAATAATTACTAGAAATTTGTTTTATGTCATTGTAACTTTATTTCTTTTCATTTGGTTCGCTAGAATTTCAATTTTTTTTTTATGTTGATCCCATAAAAGTGTGATAAAAAACAAAAAAAACTTAGTGTCTTGGATTAAAAACAAAAATTTTAAATTAAGTAATATAAAAATGAAATAAAATATTTTATTGGGACTAAAACACATAATGTGCCAATTTTGTATGATTAAAAACAAAAATTCTAAATCAAGTTGGACTAAAATAAAATTCTTTTTTTAGAAATTAAAATAAAAAAATGTTAATTTTGTAAGGACTAGAAACTTATTTAAGTTTAAAAAATTATAAATTTGTATTTTTTAGGTGATCGTACATGATTGTTAAATTTTTGAGACAACTCTTAAAATTTTAATTACAAATCTACAAGATTAGATAGACAAAAAGAATTAACTCGATCTAACTAAACTCTTTTATGTCTTCGCAAATCATGACCCAATAAGTCATCTATGCAAATTGTGCCCAATTGTGACTATTGAATTTGAACATAGTTGTACATTCAAAAATTTTTAAATATACATGTTATGATCACAGTGGTATCTATAAATCATCATGTAACTTATGCTTTTTAATGTATGTTCTACTATACTATACAATTGTTGATTAATTGTTATTAATATTAAATGTCTTTAGTCTAATTATTTTTATGGCGATTCTGTTTTGTTGAGATGGTTTTTATATTTATATTTATATGAAATATTAAATATTTGAAACTTTAGATATTATCTACAGGTGAAGCTTAACAAACTCATAAAATTATAGCTATATAACTGAGTTACGTAATTGTTCATTCACAGCTCTTGAAATTTCATACCGATGGTGTTTTGATGTTTAAATCCTAATAAGAATTATGGTATTTACTATGAGCATGATTACAAACAAGAGTCTTTGAGCTATATATACAAGCGGGGGCCTGAGCCCCTAGTGTCGTGTTCCTTTGATGTGTTGGTTGCACTCCGTGTAAGTTAAAATTCCGGATGGAGACCTGAGAGTCGAGCTAATCAATGTGAGGCCGGGTTGAGACCGGCTAGTCCACTAGCCCCACAAGTATTGAAGCATTGGGCTGATAATGCTTGAGCTAGTGGGTGTGAGGCCGGGTCGAGATTTGAGCTAATCAATGTGAGGCCGAGCTGAGACCGGCTAGTCCACCAGCCCCACAAGTCTTGAAGCCTTGGGTTGACAAAGGCTTGAGCTAGTCAATGTGAGGCCGGGTTGAGACCGGCTAGTCCACCAGCCCCCCACAAATCTAGAAGCCTTGGGCTGATAAGGCTTGAGCTAGTGGGTTTAGGGCTAGGTCAAGATCGGTTAGTCCACCAGTCCCACAAGTCTTAAAGCCTTGGGTTGATAAGAATTTAGGTGATTAAACCCAGTATTGATGATTTCGTCGGTTATTTGACCCATCATTTTTTGTGTCGTATTTATTGCTTAACTTGATCTTTTCCTACTTCCTTGTTTTTTCAAGTGTGCCTTTATGGCCATATCCTCTATATAAAGCGATTCTTTATTCCTTTCAATAGCATCTTGAGCTTCAACGTATGAGGAAAAGGTGGATATTTTGTGTGCCATCGGAGTCTCGATGGCTTCCAACTCGGGCCATGTCCGTGGTTTTCTGATAAGAAGTAGTGGGCCTTGTTACTGTGTCGTACTTCGTATCATGAAAACTACAACGTTGGTCATGGTTGAGCTGCCTTAAGGTATTCGACGTCCTTGTGTCGTGGGATTTGACACCCTATACTGCGTGCAACTGTCTATTATATTGATGATTCTGTGCTACTTTCGATTTCATCGGGCCGTCCTTTGCCGAAGTCTGGTTTCTCCCCTGACATTATACTTGTCGTTCTCAGCTTGTGATTATTAGCTTTTCTCGGCTGAATTGGGGGCACTTTTCTGGGTATGCATTTCGTGGGTTGGCGACCTAACTCATTTTGTTGGATGCAAGCTTAGAGTCTTGGGCATAGAGTACTTTTTCCGTTTTGCCATAGGAGGTTTTGTGTTGTAGTAGGCATATGTATTATTGGTTAACTTGTTATTTTTTGATGACAAAAGATGTATTTTGTAGAATTAAAGCTTTGTAGTAAAAAGGTCGAGGCCACCTATTTTATCATTTTGCAACTATTTGATTAAAAAGGCCGAGGTTGCATGCCCCACAAGTCTTGAAACCTTGGACTGATAAGACTTGAGCTAGTCAATGTGATGCAGGGTTGAGATCGGCCAATCCAGTATCTATTATATCTAAACATTTTATTGGTTGGATATTATCTACGCTATTATTTATTTCAGATATTATTTTTATTTTCATATTAGATAAATTCTATAGAGTTCCTAAGAGTAAGTTTTTGAATTCTCCACGAATTTTATGCAGACTCTTGAGTTTCACAATAATCATAATAAAAAAATAAAGAAAAAAAGAATTTTTTGGATCAATATAATTTTTTAATATATTTTTACCTGTTTTCAAGAAAAAATACGTTATTAAACTATGTATTTTGAGTGTATTTTAAAACTTAAAATTGTTACTCACAAAAAATCTTACTTTTAAAAATGTATCAAAAAAAAATCTTACTTTAAAAAAATAAACAGAACCACTTAAGTACTAACATATCACTTTTTTTTTTTTTAAAATGAATAATCTGATAAGATAAATTGTGTAACAATATTTTATCATTTGAAAATTAAAATTGTTAACATATTTCTTCAATAAAATAATTTGAATTGTTAATATAGTAACTATCCTTGATAAAAAAAATAATTTATTTGAGCCAGAGAAGATACGATTCGCAAATGAAACATTGGTAGTCTTTAATGAGAGAAAATAATTTTGAGAAATTTCTCTAGTTATTAAATTTTTAAAGAGTTTTAACTGAAATAAAATTTTCTAAAAAAGTTTAGCCAATTTAAGTAAATAAATAAAATTTGTGGCAACTGTTAATTGTCTAGCAGGCACTTAGCCCTCTCTCCGCGTCCGCTGCTGCCACTTTATTCAAAGCGTGAAGGAGTGAGTGACAACTCAGCTCAAAAACCACCTTACTTCTCGCCAATTATTAATTATTAATTATTCTCACATCTTACATTAGTCTTCCATATTTGTCGAAAGAACAAAACATTAAAAATTAAATAAAACCACGCCACCAAATTATAAAAAAATATTAATTAGTAAATTAAAAAAAGCAAGTAATTAAAAGATATGGCGTAATAATATTTTAATCAATATAACTCAATTGGTAAACACCAAAAAACATATATGCTTAAGTATCAAAATTTAATTCTCAATTGATATATTTTTTTATAAAAAAAATATATAAAACATGATAATAATTCATCTTAGTCTTTATTGACTCCAGGGGAGGGGAGGGTTGAAAGATATTTTTATTTTTAAATAAAGTGTATATTTAGTTTAAATTTAGAAATAAAAAATATAAAGTTAAGATAAATTAAGTCCTTTTAAATATAATAAATTTTTAAATAAAGTGTATATTTAGTTTAAATTTAGAAATAAAAAACATAAAGTTAAGATAAATTAAATTCTTTTAAATATAATAAATAATATCTAATGTCTTTAAGACATTTTTTAAGGAGATAAACATATTAAAAAATTATTAAAAAGTATAATTTTTTATATTTTTAAGAGATAAGATAATATTCACTTATTATTATTTTTTTAATTTTAATCATTTTAATTAAAGTCTTAAAAATATTATTTAAAAATATCATCTAACTTTAATTAAAAGTAATTTTGAAAAAAATAAAATCTTATGCAAACAACTCAATAACTACTTGGAACAATAGATACTTATAAAAGAAAAAAATAAAAAAACAAGAAAGAAAAGAATAGGTAGAGAGAATCTGGTGGGCTTTGAGCTGTGATTTAGCTGTCCTTTTGATGCATTATTATTTCATTTCATGCCCACTCTCTCTTTCTCTCTCTATATTTCTCTCTAAAACTCTTCACACTCTTATCATATACACTCTCTCACACAGTTCCAAAATCCCTAGAAACCAAATAAAACTTTCTCTCTCTTTCTCTCACAATCTCCCAAATCAATCTTCATAGCTATCTGCATTTTCTTCCTCACCCAGATCTCAAGCTTGAAACTTTCTCTCAACACCACCGGAAGCCCTATCTCCGGCGAAACGGCAGCGTTTGGCATTTGGTTTTCTCATCAGATGCCTCACGTGAGATGAAGAAGAAAGGGTTTTCAAATCTCTCTGTTCCTCTTCCTCTTCATCTTCTCATTGTCTTGTTCGTAGCCTTAGTTATAAACTCACACTCTGTTTTCGCCGATGGAACCCTCACCGACGAAGAAGTCGCTTACATTAAGCACCGGCAACTTTTGTACTACAAAGACGAGTTCGGAGACAGAGGAGAGAAGGTAACGGTGGACCCTTCCTTCGTCTTCGAGAACAACCGTATCAGAAACGCCTATATAGCGTTACAAGCTTGGAAGCAAGCCATTATTTCCGATCCGAAGAATTTGACTCGTGACTGGGTGGGGCCAAATGTTTGTAATTACACCGGAGTTTTCTGTGCTCCGGCGCCGGATAATCCTAAGATCCGTACTGTCGCCGGCATTGACCTCAATCACGGCGACATTGCCGGTTACCTCCCGGAGGAGCTTGGCTTGCTCGTCGACCTCGCTCTCTTCCACATTAACACCAACAGATTCTGCGGCACTGTGCCTCACAAGTTTAACCGGCTCAAGATCCTTTTCGAGTTGGATCTTAGTAATAACAGGTTCGCCGGAAAGTTTCCGGACGTGGTGCTGCAGTTGCCTGAATTGAAGTTTTTAGATCTGAGGTTCAATGAGTTTGAAGGAACTGTTCCGAAAGAGCTCTTTGATAAAGATCTTGACGCGATTTTTATTAATCATAATCGGTTTGTGTTTGATCTGCCGGATAATTTTGGAAACTCACCGGTGTCGGTGATTGTGCTGGCGAATAACCGTTTCCGCGGCTGTGTTCCGGCGGGGTTAGGAAACATGTCGAACTTGAACGAGATAATTCTAATGAACAACGCGTTTCGATCGTGTTTACCAGCAGAAATTGGATTGTTGAAGAACTTGACGGTTTTCGATGTGAGTTTTAACCAGTTGTTGGGTCCGTTGCCGGAGGCTATTGGCAGTGCGGTGAGTTTGGAGCAATTGAATGTAGCTCACAATTTACTTTCAGGGAAGATTCCGGAGAGTATTTGTAGGCTTCCAAATTTGCAGAACTTTACTTATTCTTATAACTTCTTCACCGGCGAGCCTCCGAGGTGTTTGGCGCTGCCGGCGATTGATGACCGGAGAAACTGTTTGCCGGCGAGGCCGTTCCAGCGTTCTGCCCAGCAATGTAAGTCGTTTTTGTCTCACCCTGTGGATTGCAAGTCTTTTAGGTGTAAGGCTTTTGTTCCTTCACTGCCGTCTCCGCCGCCGTCACCGGTTTTTACTCCTCGGTCACCGCCGCCTCCGGTTTTCTCTCCACCACCACCACCGGTGTATTCACCGCCGCCACCTGTATATTCGCCACCACCTCCCCCGCCGGTGTACTCGCCTCCACCTCCACCACCGTCGCCGCTGCCTCCCCCACCAGTTTACTCCCCACCACCTCCTCCCCCACCTCCACCTCCGCCACCTCCATCGCCACCTCCGCCACCGGTGTATTCACCCCCTCCCCCACCACCTTCACCACCTCCACCATCACCGCCACCACCTTCACCACCACCACCAGTTTATTCTCCACCCCCACCTCCACCTTCACCACCACCACCTGTTTATTCCCCACCTCCACCTCCACCTTCACCACCACCACCAGTTTATTCTCCTCCTCCACCGCCACCATCGCCTCCTCCGCCTGTTGCATTACCACCACCCTCACCAACTCCAACGCCACCTTATTGCGTCCGGCCTCCACCACCGCCGCCACCAAATTCACCACCCCCACCACCTCCACCGGCACCTGTATTCTCCCCACCACCACCCGTTCCTTACTACTATAGCTCACCACCTCCGCCACCACCTCATTCGCCTCCACCACCACCTCCTCACTCTCCACCGCCACCTGTTTATCCATATCTATCACCACCGCCACCTCCTCCTGTCCACTCTCCTCCACCACCAGTCCATTCACCACCACCACCTCCACCATCTCCACCACCTTGTATAGAACCACCTCCTCCACCACCACCTTGTGAAGAACATCCACCTCCACCACCACCTTCACCGGTACCTCATCCCGCACCATACCACCCACCACCATCCCCATCTCCTCCACCACCAGTTCACTATAATTCCCCACCACCACCTCCAACACCTGTTTATTATTACAATTCACCGCCGCCGCCACCACCGGCGTCTCCACCACCTGCCCCTGTATATGAAGGGCCTTTGCCACCAGTTATTGGAGTCTCATATGCGTCACCTCCTCCACCACCCTTCTATTGATTCTTTTGAGATCTTTTCTCCTCTAACCCTTTCCCCTCTACCAAACAAAAAAATTTCACATTTTTACTATTATTGGTGGCCATTTCTTCTGTGCCCTCTTCCATTGCCATTGTCAATTACGCAATGCGACTCTCGTCGCCTGTGGAGGGAAAAATAAACCAAGAGAACATGAGAAGGGTTTGTGTGAAGGAAGCATGTTTTGTTCTTAATTGTGGATTTAATTGAGAAGAGGTTACAGTGGATTGAGTTATGAGGAGAAAGTTTCTCTCCATATTGATTTGAAATTGTTATGAATATTCAAGAGTTGTGAAATAAAAATGGCAGAGAAAGAAGAGTTAGGTTGCAAAGAAAAATGTATGTATAGGGTTGAATTGGAGACCATAATTCTGGGCTGCATAGTTAGTGGCAGATTTCTGTTCTGCTACTTGCTTGTTTGTGGAGTTTATTGTTATTGTCTCTCTTATATCATACTTTTTTTTTTTTTTCTTTTTTTAATTTTTGTTTCTTTTGTTTTGCAATTTATAGTATAATTTATGAACATTTTACATGTATTGAATTTCTGAATTGAGGTTATTCCTTTATCTTCTCATCAGTGTCTCAAATGTTTCTCTGCTATGAGCATGTTGTGGGTATGTGCTTTGATTTCTCTCTGCCAAATGCCAATCTATCTGCATTTATGTTTCCTCATTTGTGAATCCTTATCCCTTAGTTGCAGAACCACATCAGCTTATTCTGTGTGTGTCTCCCTGTTTCGCATCGCATCATCAAAATGTGAAAATTACTCTTTGTTGTGTTAAAATAGATTCATGTTTACTCCATTGAAACACACACTCACTTGATTCCAGTTTCCACCCAATGTGAATGTGGTTTGAACTAGATTTCATGCCATCCATATTCTCTGCAAGAATTCATTTTTTTAATGGTGAACACAAGATTTGATGATATTCTAATTCCTTTACGTGCAAAGTGAAAAACAAACGTGCCCTTCACGAAATCATCCATAAGATAATGTTTTGAAAATTTAACTTAATAATGGCGTTTAGGTCTGCAATTATGATGGTGTTTATACTGTAATAGTATTTGAGGTTTGAAAATGGTCCTCAATCTTCTATCGAGGCCACCATTACAGGCCCCAATTCAGGTCATGGTGGTGGGACCTAAATAGCCTATGAGATTTCATTTATTTAATTTAATTAATTATTTTAATGTACTACTATAACCTTTCTTCACTATTTTACTTAATTAATGATATCGCATAAGATTACCCTCCATGTGCACCTTTCTTATAAACTAATCAGATTTGAATTCAAATATGATTACTTTATGCACGCTTTCTTCCGTTAGAATTGTGAACATTATTACTACTATTAAGGGTTTATTTGTTTTTATTACGGAATAGTATAAAAATGTATTTATTGATAATAGTTTTGAATTTTAAAAAGAAATTAATAGATATTTTATTAGATAATTTTAATTTACTCAAATAAGTGTGCCAATTTTTATATGTTTTAAACACAATTTTTAACCTCGATTTTTTTTAACCAGTAGTCTAATTTACTTTATTCTCTAACTTGCATTTAGTCAAAAAGGTGTTTAACACTACATTTTAAAATCACTGTTCTCATAAATCAAATTTCAACAAATTCAAATATAACTTTATATCAATTCTTATAGCTTTTTCCTTTTGCTTTTTGTTGGTTGAGCCTCTTCTGTGTTACCTCTTCACCCAGCTCCTCTTCTGTGTAAGATTGCTGGTGGTTCATTTTCAAAAGATTTATATATAATTAATTTAATTTAATTTATAATTATTTTCATACTTATCAATTTGAAGCCCAATGCAGTGAATTTCTTACATAAATTGGGAGAACCTAAAGCCCAAGTAAATTAAGGGAATACTTTTCCTACAAAAGGAAACTACAGTTAAAAGGAATAATTGGTTCCATATAATTCTGAAGATAATATGAAATTGGGGTTAATATTTGCTTGTCATTAATATCTTTGTGGAATATAATTGGATTCAAGGAAATCTCTTACACAAAGTTTCAATTTTTTTCCATGTACAATTGTACATTCACATCCAACTTTTTTCCATTATTGTTATTGTATTTTTCCCTGGAAAAGAGACACTGAGTTGAACAGTTATAGTTGAAGATAGCAACTTTTCCTTCACATTAGGGAAAATGGCATCTAACAAATTTGTTTGCACTTACCAGAAAAATAAAAGCTTGTGGTTCTTATTTTTTTCGATTTTAAAAATGTAGAACTACTTTGCTTTAACTTGTTCAATAGGGGTCTCTCATATATAGGGAGGAATTTCTCTTTTTACGGTTTTTTTTTCTTTACATGTGCAAACTTTCATGTTAAGAATAAAATAGATAGATTTTTTTCCAAAGTTTCACATTTTCAATACAATATATTTGTTTTCTCATAAAAAAAAGTAAATTGTACTCACTACCCTTGAGGTTTGACTAAATTGTACTTTACCCGATTCTTGAGGCAAAATTGCAATCCACTCAATTTTATTAACTATGTTCAATTTTTTTTCTTTTATAATAATGGTTAATTGATTTTTTTTTTTACACTAAAATTATTAGTTTTTAGATTTAAATAAGTTTTAAGTCTCAATAATTTTTATTTTTTACTTTAATCCAACTTAATTCAAAATTTTTATTTTTAGTCCTAATAATGTCAAATTTTTTCATGACATTTTTTAAGGGACTAAAAGAAAAAAAATTAAATAACAGGATGAAAATTAAAAAAAAAGAGACCAAAAAAATAGTAACTACAAAGATTAAAAAATTATATATTTACCATGGAACAAAATTTTATAGGGATTAAAAATAAAAGTTTTGAATTAAGCTGGATGTAAAAATTTTACAGGGACTAAAATAAAAAAATTTTATAAAGATTTAAAACATTCAGGAGCATGAGATTGATAATGATTTGAGAAAAGTTGAGGGTAATTCATTTTAATTGAATAAAATTTAGGTTTGTTTATCCAAAAAAAAAATATTAAGTTTAAATAAGTTCATTGATCCCTGCAAAATTTTTTTTTTTTAGTTCTTAGAAGTTTTCTTTTCTTTTTCTTTTTTTTTTTTAAATTAAGTTGGCAAAAAACTATAGAAACCAAAAAGTTATTTGATAAAAAAAAAGCTAATGTATAAAAAAATAACTATTGAAAAAAAAAGAAGAAATGAATCATAGTTAATCCATGAATATTCTATTGATATTTGTTAAAAATGAGAGTAGAGTGCAATTTAACTAAATGTGATTAGTGCATTTTATCCAATATATCTTTTAATTATATATTATTAACCTGTGTAAGATTACTCGTGTTAAAAAAATATTTTTTATTTATTTGGTCAAGGGGGAGGGATTTTTCGAATAACTAACCTATTTCATTTTTGCAATTTTTTTTATACATACATTATTCCACATTTTAGACTCATGAGGGAAAAAAAATTAGGTGGACTCACCAAACTAATTTGAGCTTTTATATAAGACTTAGTAATTTTTCCCAAGCATATATAGGGCATAATTATTTTTCCCTAACCTAGAATTTCTTGCTGTATATATAATGGTGGACCTTTAGGCACTTTGTTAGCTATGGTGGAAATTAAACCATGGCAAGTGAGACGAAAGTTATATATAGCATGGTGGGTTATTATGGCCTTTCAATTAATTCCCTAACCTTTTTTGTTAGGAGAAGGGCAAAAAAGTGAAAAAAGGAGTAAAAGCTTACAACTAATACTTATCCTTGTTGCCTTGGATGACAGGAAAAATTAGTGGTGTGTACTGAATTTGATCGGATCGGATCGATGTGATAAACCCGACAAATCAACTGAACACAACCCAACCTAATCACAATCTGGTCTAAGTCGAACCAACTGTTGAAACCTAACCTCTATCGGTTCTAATGTTGGATTTTGAAATTTGATAACCGATAACATAATATATACTCAATCTAATAATAAATAACTTTAATTTTAATTTTTTTTAAATAAAATTGTTTCCCTAACTTAATTAGGATAATAAAGACATATCTTTTATAAAATCTCCTTCCGTTCTGAAATATTAGTCACTTTAGCCATAAAAAAATTGTTACAAAATATTTGTCACTTTTACATTATCAATGCTATATTTATTAACTATTCTCACTTTTATTATTTTTATACCCAATAACTATTGAATAAACCTCAAAGTCAATGATTAATTTAGTTTATTCATGTACTTTTTGTTAAATTCTATAAAAATTAATTATTCTTCTTAATCTATATAAAATCTCCTAAAATAACTAATATTTCAGAATAGAGTAGAGAGAGTAAGTAATTAGTATTTTGAAATTTCAATAGTACAATATTAATATATCCTTTATGTAATTGAAAAATAATATCTTTTTAGTTTTTTAATGAAATAACCTAATAATCAAAATCAAACCAATTCATATTTGTTCAGATTAGTTCAGTTGGATTTAAAATTCTTTTTTGCACAAATTAAAAATAAATCAACCAAAATCATTTGGATTGATTCATATTATTTTTATCTCAACCCGGAACTAATTTAACCTAGTCCATGAACATCCCCTCATCAAGATAAATAATTTTTTTACCATGACAATGTTAAGAGATTTTAAATTAAAAACTTCTATATATTGTACTAGTGCGTGTTAAAAAAAAGAAGAAGGAAAAATAAGAAAAATTGAAAAAAGAAGGAGGGCATATACCCCACCAGCGAAGGGATAGTGACGTAAATGAAAGGGGACCCTCCAATATATAAATTCACATGGCCTGTGAAGGGGTTTTTTTCACATCCAACATGCAATGAAAAAAATTAATGTTAAGAGAAGTTAGTTGACTTGTTCTATATAATGCCTCAACCAGGACATAACTATCATTTAATTAGGGTTCTCTAGGACAGCCTGTGATTAGGTCAAGAATATTTAATGGCATTTCATAATTTCATAAAATTTAAAAAGTGACTCTCATGATATCGACCCTCCCCATTGCCACATTAAAAAGAACAGACAAGTCTCTATTTCAAGGAAGAATAAATTAATAAATAAATAAATAAATAAATAAATAAATAAATTGGAAATTTCCTCCTTTTGTTTTTCAAATTAAGTTGATTTACTACTTCACTTTTACAGATGCCCCACTATTTTCAAATATTTCATACAGCAATAAAAGGGGCAGCCGAAGGCATAAAGTGAAGAGGAATGCTATATCCTCCTAATTATTAAGTGGGGAATGTATTTTATAGTTTTAAGATAAAGACATTTAATTTTCTCCTTCAATACATACTTTAAAAGGATTTAAAAGGAATTAGGAAGATATTTAGGAGGATAAATCATTATTTAAAGTGAATTCAAAATTCTAATAGTACAAGTTTGTTGGTAAATTAATTACTTAAAAATTAATTATAATATGTCCCCTATAATTTATAGGGCCGGTTCAAGGATAAGGCCGATCAAACCTGTGTTTTAAGCATAAAAAAAAATACACATATTTTTAATATATTTAGACTCCACTTTTATACTATATTATTATTTTAAAAAATATATATTAGAATATTTTAGCATATAAAATACTTTTTTTTTCTTTATGAAATGTCACTATCCTATAAATAAAGTGTATAAGTTATTTATAGGTTGATGTTAATAATTTTTAAATATTTATTATTTAAAAATGTCTCATTATAAAAATTTGTTTCATGCCTCAAAATTAGTTAAGCCGGTCCTGGTACTTCGTCTTATGTACAATTTACTACAAAATATTTCAAAAGTTGCATTTTATTTCATATATTTTCTTATGTGCAATTTACTATAAAATCATATTTAATAAAAAAGTATTATTAAATATGACTTTTATAGTAAATTACATATTAAAAAGTACACTAGGGCTAAATATATGCGTTAATTTATTTTTAGTAAATCATACATGTAATTTTTTTTTGGGAAAATAATATAATTAAGCATATTATTTATTGGATAATTAATTAACATTTATTCCATTTATTTGAGTTTTTTGGCCATTTTTTTATAAAAAGAAGTATTAGCATTAGCAAAATGTAAGATGGAGTATACTAGAGGCCCAAAAAAAAATATATCATTGGCTTAAAACAATAATGGCTTTTCCTGACTGAGCCCTTGAACCAGCCATGACAAAAACATCCAAATTTTTATCCCTTTTAATTTTGTCATCTGATTAATAACACTAGAGATGCCATATTACAATCAATTCAATTTATTTTTCTCTAATTAAAAGCAAAATTTCATTTTATGGTCACTCAACAACTATTTTGTGCTAACTTAACTTTAGGGAATGGATTAATCATTACTTTTACTGATGAATATCTTAGGAGAAAAAAAAGGCAAAATTTGGGATATATTTTCTAAGGAGTCGTCCTTTTTTTTTTCTCTTGTTTCTTAATTTCTTTATCTGGAAAATAAAAAAAAGTTTGAATGGCAGGCAAAGAGAGGGAGATTTATCTCCTTTAAATATCTAGGTAATTCATGAATTTGTTAGGAGCAAGAGAGTGGACATTGCCAACTAATTCATATAGTGGTATTATTATTTTTTTTTTCAAATTTTTTTGGTAGATAGCAACTACTAATTCATTCATAATTTCATATATGCATACAGCTAATGATAGGTATTATTCATATGATGGGTGCACAAAATGTAAAGACATTGCTGACAGGTAGGGGTTTTCGTTCGTACTGTAATAATAATTCAAGTAAGTACCTGTGCCTTTTCTGAGTTACCTATTTTCTTCAGTTTCTATTTTATGCTAATTCAATAATTGAGCAGGTGCATACTTTTAAAGAAAATGAAAAACTGTCACACAGATCCAGCGGCAACTTTCATGAAATACAAAATTACAACTTATATTACTCTAAGAGCATCTTTATAAACAAAAAAAAAAAAAAACTCTTAAGCATCTTCAATGTGCTTAGAATGTTTATGAAAGTGCTTACCAATGTTAAATAATTTTTAGATGGATTTCATATATGCACATTTTTTTTTGTTTTCTTATGTTTTAAAAATTTTAATTCGATTTTTTATATTTTAAATGTTTTAGTTTGGTTCCTTATTTTATATTTATGAATTACTTTCGTTCATTATTTTATATTTTTTTTGAGTAATGACTGAAAGTGAGAGACTAAAATAATTAAAAAATAGTATAACATAAGGAACTAAAGTGATTCGAAAATACAACATAATGAATCAAAGTGAAACTTTTTAAACATGAAGGACCAAATTGAAACTTTTAAAATATAAAGGACTAAATTAAGACTTATTTACAACAGAAAGGACAAAAAGTATATTTTAACCATTTTTTTAATGAGTAGTTTTTGTACTCCAATGCTAAGAACTCAACAAATACTCTTACATGCATCTCACATACAATTGTTTTATATATGTGTTGCTATTCTTTTTGTTGGCCCATTCCTTGCAAGACGCAATTTAGCCTATAATTTTTTTTAACGTGATTCGACACCTCAAGGCTTAAGTCTATGATTATTCTACAAAATTTTATTACTTAAGTTGCAATTTTGAAACGGAGAAAACAACAAACTCTTTCTTACACTTCAACTTATAATTTTGAACAAAAAAACTGCAAATATTCTCAACCGATAATTTTTGCAAAAAATAAAAAATAAAAAATTAAAAATCCTCACATGACACAAAATTACACAAGTTCTCATTACACTCAAAAAATTATTGTTGTTGTGGTGAAAATACTTAAACTAAGTATTTTATCTTTTTCATCTTCATTAAATTATTCTTCATACTACTTGACGTGAGACTTTAGATAGACAACAATATTAGCGACCAGAAGTCTTACTTATTTGGCTTTTTTATTTTTTTAATACTTTAGAAAAGTAGGCAGTTTTGCCGCAATTGATGGGTCTATATATGAGAAGGTCACAATTGCTTTATATATCTGTTGCTATTCTTTTCATTAGCCCACCCGAAAAAAAAAACATAGAATATGATGTTAACACACATCTTTATTTGGATTTTGATGTAGAATTCATAAGAATAAGACCTTTAGAATAGAAATTTCCAATCAACGACTAATTCAATTCGTAGTTTTCAAACAATCTTAAGAATGTTTGCTCCAAATTTGCGTGTTAGTTTGATTTATAATTGAGTTAACTATCAATTTGGTCCTCTAAAGATTATTTTGTTACCAATTTAGTTCTCCAAAAAATTTTGTCACCAAATTAGTCCTCCAAAATGTGTAAGTATACCAAATTAGTCATTCAAAAATTTAAATATATCAAATTGGTCCATGATGAGGACTAATTTAGTAGATTTTTTATTCTTTGGAGGACTAATTTGGTAGACTTTTTATTCTTTTGAAGGACTAATTTGGTGACAAAATTCTTTGGGAATTAAATTGGAATTTGGTAACAAAATTCTTTGGAAGATCAAATTAGTGACATGATAATTAAATTGGTAGTTAACTCTTTATAATTATTTTCACATACATTGACAACCTTGTGTCATTTATTATGTAATTCTTTTTTCGCAAAATTTATTGAATAAGACTACTATTATAAATATTTTTTAATATAAATAATTCGATTTTTCGTCTAATTCAACTCAAATAAAGTAATACTGAGATGCAAATTAAGGATCCATAGAATTAGGGAAAAAAATCATGGTTATTGTTATTGTTATTTTTGGAATAAATCATGGTTCTATAATTATTATTATTTTGGTGAATGGTTTTGAATTATAGTTATAATATACCAACAACGCTTTAATTAATGTAGTGAAGAGGTTATATTCAGCACTTGTGATAATTTTAAGCATTAATAATTGACCGACAAGATTCGCGTGATTTACTGATAATTTTAAGCACTTGTGATTTACTGTTTGCACTTTCCACACGCTTCGCAGTGTCACTTGCTGTTTTGAGTAATTTACCCACGTACGGCCAAGGGCAATGAGGAATAAAATAAGAAAAATGTTAAATCTTATTATTAAATCTTAATTAATATATTCAGTGTTTTAACACACTATTTAAGAATTTAAATATAGTAAAAATATATTGAAATGTGTACTTTTTTATATTTTCGAGAGACGAAACAATATGCTATTGTGATTATTTTTCTACTTTTAGTAATCTTAACTAGTGCCCTCAGGGCACTGGATATCAAGACCCTTAAATCTTTTAACAAATTTTTTTATTCACTTAATTTATAAGTGTCTTTTATCTTTCACTAAATATTTATTTTTTAAAAATAGATAATATTTATTAAAATTAAATAAATAATAAAATTTTTAAGAATATTGAGTAGGAGAATTTAATACTCCCTCCGTCCCAAAATGTAAGACCTCTAGAGAGTTTTCACTTGTCCCATTTTATAGGACCATTTGAAAATTTTTATACACATTTAATTTTTTTTAGCATTATATCCTTGCTATTTAACTAATTTTGATGAACATTAATTAAGAGAGAGTAAAGTGATAAAAAGATATTAAAAGGGTAAACTTAAAAATTAATACTTTTTGTTAGACAAATTTAATACATTTAATTAAATTAACCATTTTTCTTAATTCTCGCAATATTAATCTAAAGGGTCTAATATTTTGAGAGGGAAGAAGTATTACTTCTAAAATAAAACTATTTTTGTTCTCCTCCTTCCGTAGTCAACGTAAAAGCAGTGATTAATGCTATTACTGAAGTTGTGTTCACACTAAGTAGGAAATCACATTTCCGTACATATAATTAAAAGAAGAGGAGAGTTACAATTATATTGTACACTATAAATAGGGTAAATTGTACTTACTATCTTTGAGGTTTGATTAAATTGCACTCTATCCTATCCTTGAGGTGAAATTGTACTCTACTCCATTCTTGAGGTAAAATTGCACTCCACTTCATTTCATTAACTATGGTTACTTTTATTTTTTTTTGTTTTTTGTTTTTGTTTTTTACAATGGTTAATTGATTATTTTCTACATTAAAATTGTTAGTTTTTAGGTTTGAATAAATTTTTAGTCTCAATAATTTTAGTTTTTCATTTTAATCCAACTTAACTCAAAAATTTTATTTTTAGTTCTTAATAATGTTAAGTTTTTTTTATGACATTTTCTAGGGGACTTAAAGAATTTTTTTTTGAATTAATTTAGTTCTTAATTGATTTTTTTGGTGCATTACAATGGTTAGTTTTTAAGTTTAAATAAACTTTTAGTGCCAACAATTTTTATTTTTCCTTTTAATACAAATTAATTCAAAACTTTTATTTTTAGTCTCTAATAATGTTAAATTTTTGCATCATATTTTTTCAGGAACCAAAAGAAAAATAAATCAAATAACAGGATTAAAGTAAGAAAAAAAGGGACTAAATATAAAAATTAGTAACTACAAGGACTAAAATATTATATATTTATCATGAAACAAAATTTTATATGGATTAAAAACAAATGTTTAGAATTAACCAAAGGGTGGTTCATCTTATAATTTTATTTTTTTAATTTTTGACAAAATTAATTCAAAAATTTTATTTTTAGTCCCTTGAATTTTTTAATTTTAGTTTTCAATAAAAATTTAAATTTTTTAACTTTAATCCTATTACTTAACATTATTAAGAACTAAAAATAAATTTTTTGAGTTAAGTTGGATTAAAATGAAAAACAAAAATTGTTGGGATTAAAAACTTATTCAAACCTAAAGTCTAACCATTTTAATGTAGAAAATAATCAATTAACCATTGTAAAAAAAAAAATGAAACTAACCATAGTTAATTAAATGGGGTGGAGTGCAATTTTACATCAAGAATTGGGTGGAGTGCAATTTTACATCAAGAATAGGGTGGAGTGCAATTTAGTCAAACTTCAAGGGTAGTGAGTGCAATTTACCCTATAAATAAATTGTCATTAACTAATATTTTTTTGTTTGATTTCATTAGATTAGCTACCGTTAGTATAAATTTTGTCTAACAAATTTATGCGTTAGTATAGTAACATCCTAATTTTAGAAAGTCTAGTATATAAATTTTTCCTCAAAACATAAGCGGAAGCTTAATTTTATTACAATAAATAATAATATTAATAATCTTTTAACTTAAACAAACTTCTATACATTTAAACAACTTAATATCTAAATAAAAGACTTAAGTTCACCATATATTAGATTTTACTAAAATTTTACTTATGATTATACTTAAGGACACCTTGAAGTTTGCCTCATCTGTGATGCTTGTTCCCCATGTCTTTTGATGCCTGCAATACTGAGATCGTCCTAATTGGAAAATCCCCAATGACATACTAGAATTGCAGCCAGTCCTAACCAAAAAATTCCCAATGACATACAACATACACAAACACATTCAATCATAAATAATGCATGCAATGACAATAACATATATGTATGTATGCCATGGTCCTTCTTTAATTATCATTTCTTTCTTATTTTATTTTCTTTCATCGAGAGTCTAATGCACTAGATCTCCACCATGGTGCATTGATAGTAATGCACAACAAAGTTCATTTCCATGGATCACTGGTAAGCGTTCTTATCTAGTATCAAACTGTCGAACTATCTTACTACTTTCGAGATAGTCCATGCCTATCTTACCCCTTTATGGATAACCCTTTATATACTTCAAGTTATCTTGCCTCTTTCGAAATAACCCCTTTGTACTTCAGGTTATCTTGTCCCTTTCGGAATAACCCTACATCTTTCTTATCATTTCATATGTTCTCTTACTTGGTACTTAATCGATGGGAAATTCAACCCACTTAATCAGCTAACAAGAATTCTTTCATTTCATGTCATCAATACATTTATTATTCTTAAAAGGATTTCATTTCATATTTCATGCGCTCATGAATTTACTATAAATCCAAGTATTTATCCTATTGGTCACACATATCATCACATAGCATAAGACATTCACTATGATCCAATCACATATTTTTAACTCATATATAAGTATTCTTACTCATCCCAATCCCAGAAAGAGGCTAATTAAGGTTACATTGCATTTTGGAAGCAAAACATGTGAGGGAACATCATGACCTTGGTGCCTTCAGGGTTGGATGCTGTCAGGGAATTTGGGTTTGTCGTCTGGGCGCCCATCCTAGTTAGGTATTTTAGCTATAACTTGAGTTGTAGACCTCCAAATTAGACGAAATCAGTAGAAAATCAAAGGTAATAAAATTATCTACAACTCTTATTAAGAGCATAAGGTCTGAATCAATTCATTTTTAGATAATAATTTCATTGAAATTCACCTGTCAATGTTAAACACATCAATTCTGATAGTTCTAAGTATTTTGCCTATAACTCAAGTGGTAGAAGTTGGATTTTAATGAAACTTGTGGCATTACAAGCTAACAAAATTTTATACAACATCGAAGAAGATCACAAAGACAGAATCCAACTAGAAACAAGTCAAATTTATATAGTCTAACCTACGATAGAATTTAGAAAATAAGGGAATTTGCTTTTGCTCATAAATTTCACAACATCAAGTCAACATCTAATATCAATTCCTTCAATTCTCATCAATTTAAACATCACCAATGCACCCACAAGCAATCCAACACACATGCAACAAAATATCTTAAATTAACTCATGTTTATATTTGTCCACCTTCATCATTCATCACATCAACATAAAATTCACACTGAACCCAACACAAGTCACATGCATGGCTAGATTCTCATTCAATTTCCCAATTCAAAATCCATTACACAAATGCAAGCATCAATTTCACATGCATTCATCACAAATTCACATTTCAAATGAAATCCTATCTTCTAAATATTCCTAATTGGGGTTTTGGGTTGAGGTTACCTCAATCTCTAAGTTCACTTGTCCCAATTTAGCTTCTAGCCTTCAATTCTTCAACTTTAAAGTTCCAAGCCACCAATTTTGAGCCTTCCTCCTCTAGCTCTCTAGTTTCTTTTAAATTTCCTCTTTTAAGCCCTAAGCAACACCCAAGCTCCAAATCTTTGAGGAGACGAGGGTGAGAATGGCGAGATACACATGCAAGGAGAAGAGAAGGAAGGCAATGGTGAGATGGGTGATAATTTTTGGATGAGGGTTTGGGAGAGCGAGAGACTTAGAGAGATGAAGAAGAAGAAAGTGAGAGTGTGTGTTTGTGAGGGTGGCGTGAGAAGCTAGAGGGGTTTTGAGTGTAATTTTCATTAATTGCATTCAAGCCTCTCAAGACTCACTACTTCACACTTTGTTGTGGACCAAAATAATGGTATCCCGGGTAGACGCTTACATGCCGGGTCAGAGAAGCCGCCAATTACCGCCAGCATCTCGGTAAGTTGGGCGCGGTCTACTATCAAGGCCCAGATGATGAGGATTGGGCCCGTGCATAGATCCTGGCCCAATACGGACCGCATTAGGTCATTTGCCTCACTCTATAAATATTATCATAATGCACCATGCAAGGTACGTAAGATATATTATCATATACACAAACCCTAATTCACTCACTGACTTGAGCGTCAGAGTGCTTGCAGGTGCATACCACCGCCGCCGGAGCTCAGGACCAAGAAGCAATCCTACTGCCCTTTGCTGACAAAGAAGACCACCTTGCTCATCCTACATCCTTGTCAGGTTAGATCACAACACACTTAAACCTCTCCACTTCCTCATTTTGGAAATCAGTCCCTCTCTCATAATTTGGATAGACTTGTAACTGAAGTCCCTTAATTCCCAACCTCTACAAAGTAGCCCCTCAAGGACTAAACTGAAACTTTGATAGTTTGACTTTTAAATTGGAAAGTGATATTGTCACTCCTAAAATTTTATTGTCACTCCTTTTAAAATATTTTTTAAATTTAAATTATATTTTTAACCAATCAAATTAAAGTATTAATAACTAAATATCATTAAAATACAAAAAGAAGTGTCAATAGAGTTTTTGGAGTTACAATATAAATTCCGTTTAAACTTGGAAATTTATAGGGATGTTACAAGTATAGTACTAACAATTTGTAAAGAGTAATTCCTAATCCTTCTACTGTTCCTACAAATCCTTCTACTTACTCATTAAAAAATATTTTCAATGCTTTTTATGGTTTCAAGATTGAAAGTATATTTAATTTCATGCTTTATATAGTAATAAGAAAATAAGCAGAGGGATTTTTAAGAAGATTTAGCATTACTCATTTGTAAATTGATAGTATATATCAATTACTTATTTACACTAAAATATTTATCTGTTAGTAATTATATATTTATTTGTTAATATAAATATTATATGTCTATACTAACAAATTAATTTTGTTAGACAAAGTCTATACCAACGATAATTATTCTAACAAAAGCGAACAAAAAAGCGTTATTAAAAGACAATTTTTTTTAGTGGCATCTCATAATTAAATAAAATAAATTATTTTACTATTTAGTTTAGTTGGAGAGAGAGAGAGAAAAAAGTGATCAAACAAATTTATTTAATTCAGTTTTATCTTTTTTATAAAGCGAAATACGAAACACAGTAAATCCACACTTGAGGACTTGAAATTGTACATGTGGATTAATTTAGTTCCCAATTTTATTAAAATTAATTTTTAGTTATTGATTATTTACAAATATAAAATGTCATTTAAGTTAATTTATTTTAAACTAATTAACTAATTTTTTGATAAAGACAATGATAAGTGTTATGGACCTAACCCGCAGAAGAGACACGTGTTAGGCTCACGTGGGTAGCTTAAGTCGTAGGTATTATGTCGTGTTCACTGCGACATGCATACTCGACTTAACGCCCGGGGAGTTCCACCCTACGTGAGGTTAGTTACAGATCCGTACTTCCCGCTGCAATTCACGGGATATGACAGTGACATGTTTGATTTTAGTAGTCCATGGAGCTCTATAAATACCTGTAATCTATCTTCATTTGGTGCGTTTTTTACTCACTTGATATCAGAATTATCCTCTCTGTGGAAACTCATTGACTTGATCGTCAGAGTACTTGCAGGTACCCCTCACTGCCAGATGAGTGGCCGGAGATCTAAAACTACCGTACCGGAAATCAGAATAGAGATCATGGCCGCCATGCCCAAGCGCATGACGGATCAATAAGGGACATATGTTTTTAATAAAATCAAGAATATGTTGATCGAATTTACAAAATTAAGAATTAAAGCATAACTTACCTTCTATGACTAAATTGCCTAGGAGTTATAATCTCATGCACAAAAAAGTGATTTACAATATTCGTCATTCGTATGAAATTTAAGATGTAGCTTTATTTTCTCATTATATATATCGACTCACTTTAGAGGGGAGTGATGTATTATTTCGGGCCCTAATTTTGTGAAAATAAGTCACTTTAGTTCGGACTTTATGCGGATAAGTCACTTTAGTCCTTGACTTTGCATTTTGCAGGTCATTTTAGTAACATTCATTTTAATCCCTGACTTTCAGGGATTATAATGACTGATGTAGTGAAAATCAGGGACTAAAAATTAAAATGACCAATAATAGTGAAAGTCAGGGACTAAAATGACTGATTTAGTGAGAGACTAAACTAACTTATAAAATACAAAGTCATGGACTATTTTAGTATATAATTTTTTTAGAGGGATACATCAAATACAACCGGAGAAGTTCACAAAATTTCAAATATTTTAATTTTAAATCTAATTTTTTAATAATAGGGAGAAAAAATAATTATGGCTCTTTTAATTTCTCTTCCCATATTGATCTGTTTTTTTCCCTCTAACCAAGCACTATATGAGAATGTTTTTTCTCATCAGCATATTTTATCCAAGTAAAAAACTATTGTCAGTGCATCTTAGTGAAAATCATGACCTCCAAGTGAAGAAAAAAAAAAGCATTTGCTAGCTATATTGATTTTAAATATTCAAAGGAAATGTAGTGTCTGATTCTGAATCTCAAAAATATGAAATGTATTTTAAAAGTTTATGTGCTAAATTAATTTAAATGAAAACATTAAGAGAGACATTTTTTTTGTCAGCCAACAAGACAAATAAAGTGTTTGGTATATTACTAGTATTTGATGTTCGCATTTATGTACAAGTTAAGACTTTTTAATATGTTGAACTGATGATCAAGAGTAAGGTTGCTTATAGCATCCGCTGTTTGTGTTTTGGCGTAACAAATATCACTTTATTATAATTGATTATTGCTGTAAATAAAAGTGATTGATTGCTTTACAAAATTGTGGATTCCGAATATGCCTTAAAGCCAATTTATTAAAAGCTCTCTAGGCTATTGACAATTTAAAATAAATGCCAATCATAACAAATAAAAGTGATTTTTCTGAGAAGGTAGGGTTCATTTATTTTCGTTCCCTTCAGCGACTTCTCATCACTATAAATTGTCGCACCCATAGACGGTGTTATTTTGGGGTAACTGGGCCGTTTGCTTGTCGTAGTCAAGTAGAAGTAACATATTTTCTAAAATTGTAAGAATAAAGATTTGAAGAAGTTAATTTATAAATATTTTTCAGTTAAAAATTAAATCAAAATCAAGAATAGTTGATCAATTTGATTCAAGAAGTTATGAAAACTACATTTTAATCCTTAATATAAGCAATTGACAATAAAATTTGTCCCTAAAATTTAGAAAAAAAATATTTACTATCCAAATTTAACTTTCGTAATCGATTTAGTCTGCCAAACTATAAAAAATACATTAACTTAATCATTAAATTTGAGTAACAAGTTAGTTAATCAACGCTGATAAAAATTAATAATATAGTATATTTAAGTATTACACGATCTCTAAATAATTATTCCAATTTTAAAAATATAAAAATTATGTAAATTGAGTTAAAAACTTCAAAGTGTATAATACAGTGTTTTCAAAAAGCTTTAAATAATTTAGGTAATTTAAAAACACACTATTCATTTTTATTTTCAAAAATACCATAATTTTTAAGTGTATGCAATATCTAAAAAGCTGTTGCAATTTTAAAAATATAAAAAATTATGTAAATTAAGCTAAAAACTTTGATGTGAATAATATATTTTTTTTTTACAGAAAACTTAAAAAAAACTTAGGTAGTTTAAAAAACACATTTTCATTTTTATTTTCAAAAACTCCATATTCTTCAAGTGTACAATACAATACACTTTGTCTAAAAAAACTATTGTAATTTTAAAATTATTAAAAATTATTTAAACCAAGCTAGAAACTTCAAAGTAAAAAATACAATGCTTTCAAAAAGTTTCAAATAATTAATTTTTTCAAAAATATTATATTTTTCGAGTGTATAATACATCATTTCTAAAAAACTGATGCAATATTAATGTAACACCTAATGCAATTTAAGGCTAAGTTTTTTTTTTTTGAAAAGCATTTGTTAAGTAATACCCTTCATAAATTATTCACATACATGAGTTACATAATGCTTAGATTAATGGCCTATCAAAATACATAAGTTCATATTGAAAGATAGTAAGTTCAAGTATCTACTACATGTCAGAGAATATATGTCCAATAACGGTGACCATCTTAGGTACTACAAGGAAGGATTGACCACCAAAAATACATTAAAATATCCAAAATACTAAAAGGTCTAAGGAAATGAGTTTTGAAGCGCTAAAGTCTTCATCTTCCGAGTCCCCTGCAATATGGTAACCGTCAGTTATATGTAAACATATAATTGAGTAATCCTCGACATTTTCAAAAGTATTTTTATACCATATTACAGCCAGTCTAACTGGAAAATACCCCATAAGGTCCCTAACACACAATTCAATGCAACAACTCATACATAATGCATGTAATGACAAATATGGATGTAGGCATGCCATGTTCTTTCATTAACACATTTGATTCTTTTCTTTTCTTGAATCTTTTATGGAAACTTCGTGCACTAGACTTCCCCTAACGCGTGACAGTAACGCGAGGTTGAGCTCAAAACTAGGACCACGGCAAGCGTCCCTACCGTGATCAAACTGGCTACCGGGCTATCTTAACCCCACATCAATGGATAGTCCTTTCTTCGGGCCATAATTCCCTATCACAGGGCACCCTACTAGTTCAGGTCATCTGACCCTACATTCTCATGCTTAATTATGCTTGTCCACTTACCCGGTGTGTAACCGATGAGATTCAACCCGCTTACTCAACATCCATTGAAGGGGGAAAGCTTAACTTATCTTTGAATTTCATTTAACAATTATCATGCATTTTCATTAAACATTCATCAATAGATTTTCATGATCCTTTTTATGGTTTTTCAAAATATTATAATCTATTTCGATCATTATTACCCTAGAAATAAGCTATTTGAAGGGTACATTGCATTTTAGAAGTGAAAACAAAGAGTCCTGTTCTAGTTCATTTTTTCCGCCGCTAAAAATTTCGATGCCGCGAAATTGACACAAAAAGTTCAGCCAAAAATTCGCTGCCGCGAAAATTTTTACTGCCGCGAATTCAGCACAGAACCATTTTTCTCTACAACGCGCCCGGTTGATATTTTGGCCATAACTTGAGTTATAGACCTCCAAATTGAGTGAAACAAAAAGAATTTGAAAGCTAAGGAGATTATCTAAAACTATTGTGAAGACCAAAATGCCCAGTTCGAACTATTTGATTGTCAAAAACAGTCATATTTAACAGGGATGTACACTTAATAGAACATATATTTCAATACAAACCCTTTCTCAGTAATTTGTCCATAACTAGAGTTGTAGATCTCCAATTGAGTGAAACTAAAAGCATTTGAAAGATAAGAGGATTATCTACAACTCTTGTGAAGACCAAAATGGAAAAATATTATGAAAAATGGTTCAAATTCACACACAATTTACTGTAGGAAAACTCACATTTTCATCCAAATTTCACCATCTTCTAAACAAACTCACATGACTCATATTCAGAAGCACACGAAATTTTTAACACCCAACAAGGTTTCAAATACCAATTTCATCCATCATACATAAAAATACATCAATTAACACATACAATTTCAATTCATACAAACATACAACACAAAACACTCAAATTCAGTCAAGACACAATTTTTCAAATTTCACAAGTCAAAAACCTATTTCTTTTACACATTTCACCATAGCTCAGAATCAAACCTCATACCATTTTCACTTCCTAATTAGTCTAGTTTGGGGTTTAGTGGGGTTACCTCAAATCTTCAAGTTCCTAAGCACTTCTTGTTTCAAGTGTTTTCCCAAACTCTTCAATCCTCCCAAATAGGGCTTGATGATCCCTAAGGTTCACAAATGTGAGTCATTCACACTCATTAGGACCCATTTAGGAGAATGTATGTGGGTGTTGAAGATCAAAATTCCATTTGCCCAAAATGGAGCTTAACCTACAAACAGAGAATGAGAGGATGCATGTCTTACCTTGATACCTTTTTGGTGTTCCAAAGCTTGGAAATATCCTCTCCAAAGCTCCAATGTCAAAGTTGATGGAGAAAATTTGATGATTTGAGTTTGGGGGATAATGCCTAGAAGAGTAGAAGAGAGGAAGAAGATGAAATTTTGAGAAGAGAAGAATGAGTGAGAGGGCGTGGGAGAGAAGGGAGAGGCAAATGGGGGGTTTTTGTCAAGAGTATAGTACATTATCTCAGAAAAAAACTGTTTTAATTTTAAAATTATAAAAATAATGTAAATTGAGCTAGAAACTTTAAATTGAATAAGACATTGCTTCCAAAAAGTTTCAAAAAATTTAAATAATTGAAAAATCAATTTTTTAATTTTATTTCGAAAAGTACCCTAGTCTCCAAGTGAATAGAACATGATCTCTAAAAAAAATAGTTGTAGTTTCAAAAATATAAAATATTATGTAAATTGAGATAAGAACTTCAAAGTGAATATTATATTGTTTTCAAAAAGTTTCAAATAATTGAAGTAATTTAAACACACCCTATTCATTTTCATTTCGAAAAACACCCAACTCTTTCACGATCTCTAAAAAACTGTTGCAAATTTAAGAATATAAAAAATGATGTAAATTGAGCTGGAAACTTCAAAGTAAATAATTCATTGTTTTCAGAAAGCTTCAAATAATTTAGGTAAGTTAAAAACACCCTATTTATTTTTATTTTGAAAAACACCATATTCTTCAACTGTATAGTACATTATATCTAAAAAGTCTATTGCAAGTTTAAAAATATAAAAATATTATGTAAATTGAGCTAGATACTTCAAAGCAAATAATACAATGTTTTGAAAAAGATTAAAATAATTTGGGTAATTCAAAAAATGCATTTTATTTTTATTTTGAAACACACCCTTTTCTTCTGGTAGATTGTACAAGAATTCTAAAAAAACTGTTGTAATTTTAAAAACATAAAAAAAATTATGTAAATTTAGCTTGAAAGTGAAGAATACATTATGTCCAAGAAAGATCAAATAATCTAGATATTTTAAAAACACCATATTCGTTTAAATTTCGAAAAGCACCAAATTCTCTAAGTGTATAGTACACTGTCTCTAAAAAAACAGTTGCATTTTTAAAAGTTAAAAATTATGTAAATTGAGCTAGAAACCTCAAAGTGAGTAATATATTGTTTTCATAAAGCTTTAAATGATTTAATTAGATTAAAAATACCTTATTCTTAAGGGTATAATACACTATCTGTAAAAAAAACTTTTGCAATTTTAAAATATAAAAAATTATATAAATTTAACTAGAAACATCAAAGTCAATAAGAAATTATTTTCAAAAAGCTTAAAATAATTTGGATAATTTAATAATTTCATTTTTAAAATTTGAGTAAGACATTATTATATAAATGTATAGTACACTATCTCTAAAAAAATCATTGTAATTTTTAAAGTGTAAAAATTATGTAAATTGAGCAAGAAGCTTCAAAGTAAATAATACATTGTCTTTAGACAACTTCTAATAATATAGGTAATTTAAAAAACATGTTTTTATTTTTATTTCGAAAAAAATCATATTATTTAAGTGTACAATACATATATTAAAAAAACTATTGCAATTTTAAAAATATAAAAAATTATGTAAATTGAGATAGAGACTTCAAAGTCAATAATAAATTATTTAAAAAAATCTTCCAATCAATTAAGTAATTTAAAAACGCCCTATTCATTTTTATTTTGAAAAACACTCAATTCTTCAATTGTATAGTATACGATCTCCAAAAAACTTGTTGCAGTTTTAAGAATATAAAACATTTATGTAAATTCAAATAGAAAATTTCAAGTCAATAATAACTTGTTTTCACATATCTTCAAATAATTTAGGTAATTGAAAAATACCATATTCATTCTTATTTTCAAAAACACCAAATTCTTCAACTGTCTAATTTAATATCTCTAAAAAGCCGTTACAATTTTAAAAATAGGAAAAACTATTTAATTTGAGCTATAATTTTTAAAAAATAATACATTGCTTTCATAAATCTTCAAACGATTTAGGTATTTTAAAGACGCAAATTTATTTTTATTTTGAAAAACACCTTATCCTTCAAGTATATAATATACAATTTTTAAAAACTGTTGTAATTTTAAAAATATAAAAAATTATGTGAATTGATCTTGAAACTATAAAGTCAATAATATATTATTTTTATAAAGCTTCAAATAATAGGTAATTTAAAAACACCATATTCTTCAAGTGTATAGTATATGATCTTTAAAAAATCTGTTGATATTTAAAAAATATAAAAACTTCTGCAAATTGAAATAGAAACTTCAAAGTGAATAAGACGTTGTTTTCAAAAAATTAATAATAATTCAGGTATTTTTAAAAAAGCATTTTCATTTTTGTCGAAAAGCTCCAAGTTCTTCGAGTTATATACACAATTTCCAAAAAAAAACAATTATGTAAGTTGAGCTATAAACTTCAATATGAATAATATATTATTTTAAGAAAGCTTCAAATAACTTAGGTAACTTAAAAACACCCTAATCATTTTTATTTCAAAAAACACCATATTCTTCAAGTGTATACGACCTCTAAAACACTATAATATTTTTAAAACTATAAAAAATTATGTTGATTGACCTAGAATATTTCAAGTGAATAATACATTCTTTTCAAAAAAATTTAAATAATTTAGGTAATTTAAAAATTACATTTTTATTTTTATTTCAAAAACTATCCTATTAATAAAAAACTGTCGTAATTTCAAAAATATAAAAATTATGTAAAATAATACATATTTTTTAAAATATAAAAAATTATATAAATTGTGCTTCAAACTTCAAAGTAAATATTATATTGTTTTAAGAAAGTTTTAAATATTTTAGGTAATTTAAACACACCCAATTTATTTTTATTGCAAAAAACACCTTAATTTTCGAGTTTATTGTACATGATCTTTAATTTTTTTTTTGTATTTTTTAAAATATAAAAAACTATGTAAATTGAGGTAGAAACTTCAAAGTGAATAAAAATATATTTTTAGAAATCTACAAAAAATTTATATAATTTAAAAAATATATTCATTTTTATTTTTAAAATACCCTATTTTTCCAGGGTAGTACACGATCTCTAAAAAAACTATTACAATTTTTAAAATATAAAATTATGTAAATTTATCTTATAAAAGCGCGTAAGAATCTGTTATAAAAAAGCTTCAAATGGTTTATGTAATTTAAAAATAATATTTTCATTTTTATTTAGAAAAAAAATCCTATTCTTACAATATCTCTAAAAAATGTTAAAATTTTAAAAATATAAAAATTATGTATAATGGACATGGAACTTCAAAGATAAAAAAACTCTAGTTAATTTAAAAAGCACATTTTTGTTTTTATTTTGATAAACATTCTATTGTTCAAGTGTATTAGTACACGATCTCTAAATAAGATGTAACAATTTTAAAAATTAAAAAAAATTATGTAAATTGACCTAAAAACTTTAAAGTGAATAATACATTATTTTCAAAAAGCTTCAAATAATTTAGGTAATTGAGAAACACTCTATTTATTTTCAAATGTTTAAAACACCCTATTTTTCAAATGTATAACATATGATCTCTTAAAAAACTTTTGCAATTTTAAAAATATCAATAATTTGAAAAATTATGCTAGAAACTTCAAAGTTAATAAGACATTATTTTCAAAAAGCTTCAAATAATTTTTGTAATTTAAAAAAACATTTTAATTTTTATTTTGAAAAACGCATTCTTGATCGAGTTGATAGCATCGTCGAATTGAAGGAATAACAAGTCATGACCATTGTACTAGTCGTCTCTCATACTTTGAGGGTTTAGAAACAGCTTAAACCACTCCTTGAATGCGGGTGCCAACTTGCGGTGCTGATTGAATTCGAGGTGCGAAGCATAGGTCCACAAGAAATTCCATGGCTTCGCGAGCACGCTTGTTCGCCGAGCTTCTTCTGCTGGGAGACAAAAGATGATGGAAGAGATAACATGATCGGGAAGCTGGCTGATCCGATCAACTTCACAGAATTTTTTCCATCTGTTGTTTAAGGAAATGAAGAAAAGTTCAATAGCGAAGATAACTATGAAAGTGAAGCAGATTGATGACATTTTTTTTTGTGTTTCTCAAGAAAGGAAAGGAAAGGAAGGTTTGATCAAAGTTTGGAGATGAGAAAGTAAAGTGAGAGTGTCTTGGTTGTTCAAAACAAATTAGTAGTAAAAGGAAATACTTGTAACATAGAGTTTATTAAACACCAACCTTGAATAATATTAATGCCGTTGGACTAAAACAACACCTCGCATTTGTCTTGGTTTGAAAATTTTGCATTTATTCATGCATTCATTACAACTATTCATATTTGAAGTATTTACACCAAGGATTTAATGAATGATATAAGTTTTTATTACTAGTATTGAAAACTTGAGGGATTTTCAGACTTGCAGTTACTACTCCCTTAGTTCTTAATTATAAACTCCTCAAAAAAATATCATACATATTAAGAAAAGTGTTAACATCTGAAAGATGTATTGGTACTTTGAAAATTTATCATAAATGTTCAATTTTATCCCTATTTAAAATGCACTTTCATTTGAAAATCAATCTCCTTTATCTTCATTAATTATGGGTAAAAAAAAAATGGCAACAAATGTCCCAATTTACTATGTTGGGGGCTTATAAAAAAGGAACACCAACTCTTTTTTAGGAGCTTATATTTAGGAACAGAGGGAGTATATTTTTTTTTTTGTTTAAAATGCTCTTTTGGTCCCTTAATTTTTATGCAATTTTTGTTTTGGCCATTCAAAATTTTTAAGTTTATTTTGGTCCCTTCAATCCTTATTTCGGTCCAAACCGGTCCCTATCATGACTATCATACGCGGTTGAGATCCAATAATGTCACTCACGGCCAGGGACCAATTTGGACCAAAATAAGGAGTTAAGAGACTAAAATAAACCTAAAAAATTTAAGGGATCAAACAAAAAAAATTACTTAAGAGATAAAGGACTAAAAGAATATTTTAGCCTTTTGTAAATCTTTTATTAGCTTTTATCTTTATTAATATATTAATTATCTTGTATAAATAAAGGTAATGTTTTGATAATGTAACTGAACAAAATGGAATAGACCAGAACAAAATGGGATGAGATGAAACAAAACAAGATGTGTATTGTGTTTAGTAACTATAGAAAAGAACATGACAAGATATGTCTTGTTCGATCCGTGTTTGCCGGTTATAAAATAATGAATGAGAATCTATTTTAAATATATTTTTGGGTGTGTCTATATTGCCACTCCTATTTAATTGTTTTAATAATATTTATATATATTAATATTTGGATTTCGTTGTTATAAAACATTTTTCAAAAAAAAAAAAAAAGGATTGGCAATAGTCCCACCCATATTTTTTAATATTTTTTACCAAATAATTTAAATAATTAAATATAAATATTTTATAAGAAGTATAGTTTTTAAATATAAATGTTATTATTTATCCAAAAAACATAAAACTATCTTTTTGCTCAAATGAAAAAGGAAAATCAAATATACACATACATATAATATTTTTCAATAAAAAAATTACTCATTTAATATGATGGTAACTCTGTTCTCTTCATTCCAGTTGGTTCAACCATTTTATGTAAAAACAAAGTGTTTTGTTAATTGAATACAATATCCTCTTCTACTCTCCTCAACTAATGCACCAAATTAAACACAGAAACAACAACCTAATGTTTTGGTTTCTCAAAGAGAGAAAGGTATAGACTTTTGAGTAAAATTGGGGTGAAAACGTTTTTGATTGTTGAAAGAAAAAATGGAAAACATGTGAGAAGTAATGAAGAACCGGAATGCTCTATTGCTTTTTCAACAGAGAGTTCTCCCAACTGTGACCAGAATAGTTTATCATGGTTTATCGTATTTCATAGAGAAAAGTTAAGTGTTTAGAGTGAAATTAGGGTGAGATGTCTTCACTACTGAAAGAAAGAAAGAAAAACGTGAAATGTAACATATAATCCGGAATCCTCTACTACATTTCCAATAAAGTGTTCCCTCAAATAGAGATCTGAATAGTTTATCATATTATTCTCGTTTCTCAAAGAGAAAAATTTAAACTTTAGAGTGAAATTGGGTAGAGATGCCTGAATTCTAGAAAGAAAGAAAGAAAAACCATGTGAGTTGTAACGTAAGAACTTGAATCCTCTACTACATCTAGATGCGAGTGTTCTCTCCAACCGAGATCTAGACCGTTTATCGATCACATCCTATTTCTTGATTACAATAGAATAATTGATGAACGGCCAAAATATTGCTAGATATTGTCTGGATAAAGACCCCATTGGAGAGGATGGAAGTTTTTTTTTTACGAAGAGCTCAAAACTGATTAAATCAAGAACATAAATTCTTAATCATGATGTAACCATTGGGTTAAGAAGATACCTTACATCTGTGATGGTTATAAAACATTACTCTTGTCTTCATATAAAAAAATATAATACCTAACTCAAAAGTTAATTTCATTTAATTTATTTGAGCTAGTCAAAATGTCAATTTATTTGCTGAAATTATTTTTTATCAAGTTAATTTTTTTCACTTTAAAATAATTATAATAAATGAGTTAGCAATTTGAGTAGAGGACATTTTAAATATGTTTTTGTTGATGATAATAGTAAAATTTAAAAAAAATTACTTATATATAAAAACAGAGGGAGGGATCAGGAGTATTATTAATTCAAGCATTAACTATTAAAATTTGAAGACTATCTATGGAAATGGTTTTTAATTAAAGAAAATATTCAATATTATTATTGTGTTTAAATAGATTTTTCAAAAAAATCAATGTGTGTGTTACCGTTTCCTGTATAAAGTAATTGATAAATGTTGATGCTAATAGAAAAATAATGGTCTTAATTGGATTTGGAGATTTATGTATATGAAAATATTTATGATTTGGATTTAGAACTTGGATGTGTTCCGAGAGATATTAACCTCTCGCTTGAAGGCTAAGGCTGTTTTGAAAAATACAAAAAAAAAACTTAATTTTTTTTATGTAAAAACAAATATGCAATTAAAATTGACTATCATGATTTTGACCTTCTTGCCGTGGTCATTTTTACCATAAAGGATTTTTTGCTTGTTAAAAACTTGAGGGTTCAGATTTGACACATGTACCCTTTATAAAGTCTCAGTTATATAGCTCATTTGGTTAGTGCATAGGGACATACATATGTGGGTAAAAAACAAAATTATTGTACATGTTAACTATCAAAAGGTGGTGATTTAGGAATGATTTGCAATCCCATTAAATCGATCTTTGTCCTTCATTGTTGCAATAATTTCTTTTAAAAGAATTTATGAGAGTCTTGCAAACTAGAGCATATATTTTTTTTTCGTTTTTTGTGTTAAATACCGCGATTTGAAGGTAAAAAACATTTTTTTTTTGTAATGGAATAAAGACTTAAATTGATTAATGATAATATTATTATTTCCAGAGATTAGTTTTTTTCGCAGTTTTATATACTAAATTAAATAGTGATTATAATTTCAACAACTAAATTAATTGTTTTTCTAAATATTGTTTGGAAAAATTTATATGGTCTTACTCAATATTAATTTAATTTAATATTCCTTTAAAGAAATATTTCATTTCTCTCTAAATTATTACTTTAATAATAAATTTTTTAAATGACTTTCTATTACATAATTTTTACAAAAGAAAAAAGTGTATTCAAATAAAATTTTTTACAGTATATATATAAAAGAGTATATAATTGTAGACAAATTTATTGATCAGAATAAAAAATGATAAAAGGTGACATTATCACCATTTTAGTGTATTTATCGAATTCCTTTTAAATAATATTTAATTTCAAATATTTTTCGATCAACCAATGAAATAAAATACAAAAAACATAAAAATTATTGAAATAATTAAATAAGAATGAAAAATAGACATATTAGAGTAATAATAAACTCATAAATAATCTATTATCTATTATATTATTAAAAACCAAAAATACAAAGTAATAAATATATTGAAAACAATGATTGAGGAACCAATATTTCCTCCCTCTAAAATTTGATCCAGCTAATATATATTGATCTGGCAAAATATCGTTCTTAGCCGAATCAAAGTCGTAGGGAAAATAATTTGAGTTTCCCATTTTTTATAAAGTTGTCAATATTTGTTTTCAATATATTTTTTACGTACTTTTCATTTTTGATCTTAAAAACATATAACATAATATACTATATTTTGTGATCCAGTAGGTCGTTTATTGTCACTCTATTATGTCTAGGGATGACAACAAAGCAAGGCGGGTGGAAGTCACCTACTATCCGTCCCTGGGGATTTGAGGGCACACATAGATAATCGATGTGTATTTATTTGAATAAAATTTTAAAAATATTAAAATATACAAAAACGAATATTAAGAACAATCTTTTTGAGCAACAATTAGGTGGGAGATTACATAACTATCAAAATAAGACCAATAAAAAATTTTTATGTATATTTTGAAACTATATTTTACGTTATTTATTTAGTATGCTGATGAGTACTAGACGATTTTGGAATAATGTGAAATTATATAGACATGATCTATAGAATAAGTAGTTTCAATCGCCTACGGTGAGTTTCGTAAAAAAATCTTTGCCAAATAGTTATTAACCGGTGTAAGAATTAGTGTAAGTTACACATGTGCCATTTGATCTTTCCATATATATATGAATATAGTCATGGTGAATAGACAATTGAGTAGTTTATATGTATTCTTATATGTTGATACGTGTATGATTGTATAAATGCATTTTCCACATTAGTGGCTGAGAATATCGTGAGTTTTCTAGTCCGGTGGTTACTAAGATATATTTTGCATATCTCTTACAGTTGCGGTGTTTTCAAGTATTGGAAGACTAAAAACATAGTTTCACGTGTGTTCAGATCTCCATAAAGTCCAACTAACCATGGTCATCTAGTCGTAGTTGTAATTATACATATAGCTTATTTTGATAATGTAAAACTTTCACATCAGTTAGTTGTAAATGTTTAAAATTTTCCATAATTTTTACTTATTTGAAAATTAGGCGTTACGATAAACATATGGTGACTTGGGGGATGATTGTACATGTAACCCTTTTGATGCTTAGCATATTCAAGAAAAACACAACGAAAAGCTTGTGGAGCTAACTTATGAAGCTTGGGAAACAAAATATAAAATATTTAAATATGACAAATTATAAAAAAAATTTCATGGACAAATGCCACACATCTAAAGCAACGAGGGGGAAGCTGATACCATTATAGCAACTACGACATTGGTAAGAGCATTAGATGGTGTTTGAAAATCAATGGAGTGTGAGGGCACCCAATTGATTGAGTAGGCTGCAAAAGCAAGAGCTTACCCCAGCAAGATAGTGGCATATGAGCTTCAATTAATACAACATGAACAACTTCCAACAAATGACGATTTTTACCTTCCGTAACCCCATTTTGTTGGGGTGGCACAAGTTGTCTGATTAATAATTCCTTTAGCTTCAAGAAAATGATGAAGTTCAAAGTTTTGATATAACGTTAGAATTGAGAAAAGTACAATTAACGTTACATTAAAATATCAGTGGACAGATAAATAGAAACAAGAATTTTGTCACCACAGATAAAAAGGAATTGAGGGAGTACTAAAGAGATCTAAGTATCATTCTTTTTTTTTTTTGAATTTGTTAGTATCTTTACAATACAATTATACACATGTTAGAATGATCATGAGTGCACATTATTTTATTTTTCAAAAATGTAAAACAAAAATATTTTTCAACCATTTTTTATTACATTTAGCTTTATAAATAGTGTCCTTAGAAAACTTATAACATTTTCATATATAAATAATAAAATAGTATAACAATAATTTTTTTTTAATTTTGACTATTATTTATAAAATTTCGATATGTTTAGATTATATTTAAAAAATTTATTTACTTTCAATTATTGTATTTATTTATCATTCGTATTATTTCAGTTTAGATAATGAAAGTATTTACAAATGAGCTTCCAATAAATAAAATTTAAAAACGTAATTTTCAAATGATAAATGATTTGGAAAATAGTAAATTATTATAGCTTTTACAAAACTTCTTTAAGAGCAAAACGACAATTTAGTGCGTAAAATTATGAACACCAATCAATCAAGTCCTTGAGATTATGAAAAACAAATTAGTCTTAAATTTACAATTGAAAATTAATTTAGTGGCTAAATTATCTAAAAATAGATAAATTGACTCCAGTAAATTATTTAGACATAGACCAACTTATTTCTTTAAATGATTTGAATATAGTGAAATTTAGTTCCTAAATATAATTTCAAGAACTAAAATGATTATTTTTTGTAATTTCAGAGACTATTTTAATCGATGAATTTTAATTCTGAAAAAGTTATTTATTCTTTAACTTCTTTGTTATTGATTTTTATTTTAGTTTTGATTTTTTTAAATTTCATGACATTCTATATGGAGAAATGCCTAATTTATTACTATGGCCATTTCTGTGTTTTAAATTTCTTTGTGTAATATTTTAAATATTTTTAATGCTTATGAAAAAGAGGTTGATGAAACTTTTTTTTTTACCGGCAACAGAGAATTTTATTAACAAAGCATAACCTGTGCAAATGAGTAATACGAAAAGAGTCTCAAAAAAGATAGGAACAAAAGGCCTCTTATATACAACACCAATTGCCACTATAAATAAATACACGCGATAAAACATACACCAAATACATAGATAAAATACAATATCGATAATAGTAATAACAAGTTTATGAAAAATATACACCAAATTATAACTGAAATTAAACCAGCAATAAACATACATACAGAATTAAATAATTAATTAATACATGCAGTACTAAAAGCATATATGGAAATAAGTTGCTCTGTTTAATTTAAAATAACGGCATGGTTTTCTTCCCAATCTTCAAAGTGATGTCCAATTTTTTGGAGGCCTTTCTAACGGACACCGTTTTCTCAGTGAATGCATAGGGTACTGCAGCATCATCAACAACAGTAATGCTCATCTTTGTCAGTGTTTTAACTTTGCTTATCAAGTACTTCACGAATTCCAGTTCAAGATATGTTCCTCTGTATCCCCTTATGTCAACTCTCTTCAGCTTCTCACAAACACCACTTTTAAACTCCCAAAACACAACATGGATATTATTATTTGAAGAAGAAGAAGATTTTTGGGAGCTCTTTGAATAATCCTATGACAAATATTAAGACATCACACATAATTAACCAATGCACAATGAGAATCAAGCTCAATTAAAGTAATAATTAATAATAAGCAAACCTGAATGTTGATTTCAAGCTTCTCTAGTGAAATGCACGATTTAAGCGCCAAATAAAGAGCTTTGATATCTTTTATTTCATTCAAATCTATATCAATGCACATTGTTACCAATTTCCTGAGTACATTCGCTGGAGTGGATCCGCCATTGTTCTAGAACAAGGAGAGAAAAATTTAACAAGAGAGAAATTATAAACATATATACATGAGAAATCATAACAATTAAATTTTGATTTTAGATCTGAAGTAATATGCGCAGACGCACGTACTGGAAGATTATAACCGGTGATGGTTTCGAAAATCACTCTTGTAGAGAGAAGGACTCTTCCATAGTGCAACTTAGGCATCTTTCTAGCTTCTGGATCATCATAGTAGGCTCTAAAGACCTTAAGGTTAGGAGCATCAATAACAAGTCCCTTCCAATTAGAGACAAGTGTATCAAACACCATAACCTCAAGGTTGATAGCACAAACATCAATCTTATACATTCTCATCTCTCTAAGCTCCAAGAATTTAATGTGCTCACTGTGAACCATAAGCCTTTTGATCTGCTTACAATCAATGAGGCTCAAATGTTCCAATGACACACAATTCAAAAGAATCCCCTCAAACAACTTCTCTGAAAGCCAAACCTTGTTCAATTTTAGGGTTTTCAAATTCTCACAAACCCTCAAAAAAGGTGAATTCTTCAGGATATAATTTGTCAATTGGAGGAAAGCACAAGAGCTTGCTAAGATATGAAAACATAATTTTAATGTTGGTGGTATCACCACTCGATTAGGGAGCCCGTTCAAAGGATCACCTTGAAAGTTTTGATAATACTCAACCCTATCCCAAGATTCTATATATCGGCACTCCAAATCAATCTCTTTCACTCTTTTTTCTCTCACAAGATATCTAAACAAACTTACTACATCTCCATTTTTGCAACTATTAGTGATGTGCACGATTCGGCAGCTCTCTAACACACCACGGTGAGAAGCCAACACGTTCATGATCCAGCTAATAGCCGCTCTGCATCGAAACTGTAACAAGTCATGAGCATCAAGCACTTCTTCATCAGGAATTGAGTGGTTTTCGGAGATTCGAGACCACTCTTCAAATGCCGATTCCAACATGTGGTTTTGATTGAAATCGAGGCGTGAAGCGTAGGTCCACAGGGGCTTCCATGGCTTCGCAAGCACGCTGGTTTCGACAGCTTCTTTTGCTGGGAGATAAGAGATAATGGAAGAGAGTATGGGATCTGGAAGCTTGCTGATCCTATCTACTTCAAGGGATTTTTTCCATTTCTTCCATAAGAAATTGAACAGGAGCTCATTTGTGAAGATGACAATGAGAGGAAAGCAAGGTTCCATTCTCGATTTTTTTTTCAGGGAGAAGGGTTTAGAATTTGAAGTGAAATTGGGGTGAAGACGCGTTGATTCTTAAAAGAAAGAAAGGAAACACATGTAAGAAGTAATGTAGGAACCTAGATCTATTACTGCATTTCTAGCACTGTTTTCTCTAATTGAGATCTGAATCTTTTATGTTATAATTCTTGTTTCTGAGAACGAGAGAGAGAGGGGTCTAGACTTTGTAGTGAAATTGGGGTTAAGACATCTTGATTCTTAAAAGAAAGAATGGAAAACATGTGAGGCATAACGTAGAAACCGGGATCTTTACAGTATTTCCAACCGAGAGAGAGGGGTCTAGACTTTGTAGTGAAACCGGGATTTTTATCAGGCAATTCTTGTTTCTCAGAGAGAGAAAGGTATAGACTTTAGAGTGAAATTGGGATGAAAACGTTTTGATTGTTGAAAGAAAAAATGAAAAACATGTGAGAAATAATGAAGAACTGGAATGCTCTATTGCTTTTTCAACAGAGAGTTCTCCCCAACTGTGACCAGAATAGTTTATCACGCTATTATCGTATTTCATAGAGAAAAGTTAAGTGTTTAGAGTGAAATTAGGGTGAGACGTCTTCACTACCGAAAGAAAGAAAGAAAAACATAATATGTAACATAGAAGCCAGAATCCTCTACTACATTTCCAATAAAGTGTTCTCTCAAACAGAGATCTGAATAGTTTATCATGTTATTCTCGTTTCTCAGAGGGAAAAATTTAGACTTTAGAGTGAAATCGGGGCGAGATGCCAAAATTCTTGAAAGAAAGAAAGGAAAATCATGTAAGTTGTAACGTAAGAACTTGAATCCTCTACTACATCTAGAGGCGACTGTTCTCTCCAACCGAGATCTAGACCGTTTATCGATCACATCCTGTTTCTTACTTGATTACAATAGAATAATTGATGAACGGCCAAAATATTGCTGGATATTGTCTGGATAAAGACCCCGTTGGAGAGGATGGAAGTTTTTTTTACGAAGAGCTCAGAACTGATTAAATCAAGAACATGAATTCTTAATCATGATGTAACCGTTGGGTTAAGAAGACACCTTACATCTGTCATGGTTATAAAAAATTACTCTCTCTGTCTTCATATAAAAAAATGTAATACCTAACTCAAAAGTTAATTTCATTTAATTTATTTGAGCTAGTCAAAAAGTCAATTTATTTGCTTAAATTATTTTTTATCAAGTTAGATTTTTCCACTTTCAAATAATTATAATAAATGAGTTAGCAATTTGAGTAGAGGATATTTTAAATATGTTTTTGTTGATGATAATAGTAAAATTTAAAAAATTTATTTATATATAAAAACAGAGGGATAAGGAGTATCATTAATTAAAGCATTAACTATTCAAATTTGAAGTTTATCTATGGAAATGGTTTTTAATTAAAGAAAATATTCAATATTATTATTGTGTTTAAAAAGATTTCTCAAAAAGATCAATATGTGTGTTACTGTTTCCAATATGAAGTAATTGATAAATGTTGATGCTCATGGAAAAATAATGGTCTTAATTGGATTGAAAGATTTATGCATATAAAAATATTTATGATTTGGATTTAGAACTTGGCTTTATTGTGAGAGATATTAACCTCTTGCTTAATGGATAAGGCTGTTTTGAAAAATACAAAAAAAAACATAATTTTTTTTAAGTTAACAAAAACATATTTTATAGTGAAATAGGGGTTAATACATCTTGATTCTTAAAAGAAAGAATGGAAAACATGTGATCCTTTGCTATATTTGTAATGGAGTATAGTGTTCTATCTAACTTAGATCTGAATTTTTTCTGAGGCAATCCTTGTTTCTCAAAGAGAGAAAGGTATAGACTTTAGAGTGAAATTGTGATGAAAGCGTTTTGATTGTTGAAAGAAATAATGAAAAACATGTGAGAAGTAATGAAGAACCGTAATGCTCTATTGCTTTTTCAACATAGAGTTCTCCCCAACTGTGACCAGAATAGTTTATCAAGCTATTATCTTTTTCAGAGAGAAAATTTAAGTGTTTAAAGTGAAATTAGGGTGAGACGTCTTCACTATTGAAAGAAAGAAAGAAAAACGTGAAATGTAACATAGAAACCGGAATCCTCCACTACATTTCCAATAAAGTGTTCTCTCAAACAAAGATATGAATAGTTTATCATGTTATTCTCGTTTCTCAAAGAGAAAAATTTAGACTTTAGAGTGAAATCGAGGCGAGATGCATAAATTCTTGAAAGAAAGAAAGAAAGGAAAATCGTGTAAGTTGTAATGTAAGAACTTGAATCCTCTACTACATCTAGAGGCGAGTGTTCTCTCCAACCGTGATCTAGACTGTTTATCGATCACATCCTGTTTCTTACTTGATTACAATAGATTAATTGATGAACAACCAAATATTGCTAGATATTGTCTGGATAAAGACCCCGTTGGAGAGGATGAAAGTTTTTTTTACGAAGACCTCAGAACTGATTAAATCAAGAACATGAATTCTTAATCATGATGTAACCATTGGGTTAAGAAGACACCTTAAATCTGACATGGTTATAAAAAATTACTCTCTCTGTCTTCATATAAAAAAACTGTAATACCTAACTCAAAAGTAAATTTCATTTAATTTATTTGAGCTAGTCAATTTATTTGCTTAAATTATTTTTTATCAAGTTAGATTTTTCCACTTTCAAATAATTATAATAATTGAGTTAGCAATTTGAGTAGAGGATATTTTAAATATGTTTTTGTTGATGATAATAGTAAAATTTAAAAAACTTACTTATATATAAAAACAGAGGGATCAATAGTATCATTAAATAAAGCATTAACTATTAAAATTTGAAGTCTATCTATGGAAATGGTTTTTAATTAAAGAAAATATTCAATATTATTATTGTGTTTAAAAAGATTTCTCAAAAAGATCAATGTGTGTGTTATCGTTTCTTATATGAAGTAATTGATAAATGTTGATGCTGATAGAAAAATAATGGTCTTAATTGGATTTGAAGATTTATGCATATGAAAATATTTATCATTTGTTTTTAGAACTTGACTTTATTTTGAGAGATATTAACCTCTTGTGTAATGGCTAAGGCTTTTTTGAAAAATACAAAAAAAACGTTTTTTTAAGTTAACAAAAACATATTTTATAGTGAAATTAGGGTTAATACATCTTGATTCTTAAAAGAAAGAATGGAAAACATGTGAGGCTTAACGTAGAAACCGCGATCCTTTACTGTATTTGCAATAGAGTATAGTATTCTATCTAACTTAGATCTGAATTTTTTATGAGGCAATCCTCGTTTCTCAAAGATAGAAAGGTATGGACTTTAGAGTGAAATTGGGGTGAAAACGTTTTGATTGTTGAAAGAAATAATGAAAAACATGTGAGAAGTAATGAAGAACCGGAATGCTCTATTGCTTCTTCAACAGAGAGTTCTCCCCAACTGTGACCAAAATAGTTTATCACGCTATTATCTTTTTTCATAGAGAAAAGTTAAGTGTTTAGAGTGAAATTAGGGTGAGACGTCTTCACTATTGAAAGAAAGAAAGAAAAACGTGAAATGTAACATAGAAACCAGAATCCTCTACTACATTTCCAATAAAGTGTTCTCCCAAATAGAGATATGAATAGTTTATCATGTTATTCTCGTTTCTCAATGAGAAAAATTTAGACTTTAGAGTGAAATCGGGGCGAGATGCCTAAATTCTTGAAAGAAAGAAAGAATGGAAAATCATGTAAGTTGTAACATAAGAACTTGAATCCTCTACTACATTTAGAGGCGAGTGTTCTCTCCAACCAAGATCTAGACCGTTTATCGATCACATCCTATTTCTTACTTGATTACAATAGAATAATTGATGAACGGCCAAAATATTGCTGGATATTGTCTAAATAAAGACCTCGTTGGAGAGGATGGAAGTTTATTTTACGAAGAATCAAGAACATGAATTCTTAATCATGATGTAACCGTTGGGTTAAGAAGACACCTTACATCTTTCATGGTTATAAAACATTGGTTATAAAACATTACTCTCTCGTCTTCATATAAAAAAATGTAATACCTAACTCAAAAGTTAATTTCATTTAATTTATTTGAGCTAGTCAAAAAATCAATTTATTTGCTTAAATTATTTTTTATCAAGTTAATTTTTTCCACTATAAAATAATTATAATAAATGAGTTAGTAATTCGAGTAGAGGATATTTTAAATATGTTTTTTTATGATAATAGTAAAATTTAAAAAATTTAGGCAAAATGGCACTTTTGGTCCCTTAACTCTTTGTGTTAATTCACTTTGGTCCCTTAACTTTTTTATTCATTTTGATCGATTACCTTTTATTTTGAATTCAATTTGGTCCCTACTGTTGCTTCCGTCAAGTCATAATACAAGTATCAAAATTGAAAGGTAGAGACAAAATTGAATCCAAAATAAAATTTAAGGGACCAAAATGAATCAAAAAGTAGTTAAGGGACCAAAGTAAATTGGCGCAAAGAACTAAGGGACCAAAAATATCTTTTTGCCAAAAATTTACTTATATATAAAACCAGAGGGATCAAGAGTATCATTAATTAAAGCATTAACTATTAAAATTTGAAGTCTATCTATGGAAAAGGTTTTTAATTAAAGAAAATATTCAATATTATTATTGTGTTTAAAAAGATTTCTCAAAAAGATCAATGTCTGTGTTACCGTTTCCTATATGAAGTAATTGATAAATGTTGATGCTGATAGAAAAATAATGGTCATCTAATTGGATTTGATGATTTATGGATATGAAAATATTTATGATTTGTTTTTAGAACTTGGCTTTATTGTGAGAGATATTAACCTCTTGCATAATGGCTAAGGCTATTTTGAAAAATACAAAAAAAAAAACATATTTTCTTTAAGTTAACAAAAACATATTTTATAGTGAAATTGGAGTTAATACATCTTGATTCTTAAAAGAAAGAATGGAAAACATGTGAGGCATAACGTAGAAACCGCGATCCTTTACTGTATTTGCAATAGAGTATTGTGTTCTATCTAACTTAGATCTGAATTTTTTATGTGGCAATCCTCATTTCTCAGAGAGAGAAAGGTATAGACTTTAGAGTGAAATTGGGGTGAAAATGTTTTGATTGTTGAAAGAAATAATGAAAAACATGTGAGAAGTAATGATGAACCGGAATGCTCTATTGCTTTTTCAACATAGAGTTCTCCACAACTGTGACCAGAATAGTTTATCACGCTATTATCTTTTTTCATAGAGAAAAGTTAAGTGTTTAGAGTGAAATTAGGGTGAGACGTCTTCACGTACTACTGAAAGAAAGAAAGAAAAATGTGAAATATAACATAGAAACCAGAATCCTCTACTACATTTCCAATAAAGTGTACTCTCAAACTGAGATATGAATAGTTTATCATGTTATTCTCGTTTCTCAAAGAGAAAAATTAGACTTTAGAGTAAAATCGGGGCGAGATGCCTAAATTCTTGAAAGAAGGAAAATCATGTAAGTTGTAATGTAAGAACTTGAATCCTCTACTACATCTAGAGGCGAGTGTTCTCTCCAACCGAGATCTAGACCGTTTATCGATCACATCCTATTTCTTACTTGATTACAATTACAATTGATGAACGGCCAAAATATTGCTGGATATTGTCTGGATAAAGACCCCATTTGAGAGGATGGAAGTTTTTTTAGGAAGAGCTCAGAACGGATTAAATCAAGAACTTGAATTCCTATTCATGATGTAACCGTTGGGTTAAGAAGACACCTTACATTTGTCCTGGTCATAAAAAATTACTCTCTCTCTCTCTTCATGTAAAAAATATAGTACCTAACTCAAAAGTTAATTTCATTTAATTTATTTGAGCTAGTTAAAAAGTCAATTTATTTGCTTAAATTATTTTTTATCAAGTTAATTTTTTCCACTTTAAAATAAATATAATTAATGAATTAGCAATGAGTAGAGGATATTGTAAATATGTTTTTATTGAAGATAATAGTAAAATTTTAAAAATTTACTTATATATAAAAACAGAGGGATCATGAGGATCATTAATTCAAGCATTAACTATTAAAATTTGAAGTCTATCTATGGAAATGGTTTTTAATTAAAGAAAATATTCAATATTATTATTGTGTTTAAATAGATTTTTCAAAAAGATTAATGTTTGTGTTACCGTTTCCTATATGAAGTAATTGAAAAATGTTGACGCTGATTGAAAAATAATGGTCTTAATTGTATTTGGATATTTATGTATATGAAAATGTTTATGATTTGGATTTAGAACTTGGCTGTGTTCCGAGAATTATTAACCTCTTGCTTAATGGCTAAGGCTGTTTTGAAAAATACAAAAAAAGAAAAAAAAACTTAATTATTTTTAAATAAAAACAAAGATGCAATTAAAATTGACTTGGATGATTTTGACCTTCTTGCCGTGGTCATTTTTACCCTAATGGATTTTTTGTTTGTTAAAAATTGGAGAGTTTAGATTTAACACATGTATCTTTTGTAATGTCTTAGTCATGTATCTCAGTTGGTAAGTGCATGGAAAATGCATATGTGGCTAAAAAACAATTCTTGTACAGGTTAACTAGCAAAAGGTGGTGATTTAAGAATGATGTGCAACCTCATTCAATCCATAGTTGTCCTTCATTGTTGCGATATTTTCTTTTAAAAGAATTCATGAGAGTCTTGCAAGCTAGACCACGCATATATATATATATATATATATATATATATATATTGGTTTTTGTGTAAAAAACCGTGATTTGAAGGAAAAAAACGTGTTTTTTTTGTAATGGAATAAAGACTTAAATTGGTTGATTATTATTTTCAGAGATTAATTTTTTTCGTAGTTTTATTAACTAAATTAAATAGTGATTATAATTTCAACAACTAAATTAATTGTTTTTCTCAATATTGTTTGGTAAATTTTTTTTATGATCTTACTCAATATTAATTTAATTTAATATTCCTTTAAAGAAATATTTCATTTCTCTCTAAATTATTACTTCAATCATAAACTTTTTTAAATTACTTTCTATTACATATTTTTTACAAAAGAAAAAAGTGTATTCATATAATATTTTCTACAGTGTATATATATATATATAGAGGGATGTCAAAATGGGCCAAAAATAAGTAGGCTGGACTGGAATTTTTGGCCCGCCCACTTATGCAGTCCGTCCCGCCAACTCGCCGGGTTACAAAGGTGGCGGGCCGGGCTGGCCTGCTGGGCTAGTGACACTTTTTTTTTGGTTAAAAGTTGAGGGTAAGAGTGCTTTTATAAAAGAAAATTGACCGGGCCAAACACAAAAGACCTATACCAAACAAAAAAAACATAAAAAAAGTTAGGCCCATAGTTAAAAATAATAAAAAATCAATTTTTTGTATGGTGCTAAAAACAAAAATAAATAAAAAAAGATAAATTAGATTTTTTAATTGTTTTTTAATTATGCGGCTGGCTGGCGGGCCGGCCCGCGACCCGTCTAATTTTTAAAGCAACGGGCCGGGCTAGCAAAACGAGCCCGCATTGTCTTGGTGGGCCGGGCTGGCCCGCCCCACTTTTTGGCGGGCTAGGCGAGCCGCGGGACAAACGGGCCTGGGATGGCCCGTTTTGCCACCCCTATATATATATATATATATATATATATATATATATATATATATATATATATGAGTTTAGTTCAAATGACACCAAGGTGTCAAAGTTGTTAAATGACACCGCGCATAATTTTTTATAAAAAACAAATTTTGCAGATACAACCAATCAATTGAAAGTTTGTATGACGTAGATTAACTATGCAAAAATTCACACCATTTGAAAATTTGTAGGTACGTAATCTACCAAATGAAATTTACGTGTATTTTAAATAATGTATTAGACGTTCAAACAAAACATTCCGATAACATATTAAATAGTTTTCAAATTTTATAAAGTTTTGCATAGTTGATCTCATTATATAAACTTTCAATTGATTGGTTGGATCGGCAAAATTCGTTTTTTATAAAAAGTTATGCGCGGTATCATTTAAGAACTTTGACATCTTGGTGTCATTTTAACCTAACCCTATATATATATATATATATATATATATATATAAAAGTATATAATTTTAGACAAATTTATTGATCAGAATAAGAAACAACAAAAGGTGAAATTGTTACCACTCCAGAGTATTTATCGAATTCTTTTTAAATAATATTTAATTTCAAATATTTTCCTATCAACCAATGAAATAAAATACGAAAAATATAAATATTATTAAAATAATTAAATAAGAATGAAAAATAAACATATTAGAGTAATAATAGACCCATAAATAATATATTATAAAATGAAAGACATTCTTTAGAAATTAAGAGTTTATACTCTACATACGGACATGCATGTCTATCTACATCTGCATACAATAAATATTAGTCGCAAAATAGAGCTCTTTTTCTTGTAAAAATCACTCATTATTTTTCATCTAGTCATTATTAATTAAAGGTCATAACTAACAGAAGAGTTAATTTTCATTTTGACTCAACTCTTTTAAAAAAAAAATTAATAAAAATCATAAGGTACCTTGCCTTTCCAAAGTTTACGAAGAGCACACACTGATAATGGATTAAAGTCGTAAGGGCTACCAAAAAAATCTTGCAACAAAAAATAGGCAGATTTAAGAGCCAGAAGAATTAGGCCACCAAAACCACCTATCCTCCTTGTTACAATTAATCGAAACATCATGCAAAAACCCACTCAGATTTTCCAGCATAATTTGTTCATATTGAAAAAGAGGACGACGCCAACTTATCTCCCAAATCCATCTAGCGCCATCAAAAAAACCATTATCACTAATCAACGAATCTTCATTTGCAGCCACAGAAAAAATCTGGGAAAGGAATCACAAATTTAAAGTCTAACACCTCCTACCCATCTGTGTTTCCAGAAGAGCGACATAGCCCCATTACCAACACTTCTAACCAGATTCTCATCCAGCCAAGAGGAACCTTAATGAACAACATAGATTAAATCCTTCCACCATATGGAACACCTACTGATCACAGAATCAGAGAAGAAAACAGAGTCTAATTTCCCATGTTTTGCTTCCAAGACTCGAACCCATAAGGAATCAGGACAGGTTAGGCCACGCCAAAACCACTTTCCCAAGAGAACCCAATTAAACCACTTAACATTTTTGATTCCCAGACCACCTTGATTCTTAGGCTTACACACCAAACTCCATCTGACCCCAGGAATCTTAGATCCAATTTTAACACCTTGCCATTAGAAATTCCTTTGAATAGAAGTAATTTCCTTTAAAACTGACATAGGAGCCTTGCAGAAGGATAAGAAATGCAGAGACATAGCATTAATCAAAGTTACCCTCCCTCCAATTAAAATGAAGCGATGTTTTCAAGAAGCCAATCATTTCCTGATTGAATCAATCAATCCTTTCCACATAGAAGCCCTCCTTAGATTAGCCCCCACAAGGACCCCCAAATATTTAAATGGAAAACTACCAATTTTACAATGAAGGAAGCTAGCATCTAAGTTGTCAAAATCACCCCTGAATTAATTCCCACAAAGCAACTTTTATGAAAATTAATACGCATACCTGAGACCAACTCAAAGCTCCTTGGGACGGCTTTCGGGGCCCATAAATTTCGCTCAGAAGCTTCACCCATAATTAGCGTGTCGTCAGCAAATTGTAGTAATGACACTTCCGTGCCATTCTCCCCCATTTTAATACCAGCAAATATGCCAAGCTCCATAGCCCTTCGCAATTAAACCCCAAACCTTCAGCTGCAATAAGGAAAAGAAAAGGGGTAGAGGGTCACCCTGCTTCAGGCCTCTACCAATTGGAACTTCAGCCGTCGGACTATCATTTACCAAAGCAGACAGATTCCCCCCACAAATACAAGCTTTAATCCAGGAAATCCATATTTCTGAGAAACCTAAATTCTGCAACATATCTAACAGAAAACTCCATTGCACAGAGTCAAAAGCTTTTTCATAATCTAATTTCAGAACAAACGCTTTCTTTTTGGAACGTTTTACATAGTCAATAGTTTCATTTACTATTAGGACACTCTCAAGCATATGACACCCAGGTATAAAAGCGGATTGATGAACAGATATCAGAGAAGCAAGATACCTTTCATTCGATTTGCTAATAGCTTAGAAATTACCTTATATAGACAGCCCAGAAAAGAAATAGGCCTAAATTCTGACATATATTGACAAGAAGAAACTTTGGGAACCAGAGCCACAAAATAAGCAAGCAAAGATTTCGGAAAACAACTATTCTAATGAAATTCAGCCAGCATACATAACAGTTCACCCTTAATTAAACCCCAAAATCTCTCGCCAATCTGAAGAACGTTGATAGAATTCTTACGCCTCTGTCCCTTTATACATAAATGGAAATATTTGGAATTGTGGTCACCTTCATTTTCCCATTTAACTCTCGCTTTTTGAGCTAACAGGCTTTCTCTTGATTTTCTAGCCTTCCATATATCACATGCCAGAGACTTCAGACGTTCCAAATCCCTCTCAAAAAGACCATCCAAGGAGTTTTTCTCATCCAGAACACTCAATTCAGCTGATAAGGTTGAGATTTTAAAGTCAACATTCTCGAACACTTCTTTATTCCAAGACTTTAACGCAGATTTTACATTAATCAACCTTTGTCTAGATCTTTGAGCAGCCCAAGGCAGGGAGGCCTCCTTGTTCCAAGCTTCCTCAACCACCTTAGTCACACATGGGTGACTCAACCGACAGTTGTTGAATCTAAATGGCTTCGGACCCCAGTTCAACACTTTATGCTTCAAAATGATTGGACAATGATATGAAATATCACGATTGAGAACTTCCACAAAATCATTTTCCCAGAAATCAAGCCAAGACTGAGAGACAAGAACGCGATCAAGCCTACTCATCTTAGATCCATCTCATTTAAACCAAAGTAAATTTCTTCCCAACAAGGGATAAATCTACCAATTCCATAGACTTAATGAATGACTTAAGGCCTTCCATTTCAGTCAAACAATACTCAGGAAGGGACCATTTTCTTTCTTCCACCCTTCTTACTGCATTAAAATCACCCAATATACACCATAACTTACCACCAAAGCCCCTCTTTGACATAATTAGATCCTTCCACATTTTCTGCTTCTCTTCTAATCTACAAGATGCATAAATGTTCACCACCACACACAGTAGCCCACTATCAACCATCTTAAGACATACACCTAGAAAACCAGAACCAGATTGATTTTGTACATATAAATAAATTTTATTCTTCTTTTAATAAAGAAAAAATATTTTGGTCCTTCAGCTAAAAATTGGACATTGTTTCAAAAAGTTTAAAATCCACTTCTCATATGTAAAAATTATCTTAAAAATCGCTTCTCACAGTAGATATATCAAAATAAAAACGGATTATGTTTCAGACAATTGATTATTTTTCACACCTAATTCATACACGCATTAGAATAATTACGCTATTTTTTTTTCTTTTGTTTTTTGAGCCTCTTTACCAAAAAGTGGGTTATAAGCCCATTTGAATTTTTTTTGTGTTTAGTCTGATCTTTTTTTTGGGTTGTGCCTATTTCTTATTCTTTTCAGAAATGTTAAAAAAATCAAGAATAAAGTTAACAAATTAAGTAAATACATTACTAATAAATAATCTAGATATGTTTAAGCTGTTTTTTACTAAAAAATAATGAAATAGTCAACATTTTTTTTTATAATCAACGGGGCACAACGACCCAAGTCAACATTCTTTTAAATTAATCAAAACTAATTATAAGTATTGTTCAATTTAAGATTGACCTCACAGATTATAATTTTATAAAGGTATTTCTGTAATTGCTCTATACCTCATTTAAATTTTACTAAGAGATTTTTAATAAAATTATATTCTTAATATAAGTTGATACATATTAATTATTGAGTGAAATTACATTAACATATTGGAATCTATAATAGTTTTGACAATGATGGTAAGAATATTCATCCTCAAGTGTTATAAGAACTTTTGTATCTTATCCTAAGTCCTAGATAGAATTATCCTAAAACATTTAAAAGGCAATGAATCATGAGATTATTAAATAATTTAATAAAAATAAAATAATTTTATTTAATAACCTACAAATGTTTATTGTATGAAAATCATCCTCAAATGTTGTAAGTATGAGGCTTGTGTTGTGTAGTAGAACTATCCTAAGTCTCGCACAATTATTTAATTTCTCTATAAAATTAAATAAATATTTTAAAAATAAATTTAATTGTTTTTTAAAGAACTACGTAGTCTGAATTTCTTAGGAGGATACGTATAGGAGTAGGAATAATACCACTGTCAAGCCAAATTTTATTTTTATTTTTCTTGTAAACATTATCATTTATTCAATTGTTTATTTTTACGGGTCAAATAAATGTTTTATAATTTATTAATAATTTGCATAATTAACTTAAGGTAGCAATTTTAGAACAGATGTATCAAGGGTGTCGTGGGATTAAGTTTTCACCCTTCCCTTTACATAATAGACTCTCGAACTCTTTTATTTTGCAGCTATTTTCTTTTCTTTTCTCTAAGAAAAAAAGTTTTTCTAATGTTTTCCCTAATTTAAATATTGTGGTGGTGACTCCATTTCAAAACATTATTTTTGCTCGAGTTGGTTGTTCATCACATTCGCGCACTGATCCAAACGGTCGAACCAGTACGGTACTGTTTTAATAACTATATATGAAGTAAAACTGGAAAAATGGGCTACCAAGCCCTATTCTTGCGGGCTCATTATGATAGTGGGCTTTCACGGTCTAGGCCAAAAAAGTCGAACTCTATTTGGGCTCTCAATTTAAAAGTCTAGCCCGGCCTTATGTGGGCATAGAGCTTTTTCATGTAGCCCATATTTTTTTTTGTCATTGTAACCAATTTGCTTATTATTTCTAAAAAAGATATAATATTATTTTTTATTTTTTTGCTTTTAGATAATCTACTTAGGCTTTAAGGAGTATGATATATCAAGTTATCAACAATTTTTATTAAGAAAATATACGTTGTCAAGATAATATTAAATAATGTGTAGCACAATAAATAAATAGAAAATGGGAGGATAGCTTGGGCCTGGTAGGTTTTTAAAGCTCAAGCTCCTTTTTGTGGGCTTTTGCTGTTTAGATTAAAAATGCCAAACTTTATTTGGGCTTGCGTTTTTTATACTCAAATCCTTCTATTTTATTAATTATTTAGGCCAATCCAAATGGACTAGGTCATTTTGCCGGCTCTACTAGCAAAAGTAATTAAGTTACTAGAAATTCGATATAAAGGCAATAATAAATTATTATTCAAAATTACAAAATAATTCTGATAGCTGGTGTTTTTTTGTAATCACCAACAAGTCTCACTCTACTTAGCATCCTTATTTGCAATAACACATCAAAACAAAATTGAGGCCGGTCTGACATCACAAAATCAATAACAACATGAAATTTAAAATCCAATAATTTGATGTATGTTAAATAGTAGTAGAGCTCAACGACCTAACCCTCTTCGCTGGTATCAACTTAACATTAAGAAATTTTGAAGCACTTTTAAGTGAGAGCAGCTTTCTTGCATCTTCCATTGAATCATTGTTGCATATTATGGTGATCATTTTGATTCGAGTTGATCTCTCGATCAAGTACTTGATGAAGTAAAATTCTAAGTCCTTGCTCGTGAATCCTTCCATGTGCACAAACTTCAGTTTGCTACCCACACAATTGCACACTTCTCTTCCTTCCCAAAAATTAGTACCATACGACAAAGCTCCGATGCGGTGAATGTTGTGATGTGCGCAATTATTGTTACCCTATAAAAATAATTACATACAAAGCAAACAAAACAGTTATCAACATTAATTTATAATATTAATATTGTGTATTTAATTTAATTTCTGCCAACAATATAATTAATTATAGTCACATACTGGCAAAACAATTCTGAGAGTCTCAAGTTGTTCACATGATCTTAGCATGTAGGAGAGAGAAAATGTCTCTTTTAGGTCATTCAAATCCAAATCAATTGACATGGATGATAAGTTCTGGAAGCCTTTAGTTCTTTTGGGTTCCTATATGAAATAATAATTAAAGCCATTGTTAGCTATAATATTATTGAAACAATTCAAATATCAAATATATATGTATATATAGATAGATAGATAAAATAAAATATTAACTTACCAACAGACCAGTAGAGTATTGCAAAAGCTGATGAGTTTTGAGTGGTTGACTTTCTACCGAAAGTTGACCATTGTTGAAACAATGGAACACCTTAAGGTTTGGGGCCTCAAGGACTAGATCTTTTGCTGGACAACTTATAGAGACTAATATCACAACTTCAAGATTCAAAGCAACAATATATATCTCATCCAATCCCAAGAAATTGAGCTCTAGAAATTTCAGACTCGGTTTAACAAATTTGAGGTTTAAGAATCCTAGAGATTGAGAAAGAGTAAAATTTTCCAAAGACAAACATTTTTCCAAAATCTCAGTAAGGACTTTATCCCTTATATGCATGTCCTTGAGTTTAAGGGTCCTCAACTTTTTGCAAGATGTAAAAGGGGATGCACCATCAAGACGGTACCTAATCAACTCAAGTGAATCCAAACAGGAGAATACATTGGGAAAACGGGTAAAAGTCTTTGGAAAACTTGGTTTCAAATTTGCACCCATAGTTTCACATTCTAGGGTTAAATCTTTCAACCATAATTCCTTTTTCTCAACCAAACCGATGATCCAAAGTCTTATGTCGTCGTTTGGGAAGTGAAAGAAGCGGCAACTAGTTAATTTGCCAAAATGTTGTTGCATAAATCGGAAGAGAATTATGCTATACCTGTAAATTCCTTTTTGTTTGTCCAAATAATTGTAAATGAAGTCCAAATGATCATATAGAGAAGAACTAGATCTCATACATGTTAAAGGATATATCATTTGAGACACATCAAAATTAAGGTGTGGCATTTCCTTCCACAAGTCCTTCCATCGCTTTGAAAGGATGCTGCATCTGACTGCTTCATCAATTGGCAGCAAAGACAGGATGAATGATAAGATTGGATCAGGGAGGCCACTGATCAAATCAAGTGCTCTCTTCTTTCTCATGGCCTTCTTCTTTTCTGCTCTATTCATATTTTTCAGTTATCTACTTTTGGGATATGGTGGTTTTGCAATTGAAACACTTACAAGTGAATGGATTTATAGGATGGAGAAGGTGAGAGCTTTAGTTTTTTGATGACTACAGTTGTTTCCTTTTAGTGTGAAATTAAAATAGTTGCATGCAATTATGTTTATGAAGATGTCATGCTTTAATTTTAGAAAAATGTTTTCTGTACACACCATTGTAGCATACAATCCATTTATAATCGATTTTGTGGTTAAATAAAAAAAATATGAATAAATTAGTACATGAATTGGTTAATTGTTACGTAGTAATTTAATCATATTTTATAAATAGTTAAAAGTGAAAAAAAATGTAATTAAATTAATTACTAGGTAAAAATTAACCAATTCATGTCCTAATTTATTCAAATATTTTTTGGCATTTAACCATAAAATTTAGTGTGCATATAGATGGTTAAAATTGAAAAAATTATTGCAAAATTACTAGGTAATAATTAACTCATTCATGTACTAATTTTTTTGATATTCATAAATAAGTTAATTATTACCTAATAATTATACTAATTTAATCACATATTTTTTTTACTTAAACACAAAATCGATTATAAATGAATTATATGCTGCGGTGGTGTATACCAATCACTAATGTTAATTTTATCACCCACCTTCTTTATTTTCCTTGTTCTAAATACATTTCAACCATTACCTTACCAAAAAAATACATTTCATTATTTTCTTTTTTTTATTTTTTTGCCAAAAATACATGGATTGTTACAACTGTTGCTCGATCATACCTTTGATATTTGTTTCAAAAATGTATATTTATAAATATAAAAAAAAATGTATGTTTGTTTCCTTAATTAGAGGCATTAAAAGTAAGTCTTTTGTAATGAAAAAATATTTATTAAAAATTAATGTCTGTATATATATTAACTTATAAATTAATTTGCTTTAAGAAATATTATGTAAGAAAACTAACTAATTGTGCCGATAAACAAATAAAATGTATAATATCCTTTACTTGTATGTATAAGTTAAATAACTAAAATTAGAAATTTTTATTAAAAATTATAAATATTAAATCAGATTTAAGTTTTTAATACAATTAATAATATTTTCCTTTTTCTATAAAAACCTTCTAAATATAATTTATTAACCTATGCCATAGTTTTTCCCATAATGGTACGGTATTGCCATAATTATATAAGTAACCATATTAGTATAACAAATTATTAACATATATCATGAATACATCATCATCATGGACTATCCTTATAATATATTTATCCTAAAATATTAATTTTTCATTGAATTACTATATTGAGAAGAGCCAAAGTGACTAATTAATATAATTCTCTTATTAAAACTTTGCTTTTTTGGTGAATTTATATAGTATTACTTTAATTTAAATTTTATTAATAATTTTATTTAAATTAAATATTATTTAATTAACAGTCAATTATGTTATATCAATATTAACTAATAAATTAAGATAATTCAGAAATTTTATTTTAATTAATTTAAACTATATAATTGCAAGGTTAATAAATTGTATTTAGAAGGTTTTTTATAGAAAAATAAAATTATTAATTATATTAGAAACATAAATCTCATTTAGTACTTGTATTTTTCAATGAAATTTTTTAATTTGAATTTATTAACCTATGCATGCATACATAGGATAGTCAAACCATATAATACATACCAATTATTTTTATTAAAAAATTAATTTTGTTTATTTCCTTGCAAGTTAATGTTAAATATTATACTTGAATCGTACTTTTTTTTGTTTGAAAATACACATACCTCCTTATATCATTCTTATATATTGATCCTTAATTGTAAAACATTTCGAGGACTACCTCTCTTATTTTATGTACAAACCATACATAGTTACATTACATACATGATAGTCTTAAAAATAGTAAAGCAAAAGAGTTAAAGAAAAATATGTGTAATTTTTAAAATAAAAGAAATCTCAATACATTTAATGCTTACAGCAGGGATTGACAATATAATTAGCCTATAAAAAACATAACGAAGTTCATTGTAGTGACTAAGTATATTTTTGCATTTTCAGTATATAGTATTTTTAATTTTAATAATACTTTTACTTACAGTAAGTATTAAATAAAATGTGGTATAATTATTGAAATATTGTTTTTGGACTAAGTATAATTATTGAATTTATTTTTTTCGTAAAGGTATAATTATTGAAATTAGTGCAGTAAATATCCACCACCCAAGTTCTAACCCCGGTGGATGAGATTAGTACCATCCCTATTGGGAGTGGCACCAAATATAAATTTATGATTCTTACATATAAAAAGGATGGTGTCACTCCCAATAGAGATGATGCTAATTTCATCCTCCTCTAACCCCCAGCCAAAGTGTTTGATGGCCCAACAAGTTTTGTTTGGGATACATCACGCATATTTTTTTTTCATCACACAACCTGATTTTTTCGATAATATCCCTCAATCAAATTTTAAAATATAATCATAAAAAACTTTCTTACTCGGATTTTAAAATATGACAGTTTAATTGTTAACTGGTCATATCCTAGAATTCGATAATTTTGTTATTACATAACCATATTCTAGAATCTCGTTTTGGTTATATTCGACCATATAACCATATTATAGAATTTGGTCATTTTTGTTTTGTGCTACCATATTCTAGAATGTAAACAAGTTTTTTTTTATCATATTTTAAAATTTAGTTGTTTTAGTTTCATGGGATTATATTCTAAAATATGAGTGAAGTACTTCTTACGATGATATTCTAAAATTTGGGTAATGGGTAATTATTTTTTAAAAAAAAATGTAGTGAACCCAAAATGTGGCGTGATGCCAAAAGCAGCTACTGACAACATATGGCAACCATTGTTGCATGCTTGCCACAGAACAGGTTACCATCCCTGCGCGAGAAGTTCTATTTACACCACAATTGGTTGCTTAGCCATATTTTCGAAAGGTTAAATTATTTATTTAGTTTTTGTAATATTTTTTATTTTAATTTTAATTTTTATACATAAAAAAATTTTCTTTTAGTTTTTATATATGTTTTTGTTAGTATTTTTGACTTTTTCGTTATTTTACTGTTAGTCTCTATTAAAACGAAAAAACAAGTACAGGAACTAAAACGAAAAATAAGTATATGCATAAGGACTAAAACAAAAAAAAAATGCATATAGACTAAAACAAAAAACAAATATAAATATAGAAACTAAAACAAAAAATAAGTTTATGTATAAGAATTAATTAATTTTCATGTCAATAATCTATATATCCATCATTGATTGACTCACAGACAAAGGTATTGTTATTCACGTAAGATGAAATTAACATCATTAGTATTTAAATCGATAATAAGGACCAATATAAAAATGACAGTTATGTATAAAGACTAAAAAGAACCTTTTTTATGTATAAAAACTAAAATAAAAATGAAAAACACATAAGAATTAAATAATTAATTTAACCATTTCTAAATTAGTTTTTTGTTTATCACTAGAAATTAGTTTTTTGTTTATCACTTCCGGTAATTAATTTCTGAAATTTTGAAAGAAAGAAAAAAATCAGAAATCTAATTTCCAAAAAGCAAAAACAGAAAAATTATATTAGTACAAAATAATACATTAATTAATATACTTTTTTTAATAGACAAAAGTGCATCTACACATAGCTATTATTTCAACCTATTGAATGCACTAATTACTATACTTAATTGTATAATTAGCCTTGATTTTTTTTATAGAGTATATATTATTTACTTTTTACTTATGTGTACCCATATTATTACCAAGATAAAAGACCTTTTCGAGTGTAATGGTGTTTTATCTGGAATTTTAATAATTCTATTATTTCTAAAAAATTATTTTTTTCAAAAATTTAAATCAATAAAATATTTTTCATTATCAATAATATCTAAACAAATATTAAATAGAATAATTTTACTATCACTTAATGAATAAAATGTTACATAAAATTAATTGTAATAATTTAATAAGTGATTTTACTTCTTAAAAAAATTTAAAATAATTTCAGTTAATTATTATTATCAATACTTTTAAAAGGCCTTATATCAAGATTTTTATTTTAGGCCTTCAAATATATTAAGTCACCCCTAAACTTAAAGTGACCAAAATAAAGGCAATGTACTATAAACATGATCCATATTTAATCGGGTAGTTTGTTGTTGACCAAAAAAAGGGGTAGTTTATTTTGTGATTCTTGACTCAATATTTTATTAAAATGCTACATATAAGTATTCTTACACAATATTGACACTGTTTACGATTTTTCTTATCTAATGTAAAGCAATTAAGTTTGTGAAGTTACAATTCTCTTAAAAGTAATACTATATGTGACAAAATTGAGGGTGTATATGGTTATTACAAAATTGTGTCTATATGTACTTTACCATTCAAAAAGTTAAGAGCATGAGAACTAACAAGTAATTCTAAAGGAAGTGAGTAACGTATACGAATTTATTTGTGTACATAACTCGATAAAAAAAATATTTAATAGGTTGGTTCAATGATTAGGGAATGAAGTTTTGTATAACAGCTTTTAAGTTTGAACTCCCGTTAGTACTTTTCGCTTATAAAAAACTTGGTAAAAAAAAAGGAAAGTGTCTCAAGTTTAATTTGTATTGCTCGGTTTTGGGAGATCAATCTTCTACTTGTTTTTTTTAAGTCAATTTTTAGTTGGTCTTTGCTCTGGTGTTCCTTTATGAGAAGAAATAAATTTGTTTCTCCACGTGGTTCTATTAAGTAGCGACACTTGTTATAATTTATCTATGTCATTTAATTTAATATAACTTTATAATATTGCAAACTCATCCTCTCTTTTAATAACATTTACCCTTAGTTTAAGCACAATATTTCTTAAAAAAAATTATCTTATTTCTTTTAGCAAATTGAAATGCAACATTCACGACTAAATTAAAATTAAATGCAAGTGATCATGAAAAAATAATTTAAGAATGGTGAAGAACAAGTATTAAAACATAATAGTGTATGACTACTTTTGATGTATTCATCCACAACACAATAATACTATACATCATAAAAGACATTAATTAGGAATACATTATACACAATTCTAGCGCAAGTTTTGATAGGTTTTTGGGTTTAGTACGTGATTTGTGATTTTTTTATGTTGTTTTGATGTTATTATATTTAAATTCTTCAGGTCAAATTGATGTAAAATATGTGTTAGATGTCCAAGTTTTGCTATAATATTCATAGTTATTCTTAATTGTCCTTGCTATTTCTTGATAGATATTTTCTATGGCGCCTATGGTGTCATCTCTTTGAAGATAGCAACATGCTCTCTTATCCAATCAAATAAAAAATTTTATACGAGACAATCAGAAATTCAATAAAGTTATTCTCTATTAAATCATTTATATTTGATAGATATTAACTTGACTTTGTTTTTTAATCTAATATTTAGTTTTTATTTATGTCTCCATTTTTTTAATCAAAATATCAAATACTTAGATTTTCGAACATTATTAAAATGTATTTGAGCTTTAATTAATTAAAAAAATGAGTTTTTATTAGTTGAAAGATAAATAAATTAGTAGGGAATATTATAATAAATAAAATAAGGTAAAAATAGTATTTTGGTCCCTAAAATTTATATTAAATTTCAGCTTAGATCTCTTTTTTTTTGTTCATATTGGCTTCTTTACTTATTTTTTCTTCATGTTATTTTATTAAATAATTAATAAAAAATGTCTAAAATAGTCGCTCGATGTAAGAAAAAAGGAGACAATGTTAAAAAAATATTATTATGGACATTCTTGATAATTATTTATCAACAAAAATTAATAGAAAATGATTATATTATATTGAAACTATAAATTAAGATTATGAGAAAAAAAAAAAGGACCAATTGGTTGAACCAATTTAACACGATATATAATAATATTTTATAATGCATACTAACATTTACAATGTAATATATATTTTACTGTAAAATTTAATACACTAAAGAATTTTTGTGTACTAATCACATATTAGTACTGATGTTAATTAATGTTTATGCAAAATTGAAATATATAAATATTGATAAACTTATAATGATACATAAAATTATAAGTTAGATAATATTTTTTTAAAAAAGTAAATGCAAATACATTAAAAAACTAAATTCATTAATATATTGTAATAAAAATTTAATAAATACATTTATATTATTATATTAAAAGGTTTTAAAATATAAATACATTTATTTTTATTACAATATATTTATGAGTTTAGTTTTTTAATGTATTCGCATTTATTTTTTTTTTAAAAATGTTATCTAACTTATAATTTTATATATCAATCTAAATTTATCAATATTTATATATTTTAATTTTGTATAAACATTATTTAACATTAGTACTAATACATGATTAGTACACAAAAATTCTTTAATGTATTAAATTTTCTGCTAAAATATATATTACATTTGAAAATATTAGTATAAATTATAAAATATTACTCCTTCTAGTCCTATTTATAAGACACCATCTAGAAGATTTTTATGGTCCTTTTTATAAGACATTTTATAATTTCCATGATGCATTTATTACTTTTTTTCTTTTTTACCCCTATTAAATGCATTGACTATTTTAACTCCTTAATTATAATTGGCTAACACTTTATTCAATAAGGATAAAAATGGTATTTCATACCCTTTTTGAGAAAACCAATAAAGTTAACTAAACCCAACTACTTTTCTTGGTCTGTGTAATTCGGTTGAAAACGTCTTATAAATAGGACCGGAGGGAGTATTATATACCGAGTTAAACCAGTTCAACTAGTAACTTAGTGATTCGACTAGTGAACTAAGACATTGAGTCAATGTAATCAAAATCTAAGTATTTGATATTTTTATTATAAAATGGAGACTTAAATAAAAACTAAATATTAGATTAAAAAACAAAATCGAGTTAATATCTATCAAATTTAAATATTTCAATAGAGAATATAACTTTATTGAATTTTTTATTTGATTGGATAAGAGAGCATGATATCATCTTCATAGAGATGACACCATAGAAATACCTATCAAGAAATAGCAAGAACAATTAAGAACAGTCATGAACGTTATAACAGAATTTTGACAACTAACACATATTTTATATCAATTTGACATGAAGAATTTAAATATAACATCGAAATGACATAAAATAAAATAAAAATCACATATTAAACCCAAAAAAGACAAAACTTGCGCTAAAATGTTTTAAGGAATACTTGTCTTTTATTATGAATAATATTATTGTGCTACGCATGAATACATCGAAGGTATGATAGCAATAGACTATTATGTTTTAATAGTTGTTCTTCACACTTCTTTGATTATTTTTTCACGATCACTTACGTTTAATTTCAATTTTAGTCATGAATGTTATATTTTAATTTGTTAAAAGATAAAAGATAAAGGGATTCTAAGAAATATTTTGCTTAAACTAAGGGAAAATGTTATTAAAAGAGAGGATGCATCTGCAATATTATAAAGTTATATTAAATTAGATGACGTGGATAAATTATAACAAGTGTCGCTACTTAAATGGAGTCACATGGAAGAACAAATTTGTTCCTTCTTACAAAGGAACACCGAAAAAATCACCTTATTAATTTTACTTGTTGACCTATTGTTTGGATTATCATCAGGTTTGAATTCACCCTTTAGTTACCTAACTTTGCCCTTTGATATTTTACATTATATATTCTTTATTTTTATTTGTATTTGGTTATTTTTTACCCTTAATTACTTTACTTAGTTTTTCCCAAACTTTTGTTTCGGTAATTTATTTTCTAGCATACTCAATATTGAAGAATTGAATAAAACTATATGCATAACTATTTTTTTATTTGTTTAAGTATATTGAGTTATATTTGCATACAATGTATTTAAATTAAGTTGTCTAAATATAAGTTTGAGTTAACATGATCTCGTTTTCTTCGACTCACTTTTAAGTTTTAACAAAACTCACGTATTTTCATGTCTAATATTGAGTTCAAACCTAAATATTTAACCTAATAAATTTAGGGTTAAGTGAGAAAAGAGAATAACCCGTACTATCTCGTTATGGTTAAGAACACTATAAATTTCACAGCATAGGACAAACATTTTGGCGTGTAAGGTTTAGAATTAGATATAGGATAAATGTTTGTGTCAAAGGAAAGCAAGAAGCTCCATACAAGAATTATGTTGGGTAGTGTATTACTCTACCATCTTATGTTCTTTCAAGTTTCATGTATGTGTCGTTACTTGATTTTCTTTTTTTTTTTTTTTTTTGTTTCTTTTCCTTATACTCCTCAATAAATTTCTTTTGCTTCACCCCTTTTCCAATAAAGGTTTAAGTATGTTCTTTTATTCCTATAAAATACTTGAGTTTTGGGTTTGGATATTTTTTTAAAAAACAAATCCATTGGATTTTGTTTCACTTTTTGTAAAATTTCAATTTAACCCTCCACTTTATCTGATTTCTTCTCTATTTTTCCAAATTTTGTGTTTTCATCTCTGTTTTTTTTTTTTACTATTTTTTTTTCTTTTTGTCTTTGTTTTTTATGAAAGAAAAAACTAAAAACGTAATACTTTTTTCAAAAAGAAAGCAGAGACAAAAGTCAACAATTACTTTTTCACCACAGTAAAATTATTACTATATTAACCCTGAAAATTCTTGTAACTAATCCCTAGTCAATAATCATGTTGTAGACCGATATGCCGAGATAGATGGGCCTCAACTCAATGACATCGGTAACCCTTTAGACCTATATCTGGGTTTGTAAACTCGGGGTTCATACATGGTACGAATCCTACCCCGAAAAGTATAAATACAAGGACATCAATGCAAGCAAATGTATGATATCTAATCCTACTACACACAAACTTAGTCTATACTGACTTGATCGTCGAAATCCTTGTAGGTACTGTTTGCCCCGCCGAAGAGCACACCTAAACAACGTGTCGTCTACGTTGTACCGTCATACTTGAAACCCAGGTACACAGCAAATCATATGTAACAAGACACATTAGTTACAAATTAGAAACATAATAGCTATGGAGATTACACAAGTGTGACTAAAAAAAGTCTATTTAACGACTATTAAAATCGGTCAATAAATTTATTTGATCACTAAATATGTTTTTGTTTTTTTTTTAAATTCAGTCACAAAATATGTTAGTTACCGAACGACTAACCAAAATGACACAATCTTGTTTTTTCAGTACGATCACTATACTAATTCATTCTTCTACTTAATCTTTGAGTGGGGTTATTGTCACTCCTTTTCTTCTATTACCATAACTTTTTTAATTATTTTTAATTTAAACATATATTCTTTAACTAATAAAATTAAAAAATCAAATTTTATATATTATTATTAAAAATATTTAAATAAAATGAGAATAAATAAATAAGAGTGACAATAACCTCATCCTTAATTTTTTTATAGTGTGTGATGGACCAAATAAATAATCAAATTCAAATCGAATTATGCAGAATATTGTTGAGATGCTATGAGCATCTTGATTAGGTTCTTCTTTATATATGAATGTCTACATTGTAGAATCCTTATCTCAAATTTCAATTTTAGTATTTATGGTCAGAATCAGAGCACTAAGAAGAAGCATGCATTCCTTATTATTTTTGATGTTTTTGTATGTGTGCGTATGGAACCAAAAGATCAGATCATAGTGTTCACTTATTGTAGAATTCTAGCCAAAATTAAAGGACCACTTTTTTATTTTTTATTTTTTAATTTTCCTTTTAAGAACATCAAAGGATATAAAGGAGGACATTGTGCTTTCAGTTCCGAAATCCACTAGTTAAAAGCTAAGGAACTTTAATTTTTCTACAAAATGTACATTGGATCGTGCCTAATTGTTTACGTACAGCACTAAAATTATTAAAGGACGAAACGAATTTGTGTTTGATATTATCATGCATGTGGAAGAAAATTTAAATAAGTGCAAATATATATATTGCTGGATATTTCAGAATTTAATAAAGTATAAAGTTTAGAATTTAAGTGGGGGCACTTTTTGAATTTTTTTTTTTTTTTGTAATTTTCTTGAAAAATATATTTGATCACCGACTTATCAATTCACTGCAAATTTTTACATTCAATCCATCCTTTTGGGACAGCCAAACCTTAATTAATGGCTTCGTGCTAAAATCTCATAAGGACAAAAAAAGCTGATGGGATTAGAAGTTTACATTAACTCATTTTTTCAGTATAAGAAAAAAATTTATTTAATGGCCAAAGAAATTTAACATTAAACTTATTTATTTAATCGTTAAATAGTTATCAAGTGAATTAAAGATAAAAATATTTAATAATTTATGAAATCAATCTTTTCTAGTATCAGATGTGATGCTGATGATTAGAACTAAAGTAGGTCAAGACTTTGCCTTTAACCCTTGCACCAATTCTAGCATTCTATTGTATTACTTTTATCTAAATAATTAAGGTGTGCGTTTGAATAGCATTTTATGGAGCGTTTATTTCGAGGTTTAAAAATATATTTTCAGGTATTTTATTTCTAGGAATATATTTTTGGGAATATCATTCTCAGGTATTTTAACATAACTTATTTGATTGATAATTGTTATTCCCGTGGATATTTTATGGAATTCCTGAGAATATTTAAAATATATGCTCGTATAACACATGTTACTGGGAATATAAGTTGTAATTATTAAAATATTCTTGTTGTCTCATCTCACGTCTTGTAAAAGTTATTTATAGTAATATAATTAGTTTAAAAAAATAAATAAAATCAACTCATTATTAAAAAATTTAGCTCGGCTTTTTCATATTAAATCAAATTGACTTTTATCACTTAAATTTTTTATATGTTACTAAACAATTTAAATTAAAATGAGAAAATAAATCAAAGTTTTACAAAATATATGTTGTAATTTATTTAAAATAGTAAAAAAGATATAAAATATTTCTTAACTCATAAAGTCATAAAATGTATGTCCAACCCCATACTAATAATTTGAAGAACTCATGTAAATTAAACAATTAACATATTAGTAGTAGAGCGAATTAGAGGGAACATGAAAACTTTTGGCGGATAATTGGGAGGGTAGAATAAATTGGAGGGAGCATAAAAATTTTAGGCGGTTAATTATGAGGGTAATTTTGAAATTTAGTCAAAAAAAATTTGTTACTCAGGTCATGGGAATGTAGATACCCACTTTTCTATGTGAGAATGAAAATTCATAAAATTATGGGAATATAGATTCCTGGGAATAAAACTTACCCAGGAATGTTTTTTTTATTATTTGCAGCCAAACATGAGAATGTTCATTCCCAACGCAACATTCTTGGGAATGTTGTTATAATCCGTGAAACAAACACCCCTTAGTACGTAGAATGAAGTTTGATATAATAAATTTATGTTTGAAAATGATATTGTAAAAGTAAATTTGATAGAATGAAGTTTGTTTTGATAGATAAAGATAGAAGTACTTTTAGATATAAAGTTATTAAAAAAGAACGTGATTTATAATTAAAAAAATAACATGAAAGAAGTAACGAGGATAACGAACAATAAAGTTGTAAATTGTATTTTTACTTGTGCAAAAGAAGAATAAAAAATAACTCAATTACTTCTACCAATCTTCCTTTTGACAACTTGTAAATAAAAATAAATCTCAATGAAAAAATTACCCAATAAACACAATTTCATTTTCGTCCTCCAAATTTCCTTTAAACAAAAGAAAATTGGTATCCAACCATACCATAAATATTGTTGTTAATTTACTACATTAGCCCATAGGCTTTTGAATTTGTAGACTTTTTGATCCTATGAGCATTCGGACCCTATATATACTCTCTCTTATTTCGAATATAATTAACTTTTATTAAACTAACTTGATTTTAAATATATATAAAAAAATAATTAATTTTATTTTAATTAATGATAATATTTTTAAATTTTCATTAATTTAATTTTTATTTTTATTTTCAATGTTTTACTTAATTTTTTTGTATTTTTAAGAAGGGAGAAAAAGTATTCTCCTTGTAAATAATATTAAATTCTCTTTTATTGGATTAAATTTAACTAATCAAATATTATTTCAGAATTAAACATTTATATTACTTGTCTCTATTATCTTTGAAAGCTTAAGAATAGTTCAAGAAATGTGATAGTATTTTTATTTTTTATAAAATTTAGAGAATTAATCGAAGATGACAAATTTTCTTAATATGTGTAAACTTGGTCAAAATTCCTTATATTCAAAACCAAAGGAAGTAACTCTATATTTCCCCTTGCAATTTCATAAAAAAGTGAAAGTAATTTTTTTAGAAGAAAGGTCAAATGTTTAACTTTAATTTAATTACAAATCATATACATTCTTACTTAAGAATTTGAAATTCATGATGAGAAGTCAAAATGAAAAAAAAAAAAAAAAAAAAAACCATTTGCGAACATCAAAAGCCATTATGCTATATGTGGGCTATATATATAGTATATACATGCATGCAACAAACAATCATACAGAGGCCCACCATTATTATTATTATTACTATTACCATTAATAATTTTATTTTATACTACTATTACTATATATCAAGCTAGCTAGCATGAAACTAATCATTAATTCGGCGTGAAGAAAACACTAAGAATCTATTATCTTTACATCATTATTAGTTCATTAATTACTAAGATTAATTATTAATTAATCCCAAAATCACCAACCCTCCCTGCAGCATTCAATCTGGCTGTTGCTTCTTTGTCATTTTATATGATTATCATGCTTACCATCTTTTTATCAAAAAAAAAGAAAAGAAAAAGCTTACCATATTATTGAAACAAAATAAAAATACTCAGTATAATTAATCACCTGTCCCTAGAGGTGAGAATAGGCTAGTTGGCTTGACATAGATCTATAATTTTACTTGTTTGAAATAAAGGTTAGTTTTAATTATAAAGGTCAAGTGCATCCTTTTCAAAAAGCCAATTAAGCCAGCCTGATTAATATATATATATATATATATAATATACTTTTTCGAATCTTATATATAAGTCACTTCTAACCAAATCAATAAAATTAATAAATAGTAGTTAGCTTATTAAATTTATTTAAAAAAATAGGTTTTTTTAATTATACCCTCAATTTAAATGTGTTAGTAAATACTTTGGAAATTAAGACCTCTTTTTCTTTTTTATTTCACTATTTTTCTCATTCCATCATTAATTAAATCTTTGTAAATTGTAGAAGGGGAAAATGGAAAAACTTGTTGGAAATAATACAGGAGAGCAACGAATTTGTAGCTTGAGCCGTGTTGATGAACATTGTCCTAAAGGGTATATCCGGCGTGATTTCCGCAAACCCCCCAGGATATAACAAGTTGTTCCGATATTAATCGGGATTCAAAAACTAGCGAGGAATAATATCAATATAACCCATAATATATTTAGAGAGGGAAGCTCGAATTAGAGAGAGAAGAGAATAATGATTTTGGTGTGTTTTAGAAGTGAGGTGAGACTTCTCTTATATAGACTAGGCACTTGTTAATTCCTATGTAAAACGTTAATTACATTGATTGGACGGTAACTTCTGATTGGTTTTCAACTTCTGCAAAAGATTAATATGGATGGTGGACGGTGCACTAATATGGACGGTGAAGGTAAAATCTATGTTTGGACGGTGTCGTAAAAACTAATGATACACTTAAATTTTTGAAATACACAAAGGGCTAGAATGAGGTATTTCCTGGGCTATCTCAATGTGCACAATAGTTTCGAATTTGGTGTCTTTTGTACTATGAACCAGACCTAGATTAATAAGACTTAACACACAAGTGAATTGGTAGAGCAAACTCTATGAACCAAGACACTATAGTATGTGCCAGAGGTCTATCAATCATATTGCACCCCCACAATTCTCGCTATTATCGCTGTTTTGCACAAATAAGCCATGCGCGCGCCCGGTATTCAAGAGTGCTCTAGAGATTTTGCCACAATCTCATGCAAGCGACCCCACTTGACACTCATATAGGTGATTTCATCAAGTGTATGCTGCAACTCACACACTACCCATAAGAGCTATGAAACTCATACACTCACAGTGATGCAGTTTAGCACTTCACACACCATAGGAATGGACAAAATAAACAGTGCTAGTAGAATTAATGAGTGACTTGTTATTATCCATATGAACCTTCTTCATGGGATCTCCAATCACAAAGGTTAGGTTACCATCATCGTTAATTACAAATTGCTTAATATAAGTCTAATTCCCCTCGATGTTTTTCTCACAAGCTTATAGCTTAGTGAGGACAGACATATTAAATTGACATCACATAACTTAGTAGCTACTTTTACAAAATTATAATGTACATGTACATGTTGCAAATATTTGCATCACATTTGCCTTTTTGGCAATCACTACATGAAAGACATAATTTTCTTCTTTCACTGTTGTCATTTGACAACACCAATATATAAATATGGATGTCTCAAATTTCTTTCTTCATTAATGCCATTAGGCATCCACGATAAATAAGTATGAAAGACTCATTCTTCTTCCATAGATTATTTGCGAAGAGAATTTCTAAGCCAGCCAATCTCATCGTGTTATATATACAGGTCTACTTGGATGATTTCCAAGTGACAACACTTTCAAAAAACTGATAAACTCACTTAAGAATTTATCCTCTTTTGAATCAAATCAATTCATCACTATGATATAGTGGATTCCCCTCAAAATTAAATATAACATTAAGTTTTCTAAGTTATGAATTTCTCAAAAAGAAAATATTTTCATCTTAAATTCGTTACTCTCAAAATTAGGTAAGGCTATGAAAATAAACCTTCATTCACAACTAATTATGACTTTTCTAAAATAATAATTTCATCATATACTCATAGATCAGTGAGTCTACTTACATCGAGTCTCTCTCTCTACATTCATGATGTGAGAATCATTATAGTACTCAAGTCACACCCTTACTCACAAGTTATGTGATTCAATATCACTAAAACTATGCACAAACACATACTAATCAACACATAATTCGCTCTTACAGAGTAGCATGTTATCACAATTTAAACTTGATAACTATGTATATTATCTACATATTTAATTTAAGCTAAAATATGCCGAAAAGATAAAAAAATTTCCACTCCAATCATTATTTAATGTTTAGGCATGTATACTCAACTTGACAAGTATCATGGTTATGCAAGCATGACCAATAATCACATTACTAAGATAAAACTCATCTATGTTTAGGTGCCAAGTATGCAGTTTTGTTAACTTAGACTAAAGGATTCAAAGAAAAGTTCAACGTTGGTCCAAAAAACAAACGTAAAGGACCAAATTGAGACAAAATAAATATAAAGGACCAAAATAGAAATTTGGCAAAACATAAAGGACCAAATATATATTTTAACCTAAATTTATATAATAACATGAATTATTACACAAGCATAAAATCTCAATAACCAAGATAGAAACACAGAAAGTTAGAATGAAAGCACCTGGAGTTCTTGCTATAAAGCAACCATATCGGTGTCCCTTTTTCGTTGCCTTAATTAATCACACAAATATCACATCACGTGGAGAAATAAACCCTTTAGATTGTTGGAAATAATTCAGGAGAGCAACGAAGTTGTAGCTTGAGACGTGTTGATGAACACTGTCCTAAAGGGTTTATCCGGCATGATTTCCGCAAACCCCTCAGGATATAACAAGCTCTTCTGATATTAATCGGGATTCAGAAACTAGCGAGAAATAATATCAATATAACACATAATATATTTAGAGATGGAAGCTCGAATTAGAGACAGAAGAGAAGATTGATTCTGGTGTGTTTTAGAAGTGAGGTGAGACTTCTCTTATATAGGCTAGGCACCTGTTAATTCCTTTGTAAAACATTAATTACAAGGATTGGACGGTAGCTTCTGATTGGTTTTTAACTTGTGCAGAAGATTAATATGGACGGTGGATGGTGCACTAATATAGACGATGGAGGTAAAATCTATGTTTGGACGGTGTCGTAAAAACCAATTATACACTTAAATTTTTGAAATACACAAATTTTACAATAAAACTCTATTAATAAGTTGGCTAGTGACTTATATTTAAGACAAAAAAAATTTTCTAGAAGGTGACCTATATATATAGGACTGGATGAAGTAATATTTTTTTGATATATTAATATTATAATTTTACCATAAAAATTATAATAATTTAACATAAAAACTATAATTCAAAACGTACACTAATAAGTAAATGATGGGTTTTCAGATTTTTTTTTTAAATTTTAAAATAAGATGATATAATTGGTAAATTATTAGAATTTGAGAGTCTCTTGATTTTTTTTATTTTAAAATAAATGATAGAATAATTAAAAAATAAGATGATACAATTAGTAATTTGATAAGCAAAATTTTTTGATAGTTTTAATTTTAAAATAAATGATCAAATAGTATTTGAATTTATAAACTCTAAATCTAATTGATTTGTAAAATCAATTCTGAATGATTGAATTTAGAAATTAAACATGACAATAAGTATTTATCAAAAAAAAAGGTGATCGTAAGTGAGGAAGTAAATCTGATTAGAACTTAATTATGATCGGTTGCATTTAAATACTAAAGTTAATAATAAGTATTTACCAAACAAAAATGTGCTAGTAGGCGATGAATTGAACACTTTAGGAGACTTTTCGTGAATTTAGAAAATTTATTATTTAATTTAGTTAAAGGTTTGTTGGTCTAGTTAGTAATATGTTGTTCTATTTAAGATAGTTTTGTTGACCTTTTTAAAAGATTTAGAACAAAAATAAGTTAATAAATAGGCTTTTAAGATTTATAAGTATAATGGAGTACAAACGTAGACGTTAGACACTTGTAATTTCTCACACACATAGAGAGGCCAACAGAATTGCTGATTGCTTAGCTAATATATCGCATGGTCTAAGATTAGGGATCCATATTTTTCATAATATTCACCAAAATTGTAGGAGCCTCATAGTTGGAGTCTGTTATTATCGCTGTCAGAGAGCTTAGTCTTGTTGGTTGCTTGGGGTTTTAATCCCTCGTGTGTACAAAAAAAAAGAAAAAAGATTTATAAGTGTTTAAATAGGTTGGACTCAACTAAAAAATGAGTTTATGATAAGTCAATGATTAGATTAAGTCCTGACGACTATGAAATAAACCTGACATATTTAGCGAAAGTTTGACTTGACCCATTTCCACTCTTACCGGTCTCAAATTAAAATGAAATATGTTTTCTTTTATGTTTCTCCAATTTAAAATATATCACTTAATTAAAAAGTAATCTTTTTTCTAGTTAATTTTTTGTATAATTTGTTAGGACGGGAAATTTGACACATTTTTATGTGATTGTAGTGCATAATAATACCCATATGGTCTAGTAATTTCTGGGTAGTATTCCATTTGTTCATATTTATCTCTTGGCTAATTAATTAAATACACATATTAATAAGTATAATTATTAATAAATATAATTATGATTGTTATTTTCATCCAAATTATATTGAACTGTATTAATACAAATTTTTTTTATTGTTTTATTAATTTAATATTAGAATTCTGTGAAGCATAAATATGGGGATACGGCTATCCCAAAAAAATATAGGATACAACAAGTTTAAAATATGGATATATAAATTCTAAAATTTTATTTTAGTTAAAAAGTTATATTTTTAATAAGAAATATAGTTCTTAGTTTTGGGCTTCATAGTTCTTAGTTTTTAAATCACAATAAATAACACTAAAATATAATTTACGAACTATAGTATCAATTTTGTATCCTTAAGATCATTAGTATTACTTTTAGTATTATGCTTATGAAGAAAAGTAGTTAGTATCATTCAATTTTCTTGATTTTACTATAATAAGTCTACCAAGTGGTTATTGCAACTCTTTTTAGTTTTATTTTTTTGTTATAACCTGTCCACATGTTTCCTTACTTTTAGGATGAGACTACTATCGTTCGCGTTTTATGACTGGTGTTGGCCCCTAAAAATTTGGCATCTGTGAGATTCGAATACGAGACATCTCGCTGTGGATCGTCTCTCCTATGAACTTAGCGAGACCTTACACCGCTAAATCAACCCTTGGAGTTTTAAACTACTCTTTTTAGTCTATTGTCACTCCTAATTTATTATTATTTTAATAAATTTATGTATTAACACATAAGTTTTATGGGTTATAAAATATATTTTAAATTAAAGAATATTGAAAAGAAAGCGCCAATAGACAAAGAAGAGTGACAATAGCTTTATCTAAAAATCTACTCTCTTAATTAGTTAAAATAAACTATATCATCTTTTCAACCATTAAAATTAAATGATTTATTAGAAATAATAAATTTTATCATTAAATAGAATAAAAAATTAGTAGTTGATTTTGTTTATATTTAAAAAAAAATTATGTTGAGTTTTTGCTCATATTTAAAACCAAAGATAGTAATTAGCATAAATGATTTCATTTTGATTCGTTTCTTTTTAGAATTTTTTTTTGTCTTCTTTCGAGATTTTATCTATTTATATAATTTAATTTTTTAATAGGCTTAAATATATTTTTTGTCTCTATAAAATAGAGATTTTTTTGTAAAATATTTTTTTTGATATTAGTCCAACACTTTAAAAAAATAACTTGATTTTAGTTCCTATTGACTGTCATTTTAGGGACTAAAACCATACAATTTTCTCAAAGTGTTTGCCTAATATTAAAAAATATTTTACGAGGACTAAAACCAAAAGATCCCTATTTTACATGGTCTTAAAATATATTTAAGGCTTTTTAATATTAATATATAATCTTTGAATGTATCATAATGAAACTCAAAGAGTCTGCATTTTAATTTTTTTTTCGTTTTCTTAATTACATGGATACCTCTTTATCGGTATGGATACGATAATATTTTTAATTTACAAGAATCTGTGCTTCATAAATAAATATTATTTTGTAAAAACAAGTAAATAGATAAATAAGAATAAATTGTACTAGAGTAAATATAAAAAAAAATGCATATGGAGTATTAGCTTAGCAAACGAAAGCAATGAAGGTGGAGAAGTTGTGTAGGGAAGAATAGTTTCCTTGAAAGGGACAACAAAATGGAGTGAGAGGGAAAAAGAAAAGAAAGAGCATGAATAAGGCGTGAAGGGGTAACGGCGGGAGAAAAACTAAAGAAGCAATAAAGCAAAGCAAAATCACACAACGAAAAGCAATAAACCCTCTCCACTCGTCTCTCTCTCTATCTCTGTACGTTGCTTTCTCTTCTTCTTCTTCCTCTTCATTTTAAAATCAGCTAACAATCACAGCAACGATTCTCTCTCATCAATTGCAGTTGCAGAGATCGGGAGAGAGAGAAACAGAGATTGTACAACTTCAAGCTTCGACAAGCAGTTATTGATCTTCTCCTCTTCTCCAAATTACGCTTCGATCGTAATTCGATTCGTTTCACAGAAGGTACTAATTATGCACATTATTCCTTGATTTAATTTGTCTGAATATTCTTAATTTGCGTTCCTAAACTATCAGGTGTTAACTATTTCTCATTTCTGATCGCGATATTATTATTTCTGTTTTTCTTTTCCTTCAATCTGTGAGCTCGCTTGCAATGAATTTGGCTATGAATATTGATGAATTGTTACGTGCTTTTATTTATTATCAGCATTCTGCTTTAATTTGTCAGTTTCATCTGTTTTTGTTCTGTTTTCTCTTTCATTACTCTTTTGCTGGTATTTCTGCTGCTGCTGTAGATGTTCGTTTTGAATCGTTAATTTCATCGTTCTTTGCTTCCATTCTGTTATTAATAATTTAATTCAATTTGTTCGCCGAGAAAATCACAAAGGAGGGTAGTAAAATAAAATTTGCACGCTTCCTTCGAGGTAAAGGAAAACGAATCATTCCAATTATTCTGTTATTGTTGTTGTTATCATTACTATTAACTGTACTTAAGTAGTTTTTGGAATTCTCTAGCTTAATTTTAATTCTTTGAGTACTAAAATTTTGATTTCTTTACAAACTTACGCGTGCCATTTGTTAACGAATAATTCCTAACTACTTATTAAAGAGTGTTTTTAATATTTTTTATATTTTTAAGATTGAAAGTGCATTTAATTCCATATTTTATATAGTATTAGGAAGATAATTAAGAAGATATAGCATTGCTCTTTATTAATATACTAGTATATTCTGAAACTAAGTTATTTATTTTCTTTGGTTCATAAATTATTTATAATTTAACAATGTTATAAAAGTCAAGTTGTGAACTTGTTAATTTTTTTGTTTGGCATATCTACTTGTTATTTTTATTATTATTGCTCAAATGGTTTGGTTAACCCTTATTAAAGAAATGTTAAATATTTTTTTTAAATTACTTCTCCGTCCTTCTTCTCTATTTTTTATTCTCCCAAAATGTCTCTAGAGCACTGCGAATTGCGAAGGAAAATCACGAAAGTGATACGTGATAAAGTTGTTTCACTTTCCCAAAATATAACATGAAAGAATAAAGTTTTTTTATGTATAAAAAAGTTTTGTGTATCATGTAGTGATGTACACCACACTTTTATGATTAAATATAAAAAAAATTGTGATTAAAAATTAAGAAATACTATGTAATTAAATAACTTTGTAACAAGTTTATAAAAAACAAAAGTTGATAAAAAAATAACTTCGTAATAATTAACTAAATTATTTAACCATTTAATTATTTACATTTATCTAGGTATACTTACCCCAATCGTTGTCACCTAAAATTCGTCATTGCGGTAAATCCTTCAAAAACAGTTTTTCATTATTTTTTATGGAAAGAGTTATTTTTTAAAAAAAAAAATACCATACTATCTATAAGTCATTAAATTATTTAATTATTTTTAATCTAAATTTTTCCTTACATTTTATATAAGTGGCTCTATAATTTGTTTTTTAGTGGATGGACGCTAAATATCATGTAAAAATAATTGTGTGCGAGCTTCTTCTTTTTCTTTTTTTTTCTTTTTTCAGGTCAGTACAGCAATTTTGTACCTAGCAGAATTTAAATCTGGTATTCTATCTAATATCTGATTAACACTCTTCCGCCACCCTATTATCAAAGGTGCGAGCTTCCTTTTTAATTTTGAACACATTTTATTTTTCTTTTCAAGTCTTTCAAATACAACACTTTGATGAAAGCATAGTATCTTCCTCTTGAAGAAAGTAGAGATTTCTAATGTAATCTGGTAAGACTTTTGTCCAACGACGGAATGTTCTAGTGAATATTTTTTAAAGAATTAGAATATTTTCTTGCAAGTGGTAATTACTAATTAGTTCGTTGATTATTAAGAGTTATTAGAGATTTAGAGGAGAAGAGAAACATAGACAAGTATCATGCACTTTACTACTAGGAGCCAAAGCAAAGGGAATTTTAATATATGGTAGGCATACCAAAAAAGTTTGGGGGTTAGAATTTTAGTCTATGATTATAATTGATAGGTAAGATAAAATGCATGGTCCACAAAAAAATATTATAATGACATGTAGGACCAATTGAAATAACAATTATTCTGTGAGTTACGTGAAGATAAAGTGACCAAGAAAGCTGATTGTTGTTCTTTTAAATTTAATCTTGTGTTTTGTTTGATTCAAGGCCTAGAAGAAGGAGATGAAGAATTTCACATGACAATGGTGATTCTTTTCATGCATTGGACTACAGCTACAGGGGAAATAAAGAGCAACAAAAGATCTTATTGGGATTTGTTGTTCTGTGTGTGATCCTATTCATTCATTCATTCATTCTTTGAAATTTCTTTGTTGAAGAAGAGATGGAAAGAGGGGAAAGCAATAACAGTAGTAATCAGAGTTGTACTATGATGAAGGATTCTTCTTCATGGTATAGGCAATTCAGTAATGCATCTAATCCTTGGATGGCAAGATATGTCTATGGCTTCATTTTCTTAGCTGCCAATTTGCTTGCTTGGGCTGCCCGGGATGAACTTTCTAGCCTTAGTGCCTTAACACGACTCAAGGGTAAGATAAGATAGCTTCAATGCCCTTCCAATTGCATTGATGAACTTCCACATTCATTTATGAATTTGACTTCGATGTTTTTCTATTGATCATGTGCTGACCTAACATCTAACGGTTGATTTGGAAATGTGAATGTTTATTAAGATGATTTAGATTGAAAAATAATTGAACTAGCCAATTTAAATAGGGCAGTAGATTTCCTTTCTTTACAAAAAAAGAAAAAAAAGGGCAGTAGATGATCTGCCCAAAAATTTATGGCGCGTTTAATTTTAGAAGATATTCTGTTTTTAAATTTTTTATTTTCATAAATAATTACGAAAATAACACTTTATTATTGTCTTTTATTCTTTCTTGTACAAATAAATCTTTTTTTTTAAAACAAAAACTAAAGTGTAAATAAAATGAAGTTTCAATTTTGAAATTATATATGAAAATAGATCGACACTCATAATTTTCTGCTGCTTCTTCTTTGAGACTTGACTATGCCATTTATATTCTATTTTAAGTATGATAGAATGACTTTTCTTCTTACTATAGTGACACATCACATGGGCCCATATGTATGTACATGCGATGTTCAATGTCAGCATATAATATATTTTTATGATGGCAATAAAGTCTAACTCTTAACAATAAATATTGAATCCACAGGGTTGAAAGGATGCAAGGTTGGAAAAGACTGTTTGGGGGCAGATGGTGTTTTGCGTGTGAGCATGGGTTGCTTTGTATCCTCTTCAAATTTCAGTTTTTACATGAATTCTTTGCACAATAAAGTTTGTATAAAGGATGCGTCTATGGTTCTCTAAGAAAATGTGGAGGATTATTCTTATGTAGATTCGGAATTGGTTTATAACTAATAATAAATTATTTCTTCATCAATGACTTCAGATGCGTGAAGGATTTGTACTCTACAATTGCATGGAGGACTACAGAAGCCTCCTTGTAGAAGACAAAAGAACAATAATTTAGCATTATATGAATCATTAATCAATACTTAAATCCAACAGTTTAGTTCTTTAAGCTTTGAGTTGAACCTTAATTCATGGTCAGTTGTTTTACATGATAATGTTTTGGTCAACTACTGGCACTTCTAAATTGAAGGATGGGAGAGATACATGGCACTCTGGATGGTGGTTAATCAAGATTGTTCTCTGGATTGCATTGACAATCTTCCCATTTTTGCTTCCTTCTGAATTGATTGAGCTCTATGGTTAGTAAATTGTTTCTATGACTATGTTCAGGCCTTACATGTATCAACCCATCTTCTTTGATATAAAAGAAGTTGCTACTATTATATTACCTTTGTCATTCCTCTGACACAATTTTTAACTTTTTTTTTGGGCAGGGGAGGTTGCACATTTTGGTGCCGGGTATAATTTTCATCTCTGCTAAATGATTTTAAACCACGTAGTTGTTTCAAATTGATCTGTGATTGTTTTGAATGTCTCTATATTTTTTCAGGGTTTTCCTCCTTATTCAACTAATAAGCATAATCAGCTTCATTACGTGGCTGAATGATAGTTGTCTCTCTGAAAAATATGCAGAAAGATGGTATGATTTTCTCTGTTTATAAACTACACTAGCTTTCCTTAGCATGAAAGTTTTGCTAGAGATAACTGTAGCAAACTAGCTGTATACATTTTGGTAGTTGATGAGCTTATTTAATGATATTACTGTCCAATAATATTAATGTTTTCTATTCCTACTTAATAGAGAATGTAAAAAATAAAAAATAAAATTGAAAAAGTAATCTGTGTGTTGTTATGGAGTTGCTTATAGGTACTTAGTGTTAATTTTTAGAAACTTACTGACAATGGTGTAGATATTGGTCTGAGAGGAAACATGTGTAGCTGATTTTTCTTGGAAATTTTATCGAGCTTTTCTTAATTTTTTGTAATTCTTTTTAAAAATCTTTTTGCTGATAAAAAAATTGAAAAAGTAATCAATGTCTTTATAATTTTTTAATCTTCAATTTCTGTGCAGCCAAATCCATGTGATGTTATTTGCAACAACTTCATATTTTATATGTTTGGTGGGGATCATTTTGATGTACATTTGGTATGCACCACTACCATCATGTCTCTTGAACATTTTCTTCATTACTTGGACCCTAGTGCTTCTCCAACTCATGACAAGTGTATCTCTACACCCAAAAGTAAGCTCAATTTTAGGGTCTTTTTCTTCCTTAATTAACTCTCTTTTATCCTCCGTCATCATAACTTGTGAAATTTCTTTCTGTCAATAATAGGTGAATGGTGGAATTCTAAGTCCAGGTTTGATGGGGCTTTATGTTGTCTTCCTTTGCTGGTGTGCAGTTAGAAGGCAAGGCTACCCCATCTACCATCTTTTCCTATACTTTTGTACTTGTTACTTTGATATAGCTTTTAATGTTAATATATATATTCTTTGGTTTTATATATGATCCCTCTTAAATTATGGTTTTCATTTATGTTGAAATTGACTTTTAGAACATAACTGTGCTTGTAGTGAACCAGAGGGAGATAACTGCATCAGGAAGTCAGACTCAACAACCAAAACAGACTGGCAAAGCATAATTGTAATATTTACTAATTCATGTTCGTATGAAATTTGAAATTAAATGTTGGAAATTGCTCTTTATATAATTTGAGAATATGCAAATATTTATGTCCACTGTGTATTTTTAGTTTAGCTTCTTGCAGCTTGATAGTATTTTCCCCAGCTAGTTTTGTATAATATGAAAAATTATGAGTCCTTAGAAGACCTTTGAAATTGAAACATTTTCTAATTTATTTATTACCTTTTTTAAACCTTTTTTTTATAATTAGTTGTGTCTTGTGCCTTGATTATGACACTTGCAACTTTTTAAGAGTACATATGGTACTCTAATTAATATATCTTGTTTGGCTCATAAACAAGTACTTAATGTATAAATACTTATTTAAACTCCTAGTACAGTAGAATGTTTATTACCATTTCCATGCGCATGTATCCATTCATGAAGTTCAAGTGGAAAATGATGCTGTTCCCATAGAAATATAAATAATCATTTATATCTATCATGATAACCGTTAAGCACGCTTTAAGATGTGATTTTTTATTCAACTTTTGTTGTAAACACACTTTCTTTTTGAAGGCTTGCTAATTTATTTTATTTTATTTCCTAAAACACTATTAAAATACACATATAGCTGATGTGTGACAATGATTAATGTTGGCAGAGCTTTGTTGTTGCAATACTAGCCATTGTTGTTGCAACATTTTCTACAGGCATAGATTCCAAATGTTTTCAGGTTGGTTAATACAGAGTCTAATTAAATTAAAATTGATTTTGAATATTAAATTATTCTCCAATACATATCTGACTGATCATGTTGCAGTTCAGAAAGAGTGATCATACGCCAGCAGAAGATGATGTTCCGTATGGTTATGGCTTCTTCCATTTTGTTTTTGCTACAGGAGCAATGTACTTTGCCATGCTTTTGATTGGATGGAATAGTCATCATTCTATGAAAAAGTATGATTCCTTCCTATTAATTGGAACATATATAGATAACATGTTATGTACATCTTATTTTTTAATTCTTTTTTTATTTTTTGCTTTGTCACTAAAAGAAAATAAAGGTGAAAAGAAAGGAAAAGCGTTTTTTTGTGGAAATATGAAGTAATGTAATGCTTTGTTCTGCAGATGGACAATTGATGTGGGCTGGACCAGCGCCTGGGTCAGAATAGTAAATGAATGGTTGGCAGTCTGCGTTTACTGTAAGTTCTTTTTTTTTATTATTTCAAAAAGTAAAATTATTTTTAATGAAATAATAAAAAAAACTTTTATAGAAACTAAAAAGATGATTTTCAATACTAACATTTTTTTAAAAAAATATTATTATTCTTTTTAAGAATTATAAGTGACTTCTGAATTGGAAAATATAGAATTACAATATAATTTTAATTTCATTCCATAACTAATATTTCAAAATTAAACTTTAAAATAATTACCTCCCCCCCCCAAAAAAAAAAATAGTTGGACTAAACACCACCAATGGAGATTTGAATGTTATCAAAACAAAATAGAAACTGGCAAATTTTAAACTGAGTTTGAGACTTCGAATGCAAATCTTCCTAATCCTGTGTAATTTATTGAGCAAAGGAAGCTTTTTACTTATGTTTTCACAGTGTGGATGCTGGTAGCTCCAATCATATGGAAGAACAGATATGCTGATTCTACATGAGAACTAATTCCCTGTTATACCTGTTCTGGTTTGATTTGATATTGTGAGGATTAAGATCTTCAAATTGGCGTCATATAAATGCTGCACATGTAGTGGATTCCTCCTCCTCCTCCTCCTCTCTCAGATAGGAAAAAAGAATTGCAACTGCATCAATACGTACACACACAGGAAATTTCAAGTCAGAATTAGCAACGGTTCTGGCACAAATGCACTTAATTACACGCATGGTTGGATTTGTTACATGAAGCTATACAGTCCTCTCTCCAACAATATTCAAAGGATAGAACTAAGAAAATATACACCTTTTACCAGTCCATTAATACCAATCATTTAATGGATGCTCATTAGTAATTCCATTCATGATTTGTTAATTTTTAGATTGTTTTTTTTTTTAAAGAATCATTCTTTAGCTTTGCTGCTATAGCTCAAGGGCGATGCATTAGCCCTTTGAAATCTAACTATATTACTTTTTTTTTCTTTTTACTGAATAAATGCATACAACACACTTAGTATTTTGATTTATAGCTTATAATTTGTGGCTAGCAATTTTTCAAAAAGCTATTTAAAATAACTTATACCTTATAAAAATTTAATTTTTTAAATTTCATTCATATTTAACCTTTAGTATATTTACTGTATGTATACTTTATAAAGCATTAGTTACGTGTAATTGTCATTTTAAGTCATTTAACAAAAAAATAAGAAAAAAGTAATTTTACTAAAACAAGGCCTTTGTCAACTCACTTTATAGCCTCATGAGGGTGAATAAGCGTATATTTTTAAGTTTAGGATATAATACTCCCTTAAAATCAGAGAATACCATATTCTATTTATATTTTTAGTAATTAAATTAATATTTTTATTTTTATAATAATAATAATAATAAAATAAATAAAATAAAATAATATAAAATTTAACTATTTATAATAAAAAATATAATTTACTTAAATTTATTAGGTGTACCTATAATGACCCATATTTCTATTTGATTTAAGTGGGTGTTTGAAAAAGCAATAATCGGTTACTTTTGAAAAACTTTCGAGTTTATAGAAGTGAACAATTGTTTTTAAAATAAGCTAATCAAACACCGAATCACTGTATGTTCATAAGGTAAGACGGGGAATATCAAGGGCCAGTAAAAAATAGTTATAGTCACTGTTGATTATATTGATAAAATAATAGGTTCAATACTTTTTTCGGAAACTAAAATTGTTGGTATCGCTTGGATTAAAATGGAGCGTAGACCTTCGAAATTAGCAACTTAACTGCTTGTTTTTCAGTATTGCATTTTTAAGAATAAAAGCTCAATTAAAATGATATTATTTCTTCAGTAAACTTGTATATTCACTCTTCAATTTATTGCCTTAAAATTATGTGTATTATACAGTAGTATTAGAAATATATATGACCCATTATATCGGCTTAATTGTTCACTCAGACAAAAAGTTATTCTCATTTCATGTCAACTTAAATAGATTCTATATCCTAAACCTTAAACTATAAATCTTAAATCACCATGAATCCATAAAGAAAATTTCAATTAAGTTACATAAAAAGCTTATCACCATAAACTATTCCATTTAACTGCTAATCCATATGAATTGTTAAATACAGCATACCTATTTCAATACAAATTTATACAGTTCAATACATTTTATTTTAAGTGTAAAATAAGGTTCGTTCTAGCATAAATAAGCATTTTATTGATGTAGTATACATGTAAATTTAAATCGTTAGATTTATTATTTTTTTATTAAACGTATGAGATTTTGGAGGGCCACCGGTATAACTAGTTATCTCCCCCAACCTCTCTACCACCATAAACTCCACCTCTGACCACCGTCAACACCTTTTCCAACCGCCGAAAACCCACTACCACCACAAAGAACCGTACACCACCTCCAAATCAGCTCCTCCATAAGATTTGCACAATCAGATATGTGATAGAATCATATCTAGAAACCAATAATCAGATCCATAATAAAATTTACATTAGAAATGAAAGAATTTAAAAAATTGAAGTGCTAGAAGATGCGCTGAAGATGGAGACTTTGGAGTCCAATTTGAACCAATTGGCTCAAAAGATTCGCGATTACCGCTCCTCTCTTCCGATCAGCTCAACTCCACTCTCCTCTCGCTTCTCCATTCCCAAAGACCCTTTCTTCCCCAATTCCACAGAAAAAAAATCTCAATCTAGGGTTCTAAGCAGATCTTCCATTACTAGCTGGTGGGCGGCAGTGGGAGAAGCAATGGCGGAGGAGAGAGGAGGAGGGTGGGGCGGCGGCGGATGAGGGAGAGGGAAAGGGAGGGAGGGATGGCAGAGGAAGAGCATAGAAGAGAGTGGGAAGGAAACTGGCTTTTTTTTTTACCTGTGTTTGTAGGTAAAAACTAAGTGTTATATGATACAACACTTAGTTAGGTGACTTACCTTAGAAACCACCATAAAATAAAAAAGATTGTAGAAGTGGCCGACCGAAGTACCCCACTTCCAAAAACAAGGACAGAGACATGGCTCAGCAACTGAAAATCAACAAATATATCATAAAGTTGGCCGCGATGTGCCATTTATACCACTACTTAGATTTAGAGTACAAAGTTAGGAATTGTGCTTCAGATTTAACCACATTTTATTTACCCAAAAAAAACTTCAAAATGCATAATACACACTATTCATTCTATGCATGCCTCCGCTGGTGTACAGTAGTGTATTAGCATAGAAAAGTCAACCATTATCTCACACAATAATTTCAGTAGACAGAAAGTGACATGGAACTAAATTTGGCCGTAGGGGCACCAAGATGATTTCTGTACTATCCACAAAAAAGAAAGAGCTTGCCAAAATTGCGAGATTACAAAATCATACAATATGGTAAAACCAAAAATGAACACAGGTAGGGGGCACCAACCAAATAAGCACACTATCACCCAAGCTACACTACACTCACAACTGAACACATGGGTTACACCCAAACATAAAAAAAATAGTCTCTTCGAATATCTGCACCCCCTTCACTCATCTGTTCTTAATCCCAGTCCTCTAACGCCCCTCTTCCACGAAGGCGGATTTTGTCACCATTTCCTAGAGAAATAAATAATTTACACGGCCAACTGCAAATATTTGACTTCGACCTAGGGTTTACCATGAATCTCATAATGTGTAAGTGTTTTACTTTGACTGACAAACAATAAAAAACTTGGACTTGCACATATTTGTACAGCAAGCAACGAGTTGATGCTTGATTTTACAGTGTCCAGGTGAACAATTCTTCAGATTATCCAAATGGGTTCCTCCCTGCTGGGAAGGGATTAGAGGTAGGAGTGGTTGACAACATACCAGTCAACTGCTGATCTGGATTTGACAAGCCCAAAACAGCTCCCTCAGTACCAAAATTCCCAATATCTTGCCTACATATTTAGATAAAATCGTAAGTGGCCAGTTAAGTAAATGCTAAACAACCAGTAATTATTGACACTTGCACAAATCAGGACAAATAAGAAGTCAAAGGAGCTCTTACCCTATGATTGGTTTAGGAGAGAAAGTGTGAAGAAAAAAAGAGGAGATAATGAAGAGAAAAAGGGTAGACAAGTACTATTGTTTGGTTTGACAGACAATATAAAAAAAGAGAAAGTTAGAAAGATATGAAAAATACTATTTTGACCCTAAGTCCCTAATTTATTCAATCCTTCATCTAATGATTCACCAAAACTCATCTTCCCCAATGCTGGCTACCTCACGACCGCCCATCTTCATTCTAGTCCCCACTTTGATTGTCGAAGTTCAATGTCAGCCATCAATTTGCCTCCGTTGTCTTTTTTTTTGTTTTTTTGCCTCCACAAACACACCCATCACCCGACCCAAGGTTCACAGACAACACCTACCCATCTCGGCCAGCAAGGGCTCTTCATCTGAAACTCCATTATCGCATAGCAATATTGCTTCCGCCTCCGCCAGAACCGGTTGCCCACTCATGCACTACCACTACCTGTAGCCCAGTCACACCGCTTCTCCACGCCAGACCAGGAACACGTCACAAGAAACCACCCCACTAGCACCGCCACTTCTGTCGTAGCGATTGCCGAAGATGTGCGAACAGATCTAGTGGGTAATAGCTCATCTGAATCAGTTGGAAGGGTGAAAGTGAAAGGGCCACAGAAGGGTAATATTTTCCCACACAAGGACCAACACCGGTGAAACTATGGAATGAGATGCTAAAATGTGTTTCGAACAAATAAGGAGTTTCATTATATCCTTACTACGTGACATGACTCGAATAGATAACGGATTGGACCCAAAATCACTTTACAAGAGAAAGTATACGACTGAACCTGAAACAGCTAAGCAAGACTTAAATATTAACATGATCAAAAAGTAGTTTACCTTGGCACTGGCGTGCTAGTCGGAATTTGTTGCCCCATGTACACCCCTGAGATTTTCGCATAGTTCAGGACTCAAATAGAAAACAAATGACCTTAGCCACAGAACAATTAATTGAAGAATGGTAGAAGGATAAATATACCCGGTCCCAATACTGATGCATGAGTTTGTGCTTGTGCAGGCAGGACTGATACATATGACGATGGTGGTGGTGGAGTCCAGGAATGTGATGGATTACCCAGGCTTGAAGTGTGCATTGCACCAGAAGGTGGTACATTAGGCAGGGCACCGTGCAAGGATGACATTGAAGGGTACTGCATCCAAGGAGAATCAACCAGAAAATCATCAACCAGGATTATCTTTTTTTTCCTTTATTCTAACAGGAATAGACAGGGCAAATACTTAGTTTGAATTACTAATGAACAAAGAAGTTAGTAGTCAGCATGTCACACTTCATGTTCCAACAGCATAAAGAAAACAAAGATATCAATTTGCAACACTTACCAGATATCCATTATTCTAATTAATAGATATAGTTCTGCGAAAATGCAGGATGAAAATTTCAGTGTGGAAAAAATTCAGATCATCATTTACTTTTCCACAAACATGCACTTTAGAAGGGCAGAGTACTAAAATAGCAAGATATTGAATGTAAATGGTTTAGTACAATACTCATGCATTATCCACCAAAGATTGACAAGAGTATGAAGTATGACTATGAACTACTATTGGCATTAGCACATGCTAAAATTCTTAATCATTGACAGTCACATACAGTTGGGGCTTGATTTGGCTTTGGTTCGCTGCTGACATCAAATGGATTCACCGATCTTGATGGCTGTGGAAAGCTTGGCATGACAGGCTGAAACAGTCGGCAGACGTTTATATCAGAGAAATGCTCATTCTATTGTACTACTAGCCACAGATTAAGCATGTGTATAGTTTGATACTTTTTTTTTGGGAGAAAAGTAACATCTTTTTTAATAAAAAGCATCTCAGTAAGATTTTGAGTACATGCTGTTTTCAACACAAAATAAACCTAATCCAAACACAAGAAAATCTGGAGAGCTAATCATTGTGGATTGCAACAGTACCACCACATTATTATATTGCATTGAGATACCCATGCCATGAGGAGGACCCATATGCCAACCTACAACTGGTGCGGGGTAGGAAGGATATTTTACAGTGAACAAATCCTGCAATAACCATAACTGACCGTAAGACAAACAACATACAAATGCACGTGTGCACACAATATAGATTGTGAAGCAAAATACTAAAATGATGACTAAACGGTACCTCAGGAAGTTCTTTTCTTCCAATTGGTTTTACTTCTACAGAGGAAGGTTGAGAAACACTGGACATGGCCTCATTGACAGGCTTTGAGGCATGATGGTGTGCATGTGGCATTGGTGTGTTTGGATGCCCTTGTGCCGTAGGTACAGATGATGCATTCCATGGCTGCAAGACATTTCCAGGAAAGGGTTAAAAAAAATACTACATATGAAATAGACAGACAACTTGTGACAAGTCCATTAGCCAAACCTGATTATTCACAGCTCCGCCTACTGGTGGTGTAAATGGTTGAGTAGTAGACTGACTAAAAGTAGCAGGGAACAATGGTTGCTGATGCTGCATACTGGTCCACTGAGCAGCTCCAGCATTATTAAGAGGCGATACTGTTGCCAATCCAGGAGATGGTACTGAAGCAGCACTGGGTGGGAAAGCTGAGAAACCACTAACACTAGCAGCTCCAGAAGCAGAAGTAAGAGCTGGTGCTGGAATAGGTCCTGCAGGTAAAACAGATGAGTCATCAATTCTTGGTAATATCATCACACTGCCCCAAGTAACAGCTGATTCAATGTGTGGATCACCTTGGACTCCAGAAGCTTGAGCAGGTGCCGACGCAGGCACAGACAACTGAGACAGTACTGACTCAAGTGGATTTAAATTTGAGGGGTTTGGAGTTGCTTTTGCCTCAGGAGCAACATCAAAAGAGGCCCAATTTTCATCACTAGAATTTGCTGGCTGCACAACAGGTTGAGGCACAGTAGTTTGTTGGGCTTGAGGATTTGCTGGACCAGCAAGAGGTTTAGGATCTGCATCGAAATCAATAAGGCTCTTGGCTGTCTCAAGCTTAACATCTACTGGGTTCCCATTGCTCGAAGCCAAGCTACTGGAAGATGCAGTTCTCTGAAATTATACATAGTCAGTTACTGTTTGTTGGAAATAATAAAAGTCAATGCATTTTGGAAATAGCACTTTCACGTTTCACATGATAAATGCATATAGTTTTCAAAGGTATTAGTGTCCAAGAAGTTACACTCGATTAAAATTAATCTACTGAATAATAATTATTTCTATTCAGAAGTTCTAAAAATATCCATCGCTCTACTTCTTTGTTTCTCCCCATCTAGATTCAACACTTTTATACAGTTTGTGTTCAAAATCGAGTTCAGCTACCTTACTAAGACAGAAGTGGGTGAGGGAGAGGTCTGTCAAAACAATTCATGTACAAATACAATAAAATAAACACAACACTTGGCCACATCTGTTTTTAACAAGAATAAATCTGTTATTTAAGAATGAAATCTGAACAGAAAAGAGAATTCTCCTTCCAAGTGCTTCCCTTTCACAAAGGATTGATTGCCCCTTTCACAACTGAGCTATTGCTCTGTTTTCCAATACTAGCAATTCTGAATCCCCCATCTTCGAACCTCCTCCTAATATTTAAGCTAACCACCCAATTAATTCTGTAACTAACTGCTTTTAAGCAAGTCTAATTACTATGCCTTATTTTCTACTATTCTTCTGTCATATCCTCATGGATAGTATCAACACCTGAAAGGAAATTAACAACGACCTCTACTCTAATCAACAGTTCGAGTTCTTGGTATCGTAGACTGACTATATTCTTAGTGTTCATCAGCAGCAAATTAAAATAGTACAAAAAACGAAAAAACACCTAAAGAAACAACAGTGAGAATATCTGCTCTGACCAACAGAACATAGTGAACTTATAATTCATAGCAATAATAATAAACAGATCAGGGATAAACACAAAGCAAACTTCACAATAAAGGCAGGTTGTGTAGCACACTATTCAGAACCCCAGGTGGTTGAACCATACGAAAAGCAATCAAAATAATTTTACCTGCGTCAGTGCTGAGCCATCTGTGGCTCTTCCACTGCTCGGTTTGGGGGGTTCACTTATTCGAAGAGGTACTACATTTTCTCCTAAAATATCTCTAACAGGACGGACCACAGGTGGGCTTGAAGAACCCGAATCGATGGTTCGCTCGGGAGATTGGCTTTCCACCTTGTAATCTCTATCTGATATTCTACGATCTTCACGACGCCAATCATTGATTATTGGAGGACGACCAGGACTTCTCTTATAATCACCATATTGCCTACTTTCTTGATCATATCCAGGACTTCTTCCACCTGGACTAGACCTGTCACTATAACGGCGTTCATATGTGTCCTCATATGGAGGGCTTTTAGATCCTCCCTGATACGCCTCAACTCGCCTGTTATCATAGAAATCGTCTTTGTCACCCTGTATAACATACAATAGAAGAGTAGACTAGAGGGTTAGCTTAAATTAACAGATTCAAGAAATTCTAAAGTAAAAACAATAGTGTAAAAGTTGAAAATGGAGGAAGTTGCAACAAATTGTGAAATATAATATCAACTTAAAACATTGCATCCATAGGGTAAAAGGTGAACATCTTACCGATTTTGCTCTTGGAGGTTTGTCATGAGTCTTCTCTCCGGTGAATCGTCTATCCACATAAACATGCTTAATAAAGTCTCGGAGCCTATCTACATTACTGGCACCAAATATGACAATCAGAGTAAATGAATTATGCACCCTGCAATTATATACAAAAACTTACAAGCAAGTCGTTACCTGCTATCGGGGTAAGAATTACGTTGTGCATCCCATTCTTTAAAATAAATTTCTTTTGCGCGCTGCGAGTATTAGATAAAGCGGAAAACAACTTGAGAAATGTATGACATCAGGCTGACTGAAAAGATATCTGCCACGAGTTAGGCATCTATACCTGATTTCCTCCTTCTTGAAGTGCACTAACTTCTTGTGAAGTAAATTTGGCCATGGAGACCGATTTAACTCTATGTGTGAATTCCCGGCTGTAAATTGAACAAAAAAACTTTACTTTCAAGTTAAGTACAAGAAGAAAGTAAATGATACTATCCAATCTCCAATACAGCACAATATATATTTAAATTAAACAGTTCATAACACAAGGCATTCGAGAGAATGCACACTGTTGACTTATTTGAGATTCATTATCTACAAATGGAATATCAGATTTTGGTAGGTATACAAGTTTATCAGTTTATGGACTCCAATCCATTACAATTGACACCAAAACAACATACATAAAATATAATTTACAGTATAAATAAGCTTCAAGCTTCATCATTGAGTACATGTTTATGAGCAAAACATGTTCAAAGCATATAAACAAACGCAAATGGATTCAGTCCACCAAAATCAGAAATAATGATCAGTAAAGCAATCCACCACGTCATATAAAGCAGGTATTCAACTCAAATCACTGGCTAGACACATAAATACTACTATAAGTAAAAAAAAAATGTAATGACTTACTGTATCCCACTACAGTTAGTGCAAACAAATGTCCAGAAATTTGTGCAAACATATTGTGGTCCCTTCAAAGAGAGAAAAGAAGATAATTAATGTCATAGACCTGTCAGAATATCAAATGCAATAATTTTCCTAGCTAGGTTCCAAAGAAATACCAGCATGCTCAAAATCTTGTTATCAATAAACAACACTGAAGTTGAAACTTGAAAGTCTACAGATTATAAATATGCCTAACAAAATAATTCAAAAAAATAATAAAATTTATCACTTCGTCTAAGACAACGTTATTGCATGGAATCTATCGAATAACTAATATAGGTGCTAGGCGCTGTTATCATCCTTGCAAATTGGTAGTCTACAGGATAAAGCCATGACATTAGATGCAAAAGGAAACATCCATCTTCCTCCTGTTGACGATGAAACAAAAACTATCTGCCTCAGGCCATGAGTGATAAGGAATATGTATATTTGAGAAGTTTACACCCCAATTGCCTTATCTTAGAAACCTATGAAATCCTTGCTATTCAAATTATCAATCCTAAATCAAAGGATCACACAACTTGAACAAATCCTTAAATAATTTAACAATTCAACTATATTATCAATACACGTCTTCCAATGTGGTGCACTAGAAATTATAACTTTCTCCAGAGGCCTTGTAAACTAGCAGAAAAAATCATCTTTTTGAAAAACAAACAACTGAAATTGAATTACTATTCATATTATAAATATTTCTTTGACTGTTCATTGGAAAAAAAATTTATTTAACTATTTTTTTATTTTGAAATGCTCAGTAAATAAAGATAATAATAGTTTAATTCCCAATTGAGCCTAACGCGGGAACTTTTAGTCCCATTTGGCTGGACTTAAGAAATAGGCCACTGTAAAGTAGACGTCAAATAATTGTTAAAGAAAATTTGAAATATATCAAACGAACCATTTTAAAAAGCTTATTGTATCATATCAATACTAATTACTAACATCAAATTTGACATGATGTGTATAAATCAAAGATACTGAATTTGGGTATTTACAATGATATCATCTGAGCAGATAATTTATTGTCCATATGAGCAAGAGCAAGAACAAGCGCATCCAACAATCTTTACAAAACCATCCCAACACAAAAATACACCCTCATGAAAAATAAGCACTTATAGCTAAGAAAAGCCTTATTTACACAGACAATGTAAAGGCTAAAGAGCTTCTCTAGGAACCAAAAATGATTTTAGCCCTCTTTACTCCTAAAGCTTCTTAAAATTAAATCAATATCCTTAGTAGTATCATCAATAGCAGAACTCCTTTTACAGCAATGTAAAATAAGGGAAGTGTATGGATAACAGCACCTGTCGTTGATCTTCAAGTGACAGTGCTTTGAAAACGACAAATTCAAGATTTCATCAACTGGTTCCAAATTACATAAACATAACTCCGAGAGCAAGTTTCCCAACACAACATATTAATTCGAGAGTAATACTAATATTTAACCTGTCGTCTAACCAAATGACAGTTACTACGAGGCTGGTATCTACTACCTAGACGGATTCAGAATGTAAAGGAATGCATAAAGTTACATCTACATGTTTAAAGAATGAAGTGGATTTTACTCACATAACTTGGTTAGCATCTTACCAAACTGTTGCAGTTAATACATCTGCGATTCGGAGGAAGCTTAAGAAGGCCTCGAATCACGCGTTCGTTCTTCTCATCTTCCTTTAATCGACTCGCCATCTCCACCGGTTCTGGACTTCAAAGTCGAAATGTTAATCGCGTCTAACATTCAACAAACTAGCAATTCAAATTGAAGCGAAAGCAAAACAAACTGAGAAAATCGCATGTGCTAGCAAGTCAAGTTTCAAGTCCAAAAAAGTCAAGTTCAAGTCCAAAATCACGCATCTAAAAAATCGCAGAACAGATCGTGGATTTCTTAGGGAACAATTTTCGGCATCAAAGTGAAGGGAAAACTGAAATCAGCAGATCTGAATTTGCTGAAGAAGAAGGTGATGGTGTGAAGTGAACCCTAAGCAATTGAGGAAATGAAAATAGGAACTGACCAGAAGAAACAGTTGGAGTCTTCAATTGAAGAGAGATCAACCTCGCAAAATTGAAACTGAAACTGAAACTGAAACAACAAAAAAAGGAAAACAGAGAGAAAGAGAAAGAGAAAGAGAAATGGTCGCAGATCTCTCTGAGTTGGTAACGTAATGTAATGACGGCTTTGTACAGCTCAGAGAGGTTTTAGCAGCCAAACTCTCGGTTTTTAATCGGTAAACAGTTAGCCAGAGAAATGCAATAAAACATTATAAATTATTTATATCACATGCTTATTTTGTTGTAATTTTTTATAAAGTAAAATATAAAATACAAGGATGTTACTAAAAAAATATAAATTATAAGTGAAATATTTTCAATAGTTTTAATTTTTATTCATAAAAAAGTAGTATAACCAGAAATCCAATCATGTATTTACACATATATCCTTATGTGCTCTCCAACTAAATTACATAACTGAGACTGATACCTGGTCTTATATGCGTGATATTCTTACATTTCTCTTTTTTCTCTGGGTAAAAAGTTGTGTAAACAGAAATAAATAGAAAAAAGTAACAAAATTTTAAAAACAAATGTGATAATAATAGATTAAAAAAAAATAAAAGAGATATATAAATGATGTAACAGGAAATGAACCAAACGGAGTATAGTTTATTACGCCAGAAAGATAGACTTTACACGTGAAAGCAACTTTATAATTTGGGGAAAAATTTTGCTTAGGCATGAAAAGAATTTATTAAAAAAATATTATGTAAAGTGTTGCTAATTTATTTTTCCTTTGAATATATATTCCACGTGATTTATGAACACAGTTTTATTAATATTTTTAGCATTTTTGAGAATTAAATACATTCTATTTAAACTTTGTTAAGCAATTCTGAAACGCATGACTTCATTATTAATTAAAGGAAAATGTTAATTAACAATACACTTGCTAAAAATATATAAATAATTTTTTTTTTAGAAAATATGAGTATTTATCATTTTAAAATTTTAAAAACTTTGAATATCTTTTAAATAAATAAAAATATATTTATTGCACCTTAACTAACATTATAATACTAATTAACAAGAACCTTAATTAAAATTTAAAAATAATTCACTTAATAATATTATGTTAAACAAATTGTAAAAGTTTAACCGAAAGATTTTAGTTTGGATTGACAAAAGTGTTTCAACATATTTGACTTTTAGTTTGCATATGTTGGTTTAACTAAATTTACCTCTAAACGGGGTTTTAAAAGTTAATTTGGTGAATATATTATGAGAGTCATTTTTTTATTTGTTAAAAGAATTTTTAGCCTATTTTCAATTCATAAAAGTATTTGTTATCCTCCTATCTAAATAATATTCATTTTTTCAATTTAGTTTAAAAGTATCCAAATATAAATTCTGTTAAATTAAACTAACTGTTAACTCAACTTACTTTCACTAAACTTACTTTCAATGAAATTAAATTTTACCAACAAAAAATTAAATACACACTTAATTTATATTGAGAGAAAATTACAACAACTTTCACTAAAATTATATATATTACATTTAAATCCAGTATATTTTGAGAATTATATTAATTTTCTTTAAACCTGGTAATATGTGTCTGCAGAACAAAAAAACAGACATCATGAAAAGTTAGTGTAACAAAAAAAACTTAAAGAGAGATCGACATATAAATTTAATAAATTTTAAAGAAGATTAATATAATATGCGTAAACTAATTGGGTCTTACTTTAAGGTGGGCAAACTCAAATTTCCCCATATTTTAATGACTATATTCTTATTCTTATAAATTTCACCTTGATATATATGTAATTAAAAATGTTTTAGTGTAGGGTGTAAGGAGAGCGAGAATAGCGTGAATTGGATTTGGATTGGGTGAAAAAGGAAAGGAAAGAGGGTCAATGTTGTGGAAGATGGAAGAAGAAGTGCCCTCTTGTTTGGTCATACATGGCGACTCTGTCCATTCTTCACCATCGCTCTCATGGACTTCAACTTTCCTTCCAATTTTCTTTTCTACTTCTAGATACGTAAGAATATTAATATAATCTTACCTCACATGTTTTCTCTTGTCCTTTCTCTCTATATTATTTTTTATTATTATTATAACCACGGATTTTTATACCATAATTATGTGACTAATTTCGTTTGCGGTGCGTTTCTCGAGAATTTGATATAGGTAAGATTCGAACACGGGTTCTTTCACTGTGGGTCATTCTTTCTATGAATTTAACGGAGCTTTACACCGTTAAGACAACCCTTAAAATTTCTCATTATTATTATTATTATTATTAATTATTGCTTAGTAGACCTAAATGGCTTTTTAAATACCCATAGAGTTTAATTTATTTAATTATTTAGGCTTTTAAAAAGTCTCAGCTCTATCTATTCAATAAAAAATAATAATAATTTAGTTCGAGTCTAATATAGACTAAGTTTTTGGATCTAAGATGGATACTTAGCTTCTTTGCAACTCGAGGATCTTATATAAACTTTAGATAACAAGAAACAAGAAAAAAAAAATTGATAATTTTATAATTTTTTATGTAAAGAGAAAATAAAATTACAAGCAGGACTTTTAGTTTTCTTTTTCCTTACTTAAAATGATTATTTTAACTATAAGATGTGGTATAATTGCAGTCATTTTAGATTCGAATTCCCTCACGTACACATGAGGGAATCTCCAACTGTTCATTTCATTTCTTAATTATATATATGAAGGTTTAATTTCCAACGGATAAAAATGGAGTTATATTCTGTTATTACTTAATAATTATTTTTTACAAGCTTAATTAATTATAGCTTCCGGCGGATAAATGTATTAGGAATAAATCCAAAATAAAAAATTGATTCTTTTGTATTAATTAACCTCCTCTCTTTTTGGTGGAATCTTTCGTGCTAATTAATCACAATTAATAAACAAACATTAAACAACAATATTCTTTCACTGCCCTTTACGGTTCAGCTTTTATGGGACCATATACATTGCAATGCTCAGAGCATTCGGTGCTTTATTTTCTTTTCTTTCCTTTTTTTTTTTTTCAGATCATGTTTCTTGACAGAAACCAACAAAAGAAAAAAAGTTAGAATTTGATCAGTAATTTTCCTTATTGTTGCAAACAAAAAATAAAAAGACTTCTTTTGTGTCGTTAAGCCAAAATATCAACATCATTGAGAGGAGATAACATTCGCAGATGTAACACAAGTTGCTATCTAGAGTTAGACATTGACAATATAGAAGTTTAACATTATTAAGCATATAAAACGTGGACCATCCAAACGTTAGTAATTTAAATAATATGTCTATAATTATTAATGACAAAAATATAATTTTGGTCTCTTAACTTTTACTCAATGTTCACTTTGGTCTCATAACTTTTTTAAGGTTCATTTAGATCCCTCAACTTCTGTTTTGGTCCAAAATGGTTCCTATCATCACTTTCGTTACCAATTTAACAGATTTTTAACTAATGTTATTACATTCTGTTATTTATTTATTTTGAATCATTGATTTTCAATAATTTAGACTATTTATTTAGAACAATTTGGGCCGTAAAAAATCCATTAAATTGCTAACGGGAGTAACGACAAAATTATTTTGAACCAAAAATAAAAGTTAAAGGAATAAAATGAATCTTAAAAAAGTTATGGGACCAAAATGAAACTTAATTAGAAGTCAAGGGAGCAAAATTATATTTTTGTCATTATTAAAAAAATGTAAGTAAAATAATGGAGCCATGCAAACTAAGACTTGTGTTGTAATAATTCTTCATCATAACAACTCATAAAATATCAATATAGATTTCTAATTGCATAGAGTATAGTCCACCTTTGATTCTCAGTTTTCAATTGTTATTGCACTTTTTTTGGGCTAAATGGTGAATCATAAGTTCAGTGAATGCTTGGATTCTCATTAAATTATTTGTGTCATTCAGGGACGCAATGATTGGAGAGAAATGTGGGGTTAAGTGTACATATGAACAGAAGGGAGGCATGAAAAGCTTGAAGGGTATTTGTTTGAAATTCTTTTGCATGTAATTGGTTTAAATTTTTTTTTATACTTAATTTCTTGACTGTGATGATGAACTGTGTAAATTTGGTTATTATAATATTATGAAAATGATGATCACACTCACACCTTGAAGTTAAAATATTACAAAAGTGCTCCGAAGGTTCATCATCACCAATAAAGAAAGAAACCAGGCAAGGACCATACATATAATATGGCTAACACAACCCAATTTGTGTCCCTTGAAAAAGCTTTAGAAATCATTAGAGTTAGAACAATAGTATAAATTGTATAAAACTCTTCTGACTTTCCAAAGCTGCATGCTACAAAAAAAAAAAAAAAAAAAAAAAAAAAAAAAAAAAGACTTTTTATTCCCTAGTTTTGTCAGTTTGGATAGAGCAAATTGAAAATTTCTAAGGAAATGAAAAAATTTCAATTGTACAAAATGAATTCCCTTCTTAAAATAGAGTGAAGTGTCATCTCTTCAGAGTTTAGATTTATATATGATCCTAGAAGGTGGAAATTTGCACCAGTCATGGTTTCTGCTATGTCCTTATCTGGTTCTGTGACTTGTATTTTGAAGAGCTACAAGACATGAAGAAGTGATGGAGTTACTGTTGGGATTATTTCAAAACCATAAGAAATACCCAATACGAATGAGAACTACTGTGTTAGATTATAGAGCAAGAGAGGTATCACAAACCTAAGTACATGAATTAAATTGTATCTATAGTATGGCACTTAACGAAAAAGATAGAAATTAATCATCTATGGACTGTGAAAATAGTGAGACGAAACACAATAAACAGAAAAATAGCAAGCAAATGTAATTGTGCAAGAATGTAAATCCTCGAGGGTAAATTAAAATTCTGTCGAAGCACGATGGTTATGGTGAATTTTTATTTGAAATAACAGTACAGAATAGTTACAAGCCAATCCTGCAAAATACAACAAGACAGGGAATTGAAAAGGGAAAAATATGACAAGTTCCTCCTTTTTCACCTAAAATACTTGAGGCAAGTTCAGCACCACTGCATGAAAAAATGAGCGTAAAGATACTCGCAGATATTGCAGTTCTCAGTTCTCACTAAAACCATATTGAACTTCAACAGGCTATAATTGAAAAAGATTTACCAAAGAACAAATTTTATTTAAGGAAACAGCAACAAAATCCTTTTCAGTTTTTACACTAGGTGAGGTCGGCTACATACATTAAATGATGCCGCCATAATGTCCTAATGGCTTGTGAAGGCAATACTACTTGATATCTTGTTCCATGTCTCAGACTTTACCCTTTTGCATCCTTAAACGATTTCAATGTGTTTTAAGTCTCTTGTTCCTTTCTCTACCTTCAACAAGCTTATAGATACTTCTTCTTCCCCCCACCCCAACTTTGGTGCCTAAGGATTGGTATAATCCATCAAATACTCTAAGTCTCTAACTCTAACTACTCCCAAAGTATTTTTAACATTTGTATAGCTTATTTTTAAAAATTTTCAGTTTTCAGCATTTTTTCAGTCACTCAGCTCATAGCGGCTGAAGCGATTTTGTTTTTGTTTCGGTCACTAAAAATCAAGTCTGACATATTGTAAAGAATAATGTTTTATGTACAACCCATTTTTGGGTTGTAGAATTGTATAAGCAGAGAGAAGTTAACAAAATGAAAAAGGAAGACAGACAATAAAAAATATTAAAGGTGATGTGATTGATAAAGAAGAGAAAAATAGAAAGAAACGTGAAAGTTGTAGAGTTGGGGTGCATAGTAGTCGTTATGTAAATCATTACTCTATTGTGAATAACTGATTGCACCTTACAGCAGTAACAGACACAAAGTTTCATTTCAATTCTAATCCTAACCAAACCCCAGAATCCCAACCTGAAGGTGGAAAACATTCCATCTATTATTGTATACCACCACAATGTTTCAACAATAGCAAGTCGACTGATAGAGTTAAGCTAGGCCCAAAAAAGAAGACCAAAATAATAATTAGGATTTAGAATTTTATTTCATATTAGCAATTAGCAATTTCTGTAATGTGCTTCTCCCAATTAGGATTTCGGTTTCTCTTTCTGTATCTAGCTACTATTATCAAATGAAAGCTTTCTTATGCCTTTAGTTTTCAGTAGTGTAGCTATAGTTCTTTTGTTAGGAATTTTCTTCATGACATCAAAAAAAAAAAAAACTAAACATCGACCTTAAAGGATTAACATATATATAACTGAAATTGTATGAATGCCACCCTCCAATACACATTATTAGAACACCAGAAAAACAAGATAAAATTTCATGAAGCAAAATGGAAAGATCATGAAAAACTCCACAATTGCACTAACATTGATTTGAGAAATAATTGGGGGTTTTGAAGAACAATATACCTCATTTAGTAGGAGGGGAAGAGTAATGAAGGAGGATATCATCGTAGGGGTCCCTACGGCCAGGGACTTGGCTAATCTGAGCATCCCAAGCGATCTGAGAGTTATGGCGCTCGAATGTCCAGAAACCATAGGGTCGCATAGGGTAGGTCCACATCTCCTTCGTCTTGTTGCACCTGTCCTTCGTTTTGTACACGTGCTCTCTGAATCTCCGATCCCTTTCCTTTGGATCTTCCATCAGCTTCAACACCAAATTCTCTGCGAATTCCATTATGAAACCCATCTTCTCTTCTCTTCTCCTCTGGTCAACAAATTGTGCAAATCAAAATAGACAAAAATAACCATCAGTTATATATAAACCCTATGTTGTGAAATCAGAATACGATGAAGGATTCCAAAAACATTAGTGAAGGAAATAAATCAAATTCGTAACGATGAAAGCCATAAAAATATGAAACTGCAGAGAGAGTGAGAAAGTATTCTGTAAAATTACCTGTTCTCGACGGCGATGGCGGTGGCCGGTGAGCCTGGGTTGCTGGACGTGAGTGAGTGGGACAACGAACTGAAGTCTTTTTATTTTTTTTTAATCAACTAAGCAGTTTTTTAATGAAAAAGCATTTTTATAAATTTTTAACATATTTTTTTCTTTTTCTTAGTAATAGCAAATCATTATTTTAAGAAATTACTATAAGCCATGGGCTATTTCTTAAAATTATGGTAATAAAAAAAAGAAAATATTTTAAAAAATATTTTTACCATACATAAATAATTTTCAATTTTTACTATAACTAATTAAAAGGATAATTTTTTTTAATTTTTTTAAATTACTTATTTTTTATTTTTTTAATTAAACATTTATTTCTAAGTTTAAATAAATTGACTCACTATGATAATGCAATAATTGTTGGAGAGGTTGTTCATTTCATAAGCAAATAAAAAAGTAAGAAGGGGGTCATTGCTTTTAAAATTAATTTGAAGAAAGCTTATGATCATGTTGATTGAACTTTCCTTAGATATATCATTTGTAAGATGAACTTCCGTGCTCTTATGGTGGATTTGATAATGAGCTTAGTTAATGCCTCAGGCCTTCATATATTGTGGAATTGCGCTAAATTAGAGGGTTTTAAACCTACCGGAGGCCTTTGTCAAGAGAACCATATGTTGTCTTATCTATTTGTCTTCTACATGAAAATTCTGTCAACTATGATCCAAGCTAGAGTTGATGCAAGGTGTTGGGAGATCATATCTATTTCTAAGGGTGGTTTTTTGATTTCTCACTTTTTATTTGCATATGATGTTTTATTATTTTGCAAGGCAAATAAATCCCAAATTCAGAATGTCATGACTATTCTTGATACTTTCTGTAGAGTCGGTGGGATGAAAGTCAATATGGAGAAGTCAAAGTATATGGGGTCTAAAGGCATCTCGAGGAGAAAACTCAACTCCTTTTGCTGAGATCTCTTCTATTAAGCCAACCTCAAACTGGGGTAAGTATCTAGGCTTCCCTCTTCTCCAAGGGAGGGTCAAGAGAGAAGATTTTGAGTACATTTTTGAGATGAACATGCGTATGGCTTCTTGAAAATGATTATTCTTAATAAGGCAGGGAGACTTTGCTGGGCGGAGTTCTTATTGACAAGCATCTCAGTGTACCATGCAATCCTTATGGTTACCCACCAATATTTGCAACCGGACTGATACCCACATTAACAGGTTTCTTTGGAAAAATGCTAATGACATGGGTATTCATCTGGTGGGATAAAAGAAAGTGTCTAGATAGAAAAAACATGGTGGTCTTGGCACCAGAACTGCAGGGGAATGTAATACAGCTCTGCTTGTGTGGGGGATATTGAATAATTCTTATGCGCTTCGGGTGCAAATTCTCTCACATAAATATTTGCGAGGACGTTTTGTCTTGCAAGCCTCTTCAACTGTCAATGCATCGCCAATTTGGAAGAGTGTGTGCAAAGCTGTTGAACAATTACGTGATGGTTTCTCCTTCCGTTTTGGCATGGGTGACCCTTCTGTCTGATACGATAATTGGTACAATAAAGGTCTTCTCTGTAACTTTGTTGATTTTGTCCACATATCTAATACTGCTTTGCATGTGAAGGATCTTTAGAGCAATGGTGAGTGGAATTGAGACCAAGTATACACCAATGTCCCTGTTAATATCAAATTTGACATCATCAAGAGTTTAATTCCAAAGTATGGGAATTGTCCAGATGTTTGGAGATGGAATGGTCAACTAAATGGTATTTATACTTCTCACTAGGCATATTCTTGGTTGTCTTAGAGACACGAGCACTATTTGCAACAACACCCTTGGATGTTACTCTGACAAGGCTTTCATAATTTCATCCCCACTAATCTTCTCCGCCATCAAAGAAACATGGCCTCAAATCCAAATTGTGCTCGTTACTCCAACTATATAGAAAATATCTTGCATGCCTTCAGGGACTTTCCGCACTCTCTGGAAGTGTGGTTTCGTTTTAGTCACATTATTCAGGTAGATAGAACTATAATGGATCATATCCAATGGCTTTCTCAAGTGCTCTCTTCTATGTCAGCAACCCCTTTTTACCATATTATGTGGTGGATATAAAGGTGGAGATGTAATCATGTTTTTGGTGACTCCCATTGGTGTATTGGTCATGTTTATTGATCAATCCAAGCTGCTTTAGAGGAATCTCACTTGAGTTATGTAGCTCACCATCAGAGCAATGTATTGCAGCGGCGTTCAGTTTCATGGACACGTCCCCCAAGGGATTCGTTCAGCTGAATGTTGATAGAATCCTAGTTCATCAGGTCGCTCATGGCAACTTTGGAGGACTTTGTAGATGCAATGATTGTTCGTTGATCTTTGGATTCCAAGGTCGTAAGAAGACTTCTGATATCCTTGTTCTCGAGTTGATTGCTATTATTGTGGGACTTAATGTGGCTTGAGAAAAAGGAATTCTTCTTCTTGAGATCGAGTTCAACTCTTTGGAGGCTTTTAGATAGATTCATAATGAGGAATGTTCTTACGCTGCTTTGATTGCGGATACCTGTTTCTTCCTTAACAATGATTGGAATGTGAAGATAGTCCATCGCTTGCGGGAAGGAAACTAATGTGCTGACATTCTTTCCAATGAAACTATTCATATGCCTTAGGATTTTGTCATCTTTGATGCTTGTCCTAGTTCTGTTTCGCTAGCTCTTTTAGTTAAAATAGTTTGAATGATGTTCCCTAGAAATTTTTACCTTGTTTTTTTTCTTCTATTTGTTGTTTTATTTTCATTCATTTACTAAAAACTTGACTCACATTGGACCTTTATTTATTTATTTATTTTGTCGAGGTTTATTTATTTATTTATTGTCATAAATTGGACATGGATTCGCAAAGGCCCAACCCAAGGCCAGCATGGGCAGCGTACAGGGTTGAGCTAAATGTAGTTTCTTTTAGTTTATTTTTTTTCCGAAAGAAACCCTCTTTTGTAAAAATACAAAAAAAAGCTTGAATTCAAAATTTCTATTCTCTTTTTTTTAGGGTGATTTTAAAGTGAGACAAAAAAAAATTGTAGATCATGTCGTCACTTAACCAAAAATAAAAAATATGAGATATTTTTAGAAAGTATGAGATATTTTAAAAAATCTATTCTTTCTAAAAAATACCCCATACTTTCTATTTTAATAAATTGATTATGTGATCTAAAATTTTTTTTACCTCACCGTAAAACCACCCTCTTTTTTAATCCCAAACCCTACCGCTATGTTTAGCTAGGATGAAAGAAATGAGAAAGAGAAAAAATACGAATAATGATATAATTTTTTTTAGTTGAAGAAAAATTGAAGGAAAAAAATTAACTTCTAAAAAATAATTGAAAGACTTCCTTTCTTCTTATTTTTGTCCTCCTATAACTTTCTTCCATTTTTTTTTTTTTCTCTCTATTTCTACTTAACTAAACATATATCCAGGCATTTTCTGTTAAACCCATGTGAGCCTTAATTCCTTGAACAACTTTTTCTCTTAATTATTTTCTTAAACGGAACTTACACCCTAATTCTATCACTTACCCCTGAAATTCCATACAAAACGTGGAAGTGCACTGCGATATGTTTGGTCTTATTAAGCAAAAGCTAAAACACAAGTGTCATCACATATTCAAATCACGTGTCCCCAAATCATGTCTCCAATCATGTCCTACCAATAGAATATCGTCACGTCATTGAAAATATTTTCTTTAATTTTAATATTTAATTTCTTAATAAGATTTTTTAATGACGTGACAATATTCTATTGAAACATGATTTGAGACATAATTTAGAGACACTTGATTTGAATATGTGTCACCACTTCTATTGAAGCTATAACAAAAAATATTTGCCATTTACAAACTTTTTTTTTGTTGGCTGATGTTAGAATAATTATAGTTTATATAGACTTTGTTTAATATAATAAGTTTATTAATATAAACATATAATATTTATAATAACGAAAAAATATATAATTACTAATAAATAAATATATTAATATAAATAATTGATATATTATTAATTTACAAACTGTTAATAAATATTTTTAATGGCTATATTAATAAATAAATTGGTTAAAAAAAATGTATATCAACCGTATTTATTTCAACGGCAACCAAAAAAAGGGTTAATAAATAAAAATTTATTTATAGTGAGCAAGCTGTGAAACCTGACAATTCCTTCTCTCTTTGGTGTGTGGTGTGAGCTTCATGTAAAAAACTTAAAAAAATAATTAATATGATAGGTTATGTTAATCATATTTTAAAAAAAATAAACATAACATAATAAAATTATAGGTCATACATAAATAATAATAAATTTTATCATTTTATATTATATCTATCTCACTCATCACATAACCAACATAAAAAAAAATCAAATATTGCAAACCATATACTAGTTGTTATGAAGCTTTCAAGGCTTCCAATAGCATAGGAGAGTAAAAGTGAAATGGCACAATAGATTATATTTATAATTAATCCTTGAGATTTTCATTCTTGATAATACAAATTTTTGAGATTTGAGGTAGCACACTGTCGTTTTTCGGTTGAAATGATTCAAAATTTCAAATTCATTAACCTATTTTAGTTAGCAAGTGTTGGTAAAAAGAGATGAAGAAGAGAAGGGATGGGGACCAACCTTAATTTTGTTAACTCCACAAATAATAATGCTAATTGCTAAAATAGGGACAGGTATGGTATTATTTACAAAGTATCATCTATTTATATTGGCATTTAATTTATTTTACAAAGTAGATGTTGCATTCTAAAATTATAGAAACAACCTAAAATAAAGGTACCTGACTAAGAGACAATGTTGACGGGATTCACGGGAAGAACTCCGATTTTTGAATGCTCCGGCAGCGCTCCACGACGCCGGGTGGGCAATTTGCAAGGACTCCGACACTTAAGTCAATGACTATTATGGATAAGAGTAATTATATTAAATTAATAGCATACCTAGCATAGTGTGATGCATTATATTTATAAAGAGTTATTAGGGTTTGCAGGTTATATTTTGGGCCTCAAAGACCTTGTCTCTGGGTCTAGCACAATCTCAATAATAACTATGATATCGTACCGGACATGGTAACCACTACCAAGACATCTCATAATTTCGGTCCACAAAGGTAAAATATTTTCTTTTTACTTTTTTTTTAATAACCTTGATTATGACTTGCAGTTGTAGTTAAGTATGAAGTATGGACTCAATAATAGTTAGTGGATCCTTGTTTGTGTGAGACAACTAAGATTCTGTTTGGTAAAACTAGCTTATAGCTTATGACTTATAGCTTATAGTTTGTAGCTTATAGTTTATGACTTGTGACTTATAATTGAGTAGATGTGTTTGATAAAATTAGCTTATTAAGTAGCTTATATTTGTTAAATGACTTAAAAGGACAAGTAATAATTACATGTATTAAATTATTTGATAGAGTAAACATATAATAATTGACTAGAGGGTAAAATAGGAAAGAATTATTAAAAGCTACTTTTCATAAGCTATAAGCTACTTGAAGTAGCTTGTCATAAGCTAGTTTATAGCTTATATAAGCTATAAGCTAGTTGTTACCAGATACCTCTACTTACTCATAAGCTATAAGCTATAAGCTATAAGCTCCTAAATAAGCTATAAGCTAGTTGTGCTAAACACACACTAAGTCCTCATGAATGTCATAGCACCCACTATGTGTCACACTCAATAGGACAAAAGATTAAGTATGTGAACCAATGTAAAATTTACGTTGAATTAACTTGATTTTATAAAATTAATCATCTTAGCTAAAATTGAGTTTGAGATAAAATAATTTTATGTTTGATTTCTTTTTCTTCTTGAAACAAGTTTAGAATAAGAAATGTAATGGAAAATTATTACTCTATTACTTAACCCTAAAAGCAACACTTGACATGGTTTTACCTAAATCTCATTTGAGAGTTTTTAAAGGGTTTGTTTGCATTAGATTTTAGTTTGGTAAAAAAAATTTATCGAAGTTAAAAATTCTTACTTTCATTCGATCTATTGATTTTTATGCATCAATATCTCAACTATTAATATTTGTTTCGATTTATATGTTTTTCATTTCTCGTTCTACTGAAATATAAAATAAACACACACAAAATCACATTAGAAGAGAACACAAGACAAAACAAAACATTTATGCAAAATCATGTTTAATACACTTAAAACACAATTTTTTTAGGCGTAGTCAGACTTGCCCTTATAACTTAAATTTTTTTATCTGAGACTTGAACCTTATTTTTTTCATTAAGACTGTAATGTGCCTCTATTAGACTTGCCCTCGTAACTTATATTTTTTTATACGAGACTTGAATCTTACTTCTTTTATTAAGATTGTAGTGTGGCTCTATCGCAAGGGTTCCAAGCAAAAGGTGATAATGCACTGCAATATGTTTGGTCCCAGTGAAGTAACCCTGAAATTTCTTCTCTGTTTGGTCAGTGTAGTGTGAGATTCATTCATGTAAAAAGCTCAAAAGCACCACAAAATTAAAACTCACTCAATGCAAGAAGCAAAACTCATGTGACTGACATATACAACCTGACATGACTTAGCCATTAGCCCATTAGCTTTTTTTGGTTTTTCAAAATTCTTCTTCTGCTTCCATTGAATTTCAAAGGTTCCTCTGTCACATGGACCAACCTGTAGTTAAATTAAAATAAAATAAAAGGCCCTTTATATTACACAAATTATTCAATTCAATCATTCAATAATTCTAAAACGCCTTCTTGTGCCCAATAATGCATGACCCTCTGTCCCATTTTGTACTGTCATATGCTTAAGGTGAAGACAAATGTGTTCATAGCTTCATTCAAGTCTTTATGGGTCTCAATTACTTATTCTATTCTACCACTTTGTCCCTTTGTCTTAGCCTCTTAGGCATTTTAAATTAAGTTAAAACTTGATTTGATGCAATTAAAAACTTTTACTTCCATCGTCTTATAAAATAATAACAAATTATTAAAGTATTCAATTTTTAGACATATGTATATTTTTTTTAGTTTTAATATCTACTCACCTAATGATCTCTACTTAATTAGGTTTTTCTTTTTAAATGTTGTTTTCTTTAGAGTTCAAATCATAATTCTTTTAATAGAGTTATAATGTGCTTATATTATTATGCAGATACATTTTTTTTTTGGTGTTATATATGTGTTAGATTCAAGTTATTTAAAAAAATAATAATTTTTTTGTGCTAACTTTCTGATAAATACCATTCTATGGAAAGTATTTATCTTTTTCTGTTAAAAAATGTTATAAAAACGCATGCTGTGATTAAGGAATGTTATAAAAAAGTTTACATTATTATTACAATGCATTAAAACTAACCCTAGAAAGTATGAATGGCGTAATTTAGAATGTTAAGCTAAGCATGAAAAGGTTCTCAATCAAGTACTTATATTTTCTAATGATTTAGGTCCAAAGATAGAGTGATTTGTCACCTAGTGCTTGTAAAATGTAAATTGCTTTTAAATGTTTTATTAGATTATTCATTTCATCAATATATATATATATATATAGTGTCAATTAAGTACCGTGCACTATTGCTATATGCGATTTGGCTTTTCTGTTCGCATTATTACTGTTGTCCCACTACTACAAAAGTGCGTGACAGATAAGCCAAATCATGCTATATGATGATGGTTTACTTTGGTCTTTTTTTTTTTAGAAAGATTTATTTTGGTCTTTGGGTCAACATTTTTCGGGATCGAACATAATATGCTTAAGGATGACAATAAAAATTGAATTATTGGATATCTAATACCCCTCAGTTTGACCGGAAGACTTTGTTTTGATTTGAAATTTTATGGGTTCGGATTTATTCCATCCTCGATTTTGGACTTTTTGAAAGGACGGGATCGGGATTGTAAATCTAATTATCCACTCTCAAATCCGTCTTACAACTATAATTTTATGTATTTACATTTACATATATACTTATATACACATAATGCTATTATTAATAATATTAATAATTTATAATAATATTAATGATAATAAAGTTAAAATTTTACTTTTTTTTAATAGTTTTTATATAAAATATAAATTAAATTTATTAATTCATTTTTTTAAAAAGATTAAGTATTTAATTTATGTAAAAATATATTAATATATAAATTTTTTTAAAAGAAAAGTGGGTATGAATTTTCCATAAATTCCCCACGAGTTTCCTAATTCCCAACAAGAATAAGAATGAGAGTGGATTTAAATTTTTCATCCCCGCATTCTTTATCCACAGACCCCTGCCCCGCCCCACTCTATTGTCTTCTCTAAATAACTTATAAACTTTATAATAAATATCAAATAGCACGCCTATGTCCCAGTCATGTAGTTCATTTGGTAAGCACACGAGGACATACATGTGTGGGTATAAAGTTGATTCTTGATTGCACTACTTTCCTAGAAAAAAAAAAAAGAGCATGCCCTGTTTTTTTTTTTATAATGTTCATTAATTTGGATTATATACTTTAATTCCCACCTGGATCTACTATTCCTTTTGATTTTGGTAAAGATGGATCTACAAATTCTAAATAGTGCATACATATTCCTTAACTCCAACTTGGGCTAAGCCTCATCACATTCACATAAAAAGTTTGTCAATACTCCCCCTTCATCATGTGACACTAATGGATGAACCTGTTATTCGGTGGTTTATTGTTATTTTTTAAATTAATATAATATTATTAAAGAAAACAAAGATAATTTCAATTTTTTTTTGTACACATACACAAAATTATAATTTTCTGAAATGGTCACTCATTCACACAAGATCGATCTGCAATTTATAAAGTGACAATAAATGTGATCCAAGCTTCATGCTTGATTTAGTTATGTCAAGTGCTGAGTGGTTTCTCCTTCATCACATGACAAACTCTAACACCACACTGAATCTATTTTTCTATTGTTCCTCCTACAACTAGAAATTCATTGGGTTTCGTGCCACTTTGCTTTTTCCTTCCCCAATAAAAATTTGACCTTAACCTTTTTTTTATTTCTTGCCCCACTCCCCTGACGTGTATGCTCAGATCCTCTCTTGCACAAAGTCTCTCCAGTGTGATTCCTACCGTTGAATTATCTCAACCCATTAACCGAGGAGGAGAGAATCGGTGATGGACGGTTCAGATTGATACTGGAGAGACTGAACTGCCGGAGACAATCCGAATCCAAATCCAATTTATTATAATATAAGATATTCCTACTTCCCTCTTCTTGAGACTTGCGTGTGTGGAATAGTGGAAGGTTATATTACAATAAGATATTTGTTAGAATAGAATACTTGTTTCAGTTGAGAGATTTTCCTGTGAGTACTTGGAATAATTAATTAAGAAGTTGAAATGGGGAAACTAGGGAGGATGTTGGACACTTTATGTTTTTCTTCTGGTTCAAATTCTTGCTTCTGTATAAACTCAGAGGAATTTGATGAAGATGAGTTTGAGAACAAGCCATTGATTTTGAATGGAAATGATCATAAGCTAAGATTGAAGGATGTTGTAGCTGGAAAGCAAACATTGGCTTTTCAATTGAAACCCCAGGTTAGCCTTTTTTTCCTTTTACTTTTTCCTTTGTTCCTTCTCTTATTCTGCATTGGAGTTTCTATATATTTCAAAAAATTAAATAAAATAAAATGTGGTTGATTCAAGTATTACAACGTTTGATTCTCTTTAACTAAGTTTTAAGTTCAAGTCTTGTGTATGAAAAAGGTTTTACAGCAAAGAGACTTAGTCTTACTGCGATGTAAATATTCTCACTCGAACTAATAGTTGATACATGTTTGATATCTTTTAACTAAGGTTATAAGTTCGAGTCTTGTGTACGAAAAAAAATTCATGTCAAAGGAGACTTAATTTCATTATGATGTGGATATTTTCTCCTTGAACTCGATTGTGTGTTATTGTGAAATATATTTGTGGCTAGAAAAAAATAAATAAATATTTTATTATTTTGTGTATTATTATTATTATATTTGGTGGCTTATATGGACTAATCTGATATCTTCCTTCTGACCAAATGTGCAGATAGTGATACTGAGGGTTTCAATGCATTGCCATGGCTGTGCAAAACAAGTTGAGAAACGTATCTCAAAGTTGGATGGTGAGGATATTTCCATGTTTTTAAAAAAAAATTATTATTTTCATTTCTGAAAACAGCTTTCTTGGGAAATTCAACTGTGACAAAATGTCAAAAAAAATTTAAATTTTAAGTTTAACAATTTGATATAACATTACTGCAAGGAGTGTTAGCTTTCTGTTTTAGTTTTCTTTAACTCTGTTTATCTTCCTTCCTGTTGTGTTTTCTTCTAAATTTTATGAGAAGCTAAACCAAATTCTATGTATCTTTCTTTTCTTTTTATTTTATTTTTAATTATGTCAGCAGAGGAGATAGATTATGTTAACTACTCCTTTTCAACACTATTATTTTTAAGCAATTTTTACAATGGTCCAATTTAAAACTGGTTCACCGTAGACTAGCGAATCTTGACCTGGTTCACCGTAGACTAGCGAATCTTGACCGTTGAATTATGTTTAATCATGATACATTATTAATTTTAAATTTATTTAATTCAAAATTAAAGATTTAACCGGTTTATGGTGGATCAATTTTTAATTGAACCATTGTAAAGGCCACATTTTTTATTCATGTGTTATGATTCTGTTTTATTTGATTTTTTCAACAGGAGTGAGTTCATACAAGGTGGATCTGGAAACCAAGATGGTGGTTGTTATGGGAGACATTCTTCCATTTGAAGTGTTGCAAAGTGTATCAAAGGTGAAAAATGCAGAGATTTGGAATTCTAAAGCAGAAAAAGAATAATTTTGGACATAATTAACATCAATCTTCAGCAGATTCAACAATGACATAAGTTGAAGCAGAATGAAGGAGCTTTTAATTATTTTCTATCTTCCATTTTCTTGTAGTATATAGTGTATGTATAATATAATTATATAGTTATAATTATTACCCTATATAAGAAAAAGAAGAGTATTGAACTCTTGATGTCTCTGCCTATGAGATAATACATTTTGTGAAGGTTTAGTGTAAGGCATTATTAGCTTTCATGATCAAAATTCTCACTTCTGTTTGACCAAGTTGAATACCAGAAAAAGATTATTATTATAGTTCTTTGTATTTTCCGTGAAAATGTAGCAGCATCTTGAAATTTTGAGGACCCTGATAATAATGTTGTGGTTTAGAGAGTTCTAGGCTCAGCAATGGTCCAAGTTTGGCTTTAAAATCTTATTCTAGTCACTGCCCAATGATCTTTACATTAACTAAGAGAGAAAAACCATCAAATTATTGTGACTTCAATTTAGTTGAGATTATTGAATTTGAATTTGAAAGATGATGATATTAATTTTTAATTTAGTTTTTGAAAGATTAATTGATTTATCATATCAGGGTTTTAAAGATTTTGTTACTAAATTAATTTGAAAAAATTTAGTTTGTCGCCAAATTAACGTCTTAGTGTGCATTTGGTTGAGTGTTGAAAAGAGATAGAATTACTTTTGACAATAATATTTTTCTCATTTTATAAATTTTAAAGTGAATTCAATAAAAAGTTAAAAATTAAAAGTTTTAGCTTCAATTAGAATTAATTATGTTTCTGTTATCCTTTTAATGGAGCTGGAAAGGATTAACTTGTTTAAGTATAGTGATTATACGTGTATCGTCCTTAGGGAGCACTGAATTTATTTGATTAAGAATCAAGTTGATAGAATGTTCAAAAACATAATAAGTTGTGAATGAAAAATAAAATAAAAACTTGATAGAAAGATAAACAAATGAAATAACGATTCACCTGAGATTGAGTTTCATTACTTAACCTTATTTCTTTCAATAGAAGTTAAATATTATAAGAAAAAATACATACTCAATGTCACAAGTGCAAATATTTTTGTCATTTGATTCTAAGACACTAGTTTCTAGAGCCCAATCTCTTGGCACTCTAGAACCAAGTCTTGCATCAAGCAGAGTATTTTGGTAATCATAAGTACTTTCATCCATCTCTAGACTAGAAGATTTTATGAGAGTTTTTCTCCAAATCTATTTATAAACCAGTTTTTCAACTGAGCAAATAAACTAACACATGGAAAAGGTGATCAAGCTTAAACCAAGAAAAGAAGAATAGAAGAAGAACTCCAATTCATATATAATATACAACTAACAATTGAAAGAAATAAGAGATGAAGTAATTGCATTCAATCCCGGTGGAATGCTTAGCCTGGCAAGGCCATGAACTTCAAGAACTAAACCTAAGAGTATTAGAACACTAACTAAAACACTATACTTTGTAGTTTATTTCTTTACAATTCAATATATCTCCTAACTTCTGCAGAGCTGTATTGATAGGTGTTTTTGGCATGGTCTGGCGCTTGAGCGCTGGCCTTACACGTGCTGGTAAATGAGCTTTAATGTCTGGTTAATGTGTCTGGCGCTCGAGCCATGGTGTGCCGCTCGAGCGCAGGCTCATAACTCTGGCAGAAATGATCCAATGCTCAACGGTTACTAGCGCTCGAGCCTTAGTGTGGCGCTTAGCGCTAGAGCATTTACACTGGCAGAAAGGATCATATGTTTCTCAGCTCCCAGCACTCGAGCTTTGGTCTGGCGCTCGAGCGCTGGCCTCTTATATACTCCAGCATCTTGATTTTCTTATTTTGCTTAAAAACACCTAAAAATACATTTCTAAAGTTAGAAAATTTATTATTTCTACCTATTTACTCTTAACTCACAAAGTAAGGATTAGAGGTGAAATTTTGCATAGAAACATGTTATTTTTTGAAAAGATAAGTACAAATCCTTTATTATATAAACATACTAATTTGGACTTATCAGTTTCTGTTGTCAATTAATCCTTTAATAAGATTAAATTGGTGACAATTAACATTTTCAAAAGACTGATTTAGTGACATTGATTTTTTTTAAGCACTAGAGTAAAGATGTTGTAATATTTAAGGGACTAACTCAATGTTACTAGTATTTTAAGGATTAAACTGAAAATGTTGCAAACATACGATCTTCTAAGCAAGGATCAATATGAAATGTTTCTCAATATCAAAGACAAATACAAAAAAAAATAAAAATACTGAAAGTGTGAATCAATTTATGTGATATTATTATGACTTAACCAATAATCTCAAATTTAGCTCATATTTTTTTTGAATAAAAATTCAAGTCATAAATATACATACAATTGGGCTAAATATATAAAAACAGAGTTTTACTGGCCAGCCAACCCAAGCATATGGCTGCATGTGGAGGGTGATAGTGCAAATAAAGAAAGAAAGATTAAAAATAAGAAGATCCATTATGCACGGCTAATAAAGGAAAATGTGCCCCTATTAGCAAACAAAATAATAATTATATGATATGATAACCACATACCTTTCAAGTGCATTCTGACTAGAAGAACCAGAAGAATTGAATCACAAGCAAATCTGCTTAAAACCAAAAAAAAAAAAAAAGGTTTTGCTGACACACCTAATATAGCCATAAACATTAAATAAAAATGCATATATATAAAATTTATGGGTTTTTTAACAGGTTAAGAAATTATAAATAAAAAAAAATTATTAAAAAAATTAAAAAGTTAATGTGATTAAATTTGACAAACATTTAATGTTGTGTTTTGTTTTTATTTATAATTTATTTAACCTTTTGTTCTTTGCCTTCTTTCTCATGTTATGGAACTCCCATCATCCCATGTTACAAATAATCAACCACATTTTCCCTTTGCATAACTATTCTTTCTACTATAAAATATGAAAAAAAATAAATAAATAAATACACCAATCTCTTATAAAATTTATGTTTTTTTATTTATCTCATTATAGTTATAAAAAAAACACATATATCCTCCAAAAAAAAGGTAAGTGTATCAATTTAAAAGAGATAACTATAATGAATTTTAAAATTTTTAGAGAGGTGCCTGTTTTCTTTTTCTTTTTTTTTTTGTATAAGAGATTGGTATTATTATCTTTTTTTTTTCAGTCAAATTAACTTTTCCTTATTTGATCATTTTTCACAGGTTTTGAGCCGGGCTCATTAGGGAAGATGGGCCTTAATTTCTGGATCTGAGCCCAAGCCCAATACCGTTAAACAAAAAAGTCAAAATAAAAAAAGAAAGTCGTTTTCTCGTTACGTGTTGAAAGATAATTCCATCGATTCTCATGAATTCCTTATCCAGTCTCGTCATTCTCGTAAGTCACGTTCATGACAGATACACAGCAAAAGAATAACAAATAAAAAATTACTTATTAATTAATAATATAAATATCTGTTTTATTTACCAGTTTAATAACGCATAGGAAAATAAAAAGGAAAAAAAAAAATTGAATTGCGAAGAACATGAAACTCGCCATGAATCCCAAAATTCTCTTCGTGTTCGCTTTTCTTCTGAATTTCGTTTCCAATTCGTTCCAAAACCCTAACCCTAACCCTAAAACCCCCAAATTGACGCCATCTCCGGCTCACCTGGAGCTTACCAAGTATGGCTTCCCCGTCGGTCTTCTTCCCGCCACCACCGTCTTGGGCTACGCCGTTAACCAGACCTCCGGTGATTTCTCCGTCCGACTCGGCGGCGCGTGCAAGATCACGCTTCCTCCAGACAACTACGTCGCCACGTACTCCGACACTATCACCGGGAAGATCGTGAAGGGTAAGATCGCGGAGCTTGACGGGATTAGGGTTCGTGCATTCTTCAAATGGTGGACCATCACCGGAATCCGCTCCTCCGGCGACGACATCGTCTTCGAAGTTGGCATGGTAACGGCCAAGTACCCCTCGAAGAATTTCGATGACAGCCCCGCTTGCGAGGGCCAACACGCTGCTTCCTGAAAAGGTTAATGGTTGGATTTTGAAACTTTCAACTTTCATGCTTAATTGGAAAGCTTAAATTTTTAGCTGCAGAAGAATCTAATCTGTTTGATGTGATTACATGAATGATATAGTCTTATATGCGGATTTAGTGTCAATTTCCTTTTTTTGTTGATTCTGCTATTAATTTTTGTATTCTGGTTTTTATGCTGCAAATGAGAATAAAGCTATAGATAAGGATAGAGTGACAAAAGAGAGCTCTACTGTTAGATAGTGCTTTCTTTTTCATGCATTGAGCTATTCCACTATGCTTTTGTTGCATTGCAAAAGCAAATTGATGGCATGGGGCCCTGAAAATATTGGAATCTACTTGGTTGGTCATTATAATCGTCTTCACTTTCAAATATTTTATACCATGAATATGATTTGTAGCTTGTATACAATGTGACTCTTTTAAACTACAAGCCGACATTGGCCCTTCTCTGGGTTTTATTTTTTCTGTACATGGTGTCATCAATATCATCTTTAAGCTTTAGAAAGCATTAGTAACGTAATTATATTTCTATTAATATCATTATACATATATCAATCATTGTAAATGATTTTACTTGTTATCTAAGTTTTGACTAAATATTTATTGATTGTTTCCTGCCAACAAATTTTTCCTCATTCAGCATGAAGCTTCGAGGTTTTGTTAAGGCAGGTAAAGCTTTTGTGTTGTGTTAACTACGCTCCATTTTCTCCACTGAAGTAATTCTATCTTTTTTTATCGCGCTCATGATGTTATCCACAACTTAACGATGTATAGTACAAACTTTTTCCAGCGTTTGTTGTTTGATGGTTGATTTGAAAAAATAATTTTTTTTATTATACCATTGCCTTTTTATAGGACTCTCCAGCTAATTCACAGGTATTAAGAAAACATCTAACAACCTTATTTAATGTCTTGATTTTAAAAAAAAATTGTACAATCTACCAAGTGTACCCTTATTCAACATCAAAAATTTCAACAAATGCATTAATTGTGTCCACTATCTCTTCATTTACTACCAGGATAGACAAGAAAAAAATAATAATTGCATCTTTAACTTTGTAGAGGGTCTTATATTTCAGTGTAATTGTTGCATTTGAGATACTGTTTTCACCTTCACAGCATTCATAACCCCGTGGATCCAGCACCATGCATTATTACCAATATCTGTAATGTCATCAGTTCTCCTTATTACCTACTTGCCTCTTTTAACATTTAGAAACTGATGGGTATTTTTAAATCTGAAATCTATTGAGTAGTAGTTTATTCTGTTATTACTTGTGATTTAGAGGTGTTGAGGTCCTTGGGTTTATGATATTGTCTAGTTTATTTAACTAGGTCCACTTTGGTAAATGACTATTACCATGAAATGTGATTGGCCCTTCATAGATTCAGAGCTTTTTGGTGAAGTTCTGATTTGTTCTGTTTATTTGCTTGATTGCATATAACCATTGTTTTTTTTTTTTTTCCTCAATGTGTTGCTTAGGGTTGTAATCGTTCTTATTCCAATGATAACTATGCCTCGGTTCCAATTCATCAGAAAAAGGAAAATTTGCTGCATTTGAAAATATTACCGTTAGTTACAGTGATCTCGAAGCGTCTCTGAACAAAGGAGATAATGTTCTTTTTACCGTTGAAAACAATTGGTCTCATAGCATAACCAAATGCACATGCTGGATGTGCTTTGGTGTATATTTCTTTTCCTTTTTTCTTTTGGGAATAGAAAACTGAGACATCAAAGTTTTTTTTACACACCATAAAATATCGTTTATTCTATTTTCTTTCTAGGTGCATGCATAAAACAGGTTGTTTTTAAGTCCTAGAATCTGTGCCAGTTGAGTTGACTCATGATATTTTATTTTCTTTATAGGTTCATGCATAATACAAGTGTTTAAATTCCTATAGTTGACTTGACTCGTGATATTATATGCTAGATTGCCTTTTGACATTTTATTCTCCTTTATGCAGGGTATTAGCTACTTATTCGCAGCATTCATGTGTTAAAAGAATGCTGCTATAGCATCCACAAAGTGCAGAAAATTTTAAAAGCCACACACATGAAATATGATGTGTGATAAAACAAGGGTAATGCTTGTATGTAATGGTATCTATGCTACGAAGAATCTACTTTGATATCACTTGATGGTATCGTTAGTCGTTGAACTCAGTGAATAAGGCCACTTTGAACGTTTTTTATTTGATGATATTCTCTGTTCTGATATGATCTATGCAATAGTTTAGGTTAGCTTCCCTTTTACAAGTCAGGGAATTTGGAATATCTCCCACTCTTCTTGTGTGGCCAAATTATCTTCTAAAGATGTGCTTGGAGAAAATGAAAAAGGAAAGAATAAAAATGAGAGACGTGCTGTGAAATTGTGAATTATACAATGTTCAAATACTGTTTTTCTTTTTCTGGAAAACAAACGTGGCCTTCTTATTGTCTTTCTTATCAAGTAGACCTTAAATGTTACTACTATTTTAGATTATTAGCTAGTAACCAGGATGTTATTAACAGATTTTTAGAAACACCAAAACTATTAAATTTATTATAAAAAGGAGTAATATAAAAAACGTATGAGTAGCACTTGTCAAATGGCACTTTGTTTAAAAATTAGCACTACCATTGACTTGCAAATGTTATGACAAGAGAGTTTGCCACAAGTTTGGCATACGTTGTTGACATTGAAGGAAGGGTATAGAAAGTAGGTTACTTTTAGCCTTTAGGGTGATGACTACAAGTTGTGGAGCATTGGATAGGGATTAGGGATTTATTTTCACCTTCTGTAGCATGTTAATGCGTAAACAGTATTTTATTAAATATTTTTTAGTTTATAAGGTGCTTATGAGTAAAAAGTTATTTGATGATAAAAGTATTTTGTGTCAATTTTTTTAAGTTAATTTTCATTAATTGACATATTTCTTTGATATAAAAAAATAATTTAACTATAATTTACTAGATCTATATCCTTTTTGTTCATTTCCAAATTATGTATTTCTAAATCTGTGCTTCTACTTATGGGTTTTTGTTCATGTTCACATCTATGCATTTTGATACAATTTAATTTATGTTTGGGTTGTTTAAGGGTATATTTGGTTCAACAAAGGAGAGGGGAGGGGAGGGGGAGAAAAAATAAAAAATTTGAGAGTGTGTTTGGTTCAAATGAAAGGGAGAGGAGAAAAAATAATGTTTTTGTGTTTGGTTGGAAGGAAAGGGAGGAATTTTAAGCGATTTGATGTGTTAATTTTTCTATCTTCTTCTCTCTAAATCCCCCACTTTTGGAGAGATTCCAAAATCGACTAAAATTCTTTCATTTCCTTCCTCTCCTCTCCTATTATTTTTGAACCAAACATACTAACTTGTTAATAATCTCTTTCCTTCCCTCTAAAAACCTCCAATCAAACACGGTGTAAGGGACGACCTAATTCACATCTATGTATTTTCAGATTTTTTTTTTCAAATCCAATTCCTATATTAAATATTTTCATATTTGTATAAAAAATATAGTATTTTCTCGTAAGTGATGAACTAACTGCAAGGAAAAAAAATGAACCGTCAAAGATAAATGCTGATGGAACGATTGAAAGGAAGACTAAGAGTCATGCGGTTGGAATCTCACGGTGGTGGCCGTTCTAGCACAGAGAAGAAGACGACAATGACAATGGGTGAGATAGACATCAATGATTATCTCAAATTACTTATTACTTAATCTCACCATTGATCACAAACAAAATAAATCCGATGACTCACATTAAATCACCATTAGAGACTTATTTTTTAGTCATTACCCTAAACCAAACCTAGAAAGTATAGAAGAATTCTTATCTATGTAATTTTTTTGCTCTTTTATCAAAATCAGTACTTTCTGATGTGGTATATGTCTCCTCTACAAATGGGTAACAATCAATCGTGAATCACTTCTTTAGTTTTTGGTACAAGAAAAACACAAAAAAAAAAAAAGAGAAGGAAAGGCATAACCTTACAAAAACCAATTCCTATTTTATAAGCTGTTAACAAAACTTACAACACCTTCATATGCTTGTTTTGTTAATAAGAACATACGCCTTATGTCAAGATACAAGCATTTCCATGTTCCAACAAGATCAACTTGAGTAATGTTCCTGATAGAGTATTAATGATTGTTGGTTAACATTTCTCAATCTCTTAAATTAATTCAATACACAATAACTTTGAATTTTAATGCATATCATTTTTATATGCACAATTAGAATTTAAATGCTACGTGTTTAAAAGATTTAACTATTTATTAACTGGGTTGAGTAGTTTTATTTATCTGAGTGATTAGTCTTTGATAACATCTGCATTTTTTTTGTATCAATAGATATCTCTCACCCTATTACCAGGATAAAAACTAATCTCTTAATATAAACAGATTTAATGCTCTCTTTAAAATTCGAACCATAATTCTTCCTGTAAATAAAAACGTGTCTCTACCATTAAACATAATATTCAAAAGTATTAATTAATTAATGTGTATACAGCTATCTCTAAAATAATCCAACATAGTTAACTATTAATTAAGTTCCTCGAGCATGCTACTTGCAAGATTGGATTCGAGACTTATGAAAAAGATATATATAGCTGCAGCTTCTAAAATCATTAGGCATAATATTTATTCCCTGCATCAAACCATATTAATCTCAGCTTGAATCCACGCAGCTTGATGGCATTTATAATATTCCATGATTAACAATACTGTAGAATTTTCTCAATGCAAATGTTAAGTAAACTTCATTTTTTAAAACCTAAACAAATTTAACCTACTAAAAACATGTTAAGTACGTAAAATTTGAGAATGTGTATAAGAACATTTTACAAAGAGGTTATTGATTTACTTTTTGCTAAAAATATTCTCTTAGAGATAAAGTTTATTTATGTAAGACTATAAATTCTCTCTCAACAGTTTTTATTTTTTAAAAAAATAATTTAAAAAGATGAAATGTCTGGGACTGGACTCTATCCAAACAAATATTTACAACGCAGTATTGTTAGGAGTTAGGACTATAATCACGGGATCACGTGCAGGTCATTTTGTGACTCGCAGAAGATGATAACAGTTGTTTTATTCTTATTATTTAATTATTTATTTATGTAATTACTTATTAAGCCGTTATTTATTTTATTATTTACAACTATACTAATCACTATATACTACTTGTATAACATAATAGTAGTAAATTCACGAACAAAATTAAGTTGTTAAATAGAAAAAATCCTTTGTATAAACATGCTAAACAGAAGTTTAAATTTTGACAATGTATATATAGAAATTAAAAACTTGATATGACAAAAATAAACCTCACTTCAATAATTTTAATCTCTCGAAAATATTAATCTTCTACTATTATTATAAATAATAACATAATAAATTTGGTGAGTGTATATATAGGTGTTAACAGAACAAACTAATGAATATTATATTCAATAGAGCAAGGTTATCTCATTGATATGGAATTTTTATAATAAGTATTGTCACTTTAAAATGGTTATTGTCACTCTTTTTTAAATATTTTTTAATTTTGAAAAATATTTTTTAATCAATCAAATTTAAGTATTAATATTGTCTGATACATATACATAAAATATTAATATATAAATATTATTAAAATAATTAAATATAAATAATAATAATTATTTTAGAGTTACAATAGACCTACTTTAATAAGCATTTGTCTTTATATATATATTGTATATGTATATGTATATTTGTGATTTGAATGTTATCTTTCTTTTGTATTCAGGTTATTTCTCTCAGTTGACGATTAAAGATTAATCTTTTTTATGATGAAAAGATTACTAAAATAAATACAACTACTTCTCATATTTTTTATACACATAACAAAAATTTAAACTTCTATCAATATACTTAAAAGTTTTAGATATTTACTAATTATGCGAAGCTTAATGATTTGAATGCTACTAAATAGTAAGAATGTGAAAATTCACCGAAAAAGGATATATAGTAAGAATGTGAAATGACTAACTTACAATTTTATATTGTATTCTATAAAATGCATGGCTATAATGAAAACGTGTTCTAAGCTCTTAATTATGATGACGTGCTCTTATATTAAACTTGATTTTTCAAAAAATCAAAATCAAGTGTGAACATATTTTTGTTTGTTTGTTTGTTGAGTTCCTTCATGAAACACGAAATCTTGAAATCTTGATTGAGCAGATTCTCACTTTCTCACGTACCAAACACTCTCAGCTAACAACGCTTTTTTTCATCCAACAATATGTGCCCAAAATAAATATAATAAATGATAAATTTTATTTTAAAATTAAAAAAAAAAAAAAAAAAACTGAATTCAATTAGTACTACTCGTCAATCTTGGGATAAAAGATAATAACACGCGCAACGGAAAGCGCGTGGAATACACGTACCAATAAGGGCAGCAAAATTACCGCTTTTTTCCTGCGGGTGGAGGGCACAACGTCCTATCTTCGCTAAGGCCCCACCTATGACCTGTTCCATTCACTACTTTCATTACTTCTTATTTTTTATTTGTTTATTCTTATAAACTTAAATGGACGTTTTTACCCTTATTTTTTACTTTTTTGGTGTTTCAATTTTGCAAATTTTTTTCAGAGTATTTTTTAACTGACAAACAAGAGATTAATTTTCAAAAAATTTATAGGATACTAATAATATGCTTTGTTGATTGGTTGGACTTGGATAATTATTAATTACAATAAAACTACAAAAATCATCATAAATTTTTAAGAAAACTTATTTTATTTTAAGGGGTTGTTTATATAGGATTTTGCTTTGGTCAAAAGTGATTTTAATTAAAATAAAAAAATATTAAAATCATCGCAAGTTTTTAAAAAAACTTATTTTATTTTAGGCAAAAATACAATTTTGATCTCTTATTTTTTATTCGAGGTTCAGTTTGGTCCCATAACTTTTTTAAGATTCATTTTTGTCCTTTAACTTCTGTTTTAGATTAAAATGGTGTTGTCGTTATTCCCTTTAGCAATTTAATGGCTTTTTGACGGCCCAAATTATTTTAAATAAATGGTCCAAATTGTTGTAAATCAATAGATCCAAATAAATAGATAACATAATGTAATAGCCTTAGTAAAATCGATTAAATTGATAATGAAAGTGACGATAGGGATCATTTTAGACCAAAAATAAAAAATGAGGGAGCCCTAAATGAATCTTAAAAAATTTATGAGACCAAAGTGAACATTGAGTAAAAGTTAAGAGAACGAAATTATATTTTTGTCTTTTATTTTAAAGGTTTGTTTATATAAGATTTTGTTCTGATCAAAAGTAATTTTAACCAAAATAAAAATATTTATTTCAATTAAATAACATTAATTTTTGTGCATTAATATATATAAAATATTGATAAAATTTTGATTTATCTTGATTTATGTTAATTTTACTAAAATTCAAATCAAATACTCCACACTAAATTTTGATTTTGAACATGGATCTTTGAGTCGTTTTGAAATAATGGCATTAAATTTCTATTAAATAATTTATATTGACTCAAGTGTTCGTAGTTATTAGCCTTTTTACCAATGGTTTTCAGGTTCTTTCACCCATAACTTTGATAGCATTCAAATTTCTCCCCTTATCTTGAGTGTTTGACCCTATCTTTTTAGCTTAAATAAAAGATTTAAATTAAAAAACAAGAGCTTTTGAAAATAAATTAAAATTAAAAGCATTTTAGTAAATACATTTAAAAAATTATAAGCTATTTTTTTTTTGTTTAGTTTTCATCCTCTCCATCGCTTACTAACAATCCACCTTTAGAGGCCATATTTATTGCCAACCATGAAAGGTAAGGTTAAACCTGAATCAAATTACATGAGACAGGTTGGGTCACCGAGCATGTTTCTTTATGAAATCCCTAATCATTCTCTTTGTTTTTTTAAAAAAAATAAAAAATTATGAGATATATTACTATTGCAATTACGAAATTATTTATGGTTATTCTCACTGTTACGAAATATATTTTACAGAATTCAAAATTATGTCATTATTTTTACTAGAACAAACTATTTACCATTTACTCAACAACTTGATATTAATGTTTTCGTTTCTTTTTTACATCGAAAAGGATAATGTTTACATTTATATACACTAAGAGTCTGTTTGGTGACTAGGATAACAAACTTAGGATAGGATAACTTATCATATCATGTTACTATCTGTGGTGAGCTAGCAAGATATGAAAAGCTTATCATATTCTACTCTCCAGTACAAAAAGTTATCCTAAAGGGGGTTGGGTTAAAGACTTAAAGGCCAACATGATAGGATAATAATTTTTATTTCCTACCTTATCCTTGCTTATAATATATATTCTTAAATTAACATTTATTTTTAATAAAAAATAAAATAAATTATAAAAATAAAAATTATAAATATTGATAATAATATAAATAATAATAATAATACTAATAATAATAAAAATAAATAATAATGAAATTAAATAAAAATAATAATAATAGTAGTAATAAAATAAATAATAATAATAACAGCACTAAAAATAAATAATTATGATAATAAAAAAAATAATTAATAATAATAATAATAATATCTATTCCGATATCCCATAGACACACCAAACACATGATAAGAGTTTATCAAGGCTTATCTAACTCTTATCATATCCTGTTGTTATTCAACCCTCTTATCATATCATGCCTTATCATATCCTCTTCACTAGACGAGCCCTAAAGATCGATGGACTTTACTTTAAACTGAACTTTATGTTCATTATGGACCTCTATTTATAAGCACCTAAATAAAAAATTAAATTGGTGTTCTTATTTATAAGTACCTACCACAAAAATGATAAACATTTTTTTAATGTTATTTTTAATTAATGAGAGTAATTGAGTTTAGTTTTACTTAAATACTATGGATAGTAGAGTTTGAATCAAATATGGGTAAAATTGTAAAGAGACCATTATTTTCTAGAACCTAATGCATTTTATTTTATTTTTTTTATATGCAAATACTCACATTCCCACTACGTACTATAAACTAAATTATTCTCTTATTCTCCCCTATCAAGATTCGAACATTGGACCTCCTGCTCTCAACTCTTATGACTTGGTACATGGCTATTTGAATTAAAACTCTTAATCCCTAATACATTTGATTAAAGTTAACATTTTTTTTCAATATATATAATTTTTATTTTAAATGTTCATAAATAACAACCGAGTGAGTGCTATTCAAAGAAGTGATTCAAAGAACGGCACTTTTCTATTCCAATACAAAAGTGGATACTAATGGATTATGATATGAAGTGCCACAATTTATAATCTATTAGAAATAATAGTTCTAAATTTTCAGACTAAATATTCTTATAAATTCTTTTATTTACTAAAAAAAATATATTAATTATTTTTCATAACTTTAAGACACAAAATATATTTATTTTTTATTTAATAGTTATTATACAAAATAATACTTAAAAAATATGTAAACAAATAAATAAAAAAATATAACAAAACTCGTCTATTAGTATTGGCATAAGAGTAGTAGTACTACTCCCTCCATTACAAAATATAACTAAAAAAATACCTATCGCACACTCCTTAAAAAAATTAGTTAAACTTATTAAATTTTATTGAAATCAAGTAAAAAGTATGTTTGTTTCCTAATTTACCCCTAATTATTAAATCTCTCTTTATTGTTAATTTCAACTTTCAACCACTAAGAATTTAACACTACTATAGAAAAGTAGAAAGTCTCTTCTCTCTCCTAGTTGGCATTAATGAATTATAGAAAATAAAAATGAAATAAATAAAAATATTTTAGACATAATTTAATTTAATGTAGTCAAAAAAATTATATTTACTTATAAAAAATATAAAACTTACTAAAAATTTATTTATATTTCGTAACGGAAAAAGTATTTTGAAAGCCATGACTTCACAACTTACCAAGGAAGCAGAAGTAAGGGGGCAAACATTAAAATAAAGTAACTGTATGAACATTGGAACTTGCAACTAGTTAAGTACACTCAAATGGAGATGCAAATCATGCAATATTGCAATGAATGTGCTTCAAGCGTCACACTTTTTTCTCTCCCATATTTAAAAAAAAATGTTAAATTCTTTTATTAAATTCTCGAATTAAATTCTTTTACTTCTATAATTTTAAATGGATTTACACCTGTGTGATGTGCAAAATGAATTAATTTTAAAATTTTTAATTATTTTAGGCATATCATTTAAATATTGTTATTTATTATTAAATAACTACTCTAGTTATTCTGTATGAGAAATTTTAAATAGTAACTCCTCCGACTCAAACTCGTGTAAATACACTTTTGTTGGTATAAATATATTTGATATTTGATAAATAATTAAAATTGAGAAAATTTAAATTTTAAAATAAAAAGTTATATTTGTAGCAATATATGTAATTTCTATGAAGACTAATATCTCTTTAATCTAATATGAAGAGTATAAGCAAAGTTTTTCAGTGATAGTTCTTTCCTCTATGATTTGATATAACAAATAGTATAATCTTTCGATTCAATTAAATATAGAACAGAAATTTGTAGAAATTACAAAGAAATTACAAACAAGTCATAGAATCCCACAATAGCAACACTGTTAAACTATAACATAAATAGAAAAGGAGGCCTTATTCCCGGGATTCAGGCTATAGGATGTAGCTATTTTAGTTAGCCTCTACCTAAAATCTAACAATTAATTTTGTTCCCTCCTTTTTTTTTGCCTCACTTGCTTGCTTTTATATTATTAAGATAAGATTAAGATTAAGATAAGATAATTATCATTTATTTTTTTACTAAGTATTTACTTTTTAGAAGATAATTGATACTCCATTCGGTCCTATATATAGGCCACTTTCTAGAAGAATTATTTTGTCTTTATTATAGGTCACCAACTAATTTATTAATGAATTATTTCCCCTTTACCCCTTCTTATCTTTTCAAAGATTCAATTAATAATGAAGTGAGAAAGAGAGTCAAATAAAAGAATGAGACATTAAATGATTTGAACATTTATTAACTTATTTACTCCTTCCGTTTTCAAATATAAACAAAATTTTTCACAATACTATGTTTTTTTATATAAGCAAATTTAATTATTTTCACTTGCATTTAATGAAAACTTATATGTTATACCCTCCACTCAATTCATTCGCTTATTTATTGTAGTGATTTTAAAGAGAAAAGAGAGTAACTTAATGGAAGATAATTTAAGAAAATAAATTGGCTTTTTGATAGACTCAAAAAAATTAAATGAGGCTAACTAATTTTCTTAAAGAGTGTGAGTTAGATAATTTTTGCTTATAATCGAAAATAGAGGGAGTATGTTATGTGTATAATTGGAAAATACATATTTTGCTAAACAAATTTAATGAGTTAACTATCATTCTTGGGTTCCGATGATTTAGTTAGAAGTGACTTATATATAGGACCAGAGGGAGTAATTGTCAAAATTAAGTGGATAGAAGAATTTGTAAGAGAATTGGTAAGAGAATTTAGTAAGAGTTAACTATTAAATGTGAAGAAGTAAAAAGAGATAATTTGTAATACAAATGACGTGCACAAGTGGGAAAAGTGGGGAGGTAGTTATACTATTGAGAGAAAATATAAGGTTAATTTTGACTTTTCTTAACTTTGTGCATGAGACAAGAACTTGTCATTTGGTTTAGTGGGGTACAAAAATTGGTCATTTTGTGCAGTTCAGTAACTCAAATTTTGTGCAGTTTCTTAACTACTTAAACATTGAACAAAATATTTTATACTATTTTGTACATAAAATTTAGCAAATCAAACGGACTCCTGATGTCCGCGACTAAAGTGATGTTCATATAGTGTAAAGTGAGTGACTAATTAAGATATTATACAAAGTAAAGGACTAAAAGACTATGTGATTACAAAATCAAGGACCATTTTAATAAATTGTTTAATAAATAACTTAAGGATAAAATCTAAAAGAATTATTGAATGTTAGCTTTTCATAAACTACAAGCTACTTTAAATTGCTTTTAATAAGCTACTAGCTTATAACTTATGAAAGTTATAAGTTATTACTAAACATCTCTACTAAGCAATAAACTATTATAGTAAGTCATAAACTCTTACCCGTTGTTTGTTTGGGGTGGAAATGGAAGGAAAGAAAATGCGAAGAGAGAAAGTGGGTAGAAAACACAATTGTCTCTCGTTTGGTTTGTGAGAGAAAATTAGGGAGAAATTTCAAATAAAGTATGGGTCCTACCAGAAAACTTTTCTCTCCAAAATGAAGAGAAAATTAATGCTCTGAAAGTGAATGTCCACTATTCATGGGGCTCACACCTATTTTCTCTCATCTTTCTCGTCATTTTCTCTCAAACCAAACACACTCATTTTCTCTTATATTTCTCTCACTTTTCTCCTCTCTTTACTTTCTTTTTTTACACTTTCTTTCTTCACATTTGCTCTCCTCAAACCAAACAAAGGGTTAAAGAATCTACTCCGATCTTTCCGATTTTGTATATAAGCAACTCATAGCTAACCTATGCTTATTAACAAAATTAATTAATTTCATTTAATATTGTTGATCTCACGAAGAAAAGGTAAATTTATTTCTTAAACTACTATCTTATTTTAAAAAAGAATAATTTCTTTTTATATTAGAACTTATGAAAATTAAATAAAACATTAAAATTTTATTATTATAGAAAAATTATTTAAATAATGCTTTTATTTTTTTATATTAATAATGCTTTTATTTAACACTAACATAAAGTTGCTTATATATGTATTTTTTGGTAAACTAAAGTTGCTCATATATGATATGAAATCAGAGTATAAGTTAGTGTTGCAACTTTTTTTAATAGTAAGTAGCAACTTTTTTTTCCTTCATCACTACGACTATTTTTTTTGAATAATCAATATGACTTTTCTTTTGATATTAAAGGTATTTTTTGTTGACAACTATAGATAAATTTCTTTGAGGTTTAAAGATTATTGGAGTAAATTTTATTTTTACCAACAAAATATTTTTTATATATACGATTAGAATTCGAATCTCAATCAATATGCTTAAAAAATCTAATTATCTACCGACTACGTGTGGTTTTATTGATTAAAAGATACAGTAGCTATTTGAGGGAGATTTTAGGAACAAACATGAAAAAAAATATATTCCGTCAACCAAAAACGCTAGAAGTTTGTGATGCTTTGTATCGATTTCTGATCACAGTCATTACGTGAAATTTACGAAAAAGTAATTGAAAGAAAGGGCAATAACGTCCATTAAAGTTACTAGTACTAATTTGAAAAAGGTGAAAAGGAGAAAGAGAAAGAGAAAAAAAAAAAAAAAGAGAGTGCTGAAACAAAACTAGTATAGCTGACCATGCAGTATCACAGAAACAAAACTAGTATAACTAACCACCACTTCCCACGCGCTACCCCTCGCGCGTGACATTCCCTTTCCCTTAAACTCGTACTAGTTGTTGAAGAAGAAGAACTTCCTTTTATTCTCTCTCCTTCTCTCTCTCTTTCTCTTTCTCTCTCTCTCTATCTTCGAAACGCAACAACACGAACTAACAACCACCTCGCTCGTGTTCGTGTTGTTGGGGGATTCACGAGCATAAACCCTTGATTCTTCACCCATTCTTCCCTCTAGGTCAGTCATGATTCACCTTAAACCCCCTCTTTCTTTTATTATTTTTCGCTTTTTTTTTAGCTTTTTTCATCGCAGATTCGTTCTTGTTTTCCACCTTCCACGATTCCTTTTTCCACCTCTACCTTAGCCTCGTAATTTTGGCAAAAATTCGCGCTTTTATTCTTTCCTAAATTTCCCTTCTCGCAATTCTTTGTTTTTTTTAAGAAATAAAATTGACGTGGAGTTTCTCTTTGATTTTTCCCCCTTTTGTTATTGTTAGTTTGCGCAATGCGTGTTGGAAGAGCGGTTAAATCGTGATGTGTGCGCTTTTATTGGGCTCCTGATTTTCTCTTTACGTTCAGTTTCTTCATTTATTTATGTATTTCTATAACGCGCTTTTGTTATTTCGTTTTGTTTTGGAATGTATTAAACAAAATAATGGTAATAATAGTAAGCTTCTATTTTCTATTGTTGATTGCAGTTAGGTATTTTCCATGATGCATTGTGGGTTTAAGTCAAATGGGAAAAATAATGCAGCTGTATTAGTCTGTTTTTTATTTTTTAACTTGATAATTTGATATCTTTTTTATTTTTATTTTTATTTCATAGTTGGTGTCATGTTTTGGTAGCCTGAATTATGGTTCTTTATGTTGCTTGTTTGTTGTGATATAATTCATGAGCTGCATTTTGGCATTGCTGCATAAACGTTACTTTAGTTTTTGGTGAAGGGAAAGAAAACATAAGTCAACAATCTAAGAAGTTTTTTTGATGTGCTTGATACTAAGTTGTTTGTTCTGATCTCATGGAAATCGGAATCTGTACTTTAAGCAAGCTAGTTGCTCTACTGAAGTTTTGGTTAGAATAGATACTGTTTGTTGAACTCTTTGGTGTGATAACATGAGTCCATGTCTTAATTGGAGAATTTAATTTTTTTGCTCATCCGAGAAACCTGTGGAGTGATAATTTTCACATAACCTAAACTCCCTTCTAATGCTGTTTTATCTCTGCTCGTCAGACAAGGGCCATCCGGTTACAGTGTTCTGTACCTAAACATGGATTTAGAGGAGAAGTTTCTTGCTAAAGGTATGTTTTTGAGCTTCTTCTTTAGTCTGCTCTTTCAGTAGTTACAGGTTGCAAAAAAGTATTTTTCCCTTTTTTCTGCTCTTTTGTCATATCATTGTTATACTTTATAGCCCCATGCTTTTAACTTTTGTGTCTGTTTGATCAATGTGTTTCCTTTTTGTTGGTCCAAACCTGAAATTTGTTTGGGTTATATTATGCAAAATATTATAATAATGAGCTTAAAATTGAGTAATCTTGGCATTCTACACATATAGTTGAGGTCAAATCTGCTGTATGGCTATTTTAATAAATGCTGAACAAATATGTTTACAATCTGGTATCGTCCTATTTTCCCCTTAGTGTGACACAGCTTTGGGAAGTAATTATGGCTATGGAATGCATAAAGGTAATATGGAATTCACTTGTATTTTCTTTTGTTACTTGGAAGTTGGAATTGTGTGATACTAAATAAAAAATTCTATTTTCCTTTAGTTAAATACAGCTGCTTCACTTTTTGAAACTTAGATGGTACCTTATTAAGGAAAATATTAATGATGAATTATGTGGCGTAAGATGTATTCAGATTTTCAGTAATAAATTAGGTAATGCTGTGGAGATTGTCCGCAAAATCAACTTGAAAAACTTCTTTAATAGGATCTTTTTGGTCTTTCCTGTTATGTTTATTCAGAATATGAATATCCATTTAATTTTTCCCTTAAAACCTTGGTAATATAAATTATGGCCTATCATGATTTTCTGTTTTTATCTTATGATATTATGAACTGTTAATTCAATGATATGACTTTCTGTTATGGATGAAGTATAGTTATATAGAATTGAAGGGCATATGATCTTCCCAGTTTAAATATACATTGTCAAATTTGATGGTGTTATCAATGCTAAGTGTTCAGTGTGATTATTGAATTTAGTTCTTGCTTAGACAGCTCGTGTAAAAAATGATTCTGTTGTCTGATTTGTCTGGTTGGCTACCGAACACAAAATTCATTTTGGGTGTTAAAAGTTATTCTCCCATTACTCAAAATTACTTTTGATGAACCTTCCAAGATATGCAACTCATTCTGCTGAAGATAATTATTTCTGAATGCATTCTACTTAAATTATTTACCAATTATCCTAATATATGCCTTTTATTGTAAAGTAGGGTATGATTTTAGCAGAGCTGCCAACATGTGTTGCTGAATGTATGCTACAATATTGCCTATTTCTACGGTTCAGTTTTATGTGAATCTCAACAAGTTTATTATGTAAATTGAAAGAGAGGTACATCATTCCACATGCTGTCAGTATAGGTTGCTTTCATTAAGTAGACCTTTCAGAAGATCTTGGACGTAGAAAAAACGCTATTTGATCAAATTTGTCATATAGGCATGGTATTTAATTGCATTTGGGATTTTGGGAATAGTTCAGCCTTGTCTTCCACTGGCATGCCCAGGATGTAACTGTAGATCCAGTAATCAGGAATCAGATATTAGTCCTCTGCTGCAATTTGGTTCAAAATTTGCATATAAACTAGGTGATTTTTTTTGTATTTGGGTATTGTTCACCTTGTCTTCCACTTGCATGGTTACAGCCATTTTTAACGAATCAACCCATATATGGCACAAATTTCACAGAAAAACTTCCATTGGATATTCGGTTTTCTTATGATCATACTATTTCATATTTCATATTAAGGTGAAACTGATTTATAATTGTTCACAAAAAAATATTTAAGATGAGTGTACAATATACTTATTAAGAGTCAGAGGATATTAACTTCTAATTGTGTAACTATTGACTGAGGATTCATTGAGATGTGCATAATAATAAATTAAAACTTAAATCTTTAGCACGTGCCACTATGCCTGAGTAGACTCTAGTCTATATAAAGGGTTATTCCAAACACTAGCGGTTCCACATTGACCTAGGATTCTCCTCCAGGTGTTGCTACGTTATTGCCTTTAGTGATGCTCCTCTAGTGTCAACTCTGTCAAGATATCTCTATTCTTTATCTTTTTCCACAGTAGGGAGGATCTGGTGCTTACTAGGTATTGAATGTCTCATTCTTAACTTTTCTTCACATTTCCTCTATTTAGTCCTTTTGGTATTTGAATTACTTAGGAATGCTTATGTGCACATATCTTTTATGCTTCATGTCCATGGTTTGAATTGCTGAACTTTTGGTGTGAAAATCTGTACAATGTTAACAGATTCAAGGTACCTTGGCTTTTAATGTTCCTACTTTCTGCTAAATTATGATCAATTGTTTGTTCAAGATCTGTGCAATTGAATTGTAAAACTTGATTTCTGGTCGTCTTTCTTGGTAGTTATCCATCTTGAACTGAAATAACAGAATATATTTGGTTTTTGTCTTTTTGTGTGTGGCTATTTCTCTTTAATAGATGCATTGTAATTACCCTGCTATTCTTATATCTTCAGTGAAACCTGAATTTGATGGAGAGTATAACATGGTCCTTTTTTCATTGGAGCAATGTGGCCCTGACAGAATTATCATGGGTTTTTCTGAGGACCTTCGTTATGTTTTAAATATTAACCATCAAATTTAATGATACAACACTGTTATGGCTTGAAATAAATAATTTTCATTAACTTTAAAGTTAAATTTGATTTATTATTTGTTGTTTATTTTTACAACTCTGGATTTCTCTTCTGTTGATCAACATCCATATTAGAGTTTAGGTTTTATGATTTAATCTAGTTAAAATCTCCTTCTGTCCGCACCGTAGACTTACTCTTGCAGTTGATTATCATTTCTGTCCAGCTTCTGGTGTTCAAAGCCTATCTTCCAGTGTGCAAAGTACTCCAGAAAAAAATGGCCATTCAGATGATGCTTCGAGAAGTTCAGAACTCCTTCAGGAGTTTCTGAAATCTGGTTCAAAGAAGGAACTTCTACGATCGTGCTTTGATAAGAATAAAAAGAACGTTTCTTCGAAAACTAGAATGGCTGAAACTAAGTCAACTAGTAAGATTATCAAGAAACAGGACACGAAAAAAGTTGCTGGTCTCAGCAATCAGTCTTCTAAAAAGCAAAATCGCAAGGGAGAAAATCCCACGCGATTCGTACCAGCTCTTGATCCACCTTCTGATTTTGGACATTCGAACTCTTGGATCTGTAAAAATTCTGCTTGTAGAGCAGTTCTATCCAAAGATGACACTTTTTGTAAAAGGTGCTCTTGCTGTATTTGCCATCTTTTTGATGATAACAAGGATCCTAGTCTTTGGTTGGTATGCACATGTGAATCTGCTCATGGGGACTCCTGTGGGATGTCTTGCCATATTGAGTGTGCCCTTCAACATCAAAAAGTAGGAGTAGTTGATCATGGACAACTGATGCAGCTAGATGGTGGTTATTGTTGTGCATCCTGTGGTAAAGTTACTGGGATACTTGGGTGAGTAATTTTCTTCAACTGATATATGCTGGATATTCTACCACTATTGTTGTTTGTTGTCAATATAGGCAGGCTTCTATTGAATCATTCTGATTTTGTGTTTCAGCAGTGAAATGTGTATCAACCTGCAACAAGTAGATATACTGTTAAATAAGAGAATCAAAAAAGTCATTTTCCAATGTTTCCTACCTCTCCTCTCCATTATTCACTTACTTGACATTTTTGCAGTAATAAAGCAAACTTCCACCCGCAGTTTTCTGCTATGTTACTCTTTTTTTCCAAGAGAAACAAATTCCATTTTGACCTTTCTCAGTTCCTTTGATTTGATTGTTGAACAGAAGATTGGGGGTGCCCCGTGCTTGTTACATTTAAACCATTTTTTGACTTATGTGTTGGTGACTAAATTTTTATACCTGTTTTGATGACATCAATGGTTCATATTTAATGATGACAGATGTTGGAAGAAGCAGTTAAATATAGCAAAAGATGCTCGGCGTGTTGATGTACTTTGTTACAGGATATATTTGAGCTACAGGCTACTGGATGGGACTTCAAGATTTAAAGAATTGCATGAGATGGTACAAGAGGCAAAGGCTAAACTGGAAACGGAAGTTGGTCCACTTAATGGGGTTTCTGCCAAGATGGCACGCGGCATTGTCAGCAGACTCCCAGTTGCCACTGATGTACAGAAACTCTGCTCTCTTGCTATTGAGAAAGCTGATGAGTGGTTGTCCGCCAATGCAAATCCAGAATCCAGAGGTTTGAACTATTGCTTTTTTTCATATATAATAATATAATTTGTTTCTGCTTGCCAGGCAATTTCATTTATATGGTATATGAATTTGATGAGCTTCAACTCACAGAGGGTTCACTTCCTGCCGCCTGCAAGTTTGTTTTTGAAGAGGTAACGGCATCCTCAGTCAAAATCATTTTAATTGAAATGTCAACTGTATCTTCTGAGGAGATTAAGGGATACAAGCTCTGGTATTACAAGAGTAGGGAGGAATCACACACAAAAGATCCTGTCTGTGTATTTCCGAAAGCTCAGAGGAGAATTTTGATATCCAACCTACAGCCTTGCACAGAATATACTTTTCGGATTGTATCTTTTACAGATACGGGTGACCTGGGTCATTCTGAGGCTAAATGTTTCACCAAGAGCATTGAGATTTTGGAAAAAAACCCATCATCATCAGTTACAATGGATCATAAAAAGGTGAACCTTCAAACTGGAGGCAATTCTTCTGGCACCAAAACGGAGCCCAATCCCACAATGGCAGACTCTGGATTTAAGGTCCGAGACCTGGGAAAAATTTTGCACCTTGCTTGGGCTCAAGAACAAGGTTGCCTTGAGGGGTTTTGTTGTGCTGATACAAGAAATTGCTGTGGGCAAGGTGAAAAGATCAAGCCTAGCAACCCCGAAGAACAGTTGCCTTCAGTTTCACGCGGCCTAGATCTAAATGTTGTTTCAGTGCCTGATTTAAATGAAGAACTTACACCTCCTTTTGAGTCTTCCAGAGATGAAGATAATGGTTGCACATTGCAGCAGGCTGTTGAGGCAGACGACGATGCTGCTTCTCATGATCTTGAGAAAAATTGTGTAGCAAGATCACATGGTAGTGGTGGTTCCCAAACCTGGACCCATGGACCAGCTGGAGAAGTGCCAGCTGTTGACTCTCGCGTCGATGCACGTAGGAAAAGGATGGCAAGCACAACCGAAGAGACACACGATTGTGACAGTACTTTGATAAATGGATCTCCTCTACACTTATCTGATGGTTCTTTCTCCTTAGATGAGAACTTTGAGTATTGTGTGAAAGTAATTCGTTGGCTAGAATGTCAGGGTCATATCAAACAGGAATTCAGGTTGAAATTGCTGACATGGTTTAGTTTGAGATCAACAGAGCAAGAACGTAGGGTGGTTAATACATTCATTCAAACTCTGATCGATGATCCGAGTAGTTTGGCAGGGCAACTAGTTGACTCATTTTCTGACATTGTATCCAACAAGAGGCCAAGAAATGGATTCACTAACAAGGCCATGGCAGCAAATTAAGGGTGTGGCATCCTGAACTATTGCTTTTCCTTGATTGTTTTTGAAGTGACTAATCACCCTGATTGTTTTTGCTTTCCTTGTGCAGGCATTTTTTTTATTACTCACCGTGATTCATTGTTATTCGGACAAGATTTGTCCGGCTAAAAGGATTCGCATTGATGATTGCGGAGACAGTAACTCATTTTTCCTCGGAGGAGGATTCTTTGCACGTGAAGTATCAGGATGTAGAAGGCATTTTACTATTTTCTAGATTGCTGCAATTATTTTTTATTATGCATTTAATCATGGAAGATATTAGTGTTGAACTTTCTTCTCATTAGTTTCATTTGACAAGCAAACATGATATGATGGCAGATTTATTCATCCCTTGTCATTCTTTTGTTATCATTGGTGTTTTGTTACCTACTTCTCATTTAGCATGCAGATGAAAAGAGCGAGGCTACTGCTACCGCTACCGCTACCGCTACCGCTACATAACGAGGAACTAATTTTACACGTAAAGAAACGTTGGGGGTTTGAAATTCACATTTTTAAATATCAAGGACTAAGCTTCTCGTGGCCTAATTTAACTTCATGATTTGTTTTTCTGTTAAATATATCAAACATGAAATAACATCACAATGTCCTATTCCTAGTTTGAAATATAGCTCGTGTATGATAGACAACACAATCGTGAAAGCATCAAACCTTTGAGAAAACATGGTTTATACAATGAATCGACCACTTAACCAAGCATAGAGGCCTGTTTGTTGAAGTTTTAATGACAAAATAAAATTTATTTTAGAGGAAGCAAAAAAATCTTAACTTCTGCTAGATCTGCATTGAAATTGATTCCACAGGATTAAAAATTTAACCAAACATTTAATATCTGTTAGCCAAACATGGTTGTTTCTTTGACTTTATTCTCATACCAAACATTTTTTTTTGTTTTATTTCAGCTTTGGATTGCTGTAGAAACACCAAAGTCTTTTTGGTTACTGTATCCAAAAAAAAAAGTCTTTTGGTTACTTGTGATGTAATTATATGGCACACCTTGTGCTGGATAATTCTTTCTCTTTCATATATATAAATATATATTTGTTCTTTTGGCTGATAAGAATAAATAAATAGATTAGGTGAAAACTTATTTAAAAGTATATTTAGAGTGTATTTGGAAAATATTATGTAAAGCTTTTTACAAGCTAAAATTTGAGCATTATCAAGGTAAAGCTTTTGCTTTTAATCTTCTTTCTTTTTCTAAAATTTAAGTTTCTACTACAAAAAAACATTTTTTATATGATTCAAACATAAAAAATTATCATAAAAATTGTTTTTTTAGCAAAACACTCCCAAACGAAAAATAATTACGTTATAATTGATTATAACAATAATTCATTCTACGTACAATTAATTCATGCAATAATTTACTCTTTCCGTTTTAAAATATTAGTCAATTTAGGGGATTTCACATGAATTAAGAAGAACAGCACAATTAATTTTTATAGAATCTAACAAAAAGTGCTTAGGTAAACTAAATTAGTCATTGACTTTGAGGTTTACTCAATAGCTATTGGCTATAAAAATAATAAAAGTGGAAAAAGTTAATAAATATAGCATTGGTAATATAAATGTGACAAATATTTTGGAACAAATTTTTTTACTAAAGCGACTAATATTTTAGAACGGAGGAAATAATTTTTACACCTAATCCAAACACAACAATGATTTGGGTCATTCAATTATTATTATTATTTGTTCTTTAGCCCCCCCCCCCCCACACACATATATAATCTTATCATATGAATGGTTGAGATTGAATATTAAAAAGTCACGTGACTTTTTAAAAATTCACATGATTTTTTTAAAAATCTTTGTATTTTAATCTCTACAATTTATGAAATGATCTAATAGTTGATATTAACTCTTCTTATCCCTCACAATAACACGTGCTTTCATTTGATATATCCTCGTGTATATATATATATACCAATTCTTACACCAATCAATAACGATAGATCGAAGTTTTTTTTACGAAACCCACCGTTGGATTGAATCTATTTATCATATAGATCATGTGTACAAAATTTGACATCAACCCGAGATCGTTTAATACTCCATCAACACACTTGTTATTTTCACGATTCTTAAAACTATATTTTAAGTTAATTTTTTAGTACGTTGATGGAGTATAAAACGATCTCGGATTGATGTCAAATTTTGTACACGTGATCTATATGATAAATAGATTCAATCCAACGATAGGTTTCGTGAAAAGTAAGAATTGGTGTCAAACCAATTAGTGTCATTTGATCCTAACCCTATATATATATATATGGGTTAGGATCAAATGACAACATGTGTCAAACTTAGTAAAATGACACCGGTCATAACTTTTTATAAATATTAAATTTTATTAATGCAACATGTACCAATTTTTAGATTATTTAATTTGTATGGCACGGGGTTGTTTTAGCTTAAGAGTTAACTATCAATTTAGTCCTCTAAAGATTATCTTGTCACCAAATTAGTCTTCTAAAAATCATCTTTATCGCCAATTTGGTCCATGAAAGAACTTTGTCACCAAATTAGTCCTCCAAAGACGTGTAAGTATACCGAATTAGTCCTTCAACGATTTGAATATATCAAATTGGTCTATGATAGAGGACTAATTTGAGGACTAATTTGATAGACTTTTAAATATTTGGAGGACTAATTTGGTGACAAAGTTATTTGAGAGATCAAATTGGTGACAAAGTGATCTTTGGAAGACTAATTTGGTGACAAAATTCTTTAGAGGACCAAATTGGTGACAAGATAATTTTTGGAGGACGAAATTGATAGTTAACTCTTTAGCTTAACTAGTAGTCTTAGATTTAAGTCCTCGGCATGCAACTATATTAAATATTCAGAGGAAGAGTTTTGCTTTTCATAATGGTCCTACCTAATTTAAACAGAATTGTCTCGAGTAAAAGATATGTGTGGTCTAAAAAAATGACTTTAAAATATAGTTTTTATAACAGTAAAATCAGTTTTTTTTGGGTTGGAGATAGTAAATTTAGTTTTTTTTTTTTTTAAAAAAAAGATCAAACCTTATCTTAGAAAATGGGCCATGTTAATTGTTAAGTAAATAGAAGGACCCAAATCTTCAATCTAAGAAACGGGCCAATGAAGCCTATTTCTATCCCTAATAGTAACTCAACCTTTCATTATTGCTGTTTTGTTTTTGGTGAATTCATTATTTCTATCCCAAATCTAATAATAATAATAATAATGATAATAATAATAATAATAATAATAATAAAAATAAAAATACAGCAGCAACTGAAACATGAGGCTCAGAAACTGTCACTCACCTCACCCTTCTTTCTGTGTCTCTCACACACACACAATGCAAGTTCTTCACGCTCCATCTTCACCCCACCTTTCTATCCAAACCTCTAAAGCTCCACAACTAAGATGGGGTATGCTCACTCATTCTCTACACCTCCTTTTCATATCATATTCTCATCAAAATTCTTCCTTTCTATTTGCTCTTGCAGGTTTTCTTCCTTCTATGAATGTAAAGTCTTCACCTTTCTTCTCCATTCACTTTTCTCTTCAGTCCCAATTGTGGAGCCCCCATAGAAGGGCCATTTTGAGCTCTGCTGCTACCAGAGCTGCTTCTGTTGAAGGTAATTTGATTTGATTTGATTTGATTCCTTTTTTATTTGCATGGAAGATGCTTAATTGTACTAGTGGACCTCAACTGTGTTAACAAGTTTTGAAATTTATTAGGTTATGTAAGCAAGGTTATGGGCATTGTGAACATCTATCATCAATTATGAGTTAGTTTATGGATGTGTTTTGTGATGAAAAATTCAATCTTTTTGTTTCTGGGTTTGTTGGGTATGTCTGTACAAATGTAAATCCAATGCTTGATCAACCTTATGCTCATGAGAGCTTTGTTAACTTGTTACCAAAATTCTATTTTGGTGATATACTTCATTTCTGCTGGTTAGTTAGTGTCTGTTTGTTTAAATTTTTTATCACCACATACGAACTTTGAGAGAAAGCTAAAAAAATATGCTTCCGTTAAATTGTCATTCTAGGAATTCATGTTAACTTGGTTAACACTAGACAAGGACATTTATTTTGTGTATAAATAAGCTTTTCAATTTTCATATTTATCATTTGTATAAATATGCAGTTGGAAATTCTTCAGCATCAACTGGAACAGCTGAGGATGATGTGTTGAAAGCCTTGTCACAGATCATTGATCCAGACTTTGGAACAGATATTGTTACATGTGGATTCGTGAAAGATCTTCAGATTGATAAAGCTCAAGGAGAGGTCTTAAAAAGCACAGGCCTGAATTGAAACTTTCTGCAATGCATGTAAATGATTATGTTCTTACAAAACTTTTTTCCTTTGAATATCAGGTATTGTTTCGGTTAGAGCTCACTACACCAGCATGTCCAATCAAGGACGTGGTAAATGACACAACTGCCATTGTTTGAGCTATAGATGATGTATGTTAGAGTGGCAATATTTCAATCATGATTGAAATATTGCATCTACATTCTACTTTCCATTATAAAGAAGGAATTTTTCTCACTTTGATTGAATATATTTGCATTACAGTTTGAGCAGAAGGCGAATGAAGTGGTGGCAAGCATCCCTTGGGTTAAGAATGTGAAAGTCACTATGTCTGCACAGCCAGCAAAGCCTTTATTTGCAGAGCAACTTCCAGCAGGTCTACAGACAATTTCAAATATTGTGGCTGTGTCGAGTTGCAAGGTTGATCTTTTCGGAATGTTGGTCTTGTTGTATCAATTTTTTTTCCATGAATTCATCCCCATAAACTGTTTTCAGCGTATTTTCATAACTCATGAGCCTCCTAGAAAAGCTTATCTAGAGAAGTTGTTTTTAGCTTATTCAAGTCAGTTTCATAATTTTACTTTTAGATAAGCTCTCATTTGATTAGAGTTTATTGTACAAGTGTTAAATTAAACTGTTTATCTAAGCGCACCTTGAACACATTTGAAGACAGCTTCTGAAGAAACAACTATTAGCCTGTTTGGTTTCCTTCACTTTTACTTTTGCTTACCTTGATTCATCACAAAACTTAGTTTGGAGGCATTGAAAAGCTTAAACAAACATAACATATACTGTTTTAACTATAGGTTGAACCTAAAAAAAACTCTAGGTGGAATTATGAGCCTATCTATTTACAATGATTTGTGCTTCATGTCATGAATTCCTTTTATGTCAAAATGTGCAGGGGGGTGTTGGAAAATCAACTGTAGCAGTAAACCTTGCTTACACTTTGGCTGATATGGGTGCTAGAGTTGGTATATTTGATGCTGATGTTTATGGTCCAAGCTTACCAACTATGGTCTCTCCTGAAAATCGACTATTAGAAATGGTAACACATGATAAATCAATTGATTTACAGTATATATAGTTGAGCAAATACCTGCAAATGTAATTGTTCAGAGTCTTGTTGCAGAATCCAGAGAAGAGGACCATAATTCCAACTGAATACATGGGAGTCAAGTTGGTCTCTTTCGGATTTGCTGGACAAGGACGTGCAATTATGCGTGGCCCCATGGTTTCTGGTGTCATTAATCAACTTCTGACTACTACTGAGTGGTAATACGCTTCTCAAAAGCATAAAAAAATACTAAGCAGAGAATAAGGAAAAAATTATTTCCTATACTGGCTAAAAAAAACCGTGTTACTTTCTAGGATTTTGCTTTGTATTCATTGTGTATTGCCATTGTTAACTTCTTATATAATTTAAGTGCATTGGTCTACCCCAGATCATGTACTGAAGACTGAAGTTAACATGTTCATATAATAATCTTTAAATTCTGTTTTTTTGAAAAATTAGATTGAAGATCAAATGGCTTTTGCTTGATATGTTTTCTACAAAATGTAGGGGTGAGCTGGATTACCTTATTATTGACATGCCACCTGGAACTGGAGATATTCAACTCACTTTATGCCAGGTTCTGCACTTGTGGACTAATGTTGATCTATTTCATACTTTCTTCTCACTCATTATTCCTTTTTTTTTTGGCACTGCATTTTGGTCTATTTTTAGTTGCTAATCCTCATTCAATTTTGACTTTGGTTGCATATTTCTTTAGATAGTCCCATTATCTGCTGCTGTAATTGTTACCACTCCTCAAAAGTTGTCATTCATTGATGTTGCAAAAGGAGTACGGATGTTTTCGAAACTTAAGGTGACTCTTCTACATCCTGAGGGCATAATTGTTCCATTCTGTTGTTTTCAGCTTTTGTACTTATATTTGATACTTGTGTATATTTTTTGTCTGTTAATGCATAAGGTGCCTTGTGTTGCTGTGGTGGAGAACATGTGTCATTTTGATGCTGATGGAAAACGATATTACCCATTCGGGAGAGGTTCAGGTTCTCAGGCATGGATAACGTTTCTTATTGTTAAAATTTTATATGCTTCATAATCTTCAAGGAATGTTTATGATGCTTAACACAAAAGAGCCAGTGGCACCTTTTTTATGGTTTCGTCGTATTTGTATTTTCAGGTTGTTCAGCAGTTTGGAATACCTCATCTATTTGATCTCCCTATAAGACCAACCGTATGTCACATGCTACTTCATCTTTTATGATTCAAACCTTTCTGCTCTGCTCTCACTTTTTTTAGTACGATACACAATTTAACGATATAAAAGAGTTGAAGACAATACTACATACTTCCATCTCCCACTCTTACTCCAAACTCTTTGGTTTGATCCCAATGAGATCACTAATTTCTTAGCGTTAAAGCTATCGCTAGTTCCATCATCGACGTATTATAGGCTAGTTCCATTGATTAGTGATAATGTCATGCGGATATTTTAAGTCATTTTCAAAATCATGATTAGTTCTTTCTTCAAATAGTTTAATTAAAAATTAAAGCAACTTAAATGTAAAGTAATACTGATCTTGAGTTGATATAGACTCATCTTATGTCTCCTTTCTTTTTCCGGTTATACAGAAACAGTTTTACTAGGAGAAAGTTTCTGATTCGGCATATCCAAACCATAGTCCATATTTTCCTGATATAAGCTGTGTTCAGATCATATGCAGGAGAGAGGAAGATTTAAAATGAGAAAAACAAAGTATACTAATTTGGTATCATCTGGCAGTTTGAAGGCATTCTGTATTTGATATGTTTTGACAGTAGTAAATCACCATAAATAAGTGTGCTTTAGCTTGCTGACTTGTAAAATTTCTGATTTGGATCCTCTTCAACGCTGGATGGTCCAGCAGTTGGCTTCAGCAATATCAAAACCATTAATTTATTTATACACACCGACCATGTAAGAAAGAGAAAGAAAATGAAGAGACCAAATTCATCCATCCAGATGCTGGACGGTCCAGCAGCTGGAGAGGATCCAAACACTAAAATTTCACAGGAGCATTGTTTTGTGACACATTAATTGTACAATACATAACGAATTTGTTTACTTCTAAGATTTTATGTTTTTACCAGTCTCAGATCCTCTATGTTCTTGCTATATTTCTAAATGACTGAGATTTGAGAACAAGCCAACTTTTTTTCTAAAAAATTGTTTCAGCTGTCTGCTTCCGGGGATAGCGGAATGCCTGAAGTGGTGGCTGATCCTCAAGGTGAAGTTTCCAAGATATTCCAAAATCTAGGAGTATGTGTTGTTCAGCAGTGTGCCAAAATACGCCAACAAGGTATTCTATTGCTGCTTGATGACATTTGAGATGAAAATATTTCATATCAAATTGATTAATAGCAAGCTACTGAAGCATGTTGTTCACTTGTTTGTAGCTGGTACTAATTTTTACTTTGAAACTTTGTTGATAAACAATTTAACAATTCTTTCCACTAATATGAATGTCAACATTTCAGTTTTTCTTAAGCATTCATGCTTTATCTTTTATTGAAAATATTCTGCTTTCAATTCAGTTTCAACAGCTGTCACCTATGATAAATCCATGAAGGCAATCAAAGTTAAGGTACCAGATTCAGATGAAGAATTCTTTCTGCATCCTGCAACTGTGAGACGGAACGATCGCTCTGCTCAGAGTGTGGTATGTGGTTAATTAGGAGACCAATTCATTTTAAAAATAATTAATTCAAACTTATAGTTAAAAATTAACATTGTTTTTTGCTAATATATTATTTTGACTCTTTAACGTGTCGCTTTAATCATTGCAATTCAGTAAGCTGAAACCAAAGTTTCTTTATGACATGGAGAAAACCAGAATTCCTAAACTCTGGTCTATTTTTGTTTTGAATTGTGAAGTAAAAAAAAATACAAAAAACTTAGAGATAGAAGTTGAAATCTATGCTAATCAGGAATTTAAAGTGGCTGGTTTATGAGATTGAATATTCTGACAGAAATTCATACCAAATACTTTGAATGCCAACGACTTAAAGCCAAAAAAAAAAAAATAGTTGCTTTCCAAGAAGAAAAATTGCACTTTGTCACTTTGACCAGTAATCAGTGTTTGGTTGAATTATGTTTTTTTTGAAAGACTAAAGTGCATCAACAGGGATTCGAACCGAGGACCTGCTACTCAAAGCAGGTCACATCAGCCATCCGACCAACCTGTTGGATGCATTTGGCTGAATTATGTTAATGTATGCATGGATCCTTTTCATCTCATATGAATTACTTTGATTTAAAACAGGATGAATGGACAGGGGAGCAGAAATTACAGTACGCCGATGTTCCCGAAGATATTGAACCTGAAGAAATTCGGCCGATGGGAAATTACGCCGTTTCAATAACTTGGCCCGACGGGTTTAATCAGGTGATATATACGTCATATATGTTATGCCTGGCGAAAATTAAACGTTAAACTGTAAATTACTAGCATACCAACTGTTTTCTATAGTTGATTTTTGATTTGTGCCCTATGATGCAGATTGCGCCTTATGATCAGCTTCAGACGATCGAGCGGCTCGTCGATGTTCCTCAACCAACTGTACAAGCTTAATATTTTTTGCATTGAAAACAAAATATGGTTGAATTGTTGTAATTGTTGGGAATGTGCAAAGCCATTCATGTATAATAGCTTCAATAGTCCTTTTAATTATATTTCTCATTCAACAAGTAGGTTTATTGGTAGAGTTTCATAGAGCATTTACTCCCCATGTTCTTCTCTTACTTTCTTCTGTTCCATTGATAAAGCATTTATTCATTTTTCATCTGTGAACCTTAGTTTAGTTATTTTGACAGAAATATTCATAATTTTGATAATCTACTCTCTTTGTACCATAAAATCTTTTTTCTCTAGCTAATAGTAATTCATCTAGTGATGTGTGTTGCCTCTCATTTGCAACTATCAATTTCACTTTAAGCCAAAAGAATTGAAATATTCATAACCTAAAATCGATTTTTGCAAATCTCGACCGATCAAAAGAATTCGGCCAATCTCGGAACCATTTAGAAATAGGCATGGAACACGTGACAACAAGGGCGCGTGGGCCATGCGCCCCATGCTTGCGATCGTTGGAGGTGTGGCGCTTATCCGGCTTGCCTCACCTCACCTATAGAACTTTTCCTTACATATTGGTACTTTGTAAAAAATTTCACTGACTTGAACGTGAAAATCCTATATATCATACTCACTGTCCACTTACAAAAGTGCATTGTCGCTTATCAAGAGTCTTCGATTGAGGATTGTGAATTTTAATTTGGTTCGTTCAACAAGAAGAAATGGTGGTGAAAGTGAATTATTGAAGTGTAATAATAATTAAGAATTGTAAATCCTGCATTTTATCATTATAATATCACATGCACTGGCTTATATATATAAAAAAATATCATATGCACTGAGAGTTGTAAATTAAGAAAGTGAACTATTGAAGTGTAATACTAATTAAAAAAAAAAAATCCTAATTTTTCTAGTCCGGAAAACTCGAAGATGGTCACGGAACTTCCCCAAAATCTAGGATCATATCTTCAATAAATAAGGAGAAAGTTGATAGTTGATGTTGTGCATCTTTTCATGTTCTTTTTTGTCGTGTTCCTCGTATTATGAGAGAGATTAAAATAACAAAACTTTTTAATAAATGATGGTAAAATAATAGTGTATGATCCAAATCCGTGGATCGTAATATAATTTTATTGTATCTATCTTTCTTATAACACGAAGAATATGACTAAAAAAAAATGAAAGAATCCAAATCTGTTCTTTCTACTATAGTTTGATACCATAAATGTGGAATAAATTTTGGTTACTAGTTTTTTCTTTAATGGCAGTTCATGGTGTCGGAGAGAGATACGCATTTATTGGACAGGCTCTTTCTCTTTCACATATTAGCTCAATTACTTGCTGTGTGGATATTCATATTTTAGGAAACAATAAAACACCGATTCTTTAAACACGTACAACTTTACACAAGTTAAAAATCTTTAATTAAAAACCTTTATTGGAAAACCAATTAAAGTATTTACTGTATCAAAAATTATGATAGGTTCTTGTCAAATAGGAGTATTTTATTGTTTTGCAGAGTGCACGTGTTATAAAAACCAATAAAGAGTTACGTGGAATTGAAGGAGTATTAAAAATGAATGCATTGGTGAGTGAGAATTGAAGGAGCCGGGCAATTAATGGAAAGAGACGCAGTTGGAGATATTTTTCTGGGACCAGATCAGAATTAATGAAGTTTTAATTTGGATTTGGAAGTTGTTTTAATCAAAATTCAAAATCAGCATTCAGCAATAGTGGCTACATATGATATATCTAAGTACATTTTCACACGCAAGTGGTTATGGCATCACCACCTTTTCTCCTTTATAGGTAGCTTTTATTTTTCCAGTTACTTTCTGCTCCTTCTGCTCTTTTCTCAACCTATGGAGTTACTAATTTCGATTTAGTTTTGATAGTGATTAATAGATAATTAAATTCTTTAAACATATTCATACATATTTGAATTCCAATCGTGTTTATAAAAATTGTTTTATTAAGAAAGACAAAACATTAATAGAGTAAGAATTTTTTATCCATAAGTTTTAGTCCTGTAATGACATGAACCAAATCATGTATATGTTATTCTCAAATTGAATTTCTCATTCTAGGGTTGAAGCCTATAGATCTAGAAGCCTCGATCAATTAATTGATCATAATAATTAATTGATTAAGGGGGTTCTACATCACACTTAATGTGTCTTACTTCAATTTATAATATCTAACTAATGTTGGGGATTAAAACGCTCTACAAAAAGCAAAGTTAGTGACTAAATTGCCTATTCTCCTAAGTTAAAGACTAAAACACCCTATGTGTTGTATGTCAGGAACCATTCTACTATATAACTCTTTTTTTCTAAGTAAAATACACTTACATGATTTCAAATTAAGAAACTGTTATTCAAATTTTACTCTTCGAACACCAACATAATATTTTGGGTGCAAATAGTTGCTTTATTATGGCATGTGATATTTTTTTAGTATAATCACATGCATTCTCTTGTTTGAGCGTAAAATGTTGACATCATGATAAAAATATGAGTTCTGATTCATGTACTCATAATTTCAAATTAAGAAACTGTTATTCAAGTTTTACTCTTCGACCACCAACATAATATTTTGGGTGCAAATAGTCGCTTTATTATGGCATGTGATATTTTTTTAGTCTAATCACATGTATTCTCTTGTTTGAGCAGAAAATGTTGACGTCATGATAAAAATATGAGTTCTGATTTTTGTACTCAAGATTTTTTTTACTCAATGTATTCATTGTAGTTACATTAGTTATTTTGTTGGTTATAGTGTTTTTTCTGATTTTGTGGTTACACGTGTAGAAATATGTGGTTACAACGTAAAAATAAAAATTCTACGAAACTTCTACGTATGTAACTAGATATTTTAAAATATGTAACTATGAATATAAATTAAGTACGAAAAACATGAGTACGAAAATTTTTTTCTAAAAATATCTCTCCTAGCAAGAGTTCTTTTACGTCCGCAAGAACTTGAACTTCAAACCTCTTGCTTAAAGAGAATAAGCACATATCATTTGAACATACTGCCTATTAATATTATGGTGTGTGATATTGTTATATGGCATCTACTCTAGAATCACCTTTTGCTGATAACTCTTATTAGATTAACAAAATATTTATGTATATTATTAATTTAATTTATTAAATCAAACGGTTCTATTATAATATCATAATTTGTTAAATGTGTTTTTAAAAAAATGAGAGATTGATGTTATCCTTTAGAAAAAACGCGTGTAACATTATGCTGATTAAAAAAAACATTTAATTAAAATACAAAAAATGAGATACAGACACAACAATATAATATATTACTTTTCGAACATTAATAGTTAATTAGTATTTGGTGTGGGCACAATTAATAAACATTATAATTTACTTTCGTTTAAAAGAAGGTACATATCCAGAGTCGCATAGGATCGTGTGTAGCGCTGGAGATTTCCAGCAGCTTCGCTCAAGAAATCCTCACCGCTCGATTTATTTTATTTCTATCTCAAATTCGGTGTCAAAATGAATGAATGGCTGAGATATTATTAGACAGTGCTAGAGGTTAAATATATTAGAGAGATTTCAAATCTATCCAAAGTCTCGTACCAGTATTTTTGAATTAAATACCACTTTTGTATTTGATATTGTTATGTTTGTTATTAAAGGATTAATTTTGTTTTAGTTTTTGAGGTTGTATTTTGTTATTGAAACGTTAATTCACCGATTATACAATTTCACATTAATTCCTTAAATTTTAAAAAACAATTCATAGATCTGTTTGATATATAAAGTTCAATTCAATATTGTCCTTAATTGAATAACTTCATAGATGTAACTTAATAGCATAGTGTAGTCTCATGGAATAAACTGAATTTTTATTAAATTTAAGGATTAAAGTGAATAAATTTGACAATTTCATACACTAGTATAAAAAATACAGAAAGCTTTTGGAGCTTAACATCCATATTAGAAGGAGAGGAAAAGAAGAGTCTTTTAGTAAATTTAGTGCTTTATGGAAGTTTTATGAATGTGTGATTCGTCATTTCTTTAAATTTAGTACACTCACATGTATCCAATAGTTCTTCACATGATAAAATTGTTGGTTTTACTATGTTATTGCTTTTGTTAAAAATCTTACGTGGACTAGAGATATGACCATTTAATAGTATATAAATGGTGTGACAACTTCGCTGAGTAAATTTTTGGAAGTGAGTTAGACTTGAAGCCCAAATTTAAGATAGTATCAAAGTCTATTTTAGATCCGTTATTGGGCCACCCATGAGAGATGTATTGAAAGTCTCACTTTATTGGGTCATCTGTATTTGTCTACGCTCCAAATATTCAGTCCTTGACGTGAGTGAGGGGTGTGTTAAAAGTCTAACATTGACTAGAGATATAACCACTTAAAAGTATATAAGTGATGTGATAATCCTCCTTCTATAAAATAACTCTCAGGAGTGGGTTAAACCCAAAGTCCAAATTTATGATCAAACATGAGCATTGTATTTTATACTATAGTTTGTACTTTGTTGAATCTTTTAATGGACAAGCATTCATGACTACAAATACAACTCGGTATATGAGTTCATGCGTGTAGGCCGACCAGCGAAACTCGCAACTTGTAAGGGCTTTGTCTTAAAAATTATGAACCATCTATAGAGTAGATCTTTTAAATTGTGGGTCAGAAGAGTTTGGTTTGGGGTAGTTGCATGATAGACATTTTGAAACCTAATTATCTCTATTGAAAACGCTAGAATTTTCAAGTTGGGCTAGCCTACGAAACTCAACCATCTATAAAGCAGATCTAACCGATTAGCTTGTTTAAATTGTGAGTCAGAAGAGTTTTAGTTTGGGATAGTTGCATGATAGACATTTTAGAACTTAATTGTCTTTGTCGTGAACGCTAGGATTTTCAAGTCCTTATGAATACATAAGAAGTTCATAATTTGTTTCTAGACTTTGGTTATCATGTTAAAGATTTAGGGGATAATTCATGTGAGAAATATGATTTTACATGAGAGTGAGAGGACTGAATCTTGACTCATAAATTTTATCATGAATGAATGAGATTAAATGTTTTAAGAAATACATCAAAGTCATGTGACTTGTTAAAAACCTCACTTAGCTTAACTTTTTAAAATTTATTGTATTTTAACATTAATCGTCCAAAATAAGATCAAATGTGTGAAATTTACTCCTCTCATTCTTATACAAAATCATCTTTGTCACTTGACTCGTATACTATGTTACTTAATTTGTAGTTTATAGTATATTATTATTACACGTCTTATATAGCCCAAACATTGTTAGTCCATCTCATTTCAACCATCATATTTTACTAACCAAAGAAGCACCAACACCATTGATTTCATCGTACATTGTCAGATTTGATCTGAGCTTTAACACTTGCTCCTCTGTTTTCTAATCTTTGGTCCCTTGAATCTTGAGTCACGCTTGCATTTGAATCATTTCTTCAACATCTTGGAGTTTCAATCCAATTCACAATGTAAAAGATATTTATTTTCTATTTTGGATTTTATTTTCTGAATTTGCCATATTATTTGTGTCTCATTTGAGCCATTTCAATATTTGAAGTATTAACAAGTTTTTTTCTAATTTTTTTATTCATATTTTTAAAATTAAACCAAAATTAGAAAAAAAAAACTTGGACTAGTTATTTGAAATATTGAAAAAGTGAATAATATGACAAGTTTAGTTCAAGATTTGGACTCAATTTTTTTCTCAACGTGAATCAATCCAACCAATAAATGGACAATTTTGAAAAGTGAAAAAAACTTCATGAAGCATGCCTAGAGTGAAAATTGGAATAGACAATTTTTTATTTATTTATTTATTTTATTTTATTTTTTTGTGCTCGTGGCTGCAGTTGCCTCATCCGGAAGGAAGAAAATGGGAAGTTTGGTGAAGTTTAATGGCCAAAAGGAAAAATAAATAAAAAAATAAAATAGAGAAAAAAACTCCAATAGCGTAGAGCATAAGGACGTGTTATACTCTCCGAAAAAATCAGGTTTGAACACTACTACAGAAAATATCAGTTGAGATAAATGTTTATTTATTATTTTTTATTATTAAAGAAAAAATTAGTCTTTTTTCATAATAATATGATAAAGATACTCAAAGAAACCATAAAAAACTTAATATAGTAATTAAATAATTTATTTTTGGGTGTATCTCTTACCTAGTATTCGCTGTCTCACAGTGACTAATCTCCTTGTTGATTTGTAAGCACTTCAAATGGTAGGATAGTTAACTCAAAATTTTAAAACTGCTCCATGCTCAAGGCGAGGATAGAACCAAACCCCTTGGTGTTTTTTTTGGATAAACAAAAGAAATATTATTAAAAAGAGCATAAGAAATGCTCAAGAAATAATAGAAAGAAAACTTGAAGGAATGACAATGGATAAATAAAGTCAAACCATCAAGCAAAGAAATATCACAATGTTGCACAACCAATCGCAACATAAACAAGAACCCAAACATATAAGAGAATTAGTAGACCAATCCAACATAGAAGCTTGAAATCTAAGGTCTATTGCCTTAGTCCATAACCAAGAACGAACATTTACCATACTCTACACACAATAAGTATTCTAGGATTCATCTTTGAATATGACGTTATTACAAGCTATCCAAATAGTCCAAACTACATAAAACCAAATCACAATCCGCTTCCTCCTCTTCTTTTTGTGAAGTTTAAGGATTCCCCAAAATTATAAATAAAGAGATCTAATATCATTATGTTAAGCGAAGGCCATATCAAACCAACACAAAACATGTGACCATAATAAAAAACTTTATCACAATTGAGAAACAAGTAAGAAGATGATTCCGGACTATTACCGCATAGGAAGCAGCTATCTTCAATGTTCAGCACTCCTCTTTTAGCTAGACTTGTCTTACACGACACACGATCATGCAACAAACACCACGCAAATGATGCTACCTTCGTCGGGACTTTGGCATGCCAAATTGAATTCAAAATAACGTTCTTTGGAACACTTTTGACACAACAGTGTACTGAACTAATAGAGTAATAACACGTGTCCGAAAGTCTCCAACGCCACAAGTCTTTTTTCTTTACCTGCAAAGAAACAGACTTAAGCTCCGCCAGGAGGTTAGAAAGCAATATTTGTTCTTGCTAAACAAAATTCCTTCTCCAACCCCAAGCCCACACCCAATTCCCATCCACCCATAAGCCACCCTCAAAGACGAAATGAATTTTGACAATTGCCAAATCAAAAGGAGGACTATACTTCTCTTTAGATTCACCCCATCCCTCAACCATCTATCATGCCAAAAATCACAAAAACGACCATTACCAATATCAAGAGACAGATTATCATGAAATCATGAATATAAAGGTAAATTATTTCAAAAAGACTACACAAATTTTTTGATCACATAAAACCATCTCCACCACCACTAGAAAAGGGAATACACATAGTCATCATATTTAAAATGCAACAACCTCACCCACAAAGCTTCTCTCTCAACCTTTATCTCCAACCCCACTTACACGCCGATTCCTAAGAAACCCAAGGAATTTTTCTCCTACTCTCTCTACCCCCACCACAAAGACAAGAACGCAAAAAAAAAAAAAAATTGAAGAAATGATATCTTTAGAAAATTTGAAAAATAATTCCATTGATATTTATAAAATTGATTTTATTAATCTCTACACCTCTCGCTGCGTCAATTCTCTCCCCCTCCCTATTATCTTAAATAAAAAATATTTAATTTTTTCTATGAGACTGTCTTCAAAATTTTATGTACAAATAATTATTTTCACAATATATCCTTATTTCAATCTCTTTTATATAATTAAAAAAATGTATAATTAATTAATTAGAAAGAAATTGTCTATCAAGTAATAATAATTAAGAAAATAATATAATTATATGAAAAGATAGCAAAATTATGAGCTCCAATATCTTAACAGATAATTTTAAAAATTACTATGAATGTTTAAACTAGTTTGATGAATTTATTTAAATTAATTAATTTCTTTAATTCTTGTATTTTTTAAAGATTTTATATAGTAGTAGTGTACTAAAGTACAAGGAGGAAATGTTTACTTCGATGATCTTTACGTCTCGAAAAAATTAGCCTTCGACTATCGGCCGAAAATATCTTTGATTCACCCAAAAAGTACAAGGAGGAATAAATTGAAAAAGAAGAGAGTTATAATGGGTAAAAAGGTTGACATTGGAGTTATTCACATGGCAGCAAGTGTCACGGCGCTATCAACATAAAACGACAAATGGGACCTTTTCTCTCTATGGAGTCATGTGGACCCCACTACCTTTTTTTCATCCCTTTAATTAATTATTAATTATTAATTAATTTCTAAAAGCTGCCCCCACCAACCATTTCGTGAATGGATCACCATTAAATTATTGTTCTATATTTTATATTTTATTTTTTAATTTATTTATTAAGGTTATGGACTTATGGTTTTCTTCGCAACACAATCCACAAACTATTACGCTCTCATTCTTCTTCTCTTTTTTTTTTTTTTTTAATTTCTTGGTTGTGGGTGTTTTTTATTCAGAATTTGTTTAGTGCATAATTAATATAGTTTACAACGATTTAATTATTTTTAAAATTTAGGTTTGAGTCTAACTCAATCCCAAAAACTAGCTTGTAGGATGAGGTTTGTCACACCCTTATAAACTCAACAATAGCCATATCACTAGCCGATGTGAGACTTCTAACACGCCCCCTCATGCCCCAGCACTACACAGCTGGAGCGTGGACAAACAAACGGGTGGCTCAATAATATGGGACTACCCAATAACACACGCAACAAACGAATCTAGGATAAGCTCTGATACCATCTTACAATTTGGATTTGAGCCTAACTCAATCTCAAAAGCTAGCTTATAGAATGAGGTTTGCCACACCCTTATAAACTCAAGAATAACCATATCACTAGCCGACGTGGGACTTTTAACAATTATAAATAAAGGTGTTTGGTAAACAGAATTTTCAAGTTCATTTCAAACTTATTTTGCTGTTCAGATTGACGTGTGATTTTTTTTAATTCTTTTAGCATATTAAGTAACTTGTTCTTGTGAGTTTAGTGCAATATTTGGTGGATTTTAGGATACATTACTTTTAAAGTGGTGTACCATACACCAATAGAAAAATATGAATTATACGTGATTTTAAATTAAATGTATCATTCCGTATATCTTTTATTTATTCATATTTGTTATTTATTAGGTTTTTTTAACCCGTTATAGGTGGATTTTAACATTCAAGTGGTGTATTATATACAAGTTATGAAATTATATTTAATTGATTATAGCCTGTTTAAAAGAAAAAAATCAAAGAGGTATACATACACACAAAATACGTAATTTATTATTATATTAAATATTTTTGATTAAGTTTTGTATACACTTTTTTATGTGGTGTACCATACACCACTTAGAACGTGGTGTATGGTAGAAGGAACCATAATATTTTGTGGACAACAGATAATTGTTTCGTGTGAATTTAATTTTGTGAAAAAAATTAATATCTACTTTCAGTAATCAATATTTTAAAAAGAGACACAAAATAATTAAACTTAAATTATAAGGTTGAAATATATTTTTTTATGGTAACTTACGAGATTTATAATTGAAATAATAATGGATCCCATTTAGGTCATAATTTAGTATTATTTGATTTTTCTGAAGAAAAAAATTAATTGGGTGAAATATATCCAAATAAATTATAATATTTTTCTTTTTAGAGTATTCATCATAAAAAATAATGACTAATTATCTCTAAAAGAATTAAAGCTAAATTCACAAGAAATAATTATTGAATGGCTATACCAAAACCACAATAACTTGTTTTCTGCATTATGTAAAAGAAAAATAGTAAACAATGTTTTAAGAGTATTTGTTAAAAATATAAAAATGAAAATATTTCATTGAGATTAATGGTATTTATTATTCCGAAAATTGAAATCCTACTGAAATGCTATCAATACCAATAAAATATTTTCACTTATATTCTTAACAAGTACCCTTAAAATACTGTTTAACCAGACTATTCATTGAATAGTACTTTTAATGAAAAGAAGAATGTCTCACATAAGGGACGAGGAAATGGAACATTATTTTTTTATTTTTTTATTTTATTTTTTTTGCTATTTTATATTTTAATTTTTACTTACAACAAACATATATATAGTATGTGGATTATATTCAATGAATAAAGAAAATGCATTATTCAAGCGAAATTTCAAAATATACAAGATGTGCAAGTTTGAATTATTTATTATATATATATATATATATATTTTCTTTTATTTTAGTATGTAGCCTACTAAAAAGTGGATGATCCACAACAATATCCCACAGTACTCCTAATAAATGTCAAAGCTAATAATAAATGACTTCAACTATCCCTCAAATTGATAATAAATTCGCTGATGCTAATTTTAAAAGATTTTTAATTATATTGTACAAATATGCAAAGTGTAAATTAAATGAAAAGACAACGATGTCTTCTTGTTTTCTTAGCATATTAAGAGTATTTTTTTCATAGAAAAATAGAATAGCTGATATCGAATCTCTACTCATATACGTATATTCTTATGTGCTTACCATCTAAACTACATGACTGGAACACATTAAGAATATTTTAGTTGATAGTCTAGCATTAGTTATTTTGAGGCATAAAAATTATTAAAATAAGTTTTCTTCTTTTAATAATTTTTGAGGCATAGAATAAGTTTTCTTCTTTTAATAATTTTTTTTATATATACCGTCAAGATTCGAACTCTAATAACGATATTTTTTTTTTCAGGCTTAAATTGGTAAAAATAATTGGAATCAAAATAGCAACTATATATTATTTCTCTCTTAAACAATAGTTATATTGTAGAATATTCTTTATGTTAATTATATGAATTTTTTTAATATGTGTAATTTTGAATAAATTAAAAAATTAAAAAAAAATTATTTCATTAAAAAGCAATATATTTATTATAGTATAAGCTCTAAATTCAGTAAATATTTATTTTTTTATATAAAATACTTTTACTTTTAACTTTTTAACATGTGCAAGGATATATTAAAAAAAAACTAGTTATATTGTATAATTGTTTTCAATGTTGCACATATTTATTAGTATTATTATATTATATAAAGGAGTTTCAAGATTGGCTTGGATTGAGATGAAGATATGTTCAACCGTTAATTTAATTTTAGGACTTATTTAGGAGAGTTTATTGTCGTTTTTATTGTCTATTGCCAATTATTTTTCTAAAACATTTTTTAAAACAAAATTAGTTAAAACTAGAGTATTTATTTTTTTATTCATAGAAAAATATAATAACTAAATATCAAATTTGAATACTCACATATGTATATTTTCATTTGCTCACCATTTGAACTACTATATAACTGGGACAATTAAAACTAGATTATGATAATAAACTATAAATTAAATGTATGATAAAAAAAATATAATGGTATTATTAGTTGAGGGAATTTAGAATAAAAATAGCAATACTCAATAAAAATTTGACATAGACACTTCCCTTTTATTTAATTGAGTTACAACATTTAGACGCTATTAGGACTAATAGTAAAGCGGCTTAATTGATAAAAGAAAATAATCAAGTGATATTACTATTATCTAATGATTAAAATTGTATTTAACACATGTTTGTGTAATTTTGTCTGTTGTTATTACATAAATGTTTTTACTAAATTAAGGTAGTACTATATTAGAATTTTTCTTCAATCAATGACACACTCTGTTTGTTGATGTAAATCTACATGTAGTGTATGTTTGACACCGAATACAATTTCAAAAATTAATATAATTTGAAATTAGATTCAACTTCCTTTAGAAAAAAATAATTAAAAACTTCCTTTAGAAAATAAAACAACTTGAGATTTAAAAAATCAGCACAGTTTCACATCTCATATTAGACATACTTTGAATTGACTCCATATATTTTTTTTTGGTGACCTAGTGTAATATAATATTTAATATTTATTATATATCTTAAAAAAAAATCTTAATTACTAGAATTTTTTATACCTTATACCAACATGACAATACTCTGGTGTTAAATTAATTTATTATGAATACATTTTAAAACATTCATGAATATTTAAAACCAAAAAGTTAAATCTGACCAACCACATGAAAACATCAAAACCAGCAAAGAATTAGTTCAAGTGATACATAATTAATTATTCACGATCAGGGTGAGAATTTTTTTCTATAAATGATAAAGTGTTTCCCAGTGAAACCAATTTCATTCTCAAATTTCATCTGATAGTAAAGACTAATGATGCGCCGTGACCTATCCTATAAACATCCTTAATCCTATTACGTTATTCTCGGGTCGAATAAGATTATTTTTAATGAAAAATAAACTTATCTAATTTCGGGAAAAAAAAAAGAGAACATGGCAATTTCTAGAACACAACATAGTGAAGCACCCCCACTAAAACCCTACATGTTTTCTTAATTTTTTATTTTTAGTTTTTTGACAAAAAATAAAAGAACCATTATTTTTCATATATTGGCTATAAATAGGGGCCAGAGGAACACACAAGAATAAAAACCACACATTCTTCTCTAATTACTTAAAAATTTTCTCTCTGTGACTGTAGCTTCTGCCTCTTATTTTGCCCTCTCCTTATGGAACCCAAGAACATTAAGAACCCAAACTTGTTGTTAGAACAAAAGAAACTTTCAAATGTTTTGAATGCAAAAATCCAAGGATTAAGTACAAGCACAGAAACTATAGTTTTTGCTCATGGCTATGGAACAGACCAATCCATATGGGAAAAAATAACTCCTTTTTTTGGTGAAAATTACAGAGTTGTTCTGTTTGATTGGGCATTTTCTGGAGCTGTGAAAGATGAGAATCTCTATGACCCTTCAAAGTATTCTTGTTTGGAAGGTTTTTGTGATGATTTGGTGAATTTGTTGGAACAAATGGATCTCAAAGATGTCACCTTTGTTGGTCATTCCATGTCTGGTATGATTGGTTGCTTGGCCTCCATTAAAAAACCTCTTCTCTTTAAGAGACTTGTTCTTATTGGTGCTTCTCCGAGGTATTCTTTCTTTCTTTTCTCTCATTCTTTTTTTCTTTCCAAGACTTGAGTTCGTTTAATAATGATTAATTTTAGAGAAATAATCATTTTGAAGAAAATGGCAAAAAAATATATCAAATTTCTTTAAATAAGTGGAATCAACACATTTTGTTAGTGAGATTTTTTTTTAATTTCTCAAGTATTTCTTAATCTATTATTTAAATTGAAGATTAATCCTTTAAATATACGCATATTTATTGTTTCGATTAATACTCTCTTCGTAGGTTAAATTAATCTGAGTTATTTTTAACCTGTGAGATTGTAGCGTGTCTTTATCACTTTAGCAACATTCTTGTTATTTGCGTGTTATGGTTAGTTGGATAATTGTTTTTGAATTAAGAAATAGAAAATTTTCTTTTGCCATTTTTCATTTAATGTGAAAAAAACTACTTTTGAAGCTACTATTTTTGGGGCTATCAGTCTGATGAAAAGAAGTAACTCTTCTGATTATTTCAATCTGATGCATAATAGCATTATTTTGGGTTAATATATTCTTAGTCATGATTTCTTCACCGAAAGTGACTTTTTTTAGATAAAAATAAAAAAATGTATGACTACATGAAACACACTTAAATTTTTATCAAATAAAAATATAAGGGAATATGTACCTAACATTCTTTTATCACTTATATCAAAGTAAACCTTCACTTTCGTTCTTCAAATTATATATTTTAGAAACTTTTATGAAAAATCACTCATATTGATTCTAAAATGGTAATTTACTTTCTTTTTTTTTTTACAGTTTTACCATTTTCTTTATTTGGCTTCATCGAATATGCATTTTTTTCCCTTTTCAAGCATTTTTTTTTTAATTTTTTATTTGTCTCACTAGTCCCATCATGCATCCCTGTATTGTTTTGAGTTAGCCTTATTGAGGTATATGCCATTATTTGTTTCTTTTATTTTGTCACTTTCTATTGCAACGTTTCCCCTTAGTCACAACTGTATAATTGTTTTTTTTTTTAGGGTTTGGAATATTATTTTCTCCCAAAAATTCTACCTAGGACTCTTGTTTATTTTAGGAATCTATAAAATCTATATAGTTGTGATGGAGAACAGACACTAACTAATCAACACTATTCACATAGAAAATGCACCTAATTTATTGGGCCACTTGTAAATTTTGACCTTAAAAAGATAAGGATGGAGCATTCATGCCCCATTTTTTAAGATATAGATTTTTTAATAAAGTTTCTTATGTACCAATCGGTAGTGTACATTCATCATATACACTAAATTTTTATGATTAAATCAGTATATAATTTAATTAAATTATTATATAGTATAATTTAATTATATATTTTTTAATTGTTAATCACATAAAAATATATGATTAAAAGTTGAGAAATATGTAGTTATTAGATAATTACATAATAATTAATTAAATAATTTTTTATATTTAATTGGGTATATATAATGTATATTATCAATAATTTGTGTACACAAGATGTTACTCTGATTAACTATTAAAATGAAGCAACCATTTAAAAAAAAAAGTAAATAAAAAATATATAAACCAATCAAAACATGTGGTCTTGGCAGGATTGGGTGAGGGAGTCGGAATTTATTTTTTGTATTATTGTGGCAACCTTTTTCCACTGTGGTGGGTTTGATGCAAGTGATGCTTTCATCCATTAATATACTTCTAAGAATAAGCAGAGCAATGGGGTCAGGGTAATTAATTCACAAAATAGTCAAACAGTTGATAAATAGTTAGTGAAATATTTAAAACATATTAACAAATATTTGATAAAATTCTTTTCTTTTGGGGTGTATAAGGGTATTCTACGGCTAACGGTCGTAGATTAATTTTTTTTGAGGCGGAGAGATTATTGAAGTGGGTATAACTTCTCTTAATAAAGTCTTTTTTATGTGTATAAAATTTAAACTCCTATCAATATACTTAAAAAACCAAACTCTACTAAACTTTGTTATTGGTAAAATTCTTTTATGTATCGTGGAACGCATAAATCAATTGACACAACTAGGTTGTTTTATTCTATTTTAACTTGTGATTTTAAATTTAGGTTATAAGTATACAATTGTGTTAAATACTCAGCCAGACCTTTACTGTTATTTACCTATAGTTTAGAACAAAAAATTACTTTGGTAATCTTCAATTTTCTATGTCTTTTTTTTTTTTCGTCTGTCGACTAAAAGATATGCGCGTGCGAAAAAAAGTTTCATGACAGAGTGAGCTCTAACTAACAAAAGAAAACAAAACTTCACTTTCCCATCCCACATTGCTGACTTGAATTATTTGGGCACATTCTTTTGATAAAATCTTATTTAGAAGATTGCACTTATATACATACTCCTTTTGAAATTTGAATAGCCGGCCAAGTTAGTTTCATTTACAAATCCAAAGATCTGGATTAGTTTTTTTATTATTATTTTATTATTTTATTATTTTAGATGTTGGTGCCTAAAGCAACACCCTTCATACATGCCTTTATACCTAATTAGTTATGAGCACATCAATTCGTCACTCATATATCTCTCCATTATCTTATTCTATATTATTTTTTTTATAACCACAACTTTTCTAATCCTTAAGATGAAACTAATCTCGTTTGCGCTGCATGACTAGCGTTGGTCCCCGAGAATTTGGCATAGGTAGGATTCGAACACAGGTTATCCCGCCGTGAATCGTCCAACTTAGTAGGATCTTATACCGTTAAACCAATCATTGGAGTTATTCTATATTATTTAATTTAGGGCTAAAGATAGATAGTTAAAAATAAAAGCTTTCCTTTTTTTTTTTGTTGAAACATAAAGTAATCTCTAATTTGTGAGCTAATACTTAAAAGTGGATCCAAGGCTTTTGAATGCATAAAAAAGTAGAAGCAACTAGTGCAATCGGTTAGGTGAAAGTTGATTAACATTGAATTTGATATTTTTCCATACACATACTTAGAAGAAGAAAGGTAAACTGAAACAAATTATTTTAAAAACTAACATATAAAAATGAATGAAGAGAATACTAATAAAATTTGTGTCTTTATCTTTTCGAATAAAAGCTTTTCACTTTTAGTTCTTTATCTAGAACATAGTCGAAGGTTTAGCATAAAGATGTAATCACAGTTGAGATATATCAAAGTTCGTTAACAAAATTCTTAATATTATTGATGTGAATTATGATTCTACCATAGTTTTTTCAAAAATTCTCAAGGAAACAAATACTAATAATCCCTTTAAATTTTTGCCATAACACACAGATATATCAACACAGATGACTATGAAGGAGGCTTCAAGAACTCAGATATTGAACAGTTATTACAAGACATAGAATCCAACTATGAAAACTGGATTTCTGCATTTTCCTTACTAGTAGTGGATCCAAATGATGAACCCTCAGTGAACAAATTCAGAGAGTTCTTGAAGAAAATGAAAGCTGAAGTTGCAGTTTCCTTGGCGAAAACAGTGTTCTGTAGTGACTACAGAGAAATACTTGAAAAAATTGAAACTCCATGCACAATAATTCAAACTTCTAATGACGTTGTGGTTCCACAGAGTGTAGCACTTTACATGGAGAAGAAAATTAAAGGGAAAGTGACATTGGAGATTATAGAGACTAAAGGGCATTTTCCTCAGTTAACTGCTCCTCTTCAACTAGTTGATGTGCTTAAGGGTGTTCTAGGATTTGGCATTGGTCAAATTTAGATGTATGTATGTATGTATGGAGCTTATTAGGTTGTATGGTAGTTAAGTTAATTCTCAATTTCATTCCTTTTGTCACCTTAGTTGTTCTTGTTCTTGTTCTGATTTGATTGATGTAAGTGTTTGAGGATTATATGGTTTCTTGGCCAGTGCTGTCAAATAGTTTGCTATCTGTTCATTGATTTATTGTTTGGACTTTTTAATTAGTTACTATGTTCATTAGATATATGGAATTATGTCCTTATTATAAGATATATTATTTAAATTACACATACTAATAATAAAATTTGTTAGTTTTGTAATTTTTTTAAAAAAATTGTGTTTAGTAATATTAAAAAAAATTATGTTTAGTAATTAGTACAATAATAAAGTCAAAGCATTTAACGGGAGAAATTAAAGAATAAAACTATATAGTAATTTTTATGAGATTTATACAATGCCTTATAATAATACTATCTAAAAAACTACCAAATTCTTTTAAAATATGCTTATAATAAAGACCGTTAAGAATAGTACTCTTTAATTTTTATTCTTTTTTTTACTTGATAGTTGACACTATTATTTTAGTCCCATTAAAAAAACAAAAGCTTTTTTATTTTATTATATATTCATCTCTATGGTTTAACACCATTTTTTTTGTTTTAATCCCTAAGTTGAACAATAATGTTGACTTAAGATACATCATACAGAAGACCTAACCTTTTCATACAAGGATTAAAAGGAAAAATAGTATAAAAAATGTTTTTTTTGCTAACCGGAGAATTCATTCCTTCACACACACAGGCAAAAGTCTAAGAACAGAAACAACAAGAAAATTCTCATCTGCCTCAATTTTTACGGATCATAAATACTAAAACACACAAAGGTGAAACTAAAAGGCAAACGAAATAATTATAGTAGATCAACCAATGATACAACAGAATAAAAGATACAATCACTAAAATTAGATTCGCTCACTAAGAGAGATGAAAATCGAGCAGCAAAAAGAAAAAAAAAATGTGAACTTGAATTAAATGATGAACTTATCATAGATTAATAGTAATGGTTAAAATGTAAAGATTGGTTCATCTAGAGACTAAAATGAAAACGGTGTAGTTTGTATAACCTTTTTGGCATCTATTCTTTTTATATAGTGACAAACATAAGGGATGTGAATCCTGGTTTTTTTCAAAGTTAGTTTGACATGAATCTTATCATCCCAACACATGATTTGCGCCGCATGTTCTTTAATCTTTCAAGTGTAGTAGTTGCAACAAGATTAAATCAAATCGCCGAAATGTTGACTTGATAAGATCTAAATGTCAAACATTTTGCATGGAATAATATTTGGACACTTTCTCAATAATTCTTGAAAAAATAGAATACAAAATAGGGATTCACATTGAAGACAACATTATTGGAAATGTACAACAACCTACGAGTTTAAGATAATGAATATTAAGAACAACAGTAACTAAGAAAGAAAAACATGTGAATAGTTATGATGCTTTGTGTGTCACTGTCATGAATAATCTCCAACTCTTAAGCTTCGTAACAGATCCAAATATCCTTTAAATTCAGGCCTCATGAATCTGCAATATATCACAACAGACAAGTGTTAAGTTCCACTAAATCCACCCAAAGAATGATCTTTTGCCCTTGGGATCTAAGAGAACACAAAAAATTAATTCACATGTTACTTTGAATACAGTACAATCATAATTATAGAGCTCGTTTGTTTATACTTTCACTTACAACTAAAAGTATTTAGAAAGTAAGAATTTCTCACTTCGGTTAGATTTGCATTAAAATTCAAAATTACTGTTAGTAAAAATACTTTTTGTACTGTTGAACAGGCACAGAAAAGTTGGCAATGACCAAAACCAAACCTCATATGAAGAATGTAAAGATTTAACCCAACACTGGTTAAAGTTGTTGGGGGTTCTCTCAGCAAAAACTCTGGGAGCTCCAACATTCACTTCAGCCGGCAAATCTACGCCTAAATCCTCAAATCCCATCTCCACCATAGCCTTTGTGTCACTCTCAACATCCATGTGTACAACACTATCATCACCTTCCTTTTTCTTTTGATGACTTACTCTAACCCTTCTTTGCTCCATTTGGTCCAAATGATCCATGCCCATGTAAAAAAAAGAGTGTTTTTTTATTCTGATATCTTTGTTCGCTAATTGATTTGGACTCCAAGTTTAGGAGTTTTTGTCCTGATGGGGCAGTAAAGTTGTTTTTGGCATTCAAGAAATGTGATGTGGTGACTAGGAATTCTATAAGTGGTGGGTTAGTCAAAGGTAGCTAATTGGTTAATGCTTGCAAGCTGCTTGGTTAAATGCCTGAAAGAGATATGGTTATGGCAAGGATCTTGTTTTTGATAAGTATCATGTGAGAAAGAAGGAGAAGGGCGAGTGATGCTCAGAAGAATGGGTTGCGATCAGGGTGGAAATTAAATGGAGTTTTCTTTCATGCTATGTGTCTCCAACGGTAAAAATTATAATATTTGTTGAAAAAAAAGGAAATAGTTAACTATGGTTAGAAACTGGAATCCTCTAACAAAATATTCCATCTTTGTTAGGCATATAGTTGAAAAATTAGGGCGAAGTGCTATTTTTGTTGTAGTTGGAGTTTAGCGCAATTTTAAAATACTTCAAGGGATATTAGTGCATTTAACCCTAATTTTTTTCTGCCCCAAAGGACTCTGCAACCTACGTTAGCATACTTAAAGTACCCATCTATTAAGTATTTACCAACTGAGTCGGACTTTGGATAAATTTTGAATTCGATTATAATGGAGGATGAAAAACAATCAGCTAATTAAGTCCAAAACGGGTTTCTATATACATTTACCATATGGTTCCCAAATAGGAAAACTACATCACCATTTTATTTGCATTTTCTAATTATAATGTGCAACAGTGGTTTAATCTTCACTTAAGTTAATTGTTTATATTAATGAGTCAAGAGAAAAAAAAAAGTATGGAAAGATGTAGAGAAAGAAAGAAAGAAATACCCATGCCGAAACAGGAAGTCAATGATTACGAGAGTGCAATTTGGCTTGAAAAACTCGGTCGTGCGTACGACTTCTGCAACTCGCTTAACAGGGATCAAGTTGAAGCTCTCAACTTCTCCATCTGATATTCATATAACCAGTTGTTATAAAGGGTGATCAGGGCACCACTAGAACAAAATTAACATTAAACTTGAAGAACATGCTTAGTTGCTTACCTTCATTTTTCGGAACGAAACTTTCGGGTAGTTTTAAATCATAACAGAACAGAACATCTCTCTTGTATCTATATCCATCGATATCAATATACGAAACAGCGCCGACGGATTTGGCTCTGTGAGACCATCGATTGACAGACATTAGAGAGAGAGATAAAGAAAGAGTACTTCTTATCTGGATTTTTCATTTAACTTATCATTGGAAAAGAATGGTCTAGTACACGCAATTTATAAATAAGTCGAGAATACGCACAAGAACAATTTCAGATGGCTTACCCTCCAAAGGGAATAATCGAAATTGATGTACTAGAGGAGCGAGGGACGAAGGAGGAAAGTGTGGCGATTAGAAACTTACTGAATAGAGATGGATCTCGGTATTCCCGCTTCCTCTTCACATTCTTTTACAACATTCTCTTGACAATCAATTCCGTGTGGCTGCGACAATGTCAATTAACTCAGAAGTCAGAAACAGTAAGCATTGAACTAAAGTAAATGCTTAATAGGAAATTTATCTCATTAGCTAATATTAAATTCCACAGAATGTTCAGTTCCCAACCATGATTAGAATCCTCTAAAGTGAGAAGGTGAGTAAAGTGGAAGAGAAAAGATGTATCTCTCTCCAATGAAATTGGGTTAAGTTTACAAAGTTCTTTAATTCAATCAAGGATGGATATTCCTAAGCTTTCTTACTTTACATGGTTTCTTACTTTTGAGGAGAAATATACAAATGTTTCAAGGATTAGAACAGAATCAACAGATACAAATGAAACTACAATTCTACAAACCAGTCCTCCTGCGACGAGATGATCAAGCATTCCAGGATATGTGGTTTTCGTGTCACTTCTCTTCCCTATCCATAGGTGCTTCTGCCCATCCAGCTCAACATAGCCATTCATATGTATTCCATAAGCCTAATCATAGAAGAGAAATTAACATGTTAAAGATTTTAGCTTCAGGATATAAATTATAAACTTGACTAACAACCAAAAATCTTCTTGTAAAACACATTGTGTAGTTATACTGAACAGTCTAAACCTGTTTGAAGACAAATCATCAAATTTTCTTCAAAATGATGCTAACACAAAGATTGCAAATTGCCGACATTCAATTTCACAAAATTGATGCAAGTTCAACTTTCAATTTGACAATGAGTAATACATGATGGATTTATTCAAAAAAGAGAAAAACTTTTGATGAATTTTCTGTATCGTAGAGTTTATAACGACAATGAGTGAGGAGGGGAATTGGTTTCACCCAAAACCAGAAATTGTGGCTGATTATGCGCTTGCTTTTCAAGAGCTGAATTAAAAGTAAAAACTTTGATAACAGCATAAGGCTTGCACAGAATTGTACAGTGTAACAGACTAACAGCCGAATATATGACTTAAAAGTTAAAACATTTGTAGTAAGTATGATAAACATTAGAAAGCAAATTCAATAATTGATTAACAAGAGCATTTCCGCACATACCTTTATGCCGAAATAAGGAGCTGCAGCACGTTCCAACGAAAAGAAAACGGGTGCGCTAAATGATGATGTCACAGGGTATAGCTGGTAAAACATGAACAACAAACCTAGCTTACACCATTGCATTATGAGTTATGACTATTGGTATGACTTTTAACAAAAATCTATGATATCCAACCGCAACAGAAAAGAAGGATGACACCTAACATACTTAATACCTCATTCCGTATACCTGGAATGTGCTCCTCTCCCAAACGCTCTACAACATATCCAACCGCACTGGTTCTTTCCTCAGGCGTCTTTAGCGTTGGATGCAACGAAACACGTTCACCAAAGGGGCTCCCATTTTGTTTATCTTTGGGGAAAATGAACACATCCCTGAAGCCCCTCAAATGCTCAACAAACCTGAACAAATTCGAAGTTTAGTCAATAAAACCTGCCACTACCATTAGCTTAGCTTAGGTGCAAGTGCAGCAGCTCATCTCATAATAGATCAGAACAAGGTAATGAATTGATTCAGCAAGAAACATTCACTATGACAAAGCATTTTACAAAGAAAAAGAAAGGTAGAGAATTTTACCCATTGTGAATGAATCCAACAACATTGTCCTCAATGACAAATGGAAGGAATTCGGATTGTTTATCCTACACAAGTAATTTCAACATCAATAACACAAACTTATGAATAATCTCAATTCGCTGGGTTCACTGCATCATATTGACTACAGTAGAATAAACAGAAACAAAACAAGTGGCTCCTACTTCCTACAATTCCAGATTAGACAGACCCAAGTTTCAAAACAAGAAAAGAAGAGAACTTTATCGAAAAAGAGGGAGGATGATGTAAAATCTCTCAATTGGGTGTGTCAGGAACTGCTGGGGTTCCATAAATTGGAGAAATTGAGTAGGATCCACTCTCCATTTTCAATCCACATAAAAGGGCACAGCGAAAAAGATATGAGCTTTGCACCATTCATTCATATATGAGGAAAGGGAAGGAGTGGTAAGAACTTACAGAACCACGATTGCAGAATCGGACTCTGTGGAAGAAGCCTTGGAGATAGTTAGAGCGGTGTTGAGTTGCAGGTTCAGGTTGAGAAATGCGAAGGATATGGTCCCAATTGAATTTGAAAGTGTTGTGAGAGGATGAGGCAGAGGTGGATGAAGAAGAAGAGGAAGAAGAGGAGAAGGAGTGGGTGATGAAGGAAGTGAGTGGAGAGAGAGAGGAAGAAGAAGAGAAGAAGGGTCGTGAGAAGGAAGGAGCAGCAAAGTTGCAGAGGTAAGAAGAAGAAGAAGAAGAAGAAGAAGCCATTCCCATTCCGAATCCCATTATTAGTTACTATGGATTCGCTTGGTATTTGGTTTTGATTGATAATTCATGATCCAAGTAAGTCAATCTAGGATTCAGATACATTCTCTTCTTGCTTAAACACATATGATATCACCGCACTAACACTCTCCGGATTTTAATTTTTGGGCGCACCCCTACTTGAGTTCAATTGAACTGTGGCGTGGTGTCGTGGTATTTTACCAAACGAATTCTAGTTTTAGAATGAAATTATATTCTAATTTCCAAACCAGATAAATATATGGTACTATCTTCGACACTGATTATAAGAAAAAGAAATATAATTTGTGTATTTTAAAAAAATTGATTACTTCTGTTTAATTCTTTAATTTTATTTAAAAAGATAAGTTTTAATTATAAAAAAGTATTATTTTTCCTATTTGAATAGCTCAAATAACATTAAATATGAAAAAAATACTTAAAATTAACATTAAATAAGGAGACATAGATTTAACATGTTTATATTTTAGACCAAAAAATTTTATTTTTTTTTTCTTATAACTAAAATAAGAGGAAGTAGTACATTTTAAAAAATGTGGCAAGAATAATAAGAATCCTATAGGGTAAAATCTACACAAGGATCTGATTCTCCATAACTGCTGGATGGTTCTTTAGCTGTAAGAAGAGATGTGGGTCATTTATCAAATTTTCTTTTTCACTCAATTTATGTATAAATATACAATCAATACTCTAGATTAAACTCTTGAGGTGCTGAAGAGAAGATGCAAAGAGGATTTTGCTTGAGTTACAGATCTTAAGAACAATGTCACTTTTATCAAATGAACTAATGTAAGTATTATGTCTCTCAAATTTGAGTTTAAAATATATTTTTTGTCTTGCAAAAAGTATTTTACCTAGGATATCTAAATAATATTTAGTTTTTTAAATATACTTTTTCTTAAAAATATTTAACTTTAAATTCTATTAAAATAAATTGACTTTTAACTAATTTGAGGTAAATTAAATTGAGGCAAACCAAGTTATACCACAAAAAATCAAATACATACTAAATTATTCAATCAAGTTTATTATTTTTGAGAGATTGTATGAGATTTTTAGTTGTGTCTTTGATTTTTATATAGCTTTATTTTAGTCTCTGATTTTCATACTTGTCATTAAGTTTAGACTCCAACGTTATAATGTCGTTAGCGAGATTTATTTTACTCCCTAAGCTTTGTTTAAATTGTAGCCACGAGGCCATGACGACCAAATTGAAATTTTTAAACAAAACTCAATGACCTATTAAAATGTCGATGACAAAAAAAAATCTAACAATGAGTTATAATTTCAAGAACCAAATTAAATGATTATAATGAAAATTAAAGACCGAAAGACACTATAAAACTCAAAAACAAAACTGAAAAAGCTCATACAATAGGTAACTCTAATTATCAAAAAAAAAAAAAAAAGTGACACTTAACTCGCATTTATTTTATTTCCATCTTAACCCTACAATTTTGCTAGATTGGAACTAAAGTGATAGTTAATTCCCATTAAATTTATTTCCATCTTAGCTCTACAATATTTGCTCGATTGGCTTCTCGGCGTGGCAAGCGTTCAAGTTTCAATTAGCTTATACACTCTAATTTATTTTTTATAAGCATATAAACCAAAAAAAAAAAAGTTAATATTTTTTTTAGAAACATCTACTACAAGCCAGGGATTTGCACCATCCCATTTGGAAAAGGCACCACCTATTTTTAGAATTTCTGGACAGCAACGTTTAGCGTTATATTTCCTGACATTATTATCCGTAAAAACAAGGATGATTTACTTTTTATTTTCACTATTTCATTTATTCCGGATACTATTATTTAAAAATAAATTGTGTCATTCTCAAGTACGGTGAGGTGAATCCTAACACCCCTACTATAAGAATAAGAAATATTATTTATCACCGTTTTTAAATTTTACTCTTAATTAACGAAAGTAATTGAGCTTTTCCTTTTTATTATTGAATAGTTGAGTCTACTTAATATAGATAGTAATTTTTGACTAAATAATGGTAAAATTACTAAAAGATTATTATTTGTCTAAAAAAAAAGTAATGTATTTGTACATATTTAACACTTTTTTTATATGTATAATTTTTATTTTAAGTAAATAGGAGGGAACATCATTTATCTTTCAATCTCATCCTTCTTGACAACCTCTCATTTTAAAAACTAATGGTTAACAGCACGTTCGGATTAACTATAAAAATAAGATTATTTTAAAAATTGATATATACAATCAATTATTGTTATAATCAATTATAACATAGTCTATTTTTATTTAGATGCGTTGTTAAAAAATGATTTTGAAGATAATTTTTTATATTTAAATGATATAAAAATTACTTTTCAGAGTTAAAATTTAAGTTATAGAAAAAGGAAGTAGATTAAAACTAATAATTTTTTTCAATAAGTTTCAAATTCTTGTTTTAAAAAAAAAACTGTTTATAGTTATAAAAAAAAATCAAAAGATTTAATCAATTTTTGAAAAATATCCAAATGTCATTTTACTTTCCCAATCCAGTATTTGCAAAATGCAATCCCACTTGTCTTCTCTACTTGCAACGAAATGAAGAAGACGGGTTTTTTATTGTATGCAAAACTAAATTCATTGCTTTGTGAAGCATGAGATAGAAACCGACTGTAACAAAAATTGCCTGCATATTGAAACATCTACATTGTGTTATTACAAACATGGCATTTTGATTCAGTTGCATAATCCTGAGAAAATTATAGAAAACGACTTCTTGTGCACCATGCCAGCATTATCAGCAAACAGAGAGAAGCGTATAATAACGCACAAACTTCGTTAAGCAAGATGAGCTCGTATGGAGATCGAGACCAATCTGCGAAAGAGACAGTCTCCAGAATGTCAGCAGCCGTAGAATCACTGCCCTTGAAATATTTATGTTGTTCCTTCAACACCAAACTTCCATTTTAATACGAAAAATAGCATGTTCTAAGGACGTGGCGCTTTACCCGCGGGAATTAGACCCTTCTGGCAGCAAAGCACATCCCTCCAATCGATGTCAAATGGGCAGAAATGTTCCACTCTTTGTATCCGACATTTCCAAGTCAAATTTGCATGGTGAACACCTCGCTTGACTATCCTCGGCTAACATTTCTCTTCTCCATAGACTGACACGAGTAGAGATTCGATTTTGTAGAAGCCTCAAAATGGATGCATACATCTTGCATACCTCCTTTTGACCAGGCATTTGACAACTCCAAATCCAGATGATCCAAAGGTTTTTGGTTCAACAACTTGCATACTTCCTTGACAGTGTAGGAGGAGAATTTCACTCCCCTCCAACACCACATATCCTGCCTATCCTGCACAAGAAAATCGTAAGCAATGTCAGAAATAGTTAAGGGCATGTTTGGTTTGCATTTATATTTTCTATTTCTATTTCATGTTTTCATCCGATTTCCTGTCTTTTTGAAATTTGTATAGAAAAAACTGGAAATGACTGAAAACAAGATTTTCTTGTATTCAGAATTCCCAATTTTACTTTACAAATGTCAGAATACGGGGGGGGGGAAAAATGATAATAGAAGATAAAAACAGGAAATGAAAACGCAAATGCAAATCAAACAGGCCCTAAGCCTCCAACCTTCTCTACCACAGCTCCCATGCTACTGACCACCTCCCTCCTCCTTCTGAATTGATATTTAGAATAACCTCTAAAAACTGTTCTTTTTAGGGTCTTGTCTGCATCAAACATCTGACCAACATCAGGTCCCTTTGCCAATGCAACCTTTATATACATACTCGTATCGAGCCAGTTCATGTGAGACAGGACAAGCTCATCAAATTTCCATAGTGTTCTCCACCATGCTGAGCCCTTAGATTTGATTAACACATCCCAATTGCTCAAGCTTCTATATTTTGATTTTTGAATCAAAGTCATGACATTTATTAATTTGTATCAGAAAGCAAGATGATATCTAAATTTAACTAAACTTTTCATTGTTTTAACGAAAACTGATGCTTAAACTTGAATGACACTGGTGCAAACTATTAAATTAAGCCAAAACAATGCTTTCTCATAGCAACTTTTACTTGTTTCCAAGTTGTTGTCACATATACAATAAAATCCAACAAAAGAAATGGATTAGAACCTGTTTAATCACCATGGTTGTCAAACATAATTCACTTACTTTCATATTCCTATTCTATGCATATTTTCCCCTCAGGGCATCTTCAAATGAAGTTCAGGTCAACGTTTAAGTTCAATTATCAAATTGTTTTAGCCCTTATTGTTAAAGGAAAATTCTTATAATACACAATCAACCAGAGGCCACTGCTTATGGCACCAGAAACAATTTTCTCATATATCAAAAGCTGATGAAAAAGACTACATAAAAAAAATGGAGACATGTTACAAAATGGAAAGAAAGTTCAAAACTTGGAGGATTCCTCAAATTCCTCCAATCTCTCTTCCTTTTTCCTCTTCAATTCAGCCTCATAATTTCTCAGCCTTTCATTCATTTTCTCCTGTACTCAACACAATAAACCCTACATCAAATACTTAAAAAAGTAATAACCTTTGAAGAGAAAGAGAAAAAGGTTTCAAATTATTGCAATGAACCTCCATTTGGTAGCTTCAGAAACCTAAAAATTTCCAGAGGAAGAACAACCGATTAGAAGTGAGAAGAAAGTGGTACTAACCTTGTAATTAGTTTCTACGCGGTGCATAACGTAGAATCCGAGGATGCCTCCGAGAATCGTACCAGTGATGATTCGAATGTAGCCCCATTTCTGAGAAGCAGCCCTCATTGATGTTTTCTCTCGTTTTCCCTCTGGATTTTCTCAGGAAAATCTCTCGCTAGCGGGTTTCACGATCTCGTTTATGATATGGGCTTGGGCTTTTTTTTGGAAAACATGATATGGGCTTATTGATTTGGATGTTCTCCACTGACCCAATATGCAATTAACAAGAGAAAACAACGTGATAGTTATCCACTAATCCCATCCTCCAAAAAGCCCATATCATTAAAACAACGTGACAAAAAGTTATATATTGATAATTATTTTACAAAAATATAATTATTAAGGAAATGAAAATGCAAAATAAAAACAACTTGATAGTTCGGGTCTGTTTGATTTCTATTTTTGCAAATAGTTTTTTGTTTTTAAAAATAGAAAATTAAAAAACCCATTTGGCAGACGAGTTTTTAAAAACAATTTTCAAGAATAATTTTTGTTTTTTAGTAATTAAAAACTAAAATTTGAAAACATCTAAAACTTCTTTTGGTTTTCAGCTTTCTAAATTTTCACATAAATTTGTAATGAAAACTGCTCTCACTTTTTTTAAAACTGTTCTAAAAATTATTTTATAATACAATTTTTAAAAAATAAAAATTAAAACGGTCTCTTTAGTTTCAATCACAAGTGTAAGTGTAACTGAATTTTCTAGATAAGTCAATTCTTTTAATTTTTTTTTTAGAAAATAACATATTATTAAACTTGGAAGTTTGTAGATCAATTTAAATATTTTCATATTGTTAAAATCGTAACAATTTTTTAAAAACAATTATATACTATACATTTAAAGAATAAGGTGTTTTTTATTAAAAATCACAACATGTTTTTTAAATTATTTAATATTTTATGGAAACAATATCTTATTCACTTTTAACTTTTTAGCTCAATTTACATAATGCTTTATATTTTTAAAACTGCAACAATTTCTTTAAAAAAACCAAATGCTATACATTTGATGATACATACAGTTTTTTCATTTAAAAATCAAATCATATTTTTAAAATTACTTACATTATTTGAATTTTTTTAAAAATAATGTGTTATTCACTTTGAAATTTTTAGTTCAACTTATAATTTTTTTTAATTGAAGCTTTTTTTTTTTGGAAATTAAGTACTATACACTTGGAACATACAATTTTTTTTATTTAAAAATCAAAATATATTTTTTAAATTAGGTAAATTATTTGAAGTTTTTTTGAAAATAATGTAATACTCACATTAAAATTTCTAACTCAATTTAAATGTTTTTTATTTTTTTTAAAATTGCAATAATTTCTTTTAGAAATAATGTACAATACACTTGAAGAATAATATCTTTTAATTTAAAAATCAAAAAGAATTTTTTAAAATACTTAAATTCTTTGAATATTTTTTAAAAACAATATATTGTTCACTTTTAAGTTTGCACCTTAATTTAAATAATTTTAAATTTTTTCAATTGTAACGATTTTTTTTCTAAATCATATACTATACACTTGATATATACGTTTTTTTAATTTAAAAATCAAAAAATGATTTTTAAATTACTTAAAATATTTGAATATTTTTAAAAATAATTTATTATTCACTTTAAAATTTCTAGCAAAATTTTTTATATATTTAAAATTACAATAATTGTTTTTTAGAAATCGTGTTCTGTACACCTGAAGAATATGTTATTTTCATTCAAAAAATCAAAAATGTTTTTAAGTTATTTAAATTATTTGAACTTTTTTATAAACAATATATTAACCACTTTGAAGTTTCTAGTTCAATTAGTATAATTTTTAATAATTTTAAAAACTGTAACAATTTTCTTAGAAATCATATACTATACACTTGAAGATTATTGTTTTTGGTTTTAAAATTCAAATGTGTTTTTTAAATTATTTAAAATATTTTTTTTTGAAAATATTGTGTTACTCACTATAAAGTTTCTCGCTCAATTTATATAATTTTTTATATTCTTAAACCTACAACAATATTTCTAGAAATCATATTCTATACACTTGAAGAATATTGTGTATTGATTTAAAAATCAAAGCATAATTTTTTAGTTATTTAAATCATTTGAATTTTTTTAATATAATTTATTATTCACTTTGATCTTTCATGCTGAACTTAACTTAATTTTTATATTTTAGAATTGCAACAATTTTTCAAGAAATCATAGACTATATACTTTAAGAATATGAGATTTTTATTTAAAAATCAAAACATGTTTTTTTCAAATTACTTAACAATGTATTGTTTACTTTGAAGTTTCAAACTCAATTTACATAAACTTTTGTATTTTTAAAAATGCAACATTCTTTATAGAAATCATGTAAGAATATGGTATTTTTATTTTAAAATCAAAAAGTATTTTTTAAATTACTTCAATTATTTTTTCACAAAAAAAATTACTTAAATTATTTAAATTTTTTTATAACAATGTATTGTTTTCTTTCAATTTTCTAGCTCAAATTACATAGTTTTTTTATCAACAATTTCTTTTTAGAAATCATATACTATACACTTGAATAGTACAATATTTTGATTTAAAAATTAATGTGTTTTTTAAATTATTTAAAATATTTGAACTTTTTTAAAAAAAATAATGCATTATTCTCTATAAAGTTTCTAGCTTAATTTAAATAATTTTTTATATTCTTAAACCTGCAACATTGTTTCCAGAAATCATGTACTATCTACTTGAAAAAGTAGTGTTTTATTTTAAAACCAAAATATATTTTTTAAATTACTTAAATTATTTAAATTTTTAATAACAATGTATTATTTACTTTGAAGTTTATAGCTCAATTTACATAATTTGTTTTATATTTTAAAACTCTAACAATTTCTTTTTAGAAAACATGTACCCTATACTTGAAGAATACAGTATTTTGATTTTAAAATTAAATTTTTTTTAAAAAAATTAATTAAAATATTTGATGTTTTTGAAAATAATATATTATTTTCTATGGAATTTCTAGTTCAATTTACATAACTTTTTATATTCTTAAAAACAATTTTTCTAGAAAATCATATTATACACTTGAACAATACTGTGTTTTAATATAGATATCATAACATTATTTTTAAATTACTTAATTTATTTAAATTTTTTAATATAATGTATTATTCAATTTGAAGTTTCAAACTGAATTTAACCTTATTTTTATATTTTTAAAATTACAAAAAAATTCTAAAAATCATGTATTGTACACTTAAAGAATATGATTTTTTATTTAAAAATCAAGATGACTTTTTAAAATTTCCTAATTTATTTGAAGTTTTTATATAACAATGTTCCTCACTCAATTTACATTAAATTTTATATTTTTAAAATTACAACTTTTTTCTAGAAATGATTCACTATCCACTAGAAGAATACAATATTTTTATTTTAAAGTGAAAATGTATTTTTTTTAAATTACTTAAATTGTTGGAATTTTTTATATATTGTATTATTTACTTTGAAGTTTTTAGGTCAATTTAAATAATTTGTTATATTCTTAAACCTACAACATTTTTTCTAGAAATCATATACTCTCCACTTGAAGAATATAGTGTTTTTATTTTAAAATCAAAAGTATTTTTTAAATTACTTAAATTCTTTTGAACTCTTTTTATAACAATGTATTATTTATTTTGAAGTTTCTAGTTCATTTTATATAACATTTTAATATTTTTAAAACTGCAATAATTTTCTTTTAGAAATCATTTAATATACACTTGAAGCATACGATTTTTCTTAAACAAAATCAAAACACGTTTTTTTAAATTACTTAAATAATTTAAAGTTTTTTAAAACAATAGATTATTCACCTTAAAGTTTCTAGCTCAATAAAAAAAACTATTTTTATAATTGCAATAATTTTTTTTAAAAAAATTATACTATATACCTGAAAAATAATTTTAGTGACAATAGACAATAGACAAAAATAAAGTGACAATAGTCTCTCTATTTGTATATTATAAAATGTCTCTGACTTTATAGTTATCAATCATTTTAGTCTTTTATTTTATTTATATTAATTTTTAATTCATAACTTTTTAAAATGTCATTATAATCAAGAATTTAAAGAACAAATTTTAATATAAAATCAAAGACTTTTGTGACCGCTTTTTCATAAAGTATTCGAAACTATCTGACTTATTTTATAAAATCAATCACTAAAACTTAAGATAATTTTGAATATTAATTTGTTTGTCTATTAATTTGAATTGAACCTCTTCTCACTTTTTAAATTATTTTTTCTATTACTTCTCGCTGTCAAAGAGACCATAAATCTGGCTAGATATCAGCAAAAGGTGATTGCTGAAATTTATGTTGTGTGATCCACTTGACGTTAGCAATGTTTCTTTTCTTCTTCTTCTTTTTTATTTCTTTTTTTTTCTTCTATTTTTTTCCATTGAGATTCTGTTCCTAAGATGTGAATCATCAAAGTTCACAATCTAATCTACATTTGAGGGTAGAATGAATTTCTGTAAGTCAAATGATGTTTCTTTGCTTATGTCTACACAAATTTTAAGGTTGATGTTGCATTATAGGAGTATTAGTAGTAGACTCTTTAAAATGAATGAGAATGTAAAGGCATTATAGTGTCTTCTTTATTATAAAAAAATTAAGGGGGAGTTTGATTTGCATTTTTTTTTTGAAATTTTACAAAAGAAAAATTGAAAATGTTGAAAATAATTCAGAATTTTTAATTTTTTCTTTATAAAATTTCTGAAAACAGGAAATAGACTGAAAATAAAAAATGAAAATGCAAACTAAACAACCCCTAAGGCTCCGTTTGGCCCGGCTTATAAGCCACTTTTAAGTAAAAGCTAGAAATAAGAGCTTTAAATAAAAAGCTAAAAGCTGTTTGACAATTTCATTATTTTGTACGTTATAAGCTACTTATGAGTAAAAAATTGTTTGTTTATTAAAAGTATTTTGTGCCAATTTAAAAAAAATAAATGCAATATAAATTTATTAAAATAATAATATAACATTAAATATTTTGAATATGAAAACTTCTAAATAATAATAAAACTCATAAATATTAAAGTGAATGAATAATTCATAAACGAGAAAAATACTTTTTGAAGATTTTAATAAAAAGAGAAGGAAAAGATATTCAAGATTTCAGGTGTTAATTAGAATATTCATGTATTAATTACACTGGGCCCACAAATAAGCCAACTTTTTTCTGAAAAGCTCATATTTTTAGCTTTTGGCTTAAAAGTCAGCTTTTCACATTTTGTACACAAAAAAAACTAGCTTAAATTTAAGAGTTTTACCATAAATACTGTTTAGCCTAATTTTTACTTATAAGAGAAAGAGAAGTAAAAAAAAAGTTAGGCCAAACACTACCTAAATATATAAAGTAAAAATAAAAATTAAGATCGAAATAACCATACATTTATTATTAATTTAAAATTAGTCAAAGTCAAAAGATATTTTAATTTGAATTAGTGGTTACACATCTTTTTACTTATGAGGAGCTTAATTGACTGTTGTAATGTTATGCCATATCTCCATGAAAATTATAATGTGATATATATTACATCATTTTTTTTTTTGTTGGTTTAATATATATGGTTCCAAAATATATTAGACCATCAAATATCGGAAAAAACTGTTTATAGCTTATTCAAATAATTTTTACAATTTAGTCTATGAAAAATTTCTCAATTAAAAATAATTTATTGTATAACTGCTTAATTAATTTATGTATTCAAACACACTTATAAACCGATTTATTATTGTGATAAACTTATTACTTTGACAATTTAAAGAATTTTGAATTAAATTGTCAAAGTTCTTTCAAAATTTTGAATTGGTTCTTGAATATGAAATTTGAGTCAAAGTTATTTCTATTTATTAAAGACTAGGAAACCGTTGCACCCAAAAAATAGACAGGGAAACCAAATGAATTAATATATATTATTTTGAGTAATTAATATAAAAAAATACTAAATAATATTTTTAAGGCACTTGTTAAGGAACTAAATATAATAAAAGAGTGTTAAAAATTATAGTTTTTGTATTTTCGAGATACAAAATAATGTACACTTATGATTACTTTTCTTAATCTAGTTGCGTTAACAAGTGTCATTAGAACATTGTTTACCAAGATCCATTAATATATTAACTAAATGTTGACATGAATGATGAACCAAGCAACAAATTGATATTTGTTAGGTCAAATGAGTAAATTAATGTAATTTCTCATGGTACAATATAATTAATAACTTGATATATATATATTCATTTAATTTGTTATAAATTTGGTTTAAAAATTTGAAAATGATCTAAAAAAATACTGATTTTGTTTCATATTATAAGATTTTTTTTAGATATTATTAGTGTTTCATAATATAAGACTCTTTACAAGTTTTTAGAAACATTTAATAATGATTTTATGTCTATCCATTTAAAATTAATGAATGATTTAAAATGATGGTAAAATATAATTAATGTTTTGATGAGAGAGAATAAAGATATACATAAGAATTTTTTATCCTATGCAATTTTGTATTTAAATCAGATTGTGTATTTTTTTTAAAAAAATTAACACATTAATTAAGTTTATTATATATTTTATTAATAAGTATAATTGTCTAAATAGAACTTTATAATATAAAACGAAAGAATGAAACAAAGGGAGTAGTAGAAATAAAACAAGAAATCCAAATGAAGATTTTCCCATTCATTTGACTTTTCCTTTCTTTCTTCTTCTTCTTCTTTTTTGGTTTTTTTTTTTTTTTTACAAAAGAAAGTAGTAGTGGAAGCGTAATGGAAGTGACTTCAGTGGATTTATTACAGCAATAAATATTTTTTGTTTGCATTGGTGATGTTTACCACATCAATAGTATTTGTTTTTTTTTACCAAATTCCTCAACTTTCTCCCAGATATCTCGTTTGCAATTTAAATTATTGACGTTTGAATCCTTTATTGCATTGTTGACTTTTTTTCACTCTTTCACTATACTCTATGTTACCTCTCTAATGTAATTATTACTTTCCAATTTTATTTCTATTACTATTTTCCAAATCTTCCAACGTTTAATTTTTATAGTGCAATTAATTCCGTTAATATAGACTTTGTTTAATATAATTATTTTTTTAATATACACTTTGTTTAACATTTAATTAAGATGATAAATACTTAAATACACATTAACATCATTAAATGAGTATTTCACTCTATATACATCACCACCAAATAAATTAAATACAAAACCTTTTGACTCTGAAAATTCACTTTTAATATATGAGTAATTGGTAAGTATATTTTATTTAAGGTAAATGATATTTAGTGTTCTAAGGGCACTATTTAAAAATTTAAATATGATGAAAATATATTAGAATGTATAGTTTTTTGTATTCTTGAGAGCGAAACAATGTGTTCTTATGATTATTTTTCTACTTTTAGTGTCTCTTAGAGTATATCAAGACCCTTTATTTAATTGTCAAACTTTAATTTGGTGTGAGAAAAAAAATCAATAAGAAATATAATTAGGAGCTCCCTTCTACTTATAATTCTTCATATCCTAATCCTATGATAATGTTCTAATTTTTTTCCTTAGCTTGTAAATTTTGTGTATCCATGTGTACACTCTCCTCTTTAGTAGTCTAAGTAATTCTTGCCTCCAATTTTCTTGAAAATTAATTAACATCCTGAAAATTATGATGATCATGTGGCTTTCATGAATGCAAGTAACCGAAGATAATTCAAAGTATGAGAGGGGTTATATGTATTTGAATAAATAAAAATTTATCACTTTCACTAATTTCTTGTTTTTCTAGATGTTTCTCTGATTAAAATATAACGCATAATTAAAAAAGTTGTTATTTCGCATAATATTTTATCTTTCCCAACTGATTTGGCAATTTTTTATTTGAAAAAAAAAACTAAAGCAAAAACGTGGCACGCAGAAAGGATTTGAGTCCGTATCTACATACGTGTCTCGAAGTGGACTCGTGAGACATTGCATTGAGATGCTAAGGAGAGTTATATAAAGACCCAGGGAGTGCACTGATTTTTTCCATCCGAGTTAATTCAATTCTCGTCACTCTAATTTGTCGCCTCTGTCTTTTTCATCCCCAGCCCATCTTTTCCCTTGATCGTCAGTTTCTCTTGTTAATTTTCAGTGCCTTCAATTCACTTCAATGGAGCAGCAGACTCGAAGGTGGCTCAGCATCGTTGTTGATGTTAACGCGGTGATGGAGCCTCACTGGCCTCGCATCTTCTCAAAGTTCCTCCTCAACACTATAAGGTTTATTAATTTCGTTATTCTTCAATCTTCGCATATATGCTATTATATCCTCATGCACGTAACAGAACTTGTTACGTATGCACATTTATGCGTGTGTTGTGCATGCGTGTATTAATTTCTCATCGATTTAACTTCATGCGAAAAAAAAATATTTTTTGACTGCTGATCTCCGAGTTATTGTGCTTGATTTATAGATAGTATTTTTTTTCCATCATCAGGGTAAAAAGAAGTTAAATTTATGGTTTTTATGGTGAAATTTTCCATACACAAATTAAATAGGCTATGTCTAAAATTAACAGATGCTAAATGCTAAATACTTGTTATATTTTTTGGTTAAAGTTTTTTTTTATCATTTTCTTTTTTAAAGGGTGAATTAAAGTCCTCTATGGAAGTTAAGTTTTTCAATTTTTTTTTGGTCTTTTTCGGTAAAATGGATATGGGAGAACATATCTTAAAATATCAATAACAATTGTGTTGTTTATTTTTCTCTTACATAATTTTTTTATTATTTTTAATCTTTTATCTTCTTTTGTAGTTATGCTTTTTTTACCTCTCTTCTTTATGTTCATTTCTCTTTAAATATGTCTCTTTCAATTAATTTTTTTAAAGGGTTACACTATCATAATTAAAAATGGACAAATAATGGGCTAATGAGATTCAAAGCAAAACTTAAACACTCTTAAAGAGAATTGATGTTACTTCAACTAAAATTCCTGAAGATAAAACTTATATGCAAATATTTTGGTGCTTATTAAATTACTCCTATATATATTAGTAGAACAAGTACAATCTTAAAAAGTTTAAACTTTTCCTCTTATTTTGGACATGCAAAGGATATTTAAGAATTAAAATACATGTGGATTTAATTTTAGGTGGTCATATAGGGTAGGATGAAATGGGAAACTAAGTAGAGTTCCCAACATCATCATTTTAATTAATTAATTAAAAGAAAATTAAATAAAATACTCAATAAGCATTTCCTAAGGTTATTAAAGACCAAATATGTATGACCATTTATAACTAGGACTAATCAAGTTTTTTTTTTTTTCCTCATGATAAAGTGCTTTTAAATATATGGCAAATGCTAACTAATTAAGGATAAAAAGTAAAAATAATAATAGTAATATTAAAATGTTTAGAAAATGAAGTTGATTTATTTTTTTTTTGTATAACCACGGATTAGAAAATGAAGCTGATTCAAACTATCCTTGGTTAATGGGATATTTACTAAATAAGAAAATTTAGTGTTTGTTTGTTGTATTCAATATGGTTAAAACTATGCGACAAAAAAAAGAGTAATACTAATATGTCGTATTAGGTTCAACGAAAAAGGTTTTTTTTAAACGTTTTTGCGTCATCTACATACATGACGCATGGTTGTATTTTCTGGCTTCTCGTTATGTGTTATTTTAACGCTGTTTGCATCATATGCACGGTTATGTAATTTAACGACTTCTCGTTATATGTTTTTAATGGATTTTGTCATCTGCACGATTGTAGTCACGCATCGTTATGTTAAAATTATCCGACAAAAGATACAAAGAAAAGTTTGTATGATTGTGCTTGGGGGAGGGGGAATAATCTTGCATAAAAATGTCTTGAAAAAATTTGCAAATTATCTTTTTTGGTAAAAATTTAAATGGAAAAATATATAGTACAAAAAAAATTTCATTTTAACCAAGCTATATATAATTGCTATATTTTTTTGCCTTACTCGTGTATGATTATAAGTGTCGTGATTGGTTACATATATTTTTTTTTATTTGTAAAATTTCATATTGTGCATTTTGTTCTCAATAATAATCCTTTTTTTTTTTGATAAAAATAATCATTTAATTTTATAAGAAAAGGAACCATCATTCTCAAAATAATTTCTAAATTGTATCTAAAAGTAGTTACTAAATAAATCAACTAGTGATACTAACATTAGACTTTAAAAGATCAAAAAAAAAAAACAACTAACATTTGACTTTTGTAAAAAATGAAATAAATAAATAATTAAAGATAAGAGTTACCATATAGAAAAAAGACAAGAGTTACCTTACCTTAGTCAACCTTGAGTTTAACTGCATTCAATATATATGTCTCACATCACATGGATCATTGAAAAATATATAGTACTAATTATTTTCTCAATCAAAGTTTTGATTATATATATAATCACCATTTTGTGAATTAATTTTCTCTTATTGTGTGTATTAATTACTTTCTTTTCTTGTTGATTATACAGGAACTTCTATCACAACTCGCAAGAACAGGTAATTTTTTAACTTGTTCAATTCATTACTTTATTTTTTACATTTTATATATATATTTAACATATAAGTTTAACTTGAATTTTGAATTTCATTAGGAAAAAATATTGATTAACAATCATATGTGTTGCTTCTTGTTTACAGGGTGAACTTGCGTTAATTGTATTCAATGCCAACTCTGGTATTGGTATGTTATTTTCATCTCTCTTTTTTTTCTCTATTCTTATATTTCCCTTTTAAATTATTTAAAGCATTATATGCAATTGTGTGTACTCATTATCATTATTATTATTATATCAAAAATTACTCTGAAATCTAAATTTTTATCTCTAACACAGGTCAAGTTGCCCAATTAATCTCATGGACAAGAGATGTGGATGGATTTATTGAAATCTTGTCATCTTTACCTTTCAACAATAACAATATTTCTCAATGTGCCATTGCTGAAGGCCTTGTTGAGGCTTTGTTGGTATGTAAAAATAGTGTTTTTTTTTTTTTTTAGTTTCAAAAGTAGTTATTATTATTATTATTATTATTATTATTATTATTATTATTTATGTATGACCCAATTAATTAATTAAACAGATGTATCCAAAGCCCTCAAAAAAAATGACAAGAGAAGAATATTACAAAGGAGAAAGACATTGCATTCTGGTGACAGCAAGTAACCCTATTCCAAGGACAATGCTACTATTTGTTCCTAAAATTGATAATAATCATGAAATTAATGATCAATTACAACCTCGTAGGGTTGATTTTCTTGATGTGGCCCAAATGTTTGTCCCGGTATATATATCTAATATCTTTCATCTCTCTTTTTTTCTTTTTTTACAAAAAAAAAAATTATATGAATTAATTATGTATTTATACTAATTAACTATGCTCATTTTACTCTATATGCAGCTAAGGGTATCCCTTTCAGTTATAACTCCAGGGCAACAATCAATTTATGGAGCTTTGTACAATTTGGTAAAAAATTTATCTCTTATGCATCATATATATTTAATTTCCTCTAATACCTCATTTCTTGCATTCATATAGCATAAAAATTATTTAATAGAAGTCAATAATATTTTAGTGTATGTCATCAAGATTAAAAGTTTTTTTTTTTTTGTTATGTTTGGTTATAATAATAATAAGGGATAATTAATTACACTATCATTTTCTAAAGTTTGTATGTATTATATTTATCTTCTTTTTGTTTTTGAAATTACTTTTATCTCGTAGAGTTTAAAATTTTATTACACTTATTCCCCAGAAACATTATACTTAGGAGAGATTGATGATGTAGTAATCTTTAATCTTTATTAATAATAATAATGACTCTTTTGAAATTCTCTATCTTCTATTGCAATAATTAATTATTTTTTACTTATGGTTATTATTTTTAGAAGTTCAAACATGTTAAAATGTTTTTAAAGCATTTACTTTAATAAAATAAATGAGTTATTTTATGAAATAAAATCAGAAACGAGGTGTAAATCCTCATTAGAATATCCAACACATATTTGGAAGAGCTTATTTTTTTTTCTTTTGGTCAATATATAATAACCTGTGTTTTTTTTTTCCTTCTTTAATTTGTAGGGAAACAATATTTCTCCAATGGAAAATATTGCTCTGATGTCCAGTTATAGAATTGGTGATTATACTGTTTTATTGGCAAGAAACTTGAAGGAGGCACATGATGTTCTTAACCAACAAAAAAATGTTGGTTTTCTTGCAAAAGGAAAAAGTGTTGCTGAACCAATAATGTTAACAACTGATCTTACATTTTCAACATTATTTTCTAGTGACCATCAAGGTATTATTTATTATATTTCTCTACATAATATTTATGTTAATTGGAGAGAAGATTATTAGTGAAAATAGCTATAGTGATTATGGTTAATTATTTTGAGTTCAATAATTTTTTCCTATTTTTTGTATTTAGTATTTTCAGAGAACCAATTATCATTGGCGGGTAATGTGATCATTGGAGAGCAAACCATTATGGATGTTGACAAAGATGTTGGATTTGTAAGTGAAGCTTTTTTCTTTTTAATTTTTTTTTATGAATATTACTTATGTTTATTTATTATTTAAAACTTCTTTAAAAATGTTTTTCACTCATCTTTGCACTTGGGACGATCGCGCAACTTGTGAGGTTCTAATCAAGCTGCATTCATTGTTAATTAAAAACTTCTTTAAAATGAGTGACGGTATAAATTAAAAAAAAATAATAATGTGTTTATGATTTTAATTAAATATCTCACGGTTTTATCCCACTTTAAATCGAGAGTAAACGTACTTTTATTTTCTGATGTTACACATTGACTTACTTTAAAGATTTTTCATCCTTAAAAAACTATTTTCAATAAGGTTTTGTTTCACCCATTTTGGGTTTTTTATTTATTTATTTATTTATTTTTCATTTGCTTATTAACAACATGACATTCTTATACAGGAATCTTCAACCTTCCAACCCTTAAATCCACAACTGAATATCCCAGAAGCTATTTCAGATGAAATCGAATATGATTTTTTATTTTCTCGATTTTTTGCCGACGATGATGAAGGTATTATTTATTTCTCTATATAATATGTTGGAGAAAAAATTATGAGTGAAAATAGTATAGTGGTTATGGTTATTTTACATTCAATAATTGTTTTCTATTTTTGTATTTAATATTTTCAGAAAATCAATTCTCAGCTGATAACTTGATCATGGGAGAGCAAACCATTGAAGCTAACAATGATGTTAGACTAGTAAGTGAAGCATTTTTTTTTTTAAATAAAAAAATATTTGGTAAGAATGAAAAATAATTCTTTTAGTTTCCCTCCTTTTAACGTGTATTTAACTTTTGAATTAAAGTTTCATTTAACTTTATCATGAGTGAATGTAATTTACTTTAGAAGATTTTGGTCCGTAGAAAACTATTACATGCTTATTTTCGTGCATTTTGGGTTAATTTTTCATTTTAAATTTGCTTATTATTAATTAACAATATAACATATTTTTGTTCAGGAATCTGAAATCTCCCAACCCATGAACTCACAACTGGTTGTTCCAGATGCTATTTCAGATCAAACAGAACATGATGTTCCAATGAATGTGTTTGATGAAATATTAGCTGAATTCAACTCTGATTTTGAGAATGATGCTCTTCAACCAAACAAAAAACCCAAAATAAGCAACACATCATTATTGGAAGATGAAACTGTACAAGATCTTTTTGAGCCAGATCAAGTTTTCTTTGATGAAATCAAAGATTTTCTTGACCAAGATCAAGTTGACCCATCAAAGATTTTCTTTGAGGATCTTCAAGCAATTGAAGCAGAATATAAACAATTGCTGAAAAGCCCTCCACCCATAAACAACACCTCCTCAACTTCCATGAATCACGCAAGTTCCTCATCATCATCATCCATGCAACCAAACAAATCTCCCAAAGTGACATCTCTAGGATTCTTTCGGAGTTACCCTGTTCTTACCTCACAGAATTATTTAAATTCTGCTTTCTTTTCACCTCTAAATCCTTCAAATTTGTGGTCAAACCAAAAGGGTATGATGGGAAATTTGTATCCATGGGAGGTAAAAAAAAATGCTTCTTCATCTGGTACTTATAATACTACTAGTTTCATGTTTCCAAGTACAAGAACAAGAGGAAACTCAATCTATGATCAATTTGAATTTTTCTCATCACCAATGAATAATCCTTGTGTTGGAGGACAAAGTGGGGATTTTTTAGGATACAATAATTACAATGAGAAAGGGTTTGGACCTCGTGTGCCAAAAAATTATCAAGCACAATCTTTGGCTACTCCAACTATTGTGGTGGATTTTAGAGACTATGTGCACTCATGGGAGGTAAATTAAGAATTTGTTCCTTATTTATTTATCTTTATGCTAAAATTTTACTTTTTGGTCCCTACATGAAAAAGAAATTTTTAAATTAGTCCTTACTTTAAGTTAAATTTTGTTGATAAAATTTTATCTTATATCACAGTATGTCGTCTCAGTAAAGATAATGGAAATCTCACCAAATTTAACGTCATTTTGATGGCAGGGACTAATTTGAAATTATTGCTTTATGAAAAATGTTTATGTATAGTTTTAAAAGCTTTTTCTTTTCTCATGTGCATCCAGGGATCTTTGCTGGAGAAACTTCATCCAAGACGCTTATCCTTTTGTAGAGCAAGGGTATAATTATATATATATAGAATCAATCTAATCTATAAAAAAATCATTGTTCATAATATTTGGTTTGTTAGATGAGATGAAAAATTTGAATTTTTCTCTTGTTTCTTTCTGTTCAATAGGCCTACAGGAGAGCTTCATCACCACTCATGTAAGTGGAAATTCCTCTCTTGCCATCAATTTCTAGGTTTTTTAGATTTCTCTGAACATCAACTGATCTACTGTGGATTAATTTTTAACTCGACTCTAGTAAACATCACTAGAGAAATATGTATAGTCAAAATCTTCTTTTTCTTTCTATTATTATTATTATTATTTTTGATAAAAAGCCAAAATCCTCTTTTGTTGTCTTTTTGCAGACTCACTGTTCAGTGGAGATGCAGATTAGAAATATCTCATTTTGTACCTGAGAGGGCCTTACAGCATACAATGAAGTAATTTAAATAGCACACTATTAACTTTTTCTCTCTCTCTCCTTTTTTTTTGTAATTAGTATTATTTTTTTAAGATTGTTATATTCTAATAACATTAAAATGCAGCATTACTCGTGGACCTATTGATTATGTCCTGATTGAGATTACTCGTCTGAATAGTCTTGCACTGTACAAACACCTGAAGAACAATAAACTGGTTTGTCATTTGTGGCTTCACTTTCCTTTTTTCATTTTCCTTAATCCAATTCTAGTTCTAAAATTTTGTCTGGTTTAGCTAGATTTTGGTGGTTGCATTTTTGTGCAGTGTGCAAAAATCGATCTGACATGGCAGACTCTGATCATTTCTCCAACCAAAAGTGAATACTACTACATCGGAATAGTTTTCCGTGGGGTAAGTACAACGCTGATATTATTTCTTGTTATAATATTTTACTCAATGCGAGTCAAACTGCATCTATATAAATTCAAATTGAATAATTGTTACTAAGAACTTCGCTTCAAACCAACCTGAACTATGTGTTGTACTTTCAAATTATATTTTAGACATTTATCTAAGAATTTACTGGAGTTACCAAGATTCGTGTAAACTTTGTTCAATTTATGCAATTTGACTACTCAATAAATGATTACAGGACACTGTATTTGTGGAACCTTATGAGAAGATGTATCTGGGGAATGAGAGAAGGCAAAGAAGGTGGAAGTTCTGAAGAGCTGAAAGCATCAAAGTAGAGAAGAGAGAGAGCAATAATAAGAATAATGTTTCTCTTCTATTTTCTTTTACTTTCTGTTTAAACCTGTTGGCTTTAAGTGTGTGGTGAAACTGGGACACCTACTACTCTTTATGTCTGTAAGATAAATAATCTTTATATATGTCAGTTGGTACTCTTTTAAAATACATATTCTAGAAATAATTGTTCACAAAAATTTCGTAAGTTTTCCATGTTGAAAATCTGAGAAATGTCTTTTAAAATAAAAAAGGAAAACTTCCTATATCTGACAATCTCATATTCATTAAAGTACAGAACTTTTGTTGAAACCAAACCTTGTTGGAAGTTTTTTTTAGAGAGAAACATAAGGAAATATAATGGCAACTCCAAATTGCCAAAACACTAGTGAACTACAACCACAACTGATACAACATTACTCTATAGACTCTACAGTTCCTTTCTGATATAATCACAACCCTATTTTACATTACAACTTAAATTACCAACATACTCTCAAACTCTATTTTCCTCCAAATTCAAAACAAAGATTTCCCGGAAAAGAACAGCTCTATATATATATATGCAGTTAGCTTCATTCAACCATGCATCAACACATCTCAACTTAAACTTGTGCTCAAGAGAAATTTGTCCATATTCTGATATGAGATATATGAATTCTCAAGAAGAGAGGAAATGGAAGAACTTTTAGTCCATCCAACCATGCATCAACATATCCGAACCTAAACTTGTGCTCAAGAGAAATTTGTCCATATACTGATAAGAGGTGTATGAATTCTCGAGAAGAGAAGAGAGGAAATGGAAGAACTTTTAGTATTTTTCGGTACAAGCTACCCGCTAGGTGAAACTTGTCCTTTCCTCTTTAACCTAGAAATCCTTTGATTCACTTGATGTTTTGGATTGGGATCCACAAGCAACATGCGTGACATAACATATGACAATAGTTCTTCATGGTGAGAAAAAGTGAAGTCCAAATGTGCATATTCAAACTCATTATAAGAAACATCTACCCTAGCATCCTTCATCAATCTGTAATGTCTCTTCACCATTGAAGGTCTTATCACTTTGTCCTTCTGTCCAGCAACTAGATCGACCGGAATGTCAATGAGTCCGTAGTATTCCCCCAAGTCCAACGGCTCAGGCGAACCGTACGCCTCCATGTTGGCCGCAGTGCTCCCATAATCGAACATTCTAAACCTTCCAGCGCGCTTTATCTGCGCAAGATGGAGTGCAACCCTGAACGATACTCCTGGCATGTCATTCATGTTGTAGTGTGGTAGCCCTAGGACTCCGACCCAATTCGAGCTGTCTCCACCAACCACATAACTCATCAGAGTTTGAACCAGTCCTCCGACTGCAGGTAGGTTATGTAGATCCCGAGCTAACTTGTTGACCAGCATGCGAAAAAATCGGGTAGGGATGTAGAAGGCAGGCACAAGGAGAGACAGAACAGGAGCCAGCAAAACCAATAGAAGCTCCGCCACGGAGAAAACTATGTTAGAGTCGTGGTGAAAACCGGCCGGTGAGAGTAAAATTAGTCTTGAGAGTCTATGGGGCTTTCCAAGTATCTTTCGCGTAACAACGTACATCAACATAGCAGCTCCTCCCAAACTATGGCTAATTGCACAAAGCTTGTATGGCTGTTCATCATTAGTTTCCTCCTCAATTTCAGGCTTACTGAGCTTCAATTCAACAGTTTTGATTTCATGGATTTTCTCTACCATAGCAGGAATGTCCTCGGTCCCATGCTCGTTGATAGAGTATCGCCAGTATCTGCATTATATCAATCCAAATTAGGGGTTAATGAGTTGGAATAGCTTTGCTTTTTCTTTTTCTTTATGAACAAAATCTTGTTAATAAGTATCTAAAAGAATTCCGTATATAGTCTGCAAGATTTGCTTTATGAACTTACTGACGTGATGATATGTCCTTGTTGACATGTTCCCGAGAAACCAAACCGCGGAAATTACCCAGAAATACATCATACCCTGTAGATAAAACAAAACTAAACATGTAATCATTTCAAAAATGGATATATTAGAAGAAGCACAGAGATTGTTTAGAGAAATATAACAAACCTTGATCATAGGCTGCAAATGCTGGAGAGCCAACAACACCATTAGATACCCAACTGAACCAAAATTATACATATATTAGAATATCAGAATGTCACTATTGTCTTGACAACTTTTGCGTTTGAAAAACAATTTTTTTAAAAAAAAAATTGAAAATTTTTGGTAAAACCAAGATTCATGCATCTGTCAAATAAAGTTTGTTAATGTAATGAAAAATTTGCTCAACCTACTACAAAAACCTTGTTTATTCTGATTTCATCACAACGCTCAAGGAGGAAAAGTTCGGTCTTCAAAACATGAACTTTTCAAACAAATATACAGTTTAACTCTTTCAAGTCATATAAGTAAACCCAATAGCAGAATCAAGTCAGAACCAAGTAATATAGAGATAATATGACTCACCCCATGGATGAATCGAGAACCCCGTGCTGAAGATAAACAGCTTTTCTTGCATCTCTCCTGAAAATGAGTCAAAATAAGTACAAAACTCAAGAGGTATACTATTGAATTTATGGAGATCCATATAGTTTCCCTGAAAATGAACAATTTACCTAGGTATTCTTTCCAAAAGTAGAATATATCCATCAGCAGTGATCACACGAATTGCTTCATACGGATACCTGAGACAAGTAAAATGAGAAATCATGAAGCAAACAAAAATGATCTAAACAAAAAACAACAAAGGTAAAGACAGCAACACAAGAGACATTACCCAAGGTCTGTTATAACATCCTGACATGTCCGAGCATCCGTATTAAGAGACTGATAGTTGGTATTCCTCTGTTTAGGCATTGAGTCCTTCCCTCCTTGTGTAGCCGTAGAAACGGAGGCGTCATCAACACCATCATGATCTTCTTTAATGCCACTTTCATGAGATGAAAACAACTTGAATAATGTCTCGAAAGCTTCTGATGGGGAAAGAAGAAGATGCACTGCCTTACGAACAAAATCAAAGACAGCTTCTATACATAACTCTGTGGCTAGATGAAGATCCTGATTGACAAAATAAACTTACTCAGAAATATAGAAGCTACATTTGCCTGAAATTTCTGTGAAAACAATAAATAAACACGACAAAACTTAATGTCGAAAGAAATTGTTGTGCAACCTCTACAACTCCACGTCTTCTGTCAGTAGTACGGTTGATGATGTGGTCCTTGAGGCTTTGCACCCTCTTATGTGCATGTAAAGATGAAGGGCGCTTATTTCCAGAGGCAGACCCTTTTGAAACCACAGAATAAGTTAAATAAAAAAGACGAAGCGGAATCGCCAGCAATAACTTTACAGGAAACAAAATCCAAAGTAATATATACTGGATCCAATCCGTTTGATGCCTATTGTATTTGGTAAAACCACCTTCAGAGGTTCTAGAACTATGAGATGCGGGAGATGGAGGGTACTCGTATGTATCACTATCTTCTTCTCCGGATGAGTATTCTGGGCTTGAATTATCAGAATCCACGGAAAATTCATGGATGAACTGATTGAAAGACGACACGCCACTAGCGAATGAAAAAAAAAAAAACAAGGCAAGGACAATAATGTCATGAACAATGTAGCAACATCATTAACATGGAAAGATAGTCATCCATCTCGTGATGAGATGGAGTAAGTACCATGAACACTGAATTTCAAATGAATCAGAAAAACAAAAAATTAAATAGAAAAATTAGATTATAAAGTATAAGAATGTTACAGAATAATAAATTGGCTTAAATATATTTTTCATCCTTGCAAAAGTTAGGGTAATTAACTTTTCGTCCCTCCAAAGTTTCTTTTGATAAAAAGTCCAAACTTTTTTCAAAACTTTCATTTTTAGTCTCTGTTGTTAGGTTAGTCAGTTAAATTATGACATAGCTATTGGTTTTATCCTGTCAAGCTAGCACATCAGCATTATAAATAGTTTTTAAAGGTAATATAATTTTGCAGGGATGAAAAATATATTTAAGCCTAATAAAATACATATCTAGAATGTTGAATCCCCAATTATAGAATGTACGAAATAAAAGTTCTAATAACTGAACTAATGCTCCTAAGTCCTAACTAATTGAGTGAGTTCTGCTACAACAACAAAACACGACTTTAAGCTTTGAGAAATTAAAGTAAATTTTACACTGAAATTACCAATGTCAAAGTGGAAAGGAAACTTACTTCTCCATCCACCGAGGAAACCGAGGTCCACGGAAAGTAGGCCTGAGTTCCCAACCATGAATGCCTTCAAGTATATTAGCTTTGCCAGGTAGCAATGCCAACAAAAGTGCTGATATTCCATTGATTAGCCGCACAATGTTATTCAAGCACTCATAAGTAATTGCCTTCACTGACCTGCACTAAAAATCAAACAGTAAACAATTGATCAAGACATTGACATAGGATACATTAGTGCACCAATTAAACTGAAAAGTATTAAGATTCTAAACTTCTTCTCCACTAAAAGTTCTTTTAAATTGGACAACACCTATAGTCAAAATCAACTTTCCCAATAAAAGTAACAAAATTTAACAGAATCATTTGCATCCAAATCTATTAGATTAGAAACAAAATAACACCTCCAGGAAGAATAAAAGAGAATTTTGCTTAAACATCACTCCTACATACTCAACTCAATCCAATAAAACAAATGATACCAAACACCCAGAATCCAAAACTTGCCAGAATTAAAATAAAATCCCAAATCCCCAATAAATAAAATTACAGCCATGGCAACCACCAACCAGTAAAATGGAAAACCAGGACCAAGCAGAAGCTATTCCAACGCAAAAAAAAATAGAACAGTCATGTTCTTATCATAGAATGATTTCCTCAAGTACTAAACTTAAACTCCATTCAAAAAATCAAATACAGAGCACCTCATCTGATATCAGACATAGATAAAATATTCAAAACCCACATAGATAAATCACAAAGCCTTACTCTTTAGTGACGGCAAGAACGTGATCAACCAATCGCTGCATCGCGGGGTTATTTATTTTCTTCCAAAATTGGGTCCGTTCCTAAAATCTCTCCAAATCCAGGAACTTACAAAGCCAAAATACGCGGAAAATCGAGAAAATCGGAGATACCCAAAATCGAATCAAAATGGATCACAACAAAATGCACACAGATATTGCAAGTGGAGGGTCATTGATTTTTGAAATCAGTGAATCCGAGGAAATGGCTTTAAAAAAATGCAGCGAAGAATGGTTTTCCCTTGCGAGGACGGAAGTCGGTGAGTTTGTCTGATTCCACGTGGCGCATTGTAATTGGTGGAGGTGCTAGGTGTCACTTTTTGGCCACGGTTTTGTGCTTGCTGTTGATCTTGATTACACGTAATGTGTGGGGCCCAAGAATTCTTGTGGTGCTACTTATGCGCCTAAATTATATAGAAGAATCTGGACCGTTTAGGTAGTGCAAGTAGAATAAGATGAACGGTTAGGATTGAAGAGTGATAATTGTTGAGTTACACGTGGATTATCCATTTGCCTCTTGCTTTAAAGAAGAGGCACGCTATGCATATGCAACCCGAATATCTGAACTCTCAAGTCTTTTGCTTCTTGACTTGTGAACAGTTTGAATTTAAGAAATCACAATGCTATATTATTCTAAAATATCCTCATACGTATCCTTTTAATATCCTTTTAATTATTAAGTGGAAAATATATTTTATAGTTTCAACATAAAGACATTTATTTTTTTTTTTCAATACATACTTTAAAAAAAATTAAAAAGATATTTAGTAAGATAAATCATTATTCTTTAAAAAAAGATAAAAAATGAATTTAATAATTATTTTTCTGTAGAAAAGTTGTACAGCTGAAGATAAAATCTTGAATTTATATACGCATGTTTTCATACGCTCACCAATTAAGCTACATGACTGAGACACTTCTGTTTTATTTATAAATTAATTTTCATTAATTTATATATTTTAAATAATTAGTCAAAATTAATTAATAATATTGAAGTTAACAAAATTTATATTGATTTTTCAAAGTTATTCTTATTTAATATTTTTTAGTTTCACTCATCTCTCTTCACATTCTCTATTATTAAAAATTGTAATGTTATTAAATATCACAAGGATATATGAGGAAAAAATATATTTCATGCTTCACATATTTTAAAAAAATAACTTATAAATAAGAACATAAAAAAATTCTAGAGAGTGACTTATAAATAAGAATAGAGGGTGACTTATAAATAAGAATGGAGGGAGTAAAAATTTAGGAGACTATGATTGTCTTGAATTCAAGGGGATCACTCTATAACCATCATTCAATCTGACTAAAAAACAAGTAAATGTATTTTTAAAGTTTGCAAGGCCTTCTAATATTTTTAATTCAATTTGAAAGAGCTTATATGCAGTTTATGAAAATAGTTTTTAGGTTTTTATATACTGTTTCAGCTCATTTTCATAAACTACTTAGAAGAACTTATCAAAATAAGCTATTTTTAACTTATTCAAGTACGTTTTATAATTTTATCTATAAATAAACTCTCATTTAAAACAAATTTATTGCATAAGTACTTAATTAAACGATGTATTCAAACTCGACCTTAGTTCTTAAGGCCTAAAGTATATTTACCTTTGTTCCTATGTGTAAGTTCCTAAATAAAATTTTTAATGTTCCTTTTTATAAATTTCATACTATAAAAACGAGAAGCATTTATTATGTTTTTTAATTTTATCTTTAATTAATTAAGGTGGTTGAGTTGAGTTTTAAATGATAAAGTGATAATTAGATTTTAACGAGAATAATAATGAAAAGACATTTAAAAGATTTTAAAATTCAATACTTTTTTTTTTGTTAACACTTTTTTAATGTGTTTTTTTATAGGCTTATATATAAGAAAGGAGATAGTAATAAATTATTTGCCAAACACTTTTGTATTAAATTGGTCTTTTAATTTAATGCTCACGATATGCAAAGTGTTGTGCTTCGAGAAGCCAAAGCCAACCCAAGAGTAAGGTCGGCCAAACCCTTGCTTTACGCCCCTAAAAAATGTATAAAATTATTAATATACTAAAATCTCATTTTAATATATTCTTATTTTTAAATATTAAATATTTTATAGTATATAAAGTTATCATTCTTTATGATAGAATATTTTTTTCTTCTAAGATGTTTATTCAATATATTAAGGTCTCCTAACGAACCTGGTGGATGAGAAAAAAATAGCTTTCATAGGAGACACATTAAACTTCTGCTACAGGGTAATGTCTTTGGCTTGAAGAACGCTGAAGCTACGTACCAGCATTTGATGGACATGATTTTCAAGGAGTACATTGCAAGGAACATTGAGGTATATGTGGGTGACATGGTCGCAAAAACTAGGGCAATCAACACCATTTTAGTACGGGAGGAGGAAGGAGCTCAACAGCACATATAGTTTTAGTGTTGGTCATGGCAGCTAGGAAACTGCGCGAAAATTTTTAAAGCCACAACATCGTTGTTCGAACCGACGTTTCCAATCCAGTGATCTTGCAAAAGCCCGACTTGACAGGTAGAATGGTTGGTTGGGCTGTTGAATTGTCGGAGTTTAATATCCAGTTTGAAAACTGGAAGGTGATCAACTTGCTGGTGATTTTAAATTTGATAGTTGAGATGAATCCTGTGACCACGTTGGAAGAAAATTCAAAATGGTGCTTATGATTTAAATATTATTATTTGAATTAAAAATTTTTATTCGTATGACATATTTTAAAAAGGATTTGTTAGATGAATAAAACTACACTAAAAAAGTGTTGGGTTACAAACAATTACGAACCGTTACCTCTTTCGGTTACAAACAATTGGGTTTTTTCATGTAGTTAAAGCAAATTAGAATACATATTGTCAAAATATTATTGTTACAAATTAAAATTTTTCCTATTTCATGAGAAAAAAATAGTTCTTTGGTGTAATTATTAACCATCTATTGTCAAAAAAACAATTTTGATTAAAGTACTCTTCCAGCATTTTGATAATTTCCAGCATTGAAGTTGGAGTACTGTGTTTGTGAATTAGATGTATGTATTATTGTACACACGTGTCACCGTATCAACGTTTCAAATTAAATTGAGTGTGCACCGTACAAAATTTCCTTTAGCTCTTTTTTTTTTTTTGTGGAGGAATTTTCTTTAGCTTTTCTCTGTCACTCACCCAAAAACAAATGAAATTTAAAAAAAATCAATGGGGTAGCGACAAAAAAAAAAAAAATTTAAATTGAATTTTATTTCTCACTCAGTAGAACTAGAAGCCTAGAATGAATAGATGCTACCTGCTATTGTTTAGTGCTAACTACCACACAGAAACATAAAAGAAAGCAGCTATGGAAGCTGCAATATTCATTCGACTTGCTCTTTCACCCAACCAAGTATTCAATGCACTTAATCCTGGTACTATTCTTTTTAGTTTCTTCAAATTTAAACATGTGCATTTTATTCAAATTTGTTTGCTCAATCTTTATTCTTTTAAGGTTTTAAGTTGGGAGTGTATCGTTCGAACTTTGGCGATGGTGATTTAGCTTAGGATATTAGAAGTTAATTTAAGATGCGTGTGTGTTTAGAGTTTAAGAATGAGTGCACGTGTATTTGTCGAAAAAAAATCTTTATCCTTTTGTTTTAATTAATTTGTTGCAATTTTTTTTAAAAATTAACTACTTCATAATTTTGAGAGATTTTAATTACACTTATTCTCCATTCCAAAAGTATATTTTTAAAATTTGAATTTGTATTCTTATCCTTACAAAAGATCAAACTGATTTCTTGAGTGGTACAACAACTTGCTGATATATAATTAACATTTTAATTGGTTATTTAAATTTATGTTTAGCAATTTTTCATTTTTCTAAAAAAAATAAAAGTTGAGGAAGTGAAAAAGTGTTCTCAATCATATATATTTTTATTGATTATTAAGTTGAAAAGTTTTGTTATTCTTGGATAATTTTAATTTTGTTCACCTTGTAATGAATTTGTAAATGCAGGAGATAAAATTTTCCCAAACAAATATTATTGTAAAGATAGGAGTGTTGTAGTGAGAGTGGCAGCCACAGGATCAGGAAAAGGTGGAGGGTTGTTGGAGAGGCCAACTATAGAAACAACACCTGGAAGAGAATCTGAATTTGATGTAAGGTAAATTAAATACTAATTAATTCTATATATTATATACAAGAAATTAAATTATAAATATATAGAAATTGGAATTTGGAAGTATAAATAAATCAAAATTGTCATTCCTTTAGTATTTTCTCTGAATTCTAACAGATTAGGTTGACGCATAACGTGTTTTGAACCAACCTTTTGACGAGATGTTTTTTGTAGCAGGAAATCGCGAAAAACATCCCCGCCGTACAGAGTATTACTGCACAACGACAACTACAACAAGCGCGAATATGTGGTGCAGGTGCTGATGAAGGTGATACCAGGAATGACAGTTGATAATGCAGTTAACATAATGCAAGAGGCACATTATAATGGACTTGCTGTAGTTATCATTTGTGCTCAAGTTGATGCTGAAGATCACTGCATGCAACTAAGAGGAAATGGCCTTTTGAGTTCAATTGAACCAGCTGATGGAGGTTGTTAATCATTTAATATAATTACAACAAAAAAATTGAAGGGTCTAATAATATAGTTTTGTTGTTATAGTCATTGATATATAGATTTATGTTTAGAGTGTCTATAATGTCTAAATTTTTAATCGTTAAAGATAGTTGTATAGAAAAAGTTCTATTAGGAAAATTAAAACGTATTTTGATGATGTAATAAGTAGTGTAAAGTGAATATATAAGGTAGTAATCACAGTTAAAAAGAAAGTTTACGAATCAAGAATGACAATTGCTTGTTATCACTGCTTAGTACATATAATTTGATAATTTTGATGTAAATGCTATTCCAAACTTTGTTTCTCCCCCTAAGGTTTTTGCTTTTCTCATGAGTTCTCTGAATCTCATATATTTAGTGTGTGTTTTGATTTCAGTTGATTGAAAGTCACAGTACTTATAACTATTGATATATTATTGAAATGTTAGTTAAATTTTGCTAATTGAATGCTTTGTCTCGCTTAATATTCACCAATTAATTGAAACTGGAAATGCTTACTAATGTGAAGACTTAATTTCATTACCATTACTTAATTATTTAACATAACTAAAAGAAACAATCTCATCTCTTGAATTCAACTGAACCTGTATTGCATATGGTCTGTGATTATGAGTTATACTAAAAATATTGTAATTTTCTTTTTAATAAATTGATGCACTTTCGCCCATTAAAAATAAATAAATCTTCACCTTGCTGCAAATAAGGAATATGAGCAGTTTATCTTTTTGAAAACACAATTAGCATATATTTATTAAAGGGAGTTGAGATTTGAACTTGGGCCTTGTATATTTTCACTGAATTGGGCTTTAGGTAATTTGTAAAGTTGCTGCTTTTTGCACCACACTTATAAGTAATCAGTAACGACACCATGCCAATCCTACAAACTGATTTTCAGAACTAACTTTTTACGAAATTGATTTATAAAAATCACTTCCATAATCTAATATTCACTAATCTCTATTTCTCTTCTTGGCAAGCATTTAAATGGTAGTGAATTTTACCATATATAACTTCAAATGTTATGTATCATACATAAATAAGTAAAAATGAGTTACAGAGACGATTGTGTATTAATTGTATTACTTTATATATTCTTTATTTACCTCTATTATTATTTTTTAAGTTTTTTTAATTAATTATTACAGATTAAAATTTTTTCGTAAAATTATCTAATCGATTATAACTGATTAAAAAAATAAAAAATAAAATAAATATACATATTAATAATAAATATAATATATTATTATATTAAATATTTTTTTATTTGATAATATATCATACACTACTTAAAAAGTGATTTTTGTGACATTCTATCCTCTCAATCACTTTTTGTCTCCATCTCTAATCTCTCCCTCAACTATATTCACCGCAGGATTTTTTATGGTTCAGATTAAAATTTAAAAAGTTATGTGTAGCAACTCATGAGTGTACCAGATCAAAGAAAAAAAAATTTATTATCTCAATTTCAAAAATAATTATAATTAATATTTAGTTTAAAAGTAATTAGATATATTTAATCTAATATATTTAACGCATTTAAGATGTGACATGAACACATGTTTTTTAAAAAATTCTTAAGATGTGTTTGGATTAACTGTTAAAATGAATTGATTGTATGAAATAATCAGATTTTTGTTTGGATATATTTACTGTGACGAGTGATTTTTAAGATAATTTTTAGCTGAGAGAAAAGATTTTTAAGCTTTTTAAAATAATGACTAATTTTTAACTAAATGACCAAAAGTTTTTTTTTTATTAAAAAAATAATAAAAAATGTTTATAAATGTAAAATCAAACAATTAAACATATATTACACTCAAAAATATCCAAACATATCCTTATTGTTCATTTTGTTCGCACAATTTTACAATTAAATGATGGCAGAGTAAAAATAATAACAGTGACAAAGAGAATTAATTTGATGCATTTGTAGGTTGATATATGTAAGTTTTCAAATTTTAGATTCATCTAAAAAATTAAATATATTTAATTATTTTAAAGGTAAATATTCATTATTAATTTATTTTTTTTGGAATTGAGGTAATAAATATTATTTTTTTTACCTCTGATCTAGTGTATTCATGAGTTGCTACACATAAATTTTTAAATTTTAATTTAATTTGAATCATAAAAAAGGTCATATAGTAATATTGTTGGTGGAGAGAAATGGAGAAAAAAAAATCATAGAGAAAAATTGTTAATTTAGGATGGTATTATTGTCTTCGCACCATTTTTAAAGTATACCACATTTTTTTTTTAAATTCTAAAATTACCTTCTAATTGAATTTATAAACCTGAACCAAACCGGCTTTATAAATCTAGTTCATTGCAAAAAAACAATCATGCACCACACATAAATCCAATCGAATTTATAAACCCGAAAGTAGCTAAATTTGAAAATTCGGATAAAATCAAATTTAAAATATAATGTTATTAAAAAAATTGTGTTGTAATTATTAAAAAAATTATATTAAAAAATTACTAACAAATTAGTTGTATTTATAAATAATAAATATAATTAATAAAATGATATATTATATTTTAAATATGATTCTAACTAAATTTTCAAATGTAATTTTATAAATTACATTTCTTATTTATAAATCTGGTTTCGCCCCAAATTTATAAATCTAATTAAAAACTAATTTTTTTAAAAAAATAACAGCTTGTGATATAATACTTTAAAAATAATATGTGACAATAGTGCCACCCCTAACTTTTCATCTTGAAAATGGAGTAATTCTATATCTGAACCTTACACCATGTTTGACAGAAGAGAAATAAGATGGAAATAGAGTGAAAGTACGGATTACGAGGTAAAAATAGTTGACTTTATAGAGAGAAAATTTTAAGTCACTTCCTTTCACCTCATTTCTTTCCTTCCTACTTCTATCATACCAAACAAAGGGTAGTTCAATTGGTGAGCGCATGGAGACATATGTGTGTGGGTATGGGGTTCGAATCCCGATTGTACTACTTTTCCTATGAATAAAAAAAAAACAAAGGGTTAAACTGCATTTCGTGATTTGATACTTGAAAATTGTACAATGAAATCTAGTATATATCCACAAACAAAATTAACAAAATCTAGTATAAATGACTATGAAGCCGCTTGTTTATATTTTTATTATAATTTTTTTTTTGAAGAAACAAGAATTTTATACTTTTATCTAATCAACGTTAAAATCTGAAATAATTATAAATAAAAATAATTTTATATTGTTCAAAAGTATAATCACATAGGGACTCTTGACTGGTACTACCATAGAGCCACCTACTATATCAGCATCAAGGCTTCACATAAGAAAAGCTCAATCTTACCGCACAATTTAAAATTTTGTTCAATTGAGCTTAAAATGGATAGATACAACATTAAACAAAATTTTATCCTTTTTTTTAAAAAAAATTATAAATGTTAAGTATTTGTACTTAAAGAGAACTTACAACCAACGTAAATTAGTAAATAACTGAGTCATTTAAATATACTAATATGAGTTCGAGTTTTTGTTGGCAGAGGTAAAACTCACTTAAGTGATCTCTACACTTCAAAATAATTAATATTTGACGATTGGCGGAATGATACTCTTATACAACAACAAAAAATAAAAGAGAACTTACAAATAAATATTTATATTTATTTCACCTCAAAAAATAAATAAGAGTTAGAATCTGCAATTTATTAAATACGAAATAATAAGACCCTAGCTACCATCTACTTACTTGACTAGCCAATTGGAATTAAATAAATCAAATTTACTTTGCGTCGTTCTTTTATTAATATATTTAAAAAAAAAAATCCACCTTCTTTTGTTACATCTTAGACCAAATTATTACCCATGTTTATTTTGTTGGTTGCTCAACATCAAGAGAAAAAAAAAAAAGTTGTGTTTCCATTATATTAAACGTGATGAATATTTGTGTCTAAATAAATTAGGAATACTGCAAAGAAAAAAAAAACATTTATTGTCATTAAAATTGCATAGGTAGTATAAGTTACACTAGTGATACGTGTATCCTAGTCCAATAAATTATAATTATTTATTTATATATTATTAAAACATGTACATGTCAAGTTTGTTCAATTGATAACAATCATTCACTATATTTCCATATTGATATTCTCTGAATGCATACTGAGCCAATTTTTTCAGTTGCATAAACAACATATAAAGAGTAGTAGAGAATGATACAATAACTGTTAGCATATTAGCATTTACAAACAAACCTTGCAAATTCTAGTTTATGACAGTTTCTAATTGGATAATGACATCCTACAAAGAATGCAATGAAAATCTCCTAATGTGATTAAATATAATGTTATAGACAATTCTAGAATTGGAAAATTTTAAATGTACAAATGGTTCAAATATCAAGTTGAATTAATTGAGATAGAAATGGATAGGGATTGTATTAATCACGAATTCAGTCATATTATTATGTAGTAGTCAGTTTAATTAGAGTAAAATGTGACCCAGGTTATAATAAAAGTTTATAAGTTTTTAAGTTTTATAAGAGTTCATTTAGGTTTTTGACTTTGTTTAACGTTGTTTATTTAGGTCCTTAACGTTAACCACCGTTGTTCATTTAGGTCCCTGACGTTAACCACCGTTTTAACATCGTTAACAGAAATAACATAAGGACTGATTTGAACTTTTAATAATACATATATGGACTTATTTGAACTTTTGGTACATAACACAATGACTGATTTGAACTTTTATTAATAAACATAAAGACTAATTTGAACTTTTATTAATAAACATAGGAACTAATTTGAACTTTTGATTCAAACACAGGAATTGATTTGAACTTTTGTTAACGGTGTTAAAACGGTGGTTAACGTCAGGGATCTAAGTGAACAACGTTAGACAAAATCAAAGACCTAAGTGAACTTTCATGAAAACCAAAAACTTAAGTAAACTTTCGTTGTAAAATTAAAAATCTACATAATAATTATTTGGTTTAGTTATTGAGGATAACTGTACAAACAAGTTTTAGAAGACTAATTTAATAGATTATAAGAAATTTTCTTAATTAGATGAACATTAATCATATGAGAGATTTTTCTTCTTGACTTAAAAAATGTAAACGTTTTCTTTTTCGGGTGATGGGACAAGAAATTTAGTTCTAACAAATTAAAAATTAACATGTATACTCACTTGTTTTTAGTTATATATAACAAGATTTTATTTTATTAATATAACGTGTACTCATTTATTTTTATAAAAAGGATATATTAACAAGTTATAACTATATTTTTTAAAATACATGCAAAAGATATAATTTGTTAACGTACTCATTCTCTAAAACAGATGGGTATTCATTAACAAACCCATATATATATATATATATATATATCCTTCAATTTTTTAATTATTAGTTTACATCCCTAAAAAATAAAATAACGTAACAAATATAATAATAAAATTAAAACAAAACAAAAAAATCATTCTCTTTCATCTTGTGCCACCACCACTATTTTTCCTTCTTCCTTCCCACCACCACCACTACTATCGCCCACTATTAATTGAGGGTAAAGTTTGTCATTTGTTAAATATTAAAAAAATATCTTTTTCTAGGGATTCTAGTTATTTTAAGAAGTATACATTTTATGTTTTTTTAAATAAACAAAAATCTAATTATTTTAAAAGCATAAATAAACCTTCTAAAAAATTTATAGAATCACTTTTTCTATATATAAAATAGGGTTAATTGCACAAAGTATCCTTGAGATTTTAGAAAATAGCACAAACCACCAAACTTTAAGAAAATTAGCCATGCATACCATTTTCTAAAATAAACACTAAACATGGTTAGATCTCTCTCTATTTTTTTCTATAAATAAAAAAATCAATTTTTCTGTATGTTTTTTTTTGTACAAAATTCATCTACTGAATTTTCTCAAAAATTATTTTTTCATAAAATAAAAAAAATTATTTTTGAATAAAAACTTATTTTTTGTAAATTAAAAAATACAATCATCATTTGTAAATTATTTATTTTTTAATTTTAAAAAAATATTCACAAATAAATTTTTTATTTTATGAAAAAATAATTTTTTTATTTAATGAATTTTTTTATTTAATGAAAAAATAATTTCTTTATTTTATGAAAAAATAATGTCTTTATTTTATGAAAAAATATTTTTTTTTTATTTTATGAAAAAACTTTTTTTGAAAAAATTCAGTAGATGAATTTTGTACAAAATAACATACAGGAAAATTAATTTTTTTATTTATAGAAAAAAAAAGAAAGAGATTTGACTATGGTTAGTATGTATTTGAGAAAATGGTGTGGACTGCTAATTTTTTTAAAGTTTGGTGGTTTGTGCTATTTTCTAAAACCTTAAAGATACTTTGTGCAATTTACTCTATAAAATAAGTTATTATTTTGTACATTAATCACAAACAAACAAGGAAGTACTTGGATTCATTAAATTATATTAATTTCAAGCTAGGGACTACAAGTAACATTTCTCTAATTGGAGGGACCTAAACTAAATAAAAACTTTATAAGAACCAATTTTAAAATATTCATATTTAAAAGGACTTAAATCATAATTTAGCAAAAAATTCTTTTGGATTCTCAACATTTATAGTTGAGAGTATGGATATCACACTTATTTTTTAGGTCATCATACATTTATTTGGAGATGGACTTTCGATAATTAAAAAACTCAATAAAATAAAAATCAACTTTGGTTTTATTGCAGGCTGGAATATTAATTTTTATCTTATATGTGATGTGCTTAAAAATTCTTGCAGTGTGCAAAGTGCTTCTAACATTTAATAAAAATTTAGTCACTAACATTTAATACAAATTTAGTCATAATAGTAATTTCCCCTTTTTTTCTCACAATTCATGCTCTTGAACCTGCTACTTCGGTTTCAATTATTCTTTATAACTTACTACGTAGTACTATCCACTGTAATTATCATTCAACTACCAATACCAACATTAATTAATTAAAGAAAATACTAAAAGCACTTAACACCTTCTGCTAATGTGACTCATCTACAGATTTGAGCATAGATACACAGCTAAAACACTGTCAAATTGACCCCTTTTTTTATCTATTAGCATTAGCATCCACATAAAAACAAAATCAGCACTCTATGTACAATTTATTATTATATTATAATATAGATAAAAGATAGCAGATGCAATACCAACTCCTTTGCCAATAACATTTTTGAGGTAATGATATAGAGACACTATGACTATGATTAAAAAAACCCTGATTAAAAGAAAAGTTTATTAATCTTTTACTTTAATAATAAACTATTAGTAGTATACTAATAATACCTAATAAATTATCACAAATGTGATCTAATACTCATAAGCACCTTTTAAAAAATTAAATGTAATAAAAAATTATTAAAAATATGATTTTTTTTATTTACAAAAAACAAAATAATATATAATTATACTTATTTTTTAATTCTAATTCTAATAACTTAATAAATATCTTAAAAACATTATTTATATATAAAAAAAATACCATACCTCTTTACCACATACTTTAATTTCTTCATCCACCAACCAACAAATCAATCTAATGCAAGCATCTCTCTCTCTCTCTCTCTCTCTCTTTCTGTTTTCTACTTTCTAGTCTTTTTTTGAATCCAATAAATCCAAAGCACTCCCTTCAACTCTTCACTACCACACTCAACACTCTTTTGAACTTAACCAGAAAAAAAAAATGGCTCTGAATCTGAAACTTCCATTGTTTGCACTTACCTTTGCATTTTCACTTTATCTTCTTCCTTCTCCCACTTTATCCTCTCGCACCACACCTTCACACCCATCAACCACCCTTCTTGACATCACTTCCTCCCTCCAAAAAACCCATCAAGTTCTCTCCTTTAACCCACAAAAACTTGTACAATCTTCTCAACAACAAACCCAAATTACATCATCATCTTCTTCTTCTTCTTCTTCTTCTTCTTCTTCTTCTTCTTCTTCGTTTTCTGTTCAATTGCACCCAAGAGTGTCTCTCTTAAACGAAAATCACAAAAGTTACAAGTCCCTGGTTCTGGCTCGACTCGCCCGTGACTCAGCCCGAGTCAAGTCGCTCACCACGAAGCTCCAACTCGCTATCAACAACGTCAACAAATCGGATCTCCACCCGATCCAGACTGAGCTCCAACTTGAAGAACTCTCCACGCCGGTTTCCTCTGGCACCGCACAAGGCAGTGGTGAGTACTTTTCCCGGGTCGGAGTTGGCCAACCCGCGAAACCGTTTTACATGGTTCTCGACACAGGAAGCGATGTGAACTGGCTCCAATGTAAACCCTGCGTCGATTGTTACCAACAATCCGACCCGATTTTCGACCCGACCCTTTCCACTTCCTTCGGCCCGTTAACCTGCAGCGCGCAGCAGTGTCAGTCGCTTGACGTTTCGGCGTGCCGTAATGGAAGGTGTCTCTATCAGGTTTCGTATGGTGATGGTTCGTTCACCGTTGGGGATTATGTTACTGAAACGGTGTCGTTTGGTGAATCCGGGTCGGTGAATCGGGTTGCGATCGGGTGCGGACACGATAACGAAGGGTTGTTCGTTGGAGCCGCTGGGTTACTTGGACTCGGCGGTGGGCCCCTCTCATTAACTTCGCAAATCAAAGCGTCGTCGTTTTCGTACTGCCTCGTGGATCGTGACTCGGGGAAATCGTCGACGCTTGAGTTCAACTCGCCGCAACCCGGTGACTCAGTGACCGCGCCGATGCTGAAGAACCAGAAACTCGACACGTTTTACTACGTTGAGCTCACCGGGATGAGCGTCGGTGGCCAGATGGTTGCCATTCCACCGGAGACTTATGCCGTGGACCAGTCCGGCGCCGGCGGGATCATTGTTGACTCGGGAACCGCCATAACTCGGTTGCGGACTCAGGCTTATAACGCGGTTCGCGACGCGTTTAGGAAAATGACTCAGAATCTGCGATCTGCGGAAGGCGTTGCGCTTTTTGACACGTGCTACGACTTGTCGTCTTTGCAATCCGTGAGTGTGCCTACGGTGTCGCTTCATTTCGGTGCGGAGAAGACGTGGACGCTTCCGGCGAAGAATTACTTGATTCCGGTGGATAGCGCCGGAACTTTCTGCTTCGCGTTTGCGCCGACGTCGTCGGCGTTGTCAATCATAGGGAATGTGCAGCAACAGGGGACACGTGTCACTTTTGATATCGCAAACTCTTTAGTGGGATTCTCACCCAACAAGTGCTAGATATGTAATTTACATATTTAACCCTATAAAACTATCAATCAATATTATCATAATTTATAATGTAATGTAATGTAATGTTGCAAAAAAGAAAAAAATAGTTTAGCTTTTTATGATTATTATTATTATGGAATTTTAGGGATAAGGGAAAGAAAGGCCCATCCTCTTGGCATTGAATTGTTGGAGTGTTAAAAGCGTATAGGGTCCGCCCACACAATGAATTTGAGTCTAGGACTTGTGTCCTTAAGATGACATGTGTGGGTTTATAAGGTGCTGTTTGGTTATTTTTTTCTCTTTTGAAAGGTGGTTTTGTACTTTGTAATTGTACACTCAATGGCATGGCTTGCAAATTTATCAAAGGTTAGGGCCATTTTAGTTATGGGTTGTTATGTTAGGTTCACATTATTTAGGGGATCATTTGTGATTAACCTATGATTTTGTTAGCTAAAATTAGTTTATAGCTTATGACTTATAGTTTATAGCTTGTAGTTTATAACTTATGACTTATAATTGAGTACAGATGTTTTGTAAAATTAACTTATTAGGTAGTTTATATTTGTTAAATGACTTAAAAGAACAACTAATAATTACATGCAATAAATTATTTGATGGAGTAAACATGTAATAAATAACTAGAGGGTAAAATACGAAAGAATTATTGAAAGTTACTTTTCATAAGCTATTCGAAGTAGTTTTTCATAAACTAGCTTATGAAAACTAGCTCATAATTTATAAAAGTTATAAGTTTGTTGTCACTAAACACTTCTACTTATTTATAAACTATAAGCTCTTTAGTTATGCCAAACACACTCTATATAACATTTAGAATGGCAACAGGGTGGGGTGGATACCAATCCTCTGCTGCCATTCGGTTTGGGTCTGCGGATATCCGTCGGATACTTTTGGATATCTCTATTGAATATCACTGCGGATGTCCGTGAGCCCAGAGTTTATTGTCACCCCAAGTGACACACTTTTGGATCGCCATAATTTGTTTATTTTTATTATTATTTCTCCTCTCATGATGTTTGTCGTAGAATTGAAATTAGAGTTTTGTAATTGGAGGTAGGTGGTATTTGTGAAGGATTTGCATGTTGGCCACCTGGTAAACAATATGACAATGATATGGGATAAATTTTCACATGGGCTCGTTGGGGAACTAGTGGGTTTCTTTTATTTGGATAAATAAATAAGGACGATGGTGGATGTTTGTTTCCTAATCTTTTGTTTATTACTACATCTCTTTTTTATCTTTTGGTTTAATTATTTGAAATGTGATATGTATATGTATGGGATGGTTGGAAAATTTTAAACTTTGTTCTAAGGAATAAGTGTGTGTTTGGTTTAGTATTGATAAAATTAATTTTAGATCAACGTAATTTTATAGAATTAATTTTGAGTAAAATTTATTTTAAAGTAACATGATTTATAGTTGGGATTTTTTTTTCTCAAAAGCAAGATTAGAGTAAAAATACATTGTAAATTTCTTAATCTAACGTGAAAGCAAGTCTAATTTCGCTTCAGCTAAAATCAATTTTGGCAACATAAAATTAATTTTAACTTTTTATCAACACAAAAACGAACAACTAATTTATCAATCAAAATCGATTTTCACTCTTGAAAATCAATTCTATTCTCACCTAATATTTTTCTAAACATGCACTAAAAATCTTTTTTAATTAAATTTCCAAACCAACTACCGTATATTGTGCAGTTACTCTATGAAGCCACTATTTTTTTCTTTTCATTTAAATATATATTCTTTTTGACCTTATAGTTTAAATGTGTGTTTGTTTCATATTTTAATTTGATCAAAAACTTTTGATCAGAGCTAAAAATATTTATTTTCATTGGATCGTTTTGGTTTTTTTACATCAATCATTTGAACAATTGATTTTTGTCTTAGTTAGTGTGTTTTTCTCTTCTCATTCTACTAAAATTTAAACCAAACAGATCTTAAGTCTGTATAAATTTTAGTATTTATATTTTAAAAATTCTGTTTCAATCCTTATAATTTCATTTTATTAAGAAATTTGTCCCTACTGTTACCTTACAGCAATAGGGATAATTCCATAATAGTAGATTAAAATCTAGAGGACTAAATTAAATAAAGTTTAAGGTCCTCACATACACACTTGTAAGAAATTGGTCTCTATTATGTTATAGTTTTGGTTTCACACTTTTATTTAGTTAAAAAATTAGTCCATGTCATAATGAAAATGTAACGGTAAGAACCATTTTAAGAACATAATGAAACTAAAAAAAATTGTAAATGCTAAAAATAAAATTTTAAAGTATAAACTAAAACTCAAACTTGGATAAAGTATAGGATAAGAAAATGTGTAAAAATTATTAAAATAAATTTTATTTCTTTTAATAATTTTTTTTTTATAAACTAAAATAAATTACTACAAAGAATTGTTTTGCACATATTAAAGAATGATCAATTGTAATAAAATGTAATACTAGACGGACTAAACTATCCCTTATTAAGTGAGACTTCAAAAATTAGAGTAATTAGTAGAATAGTTAAGAGTTTCATAATGTAACTAAGAGAGAAAAAAAAATGTAATTGATAAAAGATAAGAGCGATAAAACAAAAATAATGAAGCGTATATATTTATTAGTTGATGATAAAATTGAAAAAAAAAATTGTTATTACTTGAAGAGACAATTGCTTAATTACTCTTTTGGCTTTTATATTGATAAATTTGTGATTTTAGTTTATTTTAATTTTAATTAGACCAATTAAACTTTGTTGAGCTATTTTTTTAAATTAACAGTTGCTATAAAAATCGATGAGGTTGTTTTTGGTAAATTATAATCGATGAGGTTAAAAGAAGGCAATAAATACCAAAATTTGTTTACTACAATTAACAAGTGCACAAAATAGATGACAGAGTTTAATACTTTTATGTTTGTTATACATTTCATGTTTTGTTTTTTAATAAAAAAATTATGAGTATTGTCAAACAATACCGTTAAAATACTTATTAAAATTAAAAAAATAATTATAAAAACATAGTTAAGAATTTTATTTTTCAACAAATTTTTATTGACATTTTAAAAAGTATCTTAAAAATTCTTTATTAACATTGGCTGAAATTTATTATTAAAACTTTAATATTGCACATATTAATATCAAACTATTTTTATAATGTCTTTTAAGGTCAGCATAATTAAAAAGAGTACGTGTGTTTAAATGTATGATACATAGTTAAATAATATTTGATGTTGTTAATTTTCTTATATATAAAAAAAAAACCTATTTAAAAATAAGAGTAATAGTGTAGTACTACTAGTCTAGTATACTATGTTGATGGGAAAGAATGGTGGGTCCCAATAGTCATGCATTGAATAGTAAGGTACCATATTTCGTGATTGTCGGTGTAATAATGCATGGAGGACTTCATGCTTAGGCTCATTGATTGATTGATTACTTTAGTTTGTTAATTAGAGATTAGATTAGAGATTGTTAATAATTCCAAGTTCTTTATTTGTTTTTTAATAGAAAAATAGTATAACGAGGATTAAATTTCATATCCGCACATATATGTTTTTATACTGACTAATTGAACTATATAATTAACACAATTTCAAGTTCTCTTTGAATATGTTTTTATAAGGCAAATGCTATTCCATACATTTAGATATTTTTTTAAAGAATTAAATATAATAAAAAATTATTATATTTTTTAGAGATAAATAATTTATATTTATGATTGTTTTTTAGTTTTAGTAATTTTAATAAGTTTCCTAAGAGTATTATTTAGCATGATTCTTTTTGTAAACACAAATATTATCTAGTGTTTTATATTTTTAATGGAGTATATATTTATATTTAATTGGAGTAATAATTAATGCATAAGTGTTTTTTTTTTGTAAAGTTAATGCTTCATTATTATCCAATAAAAAAAGAAAGAAAATAATAACACAAAGAATTTAAAAAATATTTTCATAAAAATAAAAATAATAGTTACATTTCTTAATATTTATAGATATGAGTAGTTAAATAGAAAGAGAAAGAAAGGAAGTAACCCTCAGTCTTTGTTTTGTTTTGTGGATTCTTTGAAGAAAGAAAGAGGAGGAGAAAAAAATGAGTAGAGAGTATACTTTTTTTTTATTTGGTTAGGAGAGAAAAGTGAAAAGAAAGTGTAAAATTTAGTGGGATCCTTGTAAAAATAATTTGTCTCTATTTTGAAGAGAAAATTGATGTTGAAAGAGAGACTTTTACTATTTTTTAGACTTACATCTATTTTTTTTATTTTTTTCTTTTTTTCTTTTTAAAAACAAACACACTAATTTTTTCTTATATTTCTTTTCCTTTTTTTTTCTCTCTGTTTTTTTTTTCTTTGCACTTTCTCTTCATTTACCAAAGATCAAAGAAAAAGTTATGACACTTGTTAAGGTTATCAAAAATAAAAAAATAATCTTGAGTACATATTATTCTATCTTTAAAAAATACAAAAAATTATACTTTTTAATAATATTTTATTATATTTAATTCTTTAAAAACTGATATTATTACATGGTTTGGTATTTTCTTACAGCTGTAACCCACTCCCAAATCACCTTTTCCTCCAAAAAGCTAATTAAAAATAAAGCACAAAGAAGGAAATAGAAGTTCTTCTTCTTTCAAGTTTCAACTTTCATGTGTTCATGTTCAAATTTAATTTTCAGCTAATATATTTTCTCCTTTACATTCTGATTAAATACTATTAATTATACTATTAGTTTAATAAATATTTTATTATGTTTACTTTATCAAATAATTTATTACATGTAATTATTACTTGTCCTTTTAAGTCATTTAACAAATATAAGTTACTTAATAAGCTAATTTTACCAAACACTTCTACTCAATTATAGGTCACAAGTCATAAGCTATAAACTACTCAATTATAAGTCACAAGTCATAAGCTATAAGCTATAAACTAATTTTACCAAACAGAGTCTTAACTATCTATAAAGTGTGGAACTTTATAGATAAATGCATGACATTTAAGTATAAAACTAAATAAAAAAAAGGAAGAAAGTGGTTGAACTTCAAACGTTGAAGCAGAGTGAAAGAGAAGAAAGGGGACATTAGTTCTCAAGTTTAATTTCACACACTGTCATTGACAAAATGCATAATTCAACTCAAGTAGGTCAACCACAAATGCTGCAAAAAGGTAAGTGCAAGTCCCAAAATCTGTTCCTCACTTATAATAAAATTATTTATTTCACGTGTTATGTTATGTTATGTATGTGATGCCACTATTAATTAAAGCCTCAATTTCTTGGACCTTTATCTCACCCATTCTTTCATGCTACCCAAATAAGTAACCTCTTAATTTCTTCTTCTTGCCTACACTACCACTATTTTACTACTACTATGTATAATGGATTTGTGGGAGAAGCATTGTTCACTTTCAGAGTTTATGGAGTAATTCTTATGCTGGAAAATCACTTGAATGAAGAACTATTAGTTTATTATATAGTTTGTTAATTGTGTAATTTTAATTTCCGTAATTTTAATTGAGTCATTTTAATTTTTATAAATTTAAAATATGAAAATTGTGTCTTATAATCTGATTTTCATCCAATTTAAACAGTTTGTTTTTATTCGTTAGTGACACTATTGATCACAAATAAAAATTTAATCGCAGCTCTTATCACAGTTCAATTAAAAATTGTTTAATTTTAGACGAAAATAGAATCTTATGACTTAATTTTTATATTTTAAATTTTATAGCGATCAAAATTACAAGGACAAAAATTACACAATTTACAAATAATAGGAACTAAAATGTAATTAAATTGTTTTTTTTAACTTAAAAGCTTCTTTAAGGAAGTTATAACAATGAACCTTTTCCACATATTATGTTAGGGTATGTGTAAAGGAGTTCCTTCTTAAGTGAAAAAAGAAGCATGATGAACATGACAGCAAAGCTTGCAAAATACTAGTACTTCCTTAATTAATTATTTACCTTTTTTTGAATGGTATGGTCATAAAGAGGAATTATGTAATGTAACTAAGTGAAGAATATATATAACTAGGTGATCAATAAAGTGAGTAGAAAAGTTACAATGTTACATACTTTTTCGGACATACCATTTCACATTTCACAACAAACTTTCTTCAAAGAGTACCTTCCGGAGAATACCAACATCATAGTACTCCCTCCCTTTCATACTACCCTAACAATCCGCTGACTTATATTATACTCCCACCGTTTAATATTATAAAGTCATATCTAGATAATTATACTTATTAAAAAATATGTAATAAAATTAATTAACGTATTAACTTTTAAAAAATGTATATAATTTCCATAATTTTTTATTTTTCTCTTTCATCGTTATATTAATTTATTTTACATCATCTTTTTATAAAATCTTATTAATTATGATGGACAAACATGAAAAGAAATAAATGCTCTTAGAAAAGAATAATTATAAATCTTCCTACTACTTCCTCCTAGTAATCCTCGTAGTATATTTGATAAGGAATGTAATAAATGTTGTTTATATTTTCAAAATACAAAGTACATTTTTTTTTTATCCCTACTTTCTTTAGTATTAGAAGGATACGTAGGAGGATAGGTAGGAAGATTTAACATTACTCGAAAAGAATAATTGTATATGATCATGTATTATAAAACACTAATATTATCCAAAAAGAAGCTTATAATACTATTTTCGTTTCATATTAAGTATCTTTTCAGAGAAAAAAATTTATTCTACTTTATTTGTCACTTTATAATTTTAATGAAACATTAATTACATTTTATCAAGTATACCCTTAAGCTTGGTATTGTGATTTTTTTGTAAACAAAAAAAATAGACCTTTGAGTAATTTAGTTTTAAATAAATATTTTGAAAAATGTGATCCACTTATTAATAAGTGTGATAAGGGTATAATAAAAAATTATATAACTATTTATATAAAAGGGAGTAAAATGGGAAGGAGTATAATTTTCTAGGATATTTTCTTTCGCCGTACCATTAAACCATTATTGAACCTGCTTTTATGTGTGGACCAAAGTTATGTTTTCCACCAAATGGATGCACTGTTATTACGTGTCTATATTATACTTCTTCCTTCCTAAATTGTTTGGTCTTTTAGAAAAAAAATTTTGTTTCAATTTGATTATCCTTTAAGATACCGTATTAATTTTTTCTTTACAATTTTACCCTTGACTAATTAAACATATTCCTACTTTATCACCAACCACTAACCTTTAGGCTTTACTCTCCCAAGTAAATTTTTTCATTTCTGATGCATTAATAATTATATTCCTTAATCCATGTGCAAATACTTAAAAGGTCAAACAATTTGGGACGAAGGGAGTAGTTCAATACTACCTCCATTTTTACATTTAAGTACTTAGATATTTTTCATAAAGGTTAAAAAAAGTAGTTGTATTAATTTTAAAATTTTAATTATTCTATTATAATTTATTTTTAAATAAATATAATTCATTATCTTAAAAATTAATAATACTAGTATTCAGTTGCTTTAAGAAATAAAGATAAATTAAAAAAAGTTAATAAATATACATTATGTCTTGTGTTGATACTTATAATGTTTAACATGCATATTTTATTCTAGGTGTTTATGTTTTGAAAGGAAATAGTAACTGCTAATGTAAATTAGTAAAAACTCTTTAAAAAGTTATGAAACTAAAAATATTTATTTTTAAAGACAAGACTAAATACAAGAGTTTTAAAAGTTAGGGACTAAAATAAGTTTATTAAACATGAGAGACTAAAAATATATATAACTATTTTTTTTGGGTAAAAGCAAAACTAATAGTAAAAGTAGTAAGGTCATGTAGTTAACTTGGTTGGTGTTATCAATTCTTTTGTGGTCCTTGTTACTACCACTTACTGGGGCACTATTTACATTAGTGGAAATTGCTTGGTCTTCCAAGTTAACCACTATGTTGATATTAACTCATTGGTGCCAAATATATGATTCAAGTAAAAATTTTGGTGTAGAAAATCATAAAGTAAACAGACTGAAGATTCCTTGATCGATAACCATCATATCACTTCCTGTTCCTGATTTTGATTTTCGAGAATATTAATTTGACGGGTTCATGCATCAAAGTCATTTTTTAATCCGAAAACAACATCTCCTATAACATCCAACCATCATCTGAACGTTTTTGGACACTAGTGTGCAAACTGTGCATGAACTGTGAAGCAACTGAGAAAAACTTTGACAGTGGTAAGTTGCTGAATGAAGAGGAAGAGAAAAAAGAAGGGAAAAAAGGATAACAAAATTTGAGTTCTTAGAAAAATTATTTTGCAAAATTACATAACCATATTTAAGATTTCTCTAGTAAAAATATAAAGTTCAAAATTTTACAAAAGACCTCTCTTCAATCACTTATCCTCAGTATTTTCCTTGAGCATTAATACTTTAATAACAGAATTAGAGAACTGTAAAAACCTCCAATTTCTTTGCTTAGCAAGGTTTTTCTTCACCAAGGTATAATCATAAGGACCATGAGAGACCTTTCAAAAAGACAAACAGATGAACCAAAGAAAAGTCTACCCTTCATTCTGTAAAACGTGTAACTATAATTAGACTGAGAAAAGTCTATCCTCCAATTTTCTGCAGTGTTTTGACATTCTCAAGTTTCAAAAAAATGCTTTTATATTTCATTTCCACAACGCATAGAGAAACAACAGTTATATGTACAATACATTTGATGTTTGAATATTAACAAAATGTTCATGATCCTTCTGTTAAAAACGACCACTGAAAAGGGGTCACATACCCATCACATGCAGCTTTCAATTTAAGAAAACGACAATTGAAATTGAGATTGCATACCCACTATGGTGCACGTGGAAGGTCAATGTTTCTCTCTCCAATCAGCGATTCCTCTGGTCCATTACTGCAGAAAATAAAAGGGTGCGAGTTAACGAAATCCATCTACAGCAAGCAGTTAATTAAAATGAAATTGGCCATTTCAGAAAATTTTACCTAAGATAACTCAGAGCAGACATTCGGTAGAGACAGGTGAAGACTAAGATATGCAATCCAATGGTATAGAAGAATGCAAAAGTACGTGCATACCTGCAAAAGGGTTCTTTATTAAATAACAAAACTATGCACAATTTTCATCAGCATATGCAAGAATGAAGGCACGAATGGTACACCGGATGACAGTTAAAGAAGTTAAAATAAAATGCCAGCGGAGATTGGCTCAATTGGCATAATTGATCAAAGTCAACTAAAAAGTTTGTTTCAATCCAAAGTGGAGGTGGTTTATTAGTTTATTTGCTAGTGCAAGTGTAGATTCCAGCGGAGAAATAAAACAGATGAGGAAGAAGTATAATATCTATGAGTTTAGAGCTTTATAGAATTATAGAAATGAGGCAGAAGAATTCAAGCATACTTGTTACCAAGGAGAAAGCGTCCACTGCTGAGTGTAATTCTGTCCCTGAATCCCAATTCCTTGTATCTTTGATCCCTTTCCTAATTGCACAGAAAACAGATGGGAAAGTTCATAATTAAAATGACAATGCTGATTAGATAACACGGTGATAGACAACCTTTGATAATTAGAATCAAGTAATGCTGATTAGAGAACACAGCGATAGACAACCGTATTTTGTCCATCCACCCTTTTCTAGTTAAGGTGGATGATGTGGGGAAGGGAGTTATCTACACATAAGGTGAGTCAAGCAATGCTTATGGGATCTCTTTACTCCGCTGTTTTAGCCAGTTTTGGGCCTTAGTGCCCGTCAATGAATGAAAAAAGGGGAGTCAAGAGAACAATAGCTTCAAGCCTTCATCATGCAACACCTACTACTAAAATGCATCTTTAACCAACTGGAGTTTATCCTTCCAATGATGAGCATGGCAGTCATTGTTCCCAGTATACGATGACTAGACATACACCATTCTCCAATCTCAAGAATAGTACACTGGAAACCCCATTTTCTATAGAAGTTATTTCACAACACAAACACAAATGGTTGTGAACAATAATTATGTTTGACAGCCTAAACCTTAAAATAGTTAGAAAATTCGCTGAAAGATCTTATTATGCCGTTTTAGTTAAATCTCAGATAGATAAATGTTTCAGTTTCAACACATGCATATTTCATTATAGTGCATCTGTGCCACTAAATACAAACTTAAAAACAATGTGCCAATTTTAATTTTCTTTTTGAGGAAAAGCTGTGCTTTATTTGAGTATCCAAGCTGAGTCACCTTTTTCGAGAATGCAGCAAAAGGATTTATATCATCCTCGTATATCTTTTTGTATTTAGATTCAACATCAGATGCGAAACCACTTTCGAGATCTTCTGCATACTGAACAAACAATCACAAACAAATCTAAATTTTAGGGTGAATTAAAAAAGGAAGAGGGGGGGGGGGATCGTGAAAAAAACCAAGGAAGTGATGTTAAAACAAGGCACAGATTTAAAACCTTTTTGGATCCCCTGGAAACCACTTTCTCAAGATTATAATCTTGCACATATCGAATCTTCCCATATAGTTTGACATTATCAGCTTTACTCTTTTCCAGTTCCACCGTTAATACCCCGATCTTCTCCTTCAACTGCCTTATTTCCTATTAAAAGTGAAGAACACACCCAAGTCATCACTGTTACATCCACAATTAGATAGAAAGGAGCAAAAAGAAACAAGACAAATTTGATTATAAGCATACCTCTTCTGTCTCACGCAGGCGTGCCCTAAATCGATCTCTCTGATTACAGATCACTTTAAGCATTGAGCTCTGGTCTGGGTCTAAGGTTACTTGTCTTTGATCTGCTGTGCTCTGTTGCAAAGGATCCATTTTAAGAGTTCTTAAAATCCAAAATGATAAAAATGTATCATAATGCTCTGTGATTAATCACCCGCTACAAAATTATCCAGCAAAAGAATATTTCCAATGTTTCTCAAAGTGTAATTTTCTAATTGCATGGATTAAATTTTTAAGCAAACCAACAGTCGTATTCAGAAGCGACGTTAAAATATTAAATATCAAGCTAAATTGACTGTATCATTCAACCATCTGTCATTAGGGAAAAGCTGAATAATGGTGCACAACCCTTCATACAAAGTCAGTTGGCTTGAAGAACAGATAAAGTTCATTTGAATTTGAAAGATTGGAATAATAAGGATCTATGATCAATCTACTAGTTACTTGGCCATTGAAGCTTTTATGTCATGCCATAAACTAATTATTCCAAAAGTATAAGCTGTTTGGAGTAGTAGGATACACCCTTTTAATTGTTGAATGCACGACACTAGATCTTTGTGGGATAAGGCTTTTGTTGTCATTTATTTGTTAATGAAGGACACTAGGTTTCTGTTTAAGATTTTTCTTCAGAAATAAGTAAAATGCAGTTAGAATGGCAGCATGGAAAGAGGAACTTACCTCAGAAGCCTCACCCCCACCAGCTTCTGAAAGATCCCAGTCATCAAGGAAGGCCCCTTTACGATCTTTTGAATTGGAACTACATCCCTGTATCAAGTGCGGTAGCTAGGAGCATAAGATAAATCTCAAGCAATAAATGTAAAGCAGTGGATATGCAATATATGTGTCAACGGTAATTTTTCCAAACCTTCAATATATCATCTTCCAACTTCTGTATTAACTTTTGCCGTTCATTAACCTTTGCTGTAAGTTCCGTTATCTTCTGTTCTGCTGTTTCCAGCACGGATGTTTTCTCAGAAAGCGTGACCTGAAAATGGTAGAACTATATCTGAATGACAGAGATACTTCAAATTGCGTAGCAATAACATCTGCAGATCATCTTAATGATCTACATGAAATTATTATTGATTCCACAACTTATACACTGTTCAAATGCAGGAGGCACAGAGGATCATTTCCAAGCTGCCGGTCTTTTGGGAAAGCTAAACTATATAAATAACCAGTGTTTATGAATTGATTATTTCCTTCATTATCATTTGTTCACATTCCTCCTTGTTTTGGGGGATAGGAGGATTGGATGTCCTATGCTAAACGAAACACACTCGTACCTTCAATTGTGTTAGTTCATGTTCCATTTTACGGTTCTTATCAAGGAGAAGAGACTCCATCTTGCTCATCTCCTCCCCACTTGTAGCCACTTCCCAGTCTTCAGCCTCAATTGAGTTATAACCCACCGCCTGCATGTATAGCCCATAAGGAATTAGACAGATAGTGATACCCAAAAAGATAGGCTGCCAAAATGGTCAAGTTGGAGAATGCAAAGAATCAAACCACCTGCAAAATTTTCACTTTCTTGCGCAGATCATCAACCGTTTTTTCTGTTGGCCTTGCTTGAAGCTCTTTCTTCATCTCCTCAAGAGCAGCCTCCTATATTAAGAGAAGGATAATGAAAAAATAAGTAAGAACTAAGGAAAAAAACAAAAAAGAAATTCTACACAGATTCAAAGTTATCAGCAGACATGCATTGTAACTGTTTATACTTTGAGAGAATTGCTTTTGATAGATAGAACAAATGCTATTAAATCCGAGCATCACACAGAAAAACCCACAAAGAAGCAGCACTATCATGTACTTCCATAGCTTAAGAAAGGGAAAATAAATTCACATTATCCTAGAAGCAAAAGTTCACGAAGATCCTCCATGCAAAATCACAACCACAATATTAATTGAGAACTTTGGGAATAGTTAAAAAAATAGTTCCAAAATTTCATGAACAGGGAAGAAAAAATTATGTGTCAGGTAAATGGATTGTAATTGCTAATACATCACATCAGTTTGGACTTGTCAATTCAAAACCCAATATAGATGGGATCAAATTTTTGGGCATTCATAATCATTTATATAGTATTGGAATATCACATTACAGAATTCATAAAAAGAGTTAGGCATCCTGAACTATCACCTTTTCATTGAGCTTGGCAGTAAGTTTCTTGACTTCATTAATGTGTTCTTCTCTTTCATTTGATAAAGTTGTTTCAATATTGTGTAGCTCCAGGTTCAATTCAGAGATTAGCTTCTCTTTGGCATTTAAAGAATTCTCAAGTGCACTATTTGAGTCTAAATTATCACTGCAAAACAAAAAATCAACAGTAATCTGAATACTATGGTCAATTTAAAAGAAATTATAAACAGATAGAGAAATTAGAATAGAAGGCTGTGAGCAGCATTGATGAGTGACTATGCATGCATATACAGATAGAAGGGCAGATAGACAGAAAATGCAAAGAAGTCAGCTAGCTCTTTGCCACTGAATAGCCTTCAGCATGTGAATTCACAAAAGATATGGTTTAGATTCTTTTGGACAGTGTCTAGCCATTGCTTGTGTGACAATATTTTTTTTAAGAAAAAAAGCAAAAGATGAGGACCCCCATACCTTTTCTTAATTTCAGTCTCTTCATTCGCGGTTTGTAACTGAGATCGGAGAACCCCCTGCATAGACACAGAAGTATCACTAGAAGTCAATATTTTGTTTCTTTTGGAAGTTTTCTTCTTGCAAATTTTAGATAATTTCAATTTTTGAAAAATTGCTCCGTGTTTCTTTCCTCTCTTGAGTTTGACATAGAAGGTCTCCCTGCTATGTATATGCCAATATGGAATATGAACCAATTGCACCAGTCACTATTTTTTGGAGGATAGAAGCAACAAATAGTTATGATTCAAGAGATCATCTAATATGGCGTAAAAAAAAATAAAAAAATACAATAAGCCTTTTCCCACTTCAATGGGTTGCCTATATGGATCAAACTATGCCATTAGTTAGGCTCTATACAAAAAAATAGAGAACAAGAACAAGGTCTTTCTTATTAGTTTCTACTAAAGTTTTATCATTGGTCATTCTCTATCCTTTATAATCAGACTATCTTCCATTTGATCCATGTCTTTTTAGAAACCGAATGGGTCAACTCATCAAATGACCAAACCACATTAATCGAGTTTGACATCTAAATAGGTACGGCTCCAAATTTATCCCGAATATATTCCATTCTGATCTCATATTTTATTGTATGTCCAATCATCCACCTCAACATCATCATCTACACTTAAATGGATCATCTAAAAGCAGTGAACTGTAATATTATGTAAATTCCAAAACATATAAAGAAAAGGCAGCAAAACTTGAACACCTAAATACAGAATTACAAAAATCAAACTTCAAAATCAATAAAATGTTTATAAACTGCACCTTCTCTCTTTCCAAACTAAGAAGCATTGTTTGTGCTCGTTCCACTTCATCCATCAGAAGATTGACCTCTGATTGTTTTGCTGCCCTCTCTTCCTCTGAAATTTTCAACAAAGCAAGAGATCATTTTCTTTAATATTGAATAATATTAATAGAATCCTGGTTCCAATATGCGTAAAGAAAGGCATAGTGCTAGCATCATACAGTAATTCAAGAACCAAAGTTATGTATTCAATTTAAGAAGTGTATGGCTGATGATGAAATGAAAACTATTTCATTACCAGATTGGGCGCGGAGTTCAAACAACTTGTTTTGGGCAAGTTCATGCAATTTCTGCATATTGGAAACACTCTCTTTGGCATGCTGCAACTGGTCTTGCAGTGCTTGTTCCCTTCGTAGAATAAAGAGACCATCAGTCTAGGTAAGCAATGACAAAGAAGAGAGGACAGTTCCAATAGAATAGTAATAGACTAATAATCAATCTGAGTACAGAGCAAGAGGAACAAACTTATGGCAAAAAAAATGAAACAAAAAAAAAAAAAAAAACAGGAATATTTCTCAACTACAGAAGAGATTCACAAGCATAGACTCTCCCTAGCTCACTGCAAACAAAAAGCTAATAGAAACATTTAAAAAACAGAAAAGAAGAAACAATAAAACTGGTCATTCAAGAGACCTGTAAAATCCCTTCCAATACCACACTCAAACCATGCCCTCCCCCTCCCTGCCTTCCTTTCTAATACTTCATGCCAGTAACATATTTCATTTCTTTCTTCCCACCATCCTTCCACTACAATGTTTAATTGGTTCACTAGAGCTATTCACCCCACACTCCTCCTCTCTTATTTATATTATCCAACTTGGCAATAATAGGAGTGCCAACACCAATAGAAACCTAATGCAGTTGTCTTATGCACTGAACTGAATAACTAAACAATTCACAATAGTAGATAAGATTACAAGAAGATACCTTTCTTTCAAAACTTCCAATGTTTTCTGGTTCTCTTCTGCCAGACTGCGTTGCTTCATCTCCACAATTTCTTTGACTTTCTCTTCCATCTAAGTCATATAAGTTCAAACAATTAATTAAAACTCCAGAAAAGCAGTTATGTGTGATTTCTCTATCGAATTCTTTTCATGTTGCAAATTTTCTTAATATAACAAAATATCTATACTCTGATTGAAGGAACTTGTTATTACTTCATAAATATGATCAGTATGATAAAAGAGAATTGAAATTCAGTTAAACTAGGAAACCAATTAAATGCGTGCAATATATGCCAAATCTTAGTGCCAAATTTATTGGTAGAATTTTGAGGGAAGTTGTTAATTTAACAAAATTATTTATCACAAATGGGAAATTTCTGCAGTTGTTTGTTTATGTGTACAAGTCTATGTTTACCCATTTGTACATATATAAGCATACAACAAACATCTAATGTGCAAATGCACTTGGTTTCAAATCCAAAAATTAGCAACTTAAAAGAAACTTTTACTGAAACTAGGATTAGTAAATACCTTACTTGTGCCTACATCTAATTTTATTTGTCCTTAAATTGTCATAAATTAATCAAATAGCAAATGATGATAAAAGATACCAACATTACAGATGTAATATGTTGAAAACCATGCATGTAATTTAATCTAAAAGCTTAACTTTTGGAAGAGTTAATTCACGACATAACTGAAAACAGGTATTTTCCTCCAGGCTCCAGAAATGGAAGAGACTTCGACATTATGTAATCATATAGACAAAATAAAAAGTACTAATAACCTGTTGCTCTAATTGCCTATTTCTCTCTTCAAGTCTTCGTATTGTAGCCTGCTGATTCTTCAAGTGAGTTGCCTCTGTCCTAAATTCCTCAAGCTCAACTTTCATTTTCCGGTTTTCAGATTCAAGCTCAGATATCTTGATATCTTGTTCCTGCACAACAAAAAAGTATCAGAAATTCAGAATATGAACAACAAGCATATGCAGATTTGCACATAGCTTTCATTACATGCAAAAATAGATGTGCACCAATGCACACAAGTTTCATACATAATATTCAGCAAGCAGGAAAAATGGAAATTCTTTGAAGCATAATGAATTGATGATGGAGTCCTAAGTTGGTATCTTTACAGAACTCACCGCAATTGATGCAAGGGCTGGATAAGGATCAGGAGCTTCATAGAGCTTTTGATAGATGTTGAGAAATGCATTTTCTCCAAACTTCGCTCTCTTGGTGAGATTGTCAACCTCTTCCTGGTAGCCCTTAAGCAAGGAATTAAACAAACTTAACTTATCCTCCGGTGAAGCTTTCTTGAAGTCTGTAAGCGGCATAATTTACGATTTCTCAGGTACAAGTACATTGCCCAACCTTAAAGTGTGTGTGTGATTCTAGCATGATTTGGAAACAGTAGCAAAAGCACTAAGCATACCTCTAGTGTTCTCCGCAAGCTTGCGCCTATTTTTCTGACTGTTTTCCTGGTTCTCTGCAATACGAAGCCCTTGTTCATCCAATATGGATTTCTCCTTCTCCAACTCAAAATCTGAAAAGTTAAAAAAAAAAAAAAAACCATAAACAAAGTTACAAGATGATCACAGCTGCACCAATAACCTTCTGGCAATTCAAACATTGTTGCAATCATAGGAAATAGATCACCAAGTCAATTCCCGAAAACTATGACACTTAATAGAAAATTAGAAAGTGTTGGTTAACGAAGCAAAACGTGCAAGTGAAGTTGTAAGACGATTCGGCGCAATACCTTTCCAGAAAGCGGAGACGACAGAGATCGGAGAAGAGGTAGATTTGTCCCTCTCGGGTCCGGGTCCGGATCCTGATCCACTTTGCGGTGCCTCCATTTTGCACTTCTTCTGAATCGGTTGAAGAAATTATGTTCGCTCTATTCAGTAAAGCTAGAAAAATTTAAGCGGTAATGTGGAATCAGAAGAACGGATCTGAATGTTCACAAGGAGATTGAAGTCATATCTTAGTTTAGCTGGGTTGATGAAATCATATCATATACATCACAATTCGTGAACATTTTTACAGGTTCAGTTTTGAAGGAGATAGGGGCAGGTTCGTCTTTGTAATCGTTGGGTCGAGATGATTTTATGGGCCCGTATTTTTTTGTCAATGTTGGGCCCATACGTTTTTTGTTTAGGACAGCATTTTTGGCACCATATACTTCTTTTTTTTTACAACTACCACACACTTCCCTCTCTCTCTTTTTTTGGTCCAATACTACACACTTCTCAAAACAACACATATTGCACTATCAAATTCTGAGAATCCCATATCACAAAATGTTCAAATCTGAGCTAACATGTGATGATTTTAGACATATGTGTGGTATTAAAAGTATTAGCATTCTATTTGTTAAATAACTGAGAAAGATGGGATTAGCACCATCTCTATTGGAAGTGACACCATCTTTTTTATATGTAAGAATCATAAATTTATATACTAAAAAGTATAGTGTCACTCCCAATAAGGATGATGCTAATCTCATCCACCAATAACCGTTGAGCTCGTGGTTTGAAAAAAAAAAACTGAGTTCGTGGTGTTTTTACACTCCAAGTAGTTGCTGTTTGCAGACATGTTTTTCTGTGTACACCACTTAATTTTTGGACAAATTTTAAAAATTAATTTTCAAAAATAGTGGTGCATGAGGAAAAAAAAGAGATGCACAAAGCAACTCCCAGATCTCCAACCCAGTGCCAACATACACCACCAAAAACAAATTATTAATCCTAAACTATAGTCAGAGGAGGATGAGATTAACATCATTTTTATTGGGAGTGGCACCATCCTTTTTATATGTAAAAATTATAAATTTATATATTAAAAAGGATGGTGTCACTCCCAATAAGGATAATGCTAATTCCATCCACCATAGTCAGAATGCTGGGATTGACACCATTTTATTTAGGAACTAGTATGGTACCCGTGCGTTTGCACGGGTTTTCGGTGGTTTCGTTTTAAGTGTGATACATAATTTTGTAAGACAGTTAATTATCATTAATTAATATGATTAGTAAAAAAAAATATATGAAATTCAAGATAAAAAAAAATAGAATACATGATAAAGCAATTAGTAACAATCATTTGTGAAAAATTGGTTGATATCACAAAAAAAAAAGAAGAATGATAGTTTCATGTTCCACAAAAAAATCTAAGAACTTATATCACAAACTGAATGTTAAATTCTCATGGATGGAATAATTTGTGAGTCGTTGTTCTAGGATTGCAGTGCTTGACTATATATATGTTTATTATCTGTTAGTATATAATCATGATTAATCACAAACTGAATAGTAATTTCTCATTGATGCAAGCTTGTAGTAATGTTTTGTAATGAATAAATAATAGCACAATCAAAATTATTAAAATATTTTAATAAGTTATTTTCAAAATACATATAATGATCAAAATAAAAGAAATAATTCACCTTAAAAAAGTATTGCATTAAAAATCTTTTCAAATTCAAAACTTTTGTATAAACACAATCTTTCCCGTGACCAACTATAGCACAAAAATACTATATGAAAAAAAAAATTGGATGATATAACACGACATGAAACCCAAGAAAGAAAAACCAAAAATAGTGCACGGATCATTTTCGTGTTTGTGAGTTAATTTGTGTTAATATTTTATAATTAATATACAATAACATATATAAATAGTTTAATAGTACTTATGATAATGATAATAACATTGAAAAGTATCAATTATAGTACACATGTATATTTATATATTATCAATAAATTAATACACCTATATATATATATTCCTAAAAAAATTAAACTACCAAATTTATTTTGATTTTTTATCTTCTTCATTCTTTAAAAGTTTTGGTACAATTCATTTTATAATTTCTGATTTTATACTTCTCAATTATTATTTTTATTTTTGATTTAAATTTATCAGAACTAATTTTATTTATAAACATTAGTTAAATTGATTCTTTATTTTAATATAAGATGTCACTCAAATAATAGCTAAAAATATCACTTTCAATTAATACATTTGCATAAAAAAGTGATTAATACTTTTGAGTAAATGAACAGAATATTACAAATTTCTTAAAAAATAAACTACATAATTTTTCTCAATTTTCTTAATTTAAGTACCCTACCAAGTATTTTTGAGAATCAAAGACTTACGACTCAGCTGCAAAATAAATCTTCTCAAGTTAACATACACAAATATTTTAATTTGTTTCTTTGACAAAAGAGATGCTTGCTTAAATGTTTGAATTGCTCACTTTATTAATAATAAAAATCTTTCCCATGATAAGGAGACAAAAGAGTGAATGATCTAACAACAAAACAAATTATTTACATCTATTATTTTAAATGAATGAAAATATTGGTATAGTAATACCAAATAGGAATCTTTTTTCTTCTAGTGATCTTTCCATGGATTGTTCTCCTAGGTTAAAATAAAGAAAATTTGCTAACAAAATCTCCAGTAGCCATTTAGCTCCATCTACAGGAAGGTTGTTAAAAGCAGGACGATTTCCAGAAGCAAAAGCATTGCCATCATCTTCCAGTTTACTTGTTAACAATTTATTCAATTTCACTCCATATACTTCCAGGACAGAAAAGAATAATTGTGCACCAGTATTGTGCTAATAGGGTGATTTACTAACAAATCAAATATCCTGCTCGAGAACATTATCGGCAAAATTACCTTTTGATAATCTTAATATACTAAACATTTTGTTGGGATGTCAACCATACCTTCACCCACATTGACAATAACCTCTGGTTCTTCACCCCAGAATTCCCACCACCTGCTCCCAGACACAGCTCGTTCAGCCTCATGATGGCAATATCTAGGTCATTGTCACATTTGTGAAATGCTCTCTCAAGAACCTGAAAGGTAAAATATCAACTGATAAGATATCTAAGTAAAATAAAACGAAATGTGGAAGGAGACATCTATCAACTATGCAATTTTTGAATATCACGACCTAAAAAATCACAATTTGACACGAATAAAACTTAGTAACAGGGTTATGAAGGAAATAACACGAATAAAATTCAAGTTAGTATCACAACTTAGAATAAGGTAGATGGTCTCTCAAATGCTTTAGTCATTCAATCAATATATAAATCAAATAATAAATATTCAAATTGTAGACTCCAAATCTCTACAAATGCAAATATTCAACTTCAAATGCAAATAACAACACATTTGACACAATGAACACACGCCAACAAATAAAAATACAAATGCTTGGCAGAGATAAAAATATTTAGAGTAAGAAAAGGGATAAAGGAAGAGTAGAAGAAAAAAGACAAACCATCAATCGATTATATATTAGCTTTAGCTTCAGTGTTTCAATTTTAAACAGTACACACTATTTTTTGTTATGACAATAAATACTACTATGAACATTGACTTTACTGTTTCAATTGTAAAAAAGAAAAAGAGTTGAAATTAAAAGAAAGACAACGACAGAGAAATGTTAAATGGGCTAATGAACCAACCTCAAGATATCAAACAATAAAAGAAGTAACAACCTTAAGCTATCTAAATAAGTAAAATGCCATTTTAGAAAGTACCCTCCTCCAAAAAATAAAAAACAGATCAAAGAAATATACCTTTTATTGAAACATAAATCAATCATCAACTCCATGAGAGACTTTTTAAAGGATAACGACCAATTATTTCTCCGTAAACAATTTTTTCGAAAATGCTAAAACATGAAAATAGTTTTACCCTAAATTTTTATGAAGGAAGAAATATACCTTACTAAGCATGACAACCAAAAAGCCATCTTTGGAGACCTTGTTATCTGTTAATGTAGTTTCATCTTTCAAAACCTTTGCCTTGTATGTCTTCAATGTTCTTTTTGACAACCATTATCTGAGCAGGAAATAAATTTGGTCAATTTAAGCTAAAAAACAGCAAAATTCACAATCAGTCTGTCTGCAATTCACCAGATACATGTGATCAAGTACAGTAATTTTTATTTTGGATAAAGCATAAATAATGAATGTAGCATGAAAATATAAACCAAATAAAAATCAAAACACTAATAGAAAAAATAGTGGCTCCAAGATAAAAAAATTAAGCAAATTGAATGAGCAGATCAAATGATGCAGTCACAAAGTTGGTTATCAATACCCAAAGTCCTAAAATTCAATAATAAGTAGAAGAGTGTCTTCCTCCAAACTTGAAATGTGAATGTGTCAACAACCATAGGAGCTTGGTTATCAATACCGTCATTTTCTTTGATTTTAGCAGAAGGGTATACATTAATGTTTACACCAATTACTCCTTTAATAGCCCACTGCAAATCCAAAAGGGAAAATAAAAAGAAAATATTTAACTTTTCAAGCATGGAAAAATTAAAGTATTGGATTGAATCATTTTAATTTCATCACAGACTGAGATGAATCATTTTATTTTATAAAATGAACAACCTATCCGAAAAGTAAAAGCGGTAAGAAGACAGGTTAACAGTTTTTACTATTAAAAAAAACACTTATCCTTATAAATTACTGCTCATTTTAATTTAAAAGCAGTTATCATTTTTTCTTGATGTCTCATATTGCATTTTCTCTTGCTCCCTTTTGTTGTGATTTCTTTTGGTAGGAGCTCCGTTAATGGTTGGTTGGTAAGGTAAAATTCTAAAACTAAAACTTTTTAATAATAAAAAAACAAAGACAGAAAACAATGTGGTTATGGTATGATAGAACATTTAGCTAAATTATTGAAACCTTAGCAATCAAACATGTATTATACATCTTAGATAATGTTTTGGAACTAAAAGAAACTCTTTACAAAGTACTAACTACATACTTACAATTGAGTACAGAAATTGTGGCTATCTTCCTCGGTTCAATTTCTTCCAGATTTTCTCTTCCTCGACTCTTTTTTTTTTTCCTTCAACCTGGATTCCATCTTCATTATTCTGTATCAGAAATTGTGGCAAGTATGAAAATGAAATAGAGATTCAATAAATTTAAAGAAAATTTAAGGATTTTTTATGAAGGTTGGATTCTTTAGATGTAGTTATTTTTAAATTATTAACAAATAAATCTTCAATTTTTTTTTTCTTAAAAAGAACCCAACCTTCAAACCTTCGTAACCATATATTTTCCCATCATCGCCAAAAAAGCTGTTCAAATCCACAGGATGAATTAAGTGAAAACATCTTTCCATTTGTTTCTTCAACATCCAAGCAGTAGAATTCAAAAGGTAAGTCAAGATCCAAATTCCTTTCTGTAAGTGCACTTGCTGCCGTTCTGTATAATTAATTTCCACTATTAAAATGGATAGCAAGAAAGAAATGATCAGTGATGCATTGCAATTTTGTTTTGTAATTAAGGAATTTCTAACTAAATCTTGAAGAATGAGTAATTAACTTTAGTAAAATAAATAACCCACCCAAGTGTCCTGGTCCACGTCTTCCAGCACGTCGTCCCACGTGTTCCTTCATCTCTTCCCTGGTAATTCTATTTTTGCAAGTTCACTTCTCATGCTCCAGCATTATTGGTTACACGGTAACAGGGAAGGAAACCCTAAAGCCCTAAATCTTACCAAACCAAATAAATCACAAATCTTAACCATACAAATCCTAAATAGAGAGAGGGAGAGGAAGACATACTGAGCTAGAAGTAGTTATCGTCAACGACTACTGCCATTGTCTTCCGCCGTCACCGAACGTCACTGCACCGCCACGCCAGTCATCGCCACTATCCGTAGATGGTGGTGCGAAGAAGAAGATGAAGGTGAAAATATAAAAAAAGGAAAAAAGAAGAAGAAGAAGAAATGAAAGGGATGGGGGACAAAAATGAAGAAGATGAGGCAGGAGAGGAAGAAGGGAGAGACGGAGAGAGGAAGTGAGAGAAAAGTGAATATGGTGGGGGAGAGGAAGAAGCATCGTGAGAATGGAGAGAGAGAGTATTGTGTCATTTATTTTTTTTCAAATTTCAAAAAGGAGAGAAACATGAGCCATTAGATCACAACCAAATCAATGGTTCAGATTAATGGCAATTGATGGGAAGGGAGCCAAATTTTTTTGGGGGAAATAGAGCTCTAAAAACATGCCACGTGTCGGAAGGGGATTGGATGGGAGCCCATTCAAGGGCTCCTTTTCATACCGTAGATGATGAAATCATTCTATTTCGAACATCATTTTTGAAAATGGTATTTTATATATAAATTTATGATTATTACATATAAAAAGGATGGTGTCACTCCCAATAGAGATGGTGCTAATCCCATCCACCGTTATCAAGGGTATTGGGAAGTTAGTTTTTGCTTAGTTTAAATATTATTTTTAGTTGAGACCAAACAAAGTTATTTTGTATTATTTTTATAGTACTCCTTATACTTCCGGAATAATATTTTTGATTTATGTAAACAACACTTTATTATAAATCCCTCTAGTTTATTACTATCGTTAAGGATTTGGTTCTTGTGAGTGTATGGGGTAATCATTAATGAGTTAGTTGCAACTTCTAAGATTTAAAGCTAATAAAAAGCAATTAAGAAAACCTGAAAACTCTTATAAAAAAATTTATACTCCTTTCGGTCTTAAATATAAGTCACCTTTTAAAAGAATTTTTTAGTCCTAAATATAAGTCACTAACTAACTTAAAATGGATAATTTTCACTTCTATCCATTTTACAATTTTCAACGATTCAATTAATAATGAAAAGAGAAAGATAATGGAATAAAAGAGATGATGTGTTATATGGTGGTCCTCTTTTGGAGGAACCACCCGAGGGTCCTCAAAATGTGGCCCAAATAACATGTTTTAGTAGGTAAACATGTAAGTCTTTCAAATTGTTGTTATGTTCTTGTGCTTGTTATTAAAATATTTTGTAAATTGCAACTAGTCCCATTTTATTTCAATGATTAATTATAATATTCGTTTGTTATTTTAAACATTTATTTGACCCCCCTTTTTTTTTAAAAAAAATGACCCATTTGTCCCCCTCGTTAATGGTGACCCAATTTCAATTTAGGGGTTTTTAAGATAGAGACCCTATTTTCTCTGTCCTAATCCTATTTTTCTTCAAAGATTCATTGTTTAGCGGTCCAATCAGAGATTGAAGGAAAAAACCCTAGAATGACGATGGCAAAGCCGCAACAAAGGAAAACCCTGGCAAAGAACTCTTCATTTCCTAACCCTAGAGGCGGTTGATATCATATAGGACGCGAAGACTCAATTGAAAAAATGAAATAGAATTGTTTGCATTGTAAAGAGGGTTTGCATCCTATTAAACTACAAAAAGGGGCCAATTGGGCTTAATAAAAAAGAGAACGCCCAATGGATCCGAAAATAAAAACAACTGATACAAAAATATACAAAAAAATATTTATTTATTTGTCTAAAACGTTTCCTCTAGGTTCCGCTTCGCCCCTTTCTATTCTCGATTACTTCTGTTTGTTCATTCAATTTCTGTTTCTCTTTGTCTAATTTCTCTTCAATTCGAAGAATTTCATGCTCGAGTACTTTTTGAGTTAGTTATATTATTATTCTATTAAAAATTATGCAAATTTTTCATTACTTTTTTAAATATACTATGTTGCAAATTTTACATGATGCAGCACATTACATACTGCGCCGTTCACAAGAATCATTATATACTGTTGGATTGTTTAAACAAATAAATAAGCGGCTTAAAATCTTCGGGGGCCATCAAGGTTCGTTTTTTAATGGGATCATGTTATGCACAACCAAGAGAGAATAGTTATTAACTGAATTAAAATATTTATTAATATATTTATTTAGGAGTATAATTTAAAAAAAAATTATTGATTAGATAAATTTAATTAGTTAATTTTCATTTCTTGATTCTAATAATTTAGTTAAAAGTACTAACTTAAAATATATGATTGTGGACTTTCGGATATCTCACGTCCTCACTAGTGACTACAAATATTTTCTTATTGGGTAAATTTATTTATTTAACTTTTGAAAATTGTAGTATTAATTAACTAACAATAACAATTCATCAGCTACATCAACTAATCCAATAGAGTTTGTGTTGTCTTTCACAAAAGAGACTCAATAGTACTCATAGAAAATGAATTAACAAAACGAAAACAAACAAATGTAAAACAACTCATGTAATAAATAGAACACAAATTACAATTAAGGAAATTACAATTAAGGACACTAATTAAAGATGAAGAGATTGATTCTAGCGAGTCATGGCGGGTGCAACTTGTGGAGGCACTTGGTATGCTCTGTTCATTTTTTCCGCATATGCTTTCCAACCTGCAAACATTAATTTAATTAATTAATTTACAAATAGATATTTATGCTTGTTATTTTTCATTTTAAGGTAAATTGCAATAAAACTCCTTAAAGTTTGGAGAAATTGCACTCCACCTCAAACTTTATCAAAATTAATACTCCATTCTATTTTTTCAATTAACTAGCATTTTTAGCCCGTCAATCTATCACATAAGTATTAAAAATAATTTTTAATGTTAATAGAGGGTTGAGAACTTACATACGTGACAAACTGACATGACAGAAACGTTAGCAGTATAGCAGTTAATTAACGTTTTTACTTCGCCAGTTTGTTACATCAGCCTTAAAAATAGTTTTTAAAGTTAACAGATGAACATCTTTGTAGATGTAAAAGATGAGAACGACAAAAACATTAGCTATGTCAGCAATCAACAGTCAACATTTAAAGAAACAGGGTAAAATGCTAATTTTGATAAATTTTAGGATGAAGTGCAATTTTTCGAAATCTAAGAGGATTATTGCAATTTACCGTTTATTTTATCATATAATTATAGGCATACCTTTAGAAGGGTCAAGTCCACGGTTTTTAAGCTCTCGGTGTTCTTGGCAAAGAGCACAAGGAGTACAGCAGTAATGAACACAACAGTCAGAGCAAGGTTCTTCTGGTAAATTGTATAAACCTCTTAGTTTGCTTCTGAATCCGTATGAATACAAGCACGCAAATGCACCAAGGCAGCAAAATATCAACCTCGCCGTTGTTGGTGCTGCATATTTAATTTCAAAGTTTAATTATATTGCATTTTCGTCCTTATAATTTATCACTCAAAAATTAATCTTGTATATCATCTATTGGTCTACATTCATATTTAACCGAGTGTAAGAAATATATATCACACGCCTAACATTGCTCTTTATCAATCGCGTAACTTTAGTCGTTTTAATTTCAATTAAGTGATTTTAATTTTCATAAAATTTAAAATAAAAAAATTAGATCCAAAGTTCTAATTTCTATCCAATTTAAATGATCTGTTAAAGGCATTATTAATCATAAATAAAGAATTTTTCACAAATTTTACCACAATTTTTAATAATGTTAATAACAGATTATTTAACATTTCACATCTATTGAACACATACTCAATTTAATATTTAAAATTCTATATGAACCAAAATTGTTCAATTTTGGAGACTAAAATTGTATAATTATAAAACTACAGAGGCTAAAAATATAATTAAGCATTTGAACCCCATTTTTTAATTTAATAGGAGATAAATAAATAAATATTTTATGAGCTACATATATATTGAATTTCAAGTATATATACTCACATGTTCTTCCTTGGTCAATGATGTCAACATTCCGTCCAAACGTTATCCTTGGACAGCATGATGTCAAACAGCCTTCATTGTGTTCATAACAAAAAACATGAAATAAGAAAGAAGCGATTATTCCAAAAAAAAAAAAAGAAGCGATGATTATTGTAAGCCAAATGATATTTTGTATTTTAATGATATTATATCTATTAGAGACGAAAAAATATGTAATTTTAGTGTTTTACATGAATGATTCGGTACGTCCTTTAGGTTAGTTAATATGGCATTAGAATCAGAAAAAGGAAAAATGAAATTATATGACTCAATAGTTTTAGGGTTAGTTGTATGGTCCTAAAATATCGTATATTATATGATCATCATGATTGAGAAGTTTAGGATTATTTTTTTTAATTCTAATAACCTAAACAAGTGATATCTATTTAAAATAGTGAGAGAAGAGAGGAATTTGGTGTTTTAAAATAATTATCTAATGATAATATTAGAAAAAAAACACAATTAATGTATAATTAAATTAAAATTATAAAATAACAAAAAAAATAAAAAATAGTTAAAGTTATACCTATTTTAGAACGAAGGGAGTAGTTTTTAAAAGTGTGAAAGTTAGAAATATTGCAAAGAGAAAATCTCCGTTAGGACTATGCGCATTACACGTATTTTTTAGGTAATTAACCATACACTTGAAAACTAATTTTTTGTTGTTAAAAAAATTAGTAAAACAAAAATTAACTTCTATTTTGTGTGGTGCACTAAAAAATTAGTATAACATGCAAAATAATACTAAAAAATTTCATAAAAAAGCTTACAGTTCCTGGGGTCATCAAAGCAATCAAATAAGCCTGTTGTCCATTGTCCAGTGGGTGGTTTTGCTGCAAATGCTTCACCATTATACATTTTGAAGAAGTTGATTAGTGACAAATTAAGAATGTAATAAGATTTGATATATAGAGATTAATTGGCAATTAGGGCAATGCAACTTATGTTCTAAGGTCACTAGGTTGTGTTGCATATATATAGCATTTGGAAGTGATGCTTCATAAGTTGACTTTGACTTTTGAATGTTCTTCTCTTTTTTGTCCTTAACTAACAACCAAGCTAGGAGTATTATTATTATTTTTTTGGGTAAAGTTCCAAGCTTGGAGTATTAATTAGGTTATTTAGAAGACAAGAGTTGCTTAATTAAATTATTTATGCATAGTCACTATTTCAAATTATGCAAGGCTGGACCTTGGAAATTCCTTTTTCCTTAATTAAATTAAAGTTGCTACTAGATATAATATTTTATGAGAAATGCTCATATACTATTTTTCCCCATCCAACTACTGTTTGGAACATAAACTAGTTTAGGGACGTGACCACAACTACACAAGCTTGTACAACTAGCCATGATTCATCAACGTGTTTATTCATTAAACAAAAATCTAGCGCAGAATAAAAAATAAAAATGTTTTGGTTCCTTTTTTTTTTTTTGATTAAAAACTGTTTGGTTACATTGTCATATTTTTTGTCAACTGGAATGAATGCGCTCCAAGCAAAATCATACTCTCACATATAGAAAGCAAAAGAAATTGTCATTCAAATGCAACTCGAATTGACTTTTTGCCATACAGCTTTACAGCCTAGAATGACTTAAATCTTAATTGCAAGTCGCAATAATTGTGGTAATTATTTAAAGGATGTTTTTTAGTATCAAAATGATACCGGGCGTAAAACTTAATAAAATGATATCGGTCATAACTTTTTATAAACATTACATTTTATTAATTCAACCATTAAATCATATGATATTATCCTAAAGATTATATATATCAATTTTTAGATTATTTGGATATCTATAACTATGTAATCTTGAAGTAAAAATTCATTTATATTTTAAATAACATGTTTTACGTCAAAATGTGTTATTTAAATGAAGTATTAAAAAGATTTCAAACGATGTAAAATTTGTTAGGTTGATCTACTCTATATAAACTTTCATTTCAATTGTCCGAATAGTAAAATTTAATGTTTATAGTGTCATTTGATTCTGAAAACACACACGTGTGTGTATATATATATATATATATTGATTATGGTGATATATTGAGGGTGTGTTTAGATTAGGTGTAAAAATAAGCTTTCAATCATTTTTAAACATTCTCCTAACTTAATCGAGAAACCAACCACAAAATAATTATTATGGTCACATAAGAAACCACCATAGGCCATGTACAAATTGAAATTCTTGGATAACCAATCAATCACAATTGACTTTCACCCACTCTTTCACCCACTCTTCTCGCAGAGGAACCCACCAAATTAGGGCATCTTTAGGTATTTTTTTATTTCAACATAGGTTGAATTGTTTGATTTTGTACTTATAAAAGCTTTTGATTATTCTTTCAATAAAAGAAAAAGCTTTTGGACCTTAAGCTAAAAATTGGACATTGTTTCAAAAAGCTTAAAAATTTCTCCTCACAGTTAAAAATCTAATTTCATTAAAAAATTCATATTTTTTTTAATTCTCAACCAAGTAAAAAAATCATATTAATTTCACAATATTATAAAAATTTTTATCGGTTCCTCAACAACAATAAAATATTCACAAATCACAACCTATAAAAAAATTTAATATTAATTTCACAAATCATAGTCATATTAAAATGTATTTTTAAAATCTGTTCTGGAATTTTTTTTTTGTCCAGAATCGATTTTGTTTTTTTATCTGGAATTTGTCTAAAATTTGTTTATTAAAAAAAAAGCCCGCAAGCTAGCTCGTTGTGGCTGCAAATGACCTGCATTACTAGTGGGCTTAACGAGGTGGATCACAAAGGGCCGGTGGACTCATTTCCCCACCCCTCCTTGCGAGGTGGATGAGATTAGCACTATTCTTATTGGGAGTGGCACCATCCTTTTTAGTATATAAATTTATGATTCTTACATATAAAAAGGATGGTGCCACTTCCAATAGAGATGATGCTAATCCCATCCTCCTCCTTGCGACTATTATGGCGGGCCGCCCACTGAACTGAGTTTTTTTTTGCCATCCCTACTTACATGGCACTAAGGTAGTGTTTGGTAGCTGTACTGAACAGAACAGAGTGGAACATAATGAAATGGAATGGAATAGAACAGAACTGTGTTTGGTGATCATAGAATAAAACAAGACCATATGTCTTATTTTGTATTTGATACGGATTAAAATATATAAAGTATTTTTTGTAATATATATAAAATTTTACTTCATTTGATAGAGAGTATAAAATTAAATAAAAATTAAAATAGTATATTTTTTATTTTAAAAATTATGAGTATAATTAAATAACAATTTTAGAATTTATTTATTTTTTTATTAATATTTTATAATAATTAAATATATTTCTAATAATAATTATTAAATATAAATTATGTTGAATATATTTTTATCATGTAAATTTTTAAAAAAATATTTTTTCGAAAAAAGATAATATAAGGTTTAAGAAATTTAAACATATATTATTTTGTTAATAAAAAATGACTCAATGATAATAATGATAATTCTTTTGTGTGTGTTATGTTCTGTTTCTTCCGCTCCACTCTTTTCAATGAAACCAAACTGTCGTGTTTATTTGCCTTGGTGTGCTGTTCCGTTCATCTTGATTGATGTACCAAACATGGAATAATACACAGTGTCAAACACTACCTAAGAGCATCTCCAATGGGTGCGTAGTTTCTTCCCATGTGTTCTTAGTATTTTTTATTTTTTATTTTTTTGTGGGTCTCATGTTTATACATCACTCATTTAATCTAAGCAACTCAACCAATTCACTCCAAGGTTCTTAAGACCATGTACAATGTAAAAACAGTTATTGAGTTGCTTAGCCTATATTTTATTAATATTTTAGTAGGTCCTGCAGGTACAAATCACTCTATCAATTTATGCAAATCTATACTACAAGTTCTTATTAAGCAATTCAAATGGTTCCTACGCATACCACAATGCAAAAATCTTACACTAAAATTCTATTTGTTTGCCCCACTTCTCCTTCAAGCAACCCTTGGTAAGCAACTCAAGCCATGTCTCAAGTTGCACTGAGGAGTTGCTTGCTAAGTTGAGTTGCTTAGCACAAGCAATGACTCTAAACAACCCCATTATACATGGTCTAACAAACAACTCAACCACTTTGGTGCAAGGTTCTTAACAAGCAACTCAGTACATAGTTCTCACACGAACCCACAAATTAACTACTTCATATTTACTATTTTTATTATAATTATAATTCGATTTTAATTTTCATTATACCTGTAATTTAAATTTAAAATTAATTTTAAAATATTATATAAAACGTTAAAAAATTATAAATTTAAATAATAATAATAAAAATATCAACGGCTAGTTTTTTGGTAACATTCAACGACTAGTTTGAGTTAAATAAAATAAAATAAATCCAAATTGATGACATTGAAACATAAAATGTGTTACATTGAAATTAACATAAATTACACAAAATAAGATTAACCTAAATTAGAAAAAATAACATAAATTAAGAAAATTTTCGAATTGCAAGTATTTCGTAAACAATCAATTATCATTGTTGAGATGTACAAAATATTTCCAAATATACTCCATTACTCATGAAATATCAGTCTCCAATGATCAACATACATGGGACATCAAACTACTATCACCTTTTTTTTAATAAATCAAACTAGTATCACTTCGATTGATGAATTTTGGGCCATGCTAAAAAGTCAAGAAGTTGGTCATGCTAAACCTTACCAACAAGAGCTTATAAACATAAGCATCTATTTATTCAAAATAAATTAATTCATACACACATTAAAAAAATCGATAGGTTGGCACAACAACTAAATGTGTGGCTCTTGGCATCGATACACCAAATTGCTCATTCATATCCAAATCATCATGAATCATGCCCAATGGAAGTTTCCAACTAAAGCAATGCACTAATTGAGCCACGACAAGTTTAACAATAACAAGTCCCAATTGTATTCCTGGGCATCCTCTGCGACCAGAACCAAATGGTAATAACTTGAAGTCATACCCTCGAATGTCTACATTATTATCTTCAAATCTCTCTGGATAAAATACATTAACATTTTCAGACCAAACCTCAGGATCTCGCCCAATTGCCCACACATTTATTAAAATTCGCGAGTTTTTCTTTATGTGATAACCATGAACAATAATATCCTCTATTGATTCTCTCACAATTAATGATCCAGCAGGGTATAACCTTACGGTTTCCTTAATAACCATATCTAAATAACTCAACTTTGCTAAATCACTCTCTTCTACCAATTTGTTCATTCCAACCTTAGTGTCTAGTTCATCTTGGAGGTTTTTCATAACCCTTGGATTCCTTAATAACTCTGATAAACACCATAGAATAACATTAGCAGAAGTTTCAAATGCACCGCCAATCATATCTAAGATGATGGCTTTTATGTTTGTTCGATCAATGACATGATTTTGTTCATCGTAAGGATCAATGGGTTGGTGTAACATTGAGAGCAATATGTCTATGAAATCCTTTTGGTGACCATTTTGTTGCACATTGGAAGATTGTTCATGCTCTTTAATTATTTTCTCTAGCACTTGATCAAGTGCTTTACTGGTTTTCTTCAAGCCTCGTCTTAGTCCCTAATAATAAAATTCAAATAACTAAATCATTCAGTATATTGAAATGACCAAAAAGAATAATCAAAATTAAAATTGATGAAAAAAAATTTCTGGGCTGGCCCCAAAATTTCTCTTTGATAATTTGTATTGCATTACTCACTTCTCTTTTTATATCAAATAACTCAAAGAAAATAAACAAAAGTAACTAGATTCATTGAAAGTTGAAACTTTGGGTTAAGTGTATGTATACCTGTATATCAAATGGTGCAAGAAAAGGCACAAAATCTGCAAGATTGAACTTTCCAGCTAGTAGAATCCCTTCTTGGATAAGTCCCTTCAAATCAAACTCATCATCCTTGTTACACCCCAACACTATCTTAAACACCATATCCTCTAATACCCCTTTCACTACTTCACTTAGGTTCACAACCTCACCCTCCCTCGCCGCTTTCTCGAGCGATTTCACCATCGCTTCCACCTCTTTCTTCCTCAGAGGCGCAAAGGACTCAACTTTCGTCGCACTCAGAAGTTGCAATGTGCACACTCTCCTCATGTTCCGCCAGTATGGGCCATACTCTGAAAACACTATGCCCTTGTAGCCGTAGGATAGGTACTTGGAGGCTTCGAGTTTGGGCCTGCTTGCGAAGTTGGATTCGTGAGCCTTGAGGAATAGCTCAGCGGCTTCAGGGGAGGAGACCACGATGGTTCGGGCTTGGCCCAAACGTATGGACATGATGGGCCCATATCGTTTGGACAAGGTTTGGAGGGTGCGGTGTGGGAGCTTGCCCAACATGTGGAGGTTACCCAAAATTGGAAGAGCCGGCGGACCTGGCGGCTCTTTCTGGTCTTTTTGGCTCTGTTTTCGCAACAGAGTAATACTCACTATGAAGGCTAAAATGATCCATGACAAAGCTAGGATTGAAGGAAACATTTTCCTGAAAAATTGGTTCAGGATAGCCTCTAAGGTGTGATAATCTAATCTTGAATATTTAGAATTGTAACATATAACACTTTTTAGCTGAGCTAATCAAGATACGCTAGATATAGCCATGATTAAAATAAATGAAATGACGTTGTTACTTGATCCATTAGATAGTCACATATATAGGCATAAGATACTAGACAATGATATAAATTATAAAATACAGAAAAGTTTGGGTCCAATTGATAAATCCTTCCAAGTAAGGATACTGTCAATCGAACATAATGAGATCATGCAATTTTTTTATGACATATTCAATACTTAAATTCACGTGAATATATCACTTGGGGTAACATACTCTTTTTTTTTTAATTTGCTATGATGATCTATTAGGTGGGGGGTGGGGGGATAGGGGACTAATTGCACAAGATTTCTTAATAATAGGAGATGAATTGCAAAATTCTATGAATTATAATGAAGTATGAAAACTACTCTCAAAAGTTCATCTCTAAAATGTTCAAAGATACAACAATGACATTATAATTTTTAGATATTCTTTGAAGAATGTTGCTCCATGTGACTTAAGACAAGGATCTGGCGAGTTCGTGATCTCATAAAAAATTTTAAGTAAGCCTTTCTTTTTTGCTCATGTTAGTAAACCTTATTATCCAACAATAAAAGGGGATTGACTGTCTTATTTTATTTTATAATCTATATGATAAAAACTAAAACAAGACCAGCCTTAAAACACTTCATTGAAATCAAATATTATGATGTAAGCCGATAAAAAAAAAATATTGTGATTTAACAAAGGAAAGTAAATGTAAAGCAACAGACAAAAGAAATTCTAAAAGTAAAATGATAATAACTTAATAAGGGAAAGGAGTAGAACGAGAGTGTAGCTATAAAGAGAAAAATCACTTGTCTTTACTTTCTACCATTTGCTAGTTAACCTTCAATGATATTAACATTCAATGACATACCAATAACAGAGAATAGCTTTATTCAAAACTCAAAACATCACCTTATCAGATGATGATGAAATTTTCTTCCAATTTTTTTTATCCAGCTATGCTGTTAGAAGAAAACCAATTCACACAATTCTTGAAACATTCTTTCCAATCTGAGCTATTCCAGCACATCACTATTGGATAAGAATCACAAAATCTAAAACCAGAAAAATTCTGCATCAACGAACTTTAGCCTTTTTTGTCTGTTGTTCTTGAATCGCCGCACAAATTTTCTTCCAGCAGCGGATGGAAATGATGGAGGGTATAACAATCCAGGAGAAATTTGCTCCAATGTAGTATGCATAATAGTAAAATGAGTTTGTAGAAAAATTGTCACCTTCCAAGATTGCTGTTATGTAATATACAGCTGTTCCATATAGCTGCCCCAAAGAAATGGCAAACTGAAGTATGTAGCTATATGACTTCCTAGTAGCTATAGCATATCTGTCATCCATATGGCAATAGAAAAAAAAGTGCCGTGAAAAAAATAATGAAAAAAAAAAAACATGATAAGTTCAAAATACAATCTATAGTTGAGTAATTCTGTCGTGAGCACAGTGTCTAATAGACACAGTTAACCAAGAACTCAGATGTATCAAAATAATAATAATGAAGTCTATTTTGAAATTTAGACACGTTCCACTGGAAGCACCAGTGAGGAGGATGGATAAGTTGTTTTTTATCCCTGTAAAGGGGTAAAGGGAGACATAAAAATGGCCCAAGGAGAAACTTTCGAAATAGATCTCTTGGAAAATAATATTTCGAAAAATATGATATTTGACCAAGCACAACTGTATCTTGATCCATGTAGTCAACCTCACTTAGTGGAATACAGCTTTGTGATTGTTATTGTAAAGTCTGTTTAGAAATTTGTGCTGAAAATATTTTAATGTTATCAAGGGCTTATGATTGGTTGTGGCATTGTGCCTTTGGATCCTGTACTCACGTGAGAATTTCTCTCCAGAGTTTGAAAAACAAAGAAATCACAAATGCATGGATAGGAATATATTTATCATTTTCAACTTACACTGCTAAAAGGCTAGCTGGACCCTCTAAAACGGCTGTTAATCCTTCAACGGTAACTACCCCTGCATCCCTTCCTGCATACCTTGAATCCCCTTTGCTATATTCCTTCCCTATTAATTGTTCATTCAAAAACTTTCATCAACCGAAACTGCAAATGCATGGAAAGGTACTCCTAATTCAAATAATGCTATATCCTTGAAGAACAATTAAATGACTCACAAACTTCAGCCAAGTAGAAGCCAGTGTTATCCTTGAAAAACTCTGGCGCAAAAACGAAATAACCCTCAAGAATCATGTGTGTGAGGCCTGTGAAGGCCCACCAGCACATTAGCAGCCTATCAACTCTTGTTTTCTTAGGTAGACTTCCTGGGAAAATACAGTGATGTAATCTAAATAAGTTAATAAAATCAGAAAACCCCAAATCAGTTACAGTTACACAGTTACACCTATACGATGTCAGAAATTCAAATAGGAAAGATAATGGAAAGACATAACAGATAGAATAAACCTTGAACTTGTAACGAATTATATTCAATGAGTGATTTGTGAAGATCATAATTGAAAGAAAACATGTACTCTAATGGACAAAAAAGCTGATATAACACAGAATGAGGTGAGAGTGAGAGACAGTGTAAGTGTAAGTGTGAGTTTGTTTTGTTGGTGACTCAGCGTGAAAGTATTTTATTGGAAGCGCGTAAATGTTGCTTCCGTTAAATATAGTTGAAATTTGTGTCCAAACAAATCATAACCATTTGAAATGTGTCACATTTGTCCAACTGCATACCAAACTTGTACTAAACCAAATGACATGATTTCTCTGGTGCAAAAATTACAAATTTTGCTTGTAGAATTTAGTCCATGATGCATGTTGGGCAAAGATTCATTCTGATTTTTTGAGTGAGTAGCTTCTTTTATAAAATTATCCAAGAGAACTGATAAAATAAGCAGTTATTTCTCTCAAATAAGCTAAAATTAACACGCAAGTTATTCAAAATAACCATCTTTTTTAAGTTTTTTTGATCGGCCAAACGCACACACCCCCACTCTACACTACTCCTAAATCTACTCCTAATTCTACCCCACCGGGGATCGAGCCCCTCTCCTTAAGCTCAAAGAGCTCCTCCTTATGCCACTTGAGCTATAAGCTCTTGGCACCATCTTCTTTTAAGTTTAACACAGAGTGTATGGCAACAAAGCAGGAAAATGAACGGGTACAGAGAACACATGTTAATCTCACTTGGGTTGTATAAGATCAAGTCATAGTGCTGCTAAATGCTAAATAACAAGACATGAAAATTGAATTCAATCTATTCATCTCTCCCTGTTTTCAACAAAATACGCAAATGAAACAAATCAAAATGAAAAAAAAATGGCTCAAATGGTTGACAAATGCAGATCAGCATTCAGAGACACTTCACATTGATCACTTAAGAAGACTACAAATGGATCTATGTTCTATTCTGTTTTATAGTCTATCATTACTTCCAATTAGGGGTTAATTTGACTAATTAGGGTGAAGAATTTCAAAAAACCGTAAAAATCGATGCAATTGCCAATTTTTTTCATTACTAATAATATTATCAAAATACAAATATCTGAATCTGTATATAATTACTAATCAGCAGCGAGGGAATTTGGTTTTCAAATTCGAATTTTGATTGAGGGAATCACTAACTAGCGAATTAATGAGATGAGAGAAAGTGAAATCGAAGAGAGTAACGGTACCTGAGAAGATCCAGATGACAGAGACGACGAGGAGAGAGAAGAAGGCGAAGACAGAGAGAATGTTGGACTGAGAGAGGAAGCAAGGAACGTAGTCGGGAAGATAAAGGTCGCGAGGGACGTAGGGGTGACCGTTGGAGACTTGGGATCCCTCCATTTTCTTCTTCCTCCTCCTATGGCAATGGAATGAGATAGTGATTTTCAGCGTTGACTGAAGAGGTAGTGAAGGTTTTTATTTTTTTTTATTTTTTAAATACAACATTAGTCCTTTTATGTTTTTATCTAATTCTTACTTTTTTTTCAGTTTACTCGGTTTTTTTTCATCCTTGACTATGTTAAAATTTCGATAGAATTTTTTTTTAACTTGTGCAATATTATATATATTAAAAAATTATAAGTAAAAAAAATAGTTGGAAAAAACAAAATTTTAATATAATAGAGTTTGACGTGTTATTAATATTGTATTTTTTTATTTATTATTTCTTAACATGTGTAATACAGTTAAAAAAAATTTAATTGAAAAAATGTCATAAAATGTTGTTGTATGATTAAGGTTTTGTCGTAGTCATCTTTCTAAATTTCAGCTTCCCGCCACTACTCACCACCCACCAATTATTACCGTAACCACCACCATAACCATCATTCTTCTTCCCTTTTCTTTTTATTTTTCTTTGTGTTATTTTCTTCTTTCCTCTTCTTTTTCTCCATTCCTCTTCTTCCTCACCACTCAACACTCTCTTTATTAATAATTAAATTTTATTAATTATAAAAATCTATTTTAAGTTAAAAAACATTCAAATTGAAGTGGTAATAGCTTCACTCTATTCTATAAGCAACAATGTGAGTCTACATGAACTCTTGGAGCATAGGGTAAACACATAAGAATTTACTTAACTAAAAAAATAATATTTTAAAAATAATATTAAATAATATTCTATAATTCATATAGTTTTTAACGACTTCACGTGAGCAGGATACCGAAAAGTGCGAAGAGGAAAGCATTATTTCGAGGGACTTCATTCACTAAGGAGGCATTGAGAATTGTGGTATGAACTTCCCTCTGTTATTTCTCTTCTTCTCTAAATATTCCCTTTTTCCTTTCTGAATCCTTCTGCTATTCTGTACTCGGACTTGTTCTTCATTCTGAATATTCAGGCGTATTTCATTGAAGCTGAATATTAAAATCAAGGAAGATTACAGAATATAAGTTGTTGCTGTTTACATATACTTGAACATTCATTATTGCTGTTTAGATATACTGTTCTAGTAATTGATGAACCATTGAAGTTTTGTTTCATTATACTGCTGAATAATATAAAAACTTTACATTGATGCTTTCATTGATATTAAAAATCACCACTCCCAAAAATTCATATAGATATGAAAAATAACTCAATAAACCAAAATAGTTATAAATAATTGAAGTAAATTCATTCAATAAATTTTTTATCAGAACTTATAATATAGTGCATAAGTCATGTGATTTATAAATGTCACGTAGAACATAATAATTTTTTAAAAAATGAATATTCAACTAAGATCAAAAATAATGAGATGGTCAAAGCATTTATGGATCATGAGATGCATATTTGATGGTATAATGAATTTGTTAAGTCATAAAAAATGAGTGAGCAAAGTGAAAACATGATGCTTGATTTTGTTTTGTATTTTCACTTATATAAAATGATATAGGTTGATGGCGAAGTAAATATATCATTATTTTATGTATTAAAGAGATAAATTTGGATAGAAAAGCAAATTAGTTGAATTTATTGTAAACTCGCAATTTATAAGAGTTTAAAAAAATTTGTCATAATCTACTGGAGTCTACCAAGAAAAGAGTTTGAGAGCGAGTTAACTTGGACCGACTACCTAGACTCGTAAACTCGTAAGGTTTTGAGAGTTTACTCGAGAGTTTAACTCATGTCTATGAGTAATGCATGCATTTAGGAAAGAATATAATCTTTCTTAATAATTTAATATTTTTAATGGTGTATTAATTTAATTCGTTAATACTTCTAATTAATTCTAAAAATAAATTAAGATCATTAATATTAGAATGTACATCTAAATTCAAAATATTTTCAACATTAATGCAACATCTTTTCAATTCATCTTTATTTGATATTTTAAATTTATATGAATCAAATAAAAGACCAAACATATTTTTATACTCTAAAAATTGTTTAAATTGAGTCTCAATAAAAGAAATAGATTAATCTAATATACACAAGAAATAATAAACATGAAAAGACTTTTTAATTGATTGAGTTATGAAAGTGTGATTCTTCACTTATACAGTTTAAGAAAACAAAAGAAAGTAAAAAGATGAATATATATATATATATATATATATATATATATAAATAAAAGATTGGGTCTTACGTTAAATTAATATTTCTTTTATATTAACTAGTATTGCTATGCACGAGATTGGAATTTTTTGATAAGTTGATTAAATTTACGTTAAACAAAAAATGCATTTTAATATAACTTGAAATATGAATTTTGTTAATAAAAAAATAATACAAATATGTTGAGCGGAACTTTAACAAAAATAAACTAAAACAGTCTATTGTATCATTAATACTTACAATGAATGACTTTTAAAATAATTTAATTCAAGGTATATCACAAAGTGTTTGCAGTTAATGATATTTTGTAATGAATATGACATATAAATTAATTCAATTCAAGGTATGTCACAAAGTATTTATAGACATTGGCTACCTTCTCATCCAACAAAATCATTTCGATGCTACTAACTTGTGACTTGTTTGTAGAATCTATCAAAAACCATATCAGAAATCACAACTTATGAGGCTAGTGATGGAGAAGCAAATTATCTCGATGAGATTGGAGCAACGATCATACAAAACAGCCATGGAAGATCAGCGAAGCAATAAGGGTAACAGAGTGAGGGAGAAAGGAAAACTAATATTCATTATCTGTTATTGTTGCAAAAAGATGGAATTAAAATTGATTACAATTGAGATGGAAGATGCCACTTTATATAGGATCTTCTAACTAATCAAAGTAACTAGTCTAAAACTAACTATTGGAGGTAAAACAGTAAAAACAGAATAATTGTTTTTATCTAAGAATTATAACAGATATCAGCCTTGATCACTTTTATACAACGATGGTTGTGAGGGTTCTGCAGCGTTTGTGTTATCTTCCAACATCCCCGTAAGGTAAGACGCGAATGTTCAAGAGTCGAATCTTAGAATGCAAGTGTCTGAAAGTAGCTGCAGTGAGTGGTTTGGTTAGGATATCTGCCACTTTATCAGTAGAGCTGACAGACATGAGGTAGATGATCTGTTTTTCGAGTTTGTCCCTTACAACATGATAGTCCAAGTCAATGTGCTTGGTTCTCTCATGAAATACCGAGTTGAAAGCAATATGAATAGTAGATTTGTTATCACATGATCACAGTAGAGTGTTGAATTCCAAGATCATGTGATATGTATAGCAGCCATTGAGCTTCGCATGTGGCTTGGGCAAGAGCCTAGGAAAATTTCATTTGTTTTCAAGTCATATGCTATGTATCCTTTAACATTGTAGCCTAAGAAAATAGATCTACATGTTCTAGAATCCAACTTTAAACGGTTTCTTTGCAAACTAGATGTATATAGCAAGCAACCAAAAACTCAGCTGAGATAAATCAGGCAAACAATCATGCAAAATTTGATAAAGGGATTTAGCATTCAAAACAGAAGAAGATAATCTATTTATGATGAAAACAGAATGACTCATAGCATAAGACCATAAAATAGTTGGTAACCCGGATTGTAAAACAATGGCCCTGCATATAGCTAAGGTGTGTTGATGTTTTCTCTCCACAACGCCATTCTGTTGTGGAGTTTCAACACAGCACTTCTGATGGATAATACCATTTGAGTTATAAAAGTCTGTTAAAGAGAATAATTCAAGGCCATCCTTTCTCATGATTTTAACCTTTTTAGAAAACTGAGTTTGAATGAAGTTTATAAAATCTGGTATTAAAGACCTGACTTTTGATTTGTGTTTCAACAAATAAATTCAAGTATGTCCACTCTTGTCATCAACAATAGTAAGAAAGAACCTAATAGAGGGGGTAGACAAGGGTCCCCAAATGTCCATATGCAAAATAACAAAGACAAATTCAAATTCAGATAAACTAACAGGCAATCTCTTTTGTCTAGCCATATGGCAAATATCACAAGGGTTATTATTTTTATTGTCTTTGATATCATGAAAGTCATTCCGCATAAGTTTCAATTTTGAATAAGAAGCATGCCTCAATCGCAGATGCCATACATTCTTATCAACATGAGTAAAATGATTAAAAATTAATCCCAGAACTAGGTCCATTCATCATATACAATTCCTCAAAAGGCTTAGCAATGCCAATCGTCTTCGAGGTAGCCTTGTCCGGGATAAGACAAGAAGAATCATCAATTAGAAGTCTGCAACCAAGGTTCTTAGTTAGCTTAGTTACAGAAATTAGATTGAAATTAAATGATGGTAGGTATAGGACATCATTTAGGAAAAAATCTTTAGAGAAATAAACAGTGCTAGAAACCTTGGAATATAATTTGGAACCATAAGTTAATTTGATAATGATGGGGCGTATAGTTTTAAAGCATTGAAACAGCTACAGATCATGGCAATAGCCCTCTGTGCAACCATTTTTATGACAAAAGGTGCAAAACCTTGAACTCCCACGGCCTTGGCCATTTTTACCCGAATTTGGTTGAGAATTCTTGTTAAAACCTCTGCCCTTACCTCTGTTCTTGTTGAAATCGCCAACTGCAACAACAAGCTTCGGTTCTTGGGCAGGGAGAAGAAATTGTCTTTCTTGCATAACATTGAGAAAATTATCTGGAAGAGACCTCATAAGCATGATGTTTGAGCGCAGATGCGAGTACTGATCATTTAAACCCTTCAAGAATCACACCACGTAGTCTTATTCTCTGCCATTTTTAAAGGTTTGAACAACTGCGCAATTGCATTTGATAGCACAAGTGCAAGAAGGAAGAGGTCTGAAATTGTTGAATTCATGCCATAATCCCTTAAGGTGGGTGAATGTCATGTACCCTGTATACATAATATCGTTAATGGTCGTGAAGTTACAATATGACTATAAGAAAGATATTAACATGGCTGAATTCTAGAGAAGACTGAGTAGAAACTAAAAAAAATACAGAAATATTCTCTTAGCGTTCTTTGTAACTTCACTTAAAGATGTTATTCTTTTCTTTTAGTGGAGATGTGCAAAATGTGAATCGTATGACTATGTTTGATGCCTTTTTATAATTAAAAATATCAATCAAAATAATTTTTTTTACCATTTTTGCAAGCAATTATAAATTAATCTTTCATATATAACTGTTTTTATGTGTACTATCATGTTAATTTCAATTTTGTAATTCAAATTTCATGGTTACTTTTTTGAGCTAATTCTTCGAAATATGAAATTCATATTACAATTCTCGGGTTGCAATTTAAGTATTACCATTATTTTCTTTCTAGATTATTATTATTGTTATATTATTATTATATATGAAAAGAAAATAATTTAAACATTATAATAACTGTTTTGTTTAACTACTAAGAATTAGTTTTTTTTACCCGATGCAAAACCTTGTAAATTTTGGGATTGTTGTTGATATCTTATTAAATGGTTGGCTTATTTGTTTGGATTTTAATGGTTTTTTATTCTGGTCAATCACTTTGAACTAATTAAGGAGAATTCTGAGTAATTTTTTAGGATATAAACTTTGTTTATAAAACAGGCTAAAATAAGGTCAAAATTCTAATTGAAACGTGAACTCTTAAATGTAATTTACTCACAAAAAATTATATTCTTACTAGAGAACTTTTACTTAATAGTTACTATTTATTTGATTGATATAAAAATAGTAATAGATTTGTTTATGGCTGACTATGAGTCTTCGATATGATTGTTTCAAAAATAATTGCTATGGCAAAAAGAAAACCCACAGTTGTATATATGCAAATTATGAGATCATATAATGTAATTAATGAAGAATGTCTCATTTTCAAAAGAAATAGATGAATATCATTAATCGAACACATATTTTTGAAGAAGATCATTAGTAGATATTGTTGATTAATTTTCTTTATGCATTTTTACTCTTCGCACCCTTTGCATATTGGGCCTTAGCCTTTTCTGTTTGTAAGCCCGTTATGCACTGTGCCTATATACTCTCTTCATCTGACTATTGCTGTAACCAATTCCATTCATTCATTACATTTTACATTCTCAATAATATTTCCCTTTTCCATATTCTCTATTTCCAATATGGTATCAGAGCCTTAGGGTCTTGGGCTTCTAGGGTTTGCGCCGCCACGAGTGCTTCGTCTTCTTGGCTCGCCGTCACGGTTGCTGCTCTTTCATCCCTTGATCCTCGATCCTTCTTTTCCTCTTGTGACCTACCCTTACTTCCGCCATGACAAACAACGAGAATGACTCGATAATCACAAAATCTGACCCATCGCAAGATCCTTCTAGTCCTTTCTTCTTGCACCTAGCAGATAACCCTACCTCTGTTGCCATCACCCCTGTCCTGGAAGGATCTCGCAATTATCAGATTTGGTCTCGAAACATGGCCCGAGGCTTGATCTGTAAAGATAAGCTAGGGTTTGTCACCAACGCTATTCCGGAGCCACCTTCAACGGACCCTCTTCATCATGTGTGGATGAAGTGCAACACCATGGTAATCTCATGGATTACCAGATCTGTAAGTGTTTCTATAGCCCAGAGTATTGCTTACTTCGACAAAGCCTCTGATGTATGGCAAGACCAGAAAGATCGGTTTTCTCAGGGTGATTCTTTTTGTTTTACTGATTTAATGCAAGCTATTCATTCGATTCATCAGGGAGACCGTGATCTCCCGTCCTATTTTACAGATTTACAAATACAGTGGCAAGAACTCGAAGTTCTACGCCCAATTTTTGAATGTCAATGTACTGTTAAATATTCTTGTTTACTTGCTGAGAGTGTTAAGAAATATAGAGAGTGGGAATATGTCACCTGCTTCTTGAAAGGCCTTAATGACCAGTATGACGCCGTACAACGTCAAATATTGTGTATGGAGCCCTTGCGTTCCGTGGCGAAGACCTATTCCATGATCCAACAACAAGAACGCAACTCTGGCACTAATATGCAGGATGGTAAGTTTGTTCACAATGCCAGTAGCAATTCTTGGAGGTCAAATGTGCACAATAAAGGTAAATCTAAGACAAACCCTTACCGTCCACCGAACCCTAACCTTGGAAAAATCTGTAGTTTCTGTAGAAAGGAAAACCACACCATTGAAACATGTTTTTTCAAGAATGGGTTCCCTACCAACTTTAAATTCAAGAGTAAACAACCTTCTGTTACTATTAACCATGTTGGTAATAATCCTGCATCATCATTTGGTAGCAATTCTAAACCTAATTTGAATTTGAGATAACAGAATTCTACCATAATCCAAATTTTAGAAATTCCTTTCAAGTTGTAACAGGGAAGTATCCAACCACCTTCCTGGATGGATACACCTCACCAATTTCTCACAACCAAAACCTAATGACTTTAAAACATAGTTTTTGGTGATAAGTTTGCGAGACTCAAAGATATCTATTCTAAAGATGGTTCTCCTTGGATCCACCAACCGAATAGTTCATGGGATATCATAGGAGAATGGAATACTGAAAAAGGATGTCAATTTTGGCTTCTACATTTTTTAAGCTACATCATGAGTAAAAATCGTAAGGATTTTAAGAAGATGCAATTTAATTAGATAAAATAAGAAAATTACCTTATTTGCGATGTATGGAATGTACATATAAAAATCAGTATGCGGTGGTGAATTTGTGAGTTTATGGTGGGTAGAAATCATCGAAAAAACTTATCAAATATACTCATCTGAAAATTTCGGCCAATGATATAATTAAGAACAATCTAGCCACCATCATTGAGAGCACGTGAATCCATTTGATTTGATCCTTCCAACCATCTCCAAAGAATGCATAGCTTATGCCTTTAACCAAAGAGACATTGAAAGTGCATCCATCAACATCATAACGTACACACATGATATCTCCAACCATAAAAAATGTGTTGAACAACAAACAAAGGAATGTCAGGATACATCTGTTAGATGGGTATGATCATAAAAAAAACTTCAATTATGACTCATAAATGTTAAAAAAAATACAAATTCTTAAATTTTAAAAATATGACATATAGGACAAGATGAACAAACTTGATACACATTATACAAAACTATTAAAAATCTCTTTGTCGGTGGAAATACAGGATAATCACCAAAAACACATTTTCAAATAACGTTTTAGAAGGAATTTGTGAGTTGAATGTTTTTATGTGAATTTTGGTGTATACAAACTTGATGATGAGACATATATATATATATACACACGAGAGGGATCAAATAGCTAATTAATGCATTTAATTTGTTTGGTAACATAGTTGATCTAATTAGTTTTAATTTTGAAAAACTTCTTAAAGAAGTTGCAACAAATAACAAATATAGATAATGTTAATGATATTTTATGGGAAGGGCTATTGCTACTTCTTTTAGTCTATTACAACTCTTAATTTATTATTTTAATAATATTCATGTATAAACAGTTAAATTTTATTAGTTATAAAAATATATTTTAAATTAAAAAATATTAAAACTGGGGTGAAAAACTTCACTCTATTCTATCAACAGTGAGTTTACATGAACTCGAAGAGTGGTAATAGAGTCGATTGGTAAACTCGTATTAACTAAATAATATTTTAAAAAATAATGTTAAATAATATTCTATAATTCATATAATTTGTTTAAACTTGTAGATAAATCGCAACTCCCAAACCAAAATAATCATAAATAATTTAAGTAAATTCATTTTTTTTATCGGACATATAATATAAAGCATAAGTAATATGATTTATAGATATCGCTTAGAATATTTAAAATTTTAAATAAATAAATATGTAACCAAGTTAAAAAATAATCACAGAGTCAAAACTTTTATGAATCATGGGCATGCATATTTGATTGTATAATAAATTTGTTAATTAAGTCATCATACTAAAAAATGAGTGAGCATAATAAAATATAATGCTCTGATTTTGTTTTGTATTTTTACTTATGTAAAATGATATGGGTTAGAATACACGTACGAATGAAACTACACATGATGATGCAGAAAAATGATACACCTCGTTTCTGTTTTCACCTTTTGCAATATGTTATTTTCACTTATATATTTGCACTTACTTAACAATATACATATAAATATATCAGTATGAGTAAATGTGTTCTTGTCCATAAAAGAGTATATCCAAAATTTCAAATATCTTTAATTTGAGGATTTAGAATTATAATTCATCAATTCTAAAAAAAATATGGATGGAAAAATATCAATTAATAAGAATCAAAATAATTTAAAGCAATGAAAATGCTCAAATTTTTTATCTCTAATGTTGTGACTCGTGCAATGTAAATGTATAAATTAGTTTATGATTGATATTTAATTATTTTAAATTTATTTTGTTTTAAAAAAGTAAATTTGCTATATTTAACGTCCAAAGAGTAAAAAATGTATTGATTTATCTATTTAAATAATAAATATTAAAAATAAAAATAAAGGAAAATGATATAATTGTTTTGAGCTATGTATGTTACTTTCCGAAGACATACACATTAACTATGATATATATAATGTAATAAGCAGGGGTAGAGCTAGACGATAATGTTTGGAGAACAGACATAAAGATTAAAATTAATATACTAAAAAATAATCATAAATTAAAATTTAATTTTTGCTTAAGTAAAATATAAGAATACTTTGTAGCATTAAATACATTGATAATTAACACATTTATTAAAAAATTTCATTTTTTATAAGGAAAAAATTATGAAAGGAAAATTTCATATTTTTGGAGGTTAGAGTTACATGGATAAACTTCTTCCCCAATGGTATGCTTCTTGCAAGAATTGAGCTAACAATCTCTTAGTGAAATGAATATCCTTATACACATTCTCAAACTATTGAACTTAGCACGCTTCTGCAAGGTTAAACCTATTTGGGTAAAAAATTCATAATTTGATTAAGCAAGTGCCAAACAATAATCTAAGTCAATTAAATATTTATGAATTTGTTAGTTGTTTTTTATTTATATAAATAAGACTTGCATAAGTTATTTTTATAAAAATTAAAATGAGTGAACTACTAGTCTACCACTTTAGGCCTTTAATTTGTTCGCGTTAGTCATTTTAGTCTTTGATTATATCAAAATTCCTTGTTAATTGCTAACTTACTAAAATACTATTTAGTTTAGTCTACTTTGGACTAAAATGATTGATTTTTTTTTATAAGTCAATGACTAAATTGACTAACTTTTTATACAACTATATCAAAGACTAATATGATTGATTTTATAAAGTTAAGGGTTGAAGTGAAATTTTGATAAAGTTAAGAATTAAAATGAGACATCATACAATCTAGAGAGCTAATTTGTGTATTTGCTCAAATTAAAATATAAAAGAGAGACATCATACACGTTTTAAAATAAATAAATGATTCAATAATATCATAACTAATATATAAATATGTGTTTCTCATGAAGCCTCTGATAATAAAAGATTTATATGTCCTTTATATTTTGTCCAATTAAAATATGACATATAGGATGAATAAAAAATTATCAATTAGTGTCGATTATTATAAAATTACAATTTAATATTATTCTTTATTTATAAAAGTTGCAAAACAATCGTTTTCTTTATTATTGTTTTTATAATACATCTTTTGATTTTATGTTGTCAATGAACCATAATTGGCTAAAAGGAAAATTGGTTTGATTTTTTATTTTTCTTCTCCTTCTTAGCCACAGTTCATTGGCAGTCTCCTTCCCTTGTTCTACTTTGGTGGTTTGCCTTTGTCCGTTGGTGGTTATCTCCTCTTCATTTGGCAGGTGGTGGTAGGGGTGACAATGGGGTGAGGGCGAGAAGTACTCTCCCACTCCTCCGTCCCCGGTGCTCAATTTTTCTCCCCGTTTCTATTTCTCGCTTCCTTACGGGAATGGTAGAAATCCTCGCGAATATTATAAAATGTAAAAAAAACCTTTAACTACGGTATTTAAATAACTTTATGAGAAAACGAGAATTCAAGACTTTTCTGAGCGGAGAGGGCAGTCCCGTCCCCATACATATCACGAGAGAATTTTATCCCCATCCCAATCGAAAAGAATTCTCTGTCTTTGAGACCCTGATCGAGACGGTCCCCGCGTCGGGGGATAATGGTTATCTCAGCAACAGTAGGATTGTCCAAAATCTCCATCGCAACAAGTCAACAACAAACGTTATAATCAAGCTAGTCAAACAGAAAGTACTATGTGATCAGAGAAGCCGTAGTGATTAAGTATTCAAATTCAAATAAAATGAATAATTCAAACAATACAACAAAAAATCAAATAACCCTAAGAAGGTTAAAAAACTGTGGAGCCTACAAGAAATTGCAAAAATTCATTGGTAATGGGACTATGACAGTCCACAGGAAAGAGAAGTAGAACAGAGGACCACCCACGAGAACAACAGAGGACCTATGAAGAAGAACAATGGAGGCACGAATATTAATAGTGGCAGAGAAGGAGAAAAAAAAAATCCCAAACCAATTTTTTTTATAGGACTGTTTTGCAACTTTTATAAATAACCAATAAGACTAGATTGTAATTTTATAAGAATTGGTTCCTCACGTTGTAGTTACAAGATATTTTAATACTTGACTTTTTAAAATGTTTGAATTAGTCTTTTGACTTTGCACATCATAAGTCATTTTAGTCCCTGATATTAAGTGACACTAGCAAAATGCCTACATGACACACTAAATAACTATATGGTAGGTTAATTGACACTTAGGAGTTCAAGTAAGCGATAAAATGACATTGGTTTGTTTAATCTCAAAATATGTAACTCTATTAGTGCTTCAAATCGCTTACAATATAACTCTATTTTAAATCCCAAAATGCGGGTAACTTTGGTGATTAAGCAAAACAACACTATTTAATTGTTTACGTGACTCATATGTGATAAATAATGTGTCATATAGGCCGTTAGCATGTCACATAGGCATTTCATCAATGTCACTGAATTTCAAGGACTAAAGTGACTTACAAGGTGCAAAGTCAGGAACTAATTCAGACATTTTAAAAATTCAGGGATTAAAATGCCTTATAACTATAAAGTAAGGAATCAAAATGGCCAATCAGTTAATATTTTTTAGCAATTTCAAAAATAAATTTAATTTGGGGGTAGGGTTCCAAAAAATAATGAAGGACCGTTGGGTAAAAATATATATACATATAAACAAATTTATTTTTGCCATGCAGGAGGTCTCAAGGAACAACTACCATGCGCCCTTGGTAATAAGAGAAATTATATATTTTTGTTATTTATTTTGAATTTGTACGGTGATAAAAACAATTAATTTCAACTGTGATTTAAAAATGTTAAAAGAAAAGGGTAAAAAACTTAAATTAAACACAAATAATTTTCATGACTATTGTTGAATTCAATCTTTTTAATTAGTTAGAAACAAATGGTAAAGTATATCAAAATCAAAATAAATAAAAAAAACAAACAACCAAATAAAAATGGTCAATGGAGAATAAATTAATTAAAAATCACAAAGTAAATTTCAAATAACTGATAAGTGGTAAGATATGCAACTATCATCAATTTACTCGGAGGAAATTCTAAAATGCACCAATTCATTTTTTTCGACTTTACAGTTGAAACATCAGATATCTTACATTCCATTAATTTGATACAGAAGATGGGATTAAAGATATTAGAGATGCAAAGGAAGAAGTTTACTCTAGACAATATTGGGTCTAGAATCATCAAATAAAAAGTTTTTAAATTTTTTTTTGGATACAAATGGAATAAAAAAAGCGACAACAAGAACTAAAGAAGTTTTTAATTTGATTAGGAAGTAGAATAACATTGAGATCCAAAAAGTCTACTGGACAATAATTTAAAAAGTAAACCAAAAAATCAAAAAATTTGCTAGTTGCTGACTAACAAATTTTTTCCAAATCCAAAATTGAAATGTAACTTTATGACTCCTAGCTACCCTCATTGATATGCAAAATTGATGAGTATTGGTTCTCCTTTTAAAGCATGTAAAATTACGTTAAAAAACGAGATTGAAATCAAATAAAAAAATGACATACATATTCTGAGAAGGTTGCAGCCTTTTATAGTCGTCAAATATGTTTGTCTTTAAAATCTTATAACAATTATTCTTGATTGAAATTTTTTAAACGTGATTGAAACTTTCTTTAGTTTCTAATATATTTCACAGGTATAATTAACAATTTTTCTTTTTTCTGAAATACAATCCATTGGAGTCTATTTTTCTCTGCAAAACTTTATAACTTTTATATATATTAACATTAACATTAAGATATTTCTATTAATGATTGAAACATTAATTCTACCTAAACATTAATTGTTTTATAAGGATAAAATAGAGAAATTTTTTTAATAATATATTAAAAATATAAAATGACTATCTTTTTAAAACATTTTTTTTAAAACGGCAGTCATTATAAAATAAAGAAAATAATAATTATCTATTAATTTATTCTCTGCATCACACGAATACCAAATTAGTTTTACTCAAATAGAAGTGTTTTAAAAAATCTCAATAATTTCAAATATTTTAGAATTTTGCAATTTTTTTTATAAGCCAAATATATTAAATAATAATAAGCTAGCTAGAAGTACTTAATATTTACAAGGTAAATATCAACATGATAAAAAACTTAATGGATCAATATACTAAGATGAAAACAGCAAACAAAAATCTCTATTTGCTGTGACCCACTTCCAGGATTGAAATTATATCAGATCAAACACTTTCTCTGAAATGACATTCAGCTCCTTAAAAATATGATTATTCCGTTGTAATTAAATGGACCAAATTGCCGGCCAAATTAGTAGATCATTTTTTTTTTTTTTCTTACCATAGAATAAACCGCGAAATAAAAGAAAACTCTCCATGGTAGTACCAGGTAAAGCACCAACATAACCAAGCCACTTGAAAATAAGAGACGAAATCAAAGATGCATTTGTACAGTGTAGGAACAAATGATTTTGATCTTCCAATTGCAAGTCACAAAAAGCACTACGCACACTGTGATCATCTCCGATAACACCACGCCTTTGGAGATTTTGTCTTCTTGGTATTTTGTTCAAAAATAATTGCCACACAAAGATCAACACCTTTGAAACACCCTATGTAGTTTCCACAGAATTTTTATTGCCAATCATAATCCAAAGATCAACACCACGTATTATTAGCTACTTAAATTTTCTTTTAAGGGTAAATTTGAGTTTTTTTTTATAAGTCATTTCTTTAGATGATCGAGAGGAAAGAAAAACTTTTACACTTAGCAGGATTTAAACTTTACACTTTTATCTAGTATCCCAATAACACTTCTGCTAAGCAATTATTAAAGAAATAGAAAAAATTTAAGTTGATAATTAATTGCGGAGATATTTCTAAAGCTAATTCATACCTAATTTTTAAAATGTTCTAACTACTCTATAGCTAATTTCTAGCTATAATTTATTTCATTTTATTGTTGTAAATTTGTAGCTAACACCTTTAGAAATTATCCAACTAGTAGTAGTTGATGATTTTAATTTTCACCTAACCTTCCTCTGTTTATAAATACTGAGACCCTTCATTTCCTTTCAAGCAATATGAAATAATGTTACTCCAAACAATGGCTATCCCAATAGTATTATTCCTTTTGATATTCATATTTATTGTATCAATATTAGCTATTTTTCCTCCAAAACCAAGTGGATACAAAAAAGCACCACCAGGTCCTAAAACCTTGCCAATTATTGGTAACCTTCACATGCTAGGGAAACTCCCACATAGAAACCTTCAATCTCTTGCCACAAAATATGGACCCATAATGTCCTTAACCCTAGGACAGGTCCAAGTCATAGTGGTTTCTTCTGCTGAATGGGCTGAGCTATTCCTCAAGACCCACGACATTGTTTTCGCAAGCCGGCCCAAGCTCCAAGCGTCAGAATCTCTCTCTCACGGAAGCAAAGGCTTTGCATATTCAGAGTACGGTCCATATTGGCGGAACATAAGAAAAGTGTGTACCATACAACTTCTAAGCGCGTCAAAAGTGGAAATGTTTGCTCCTTTGAGGAGGGAGGAATTGAAAAATTTGGTAAAGTTGTTACAAGAAGCTGCCACGTCCCATGAGGTTGTGGATGTAAGTGAATTGGTAGCGGAGCTTATAGAAAGCATAGTGTATAAAATGATATTGGGGAGAAATAAAGATGATAGGTTTGATATAAAAGGACTTGTTCACAAGGTAATGAGCTTGACTGGAGCTTTCAATATTGCTGATTACTTACCTTGGCTTGGCATCTTTGATCTTCAGGTATGATTATTTATGAAATCAAATTTTATTTGAGAAAAAATTGTTGTTGATCACCCATTTAAACCTTGTTTATTTGTTTGTACTTATTTAGTAAAATAAATATTTATTTTAATAAAAAAGGTATTTTTATATGATTTTAGCATGGTCTCAAAATGATTAGAAGTAGAAAATTATCAATTTTTTACTTATTTTGAGAAGTTACTTTGAATTGTTTCTTAAAATAATTAATTACAGTTAAAGAAAGAAGATTAAAAAAGTGATTATTCTTATCATAGTCAAACATAAATAATTTTTAATTTTTATCATTATCAATTAAAAAAATTACTACTCTACATCTTCATAATAATTTATTTTTAGGTTTAAATAAACTAATTGTTAGTATTTTAAAGAATTTTTTTGTTATATTATATTTTAATATTTGAAGAATTGAAAAAAATTATTAAAATAGTCTACTCATAATTATAAAACTCGGCCGAAACACTGAGTCAATAGGTCACTGGAACTAGTGGGTCACACGCCAGAACCGGATAATATATATATATATATATATATATATATATATATATATATATATATATATATAATGTCTTTTAATTAATTTATAAATTTCATATTATGTAGCAATTTCTTATATTTTTTTTATTTTTAGAGGTATATATATATATATATATATAATAAATTAGATATATAAATTTTAAATTCAAACTAAAACTAAATTAAAATATATATTTGTAAATTTATTTTATATGACATAATTTTATTTAAGTATATTTTTATAATTTTTTTTATCTTTTATGACATAATTTATAAAATAAATTGGTTGGTATTGCAATTGCATTTTATGTCAATAATATATATTGATTGTCGCATTTTATGTAAATTGGTTTGGCTTGGTGGTTGTATATCTTGTCCAAAAACTAGGGGTGCGGTTCAAATCTTTGCCGCATTAAAGTCTTGAAAAGATATACTACGTTGTCTCATATTAAGTGTTATTTTAGAGTAAAAAATTTATTCTATTTTATTTGTCACTTTATAATTTCAATGAAGCATTAATTATGTTTTATTAAATATATCAAATTAATATGAGTAATAAGGGATATAATAGAAAGTTAGATAACTATTTGTATAAAAACAAGAAAATTAATGACATTTCTTAAATAGTGTATAATAACTTTAAATGACACTTAATATGAGACGGAGGGAATATTAAAATATCATCAAATAAAAGATTAATTTTGTAAACCAACAAAGTATAATTGGTAAATAATTGGACATGTCGGCAGGAGAATAAACTTGGTAAATAAAAATTAATTTGGTGTCATGTTTCAGAAATGTGGTTAATAAGTTTTTTTTTAAAAATTCAAATTAATAAATTAAGAGCACTAGCTGTACTCAAAGAAAAGTATAACAATTCAACAGGTTTCAAAAACCTAATAAAATTAAAATAGGGGAGCAAAAACATAACACCCCGACACCAACTCTAAGAAACACCTAAAAAACATAAAAGCATGATACCATATCCCATGCACCATAAAAACAAACGACCGACGATTGGCACCCAACCCAACCCAGAAAGGAACAGACTGCCAAAACATGTAGCGAAATTAGAAGACTAAGACGCAAATGAGATGTCTGTGTTTTAGCAATCACCTACAACCAACTTCGAATAGTCACCATGACAATTAGCTCTTCTTCATTGAAAACTTTATTATGAAACACAACATTATTACGAGCAAGTCACACTGACCAAACAATAGAGAACCAAACCACCTCCCACATTCTTCTTTGCTTTTTGCATGACGACACCAAACTTGTGAATTGGTTGTAGTGGTCCACACAATTTTTATGAAAAGCCGTTGAAACACCAACTTTGTATGCAAAAGATGACCATATTGAAGATAACACGTTACACTAAAAAAAATACATGAGAGGTAGATTCCACACCTTTTCACAAACACCACATATAGCTCCTTGTTGCTCTAAAACTCCACGCTTTTATAGGTTCTCTCTTGATGGGATCCGATCCTTCGCTACTTGCCATACAAACGCTTGTACCTTAGATGGAACATGGGACTTCCAAATCTTTTTGTAGAAAGGATCAACCACCTGTGTCTCTATGTTAGAAAGAGTTAGAAAGAATTGCGTAAGCTAACCTAACAAAAAATATTGGTTAATAAGTTGATTTTAGAAAAAAAAATATTGCTCCTTTATAATTTTATTATTTCTAATTAAATATAATAATCATTATTTCTATTAATAATAATTTATTTTAATAAATAAGGATAAAATTAAAAAAAAATTAATAAATAGACATCAATTTTTCATGTTAAGGTTTATATTATGAAATGGTTGAAAAAATATCATATACTATAAGAAAAGAAACCTCTTTCTTGACCCACACACAATCATTGTGACACATGTCATGCTCACATGCTTTCACTTTCCCTCCATGATATTTTTTTGTTTGGATGTGCATTACTCCTTTTTTTTTTGTATTTCAAGTTTTGAAGTATGTTTATTGTTCTTTTGTCTTTTACTCATTATTTATACTTACTTTTTTGTTTAATTTTGAAATTGAAAACCTAAAATCCTTCTCTCTCTCCATTCATAATTTTCTCTCACTATCTCTCCTTTTCACCGTCTATTCCTTTCTTCTTTACTTCCTTTCATTTTTTTTCATTTCTATTTGTTTTTCTTCCCCTTTTAATTTCTATTCATCTTTTCTATTTTTTTTCATTTCTATTTGTCTTTAATTTTTTTATTATTTTATAAAATAATTAATCAAATTTGTAATATCAACTGTATTTTTTTCTTGAGATTTTTTATTTTATTTGTTAATGATAATATATTAAAACTTAAAATACATTGATGATAATAATCAACCCAAAAATTAAATCATTCTTACAAAATAAGTTGCAAATAAATTAAATTATTTTATCATAAAAAATAACTTAAACTATTTTGATTTTTTAATTAAATCATAATAAGCTTTTTATTATTTAATGTATCTGTTTTTTTTATTCATTGGAAAGTAGTACAATTTAGTGTATCTGTTTGACATTGCTATGAGAGTAACCATTAACCAAGTTTTTTTTTAACTGTTGGGGAAAAGTCCCACATTGCCTAAGATAAGAGCTATGATAGCCTTTATAAGGCCCTAGGCAACCCTCTCCTTGTGAACTAGTTTTTAAGGAGAGTTAGGCCTTTGTCATTTCTAATATAAGGAGCACAAAGTCCAGGAAAAAAAAGAGAGACCTGAGACAGATGTCCATAACTTAAAATAAAAGGCCCATTGGACAAGTCACAACTAGGCTAAAAAACCAGTTGGACTCGAGGAAGAGTATTGAGGAAAAGTCCCACATTACCTAGGATAAGAGCTATGATAGCCTTTATAAGGCCCTAGGCAACCCTCTCCTTGTGAGCTAGCTTTTAAGGAGAGTTAGACCTTTGTCATTTCTAATAAGTAATTCTTTTATTTTATGTATAATTATATTGTTTTAAATTTTATTTTTATTAAATGAGTTGGAACATAAATTATTTAATAAAATAGAATAAATTATTCTTTTTCAGTTTAGTTTATAATTGACAATCGATAATTAATTATAATTTATTATGACTCTTTATGATTTTACAAACATTTATTATGAACACAATTATAAACGCGTAAATAGAGACTCGTGCGAACTTGTACGAGTTACGTGCTAGTTTTTAAAAAAATTAAAGTAACAGTAAGTCAGTAACACAAGATATTTTTTTTTGGATCTGGACCCACTTTTGTTCATTATTGATTAGTTTTGGGTGGTTGTGAGTTGTGACACGCTGTGTCATTTTTTTTGAGCAAAGAGAAGTTTGACGTTGTGTCATATTTGTCGGTGTATAAGATAAAATTTACATTGAATTCGATTTAATACAGACTATTGCAATCACATGCTGTTGTTCCCAGTGAATCCTGTGTGAAAATGTCCATATTCTAAAAGTATAGAAAATGTTAAATAGTGTCACAAAGACACTTATTAAAAATATAAAAATAAAAATATTTTATTAAAATTAATAGTATTTATTGTTTTAAAAGTTAAAATATTACTTTAATGCTACCAATCTCAATAAAATATTTTTACTTTTGTATTCTTAACAAATACTTTTAAGGCACTGTTTAATAAGATCCTAAAAATATAAATCCATATTTAAGACATGTATTTATTAATTTTTCTAACTTTAACTTTATTTATTAAAATAATTTATTATTAGTATTGTTGGTTTTCAAAATAGTATAATTTTTATATACTAGGCAATAGTACATTAAATTTATTTAAATATAAAATTATAAAAGAGTAATTTATTTTTTAAAAATCAATGTAATAATTGTTTTTTAAAACTATGTGAAAAACAATTAAATGTTTATATATACACGCCCACACACATCAATTACGTTGGTCTTACATGACAAAGAGTATATTTATGTTTGGGTGTTTCTTTATTTTATTACTATTTATTATTAAGTGGCTTCTATGGTACGATCTCTATCAAGATGGTATCATGTCTTCTTATCAATCAAATTAAAAATTTGATAAGAGACAATCAAAAATTCAATAAAATTATATTTTTTATTAAATCATATAGATTTGAATAGATACAAATTTGATTTGATCATAAAAAAAATATAAATTAATTTTATTTTTAATTTTAATTTAACATTTAGTTTTTATTTTTAATCTAAACTATATGTCTCTATTTAAGCTTTAATTAATTCAAAAAAAATTAATTAAGTTTGATTCTTTTTTTTTTTACTTTAACTTTTTTACTTATTTTTGCTTCATTTTATTTTATTAAATAATTAATTAAAATATCTAAAATTATTGCTTGATCTTAGATAAAAAGAAGACAATGACAAAAAAAAATATTATTGTACAAAAGTTATGAGACTAAAATACGAATTTGACTATAAAAAATAAAATAATATTATTGTACAAAATTTCTAAGTGAAAATTTATAAATAATCCAAAATCAAGAAATGATTAATAGATAAATTTTTTAAATCTGACACGAATAAATTTCACTTAAATAATATAATTGTATTTTAATTTTAGGTTAATTGTTATATAATTTTTAATTCAAATTTTAGCTAGAAAATGTAAAACTTAAATATTATTTTCATATAAATAGCTACTACACTATTCATTACATTGTTATCTCTATGCTCAACAATCAATTACTTGTGTCACGTTCTTCTAATTCTAAGTTTCATAATTTGTTTCACGCACAATTTACTAAAAAAATTGTCATTTACTAACGCTTTGATTTGGCTTCTGTTGGATTAGCCACCGTTGGTGTCTAACGAAATTAATCCGTTAGTATATGTTGATAGTATTTATACTAACAGAAAAATTAACAATTACTAATAAATAAATCTGTTACTATAAATATTTGATATACTGACACTATGTAAAATGATAGTATATATTAATTTTTTTACTAACATATTTATTTGTTAGTAATTGTGAATTTATCCGTTAGTATAGATATTATCTATACTAACGGATTAATTCGGTTAGACAAAGTCTATATCAACGGTGGCTAATCCAACGGAAGCCAAAACAAAACGTTAGTAAATGACAATTTTTTTTAGTGATTATCAATTATTTATACACTCTATTATTTTGAAAATACAATTTGCTTCAATGTCAAGTATTAATTAATTATGTATTTTTCTTCTAGGTCTACTATTTGCTTCAGGCTGGAGTATAAGTTACATAGGTCACGTTCTTTCGAGCCTAATGCTTGATTAAGACTAAGGGTGCGTTTGATGCGTGAACGTACAAGTAGTACAACACTGTACAAATTTTTATGAGGCACAACACAACTTTTTATGTTGTGTATCGTTTGATACTCAATGCACGTAACAAAAAGCACAACATAAATTTTACAATAATATCCTTCATGTTATATTATTAATTTTTCTTAATTTTTCTAAGAAAATAATATTTTGATATTTTATAATTATTTTATTATTTATTATAAAATTAAAATTTCATGATTTAATAAATTACTACATAATATATTTTATGTAATATAATAATTATATTATATATAAAAAATTTTTATTAAAAAATATTTTTAACTCTTTATTTTTTAATATTTATATTTACCGTTAAAATTTATTTTATTATTAATACGTTATTTTAATTATATATATATATATATATATATATAAATGACAAAAAAATAACGTAAACATTGATTTAAAAAAAAATACAACATAAACTACCTCGTAAGTGGACAAAATGGGGAAGGTAGTTACTAAATAAAAATACAAGGTTAATTATGTCTTTTCTTAACTTGTGCATGGAATAAGAAAGTTGTCCCTTGGTTTAGTGAGTACAAAAAATTGCCATTTTGTACTGTGACTCAAATTTTGTGCTGTTACTTGATAGCTTTTTGAATCAAACACAGAACAAAAAGTTTTGTCCTGTGCTGTACCTTGGAAATTAGCAAATCAAACGGACCCTAAGTATTAGTTACGTGTATTATCTGATTTTAGGTCTACCATTTACATCAAGCCCCTTATGATACAAGTAATTAAAGCAAACTGTATACCCAAAATAATAGAATATAAATAATTGATAATTGGACTGAAAACAAATTATAAAACTTAAACGAACGTGACACAAGTAATTAATACTTAAGCATAGAGATGACAACATAATGAGATATATACTAGCTATTTATATGAAAACAATATTTATATTTTATATTTCCTAACTAAAATGTTAATTAAAAATTATATAACTGTTAACGTAAAATTAAAATATAACTATATTATTTAATTGATATTTATTCATGTCAGATTTATAAAATTTACCAGTGAATTATTTCTTAATTTTTTTTTGTTATTTTATGAATTTTCAGTTGGAAAATTTGTAGAATATTATTATTATTATTTTTATGGCTAAATTCATATTTTGATACTATAACTTTATCTCAAATTTTATTTTGGTCCTTTTATTTTTTCTTCATATTAGTAACTTATCTTTTCAATTTAATATGATTATTTTTTATTAATTTTATAATTATAAATAATTAACAAGAATGCCTACAATAATATGTTTTTATCCTTGACTTCTTCTTTTTCACATCCAACAACTATTTTAAATATTATTATTAATTATGTAATGAAATAAAATGAAGCAAAAATAAGTAAAGGAGCAAAAAAAAATCAAACTGAAATTTGGTATAAAGTTTAGGGACAAAAAATAATAGTTTTGCTTGACTGTATTTATTATAATATTCACCGTTAATTTATTTATCTTTTAATTAATAAAAGCTCATTTTTTTCAATTAAATTAAAGCTCAAATACACCTTTAATAATATAATCAAGATATAAGCATTTAATTAAAAAAATAGAGACAAACAATTCGATTAAAAAAATCTAAATATTAGATTAAAAACAAAATTAAATTTATATCTATTCAAATCTATATGATTTAATAAAAAATATAACTTAATTGAATTTTTTATTACCTCGTATCAAATTTTTAATTTGATTAATAAAAGGGCATGGTGTCATCTTGATAGAGATGACATCATAGAAGCCACCTTATTATTATTCTCAACATAAAAGAATTAAATATTATTATAAATGCCATATATGTGCCAAATCAGGGACTAACAAGACGATTGAAGAAAACAAGTAAGGAATTTGACAAGGTCTTGGAGCAGATTATCAAAGAGCATGAGCATTCAACTAGTAATCAACAAAAAGATTTTGTGGAAATATTGCTATCTCTAATGCACCAACCAATTAATCCTCAAGAAGATGATGAACACAATATCATAGATAAAACCAAAATCAAAGCTATCTTATTGGATATGATTGCTGCAGCATATGACACGTCATCTATTACCGTTGAGTGGGCCATGTCAGAACTCTTAAGGCATCCAACGGTCATGAAGAGACTTCAGGATGACATACAAAATGTTGTAGGTTTGAATAGAAAAGTAGAAGAGAATGATTTAGAAAAGTTGCATTATTTGAATATGGTAGTGAAGGAAACACTACGGTTACATCCTGTGGCACCTCTGCTGTTGCCACGGGAGTGTCGGGAAGACGTGATCGTTAATGGCAATTACATTAAGAAGAAGACTCGAGTTTTTGTAAATGCGTGGGCAATTGGTCGAGATTCAAAGACTTGGTCAGAAAATAGTGAGGCATTTTATCCAGAGAGATTCGAAGATAATAATATAGACATCCGTGGAAATGATTTTAGACTTTTACCGTTTGGTTCAGGTCGCAGAGGGTGCCCAGGGATTACTTCGGGTTTAACGACGACTAAGCTTGTTCTTGCTCAATTGGTTCACTGCTTCAATTGGGAACTTCCATTGGGTATGTCTCCTAATGAGTTGGACATGACTGAAAAATTTGGCCTTACAATGCCAAGAAATAAGCACTTGTTAGCTAAACCAACTTATCGGTTAGTTGGTTAATTAAGTTAAAAAGGAAAAATAGTGGTTAGTTTAATTTGACTTGTATTGGTGCTTTTTTGTGTACTATCAAAATAAGGTTTTTCGTGGCAAAATAGATTTGCATAATAACTTAAGGGGTGCTTGTTTTACGGATTGCAATAATTATTTCGGTAATCTTATTTTGATAATATATTTCTGGGAATGATATTCCTAGGTATTTTAACATAACTTGTTTGGTTGATAATTCTTATTCATGGAAATATTTTATGAAATTTCTAGGAATGTTTAAAATGTATGTGTTGTATAACACATTACTAGAAGTATAAGTTATAATTATTAAAATAACTGTATTTTCTAGTTAAATACAAAAAATATGTGGTTAAATTAGTAGTTAATTATTACTGATAATTTAACCATGTTTTATAGATGGTTAAAAGTAAAGAAAAACGTGGTTAAATTATTAGGTAACAATTAACTCATTCATGTACTAATTTAATCACATATTTCTTCACACTTAACTATAAAATTGAGTGGACATATAGATGGTTAAAATTGAAGAAAAATATGGTTAAATTACTAGGTAATAATTGACCAATTTATATACTAATTTAACAACATATTTTTTTGTATTTAACTACAAAACCAATTGTAAATAGATTGTATGCAATATTTTTTTACAGGCAAATACTCACACACTCATTATGCACCCTAAAATGAACTATTCTCCTATTCTCCTTTGCCAAGGTTCGAACATTGGACCTCCTGCTCCCAAGCCTTATGACTTAGTACATGACCATTTGAGCTAAAGCTCTTGGTCGATTGTATGCAATATTTTTTTTATCGGCCAAACACACACCGCACACACACTACTCCTAAATATACCCGACCGGAGATTAAACACTCCTCTCAAGCTCAAGAGCTTCTCCTTATGTCACTTGAGCTATAAACTCTTGGACAATATTGATGTGCATAAATCAATAATTAGCTGCGCGAATTTTAGCGACGGCCAAGCCACCGCAAAATTTTTAAATTAGCGGGGGCTAGGCCGCCGCAAATTTTTTTTAAAAAAAAAATCGATTTTCAATGGCGTGTGGTGGTGGTCCGATTGGAGAAAAAGAAGAAATAACAAAACGAGGACATGAAAGAAAATGAAGAAGATGGAGAAGATGAACAATATGGAGATGAGGGAGAAGATGAAGAGAATGGAGAAGAAGGAGAAGATGAAGAGAATGGAGAAGAGGGAGAAGATGATGAAGAGAATGAAGAAGAGGGAGAAGATGAAGAAGAGAATGAAGAAGAAGGAGAAGATGGATGAGTATGAATGAAGAAGTATTGAGGATGGAGAAAATAGAGGAGAAAGAGAAGAAGAAAGGGAGTGAAGAATTGAGGATGAAGAGAAAATAGAGAAGAAGAAGAAGAAAAAGAATGAAGAATTGAGGATGAAAAGAGGAGAAATAAGAAGAAGAAGGCGAAAAAGAATGAAGAGGAGAAGAAGAAAAATAATAAGAGAAAGAAGAGAATAGAGGATTTTTATAAAATGGAACTTTTCTGGTAAAAAAAAAAAATTTACAGCGGCCAGGCCGCCGCTAATTTGGGAGGGAAAATTAGGTGAATTAGCGGCAGCTTGGCCGCCGCTAAATTGGGTGGAAAATTTTGGCGGAAATATATGAAAATTAACGGCGGCTTGGTCGCGGCTAATGAAAAAAAAATTGGGGCAGCCTGGCCGCGACAAATGAAAAAAATTAAAAAAAATTTTGCGACAGTCTGGCCGCGGCTAATGAACAAAAATAAAAACGCTAATTAAAAAAAAATTGCGCCGGCTTGGCCGTCGCTAATTAAAAGTAAATAAAATAAATTTTGCGGCGGCCTGGTCGCGGCTAAGGAAACAAAAAATTTATTTGCGGCGGTTTGGGCGTGGCTAATTAAAAAAAATAAAACGCTAATTAAAAAAAATATTTGCGGCGGCCAGGCCGCTGCTAATGAATTTTTTTTTTTGCGGCGGCTAGGCCGCGGCTAATTTAAAAATATAGCGGCGGATCGAGGCGGCCGCTAATTGGCCGCCGCTAATGACTGAATTTCTTGTAGTGCATTGTCATGCTTATGCTTATTGGTGGATGCAATTAGCACCATCCCTATTGAAAGTGACACTACATTTTTTAATATATAAATTTATGATAAGATTTTTAAAATTGGGTGGTCTCAATTCCTTTCACCATGCTTGGTTTTTTGTTATTGAACACTAGTAACTATGCTAAATAAAATTTTCAGTTATCAATAAAAAAAAAAATGTTTTTATATAATTTTTCCGGCTGTATTTTATTCGACTCAATTTTTATGAAAGAAGGGCCTTTCCCGAAAGCTTGCCCAAATAAGAAAGTTACGATAACAAGGCTCAAATCTAGCCCGTCATCACAAAAACGAAAGTTAAGATGAATTTTTAGTTACATTAGCAGGCACAAATGTTTACCAAAAGAAAAAAAAAAAATAGCAGGCACAAATTATTAGGTGCTATTGCTTGGTAACACTTTAATTTTTTATATATATAAAAAATTCAAAGGAAGAAGTGAACAATCTCATACTTTCGAGCAGGGATGGATTCACGTTTGACGTTCTTGGGACAATTGTCCCTATTAGAATTTTTTTATAACTACTTATTTATGTTTATAGGAAACTTTGTCCTCACATATTCATGGAATGTTTGGATTGACATCATCTCAGCTGAGAATATGGTCATTCTTTTTTTCGGATATCAGCAATCGAAATGTTATTTTTGGACGTTGTCGTCTGTAAAATAGTAAAAATAGGAAAGAAACTATTCTTATTTTACGAACGAAACAATCTGAAAACACTATTCTTGACGTTGATATTCAAAATAGGATGGTCTCGTTTCCAACTATTATAGCATGTTTGGATTAAATTCTCAAAAATGATTATGAGCGTAATTGATTCCATTAATTGATTATAAGCAAAATTGATTGTGAGCAAAATCAAAAGCAACAAATAATTGCTTCTCACAAAACCATGATTTTTTATCCAGAACCAATTCTAGTATAAGGTTGTCAAACATTATTTTTTTGTTAAAATCAATTATGAGTGAATCCAAATCATGGTTTGGTGTTAGCAAAAGTCAATCTAAACATGCTCTAAGATGCTGCAAATCCTAACGTGCTATTTTATGTTGCCCCCAACCCTAACTCTTAAGTGACCAAGCCCAGATCCAATTTTATCTTTTTATGTTTATTATGGGCAACATATAATGTCATGTTTGTTTAGTTTTTTTTGGCTAAAATATACATTTGGTCCTTTATGTTTGGTAGACATCCTATTTTGGTCCTTTAAGTTTATTTTGTCTCAATTTGGTCCTTTATGTTTGTTTTTTGGACCAACATTAGACTCTTCTTTGAATTCGTTAGTCTAAGTTAACAGAAATGCATACGTGGCACTTATATGGAATTAACGGTGTTAGTTGTCATCCCTTTCCAGTCTAAAATGACACCGTATTAAATTTTTTCTAAGCGTGCCTCCGTTATTTTAAGTTAACAGAATTGCATACGCTTAAGAAAAAAAAATCAATAAGGTGTCGTTTTAGTCTAGAAAGGGATGACAACTAATGTTGTTAATGCCATGTATGTGCCATGTATATAGTTCGGTTAACTAGACTAACAAATTCAAAGAAAAGTCTAACGTTGGTCCAAAAAACAAACGTAAGGAACCAAATTGAGATAAAATAAACATAAAAGACCAAAATAGGACTTTGACAAAACATAAATGACCAAATATGTATTTTAGCAGCTTTTTTTTTTATAAGTTAGCTGCTTGAGTGCTTTTCGTTGAGGAAGAAGAGGGCTAACCATTAGTCACTAATCAGATCTTTGGATGAAGGGAATGGCACCACCCCACTGGGGAATGGCATCACCCATTTTCGGACAGTTGTGTCTGGAATACATAAATTAGTAAAAATGGAAAGCAAACTACCCTTGTTTTTCCAAACAGCACCGTCCGAAAACACATTTTCGGACGCTGTTGTCCGGAAATGGATGGTGTTGTTTCCAAGTGAGGTGGTGTCAATCCCTTCACCCCAAATCTTTTATTTATGTGGATTAATCCAATTTTCAAAGTCAACATAAAGCCTCAACTAGGGATACCTCACCCTAAACAACTACCTTGAAGAGTACCTCACCTTCACTCAAGAATTTGCTTTAAAGTGATACAAAGAAGAAGCTCTCAAAAGTGTAGATGTTATAAATTGAACCACAAAGATATTTGGTTAAGGCTCTTCGAATAAGGAATCAAACAAGATTAAAAAAGACAAAGAAAGCCTTTTTGAGACAAGTACAAATCCCTTGATGATATAATAGATAAAGAGAATAAGGAATAAATACATTTTTACTTGAATTATTGATTGCAAGAATGTGTGTAACGAGTGAATTCAAAATCCTTTTAAAAGAATCAAAACAACATTTGAGAACAATTCACAACATTCAGCATACTCGTATATATATTTGAATATGGAAAGTCCATATTCAAATATGTATTTAAATATAGAGTTTTTGGAAGTCTTAAGAGAATAACAATCACTTGATATTCGAATATGAACAACTGTGTACGTGAATATTATTAAATTGAAAAACTGAAAGATGTAGAAAACTGTGTACGGTGTATTCTGTGTTGAATTTGTGGCGACAAACGACTAGTCAGTAGATATTTTTTTGAATAAAGTACCATTATCAATATCAATATCAAATTATTTAGTATTACAATTTAAAATTTCTAGTTCCTCGGTTATTCTCCCACTCAGACTTATCAAGATAAGATAAAAGACTAAGGAAATTTGTTTCAAGATTTGAAAATATATTCTCAGGTATTTTATTGTCAAGAAAGCATTATTAGTAATATTTATTTTTAGGAATTTTGAACAAGTTGTTTGGTTTTTAGTTTTTATTTTTATGAATCTGTTGAAAAAAATTCAATTAAATTTAAAATCCAAAAAAATAAAAAAAATAGTAGTTACATGTAAAATATAAAATAACTAGCTATATATATTCTCATGGAAAGTAACTTACCCACCTTTTACCATGGAAATGAAGATTATAGAAAATACAAAGGAAAAACATTTCCGAGAATATTTTTTTAAACTTTGAAACAAACATGGGAATCTTACATTCTCAAGTATACATTCCTGAAAATGTTTTTCTAAACCTTGAAACAACTATCCCTTAAATGTTTGTTTTTTTGGTTTATAGGAGAGTGTGGATCGAACCGCATACCACACACGCATGTCCCAATGTACTCACCAACTGAGCTACATGGTGGGACCTTAAAGGTTTGTTTAATTTCTATTTTTGAAAATAGTTTTTGTTTTTAAAAATAAAAAACTAAAAAATATCTTAAAAATAGTTTTTAATAGACGAGTTTTCAAGATTAGCTTTCGAAAATCGATTTCTGTTTTTTCAGTATTTAAAAATCAAAATTTGAAAATATCTTAAACTTATTTCGATTTTTAGTTTTCTTAATTGACACATAAAATTTGTATTGAAAAGTTATCTTTTTTTAAAAAAAAAATGTTTTATAATAAAATTTTTAAAAGCTAAAAACTAAAATTATTTTAAATAAGTCCTAATTCTTTGGGCGCAGTCAAACTTGTATTTTAAAGTGTTGCTCTATTGGATTTTCCAACCGTGATTCTCTCCTACCCTAAATTGTACAGTAGCGTGTTTCTATTACTATGCCAACACACTTGTTAATGTTATAATTAGAATTAGAAATTTAGAATTTAAAAATTAAAATCAACACCACAAAATGCCGATAAAAAAATATTTAACACCATCAATTAAGTCAAATCTGATCTAAAAATTACAAAAATATTAGTTTTCATAAAATTTATATTACAATTAATTAGGTCCTTAAAATAAAATATGAAGACAAATTTGTTTACAAATTACAATTGAAGGATTAGTCTCACCTTAATAATAATAAGGTAGGGAATACTTGAGAAAAAAAATTAGGTCCTTAAATATGTAACTTCATTGCCTGACTATATAAAATACAGTAAGTTTTTTTGGTAAACTAAAATGTCATGACAATATAGATAATGGAAATTTGTGATAATTTTTTTTATAATAATATGAATTAAGATAACTTTTAGTGTCAATTTGAGAATCAAGTTAATGGGAAATGATTAAAGATTAGATTTAATTTTTCTAAAGCCTATGTTTGGATGGAGAATTTTAAGAGAATAATTTATTTGGTAAGAAAACTTTAAATATTTTGAAGAAAAATATATTGTTTAGATATATAAGTATTTAATTAGATAGTAAACATTCAAAATCTTAATAATATAAAGAGGGATGTTTTCTGGAGGGGATAATTAAGCAATTATTTTTTTAATTTATCATATACATCATAAGTTATACAAATAAATTATATAAGTTGATTAAGTAAGTATTGAACAATAATCTAAGTCAATTAATTTTTTATGAGTTTGTTAGTTAATTTTTATTTATATAAATAAAACATGCATAAATTATTTTTATGAAAATTAAAATGACTGAACTACCGGTCTACCACTTTATGCTAGAGTTGGGTATACGGACCAGAGTCCGCGGACTGGTCTGCGGGTAAATGTGTTGCACAGACTTGGGCCTAAAAAAAATATGACCATTTACATTGCGGGCTTAGGCGAACCTGACCATTTACCCATGGGTTGAACAGATAAAATCCGCGGACTCTACGGGTATCCGCTTAAATTTTTTAATTTTTTTGTGCTGAAATAAGTAAGTTGGATCTAATACTTTTGAAAGTTTTCTAACCCTTTTATGCAACTTTTTTAAAAGTAAAGTATTATAAAGTAAAAAAAAAATTATTATGCACTTTTATAAAGTAAAGTTGCAGTGTAAAGCAAAAAAAAATGGTAAAAAAAATTCTAAAAAAAAATGTGCTTATGTGGATGTCCGCGGACTTTGCGGACAGTTTTGGGCCTGACGGCCTGACAAAATTAAGTCCACTTATGATGCGGGCTTTAGCGGGTGGTCTGTTTAACCCGCGGATTTGTGCGGGGCGGTCCTGGACCCCACGGACCACCCACATACCCAACTCTACTTTTGTCCCTTAATTTATTCTCGTCAGTCATTTTAGTCTTTGATTATATCAAAATTCCTTATTAATTGCTGAATTTATAAAGTACTATTTAGTTTAGTCTACTTTGGACTAAAATGATTGATTTTTTTTTATAAGTCAATTACTAAATTGACTAATTTTTTATACAACCATATCAAAGGCTAATATGATCGATTTTATAAAGTTAAGGGCTAAAGTAAAATTTTGATAAAGTAAATAATTAAAATGAAACATCATACGATTTAGAGAACTAATCTGTGTATTTACTTAAATTAAAATATAAAGGAGAGAGATCATACATATTTTAAAATAAATAAACGATTCAATAATATCATAACTAATATATAAATAGGTGTTTCTCACGAACCCTCTCATAATAGAAGATATATATGTCATTTATATTTTGTCCAATTAAAATGACATATAAGATTAATGAAAAATTATCAATTAGTGTCGATTATTATAAAATTACAATTTAATAATAAAAACTGCAAGACCATCATTTTCTTTATTATCGTTTTTACAATACATCTTTTAATTTTATGTTCTCAATGAACCATAATTGGCTAATTGTAAAAGGAAAATTGGTAGAATTTTTATTTTTCTTCTCCTACTTAGCCACGGTTCATAGGCAGTCTCCTTCCCTTGTTCTACTTTGGTGGTCCGCCTTGGTCCGTAGGTGGTTATCTCCTCTTCATCTGGCGGGTGGTAGGGGTGGCAATGGGGCGGAGAGTATTCTTCAGCTCCTCAGTTTTCTCCCCATCTCCATTCTCTCTTTTTCCATTTCCCGCCTCCCTTTGCGGGCAGCGGGGATTCTCGCGGATATTAAAAAATGTAATGAATTCTTAAAAAGTATAAAAATTTAAAACACAAGTAATAAAAGAATGAACTAATGTAAAAGCCAAAACAAACAACATGATACAATAGAAATAATGAGCACGACGTGCATGAATGAACGAACAATAAGCACAATAGTTAATAAAACAGGAGCATAATACATGGATGGAAAAAAATCCGCGCCCATGGATATTCGCGGATCATGGATACCCACCGGCACTACCTGCGGGTATCCATGGGTATACCCGTTACCCGTTAAAAATAATAAAAAAAATAAATTTATTGTATTTTAAGTATTTTTTCTTTAATTTCTAAAGGTGATATTAAATATTTAATATAAAAAAATATGTTATAATTTTATTCAATATGAAATGTCTTAAAAAAATATAATATATTCTCACTTAATTTTTAACTTAAGAAAGAAACGTAAACGTTAAGTGATAATTATATTATTTGAATATTAATTTTTTATTTTTGCTTTATTCTAATTATTAATATAATTACTAATATAAACTTTATATTAAAATATGACTTTAGATATTTTTTATTTTTTAAATATTTTTTCAATAATTTTTTAATTGTATAAAATATCTGCGGATACCCGATGGATACCCACAAATCTGCAGAGACGAGTAACAGGGGGCTACTACCTGTCTCCACTCCGCCCCGTTGCCATCTCTAAGCATAAACTAAGAGCAGAGGTGATAATATATTAAAATTAATCATATAATTTTAATATACAAATAACCCTAAGAAGGTTTAAAAATAGTGTAGCCTACAAGAAATAGCAAAAATTAATTGGTGATGGGACTATGCCAGTCCACCGGACATGATCCAAGTGCTACTTTTGACATCATGAGACATGCTGAGTGCACCATGGTTGTCTTATTTTTTTTCAATCCAGAAACCGTTTTGCTAAGTTGCGATACGATAATCATGTCTCGCTACTTTTTTTTTTTTTTTTGAATTTTAAAACTATATGGTTTTTAGAAACCGTTTGTAAACGGTTTCCATAACCGTTTGTAAACTGTTTCTTTCCAGAAACCGTTTTTTTTTTTAAATAAAAAACATTTTGTATAGCACTTATTTTGTATCGTTTAAAATTTAGAATTATAATTTTATAAATGTATTAATTATGTAGAAATGGATAATTTTGAAGAAGAATTGAAGAATGTAGATGAAAAATCTAGAAACTGTATGGTATTTTTAGATTTTTTTAATTTTTTATTATAATTTTTTAATATTAATATTTATCTGATTTTCTTTAAACAAAATTTACTATATATTTTTAATATTTTTTTATAGATTTAAAAAAAATTGATTTTTTTATGTATTTTTTATTTGTTAAGAATTATTTATTATTAATGTATTATTGTATTATTTTTTATTTTTATCGTTTGATTTGTAATTATTGTATTATTAATATTATTTGTTAATAATTATACGGTTTCTCCATTTCTTCATTTATATTCTTCAATTCTTCTTTAAAATTGTCCATTTTTGTATAATTAATGCATTTATAAAATTATAATTCTAAATTTTAACCAATGCAAAATAAATGCTATACCGAATATTTTTTTAAAAAAAAAAACGGTTTCTAGAAGTAGAACAAATTCTAAAAACCATTTCAAAGACACATTTTTTTTTTTAAAAAAGCATACACCCAACATGTTCCATAATGCCCAAAATAGCACTCGACAGGATCTGGTTGATTTTGCATCATTTTACGTTCTCTATGCCATGGAAAGAGAAGTAGAACAGAGGAGCACGAAACCCGACGAGAACAACAAAGCACCGCCGAGCAGATAACTACCCTACGCCAATGGTAATCAGAAAAATTATTGGGTCAAATATATTTTTAGTTTCTAAATTTTTGTCAAAATTTATTTTTAGTTTCTTAGGTATCGCAAAGCAGAAACCAAACAGCCAAAGACTTTAAGTTTGTTTAAATCCGATTTATGACCATGAACAAGTTCAAAGGGTGATTTTTGGGATAGAACAGGCGTGGGTAACTGGTTTATGATGTGGACAGAGTATCTCACTGCATGAGACCAGAAATGTCCGTGAAGATGTGACTGAAATAGCAAAGCACGGGCAACATTGAGAATATGTTGGTGTTTGCGTTCCACTATCACGTTTTGTTGTGGGGACTCTACACAGCTTGTTTCATGTAATATGCCTTTAGTTTCATAAAAATCTGTCATGAAAAATTCTTTACCATTATCAGAACGAAGCTTCTTAAGTTTCAAATCAAATTGAGTTTCAATCATTAAAATAAATTTTTGTAAAGCACTGCGGACATCAGCTTTAGATTTTAAAGGATGCAGCCATGTATATCTACTGAAATCATCAACAACAGTTAAAAAATACTTGTGACCCTCTAAGGAAGTGATGTGTAAAGGTCCCCATATGTCTACATGTAAGAGTTCAAAAAACTTGAAAGATTTGTTATCACTATGAGGAAAGGGAAGACGTTTTTGTCGGGAAAAATGACAGATGTCACAACTGTTAAAAGAATGAAAAGGAATATTGGGATTTTGAACACAAATTTGATTCATCACTTTATTAGATGCATGACCAAGTTTCATGTGCCACAACAAAGAAGTTTGCATACTGTTATTATTGAAAAGACAATGTTGTGAAATTGATTCATTATGTATTTTGGGAACAGGAAAACCCAAGTCATTACAAGAATTGTGATAGAAAAGTCCATGTTGCTTCCTAGCTAGTCCAATCATCCTCAATGGCATGTGCCGCATGAGAACACAAATGTTATTTGAAAACAGGATAGCATATTTGGGATCATCAGTTAGCTTAGAAATGGAAATTAGGTGAACATCAAATTGAGGCACATATAGAACATTTGTGAGAATTAAGTTGCCCAATTGAACAGTACCACAAAATTGTGCAGAAACAACCGATTTATTTGGGAGTCTAATTGGAATAGGCTTTATAGAGTTTAATTTGATGAAGAAATTTTTGGAGGGACATATGTGATCGGTTGCGCCACTGTCTAATATCCAAAAAGGAAGATATGAAGGGTTACCTGTCATAGAATTCACAATGGAGCTCTGAATGTTGTTGGCTGAGGAAGAAGCCTCTTTGGACTGCTGAAGAAATGTCAGGATTTGCTGGTATTGCTCTTTCAGAAAATTAAGTTGGTCCTGTTGAGAAGAGCACCCTGAGGAGTCACATTTGGGTCAATCTCAGTAAGGTTAATTGATGGTTTGGGAGATGTAGAGGTCTTGTTAGGCTTTTTGTAACCCTCAGGAAATCCATGGATAAAGAAGCAAGTGTCAATGGTATGATTGTTCTTGCCACAGTGAGTACAAATTCTGTTTCCACGACCTCCTCCTCCTCTTCCACCGCGTCCACCACCACGGGAGCTATTGGTAGAACCTCGGTTGAATGAAAGAGGTTTGGTATTTTCACTTACAAAATTTGCAAATGCAGTAGATTGCGGAGCTGGATTTGGAGGTAGTGGAGTGCCAAATTCCCTTTCCCGCTGCAAAACGAGAGAAAAGGTTTTGGATAAAGATGGCATGGGTTCCATCAACATTACCTGAGAGCGTACTTGGGAGAATTCATCATTCAGACCTCTGAGGAATTTGATTATGTAGTCATCTTCCCTCTCTTTCTTGATAGTGAAAAGGATTCCACACGCACACGGAGACGCACAGGAACAAACAAGAGGAGATCGAAACATCTCGAGCTCCTTCCAAAGATTCTTTAATCGAGTAAAATAGTCTGAGATAGAGGAGTCACCTTGTTTGCAGATGTGAATGTCTTCTTGTAAATCGGCGATGCGAAATTTGTCGCCGTGAGAAAACCTATCACGAATATCTTTCTAAATTTCAGATGAGGTTTCAAACCAGCTGACCGAACGAGCAATCGGAGGGGACATGGAGCGCATAAGCCACGATTTGACCATTTGATCGCACCTGCGCCATGCCTCACGCAAAGGATCGGAGATAAGCGGAGAAGGAAAAGATCCGTCGACGAAACGCTCTTTATTCTTTGATTGAAGAACACAAAGCATGTCTCGGATCCAATCGTGATAGTTTCACTCAGTGAGAGGAGGAGTAACCAAAACGAACGATGGATTCTCACTTGGATGTAGGAATAGAGGGTTTGATGAATTGACGAGATGATCTGAGCTCTGGTTCGAGGAAAAGGTTTGGGCGGGATTCGCCATGGTCGATCAAAAGGAAGTTTCAGCGAGGAGGTGTGCAGCGGAAGCACCTTCGATGAACCAGAGCTCATATGAGCTCTGATACCATCTTAGGTATCGCAAAGCAGAAAGCAAGAACGCAAAACATGTTTGCTATGAAAGCTTCACTGAAAACAAATTGTATTGATCAACTCAACTGTACAAAAGCTAAGAGAATTGTTTATATACAAAATGTGATTAAAACTAACTAATCTAACTTAATGTAACAGAAAAGAAGATTAAGTTAGAGATGTAACAGAAATAAAACTAGGCCCAATATACAGAAGGCCCAACAAATTGGTAAGTCTATTATTCTAATATAGTTTCTAAATTTTAAAACGTTCATTTTTAGTTCCTGAACTTTAAGAATAGACTGTGTAATAAGTTGAAATATGTTAAATGACCAAAAAAGATAAATAATATTATATCAATATTTAATATAATAGTAAAATAAAATAGTTGTGAGTATTTTGTGATTTTTAAAAATAAATAAAGACAATTTTGAAAGTGAAATATTGAAAGCTCATCCTTAGAAGTCAAAAGCTTCTTGAAAGAGCTTTCCAAAAGTCAGTTACAAAAGTCACAATCTCATAGTCAAAAGCCTTATTTTTTAATTACCAAATAATTTTAAAATTTTTTAAAAGTGAAAATTCTCTTGAAAAATACTTTCCCAAAGATAGCCTTAATTATATTAACTCACGGTACCAGGAAATTATGAATTAGTTTCTCGTAGCAAGCTCGTAGTCAGTATGTAGCAAAACGTATTATTAGCTACTTTGATTTTTTCTTAAGGGTAAATTTGAGTTTTTATTTAAGTTGATAATTAATTGTGGAGATATTTCTAAAGCTAATTCATACCTAATTTTTAAAATGTTCTAATTACTCTATACCTAGTTTCTAGCTATAATCTTTTTCATTTTATTGTTGTAAATTTGTACCTAACCTTTGGAAATTATCCAACTAGTAGTAATTGATCAAATTTTCTTGAAGCTTCTGAATCAAATTTGTATATTTTTATATGAGTCTAGTTAAACAATATCTTAAAGACACTTGTTAAGGTTATTAAAATAAGAAAATTAATTATAAGGACACATCACTCTATTTCTCGAGAATAAAAAAAAAACAATTTTTTCAAAACTCTTTTACTATATTTAGTTCCTTAATGTGAGACACAGGAAAAGAAAAAAAAATTAAAATTGCTACAGTACTCGGCACTGTAGCAACGTGGAAAAAACGCCTCCTTTGTTGACTATTTCGTCTTGTTTACTGTGGCATGAATAGTAAAATGCATAATTAAACGCGGTTTGCTTCAGTATAAAAGGAGGAGGGAAGCGAGAAGAAAGGAAGTGAGACGATGAGTGAGGAGAGAAAGAAAGCAATGTAGCTTTTAAACATAAAGAGAAAAATGTGTACAGAGAGAAGGAAAAATAGTTTCTCCTGTTAGGTTCTCTTTCTATTTATCAAGAGAGGGTAGAATTGTTTTCTCCTTATAAACTAAAGAGATGTTGTAATTATTCTTCCACTTAGTGAAAATTTTCTATGGTCTTGTCCGTGGTTTTTCCCTTATTTGTCAGGGATTTTCCATGTAAAATTATAGTGTCTCAGTTCTCTATTTTCTTAACTCTATTTTGACTATGTGATACTATTTCCCATCCCTCTAATTTCCTAACACTTAAAAAGTGTCTTAAGAGCACTATTTAACATTTTGCTTCTTATATTTATTTAAAAATTTAATTTTCACCTAACCTTTCTCTCTCTATAAATACCGAGGAGACCCTTCATTTCCTTTCAAGCAATCTGAAATAATGTTACTCCAAACAATGGTTATCCCTATAGTATTATTCTTTTTGATATTCATATTTGTTGTATCAATATTAGCTATTTTTCCTACAAAACCAAGTGGACACAAAAAAGCCCCACCGGGTCCTAAAACCTTGCCAATTATTGGTAACCTTCACATGCTAGGGAAACTCCCACATAGAAACCTTAAGTCTCTTGCCACAAAATATGGACCCATAATGTCCTTAACCCTAGGACAGTTCCAAGCCATAGTGGTTTCTTCTACCGAATCAGCCGAGCTATTTCTCAAGACCCATGACATTGTTTTCGCTAGCCGGCCCAAGCTCCAAGCGTCAAAATCTCTCTCTCACGGAAGCAAAGGCTTTGCGTATTCAGAGTACGGTCCATATTGGCGGAACATAAGAAAAGTGTGTACCATACAACTTCTAAGCATGTCAAAAGTGGAAATGTTTGCTCCTTTGAGGAGGGAGGAATTGGGAAATTTGGTAAAGTTGTTAGAAGAAGCTGTCACGTCACATGAGGTTGTGGATGTAAGTGAATTGGTAGCGGAGCTTATTGAAAACATAGTGTATAAAATGATATTGGGGAGAAATAAAGATGATAGATTTGATATAAAAGGACTTGTCATGAGGTAATGAGCTTGATTGGAGCTTTCAATATTGCTGATTACTTACCTTGGCTTGGCATCTTTGATCTTCAGGTATGATTATTTATGAAATCAAATTTTATTTGAGAAAAGTTGATGTTGATCACCCATTTAAACCTTGTTTATTTGTTTATGCTTATTTTGTAAAATAAATATTTATTTTAATAAAAAAGGTTTTTTTATATGATTTTAGCATGGTCTCAAAATGATTAGAAATTAAAAATTATCAAATTTTAACTTATTTTGAGAAGTTACTTTGAATTGTTTCTTAAAATAATTAATTACCGTACAAGAAAGAAGATTAAAAAAGTAATTATTCTTATCATAATTAAACATAAATAATTTCTTATTTTTACCATTATCAATTAAAAAAATCACTACTCTACATCTTCATAATAATTTATTTTTAGGTTTAAATAAACTAATTCTTAGTATTTTAAAGATTTTTGTTGTTATATTATATTTTAATACTTGAAGAATTGAAAAAAATCATTAAAATAGTCTACTCATAGTTATAAAATTCTGCCCGACAATTAACTCGGCCGAGACACTGGGTCAATGGGTCACACGCCAGAACCGGATAATATATATATATATATATATATATATATATATATATATATATATATATATATATATATATATGAGTTTGCTACATACACCCTCCTCTTTTCTAGAATGAGTGTGTTAGCAAGCTACACCTTTTGGGTATATTTTAAAAAAAATTAGTTATAACTTGCTAATGTAGTGCTTGCTAATGTACACCCACTTGTTTTATAGAAGGAGTGCGTTAGCAAGCTACACCTTGGGTGTATTTTAAAATTTCAAGTTATAACTTGCTAATGCACTCCTTGTAAAAAATAAGTGGGTGTATGTTAGCAAACCATATATATATATATATATATACCTCTAAAAATAAAAAATGTAACAAATTGCTAAAAAAGAATATGAAATTTATAAATTAATTAAAAGACATTATATATATATATAAATTTTAAAATTAAGTTAAAACTAAATTAAAATATATGTTTGTAAATTTGTTTGGTTTTGCAATTGCATTATATGTAAATAATATATATTGACCGTCGCACAGTACTAGATAAGGAAAATAGTTTGGCTTGGTGGTTGTGTAGCTTGTCCAAAGTCTAGGGGTGTGGCTTTGAATCTAGGTATGGTTGTTTTTATCAATTCTTTTGAATAAAAGCACTTCTAGAGTCTTAAGTCGGTTCGGTCAAGCCACTGGGTTTGAACGGTTCTCGTTTGCTTAGTTGAATATTAAAAAAAAGATAAATGACATTTTAAAACTAGAAAAATTGTTACACAAACATATTTGGAGGAGAGACTTTTTTGCCGCATTAAAGTCTTGAAAAGATATATTAAAATATCATCAAACAAAAGATTAATTTTGTAAACCAAGTCTGGTATAATTATTGGTAGATAGTTGAGCATGTCGGCAGGAGAATAATCTTGGTAAAAAAAAAATTAATTTGGTGTCATGTTTAAAAAATGTGGTTAATAAGTTGATTTTAAAAAAAATATTGCTTCTTTATAATTTTATTTCTAATTAAATATAATAATCATTATTTCTCTTAATAATAATTTATTTTAATAAATAAGAATAAAATTAAAAAAATTAATAAATACTTCTTCGGCTAAAAATACATAATATGAAACATCAATTTTTTATGTAAAGGCTTATATTATGAAATGGATGAAAACATATTTTTTAAAAGGCTTAAATATGTTTTTTGTCGTAAAATATAGTCAATTTGGTTTTGGTCCCCGTAAATTTTTTTTGGCTATTGGTCCTAACATTTGTGGAAAATGATTGGTTTTAGTCCTTAAAACACATTGACAATTTTAAGCCAAACAAGCCTTAATTTAATTAATCCCTGGTGTCAATTTAGTCAATTAACTACTCACGCAACTAACGTTTCTGTCACGTCTGCCGCATCTGCAAGTTTGTCCCTCCATTATCTTTAAAAACTATTTTTAATGTTGATGTAGCAATTTGTCGGGACAAAAACGTCGGTTAACTGCTATACATTTGATGTTTTTGCCATGCCAATATGTGACATTTGCAAGTTTTAGATCCTCTATTAACATTAAAAACTGTTTATAATGCTGATGTGATAGCTTGAGAAGCTAAAAAGAGTAGCTTCATAAGGCATGTTTGGGCAAAAGTTTATTAATTGGGTGTAGGGACTAAATCAATCAATTTCCCCAAATGTTAGGACTAATGGCAAAAAAAAAAAAATTATAGGGACCAAAACTAAATTGGCCCTATTTTACTAGGGCAAAAAATATATTTAAACCTTTTTAAAAAATTAAAATAACAGTAACACAAGATATTTTTTTGGAAAATATTTTGTGCACACCATTGTTCAATACAACTCATTTACAACTGATTTTGTGACTAAATACAAAGAAATAATATGTGGTTAAATTAATACATGAATTGGTTAATTATTACTAATAATTTAACCATATTTAATAGATGGTTAAAAGTGAACAAAAAATTAGTTAAATTATTGAGTAACAATTAGCTCATTTAAATGTACTAATTTAACCACATATTTCTTCTTATTTAACCATAATATTAAATAGACTTATATTTTTTAGAGACATATAGTTTAGATTAAAAATAAAAACTATGTGAAATTATAATAGAGTGATATATTTTTTAAAAATTAATGTAATAATTATTTTTTTAAACTATGTGAAAAACAATTAAATGTTTATACACATACGCCCACACACATCAATTACATTGTTTTTACATCACAAAGTTAAAGTATATTTATATATGAGTGTTTCTTTACTCTATTATTTATTATTATTCTCAACATAAAAAAAATTAAATATTATTATAAATGCCATATATATGCGTGCCAAATAAGGGACTAACAAGACGATTGAAGAAAACAAGTAAGGAATTTGACAAAGTCTTGGAGCAGATTATCGAAGAACATGAGCATTCAACTAATAATCAACAAAAAGATTTTGTGGAAATATTGCTATCTCTAATGCACCAACCAATTAATCCTCAAGAAGATGATGAACACAGTATCATAGATAAAACCAACATTAAAGCTATCTTATTGGAAATGATTGCTGCAGCATATGACACGTCATCTATTACCGTTGAGTGGGCCATGTCAGAACTCTTAAGGCATCCAACGGTCATGAAGAGACTTCAGGATGAGATACAAAATGTTGTAGGTTTGAATAGAAAAGTAGAAGAGAATGATTTAGAAAAGTTGCATTATTTGAATATGGTAGTGAAGGAAACGCTACGGTTGCATCCCGTGGGACCCTTGTTGGCGCCACGGGAATGTCGAGAAGACGTGACTATTAATGGCTATTACATTAAGAAGAAGACTCGAGTTTTTGTAAATGTGTGGGCAATTGGTCGAGATCCAAAGACTTGGTCCGAAAATAGTGAGGCATTTTATCCAGAGAGATTTGAAGATAATAATATAGACATTCGTGGAAATGATTTTAGACTTTTACCATTTGGTTCAGGTCGCAGAGGGTGCCCAGGGATTACTTTGGGTTTAACGATGACTAAACTTGTTCTTGCTCAATTAATTCACTGCTTCAATTGGGAACTTCCCTTGGGTATGTCTCCTAATGAATTGGACATGACTGAGGAATTTGGCCTTACAGTGCCAAGAAATAAGCACTTATTAGCTAAACCAACTTATCGGTTAGTTGGTGAATTAAGCTAAAAAGGAAAAATAGTGGTTAGTTTAATTTGACTTGTATTGGTGCTTTTTTGTGTACTATCAAAATAAGGTTTTTTTTGTGGCGAAATAGATTTGCATAATAACTTAAGGGAAAAGTTATCTTATCTGTTATATGTATTGAATAACAAATTAAAATTAAAAGTTTTTATTATAAAAAAGAAAGTATTTGTTATTTTCAGATCATAAAATTTATTTATTACGTTTATATTTTTAAGTAAAAATAATTTACTTTTTGTTTTTTTAACATATACATTGTTGAATAAAATAGCCAAATCTTGATTTAAAATATTTCATTAACTTTTGTATTCGCAAGAATTCATTCAATGTGTGAATATAAAAATATATCTTGTATTGGTTTATTAGAGAAGATCTTCAAGAAGAGTATGCCATAATAATTAATGACCCATCAAGATTTTCTTATTTTTAGAAAAATAACACAGGGTCAGTCAGACCAACAAGAGCTATCTTCTTAATACTATATAAAGTATGGAATTAATTTGTATTTTCAATCTTAAAAATATAAAAAACATTCAAAACATTGTTCAATAAATAATTAGAAGAATTTTTAAGAGGAAAATTTAGAATTATTCGACGAACAAACATGACATGATTGTGCATTTGAGTTTTTCACGGTTCATAAGTTTTCTGGGTGAGACAATTATCCTTTGCAAGTGCTTTGTGAGTGTTTATAGGTTTTTTCTCAGAAACATTACTTTTTTTGTGCTTTGTGCTTTGATATCATCTTAAATTTAATTCGCATTAAATTTGTCTAACTCACTCACAAGATGTTGCGTGCTCATGTTAGGGGATCTAGCTTCCTTAAAATCAATTTTTCTTAAAATTACGTAAAGTCAATTAATGAAGACATTGCAAATTTGCAATAAATAATGTTTTCTCACTAATACACAATAAATTTCTCACACCACACCTTTTGCACATTTAAAGTACTTTATAGCCAAAGATAAAAATAAAACAAAAACAAAAAGTTGATCACCACGAGCAGATTTGTGACTAAACACCTAATTCATTGTACTTTTTGGCTTCGATAGCAACCCTCCTCTGTTTTCTATATTTTCTACTCATAATGTGATTTTTAGTATGATTTTTCGAATATTATATCTACAACATTACACATGTTAATAATTTTAAATAAAAAAGTTGTATGAAAAATTAAAATATTTATTATATATATACACAAAATTAATTGATTATTTATTTCTCTTTATAAAAAAAATTATTTAAAAGATCGTGCGCAATACACATAAAGAATAAGGTGTTTTTAAGAATACAAATGAAAACACGCTTTGTAAAATTACTTAAATTGTTTGATTTTTTTATAAAAAAAAACAATGTATTATTCATGTTTAAGTTTATAGCTCAATTTAAATAATTTTTTATATTTTTAAAATTGCAATAATTTTTTAGAGATCGTGTGCTATACGCTTGAAACTAAGAATATGGTGATTTTTGGAATAAAAATGAAATTGCAATTTTTAAATTGTTTGAAGTTTCTTTTTTTAAACAATGTACTATTAACTTTGAAGTTTCTAGCTCAATATACACATTTTTTTATGTATTGCAAAAAAAATTTTAGAGATTGTGTACTATATACATTTGAAGAATATGATGCTTTTCTGAATACAAATGAAAATGTGCTTCTTAAATTAGTTAGATTGTTTGAAGTTTTTATAAAACATTATTGTATTATTCATTTTGAAGATTCTATCTCAATTTACATAACTTTTAATATTTTAAAATTGCAACAACTTTTTTAGATATCGTGTGTTATACACTTGAACAATAGGTTATTTTTTGAATAAAAATGAAAATGTGATTTTTAAATTACTTCAATTATTTGAAGTTTTATGAAAACAATGTATTTGTTGTGATCTAACTTGACAGAGATGTAGGACGAGCAAGATGGTCTTCTTGATCAGCAAAGGGCAGTAGGGTTACTCCTGGGTTCTGAGTTCCAACGGCGGTGGTGTGCACCTGCAAGCACTCCGACACCCAAGTCAGTGAATAAATTAGGGTTTGTGTGTATGATAATATATCTTACGTACCTTGCATGGTGCATTATGATAGTATTTATAGGGTGAGGTAAATGACCTAATGCTGTCCGTATTGGGCCAGGATCTATGCCTGGGCCCAATCCTCATCATCTGGGTTTTGATAGTAGGCCGCGCCCAACTTACCGGGATGCTGGCGGTAATTGGCGGCTTCTTGACCCGGCATGTAAGCGTCTGACCGGGATGCCATTATTTTGATCCACAACAGTTGCCCCCCAAGTCGTCAAGCTCTTCTTGGGAGAGGTTGGCGAGTTCATTCGTTATGCCGGGTGGATGTTAGATTGCGATTCTGGAAATGTCACGAGATGACAGTTGGTTTTCTTTTTGGGCGCGTGTGTTTCACGCACTCCTCTTTGGGCTCTGTGCAAGATGATTAGCATGGTCTTGGGCCCCACGTTTATTAAGGTGATGTGACAGTTTTTACTTTATTTCTTTTCACCCATTACATTTTACCTCCTTTATTCCTTTCAAGTTTTCACTTTTCTCTCTTCGCGCTTCAACCTGTTCATCTTCCCCTGGGAATAGTTTTCACAACTCTTCCTCTTCTTCGTGCCAAAGTTGCAAGCATTCTTTTTTCATCAACAGCTTTATTTCTCAATAACAGGTATCGCTTCTGTTCCTTATCAACTTATAATTTGTGTGATTCTTTCCTGATTCTTGGGTTGTTCTGTTATCCCTTTCCCATTCTTTAGGGTTTAGTTGTAGTTTCTGGGTTTCTTTTCTTCAAAAATGGCCGATAATGTTATCGTGTTGGCGAGTGATTCTTCTTCGGAATCCAATGATACTGAGCTTCTTGAGATTTTTGCGAGGGGGCTTCGAAAGTATAGGTCTTCTAATGAGCCAAAACCTTGTTCAGGTACGCCCTCCATAGCCAACCATGACTATTGTGAATCTTTCCATTTTTGGTTTTACCCATTGTATTCTCAGCAAGTGGAGAGTGGTGAATCAGTTACCCAAAATGTGGATGGGTCGTTCAATACTTTAAACCCAGAGTCTTCTGCTCTTCTTCTTGCATCAGCCCACCTTCCTGATGAATATAGTTCCGAGAGTTCTATCTTTGTCGAACAAGGTTCAGATCGTCGTGCTCCCGTCAATTTTATTCCAGTGGGGGATGAAGTTGAGTTTTCCCATCCCGGGGATCCTCCAGAAGATAGGGAATCTATGCCGTCATCTATGACTCATTCCTTAGATTCTGAGTCTGATCCTACTTATGTTCCCTCTTCTCCCAGTCATTCTTCCCCGGGATCTGATTCTACTTTCTCTTGTCCTGTAGATATGGATCCTACTCAAGGTGACCTTCCTATCCCGATAGTTCCTGATGCTCCGGGATCGTCTGCTTGTGTACCGGCTTCATCTGATGCTGGGGGTTCAGAAGTTATCGTGCGAGGAAAGGGCGAACCCAGTACTTCTCAACCTAGAATCGAGTGTCCCCCTGATTTCTTAGAACTGAAAAATATCTGGGGGATGTTATGGGTTCCCTGGGATATCCTTCGGGAGGAATGTTCAGTGAGGGATGGTCGCTGGCTCAGACTGGTGGAGAAACGTTGGAGGAAATGTTTTCATTATGGGCCCAACACCCCTGAGACTGACGTTACGGCTGATCCTTCTTCAAACCACAAGTTGGTCATTCCGAACAATAAGGAAAGAATTTGTACGCCGGCTTCTGAATGCGAAGGTTCTTATATTATGATGTTAGAGTCTTTATGGCATCAACTCAGGATTAGGTTTCGTTTCTCTGACCTTCAAATTGAAGTTTTGCACAATCTTCATCTCGCTCCAACCCAGCTTCATCCTAACGGTTGGGGATTCCTTCAGGCCTTTGAGGTCTTTTGTTGGGCCCAAGGCTGGCATTGCTCCTCGACCTTGTTCTTATACATTTTTGGCCTTTATCGCGGTCCGAGGAAGAAGAATTGGGTATCCCTAGTCATCGCTCCAGGATTCCCCAATTGTTTGTCCCTTATGAAGAGTCCTTCAAGGCTCATCGGGACTTTTATGTTAAAGTCGTCCCTCGAACTGACGATTGCACTCCCTTCTGGATGGGACAAGACAAACAGCCCTTGTTCCCGTTATATTGGACGGAGGAGCATTACCAAAGGTTGCTATCCCTGAATGAGTTGGAGATTGGCTTCTTGGAGGAGGAGGATCAACAAACTTTCAAGAGTCTGTGCGTCTTTGTTGAGCGTGGGGGGATACCCATCCATTGCAAGGATGTAATAGGAGTATCTCGCCGAGACCAGGCGACATGCTTATGTAGGGCATTGTTTTTCACTGTACCACACTGTTTATCTATATTTTCCATGTTTTCGACTTTTATTAACAAGTATGTTCTTATTTTTGCAGCCGAGATCATGGCCAATTATGTAATTCAAAAGCAGAAGCGAGATGCCAAGGGGAAGGGGAAGGCTGCTGCCTCTGGTCCGCCTCCTTCTCCTGCTCCAGTTCCTGCCCTTATCCCGGTAGCGCCTACTGGGATTAACATCTCGGGTGTAGCTCCTACTAGGGGAGCGTCTCCTGCTAAGAGGTTTGTACCTCCCACTTCTGGCGGCGAGATGGCTACTGTGCAACAAAAGCATCGCCGGACTACCAAGTCTGGTATGTTTCTATCCTTCTATAATTTCTAGTCATGTAGGGACCGAGTATTGCCTTTTTATTATATCATTTAGTTCAATTTGTAGGTGACCAGCCTGGAGATGCTGAGAGGGCTTCAGCTGGGATGAATCCGGTATTGATGGCACCCTTCTCTACTCCGTTGTCTGCTTGGGAGGGGTTCCAATCTCCTTTGATTAAGTTCCAACATGGGGACTTTTTCACCAAGGGTGGAGCCTCTGTCGTGAAGGTATATGTTTTCTCATTTGATCTCGTCAACTTTATAATGCTTGATCCCGGTAGAGGTTTGTTTAATATCTTTTTTCTTGTTTTTGTAAGAGCAAGCCAAGTCTCTAATGGGCTGGACGGCTATGAGCATGGCTATGCTCCAACATGTTCATGACCAGGCAGAGGACATGGGCCAAGCTGCTTCCTTGAGGGGGCAACTACGGGATCTCCGAGATGACCTGGAGCTGAAGGATGCCTTGATACAAAGCGTCAAGGAGTCGGAATCCCGGGCCAACCAGGAACTTGTTTCCCTGAAGGAGAAATTTGCCCAAATAGAGGGGGAGTTTTCCAAGGAGAAGGAGTGGACAACCAGCTTGGAATTGGAAAAATCCAAGTTGACGGAAGAGGTTTCCGGGCTGAAGGCTAAGGCAGATGAGGATGATTCTGCGCTTAAGCTTCTTCAGTCTGAACTCTTGTGGTCGGCTTCCAAGTTCCATGAGGTTCAGGTGGAGCTACGGAAGACTCAGGAGAGATTGGAGGAGGCCTACCGTGATATGGATACTATGGTGGATGATTCATACCGGGATTGTGTGAAGACTCTCCAATTTTTGAATCCCGGGATAGAGTTAAACACCCGCGGTCTCTACAAATATCATGGTATGAAGGACGAGATGTTCATGGATTTTCATGATCCTCATAATCCCGTGCCTCTTGACCTTTCTGATCCCCGTTTGGAGCCATTTGACTGCAGCACTCCTCTTCCTGCCATTGGTCCTGCTCCGGAATCCGAAGAGGCAGATGCTGAAGGGGCTGCATAATTTGCTTTTTCATTTTTATATTTCTTTTGTTTTGTAAAACTTTGGCAGAAAAATCCAACTGGTTGTAAAACTTTGTCATCCCGGTCTTCCGGGTTAATTTTAATGCATTGTGGTTCACGCGTATTTCGCTTCTATGCTTCTTTTGCTTTATTTATTGTGTTTCTACATGTCGTAGAGGTTTGATCGCTCAAGATATCTCTTTTCTTCTCTTTGGACATGGAATTTTCTCATGTCTCTGTAATTGTTAGAACACATTAATGATGTCGTCCTTTTAGCTCCTCAATAGGAGGGAAAGTAGTTTGTACTTTCTCTAATTTTTGTTGAAGTGTAGCTTCGGTTTATACTTTCCTTTTGTTGCATTTCTGTATGTCGTTGAGGCGTGGCCATTTCAAGGTGCCTCTAACTCTCGCTTGACATAGAGTTTTTCATGCCGTTTGGATTGTTAGGGATACATTCGTGATGTCGCCCTTTTTAGCTCTTCAATAGGAGGGAAAGTATTTTGTACTTTCTCTAAGTTTCAGTTGAAGTTTGACCTTGGTGGTACTTCATGCTTCTTTGTGGCCAGGGTTAACTCGTTTAGGGTCCCTATTGAGTCTGTAGCAGAGAATTACCCACAATGGTATCTCGACTCATTGTTGGCCTTGCATGTATGTCGGTTTCTGTTTGTTGCCGACTTCTCGATCTCGGATTATTTGTACTTTTCTGTTTGTTGCCGACTTCTCGATCTCGGATTATTTGTACTTCTCATACTTTCTTCCGATCTGTTTGCTATTAAGAATTAAACTAACTTGTTTGTGTAAGAATGAATGGAATGCAACTTTATTAATGATAAGAAGCAAATAACAAGTGGGGGCCTCGTTAAAACCTCTAGCAGTAAAACTCTCCTTAGGGATAAAACCTGCTACAGGAAAAAGAGTACCCCTTTATTACAAAGACTGTAAATTACATAGCTTAGCTATAATAGCGCCTTAAGTCTGCGACATTAAGCGTTCTGGGAATCTCTTTGCCTTTGAGAGTTTCTAAATGATACACTCCGTTAGCTGCGATGGTCTTGATCCGGAACGGACCTTCCCAATTCGCTCTAAGCTTCCTGTCTTTAGCATTGCGATTTCCAATACTGGCTCTTCTTAGGACTAAGTCACCTGTTTGGAATCTTCTCGGTACAACCCTCAAATTGTATCTCTGTGCTACTTGTTGTTTCCGGGATAACTCTTTGATTTTGGCGGCTTCTCGGATTTCCTCGACCGTGTCGGAATCTTCTCTGAGGAGCTGGTCGTTTTCTTGAGCGGGGTACATAACCCTCCAGGATGGGTGCCCGATTTCTACCGGGATTACGGCATCTGATCCGTATACCATTCGAAATGGAGTTTCTCCGGTGGAGCTATGGGGAGTAGTTCTGTAACTCCAGAGTACTTGATAAAGATCTTCTACCCAACTAGTTCCAGCTTTCTGGCACCTCTTTTTCAAGCCATTAAGTATGACTTTGTTGGCGGACTCTGCCTGTCCGTTCAATTGTGGGTGCTCTACACTGGCAAAGTATTGCTTGTGTGGAGCCCTGCTAGCATTTCTCGGAATTCTTTGTCGATGAATTGGGTCCCATTATCACAGATGACTTCTGCCGGGATACCGAATCGGCATATTATTTGCTGGAAAACAAAATTCTGGGCTTTAACTGATGCTATGCTGGCTAAGGGTTCTAGTTCAATCCATTTAGTATAATAATCAACAAAAACAATGAGATGTTTGAACTGACCTGTGGTTGGAGTGAAAAGTCCCAAGAGGTCCAAGCCCCAAGTGTGGAAGGGCCAGGGGGTGGAGATGCTGTGCAGATCTTCAGCCGGGATGTGGGACAATGGACTGTGTTCTTGGCACTTTTGGCACTTCTTCACGTGATCAGCTGCATCTTTATTCATGGTTGGCCAGAAGTATCCTGCCCGCAAGGACTTTCTTGCTAACGATTTTCCACCAATATGGTGACCACAGCTTCCTTCATGCACTTCAGTGAGAACATACCATGTTTCAGATGGTCCAATGCATTTAAGCAAAGAAGTCGATAGTCCTCTCTTGAATAATTGTCCTTCTATCACAGAATACCGGGATGCATTTTGTACCAACCGCTTTGCTTCCCTGGCATCTGCCGGGATGGTACCTTTAGTGATATACTCTATTATTGGGGTCCTCCAATCTTCGTTTTCAACTTGCAAAATAGCACAAGGGGAAGGGAGGACTTCTTCTACTACTGACTTCAAAGTAGAAGATGACTTGGTGCTGGCCAGTTTGGAAAGTAAATCAACGCAACTGTTCTCTTCTCTTGGAATGTGCTTGATCTCGAATTTAGAGAGACCAAGTATACTTTCTTTAACCTTTGCCAGGTATTTTTGCAACAGTGGCTCTCTTGCCTGGTATTCTCCTTTTATCTGGGACACCACCAATTGGAAATTTGAGCATAAAGTGATTGCGGTAGCCCCTAGTTCTTTTGCCGCACGTATCCCGGCTAAACAGGCTTCATATTTTACTTGATTGTTGGAGGTCGGAAATTCAAATTTCAGAGAATATTCTACCGTTACCCCCTCCTCGTTCTCGATCAGTATGCCAGCGCCTGCTCCTTTGGGATTTGAGGACCCATCAACATAAATGGTCCAAGATCCTTTTGATTTTTCACCGGGATGTGTCATCTCGGCCACAAAGTCTGCCAAAGCCTGTGCTTTGATTGCTTGACGTGGTTCATATGAGATATCGTATTGTGACAACTCCACTGCCCAGGTCATCATTCTTCCTGCCAGGTCAGGTTTATGCAGAATTTGCCTGATGGGTTGATTAGTTCTTACCAAGATGGGATGACATTGGAAGTATGGCCTCAGTCGTCGGGAAGCAAATAACAGGGCATAGGCGACTTTCTCAAGCCGCTGGTAGTTCAACTCCGATCCCTGTAGTGCCTTAGAGACAAAATATACCGGACTCTGGTTCTAGGATTCTTCCTTCACTAAAGCCGCACTGATTGCTTCATTGGTGACGGCTAAATAGAGATATAGGACCTGCTCAGGATCTGGGCGAGATAGGACTGGCGGACTTGAGAGGATTTTCTTCAACTCCCGGAAAGCTTCTTCGCAATCTGCATTCCATTGGGAGTCTTCTTTACGTCGTAAGGTCCTGAAAAGGGTAAGCATTTCCTGGCTGAATCTGGAAGGAATCTCGTCAATGCAGCGACCCTTCCAATTAGCCTTAAATCATACCTGCGCAGCTGTTGAAAAGTCTCACGCAAGTCAACTACTGGATCTTTGTCCTCTGGGGTTTTTACTATCATGTCGTAAATATAGACTTCAAGGATTCTACCAATCTGTTCTTTGAAAACTTGGCTCATCATCCGCTGGTAAGTTGCTCCGGCGTTCTTCAAACCAAACGGCATCATGGTGTAGCAGTAAACACCCGTGTCAGTGATAAAAGCCGTCTTCTCTTGATCTTCAGGGTACATTGGGATCTGGTTATAGCCGGAGTAAGCATCCATGAAAGATAGATATTTGTAACCTGCAGAGTTATTCAGATCTGTGTAATCTGTGCACATTCTCCACTTCCCGTTAGCCTTTTTTACCATCACCACATTTGAAAGCCAATCTGCATATCGTATTTCTCGGATGAACCCTGCATCTAGCAACTCCTTCACCTGCTTTTCTATAGCTGCTTGTCTTTCTGGACCCATTTTTCTCTTCTTTTGGGCCACTGGGATAGACCCCGGTCTCAAGGACAAGCGATGGCACACGAATTCCGGGTCAACTCCGGGCATGTCGGAGGAGACCCAAGCAAACAGGTCCTTATTCGTCTTTAACAATTCAATGAGTCGCTCTTTGATTGCGGGGGGTAAGTTTGCCCCTATCTTGACAGTCTGATCTTCTTTAAGTCCTATCTAGACTAAGATCTGGTCCCCTTCGGGTTGAGGTTGTTGACATTCGAAGTCTGCTCTAGGATCTAGGTTGGTCATCATGACCCCTGCATCCCGCATGAGATCACGTCTCTCCATCTTTTGCTTCCCTTTTTCTTCTGCTGACATTGGCAAAATGGATGGTGATTTCGTAATTTTAAGGCTTTCTTGATAACATTTGCGTGCATCACTGCTCTTTCCCCGGACATTTACTACTGAGTCATCTTCTCCTGGAAACTTCATGGCTAAATGGATGGTCGAGACTATGGCGCCAAGGCTATTTAGAGTTGGTCGGCCTAGGATCGCATTGTAAGCTGAGGGGCAATCCACCACTATGAACCTAGCGGGAATTGTTTTGGTATTTGGCTTTTTGCCAAAGTTCACCTTAAGGTCAACGTATCCTTTGGGAATGATTGTATCTCCAGTGAAGCCAATTAAGCTGCCTTTATGGGGGATTAAATCCTTAGATCCTAATCCCATTTTATCAAACAAGCTCCAGAACATAATGTCAGCTGAACTTCCTTGATCAATGAAGATTCGATGGACTTCGAAGCCGTTCAGATTAGCTGCTACGACCAATGGTTCGTTATCCCGGATCCGTTCTTCCGGGAAATCTGCATCCGACAAAGATAACACTGGGTTAGCTACAGCAGTTACTTGGGAACAAGAATCCCTGACATCTCGGGTCCTCTTCTTATCTTCAAGACCCTTTAAGCTGGCTCCTCCAGCTATGACTTGAATTATTCCCCTAGGGGGTGATTCCTGTACTCGTCTTGGGCTCCGGGATCTCTCAAGCTCATTGATCTCGGTTCCTAGGAGGGGATCTGAGTGTCTGTGTCCGAGGAGATGGACTTTGGCGACGATCCCGCCTTTCTGGGGATGCCCGAGCATAATTTCTCAACCTCCCTTGTCGGATAAGCTTTTCAATTGCATCCCGGAGTTGGATGCATTCATTGGTCGAATGTCCACGATCCCGATGGTATTCACAGTATTTATTTTTGTGCTTCCCAACTGTTTTCAAAGGTGATGGTCGCTCTCTTAGTTCAGAATGCATCACTTCTTTCAACACTGAAGCTGGCGGACTATTAGCGGAGTGTAATTGTTGAAAAGACCTTTGCGTTTCTTGGGGGATCTATCCCGGGGTTTGTCGTCTTTACCCCGGGATTGGTTTGGAGGGACAATTTTTGCTTTGTCATCCTTCTTAGCGGCTTGGGCCTTCTCCCATTCTTCTATTCTTATCCACTTTTCGGCCCTGACCTTCAAGTCATCCATGGAGGTGGGCTTATCTCCAGCCAGTTGCTTGGTGAAGGCTCCTGGCTTCAATCCTCTTAAAAAGAAATATAACACCAAGTTAGGTTCAACATTCCTAACTTCTAATACTTCATTGTTAAAATGTGTTATATAGTCTCGTAGAGATTCATCTTTTCCCTGTTTAACAGTTTCTAAGTGGAATTCAGATTTGAACTGTCTTTTACTGCTAGTGAAATGAAGAATAAACTTATCTTTGAGGGTTTTCCAGTTGCTGATAGATTTTGGTGGAAGGTCTGAGAACCAACGACTTGCAGCCTCTAACAATGTGAGGGGGAAGACACGACATACGATGGCCTCATTCACCCCTTGGAAGTACATAACTCTTTCAAAAGTGCTGACATGTAGAGTGGGATCCTTGGTTCCATCATATTCCTTCAACTTCTTTGCAAACTGGAATCCATGAGGAAGGGCATGGGACATTATCCAAGGCGTGAAGGGATTGTCAATGTATCCAAAATCCGGGGTATTTTCAGTCATGTGCTCTTGGTTACCGGCTTGTTGTCCGGCTTGCTGGCCCCCAAGGGGAACAGGTGGCGGGTTGGCCCCCTCAACCCAAGATTGATGCAGGGCCTCTTCATGTCGGCGACTTATCCGTCCTTCCTGTTGCCTTTCCTGAGTTTTCGGATTTCCTTCTTTTTCTCCTTCAATTGCGGATTTCTATTGCTGCTTTTCCGCGTTGTTGTTATCTTTTTCTAGATTCTCAGGGTTTGACTGGGTATGCCTCTCAGCTCTTTTCTCATCTGAATCATCTTCGATAATAACATGCTTGCCCTTCCGTTGTTGCTCTTTGAGATCTGCGATCTCTCTGGCTTGTGACTGCACCAACTGCTGCAGTTTACGGAATTCTGCTTCAATATCAAAGTGCTGGGATGCCCTTGCTTGATTCGACGCACCAGCCTGCTGTCCAGCTCCTTGGTTTTGCACGCTGGGATCGTTGTAATCCCTATTTCTGGTCGAGCCAACCATTGTTGATGATAGATAGAGACGGAACTTTTTGTTGCAATCCCCACAGACGGCGCCAATGTTGTGATCTAACCTGACAGGGATGTAGGACGAGCAAGATGGTCTTCTTGATCAGCAAAGGGCAGTGGGGTTATTCCTGGGTCCTGAGTTCCAACGGCGGTGGTGTGCATCTGCAAGCACTCCGACGCCCAAGTCAGTGAATGAATTAGGGTTTGTGTGTATGATAATATATCTTACGTACCTTGCATGGTGCATTATGATAGTATTTATAGGGTGAGGTAAATGACCTAATGTGGTCCGTATTGGGCCAGGATCTATGTCTGGGCCCAATCCTCATCATCTGGGCCTTGATAGTAGGCCGCGCCCAACTTACCGGGATGCTGGTGATAATTGGCGACTTCTTGACCCGGCATGTAAGCGTTTGACCGGGATGCCATTATTTTTGTCCACATATTATTCCCTTTGAAGTTTCTAACTCAATTTATATAATTTTTTATAATTTTTGAAATTACAACAATATTTTTAGATATCCTGTGCTTCACACTTGAAGAATATGGTATTTTTCAAAATAAAAAAAAATCGCACTTGTTAAATTAATTAAATTGTTTGAATTTTTCTTAAAACATTGTATTATTCACTTTGAAACTTCTAGCTCAATTTATACAGTTTCTTATACTTTAAATTGCAACAAGGTATTTTTATAATATAAATGAAAACATGCTTTTTAAATTACTTAAATGGTTTCAAGTTTTTTATAAAACATTGTATTTTTAACAATGAAGATTCTATCTCAAATTACATAATTTTCATATTTTAAAATGTAAACAATTTTTTTAGACAACGTGTTATATACACTTGAAGAATATGATGTTTTTCGAAATAAAAATGAAAACACGATTTTTAAATCACTTCAAATATTTGAAGTTTTTATGAAAACAATATATTATTTACTTTGAAGTTTCAAGCTCAATTACATAATTTTTATATTATTAAAATTGCAACAAACTTTTTAGTCATCATGTTTTTTTTAAATAAAAATGAAAATATATTTTTTAAATTACATCAATTATTTAAAGTTTTTATGAAAATAATCTATTATTCACTTGAAGTTTCTAACTCAATTTACTTTGTTTTTTATATTTTAAAAATTACAACAAATTGTTTAGAGATAGTTAGCTATACACTCAAAGAATATAGTGTTTTTCGAAATAAAAATGAAAATATGATTTTTAAATTACTTCAATTATTTGAAGTCTTAATGAAAACAATGTCTTGCTCAAATATTACATAATATTTTATATTTTAAAAATTGCAACAATTTATGAGTGACCGTGTGATATACACTTTAAGAATATGATGTTTTTCAGAATAAAATAATGTATTATTAACTTTTAAGTTTGTAGCTCACTTTAAATATTTTTTTATATTTTTAAAATCATAACAATTGTTTAAGAGATTGTATACTGTACATGTAATACCTTAATTTTCAAGATTGTTTTTTTTTTTAAACATGGAGTATTCATCGGAAGATAAAATACTATTTAACTACTATTTAGCTACTACGTTCATTATATATATATATATAGTTAGGTTCAAATGACATTAAGGTGTCAAACTTATTAAATGACGTCACGTATAACTTTTTTTAGACAACTAGTTTTATCAATCCAACCGTTCAATTGAATGTTTATATGACCTAGATGAACAATGCAAAAATTCATACAATTCTCAAATTTATAGGTGTGTAATCTAATGAATAAAAATATGTATTACACGTTGAAACAAAATATTCCGATAATGTATCAAATAATTATCAAATTATATCAAATATATATATAAACTTTCGCCCTTAAGGGTCTAAATTCCAAAATACAGATTTAACTTATACATTCCTAGAGATAAACTTGTCTGACACGAGTAGTCAATTATATACAAAATAAAAGATGAATAACTACTTAGTTTATCACAAAATGATAGAGTCTTCAAGCATTGAAATCCATACAAAACAAATTGCATGGATGTGGTTGAAAATCCTACTTGGCGCGGCAGATTTGCTGGAAGCCCTTGTGATCCAAGTCTCTCAGGTTCGAATCTTTGTTATATTTTTTCCTTTTCCTCATCTTTCTTGTACAGGCCAAAGGGTCTTTTTTTTATTTTATTGTTTTATTTTCTCCTTTTTCTTGTTTCCTTTTTCTTTTTCTTTTTAAATTCTTCTTTTAGCATTCATTCTCTCATTTATTTTATCAAATATATTTTTTATTTTGGTATTTAAAAAAGTTATACAGATTTAAAGAAAATAAATTTATATTATTTTATATGTTATTTCATAAAATTTATTATTTAATTTTCACAATAAGGTTTTATTGTTGTGTTTTAGTAACTTTTACAATATTTTTTATTATTATTTTAATGTTAAAAGCTTATTATCTGCTTGTATTTAAGAACAAAATATTATATTATTATAAGAATTATTAATTTGAAAAATAAAAATCTAATGCATATGACAATAGATATTCTTTTTAAATTTAATGTTTCGTGTTATTTTTCTCTCAAAATTTGATATGTTTTTTCTTCTCTTTATTTATAAATTCTCTATATTTATTGTCAATTTAAGTTTTGGCCCCTCCCACCAGGCATTTCTGAATCCGTCCCTACATATAACACATCAATAATGCATGTAATGACGATATAATAATGTATGCATGCCATGATCCTTTGTTATTTTTCATTTCATCTCTTTTCTTTTCGTCTTTTAACGGAAGACTAGTGCACTAGAACTCCACCATAGATACATGACAATAAATGCACAATTTGAGCTCATGTCTGTGGCCATTGGCAACCGTCCTTCTAGGTTCCTCCTATTGGCTACCTACCCCTTCTGAGTTAGCCTGAGGAATATCCACCCCTTTTAGGATAGCCCTTTTGTACCTTAGGTTATCTACTCTTTTGGGATAATCATGTACTTCAAGTTATCTTCCCCTTTCAGGATTACCCTATATTTCATTTTCATTTCACATGCTTGATCATTTACCTGGTATATTATCGATGGAACTCAACCCACTTATTCAACCAACATTGATGGGGGAAACATTTCTCTTTTCAATTGGTTCCTCATTACATGTTATCATTTCACATTATCATGTATATAATCACAAACCCAAGCAATCATCATTATACTATCACCTATACCCCCAAACCACATGTTAATTACAAGTCTTTTAAGTTACAAGGGCAAACCAGTCATTGAGTTCCTTCAACCGAACACTCTGTAGTGTTTGGCTGTAACTTGAGATATACTACTCGGAATCAAGTGAAACATGTGCTATTGAAAAGCTAATATCGAGCTCTACAACTCTGTAGAAGACCTTGAAGTCAAATTCTAAAGTTTACCATGTCTTACTCGAATAACTTAATCGAATAAGAACACCATGTCGCCATATTAATCGATTAAGACATTATCTTAACGATTAGCATATGCAGAATTGCAAAATTTAAGCTCGAGCAATGTCCTAATCGATTAACTTATCCGATTAAGAACTTTTTGCTCCAATATTAATCGATTAAGACATCATCTTAATCGATTAACATGTGCATAACGCATAAATTCATTTTCAGGATGCTTCTTAATTGATTAACTCATACATGTTAATCGAGTAATTCATCCCAAAACCCAGAATTTCACCCATCCCCCTACCAAATGCATCCCAAACTAATTCCACTCTAAATGATTTCTCAATACACAATAAATCTCACATTTGACCCCAAAACCACGTGCATTTCTCATTTCCATTCCTAATTTCACACACTAATCAAATCAATTAATCCAAAGATGGACTCACAATGCTACTCATTCCACAATTAAACCCACAAAACAAATTTATCATCCAAATACTTCTATGGATTTGGCAATTACCAATCAAGCAAACCTTCTTACCAAATTGCTACACATACACCAACACCCATATCCAAATTTCCTAGCACAAGGGACATGCACAACAACAAATTACATCTATATACCTCATTTTCAAGGGACATGTACAACAACAAATTACATCTATATACCTCATTTTCAAGGGACATGTACATTACTATACATATACATATCCCCAATTAAACATCCAAGTCATTTCCAAGGTAAGGAGATCATCATTCAAGCAATAGGTTAAAAATTCAAATTTATGATTCAAAACACAACATCATTCACTTATTGCAACAAATTATTTAGAGATCATGTGCTATATACTTGAATAATAGGTTGTTTTTCAGAATACAATTGAAAATAAGCTTTTTAAATTACTTAAATTGTTTGAAGTGTTTTTTAGAACATTGTCTTATTTACTTTGAAGTTTTTAGCTCAATTTACAAAAAAAAAAATTATATTTTTAAAATGGCAACAATTTTTTTAGGGATGGTGTGTTATACACTTGAAGAATAGTGTTTTTCATATTAAAAATAAAAATGTGTTTTTTAAATTACTTTAATTATTTGAATTTTTATGAAAACAATGTATTTTTCAGTTTAAAATTTCTAGCTCAATTTATATAATTATTTTATATTTTTAAAGTTGCAACAATTTTTTTAGAGATCGTGTGCTATACATTTGAATAATAGAGTATTTTTCAGAATTAAAAGGAAAACACGTTTTTTAAATTATTTAAATTTTTTGAAATTTTTTTTTTGAAAATAATGTATTATTAACTTTGAAGTTTCTAACTCAGCTTGTATAATTTCTTATGTTTTAAAATTATAACAATTTGTTTAGAGATCATGTGTTATGCACTTGAAGAATAATGTGTTTTTTAAAATACAAATGAACTTTAGCTTTTTAAATTACTTAAATTATTTTTTTAGAATTTTTTATTATTCACTTGAAAGTTTCTAACTCAATTTTTATATTTTTTATATTTTAAAATTGCAACAATTTTTTTAGAGATCGTGTGTTATATACTTGAAGAAAGGTATTTTTCGAAATAAAAATAAAACATGTTTTTTAAATTACTTCAATTATTTGAAGTTTTTATAAAAACAATGTATTACTCACTTTGAGAGTATAACTCAATTCACATAATTTCTTATATTTTAGAATTGCAACATTTTTTTTATAGATCATGTGGCATATAATTCTCAAAGAATATGATGTTTTTCGAAATTAAAAGGAAAACATGTTTTTTAAATTACTTAAATTGTTTGAATTTTTTTTAAAAGAACGTATTATTCACTTTGAAGTTTATAGCTGAATTTATACAATTTTTTATATTTGTAAAATTGCAAACAAATTTTTTAGAGATCATGTGCTATATACTCGGAATAAAAATGAAAACACTTTTTTTTACTTAAATTGTCCGAAGTTTTTTTTTTAAACAATGTATTATTAACTTTGAAGTTTCTTGCTCAATTTACGAAATTTTTTATATTTTAAAATTACAACAATTTTTTAGAGATCATGTGTTATACATTTGAAAAATATATAGGGTGTTTATCGGAATACAAATAAAAATTCATTTTTTAAATTCCTTAAATTATTTAATTTTTTTAAAAATGATGTATTATTCATTATAATGTTTTTAGCTTAATTTATATAATTTTTTATATTTTTTAAATTAAAATATATTTTTTAAAGATATTGTGCTATTCAGTCGAAAGATAGTGTATTTTCTTACATTAAAAGGGAAAACGAGTTTTTTATATTAGTTAAATTTTTTGAATTTCTTTTTAAAAGCAATGCATTATTAACTATTTAATTCGATTTACATAATTTTTTATTTTTAAAATTATAACCATTTTCTAAATACCATGTGCATATATATTGATATATTGAAAGCGTTACGTTGACCGAATGGATGTGATTGTATGTTCATCAAACCTCTCACATTCTTCAATTACTTTTTCATTCCACATCACAATTTTTTTCCTTTTTCTAACTTCACAGTTTCCATAAAATTGGACACCCCACTTCCACTTTGATACAAGTTCATTCAATATTTTCTACTAAGAGTTTTGAATTTTCTTTTTTTCTTTTTTTGTGTTGCAATTCGGCTGGTGCGTAATTCGAATCTCTTACAATTTGGGTTTGAGCCTAACTCATTACCAAAAGCTAGCTTGTAGGAGGAGGATTGTCACACCCTTATAAACTCAACAATGGTCATATCACTAACCGATGTAGGACTTCTAACACGCCTCCTCATGCCCAGAACTACAGAGCTAGAGCGTGACAAACACGGGTGGACAAACAAACAGGTGATTCAACAATACGGGACTAACAAATACCCAACAACATGGGCCCAACAAACGGATCTAGGATAGGCTCCGATACCATCTTACAATTTAGATTTGGGTCTAACTCACTCCCAAAAGCTAGCTTGTAGGAGGAGGATTGTCACACCAATGTAAACTCAACAATGGCTATATCACTAGCCGATGTAACTTCTAACAGAATCAGAAATGAGTGGATTTTCTATGCTAGATTCAAATCATGTGTTCCCAAATCATATCCCTAATTATGTTCCACCAATAGAATATTGTCACGTCATTAAAAAATTTTATTAGGAAATTAAATATTAAAACTAAAGGAAATATTTTTAATGACGTAGGAATATTTTATTGATAGAACATGATTAAAAACATGATTTGAGGACACAATAATTTGAATTCTTTAGTAGCTGAGTCCAAAACTGATACTCACAATAAATGTACAAGTATTTGGTCAGCGTATTGTGATTATCTTTTGTAACTGTAGTAAATAATGTGTGTTTAGGACTGGTCGATTTTGATTATGAACGGGGCGCAAAGAATCAAAAGAATAACAAATTACAGAATTAAACGGGAAAATGAAACTTCATAAAAGTCCTCATAAAGAAATGACCGCAATTGAATAACAGAAACATTCAAATAATTCAAATAAGTCACATCTAAAGGATACTCATCACCCAACTTAGACAAGAGGTCAGCACTCCAATCTGATTCAAGGAAAAACATATGTTTGTGTAGATTTTATTGTTACATTGTTGTGATTAATTTACCCCCAGTTTTTAATTTTAAGTTGTAGGGATGTAATAAAAGAGAATGATAAAAAGAAAATAAAAATAAAAAATAGTAACAATAGTGTGATTAAAAATTAAAATGTTGGTAAAATAAATAAAGTAAACCGTAATAATAAGCTTGTCATTTTTCAAATTTTATTAGTGCCACGTGACTTGACTCGGGTCATTTGTTACTTGATATTCCTCATTCTACTGTAAGTGTTATGTTTGGTATTTTAAAAAAATTTATATTATATGTTATTTTATAATTGTAATGTAATATTAGTTATCAATTTTTCATTTCAATATCATATTATAGATCATTATATACTTCCAATGCAATATTACTACTATTTTTTATAAAATTAAGATAACTAAATGCATTTCTTAATCTATGTGAAATATCCAAATGTGACACTTATTGTGAAACGGAAGGAGTAACAACATAACTAACAATTAAGAAAAGCTGACAATAACTAGACGATGATGTTAAATCAATGGGTTTTTCTATGGGCACAAGTTAACAATATTTTGTTTGAAATTTTTAATGGTTGAATTTATTCTTTTTACTATACTTTGTGTGTACCCACTAAACTTTTCACTATTCACTATTTAGTAACTTCTTCTTATCTAAAAATTTTATTAGTTGCTAAATCAATTAGTAAATGGGTAGAGGGGTTGTAAGTGTCAACAAATTATTTTTATAAATGCTCATAAGCCCGTTAATGAGAAACATAATTTTAAATTGTGGTCTTTGTCAATCGATGTGATCACAATATTAAAGTTTTTTCATCGCAACTAGTACGTTACGATTATGTTTATAGTTTATAACTTATAGTTTATTACTTATACTTTAAAATTTAGGACTTATAGTTTATAGTCTATTACTTATAATTTATGATTTTATATATATTATAGTTATATATAGAGATGTTTAGTAAAATTAATTTATGAATTAATTAGTTTATATTTATTAAATAACTTATTATAACATGTAATAGTTGCATATAATAAATATTTTTATAAAGTAAACATGTAATAAATAATTTAAAGATAAAATAAAAATAAATTGTTAGAAGTTAGCTTGTCATTAATAATAAGATTTTTTAACAGATTGGTATAACTCATAACCTTTTTTTCAATAAATAAAACCTCTGCTTATTGGCGGAGCTAGCCCTAATTTTTTGGGTCAAATATAAAGATTAAACAACATAAAGAATTTTTAGAGGCTAAATTGTTTTAAGTATAAGTAATTTTTTCTCTTATTTTACAAAATTATATATACATGTTAATAATTTTTCTTCGTAATGGGGCCGAAGCCCCCAAACTAACACATAGCTTCGCCCCCGCCTCTACTAGTGTTGGTCAACACTAGTGTTATAAGCTATAAGTTAAAAACTCCTAAATAAGTTATAAGTGAATATTGGTGTTATAAAATAAAAATCTCCATTGTTGATCCCGAAAAACTTTGGATGTAAACAAATCAGTGCCGAAAGAGAACGAAGAAAAGAGAACAAGTACAATCAATTGATTTCATTAATTGACCATATTACAGAAAAGGCAAAAGAATAACTAATCTGCAGTTAATAACTACTTTGCAATTTAATAACTACTTGTAACTTACTTTTATTTTAATAATAACATTTAACTGATATTAACTAATTCTAAATTAAGAATGAAAGTAGGCTAAGTATGATACAATGTAATTTAACACCCTCCTCAAGCTAGAAAGCAAAATTCTTGCATGCCAAGCTTGGAAACAAAATCATGAAAATGTTGGGGCATGAAACTAAAAATATCCAAAATGAAACCACGTCCAGAAATATCAATAAATGACTTAGTCAAAAAACAAAAAAATTTCTACAAAACAAAATTGTAGAAATTGAAAGTGAAAAATGTATAAACGTTATTTATAAAACACGTAAGTTATCCACCACTTGTAATAGGCGCAAGAAACAACAATGGTGGACCCTGGTGGAGCGACGGCAAAACAGCGGCGAGCCAACCATGAACAGAGGTAAAGAGGAGAAAGGAAAAACAAGATTCAAAGAAAGAAAAGTAGAAAAAGAAAGATTAGAGACAACATTTGAAAGTGCAAAACCTAACCCTAACAACAGAAAAATAGAATACAAAACAAAAAATTGTAGACATCAAAATTATGAAGAAGAAGAAGGAAGAAAGAGAAAAAGAAGAAAGAAGAAGAGGAAGAAGAGAGAGTGGATGTTCAAATCATTCAAATGAGTATAAGGATAAGGCAGGATTTTCAGGTGATGTCATAGTGATAAAAAAAAATCAAGAATATCAGCAAGATGGAGAAAAGGTATTCAAAGAAGTGCAGGTATAGCAACTCGTAGAAAAAACGAAGCAAAGAGAAAGAATAAGGAAAATAAGCAAGAGTAATAAGAATTTGAAGAGTATACAAGAACAGAAAAATGAATGAAATCATAAAATATAGAAGAACAGAAGATCGATGCAAAAACGGAGAGGAGAAACGCAGTAATGCAAGGTCCACAAGATTTCAAACTGATACCATGTTACAAAGTGAAAATCTCCATTGTTGATAAGAAAAATTTCGGATGTAAACAAATTAATGCTGAGAGAGAACAAAGAAAAGAGAACAAGTACACTGAATTAATTTCATTAATTGATTAATGAAATTACAAAGGGTATATATAACCATATTACAGAAAAAGAAAAAGAATAACTAATATGTAGTTAATAACTACTCTGCAGTTTAATAACTACCTGTAACTCACTTTTATTTTGATAATGATATTCAACTGATATTAACTAACTTTGAATTGAGAATGAGAGTAGACTAAGGATTGTTTGATTTCTCTTTTTGAAAACAGTGTTCGAGAACCGATTTTGTTTTTCAGTATTTAAAAATCAAAATATGAAAACAACTTAAACATGTTTTGGTTTTTAATTTTTAGTTTTCTGAATTTACACATATTGTATGTAAAACTCCGCTCCCTTACTCTCTTCCATTTTTCTTTCGCTGCTTAATCGCGTGTTCCAATCGGATACTTAAATCCCAAATCAATTTTCCAGCAATCTCACTTCCGTTTACACTTCACCCTTCTTTCATTGCTTCAAATTCCAATTCTTCCAATTATTCATCGTCACGTGCTTCTCTGTTTTGTGGTTAACCTTTTCGTAACAATAGTATTAGAGCCTTACAGCGAATCCAATGTCTCGAGTTCAAATCCTGGCTCTTGCCATTAGGGAGTCCCGAATTCACCAAGCCGCCAGGTGCCTACTTCTGAAGGAGGAGCGTTTGATATAGGAATTTCGGGTCCTTTTATGGACAAGTTAACCTTTTCATAATAATTTATCTCATGTTGACTTTTCTTTTTTGTTTTTAAATTTTATTTGTTGATTTATTTTGATCATTTGCGTGGTTATTAATATTCTCTGTGTGTAGAAATCCTCCGTGCTTTCTCTTCATAGAGAACTGTTTAAGCAAAAGCCACATTTAGGTAATTCTCTCTTTCTCTGTATATTTTCATATTTTGAGCTTCGAGTGAATTAAAAGTCATCAATTCGGTGCTTGATTTTGTCTAATCTGGTATGAATATGATTTGCTCTGACTGAGATTTACCTCTGCTCTGTGTGAAATGAACTGTTAGATTGGACCAGTCGTAGTCCTATAATCGAGATGACGAGATCTGAATTGATTTCTAATCTTTGAACTGGAAATTTTTTTAGTATTCTGCTATTTATTTGAATTCAGAGGTGTGGTTAATTAATCTTTCAAATCACTCTTTGTAAAAGAATTATTGTATTTTTTTCTTCCAGTTATTCGGAAGTCAGTTTTTTGTACGAACAAGAGTTGCTGTTCCTTTTTTTTTGGGGGGTAATTAACAAGAGTGCTGTTTTGGGGCATAGGAAACATGTTGGGTATTTGCTCGTTTGGTTAAGAGATGTAGAAGTTAAAAGGATGGGAATATGGGACTGTGAAAGTTTAATATCATTTGAGTTTGTAATAGTTCTATTATATGTACTAGTTCCTTCATGTAGCATCTATTTTGAGCCTAACATCAATACTTTTTAAGATTAACAACTTTGCTTTTACAAATTTTTCGATGAATAGTACAATATTATCCCCTGAGCTCTTCTTTTGTCCCACAGAAATTGCAGCATATTTTTTGTTTGTGAGAAACCTTGATTACTTCTACGTTAATGTTTCAAGCAATAATTCATTCCATAATCACCCAATTCTCTGTTGTACCACCAGGAAATTGTGCTCAATGTGCATGCCAGACCCAAGGTTAAGATCATAGAAGATAGTCAAGCTTTATCTATTTCTTATTAGGCAAACCATAAAAAATGTTACCTCAAACATTAGCTATACCTGCAATACTCATCTTGATTTTCATATGTATTCTATCTGCTACTCTATTGCATCAAAAAGAACGTCAAGATCATGGGAGAAAACAGGCACCAGGTCCTAAAACCTTGCCAATTATTGGTAACCTTCACATGTTAGGAAAACTTCCACACCGAACGCTTGAAGCCCTTGCGAAAAAATATGGACCCATAATGTCCTTGAAATTAGGACAGGTCCCAACTATTGTGGTTTCCTCCCCTGAAGCTGCTGAGCTATTCCTCAAGACCCATGACATTGATTTTGCTAGTAGGCCTAAAACTCAGTCATCAAAGTACATTTCTTATGGTAGCAAGGGTTTAGTGTTTTCTGAGTACGGTCCATACTGGCGCAACATGAGGAAATTGTGCACCTTGCAACTTCTGGTTGCTTCAAAAGTTGAGATGTTTGCTCCTTTGAGGAGTGTAGAGTTAGGAGAGTTGGTAAAGTCTCTGAGAAAATCAGCAGCCTCACGTGAGGTTGTGGATATTAGCGATTTGGTGGCAGAAGTTATTGAGAATATCACATATAAGATGGTACTTGGCCGCAGTAAGGACGATAGATACAACTTAAAGGACACTGTCCGCGAAGCGCTGAACTTGATTGGAACTTTCAATCTTGCAGATTATGTGCCTTGGCTAGGCGTGTTTGACCTTCAGGTATGAAATTCAACTACATATATTGAACACTTAGCTTAGCATGTCCCTTCTCAGTTTTGATTCTGATCATATAATGTTGCTGCATATTTTGTTTGTGATTTTAACTTGATCTCTTTTACATGACTTGCAACACTAATTTATGTTTGCAACAATTATATACCCTCCCTTTCTCTCTCAACACCTTTTACACCTTTTCTATGTGTCTTTCTCTCATTTTCCCATCATATCACTACTCACATTTTTCACTTTCTGTCGCATATTTTCTCTTTTTCTTTCTATATGTCTCTTATTACACTCTCTTGGATGTAAGAGTGTCATTTTTGTTATTTTTGAGATGAGACTTTCCTTTTCTTATACATACCGTTACTCATAATTGTAAATGTACTTACAATGAATTCCACATCAAGGAATAAAAAGGCGATTAATTAAAACGAGTAAGGCATTTGATAGAGTCTTAGAGCTGATTATCCAAGACCATGAGCATCCTTCTGATACAAATCAGAAAAGCCCCCACTATAAGGACTTTGTGGACATTCTGCTATCACTTATGCATCAACCAGTGGATCCTCAGGACGATCAGAATTATGTCATTGATAGAACTAACATCAAGGCTGTCATAATGAGTATGATTTCCGCAGCGCTCGACACATCTACAACAGCGGTTGATTGGGCTATGTCAGAACTCTTGAGGCATCCAAAGGTGATGAAGAAACTTCAAGATGAGCTGGAAAATGTAGTGGGAATGCGTAGACATGTGGAGGAGACTGATTTAGAGAACTTGCCATACCTAAACATGGTAGTGAAGGAGACGCTTCGGTTACACCCTATTGTACCGTTGCTACTGCCGCGTGTGGCTCGAGAAGATGTGACTATTGAGGGTTACTACATAAAGAAGAATTCGAGAATCATCATAAATTCTTGGGCAATAAGTAGAGATCCTAAAGTTTGGTCAGATAATGCTGAAGTGTTTTATCCAGAGAGATTTGAAGATATGAATGTTGACATTAGGGGATATGATTTTAGACTCTTGCCATTTGGTTCCGGTCGAAGAGGGTGCCCTGGGATGCATTTAGGTCTAACTACTGTTAAGATTGTTCTTGCTCAATTGGTGCACTGCTTCAATTGGGAGCTTCCATTGGGCATGTTTAGTGATGACTTGGACATGAATGAGAAATTTGGCCTCACAATGCCTAGAAGTAAGCACTTGCTAGCTATGGTAACTTATCGCTTGGTTGTTTAAATTGGAAAGGAGTCAAATTAAAATAGATTAGACTCATAGATAAAATAAGGGTTAGTTAAAAAGTAGGAATTAGTCTATGCCTTTGGCTTCTTTGTAGAAATTGGATCAAACCTACTGTAACAATAAGAATTGTGTAAATGTACTAAAAAAAAGACTTAAATATCTTTTTCATCCTCGCAAAGTAAGAGGAATTCACTTTTCGTCTTTGCCACCTATCGATTAATGGTCAATGTTGACAGAAGGACGAATACTTTGTCCTTTTCTGAACAAAGTTCTTTTCCTCACACTATACATTTTCATCTCTTAAATTTCATGCCTTCCTATTCAGTATTCTCCTTCTTCTAATCAGATAGATCCTAGCATCTTGGAAGCTGAAATCATTAGGGATTTTGCTCTAACTCTCCTTCTCCACAAAAATTAAACACAAGGAAAGTCTCTGCCTTTGCGAGTACCGGAGAGAATAGCATACAACCCTAATTTTTGTTATCGGCGAAACAGAGTTAGAGCACTCATGACCTCTGGAAATCATAACTTGGCGACAATTGCAATAATTTTTCAAACTGCAATATTTTTTTTTAAAAATCATGAAATATGTAAACTTGAAAATACAATTTTTAAAATTGTAACAATTTTTCTAAAAATTATGTACTATACATATAAAGAATATGGTATTTTTATTTAAAGAAATAAAATACTCATCGTCTCTATATATAAGACCCTCTAAAAAAACACAAAAATTAAGAATATTAATATCTAAGAAAAGTTATTAAATTTGTCTGGCAATTCATTTCCTTACTTACCCTTCAATTATTAAAACCAATAGTATTACTTTATTTCCATTCAATTAGTTTTCGCCAATTATCAATCTATTATATTTATTAATTTTGAATCACAAAAAATTGTTGAGTAAATAAAGGCAATTTAATGAAAAGATTTTGAATATGCACAACGTTTCAAATAGATTCTTATAAAAAGGAAAAAATAAATGTTTTGTAATGGGTCTTATAAATAGGGACGGAGGGAGTATGTTTTTTAATTTACTTAATTTATTTTAAGTTTTTTTAAAATAATGTATTATTTATTTTGATGTTTCAAGCTTAATTTAAATTTTTATTTTATATTTTTTAGAAATCGTGTATTATACACCTAAAGAATAGAAGATTTTCATTTAAAGATCAGATCGAATTTTTTAAATTTATTAAACTATTTAAAGGTTTTTTTTAATAAAATGTATTATTATCTTTGATATTTTAAGCTCAATTTAAATTAATTTTATATTTCTAAATTACAACCAAAAAAAATTCAAAATCTTCTGCAATACACTTGAAAAAAAAAAGGAGTTTTAATTTAAAAATCAAAATCTTTTTTTAAATTACTTAAATTATTTGCTGTTTTTTTTAAGAATAATGTATTATTCACTTTAAAGTATCTAGCTTAATTTAAATTATTTTTAATATTTTTAAAATTGTAACACTTTTTTTTGAAATATTCTACAATACACTTGAAGAAAAATATGTTTTTATTTCAAAATCAAAACATGTTTTTCAAATTACTCAAATTATTTAATGTATTTTAAAGATAATGTATTATTCACTTTGTAGTTTTTAGTTCAATTTAAATTATTTTTTATACTTTTAAAATTTCAACAAAAATTTTTTAGAAATCATGTACTATACACTTGAACAATATGATAATCTTATTTAAAAATAAAAATGTATTTTTGAAATTAATTTGACCATTTGAAGATTTTTCAAAACGATGTATTATTGACTTCGAAATATAAAGCTAAATTTAAATTATTTTTTATATTTTTAAAATAGTAACATGTTTTTTCAAAATCTTCTATAATACACTTGAAGAATAAAGTGTTTTTATATCAAATTCATAACATGTTTATTAAATTACTTAAATAATTTATATTTTTAAGAATAACGTATAATTCACTTTGAAGTTTATAGGTCAATTTAAATTTTTTTTTATATTTCTAAAATTACAACAAATGTTTTTTAGAAATTATGTACTATACATTTGAAGAATACGATAATTTTATTTAAAAATTAAAACATATTTTTTAAATTTCTTAAATTATTTGAAGTTTTTCTAATATAATGTAATTTACTTTGATGTTCCAAGCTAAATATAAATTTGTTTTTATATTTTTTAAATTGCAACAAATTTGTTTTTTGTAATTATCTGCGATACACTTGAAGAATGAGGTGTTTTATTTTTAAATAAAAACATATTTTTAAATTACTTAAATCATATGATTTTTTTGACGATGATATATTATTTATTTTGAAGTTTATAGCTGAATTGAAAATATTTTTTATATTTTTAAAAATTGCAACAAATGGTTTTTGAAATCTTGTACTATACTCTTGAAGAATATGATGTTTTTGTTCAAAAATCAAAACTTGTATTTTAAATTACTTAAACTATTTGAAATTTTTGAAAATGATATATTATTCACTTTGAAGTAACAAACTCAATATAAATTATTTTTTATATTTTTAAAATTACAACATTATTTTTTTTAAATTTTATACTATACATTTGAAGAGTATTGTGTTTTTAAGTAAAAATCAAAACGTGTTTTTTAAATTACTTATATTATTTGAAGTTTTTTTAATATAATGTATTATTCACTTTTATACTTTTAAAATTGCATAATTATTTTTTTTGAAAATCATGCACTATACACCTGAAGAATACATTATTTTTATTTAAAAATATTTTTTAAATTAATAAAATTATTAATTTTTTGGAAAATAATGTATTTTTTACTTTGAACTTTCAAGCTCAATTTAAATTAATATTTATATTTTATAGTATCCAATTTATGTCATTCGGAGGAACGACTTTATGTCTTTAAGGATTACATGCTAGTATTTCATTTCATGTGTATGAATGTGACTGCATGTTAATATTAAATAATTGTTAGATTGTGGTTAGGCAAATATTTTTCATATCGGTGGCAGAGAACACTATGAGTTTTCCAATCCAAGTGTTTACTAAGATATATGCTTTATATATCTCACAGTTGCTGTATTTTTAGTTGTAGGGATCATAGTTTCATAGCGGAGTTGAAGAAGGAAATAGATCATCACATGATTTGTCCAAAGATAGAAACTTTGGTTTATATTCTGCACTTATAATTTGAGTGCCTTCTTGGCCGGTTTGTATATAAATTTCGTTCTTAAAAGGCTCATTATTTTTGAAAATTTGTGAGTTGCTTGAATGCAATGTTAGGTATTAATAATTTTGATATTTTTATTTTATTTAATATGTTAAGCTTTGATCAGACTGAGTGTTACAATATTAAATTATATTACTAAATAAAACATAATAATCCTATGCTGCTTTAACTTTTTGAAATTGTGAAATTTTCTCTCCTGTCTCCCCAATTTAAAAAATAAAACATAATGATAAATCAAGGCCAACATGACTTATTATTAATTGTAAAATAATTATAATTATTCAAATAGTATCTTCAATAATTCGTCTCTGATTGTTATCAAACAGTTCATTGGTCAAAAGTGAATTAAGTTACAAGGATCAATGGCGTTACACCAAACACATTATAGAGAACTGTATGTAAAAAAAGGGCATATATAAAAATTAAAAAAAATATATTATTTTTTATAGAGATAAAAAAAAATGCATTTAAAAACTAAATGATTAATTTAACTAAAAAATTTATTTTTTGACAAAGAAAATATTTTTTTACCTCCTTCAAATGAATATTTTTCATAGGAATTAAATTGTAGAATATCTTTATACACATTTTGAAATCATACATATCTAACCCGCTTTCACCGGAAGAAATTTAATATAGAAAAAGACATGATGTGTATCATGATGTCACGCATTAGAGAGGAAAACAAAACATGAGATTCAACTAACGTAACAAGATTTGCCAAACAAAACAATATATCATTATTCTTAGCATCGACGTCATAAAAATACTGTTCAATTCTTAAAAGAAAGATAAATAAACCACAATACGTTCTTTTCATGTTCAACAATTGTCATTTTCCAAAGATTTGTTCTGATAATCTTCAACGCTTCCCCTTCACATTCAAAACTGTGACCAAGTGACCCCAAATTTGTTAACAATTACATAGATTCGAATCAAATCCATGGAGGATTTTCTAGGATACCAACAAGATATAAATACAACCAATCATGTTTTCCATCTTCAAAGTACCAAACACCCTTTTCAGTTTCCTTTTGTTCAATAAAAACCACTTCACCATAACATGTTCTCTTCAACATTCTCACTATTAGGCATTCTAATAGTCACACTAACATACATCCTTTACACCGCCGTGTCATGGCGAAAACAACCGCCACGTCCACCAGGACCGTGGCGGTTACCGATCATCGGAAACCTCCACATGGTAGGAACACTCCCACACCGTTCCCTCCAATCTCTAGCAAAAAAGTATGGTCCCATAATGTCACTACAACTAGGAAATGTTCCAACCATAGTGGTTTCATCCCCTGAAGCAGCAGAATTGTTCCTGAAGACCTACGACACCGTGTTTGCAAACAGGCCCAAATTTCAATCGGTATTACAGATAATTATTACAAAAGAAAAAAGATTTTCCGTATTCACATTTTTTTTAGTTACATTATATACGTTAAAATATCTGGTTACACACGTAGAAATTTTGTTGAATTTTTATTTTTACGTTGTAACCACATATTTATAAACGTGTAACAACCAAATCCGAAAAGACTCTGTAACAAAAAAATAACTAATGTAACCACTTTTTTCAACATGCGTAACCAATGTACATTGTAACAAAAAAATAACTAACGTAACCACCTTTTTCTACATACGTAACCAATGAGTACATTGAGTACAGAAAATTTTGAGTACAAAAATCAGAACTGTATATATATATATATTGCTACTTTTGGATGCCGGAATTGACACTATTTAAGTTAGGAATGAGACCACAATTTTTTCGAATATCAGTGTCTAAAATGGTATTTTCAGACGGTGTTGTATAATAATTATTTCTTTCATATTTTAATTATTTTACATATGATACCGTTTGTAAACACTATTCCGAACACTAATATCCAAAAAAGATGGTTCTATTTCCAATTGAGATGGTCACTCCCAATATCCATACTTTTTGGTATAACATGTAATTTACTTAACAGGCCCAATACACGTACGGCCCAGAAAGCGTGGCGTTTGCGGAGTACGGCCCATATTGGCGGAACGTGAGGAAAGTGTGTACCACGCACCTTCTGAGCGCGTCGAAGGTTGAGTGTTTTGCGCCTTTGAGGAAGCGAGAGGTGAGAGAATTGGTGGAGCAGGTGAAGAATGCGGCGGAGGAAGGTGCGGTGGTGGATCTTAGTGAAAAGGTGAGTGAAGTGTTGCAAGATATGGCGTGTAAGATGGTATTGGGAAGAAGTAACGATCATAGGTTTGATTTGAAGGGGATTCTTCTTGAGACCATGACTCTTTCTGGTGCTCTCAATTTAGCTGATTATTTACCCTGGCTTGCACCCTTTGATCTTCAGGTTTGTCATTTCATAATTATTAATTGATTAATTGATTAACTGAATTGAACAATAAAAATGAAATTACATTAGTTAACAACTAACAATAAAATGGGGCTTAGCTACTCCTGCTTTTTTTAAAAAAAAAAATACCAACAAATATCCATACTGTTGATATACAGATAGTTTGGTTTTGAGTAGAGATTTTGGCCAACTCAAATTGACAATTTGAATAAAATAATAATATTTTAAATTTTTAAACTAAAAAAAAAAAGTAAAATGAAAGAAAAATAATACTTCAGTTGGTTGGCCAATAATTAGCCAAAAAAATAGTTGGTCAGAAAATATTTTCTTTTGATTTTAATGGACAAAAATTTAAATTCGAGTCATACATATAAAAAGACTTTGTTAAGAGAGACAAAATCTACTCGATTATGTACATAGTCTTCGACTATCGACTAGGATACACTTGGAAAATAAAAAAATTAATAGTAATAAGTCTTGTTAAATGATGTTCTTAAAACACTTGTTAAATTTACTAAATTAGAAAAATAATTATAAATATAGATTTTTTTTATATCTCAAAAATATAAAAAAACTATATTTTCAATCAATTTTTATTTTATTTGAGTTTTTAAAATATGCCTTTAAAATATTATTTAGCATTTTTCTACAAAATGGCCAACGATAACTAAACGATAAATTTTAATCAATGATTGACTAATTCACGTTCATGTTTTTTATAGTACGTAGGAAAAATGAGTAATTCTATAGTCAATCAACAAATCAGTCCTACTACTTATAAAACACAAAAAAATAAAAAAATAAAAAATTATTCCTACAGATTCACATACTTAGTTTATATTAAGCATTATATTTTTAAATTAAATTTAATTGCATTTTTAGTCTTATAACTTTACATTTTATTAAATTTGATCTCTCAACTTTTAAATAGTTAATGTTGGTCTCTTAAGTTTGAAAAATGGCAATTTTATTTCTTTCATTGTTAATTTGAATAAAAATCGTCTTTAACTCAAATAAATTATATCATTAATTTAAATAAAAATCATCCTTAATTTTAAAAAAACTAATGGAAGACTAAAACTATCAATTTGGCAAATTTAAGAGACTAAAATTACTTATTTAAAAATTAAAAAATTAACTTCGTACAAAATATAAAGTTAAAAACCAAAAATATAATTAAACTTTTAAATTACAGTACACGTCACTTAATGAGATTTAGTCAAAGTATTGTGATTTTTTTCCTATTGCGACAAATGCATCATGTTACAATTATACTTTTTGGGAAGTGATATTGCCACTCCAAAATTTGATATTGCCACTCCAAAATCATGAAAATAAAGCTTATGAATTAGTGTTATGGAAGTGGCAATATCAAATTTAGAAGTGGCAATATCATTTCCCATACTTTTTTTGTTCTTATTTATCTTTTTACTCAAAAGTAAAATACACTTATTAAGAAATACATTCATTATATTTGTTTTTATCAAAATAATTTTTAAAATCTTTATATTACTCTTATCTCTTATTTTATTGTTTCGATAATAAAACATTAATTAGTACCAATTAAATATCAAAATAAAATAAATAAAAGTATAATTAATATTACCTTAAAAATATAAATGTATAAATAAAAATAAAAGAGAATAGAAGAAGTAACTCGCAACCCAACCGTAATTATAACGTGACTCTTGTTTTGAAAATTGAGAGGGACAGTTTGAATTTTGTGAAAAGAAAAGGTGTTCAAATATTTTCACTTTATCTTTATACATGATAGTTTTTTTCTTAATCTTTATACATGATACTATGATAAAAAATTTTGTTTTAATGCATACTTGCACATTGGATAAATATTAGGTTAAATGTTACGAGGATGACAAAATGTGTTTGGTCTGTTGGTCCGCCAAAAATATAGAGATTTGGTCAAAAAATTTGGCCCACCAACTTATATGTCTCACCTTGCTTAACCCGTCAGTCCGTTGGGTTACAAAGGTGGTCTGTCGGGCTGACCCACCAAGTTAGTGTTTTTTTTTTTTCTTAAATTTAATAGTTGGAGTTAGAGTTTTTTTAAAAAAAAATTCTAATAAGGCCTAAAAAATTTATATTTTTTTATATATTTTTTGAAAAAAAAAATTGAATGGTGCAGAAACCAAAACAAAGAAAAAATGTTCACATTTTTTTAATTAGTATGACGGGTCAACCTGCAACCCGCCTATTTTTTAAAAACTGGGTCAAGTTAGCAAAATGAGCCTGTGAAACCTTGGCGGGCTAATCCGGTCCGACACTTTTTTGCGGGCTAAGCGGATCATAGGCCAAACGGGCTAGACTGACCCATTTTACCACCCCTATATGTTATTTCGTTTTTGCCACATAAGATAGTTGTTTGCCAAATAAGACTATGAACAACTATTTTTTAACCGAAACATATCATAAAGACTGAAAAGTAAATATTAATATGTTTAAAGACTAAAATATAATTTTTTTATAAAGATCAAAACAAAAATAAATATCATATGTAAAGACTAAATTATTAATTTAACCTTTGCTAACATCATATGAATTTTTTGTTAAAAAGCTCTTTTCTATGAAATTTGTTGAAAAGCTTCTGCTAAACATATTCTGAAAAAAATTAATTTGGGATGCATTAATTATTATATTTTTTTATACTACTATTTATTGATATTTATTTCAACCCCTTAATTAACAGGGATTAACAAAACGCTCAAAGAAAATCAGCAAAGCACTTGATAAAATGTTGAATACAATGATCAATGAACATCAACGATCTCCACGATCACAAGGGCAAATTAGGGATTTTATCGACACATTAGTTTCATTAATGAACCTGCCAATACATCCTCAGGAAGAACATGCACAAATAATCAACAAAAGAAGCATCAAAGGTATCATTTTTGACATGATCATTGGTTCATCAGAAACATCTAGCAATGTAATTGAATGGGCTATTTCAGAACTTCTTCATCACCCAAGAGTAATCTCGAATCTTCAAAACGAGCTCAAAAAAGTGGTTGGAATAAACAAATTAGTGGAAGAGATTCATTTATCAAAATTAAATTATTTGGACATGGTTATAAAGGAAACCCTAAGATTATACCCTGTTGTTCCATTACTAGCGCCGCACGAATCAATGGAAGATATAGTGATTGAAGGTTTTTTCATTAAGAAAAAATCACGAATCATAATAAATGCTTGGGCTATTGGAAGAGATCCTAAAATTTGGTCAGAAAATGCAGAAGAGTTTTATCCAGAAAGGTTTATTAATTGTAATGTTGATTTTATAGGTCAAGATTTTCAATTTATACCTTTTGGTTCGGGTTGTAGAAGTTGTCCTAAAATGATTATGGGGTTGACTATAGTCAAATTGGTTTTTGCCCAATTGGTTCATTGCTTCAATTGGGAGTTACCTTATGGAATGAGGTGTGATGAATTGGATATGAGTGAAAAATCAGGGTTATCTATACCAAGAGCTAAGCATTTGCTTGTAATACCAACTTACGGTCTAGCAACATAATGAAGGACATAAGTAAAGCTTATAAGTGTGGTTTGTGTTGTTGACCAAACAAACTTTATCTTGGTAACATGTATTCATATGTCATAACTTGAATGATAAACAAGAATGTTAAAGATTAACATATATTACAAGATAAAACTCGAATTTTAATTGGTGAACATCATCAACCACACTCACGAAACTTTACTTAGTAAGTTGTTTGTTCCATAATGAATTTTTGATGAATTAGATGAATTTAATAACATTGTGATGGAATCAGGAATGTCTCATATTGTAATTAATGTCATGATGTTAAAGGGAAAATTGAGAAAGAAATTGAAGTTCCTCCCAAGAGTAAGATGATTTTAAGTAGCATTTTGTTTGTGAAATTAAATTATAGCATTTACCTCATCAATCTTTATTAAATATTATAAATATATTATTATATTAAATTTGACACTTATCTGAATTGGTTAGAGGTAGATTTAAGGGGGCGAGCATGTGTCTTAACCCCTTTTCAATACTACTAATACTATACTATAGTTAATTTTGTTTAAGTTAAACATTTGGTTCATTTTTTGGGACAATAAACATTTGGTTCATATAGCCATAGATAATATAAATTCTTAAAATTTGATCTTTTTGTTATATTCAACGGAACGCTAAAGTTCAAAAGAAATTACATCAACATTCTAGAAAATGAGATGTTATAAGCATCACATAATAAGGAAACTAAAAAAGCAAGAGGAGAATCTAAAACAATAAATTCCCTATCAAAACCGTGAGCCCAAGAAGCAATAGTATCTGCACTATGGATAACATCGTGAAAGACGTGAATGCGAGAGCGAACTGCCATCAAGAATAAGCCCAAGCGTAGTCTTCAAATCTACCTCCACCAAAGCACAATGAAAATGAAACTGACAAAAAAGACATAAACTATGGAGCAAACCCCATAACTCAGCCACAATCTTCGAACACGAACCAAGGTTACAACGATAGCCCACCACAAAATTCCGATAGAAATCCCAAATGAGTCCACCACAACCAGCCCTTTAATCACCTTGAAGGACTAAATCATCGGAGTTCAGTTTCAAATATCCAATAGTAAAAGAATTCCAAAAAATATAAAACTCTAACTTAAAATCTTAACCAGTAATTTTCTAGAATTAATATTAGTAATGAATTTAATGACATTAAAAGATTCACAATTTAGATATTTTGTTTTTATACATGACAACGAATTTTTAATTTAGTTTTATACAATAAAAATATTTACAATAAAGCCTCGATTATCAACAAACTATTATTTCTTGTGCTTTATTATATAAGATCTCTTAATAAATTTAGGGTTTTTTATACGTGTGTAATATTGTATAAGTTAATAAATTAAAGAAGAACAAAAAATATAGCATTTATTATATGTTACATATAGTCTTATTGATGTTTTAATTCTTCCATCTTTACTTTTTACCATGTGCAATATTGTACAGATTAAAAAACTCATAAATATATGTTTATTGAAAAAATATACTATAATTAACTTAGTTAATGTCATGACATTTAAAAAGTTAGTATGATATACTAAGCTTATTCTTATTCAAAGTTAAGTTCCAACTTATACATTAATTATATTTTACTATTTTTTATTAATTCTAAAAGTAAACGAAAAAAGTAATATTTAATTGTTAAATTTTGTAGAAAAACATATATTAAGGACTAATAAATTTTTTTTATGAAATCTTATATATAGAACCGGTGTTGGAGGTAGTATTATTATCAAGTGTTCTTACCTACATTTTAAGGAGTTAAATATAGTAAAAGAATCATTAAAAAATATCTTTTTTGTATTTTGAGATATAGAAATAATGTGTTATTATAATTATTTTTTAATTCTAATTACTTTAACGGGCTCTAAAGACATTGTTTGGCAACATCCATAAAAAAATATAAGACAAACTAAATATCGGTATCTAGATCAAGTTAGGACTGCACACAAAATGAATTGGACTGCATTTGCTCAAATTCAATGTCCAATCCAATAAGAAGGATAGGTACTCAGATTGAATTGGATTTACAACTTTTTACTATGGAATTCGAACCAATCCAATCCGTGAAAAAATGAGTTGGATATGTCGAATTATCTAATATAATAAAAAAATGAAAAAAATAAAAATAGAACATATATAAATAAAAAGTGTGTGATACTATGAAATGTAGCAAAACGGTATAAAACCTAAATATGTAAAAAAAAATATTAAAGACAAGAAATAAACTACTACTTTCTAAACATAATAAAAATCAGAATATTAACACTAAACTTTAAAGTCTTTAACTATGAATCTATGACAAATGACTAAGAAAAATAAAACACAACACAAATCATACAATTATTATTATTTAGAAAAAAATAAAAGGAGTTTTCTAAATATGTTCGGGTAGTTAGATTAATTAAATTTAACTTTCATAAATTTAGTATTCGATTTGTATAGATTGAATTTATATTTTTTTTTTAATCCATTTGAACCACTAATTCAAACCAATTCATTTTTTTAGATTAAATTAGATTAATTTAATCAGATTAATCAAGTTATTCGGAACCATTATCACCACAGGAGCAAGTGTTTAATCAAACAATTTTTTATTTTCTTTTACAAATTAAGCCTAGCTGTGCATTGCACCAGTACTGTACTACTTGTTTTTCAAACATGGAGCATGCTAGGATGCTTCCCAGGGTAATACCCCATTGACTCAGTCTGGTTCTCATGGTTGACTATCTATTACTCCATTTGATTTGGCCATTTAGGGGAAGAAGAAGAGTTTTCATGCTCCTACTTCCCTCTCTCTTTCTTCTTCTTCTTCTTCATTTTCTCTCCCACTTTTACTCTTTATCCCAATACTTGTGATACAGAGAGATGGAAGAAGATGATCATTCACCTCAAATCAAAGGTGTTGTTATAATTTCCCTTCCTCCCCCTGATAACCCCTCTTTGGGCAAAACCATCACTGCTTTCACTTTCTCTGAAAACCCTTCTTCTTCTCGTCAACCTTCTCTTCAACCCCATCAACAGCAAACTACTAATCCCAATTCCCAGAACGATAATTCCCCAATTCGATCTCACCCATCAAATCCTCAGCTTCGATTCTCACTCAGAAGACACTTTTTCAGCTCCCCGTTAAAGCTTTTCTCTTTCTTTGGTATTCTTCTCTTTGCTCTTTTTCTCTATGGCTCTGTTTCTTCATCTACCAGTCAGGAACTGAGTGGGCCCAATAATGATGATGAGAGACCCAGTTCCTTCCTCTTCCCTTTGTTTCCCAAATTTGGTATTTTTGGACAGAAGGATGTCAAACTCAAACTGGGTAAGCATCAAAATGAGAACTTTGTGACGCAGAGAAAAGCTAATGTTGCTCGAGTTGGAGCTGTTGATTCATCCTCTGTTTTTCCAGTTAGTGGCAACGTGTATCCAGATGGGTATGTCGACAGTTATTGTTTTTGTTGATTTAGATGTCAAACACTACGTTTTTCAGCTAAATCGTTAGTGGAAAAAGAGGTGGGAAAAGTTGGAAAGTGTAAATTTATCTTTTTTTGGCTGAGTGCTTTAATAATCAATATATAATTTTTGCTTTAGAGATCTACAGTGACTTGAATAGTAGACTAATGCATTCAAAGGGGATTTTTTTTTTCTTCTGATTTCTTTGATGTAGAAAATTGTTTGAGGTGGCATTATTTCTATTTATGGTAGGATACATTGGTTTCAAAGTTGCTCCCCAGTTTTAACTCAGTAATGCCTTTGTAATCTGTTAGTAATGCATTTCTTCCTCAAAATGAGGATCTGTTAAATGAGTGATGTGGTTTTTGAACTGGCGTTCATGTTGAATAAGCTTCTAAGATACTCCAATTATATTTTTAACTAGAAACTACTGATTTGTAGCTATTCTTTTTCTCTGTATTGCATCTGTATGAAGGCTTGGCAACATGTTTTTCCTTGCAGCTTGTATTTCACACAATTACGTGTTGGAAATCCTCCAAAACGCTATTTTCTTGATGTAGACACAGGGAGTGACTTAACTTGGATTCAGTGCGACGCTCCATGCAGAAGTTGTGCCAAGGTAACTTCTAACTGTGATCTCTGTAGTTTTCGGGAATGGATTCTCCCATTTAACTAATATGTCATGCTCAAATTTCGTGCTTACCTCTCTTGATAGACACTAATGAGTGACTTACTGGCTTTAATGTCTAGTAGGAGAGGTATTGGCAAAAAATTTGAACATGATCCTGTCAAATTAAAATTTAACATGAGAGTATCCAATGATTTGGGCTTCTGAATTATGTATATTCTTTATATTTGTTATTCCACATTCCTCCAGTTAGAGGCATGTAGAGTCTATCTAGTTATTGCCTGATTGGTTTAGCTGCTCATCACCGCATATGAACTTCGAATGAATGTTAAAAAAAGTCTGCTTCCGTTGAACGCGTTTGAGATAGATTGAGCAGAAAATCACAACCATTGACTTTAGTTCGTAACTCATGTCACATTGAATAGAAGCTTAATCAGACGGACACTAAGTGTATCAAGTTACATATCTTTCTCATCATATGATTTAATTGATACAGGGAGCACATGTCCTATACAAGCCAACACCATCGAATCTAGTGCCATCTATGGACTCTCTCTGCTTCGATGTTCAGAAAAATCAGAAGAATGGATATCAAGAAAGTTTGCAACAATGTGACTATGAAATTCAATATGCCGATCATAGTTCTTCTTTGGGAGTTCTTGTTAGAGACAAGCTTCATCTTATGGCTACTAACGGATCCAAAACCATGCAAGATTTTGTATTTGGGTATGAATCCTCTTTTTGCAACTCTGCCTTTTTCATTGAGGCAATATATTTTATGAAAGTGCTGATCCATTCTATGCAATATTTTTGTTGTAAGGTGTGGATATGATCAAGAAGGCATACTGTTGAACACATTGGTGAAAACAGATGGAATCATGGGACTGAGTGGGGCAAAAGTCGGCTTACCTTACCAGTTGGCGAGTAAAGGGCTTATTAAGAATGTCGTTGGACATTGTCTGAGCAATGAAGGAGTTGGCGGTGGATACATGTTTTTGGGTGATGATTTTGTGCCAAAGTGGGGTATGAATTGGATACCTATGTCCTATACTCATACCACGTGAGTACGATTTTCTTACAATTTGCTTCTCTCCCTATTATAAAGTGATTTTGTTTTTCTTTTGGGAAAACTAAAACATTTATACCATACTTCCATATGTTGAAACTTGTTCTCATAATTTATGCTTTATATTGTTTTCATTTGAGAATCTCCATCTTTTAAATGTTTTGTGCATGTCTTTTGACGTGTGCCTTCTTTGTGATATTTTTATTTCTTTTCATCATTCTGTTTGGAGTACCTGCTATTTGTTAATTGTTATTCTGAGATTTGTTCTTTTTGATTTTTAACTTATATGTTACCATATGCAGAGACTTATACCAAGCTGAGATTCTTGGTATTAATTATGGAAATCGCCAACTCAGTTTTGATAGCCAAAGCAAAGTAGGAAAGGTGGTTTTCGATAGTGGCAGTTCTTATACATATTTTACAAAAGAGGCATACTCGGATCTTGTTGCTTCTGTGAGTTTTTACGTCTAACCATCTGCAACAATTGCGTACATTTTTTTTTTTTTTGCAAGTCCGGTAATGAACTCTATGAATTCCTTATTATCTATATATCGCTGCAGCTTGACGAAGTTTCTGGGTTGGGACTCATTCAAGATGATTCGGACGCAACTTTACCTCTTTGCTGGCAAGCTAATTTCCCAATCAGGTTAGAGAAAACTAGCATGACAATCTTTATCATGCTTTTCTTCTTTTATGCATCATGTTATGAAGAAATCAAATAACTTCATTATTTTCTTTCATCTGTAAGTTCACTGATCATGTTATTGAGAAATATAGAAAGTCTATTATTTTGTTGCATTTGCCTGACCAACCTTAACTCTGTTTGGATCAATGTGAAAAACTGAAAGAAAGGGGAAAAAAATTGAAACTTGAATTGAAAAAAAAATGACAGCACAAAAAACTTTGATTCTTTATTTCTACAAGTCGTCTTTGTTTGTTGTTTTCCTTTCATTTTCTCTGCAACCAAAAAGAAAATTGTATCGTTATTCATGTTTTTTTCTCTCTACTTTCTTTCCTTCAATGCCAACAAAGGGTAATAGCATTATTAATCATAATGGAGCAAGCTGTTCTGAAATTTCTGTTACATTTATGCAGATCTATCAAAGATGTAAAGGGTTACTTCAAGACCTTGACTCTTCGGTTCGGAAGCAAGTGGTGGATTTTGTCTAAGTTGTTTCGCATACCTCCGGAGGGTTACTTGATCGTTAGCGTAATTCTCTATTTCTAATTCAACTTTTATTTCCAACAGATTTTGATATTGGCAGGCCTTCTTATGAACTTTTGTGTTGCAGAAAAAAGGAAATGTGTGCTTAGGTATCCTTGATGGTAGCAATGTAAATGGTGGCTCTTCAATTATACTTGGAGGTACTTTCTCACCCTCAAAGAAAATCTGAAAGCTTATTCTGATGCAATTTGCCTGCTACATTTTTCTGATAATTTATATACTTTTTTTAATGTTTTTTTGCCTTTTCAATAGTATAGTATTACTATTATCACTTTTTTTTTTTAATAATTGATAATGAGTAAATGTGACGAATTTGCAGATATTTCATTGAGAGGATATATGGTTGTGTATGACAATGCAAACCATAAAATTGGTTGGGAGGGTGCAGATTGTGGCATGCCCAATAGAAGATTGAGAAATACTCATCACAGTTTCTTCACTGATTCCATCTTATGATCCTCTCCCAAAGTGTTCATAGGATTTTTTTTTCTTTGTTCTTAGTGTTCATAGGATCTTAATAATCCATGTACAGTTACTGCCAAAATATAGTAATTCACTAATTTGGATGAATAAATAGTATCATATACATATTATACACCAAAAACATTTCACCCAGCTGCTAGGATACTTTCTAGTTGTTAATGGAAGTATAAAATATTTTTCAAAACATAGCCATCACATACTTATGTTTTTCTATTTGTTAGTACATGTGTTTTAATTTGCTCTTTAGAAGTCTTTATTATTATTTTAAATTATTTAAAAAGTACGTCAGATTGTTTTTAACTTTTCAAAATAATAAGTGTTTTTATTTTCTTAACTAGTGTGATAAATATTAATAAAAAGAAAACTAATGTCTGAACCAATTAATTTTCATTGGGTTGAGTTGAATTGGTTTTGTAAAAAAAACTTTCAACCTAACTAAGTTCAGTTTGGGTTAAGTTTGGGTTAGGTTGAGTCTTGAGTTGGTGAATAAAAAATTAAAATTATGAAATTATTTTTAAAAATATTTAAAATTATAATAAATTACTTATAACTTGGAATCACTTGTCTATTATTTTGTGATTTCATCTACGTAAATATATAACAAAATAAAAAAAATAGAAAGAAAGACAAAAAGAATAATTATAAATCATGCATAGAAGTTTGACATATAATGTGAAGAAAACGACTATATTTCACTTTAACCAGTTTGGTTTAGCTTGAGTTCAAAATTGGCTAAACTAAGAAGCGAATTAAATCACCTTGGTTTCATCAGTTTTGTAATATTATTAGTTCGGTTTGGGTTGAGTCAAATTAGTGTTTGAATTGGTTCAATTTAATTAGATTATCAAGTTGACCCAACCTAAAACCTACTCCTATTAAAACGATTACATTTGTGTACGTATAGTCTTAAATGCTCCATTTGTGTTTTTTTTTTTATTAAATTTGAAGTTACATTTTTTTTTATTAAATGTATTGTATATAGATTAACCAAAAAATGCTTTGTACATATTTGGAAAATGCTAAATAATGTCTTTAGGGCACTTTTTAAGAAACTAAATGTAGTAAAAAATGTTGGAAGTTGTAATTTTTTGTATTTTCGAGACACAAAATATTGTGTGTTTATGATTAATTTTCTTAATTTAACAAGTGCCCTTAAGATATTGTTTAATAAAACCTTTTATTTTTATATGAACGAGTCTTTATTTTTAGTCTAATCACAGTTATTCTCTTGTTTAAGTCCAATACATCCACATCATAGTAGAATTAACTCTTTCAATAGGGGTTTGCTTCATCTCCAATTAATATGAAAAATGAATGCATATATACGAACTAAAACGAAAAATTAATTCACGTAAAAGGACTAAAATCTATACAGGTTCATTTATTCAAGATTTTATAACACTGCTGCCCATAAACCTAGATGCTAAAGTGAAAAGTTATAATTTATATCTTCTTTTGTGATTCAGTTTGTTTGTATTTTATTAAATCTAAATCTTCCTCCAATTTTCTCCTAAAAATCTTTCTACATTCTAAAGATAAAAATAATTAAATGTTTAAAGATATAAAAACACCTACTTTTTCATTTAATTCTTGCTCTAAAGAATTAGGAAAATTTTGCAAGAAAATATAACAAAACTCTTTATTTTTTAATTTATCATTTTACTCAAATCTAAAACAAACACACACAATTAGAACTTATTAAACAAATAATAAGTAATAGAAAGCTTCTTGAAAAGTACTAGATTTCAATTTATCAATTTATTAAAATTATAAGTGTATTTTATCACTTCTCATTCTACTAAAATGTTCAATCTGACCCTAGAATGCATGTCAATTGATTTATCAAACATTAAAATTCGAAGAAAGTGTGATGTGCTTTCGATTGTGTGCGACGTAAATAGTAAACCCTATTTTTTTTATTTATGGTAAAATTTATAAACTGTCTACTAACAAAAACTAAATCTAATGAGATAAGACTCAAATTTATGACCTCGAAGTCATGGGATTAAGCATGCACCGTCCAAGCCGCTAATAAATCGTATTATTATAAGGGTTTTGTCTAAGGGTAATGATTAAGTAACTCATGAATGAAAATTTTGTATTAGAAAACGTAGAATATTTAATGCTACGAAATTATTTTTAATTTATTTTAAATACAAATTTTCTATTCATAAATTGTTTAACCATTATCCATAAGAAAATGGATAGCCAAACCCTTATTATAATAAGGAGCTAAGAAGAAATTAAGAAAACCAAATAATCTTCCTTATCCAAAAAAAGGCCCAAAAAAAAAATTGAAAGTGGAATGGAAGAGAACAATAGCAGCATGATCTGCAACACAAACCCAGCCACATTGGAGGCGCCGCCGGAAAACGACGTCGTCGTCGTGTCCCCTGAAATCATTGATCTCCATAACTCCTCTGAAGACCTCGACTCCTCTGTCCCCAACCAAACGACGCCTGAACCCGCCGTTCCGTACTCCCCTGACTCTTCCTCCGAACACCCCACCTCCGTCATCGCTCGACCCGACCCGGGTCCACCTCAGCGGAAACGGCGCCGTCGTAAGAAATTCTTCACGGAGCTCAACGGGGCCGCGTCGCTCGCGAAGAACCGGCGCAACGAAGCAGGGAAAGATTCTAGCGCGGAAGCCCAAATCGCGATATCAGTTGGGTTTCCGGTGGATTCGCTGACGGAGGAAGAGATCGAAGCGAATGTGGTGTCTACAATCGGAGGGTCGGAGCAATCGAGCTACATCTTGGTGCGGAACCACATTCTGGCACGGTGGCGGTCCAACGTGTCCACGTGGCTGGCCCAGGACCGGGCTCTATTCTCCGTGCTGTCCGAGCAAAAGGATTTGATCGAATCCGCTTACCGGTTCTTGTTGGAGCACGGTTACATCAACTTCGGTATTGCGCCGGAGATAAAAGCCGCGAAGTTGAAGTCTTTCGATGGATATGAAAGAGGAACGGTGATTGTTGTGGGTGCTGGGCTTGCGGGCTTGGTTGCTGCTAGACAATTGATCTTCATGGGCTTCAAAGTCGTGATCTTGGAGGGCAGGACCCGACCCGGTGGGCGAGTGAAGACCAAGAAGATGATGGGGGATGGTGTTGAGGCTGCAGCGGATTTCGGTGGAAGTGTCCTCACTGGAATCAATGGGAACCCTCTTGGGGTTCTTGCTAGGCAAATGGGTTTGCCACTTCATAAGGTTAGGGATATTTGCCCTCTTTATATGCCTGATGGGAAACCTGTTGATTCTGAGATTGATTCTAGGGTTGAGGTTTCCTTTAACCAATTGTTGGAGAGAGTTTGTAAGCTTAGGCAGGCCATGATTGAAGAGGTTAAGTCTGTAGATGTTCCCTTAGGGACCGCGCTGGAAGCTTTCCGGCGGGTTTATAAGGTTGCTGAGGATAAGGAGGAAAGGATGCTGTTGAATTGGCATCTTGCAAATTTGGAGTATGCAAATGCTACCCTCATGTCTAACTTGTCCATGGCTTATTGGGATCAGGATGATCCTTATGAGATGGGTGGTGATCATTGTTTTATTCCCGGAGGGAATGAGGTATTTATTCGCGCCTTGGCCGAGGATCTTCCCATTTTCTATGGGAGAACTGTGGAGTGCATTAAGTATGGGTGTGACGGGGTGATTGTTTATGCTGGTCAGCAAGAGTTCCGCGGGGATATGGTTCTTTGTACCGTGCCGTTAGGTGTGCTTAAGAAGGGATCTATTGAGTTCATCCCTGAACTTCCTCAGAGGAAGAAGGATGCAATTCATAGGTTGGGGTTTGGATTGCTAAATAAGGTTGCAATGTTGTTCCCATATAATTTCTGGGGTGGTGACATTGATACTTTTGGTCATTTGAGTGAGGACTTGAGTATGAGAGGTGAGTTCTTTCTGTTTTACAGCTACTCCTCTGTTTCTGGTGGTCCTCTGCTAATTGCTCTAGTTGCCGGGGAGGCTGCAATTAGGTTTGAGATGATGTCGCCAGTGGAGTCTGTCAGACGGGTGATGGGCATTCTAAGGGATATTTTTAATCCAAAGGGAATTGTTGTTCCGGACCCTGTTCAGGCCGCCTGTACTCGGTGGGGAAAGGATCACTTTGCATACGGATCTTACTCTTACGTTGCTGTTGGATCATCCGGAGATGATTATGATATTCTTGCAGAGAGCGCTGGAGATGGAAGAGTGTTCTTTGCCGGTGAGGCAACTTGCAAACAGTATCCTGCAACAATGCACGGAGCTTTTCTTAGTGGAATGAGAGAAGCTGCCAACATTTTGAGAGTGGCAAAGAGGAAGTCTTCGATGCTAATTGAATCAACAAGAAATACCACCCAGGAAAATGATGACTTGGACAAATTATTTGAGAAACCAGACCTTACATTTGGGAGCTTTTCTGCATTGTTTGATCCAAAAGTGAATGATCCTGATTCTAGTTCTTTACTGAGGGTTAAAATCGGAGGAGCCATCTCAGACTTCGGCTGTCTTTATCTTTATGCCTTAGTTTCGAAGAAGCAAGTCGTTGAGTTGAGTCAAGTGGAGGGAGACAAGAACCGGGTGATAATGTTAAACTGCAATTTTGGTGTGAGTTTGGTTGGAAGAAAGGGTTTAAGTAGTGCAGCTGAATCTCTTATTGCCAACATAAAACTGTCAAGACCCAACCATAATGAAGCGGAAAATGCTCTGGTGCTTTAGTAACCATCAAATAGAATAGAACCCTCCTTGCTCTTTTTAATTCTATCCAACTTATATCTTCAGATAGATGTAATTAGTTTCTGACCATTTTTTTCACTCATTGTTAGCCATTTTCCCAACGATGTCCCATAACGAACAAATTGAAATGTAAGTGCAGATTTTCTTCCTTATGATTAATTATCATTATGAATGTATGGATGTCTAGTTCTTAGATGGTTAGCTATATTACTCAAGAACTGTTTGAAATCTTCTATTCCAAACTCAATGATCGAAGTGTGTTTATATGCTTGTCTGGACAACAAACAAGGTTATGTAATTTTGTCATGGTGTTTGCTAACATCTCTGAATAAGAGAAAATTTACAATTAATGAAGTAACCTCGAAGATAGTAAAACTGTTCTTAATATGCTGCATTTGCAAGCTTTTGCGTAGCCAATGTCTGACTCCTTGGCGCATGTGTGCCAGTCTTGTAATACTTGTTGAGTTTCGACGTCTTTATCAATTAAGATTCCATGCCAATAGAAAAAAAAAAAAAAAAGTCCATATGAATTAGTAAGCATGAGTGCACGATGTTGCTTGAACATTAGCTTGGCATTTATTTATTTGTTTTGTATTGGTATTTGTTTAATTAAAATGTAAATTTCACAGTATACTTTTAAGTTGGGCTACGGATTCTGTAAGAATCATAGGAAGCTAGCAGATATAGAGATTTTAAACACATATTAGTGTCCCAAAAATACTTATTTCTATACTTTTTTTTTTTACATAAGCCTTGTAGCTCACCTTTTATACTTAAAAACATGCCAGTTGATACCCAAATGTGTAATTTTTTTTCTTTATCCGAGGTAAACCCAATCCAAACAGAATTGTGAACCAGCAAGCACACGCTAGCAATTAATAAGACTTTTTGTAGGAACATCTGACTCTCATAACAGAAACAAGCACCAGAATTATTGACCAAGAAAAAAAGCGCCAGAATTTATCAATAAGCATCTTTTAAGCAGATGATGAATATATTCTGTGTGCATTCGTAAATGATAAAAAAAATCATACAAAATGTTCAGTGGTAAATCATAGAATTAGTGGTAATCAAAATCCTCTCGTCTGGACATAGTTTCATCGCTACAAAACCTTGTAGTATAGATATCGGTTATAACCAAAGCAAAGCAGGATCTCAACAATGATACTTGATACAAAGGATTGAACAAGTTGGCTTCAAGCCAATTGCATAAGAAATTGAAAATTGTAAATATTATATGAAAAAATAACTAAGTACGCAGATCGATCTAGCTGGACATCTTGACCTGATCACTAGACTGTAGAGCTTGAGAAGCGAAAAATCTAACGTCTACATCCGGATCTTCACTGAGCTCAACCAGACAGGGACGGATGGTAGTCTCCACAACCTTAATTGTTCGCATGGAAATTAGTTATTAGTTATGAAATATTAAAAGAAATGTTGCATTCTAGCATCAAAAAGAAGAAGAAATGCTGCATTTGTATGCAAGCTTTATAGTTCAGACTTCAGAAATCCACATTGTTATAATCAGAGCAACTCTGAGAAGATAGAACCTTAAATAGAAGGTACTTACAGACTTATCAACAATTGGAATGAGAGACTGCAACACTTTAGCGACATTGAATTTGATATTGGGTACCCTGCAAGACATGATATGAGCACAGATAGGTTCGAATAAAGTTAAACAGTAGGAGTAAGGAACAAGCAATTTCACCTATCTTTTGACGCATTAATGACTAGAGGAAGCAGTTTCGAAGTAGTAATTTCAGAGCCCAAAACAGGGCCTAGCAGAGAAATTGCTTGTAGAATTGTCATCCGATACAGATAATGCGAATCCGTAACCATGTCCAAAACCTGTAAAGGATATGATACTTGTTTAGATGAATCGTGAATGCCACACCAATCATATTTGGATGTTTGGTTAAGATTTTCACTACCCCAAACACACTTCTATTAAAATGTGACTTTCATCCGGGGTGCTTTGAAACATGTGAGAGTAAACATCAATTATTCTTTACCAAAAAAAAAAACCTCAATTATTAATATAATTTTGGAATCTGTGTCATATACAAGCAAAGCTTAACCAAACATACACTTTAGTATGAGCATCCAGGACGTAGTTTGAAAAAGCTCACAATAGTAAGAAAAGTGTCAATTGAAAATTTGTAACATAAGAAAATCTTCAGAACAGTTTATTTAAGTTGATAGAATTTTTCCTTGAGCATCACCAGTCCAAAACTAGTGATTCCTTTATACTTAATCCAACATAGTTCCCCAAATGAACCCAGGTAAGGTAACATTTGTTCAACCTCCGGCACTGAAAGCATAAAATCCAAGGTCCGTTATTAATAAATAGTCTTATTTTGTCTGTCTCGCAGACAATGAAGCCACCACATGCATGATACAGGCTTCAGACACCCAGTTTTGCCCAGGTCAGCAATTTTCTTTTCAAATTAATAATACAAAGAAATATAATAAATGTAAGGTTTCATGATGCATTTGATAATTCACTTTAGCGCTAATGCGCTATTCAAAAACTTTTTTTCATGACCTAAGAAAAGTTAGGCGTTCATAAAGGCCCTACAAGTTGGAGTCAAAATTTTCAACTTCAAACACTGGTTTAGAGGATGTTTGACATCTGGACGATATCTCGGGTATTGGAATTTAAGGTAAAATATACTGCTGATATACATCAAGAAAATAAGTTAAAAACCTGAGGAATAATGTGCTGCATCGCCCATTCTGGTCCAAATTCTTCTGCTAAGCGTTTGATATTATTAGCAGCTGCATCACGGATTGAGTAGACCTACAACCATAACCAATACAGTTGATGAAGGCAACACGACGTATTTATTCTAAATAATGACAACTTGTGCAGCACAGATGGAAAATAACTTGTTTTCAATAAAATAAATTTCAAAAATAGGGGGCATCAGGGTAGAACTAATTTGATGTTCTCCACAAACCTTGTCCTTTAGCCATTGCATGCAAAGAGCTCCGAGCTTATCATCAAAAAAACCAACACCCAACTGACTTGCCAATAAGGGTATGTATTCTATAATTGCAAGTCGAACTCTCCAATGCCGATCCTCAGCAAGCTCAACTATAGCTGGTAACAGAGACTGAGATAACAGATCAATACCAATAACCTGCAATCAAAATGTACATTACAAAGCTTCAATAGATAGAATATTAACGTTGGAAATGTACATTGCCATTCTTATAGAATATTCCATTTTAAGCCTCAAACCTGGTTCACTTGATCAAGCTTGCTGATAATATTTAACCTGACATCAGGAAACTCATCTTTCAAAAGAGAAAGGAATATAGGGAGAAGTTGCTCAATTGTCGCATCCTGCAACAATCATGAAAATATTACAAGAAATAAACAAAACATGTCATCTTTGATGAAAAGGGATGATGTTAAAGAGAAAATTATAGATGATAAACTATGATTTTAAACACAACTATAATCTTTTTAAAAATATAACTCTTATTAAAAATCAATTTCCTATCTTAAAAAATATTATGCAAGATAAAAATTTGTACAAAACAGAGTCGTGTAGCCATAGTTCAAGAGATTGAGGTGGGTGGTGAGGGATCAAGCTCATATTAATCTTATGGCAACAACACTCATTTACATAAAAGTAAAACACACAAAAATGATATAGTATTAATTAACATGCAAAAGAAATTTATTGTTTCACAAATGTTATTATTTTATACAACTTACTGATTACTGAGGGAAATTTAAAATACGTAGTGGACCAAGGATACATATGTCCGGTACAAACTTCAAGGTTACAGAGGGCATATGCCCCAAGTCCTAACATATGTTCGATCCACCACCAAAAAGAAAGCAGAACAAAATATAGTTAACCATCCCACAAATTCAAATTTATCACCAGTCATAAACTAGGAAAGACTTTCTTCATGCTAACCATTGATACATATAATAACCTAAGCTCTATGATTGTTCTCTCTTACAAAAGATTTGGCTAGAGTAGTTACATTTTTAAATGAAATAGTTTTATGTCCGTATAACTTATGTGCTTCAATAGAAATTCATACCTTCCCTAACACTGGTGCCATTCCCATTATAACAGAAGCCAATGCTGAGCGAACATGTTGAGATGAATCTGTCGATAACTCCTATAGCAGAAAATTTTGATCAGTCATTAAAAATTTAACATCTTCAGACGTCAACACTGGACAAGTATCAAAATGTTAACTTGCAAAAATCCTAAGTTATTATTGGTATTGCATACCTTCACACATGGTAAAATATGCTGAATAGCAAGTTCAGGATTTAATATGCGGGAAAATTTAGTCACTTTCCCAGCAGCAGCAATACGTACTTCAGCCTCATTATCACGCAGCAGCCGAACATATGCAGGAACCAATTCCGACCTACAAATGCATCATCGTCATTATAGAGAGACAATTAGAATCTGGGAAATAAATACTACCTACATCCCTGTATATAAGACCATTAATAAAAACACACAAGAATTAAGAAAGTTGGATAACTTAGTTAAACCTATTAAATTTGCCAAATAATTTGTATTCTTTTCCAAAAGTACCCTTCAACTTATTGGAACTAATAATACTACTCTCTTTCATCTTCCCCAATTATTACTAGAGAAAGAATTTTTAGAAAGAATTTTTCGATCTTATTTAGTGTCTTTGGACTACACAAAAGTAGTTGAGAAATAAGGGCAATTTAGTGAAATAATAATAATTATGCACAAACTTTTGGAAAGGATTTTATAAAAAGGACTAAGAATCTTTTTTTTCGTAGAGGGTCTTTTATATAGGGATGGAGGTAGTACATTTTAAATCAAGTCACAGATCATGAAGAAATTAATTTGCAGTCAAAACATCTATACACTTGATCAAGAAGCATAAGATTTTTCTGACCAAGTGAAGAATTTGTATTAGTTAACATCAACTTCAGAAACAGATTTTCAGATAGCACCAGTGGAAAAAACTAATGTAGGAAAATCACAAAAATGAACCAATCATTTAGCAGGTAGGAAAGGTTACCTGGTGGGCTCAGGACCAACAGCTTCACAAAGCTCATACAGTTGATTGGCAACCATGTAGCGAACACGCCATGACTTATCCTAAACAAGAATTAATTCAGCTGTTACAAATTGTCATTTTTTATTCCAATTTTTGGTCAATTAAATGCAGTAAATCATCAAGCCAACAGGTACAACATGCATAACTCCCCACCTAATAGTTTTAATGCTCAATATACCTGAGAAAAATTGACTATGACAGGAAGAATATGTGCCACACAATCTTGAGGCTCCAACAATTTTCCAAGAGCTGCACAACCCTCAACAGCAAGTAGCCGAACAGAATCTTGATCTGCAAGAACAAGGGTCAAGAAGCATTATTTATTATTTAATTAATATATGTAAATTCAGCAAGACATTTATCATACTGGTCAGTCAAATATACTGACAATGCCTTCAGTTTCTGACAAGGAAAATAAACTAATTCAAGAATAAATGAAACTTAAATGTCTCATGTGAATCATCAACAACATCATGGTTTTGGAGCAGCAATGTCGGAATGATAATAACAATAAACAAGAAAAATTAATCCGAATGCAATTTTTTTACTAATATTATCAGCAAAGATGTTTTGCATATATCCCTGGATTATGTGGTATGTGAATGTTCACTTGAGAATTTCCATTATCCGTTTTTACACTCTGACCTGTTAGGAATTAAATACACTGGCATAATTTCCGGGAATCTAACATGAATAGAAACTAGATATGACCAGATGATAGCTATTAGACATGATTCAGAATCAATTCTGGTATTTTATGGACTACAATGAACATATTTTATAAATAAATCAATTGTCTAAGACTCCAAAAATGTCTTGATGACATTCCAATGATCCAATCTTCTTTTTTCTTTTCGGTTCCGTTGTTGTTGATCTTCTGAACTTAAATAGATCTAATTCCCAATTTACATGGAGTGATCACAATCAGACACAAATCTCATTATCTAAGTCTTATCTGGTGGAAACAGAGTGTTCTCAGAATATCATCAACAGCCAGTCAGCTGAACTTAAATAGATCTAATTGTCACGTTTATCATAAGGTTTAGCCTACTTTTATTTAACTGATTCATGACGAGGTACTGGAATTAGTCATATCAAGTTCACATACCATCCTGTGTGAGATCCTCAAACACAGACATGATATCAGATTTCAAGTGAGCAGCTTCAACAGTAGCAGCAAACTTTCCCAGGTTGGTTGCAGCAGATCTCCTAACCATGGGCATATCATCTTGACACAGCTGACCATATATGGCTCTCAGCTCAGTCTTCAACGCCTCTGATGCACTAGGGTAAGCAATATGGAACAAGCCACATGAGGAAACTCGTGCCGTGAACCACTCACCAGCAGCCAGCCTCTACAAGTTGGAGATTATAAAAAGCAAAATGAAAAATACAATCTCACCACAATCTGTTCTATAATAACATCAGGAATGAAAATAAAAAATAAAAAAATCAATGCAATGCAATGCATCGATGTACTACCTTAACTAAAGGAATGAAGTGTTCAACCAAGTCTTGTTCTCTCATCTGAGCTCCAATTCTACAAAGTGACTCCACTGATTTGTCCCTGACACATGTTTCCTCGACGGTGCAGAGAGTTTCCAACGGAGGAAGCAACACATTGGCATGCTCTACGCCACCAACGTAGGGAATGAACACACCTAATTCCTCTGCCATTGCGAGAAGCACCTCATCGTCATCGTCGTTGTTCTCGCTGAGAAAAGGAATCAGCTCCTTCCTCGTCCTCTCCTCGCCGAGAGCGCGGGCGATAGTGGAAAGCCTGCGGATCGAGTTCAGCCTCAGCTGAATGTCATCGTTCTTCAACTCGTCGATCAAAACCGCAATCGGATACAGAGGTTGATCCACCATAGCCATGTCGTATTGCTAGATCCTCGAAACTGCAACCGGAAACGAGTTTGAAATCGATTATTCCAAACACAAGACGATAAAATAAACCAAAAAAATGGAAATCTATGATATGCTTGTTGATCTGAAGCAATGAACCTTAATACAGCGAGAAATTCAGAGAAATTAAAACAGGAAAATGTTGCGGAAAGAGAGGGAAGGAGAAGTGTTGCACCTGAAGGATTGAACGATGGAGTAGAATGAGAATATAGCGGATCGGAATCGGATCTGCTGTTTGGAAAGAGAGAAAAATAGTTTTTATAATTTTCCCAGGAAATTCACCATTCTCGAGGGTGAAACTGCTTCGTTTGGCTTGTATCTGATTGTATTGTTCATCATTGGCTGAAGATTTTCAAATCAAACTTGGACCGAATCCATTGGGTCCGACCCGAAAACCATTACGGGTTATACTTTATTCTGTTTTTTTAATTAATCAATTAATCAATACTCAAAAAATTATTTTAGCTAAAAAAATATTTTAAAGTGATCTTTAGAACTTAATACAGAAAATATGACACAAAAAAAAATGGAGGCCACTTTTTATTTTTCATTTGGTATTTTTCGGTAATATTTTTTTATATTTTTTGCTAACTAGTCTTATAGTATTATTATTTTTTGGTGGAGTACAATGGAAAGAAAGTCTTATAATGTTTAATATTACTGAAAAATATTTGATAAATCATTCTTGCATAATTCTTTTGAATAAGTATTTTTACTAACTCTTTTTAAAAAAAACAAAAGTATATTTACTAACAAAATTCGTGTGCCTCCAAACAATCTCAAGTAATTTTCCAAACACTTTTTGGGAGTGATAATCAAACTAGTATATAGATAGGGTTTGATAAACGTGTTTGAAGAAAAAAGAATATTGTGTATTGTTTTATGTTTAGCACAGCAGTCAAAAAGGAATAGAATAGGACACACCGAGGCAAATGAACAGGACAATTTGACTCTATTGAAAAGGGGAACGAAAGAGAACATAACGCACATATAGAAAAATTATCATTATTTTCATTGAGTTATTTTTTATTAACAAAATAATATACGTTTAAATTTCTTAACCCTTATATTATTTTTTGACTAAAAAATCATTTTTTAAAAAAATACACAATAAAAATATATTCAACATAATTTATATTTAATAACTATTTTTAAAAATATATTTAGTAATTGAATTTAACGTGAGAAGTTTGTATTAAATAATTTAATTTTTTTATAAAATATTAACAAAAAATTAATAAATTTTAAAATTATTATTTATTTATAGTCATAATTTTTTAAAAAAAAATATAATATTTATTTTTTATTTAATTTTATATTTTCTATCAAATAAAATAAAATTTCTAATCAAAGAGCTTTAGCTCAAATGGTCATGTACCAAGTCATAAGGCTTGGAAGCAGGAGGTCCAAAGTTCGAACCTTGGCAGAAGAGAATAGTTTAGTTTAGAGTGTGTAGTGGGTGTGAGTATTTGCCTATAAATAAAAGTTATAAGTTTCGAGACTTGTGGGCCTTATGTCCCATCTCGGCTTCATCTCATATGTGTTTGGCACAATTAGCTTATAGTTTATGAAAAGTAGCTTTCAATAATTATTTTCTATTTTACCCTCTAGTCATTTATTACATGTTTACTCTATCAAATAATTTATTACATGTAATTATTACTTGTCATTTTAAGTCATTTAACAAATATAAGCTCCCTAATAAGCTAATTTTACCAAACATCTCTACTCAATTATAAGTCACAAGTCATAAGCTATAAGCTACAAGCTATAAACCATAAGCTACAAGTTATAAGCTATAAGTCATAAGCTATAAGCTATAAGCTAGTTTTACCAAACAGAGCCGAGCCTTATCTTAATTAGGTCTCACCGTGACTCACACACGTCAAGATTTGTGGGGTTTGTGTGTGGTACTCGACAACACACATAAGACCCAACATACAATATAATAGTTGTTCAGTACCCATTAAGTTGATTCTCCTTTGTCATCAATAATGACTCATGATCGACCACGTTCAACCGACAAAATTTTTTTAATTTTTTTGTGAAAGTACTTTTACTTTCTCTCAATTGTATTATAAATACCCGTCTTCCCCTCTTTATCTAGACATAAAAGGCTAGACTTATTCTAGGGTTCTCGTGTCAGACCACACCACCTCCACGATTTGAGTTTGAAAATTATGTATGAAACAACTTTACATTAAACTTAATTTTCACCTAACTTAAGTTTACAAAATTAAGTTCATTCAAAATTAATTTTGCAAGCAATCATCGACAAACACACATTAAACAATTTACAATCCAAAATTTAAATTAAAAGAAAAAAAACAGCTTAACCTTCAATATTATTTTTCCGGTTTACAAAGGAAATTACGACACGAGAGATTGAACATGTACCACACACCCATATACATAAGTTCTTGTCAATTGTGCTAGCTTTACAGGACAGCTTAACCTTCAATATGAATACATGCTTAACCAAAGTTATTTCTTAATCGATTAATTTTCTTTTTAAAATTATCAATTTTTTCATAAGAAAGTAGTACAATCGGGAATGAAATCTCGTATCCACACACGCATATTCTCATGCACTCACCAACTGAACTACACTAGAGCTTTTTAAAGTTGTCTTTTTTTATAGAAAAGTACAGCAATCAGGGATCAAACTCCGTACCACTCACATATCCCTATATATTTATCAACTGACCTATATGACTAAGACAAAATTGTCATTTAACAAGTGAAAAAAATAATTAAATTTTTAAAATAATTTAAACCGACACATGATCAGCCGCAGTTTCCTTCGGATCGCAAGGTGGTGCAATTTATATTTAATGGTACAAGTTTGATGATTAGGATTCCTACCCATGGCAATGCAAGAAAAACTTTATACTAACAATAGTAATTTTTTTAAAAAAAAAATGCTGCTTACACATTAAGTTATATAATATGGCATTATATATAATAGGTGAATATAAAATATTATATATGTAAAGACTCCCTGATTAATACCCCCATAAATAATCTGTTTTTGTCCAAGAGAAAAAAGATATCTTAGGAGCCGTTTGGTTTGCGTTTTCATTTTTTGTTTTCAATCTGTTTCCTGTTTTCTGCAATTTTACAAAGGAAAAACTGAAAATACTGAAAACAGAAAATAAAAATGCAAATCAAACGGCCCCAATTCAGAAATTTTTTTATCCTCAAGTTATAGTGAACACAATTTAGAATTCAAGACATTGAGATACATACGCATACACACTGAATATTAAAAGCATTTAAGAAATAATTATATTATAATTAATATACAGAGAAAAGGGACAGTTGTTGATTTAACAATAAGCACCTTGGCTGAAAAGTCAATAAAGAATGTTGATTAACAAGAAGAGGAGCATGTTTGGTTTACTTATTAGCTCCCTTAAGAAAACTTCCAAAAAAATCATTGAAAATAAGCATTACCAAACATGCACTCACCAATACATATTTTGACTCTGATAAAATTTTGCTGTTGCATATATCAATCTTTGAGAGTGAAACAATTAAACAACCTGTTCCAACCAGATGTTACTGGTGCATGCTGTTCAAGAGGATCCTTAAACTTTGCTTTCTCACCTAATTCTTCAAAAGAATCCACAAGGTTCTGAAGCCTTGCCACAAATTCAATCAGAAGGGATGTAAATGTTGCTAGAGATAGTGAACTTGCACTTTCATAGGTTTTTGATTCTTCCTCTTTTGTCACTGCATCTGCGTTAAACGAAATATGAGCCGGCCAAGATATTTGTTTCCTGAACATGTTTTCCTCGCCAAACACTCCGGGAACAGCGGGATTTGTGTCCGGCGTAACGTGACCTTGCCAGTTACTTGGAACTTGGACTGCTCTGAGATCAAGGACGGCTTCGCTGAGAGACTTGTACTCCAAGAAATGTCTTTCGTCGTTGATGTTCAAGAGGTCTTGCTGATCGCCCTCCTTTCTTGGCCGGCTTCCGATTTCCCAGCTCTCTGAATTCACAAGGAGGAAAGATTTTTTATCGATCTTCTGTTGCAATTCTTCCGCCGCCTCGTGGACTTCGTACAGAATGTCTTCCTGGCCCAGTTTCTCCATCTTTTTAACTTTGTTGCCAAGTTCTCGAAGAATTTTCGCCCCTTCAGAACCAACCTTCTGAAGCTCGCTTCGAAAAACTTGTCTCTTCTCAGCTGGAGCCTATTCACATGTGTATTTGCATAAGATTGGAAAACTAAAAAGAAGAAAGCAGCCAAAAGTCTTGAGAAGCAGAAATTGAACTAACAATTAGAAAGTTTCATAATCTCAAGAGAAAGAACTTCAACAAAGAGAGAGAAAGAACTACAACAAAAAGAGAGAAAGAATGTAAAGGATGCTTTAAAAGTTTACTTCCATGAAACAGAAACAGACTCCTTGTTTATCTGTTACTGTCTTGATGGAAAAATAGATTTAAGGAAGGGGAAAAAAAACAGTCATATACAGAAATCTTTAAGATTAAGACTCCCACGGCATCTCTCATTAGGCACAATAAGAATTTTCTTAAGTTTGAGACTGAAGTGGTTAATATTGGATAACAAAGGGTGCAGATGAGAGGAAGCAATAATCTTGAGATTTTGGGCCAAAGGGGTTAGCAGTGGATTAAGAAGGATGAAGCTAAATTTCAGGGTGGCAAAGTAGTTTATTCCAAGAGTCATTTCTTGTAACATGATTCAATAAATTACCAATTATTATTTAAACCAAAGACAAATCATCACAAAGTAAATCCCATATATTCCCAAGCAAACACAAATGTTTAAAATGAAGATTCAAATGCTTTCTAACAGAGAAGTTGCCAGATAAATACCTGTATTTCAGAAAGTATACATCCATGCATAGCCATGACTGTAAATGCGCAATGCCTTAGCGCCCCACTTACTTTCACATAATTCTGCCATGGATAGTTAAGCATTCTGTAGCGACCATGAGGCGGCTCCCAAACAGCAAAACCCATCTTCAATCACCAGTACACAACAGTAAGTCAAAAAGATTATCAACAAACTTTTTATGAAACAGACAGAAAGCTTAAGTAGATAATACCAATGCATCCTCTGTGCTTGTAGACTCAACAGCTGATCTGTAGCCACTGTAAACCACGTCGTCCGCAGCTTGGTACGTCAGAATTTTCGAAGGCACCCTCTCATATTCGACACAATTGAGGTAGTTATTGACAACACCTGAGAAGAAGCATAACAGAGTTATTCAGTATTCAGCACAGGAAATAAGATTATGAAGCAACGGACGTAAAATCGATACATGTGTTGGAAACACTTATTCTCAATAAATAATCACTTATTTTTTAAAAATTCTCTCACGAAACTCACAAAAATAAACTATTATTTCTTCACTTGATTTGGAAGAGCTTATACGTAGCTAATAGAAAAAGCTTATAGATCTATATAAGTTGTTTTTGGCTTATTTTCATAAGTTTCATGGAGAAGCTCACTAGAATAAGTTGTTTGTAACTTGTTCAAGTAACTTTCATAATTTTACCAATAAATAAGTTTTCATTTGATATGAGTTTTCATTTGATATGAGTTTATCGAATAAGTGCTTAAGTTGTTTATTTGAACACATATGTAATAATAAAGAAATACCGTAGACAACCTTCTAGTGACGCTGCAACGCCCATGAAGTTTTTCGCCACAAGATTATGCAGATCTTCACCAGCCCAGATAGGATATATCAATACATTCACTCCCAAAGATACAGCAGCACCAATTGCAATTAGCAAGAATCTATTTGTAGCCGTTTGAAAAAATTCTCCGGTTCGATACCCAGATACAGTAACGTAGCAATAGGTGATCAAGAACACGCGGAAACCATATTCATACGGCTTCATTGTTGGGTATAGTTTTATATATGAGACACAAAATCCTACCAATCAAGCATCACACTGTCAGAAAACAAGGCATAAACCACACCAAAGAACAAGAGGGGATCAAATGACTCTGTTTGTTTTCACATTGGTATAGTATAAACCTAGATTCATTTCAACACAACCAAGAGTAGATTCTACGTTTTGGATTCACATTTAGCCTATCTTAACGTGTAACCAGACACGCACGGAATCTTGATCAAAGGGAATGGAGGTAATTTAAAAAAAATAAAAAAGTAAAAACACACCTACACTGAAGATGCTAACAATTACTACGAGTACTTCATATTGTCCGGCCAGTTTTGATAATGCTGCCATTGCTAAAGCAATTCCTCCAGCTGACAAAGTCCCCAATCCTCTGTTAAACCCTTTGCTAAGAGTTGCCCCTGCAGGAGAACAATGTGATAAATCATTTCTTATTTCTTATAAAGGTTGATACGAAATTACTAATGCTAGTTTTGACCCAATGGAAAGCATGAAACTTGGAATTTACAAACTAAGGGTGTACTTAGTCAACAATTTATGATCAAACTAATCAATTTCATAATAGACATTGTATATGAACACTATAATAGACTGTATATTGCTTGTCCAACATTACTCGCGCTGATTTAGGCTAGTTTGGCCCAATCTCATGCACACGAGACCAGCTCATTTCCTGTCCTATGTTACTCCCATGAAACTCAATTTGGCCTACAAACCCTCTTAGAATATGTGAACTAGGCAATGTGCAAATTCAATGTTTTGAAATACTACAAAATTTACGTTTAATAGAACCAACGAAGCAAAATATTTTGAATTAATACACAAAATGGTCCTGACTCCTGACTTTGTAGTTATCAGTCATTTTAGCCTCTGACTTTACTGAAATTAAGCTTTAGTCCTTGATTGGACTAAATTGGATGACATTTTATAAAAGCATGGACTAAAAATTAATTTTCAAGAAAGTCATGAACTAAAATGACTGATGCATACAAAATCAAGGACTATTTTGCTATATCATTTCATATATTTTAATCAATTATGCTCTAGCTAAATTTTATCTAAATACTACCATACTTATATACTACAGTACATCCGTTGAAGAGAAGTGGCCACTTGAAACTAAACATTGGCAATAACTTGGTCTCGGAAAAAACTTGATATGATCAAATGCTACACTTTTTGTTTGGTAATTGATGCAACATTTGTGTAATTGTACTACTACCAAATTAAAGTCACGTGTAATTTCTTTACCAAAAAAAGGGGTTAAATTGAATTGATTATTTGGTCCCTGCACTTGTCATTCATTTTCGTCTTTGTCTTTATACCTAAAAAATGTTTCTTTTAGTTCTTATAGATGCCTCAGTTAGCCAAATTAGTCCCTTCATCCATTCTTTTGTTAGTCCATGTATATTTTCGTTTTAAAAATAATTTTGAGTTAAACAAAAACTAATGTGGCAAGGGTGAAAGGAAAAGCATAGAGACTAAAACGAAAAATTAATCAATGTATAAGGATAATAACTAAAACCATATATTTTTTTATTCATAGGAAAGTAGTACAACCGAGATTTGAACCTAGTACCCACACACGTACATCCTCGTGCTCTCACCAACTGAGCTACATACGTATAGGGACTAAAACATACAGATAATACAAATATTACAAATATAACCATTAAAAAAAATAACGTCAGTCATTCATGTGTGCACTATGGCTCACAAAGGTTCCTTGTTTCCGTTAGCCACATAAAATGGGATTAACGGCGTTAGCATCTATACTAACGATAAGGATAAGGACCAATCTGGGAAAGAAATTGGCATGCATAGGGACTAAATATTTTTTAAGTATAGATACTAAAACGAAAAAGAGCGACAACAATGACAACTAAAGGACCAAGTTATCAATTTAACCAAAAAAAAAGAAACTGTAATTTCACCACCTAATAAGTGGTTTTTTTTCTTTTTTATTTTTTGTTGTCAGTTAATAAGTGGTATAATTGCTAGATTAAATAATGAAAATAATGCTAGAGTAAAGGAAGGAAGGAGGGTAAAACCTATGCTGAATTCAAAGACAACAACGACGGTGAGAATGGCCCAAACGGAGTACCGACTAACATCTTCAAACGGTTTTTTGAGGAAAATCAGAAGCGAAATGAGGATAAGAGCGAGTCCCATTTTCGCCGCGAAGATAATCTTCCTTGGATCAGAACGCCCCATATCCCACGCTCTCGCAGCCACGCGCTTCGACATTTTCCACGCGCCCACGATCCCGTCGGAGAACGCGCGGTAAGAGCAACATCGCCTTCTCGGCGCGTAATCCTCTTCGTCGGATTCCGGCAGAGCGATCCCGATTTGGGAATAACCGCCGCCCTTCATGGATAAGAGCCGCTCCTTCTTCTCGGCGAAGCTGTGGCGGAAGGAACCAAACTTGGGGACTCTCGTTGAAGCCATCATCGTTTCTTTCTCCGACGATAAAATCGACGATTATCCCCTTTTGGGGGAAAAAAAAAACACAAGAACCTGGCAAGTGAGATTCGGCGGCGGAAGAATTGTTGTGTTGTGTTGTTGAAGCGAGAATTTAGCTACAAGTATTATATTGTGCTTGCTGAGAAAATCGTGTCGACCATAAGCTGAAGGTCCATTTTAAGGAATAAATATAAAAAATAAATAATCACGAACGTGAGTACATGACAGCATGTATATGCTTGTCCAAAATTTCTCATTTCTGTTTTGCCTTATTAATGGTCAATTATTTGTTTATTCATGACAAAAACAACAAATACCTGATGAGTAATTTAGGCCAAATTGATAATTTGGTCTAATCGTATAACTATTAAATGTTTTAATTTAGTCTTGTAATTTATTTTTTTTATTTTAATTTGGTTCTGTAACTATAAACATTATGATTTAGTCTTGTAACTTATTTTTCTGTTTTGATTTGGTCATGTAAATTTTTGTTTTTTCTTAATTTGGTCTCAATAGAAAGGACGAATTTGTTAGATAAAAAATAAGTTACAGGATCGAATCGAAACAGAAAAATAAGTTATTGGATCAAGTTGAAACATTTAATAGTTACAGCACTAAATTAAAACAAAAATAAATAAATTACAAAACTAAACTATTAATTTATTTATGTAATTCCCAACTTTGGCTTTTTAGTTACTGATTTTTGTAAAATATCTAAATTAATGTCTGACTTTTTAATTTATAGGTCGTTTTAGTCTTTGACGTTAAGTGGTATTGATAGAATACTTATATGGCATATTAAGTGCCTACATGACACGTTCTTTAACACACAAAAACACATTGAACGATCAAACGACGTTGTTTTGCTTAATATTAAAACAAGTCACCCAATTAGACTCTTAAATTACTTACAATATAACCAAAATTTGTACACACAATTTTAAAGATTAAGCATAACCACATCATTTATATAAAATTTGTACAAAATTTCTCATTTCTGTTATGCCTTATTAATGGTCAATTATTTGTTTATTCATGACAAAAATATCAAATAGCTAATGAGTAATTTATTTAAGTAATTCCTAATTTTGTAGTCGTATAATTTTTTAGTCATTAATTTTATAAAATGTTTAAATTAGTCTCAGATTTTATATTTTAAAAGTTGTTTTAGTCTTGACATTAAGTGTTTACGCGACATCTTCTTTAACACACAAAAGCCCACTAAACCATCAAACGACGTTATTTTGCTTAATCTCAAAACATATCGCTCAAGTAGTCAGTCAAATCACTAACAACTTAACAAACCCAAATTTGGGCCTAAAACAATGTATAATTTTAGAGATTAAGCCAAAACAACGTCGTTTGCTCGCTTACGTGAATTTCTATGTGTCAAATAACGTGTTACATAGACACTTCATCAATGTCATTAATGTTAGCAACTAAAGTAGCATACATGATGCAAAGTCAAAAATTAATTCAAATATTTTATAAAATTATGAAATAAAATGTATTGTGATTACAAAATTAAAGACCACCTTAATAAATTACTCAATAGCTAATCAGCCAAAATGGAAAATTTGGTGTGTAAACTTGGTCTTTTAAACATTTTTAGCAAAATAATAGTTATAACTTGTAAATTTAATTAACTCCACATAAAAAATATAGATTAATTCAGGTAATTCAAATAAATTGGGTAAAAATTAGATAAACCAATTTAAATTGGATCAACCATAAGATTTCTTCAGATCCAACTCGTCCCAGTATAGTTTTTCTATTTGTCCTATTTCACTACTTTTATTTTGTACTTTTTTAATTCATCAAGTAAACCTAAGATCGAACACAGTTCATAGATAATTAAATTTGGGTCGAGTTGGTTTAAGTTGGAATAAATATATTAGTTAAACCCAATTTGACTAATTTTATCCGATCCGGCCGAAATTTCATTTTTTATATAACCCGTCCTAATTAAACCGCCAGATCTTTCAATTAGTTATTAATTTAAGTAAATATGTTTTTGTTTATCTTTAAAAAATACTCAATTCCTTTCATATTATAAGGTTAATTTTTAAACAATTATACATATTAAAAAATATATATAATAAACTTAATCAATGTATTGATTTGCAAAAAGTTTATTCATTCTTCCAAATATAATCCTAATTTCTTTATTTTTTTTCATACTCTTAATCTCTTTTATCATTACACTAATTGCATTTAAGAATCTTATATTAAGAGTAATTGCATTTACATTAATTTTACTATGACTTTAAAATAATTTATTAATTATTAAGAGTAAACATAAAATAATAATAATAAATACTCATAAAAGATTAAAAAAAATATTATAAAACACAAATATTTTAAAATGCTCTTATAATATAAAATTGGAAAGTATGAAGTTTCTTCAGGACAAGAAAACGTGACAGCATTAAATGGCATTATTTCATCTCTAACTTCAAATTTAAAAGAAAATTATTATTATTATTATTTTTTGTTAAAGAAAGGAAAAAAATAAAAACCATAAACCCCTAAAAAATCTAAACTAAGGGTGCGTTTGATGCTGGACAGTACAAGTGATACAGCACAGTATCAGTCAACAAAGCACAGCACAACTTATTATATTATTTAGTATTTGATAACCAATATACGGAACAAAAAATGCAATTCAAATTTTACAATAATATCCTTTATAATACATATTAATATTACATATTATTATTATTTTACATAAAAATATTAATTTTCTTAATTATTTTTTAAACAAAATATCATTATTTTCCACTAAAAAGTTATATATATATATATATATATATATATATATATATGATAAGTTGAGAGAGAAAAAGTGGGGTAAGGCAGTTACACTAGTGGGAGAGAATATGAATATTTTTTACTTTTGGATAGTTTGCCGTGGAACAAAAAGTTGTCTCATAGTTTAGTGTGGTACAAAATTTTGGCTTTTTGTGTTGTCCAATAACTCTACTTTTGTGCTGTCTCTGGATCATTTTTTGAATCAAACATTAAACTAACAAATTTATACTGTGTTGTACCATAAAATTTAGCAAATCAAATGGACCCTAAGACTAATAAACATAAAATCGGATGCAACGTTATAAACTTTTGCGCCATATACGCATATGGAATATCATATTTACGTTTGACAAAACTTATTAAGTGTGATTATAATATCATTATATTTCTTGTATCAAATTAAGAGCTTATTTGAAATAATTTTGGTTTTTAATTTTTAAAAATTGTATTATAAAATAGTTTTCAAAAACAGTTTTTAAAGAAAGTTAGAGGAGTTTTCAATATAAATTTGTGTGTAAATTCAGAAAACTGAAAACTGACAAGCAAAACATGTTTGAGATGTTTTCATATTTTGGTTTTTAAATACTGAAAAACAAAAACGGTTTTCGAAAACTGTTTTTGAAAACTCAACTGCCAAACAGGTTTTTTAATTTTCTGCTTTTAAAAACAGAAAACTATTTTAAAAAGGAGAAATCAAACCAGCCCTAAATTTTCACATCTCATGGTTATCTTTTTTTTTTTTTCTTCCTTCTGGCTGATAAGAATGATTTTTTTATTAAAAAAAAAGGGGAAAAGAAGCATGACTGGGTTATTGCATAAGCGCATTTGTCTATCCAAAATTTGAATTTTGTGGATGAATTATTGAACCTGATTAATAGATGGAAGTGACGGATGGATTCATTGAAAATGCTTGGTCCATTTTCTTTGTTCATCAATATCATCAAATTGAGGTTGAATTTTACCCAAATAAAAAGATTTTTTTCAATGTCAAATTTAGTGGTGATAGTACAGATAGAAACTTGGATGAGTTGTTGAAAACATATTAGTCGTTGATTTTGTATAAAGAAAAAAGATTTATCATGATCACCCAAAATTGATTAATAAAGGTTTGATAAATATAATATCTTAGGGAAAAACAAAACAAACATTAGAACAACGAAAAATTAGATTTTATTCCTCAAAAATATATGTAAATTTTTTAATTTACTTTTTAATGTTTTATTGTTTTCAATTAAACATTTAGTAAAGTAAAAACAAACAAAAAAAACACAAAAAGACAAAAGAAAAAAGACGAATGAGTAAGTTTTTCAAGAAAATACTACAATAACTATGTTTACTTTAACTTATTTAAAGAAATAAAATTTGATTTTGAGGTGTTGGTTTTTGTGAAAATTAAAATTTTTAATTTTTTACAAAAATATTTTAAAATCTGTATCATAATACATTTTAAATACTGCAAAATTCTATCTAAACGGACCTTTAGTTAAAGCTTAGGTTTAAAGATTTATAATTATAGAATCAGTAAAACAATTTAACAAACTAGACTCAAATAAATCAATTTATTTCCTTTGGATTGAGTTGGCTAGTTCAAAAAGCCAACTTAAATCCAATTACTCTCCTAATATAAGCAGTCAAATAAACTAAAGAAAATAAAATTTTAGATTTTCAAATTACTTCCAATTTTTATTTCTCAACTGAAGACATATTCTCTAAGAGCTTATAACTTTTTTGTTTTCCATTGTTTATATTTTGCTTTATTCACCAAAAATCACTTCCATTTTTAACCCAATTGCCTAAACCTTAACACAGGGGAGATTAGCATTATACCAATAAGCATTATTGAGAGTGTGAGAAAAGTTTTCATTCATTTTGCAAAAGCTCAACATCACGCTTGACATGTGATCTTTTTTAGGTACCATGTGATATTTTTTTTGTTCAATGGGACATAAAGCATGTTTGGATATCTGTTTATAAATGAGAAACAATAAATGTAAAAAAATTTTGTTTCCATATTTAGAGTATTAAAATCTGTATTATGAATTCTGAGAAGTCCAAATGAGATCTCAAACATATATTTAAACATATCATAAATTATATAATAACCTTCATGTTTTTTTATGTAATGTTAAAAGCACTCACATAGGCTAGCACTACACATATTTTTAAGGTTACCATATAATTAAGTTCTATTTAATTTAAATTTTAGTAAAATGAAAAACAAAAAAAACACACAAATCAAGGTAAATATTAATGGTTGAGATTATTAAATACACAAAAATTAAGACCATCAATTAGCTTTGGTCAAAATCTTTTTGACAAAAACAAAATCTAAAACAAACATTCCCATATTTGTTTGGGTTTTGAGAATCAAAATATGAGTGAACATTTTGTGTAATAGATTCTCGTAATTAGAATATACTATCTCTACTATCAAATATAAGCAAAAGACAACTAAATTTTATTTATTAAAAAAAAATGATAATTCTATTTAATTTTTTAAATTTCATAAATAAAATGACTCATTTCTTTAAAATATTTTTTTAAAGAGAGAGTCTCTCTCATAGAGCTGTCAAAATAGGCTACTCAACCTTATTCGAATAATAGATTTTTACGGTTTAATCCAAAAATGTCTGACTCTATTCGGGTCTTCAAATTGAAACCCAACCTGGCCCTAAGCGGGTAACTGTTTTTCGGACAGCCCATATTTTTTCCCCGTTTTGAATTTGTTTTTTAAAAAAATTGTGCAAGAAGACCAATTGTATTCAAAGTATTGTTTCCTTCTCAAATGATGATAAAATGAAGTGCGCATGTATACCAAATTTAGAAATACCTCCAAAACTCAATATGTAAAGGTGGAGTGACATATTACATACTTAATTAAATACTTTTTTTTTGGTCAACTTAATTACATACTTAAAATCTCTCTTTTTATTCAATGAGGTTGTACAACCCAACATAATGCTAGCCTTGAAGTTCCTCTTTGTTTTTTCACATTTCCCAATTAGTTGTTGGTCCTATTTCATTTTTTATTTTTTGATTTTTTTATGTCTAAATTTGTTGAATAACAACATAAAATGTAAATAAATAAAAAACGGGGGTAGGCTAAACCCGGCGGACTTTATGAGCTCGAGCCCATTTTTCTACGAATTTTTGCGAGCCGGGTTAAAAATGCCCGAATTAATTTGGGCTCGTACTTTCACTACTCAAACTCGTCATTTTGTCGGTTATTCGGGCCGACCCTAATGGGTTGACCCATTTTGTTGGCTCTACTCTCTCCTCCACTACCTATCGTTGAAAATATACATTAAATTAATATAAAGGTAATTAAGGAATACTTTCATTAATATGGGGGAAAAGTAGTTGTGTTTTGTTTATACTTCTTCCGTTTCATTTTTTTATCGGTCAAACACACACATTCCAACACTACACTACTCCTACTCCTAAATCTATCCCATCGGGGATTGAACCCCGGTCCTTGAGTTTCAAGAGCTCCTCCTTATGCCACTTGAGCTACAAACTCTCGGCCTTCCGTTTTATATTATAAGATTATATTCAGACAATTGTGATTATTAAGAAAACATCAATTAATATATTAAATTTAAAAAAATTATGATCTTTCAAGTTTATTCTTATTCTTTTTCTTTAAAACACTAATTACATTTGACTATCATTTTAAAAAAAAATTATTAATTCTAAAGGGGTAAAGATGAAAAAATTATGCTCCTAAATACTTGCGAGGGATCTTATATTATGAAACATATCTAAAAATTGTTTTATAATATGAAAGGGAAAGAGTATTTAGTAAAAAAAAAACTAATGCAAATTTGCTTATATTTAATTAATGCTTACTTTATAAAGTATAGGTAATTATATAAGATTTTTTTTTACTGAGGAAGATAAATAGCTTTTTTAAGGTGCAAGGGATTAGCACCATCCCTGTTGGGAGTGACACTATCCTTTTTAATATATAAATTTATCATTCTTATATATAAATAGATGGTGGGATTTCCAAAATTGGGTGGTTTCAATCCCTCTCACATTTTTTAACAATATAACATTACTCTTTCTTTCCTTTTCACCTAAAGCCCACTTTTTGTCAACAACTTAAAGCCCATCTTTTTGGGTCCAAGCATAAAGCCCATTTGAATATCCTGCTCTTTTTTTTTTTGGTCAAGAATATCCTGCTGGATGATGCTATTTCCTCTTCTTTTTTTGGTGAATAATGATGCTATTTCCTCTAAGATGGGCTTTTCTTTCTTTTATTTGTTAAGCATTATGATATTGCTGTTTAGATTAATTTTAAATAAGTAATGTTGTGTTTAGAAAAAAAAAAGTAAAAGGGTTTCAAAAAAAAAAATGAAGAGTGATGTTAGGGCTATCCTCTGGTACTTCAATAATACTATATTTCGAGGTGGGAGAGATTGAGATCACCTAATTTTGGAAATTCCACCATCCCTTTATATATAAGAATTATAAATCTATTTATTAAAAAGGATTATGACACTCCCAATAGGGATGGTGCTAATCTCATCCACCTATTTCAGTTATATTTTTTGGTCGGGTTAGGTTACGTATTCAGATGCTAGAATTGACACAATTCCAATTAGAAACAAGACTATTTTTTAGGGACTTCAATGTTTAAAATGGTATTTTCAAATTATGTAGTTTGTAAAATAATAAAAATAAAAAACGAACCGCTCTTATTTTACAAATAACGTCATTCAGAAATAGAAATTTAAACACTAATATTTGAAATAAGATAATCTCGTTCCTAATTAAGATAATATCAATCTCAACATCCTATGTATTCAGATTAGCAATTATAACTTTAGAGCATAAGATTAGATTTTCTTGGTTGAGATCAGCCCAATGTAATAAATTAACTCTTTGTTCATAAGCCCATTGTTTTTAGTGTTAATACGATACAGAGAGTTATCATTGACCACATAAAAAAATAAAGAAAAGAAGAGACAATTAATTGTTTAATGACGAGTAAACTCATAAAATTTATACTTAAAGAATTTTTGGACTAAAAAAATACTTCAAAAAGTTGGCTGCACACATTAACTTTTTGTAAAACAAATAAATTGAATTTAAATGTCATTTTTAATAATATGTATTTTTAAGTTAAAGGTTTTTTTTGCAACAAAGGAAACAAAAGATTAAAAACAAAGAGAAAATAATAAGTTAAGATCCTCTTGCGAATATAATCAAGATCTTATCAACTAGAAGAGCAAAAAATAATTATAGAAAGACATTCTTCAAGAACAATTATATCTTCTAAAAGGTTAATTAAGCTAAAGGTTTAAGCATTAAATTTATTAATTTCTGAAAATGACAACATTCATATTTGTTTGCAAATTTATTTGGAAGGAAACAAGAATTACAAAGATAAAAAAATAATCAGAAACTTATATTTTTATTGAATTTAATGAAGAATTTAAAAATAAAGGTAAAAGTATAAACATGAATCCTGTTAACTTTTCTAAGAAATTCCCTTATTCCCTTAATTATTTTTGTTGGATGTGAACAAAGTAGGATAGAATTGATGAAATGTTTTTAAATAAGAAAATAAAATAAAATAACTTCTAGCCCTATTATCAAAATAGAAAATCAATCTGTCAGACATAAATAGAGATATTTTTTTCGATATTCAAATCATGACTCTCCTATTAATTTCATCACTCTTAATAGAATAATTATAAATTCTCTAAATTTAAATTCTTAAAAATCCTCTTAATTATTCATTAAAGAATGTTTTTAATACTTTTTATATTTTCAAAATTAGAACTGAATTTAATTCCATACTTAATATAGTATTAGGAAGATAATTAGGAAGATATAGCATTGCTCCTCTTATATACTTATTAGGATTTACTAACGTACACCTACTTATTTTTTTAGAAGGAGTGTGTTAGAAAGTTATAATTTAAAATTTTAAAATACACCACAAGGTGTAGCTTGCTAACGAACTCTTCATATAAAACAAGTGAGTGTACCTTAGCAAGCCCTACAAAGGTTGCTAATGTATACTCACTTGTTTTATAGGAGTGTATTAACACGTTATAACTAGATTTTTTAAAATACACCCAAAAAATGTAGTTTATTAATGCATTTCTTCTATCAAACAGATGTGTATACGTTAGCAAATCTCATACTTATATCATTTCTTATTACCTAAAAATATTTATCTTGTAATTAAATAAATACAAAACTAGTTTTTATTAACTTTTTTCTCTATTTACTTTCTAAATTTCTTTTTTTTTTCCTTTTACAATCTAGATTGAGTCTTTTTAGTCTAATTATTATAGAAAAATATTCTTTAAAATGGATCATTTAGTTAGAACAGTTACATAGATATGAGATGATTAAATGATATCGGTGTAACTTATATTAACTCTTATACTAGTTAATAACTTTTTGTCAATTTTTTTTTTACGAAACTCTCTGTTGAATTGAAACAACTTAGTATTAGATCATGTATACAGAATTTCACATTATTCCAAAATCGTTTAGTACTCTATCAATATACTAAAATAATAACATAATATATAATTTTAAAATATATAAAAATAACAAACATTTTGCTAGAGTACTAAACGATTTAAGAGATTTTAATTAATTTATCCCTAGCTAAAATAGAGATTTTATTTATACCTCTTCGATCTTCATTTTTAGGTAAATAATATTTAAGTATTTTAATAATATTATTTAAAAAACTAAATATAATAAAAATATGTTAAAAATATATTTTTTAATATTTTTAAAAACATAATAATATATACATATAATTATTTTTTTAATTTTAATAAACAAGTATCAATTGTTTATCAAATGCATTATCTTTATTATGATTATGATGAACAAATGTGATATAATGATCCCAGTTAGACAGGTGTCCCTTTGTTTAACGTCCCAACTCCCAAGGACACAAAATATCGAAAGTCACTAATTCCAATCTCCATCTATCTTCACATCCGGAGATACTAGCCCAGCTACCGGCCTATACTCCAGCCTTATCCATTTGGGCCTTAAATTTCTCCCACACTAGTTTTTGTTGCAGCCTCCACATGCCCCGCACGTGTCAGCTCACCAATCCACACTCTTTTCGGCAAAAGAAACCAGCAACACGTGTCCTCATACGTGGCAGCTACATCACCCACGCTACATGGCACGTGTCAGACCTTCAAAATTTCAAAAAAATATTACACCGACATGATCCAAAATTCACCAGATCTTTTTTTCACTCACTTTGGCTATATAAACAGCAATGTCTTGCATCCTTCCTTCCTTCATCATCATCCACATTTCGAATCTTACTTGTATATCAAAGCAAACAACCTTTAATACGAAGAATGGCATCGTTTCAAGGTGATCAAACTCGCAGGACTGACGAGTACGGCAACCCGGTGAGTCAACTTGACCAATACGGCAACCCGGTGAGTCATGGTGGTACTCACGGGCACGGCGGTACTCACGGTGTTACTCACGGCGGAACCGGTGGTGGCTTAACCGGGGATACGGGTAGGCAACAATATGGAACCACCGGTGGGACCGGATACGGAAACACCGGTGGTGCTGGCTATGGAAGTGGGGGCACGGGCACGGGGTATGGAACCACTACCGAAGGCACCGGCACAGGGTATGGAACCACTACCGAAGGCATGGGCACGGGCTATGGAACCACCGGTGGCACAGGTCATGGAAGTGGAGTACCAGTAACTGGTGGGACCGGTTATGGAACCACTGGTGGCACTGGTTATGGAAGTGGAGCCACAGGTGGCACGGGTTATGGAACCACTGGTGGAGGCGGTTATGGAAGTGGTGGCACGGGTACAGGCACAGGCACGGGAATGGGCACGGGGTATGGGCAACACGAGCGTAATGAACAATATGATGCATCAACGGGAGAGCGTCATGAGAAGAAAGGGATAATGGATAAGATCAAGGAGAAGCTCCCTGGAGGACACAACAATTAGATTACAAATACTTGCATGCATACTCGTATTATATACTATACTCTTGTCTTTGAATAATTTCGTATTATATCATCACATGTATGATGAGGTATATAAAAAGAATAAAACATGCATGCATGCATGTAGGTGCTTTTCTTATGGCTTCAAAAAAAAAAAAAAGAAAAAAGAAAGAATGCTGTATACTTGTGTATTTGTATAGGGATGGATGTAGAGATCGATGTACTTTGTTTGTGGGCACCCTCTAGTATGTGGAGTGGTGTGTGAGCTTATTTATTTATTTTCATACTGTTGTTGGTATTATGTTGCCTGTGTTCGATTTGGACCCTTTCTATTTTCTTTATTCAAACCCATCTCAAATGTTGTTCTACTTAATATTTTTTTCTTATAAAAAAAAACCTCTCAAACTATGTAGAGGAATATGAATAAAATTGAATTATTAGCTGACCAGTGACTACAGAGCAAGGAAATTAAATGATGAGTTGAGTTGATAAAGGGTGAAAAATAAAATAAAAGAGAAAAGTGAATATGTTTATTTCAATTTACATGTTTTTTAATACGAAAGTTTATGAATTATAAATATGTACAACAATTAAATACAGTGATAACTGTACCGAAAAAAAAATAATTACAGCGATAATTGGGTGACCAAACATAAACTTTTCTCTCTTTTTGTCAATAACTTCTTTCCTTCTCAACAACTTTCTTCCCTCTGTGTTTTAGGCCTCATTTGTATGGGCCAAAACCTCAAGGATTATGACCCAATAAACAACCTCAAGGTTCTTTATATATGAGGCCAGCACTTTCCCCACTCTACTTTATTCTAGCCCACTCTACTTTATTCTAGGGTACCACACATCTTTTTTTTTTTTTCTTTTTCAAAAATGCTCATCGTTCTGATTTTTTATTTTTAAAATTCGAACGAATAACCACACTTACCAATATAAATATCCAGATTTTTCAAATGGATTTTAAAAATCTGAGTGTATTCGGATTTTAAAAATCCTAACTCACTCGAATTTTTAAAATCTGAACACACTCTGATTTTTAAAATCCGAGTTCTACAGAGTCTTGATAGCGATGAAGGTCACGCTAAAATGGAAAAAGAAATGAAGAGTGAGAGAATATTAGAACTCACCTAATAATAAATAGAATACTCTAAAATATAATTTGTAATGTAAGGTGAAATGAGTGAGATTGTGCTATACTAGGTGAATTTCTCTAAATATAATTTGTAATGTAAGGTGAAATGAGTGAGATTGTGCTATACTAGGTGAATTTCTCAATCATTGAGTTTGGATACTAGGTGAATTTCTCTAAATATAATTTGTAATGTAAGGTGAAATGAGTGAGATTGTGCTATACTAGGTGAATTTCTCAATCATTGAGTTTGGATTTTTAAAATATGAGTGAGTTCGGATTTTTAAAATACAGTGAGTTCGGATTTTTAAAATTCGAATACACTCGGATTTTTAAAATCCATTTGAAAAATTCGGGTATCTGTATTGCTAAGTGTGGTGGATATTCACTCGGGTTTTAAAAATTCGAGCAAATGGTATTTTTGAAAAATAAAAATAGGACGTATGGTGCCCTGAGAAAAGAGTGTGGTGGGAAAAGTGTTGGCCTCTTTATACCAAAAAAGAAAACAAAAATAAGAGGTTCCTTCTTTCAAAAGAAGCTCTTAAGTGCTAACCGGAAAAAAAAAACACGAAGCCTCTTGGGAGGATGGGATTAGCACCATCTCTATTGGGAGTGACACCATCCTTTTTATATGTAAGAATCATAAATTTATATACTAAAAAGGATGGTATCACTCCCAATAGGGATGATGTTAATCTCATCCACCGCCTCCTAGTTCCCTAACTCCTAATGCTAACAACCACAACTATACTTATTTGTCTCACTTCACTCTCTTTCCTCCCTGGATGACACTATCTTATGGGTGTTGAAATTAGCATCATCTTTTTTAGGAAAGATACCATCATCTATTTTTGTACAGTAATGTTCAAAAATGTGTTTTTCAAACACTATTATCCAAAAGATCAAGGGTTATTTGCTCATATTTTTATCTATTTCGGACGTTATTATATTGTCCAAAAAAAAAAATAATGACATTTTGAAGTGGGTTAGGATGAATCTCAGTAATCGTATTTTAGTTGGTAATAAAACCACTTTTTTTTTTGTTTTTTAGACGGTATCATCTATAAAATATTGAAAATAATCACTCTTATTTAACGATAATACAGTCTAAAAATATTATTCTAGACGTTATATTCAGAATAAAAACTTAGACGGTGTGAATACTAACATTCTTCATCCTGATGCCCAATCTCTTCATTTTTCACTAATTTTATTTGGGGATTTGATATTGCTACTTTTTAAATTATATGGTCACTCTTATATTAATTTTTTACTTTTTTTTAGTTATTTTTATTTTTATTTCTGTTATTATATATTATTTTATCAAAATTCAAATAAAAGTATCAAAATTAGAGTCACGATATTATTCAAAGAATAGTAATATCTGTTCCTTTTGTTTTGGGGAAAAAATTTATACTCGGTTTCAAAATAAGTGTGTTAAAGTTTTGGCACTAAAAAAATTATGTAATTAATTTAATCACTTTGGTTTTATGAAGTATTATCCGACTACCAATTATAAAGTTTCACAAATATAATAAATGAATGGCAGAGAAGAAAGAATACAATTTTTAAAAATTAATTATTAAAAACTCTTAATTACTAGCTAAGGATAAAATTAACAAAATTACTAACAAGTATTTTGAAAAAAAAAAAAAAACACTTATTGACGTAGTATTATTTTAGAATTTATAATTTAGTTAACTGGCTTTGATTTTGTTTATAGTGTGTGAAGAAAAAATGAAGAGTGCATTTCAATAATTAGAATTTCAATTTTTACTGATTGTCCAATTATCAAAATTCTGTGACCACACACCCTAGCTACAAGTACAAACTACAAAAACGCACATGGAAATTATTGAAGTCGAAAAAATACATACAATAGGGATCAAGTTTTTTTTTTAAATAAAGTTTAAACAACTAATAAAGAATTAAATAGATACATTTATAAACAGTTTTTAATTTGAGAAAATTATTAGGAGACAGTTCTCTTTTTTTTGTTTCTTTCAAGCCAAATATGTTTCCATTTGATTCTTGGTTGCAAGTAGAGTCCAATTATTGGTCACTACTGCTGGTTTTTGCTCTTCAATTTCAGCATTATTATTATTATTTTCACTTAAATCTTGTATTTCCAATATCTCAACCCTACGATTAGTCTTCTTTTTAATCTTGATTGCAACATCCTGTGGTATGAATCTTCCACACACAATTACCCTCGTTTGCCTCTTCTCTAGTAGAAAGTTCTCCAATTCTACCACAATCAAACAAATAATTATTAAACAAATTCTACATAAATACAAATCTCAATTTCAAAATTAGTTAATTAGAGGACTTGCATTGAAAACAGATTCAAATCTTTTGTCTCACGTTCTCATTTAAGGCTTGTTTGATTACCATTTTCTAAAATAATTTTCTGTTTTTAAAAATAAAAAATAAAAATCTATTTAGCAGATTAGTTTTCAAAAACAAGAATAGTATATATTTTTTATTTTTTAAAAAATAAAATTTTAAAATATTTAAAACTTGTTTCAATTTTTAATTTTCAGTTCTCTGAATTACCATACTAATTTGAAGTGAAAATTCATTTCTTTTTTTACAAAAAAAAAATCTAAAAATTGATTTATGATACAATTTTGAAAAAGTAAAAAATAAAACTTTATCTAACAGACTCATTATTAATTTTCCAAATAAAATTTTGACATGTTAGCCAAACAAAAAAAAAAGGATGGAATATAGGACTTGTTTGTTAATTGGAAAGAGTTTTTCTTAAAAAAAATAGAAAGCTAAAACATTTATTTGGCTTTTAAAAATAATTTTTGAGAACAGTAGGTGTCTTTTAGTTTTCAAAAACTAAAATTTGAAAATATGTTAAATTTGTTTGAGTTTTTGGTTCTCTGAATCTATATATTTAATTTATATTGAACATCCATTTACTTTTTTTTTTAACAATTCTTGAAAATTATTTTATAATATAGTTCTAAATAACTAAAAAATAAATTGAATCAAGTAGACATATAATTTTATTTTAAATTATGTCATTTTCAATTGGAATAATTGGTATAGGTACCTTCAAGATCGATGACATAGTCTGAGAATTATGGTTCGAGATCCATAAAAGATATTAATTAGAGGGCAATTCTAATTACAAACGAATTTAGGGTATGTTTAATTTCTGTTTTTGAAAATAGTTTTTCAATTTTTAAAAAGAGAAAACTAGAAAATCCGCTAAGCATACGAGTGTTTAAAAAAATCAGTTTTCAGGAACAGTTTTTGTTTTTCAGTATTTAAAAATTAAAATTTGAAAACATCTCAAACTTGTTTTAATTTTCAATTTTCTGAATTTACACACAAATTTGTATTGAAAACTATTCTCGTTTTTTTTTAAAACTCTTTTATAATACAATTTTTTAAAACTAAAAACCTAAATTGTTTCTTAATCTCTTATTTTAGTAATAGAGTGGGAGGAAACATGCGAAAAAAGAAAAAATTGGAACAAGTGATTCCAATCCATAGTGAACAATGAATAAGGATGCCTAACCTGGCATATCAAGAAGGGCTCTGTTCACTTTTCTGTAACAACCATGACAATCAATATTGATCCTCATCACCATGCAAAAATACTGCAAATAAAAATAAACAAAAAAAAAAGTAAAATTCAGATGGCATTTATTATGAATAGCTTCAAAATTAGATATAGACAAAATATGGTGGTTAGGGAGTTTGCCTTCACTGTCATGAAATCAGTTACAGAGGAAGAGACAGAGAGAGAAAGAGAAAGACAAAGATAAAGTTACTAATATATATTTCTAAATTCAAAGTTAGTGTGAATATGAATAAGCAAAAGAAATTAGGATGTTGAAAGGAAACAGCAAAACTTTCAGAGTGAAAAAGGGTTTATAATGAGCTGGTTAGCATTTCCGTTTGATAAAAAATTATTCTCCTATTAATTATAGAATTTGAATCTAATTCTGTTTGTGACAACGTATGTCAAAGAAGAAAATGTAGCGTAGTTTCTCACATTATTCTTGACTCTTTTTTTTTTTTTTAATCTTTTGCTATGAGCATGTGACACTATATACACAAGAAAAGAGCATAATTTCTTTTAAAAAAGGCATAACAAAATCTTACTTATGCTTGAATGAACCTCCAAATATTGCATCTAATGCTAATGGACAGTTTACAAATTTATGATTATTTCAAATATGATTTGTTTTATTACCAAGCTTTTTGAAAGTACAGTCGAATAATTTTGCATCTAATGCTATTAGAACATTGTAACATTTTTTAATCAGAATAGGTCAAGCCTTATCTTCTTTTGTTATCAATTGCTGTTTTTCTGGATTTTCTATTTAGATTAGGTATCTAACCAGATCCTGCTTCCTAACTTCATTTGGTTGTCACAAATTTTTTATTTTATTTATTTATTTTTTGTATTATGGTTGTGACAATTTTTGACAACTATATGCTCATATCTTAATTTTTTTCCCATAAAAATTTAAGGAGATAGATATTCTTCGAAGCAACGTACTTAAGTTAAAAGAAATATTATATTGCTTATAAAAAACAAGAAAGACTTAGTGTACCATTAAAAACAATTCTCTTTAATAATATTATATTGCTTATAAAAAACAAGAAAGACTTAGAGTGAGAGAATTACTTAAATTAAAAGAGTGATGTATACTTGTAGAACTGACGCAGGAGTTCTTTTCGAGTTCTCATTCATTGAAAATTATTTGTAACCTCACCTACCATCTCAAGCTTTTAAATGAGTTATTTGTGACCTAAATAAACAAGAATTACATGTCAAATTCTCACACACAATGCATGTAAGAACTCACAAATAAAATTGCCCATTTGCCTATTTAGACAGTTTGGTAAACCCTTCTTTATTCACACAAAACTACATAACATAATGGGTTCTTTTAATTATTGTAATCTTGTCCCTATTTTCTCTAAGATTACTCTTTTGCTCATGTTTTTCTATCCACTTAGGGCACTTTCACAAGTCCAATGCACTTCAAATCTCCTTCCTCTTATTCCTTGTGCACCATATGTGCAAGGGAATGCTAATTCTCCTAGCCTTCAATGCTGTAACAACCTTAAACAACTCTATAGCCAAGAACCATTTTGCCTTTGCCTCTTGCTTAATAACACTGCCTTAACCCCTTTCCCTATAAACAGAACACTTGCTCTGCAGCTGCCACCACTTTGCACCATTCAAGCCAATGTTTCTCTCTGTCCAGGTTTACACAAGCAGTTACATTTAATCTTTTAACAAATCTAGCAATTTTACATGATTACATCTTAGTTAAAATGTTTGTCCTACGATATCTTTTAACTCCCATTTTTATAGTAATCAATATTTTCTTCTCAGGAGAACATGTAGCGGCGTCTCCAATTCCACCAAGTCCTCATATTTCTTTGGGTGCAAAGAACAACTCTACTGTTGCTGGTATACTTCTCATATTAGGCATTATTATTTGGGAAATGTCAAAGTTTAAAATGAATGAAAAATTAAACCTTTTATAGAGCTAGGTTGGCTTTCATATTAATTTAACTTAGTTTGAGGTCACTTGATGATAATTTCCTATAAGTTAAATCACCCTTAGTAATGAACTATTTTTTCTATGAAAATTGCAGCTTCTCCGGCATTTTCAGTGCCACCGACACCTAGCGTTATGGGATTGGGGTTTAGAAGAAATGAAGCAATCAGCTTGAAGACAGAAAATGCATTATTTGTTGGGATGACTATAGCAGTTTTATCACTCAGAATACTACTTTACTAATTTCAATTAAGTTAATAGTAGAATATAGAATTGAGCAATCAAATATTATTAAATTTTATTTAGTCATGTCATTTATAACTTAGTTTTATCTCATTATTATAATTCAAACGAATTTCTTACATTCCTATACAGAATATGAATAACAATAGAATTACACGAAAAATAGCAGGACAATGATAAAAATGCATCCAGTTAATAACATGCAAAATATATCGACGGAAAAACAACTTTTTCACTTCACAGAATCGTCAATAACTCAGAATTATACTCAAACATTAATCAAAATTTTTGTCTCACGTGATATTTGGCACTGATCTATCATAGAATAACACAGGCATGAATGGTAAGGAATAATACTGCATTTCCAAATACAACTAATTCACTTGATAATTAATACATTCAAAAGGGTATACATGTAAACAAAAGTGTAACCTTACAATTTTAGCGCCCCAGAGTTTGATTCATTCACCTGGATTTATATGCTAAAAGTAAAGCAAGGTATATCTGCAACATCTACGGACACATACTATTCCAAACTAGGAGCCACCTCTGTTGGATTGGAATCAAATACATCTGAGTCAGAAGCCTCAGGTTCTTCTAAGAATTCTCTAGTCTGAACAGATTCCTTGTATGCAGGAGTCTCCTTAAAATCTGTCGCTCCTTCATTGTAAGTTGTGGCAGCAATTAAACAAGCAATTGCCTGTGATCATTCACAGTTAACATATAAACATTAAAAAATGAACTGAAATGTGCAAATATTATATTGTGCCTAGACTACGTGCACTCAAGACATTCCTTGCTTGATCAACTAGGAAGAATTACGACTTGAGAACAGTTAGTAGTTTGGACCATGCCAAGTAGAAAAGGAAAACTGATAATAATTGGAAACTAAGCAATTCTAGAGAGAATTAAAGAGTGATGGCTAGTTCAATGAGGTGATACGTTCTTCAGATCTCAGCACCATTCTCACATAATCATTTCTTATAAAGTTGCAATGCAAAGAATTAGAGAGATTGTTAGGCAAGATAGATGACAACAGAGCCATCCACAGATCACACAATTTACTGGGAATACATTACAAAAGTTTTTTGTTCTTATTTTGAAAAATTAACACTTAGGAATTTTGTAAATAACTTAAAACAAACATAACAACAACAACAAAAGCTTTATCCAACTACGTGATACGACTTGCTCGATCAAACAACACATTTTCGTAATATATTAACCACGAGGATCCCTTTTACTAATTTCTCCAATGGTCCTTTTTAGCCTCCCGCTACGGCGCTACCCCTTATTAACACTAAGAGCTCGTTTGGATGGATGAGTTTCTTAATTAGTAGAATCTAAATATGGTAAGTTGTTACTGCATAAATTTCAAACGTTAGCTTTTCAAATAAACTTCCCGACCTCACTTTTAAATAAGCTACCTCATGCAGTTTTTGGAAAACTTGAAGTAGGAAGTTCATAAAAGAATCAGCATATATGACAATTTCTCCTTCAATAAACACTTCTCAATAAGTTTGATTGTGAAATTAACACTTTAATTTTACTTACATACTTCAACTACTTAGAAGAGCTCCCTAATCCATTTTAAGTTTTGCACAGAGCAAGAACACAACAACAAAGCCATATCCACAACACAGGTCTAATCCATTTGTATCGAAACGAACTAAAAGGCAAAACAACACATTTCAGCAACAAAAACTTGAAAACTCAGAAAGCAGAAATTGGGGAAAACAACATGGTGGATAGTTATACCGCGAAAACAAGTCCAAACGCCCACAAATACTGCACAACGAACCCGAGCCAATCCCACTGAGGTCCTTCCCAGAAGTCCGGTTCATCGTCGGGAAGCTTCGGCATGACGAAACCGTCATCGGCGGCATCATCAACGAAATCTTCGATCTCAGGCGTCAATTGAGGTTCCTGATCGGTGGTAGTGGTGGTGCCACGTCGGTTCCGTCCGGAGCGAGAGGAGAATTTCTTGGCGGAGACGAGGTGAAGGGTTCTTCTGGTTGTTCTGAGTGAAGGGAGAGTGAGGTGAGTGAGAGGGGCGTAGGGAGTACCGGTTGTGTTGCCGCACAGGATTGTAGCTCCACCGCCGCTACCGACGGTGCCAACGGCTACGGCGAACGCCATTGGTGGATGAGGTGTGGTCTCTGTGGATAACGTTACAAGTTATAACAGCGTTTGCGGTTTTGGTTGCATGCTCAAATTCTGTCTAAATGAGATTAGTTTTTTTGGATAAACAGATATGATTTGGGCATGGCGACATAAATTATAAAATATAAGCAACAATATTATAAAAAAATATTTATTAAAAAAAATTAGTTAAAATAATTTATTTATATTTTTTAATTTAATCTAAAGTTGGGTTTATTTTTTAAATTATCCATTTATTTATAAGAATATTGTCTCCATTTCGTACTGTAATAAATAACTCACTAAAGATAAATATTGAAAGAGTAACTTAGAAAAATATTTATTAATTAAAGTAAAAACTATTCATTTTTATAGTTATCGTTTATATTTAAAATATAAAAGTTGATAATTATTATTTATATTTAGAATTGGAGGTAATATTTTCTTTTTCGTAAAAGAATCGTTAATATCTTGCTACCAAAAAAGAATCGTTAATATCTACAGTATAATGTTTCCATCTTCTTTTTTTTTTTTAAAAAAAAAACCAATTTAAAAATATATTCTTCGAAAAATCTCATTCGAAAAATTATCTTTCGTTCTAATTTCGTATGAGTTTTTTCTCCAAATATAAAAAATGATACAATTACTAAATTATTAAAAATTGTGGTATGTTATAAAATTAGCGTAAAATAAGAAGAAAAAATAAAAAAGAAAATGAGCGAGAGAATGGGAGAAGAGCTAGACTTGTATCAATATATGTGTTAAGGAATATAATCAATCTAAAATCAATTTGACATTAGAATAATAATAATATTAATAATAAAACTTGTATTATTATTATTTTAATATAAATATTAAAATTTTTATTAATGGTGTCTAATGAATACATTCTATGCAAGTATTTCTAGATTTCACTTATGATACACAAGTAAAAACTTGTATATCTATACACAACTCCTTTAATCATCATTGATTTATTATTTAAAAAATAAAAAGTCAACATCACACTTTAAATTAATTGATAAATTTGTGCCACATAAACTTGTTTACATTTATGTTATGCATGATAAATGACATCGTATTTCTCATAGGAGGATAATTGTATTTTGATTCAGAGATGTGGAGTAAAAGTGAGAAATTAAGTAAAGCATACTCATGGGTTCAAAATTAGAGTCATCAACATGAATTTTAGCTAGAAAGTCAACTCGGCTCGACTTAGCTCGAAAGTGGGTTTGTTATAAATATATCGGTTTTAAAAAAATTGATTTAAAAATAATTCGACTCATTTAACATGTAAAAATTTGCGAAAGTAGAGTCGAGTTCGGATAAGTTAACTTGCGAGCCAAAATCCATTTTAAAAATCACATTAAAATGTATGATTTTTTCTGGAATTTTAAATATAAAGATATGAAATTATGACTTTCATGTATGGATTTTGTGAATTTTTGAATTTTTAGATATGGAGACATGAATAATAATTATAATGTATGATAAGTAATGTGTTTTTTTTTTATGAATTATAGTTGTATAATAATGGTGGTGAATTGGTGATATTGCATTAGAAAAATATATATAATGATGGTTATATCACAATTTTTTCCCTCAAAATTTTCATTTCTTTCTAAAATTTTCAAGATTTCTTTTCTTTAAATATTTAAGTGAGTCAACCCGAATAATCGCTAATTCACTGAGTCGAGCCAAGTTACATATTTCTTAGTTCATAAAAAACCAAATCGTCGAGTTACTTCATTTTTTTGTCAACTTTCAGCGAGCCAATCATTCTAATCAAACCAATTTATCTTGACAGCTTTAATTCAAAAATAGGATTTAGAAGTGGCATGCAACATGGACAACCACAAGACAACATATCAAACCTATTGACTTATACTCCCTTCATTCCACAATATATGCCCTTTTTGTCATTTTATTTTTTTTAAATTATTTGTTATTTTATATTTTTAATGATGGTATGAATTGTTTTTTCCAATTATATCCTTAGATGAGATAGAGTTAATGTTAAGTATATAGAGAAAAATTAATATAATGAGAAAGAAATTTAATTATGAAAGAAAAATTGTGTATTAAAAAAATAGGGTTAGTTTGATTTCTCTTTTTGAAAACAGTTTTCTGTTTTTAAAATCAAAAAATTAAAAAACTCGTTTGGCAGTCGAGTTTTTAAAAACAGTTTTTGGGAACAGTTTTTGTTTTTCAGTATTTAAAAACCAAAATATGAAAACATCTTTTGGTTTTCAGTTTTCAGTTTTCTAAATTTACACACAAATTTGTATTGAAAACTCCTCTAATTTTTTTAAAAAAACCGTTTCTGAAAACTGTTTTATAATACAATTTTTAAAAACTAAAAATCAAAACGGTTTCACACAAGCCCTAAGTAGTTTCTTTTGTAAAATCAAGAGTATTAAATATTTTCTTAGTTATTGTGCCAAAATCTTAAACAACAAGTATTGTAGAACGGAGAGAGTATTATACTAGTGTGCCGTTGCCCCAAAAAAATTTTATTTTATCTTATTTGTGGTATTTTATTTAATGAAATAATTATTATGAGTATAATTATTCTTTCACAATATTTGTAATTTATGAAATTAATTATAATTAATATAATTAATAATTATATATAATTAATAACTATAAAAATTAAGTAGTTGTTTAGATAAAATAAAGTAAAATTACACTCTTGGTCCTCTATCTTTAGGACATGATTCAACTTAGTTCTCTAACTTTTTTTATTCAATTTAGTCCTCTATCGGTTAATTTTGATTCACATTAGTCATCAGCTTAGTATTCCGTTAAAAACTAACAGAGAGATTAACGACATTAAAACTTGTCGTGTCGTGCTCTGATTAGTTAGCAGATAAAAGAATAATTTTAATAATACTTGTTTCAAATAAAAATTTATTTCTATTAAAAACAGAAAGAAAAAGAAAACCTTCTTCTCCAGCCTCATCACTCCCACTTCCCGCAAGGTCAAAATCAATTTTTCTGGTGAGGTGAACACCACTCCTTTTGAAGCATAGCGCTCCTAATAGAATGAGTTCTAATATGCTAAACCGTAACCAAAAGATCCAACATTTAACAATCTCAAACCAAGATCAATTTTTCAAGTTTATAATATTTCACCAGCGAATTCATGGATCCTTGGTTCACCCCCATGAACTATATGGTCACTTTTTACCCTCTCAACATCCACCACATCATGAGCAAGAGTTTCCGCAACTACTTTAAAGGAAACAAATTTTGCACCATCTTCGAACCCTTGTGGCTGATGTTGACTCAAATCTCAACAAATAGCATATTAGAACTCATTTGATTTGGGATAATGTGATAATGTTCAGTATTATGTTGATTTGGGATTGTTGAACGTAGAGCTGGATACGCTGACCGCCCATCCTGCAAAAGTCCGCGGACATTCGCGGACAACCGCATAACGTTTTTTTGTATGTATAGAAAAAAAAACCTTTTTTACGAATTTTTTTCAACATCTTTTTTGGCAGTATAGGTTTGAAATCTTTCATAAAAATGTTATAAAAGTAGTACATAAAATTTTTAACATCCTAGACATCACAATATAAATTTCAAAATAATATAGCACAAATATTCAAATTTCAAAGTTTAGATTAAGTCTCAATAATTAGTACAAACCAAATATCTAAACATTCAAACTTCATTTCTTCTCTTTTTGTATTTTGTGACAAAAGGGATGGTTTTATTATTTTATTTTTTTTGCTAAGAAAATGGATGATTTTAGATCACTTTTGTTTTTGTTTGGGCCTTTATTTTCAAAATTCTAAGACCCAAGTTTCTGGTTTCATTCTGACAAAAAAAAATGCGGATATCGCTCGCGGATTTTGTCTCTTCAACTCACGGGTAAATGGTTATTTTCGTCTAAGCCCGCGTTTTAAATGACCCTCATTTTTTCAAGCCCAAATCCGCCCAATACGTTTACCCATGGACCAATCCGCAGGCCTAAATCCGTATACCCAATTCTAGTTGAATCTTGGCTTTTTTGGTTTCAGTTTTGTAGATTAGAACTCATTTTATTAGGAACTTTTTTTTTTTTCCAAAACAGAGGTGTTGATCTTGCCAAAAAGGAAGGCATTCATCTTGCTGGAAAAAACCATGTTCACCTTGTCGGCGGTGGGAGGATTGTGGTTGGGGAAGAAGAAGGTTTTTTTTTTCTTTCTATTAAACAAAAAAAATATTTTAAACAAATATTATTAAATTTATTTTTTATTTATGAACCACTCAGAGCACGACACGTGGCAAGCTTTAATATTATTAGTATCTCTCCATTAGTTTTTGACAGATTACTAATGTTGAGAACTGAGGTAAATCAAAATTAATTAATAGAGGTCTAAATTGAATAAAAAAATAAAAGAACTAAATTGAATCAATTTCAAAAAATAATAGACCAAAAGTATAATATTATAATAAAATAAATATTATTTAAAATGTTTCCCCAAACTATCATAAGGAAACCCTCCATCCTTGTTAACAGTTACTCTTTATTACATTGAAATTCCTTTTTAACCTTGTTATTGTATTACAAATTTAAATTTCGTGAGATACAATTGTAACTTTAGTTGTTATTAGGGTTTGAATCAAATAGCCATGTTAATAGTAAGTGAAATTGATTTGATGTGGTTGTTATTAGGGGTTGTTGTGGACCAGAATAATGGCATCCCGTATATACGCTTACATGCCGGGTCAAGAAGTCGCCAATTACCATCAGCATCCCGGTAAGTTGGGCGCGGCCTACTAATGAGGCCCAGATGATGAGGATTGGGCCCAGGCAAAGATCCTGGCCCAATACGGACCGCATTAGGTCATTTACATCACTCTATAAACATTATCATAATGCACCATGCAAGGTACGTAAGATATATTATCATATACAAAAACCCTAATTCACTCACTGACTTGAGCATCGGAGTGCTTGCAGGTGCACACCACCGCCGCCGGAGCTCAGGACCGAGAAGCGACACCATTGCCCTCAGCTGATCAAGGAGACCACCCAGCTCGTCCTGCATCCCTGGCAGGTTAGATCACAACATTGGCGCCGTCTGTGCTGAACGTAACAAAAAGTTCGCTCCCATCTATCATCAACAATGGTTGGCTCAACCAGAAATAGGGATTACAACGATCTCAGCGTGCAAAACCAAGGAGCTGGACAGCAGGCTGGTGCGTCGAATCAAGCAAGGGCACCCCAGCACTTTGATATCGAAGCAGAATTCCGTAAACTGCAACAGTTGGTGCAGTCACAAGCTCAAGAGATCGCAGATCTCAAAGAGCAACAGCGCAGGGGCAAGCATGTTGTTATTGAAGACGATTCAGAAGAGGAAAGAGCTGAGAGGCATACCCAGCCAAACCCTGAGAATCTGGAAAAGGATAATGACAATGCGGAAAAACAACAGCAGAAATCTGCAATTGAGGGAAACAAAGAAGGGAATCTGAAAACTCAAGAAAGGCAACAGGAAGGACGGGTAAGTCGCCGACATGAAAGGGCCCCGCATCAATCTCGGGTTGAGGGGGCCATCCCGCCACCTATCCCCCTTGTCGGTCACCAACCCGAACAACCAGCCGGCAACCAAGAGCATATGGCTGAAAATGTCCCGGATTTCGGGTACATTGACAATCCCTTCATGCCATGGATCATGTCCCATGCCCTTCCTCATGGATTCCAGTTTGCAAAGAAGTTGAGGGAATATGATAGAACCAAGGATCCCACTCTACATGTCAGCACCTTTGAAAGGGCTATGTACTTCCAAGGGTTGAACGAGGCCATTGTATGCCGTGCTTTCCCCCTCACACTGTCAGAAGCTGCAAGTCGTTGGTTCTCAGACCTCCCACCACAATCCATCAGCAACTGGAAAACCCTCAAAGATAAGTTTATTCTTCATTTCACTAGCAGTAAAAGACAATTCAAATCTGAATTCCACTTAGAAACTGTTAAACAGAGAAAAGATGAATCGCTACGAGACTATATAACACGTTTTAACAATGAAGTATTAGAAGTTAGGAATGTCGAACCTAACTTGGTGTTATATTTCTTTGTAAGAGGATTGAAGCCAGGAGCCTTCGCCAAGCAACTGGCTGGAGATAAGCCCACTTCCATGGATGACTTGAAGGTCAGGGCCGAAAAGTGGATCAGAATAGAAGAATGGGAGAAGGCCCAAGCCGCCAAGAAAGATGACAAAGCAAAAATTGTCCCTCCAAACCAATCCCGGGGCAAAGACGACAAATCCCGGGATAGGTCTCCCAAGAAGCGCAAGGGTCTTTTCAACAATTACACTCCACTGGTAGTCCCGCCAACTTCAGTGTTAAAAGAAGTGATGCACTCTGAATTGAGAGAGCGGCCGCCACCTTTGAAAACGGTTGGAAAGCATAAAAATAAATACTGTGAATACCATCGAGATCATGGACATTCCACCAATGAATGCATCCAACTCCGAGATGCAATCGAAAAGCTGATCCGACAAGGGAGGTTGAGAAATTATGCTCGGTCATCTCCAGAAAGGCGGGATCGTCGCCGAAGTCCGTCTCCTCGGACACAGACATTCAAATCCCCTCCTAGAAACCGAGATCAATGGGCTGAAACCCGTCAGAGATCCTGGAGCCCGAGACGAGCACAGGATTCCCCTCCTAGGGGAATAATTCAAGTCATAGCTGGAGGAACCAGCTTAAAGGGTCTCGAAGATAGGAAGAGGACCCGAGATGTCAGGGATTCTTGCTCCCAAGTAACTGTTGTAGCTAACCCAGTGCTATCTTTCTCAGATGCAGATTTCCCGGAAGAACCGATCCGGGATAACGAACCATTGGTCGTAGCAGCTAATTTGAACGGCTTCGAAGTCCATCGAATCTTCAGCGATGCACGGAAATGTTATCAAGAAAGCCTTAAAATCACGAAATCACCATCTATTTTACCGATAACGGCAGAAGAGAAAGGGAAGCAGAAGATGGAGAGACGTATTTGATGCGGGATGCAGGGGTCATGATGACTAACTTAGATCCCAGAGCAGACTTTGAATATCAACGACCTCAACCAGAAGGAGATCAGATCTTAGTTCAGATAGGACTTAAAGAGGATCAGACCGTCAAGATAGGGGCGAACTTACCCCCCGTATCAAAGCGCGACTCATTGAGTTGTTGAAGACAAATAAAGACCTGTTCGCTTGGGTTTCTACCGACATGCCCGGAGTTGACTCGGAATTCGTGTGTCATCGCTTGTCTTTGAGACCGGGATCTATACCGGTGGCTCAGAAGAAGAGAAAAATGGGTCCAGAAAGACAAGCAGTGATAGAAAAACAGGTGAAGGAGCTGCTAGATGCAGGGTTCATCCGAGAAATACGATATACAAATTGGCTTTCAAATGTGGTGATGGTAAAAAAGGCTAACGGGAAGTGGAGAACGTGCACGGATTACACAGATCTGAATAAAGCATGCCCCAAGGATCCATTCCCCTTACCTTGTATCAATAAACTGGTGGACAAATCTGCAGGTTATAAGTACCTATCTTTCATGGACGCTTACTCCGGCTATAACCAGATCCCCATGTACCCTGAAGATCAAGAGAAAACGGCTTTTGTCACCGACTTGGGTGTTTACTGCTACACCATGATGCCGTTCGGTTTAAAGAACGCCAGAGCAACTTATCAGCGGATGATGAGCCAAGTCTTCAAAGAACAGATTAGTAGAATCCTTGAAGTTTATATTGACGACAAGATAGTAAAAACCCCACAAGATAAAGATCTGGTGGCTGACTTGCGTGAGACTTTTCAACAGCTGCGCAGGTATGATTTAAGGTTAAATCCTAACAAATGTACTTTTGGGGTCGAAGCCGGAAAGTTCTTAGGCTTTATGCTAACCAGTCGAGGGATTGAAGTCAACCCTAACAAGTGTAGTGCCGTGTTAAATATGCAGAGTCCCAGAACTATTAAGGAGGTCCAACAGCTAACTGGAAGGGTCGCTGCATTGACGAGATTCCTTCCAGATTCAGCCAGGAAATGCTTACCCTTTTTCAGAACCTTACGACGTAAGGAAGACTTCCAATGGAATGCAGATTGCGAAGAAGCTTTCCGGGAGCTGAAGAAAATCCTCTCAAGCCCACCAGTCCTGTCTCGCCCAGATCTTGGGCAGATCCTATATCTATATTTAGCCGTCACCAATGAAGCAATTAGTGCAACTTTAGTAAAGGAAGAATCCCGGAACCAGAGTCCGGTATATTTTGTCTCTAAGGCGCTACAGGGATCGGAGTTGAATTACCAGCGGCTCGAGAAAGTCGCCTATGCTCTGCTATTTGCATCTCAGCGGCTGAGGCCATACTTCCAATGTCATCCCATCATGGTAAGAACTAATCAACCCATCAGACAAATCTTGCACAAACCTGACTTGGCAGGAAGGATGATGACCTGGGCAGTAGAATTGCCACAATACGATATTTCCTACGAACCACGGCAAGTGATCAAAGCACAGGCGTTGGCTGATTTTGTGGCTGAGATGACACATCCCGGGGAGGAACCAAAAGGATCCTGGACTATCTATGTGGATGGATCCTCAAACCCCAAAGGAGCAGGCGCAGGCATACTAATCGAAAATGACGAAGGGATAACGGTAGAATATTCTCTGAAATTTGAATTCCCAACCTCTAATAATCAAGCAGAATATGAAGTCTGTCTAGCCGGCAGACGCGCGGCAAAAGAACTAGGGGCTACCGCTATTACTCTATGTTCAGATTCCCAATTGGTGGTATCCCAGATAAAAGGGGAATACCAGGCAAGAGAGCCATTGTTGCAGAGATACCTGACAAAGGTTAGAGAAAGTCTACTTGGTCTCTCTAAATTTGAGATTAAGCACATTCCAAGAGAAGAGAACAGTCGCGCTGATTTACTCTCCAAATTGGCCAGTACCATGTCATCCTCAACTTTGAAGTCAGTAATAGAAGAAGTTCTCCCTTCTCCTTGTGCTATTTTGCAGGTTGAAAACGACGACTGGAGAACTCCAATAATAGAGTATATCACTAAATGCACCATCCCGGCAGATACCCGGGAAGCAAGACGGCTTGTACAAAATGCCTCCCGGTATTCCGTGATAGAAGGACAATTATTCAGGAGAGGACTATCAACTCCTTTGCTTAAATGCATTGGACCATTTGAAACATGGTATGTTCTTACTGAAGTGCATCAAGGAAGTTGCGGTCACCACATTGGTGGAAAATCGTTGGCAAGAAAGTCCTTGCGAGCAGGATACTTCTGGCCAACCATAAATAAAGATGCAACTGATCACGTGAAGAAGTGCCAAAAGTGCCAAGAACACAGTCCATTGTCCCACATCCCGGCTGAAGATCTGCACAGCATCTCCACCCCCTGCCCTTTCCACACTTGGGGCTTAGACCTCTTGGGACCTTTTACTCCAACCACAGGTCAGTTCAAACATCTCATTGTTGTTGTTGACTATTATACTAAATGGATTCAACTTGAACCCTTAGCCAGCATAGCATCAGTCAAAGCCCAGAATTTTGTCTTCCGACAAGTAATATGCCGGTTTGGTATCCCGGCAGAAGTTATCTGTGATAATGGGACCCAATTCATCGACATAGAATTCCGAGAAATGCTAGCAAGTCTCCGCATCAAGCAATACTTTGCCAGTGTAGAGCACCCACAATCGAACGGACAGGTAGAGTCCGCCAACAAAGTCATACTTAATGGCTTGAAAAAGAGGTGCCAGAAAGCTGGAACTAGTTGGGTAGAAGATCTTTATCAAGTACTCTGGAGTTACAGAACTACTCCCCATAGCTCCACTGGAGAAACTCCATTTCGAATGGTATACAGATCAGACGCCGTAATCCCGGTAGAAATCGGGCACCCATCTTGGAGGGTTATGTACCCCGCTCAAGAAAACGAGCAGCTCCTCAGAGAAGATTCCGACATGGTCGAGGAAATCCGAGAAGCCGCCAGAATCAGAGAGTTATCCCGCAAGCAACAAGTAGCACAGAGATACAATCTGAGGGTTGTCCCGAGAAGATTCCAAACAGGTGATTTAGTCCTAAGAAGAGCCAGTATTGGAAATCGCAATGCTAAGGACGGGAAGCTTAGAGCGAATTGGGAAGGTCCATTCCGGGTCTAGACCATCGCAGCTAACGGAGCGTATTATTTAGAAACTCTCAAAGGCAAAGAGATTCTTAGAACGCTTAATGTCGCAGACTTAAGGCGCTATTATAGCTAAGCTATGTAATTTACAGTCTTTTGTAATAAAGGGGTACTCTTTTTCCTGTAGCAGGTTTTATCCCTAAGGAGGATTTTACTGCTAGAGGTTTTAACGAGGCCCCCATTTTTCATTTGCTTCTTATTATTAATAAAATTGCATTCCATTCATTCTGACATAAACAAGTTAGTTCAAATTTTAATAGCAAGCAAATCGGAAGAAAGTATGAGAATTACAAATAATCTGAGATCGAGACGTCGGCAACAAATTGAAGCCAACATATATGCAAGGCCAACAATGAGTCGAGATACCACCCCGGGTAATTCTCTGCTACAGACTCAATAGGGATCCTAAACGGATGAACCTTGGCCAAAAAAGAAGCATGAAGCACCATCAAGGTCACATTTCAACTCGAACTTAGAGAAAGTACAAAATACTTTCCCTCCTATTAAGGAGCTAAAAGGGCGACATTACAAATGTACCCCTAACAATTCAAACGGCATAAAACTGGAAGGCATCCCGAGATGGCCACGCCTCAACGACATACAGAAATGCAACAAAAGGAAAGTGTAAACCGAAGCTACACTTCAACAAAAATTAGAGAAAGTACAAACTACTTTCCCTCCTATTGAGGAGCAAAAAGGACGACATCATTAATGTGTCCTAACAATTATAAATACATGAGAAATTTCCATGTCCCAAGAGAAGCAAAGAGATATTTCGAGCAGCCAAATCTCTACGACATGCAGAAACGCAATGAATAGAAGCGAAATACGCATAAACCATAATGTATTAAAATTAACCCGGAAGACCGGGATGATAAAGTTTACAGCGTTTTACAAAACAAAAGAAGTATAAAGATGAAAAAGCAAATCATGCAGTCCCTCCAGCATTGGGAACTCCGGGCTCCGGCACGGAATCTGAAGAAGGAAGAGGAGTGCTGCAATCGAACGGCTCCAATCCAGGATCAGAAGGGTCGAGTGGCACGGGATTGTGAGGGTCATGGAAATCCATGAACACCCCATCCTTAATGACGTGATACTTACAAAGTCCACGAGTGTTCAACTCGACCCCGGGATTCAAAAAGAGGAGGGTCTTCACACAGTCACGGTAGAAATCATCCACCGTAGTATCCATATCTTGATAAGTCTCCTCCAATTTCTCTTAAGTCTCCCGTAGTTCCACCTGAACCTCATGAAACTTGGCAGCCGACCCAAGAGCTCAGACTGAAGAAGCTTAAGAGCAAAGTCATCTTCATCTGCTTTACCCTTCAGCCCGGAGACTTCCTCCTTCAACCTGGATTTCTCCGATTTCAAACTGGCAGCCCGCTCCTTCTCTTTCGCAAGATCTTTCTCCAAACGAGCAAACTTCTCCTTCGTAGAAGTGAGTTCTTGATTAGCCCGGGACTCCGCCTCCTTGACGCTTTGGATCAAGGCATCCTTCAGCTCCAAGTCATCTCGGAGATCCCTCAGTTGACCTTTCAAGGAAGAAGCTTAGTCCATGTCCTCGGCTTGGTCATGAATATGTTGGAGCATAGCCATGCTCATAGCAGTCCATCCCATTAGAGACTTGGCTTGCTCCTACAAAAATAAAAACAAGAAGACATTAAACATACATCTATTGAGATTAACCACTATGAAGTTGACAACATCAAATGATGAGACATATACCTTCACGACAGAAGCTCCACCCTTGGAGAAAAAATCCCCATGCTAGAACTTGATCAAGGGGGATCGGAAGCCTTCCCAGGCAGAAGGAGGAGCGGAGAAGGGTGCTGTTGAGACCGGGATCATCCCGGCAGAAGTCCCTTGGACACCGCCAGGTTGGCCACCTACAAATCGAACTAATCCAGATGAGAAGACAGTACATGATTCCCATACAAATGAGAAAATTCAGTTACAAAAGCATACCAGATTTGGTAAGACGACGACGTTTTGGCTGCACGTTAGCCATCTCGACTCCAGAAGAGGGGGGAACGGATTTCCTAGCAGGAGAAGCCCCCCTGGCAGGAATCGTGTCCGAGATTCTGATCCCGGTAGGAACTACCGGGATAGGAGCAGGAACTGGAACAGGAGAAGGAGGTGGACCCGAAGTAGCAATCTTACCTTTTCCTTTGGCATCTCGTTTCTGAGAATGGATGGCATAGTTGGCCATGATCTCGGCTGCAGAAAAAGATACACTTGTCAGTTAAGGCAAAATAACTAAAATAAGGAAAAGACACAACAACAGTGCATAATAACGAAAAATCCCTACATAAGTAGGTCGCCTGGTCGCGACGGGAAACTCCTATCACATCTTTGCAATGAATGGGAATTCCACCTCGCTCGACAAAGACGCAAAGATTCCTGAAGGTTAGTTGGTCTTCCTCTTCTAGGAAGCCAATTTCTAATTCCTTCAAGGACAGCACCCTCTGAAAGTGATCTTCTGTCCAATAGAGAGGAAACAGGGGCTGCTTATCCTTTCCCATCCAGAAATGGGTGCAATCTTTGGTCCGCGAGACGACCTTGACATAAATGTCCCTATGAGCTTTGAAAGACTCTTCATAGGGGACAAATAGCTGAGGAATCCCGGAACGATGACGGAGGGACACCCAATTCTTCTTCGTGGGGCCACGATAAACCCCAAAGATGTATAAGAATAGGGTTGAAGAGCAATGCTAGCCCTGAGCCCAACAAAAGACCTCGAAGGTTTGGAGGAATCCCCAATCGTTGGGATGAAGTTGGGTAGGAGCGAGATGGAGATGATGCAGAACTTCAATCTGGAGGTCAGAAAAAGGGAACCTAATTTTTAGCTGGTGCCATAAAGATTCTAGCGTCATGATATAGGAAACTTCACCCTCAGATGCTGGAGTGCAGATCCTCTCCTTCCTATTCGGAATAACCAACTTATGGTTCGAAGAAGGATCGGCTTTGACATCAGTCTCGGGAGTATTGGGCCCATAGTGAAAGCACTTCCTCCAGTGTTTCTCCACCCTCCTAAGCCGGCGACCATCCCTTACCGAGCACTCCTCCTGGATGATATCCCAGGGAACCCACAACATTCCCCAGATATTCTTCAGTTCCAGAAAATCCGGAGGACACTCGACCCGAGGCTTGGAAGTACTAGGCTCTCCTGCCCCTCGCACAACAACTTCAAAATCGCCAGTATCAGGTGAAGCCGGTACACCACCAGAGGATCCCGGAGCACCAGAAGCTACCGGAATGGAAATGTCACCTTGAGCAGACTCCATATCTACATGATCAGAAAAAGCAAGGTCAGATCCTGGGGATGGATGGCTACAAGAAGAAGGAGCATATGCAGGGTCGGATTCAGAATCTAAGGAATGAGTCATAGACGACGGTATAGACTCTTTGTCTTCTAAAGAATCCCCGGGATGGGCAGACTCAACTTCATCCCCTACCGGGATAAAATTAATTGGGGCACGACGATCTGAACCTTGTTCGACAGACACAGAATTTTCAGAACTACATTCATCAGGAAGATAGGCTGATGCAAGGAGAAGAGCAGAAGGCTCTGGATTCAAAGTATTGAATGACCCACTTACGCTCTGAGTAACCGATTCACCACTCTCTACTCGTCGCGAATACAGGGGATAAAACCAAAAATGGCAAGACTCACAATAATCAAGATTGGCTATGGAGGGCGTACCAGGAAAAGGGTTAGGCTCATTAGAGGACCTATGTTTTCGAAGCCCCCTCGCGAAACTCTCAAGAAGTTCAGTGTCATTCGACCCCGAGGAGGAACTACTCGTCAACACGATAACGTTATCGACCATTTTTTAGGGAAATAAACCCAGAAACTACAACTAAACCCTAAAGGGGGGAAGAATACAACAGAACAGTCCAAGAATCAAGAAAGAATCGAATAAAGGCACAAATTAGTAAAAAGTAGAAACAATACCTGAAAAATGAAGCGAATATGTTGGTAGAAAACGAGTTTGAGAAACGAGCACAAAGAATGGAAGAAGCAAGGTTTTCAAGAGTTCTCTGTCGAAGGGAATGAAGAGACAAGAAGCACGAAGATGAAAAGTGAAAACTTGAATAAATGAGAAGGTGAAAATGTAACGGATGAAAAGGAAATAAAATAAAAAACCGTCACATCACCTTAATGGACGTGGGGCCCAAGAACCACGCTAATCATCGCGCACAGTATCCAAAATGAGACGTGTGAAACACACGCGCCCAAAAAGAAAACCAACCGTCATCTCGTGAAATTTCCAGAATCACCACTTAACATCCACCTGGCATGACAAATGAACTCGCCAACCTCTCCCAAGAAGAACTTAACGACTTAGGGGGCAACTGTTGTGGATCAGAATAATGGCATCCCGTATATACGCTTACATGCCGGGTCAAGAAGTCGCCAATTACCATCAGCATCCCGGTAAGTTGGGCGCGGCCTACTAATGAGGCCCAGATGATGAGGATTGGGCCCACACAAAGATCCTGGCCCAATACGGACCGCATTAGGTCATTTACATCACTCTATAAATATTATCATAATGCACCATGCAAGGTACGTAAGATATATTATCATATACACAAACCCTAATTCACTCACTGACTTGAGCGTCGGAGTGCTTGCAGGTGCACACCACCGCCGCCGGAGCTTAGGATCGAGAAGCGATCCCATTGCCCTCAGCTGATCAAGGAGATCACCCAGCTCGTCCTGCATCCCTGGCAGGTTAGATCACAACAGGGGTAATGCACAGTATCTAATTATAGTTATTAAGATAGACTAGCTCAATTCCTTCTTTTTTTGCAAAGAGAATTTGATAGTTAAAGCTATTAGTGCTATATAATTATTTTTGTATGAGATTATTAGAGTCATTTTAAATGTCAATTAATACTTATATTTTTTAAAATATTTTTAATTTAAATAAAATTTTCATATTAATAAAATTAAAGTATTAACTTATAAATATTATTAAAATAATAAAAAAAAGGGACAAAAATAAGAGTGATAATAGACATAATAGAACAATAGACTCACTAATTTTTAAAACTATCACAAATTAATTTTTATATAATATTTTCAAAGCAAATTAAAATTTCAATGGTAATTATTATTTTAGTTTCTAGTAAGATAAGATATGAAGATAATCTATATTAAAAATTTTAAAAGATTGATGTGGAGTTAATTAATCCTTGCTAAGTATAGACAAGAAACAAGTGTTATGGGTACCCAGATGGACTCCTGCGGCACACCATAGGTCTGTTTTCTTTTTTTGGGCCCAGAATGTTATATGATATATTCTGACAAAAAAAAAAAGATGATTTTATTATATTTTAGTATTAGTTTACTTTTATTTTAGCATTTTGTGAATTACTCCATTACTAATATAGAAATAATTTTAGAAACATGGTAAATCAAGTATAATGTATTGTAAACTTTAAGGGAGATTGTTATAATTTCTTGTTTTTTCTCGTCAAATCAAAATATATCATGAAACATAAATTTTTTTGTTAAAAAAATATGTTTTATGAAAAAAAATAATTTTATTGACAAGAGCGCTAAGTGAGTAAGTGTCCTCACAATGTTTTTTTTTTAATAAACCAAATCATATTATCAAAGAGTATAAGGAATACTCAAGAAATAAAAAAAAAAATCATGAACACAAGTCAGGGACTAACAGGACCAAATCAATATAACAAAGAAAATAGATAATAACATTAGGGCTATGTTACGAAGTACAAACCAAAACCACAACGAGAAAAATAAGATAGAAATCTCAACAACACTAAATACATTTGCACCTAACCTGATTAATGGGCCAAGCAATATAATAGATTTAGGGACCAATTCGTCATCAAATATGTGAAGCGAGACAAAGAAGTTTTGATCCAAAGCCTTGAGCGACCTTAATCATCTTCAGAACTTGACGTGAGTTACATGACTCATTCTAAAAAATAGTATAATTACGAGCTATTCAAATGGCTCAAATAGTTGAAAACCAAATTGTATACCAAAAATGTCTTCTCTTCTTAGAAAATCGAATAATGCATCGGAATTGTAAATATTGTTGTCTAAAATCGTTATGAATAACAGATTCAACACCAAACAAATGTAAAACTTTATACCAAACCAAAACAATTATATTACATTTAAAAGAACAAATGTGAAGATGACTCTAGAGTAATTATAGATTCCACAATTAACATCTACGTATTCACAATGTCATATTAAAATATGTAAAACTTAGTAATGCGAATTATCCATTTTGTGATAAAAAAACACATTTGCAATTAACTTTAAATGTTGTTTTTTATTTAAAAATATACTTATATTTATAACTTAATTCACTAATAAGCTATACGAATGTCTTTTTAAAAATATACTTATATTCATACTAATTAAAGAAAAGTATGAATTCAATTGTGCACCTATAACCATACAAGGTAATGACGTAATGTTTCAACAAATTCTATTAAAACATACTCCCTCCATATAAGGTAACGAAGGTAGTATCTATAATTTGCTTTGCTTGTTTTCTGTTTTTTTTAACGGACGAAAATGCATCTATGTAGATTCAAATCGAAGAGTTATTACTCAAAGTTTTATTTCCAAACTATTAAACTGCTATGTTGATGCAAAAGAGTTGATAAATTGCTATGCTTAATTAAGTGTAACTAGTAACTATAATCCTCCATGTATTTCTCACACCAATTGTTGTGATCTAACCTGACGAAGATGTAGGACGAACAAGATGCTTCTTCTAATAGCAAAGGGCTATATGGATAGCTTCTGTCTTGAGTACCGACGGCGGTAGTGTGCACCTTCAAAGATTCCAACACAAGTTAGTGAATGTATTAGGATTGTGTATACTAATAAAATAAGCTTGGACCATATTGGGCCTGAATTTGGGGCTTGAACCCAAACTGTATTTACTGGATCCTGATCATAAGTAGTATTAGGCCTTTCGGGATGTATTTGAAATGGCTATCTACTGTTGGATCTAACATGTACAAGTACACCCGGCATCATTAATAGCCTTACAACATCATTAAAAGGTTTTATAGAATAAACAGTTTCATGACTTCATCAGTTTCCTCGTAAGAAATCTCAGCCATTCAATAAATTATTATATACTATCTAACAATTATTATATTTGAGCATATCCCTTAACCTGGGGCGTATTTTTGATGGAGGCTAGACTCGTACCTAAAACTTAATGGGTACCCAAAAATATTCACAGTAAGTAAAGTAAATATCTGATTAATTGGCATGACCTCCATTATGGATATTTATTCATAAAATTTAGTAGAAATGAGTGCGGGTATAATATTATGCTAGCCACCTTACACCATACTCGCAATGAATATATATATATATATATATATATATATATATATATATAATTAAAATAATTTATTTATATAATTATATATATTATTAATTATATATTTTATTATGTATCATTGATTTTTTGATGTTATGTATCATAATTAATATAAAACAAGAAGAGTCTTAACAAAAAAAAATTAATAATAGAGAACTATGATTAAACAATTATAAGAAAGATGTAAAACAATAAATCTAAACACTGCATGCGTTATAACGCATATTTATCTTCTTTTAAATATCAATTTAAATAATTATATCTAAAAAAGTTAAACCAATAAATAAATATAAATTAAAAGCAAAAAATAAATATTTTATAATAACTTCCAACATGTCTTATATTAAAAACAACTGAAGATTTTAAATAATGTCATATAAAAAAATCGAGAGGTGTAAGTTGAATCTGAAATACTCGCTCCTGTCAAAATTAGTTTTTATTTATTTATATTAAAAAAAATAAGTTCAGTGTTTTTGTATGAAGTCATTATCACTCTTCATTATTTATTATTGTTCTTATTTAAATATTTTAATAACATTTAAATATTAATATTTTAATTTTACTACTTTACTAGTTACTATTACTAGTTACTAGTTAAAAATATGCTTAAAATTTAAAAATAATAATAATAAATAATTTAAAATGATACTATTTCTCTTTTAAAATATAATAATCATTTACACATTTTTATCCATTCATATAGTTCAGTTGATGAGTCTTTGATGAGTGCATTGAAAATAAGGGTGTGTGGATTCAAAGTTCAATTTCCCATTATACTAGTTTAAAAAAAAAATTATACCATGTTTTTAAAAAATCATTTATTATATTTAACTTTAAAAAAATAACTACTTTAAAAAAAAACCATTAACTAAAAAGATCAATTCAATAAATGTTAACCATGCTAGAAAATGAAGGAACAAAACAAAATTGAAACGGCTCATCGAAGTGGCCAGTTTGTCACAATTGAATCCAACAAAAGAACCAAACAACAAATCCTAACCCTACATCTTTTTCACATCTATCACCTAACTTTGTTTTCCTTCTTCTATTGTCCCAATATTTTCATAGATTTACACTTTCCACCACAAACCGTTTCGCCATAACCACTACAAAATCTCGCCACCTACATCGCCTGTAACGACTCCGACCGCCATAAAACATCCGCCGCCGGTTCCGCATAATCAAACAACCCATCCACCGCCACAAAACCTCCGTCACACTCCGCCACCACTCCGGTGGTCCCCAACCCGAACACGTCGTAGCTGGGAAAATCATCATCGAACCCCATGAACCCAGTCAAGTCCACCCCTTCCGGACCGACCCGACCCGGTTCCTCTCCCGGCGTCACCGTCGGCGGCAACCCAAGTTCGTCATCAGAAGCTTCCAAAAGGTACCCCAAGTTGGGTTGCACCTCGCCGGAATCAGACACCACAGTCGGGTCCATCTGACCCGATTCCGAACCCGGAGCTAGTATTTCCTCCTCAAAGCTCTTGATCACCGAGTCAAGACCTTGCACCGAGTCACGCTCGGGCACATTGTCTGCCTCATCAAGTATGTTAAAAATGTCATCTTGCAGTTGCACCTCCGAGTCGAAAACCGAGTCAGGAAACGACTCGCCCGAGTCGACTCGCGAAATATGAGACTCGGGCGATTCAACCACCGAGTCGGACTCGATTCGGCGAATCTTAGACTCAGGCGAGTCAACTCGGTGAGTCATCAACTCGGACGAGTCATCCCGGACTCGTTTCTTGTTGCTGCTGTTGTTGCAATCCTCCATTATTACAAGTGGGTGGAGAATCAAGGGGGAAATTTTTTGTAAAGGTTTTTAAATTTTAATTTTGGAGGTTGAAGTGAAAACAAAAATGAAAGAGTGAAGAGAGAGAAAAAGAGAAGTGTTTGGGTGAGAGGAAAGAGAAAGGGTGAAGGGTATATATAATGAGGGGAAAAGTGGGATAGGGTTTGTCTACTTTAATTCGCAATGCCAGATAGTGACAGGCGCGTGCATATCGGAAAAATATATAAAACCAACTTCATTCACGGACGTCTCGTTCTTTCTTCTTGCTTTGTTTTTCTTTTTAAAAAAATATCTAAAAGAAAAAAGCTGAACGTAATATAGAATATTAGTCAATTCTTATCTGATAAATAAATTAGTATTTATTTATTTTTAAAAAAGTAAAAAATGGTGCTGTGTCTGTCATACTGAATTTTCCTTTTTTGCGTGCGAGATCCGTTGGCCATTATTGCAGATAGGGGGATTTTTCTTTTCTGGCAATTAACTAAATTTAAATGTGGTTTGGAGTCCGGTGGTGGGGACCCACGGTACCTAGGAAACATCTTGTGTTTTTTTAATTTTAATTTTTTTAAGTTTTGATTTGGTACTTTGGAAAATTAGACACTGGGTCAGCAAGTGGTCAGGTGTGGAGGTAGATTCTTTGGTTTAGAATTGGTTTTATTTTGCTGTCTTTTGTTAGTTTCTTTTTTCTTTCTTTAATTTATTTTTAGAATTAGTATTTAGACAAGGTTTTGCTTTGTTTGACAAGTTCTTGTTTACTTCTTTTTTAATGAATTATTTTAATTATTTAATTAAAGAAAGCAAAAGAAGGTTCCTAGTTTTCAAATCAAACTACATGGCTGTTATATTGTTGTAGAACCACCAATTGTATGGCTTTTGCCCTTGAATCTCTCACCCCTTTGCCTGTTTTCACTGTTTCTCTTTAATTTTTTGTTGGTTAAATATGACTTTTTTTTATAACACTGGATTTCTCTACTTTTAGAATAATGAGACTACTCTCGTATACGTTGCGTGATTAGTATTGGTCTTCGAGAATTTGACATATGTGAAATTCGAACAAGGAACCTTCCGCTATTAATTGTCCCTCCTATGAATTTTACGATTTATTTATATTTTTATTATAAGTAAAATAATTTTTGTGCTTCTTATTTTTATTATATTTGCTTTAAATTTAGAATTACTATTAATAAAAGATTTTTTTATATTTAAAAATATTTAATTAAAGAATAAGTCTATCTAAAGTCATAGCATATCACAGCTCTCAATAACAGAATTACACTAGAATTTATGAATTATCTAAATTCATAACCTCATGGATTCACGACGTCAACATTCAGACCAACCACACTGGCAATAAAAGTATTTTTACGTGAGTATAGCACTATATAAGTCCAGTTTACATAAGTCTCTTAATTTGTACAACGTTATTTAGTTAGATTTTTAACGTTAATTACCGTTTTAACACTGTTAATAGAAATTCAAATTAGTCACTGTGTTTGATTCAAAAGTTTAAATTAATCATTATGTTTATTAATAAAAGTTTAAATATGTATTTGTGTTATGTATCTAAAGTTCAAATATGTCCCTATATTTATTATTAAAAATTCAAATTACTTTTTATATTATTTCTGTTAACGGTATTAAAACGATAGTTAATATAAAATACTTATATGAATAATGTTGAACAAAATCAAAAATCTATATCAACTCTCATAAAAGTTAGATATCCATGTGTTAACTATTTCATTTCATTTAGACGTAGTATCTAAACAGATATATATATTTATTCTCGTTTCATTTGACGTTGTTTTCTACAGATATTTTCTCTCTAAATTATTTTTTTATAAGGCAATTTTGTCTAAGTGAACTTAATTTTATTTTTTTCTATTTGGTTAGCGATTAGTAAAAATATGTATACCTAAAATCTGAGATTCAAATTTGAGTGTTCTTACTTATTAAAAAAAAAAAAAATCTGTTCCAATCAAGTTCTTGTACTAAGTCACAAAGTTTGAGAGTAAGAAATTTAAAATTCGAACCTTAACAATAAAAATTTAGAGGAGAATAGTTTAATTTAGGATATCAATAATGAATGTGTTAATATTTGCCTATAAAAAAATCAGTTCATGTCCGTACAAGAAACTTAAATCTTAAATCATTAATTAAGTTAGAATAATTTTGTACCACTTTATCACTCATGTTTAGGAAAAAAAATATTTTTTAAGATTTAATGATTAATTTTTCAAAAACTATCATGCAAAACTTATAAAAAAAATAATTACTTTCTCTGTTTTATACTATAAATCTTAATAGTCTTAGTTAGTGAACAAATAAAAATATACAAGTATAAATATTAAGATTTAATTTTTGGTTAATATACTTTCTTATGAAAAAAAAAATTATGAATCTCAACTATAAAAAAGAGAAAAAAATTTCATAATATAACCATTTTGCACAAAAAAATTAAAAGTGGTTCTATTGCCACTTCTAAATGACTATTCTATCTGGTCTTATATATAAGTTATTTCTAACTGAATCAACAAAACTAAAAAATAGTAATTAACTCATTAAATTTGTCTAAAAAAGAGGTTTTTTCTAATTATATCCTCAACTTAAATGTGCTAGTAAATGCTTTGAAAATTAATATCTCTTTCTTTTTCTTATTACCTCTTGTCCTAAATATAAGATTCTTTAAAGAAAATTTATTGATTTTATATATAAGACCTTTTACAAAGTTCAAGAGACAATTATTGGTTTTTCCCTTATCTACTATGGTAATAAATGAAGGGATGGTGGGTATAATTAATGCATTTGTTGAAAAGTTTTTTATTTTAAATAAGGATGAATTTGGTATATTGTACTATTTTTTTGAAAAAACAACACATTAAATAATGTTGTTAGTAGTTTTCTTAATCTATGTGAATTGGTTAGAGAGTCCTATAAAAAGGACCACATGTAGCACTTCACTCTCTTTCTCACTCCATCATTAATTAAATCTTTGAAAATTATAGATGGGGTAAAAGGGGAAAACTCAACTAATGAGTTAATTAGTGACTTATATTTATGACCAAAAATTTTTTTTATAATGTGACCTATATATAGGACCGGATGGAGTATTATAATTTATGTGCGTGTTTGTTTAATATTTTAATTTGGTTATTAATAATCTCAACCATTAATATTTTTTTGATTGATGTATTTTTCACTTTTTATTCAACAAAAATTTAAATCAAATAGACCCTAAAAAATTTATCATAAATACTGTTTGACTCAATTTTTACTTTCACTTGTAAGAAAAAAAAAAAAAAAGAAAACTAGGTCAAACACTTTCTTCCATACTATAAAAAAAAGAATTGAAAGGAAAAAAAAATTTATTTTGTACTATAGAACTTTGATTTTCCGCCGAAGCACGAGCTATTCCTTAACTTCCTTTCCCCACACGACAGAATTATAAAATGGTAGTAATCGCTAAGTACTACTACTATTATCCTTTTCTATTCCTGACGTATGGGTAATTAATATGTAATTTTTTTTAAAAAAAATTATAGTATTTTATTTAATTGTATATATTTATTTATATTTTTAAAAACATCATAATATTACTAGTATTATGGTTTAATTAGTTTTAGTTCCCTTATTTATATTTCAGGCTTATTTATTTTTTAAACAGACAATTTTGGTTTCTTAGTTTTTATTTTAAATTAGTCTCGGTTTATAGTCAATTTAATGACAGTTATCCTCCAAACTAATGACGGAAGAACCAAAATCATTTACAGATAGAATTTTTTTAAAAAATATTAATTTAATGACAACTTTCCTCCAAATTTTAAATCGTTTACTAACAATAATTAGCAGGAAAATTATAGTTAATAGATTTTGAAAATATATTTTATTGGTAAATGATTTTAGTCCATATTGACACTAAATTAACAAGAAATCATGACTAATTTAAAAGAAAAACTCACAGATGAACCAAAATCGCTCGTTTTTTAAACATACAAGACTAAAATTGCTAATTTAAAACTTGGAAGATGAAAACTATAATTATACCTATTATCATTATGTTGATGTTTTTCCAAATAATACTAGTGTTAAGCCTGTTTTAAAACTTACCAATAATAAATTCGTTTTTCATTTAATGGCAATAATAGAGTATATATTTGATTTATATTTTAGTAAAATAAAAAGTAAACACACATAAATTGAAATAAATATTAATACTTAAAATTATTAATATATAACAAAAGCAATATATAAGTAAGTATTTTTAATTTGGTCAAAGTTATTTTTGATCAAAGTAAAATTTTATACAAAATCGTTGAGATTGGCTTGAAATTAATAGTTTTATATTATTATTTTTATTATTATTATTACTATTACTGTTACTATTATTATTATTATTAATCAGGTTATGCTTGTATGTATTTTGAAGTTTTCTCTAATAATTTTCTTAATAATGATTATTATTGTTATTATTAAAAAAATTATATTTAAAATTTTTTTGTTTAAGATTTTGTAACATCATTCACATAAATCAAGATATTAGAATGAGAAGTTATAATTTATCACTACTTTAAAAAATGTTCAACTTATTATTATTTTTTTACTTTTTAATTCACTAAAATTTAAAACAAGTAGAGTTAAAATCTATCCTACTCAATTATATAAGTATAAGTTTTACCCGTTATTTGGAAATTGGAAGGGAGGAAAAAAATGAAAAAGAATCGAAAACACGAATAACAATATATTTTTGTTTGATTGATTGAAGAGAAAATAAAAAATAAAAATAAAATTGACTTATAAAAAATAAAAAATAAAATCTCTTTCCAATTTTCCTCTTCTCTTACTAAACAAAACTTTAATCATGTGTTTGGTTGAGTATAAATAAAGAGAAGACAAATATAATAAGAGAAAAAAGTTTTTTTAATTTTTTCTCTAAAAATTAATTTTTTTCTTTTAATTTTACTTAAATCAAACAAAACAATTACATCATTATTCATATTTTTTTTCTTTCTATTTCTTTTCTTGTACCCAAATGTAAAAAGATTTTGTCCAAATTATATAGTTCGATTAGTGAAAACGTAAAAACATGCATATATAAATACGGACTACAAATACTACTTTCTTAGAAACTAAAAAAAATATAAATTAAAAGTTTTAACCCCAACAGGCAGACTAGCATAGTTGAGATCTATGACACTCCTCAAAAGTTTTTTTTTTTTAAAGAAAAAAAACAAGAAAACATGGTGGGTCCCAGTTAGATATGTACTAATATGCGTTCGCAGACGGTGGACCACCCAAAAGTACTATAGCATCAGTACGTCCCTTCCCACTTGCTATACTCCTCTTTAACCTCTTCAACAACTTTTTATTTTCTTAAAAGGAAAAACGTGAAAGTTTGTTTAAATAAAGGGCATAATTGGTAAACCACAGAAAAAGTCATATATGACGCTAGCATTTTTATTTCTTTAGGATCATAGACACTCCGTTTCTTTTCATTTTTTTTATCATAATTATAATTATATTCATATTTATATTTAAAGATTTCCTAATTTACATTCACATGTTTTATTAAAAAAAATATATTAATAAATTATAATTTAAGTGTTTTAAAATATACTTTACTCATGAGATATAGTTCGGTGAAATATTCTCTTCAAAATAAATGATGTAATGTAACTAATTAAATAGAAATTTTTGTAACGTACATCCACTTATCTTTTAAAAATAAATATATTAATAAGTTATAATTTAAATTTTTTTAAGGGAAATAGATTAAATGACACCGATATAACTTACACCAATTAATAATTATTTGTCAAAAATTTTTTTCACGAAACTCACCTTTAAATTGAAACTATTTATCGTATAGATTTTATTTACAAAATTTCACACCATTCCTAAATTAGTTAGTACTCCATTATCGTACTAAAAAAGTAGGGGTTGTTCATGATTCTGATTTACTCGAGAACAAAATTAGAACCACACCAAACTAAATGAATGGTTCAGTTTATAGAACCAAATCACTTTTGTAGCTCTCAAACTAGTTTTGAACCAGACCGTTTTGGACCAAAAAGGTTTGAACCGATTTTGAACCATTTTTACTTTTATGCAAAAAAATCTCATTTTTGGCATCCATAAACCGGTTCAAACCGTTTAAACCGGATTTTGAAGCGGACTGAACCTAAACCATTTTAATTTTTCCAAACCGGTTTGGAACCAATTTTTACATTTGGTTATGTTTTGGTTTTTTATCAAGTAGTTTACCTTTTAAGTGGTGTGGTTCGATTTGGTTATCAATTCGGTGCGGTTCTTTTGGTCTTTTTGAACAACCCTATAAAAAAGTAACGTAAAATATAATTTTAAAATATATGAAAATAACAAGTATTTTGATAAAGTATTAAATGATCTCGAAATGATGTGAAATTTTATAAACATGATTTATACGATAAGTATTTCAATCCAGCGGTGAGTTTTGTAAAAAAATATTCGAAAAATAGTTATTATCGAGTGTAAGAGTTTATATAAATTACACTAATATCATTTAATTCTTATATTTATTAAAATATATTCGTAAGATGTAGCTTACTAAAATTTTTTTTTTTTCAAAATAAGTGATGTACTTTGACTAACTCAATAGAAATTTTATAAGTACACCACTGGTCTTCGTAGAATAAATATATTAATAAGCTGTAAATTAATTTTTTTGAAGAATTTCAATTATAATAGGTCGACGACCCATTCTAGACTGAGATATTTGTACGTGATAAAACGTCACATCTTCATCATCTTACGTCTCACCAATTTCATTGTTTGTGCACGATGTGGCGTTTTATTACGCGTCGACGTCTCATTATATAATGGGTCGTCGACCCATTATATTTAAATTCTTTTTTAAAACACCAAAAAAAACGCTAAAGTATTTATTCAATAAAATAAATAGGTCAACGTTAATAAATTTTTATATTTATATTAATATATATTAAGATTTAAAATTTTTGTGAGTGGAACTAATTTTAAAGTGTGATAAATCTAAAACAGATGGCCTGAAACTGTGAATGGGAAATTTCATACTACCGCACTACAAGAGTCAAACCAAAACCTCATTAAGAAGCATTCCGACATGTCGTTTAAGATTTTAAGATAATAAAAAATATATTTAATATTTTTAATTTTATGAAATAAATTAATACTTAATTTTTTAATATGTTATTTTAATTAATTTTTAAATATTAACCTAATATTTTTTTTCATACTCAACGTTAATTCTCTTTTTTCTGTAAGGGTATAATTTAAAAAAAATAATTAATATCATAAAAAATGGTAAAGTGATAAGTAATTTAAAAAAAATTAAAATAACTAAAATTATAGATATTATGAAACAGGTGGAGTAATATCATAAGAAATTGAGAGTAGCAGTTTGTCCTAAATATAAGAAAAATGGTGTCATTTATCATGAATTACATAATTATGAACAAGTTTATATGGCATAAATTAATTCATTGATTTAAAATATGATGTTGACTTTTTATTTTTTACTAAATAATAAATCAATGATGATTAAATGAATTGTGCACTAATATACAAAATTTTACTTATATATTATAAGTGAAACCAAGAAACATAATATTACTTTTTAAGTGTATTAATTACTAAAAAAATTCAATTTTCCTAAGTCAAAATTTTCTTTCATTTTTTCTTATTTTCTTTGCTACCAAACAAAAAAAACATTTTATTATTTGTATCTTTCTCTCCTCTCTTCCAAGCAACAAGTAATCCTCTTTTAGGTTGCATTTTTTAATTCTTAAATACCCACTAAACTCACATAAGTTAGGTAATGCGTGTAAAGAAAAATGTGCATGAAAAGTCTGTGATACAGTGCGTTTCACTTTCAATTAATAGAAAATAAGAATATTTTTATTTGAAATTAAAAATTGTTTAATCTATTGAATATTGAATAAGATTAAAATTTGTGTCAAATAAATTATAATTATTAATATTTAAAATAAAAATACTTTTATTTTTAATCAACTGAAAATTAAACAATTCCATAGTCATATTCATTGTCAATCAATTTACTTTCGAAAAAATTTACACGCCATCCTCGTGTCGCAAAAAATTATAAGCTTTTATACCATTAAAAAAAATAAATAGAATCTTTTAAAATGGATATTTGAGCCATTGTATACATTTTTAGGTTAAAATATATTTGTGGTGCTTCTAAATATCAAAATTATTTCGTTTGATCCATTTAAAATAAAATATTACTTTTAGTCTCACCAAAAATGTGTTTGATTTTGTTTGATCCTTAATTGCTATTCTCTAAATATAAAAAATATTAGCTAAATTATACTTTTGGCATCCAAACTATAAGAGTTAGTGTAATTTAATACCCAAACTTTTTTTTGGTTCAAAATCATACCCCAATTCTCTTGAATGGTTTTCACGTTTATCCTCAACGTTAATAAACCATTATATTTTAACGGTGGAAGTTTAACGGCGTTAAACTTATACACGTGTCACATTCTGAGTGGTCAATTATTAATTAATAATTTATAATAATAATATTTTTTAATTAAAATAGTTTTATATATTAAAAATAAAAAAATCATTTTCTTTCTTTTTTGGGTTCTGCGTTCTGTTCTTGTTCTTCCATCTTCCTTCTTCTTCGATCCTCCTCCCCCTCTTCTTTCTTCTTCTTCTTCCATCTTTCTTCTTCCTTTTTGTAGGTTTGCAATTACAAATTAAAAGATGAGTTTTTTTTTTTATTTTATTTTCAGTTTCCTTCCATTCCCTAAACTCAGAATCAAAGCCTAGAACATTTTCATTTTCATTTCCATTTTCCTTTTCCTTTATTTTCCACATTTCCCTTCCATTATGGTTTTGAAACTTAGGGATTAGGGCTCTAAAATTGAAGATAAACAACTAATTTGATATTAGGGTTCTAAATTTTTCCTTTATCTTTGTTGTTGCTAGGTTGATTTTGTAATTTCACTAGAATTATTTGGTTTCCTTTCGTTGATTTCGTTAGTATTTTGTGTTTTAATTTGCGTTTTGATTTTGCGTTTGAAGAAGAAGAAAAACAAACGCATAATAAAAAGAACACAAAAGAAGAAGAACACAAGAAGAAGAAGAACGCAGCAGCAGAAGAACGCAGTAGCAGAAGAAGAACACAAAAGAAGATGAAGAAGAAAAAGAAAGAAGAAGAAGATTATTTTGTTTCATTTTTAAATATACAAAATTGTTTAATATTATTATTATTATTATTGATGAACCACTCAAAATGTGACATGTGTACAAATTTAACGTCGTTAAGCTTTCATCGTTAAAATATAATGGTTTATTAGAGCCGAGGATAAACATGAACCGTTTAAGAGAGTTGGGGTATCGATTTGAACCCAAAAAAAGTTTTGGTACTAAATTGCACTTACCCCTATAATTTGAGTACCAAAAATGTAATTTAGCCAAAAATATTCTATTTAGTCCATCTAAAATAAAATATTACTTTTAATCCTAACAAAAAATTTGTTTGGTTCAATTTGATCGTTCTATTAGGGATCAAACACGAACATATAACTTTTTTTTGTGAGAATCAAATGGAATAAATTAATTTTTTGTACGGACCTAAAGATAATTTTTATTTTAGAGGGACCAAATGAAACAATTTTAGTATTTAAAGCAGCCACAAACACATTTTAGCCTTTATTATATTTTTTGTTCTTTTATTTTTACCAATCGAATAAAAGGAAAATGTGTTTATTTAAACAAGAAATGAAGGTAAAATAGAAAAAAGAAAAACTCTAGAAACAAAAAGTAAATAAAAAATTTCTGTCCTCCTATACTTTTTCTTCTTATTTTTCTTTCTTTTATTTTCTTTTCTAGCCACTTCTTTTATCCAACCAATAAGTCATAAATCCCGGAATTTCATAATTTTGCAGATATACTACTACATGCCAGATATACTACTACATGCTAAGACTAATGTTGTACATTGCATAATTTTAAAACAAGTGATATACCGTTTCAGTCTTTAACTAATAACATGTTTAAAAATTTACGGATTTCCTTAACCTAGAGATTAATGTAAAAGTACTGTGAAAGTTTGAGAACACTTTGGGTATTCATCCACATAAAAGTAAAACTTAAAATTTGAAATATATTAATGTGAGATTAGTTTGAATGGTACATATTTAATTTATAAGATAGGATTTATGTTTACCCAAATTAGTTTTATACTAATTAAAAATAATATGTCGAAATTTTTTTACGAAATTTACTGTTAGAATTAAAATAGTATAAATCATGTGTATAAAATTTTACATCAATTCAATATCCTTTAGTATTCCATAAAAACACTTGTTATTTTCATTATTTTAAAATAATATTTTACGTTACTTTTTTATTACATTGATGAAGTACTAAACGATCTCGGATTCATCTGAAATTTTATACACAAGATCTATACGATATGTAGTTTAAATCCAACGGTAAGTTTCGTGAAAAAAAACTTTAACATATCATTTTTAATTGGTGTAAAATCAAGTGGTGTCGATGGATCATATATCTTAATTGATAGGTTTAATTGTATTTTTTGTTCTTAATTTTTTTAATAATGTGATTTTAGTCCCTGAATTTTTAATTGTGCAATTTTTATCCCTTAATTTTATCAATTGCGCAATTTTGATTTTTTTACCATCTCTGGTTAAGAAGCTAATGGTCCACACGGTCAAATCAATATGATAAGTTTTTATTTGTGCAATTTTAGTTTATAACTTTTTAAATTGTACTATTTTGGTGCTCTTATACACTTGATTTTATTGATTTTTTTTATAAGCTAAAATGCGTCATAGGGATTCGAACTGAGAACATGTTACTCAAAGCAGTACTCTTTAACCACCAAACCAACCTGAAGATGAAAATTTCCGTTGAAACCATCCATCGAGGATCTGGGTGAAATTGTGTTTTCTTTGTTCAGTATTGTGCTTGAAAGCAAGCATACTTGTTTCTTAATTTCTACATATTGTTGTGTACTGGTGAAATGCTCTCAGTTGTATCTATGGGAGTTTTTCCCTTTTCCTATGAGTGAAATTTACATCTTGAACAAAAAAAAGTAAAATAAAAAAATTACACAATTAATAAAATTAAGGAACTAAAACTGCAATTAAACTTAATTTATATTATTAAGTTATAAACTTTAGGTTTTGGTGTTTGTGAATGAAAAAAAATTATTGAAAAAGCTAAATCTATTATAACGTGAATATTCACAGATCAAATAATATTATTGTCTTTTATAAAGAATATCAATGATTAGATAAAATAAAATTTATTGATAATTATACTAACCTCCCATGAGGTTTATGTTTATTAAATAATCCTCTTAATTTTTAAAATTACATTTAATTATATAGAGGGAAATTAGCATAATGAATTTTAAATTTTCAGTGGTTAAATATAATGTCTCGAAGGGATTACAGTAAAGGAATTTTAAAACTTAAGATGTTTATGTAATTTTAAAAACTAAAAACGAATAAGTATAATAAATACAAATTTTAAAAGAGGTTAGTGTAATTATCTAAAAATAATAACACGTAATGTTCAGCCGTTGAACAAAATCAATTATAGAAATGTGTGGAAGAACCTCATAAAGTTGAACAGTTCTGGTAATAAAAACTAGCTAGCATGATTATAGATAGTTTTATTCTTTATAAAAAGTTAGATGTTTTAAACATGTCAAAAGAAAGTAAAAAAAAAAAATCTAAAAAATAAAATTGATAATTGATAAATTCTCTTCATACTTTCAATTTATACTTTTATGAATAATGGATGATTTATCAAGTGATGTATATTTGATTAGAAATTTTTTTTATGAGAAGCCAGTGTGAGTTAGAGCCGTCAATATGAGTTTTAACCCGTGAGCTAATCCGGCTCACCGCGAGTTAGAGTCGGGTTGGGTTGATAAAATTTTGACTCGCTTTAAATTACAACCCACTTAACCCAACTCGTTTAACCCACAACTCACACGGATTTGAGGCGGGTTAAGGCGAGTTGGCTCATGGGTTGGCCCACGAGTTATAATAGTTTTTTTATCATTTTTCATATTATAATAAGTTAAAAATTAGTAAAAGAAAAAAAATAATAAAATTTAATTTAAGTTTTTAGAATTTTATTCTTTTTATTTTTTAAAATTATTCTTTTTTATGTGTTTTGTATTATATTTTTTAATTTAGAGTTTTTGTTAGAGATTTTATAAAACAAAAATTATATTTTTATTGCTTTAAATTTTTTTTTATGATTTCCTTTTAGTAAAAACTATTTTTGGTGAGCCAACCTGTTTAGCCTGCAATCCGCGTGGGTTGGGTTAAAAAAATTATGGCTCGCAACTCATGTGAGTCAACCCATGCAAATTAAAAAATTTCTCAACTCATGGTGAACCAACTCGCATGAGCCGAGTTGACTCACTTTGAGAGCTCTAGTGTGAGTCATACCAATCCCACGATATGATTTTTTATTTTTTATTTTTTTCCACGATTTGAATAGAGGTATTACTTGTCACTTGTCCTTAGGGGCAAAAAAGTAAAAATAGTTTTTGTCATTCTTCAAACGTGTATTCTGATGAGAGAAAACAGTAATTTAATTATTAATTGAAAACTTTACTACTTTCGAATATTTTTTGCTGTACTGCGTGTGTCACGTTAACCATAGCCTTAAATATCATTAAAATAATTCAATTTATAGTTAGATTAGATCCAATTAACTATTTTTAATAAAATCGATCTCATCTGAGTCCACTAAATTTAGGCTAGATCGTGCTTTTTTTTTTTTTTTGTAATACATGGAAAATTTTGAAAAGAGAGAAAGAAAAAACTAGAAACTTGTCGAGAAGCCAGTTCTTAATTAGTTAGCTAATTTTTAATTTTTTACAAATATTACTCAGAAAAAAATAAAACAATAGAGAAAAATTAAATTAAATCAAATCAAATTTATACGCAGATTTCCTTCCATGTGGCTTGCTGATAGGGGTGGGTAACGGGCCGTGACAGATCTACATAACGTTGAGCGGTGTAATTACATTCCTTAACTCTAAATTTTTTGTGTAGTATTAAGATTTTTCGGTATTTTATACCTTTTAATTTATATTTTTGAATTCCCTAAACTTAAAATTTTATGTTTATCTTCTTAATTTTATAATTTTAAGTTTATTATATTACTAAATATACACTAAATTTCATTTTTAACTCCCATAAAAAATATTTATTTTAATTTTTTTCTTTTGTATTTTGTATTGAGTTTTTTTAAGTAACTCCTAACGTCTGGGTCCTAGATCCGCCAGTGGTAACAAGGTTGGGTAACCCCACGAACCCAAGCAAACCAAACCAAACTAAATCGATTTTTTTGGATTTGGTTGGGTGATTGAGTTGGGTTGAGTATTTTTAAGTGAACCCAAACTAATTTAAGTTGGATATTGAGTTTGCATTTTAAAAACCCAATGAACTTTAACCCAACTTAAACTACTCAACTAAATTTTTAAATGGTTAATTTTCTATGTCATTTTATTCTCTTTAAATTTAAGTAGATGGTTGACATAGTCCTCAACTAATCGACTCCTCCTCGTTAATTATTTTTTTTCCAAAACAATCATAATCAGATTCAAAACCTTAGCCGTTGCTATCACCTTGATAAAATCACTAAATTTATGTAAAATTAATATTATATCACTATAAATTTTACAGATTTTCTTAAAAAATAAAATTTCTATTTTTTGTTTAATTAGGTAGACTTAATCATCCAACCCAACATAATTTAAACAAGTTCAAATTAAGTTAGTTTGAGTCGAAGAGTAAAAATTGTAAAAATCAAATCAATCCAACCAAAATCCTTTAGTTTAGATTGGTTTCAAAGCAGTAAAAATATTTTTAATTAAAAAAATTAAACAAGAGTGAGCATAAATAAAAAATATAGTGACAATAATCTCTCTTTTATAAAGGTGACTTCAATTTTTCTTAAAACTTTATTATCTGGCTGTACAAATTTTAACCGTTCGATTCAGACCGTAGAATCGATATCAGCTGATTTATCGAGGTCAACTCTTTCTCATCTGCATGGAATCGGATCCGTCAGAAACTTCTCTTTTTAGGTCAGCAACCCAAATTTAATTAATCTAGATTCAACATCTAACATTTTTTTATTTTTTATTTTTTTTTGGAGAAGGAACATCTGACAATTTATTATTCGGTTTATGAAATCCATATATAACTTGACCAAATTTTTAATGAAATCAGATCGAGTTAACCTAAATAATCAATTTGGATGGACCCAGATTCGTGCCTAACTTCCAAAGTTAAAAAAAAAAAAAAATCGTTTACTGTCCCGAAAAAAGATATCGTTGTTTCGTCGGCAAACTTGTACTACTATAAAACAAAATAAAAAAAATATAAAACAAAAAATTAAATACTAAATTAATCTCACGAATATTTTTGTCATTAAATTAATGTTTAAAAAAATTATTTAATTTATTATTAGTGACTAATTTAATTGTATTTTTATTTTTTGAGAAATTAATTTAATAATATTTTAAATATTTAAGAATAAATTTTGTGGCAATTTTTTTTAAAAGATTAAATTTATTATGACAAATAAATATTGACTTAATTAACTTTTTAGTCTTTGTAAAATTCATTACTTTTGATTTTGGTCTTCATAATAAATAAAGACTTAAATGGAATGAAATTAAGAAATTTAACCCCTTAAAAAAAAACTTAAGAATAAAAAACTAAAGAAAAAATTTCATATAGAGGTATTAGAGATGGTTAGAATTGTTGAAGAATTAGTTAGTTGTGTTGGGTTTGTTAGGATTAATTAGTTTGACACTTACCTTTTTCAATCTAATATAATTAGTGTTATTGTCACTTCAGAGGCTTTTGCCTTATCTCCTCGACTATGACTATGGTCATTGTTATAGCTATGGAAGCTATTATTCTGATTTCTCTGTTAAGAGGAAAATCAAATGTTTTAGTTTTTCAAGGACAAAAAATAAACAATTTTTTTTTTACAAAAACTAAAATAAAAAAGCACAAATATTATAGAGAAAAAAAATTTAACACATAAATATTTAAACAACTAAATTAATATTTGTCTAAGACTTTGTTTGATAATACTATTTTATAGCTTATAACTTATGATTTATAGCTTATAGCCTGTAGTTTATAGTTTGTGACTTATAATTGAGTTGAGATGTTTGGTAAAATTAGTTTATTTAATAACTTATATTTGTTAAATGACTTAAAAGAATAAGTAATAATTATATGTAATAAATTATTTGATAGAGTAAACATGTAATAAATGACTAGAGGGTAAAATAGGAAAGAATTATTGAAAACTACTTTTTATAAGTTACTACCTCCGATCTTAGTTATAAACATAAAAATTTAAAACTTCTTGGTCTAATATATAAGTAAATCTTAACTTCTCTCTCCTTATTTAATGCAAATTCAAGCACTTTTCTCATTTTCAATGTCATTTAACCTATCCAAATGGGAGAAATAGTATTTTTTTAATTAAAATTTATCTTTTTGAATGAAATCAAGATAATTAAACACAAATAACCAATTTTCTTAATATGCGCAAATTATGTTTTTTTTGCTTATAATCAGGAACCAAAGGTAGTATAAACTATTTGAAGTAGATTTTCATAAGCTTATAACTTATGAAAGCTATAAGATTGTTGTCACCAAACACCTCTACTTACTCATAAACTATAAGCTATAAGTTCATAAATAAGCTATAGGCTCTGTTTGGTAAAACTAGCTTATAGCTTGTAGCTTATGACTTGTGACTTATAATTGAGTAGAGGTGTTTGGTAAAATTAGTTTATTAGGTAGCTTATATTTGTTAAATGACTTAAAATGACAAATAATAATTATATGTAATAAATTATTTGATAGAGTAAACATGTAGTAAATGACTAGAGGGTAAAATAAGAAATAATTATTGAAAGCTACTTTTCATAAGCTATAAGCTACTTGAAGTAGTTTTTCATAAGCTAGCTTATGAAAACTAGCTTATAGCTTATATAAGCTATAAGCTAGTTGTTACAAAACACCTCTACTTACTCATAAGCTATAAACTCCTAAATAAGTTATAAGCTACTTGTACCAAACACACACATAAACTAGTTATGCCGAATACACTATAAATCATATAATTCAGTTGGTCAACAAGTACATATACTTGTAAACGTTCTAGTTCAATTCCCAATGTACTTTATTATGAAAAAAAAAAAACTAAATTGCTATTTAAAAAGAAAACAAAATTCTCTAACTACTAATAGGACAAAGGACAATAATGGTAATAAAGAAATAGGGAAGCAGAGCCTTTACGCAACCTTGGTAATAGTTGTGATTTGGACCCACCACCTATCTGTTTCCACGTTTTCCAGTCACCCCGGCGTACATTATACTTCCTCAGATCTTTTTTATTTTTTATAGAGAGAATAAAAATTTTATTCTATTCACTTATTTTTTTAAATTAGTATTAATTATATTTTTAATTTTTATATTTAATTGAGGATTAATAAATTTTTTATTAATAAAATAATAACATAACAAGAGATAAAGAATAATAAAAAAATTTAAAATTTATTTTAATAAAAATTAAAGTAATAATTATATTCTTTAAAAAGCATGTTTTACTCTTAGATGAACAGATAAATAGAAATAGAAGTAATATTATATATTGTGTTTTGTAAGCTATGAAATTTCATGTAGTTTAAAGATGTATTTTCACAAGTTTGATAAAGATTTAAAAAAATAGATAATTTTGTTGGTGAGTGTTTTTTCATACACTACTTTAACTAGTGTTTATGGATTTTTTTATTTTTAAATACTAACTTCTCAACAGTTTTATCAAACACTTTTTTTTTTATATTAAATTAAACATTATCAATTCTATCAATTAGCTTATTATTTTTCAATTTTAATTTTGAGCTTTTACCTTTTTATTTTTTGTCTTATTTTTTCATCTTTAAGCTAATTTATTTGTTAGTGTTGTCAAACACATCTTAAATTTAAAGTGAGCTTAAATTATTTTAAAGATTGTTTATGTATATAATTAATTATTGATTATTATTATAATTAATTAATATATAATTAGTTTTTATTTGTCTGATGTTGAAAATGATTTTAAAGTTTTTTTTATGTTTAGATGGTATAAAATTATTTTTTATAGTATAAAATTAAACTATTGAGAAAAAATATATTAAAATATTTTAAAAAAAACTCTTAATTCTTGCTTATTTCAAAAAACATTTTGTAGTTATAAAAACATAATAAAAAACTTTAATATACTTCTTCCCTTGTTCCCAACCATCTCTAAAACCTATCCAAAAGCTTCTTTTTAAATAAAAATGAATAAACTCTTAAATTGGTCCAAAAGATTGTATGTGTTATGCAGATTGATTTCTGATATTTTAAAAATCTCAAAATAATTTTAGACTTTACAAAATGACATATAATTTAATCTTTTTACCTATTAAACGACATTAAAAAACTAGATAGAAAATGACTAAAATAAAAACTTTTTTCAAAGTAAAAAGCTAATTTAAATTTTTCATAATCTCACATATTAATTCGCATGACACATACAATCTTAGAGAATCTTAGAAGCCAATTTAAGAGCTTATTCAATAAAAAAAAAACTTTTCTTCTTATTCTTTAACATGCTCTTTAGGTATATGTTCGAAAAAAATATTTTTTAAATTCGAAAACAAGTAATTATTTATGTGGCTTTGAAATATTGAACGTTACTTTATCTTTATTTTTTTATTATGTACTCACGAATAACGATGAAGAACCTTTTTTTTTTTATATATATATCTATATATATATAAAGATATTAATAAATACTTTTAAATTATCATAAAAAGTAAACATTAAATGTTAATTTTTAATTTAAAGTATGAAATAATTTTGTTTGTCATAAAATTTTTTTTTTTCTTGTTGTGTGTTCATTAGTAGTATATATTTTAAAAATCGAATAAAAATATATTAAATGTATTTTTCACTTTTCATACCAAATCCTTAAACGATAAACGAAAAAACGAAAAGGACTATATTTTCACATTATATTTTCATTGATTTATTCGCTTTTAAATGTGTTTAAATTTGGCTTGATTATAATTTTGGTCCATTTATTAATATTTTGGACGATTTTTGTCCATCGAATTTTAAAGGGACGATTTTGATTCCACTTGTTTTTAAAACGGACGATTTTGATCTATCTGTTAGTTTTTATTTCAAATTAATTACTGTAGCTTTTAGATAATTTAATGACAATTTTCCTTCAAATTAATAACACAGAGACCAAAATTATTTATAGATTAAAAAATTTCTAAAAAATGCTAATTTAGTGACTAATTTTCTCCAAATTAATTATAAGTTTCAAATCATTTATTAAAAATAATTAGGAGAAAAATTGTAGCTAATTAATAGCTTTTTGGAATATATTCAATTGGTGAACAATTTTAATCTATTCTTGCAATAAATTGACTAAACATCATGACTTATTTAAAAGAAGAATTAACGAAAAGATTAAAATCATTTATTTTTAAAATAAAAGGAACAAAAATCGTCCATTTAAAATTCAAAGAATCAAAATCAACTAAAATAAAAATAAAAAAATTAAACAAAACAATTAAATTGACTTGCCTTTCTTCTGTAACCAAAAAAAGAAATGGACTATCTTTATGTCAGAATTTGTCATAATATCGGAATATTGAACATGAACATAAATCAAATAGACACAAATCATTATTTTATGTCAATTTTTTTAACTTAATTCAAAATTTCTCCTCCAGTTATGGTTAATGCCGACTTTTGTCCTCCAATATTTTCAAGTGTTTTCTTCAGCCCCCATTTATTTCTAAGGTGCAATTTTAATAATTTTTTATTATGTTTTCTTAAATTCTAATGAATTAAGCTTAACAAATTTTTTTTAACAATTGTTTCTATTGTAATGTGGTGGATAAAATGTTATGAATTAGGTAAAATGTATCTTTTTGTCCTATATTTCTTATGTGAATTTTATTTTGGTCTTGTGTCTTTTTGGGTTATATTTTGATCTTGTATCTCTTATAAAGGTTTTATTTTGGTTTAGTCTATTAATTCCGTCACCCTGTTACAAGGTAACTTGACTCTGTTTTTCTTAGAGTTTCATGTGTATGTTATGATTTTTCTGGGTTTAAAGAAAAATGGTATAATTTGACTCTGTTTTTATTAGGTCAATTATGTTAACAGCGTGACGGAGTTGACAGATTAGACCAAAACGAAACATTTTTAAACGATACATAACAAAAATGTAACCCAGAAAATGAATAAGAGTGAATTGAAATGCACATAAGAGATAGATGACTAAAAGATGCATTTAGCCTATGCATTAATATGATCTATTTTTTTTATTTTTTTTTATAAAAACATTGACATGATCTATTAAGAAAAAACACTATAGAAATTATCAAAGTTGTAGATTACAAAAAATAAGGAATTGAAACCGATAGCAAAAAAATGAGTGATTAAAATCGCATATCATTATGGAACCAAGTATACTTCTTTTCTTTTTCTCTCACTTTACATTTTTATGTTAGGTGCAGCTAGGGTTGCACACAGGTTGTGTTTAACCAAATTTAATTAAATTTGATGTACAATCCAATAAAAGAGATGGCTAGTTATAACTTTTTACTATGGAATTAGAACCAATTTAACTCTAAAAAAAAGGGTCGAATTTGATTATATGATGAATTATCTCATATAATAAATACAAAAAATAGAACATGTATAAATAAAAAGTGTGTGATAATATTAAATGTAAGCAAAGCTGTATAAAAACTAAATATGTAAAAAAAATTAAAGACAAAAGATAAACTATTTCATTCCGAACATAATGCACTACAAACAAATTGTCATTTATTAATGTTTTTTTTTTCTTTGGAATATCTTAGAATAGTCATTATTAGTATAAACTTTTCTTAACAGAATTTTTCATTAGTATAGCCATAAAAAAATCTTTATTAACATTATACAAAGGGTTAACATGTATCAAATATCAATACTAACGGATTTATTTGCTAGTACAAAAATTATATACCTATGCTAACTAATTGTTTGAATTATTGAATTTACTTTCCAAAGTTAGCTTGTGGGCAAATAACAACACATCCAACACGGGGGCCTAATAACGGTCCTATGACGGGCTCTGATACCATCTTATAATTTGGATTTGAGCTTAACTCATTCCCAAAAGCTAGCTTATATGATAAGGATTGTCACACCTTTATAAACTCAATGATAGTCATATCACTAGTCGATGTAGGACTTCCAAAACTAACTGTAGCTATTCTAACGAAAACAAAAAAAAAATCATTAATAAATGACAATTTTCTTATAAAGACGAAAATCACAACGGTAGAACAAGTATAAATAAAAAACTAAGTGATAATATGTCTATGTAAAAATAAAAATCAAAATATAAACAATAAACTTAAAGTTTTGAACTATGACAATGGACTAAGAAAAATAGAATACAACAACATAATATATACAATCATTTAGAAAAAATAAAAGAAGAGATTTTATTTTTATGTATAAGTAATCGAGTTAATTGAATTTAACTTTTGTAAATTCGATATCAGATTCATGTAGATTGAATTTATACTTTTTTTATTCGTTTAGACTCACTAATTCAAACCAATTCATATTTTTATGATTAAATTAAATTGATTTAGTCAGATCAATTAAGTTAACCGGATCCATAATCAACCCAAGGTGTAGTCGCTTAGGAGATACTCCCGCCGTTTTCGATTATAAGCAAAAATTACTTAACTCACACCCTTTAAGAAAATTAGTTAGTCTCATTTAATTTTTTTGAATTTATCAAAAAGTGAATTTGTTTTCCTAAATTACCCTCTATTAAGTTATTGTCTCCTCTTCAAAATCACTATAATAAATGAGATAGTGAATTGAGTGGAGGGTATAATAGAAAAATTTTCATTAAATGCAAGTGAATATAGTTAGTTTTGCTTATATTTAAAAAGATAGTATTGTGGAAAAAATTTGCTTATATTTAAAAACGGAGGGAGTAAGAGAATAACTTTCCTTTCAGGGTGTATTTGAGTACACAATTTAATTAAGCACTTATATAATAAATTATTTTTAAATTAGAGTTTTTTTTAGACTAAATTATAAAATTTACTTAAAAAATTAAAAATAATTTATTTTGATAAACTACTCTATAAAACTTATAAAAATAAATTAAAAACAACTTATAAATATTCATAAACTATTTTCATAAATTACGCATTAATTCTTTTCAACATGACCTAGTAAAAATAGTTTGAGAAAGATTATCATTGTATTGTATTGACTATTGAGAGTTTAATTATTTGTCCGAAACAGGTGAAAGTGACATCCATTTAAACATTGAATCAGTGTGTTTGAATTGGGGTGAACGTGGATTTATAATTAAAAAAAATTGTATTTATGTTTAGTATGTTTAAATATATAAATTTTTTTTTAAACATAATTTTGATTTTTAACTAAACTTATTTTAATATAATTTTTCTTATTTAAACATAAATTTAAAATTAAAATCATATTGAAAACACTAAAACAAACATACGAGTGGCAAAATTATACTATATATGTTATGTTGAGAGAGTGTAAATGTATTACCTCAATTTGAACATTGGAGTAATCTCAATTTTTTTTTTTATTTTGTATATATTCGCTATCTTTATAATTTTTGCATCAGTAATACTTAAATGTTTATATTTAGTTTTTTAATTTTAAATTTATTATACCATTAAATATAAACTAAAATTTCTTCTAAATTTTCTTAAAAAACATTTTTTATAATTAAGATAGATTTCTTTACCTAGAGCCAATTTTTTTACACCTTTATTACACATGAAAGTACTTTTAAAAAAATAAGAACTTATTAATATAGGAGTAACTCTTAAGGTTCTAGTTTCGTTACTAAGGTTGTGTTTAGAAATATCAATATTTTATAGGTTATAATTTTTAAATTATATCGTTTAATAAAATAAAAAAATAATTACATCTACTTCACCTGAAATTTGTGTTTATTATATTTTTTTTTTAGTTTTTAAAATTATACTTACTTTCTAAAGTTTGAAATTTCATTACACTTATCTCCTTAAGATATTATACTTAGTTTCTTCAAAATTTAAAATTTATTACACTTACTCCATCTGTAAAGATAAGTGTAATTTTAAAAATTAGAGAAGAGTAAGTATAATAAGCACAAACCCAAAAAAGAGGGATGTAATTATTGCTTAAATAAAAGTAGATTATATAAGATAAATGTTATTAGTTGTGTGGGTATACTCTTTTCGTTCCAAAATATAAGACCTTGAGTTTTTACTTGTCCCATTTTATAAGACTCTTTAAAAATTTTTATGCACATTTAAATTTTTTTATTATTATATCCTTACTACTCAACCAATTTTGATGAACAATATTAATTAAGAGGGAGTACGATAATAGAAATAGATTAAAAAAATAAATTTAAAAATCAATACTTTTTATTAAACAAATCTAATACATTTAATCTAGAAAGTCTTACATTTTCGAATAGATGGAATATTTTGTATGGATTAAAGAGGTTGGGAGGTGGCCCGTTGTAGAGAGGTAGAAAGACAGGAGTCGGCCTGGCGCGGCTACCGATTCATGCAAAGCGCCAACTCAGCTCCCTATTCCTGACACGTGCTCCCACTTCCTCCCTACATGCCAAAATAACCTCTATCACACTTACACCATTCTCTCTCTATTGGTTAGATGTAAGGTTAGGTGTATCGACAGAAACGTGGCAAAACTAAACTATATCTTTTACTCCTTTCGGTCCTATATACTTTTTCTGTTCCTATTTAATTTAGTTGTTTAGAAAGAAAAGAAAAATTTGTTTTTATTTATCTGTGAACTTATATTTTTAATATAATATTAATTATATTTTTATCAATTCTAATCTTATATTTAATTGGAAGTTAATCAATGTCACATTATCCAACCAATCAAATAATGAAAGATAAAAGGTACTCTTTCCGTCCCATATTAAGTGTCGTTTAAGGTTGTTACATACAAATTAAGAAATATCATTAATTTTCTTGTTTTTACACAAATAATTGTCTAACTTTCTATTATACCCCTTATCACTCTTAGTGAATCACATCTCTCCAAACATTTATTTAAGATTCAACTACTCAAGGGTATATTTGATAAAAAATAATTAATACTTCATTGAAACTATAAAATAACAAATAAAATGGGACAAAATTTTTTCTTTAAAACGACACTTAATATGGGATGGAAGAAGTATTATGGAGAGTTTAAAATTTATTTTGAACAAAATTATAACAATTATTACATTTCTTAATTTGTGTGATTTTCTCTCTCCGGACAGTTAAATAGGAACGAAGGGAGTATAAGTTACTTTTAATTGAATCAACAAAACTAAAAAGTAGTAGTTAGTTCATTAAATTTGTCTAAAAAAGAAGTTTTTTCTAACTATACTCTCAACTTAAATGTGCTTCTAAATGCTTTAGAAATTAATATCTCTTTTTCTTTCTTATTCCACTCTCTTTCTCACTCGATAATTAATTAAACCTTTAAAAATTGTTGAAGAGATAAAAGAGAAAAACTCAATTAATGAGTTAGTTAGTGACTTATATTTTGAACCAAAAAATTCTTCTAGAATGTGAGTTATATAGGACCGAAGGGAGTATTATTTATTTTCACTCTCTATTAAATACTATTCTTTTTGAAATAATTACCACGTAATTTCTTAATTTTACGACGAAAGTTTATTCATGTCATTGACTTTTATGAGAGTTCACTTAGGTCTTTAACTTTGTCAAACATTGTTCACCTAGGTCCTATACATTAACCACCGTTTTAACACCGTGAATAGAAATAACATAAGAACTGATTTAAACTTTTAATAATAAATATAGGGACTTATTTGAATTTTTTATAATAAATACAGTGACTTATTTGAACTTTTTATACATAATTTAGGGATTGATTTGAACTTTTATTAATAACATAGAGATTAATTTGAACTTTTGATTTAAACATAGGAACTGATTTAAACTTTGATTAATAGTGTTAAAACAATGGTTAACGTTAGGGACTTAACTGAATAACGTTTGACAAAGTCAGAAAATTACTCCCACAAAAATCACGAATCTATGTAAATTTTTATTGTAAAATTAAGACCTATTCTTTTTGGTCTTACATATTAGTCAATGTTTAAATACTTCTTTGGTTTTTTATATAACTTATTAATTAATTCATTAATGTATTTTTTTAAGATTCAATTAGAGTTGACATCAAATTTATCTTCCGAAAATATATTTATCTCATCAATTTATTTCTTTAAATATTTTTGTTATTAAACTAATTCTTTAAATATTTTAAATATTGTTAAATTAGTTTATTAAATTGCATAATACATATTAAAAAATTTTAGGAGACTAATTTGGTGATAATAATTTTTAAAGAACCTAAATGATAACGAATGAATGTTTAAAGAAGTAAATTGTATTAAAAAAATGAGAAATAGTAAAACAAGAAAGAGAAAAAAGATATCAATGACTAATTTAGTCTCAAATATATTTTTTACTTTTGGTTTTAGTTTCTAGAAATTTTATATTTGATTTATGTCTTTATAAAATTTTATTATTTAGTTTTAGTTTTTTTCATAAAATATAAGATTAAAATAAAAAATTAAGAAATTTAAAGATAAAAACTAAAGAATTTTTTTTTATAAGGACAAAAACAGAACAACTTAATTTCTTAGGGAAAAAAAAACAAAATATTTTACAAGAACTAGAAAAACAAATTTTATGGAAACTAAAACACTTAAGTTAGATGGTCGAAGATGCTTCGGATTTTAACACTTGCATGTGCCCTGTTTAATTATACTTTTATTATAAATAGAAGTGTTTTTAAAAAAGTAAAAAATTTTCATTTTTATAAAATTTGCGTTAAATTCCTGTCAATAAAAAAACTTGGCAAATTTAGTGTCTTAGGGGCATTATTTAAGAACCCAAATAATGTAGTAAAAAAATATTGAAATGTGTAATTTTCTGTATTTTCGAGAGAACGGAATAATGTGTTCTTGTGATTATTTTTCTACTTTTAATAACGTTAACTAATATCCTTAGGACAATGAATATTAAGATCAAAAAACTTTTACACTTCTACTAATCTAAAACAAACAGACTAATGTATGGTTAGGCATGTGTCTTTTTCCAATGAATGTTCCCTACATATGCAAATTCTGAATACTTCACAACCAGAGTCCAGACTCTGATAAACACCTTTTTTTGGGCATCTTCACATTACTTCCTTGTTCAAACTTCAAAGTTTATGAAAATAATTTTAAATCTTTTTACAAAATATTCTTATGAGTTATATATATATATATTCAACAGGTTGGTCGGATGACTGATGTGACATGCTTTAAATAGTAAGTCTTCGATTTGAACTATTGTGGATGCACTTTAGCCTTTAAAATATATATATATATATATATATATATATATATATATATATATATATATAAAGCAAAAAACTTTTCAAAATTTAAATATTATTATTTAACATTTATTATACAAATAAGCAGGGTTGACCCAACTAATTTTAACCTCTGAAGCCAATTTCGTAAAGAGAAATAATAAATATATTTTGAAAATATTAACATCACCTTATAAATAACGTACGTATTTTATTTAAGAGAAGGAGATATTTTATAACAAAAATATAGACTTTTGTGCCATAAAATATTTGAAGAATTTCTAAAATAAAAATGAATAAAATAAAATCTAAATATATTAAAAATATGTATATTGTTTTGGTGCTTACCTCACCTCCTAAAAACAGTATAAAGATAAATAAAAAGATATAATATTACTCAATTTACATGTGTTAGTATTCCTTTTGCTAATTGGTTGTAGTGTCTATTTGGTCGCTTTTGATGTTTCTTGGAGATTTATAAGCTATTCTTTGGAAAAGAGAGAAAAAAAAATACAAATAATGGTGTGTTCTTGAATTTAAGTAGGGCACAGCCATGTAAATTGAGAGGTTGATGGGAGAAGTTACTTAATTTGGATGTCTTTCAGCCACCACAAGAGGGGAGGGTACCAGTAAGACTATTTTGATACCCAAGTCAGTAATATCAAAAATGAGAAAGCTACTGGAAATTAGGGTCGTCTCATGAATTTGGATAAATTTCGGAGGTTATGTACGGTAATAAAAAAGAGGCCCTTTAAATACATGATAGATAATTTTTTTTTACTTCTATTAATAATTGTAAAAGCAAAATTAAATACAACAAAAAAGGAAAAAATTACATTCGAATTATTAGTCCACTAATATTTATTAATACATAGGTCTAAAAGTTGTTCTTGTGATTCTAAACTAAACTTATCAAGTAAAAAAATACGTTCTTGTAGCATTATTCGAAGTAAATTTATCGATCAAATCCTTATAATGAATTTCCTCCAAGAGATCATTCTCAATTTTATCAACGTTAAACTATTAAACCTTTCTTGTGACATTGTGGAACGCAAGTAGGACTTCAATAGTTTTAGTTTAGAAAAAAGAAGAGTTGAAGACTGAAGTGTTAAATGATTAATGATAGTTTTTTTTTATAATATAGCGTTTTTTTTGGAGGCCCTGTTAATTGGAGGTCATGTGCGTAAGAACAGCTTGCACATACTTGTCAACGAGCCTGCTGAAAATTATATGTATTTAAAAAGGGTGTTTCTCTTATTTTATATAGTACTAATAGATAGTTAAGATTAGAGGGCTGGTCTGTTGATTTGGGCTTAAACCCAAATTTCAAGAAAATGATGTGTACTAAATAATTAAAGAGAAGATCAAGAGAAAACGAAATTAAATATTGTATTACAAAGAAAAAATTTTAAACTTTTCTTTTCTTTTATTTTTTCTCATTCTTCATTTTCTCTTCTTTTATTTATCCTTCATCTAAACGAAGGCAAAATGAATTTGATTATCTTTTGTACTCATTTTTTGTTAGAAGCCCCATATCAACTAGTGATATGGTTGAGTTTATAAGGGTGTGACAATCTTCATCTTACAAGCTTTTGGGAGCGAGTTAAGCCCAAACCCAAATTGTAATTTGATATCAGACTCTATTCTAGATGCGTTTGTTGGCTCCATGTTTGAGTTAACGTTATTAATTATTTCCTAAAGTATAATAAATATAATTTATTCAATATTTAGGATTTTTTATTAATAATATGTATTATATAATTTCTTAATTTTTTCAAATTAAATATTTTAAGCTAATAATTTATTTTTTTTAAAATGCATCTTAAAATTATCGCAAATATTGTCTAAGTCGGACAAGACTCTATGGGTGACAAAGCTAATAAACATAATTACATATTCAAATAAATTTGAGATAGAGTTTTTTTTTTTTTTTTTTACAAAAAAACCAAAAAAAATGTAACAATAAGAAATAAGAAACCTCTTAAGAAAACTAGGTGCATCAATGAGAACATATTTACAGAGAAAGGACAGCGCTAACTTTACTAGAGATCATGAGTTAAGTGAATTGTTCCTTCCCTACGATATATGAGTATTAATTTGTTTTTTTTCTTCTTAAAAGTATAAATGATTTTTTTATAGGCTAAACATACACCTACGTTATATTACTTTTAAATATATTTTATTAGGATCGAACTTCACACTTTAAATTTTAAAAACTCCTCCTTATATCGCTTAAATTACACGCTCTGGACTTTAAAATATAAATGACAGATGCCATCCATTCTCAAAAGCTCTCTAACATGTCCGATAGAGGCATAGAGCCGTAGACATAAAAATAAGTATTTGTGGTGTTCCCAAACAAAACGTATTGTATCAATTATCAAAGGAGTTGAAATTCTCTTTCCCAATCAAGTTATTTTTAATTGTCCCAAGCTCTAATAACTTATTCTATCTGTTTCATATATAAATATTTAGACAATTTTTCTTTTTATAAACATATGTTACAAAAATGAAAAATTTTATTATACTTTTTTAATTTTATCAATAATTATAAATAATAGAGTTTAACTTAGATAAAAATAAAATTATTAAAAAATTATTTTTGGTTAATAAATTAATATACCTTATAAAAATTATTATTTTTCTCAATATGTATTATTTTTATTTTAAGTGTTAATAGAATAATATCTTCGACTAGAATTCTACCTTAATATCCAAAAATCCAATTTTTTTAGCACTGCGTATGTCATTTGAGGTGTTCAAAATTGATCTAAACCAATGTAAATTGACTAAATTGAATTGAAAACCGATTAAACCAAAAATCGAACGAGTCAAAAATCAAATTTTTTAATTAGATTGGTTCGGATTTCAGATCCTCTTAGACCATGTACAATGCAAGTACACTTGTTGAGTTGCTTAACCTATATTTTATTAATATTTTAGTAAGTTCTGCAGGTACACATCACTCTGTCAATTTAAACAACTCTATACCACAATGTAAAGTTCTTATTAAGCAACTCAAGTGGGTCTCACGCGTATCACACAATACAAAGTTCTTACATTAAAATTCTGTTTGTTTGGCCTCACTTTTTCTCCAAGCAACTCTTGATGTTGATTGCTTATTTAAACAACTCACATAAGCAATTAAAGCCACGTCAGCAAGCTGCAATGAGGAATTGCTTGCTAAGTTGAGTTGCTTAGCATAAGCAATGACTCTAAGTAATCCCATTATACATGATCTTAATCACACCGAATCAATTCAATTCAAACCACACTTTTATATACATAGACAATTTTTTTAAAAATTATAATACTACCCATACGATGACTATTTAATGAAATTAGTACCATAACTTAGTTTTTATTATAGTTTTATAAATATTATCTTAATATCATAATTTATAATTTTATGATTTTTCAATTAATTTAAAATTAAATTTCATATTTTTTTATTCTCTATTTATATTTTTTTGTAAAATTAATTTTATAAATTTTGTATTTTATTTAATCTCTAGTTTTATATTTAATTTTGTGTTAATTGACATAAAGTTAAAACCAAAATTTGATTCAATCCGAACTGAACTATATTGAAACGATTCAACTTGGATCAAATTTCTTTCAAATATCAAACCAAATCAATCTAAATAAAAAATATAAATTAATCAACTTAAACAACTTTATTTCTTAAAATTGATTCAATTCACACAGTGAACAACCCGATAAGACATTGATGCTTCCGAACATGAGTTAATTGATTAAGGTACTGAAAGAATAAAAAAATAAAAAAATAAAAAAAATCCGTCATTTATCTATATCCTTTTTGATTGGATGTATGACGTGTTTGCTTTTTTTCTATTTTGGGTACATGACGTGTTTGCTTCGGCGGATGTCAAAACATTTAATTATAGCTGAAAAAATATCAGAAAAAAAAACTAATAAAAAACCATTTTTAAATTTAATAATATTTAAAGTACAACCTAAAATTGTTCAATTGGTACAATTTCATTATTTTTGTAATTTTTGAAAAGGCAACCATATTTTAATGGGTGTATATCGATTAGATTTTTTTTAAGTATATTAGATTGTTATATTTTATACTTACAAACATTTTTGATTATTTTTTAATAAAGAATTTTTTTATCTTTTAACTAAAAATTAAATATTATTTAAAAAAAAACTTAAAAATTGCTTTTAACAACTTAAAATTATCTTAAAAATCATTTCTAATAGCCAACATATCTAAACAAAAATTAATTATATATCAAACAATCTATTTTTTTTCACAACTTAATTTTATAATTAATCACAATTATTTCAATCACATTATTATAAAAAGCCCAAGTTATACAAATTCTAAATTTTATACGTAGAATTTTATTGTTTTTATTGTTTTAAATTTGGACGCCGTTTCCCTTTGTACCGAACGTCTTCTACTGAGTGCCGACAGATCATATAAAAGATTTGTTTATAATTATTGTTAAGATTATTATAATTAAAAAATAATTATAAGTAAATATTATTTTCTCTCTCTTAAATATAAAAATTATATTTTTTAATAATTATTTTATTGTATTTAACTTCTTAAAAAATGTTATAGAGACCAAATTTACCTTTGTTTATTATTTTTTTCCCACTCTTATTTTTTCGTTACAGACTGCCACACATATTTAAATGTTATAATAATATTTAAATATTAGTTTTTAAATTTTATTTATTGGAAATTGTATTTTTAAATTTAAAAATAATTTAAAGGAGTAACAATAATAAATTTAGAGTTTTTCTTTTTTAAAAAAATAAAATTTAGAATGAGGAGATAACATCCCGTTCAAATGATTGTTTATTAATTTTAAAATAATTGAATTAATACAAATATATAAAATATAATATATTAGCATCATCAAATAAAATAAATTTTATTCTAGTCATGTAACTTAGCTGGTGAAAACATAGAAATATGCATGTGTGAGTTTGCGAGTTCAATCTTTGACTAATGTACTTTCATATGAACCAAAAAAATAAAATAAATTCTTATTATCGTAAAAATAAACTAAATTATGAGTTTTGTTTATTCACCACAATTTATTTATTTATAATAGTATAATAATTTTAAAAAATCGTGCGTTTACAAAAAATAAATAAATAATTTCATGCAAAATAATATCATGCTAAATTTTCAAAATGAATATTGTGGAAAAATTAGAGATTGACACAAACTTAATAAAGGAGATTGAGATCCTCTTCATTTTCAATAGAAATGAACAAGATCTTAGACCATTTCCAATGTAATTTTTTTATTTTTTCTAAAATCAAGAGATTTTATTAGGAGTAAAGTGGTACTAAAAAAAATAAAGAGGGAGTACACGCGCAACAAAAAAAAAACGATTGACCCTCCTACCAATTAAAACAATCAACAAAAATACAAATCAAAAGCTAAAACAAGATAAAGGATCGCAATGCCATTGACTTGCTGAATAAACAAAGCTTGGGGAATTTGCTTTCATCCACATCCACACTCGGGATCTAATAGAGTCCAATATCACGTGCAAATCCCAGATAACATCATAGAAAATGATCTTATTATGCATCAACCAAATATCTCAAACAATAAAGATCCAATATGCTTTTCAAATGCTAGACTTTCTCTTAATAAAGTGATTGTAATGATACCAGGATGACAATGTAACGCTGAGGCAATACCAAATCAATGTAAAATACGTTTCACACCTCCAAATATCTCTCGCAAAGGAAGAAGAGATGTTGAGACGTTTCTTTGTGAGCACCACAAAGCTTGCATGTAGTACCATTTTGTGGAATGATTCCTCTTCAACACAAATAAACTAATATCAGTATCTTATCAAGAAGTAAATGCCAAACAAATGCCGCAATCAGAGGCGGAGGCCGGATTTATTTTTGAGGGGGCCAAGACCTAAAGTTAATAATTTTTTTTTATGTATAAAAAATTAAAATAACAAAAAAATTCATGCTTAAATTATAATATTGCTCTTAATAAATAAGTATGGATTAAAAAATGCACATGTGAGTTTTCAAGTTTCATCTATTTTAAGCATCAATCGAAAAATAAAAATGACAAAATAACACTTTAAGAACATAAAAGTAAACATTACCTCAAAAAAGCAATAATGACCAATTACTTCTTTCAAATCCCAAAATCAACAGTATCAACAACATAAACATTTCATCAATGTCAATGAAATTAGGCAACCTGCAAAATTTGATAAATAATACGAAAATAAAAACAAGATGAAAGGTAAACCTTCAAATTTGAAGTTCTGCTCGTCGGTGCTTCATAGCGTAAAAGCCATCAATTATCATGTCTAAAGTAAATTTTTTGCAATCTCTTTCTCAATTTATAAAATCATGTAATATGTGAGAAAATCATCTTCTATCTCTTTTCGTAACCTTGTTTTTATAATTTTCATGGCTAAAAAAGCACGTTCTGCGGTTGCAGTCGACACCAGGAGAGTCAAAACAAGTCGCAACAATCTATCCAGTAAAGGATAAAAGATAGATTTTTTAGTCTCAACTAATTTTTAACACAACTCACCAATAGTGAATAAATTTTGAAAGTTAATATCTTTGTGAACGTAAAATTTATAATGTTGTAATTCATATTCCAACTGAATTTTTTCTTGATCAGAGAAATATGAAAGATAAAATTTATCAACAAGACTGTAGATGTCACGAACATTAAATGACTTGAATGCATCTTTAGGATCCAAAGCCACACTCAATGTAAGAAGCTGAGTTGTCTGCTAACTAAATCTACTATTAAGTTCTTTCAATTAGTAATCTATAACAGTATTAAAGATATCTATGCGATAATGATGCTCAACTATCACATAATCTTTTCATCGAGATGATCAAATAATGTGAGAGAAAGAAGCATTCATATAAGGAATTGGAATACCTTAACGATTACAAAAAGTTGTAACATTTTCTAAAAGTGAATCCCAACCTAAGTTCTGTAACTCCTTGATCATTGATTTTGTGCTAGAAACCAAAGACATAACATTCAAAATGTCTTGGGATTTTGTAAAGCTTGACAAAGTTTGTCAGTAATTCCCATCATTGTTTTTATCACATGTAAAATAAAAACAAAATCAAATGAGATCAATGCTTTAAGAGCAAAAGTAGCATCACCTCATTGAGAATAAGCACTTTCTTTAATAGCCAAATCTTCAAGAACCAAATTAGTTGCATTATACAAACGTAAAAGACTGCATATTGAATTGAAATGGGAACTCCATCTTGTGTCTCCTGGCCTTTGTAGTGAGCCAATTTGATTAGCTCCTCTTTCTGTCTCAATCTCATCATTTGCAACCAAACATGCAATTTCATTTGTAAAAGTGATTTGTAACTCATCATTACGTTTACAAGAAGAACACATAGCATTGACAATCATAGTCAGGTTTTGAAAAAAAGCATGAACATCAACAACTTCTTTCGATGAAGCAACAATAGCTAGTTGTAATTGATGAGCTAAACAATGTACATAATAAGCATAAGGACATTCTTGAAGAATCAAAGCTTGTAAACCATTCAACTCTTCACTCATATTGATAGTTCCATCATATCCTTGGCCCCGAAGATTTTGAATGTTAAGATTATGATGAGACAATATTGAACAAATTACTTTTTTAAGGGTGGATGATGTAGTATCTCTCACATGTATCATATCCAAGAAATGCTCTCTAATAACAAGAGCCATCTGTTCTCTTTTAGATTCATCACGAGCTTCATCAACAATTAAACAAAATTTTGCATCACCAATCTCTTATCGAATTTCATTTTACACTTTCTTAGCAAATACTTGTAAACTTTCTTTTTGAATTGTAGGTGAAGTACATTTTGCATTTTCAGAGGCATTTCCCAAAACAACTTCATTTACTTTCTTACTATAAGTAGCCAAAAGCTCTATCATTTCAAGAAAATTACCTCGGTTTCTTGATCCCACACTTTCGTCATGTCCTCTAAAAGCACAAGCTTGAAACGTCAACCATCTAACAACATCTACCGAGGCTTTAAGACGCAAATGATTATTCAAAAATTGTTGTGAAGTTTGCTTACATAGAACTTTGTCAACATGACAAGATTGCTTTTTAAAATCTTCACAACATCGGAGGGCAACATTATGAGATGAATTTGGTCTATTTCTCATATGAGATAAAAATGGAAAATCCTTACCACTATTCACCTTTTCCCAATGTCTAAATTCTTTTGAAATGAAAGGACTTGTTTTTCTAGAAAATAAATAGCATGGAAAGCAAAAAGCAGCATCTTTTCAGGTGAATATTCTAACCAAAGAAAGCTTTTAAACCAAAGAGATTGAAATCGAAGAGGATGATCTTCTTCACCAGAAAGGGGATACACATCCATTAGAAATTGATATGGTCCAAACTTCACATATGCCTTACGAATTTCATCCGGCTGATTAATAGGATAATTCCAAATTGGAGGACGTTTTACAGGATCACGTATCAAAGTATCAATATTAACTCTTTCTTCAATCCTTAAAACTTCAGATCTAGGTTGTTGGAAAAGTTGCTCTATTCTTCGTTGTTCAACTTTAACAACTCTTTGAACATTACCATCTAAATTTCAAGCAGGCACATTTAAATCAGGTTGCATTTCTTCATTTGCTTGCTCCTTTCTCTTAAAAAAAGAGTCAATAGTTTTCCTCTTAACCATCTTTCAAGTTTCAACCTAAATGAAATATAAAATTATGGAAGTTCACCTAATCAAAATAATTTTAAAGATATTGAAGAGTTATTCTACATATTACAATTATAAATCTGAATAAATACATGATAGCTACAAAAATACCTTGATGAAATGAGCTTAGCAAAGCTTTAAATTTTTTGCTTTATCTGTAACAACAAAAAATAGAAAGTTAGAAACAACATTGAAATGTATAAATTATAAATGACCCACACCCCATAGCCACAACCTACAAATTGAAAAAATGCTAACCAAAAAAGAAAAAATAATAATAAGGAAAGGGCAAGTTGACAAGTTCGATGTTTCTTTAAAAAAGAAATAGTCCCAAGTGAGAAATAAATGGATAATTCAAACTTACCATGATTTGTGGAAGTAAATGATGAATGAAGTTGCAAGTTGAGAATTTCCTTTAGTTAACGTGAACCTGTGAATCAACGATGAAGAGAAATAGAGAAAGGATTTTTTATTCTCCCGTTTAGGTTGGGTTTTGAAATGTGAATGAGTGACTTTGGGAGTGAGAGTGAAAACTGAAATCCAAATAAGTTGGAAAGAAGTAACCTGTAAGAGAAGTTGTTTTTATTATTTTAACAAAAAAAATGATAGAGTGTGATGTGTGACTGAAGTTGTGTTTATGCATCAGAATGGATTTTTTTTCTGGACAAAAATCAATTATAATGAGGCATGTAGTTGTATTGATTGGGCCTTGGGCCTTTGGTTAAAAAATTATAAGTAAAAACTTAGGGGGTCATAAATGTTTTCTTGATAGTACTATAAAAAAAACTTGGGGGTGGCCATGGCTCCACTGGGTCACCCCTTGTCTCCGCCTCAGGCCGCAATCTTAGATGGAACACGAATCTTCCAAACCGAGACTAGAAGAAAATCCTCAATATCACTTGTGGTAGCTGCATAGGCATTTAGATCAAATAGACACCAAAATCCGATAATCGTCACCTCCATATGTCAAAAGAACCTACCGAAAAAGACACACTAGCCAAATTTTGGCGCAAATTATTAAATGAATCCTCCTCCCAAACATGAAAAGACCTTCTCCAATCCTAACACTAAGTCTAATAACCATTAACCCAAACACCCTCTTAGAAATAGAACAATCCTTCATTAAGTCAATAAAAAAAAGCGATCATAACGTTCCCCTAAGCAACACCCATTGAACCACCTATCCTGCCAGAACCTCGTAGATCTCCCATCCCCTACCTCAATGGACATGTTATCATGAAACCAAGCACAATTGTCTGACTCGTCTCCAAATAAACAACATATATCAAGCCACCATCTAGAACAAGAACCAACAAAACTGCAAAGCAAACGAACATGAGATCCGTATTTGGCTTGCAAGACTCGTAACCACAACGCATCGCTTGTCGTTTTGGGATGCCAAGCAAAGCCAAATTTAAATTCTCAAGGTTCTCAACCCCTAAACCCCCCCCCCCCAACAACTTTTGATTTGCAAACAACATCCCAACCAACCCACATCATCTTTCTAGAGACCCCATCCCCACCCCACAAAAATTTACGAAATATAGAGTGAAGGGAAGATATGATACCTTTGGGAGCTCTTAAAAAAAGAAAGTAGACCGAAAGCGCTGCGAGAACTGACTTAACAAGAACCACTCTACCCCCAAAGGACAAGGGCTTACAATTCAAAGAGGCCAACCTCTATTGCACCCTATCCACCACCGGCAACCAAACACCTTTGTTGCAATAATTAGCGCTCACAGGGATCCCCAAGTAAGTAAATGGACATAGACTAGACAAACAACCAAGCTCCACCGCCGCCATCTCCAGCCAGATTAGATCCTTATTGATTGCAAATACACGACTCTTTGAAAAGTTCACCTTTAAACCCGAAATCGACTCAAAGATGTTATAAATGTGAGGCAAAGCCATACCAATATCATTAGTAGCCTCCCAAAAGACGATAGTATCATCCGCAAACTGCAAATGAGATATAGCCAAATCCGAATCACAAACGTTAAGTTATGTAAAAGCGTCGCTCTCCCTTGCATTCTCCATTAATTTACTAAATCCTTCCGCCGCACGCAGAAAGAGAGAAGGCGATAAAGGTTCAACTTGCCTCAAACCCCTCTCCAGAGAAAACTCTCAGAGATTGAAATGCGAGACAATGACAAACACTCAGAGATCTAGCGTCTCCAAACTCGAGAGAAACTCATACACTCCATGAGATGATCAAGATAACTCCAACCCACTGAATCATAGGCCTTTTCGAAATCCACCTTGAAGATAAGACTAGGGATACGTTTTCGGCGAATCTCATCCACCACCTCATTAGCGATAAGGAACTATCTAGAGTTTGACGGTCATGAACACCATCTCCAATGCAAGTTATTTATGGGGGTTCTTAAAGTTTAAGCAATTTGTTAAGTAATTATGTCCCATGGAAGCTTGATAGACATAGATGCCTAGCAAAGTTGCTTATTTAAGCAACCAGATCTTAGTCAAAGAGTAGGTTTCCATAAACAGATTTGGGTTGGTAAAAATTAGAGAGAAAAGGAAAGAGTTAATTTGTAAGGTACGTGCAAGATTCATGAGGAGTGTTTATTAAGAACTCTGCATTAGAGTAAAATAATTACATAAACTAAAATAATGATGTGTACGCGTAGGACCAAATAAAATATTATAAAAAATTACTTAAGAAACTCTATTAGCAATTATGCATTATAAATAGCCTTAGACATTAAATCTATATTTTGAAGTTAAAATAATAAAACAAATTGGTAAAAGTTGATATCAAGGTTTAACTATTAAATAAATGGAAATAATTTTTTTTTAAAAATATAAATGCTTAAATATGTTTTTGGTCCCTATAAAATAGGGGTCTTTTGGTTTTAGTTCCTCAAAAATATTTTTTTTGACATTAGTCCAACACTTTAAAAAAAATATTTGGTTTCGGTCCTTCAGGAATATTATTCAATTTGTATCCAAACACAGCCTTATGAATAGTAAGTATTAATCATTAATTTTAAAAAAAAAATTTAAAAAAGAAATTCGCCTCTAACCTTTCTCACTCTCCCCCTCTTTGCAAACCCTAGCCACCCTCTTCTTCAACTCATCTAGTTAGCCATCATCACTACTGCCACTGCCGCCGCCGCACTCTACCACATGTGCTCCCTCTTGTTCGTCTTCTACTCCCTTTTCTCTAAACCTTTCTCTAACTCTCTCCTTGCCCTAGATACCTCTTCCCTGTGTGCTTTGCAACAGTAGCCGCCGCCACCACCTCCTTTGTCTCTACCACAACCGTCACGGTGCTGCACACCACCACTACTCCCTCGTCTTTGTCTTCTTCTCCTCGCCACTTCTTCTTCTTCGTCCTTCTTCCTCTCCGTCCCTTCTTCTCCCCTTCCTCTTTGCCCCTTCTTCTCCCCTTCCTCTTTGCCCCTTCTCCTCCTCTTTCTTCTTCCTCCTCATCGCCGCCACCTCCACCTCTGCCGCTGCTGCACTGCCACACCATTACTGCTTTGTCACCGTCAATGAACCCTCTGACTTTAGATTTGGTTATTTTTTCTCTTTCTATTTTCTTTGCCTTAGGGATTTTGGTTGAGATTTTTTTGGTTCTTAAGAGAGTTTCTAAAACTGAAGGAGATTTGTTGGATGCGAGTTTGAAAGTTTTAATTTTTGCTTTTGGGTTGTGATGAAGGGAATTTGTTGGATGTGAGTTTGAAAGTGATTTTTGGTTGGTGATGAACAAAGGTGGTGAACGGCGATGCTAGGTGGGTGGGTTGTTGTGAGATTGTCAGTGATTGTGAAGGTGAGAAGGAGGAAGAGGAAGAAGGAAGAAGATGAAACAAGAATTGGGTTTGAGGAAGAGTGGTGGCGGAGGGAAGAAGAGTGGTGGTGAAGGGAAGAAGAGTGGCAAGTGGTGGTGGTGGAAGTAAGGGCGACGGTGGTGTTAGAAAGAAGAAAAAGGATTTTTTATTTTATAAAAAAAAGGTTTTTTATATTTTAATATTAATTTTAATAATTAATTAAACAATCAAATAAATGTATGTTTGGCTTAAAATTAGTTAATTCAAACCAAGGACTAAAATCATATATTTATCTATTATTTAGGTCTAATTTCAAACAAAATAAAATTTAAGGACCAAAACTAAGATGATAAATTTTTTAAGGACAAAAAACATATTTAAGAAAAAAATTAAAAAAGATATCAGCACGACTAATGGAGACAAATGGACAATGCATGAATGGGCAGGGTTGAGGGCAGTATCTAAAAATTTGAGGGTCATGCGCTACATGTATGTTTATGATGAGGTATGTTTTTACTCATAAGTAATAATAAATTTAGAAATATGTCATCATTTCGATCCATTAAGATATAATTGTCACTAGTTTAATTTTTTTAACAAAATTATCATCATTTTAGTATTAAAAGAAATTGAAAGAGAATTAATTTGATGAATTTTAAATCTCTTGCTTAGAAATTGAAAAATTGATGCAAGTATTTTTAATTTGAAAGGATAAAATAAGATCTTTTGTTACTATTTTTAATTTTTAAAAAATTTAAAATCTGTCATTATTAGTTATTTATAGACAAATTTGATGACACATTAAATTTTTTTAAGACTAAAATATTGTTAAAATGATTTTTAAGGATTAAGTAAATGACACTAGTAAGTGAATATGGATTCTCTCCAACTGCTAAATAATATAGCAGTTGTAATTTTCACTATACATTATATATACTTAATTATTTTTGTGTATTTTAAATACATAAAATGCGAGATTGATGGATAGAATGGTGCTAAAACTCTTCAACCGCTGAAAGCAAAGTTTTCAGTAGCAATCCTTTTACTCATAACTACGTGGATACAATTTAACTAATTAAATAATTGGTGGCACCAACATTTTTTAAGAATAACATGACATTTTTTTCTTATAATTTATTCTAACAATAGTGACAGCTATTTGTGATATTTATAATATTTCATAAATAATATATGCATCGTAAAAAACATTAATCATTTTGGATTAATTACGTTTATTTAATCCTCTTAAATTAAGGTATGTATGATGTATGATACTAGTCCTTAAATATTTTTAATTGTAGATTTAATACTTTAACTTTTTTTAATGTGACAATTTAGTCCCCCTCCAATCATAGTCTATATTATAGTAGAAGTGACCTTAGTTAATTTTTTTTTTTAATTTAGATTATTATATGATCGATCATGGCCCATAAAATACTTTTATCGATCTTACACAAAACCTTTACATCAATTTTAATGTTTTTCTTTTTACCCTATCGTTGCGATCAAGTATTTCTAGGTTAGTAAAAAGTCAATGTAAGTAATTTTCTTCATAATATGAAAAAAGCCTGAAAGAAAACAATAAATTGTCACATTGAAAAAAAAATAGATAAATAAATCTGCAATTAAAAAAGGGGTAGTTAAATACATTATTTTTTAATTTTAATGAGAATTTATTTTTAGTCTATAAACTTTAAAGTTATGTTTGGTAGCTAAATAGAACATAACAAAGCTGAACAGTATAGAATAGGATGGAACAGATCATGATCATTTGTCTTATTTTGCATTTAGTGCTGATTAAAATATAGAAAATACTATTTATAATACATATATAACTTTACTTTACTTGATACAACGTATAAAGTTAAATAAAAAATAAAACGATGCATTTTTTAATATTTTTTAAAATAATTCATTACCATAATTAAATAATACAGTAATTTTAAAATTTATTAATTTTTATATTAGTATTTTATGAAAATATTTTCAAGTTATTATACAAAATTCTTACAAGAAATATAATTATTAAATATACTTTTAAAAATAATTGTTAAACACTGTAATTTATATTAAATATATTTTTATTATATATTTTTTTAAAAAAAAGTAGTTTTCAAAAATATTCTTTAGTCAAATAATAATAATAATATAAGGTTTAAGGAATTTAAATATATATTATTTTTTCAATAGGAAATGACTAATTGAAATTAATGATAATTTTTTTTTGTATATGTTATGTTTTGTTCTCGTCTATTCCATTGTTATTAGTGGAACCAAAAGTGTGTCGTTTATTTGCTTTAGTGTGTTGTTGTGTTCCTTTTGACTAGAGTTGACGAGTTGAAATTTTTTTTAACTCGCACGGGTTGGCTCTTATGAATTGCGAGCCAGAATTTCTTCAACCCAACCCAACTTACCGCGGGTTGCGGGTTAAACGGGATGACTCACGAAAAATTGTTTTTATTAAAAGAAAATCATAAAAAAAAAATTAAAGCAAAAAAATGCAATTTTTATTTTAAAAAAATCTAACAAACACTCTAACTTAAAAAAATATAATACCAAACACATAAAAAAGAACAATTTTAAAAAATAAAAAGGAAAAAATTCTAAAAATTTAAATTAAATTTTGCTATTTTTTTTATCTTTTACTAATTTTTAGCTTATTTTAATATGGAAAAATGAAAAAAAACAATTCAAACCCGCGAGCTAACTCGTGAGCCAACCCGCCTCAACCTGACTTAAACCGTGTGAGTTGTGGGTTAAACGGGTTGGGTTAAGTGAATTGTAATTTAAAGCGAGCTGAATTTTTCTCAACCCAACCCGGCTCTAACCCGCGGTGAGCCGGGTTGGCTCACAGGTTGGAACTCATAGACGGCTCTACTTTTGATTGGTATATTAAATGTAGAACCGTATTCAGTATCCCATTTTGGTCTCATCAAACACATCTATCAAATGCTACCTAAATTGTTGATTTTTAGTCCCTTTGAATTGTTTTTGATGACATTTTAAAGTTTAAGAACTACAAACGGATTATTATTAAAATTTAGAGAAAATAAATATATTTAACACTTAAAAATGTCTGAAAAGCAAAACTACATATATATGAAACTCAAAGAGACTAACTAAAAGTGCAATGATTCAGAGGAAACTGCCCTCACTATAACTACAGTGATTTGCCCCTACTTGTAATTATTTCTTTTGGTTAAGTTACTGGCAAGACTAACTCGACTAATTTTATGGGTGAAGGGTGTTTGTTTCATGTTATGTATATGTATTTTTAGATATTTTATTTTTAAGAGTGTATTTTTAGGTATGGTAAAAAATTTGTTTGGTTGAAAGTTTTTTCTATGGAATATTTATAAATAATTCCTAAGAATATTACCGATATGTTTAGTTCAAAAAAAATATTCGTAAACATTTAAGGTATAATTATTAAAATACCTTAATTTTATGTGAAATTATTATACATATAATATAAATATTTTATTTTTATTCAGTATTTACTACTAATATATTTTTTAATATTTAATTTTTCTTACAAATATTTAAATTAATTATTTATATCATTTGTGAAAAAAATATATTTATGTTATTAAATTATATTAATATATTCAAAACTTACTCATTAAAAATATATTAACATACCAAAAAAATAAAATTAATTGAATCACAAATTTTAAAAATATATTTTTAGAGAAACTTGTGTCACATATTGGCGCCAATAAATAAGGATTATTTTGGAATTTCACTCTTAATTTCTAATCCAATGTCATGAGAATTATGGATACTAACCTTCATTGATGGGAATAAAAAACTTATAAAAGGCGGGAATCTAGATTCCAACGAAACTATTTTACTCGGTAATATCTTTTATATCAAATTATACCAAACATAGAAATGAGGATTCCCAAACTAACATTCCCAGGCATATAAATACATAACCTGAAACAAACGCCCCCTAAAGCAAATTTTTGTGATTAGACTTTTTTAATAATAAATAATAATTATTTTAAAATTATTAACATTACTTCATAAACAATATATATGTTTTATTTAAGAGATATAGATACTTTAAGAAGAAAAAAATTAATTTTTTATGTCATAAAATATTTAAATATTTTTTAATTAAAAATATATAAAAATGAGACCAAAATATATTAAAAATATATGTATTTTCGGATCTAAAACAAGAGCTCGACTGACCTTGTACTTAGATCGACTCTAATTATAAATTATTTTTTTTTTGAAAACGAGAACATTCAAATTTAAATGAGATTAACTTTTCTGATATTAAATATATATCAGTTGGGGAAAAAAAGAGAGAAAATAAACAACTACCCTGCTAACTAGTAACCTTAGCCCCTAAGCTATAAATTAAATAAATATTGAGAGAGAATTGTGGTGGGATCCACATGAAAATGAAATGTGAAACAAAATTTATGGAACTTGGAAGTAGTCATCATTGAATTTGAACATGTCTGTCAAATATATTATTATAGAAAAGAAGATATCTATTACTATCAATCTTAAAACTTAAAATGCAAATTTGGTTAGAAAGAGGCATGGGAAGATGCAACAAGCAAGCATTAGTTGTTGTTGTCATTTGAGCTAATAATGTCAAAAAGAAGTGGGCCTACAACTACCTTTCGGCCTTGCTTCACATTTCAGATAAAAAATTAAAAATTAAAAATAAAAATAAAAATAAAAATAAAAAATAGAAAATTAATAGACAGATTGCAATTTCATATATGCATCTGCCATTCACACACATGCCCACAACTACAAGTCAAGCACCACACATTTCTTAGCCTTCATCACCTTCTCGATTTTTTTAGCTTAAATATTTTATTTTTTTAGTAAAATATTAATTAATTTTTTATGTCGACCACATGCATTTTTTAAAATGGGAAGGAATTGTGAAAAAGTCGAATAAAATCATTATAGACATTAAAACTCTCTCTTTGATTATTTATCACAACTGGATACCCGAACCTAAAATTATTAATTAAGTTAGAACAATCGAGTATTTTTTTAGTAAAGTATTAATTTAATCCTTAAAATTATGAAAAAAAAATTACTCTATGAAATTTGTATTTATTAATCAATATAATTTTCGCGACCAATAAAGTGTTGAACAAGTAGTAAGCAATTAGGTCTCCTGTAAGGATGAGGATACAAGTTCGAATCTCGGAAAACGTGCTTATTGAGAGGGGAAGTAACCATAATGCTCTCTCTCGGAATTGCGAGAGTAATGTCTCCCACAATTTTAAAATGACATAAAAAATATAATCCTTGCGATTAATTTAGTTCTAAATTATATTAAAATATATCAATTTAGTCCCTAAATATAATTTTAAGGACTAAAATAATTATTAGCTTCGATTTTATAGACTAGAATAAAATGTTTGGTAGTTGTTAATTTCATAAACTAAAAATTTCTTTTAGGGATCAAAATTATTGATAGTTAAAGGATAAAATTAATGTTTTACCCTATGTTTCTTCTTCCCGTAAAATATGCAAATTTTTATTTTAGTCCATACTTTTTTTACATTATGTTTTTTTAGTAATTTTTTTTATATAACATTGAGACTGCAACAGAAAAAAAGTTAGAAAAATTAGGAACACGTTTATTTTTGTTTCTTTTTTATTGTTTTTACAAAATCAGAGACAAAAACAAATAATCTTTCAAAAAATCTTGGATTAAAACATCAGAAAAAAATATTTAAAATAAAAAATAAAGAAAAAATAATTATTTAGAAACTAAAATAAAAACTCGTATATTTTAGGGGGCACAGAAATATATTTAACATTTTTTTTTTTGAGATAGATGCCTTCTTGATTTCTCTACATCGCTTTCTCTATGCTAGTGTGATTCTTAAATTCATTCATGTCAAAACAACTTATTATTATCATATTAGGTTAAATTATAGTTTTAGTTCTATATTATCAAAAATTCTTAGTTTAGTCTTTTATGTTTTAAAAATTTTAATTTAGTCTTTTATGTTTTAAAAGTTTTAGTTTTGTTCTTTACGTTGTATTTATAAATCACATTCATCCGTTATGTTATATTTTTTTACAAAGTAAGGGTCCAAAGTGATTGACTAAAATAATTTAAAAATACAATATAAGGGAAAGGGATCAAAATGATTCGAAAAATACAATATAAGAGATCAAAGTGAAAATTTTAAACATAACGGATCAAATTAAAATTTTTAAAAGATAAAAGACCAGATTCAGACTTTTTAACAACGTAAAACACCTAAAGAATATTTTAGCCATTATATTAATTAATAAATAGTTTGATCTCTTAAAAATGATGAGTCAAAATTTTATTAAGAAAGACTGTATTGTATTTATTTATGTGATTTCTTCATCTCAAAAAATTTAATATATATACTAACAATGTGTTGTTGGATAAATGGTAAGCAATTTAGTCCCATATAAAGATGAAGACACAAATTTAAATTCTGAGAAGCGCACTTGTTAAAAGAAGAAATAATCATAATACTTCATCTCCTAAAATTACGAAAACAACGTCTTCTAGGATTTTCATTATAAAAAAATTATTTAATATATATATTTAACTGTGGATTGAAAAATACTCTTTCATAGAGCTAAAAGACAGCATGTAATTCATATGTATTTTGGAGGGCAGGATTGTCTTTCCACTTGCACTACAACTGCCAAAGTAAATAAAACTACCTCACCTGCACATATATATCACCACAACGCAATGAATGGTGATGATGAGTCAAACACACTCTCACACTCACCCTATCTTCATTGAAGGGTCGTGCTGCTTCCAAATTGCACCTCTTCCTTATTTGATAATTAATAATAATAATAATAATAATAATAATAATATTATTATTATTATTATTATTATTATTATTGGTCCATCCCTTGCAATTTGTTCTTTTCATTTTTAATTCTCACCACTTGATAACAACGTCAGATGTCATGAGCTGCTTAAAAAATGCGCTTACCTAAAAAAAATAGTACTAGTTTGCCATAATAAAAACATGTTAGGTATATATAGTTTAAAAATGTGTACGAGAATTTTTCATAAGGAAATTTTTAGCTGATTTATGTGAAAATAATTTTCTTTAGAAAAGGTTTATTCGTGTCTTCGCTTTAACTTTTTCCATTGTGAAATTTTTGCTACACAATTTTAACTAAAAATGGGGGATTAATTGCATTTATTTCTCCTATTTATGATTAACATACATGTGATTTTAATTTCACACTTCTTTTAGTGATTTCAACTTTTTTATAATATTTGATTTTTGTCAATTTTTTTTAAAAAATCACATATAAGAAGTGGAGACGAACTTTTTGTTAGTTGTTCCGGTGTGAAACTATTGTTACTCCAAAATGTTTTTTAGGTCAAATGTACCTTTTGGTCTTGTATCTCTTATGTGTATTTTATTATGGTCATATTTTTTTTTGTTACATTTTGATCTTTTATCTCTTATAAACATTTTATTTCAACTCCATTACCCTCGTTAACAGAATTGACCTAATAAGTTGTAATAGGGTGACGGTGTTGGCAGACTGGTTAAAATGAAACTTTTATAATAGATGCAGCATCAAAATGTATCCAAAAAAAATATAGGATCGAAATAAAATGCGCATAAGAGATACATGAGCAAAATATATATTTGGTCTTTTTTATATTAAAAAATTTTAGGTAATGGGCAAGCCTATTCCATCAAAGACTAGGACATACCACCAGCCTCAACAAAAATTTATACTAAAATTTACCGATAACCTACTAACATGGTCTAAATTTAACGAGAAAGCACTTAATTCCACAACATCTAAAATATTTAGTCACATTTTAAAAATATTTTAAATTTAAAATATATTTTTTAATCAATCAATCAAATTAAAGAACAAATATTTAGATATTATTAAAATAATTACATGAGAGGGGCATTAGAATACTTAGAGTAGTGACGGTAACTAACCCCACCTTTTGTTGTAATATTTTCAAACAAACTTTATACGTCAGAGTTATCTGTAAATACCTTTTATACTATACATTGTTTTTTATTAGAAATAGCTAGAAAAAATACAAGATAATATTACAATAACATAATTCAATTATTTTAATATTGATTTTAAATTATATTTTTGCACATGAATAAATTACTCTTTTTTTATATTTTAAAATATTGTATTACAATATTTTAAAAATATTTATAACATTACAAAAACAAGTTATTAATTATTAAAATAATCCCCCCTTCAATGGTAGTCTGGTGAGAATGTTACCGGAATATAAAGTAAAAATATATGGTTTGGATCATGCTAAATACAACTTTAATAGTCTCACCAATAAAAAAACTACTAAAATAATCAATAATCCGATATGTATAAAAGAAGTGGGAAGAAAAAAAGTAGGGTGAAAGGAAGCGATTTAAGATTTTCTCTTTATGAAATTAACTATTTTAATCTCGTAATCCATATTTCTACTCTATTTTTACCCTACTTCTCTTCTACCACCTCCGGTCTAAAATATAAGCCTTTGGTTTCTTTTTGCTTTGGTCCATATTATAACCTTCACACATAAATTTAGAAATATTTATTATATTTTTTAATTATTTGATATTTTCAAAATTAGACCACCAATAAAAAATAATAAAATTTAAAATATATAAGATTAAAACTAAATAAAAATAATTAATAATTATAAAATTAATAATTTAACTATTTTTTTAAAATTATATAAAAAATAATTAAGAACTTATATTTTGAATAGGAAATAATACCAAACAAAGCATAAGAGTCATTCAAAAGAGTCATTCAATAGTCTGACTTGGCTAAAGAGAGAGTTATGGACACAGGTGTCCTTTGATAGGATATACTAGATGAATTTGACTATTTAAGCCAATTCAACCTAAAAACTTTCAAATCTAATTATAGTCGGATTCAACTCAAACTAATTGCATGTTTATAAAAATGTTGGGTTGGAGTATAATTAATTTTAAAGAGCTAAAATTAATTTTAATTGATAAATCAGCTGTTTATTTTTGTGTTGAAAAAAATTAAAATTGATTTTGGGTTGTCAAAATTGATTTTAGCTTAAGCAAGGTTAGACTTGCTTTTACGTTGGATTGAAAAATTTGCACGGTATTTTTACTCTAAACTTGCTTTTGAGAAAAAATCTCCAAACATAAATCACGTTACTTTAAAATCAATTTTACATGAAATCAATTATATAAAATCATGTTGATCCAAAATCAATTCTACCAACGCTAAACCAAACACACACTAACATGTTAGACACATTTAATAGGTTAGTCGGATGGTTAATGAGACATGCTTTGAGTAGCAGATCCTCGATTCGAACCTCTGTGAACGCACTTTAGCCTTTCAAACAACAAAAACTATCATGTTAGACTTGAGATTTGACATCTATTGAGTATTAATTAATTTAAGAGTGAAAGGATTAACACCACCTCACTTAAAAATGACATCACTTAATTTTAGACCAAAGCACTTTAAATTCATAAAATAGTAAAAATAAAAAGTAAACCATTATTGTTTTTCTAGACACTAGTGTCTGAAAATGAGTGTTGTCATTTTCAAGTGGAATGTTACGAATTCCTTCCCCTTATTCTAAAAACATTAGTTTTTTCACAACCCAATAATTCAATCTAAACCAACTCATTTTTATTCAGTTTGGATTTTAATTGTTTTTTCTTTTTGCACAAACCTGAATCTAACCAATTTAAACAATTTTCTTTGTTTTCTTAACTCAAAAAAGCCTTTGTTTGACAAAATAGAAGTATGATAGAAATAAAATAAAAGTGTAAATTACGAGATAAAAATAATTAATTTTATAAAGAAAAAATTTTGAACCACTTCTTTCCACCCCACTTCTTTTCTTCCCACTTCACTTATACCAAATAAAGGATAAATCAACCCAACCTATGTCTTACCATAATTATAGATATAGTGTGTGATAGTTACCACCATCTAATATATATATGTAATTTTATATAGTTGAGTAACAATTGAAAAACAAATATTTTTCTTTTCTGGTTACATTGGAGTGGATCAGATCTACTACCCACTGACACAGAGGTAGGAGAGGGGGACAGCTAGATGTGTGCAAAACGCGAACCGAACCTCGCACATGTCACTGCTATGGTATGACCCCAATCAATTGAGCTCACTGCTTTCACTGAAAAATAATTATTATTTATATTTTACAATTACAATTAGTTGAGGACATAAAAAAATTAAATTAATCAAATAATTAATTAATTAAAGATGTGTTGGGCACAAAACTCATTTTTTTATTTTAGGGATTAAAACTAATAATTAAATTATTGTTGAGGACATAAATTAAAATTTTTTTTTATAGAAACTAAAACCAAAAACATACTTTAAAAAAAAATTATACGAGTACAATTTTTCTATTTCACTTTTGATGATAGGGTGGACGGAACAAACTTTCTGTGCTTTAAAACATACATTATTTAAAGAAGAAAATGGGAAACAGAATTTTTCGGACAAGTATTTTTTTTTTAATTAAAACGTTTTCAACGGAAGGTTCCAATGGGCCCATCGGTAAAATAGGTGGAAGTGATTAAGATTACCCAATTTTAAAAATTTTATTATTTCTTTATATATAAGAATTATAAATCTATATATTAAAAAGGATGATGTTACTCCCAATAGGGATGGTGCTAATCCAATTCACCGTAAAATGAGGTATTTTTTACAATGGGATTGACACAATTTTAGGGTGGTTAGGATTAGCATCATCCTTATTGGGAATGACACTATCCTTTTTAATATATAGATTTATGATTCTTATACATGAAGGGATAGTCTCAATCTCTCCTACCCATCTTAGTTGGAAATAAGACCACATTTTTTTGATATCATTGTTATAATTGTATTTTTGGATATTATCGTCCGTAAAATAGTTAAAATAAGAAAGAAATCACTCTTATTTTATGGACAATATTATTTAAAAACACTATTCTGAACGCTAATATCCGGAGTAAGGTAAACCGCGGACTTGTTCTTTTTTTTTCACAATAAGGTGGACTTGTTCCGATGATGTTAATCCCAATTCCCAACGTCTATTTTTTCCGCAGAAGGTTCTATATTTTTGGACAACTTTCACAGAAAGTTTTTTTAATGTTTTGGTCTAGCAGAAGTTTTTTTTTTTGGGTCTAGCAGAAGGTTCAAATATTTCTATTTCTTGGTGCAGAAAACAGGCTACGTTGAATTAGTAAATCCATAAGGTTCCAGACCAATATTGGGCTAATTGGCCTCGTGTTTATGGACCATAAAAAAAAATTAAACGTTCTTTTCTGGAATCCTTTAAACGTTTCTATTTGATTTGTAAACATCAACTCCTAGTCCTAGGTATCCAACACAACAACTGGATGTTGGATTGTCACCATCTCTTTGAATGACACCACACTTTTTAACATTTGAATGGTTCTGTCTAAAAATAGAATGTTTGAAAATTGTTTTGGGCAACCATCCAACATCAATAGTTTGGATTATCATATTTTGGATGTGTTATTATTTTTAAAGTTAAAAAGGATAGTGTGATTTTTAAGTGAGATGGTGATAATCTGAAGACCTAAATAATAACCTCATGTTGATCAACATTAAAAAAAAAATGTTTTGTGTACACTCTAATAGGTATACAACTCATTTATTTCCTTAGTTAACTAATTTTCTAATATAAAAAAATTGGAAATTAAAATAAAAAAATTGATTTAACTAATGTTAAGTGAGTTATAAATGAGTTGGACGTATATACTTGACCTCAAAAAGCCTAGTAGGCCTTAGCCTAAAATCAGATAGCTTTCATCTAATATGAATGCATACCAGAAAGATATTTCTAATGGGAACTTAAAATTATAGCCAAGAATGGTAATTTTACAATGCTAATTTTGAAATTACTTATTAAATTTGAACTCTCAAAAAAACTATTTATAAAATTGAGGTTAAATTTTGAAATTATAGCCATATAATCGTCGGTAATCCTTTTTTAAAGTAATAAAGTGAACCGTGTTTCACACTAATTTGATAAATACTAGTTTTTTAGAAACTCTAATTTGATAAATAATTTTAAAATTAATAATTCTCTTAGTAAATTTGCCGCCAAGAAAGGTAGGACCTTTCGGAAAAAATAATAATAATCTAATGTTAAGTGCTACGGGAATGATTGATTTGTATTTATATTTTCTATTTTTCATTATTATGATTACTTAAAAATTATTAAAGTTAAGTTTTATAATAAATTTTAAAAAATAACAATAGAAACTTTAAATATAAATTAAAACGTAAATTAAATAGGTCTACCTTTCCGAAAAAATAATAATAATCTAAAGTTAAGTGCTACGGGAATGATTGATTTGTATTTATATTTTCTATTTTTCACTATTATGATTACTTAAAAATTATTAAAGTTAAGTTTTATAATAAATTTTAAAAAATAACAATAGAAACTTTAAATATAAATTAAAACGTAAATTAAATAGGTCCTAATTGTGCGTAAGTATATAATATTTCAAAATTTTAAACTTAAAAAAAGAGACCTAAACATATGCAGTAAAATTTTAACATGAGTAGTGGCGTAGTCTTTTGTGTTTTACAAAAAAATATTATTCCATTGTAAAAAAAAAAAGAAAATTATCCAAAGCTGCCTTCAATCATTTAATAAGTAGTTTTTTGGTTTATATAGAAAAGTACATTAATTGAGAATTGAATTTGGATACCCATACAAGTATGTCTCCATGTTCACCAACTGAGTTACGTGACTGAGACTTTTAATAAGTAGTTTAAAACTGCTTAACAAATAATTTAGAAAAAAATTATTCCGGTAGATTAGCCTTAGAATTGGCATGTGATTAGTCAGGTAAAGAATAAAAAGCAATGGCTAAAATGTTTAAAAAAATTTCAATTTTATCAGTAGAAGATAGAATAAATACTTTTAGGCAAATCATATTTAGTATCCTAAGGGCACTATTTAAGGAGCTAAATATAGTAAAAAGGTGTTGGAAAATATAACTTTTTATATTTTCGAGAGAGAAAATAATGTGCACTTATGATTGTTTTTCTAGTAACCTTAACTAGTACCCTTAAGGTACTGTATATCAAAACCCATACTTTTATTTATAGAGATAAGTGTGAGTGCATTTTTAAAAATTAAAAGATGTAAGTATAATATACAAAAATCACATGAGATTTTTGTGTGATTATCCTTTAATTCCAATTCCATAGGATGAGTTGAATACTTTAATATATACCAATATCTTTACGATCATGACAGAGCTAACCAAATTTTTTGAAGAAGACCCAAATTGTTAATTTTTTAATATTAAGTTTATGATACGAGTATCTTTAAATAATTAAAATATAATTTTTTCACAATTTCAGTCTTTAAACATTAAAATTCACCAATTTATCATTCCAAAATAGACATAATTTTACAAACAATTTTAGAGAATAAAAATAATATTTTTTTTTCAAAAATTTGGGGAGCCGTCAAATAAATTACATAATCTTTTTTAAATAGATGAACTATATATAAGTAATAATGAAAATTTATAATTTTGGGAGGGCCGAGGCCCTCTCGGTGGTCAAAGATGCACCACCTTTGTCTAAGCATCTACCTATCCTATAAAAATTTATAAATAAATTTCTTTTTTTAATACAAATAATTTTTGCCAATACTATTATACCTATTTAATATATGAATCCCATTTTCATCACCCAGGACAAAAAATTACTTTAGCGGCATAATTTTTTTATAAGCAAAATATACTCACATAATTTTAAATTAAGAATTTACATTGTTATTCAAAACTTTACTTTTTAAGTATTAGACCAATTCGTAGCATAGATCTTATAGTTAGTTTTTACACAAATAATTTTTTAAATAATTAGTCTTCAAAATTATAGGGATAAGACATTTTTGTTTTTAAGATATTTTAAATTTAAAATTATTTATTTTCTTTTAAAAATAAAGGCAATTTCTTTTTTTTTTACTTAATAGTATAAGTATATATTTTAGTGTCGTTTATTGAAAAATTTAAAATACTCATCATTTTGTAAAGTTTAGGATTTAGAATATTATTAACATGAGATTTTTAAAATGTAAGAAGCTGAAATATTTAATCCTTCTTATCTATAATTTGGGAGTTTAGTAGTTTTCTTACCTGTAGAGGATCTTGATCTAACCGTAAATCAAACTTGATTTGACTCATTTTATGGTCAATTTATGACATTATGCAAACCTATATAAAAAATTGATGGAGCTTAATAACAAAAGAATATATAAAAATTGATGGAGCTGGCTCACTTTGACAAACTAGCTGTCACAATTTTTTAGTCAAGGAAAAAAAAAATTTGTTGGAATTCAGAAACGTGAAAGAATGCTAATTTTCTTTTGTGAGTTTTTTAATCTGTCTAGTATTACATAAATTAAGTATTTAAAAAGAAATTTTTTTATAAAAAAAACAAAAAATATTTTACTTATATTTTAACTAGGGGCGGAGCTATCTTAGTTCGATGAGGGGGCTTCGATCCCCGTATTATGAAAAAATTTGTTAATATATATATATATATATATATATATATATAATTTTGTAAAATATTAGTAAAACTAACTAATATTTTAATTAATTGGTTTTCAAAAATTTTGATATATTTAGTCTTTTATATTTAGCCCTCAAAACTTTAGGGTTAGTTCTGCCCCTGATTTTAACCTTTATTTATTACTTATTATTCCTTTTATTTTAAAGTTCTTATCCCATATAATAATATTGGTTCGGTGTTTGAATTTCACCTATACCAAATTTTTGGCGCTCAGCGTTAGTCACGTAGTGTGAACAGAATCAGTCTCATCCTAAAGATGAGAAAATCCATAATTATACCAAAAATAGCAATATTATACAAATTAAAAAACCCTATTTATAAAATATAAATTGCTCTTATATTTATTTAGTATATTTATTTAGTAGCAGACCAAGACCAACTTTTCCCAGACTACTTGTTCCACCACCAAGAAGCTACTATATAATATAAGCGATTAACTAACTTATGAAGTAATAGTCAAATCACCTTTATTTATGCAATAACATTTTAGTATTTTCTTATATTAAATGACGTGACAAAAAAATAAATTAAAAAATGTGCAAAATATACGTGTTACTTTTTTAATTGCAAAAAGGTCCGTCTAAAAGTATTCATTGTTCGAAGACTACGAAAAATAAAATAATGTTTTTGCAAGACTTGCACCTACTCCAACACAAAGAGTAATCAATCAACGAAGGAGGTAAATATAATTTGATTCCAAGCTTGTTGATGAAATATATATTGCTCTTGTAGTTGACAAATCATCATTTCATCTAACAAAAAATAAATTCCTCTTTTTCTCCTTTAATTATGTTGTAACTATGTATAATTTGGAAGCTAAAATTATGTGTAAAAATGTTATTTTTATTTTTTAACTCAATAATCTTTTCGTCTTAAAGAAATTAATTTTATCAACTAAAAAATACTTTTAATGCGCAAAAAAACGTTATTTTTATTTAAAGACATGCCTAACACTCTAGAGTTTGGAATATGCTAGTTAAGGTACAAACACGCCATCTCATTTTAAATAAATTATGAAAAGCATGATGAGTCTTATGTATTTTAAACTCTTGCTATTATATTTTTTAATCCATTTTACTCACATTTTTATATTTTATTTGAGCAATACTAAGGAGTACGAAATTGTGTTGCACAAATTATGCACGAGTCAGGTGGCATGATGGAGACATGGAGTTATGTTGGATGATCAATAAAATGAAAATTGAAAATAGAGGATAATTGGCCCAAAAATATAATTATGAGTGCATATTAGTTCATTTATAGTTTTCGTCAAATTTCGTTTCGTATTAAATATTATTTTAATTTTACTTTTTATTCTTATAATTTTAAGTTTGCTAAATCATGAGTATAGACCCAAATTCACCCTCAATACATTAAAAATATCAATTTTATTTTTTTTCTTTTACTATTTTCTTTTTCATTTCTAAATTAACTCCCCTAAACTAGGGTTCTTAATCCACCATTGTATATACCCAAATATGTTACGAGTATGCAAAGTGCCGATATAACTTTGTACTATTTTTTAAAAAAAAGTGTGCAATATTTGATCTCACTAAGTTCTTTATCACAATGTCCCTTACAAATATACCATCGAGTGCATAAATTAATCTATATCATGAGTTGTAACCCGTGATTTTGAGTATAAAATTGTGTGTAATATTCAAAAATAGAGTTTTGTTAGTTACCATGATTTCTATAGATCTCGTAAAACACAATCATGATTGTCTTTTTTATAGAGAATACACTAATCTTTATTAAAAAAAAAAAAAACCTTACAAATATGGCACATGAAACTTTTACATTGCTGAATAATATACACTTTTGATGATTTGTATTCCCAATTTTATGATTTCAGGAACCTTATTACAAAAAAGTGAATGCAAATTTGAACTTTGAAAGGGATGGGGGAAGCACAAATTGAACGCACATAGATGCAAGAAATTGTTGCATCCTTAGTTACCACAAAAGGCACATAACTTTTTTTTTTTTTTGGTTAATACTAGTAAAGTACAATAATAAGAAATTAAACTCACAAATCCATATACACATATTTCAATACGTTCATCAACTAAACTATCTGATTCAAAAAGATACTTAATGCAAAATAAAAAAACAAAAAAAGGTTAATTTTATTTAAAACTCTCCAAGCTAGAGTTTGGAACATCTAGCTATACAATAAGTGATAGATCTACTTATATGTCAATGTTAACGTACAACTACACCCCCTCATTTTAAATAAATTATAAAAATTAAATGAGTCTTATGTATTTTAGATTCTTGCTCTTATATTTTTGAATCCACTTAACTCAAATTTTTATATTTTATTTGAGCAATACTCAAAAGTACAAAATTGTATTACACGAATTATGCACAAGCCAGGTGGCATGATAGAGTTAAGTTGAATGATCAATATAATGAAAATTGAAAATAGAGAGTAATTGGCCCAAAAATATAATTATGAGTACACGTTAATTTTATTTTTTTTGATTTATAAGAAAGTAGTACAACCGGGATTCGAATCTCGTATCCACACACGCATATCCCTATGCGCTGACCAACTTAGCTACATAGTACACGTTAATTCATTTACAGTTTTTGTCCATTTTCGTTTCATACTAAATGTTATTTTAATTTTGAGTTAAAACTTTGAGTACAAAGGTGTGTTAAATACTCAAAAATAAAGTTTTGTTAGTTTACTGTGATCCTATAAAACACAATCATGATTACTTTATATAGATACGCAAATCTTTATTTTAAAAAAACATCTCTTACAAACATGGCACATGAAGCTTTTACATTGCTGAATAATAAACAATTTTGATGATTTGTATTCCCAATTTTATGATTTCATGAATGTTAGAAGTTTTACGTTGACTAAAGATATGATCATTGTTGAGTTTACAAGGGTGTGTCAATTCTTATTCTACAAGCTAATTTTTGGGATTGAGTTAGGCCCAAACCCAAATTATAAGATGATATCATAGCCTATTCTAGATCCATTTGTTGTTGGGTGTTTGTTAGTCCTGTATTGTTGGGCCACCCGTTTATTTGTTCAAACGTGTTTGTCCACGCTTCATCTGTGTAGTTCTGGGCGTGAGGGAGCGTGTTAGAAATCCCACATCGACTAGTAATATACTCATTGCTGAATTTACAAGGGTGTGACAATTCTCATTCTACAAACTAATTTTTGGGATTGAGTTAGACCCAAACTCAAATTATAAAAACGAATCTTATAACAAAAAGAGAATGCACATAAATCTTTTTTTAAAATAATAAACTACAATATTTCAATGTGTTCATCTTCGATACAAAATACAGAAATTAAGAGCAAAGTAGTGCTTAATTTCATTACAACTGAAAACAGGTACTAGTAACAGAAAAAAGTGTGCACCAATAAAATATTTATTGCAACCTAATTCGCAAGACGGTTAAAAAATCCCCCAAAAAAAAGGGGAAAAAAAAAGAGTCGTGTAGATTAGTTTTTTTTTTTTTTTTTTCTTTTTATGTTCGGAAAAACAAGGATTACACGTGGAGAAAACCGAACCTGCTACGGCATGGTGGTTACAACGACGGCGCGTGTACCGGCATCCAAGGGGCGAATTCTACGCGCCGCCGTATTCGGCGGCTTCAGGAGCGACGGTGTTCAAGTCAAATCTCTCATTGACGATTACCTCCGGACTCTTGCTATCCGTCTTGGCCGCCACTTCGCCGGCGACGGTTAGGCCGTCATCGACGGCGACATCCGCCTGCTCCAGCGCCTCCCGCCACTCCTTGCGGCCCTTCCCTTTGTCGTCGAAGTACTTAACGGCGACCTTCATCCGCCTCAATATGGCGAAAAATTCGTCTACTTCTTCCTCCGTGGGAACGCCGCTACTACCGGGAATTTCTTCTGGTTGTTCTTGTTCTGCTGCTTTTAATTTCTTCAACGATGATCTGTCACTGTCACTGTCACCGTGTTGTTCTTCTTTCTCCGTGGTGACCCTCTTTTTGTTCCTCTTCTTCTCCATTTCGATTTCCATTTCGATGATAGAAAATGAGTCAGATCCAGGAAGCCAAATCAGAATAGCGTGGACTATATATGCCACTGTGTATAACATGTTCAATATTGGACTCACCTCTTTGTTTGGGAAATTTATTCTATTATTTTATTTCTTTTCTTTAACTTACATCAACACTTGTTGTTAGGTGTACACTAATAATTAATAAGAATTTTTTTAATACGTGCAATATTGTATATATTAAAATATTATAAGTAAAAAAAATAGTATTTTATATTTTTTGTTTATAAGTTAGTTTTTTTAATTACGTGAAGCATTAAATATATTTTTTTTTATATAATCTCGCGATATTTAATAATTTTAAAATTTGTAATAATAGTGTCAACCACAGCATTGCTCTAATTAAAGTAATGATCTTGATATACAGTGTTCTAAGAGCACTAGTTAAGGTGATTGGAAGTAGAAAAATAATAATAAGAGCACATTCTTTCGTCTCTCAGGAATAAAAAAAACTACACATTCTAATGTCTTTTTACTATATTTGAGTTCTTAAATAGTGCCCTTAGGACACTAAAAATTATTTGCCTTAAAGTAAATAGAGAATATGAAGTGAGATTCATGAAATCAAAAAAATTAAATCAGGGTAACATTGAAAAGTCAATACAAATTTGGTCAACCTCGATACTTTTAACTAATTTTAATTAATTTTCTTAAGATGTGTAAAGAAAAAATAACTATAAATAATTTTATTAACCAAAATTATGAAATTAATGTCTATTATAATTTTAAAATATAGGATATACACTTTATTTACTTCTTAAAATTAGAGTCTGTTTCTTTCAGCTTATTTAGTAAGATAAATATTTATTTTAATAAAAAAAGATTATAAAATTTTTTAGTCGGTTTGTTTGTGCTTCTCAAAATAATAAGAATAAAAAACCAATTAGATTTTTAACTTATTTTTTGAGAAGCAGGTACTAAATTGCTTCTCAAAATAAGTAGAAAATCTCATTATTCTTATGGTAACCAAACATACATAGTTTTTTATTCTTATGATAATCATTTAAAAAATAATTATTTTTAAGTTTAAACAAACAGACTCTTATACTATAAAGTATAAATAAATACTTTAAATCTTAATAAAATAGTTTTGTCCGTTGTAATTATTTTATGAGTTTAAATACAATGGGTTGACGATCCATTGTAGAATGGGATGTCAGCGCGTAATAGAACGCCACACCATGCAGTTTTATTTTTATTTTTTTTGAAATCTTTTGAAAAAATTGCCTTGTGTACAATTTGACGCTCTATTACGCGCCGACATCCCATTCTACCATGAGTTGTCGACTCATTGTATTTAAACTCTTATTTTATTGTCTCAAACTTTTCACGGAGAATTTTTACCAAAAAAAAAAAAAAATTCACGGAGAATATTTTTTACAAATAAGATTGTTATAAATGAAAATTTTACGTGTGAAGAAAACCATTTTAAAAATATTAATTCTGTCATTCTAATTAGAATGTTTGATTTTATTTCATAAAAAAAATATCTTTGATTCTTTTTAAAGTAAGTTGTATAATTTTTTTCATATGTACTAATGGTTTTTTTCCTTTCGCTTGTGTGGGCAACGTGGGAAGATAGTACGAATTTAAAGTTATTCCAAGTTCGTACATATATAAAATGCATAACTTTTACAAAATTTAGGAAATAAAAAAGAATAAAACGAAGAAAAATTAAAAAATTATTATTTCAAAGACTAAAAGGTATTTTATACAATTGTTATGGCATAGTCTTTTAGTAAAGGAAATCAATGGCAAGTGGCAACCATTATATTATTAACTTCGTAGGTTTTCAGCATTATATGTTACGCCATGTTTTGTTTTTTATTCGAACATTAATCGAGAAAAATAAATCTTTACTCAATAAAGGTTTGATTTTTTTTGAAGGGCAAAATAGGGGTGTATATGGGTTGGACTGGTTCAGGGTTACGGATTAATTAAAATTATTTCGGTTTTTTTTCGTACATATAGATGTTTTTAATTTTAAAATTACCAAAATAATACAGTACACTTTTTAAAACTATTTATCAAATTGGAATATTTTAAAATTATTAATCAAAATGGTGCACTTCACACCCAAAAAAATAATTAAGCTCAGATTACTAGAATCTTTAGTATTTTCTGTTAAATTTTTGGTATTAGGCATGGTTTGGAATAGAATTTTGAGTAAGTTGAGATTTAGCAATAGTTAAAATCGCTCATAAAACGTAACCCAAAAACTGCAGCTAAAATGCTTTTTTTTTTTTTAAAAAAAATTTTTTGTAGGATTAGGTGCAGTTCTAATACAAACCGTAGATATTTCGTTAAAAATGTGGTTAACTCCTAAAAATCATGGCTAATTCTTTTGTTTTTAAGAAAAAAATGTCTCATTTTAATAAACATTTTTTTTTAAAAAAGGCCGATTCATTAAATAGTTTTAAAGATATGTTATTTTAATTAATAAGGTTGAGGTTGATATACGTTTTTCAGATCAGAATACCAATAAAAAAAAGCTTGATATACTTTTGGGCAGACTAAAAAGAGTAAAGACTAAAATTTTTAACCTACTTTATGAATTATTTATTATTTTAGTCTTTTACTTTGTAATTATAGAGAATTTTAATCTTTGATTTTTTAAAATGTCTGAATTAGTCATTGACTTCATATTTCGCAGGTCACTTTAGTTCCCGGTTTTAAGTGATACTAGCAAAATGCTTACGTGCTATGTTGAGTGCCTATATAGTATGTTAATTGACACTTAAGAATCTACGTAAGCCACAAAATGACATTGTTTTACTTAATCTCAAAATAGACAACTCGATTAGTCCTTTAAATCACTTACAAAATAACCCAATTTTAAGCCTTAAAACACTGTGTAACTTTAGAGATGAAGCAAAATAACATTATCTAATTGTTTGCGTGAACTCATATGTGATAAATAATGTGTCATATAAACACTTGACATGTCACATGTGCATTTCATCAATGTCACTTAATGACAGAGACTAAAGTACTTATAAAGTGCAAAGTCAATAACTAATTAAGACATTTTAAAAAGTTAAGGTCTATAATGTCTTATGACTACAAAGTGAAGGAAATAAACGGTATATCACTCCCTAGTTTATTGTACCAACTAGTAACATTTTCTCTAGAACTCAAATCATAACATTAAGATGATAGTAGTAACTTATTTTTACCAATAAGCTAGTGGCTTTATTAAGTTTGTCTATTCTTTTATTTTTATTTATGAGTACATAATAAAAAAATTAGTGTTTTATTTTTATGAACACATACTTAAAAAAGAAAAAGTATATATATATATAAAAGAGTTTGACTTAAATATGAGTGAATTTATGAAATGATTATTATTTGTCTTGAAATTAATACTCCCTTAAATTTTGAATATGAGCAAAAAATACTTATTTCACATCTTTAAAAAAATTAGTTAGTCATATTAATTTTTTTGGGCCTATCAAAAAATACATTTATTTTTCTATATTACCATTAATAAGTTAGTCTCTCCCTACTTAAAAATAACTATAACAAATAATGAGTAATTCAGGTGGAGGTTTTTTTAAATATGCTTTTAAATTAGATTATATTTATAAACATAGTAATGTAAAAAAAAAATCTAATATATAAAAATAGAGGGAGTACTAGATTTTATTGATGTTAACAAAAATTTTTTTTAATAAGAGTGATTTTTGTTTTTTTGGTAACAAAAGTGATTTTTGTTTTAGATAGTTAGAAATAGAAATGGAGGAGAGAGTAACAATGACGCTAAAGTATGATTAGAAAATTAGGATGAAGCTAAAGTCAATCTATTTTGTCTATTCTCACCTATTTAATTATTTTAACAATTTTATATTTATATTTTAATTTTATTAATTAAAAAATACTCTTATCTTAAATTTAGAAATATTTTAAAAGTGATAATAATAAATTAAGGATTTGGTTAAACAACGCCATTAAGACACTTGTTACTAAAAAATGTCTCCAGGGTACTTGTTTTTTTTTATTTATAAAAAAGTAGTACAATTGAAATTCGAATCCCGTACCCACACACGTATGTCCCCATGCACTCACCAACTGAGCTACATGACTGAGACCTCCAGTGTACTTGTTAAAGTTACTATAATAAGAAAAATTATGATAAATGCATATTATTCCGTCTTGTGAATAAAAAAAACCTACAAGTTCCAATACTCTTTTATTACCTTTGAGTCTTTGACTCTTTAAAATTTAAATAGTGCCTTATATCATTTACCTTAAAAAAATAATTATAAATACATATTATTTTGTCTCTTAAAAATATAAAAAAATTTATAATTTTTAATATTTTTTTATTACATTTAATTCTTTAAAAAATACCTTAAAAAATAGTAGATATCTTTTGCCATAAATTAAAATGATAATAACTCTAATTTGATGGGGCTATTGACAAACTACAATAACCATTGTCACTTATTTTTAAATATTTTTTAATTTTAAAAAATATTGTTTAATTGATAAAATTAAAATATTAATATATGAATATTATTAAAATAATTAAAAGAGAGTGACTATGTCTATACTGCTATTATCGCTATATTTGGGTTTTGCTTCCTAGACCTTGAAATGTCTCAATCTCTCATCGCCATCGAGAAACTAATTGATGTTCAGATATCTTGGTCAAAGATGCAATTAACCCTTTAGAAGATACATTTGTTCTTGAGGAATATTTTTCTATAATTACTCTTGCTCTTCTAACTGATCAAATTAAGACTTCGTTCCAAAGAGAATCTTAACTTTTTTTTTTTGTTTTTGTTCTTTGTTACAAAAAAAATTAATTACTAAAAGAGAGTGACAATTATTGTGGCCAAGAGACCAATTCTAACTTTTTTTGAAAGATTATTAATTGATAGTATTGATTGGAGGATGGACCGATGGGGTTTAGGAAAATAAAAACGATGATGATGTCATATAGATTATGAGATGACGCCAGCGTGATTGCGTATTCAGTTATGATTTCGAGGAGACAACTGCAGTTCCTCTTCCAATCGCACTCGCTAGAAAGAATCAACACGCGTCTCCCACTTAGTGATCCTTGTTTCCTGGCTGACTGGTTCCACCTCCCATAGAGTAAAGTCAATTATTTGTCACACTCTTTGACATTATTTTTATTCATTAATTTAGTCCTTTAAATTGAAAAAAAAAATAGTGTATTCAATTATTGGATCTTACTATATAGTAATAATCTAATGACACTGATTAAAATTATTAGATTAAAAAAAATTAATCATAAGTACATAAAACTCTGTGTCTCGAAAATATAAAAAACCACAATTTTCAATATTTTTTATTATATTTAATCTCTTAAAATGTGTCATAAGGGTATTGTTTAACATTTTCCTAAATTATTAGTTATGGTCTTATATTTTTGAAACATGGAATAAGTTTTACACATGCCAATAAAATATGTAGGTTTGACAATAAAAACCAAACTTATGGGTACTCAACAGATCCCGCCCCGATGTTGACTGTTTTTTTTACGGGTTCGGGTTTTTCTTGTCCCCGCTCTTCGCGGGACGGGGTGGGTTTGAGATTTTTACAATGTGTCCCGAACCCGTCTCGCCACTATAATTTTATATATTTATAAATTTTTACATATTTATATACACATAATTCTATTATTATTAGTGATATTAATAATAATAAGGTTAGAATTTTACTATATTTCTATTATTTTTAATATATAACATAAACTAAAGTGATTAATTTAATTTTTTAAAAATATTTAAAGTATTTAATATGTGTAAAAATATACTAAGAAATTACATTTTATAAAAAAAAATGTGAGTATGAGTTTTCCATGGGTTCCACGATCCCTAACAGGAGATGAGGTTGGATTTGACTTTTTCATCCCCGTCTTATTTTCTCCCGAACCCGCCCCGCTCTTAGCCGGGGCGAGGAAGGGGAGGGCAAAACCCGCCCCTGCCCCATCCCATTGCCATCCCTAAAAATATGGGTCTTGATAATTTTTAGGACAATTGTTTAAGTTCTTTTTATAAACCAATGCATTTATTACTTAATAGCATAAGAAATACTCTAAAAAATAATACAAGAACCCAAGAAAGCAAGTCAAGGATTAACAAGGTCTAACATTTAAGGTAACAAAGACAAAACCAAACAAACAATAACCCTTCCACAAATATTGCCAAACAAAAATGGCTAGACCACACAAGTTAGTGAATCAAGCAATGAATAGAATTTAGGAACCAATCCGCCATTGAATAAAAGGACGAAGAGGAAGCTCGAATTGAAAGCTAAGATTTAGCCTTTACTAAATTCAAAACACAATGGGTATTCCAAGGCTCATATTGAAAAAACACGTGATTCCGAGCTAGCCAAATTGTCAAAATAACTTAGAACCAAAATTAAATGCCACTTTCGCCTTTTCTTCTTCGAGAAATGCATAATGTTCCGAAATTATAAATACTGAATTCTTGGATTATTAAAATTAGAAAAATAATCATCAATGCATATTATTCTATCTCTCGAAAATAAAAAAAATAATACAATTTTCTAACAACTTTTTACTACATTTGTCTTCTTAAAAGTGTCTTGAGGACACTAAATAACATTTTCCATAAAGTATACTCTCTCTGGTCCTTATTATAAGACACGATCAACAAAATTACATATATTAATAAAAGTACTTGTTTTTATTGATTTCATAAAAATATTGTGTGATGTATCAGCTTTAACTCGCTTCGAATAACGTGTTTAATAGTTTTAACTATTGGATACTAATAGTCAAATGACATACATAAAAAATAATACTCCCTCTGCTCTTTTTTATGTGTCTCCTTACCAAAATTTTTTTGTCTCTTTAGACTTTCAAGAATGTATTTATTATCTTTTTCCTATTAAACCCCTAGTAATAAAATGGATAAGAGTAATTACTATAACTTTCAAACATTAAAGGCACAAGAGAAGGAAGAGCAATCAATGAGAAGCCAATAGTATTCCTCCAAAACATTTATTAGCCCTACTTCTAACAATGTTAATAACTCTCTATTGATATGTGGTGAATGAATTACCATTACTCCATAAAATTAAATTTTATAATTTGAGAAGTGTAAGGGTAAAACAGGAAAATAGATGTTAAAATTTTGTGATCCAAGAATATTAAATGAGTTTCTTAATATTTGTGTTTTTTTGCTTAGAAGATAGATAAAAAGGAACGGAGGGAGTATAAAATAATTTATTGAAATTGCCAAATATATAAAGGACCACAAATTCTTTCGAGAATGTACCTTATAATGAAAACCAAAGAGAGTAATATTTTAAATTGATAAAGTTACAAATTTGAATTTTATTTCTAAAGTACCCATTTAATTAATGTTTTTACTTGTATGAGAATTGTTGAGTATCTTATTCTCTCATAATTAGGTTATATAAGGAATTTTAATTTTTGTTAACAATTAGTATACTAAAAAGTGATACAATATTTCTTAAAAGAGAATGAATGTTGCTACTCCAAACCTGATATTGTCATTCTCATTTATAATTTTTTATTTTAATACAAAAACTAAAATGATGAGATATAGCTAATGAATGAGAGTGACAATATTAAATTTAGACAATACACAATTGACTTTTACTAACACAACATTTATACAACAATTGTAAAATATGTGCAAATACAAAAAAGACAACATTTTGTTAACAATTTAGTAATATTTTTTTTATTGTTGCTAAAATCTTTTAACAACATTATATTTATATAGTATTTATAAAATATATTACAAATGTACAAAGATAATATTTTTAACGATTGGACAATATTTTTTAATAATTTAACAATATTTTTTAAATGTTATTACCTCCGGTCCAAAATATAAGCCCCTAGTCCCTTTTTGCTTTGGTCGATATTATAAGCCCCTACGCATAAATTTAGAGGAATTTATTATGTTTTTTCAACTATTTGATGTTTTCAAAGTTAGACCACGAATAAGAGATGGTAAAATTTGAATTTTGTTTGGTTAAAACTAGACAAAAATAATTAATGCTTCTAAAATCAATAATTTAACTACTTTTCTTATACAGAGTGAAGTTGGGTCAAACGGTACCTTACACTAATATAAACCTACATATTTGTAACTTTAACTTAAAAGCGACTTTTAAAAGAAAAATAAGCTGGTTCAAATGGCGATAACTTACACTAATATACTCAATCCCTTTCTTCTTAGGTGTCCATTTGGGGAGGATTTTTTTTATTTATCTATCTATTTATATTTTTGAAGATAACGTTAATTATATCTTTATTAATTCTATTTTATATTTAATATGGAGTGTTAACTAATGCTCTAATATTTAACTAATTAATAAAACATTAAGAGAAAAAGATATTATAAAAATTTCAAAAATTATTTTGTAATAATAAGAGTAATTATTATAATATTTAATATGTATATTTGGTTCTTAAGTGAGCATATTAATAGTGCACCTAAAATATTCTTTCTTCTTCAACTCACAGTTGAACACTAATTCTTTTGAGATGAAGAGGTCATCAAAGTGAGTATAACCCCTCTCAATTAATTTTATCTATAATTTTTTTATACATATCGGTAAGATTTTTTAAACTCATGTCAATATATTTAAAAAACCCAAATACTGTATTTATCACTACACACTATTGTCTCTGTTTTTTATTATAAACAAAAGGGAAATGATATTTAGTGCCTTAAGAGCACTATTTAAGAACCCTAAAAAGATATTGGAATGTGTAGTTTTTTGTATTCCCGAGAGACGAAATAATGTGCTTTTATGATTATCTTTCTACTTCTAGTAACCTTAACTAGTGCTCTTAGGACAATGTATATCAAGACCCTAAACAAAACTAACTAACTTTACATTTAACTAGAATATTAGTTAACTTTATTTAATATGGTTAGTTTTAATAAAAAATAATTTTCTTAAATTATTCCCTGTTAAATTATTATAAAGAGAGAATCATATTTATTACAAATAACAAGTGACTTGGGGCTTGTTTGATTTCTCTTTTTAAAAACAATTTTCTATTTTTAAAAATAGAAAATTAAAAAATCCGTTTGACAGTTGAGTTTTCAAAAACAGTTTTTGGGAACAATTTTTGTTTTTCAGTATTTAAAAACCAAAATATGAAAACATCTCAAACATGTTTTAATTTTCAGTTTTCAGTTTTCTGAATTTACACACAAATTTATATTGAAAACTCTTCTAACTTTTTTTAATAACTGTTTCTGAAAACTGTTTTATAATACAATTTTTAAAAACTAAAAGCCAAAACTGTTTCAAACAAGCCTTTAATTATTAGAGATATTTTAAATATTTTCTTAGTATTAAATACAATAAAAATAATTAAATTGAAGTAGAAGGAGTACAACGTACACGCTCATTCCAAACACACGAGATAGCGCGTGGATGAAATTGTTGGATGGAATCGTGAAAGTTGGAAGGTGGGTTGCTACTTGCTAATGCTTGCTTCCTCAACCATCAATGATACATAGTGGACCCCATCATAAACTCTGTAACATTTTAATATTGTTTTTTTAATACCTGTAATTAAGAAATTTAATGTAAAAATATTTTACAAAAAATACAATATTTATTAAGGTATGTTGAAAAAGTCAAGTGTGAAGTAAAGTCTTACATTGGATAATTAAGAGCTAAGTGTAGAATTTATATAAGCGAAAAATGCTCTTACACCTAATGCCTTAAGGTTTTTGGTTGCATTGTGATGTCCTTCTATTATATCTGTGTATAATTTTGTTAGCAGTTATGTGTTAGTTGAACTGCTATATGGCTAGTGATATGGTTATTGTTGAGTTTTTAAGGGTGTGACAAATCTCATCCTACAAGTTAGCTAGCTTTTGGGATTGAGTTAGGCTCAAACCCAAATTGTAAGATGGTATCAGAGCATATCCTAAATCCGTTTGTTGGGCCTTCATGTTTGTTGTTGGGTGTTTGTTAGTCCCGTATTATTGGGTCATCCGTTTGTTTGTCCACGCTCCAGCTGTGTAGTGCTGGGCGTGAGGGAGCGTGTTAGAAGTCCCACATCGACTATTGATATGACCATTGTTGAGTTTATAAAAGTATAACAAACTTCATCCTACAAGCTAACTTTTGGGATTGAGTTAGATTCCAACCCAAACTGTAACACTATAAAAGCATTGTAACCATACACGTTTTGGCTAATGAGAAATTCTCCTATTCCTCTAATATCGGTGTATTATGCATTTTCTCTATTCTCTTAATCTCTTAGTCTCTGTGATCTTGTGATAGTTAACTCTAACAAGGTAAAGAATCAAAATTCATTAATAACAAAAAAAAATTAAAATTCATTTAATATTTGTTCTTCCTTATAAATTGTTTTTATATTTATTTTCTTAACAGATGTAATATTACAAATGTTAAAAAATAATTTTAATATATGAACATGAATTTTTATAGGGTTTTTGGGACACTTATTAAAGTTATTATTGAAAAATTAATAAGTTTATATTTTCTTTTTTTCCCGTAATATGAAAATCTATATTTTTCACAACATTTTATTACATTTATCTTTTTAAGGCACTTGTTAGCATTTTTTTTTTTTTTTTTTTTTTTTATGATAAGCTTGGTTGGCGAGGTGAACGTAATGGCAATTTTAGCTTTAGAAGTGCTTATACTTCTCTGAATCAGTATCAGCATGATTATTCTTCTATGATTTGAAAGAAGGTTTGGAATTTGCAGGTGCCTAAGAGAATTCGTTTTTTCATTTGGCAAGTTTGCCATGGGAAGCTTCTAACCAACTCTGTTAAACATAGATGGGGAATTGCTAGTCCTTTTTGTAATGATTGTAATACTCTGGAGGAAGACATTTTACATGTTTTGCGAGATTGTGTTCATGCAAGCTCCATTTGGAAGCAAATTCTGAGTCCTGGTGTAGTAGTTTCCTTTTTCCTTACTGGTTTAGAAGACTGGATCAAGATGAATCTCTTTGGAGATTTATCTTTGATCAGTTGTGAGAACTGGCCTGGAACTTAGGCTACTACTTGTGTTTGTCTTTGGAGATGGCATAATCTAAGTGAACATGATGCTGACTTTCACATACCTCACAATCCTATCCATGTGATTACATATAAAGTTCAAGCTTATTCTCACGCTAGATCTCTCTCCTTTGTTAATTTAGTAAAGAATTCTGTAACTAAGTTTATTAAATGGATTCTTCCGGATGTTGGATGGGTTAAACTCAATACTAATGGTGCGTGTGATCATGTCTCTAACACTGCTGCCTGTGGTGGTGTTATTAGGAGGGAAGATGGTTCTTGGATCTGTGGCTTTTCCAAGCATATTGGTATTGCTGATGTGTATAGTGCAGAGCTTTGGGGAGCTTATGAAGGTTTAAAGTTAGTCAGTTCTCTTGGATATTTTAAAGTTGCTCTTGAAATGGATTCTTTATCTGTTGTTCAGGCCATTCAAAGCAACACTATGAATTCCTTTTGGATAAGAGGCTGTTGGAAGGTGTTATGGACCTAACCCGCAGGAAGGACATGTGCAGGCCTCACGTGGGTGGCCCAAGCCGTCGAAGCCATGTCGTGTACCCACCACATGGGTGCACGACATAAGGCACATGGGACTTCACCCCCACGTGAGGACCGTTACAGATCCGTAACTACTGCCGCAATTCACCGAACTGAGACAGTGACAAGTTTGACTTTGGAGACTTTGTTTACCCTATAAATACATGTGACTAGTCTTCATTTGGTACGTTTTCATAACTCTATATCTGAGAATTCCTGCTTAAGACACACAACTGACTTGATCGTCGGAGTGCTTGTAGGTACCCCCTCACCACCAGGTGAGTGGCCGGAGATATCCAACCGTCGTACCGGAGACCAGATTGGAGGCCAAATCCGCCGTGCCAAATGCATGGTGGAACATTGGCGCCGTCTGTGGGAATGAATTGTTCTTCTCCAATCGTAACTTATCTCTTATTTCCTCCTTTATCTGGTTTTTTTGGTAATTTTGCAGGAAGAACACCACCGGAATCAAGAACTTAATCTCTCTCACCTCGCATATCCATTTTTGCTGGTTATGAAGGTGAATTCCAGTCAATTAATCGGTGCAAAGCCATTTCTAGCTGATTAACCGGTGAATTGTGACTTTTCACCGATTGGTTGATCGGATAATTGCATTCTTTGAATTTTTCTGTAATAACTGCGCATATATTCCTATACGAATATGTAATTTCTTGATCATCCTCCTAAATCCTATTTCATTAACGATCCTACATGAGTGTGTGGCAAGAAAATCTCTTGTGCTCGCAGGCAAACAGGAACTAACTCATGCTAACCGAAAATGTGGTTGTAGCGACATGGTGAACACCAGGAGAAAGAACCAAGGAGCTAGGGGAGCATCGTCCAACGCCGGAGGAGCCCCTAGAGAACAGCCCTCTGCTAACGGGCCTTCTCCACGACAACAACAAGAAGAGGCCAGGCCTGCTGATCCGGCGATGTCCGAACAGAGGATGACAACGATTGAAGACGACATGCTCGACCTCAAAGAGATGATTCGAAAGCAGGCCGAAGAAATTGAGAGGATGAACAGGGAACGAGAAGCTTGGAAGAAGCAACAAGAGGAATTTCAAGCAATTCTGGTCAACCTTGGGATGGGCCAGCAACTCCCTCAACGACATGAGAATCAGCAAGAGGGGCAAAATCCCCAAATGGAGAGGCAGGTCTCCATGGTTGGTCCACAGATCCCGCACACCAACCCAGCGATTGCCCAGCCCCAGCTGCCCGACTTGGATCAGGTGGCGGAAAATGACATAGGCATTGAATGGTGTCATAACCCCTTCACCCCGGCAATCATGAACTTTGACATGCCGGCCAACTTTAAGTTTGCCGTTCAGATCGACCCGTATGATGGGACGACTGATCCTCAAGATCATGTGGAGATCTTCCAACAGACGATGGTCTTCCAGGGGGCCAAGGAGCCCGTTATATGTCGAGCATTCCCTTTGACCTTGAAAGCTGCGGCCCGGAGATGGTTCTCATCGTTACCGGCGGGATCCATCGCCGGATGGAAAGCATTAAAGGATAAGTTCGTGTCAAACTTTACAAGCAGCAAACAGCAATTCAAAACCGAGCACCATCTCGAGAGAATAAAGCAGAGATCAGACGAGCCATTGAGGGATTTCATCATCCGCTTTAACGCGGAATCTCTCAAGGTACACGATGTCGCCCCGAACATGATGCTGTATTTCCTTAGGCAGGGGATGAAGCCAGGAGGCTTCGCCATGGATTTAGCCGGAGAAAAGCCCAAAACAATGGAGGAGTTGAAAAAGCGGGTTGAGAAGTGGATCCAGATAGAAGAATGGGTTCGAAATAATAAGGCAGATAATCAAGCCGCTAAACAGGAAAGAGAAAAGAGAGACAAACAGAAAAATTCTTATGGCGGGAGACCCAAGGAGAATGAGAAATGTATGATAAGGGCGGGAGACCACCCAGGGGCGCTTACTCAACTTATGCCCGTTAACCATGCCGCCATCTCGTATCTATAAGGAGATCATGTATTCCAAGCTGAAAGATAGGCCTCCTCCAATGAGGTCACAAGCAAAAAACAAGGACAAATTTTGCTTGTATCATAAAGACCACGGGCATCACACTAATGAATGCATTCACCTCAAAGACGCCATCAAGAAGTTGATACGATGGGGAAAATTGAGACACTTTGTTCAGAAAAATGATGAAGGAACATCCCGTGGAAGGAGCCCGTCATCACCCAGAAGACGTGAACCCGGTGCAAGGAACCGGGACATTTGGCGGGATGAACGACGAAGATCTCGATCTAGGAGTCCACAGCGACATGAAGAAGCGGCTTCGAAAGGGGTCATCAACGTGATTGCTGGAGGTCTCGATCAGGGGGAACTGCCACAGTCATCGAGAAAACGATCCCGGGACATAGAAGATCATTGCATGGCTGTGAAAGCCATGAAAAGAATTACTTTGGCATTCACCGAAGACGACTTGCCTACAGATGGAGCCGGGTCCAATGCCCCCCTGGTGATCATGGCTAAGATGGCAGGGTATGAAGTAAAAAGGTTATTCGTTGATCAAGGGAGCTCAGCCGACATTATGTTTTGGGACCTATTTCAGAAGTTGGGCCTAACAGATAAAGATCTGATCCCCACAAGGGAAATTTGATAGGCTTTACAGGGGATACTATTTCCCCCAAGGGCTATGTAAAATTGAAGGTATCTTTTGCAAGTCGTGATGGAAGCAGATCAGTAGAGGTGAAGTTCCTCGTCGTAGAATGCCCCTCAGGGTATAACGCCATTATAGGCAGACCAACTCTGAATGCTTTGGGAGCGGTTGTCTCTACCTTGCACATGGCGATGAAATTCCCTGGTGATAGGGGCGACATCGTCACTATCCGAGGGAAAGGCCCTGAAGCACAACTTTATTATTTAGAAAGTCTTAAAATAACGAAAACTATGCCAGTGCAGGAACAGGAAAAAGTAAAGGAGGCACAGAAGAAAGAAACTAAAGGAAAACAAAAGTTCATTAGGCGAGATGATGCTGTAATGATGACGGACCTAGATCCAAGAGGGGAGTTACAGCACGAACGACTTGAACCTGAAGGTGATTCAGTGGAAATACAACTTGGGAGTCAACCTGATCAGGTAGTCAAGGTCAGGAAAAAATTACCCATTAATATTATGAAAAATATGATCAAAGTTTTGCAAGATAATAAGGATATTTTTGCATGGGTCACCTCGGACATGCCGGGCGTAGATCCCGAGTTCTGTTGTCACCGACTCACGATAAAGGAAGGATCTAGGCCAGTGGCCCAGAAAAGAGGAGAATGGGCCAAGAGCGGACAACAACTATTGAAAAATAGGTTGACGAGTTATTAAACACGAGATTCATCTGCGATATTCTGACTGGCTATCCAATGTCGTGATGGTAGAAAAGGCCAATGGAAAGTGGAGAATGTGTACAGATTACACAGACCTTAACAAAGCTTGCCCGAAGGTCCCTTTTCCGCTGCACTACATAGATAAGTTGGTCGACAACTCAGCGGGTTATAAATATCTTTCTTTTCTGGATGCTTATTCTGGTTATAATCAAATTCCGATGGCTCCCGAAGATCAGGATAAGACTGCCTTTATCACTGATCTCGGGGTATTTTGTTATAATTTGATGCCCTTTGGTTTGAAGAATGCAGGAGCGACATACCAAAGGATGATAGACAAAGTCTTTGCCGAGATGAGAGGCAGAGAGGTCGAAGTCTACATCGATGATATGATCGTCAAAACAAAAGATGATCAAGATCCATCGAAAGCCCTGGAATCTGTTTTTCAACGTTTACGGCAATTCAATTTACGACTTAACCCTTTGAAATGCACATTTGGTGTGAAAGCTGGCAAGTTTCTGGGATTTATGCTCACAAATCGCGGCATTGAAGCAAACCCAGATAAATGTCGGGCATTTCTCGACATGTCCAGCCCTAGGACGGTCAAGGACGTACAACAACTCACGGGGAGGGTCGCAACCTTGTCTCGTTTCCTTCAATTCTCGGCAAAGCGTTGCCTTCCCATGTTTAAGCCCTTGAAGAAACAAGACTCATTTGAATGGACGCAAGAATGTGAAATCGCGTTCCAAGAGCTCAAAGCCTCTCTGGCATATCCCCTGTCTTAACAAAGCCGATGGCGGGGGACACCTTGATACTCTACCTCGCGGTGGCTGACGAGGCCGTGAGTGGCGTACTAATAAGAGAAGAAGGTAAAGATCAGTTCCCAATCTACTTTGTTTCTAAAGTCTTACAGGGAGCTGAGTTGAATTATCAGCGACTTGAAAAAGTAGCTTTCACATTATTGGTGGCTTCAAGGAAGTTACACCCATATTTCCAATGCTACCCCGTCCTAGTCAGGACCAATCAACCGATACGAAAAATCTTACACAAACCAGACTTGGCAGGAAGGATGATGTCTTGGGTGATTGAGTTAACTCAATATGAGATATTGAATGAACCACGGCTAGCGATTATAGCACAGGTCCTCGCCGACTTCCTTACCGAAATGACACATCTCGGAGACAACCATCTCGGGGAATGGACAATATATGTCGATGGCTCATCGAACATCAAGGGATGTGGCGTCGAAGTGATACTGGAAAACTCGGAGGGATTGGCAGTGGAGTATTCATTAAGATTTGACTTCCTGACATCTAACAATCAGACAGAATATGAAGCCTGCCTTGCAGGAATACGAATGGCCAAGGAATTAGGAGCAAACGTGATAACTATCTGTTCAGATTCAAAGTTGGTGGTGTCCCAGATTAAGGGAGAATACCAAGCAAAAGAGCCCATCATGCAGAAATATCTCGCCAAAGTACGAGATGCTCTAGTGGGATTCTCTAAATTTGAAATCCAACATATACCTAGAGAAGAGAATGCAAGAGCTGATCTCCTTTCGAAACTCGCCAGCACGAAGAAGACTTCAAACTACCACTCCGTGGTGAAAGAGGTAATCCCCTATCCTAGCTTGACCTTGCAAGTGCAGGAAGCAGACTGGAGGACCCCCTTGATAGATTATATTGAGAGAGGGATCACTCTTGAGGACGATAAAGAGTCGCAGAAGATTATTAAAAAAGCAACGAGGTTCACAATGGTTGAAGGCCACCTGTTCAGGAAGGGAGTCTCGATCCCACTTCTGAAATGCATTGGCCCAGAGGAGGTCGGGTATGTGCTAGCCGAGATCCATGAAGGAAGTTGTGGGCACCATATCGGGGCTAAATCTTTAGCCAGGAAGGCGTTGAGAGCGGGTTACTTCTGGCCAACTATGGAAGAGGATGCTATTAATCAGATTAAAAAATGTGAGCAATGCCAACGACATGCCAACATTCCTCATATCCCGCCGGAAGAGTTGCACACACTATCCGCGCCATGGCCATTCCACACTTGGGGAATGGACATCCTGGGACCTTTTCATAAAGCCACGAGACAGTTGAAACATCTCTTAGTCGCAGTAGACTATTTCACGAAATGGATCGAAGCTGAACCCCTCGCAACCATTACGTCTGCGAGTGGAGTCTTTCACCTTCAAAACAATTATATACTTCTTTGGAATCCCGGCGGCGATCGTTACTGATAACGGGACTCAATTCATTGGAAGCCCATTCAAGGATCTCCTCCAAGGGTTTCAAATCCGACATCATTATTTAAGTGTAGAGCATCCCCAAACAAATGGTCAGGCTGAAGCCGCAAATAAAGTGATCCTAAATGGCCTAAGGAAACGACTTGAAAGTGCCAAAGGAGCCTGGGCAGATAATCTCTATCAGGTATTATGGAGTTACAGAACCACCCCGCAAACTACAACAGGAGAAACTCCTTTCCGGCTCGTATATGGAATTGATGCAGTAATCCCTGTTGAAATCGGTGAACCATCTTGGAGAGTCATGTATACCCCGCCAAATAATGATGCACTCTTAAGAGAAGAACTTGATTTTGTAGACGAAGTCCGGGAGTTGGCTCGATTGACTGAGATGTCGAGGAAACAACGAGTTGCTCAACGATACAACGCTAAGTTCGTGAAACGCGAGTTCATAATAGGCTACCTTGTTCTTAGAAGGGCCAGTATAGGGCTAAAGAATGCAAAAGATGGAAAGCTCGCAGCAAATTGGGAAGGCCCATATCGGGTGATCAGAAGTACTAGAAAAGGTGCATATGCCTTGGAGACTCTGCAAGGAAGAGAATTGCCTAAAACTTTCAATGCCGCAGATCTGAGAAGGTATTATAGCTAGAAAGTACCCGACTTGTTTACGCTTAAATTCGTTGCATTTTAGTCTTAATGTACAATTTCTGTAAGGGGTACTCTTTTCCTTCTCGGGTTTTTTCCCTAAGGAGGGTTTTACCTTGAAGGTTTTAATGAGGCCCCAGGTTTTGTAACCCAACGACATATGAAATAAAAACAAATATTTGTCAAAGTTTAAGATTTCAGTTGCAGATATACAATTACCACGACTCATCAGGCGTATAAAAGGATAAAAAATCCTAACAAGGCGACATGCACCAACGAGATAGGCCACAGGCCTTAAAGTATTTCACCAGGATCTAAGATCCCACTAAGGCGACCCGCCCAAAATAGGCCACTAGCCTTCAAGTACTTTACCAGGATCTAAGATCCCACTAAGGCGACCCGCCCAAAATAGGCCACTGGCCTTTAAGTACTTCATCAGGATCAAGGATCCCACTAGGGCGACATGCCCCAAATAGGTCGCTGGCCTTGAAGTACTTCATCAGGATCAAGGATCCCAATAGGGCGACATGCCCTAGATAGGCCATTGGCCTTGAAATATTCAACTGAGATCAAAGATCCCAGCAAAGGCGGCATACACCTATGATCTGGTTATGAAAATTAATTATGGTAAGAAGTTAAAGTTCAAATAAATCAGAAGCATAAAGCTCAAGTTACGACTTCCAAAAGTCACGGTATGTGGAAACTTAATGTTGAAAATGTTAAGTTAAAAGTTGCGATATAAAGTCGTTATGAATATAAACGTACAGAGAGATGTCATTAAAAGGTAAAGTATTACAAAAGCAAGGCTGGCCAACATGCCAGTAAATTGTCCATTAAAGCAAAAAATAAAGCTAAGTATTACAAAATAAATTTCAAGGCTCGGTTGGGGCGACATCCTCATCTACAGCAGGAGTTGGCGACATCGAGTAATCACTAAAGGGGTCAAAAGACTCCAACTCTGGATCATTCAGGTCGACTAGAGTGAGCGGATCATTGTCATAATCTACCAGCTGACCACCTTCCACCTCGTGAAGCAGATGGACCCCTTTAAAGGAAAGTACCAATCCTGGATTAAGAAATTCCACTTGCTTGAGGCAACTGGCGAAGGCCATGTACGCGTCGTTTGAGATCACGCAACCCTGCTCCCGGATCTCAGCCTTCAACTTGTCATTGGCGACCTCTAAAGCCGCCTTGTCAGACTGTAGCTGATCACGAACACGAGATAGCAGCTTGGCTTCCTCCGACAAGGAAGCCACTTGCTCCTGGGCTTTAGCAAGAGAAACTTGCGCCTCTTTCTTCTCGTCAGAAAGTTTAGCACTTTCCAACTTCAGCTGGTCAAACTGGGAAGCAGCTGTGACGATCTCGGTCTTGAGCTCAGTCTGGGAAGCCTTCAAGGAATCCCACTCTTTGGAAAGAGCCTGGATCTGCTTCTCTGCCGCGACCTTAGTGGCCTGCAATTTTTTCTCTAGGTCGGCCATGGGGTTGGGCTTCTCCAACTCCTCATGGAAATGCTTCAGAAGAGCTGATTGGCGAGACATCCAACCAAGGGCTTCCCCGACATTGGCCTACAAAACAAATTATTAACATTAATCTCGTGTACAAATTCGGAAGAAAAAGAACAGAGAATCATGCGGCGTGAAGGAAAAGAAGAATACCTTTAGCACAGAGCGGGGGAGTTCCCTGAAGAACTCCCCATGATGAAATGAAACAATGGGGGCTTGGAAGCCTTCCTATTGGGAGGAAGAAGATGATCCCGTGGCAGGGATTGCAGGGACACCTCCTACATGGAATAAGAGAAACAAATCATAACAATGTCAGAGCCCAGTATAATTCCGAACGGGTAACGTCATACAGAGAGTAAAAGATATTGAGCACCAACCTCTCTTTCGGTGAAGAGCTTCTCCAACCGTTTCAGCTTCTTCATCATCCGAGATAGGTATCTCGTAGTGAGAAGCAGCATGAGTTGACGACTAACGCAACGTGCCCGGATAACCTCGCAAAGACCATGTTGCTTGTTGAACTCGCGAAAACCAGCAATAATGGCGAGCTCAGAGTCAAGCAGCGAGGCCTGGTCAGTAACGTAAGTCTCGGCCCCACGTAAGTAGTGCTCGTAAGACCAGTATAACGGAAACAGAGGAGACCCGTCGAGGCCCGTCCAGAATGGGTACTCTTCCCCGACATATGATACCTTGAAGTAGGCATCCTTAAAGGGGGGGAAGGAGTCATCATACAATTTGAAGAAGGCATGATCCTTCCTCTGTCGGAACGAGATGAAAGTAAAATCAACCAGGTGGTAGGGCATAAAAAGGTACATGAAGAGGTTGCTAGAAACCTCCCAGTTCTTCGCCCAACAGAAGATCTCGAACGCATTTATGAATCCCAAGCGTTTGGATGAAGCTGCGAATGCGCCACTTCAAGTCGATTTAATATCTCAACCTGAAAGTTTGAAAAGGGGAAGCGCAAACAGATGTCGCGGAATAGGCACTCATACAGCATCACGTAGTCAGCCCTTCCTTTGTGAGGGCAGGATCCGATACGCTCATTGGCATCGACACGCTCAGCCTTGTACAACGTGATCGGGCCAGAAGGGGGACTTCTTCTGCTGGTGTATCCCCGGGAAAATGCATGGCCTCCCTAAAGTCAACCTCCGCGACATGAAACTTCAGGGTCGAGGTCAACCCGGAGGGAATTTGCAGGATATCGTGGTCAATCCAAAACATCCTTCTTACTTCGCGAATACGTTGAAGTCTCTTGGGGACTTCAATTCTGGTTGCCTTCTTAGGTGGGCCATACCATTCCTCGATCATCTTACGACGGCGTTCTAAGGCTTTGCTCTTTGAAGCCTTTCGAACGGCTGGGGCTGGGACCGGGACCGAAGTCGAGGGCGACTCTGAACCCGACATTGGTTCTACAATAGAAACAAGAGGGACAAAAAGAGGGTCAGGCGAATTTGAATCAGAAGATTTAGATGAATTATTAGAAGAATTAAAACTAGAAGTTTCAGACGAAGAACAAATTAACAAGGGGGCAAGCGGATGCAAGATGGACGTTACAGTATCGTCACTATCCTCAGATGACTCGTCATAATCATACTTACCCATTCCATACCTTAAGGGTACGAGGGCAACAGATTCAGAAAATGGAGCCCCTGAGAAGGGGATGAGTTGGGGATTTCTAGGAATGATCTCCCCAAAGGTTTCAAATAAAGGTTCTTGGTCAGAGTCAGAACCAGAAATTAAAGGGGGAGTGGGAATGTGATGGTCACTACCGTCGCACGGTTCAGGCCCAGAAGGGGAACCAATGAAATAACCAACTTCCTCAGAAAGGCTTTCTTTTGGGGGAAAGTTAGTAGGTCTGTTAGGAGTAGACATTCCTCAGAAGATCAAAAAAGAAAGAAAGCACACAGAAAAAAGCGAATAGGGAATGAAGAAGGTACCTGGAAATGGTGAAGCAAAAAGGACCAAGAGAAGCTGGAAGACAGCAAGATGAAGTTGATAGCAAGAAAAGCAAGAGGAAGGCTTTTACGCAGAGAAAAACTTGAGGAGGCGGGACGAGTTTTTTAGGGTAAGAAAGGGAGTACTTATAGAGAGAAAAATGGGAGATGAAACGTGAAGAAGAAGTGACGGCGTGGGGTGCAATTAATGCGCACAGGCCTGATGTCACTAAATGATGATGGGTGCGGCCCACGAAGGGTCAGGGCCAATCCCACATAGACATGTGCCAAAGCCTAAAACTGACAAACAGAATTCGAAACAGCAACGACTTGGGAGGACTTTATGACACCGGGATAGGTCAAAGACGTAAGTCAACGACATGCTGAACGACATACCAAAGACTTGGGGGCAACTGTTATGGACCTAAGCCGCGGGAAGGACCAATGCAGGCCTCACGTGGGTGGCCCAAGCCGTCGGAGCCATGTCGTGTACCCACGACATGGGCGCATGACATAAGACACAGGGGACTTCACCCCCACGTGAGGACCGTTATAGATCCGTAACTACCGCCGCAATTCACGGAACTGAGACAGTGACAAGTTTGACTTTGGAGACTTTGTTTACCCTATAAATACATGTGACTAGTCTTTATTCGGTACGTTTTCATAACTCTAGAGCTGAGAATTCCTGTTTAAGACACACAACTGACTTGATCGTCGGAGTGCTTGCAAGTACCCCTCACCACCATATGAGTGGCCGGGGATATCCAACTGCCGTACCGGAGACCAGATTGGAGGCCAAATCCGCCATACCAAATGCATGGTGGAATAGAAGGTATTCAAGAGCTTATAAAGCATTTTGAAGAGTTTTCTGTTATTCATGTGTACCGTGAAGCCAATTCGGTTGCTAATAAGTTGGCTGGGATCGGTACACAGATGGATCGGGGCTTAGTTGTTTATGATGATCCTAGTTTTGAGGTTGCTGCGTTGATGTATCTTGATGTTTTGGGGTCTTGTACTCCTCGTTTAGTTTCCGTGTAGTTTGTTGTTTTCCTGGGCTTTGGCCCCTTCTTTTATAATTTTTTTTTATCATATGATATAATTTGTTATTTTTAAATATAAGTTAATTTAATTATTTTTTATCATATTCAATAACTGGATATATAAAATAATTTTTAGATTTCACAAAAAAGAAATGAGCTTAATCAATAATGGATATATGATATAGTTAATTATTATTTTTCTTACATTTAAAATTAGAGGCAGTTAAATTTGTTCAAATGACTCCGTTTTTATCCAAATGGGTTTGGTCCAGTGGAAGTGTGCTAGGCCTATAAGGTAGAAGAATGTGTACGGAGATACTTCACAAGGAGGTTCCCGGTTTGAATCTTTGCGAAAAATATTCCTTTGGGGAAAAGATTCACCCATGTCGCTCTAACCTTTGGGACTGTGAAGTTCCCTCTCCACAGTTTTAAATATAAAAAAATATCTCTATTTTTTTTTGTCTATTCACTTATATTTTAAAATAATGTAAATTTTATTTTTATCAATTCGATTTTTATGTATTTAGTTAGAGTATTAATTAATGTTTAACTATTTAACCAATAAAACAATAAAGGACGAAGAGAATTGTAGGGTTTGATGAAAACAAAATTAATAATTGTATTTCTTAAAATATGTAAATACTTTAAAGTGGACATATAAACAAAAATATTTAACTTATTAGTAACTAATATAAAATTAATGATTTCAATAAGAATTAAGTCTTAATTTAGTCGCAATAAAATTAATATTTTTTGTTTTAGTTTATACAAAATATATTTTTTTATTTTGATCCAATTTAATTAAATTTTTTTTATTTTAGTCCATACAAAAATAGAATTTTTTTTTATTTTACTCCTAACAAAATATTTTTTCTTCATTTTATTTGGTCCAATATAATTGAATTTTTTTTTTTGTTTTTGGTCCCTAATATTAAGTTTTTTTATTACATTTTTTTAGGAGACCAAAATAAGTAAATTAAAACTTCAGATAAAAAAAACAAGAAGAAAATTTAGTAACTTTAGGAACTAAAAACTTGTACTTATTGTAAAATAAAGTTGTAGAAACTAAAAATAAAAGTTTTGAAATAAGTTGGACAAAAATAATAATTTTTTTGTAAGGACTGTAATGAAAGAATTTCAATTTTATAGGGACCACAGACTTAATTAAGCTAAGAATTAATTGTATATTTCAGATCTTGTAATACTCTTTCCTTTATACAACGTGTATAAGAAACTAATTTTTTTAAGAAAATAATTGCCACTTTAACTTTTCAATGATTAGCTACGAAATATAGCTGCAATTTTATTTATTTATTTTTTATATTAACTTATCTATATAGTTAAATTTTCGTAGCTAATTTTGGTAGTTTTTATTTAGCTATCAAATTAGTTACTAATTAGCTACGAAATATAATGTGAAAAGAATTTTATAGTTAATTTATATCTAAATAGCTATTAATTAGCCACTACAAAATTTTAGAGTTAATTTTCTTAGCTACATATTAGCTACTAAATTAATTACGGATGAGCTACCGAATAAAATTTCCTAGCTAATTTTTATAGCTTCCGACTAGCTATTAAATTAGCTACGAAATATAGTTATTGTAGTTTACTTATATCTAAATAACTACTGATTAGCTACCAAATAAGTTTTTCTAGTTAAAATTTATAGATATTAATTAATTACTATATTATTTACTTATTAGTTGTGTAATTTAGCTACAATTTTTTTTTCTGGATATAATAACTAGTTAGCTATAAGGAGAAGCTCTTGAGCTTGAGGGGAGGGGTTCAATCCCGGTGGGGAGATTTAGGAGTTAGATTTAGGAGTAGTGTAGTGTGAGGGTGTGTGTTTAGCCGATAAAAAAAATAAAAATTAACTAGTTATTTATAAAATAAAATTTTTCCTTAATTACACTTTTGGTCCCTTAACTTTGACTATTATGTGATTTTGACATCCAAATTTGAATTGAACAATTTAAGTCCTTTTAACTTTTCTTATTTTACGATTTTGATTCTTTGTTAATTTTTTTCGTTAAATTTGTAACGATCAGCGGTCAAATGTTAATAAATACAATGCAGTAATTAAAAATAATTAAATAAAAAAAACTCCTTTTTATAAAACAACTAACTAATACTATATTAATAATTACAAACCCTTTTACAAACCCTTGTATGGGCATCTTTAAAAGAAGATATTATCTTCTTCGACTTTTCTCACTCGTTCAATGACTTTCCTTTAGTCTCTCGTTCTGCATCGCAAATCAGCGAGAACCCTAAGTTTTCGAGCCATTCTCACTGCTTCCATAATCACATTCCTCTCTCTCGCTTTTTGTTTCAGCATTTGTGCATTCAACATCATCGCAACATTCTTGTAATCACATTTCTACTCGTTTGTTTGTGTTGCATTTCCACTAGAACATAATTGATTTAAGTTTTGAAACCACCATTTTCACCTTCAAGGCATTTTGTATGTAGTGAGATTTTATACTAGTGAAATACTTTTTGTATAGGTCAAACACACACCCTACAGTATACTATTCCTAAATCTACTTCACCGAGGATCGAATCCCACTCCTTGAGCTCTAAGAGCTCCTCCCTATGCCACTTGAACTACTGACTATACTAGTGAAATTCTAATCCTTATTATCACTCTCTGCACAACCACTGTAATTTGATGCATAGTGTATGATTTTAATTTTTCTGGTATACAATTGTCTTTGTTGCAAAATGAGAAGAAATGCAAGAGAGAATTACAAAGTTAGTTATTAGCATTTGCATTCTTTCACTTCATAGTGTGTCCTGCTTGATGCAATTTCAAAGCTGTAATGTTTAAAAACCATTCCATTAGAAGGCTTGAATGGCTTACTAGGGCTAACTTAGAAAATGAACTTATTTTTAAGATGGATGTGTTTAATGGAAATGTAAATTTGATAAAGTATGCTACTCATTTCTAAAAGCGATATCAGGTGTTTTGTGTGAAAATTATGATCAAGTAGCTTCTGTTTTCAAGTTGACCTAATATCTATTTTTTCAAGTTTTCAAGGAAAACTATGGTGGCTACCGTAGATTAAAAAATTCACTGGTGTCATGGCTAGAAAGTGACAGTAGATTTAATTCTATTTAAAATGCATTAAATGTCAACTTTGGCGGTTTGTGGTGGAGACTCCACCATTCTGATGCATTTGCTGCCAGACAGAAAATTGCTTCGATCCTCACACTGCATAAAGACAATTTTAAAATTGATGAAGGATAAAATATCTACTCCAAAAATATGCTTTGTACCCAAAAATAGGGTAACAATCAACTCCTATGAAAAACCATATACATTCATATATATATATATATATATATATATATATATATATATATATATATATATATTGCTAAGTAACAGTATGTTTTCTTTCCACTAAAGTATATTCCTTCGTGTTATCTTCTGATATAATTAATTAAAGACTAAATTAAATTAAAACTTTTGAGCATTAAAATGTATTCTCTTGAGTGTTTTTTACAAGAAAGACATATGTGTTTATTATGTGCATGTTTGGATAATAGTGGATTCACGTTAATGTAGATACATTTTAACGCTTTTTTTGTTGTGTTTATTGGATTCGGTTTATGTGTCAAATTTATCTCAATGATTTATCTATCTTAACGTGATTTGACGTAATCCGACGCCAATCTAAACACACACTATCAAAATACGTAAAAAGAGTATTTAATTTGTTGATTTTTAAAAAGATTTACACAAATTTTCTAAGCTACCCTTATTCTCTTTTTTTTATTTGTTTAATTGTACTTCATTATCACTTTGATAAACTCATTAGTTATAATGGATAGACATCAAAAATAATAATAACTAGATATGATGCTCGTGCGTTGCACGGAATATTTATTTATGTCTTTTATTTTAAGTATTATGTTAGGATAGATAAAAGTAAATTTTATTATACAAAATAGAAAAAATAATTAAAATTCAAATATATAAAATTTTTAAATTAATATTTAGGTATATAAAGAATAATTTTATATATTTTAAATTTTTCTTTTCAAATTATGATAAGTATTTTCATTTTATCTGGCTGTTAGCGTAGGTTGGGAGGAGATTGATGGATATTTACTACTTTCTTATAGGTGGATGTGGTGATTATAGCCCACTCAAATGCATTATACATGCTCTTAGCACTATTTATGTATTTTTTTTGGATGGGTGAGTTGATATTCATACAAAGACTTTTGTTGGTTTTCTGTATCATGTATGAGATTCTAAAATTGTAATTATGTGAGTACTTCTAGTGCTCTAATTATTAATATAATATATACTTTTACTTTGCAAAAAAAATTGTGATTACAAACTTAGTTTAAAAAGAAGAAATGATAAATAAATAAATTTATAATATTTTATTTCACTTAACATAATATATAGATAGATCAAATCAATTTACTCGATAGACAAAATATGTAATAGATTAAATTAAAATTTTTAATTTATATATATATATATATATATTAAAAGTTTTAATATGCATACATATATAGATAGTACAATTTTAAATTATTTTTTTAAAAAAACAAATTATATATTTTACATTGTATGAAAAATTATATATTTAATTTATATTTTAAAATATATAGCACAAATTTTAAAGTATTCAATATTTCACATACAATACAATAGATAGATTAAGTCAGTTTTACTCTATAGGAAAAAAAATAATAAAATATATTAAAGTTTTTAATATACATAATATAATTTTAATAATTTTTTTTGTAAGGTGAAATTATATATTTCACATTAGTATGAAAGATTCTATGTCCAATTTAAATTATATTAAAAGTTTTAATATACATACACTACTTATAGATAGTATAATTTCAATGATTTTTTTAAATATTTTATATGATTATGAAAGATTATATATTTAATTTATATTTTATATTTTAAATGTGTAATGTATAGATAGTATAATTTCAATAAATTTAAATTATTTTTTTAAAGTGTAACAATATATTTTATTTATATATATTCAATTTATATTTTATATTTTATATTTTAAAATGTATAGTATAAATTTTAAAATAATCTTTACATTTGTAATGTTAGAAATGACATTTCAAGTGGATTTTATCTTATATGGATGGAAATATATATATATATATATATATATATATATATTAAAGTTTTAAATATACATACACATATGATAATATAATTGTAATAATTTAAAATTTTTTTGTAACATGAAATTGTATATTTTAGATTAGTATGAAAGATTATATGTTCCATTTTGAATATATTAAAAGTTTTAATATACATACACTACTTATAGATAGTATAACTTTAATAATTTTTGAAAGTGAAATTATATATTTTACATCATTATGAAAGATTATAAATTTAATTTATATTTTATATTTTAAAATTGTAGTGTATAAATAGTATAATTTCCATAATTTTAAATTATTTTTTAAAGTGCAACTATATATTTTATTTATATATATTCAATTTATATTTTAAAACGTGTACTACAAATTTTAAAGTAATATTTAAATTTTTAATGTAGAAATAACATTTATTCACACCATCATTAATGCTATTTCTCAAATGAAGAATACAATAGATGGTCAATTTACATGATTTTTATTTTTTTAAAATTGTAACAATTTTTTAGAACATTTTTTAAGCAACATATTCTTCAATCTAAGAGAAAAAATATAGTAAAATATAGAGTTGAAGAATACAATGTTTTGATTTAAAAATCAAAACATCTTTTTTAAATTACTTCAATTATTTGAAGTTTTTTAGAAAATACTGTACTATACACTTGAAGTTTTTCTAGGTCAATTTACATCATTTTTATAATTTATAAATTGCAGCAATTTTTTAGCACATTTTTTTAAACAATATATTCTTCAATCTAAAATAAAAAATCATACGCTTGAACAATATGATGTTTTGATTTAAAAATCAAAGTTTCTTTTTTAAATTATTTAAAACTTTGTGAAAAAGAATGTAGTATAAACTTGAAGTTTCTAGGTCAATTTACATAATTTTTATATTTTTAAAATTGCAACAACTTTTTAAGAAGATTTTTTTAAACAATGTATTCTTCAATTTACAAGAAAAATCATATATTTTATACTTGAAGAATACGATGTTTAATTTAAAAATGAAAGCGTATTTTTTAAATGTCTGAAATTATTTAAAGTTTTTGAAAATAATGTACTAAATATAAACTTGAAGTTTCTAGGTTATTTTACATAATTTTTATCATTTTTAAATTTAAACAATTTTTTAGAATATTTTTTAAAACAATATATTCTTCAATCTACGAGAAAGAAAAAATCTTTCACCATACTTTTGATGAATACAATGTTTTGATTGAAAAATCATTCCGTATTTTTTAAATTACTTAATTTATTTGAAGTGTTTTTTTTAAAAAAATATGTATTTTTCACTTTAAATGTCTGAAATTATTTAAAGTTTTTGAAAATAATGTACTAAATATAAACTTGAAGTTTCTAGGTTATTTTACATAATTTTTATCATTTCTAAATTTAAACAATTTTTTAGAATATTTTTTAAAATAATATATTCTTCAATCTACGAGAAAGAAAAAATCTTTCACCATACATTTGATGAATACAATGTTTTGATTGAAAAATCATTCCGTATTTTTTAAATTACTTAATTTATTTGAAGTTTTTTTTAAAAAAAATATGTATTTTTCACTTTAAAGTTTCTAACTCAATTTAGATATTATTTTTATATTTTTAAAGTTGCAAAAATATTTTAAGAGATCATGTACTATACACTTAAAAAATCGGGTATTTTTTAAAATGAAAATGAAAATACATTTTTTAAATTACTTTAATTATTTGATTTTTGTTTTTGAAAATAATGTATTATATATTCATTTCGAAGTTTCTAGGTCAATTTACATAATTTTTAATATTTTTAAAATTGTAAAAACTTATTGTGTACTATACACTTGAAGAATATGATGTTTTTTGAAATAAAATTCAAAACACATTTTTTAAATTAGTTAAATTATTTGAATTTTTTTTTGAAAACATTGTATCATTTTCTAGCTTAATTTACATTATTTTTATATTTTTAAAATTATAACAACTTTTAAGAGATCATGTACTCAGTATTTTTCGAAATATAAATGAAAATGCTTGGTGGCTTGTTTGTTGCCATTTTTTGGACATTTATTTCTATTCTTTGTAAATACTTTAGTACTTCTTGTGGTCTTTATTAATAATATTATTTTTGAATTTTTAAAAAAATTTACTTAAATTATTTGCAGTTTCTTTTGAAAATAATGTATTATTCATTTGGAAATTTCTAACTCAATTTACATAATTTGATATTTTTAAAATTGTAAAAACTTTTTAAGAGATGATGTACTATACACTTGAAGAATATAGTATTTTTTTTGAGATAAAAATGAAAACGTGGTTTTTAACTTACTTAAATTATTTGAAGTTTTTTTTTTTAAAATAATGTATTATTCACGTAAAAATTTCAACAGCTTTTTAAGAGATTGTGTACTATCACTTAAGAATATGATATTTTTCGAAATAAAAAAGGAAACACATTTTTTAAATTACTCAAATCGTTTGATTTTTTTTTAAATAATATATTATTCACTTTAAAGTTTTTAGCTTAATTTACATAGGAATTTTTTAAAAAAATGAATAGGATGTTTTTAAATTACCTAAATTATTAGATGCTTTATGAAAATAATGTATTATTTACTTTAAAAGTTTTTGCTTAATTTACATATTTTTTATATTTTAAAATTATAATAATTTTTTAAGAGATTATATATTATAAACTTGAAAAAATTAGTATTTTTAAAATAAAAATGAAAACATGTGTTATTGAACATGAAGCTGATGATCTACCTGAGACCGCTGAGACAAGCTTATCCATTGAACATGAAATGATGATCTACCTGAGACCGCTGCTACAAGCTCATATTCTCATGCACTTAGATGTATGTTCATCATGCTCTTTCAGTATTAAGTTCTATCATTGTTAATACATATGCATTGTACATTAGCTTAATATCTTTCCTTTATCTTGGAGGTACTTAGTACTCACGGTTAGTTAAATGATTGGTTACCTGCTTCCTCTCAAGTTGCCGGTTATAACTGTGTTTCTGTTTTCTTCAGTTGTATATAAGCTACACATGCTTAACATTTCAGATGTAACAATTTATAATAGGTGCTGTGTCATCTCTATGCACCATACTCTCTTGTCCAATTAAATAAATTTTTTGATATAAAGCATATTCTTTATTAAATCTTTTAGATTTGAATAGATATAAAGTTAATTTTATTTTTAATCAAATATTTAACTTTTATGTTTAATTTGATATATTTCCATTTTTTAATTAAATGCTTATAATTTGGTTATATTATTAAATGTGTATTTGAGCTTTAATTAATTCAAAAGAAGAGCTTTTATTAATTGAAAGATAAATAAATTAATAGTGAATATTATAATAAATAAAATAAGACAAAAGTATTTTTTATCCCTAAACTTTATACCAAGTTTCAGTTCGCTTCCTTTTTTCTTGTTCATTTTGGCTTCTCTATTTATTTTTGTTTTATTTTATTTCATAAAAAATTCTAAAATCATTGCTTGATGTGAGAAAGAAGAAGACTAGGATAAAAAAATATTATTACGGATTGGCTCATAATAAATTTTTGATTTGATTGGATTCATGATGACAACTTGATTGAGATGGCACTATAGAAAGTTTCAAACAAATTCAGAAAATAATATACTATTCACTTTAAAGTTTCAAACTCAATTTACATAATTTTTTTATATTTTTTAAATTGTATAAGTTTTTTTTAGAGATTGTGCACTATACAATTAAAGAATACAATGTTTTTCGAAATAAAAATAAATAAGGTGTTTTTAAATTACCTAAATCATTTGAAGTTTTATGAAAACAATGTATTATATACATTGAAGTTAGTAACTCAATTTACCTAGTTTTATATATTTTTAAAATTACAACAGTTTTTTTAAAGATCGTGTACTCCACCCTTGAAGAATATGATTTTTTTAAAATTAAAATAAAAACGTAATTTTTAAACTACCTAAATTATTTAAATATTTTTTAAAATAATGTTGTATTCACTTTGAAGTTTATAGCTCAATGTACATAGTTTTATATTTATAAAATTGCAACAATTTTATATGAGATCGTGTACTTACACTTGAAAAATATAGCGTTTTTTGAAATAAAATTTAAAAATTACTTTTTAAATTACCTAAATTATTTAAAGATTATATAGAAAAATATATTATTCACTTTGAAACTCATAGCTCAGTTTAGCTAATTTTTATATTTTTCAAATTGCAACAGTTTTTAAAATATAAGTACTATAATAGTGTGTTTCTGTGAAATAAAAATTAAAACGCATTTTTTAAATTACATTAGTTATTTGAAGATTTTAAAAATGATGTATTATTCACTACGAAATTTCTTGCTCAATTTATATTTTTAAATTGCAACCATTTTTTTAGATATAGTGAACTATATAGACTTGAAGAATAATAAGGTGCTTTTCGAAATAAAACTCAAAACAAGTTTTTTAAATTACCTAAATTATTTGAAGTTTTTTGAAAATAATGTATTCTTAACTTTAAAGTTTATATCTCAATTTAAATTTTTTTTTGTATTTTTAAAAATGTAATAGTTTTTTAGAGATGGTGAACTAACTCGAAGAATAAGATGTTTTTTGAAATAAAAATGAAAACATGTTTTTTAGATTACCTAAATTATTTAAAACTATCTAAAAGAAACACATTATTCACTTTTTTTAAGTTTCTTTTTCAATTTAACAATTTTTTTATATTTTTAAAATTGTAACAATTTTTTTAGAGATCGTGTACTATATACACTTAAAAAATATGGATTTTTTTGAAAAAATAAAATAAAATTCATTTTTTAAATTAAATATGTCATTTGAAGCTTCCTAAAAATAATGTATTATTCACTTTGAAGTTTTTTGCTCAATTTAAATAATTTGTCAAATTTTTAAAATTGCAAATATTTTTTTTAGAGATCATATACTATATACACTTGAAGAATATGATGTATTTGAAATAAAAATAAAATTCCATTTTTTAAATTACCTAAATAATTTGAAGTTTTCTAAAAATAATGCATTATTCACTTTGAAGTTGCTAGCTCAATTTATAAATTTTTTTATCTTTTTAAAATTACAACAGTTATTTTAGAAATCATGTACTATATATTCGGAAAATTGGGTATTTTTTGAAATAAAAATAAAAACACATTTTGTAAATTACCTAAATTATTTAAAGCTTTTTAAAAGTAATATATAATACACTTTGAAGTTTTAATATCAATTTAACAAATATTTTATATTTTAAAAATTTTAACAATTTTATTAGAGATCATACGTATTATACTCTTGAAAAATATGATGTTTTCAAAAATAAAAATAAATAGGATATTTTTTAAATTATCTAAATTATTTGAATATTTCAGAAAATAATGTATTATTCACTTTAAAGTTTTTAACTCAAATTACATAATTTTTAATTTTTTAAAATTGTAATAGCTTTTTTAGAAATCGTATTTTATCACTTGAAGAATAGGATAATTTTTTAATAACAATAAAAAATAATTTTTAATATACCTAAATTATTAGAAGCATTTTGAAAATAATGTCTTATATTCACTTTAAAGATTTTATCACAATTTACAAAAATTTTATATTTTTAAAGTTGCAATAGTTTTTTTAAAGATCGTATACCGCGTTTGAGGAATATGGTGTTTTTGGAATAAAAATAAATAGGCTGTTTTTAAATTACTAAAATTATTTGAATCTTTCTTAAAACAATGTATTATTTACTTAGATGTTTTTCAAGGTTAATTTACATAGTTTTTTTTAAAAAAAATTAATTGCAAAATTATTTTTAGAGATCATGTTCAAATACATTTTGAGAATATGATGTTTTTCGAAATAAAAATGAGTAGAGTGTTTTCAAATTACCTAAATTATTTCAAGCTTTCAGAAAAAATAATGTACTACTCACTTTGAAGTTTGTAACCCAATTTACATAATTGTTTATATTTTCAAAATTGTAACAGTTTTGTTAGAAATCATGTACGGTCACTTTAAGAACATGATGTTTTTCGAATAAAAATGAAAACAGAATTTTTAATACACCAAAATTATTAGCAAATTTTTGAAAATATTGTTTATTCACTTTGAAGTTTTCAGCTCAATTTTTATAATTTTATATATTTTTAATCTAGCAACAATTTTTTAGAGATCGTGTACTATATGCATGAAGAATAAGGTATTTTTCGAAACAAAAATAGAAACGCGTTTTTGAAAGTACCTAAACTATTTGAAGCTATGAAAAAATAAGGTATTATTCACTTTGAAGTTTCTATCTCAATTTATAAATATTTTTATATTTTTAAAATTACGACAATTTTTTAGAAATCTAGTACTATACACTTGAATAATAGTGTTTTTTGAAATAAAAGTGAAACCACATTTTTTAAATTACCTTAATTATTTGAAGACTTCAAAAATAATATATTATCTACTTTGAAATTTCTAGCTCTATTTATATAATATTTTATATTTTTAAAATGCAATAGCTTTTTTAGTTATCGTGAACTTTAGACTTGAAGAATAAGGTATTTTTCGAAATAAAAATGAAAACATATTTTTTAAAATTACCTAAACTATTTGAAGCTTTCTGAAAATAATGTATTATTCACTTTGAAGTTTCTATCTCAATTTAACAAATCTTTTATATTTTTAAAATTGCAGCAGTCTTTTTGGAGATCGTGTACTATACCTTTGAAAAATAAGGAGTTTTTTTTGAATAAAAATGAAAATAAATTTTTTAAATTACATAAATTATTTAAAACGTTTTGAAAATAGTGTGTTGTTCACTTTTAAGTTTCTTGTTCAATTTTCCTAATTTTTTATATTTGTAAAATTGCAAATGTTTTTTTAGATATCATATACTATACATTTGTAGAATAAGGTGCATTTCGAAATAAAAATGAATATGTATTTTTTAAATTACCTATATTATTTGAAACTTTGAGAAAATTATGTATTATTCACTTTGAAGTTGCTAGCTCAATACATAATTTTTTATATTTTTAAAATGCAACATTTTTTTAAATCATGTACTATATATACATTTGGAGAATTAGTTGTTTTTCGAAATAAAAATAAAAACTTTTGAGATTAAATAAATTATTTCAAGCTTTATGAAAACAATGTATTATTCACTTTGAAGTTTTAAGATCAATTTACATAGTTTTTATTTTTAAAATTGCAACAGTTTTTTAGAAACAGTGTATTATATACTTGAAGAATAGGGTGTTTTTTAAAATAAAAATAAAAACTCGTTTTTAAAATCACCTAAATTAGTAGAAGCTTTTTAAAATTACAAAAGTTTATTATACAATTAAAGAATAGGGTGTTTTTTGAAATAAAAATAAATAGGGTGTTTTTCAATTACCTAAATTATTTGAAGCTTTCTAAAAATAAAAATAATGTATTGTTCACTTTGAAGTTTCTAGCTCAATTTACATAATATATTTTAAAATTATTGCAATAGTTTTTTTGGAGACCGCATACTTTAGACTTGAAGAATATGGTGTGTTTCGAAATAAAAATGAATAATGTTTTTCAACTACGTAAATTATTTGAACCTTTTTTGAAAATAATGTATTTTTTACTTTAAAGTTTCTAGCTCAATTTACATAATTTTTTATATATTTAAAATTGCAAAAGTCTAATTAGAAATCGTGTACTATCAGTTAAAAATTATGATGTTTTTCGAATAAAAATGAAAATAAAATTTTAAATTACCTAAATTATTAGATTCTTGTTTAAAATAATATCATATTCACTTTGAAGTTTCTAGCTCAATTTACATAATTTTTTATCCTTTCAAAATTACAATTTTTTTGAAGATCGTGTATTATAAACTTGAACAATAGGGAGTTCATTGAAATAAAAATGAATATGATTTTTTATATTTCCTAAATAATATGATGCTTTCTAAAAATAATGTATTATTCACTTTTATGTTTCTAACTCAAATTATATATTGTAACAATTTTGTTTTTAGGAATAATGTCACTTGAAGAATAGGCCGCTTTTCGAATAAAAATGAAAATGTAAATTTTAATATACCTAAATTATTAAAATCTTTTTGAAAATAATGTCTTATACACATTGATGTTTCTAGCCTAATTTATAAAGTTTTTTTAATATTTTTAAGATTGAAACAATTTTTTAGAGATTGTATATTATACACTTGTAAAATGGGTTTATTTAAAAAAATAAAAGGGATAGAGGGTTTTTAAAATACCAAAATTATTTGAAGCTTTATGAAAATAATGTATTATTCACTTTGAAGATTCTAACTCAATTTACAAAATATTTTATATTTTAAAAATTGCAACATTTTTTAGAGATGTGTACTATACACTTGAAAAGTATGTTGTTTTTTGAAATAAAAATGAAAACGTGAATTTTAAATTATCTAAATTACTTGAAACTTTCTGCAAACAATGTGTTATTTACTTTGAAATTTCCAGCTCAATTTGCAAATTGCAACAGGCTTTTTAGAGATTGTGTACTATAAATTTAAAGAATAGGGTGGTTTTGGAGATAAAATGAAAATGTGTTTTTAAAAATTTCAATTTTTTTAGAGATTATATACTATAAACTTAATGCTCAATTTACATAATTTTTTATATTTTTAAAACAGAAATAGTTTTTTTAGAAATTGTGTTTTATACACTTTAAAAATAGTGTCGAAATAAAAACAAAAACATATTTTTAAAATTATCTAAATTATTTGAAGCTTTTATAAAATAATGTATTATTCACTTTGAAGTTTCTTGCTTAATTTACATAATTTTTTTTATATTTTTAAAAATGAAAAAGTTTTTTAGAGATATTATCTATAAGTAGAAGAATCGAGTGTTTTTTAAATTACCTAAATTATTTATGCTGTCTAAAAATAATGACTTATTCACTTTGATGTTTCTAGCTCAATTTAAAAATTTTTTAATACTTTTAAAATTAAAGATTTATTTTAGAAATCATGTACTAAACACTTGAATAATAGGGTGATTTTCAAAATAAAAATGAATGCGGTGTTTTTCAATTACCTCGATTATTTGAAGCAAAACAATTTATTATTCACTTTGAAGTTTTTAGCTAAATTTACATAATTTTTGTTATTTTAAAGTTGCAACGGTTTTTTAACAACAAGTATATATAGTTAGAGAATAGGGTTATTTTCGAATTAAAAATGAACCGGGTGTTTTAAATTACCTAAAATATTAGAAGTTTTCTAAAAAGAATTTATTATTCACTTTGAAGTTTATTTCTTAATTTACATATTTTTTATATTTTAAAATTGCAACTATATTTTAAGAGATTGTGTACTGTACACTTGAAGAAATTAATATTTTTTGCAATAAATATGAAAATGTGTTTTTGAAATGTCTTACATTATTTAAATTTTTTGAAAACAATGTATTATTTACTTTGAAGTTTGTAACTTAATTTATATAAATTTTTAAATATTTAAAATTTCAATAGTGTTTTTACAGATTGTTTACTTAAAACGTGTTTTTTAAATTACTTAAATAATTCAATTTTTTTTTAAAAAAAATATTATTCACTATGAAGCTCATAGCTCAATTTACATAATTTTATATTCTTTTAATTGGAATAGTTTTTTTACAAATTATGTACTATTATCTTTAAGAATATGGTGTTTTTTGATGAAAAATACGTTTTTTAAATTGCCTAAATCATTTAAAGTTTTTTGAAAAAATATTCATTATTTACTTTGAAGGTTTTAGCTCAACTTACCTGGTTTTCATATTTTAAAAATTGCAACATTTTTTTAAGAGAACTGGTCGAAGAATAAGACGTTTTTCAAAATAAAAGTGAAAATACATTCTTCAAATTACTTAAATTATTTGAATTTTTTTAAAACAATGTATTATTCACTTTAAAGTTAGCTAAAATTTACATAATTTTTTATATTTTTAAAAATACAACAGTTTTTTAGAGATAATGTACAACACACTTGGAGATTGGAGTGTTTTTCGAAATAAAAATTAATAAGGAATTTTTAAAATATCTAAATTGTTTGAAGTTTTATGAAAACAATGTAATATTCACTTTGAAGTTCCAAGCTCCATTTACATAATTTTTTTATATTTTTAAAATTGCAACATTTTTTTTAGAGATCGTGTACAATATATTTGAAGAATAGGGCATTTTTTGAAATAAAAATGCAAATGTATTTTTTAAATTACCTAAATTATTTGAAGTTTTTTTTAAAAAATGTATTATTCACTTTGACGTTTCTGGCTCAATTTACATAATTTTTTACACTTTTAAAATAGCAACAAATTTGTAAGAGATTTTATACTGTACATTAGAAGAATAGGATGGGTGCCCAAGCGCCAGATCCTCTGGCCAGACAGAATTTTTCTTATATCTGGCGCCCAGGGGCTAGTTTTCTGCTACTTCTTGACGTATTTTAGCTTCCACAATGGAATGTAAACCTAATTAACTTATTCCTATAGTTGGAATGAGTGGAAATAGATTCATATGATTTAGAAATATGCGATAGGGTCATGGAAAAGTTTATGAAATGTGTTATGACATGAATGATGAATATCTTCATTGACGTTGAATACAATTGAGATGTGATAAATGATGAATGTTGGAACATGTTGAATGCATGATAACATGTAATAAAAATGAAATGCTTTCTCCTTCAACTTTAATTGAGTAAGTGGGTTGAGTTTCACCGGTAGTATACATGGTAAGTGGACAAACACAAAGAGATGAAAGAACGTAGGGTTATCCCGAAAGAGGTAGATAATCTAAGGTGTAGAAAAGGATATCCGAAAGGGGTAGATAGCCCGACAGGATGACCCTTGTTAAGGGTTTTTTCCAGTGGTCTACATATATGAGCTCAATTGTGCATTTACTGCCAATCTACTCGTAGAAGAGTTGTATTGCACTAGACTCCCGATAAAAGAAGTAAAGAAAAGAAAATAAATAATAAGTAATGAAGAACCATATCATGCATACATTCATATTATTGTCATTACTTGTGTTGTTTGCTAAGGTATGTGTTGTGTGTGCTTGAATAAGTTGTATTGAGGATTTTTCAGTTAAACGTGTTGTAATATTGTAAACTATCTTTCATAGGTCAATGGTTACTTAGTTATATGTTTTATATATAAATGACTTTGTCAGTATTGCAGGTGTTGAAGACAAAGAGGAGCTGAGTGTGTGAAGATTCTGCATAGAAACTTGTTTTGTGATAGTTTAGGTAGTTATTCACCTTTTGGTTTGTACATAGTACAACTACCTTAGTCAGACGGATTTTCTCTATGGGATATGTAAAACTAAATTTATTTTGATATAAAGATCCTTAGGGGCAAATGTGTATATTTATAACTACATATGTGTATGGACCTAATTGTTAATTAGAGTATTACTTCCACGGTTAGTTCCAGATTCAAGGTGTTACACTTGAAGAATATAATTATTATTCACTTTGAAGTTTCTAGCTAAATTTACATAATTATTCATATTTTTGAAATTGCAACAATTTTTTTAGAGAAACATGTACTATACACTTGAAGAATAGAGTGTTTTTAAAAAAATAATGAATAGTGTGTTTGTGACACCCAACTACCAAAACTGTATTTATTATAAAAAGATATAATTTATTCGTCATGAATATAATTATCAATAATTACCACCCAATACTTAATTAATACATACTGAGTTCAAAAATATCAAATAGTTATAACATACTCATTTGACCAGGATGTCAACGTCTCAGCTTAGACTTATTTAATACAAAATAAAATAGTATATTGAACACGTGAGTGTATTCAATTATTCCTTTCATGCAGCAACTTCTAAATCCAATTGGTTGATAAGAATAACAACCAAGAAGGTATAATTGATCTACTGTTCCTGCTCGACTAGCTCCTCATTGACCACAACGTGATCGTCTTCATCTAATAATATATTATAACTCATGCAGTCACAAAAACACAGAGGGGTGAGTAGTGTACACACAATTTAAACGGAGATAATAACCATGTTAAAAGTACACACAATATTATTAGTTAATAAATAACTAATCATCCAAATAAATATTTATCAATCTTTCACGAATAATAATTTTCAATGAAATCAAATACATAATTATTATCAATCAACCACACACAAATAATATTAATTAATAAATCATTCATTTAAAATGAATATTTATTAATCTTCCGTTGTCCAGAAATCAAATATATGAATAGTCTCAATAAATTACACACACATGATTAGGAGTACGTGCCCGCAATCCAAGTTACCACACAGTGCCATATCACATCTTCTTTGGCCATATGTATGCAACATTCATCCTAAGTATCATGCAATGCCATATCATATCTCATATCGGCTAACAGTATGCAACACCCCAGCGGTACACCCTACCACCAATCATGGTGAATTTAGTGCCAATAAGGATAATCCGTAATTTCACGGAAGTAACATACAAGGATTATTAGTACCCATTACTAGTCCCCTTGCATGTATACTAACATCCCCCCTTACCTCGGGTATTTGCTTGATTTCTTCTAGAAATAATTTTAGAAAACCGGTGGCTCGAAAGCTCCTTACTTGATATTAATAATAGCACTCAAATAATTTTATTCACACGTTGTAACTCGTACGCACGCAGAATAACGAAACTGAGGGAGAGAATAAGTATATGACTAAAATAAGTTTTCCTTGACTACTTCCAAGAACTAGGATTTATACAGGCAACTTAGTAGAATAAACTCATATATTTTATTAATGCAATGCTATTCCATGATTGCATCTCACCATAACATGATATGATGATATTGTGAATAATGGAACTTTATGAGGTGTAATTCCATACTTTCAACTTTCACTACCAAATATTTCCATCATTATTTATTATTTTCTAAATAATGAATGTGTAGTGGAGTCATATGTTGATGTTCCTTCATGATTACTAGATACATGTATTTATATATTATCATTAGGCAAAGGCCATATAGTGGCCTAGTGTAGTATTCCCCATTTCATTTTTTTTTTAAACAAATTACAGTGACTTAGCGCCACTTCAAATTTATTTATTTATTTATATAAATATATATATAATCAGGATGTTACAGTGTTCAAATTACTTAAATTATATGAAGCTTTGAGGAAATAAAGTATATTCACTTTGAATAGTTTTTATATTTTTAAAATTGCAACAATTTAATAGAAATTGTGTACAATACACTTGATGAATAAGGTATTTTTAAATTATCTAAATTATTTGAAGCTTTCTAAATAATGTATTATTCACTTGAAGTTTCTAACTCAATTTACATAAACTTTTAAATTTTAAAAATTGCAACAATTTTTTAGAGATAGTGTGCTTATACACATGAAGAATAGGGTGATTTCAAAATAATAATGAATATGATGTTTTTAAATTGCCTAAATTATTAATAACTTTGAGAAAATAATGTATTATTCACTTCAAAGTTTTTAACTCAATTTACATAATTTTTTTATATTTTTAGAATTGCAACAATTTTTTACTGATCATGTACAAAACACTTGGAGAAGAGGGTGTTTTACGAAATAAAAAATAAAAACAGGTTTTTTAACTTACCTAAATTATTTGAAGTATTATGAAAACAATGTATTATTCAATTTGAAGTTTCTAACTCAATTTATAAACCCTTTTATATATTTAAAATTGTAACAGTTTTTTAGAGGTCATGGACAGTACACTTGTAGAATATGGTGTTTTTCGAAATGAAAATGACAAGAATATTTTTAAATTACCTAAATTATTTGAATCTTTCTGAAAATAATTTATTATTCACTTTGAAACTTCTATCTTAATTTACACAATTTTTTATTTTTTAAAATTTCAACGGATTTTTTAGAAATCATGTTATATACACTTGAAGAATATGATACTTTCGAAATAAAATTGAAAATGCATTTTTTGAATTAATTAAATTGTTTGTAGCTTTTTGAAAGCAATATAATGTACTATTTACTTTGAAGTTTTAACTTAATTTAAATAATTTTTATATTTTTAAAATTACAGCGAATTTTTTAGAGATCGTGTACTTGATACTTGAAGAATATAGTGTTTTTCGGAATAAAAATGAAAAAAATGTCTTCATCACTTTTAAGTTTCTCTCTCAATTTACAAAATTTTTATATTTTTCAAATTGCAATAGTTTTTTTTAGAGATTCTACACTATACACTTGAAGAATATGTTGTTTTTCAAAATAAAAATGAATATTGTGTTTTAAAATTACCTAAATTATTTGAATCTTTATGAAAATAATATACTATTCATTTTGAAGTTTCTAGCTTAATTTACATAATTTTTTATATTTATAAAATTGAAACAGACTTTTGGGAGATCATGTACTATACACCTGAAGAATGGGGTGTTTTCGAAATAAAAATAAATACGATATTTTTAAATTATATAAATTATTTGAAGCTTTCTGAAAACAATGAATTATTCTCTTTTAAGTTTTTAAATCAATTTACATGATTTTTTTATATTTTTAAAATTGCAATAGTTTTTTTTAGAGATCATGTACGATATACCCTAGAAAAATATGGTATTTGTTGAAAAAAAAAATCTATTTTAAATTACCTAAATTAATAGAATCTTTCAAAAATAATTTCTTATTCACTTTAAATTTTCTAGTTATATTCAAAGGTTTCTTAAAGATCGTGTATTATATTGTTAAAGATTTTTTTTTTGAAATAAAAATAAATAGGGTATTTTTTTAATTAAATAAATTATTTGAAGCTTTCTGAAAATAATATATTGTTCACTTTAGAGTTTCTATCTCAATTTAAATAATTTTTTATATTTTTAAAATTGCAATAGTTTTTTTGGAGATCGTGTATTATATGCTGTCAAAATAGGGTGTTTTTAAATTACTTTAAGTTTAAACTACTATTCACTTTGATGTTTCTAGCTCAATTATTTGAAGCCTTAGAAAATTAAACTACTATTCACTTTGAAGTTTCTAACTCAACTTACATAACTTTTTATGTTTTAAAATTGCAACAGATTTTTTTTAGACATGTTGTACTATATCCTTGAAGGTGTTTTTTTGATAAAAAAATGAATATGATATTTTTAAATTACCTATATTATTTGAAGTATTAGGAAAACAATGTATTATTCTCTTTGAAGTTCCAGCTTAATTTATATAATTTTTATATTTTTTAAAATGTATTTTTTAGAGATAATGTGTAGTGCACTTGAAGAATAGTGTTTTTTGAAATAAAAATTAATACGTTGCTTTAAAATTACCTAAATTATTTGAAGTTTTTTTAAAACAATGTCTTATTCCCTTAAAGAATATAATATTTTTTGAAATAAAAATAAATACAGCCAATTTAGTGAGAATAATGTTAGTTAGTTCGCTAGAGATCTACCAATTTAGTGCAAACAATGTAATAGAAATTCTTAATTAAAACAAAACTCAAGTTTGGATGAAGAATTTTATAAGGATAATTCATTTTCTGAGAAGATTTTAAATTCTTTTTAAGAAAATATATTTTTTATATAAATAATTATATTCAATTAGATGATAAATATTCTCAATTTCACCTTAATGAAAGGTATTTCTAAACTTTTCTAAAATTTCAAATTCTTTAAAATTTTGCAATTACTGGATCTAAACATAGGATAAAAGTAAAACTGAAAAATGTAATAAATACTTTCTATTTATTCAGTATATACTTAAAAAAAAAACACTAACTTTTTTTTTATTGAGATACTTATTTATTAGAACGAGAGAGTAATGATTACATCATAGAGCAATTTAAATGAGGTTTATATGCATCCCAACTGTCTTCTTCATTCAAAACAATTATTCTCGTATAATACTCATTCCAAATTTTGAGTGCTAGAGATAAGGAACTTGAGACCACATTATCACAGAAACTTGTATACAACATTCATTCAATTCCTTAGAAGAAATGAAGAGTATCTCTACTCGTACAAAGGAGGGTTCCTATAGAAGATTCGCAGAGCAACCTACAATCATTTCAAGTCTGTTTCAGCATTCCTTTCATGAATTAATTACTCAATTCCTATTGCTGTATTCTGTAACACTGCAAGTGACGTCCACATTGTCTGCTCTATTATCAGCATATGGCATCTAGAAAAATTAAAGATGCCTTCCTAATGGAAAAACTCGAATATCAACAGTAATGGGGAAAAAAGGAGAGTGGACACTGTGGTAGCAACAAACTTAAACCATTCAACTATACCAATCAAGGAAAAGGATGGAAAAAGTAAGCACAAACAGAAACAGTAAAAGAAAAGTCCTGCTGCTGCTATTCCGCTGAATGGCTTGTGAGAGTTCTTTGTTACCAAGCTCAACATTCTTAGTAGCTTCAACAGCCTGTAAAAGACACCAGAATAACAACTCATATTCCTTAGAAACTGGAAATGCACCTATACTGTGTAGAGTAAACAAATAGAACAACTGTCGAAACCTGTTAGAAGTATAAAGCCTTCATTATATGAATACTTACACAGAATGTGGATGTTGGGTGTATACATACATCGATTGTTAATTGTAATTTTTGAATATTTAGTAATTTTGGGATTATTACATATTGGGATATTTTTAATTTTAATAAATTTATTTCAGGGTCTTAGCCATTTAGAATAACTAAGTTATCAAGTGAGATTTTCGTATTAAAGGATTGCTAAATACCAGGTCTTTTTAGATTTCAGAGAAGAATTTGAGATTGAATGAAGTCCAGTCAGTGTTCTGTTTCCCGTATGTGATCTATTCGTTTTCCTGTACTCTTACATCACCTACCATATGAAAGCTATAATTTCATACAGAACATAAGGGGAAAATAGCTAGAAATTTTAAAAAACATCAATATGATCATATGAACTAGTAATGGCAAATGTGGTCAACTGTAGTCCATGAACAACTTGACAAATAGTTATAATTAGATAGTTAACGGCCCTAAAAAGTCCACACACGCACAAAAAATAGAAAGTAGAACAAGGGTGAATGATACTAAAAGTTAACCTGATCATACAGATGCTCAATTTGCTGAGCTTGATGCAAAACATGTGTAGACATGAGGTGATTTAAAGCAGACATTTCCACCATCTTAGTTTCGGTTTCTTGAACTGTATCTAGAAGACTAGTCAATTCCACCTAAAAGGAACATTGACAGAGGGTTGCTTATGAGAATTTAACAGCCATCGATTAAACAAATGACACATAATAAATCCTAGAAAAAGGAAATAATTTTTTATCACCTGAAGAGCACGTGTTTCATCATCCAAGAGTTGTTGTTGTACTCTTAGAGGCTCACTGCGCAACTCATCAGGTTCTCTAAGCTCCACATCACCTGATTTAGAGGTTTCTGCAGAATCATTCTTGGTGCGATTAAGTTTTCTTCGTGGTATTGCTCTGTTAATAGCATCCTGGAAGCGTGCCGCTCTGAGCTGATCAAACTGTGCCGTAACGGAATGGAGTTTCTCACTTAAAATTAGAACCTAAAAAAGTGGTCAAGTAAATCTTAGCATACAAAACAGTAAACACCCATCTCAATAGAATAACTTCATCAATCATTGAATGTGTAAAGAATCATGATTATCTCATATCCTGTGCCTTTTCGGGAAGGTTGTTGAGAAATATAAACTGATACATGTTTAGGTGCAGCCCAGTTGTTATTTGGTGGCCCCTAGAGAAAAAGTGATAGAAAAACAGTATTCTGCAGAAAATATGGCACATGATTTTGTGACAGATTTGGACAAATACCTAGAGCAACCCCCCCCCCCCCTCAATGAATCAGAAATTATACACAACTATATGACCCAAATAAGTAACTAATGATTGAAGAAGTCAACAAGAAAAAGAGGAAGTTCATACCACCCCATGTTTGTGAGCAATGGTGTCAGCATTAGACTTTGCAGTGGAAATGCCAAGCCAACCTTTCGAAGTTTCCTCTTCTTGATTTATACTATTCTTAAGAACATCAATTTGTTCCTGACATGTTTTAATAAAAGCACTAACCTGTGCCAGATTAATTACAAAATAATCGTAAATCACAACCAAAACTCTGTAAAACTTCAGGGATGCTTTATAATTAAGGGATAACAATTCAACTCAACCCATTAAGAGAGAAGGCATCAAGGAACGATATGCACGTAGGTGAGCAGTTCATAAGTCAATGGAAGAAAATTGCGTTAGTGGCAGCCTAGTGAGACAAAACCTAGCTAGTAATTAAACGTATAAAGTAAATAGGTTTCACTGGCTTGAGTGAGCATTGATGTCAACAACAGATACAAAAGACCAAGCAGTAAACAAAAATTCAATTTCTACTGATTATGGGAACACCACTGGAAGGAGGCAAAATGAGAGAACCAATACGATCTAATGATAGCAAAAGCAATCAAGGCATAGGTTAATACCAGCCTAAGAAGGAGCATGATCTAATAACATACATATAGAAAAAATGACTTCATAGGCCATATTGTTTGGTAGCAATTAAGGCACACACAACGTTGCTTTGAAAACTAGTGTCTTGGGTAAAGTTACACAGCTTACTTCATGTTCAATGCTATCTCTCTCCTGTTCAGTTGTGCGGTGCAGATCTGTGTAGTCCTTTCTATGCTTCAACAAGAACTGTTCCAATTCTCCAATACTCTCGAGCTATAAACAGAGAGAAAAGGTTACAAGAAAAGGACAAGGAGAAAAAATATCAAACATACATTACTTAAAAGTAGAACTTCTTCCTTTTCTTAGCAAGAAGCAACAAAAGATACACAACAAATACAACTGAACAACAGATGCATTCAGAACCATTGCTGACAATGTATTGACCAGTTTACCCACTAGGAAATACAGCAAAAAAGTAAAGTTTTCAAGGCTGAACCTACCGTCTTCAATGCAGCTTTGGAGAATGGAGACCTTTGTGGAGGTTTATGAATAATGAAAGATGCCAAAATGGATGCCAATTTAGCCTGCCAAAAGAATCACAAACACACACACACGCGCACACTATTACAAATTCCAATCACATAACACAATCTGAGACCCCAGAAAAATTCAAAGTTCAACTCAATTTCAAAGTTTAAACGTGCCATTTACAAGATTCATGACATTGGAGCAATTTGCATGCAAATCCTAATTAGTAATTCGATCCAATTTTTATTTTTCTTCGCAACGGAGAAAAATGACGAACTGAACTATTAGAAACAAAACAGTGGGTATGAAATCGAGAAGAAAATGAATTTGGGGTTACTGAAGCATACAAACCTCATCGTACCCTAAAGAGCGAGCACTATGGCGTACGGCATCTTTGAAATCCTCCGTTCTGTCTCTCGCCTTTGCCATTTCCGAACACCCCGAATCTGCTACCAATCAATGGGAGTTCAGAAAAGCAAAGAAACCAAAATGTCGTGGCGCGTCGCACGAGACGATATGTTCAATTGAGTTTCGATCTCGCAATTGGGATAACTGTATCGTGTCGTTTCGGTCGAAAGAGCTCGAAGAAATGCGTTGATTGGATTTGGAGCTGCTGAAGGAAAGTGAAACTGTGCAGAACCTAACGAAATGCAGAAGACCATCCCTTCTTTAAATCTAAACGCATCGTTTCATTCCTTAGTAAGGAAGTTTTTTTATTTTTTACTATTGCCGCCACCACACACACACTTCTGCATCCGTCATATCACTCTTTTTTTTTAAAAAAAGATTACCATCAGTAATTAAAAATCAAACAAGTTCACTATTTAGAAACTAAGGTAACGATTGGTTTGTATTTTTATTTTTTGTTTTCATTTTTTGTTTTCAGTCTGTTTCTTGATTTTTAAAATTTTACAAATGAAAAACTGAAAATACTGAAAACAAAAATTTTTTATTTTTACCATTTTCACTTACACAAAATACCCTAAACCCCATCATAAGACACACTCTCTCTTAGGGATAGCAAAAAAAAGGTTAATCTCTCTCACTTACAACAAAATACCCTAAACTCCATACACACAGGGGCGGCAAAGTGGACTAACATGACTCATTTAGTTCACCAAAAAAATGACCCAGTCTGGCCTGCCACATTAATTAAAGCAATAAAATAAATTTGGAATTATTTTTATATTAACTTTTGCTTTTTGTACCATTGAAAAGATATTAGTTTTTTTAATATAATACAAAAGATATCAGTTTTTTTTTTCAACAAAATCTGCTGCTTTTTGCTTTTTGTTTTTTTTTTTTAAATTTTGATTTTTTATTATTTTTAATTATAGGTCTATGCTTTTTTAAATATTTTTTGTTTGGTTTGAAATTTTTTTTGTTAAGCTTTATCAATTTTTTTAGAAGAACTCCTACCCTAACAATTAACCTACAATAAAAAAAATATCAATCTGGCATGCCTAGTGTATAGTACACGATCTTTAATAAACTGTTAAAAATTTAAAATTATAAAAAAATTATGTAAATTGAGATAAAAATTTCAAAGTAAATAATACATTGTTTTCAAAAAGTTTTCAATAATTTAGGTAGTTTAAAAACATTCAATTTATTTTTATTTCGAAAAACACCATATTATTCGATTGTATAGTACACGATCTCCAAAAAAAATCATAATCAAATTATAAAAAAATTATGTAAGTTGAGCTAGAAACTTCAAAGTGAATAATACATTATTTTCAAAAAACCTCAAATAACTTAAGTAATCGAAAAACAACCTATTCATTTTTATTTTGAAAAACACATTGTTCTTCAAGTGTATATAGTACACACGACCTCTAAAATTTTTTTACAATTTTAAAATATAAAAAATGGTATAAATTGAGCTAAGAACTTCAAAGTTAATAAGACATTTTTTTAAAAGCTTCTATTAATTTAGATAATTTTAGAACCACATTTTTATTTCAAAAAATACCCTATTCTTCAAGTGTATAGTATATGATCTCTAAAAAAATATTGCAATTTAAAAAATATAAAAAAAATATGTAAATTGAGCTTGAAACTTCAAAGTGAATAATACATTATTTTCAGAAAGCTTCAAATAATTTAGGTAATTTAAAAACACCCTACTCATTTTTATTTCGAAAAACACCATATTCTTCCAGTGTATATATAGTATACAATATCTAAAAACACAGTTGCAAATCTAAACATATAAAGAAATTTGTAAATGGAGCTAGAAACTTCAAAGTGAATCAGACTTTATTTTCAAAAAGCGGTTAACCTTTTAATGGAGCTGGAAAGGATTAACTCGTTTCAGTATAGTGACTATACATGTATCGTCCTCAGGGAGCACTTGAACTTATCCGATTAAGATTTAAGTTGATAGAATGTTTAAAAACATATCTTGTGAATGGAAAATAAAATAAAAGCTTGGTAAAAAGATAAACAAATAAGATAACTATTCACCTGGGGTTGAGTTTCATTACTTTACCTTGTTTCTTTCAAATAAAGTTAAATACTATAAGAAAAGATGTATACTCAAAATCACAAGTGCAAATCTCTTTGTCATTTGATTCTAAGACACTAGTTTGTAGAGCACAATTCCTTGGCACTTTAGGAATTAAGTCTTGCACTAAACAGAGTATATTGACAATCATAAGCACTTCCATCATAATCAATTATTTTTAAGTTTAAACAAACGGGCTCTAATTCATATAATTTTTTTTGGTTCATTTAAGAAATTATATTAACCGAGGATTGAACCCATATTATTCACATATACATATCTTCATATGTTTAATAACTGAGCTATAACTAGGACAATAAGATTTTTATTTGTTAACATAATAATAAAATATTATATTTAATTTTACAAAACATCATGATATACCTTACCAACTAATGGGATTTTTGGTAAAATGAAAACAACACATTTTATTATTGGAACAAAAGAGAGTTTATATAGAGAAAAAGCACCCAAAGAGAGATTGGGCCTTTAGCCAAACGAAAAAGAAAGAAAGGCCCAATAAGCAAAGCAAATGCCCAGAAGGGAAAAACAAACAGAAAAACATATAAACATAAGGTCTATTTTATTATCCCCCCCCCCCCCGCAAGCTGAGGAATATATGTTGATTATTCCCAGCTTGGAGAGGTTTTCAGTGAAAGGAGCAGGTTCAAGGGCCTTGGTAAACATGTCGGCGAGTTGGTTATGAGTTGAGACTCCTTGGAGATCAATGAGCCCATGTTGAAGGCGTTCCCGGACAATGTGACAGTCTATCTCGATGTGCTTTTTCCTTTCGTGAAAAACAACATTCCTAGCAATGTGAATAGCAGAAGCGTTATCACAATACAAAATAGCAGGTTTTCTAAAAGGAATACCAAGGTCTTTAAGCAAATAAGATAACCACTGAATTTCACAAGTACAAGCAGCCAAGGCACGGTATTCAGCTTCGGAAGAAGATCTAGATACAGTGCCTTGTTTCTTGCATTTCCAAGAAATTATAGAGTCGCCTAATAAAATACAAAAGCCAGTAACAGAACGACGACTCTCTTTACAAGCAGCCCAATCAGAATCACTATAAGCAATAAATTTAAAATTAGAAGATTTAGGGAAGAAAAGTCCCTGTCCAGGATTGTTTTTCAGGTAACGAAGGATGCGGATAGCAGCTTGGTGGTGTTTAACACGAGGCTTGGATAAATGCTAGCTTAATTGCTGGACAGAATACTGTATATCTGGCCGTGTGGTCGTGAGATACAGTAAACGGCCAATTAGACAGCGGTAGGCAGGAACATCATCATAAAAATCATCTGTTAAGGCTTCTTTTAGAGCACCTTTTACTATGGGTGTGGGAACTGGCTTACCTGCAAGGAGGCCAGCAGAGTCAATCAGTTCTAAAGCATATTTACGTTGGGACACTGAAATGCCAAGATGAGATCTAGCAATTTCAAGACCCAAAAAATATTTAAGTGCCCCCAAATCTTTAATTTTGAAAGCTTTATCCAGATCAGTTTTTACATAAGAAATCTCAGATTTGTTGTTTCTTGCTACAATGAGGTCATCAACATAGACAAGGATAGTGGTGATAGAAGAACCAGATCTCTTTGTAAACAAGGAATAGTCATGTTTGGATTGTTTATAACCAATAGAAATTAAAAAGGAAGATAACTTAGCATACCACATGCGACTAGCCTGTTTTAGACCATATAGAGATTTATTTAACTTGCAGACTAAGGAGGAATCAGAAACAGTTAATCCATGTGGAATATGCATGTAAACATCTTCATGCAAGTCACCATGGAGAAAAGCATTATTAATGTCAAACTGTTGCAAATCCCAATTATTAATAGAAGCAATAGCTAATAACAGTCTAACCGTGGTTAATTTGGCAACAGGAGCAAAAGTGTCAAAGTAATCTATTCCCTCTACCTGTTTATAACCTTTGGCAATAAGGCGCGCCTTGTGTCTTTCAATTTCTCCATTAGATTTATATTTAACTTTGTAAACCCACTTGGAACTAATGGCTCACTTTCCTTTTGGTAAGGGAACCAAGGACTAAGTGTTATTTTTAGAAAGAGCATCTAATTCAGAATTCATAGCCTTAACCCAGTGATCATGTTCACAGGCAGTTTTAAAAGATTTAGGTTCCTCATGCATACTAATAGAAATACTAAAACAAGCAAAGTCACGTGATAAGTTGTTGTAGTTAACATAAGAAGAAATAGGATACTTGACCTGAGGATCAGGGTTGGGATGTTTACCTTGTAGGAGCCCACAATGATAATCAAGCAAATGACTAGGTGCAGATTTAAGACGATTAGACTTACGCTGTTGGACAGTATTAGGATCCTGAGAAGCAGTAGGCTCAGGAATGTCTAAACTAACAGAGGCATCATGAAGAATATCATCAGTAAGAGGGGTGGGTGCAGCTGAAACAGAATTTAAATCCTGCAAAGGAGGAGATCTATCCTCAGCCTGGGAAGTCGAGGGAAGCACTGTAGGAATTCTGGATTCCATGGGGTTAGGGATATCAAAAATCTTAAAAAAATCAGTGGAAGCAGTATCTGTAGTATCAGGAGCAACATTGGGTGGTTGTCCTGATAAAAAGGGAAAATGAGGTTCATAAAAAACAACATTTCTGGAAACAGATATAGTTCTATGATCAAGATGTAAAACATCAAAACCCTTTGTATTATTTTTAAAACCTAAGAAAACAGATTTTTGAGCACGGGGATCAAGTTTTGTCCTGTTTTGAGAGATGGTGCTGTTAAAACAAAGGCATCCAAAAGATTTAAGATTGGTTAAATCAGGAAATTTATGAAAAAGCAGTTCATAAGGACTTTTATTTTCTAAAAAGGGAGAAAGAAGCCTATTTATGAGGTAAACAGCATGAGCAACAGTATAGTTCCAATAACAAACAGGCAGGTTAGATTGGAAAAAGAGACATCTAGTAGTGTTTAAAATGTGTCGATGTTTCCTCTCAACAACACTATTCTGTTGAGGGGTTTCAACACAGGAGGTTTGATGCAAGATGCCATGCTCAGCAAAATAAGTATGCATGTTGAACTCGCAGCCATTATCAGTGCGTATACTTTTCACAGAACAATTGAATTGAGTTTTAACATAAGAAATGAAATCACGAATCAAAGTTCTAGTTTCAGATTTATTTTTCATGAAATGAACCCAAGTGTGACGTGTGTGATCATCAACAATAGTCAAAAAATATCTATGATCATTAACAGAATTTGTGCGCATGGGACCCCAAATATCCATGTGGAGCAAATCAAAAGCAGTTTCAACCTTATTGTTGTTATTGGGAAAAGAGAGCTTAGATTGTTTTCCTTTATGACAGCAATCACAGGAAAGGTTAGTTTTATAGGTCACATAGGGAAAATACGAGGCAATAGTACGCATAACAGATAAAGATGGGTGTCCTAAGCGTGTGTGCCACAAATCATGTGTGGAAACAGAAGCAATAACAGAAAGATCAGAAACAATAGAGTTGGGAGCACTGATAGACAAATCTTCAAGGAAGTAAAGTCTACGATGAGCCCTAGCAAGCCCAATTGTCCTCTGGGATTGTTTCTCCTGAATGACACAAAAAGATTTATCAATGGTAAAAGTTACATCAAGATAATCAGCAGTTTTCTGTACAGCCAGAATATTGAATTGAAAATCAGGTATGAGCAAAACATCTTGCAAAATCAAGGCATCAGATAAGCGTACAGTGCCACTAAACTTTGCAATAGACATATCACCATTAGGCAAACTAACATGGATAGGCAAAATAGGTTTATAACTTTCAAAAAGATTCATAGAGTTGCAAATGTGGTCAGTGGCACCAGAATCAATAATCCAGGTGTTTTTGTGTAAATCTATACCTGTGTTAGTGGTGTGTGTAGAATGTGAAGAATTATTCACAACAGATTCAAAGGTCTGAGTTTTAGCCTTACACAACATGTCAATTAGCATTTCATAGTCATCTTTGATCAAACTTATAGAAGAAGAGGTATTGGTGTTTATAGCAGAAACAGAAGCACCAATTTCACCAGAAGAATTGGTTTGAGAACCAGATTTCTTACTCTTAAATTTGAAATGTTCAGGAAAACCATTGCGAAAGTAGCAAGTCTCAATGGTATGATTCTCCCGATGATAGAACTCACAGATTTTACCTTTGACAGATGCAGGTTTTGCAGATTGTTGCGTTTTACCTTTATTAGGGTTAGAACCCTTAGAATTCTGACCTTTCCAACCAGTAGCGGCGACAATGGTCTGAGGTTTCCCATCCAAGAAAGGATTGACAGATTCCTGTCTTTCCTGCTGTTGGATTTGGGCAAAGACGGTGGCCATAGGAGGGAGAGGATTTGAGTTGAGGATCTGGCGACGGACAGAGTCATAAGTGTCATTGAGCCCCTTCAAGAAGCAAATGACATATTCATTGTCATGGCAGCGGAGAGCATTCTTGGCCAGGTCACAGCTGCAAGGTATGGAGCAGGTACACTGATATGCTGGTCGCAGGGCGTCTAATTCCTGCCAATAGATCTGCAACTACAAAAAGAATTCAGAAATATCGCGATCTCCTTGCCGTATAGAATGAACGGCTTGAAGAAGATCAGAGTAACGGAAGTGGTCACTCTTGGAGTAACGATCGCGAAGTTCTTGCCATAGGGCTTGAGAAGTATCAAAGAACGCGATACTACGCGCAATAGGAGCAGAGACGGTCTTAGTGATCCAAGAAGTGACCATGGTGTCGCACTTCACCCACGTGTTGTGGAGAGGTTCATTTGGAGAGGGACGTTTGAGGTCACCGGTGATGAAGCCTAATTTGTCCTTGCAAATTAGGGCACGACAGACATTTCTGGCCCAGAGGAGGTAGTTGTTGGCGCCATCGAGGATCGGAGCAGATATTACAGAGTTGGGGTTCTCACTGGGATGGAGATAATACGGTGAGGAAGGGTTTTGGGAGGGGTCAAGCGCCGCCGGTGTCAAGGGATCCGCCATTACGAAGAGAAAGAGGAAACCCTAGCAGAGCGGCGGAGAGAAGATGAAGGGAAGAAAACAAATCTTGAAGGGTTACAGAAGAATGAAACCCTAAAGGAAACGGAGAAAAAAAAAGGATCTCAACTGTTGGCCTCTTGATACCATAATGGGATTTTTGGTAAAATGAAAACAACACATTTTATTATTGGAATAGAAGAGAATTTATATACAGAAAAAGCACCCAAAGAGAGATTGGGTCTTTAGCCAAACGAAAAAGAAAGAAAGGCCCAATAAGCAAAGCAAAGGACCAGAAGGGAAAAACAAACAGAAAAGCAGATATACATAAGGTCTATTTTATTACCAACCTTAGCTTTCATATATCTTAATAGCTTATGTACCAAAAAAATATCTTAATAGCTTTCTTTTTAACCAAAAGAATGAAAAAGTAATCAAAAAGGAAATGACAAACAGGTACTAGAATGATTTAAAGAACAGTGAGTGATCCATTCATTAAATGTATTAGGCATAAATCACTAGAAAAAAAAATGAGTGACTGGAAAAAATGTATGACGCATAAAATATATGAGATTTTACGTTCAAACATCCTTTGTTTTCATTGTAGTCTAAAAAGATATATGACGCATAAAATATATAGCTTTTTTTTTATAATATAAAATATATAGCTTTAGTTCACATATATTTGTGCTTGAAAAATTAAACACACGACTATCTATTTTTATTTTATTAATTTTCTGAGGTTACAATTTTTTTAAAAAATATATTTTTAGTCCATATTCTTTATATTTATTTAAGTTTTAGTTTCTATACTTTAAAAATGTTGATTTCAGTCTCTATACTTTGCTTTCGGGTAAGTTTTAGTTCCTATTGTTACTTCCGCCACTAAAATCATTGATAGAAACATATTTTAAATTAAAATGTTTTAGCCCTTATATATTTGAAGCTAAAATGTTTCAGTTCTGTATATTTAAAATTTGTTGATTTTGATCCCAATAGTTGTCTACTAAAGGTGTTCATGAGTAAATTAATAACATCTAGAATATGTTTGGATATTTTTTATTCTAATATATATTGGATTGTTTGATTTTACACTTACAAAAGTTATTTATTTTTTTTTAACAAAGAAAAAGCTTTTGATTTTTCATCTAAAAATTGGACATTGTTTCAAAAAGCTTAAAAATCACTTCTCATAGTTAAAAATTATCTTAAAAATTACTTTTCACGGCCAATATACCCAAGCAAAAATTGATTATATTTCAGATATCGATTCTTTTTCATAATTAATTTTTAGAGCTAATCCAAACACACCCCTAATACCTAGTAAAATAAGATTGAAAGAACTAAAATAAATATTTTTAAAATATACTTACTGAAAGTAAAACTTAACCGAGAGCAAAACATATAGACCAAGACTATATTTAAAATATAAAATAAAATTTTAGGGTAATTTTACGGTGGGGGCAAAAAATATTATGGATCATGTGGTCACTTTACAAAAAATAGAAAATATAAAATATTTTTAAAAAATATGAAATATTTTTAAAAAATCAACTTTTTCTAAAAATACCACATACTTTTATTTTGATAAAGTGACTACATAATTTCAATTTTTTTTTACCCCACCTTAAAACCACCCAAAATTCTATTGTAGCTTCTCATTGCAAATTTATCAAGCTGAGTTGTCAAGATTTGTACCTGCATAACTGCATATGCAGAAAATAAGTAGGAAAAAGAAAAGAAAGAAAATTAGTAGAAAAAACAAAAAGGAAAGGTGAGAATTGTCCTGCAATTGAATTGAAGCTGAGTTGTCATCACTTAGAAATTAGAATTGCTCTCTGCCCCAAAAAGGGTAGGGAAAAGCTTCTAGTGGAGTCCACCAATTCCTCTGTGAAGGGTTATTTGAAGGTTGTCCTTGTTTTAAACATTTAATAAAACGAGTAATAATAAATACATATATTTATGTACACATTATTTTATATTTAGATTAAATGTTTAACTTAATTATATTTTTAGTGTATCATACCCGATTGAGTAAGAATATAATTAAGCCTAAATATTTTTGTTCCAAATTCAATCTCATTTGTTAATACAACATGAATGTTGGGTGCTCTCAGAAGTCATGTATCAATCATTTTTTAAGACTGTTAAGTATCATTTCTGACTCAAAAACTGCCACTGAAGAGTGAAGAATCTGTAAGGATTTTAAAGGCAGAAACGTTGGACAGACAATTTACTCAGAAAAACAGAAACAAGTTTCAGATTTCCTTTTTGATCTCTGACTGCCTTATTTGCTTTCCTTCTTATATCCATAAAAAAGAAAATACAAAGTTTCCAAATAATAAAAACAACGACAATAATAATAATAATAATAATAATAATAATAATAATAATAAATATCTTATTTTTTGGTTACATGGGACTTTTAGGCAGTTTTAATATGTACTTATGCAGTGACATTAAAAAAAATCTGTAATTTTGTGACGATGTATTTTTCAGATTTAATTTTAATTTTAGTCCTCAAAGTTTTAATCGAGCAATTTTAATCGAATAATTTTAGTTTTCAGTTTTAAAATGTGAAAATCGAGTCTTTAGATTTAATTATTGTCTAATTTAAACAATTCGATATTATCTATTACTGATCTTGCTGATCATAATTCTTAAGGAGCTGTTTAATTTAGACGAATAATTGTATCTCATGACTCAATTTTCACATTTAAAATTCTATAGGGACTAAAATCGTTCAATTGAAACTATGAAGAACAAAATTACACAATTGAGTCTATTTACTACTACTTGTTTATTAGTAACAAGGTTTTAATCGGCATTATGTTCAAAATCCAAATAAATTGCATCTTGTTCCGTGGCATAACTTCACAGTATTATAGTTTTGTTTCACTAAAATTGCATTACACTGTGATTACAATTTACATTTACCACATTCAATCACATCTAACACGGCACAACTACGACGCGTCCGTAATTACAATTTACATTGACAGCTTACAATTACACCAAATGCGATACAACTGTCTAACATGCACATTCGCAATTACAGTGTAATTTGACAGCATTCAATTACACCAAATGCGATACAACCGTCTAACACGTCAGTAATTTCAGTTTACATTGACAGCATTCAATTACACCAAATGCGATACAACCGTCTAACACGTCCGGGCTTTCGGCCCTGACCGTGGCTGACCAGGACTGACCGCAATTTAAAACTTACATTAATACAATTATTTCTAGGTTCCTCATGTCCTCCATCACACTATAAAGCAACTGCTGTATGCTGAAAGGTAGTGTGGAGCAGCACATATGGTGTGAAGCTCTGAAAAAACAGTCAGGTTTTCTTCTCTGTCACTTCTCTGCGCTTCCTTCCATGCACATTGTTCCTTCTTGAGCCTTTGCATGCAACTCTGCCTACTTGGTCAGGTAATAAACGACTCTGTCAAACCTTTCTACATGTGATTTTGATCAATGGTATGTTGATTCACTTCTGTAATTCAATGTCTGATAAAATTCGTGACATGGGTTTTAAAGGTTTTACAAAAAAAAAAAAATTCTTCAATTTTCATCTAGGGAAGGTTCATTTTTGCCAGCTTTAACATTTAATGCAGGACTTGTAGTTTTATTGGGTTTGAATGCTATGATTCTCTTGATATTCCTTTCCAATTGTGGGATTTAGCTGTTATATGATTTTGGGTTTCTCTTGATACTCCTTTTAAATTTTGATCTGTTCATTTTTTTTTTCTTCCAGATTTCCTTTCTTTCTCGTTGATCAGATTTTGGGCTGTGGTTCAAAATGCCAGGCTATCCTGAGCAACCCCAGAAAGAAGGAACAAAGTGTAAGAGAGGAAAAGAGAAATTTCCAGCTGAAAAAGACGACTTGAGCACAATTAGGAAAGTTAGAATTGTGTTCGATGACCCAGATGCTACAGATTGTTCTTCTGGTGAAGAAAATAATAGGGTTTCTCACTATGTCTATGAAATAAATGGTACTAGGCGGGCTGTCTATGAAATTAGGTTTCCTAGAGTATTAAGTGCAGAGAATTTAGTTTCTGCAGAGAATTCTGTTTCTGCTAGCAGGAGAAACAGGAAACCATCCAGCATGTACAAAGGTGTCCAACGTAAGAAATCAGGAAGATATGTAGCGGAAATCCGGGACCCCATAAGAGGTGTCAGAGTGTGGCTGGGAACTTTTGATTCTGAAGAAAAGGCTGCTATGGCTTATAGGAAAAAGAAGAATGAGTTTGAAAGTTCATTGATAGCTATGAGGGAAAGGGATGCAAATTCTTCAGACAATGCCAAAGAAGAGTTGTTTCAACCTTCCCCTTCATCTGTGCTTGATGTCAACACTGCAAAGGCACAACTAAACATTAATGACATTAATGGTTCTGTCAAAGAAACAGTCAATGCGGACGAAACAAACTGCGGAGAAGGCGGCGAATACGCGGAACCAGTTTACGAAGAAGATCATCCAATTCAGCATTTGCTAGAGGAGACAATTGTGCCAACATTGGATGGCCAGGATCTGATTTCAGAAGTAGAGAATGGAAAAATGCTGGTTGGTGATAACTCTAACAATTTCTTGAACAATGACTTCCATTGTGGTTCTATGTGGAATGGGGAAACTGGGGAAGGTAGCTCTATTCCCCCAGTTGAGAGTTTTTTTGATGACCCAGAGTTAGCTTGGATTGATGAAACCCTTAACTTGGATTGCCCCTAAACTTTTGCAGTTAAAGAGATTAAAACCAATAGCTATAGTTAGAGTAATTATGTATTGGCAATCAGAATGAGTTTGAGCATATTTCTGAGGCTTTGTTCACTGGCCTCCATTGACAAGAAAAAGCTACAGGGATATTGTTAAAGAAGTCCAATTTTCAAGCTTTGGTTTTTACTGCAGATTGGAGTAATCCACATGTTGTTTTTCAATTTAGTCACAGAATATTGAATAATATAAATGAAACTTTTATTTTGTTCCATATAATTTTCTTCAGAGAAATTTTATGTTAGTTCTTCAATATTTTTTTTCTTTCTTCTAAATGTTCACTTTTAAAAGACATTGCTCCAGAAAACAAAGTGAGGAGCTGTTCTGTGTGTGGTTTTTGCTACTGCTGATGAAAGGAAAAGAAATAAAAAAGAAAATGCTAAAGTAAAGGTAAAAAAGAAAAGTATGAAAACAAGGAAGAAATGTTTCCCTCAAAAATATTTTAGGGAGTATTGTCCCCTTCCACGTAAGCATAAAAAGGCTAACTCAGCATATATCATCTAAAAAAAATTCTCGTTTATTCCTGTTCTGGGGGGTGGCTGACAATAACAATCTGCACAGTGGCATGGATTTTCATAAAAGCTATTGTAACTTCATAATAAGCTTATGAGCATAAACCATTCATATAAATGATCAATTTAATTTTTTTAACTGACAAAAATAAATTATGTACTTCGACTGAATCAGCCAGCAGTCCTATAGCCGTTAAATACTCCCTCCGTCCCAAAACGTAAGACCCCCTAGACCAATATTGCGAGAATTAAGAAAAGTGGTTAATTTAGTTAAATGCATTAAATTTGTCTAACAAAAAATATTAATTTTCAAATTTACCCTTTCAATCTCTTTCTATCACCTCACTCTCTCTTAATTGATGTTCATCAAAATTAGTCAAGTAGCAAGGGTATAATGGTAAAAAAAACTAAATGTACACGGAAATTTTCAAAGGGTCCTATAAAATGGAACAAGTAAAAACTCTCCAAAAGATCTTACATTTTGGGACTGAGGTAGTATAACTTATGCTATCATGTACCAAAAATAATAAAACTTATACTAAAAGGAAAAAGCATGATGCGAACTAACATTTCAAATCATTAGAACTTTTTATTTTTTATTTGTTTTTTTAAGAAAAAGGTAGTTTCCATATGATACCAGGAGCTAGTAGCTACAATGTATAATTAGGAGCATTGAAACTTAAACAGTATCATCCCATCCCTACAAAGCCCAGGATAAAATGCATTATCCCTACAAGTCTTATCCCACTAAAAATGCAATATCCCTAAATTGATAAAAAAAAGAATTACAAAATTTTTAGAGAAAAGAAATTTCAACTTGAAAGTTCTGCAAATATTGAAAAACTCTCCCAAAGATCAGTGATAATGGGGTACTCACTTTGCCTCTGCACATCTTAATATTTCAGAATACACCAACTGCTCTCTGAACCTCAACCAGTGGTTATCCAAGCACGTTCACCATGCAGAAAGTTCTTCATGAACTTGAAAGCACTTCCGATCAATAACCAAGCTAGGAAGGAGAATTTGCAGATAAATATGATCGGTTTCAACTATCAGGTGCAACTCACAGTTTGATCTCATGGTGCTAGAAGAGCAAGTGATCCAGCGGGCATGAACAGTAGGATTTAATGAGATTTACGATGATGGCAATGCTTTGATTCTCCTCCATCTCCATATTTTTTATCGGCTTAAAACTTAGGCCTCATGTATACTCTTCCAGAAAGACTTCCAAGAATGAGAACATTCAAGATGGGGTTGGTATTTGCATAACGAAGAAATCAGGTTACATTGCTATTGGTTGTAAAAGCCAATTCACATACAAGAGCAAGGTGGTCACTTCCCCATTTCTACAGGGAACGAAATAAACATAAACATAATGATAATCCAATGTGGAACAAAATAGCAAATCATATCGACGATGGAGATTTCAAGAACTAGCTTTAAGTGGAATACCTCACTAGGGAGTCCTCTGGTTCTTCTGAGAATATCAATGGGCAAGGTTTCAAGAACTCTCACTGGAATAAGTCCCTTGGAATACCTGCTTACAACTTTTATCAGTAACGAGCGATTTGAAAATGGAAATAATTTTGCTGTCTAGTAAGAAAACATAATTACCAGATATAATCAACAGTTCCCATGAACTTGGAGTGGTATGATGTTGCCAAGGGCTCCCCAATATCATCTCTTGTTTTACGGGTTCCCTGCAGCAGCAACTATATGAGGTTTGTGCAGGATGAAGAGGGAAATACTCACAACTGTCCGAGTAACCAGTGAATATTGCTAAGGAGTTTCCCGTATCAATATTTCAAGGATTAACCAAATATCTCAAGCATAAGAAATGCAGAAAAAGCCAATTGAAATTGAACCAATTTTATTAACTTGGATTAGACACAGAAATTTAGTTGGCAGAATAAAACATCATACAGGAACACCACTATAGGCACTTTGGAGCTTGAGATGGTGCTGAAGATGAGTGACTCCATCCATGCCAGTTGCAAGTCTTAGTTCTTCCACACTCCATCTATATAGCAATTGCGTTGAAACAGACACTGAAGTGCTGCACCAGATATACACCCAAATAATTATTACAGAATACCTAACACCTAAATTTGCCATAAACTCTTGTACTCCTTCCCTTAAAGTAGGAGAAATAATAACAAAAAGGAAATACAACTATAAAAATTTTCATGGCTGATAAAGAGCATTAAGAAGGCACACTGTCCATGCTGACAAATAATCTGAATTCTCAGACAAATAAAGATCCTGAATGTGTTTCATGATTGATAATTGCCTTGTTTTCAGGAGGGGATAGGAGGTGAAGTGATGACAGATAGTAACCAAAAGTAAAAGACTTCTACAGGCTCAAAAACAACCTAGGATCATCACGAAACTGTGTTCTGAAAAATCGGTCATTACACCAAACTTCAAGCTGTCCTGACATATTTCTGCGATTGTATAAACTGATGTCTAACTGCAATAAATGGAGCAATAATTTTATTAATAAAAACTGAAACCCGTGAAAAGGAAAACTCCCCTAGAACAACAAATCCCACCTCTAACCGTGTTCAGATGCTTTTCATTAATGGAATGGAACAGAACTAGTAGGGGTAAACAGGAAAGGAGAAAATGGAACAAAGCTACCTTTCCCTTGTTGGGAAGATTGATGAAGGAAGGGAACGGAACTCCATTAACTTAGAGTTCCTCCTGATTTTGCGGGGGGAAATTGAGTCTATGAGAGGAACCAGGGGGAATAGATCCTCTTGATTCCTATCTCAGCGTATCTATTTTTTTAATCTCTCAAACAAACAAGGGAATTTGTTCCGTTTTCCCTCATCCCCTTTCCGTTCCCCGCTCATTACCAGTAATCCCCAAACACACATAAATTGCTTACTCAAGGTCTATCACTCTGTCCAGTGTCCATATAAATATAATCAATTTTCTTCTCGATACTGCATAAAAAATAAGCTAAAAGGCTTGAGAATATACCATGACTGGAATTCCAAACTCACCTTGGATGAGGACAGAAATTTATATATTGCACTCTGCCAAAATGACATGAAAAACAAGATAAAGCAATGAAGTAAGCAGCATACGGGACTACTAATCTGAAATTGATCAATTACTGAGTACAAAGCAAGACCTTACCTGAGGAACACTATTTAAATCCCCAGCAATAATAACAGGAATGTTGCCCCACTCTTGAGATAACTTGTACGCTTTATCAAGTAGAAGTCTGACCTATCCATTATGTCATGTAGCAAATAACCAGAATAAACTAATTAGTTTAGATAACAAGATTTACTAAGACAATCAAATATAGTTTGTCTGCGTAGGGGAAAATGGTTTGACAAACCCTATCCCAGAAATAAACTATAAAAAGGTTATAAAAAATGAATTGCATACAATAACACCTACACATGCAAAATCACTATAACTCTAACTAGCGAGTTAAGAGAATTCAAGAAGTACCTGGCCCAGTTTGATGTCACCGCGATTTGGGTTGTACAGCACATGTATATTTCCTACTACAAATCTTTTTTTTCCAGCAGGTGTCCTATAGGTGTAGATCAAATTAGTTACTAAGTGGAAAATATGTAAAACCCAAGCTCATGAAAATAGGCACCACAATATGTGACCATATGTGAATACAAGAGTGCATACATATTCATTCCAAAATTTTCATTTTTCATCTAGCTTTGCAGCGAGGGGTTAGAGTTAGAGATGAAATAATGGTTATAAGAGTAAGAAACTATAGTAAGTAGTCACATTTTGGTATGCATTTAGTCAATATATATTAGTAAATACTTGAATAGAAACACCCCAAGTATTACAAGAAAGGATATGAGGATGACAAGGAATAAATTGTTCATATTATCCATTTTAGACATACAAAACTTACACTGTTGTTAGGTTACATGTGTCAGATTCTGGTTTATCATCATTTACCTGAAAGCAGATAGTGAAATACAGAGTAGTAAGTAGTACAACAGAGAAAATGTAAAAAATAGATAGGAAACAGATCAGAAAAATAGAAAATAAACCCTAAATACCTCAAAAACACAAAGCTGGGCAACATTGTTACGCAGGTCAAATTGATTGAACTCTATATCTTCTTGATATAAGAGATTGAATCTGCATTTAAATTTTAAAATACATCACATTAAGGCCAAATTTGGAACCCTATATTTTTCCTAATAACTGTGTTCTTATGGTTATCTCAATATTATGCTATTGGTATGCTTTTGGATCAACGGATACTTAGCACTTAGCAGCTCATTTACTTATTGTCAAAGGTGAAAAATGTAAAATATTAAACAAATTAATGTAGGACAACAAAAAAATCAATTAATTAAATGACTTAGGGGTAATGAAGACCCACATTTTATCTTTCCAAAAAACAGCACATCCATCAAGTGCTTCACCTGTGCGTGCCTGCAATGAATGACAATAAAGACCAATATAAAGAACTTGATTAAATATTCAGACCTTAAAAACTTATATGATAGTTCAAATATGCATATAATATACCTTGTAAACACCTCTATACCCATTGTTCTGGAAAAGATCATCCAAATCACTAAAATGATCAACCTCCTGCAGATATAGGATTTATGAATTATGAGAAAGTGAACTTCGGCAATTTAATTATAGGATGCATGATGCTAGTTTAAAATTTCAAGCAGAGAATAAATACTAGCTGACATTAATATCAACATAATTTGAATCTTAAGAAAGTCAATGAAGGAAAATGCTTCCAATATCACATATTCACAATCTCCTTTATTACACAAATACATGTAATCAAGAGTTGCAGCTAAATAACAAACGCATGCAGTCAAAACAGCATCTTTAACTCTTCTTTCCCACCTTACAAAGTTTAATAGAGAGTTAGAGATGCACACATCCTAAAGGTAAAATGCTCGTACCTTTTAAGTTTCTGACAGGACAACTAATGCTATGCTATGTATAATATAGGGAAAGAGTTATCAAACTACCTGGAAACATAGTATGCTTGCATTATAGTTACTAGTCTCTTCTAGTATAAGCCTTTTTCGCCTGTTCCACTCCAAGAAACTACGTGGAATATTTGAATACAAATCTAGATGCTTCGATGCATTGTCAACACCAAGTATATTGTATGAAACAACTACGAAGTTATCTGCAACAGAACGAAAGGGTTCAGAACAGTAAATTTGAGATAATTCAATGCAATCTACTCCAAGTGTGAAACACGCATAGCTAACAGTCGCACCAAAACATAGAGTAAAGAATCTGTCATCTTCATCACAAATTGTTAGTTAATAGAAATTGAAGAGAATGTGAATGCAGAGTTTCACAGTGAAATAGAATTCAAAGCAATTGTTTTTCCAGAAGCAGAAGGTTTTTCATATGATTCTGACCCGTGCAATCAGAACAATCTTTGGAAGAGAAAATCCATCTCCTGGCAGATTCCAACTGATGTCTTCGCCGCTTTGACGGATAACCAGCGCTTGAATTTCGCGGTGGAGACCTTCCGCGCTTGCGGCGTACCATATCGACGACCGAAGTAGGGGATGACGGTGTCGCGTGGGATGAACTAGGGTTCAGTATTCGCTCCGGAAGCCGGTGGTAGCGGTTGCTTCAGGACACCGTGTTGTGATCACGCGGACACTTGACAGGTACCTATTTCGCTATTTTCTATATCTTTAAATTTTTAATAAAAATAAATTTGAAAAATGAAATATATTTTTATTCTAATTTTTTTTGTTTTTTGTATTTTTAATTTTTTTTAAAAAATGTATTTGTATATTTAGTTAGCAGCGAGAAGGTGTAGTTGAATTGATGAATACATATAAACATGTGTGTGGGTATCAAGATTTTATTCCTAATTAATGTAATTTCTTATATAATATCTTTTTTAAAAAAAAAAGTAAGCAGCGAGAAGACAAAAATAGAATGAAAAATCTCATTTGACAAACCTATTTTCAGTAAAAAAAAAAAAAACCTCTTCTTAAAATAATGTATTTTTAAATTTTTAAAAATTAAAAATGAAAAATAAAAATAGATTTTAGTAAAATAAAATAAAAATATATTTGACATAAATAACTTTTGCAAATCGACACTAAAGCAAAAAAATTACAAAGTTAAATTTTAAAGAAATAAATACTTAATGATCTTAAAAAAATATATATGTAATTCATTCAAAATTATATATGCATTTATTATTTTATTTATTTACAAAGCTAGTTTGGAAAGCAAATAAGTTGAATTATGTTTGATTTAAATTCATCTCATTTGATTAGTGAGTTTAATTCTTAACTCAAATTTAGCTCTTTTGAATCAAACTCATCAAGTTAATTTAATAGAAGTCGAGAATAATAATTATATTTTTTATTAATAAGTATATAATTTACTGTTAAATGGATAAATAAATAACAACGAAGAAAATGTATAAGACAAACGTAAAATGCAAGCTTCACCACTCAAATAATGCCATAAGATATTATTAATAGTCTTTAACTTTATAAGATTGATTATATTAGTTTTTGATTGTATAAAAAAGTAGTTAATATAGTATTTAACTTATAAAAAATTCAGTCATCATTTTAGTCCAGAGTGGACTAAAATAATTAGTTTTTCACAGAGTCAGGGACAAAAAAGTAATTTTGATATAATTAAGGACTAAAATGATTAACGTGAACAAATTGATTTTCTAAAGTGGTGGTCCACTCATTTTAATTTTCAAAAAAATAATTTCTACAAGTCTTATTTATATGAATAAAAAAACTATTGGCAAATTTAGAAATATTTAATTAACTTTGATTATTAATCAAATCACAAATTTTCTATCACAAATATGTTTAACTTTACGGAAGCGTGTAGGTTCAATAGTTTGAGAATGTGTACAAGGATGCTTAATTCACTAAAGAGTAAGAGGTTGTTAGCTCAATTCCTGCGAGAAGTATTCTGTTGGGGAAGAAGTTTATCCATGTCAATCTAATCTTCGAAACTGAATTTTTTTTCCATAATTTTTTTATTTATAAAAAATTGAAGAAATTTCTTAAATGTGTTAATTATTGATATATTTAATGCTATAAAGTATTCTTATATTTCACATAAGAGAAAATTTAATTTTAATATTTAATATATTAATTTTAATCTTTATGTTCGGCCTCTTAAGAATTATCGTCTAGCTCCACCCCTGCTTAATTGCTTCTAAGACAAATGAATACTCCCTCCGGTCATATATAAGTCACTTCTAATCGAATCACTTAAACTAATAAATAATAGTTTAGTCATTAATTTAAATTGTAATTTTTTTCAATTATATCCCTAATATAAATTACTTAATAAATACATAAAACTAATTAATATTTTTCTCTTTCTTATTCTATTATATTTCTCACTCAATTATTAATTACATTATTGAAACTTATAGAAAGAATAAAAATAAAAATTACTTATGAATATTTTAATTGATGACTTATATTAAAGATAAAAATATCTTTTAAAAGGTTATCTATAAATAAAACTAGTGAGAATAACTTTTTTATGGTGCACTTTATTTATTTATTTATATATATATATATATATATATATATATATATATATATATATATATATATATATATATACACACGTGTGTGTTAAGTTACATTAATGTCCTCGTGAGTTAGAAGATAGAGAAGGGAGAAGATTGGCATGTGCAAATCCTTGCCCTAATTATGAGTATATGATCTAAGAAAAATATTGGTATACATTTACGGTTCGTTTTAGTCATGTAACTTAGTTGGTGAGCACATGGAGACATGCGTATGTAGGTATAGGGTTCAAATCCCAGTTGTACTATTTTCCTATGAATAAGAAAAAATACATTTACGGTTCGTTGTCAACTTATTTACAACCATGTTAATTATTTTATTTTGATAAAATTATACTTTTGGTCTTCTATTTTTAGGGGGTAATTTAATTTAGTCATATATCCTTTTTTTTTATTCAATTTAGTCTTCAATTTATTGAAGTTGATTCACGTCCATTCTTTCTGTGAGTTTTCAGTTAAAAACTAACAGAGTAACACTAACGTATTAGACACGTGTCTCGTCGTGATTGGTTGATTGATAAAATAGTTAAAATAATATATATTTAAAAAAAACAGTTTTTTTTAAAATAATTCTTAACCTTTCTTCTTCCCCAACTCCTCCACCACCATCCCCAATCCTTTCCGCCGCCAGTGACCACCAACTACCTATCCACCATTGCAGGCGATAGGGGTGACTTCGGGTTGGTTTTGTTCGGTTTTGAGAGATTTTAAAATCCGAACCAATCAATTTTCATTGGGTTGGGTTGTTTCGGTTTTGTAAAAAAAATTGTGTCAACTCAAACCAAACCAACCTGACCAAGTTCGGTTTGGGTTGAATTGGGTCTCGAGTTGATAAATAAGAAATTATTTTAAAATTCTTAAAAATCTCAATAATATAAAACAAGCAAGTGAGGCCAAAAAGGAGGAAAATTTGGAGCCAAATTTATAGTAATCACATAAAAAAATCTTGCAGTGAATCTGAGCCTTCTATTTTCAACCAAATATATTTAAATAAAATATATTAAAAGAGCGCCAAATTAAAATAGCACCAAAAGTGTTAAATAACATAATACAAACCGATAATGAAGAATCCAACAAACGAAAGATAGGGCTAAATATGGAAAACAGAACCAGGTGGAATAAAAAAGAGAAAGGAAGAGAACAATAGAACTAAATAACAGAAAGATACATTCTTATCGGTATTTATTTTTTCCAACATGTGTAAAGTTGATTTTTAAACTAATTTTTTTATTTATTTCAGCTTTTTTTATTTAAAAGATCCTAACTAGTATTTAAATAATCCTTATTAGTTTTTAAAACAACATTATCATTATTATATCAATGTTATTATTATATCAGTGTTTTTATGTGTTTGTCATCGGTATTTAAATCATCTTGATTAGTAGTTAATAAAGTTTTCAATTATTTTTTAGCTAATTTTTTATTTATTTCATGTTTATTTTTTATTTTTATTTAAAACATCCTTATTAGTATTTAAATTATCCTAATTAGTATTTAAATTATCCTTATCAGTAGTTAATTCTTCCTATACTTACGATTTTCAATACCGTAACCTAGAAATAAAACATAACCAGTTTCAACATTGACCGGTACATTTATTTTTTTTCAATAAGTCATTCTTACGTTTATTTTTTTTCAATAACTCATTACGTGCGATGCACGGGTGCACGTCTAGTTTATATTATTTATAACTTATGAAATCACTTATCTATTATTTTTTAGTAATTTATCTATATAAATATAACAAAATAAACAAAAAATAATTATAAATAACATAAAAGTCATAATGTTACCGTACATTACAAAATTAAAAACAAACAAATCAACAATAATTCTCAAAATATATCACTACCCAATCTCAAAATATGTCACTACCTAATAATAGGTTGTTACATACGTTGTTACGCATACTCGTCAGGCCATCACTTCACATAAGTCTCAAGTCATTTAAAATATACCAATAAAAATTGAGTTGAGGTGCAACTTTTTTGAAAAACTTGAAATTAGATTTTGGACCTTTAGTTTTAGGTTTTGGTATATTCATTATTAGGTCTTAACTTAAGCCTCAACTTTGCATTTTAAAATTATATATATCAAGTATATATCAATATATCAAATTAACACTTTTTAATTTTGATCTGTTTGTTCGAATTGGATTAGGTTTATAAATGCAAATTCGAGAACCGACCCAAACCACCTCGGTTTCATTGGGTTGGATACATTATTAGTTCGGATTGGTTTGTGTTAGGTCAAAATGGTGTTTGGATTGGATCGGATTGGTCGGGTTATCGGATTGACCCAATCCAAAACTTATCCCTAACTAGTGATATCCACGAGCTATTTCAAAACAACACCTGAACCCTCAATAAAAAAACAGTTTTTTGGAATCATCTAAAAAACAATATAATTTTAAATTCCCATTTTTATTTGATGATTTAAGTGACTGCATTTAGTTACATTTACGGTGAAAGGTGTGGATCAAATAGGTTTTGTCAACGACAGATTTTGGCATGAATATCTTTCTGTGAATCTAGCAAGAATAATATCTGATCGATCAGAAACATTGATGTCGCCATTGAACACTTAACAGGTGTCATCGGATAACTTACTCTACCATTTCACCATATCTGAAGATTTTATAACATCATCATCATATTGACATTAACGTACGTTGTCCTAAGATTCCTTTCCTCCATTAGCCACTTTCCGTGAGTTATTGTTTAGTAGCACACAAAATTTGTTCTGTTTGGGCCTCTGTCCCCCTTTTCACTTCCTTCTGTTAATTTAAATGATAAGATAAGAGTGAGGTGGCACTCTTGATGACAGAGAATCTATTGAAAGGAATTTTGTAGAATGGTGCTCAAAGATGCTCTTGGAAGAGTCTTAAATTTGAGTTTAAGGGTATCTCAATTTCAAAAGGTCAAACATATTTGCAGATGATCTATATTGGGATTAGTTAAGGAAATTTGTTGAACAATTCTCAAAAATATTCTCAAAAGAATAGTAAATTTGGATTAAGACTTAATTTAATTTTATAAGAACAAGCATGTATGTGCTTGTAAGGGTGTCCATTAAATCGATTTGACTCGATTGACGACAAACTAATCAAATCAAATTTGTTTGGTTTAATTTGAGTTCTATCATCTTGTCTAAGCCAAATCAACCCAACTAAACTCAATCTCTATTAATTTTAGTATCAAATTTTAACATTTTAAATATGATAACTCAATTTCCAATTGAATGACCTAATGACTTTAATTTATTTATTTACTTGTTATACCATTAAAACTAAAATCCTATGAAGCACTGACTCTAATACGGACATCGCGACATGACACGAAACGGACATCATGACACGGTGAATGTCTAAAATATAGAACATTGGAACACCGTTTATTAAAAAATTATTAAATATAAAAATATAAGGAAATGACAAAAAAATATATAAGTTAATAAACAATTCATCTTTCCAAAATAACTGGTTAACTTTATAATTTTATTTGATAAATACTCCATGTGGTCCTATTTATAAGTCACTTTCAACCAAATTGTCAAGACTATCAAGAAATGATAGTTAGTTCATTAAATATGTCTTAAAATAGTTAATTAATTATATTTTTTATTTTATTTGATATATGTTATTTTTAAGTAATTTTTTTAAAGAAAATTATAAGAAGTGTTTCGGAAGTATCGAGCTACACACAGATGTCGACTAAAAAGTGTCGAGTCGAACAGAAATTAATTTTTATTGGATACCGCTAGAAAGGTGTCAAAGATGTGCGGTACTTACGAGTGTTGGTGTCGAACATATGTCGGACACACGACATGACGGTTGAGAGAGGTGTCGATACTTCATAACTAAAATCAAAATAGAGTTACACTATTTTAGCTTTGATTTTAATATTTGAATTAATTTAAACTTTATTAATATATTTTATGATTTATATTTTGAATATTTAATTAGTAATATTAGTTATTGTTGGGTGTTTAATGTAGTTTAAATGTAATAATAATGTTAAAATAATTTAGTGGAACAACTCGATGACTTAAGCCAAATTAACCCTTTTTTGTTTAGGTTAGTTCGGTTTAGTTTTGTAATTTTTGTTTCATGAACTCAAACCAAAACAAACTATTGCATACAATAGGTTGGTATTATAACTAGAGAAGCAAAATTTTGAGTTACAGGTTTTCAACTCAAACTTTAGTGGGTGCATTTCTTTGACCCATCAAAAAATCAAACCAAACTATTTTGATCAGTTTAGATTTTTTTTAATCTCAAATCCTAAATAACTCAACCCGTAAACACCTCTATGTGCATGACCCATATAAAAATTAGTTAAGTTATGTTGTTATCTTAAATTTAAAATTGTTTATAACCCAATTTAGAAAAATAAATTGATAAGGTTAAGATCATCTAACTTTATATATACTAATTTAACCAAACTCTGACTGACATGAGATGCTTAAATGTGAAAAAAAAAAAAACATCTTAACAAAGAGACTAGTCACTATTCATGATGATGCAAAACCAACAGAAATTTAAATAGCAACCCTCTTGGCTGCATCTATGTACAAGACTTAAGCAATTTGTGGTTTTGGTGTGTGGAAAATTTATGAATACCCCAAAAAAAATGTAAGAAATTTTATGGTAAATTATTCTTTGGACTGATTCCTAAAATGTCAATATTCGGATTTAATTTGTATAGAATTGAGCTTATCTTGTTTCTCTTATTTCTCTGTTTCACATCAAAATTGCTTTTCAATCATGGAAACTTGAGTCAAGCAGCTACCTAGTCTAGGCAGATATTGATTTATCAAAATTAATGTCGATTTAATAATGAATTGCAATCAAATTAAAAGTATCCTTTTGTGTATAAGATCAATATTTATACTTTATAAAGCCCACAAAAGAAAACCAGTGATTGGGCAAAGGTACAATTGGTGAATTTCAATGTCAAAAAAAGTTGAACCATTATAATAATAATAATAATAAAAGTTGAACTTTTAAATTAAGATAAAATGGAGAAAACATAGTAAAATCCCCACATATTCAATTTAACCAAATCTGGACACACTCAACCAGAAAATATAAAACATCATTACATTATGTATGGCTCAGATTTTCTCTAAAAATGAAGCAACAAACTTTAGAGCTCAAACTATCAAACTTTGTTTGATAGTTGAATTCTTTAAATATATGATTGAATATATTTTTTGTTTTTGAATTTTAGCGAGAATTTATTTTTAATCATTAAATTTTAAATTGTTGATTTTTAATCCCTAAACTATTTTTAAAAAAAATCTCTTTTAGTCTTTCCATATAATTTTTGTTGACATAGCAAAAGAAGGGAGTTGCAAGAGGTCCATCTGTCAGCGGATATATTTGTCATGTCATCAAAAATTATTATTCAGAGGACTTAAAAGCGAATGTTTTTTAAATTCAAGACTAAACAACATTTTAAAGTTAAGGGATTAATAAGGTATTCTCCCTAAAGTTAAAGTCCCAAATACATATTTAAATCTTAAATATATTACAGCAAATTCAAATTGTGTTCATGTGCAATGAAAAAAAGACTTATTGTGAGAGACAAAATCTATTTTAATGATATCTATACTTGAAAAGAATTCATATTTGATTATCTTTAGTACCGAAAAAACTCAAAAACTGAAACTCTATAAAATAAATAAACTTTAACATTAGTCAACAGGAATCACATATATTATGAATATTCAGGCACAGACAGTGGTTCATCATAAATTGGTGGAAAATGCAGAATGAGAAAGAGAAACCATAAGTGAAGTGAAAGCAACAGGAAATGAGGACCGCTAAGAAAAGAATTATTGAATTACATTACAGTGGCAACACAACAAAAATGTCTCATTCAACATTCACACTAGCTACTAGACACTCATTTAACTTGTAGGGTCCACTAGAAATCCCATAAAAGAAAAGAAAACCAATGAGATTTCACAGAATAAGATTAACATCAAATCTCCAACCAATGAAGTTGCAATGAGACCAAATTGTGGGTCCCTAAAACCTTCTTCCAATGTCCTGTAGCAAATTACTAAAATTACACGGACAATCCCCCACGTAGAGGATGCAAACAAGAAAAATCTTCAGTTTTAAATAGTTATAGAGTACTGCTTTGAGTAACAGGTCCTCAGTTCGAACCCCTAAAAAAAACTGTATGAATGATTAGGTTCTTCAATTAGTTTTCTACCTCAAATTATTTACAATGCAAGTTACTTACTTGATATAACTTACAAAAAGAACTGAAAGAAACAAACTTTAAAAAGCTGAAGTCTGAAATTTACAGAGTGACTGCTTATTATGACATATTATAAATTTTACTGCTTTTGGCACTTCTGGACAAGTGACTCCAACATAAGACCCCACTATGTGCTTCTTCCCACACCATACTGTCAAGTCTCAACACATATAACTTCATTTGAACCATTTGTGAAATCTTCATAAATATATATAAGCTAGAACAGTAGTATCCCTTCAATCATTTCTGTAAATGATCCCCTTTTGTTAACAAACTAACCATCATATCATATCATATTTTATTGGTAACCAATTAGCAGTTACCAAGATGATGAATGAAATCAAAGCAGCAAGTGCCTTAGGCGCGAAGACAGCTCGAGCCTGTGACAGCTGCCTTCGCGTCCGAGCGCGATGGTACTGTGCGGCCGACGATGCCTTCCTCTGCCATGCTTGCGACAACTTGGTTCACTCTGCTAACCAACTGGCCAGCAGACATGACAGGGTAAGGCTCAGAACTTCTTCCTCAGTGAAAAAATCGCAAGCATGGCATAGCGGCTTCACGCGCAAGGCAAGAACCCCACGCCATAACAAGAACCATTTGTTACAACTACATGAGAAAGAGCAAGAGCAAGAACAAGAACGAGAACGAGAACGAGTGTTCTTCAATAACCTTCCGCTGGTGCCGGAGCTAGGAAGCGAAGAGAGAGCACTAGTGGAGGATGAGATTGATGAAGAACAACTGCTGTTTCGCGTGCCGGTGTTTGATCCTTTTGATGCAGGGCTTTGTGGGGATTTATGCAATGAAGTGAAAAATGAAGAACTGCGCTTTGACTTGGACAACTTTGACTCAGAGTTTCTTCCATCTGATATGGATCTTGCTGAGTTTGCTGCTAATGTTGAGAGCTTACTTGAGAAAGGATCAGAAGCAGAAAATCTTGATTGTAAAGAAGAAGATGAGATTGAAGCATATGTTGTTAATAATGGACTTGAAGGAAATGGTGAAAATGTGAAGGTTAAGGATGAGGAACTTGATGGTGGTGTAGGTTGTAATTTGGAATCAATTCTTGAGATGAATGGTGAGGATTTTAGTTGGAATGTTGAGTTAGAATCAGCAAGGGAAGAAGAGGAGGTGAAGGTGGATGTGGATGTGGAGGGTAAAGTTGGAAATAAAAATAAGATTTTTTTGAAGCTAAACTATGAGGAGGTGATTGCTGCTTGGGCTGAGCAAGGTTCTCCATGGACAACAGGAAGTCCTCCTAAATTTAATTCTGATGACTGTTGGCCAGACTTTTTGGTAATTTCCTCTCTCACACCCTTTCTCTTCCCCTTCAAGAGCATTGAGCTAGTGTGTGTCTGGTTTTACGTTTAGATAAAATAAACATAAATCTATTTTAACAAAATTAAAAGTAATTTTCACGTTTAACTTTTTTCAATGTGAAACCAAATATATCAACACATTTGCAACAACATCATGGTGCGTCCATCACAATTACATCACTTTGCAATAGTTGTATTAAGTTGCATTATCTTACAACAACCATTCTGCTACCGAAGCGCAACTATAATTTAAAATTTTAAAATTACTTAGGGTGTATTTGTTTTATATTTTGTGAATCATAATATAATTTAAGGAAAATCATTCTTTTTTTTAAGTTTTACTCAAATCATGTCTTGAGATAGAAAATCATGTTAAAACAATAACCCAATCATAATTTTGCCAAACATCACATTTGGAGACAAAACTCAATAATATAAACTCCAAACATAAAATATAATCCAAAATGTACTTACACAATTATGTACAAATGTATTGTGTAATGTGTAGTAGGTGGGTGTGGACCCCAATAATTCTTGTTGGGAAAAAGTTACTTTTGAAATTGCTAATCATCATCTTTAACTTACAATTAGGTCAATAAAAAAATAATTCTTTTTGTTTAACTAGTTGTATTTGTAAATGATGATAAGCGAGCAGTCGTACCTAAATCATTTCTTTTGTTGTTTTATGTGAAATTTGTTGCAATTGAAACATCTAAACTGAACTTTGGCATATAGGAATAGATACACATGATCATGACTATTTCCATAATTTTGATTGACATTCTTTTTTGTTTTTGTTTTTGGCAAGGGTTCTAGTGGTGTAGATGTTCAATGCTATTATGGAGAATTAGGAAAAGGCATAATGGGGCATCAAATAGGGAGTGGAGATGGAGGAAGAGAAGCAAGAGTTTCAAGGTACAGAGAGAAGAGAAGGACGCGTTTGTTTTCAAAGAAAATAAGGTATGAAGTGAGGAAGTTGAACGCCGAAAAAAGACCAAGAATGAAAGGTCGATTCGTCAAGAGAACATCCTTTGTCGGAGCCTCGACTTAGCCTGTGTTCGAAAACAAATCGAATCAAATTAGATCAGATCAAATCAAACATGTGAAAATTACTATCAATTGTGTTGAACTAAACACATGTTAAATTAATTACCACTTACAATCACATCAAAGTGATGAAACGGTTAATTAGGGTAACTTATCTTTCAAGTCTTGAAGAAAAGTTAGAATTGGATTACATGGTTTGTTTTTTTCTTCCATGTTTAGCATGTACTAGAATAATAACATCATAGGTCAGGTTTCTCTCTTGCTTAGGAAATTTCTCAATTTCTCTAGCCAGGTCTAGTTCTAATGGAAATATGGTAGCCCCTCTCTACTTTTTTTCAAGACTTGGGTAATCAAATTTCGAAGCTTTTTTATTTTACATTTGGTTTTTCTTAATTATGATCAGGAATTGAATAATTTCTGCTTATCCTATGATTACTACCTTATTAAAGGTGAATTGTACTTATAATGCATCACAAATTTGAACAAATTCACCCTCAATTTTATAAGAAGAGATCATAGATGTGCATCTGAATCAACTTCAATTCAATGTTGGGGATGGAATAATCAACACCAAGGCATGCAGATAGTAAATTGCACACAGTTCTAAGCATCTCTCATTCTCTCTTATACTATTGGGTAGTAGTCATTTCATTTCTTTTCACAGTGATTTCTTTATTAAATTACACATATTAAAATAACATGTAATTAAATTAATTAAGGTATTATTAACTTTTTAAAAATCAGTATGGCCTTTTAATTCTATCTTTATTTAAAGAAAACACTTCTATGCCGATAAAAAAAAGTAAACACTTCTATCTTTATTTACAAATTTCATTGGCTATAAATAATAGGCATGAAAAATAATAAATATTCCAAAATATTTATAGGAAATCTTATATTAAAAAACAATAGAAATGTTTGAAAGCAAGGTCTCAATGAACAAGTGGGAGGAAGTAGGCAAAAAGTATATATAATTTACACGATAATGAATTATGCATATCAGACTAGGATTCCTTTTATTTTAAATATCTTTTGATTGATTTTCAAAAGATAATGTTGACAACTGCCCTTAAAGAATGTTATATATATATATATATATATATCTTATTAAATGTATTTAATTACTTAAAATAGTATGTATTAATAGTCATTAAAATTATACTACCTTAAAAAGTTGGAAAAAAGAGTATTAAAAAGTTGAAAATAAGAAGCTAATGTGAGAAATTAGGATTTAAAAATTTAGGTAAAAATAATTTATGACATCAATATTTATATGATAAATTTTATTCGAACAAACTCTTTTTGATAATTTCATCCAAAGTGACTCTTAGTACACTAACCACCAAAGAGAAAATTTGAATTAATATTGTTGGCAATAGTTCAATTTTTTTTAATACTGTTAGATCATAAATTTTGATGATTACTTTTTGTTTTGTTAATATGTTAACAAATTACACATTATAAAACTATGCTAACAAATTTAAATTGTAGCTTTATTATGTTAAATTTAAAATTTTATTATGTTAACAAATTACACATTATGTTAACAAATTCTAACAAACTTACGTGGGTATTATTATGTTAAATTTAAAATTTTATTATGTTTTGTAACTATTTGCTTCATAACTTTAGATTCTAGACTATATCATGTTTTATAGTTAATTACTTATGTTTTTATGTATTAAATTTGAAATTAGATAAATGATTAAAATTTTAGATAGCTTTCATTAATTTATATATTTCTAATTTTTAAAAATACTTTTTTTTTTTGGATATTTAAATTTAAATATTAAAAAGAACTCTTATTTTAGTAGTTTATCGAAAAAATAGAAGAAAAATATATTTTATTTAATTAAATTGTTGATATTGGATCCAGGTATGGGTATATAGGTACCAGAGGGTATGGGGACGGGCAATAAAATCACTACCCACGCAGGGTTGGGGCTGGGTACGGGGATTTTTTTAAAACGGGAGTACGGGAACGGATACTTAAGTACCCTACCCAGACCTACCAATTGTCGTCCCTAAAGATCACTTAAGTAGATACATTATCTTTTAACACAAGCTTTTTTTGTGTTGGGTTAGAATCAATATATTTAAATAACTGGACTATCTATTTTTTTTGAATAAGCAAATTTATTAATGAGTACTAGTTGTACTCAAAAGATTACAAAAAAATGTTATTCAGGCTGAGAAATAAACCCAGCAAATCACACATATAAGATTCAAGAGCATCTCCCACCAAACTTCCAACCACATAAAACTAGTGACACATATGAATATAACACAATTGCGAAAGGCATGAGGCGATACCCACCTACCCTAGAAAACTCCAACTTACCCAACTCCACTTAAACAAAGTAAAGGATGTGACTCCCAACAATAAAAAGAGTAGTTGAAGCCTTTAACAGCGGCCTTCACCCATAACCAAGAATGAAGTTTGATCCGCTCAAACACTGCAGTATGATCCTAAACTGTGCCTTTAAAAACTTTATTATTCCTTCCTTGCCATATGGCCCAAACTGTTGCGGGCTCAAACTGTTGCAAACCACACCGCTAAATAATCTTGCACTTTCTATGATTCCCTTGAGCTAGTCCTGCAAATTAGAAAAAATGAATGCGACTAGAATTGTGAAACGCAGTCATAACACTAGCCATGCACAGAACAAGCAATGGAGCACTCAAAGAAAAAGAAAAGATGAGAAACCGTCTCCAAAACCGCACAAAATGCAACTGCTAATAACTCCTCGTTTCATAAGGCCTTCTTTACATGGCAACCTCTTGACTGCTAGCTTCCAAGCAAAGCCACCAATCTTTGATGGTACGATGGAGTTATTTGAAGAAAGCATCTGTAGCCGTCTCGGTTGCCGCTTAAGAAACGGTGTAACCTCCGAATTCTGAAGCTAATTGTTAACCTGTAGGGAAATTGAATCCACAACTTACAACAAAGCGTTAAAAATGAAGCTCTCCCAACTAGAAAAGACGCTTTTACCTCCATCTCCAAACCCACCTACCATTTAACCACTCACTCATTTCTCGAATAGTGGGACACACGAAACAAACGATCAAACATGTCCTTCAAGCATACTCCATCTAACCATCTTTCATGCCAAAATAAAATAGACCCCCATTTCCCACATTATAATTTTGTAGAGAGATCAGGCAATGGCACGCGGCAAAAGCTCAAAATTGTAATTTGCAAGTTGGCCCCTCTTTCTCATCAATTTATGAGATGAGGATGGGTACGGCCTCTCCGCCACATTAACCTTAGCACAGTGACTAAGGGGATTTTATAAGGTGTTCTCTTCATTTTGGATCACTAAAAATGGTTTCTGACTTTGTCACCATTGTCTAAAATAGTCTTTGACTTATTGATTTTTGGACTTTATCTTCTATCATTTAAAATGGTTCATGTTGTTAACCCGCTGACGGCATGATGTGACTTATGATAGAAGCCTAAAATGGCAAGTGAGTGTACGAAAATCAAATGCTTTAAAAGCAAAATAAACAAAGAGGAGTAGGTTGGGTGGAAAAAAATGGAGGAAGAGAAGTGAGTATGGACGAAAAAAAAGATTGTTTTTTAACTTTGTCAGGACCAATATGCTTAATTTTTATTTACTAGTATGACGCCGTTTTGGGCTTGCACTTAATATGTCATATTATGAGTTTGTTAATGTGTTAATCGTCAGGATCATTTTGAATAATGAAAAATAAAGTCATGGACTATTTTACTTATTCAAATAAATTGAGGATAATTTTGAACGGTGGTGACAAATTCAGGAACTATTTTAGTTAATTTTCGATAAAAAAAAGTATGTGTTCAGTTTTTTGTTGATTGAAAGTGAAAATATTTTTATTTGAAAATAAAAAAATTGTACCATCTACTAAATGTGATTAAAATTTGTGCAAAAACAAATTATAATCATTAATACCAAAATAAAAATACTTTCAAATTGAACCAAATATGCACTGAACCATCCCACTCTTCTTTGTCTTTTACATGCAATTTAAACGTGTATTAGTACTCAATTTTTTTCATTATGCGTAATATTAAGAACATGTTTCCTTCAACTTAAAATAAATCATTGTTAAAATCTAAAAAACATAGATTAATTTCTTAGCTATTATTTTGAGGATAAAAAATTATCTGTGTTTGGTTATAATAATAATAATAAGTATTTATTTTATATTTTTCTCTCTTTTATTGTAGTTAGATATTTTAAGAAGTAGTTTAAAGTAATTTTTTAAAAAAAAATTGATTTTTTTCTGATGATTATTTATAAAAGTAGAAACAAACATTTTAAAATCTTAAAAAAAAAACTTTTTTAATAACATAAGTGCTTATTTTATAATTGATATCCCTATTTTGAAGAGCTTATACGCAGCTTATGAAAATAGCTCATGAGTTCTTATAAGCTACTTTTAGCTTATTTTCATAAGCTTTATGAAGTAGCTTATCATAATCAATTATTTCTAACTTATTCAAGTATGTTTTACAATTTTTTCTATGAAAATATTTTAATTTAAAAATAACTTATTACATAAGTACTTAATTAAGTTGTGCACCCAAACACACTCATATACACACGCGGGGTTTCCGAAGTTCTTTTGGACTTGTGTATCATTTTTTAGACTTTTTTTTCCCTAGACAATGCGACACGGTTATCCTTGATCCTCCTAGATTCTTTCATTCATGTTATAATCCGATGGTAGTCCAAAAAAAAATGTTATACTGATAAAACAAACAAACAATGATAAATTGAACGTATTTGTTTTATTGATTAAATACATTTTTATCTTTATATTTTATATTTATTTAACTTTTTCTTATAATTTGGAAATTTTGATTTTGATCCTCTCACTTTTATTTTATAGAAAAATATGTCTCTATTGTCATTGAGTCCTTATGAGATAGACTAATTTCTTAATGAAATAAAACTGCGAAGACTTAAATCAATATATATATGGACTAAAATTTTTGTTTTTATCCATCTGCTTTAATTTAAAATATGTTTCCATTAATGTTATTAATAACATGGACTAAAATCTAAACTTTATAAAAATACGAGGATTGAAACCAAAATTTTTAAAATATAAAAATTTAAATTTAAATGAATATTAAGTATATAAAACAAAAATATATTTAAATCTAATGTTTATTGATAAGGTTTTTTTTCCAGCCCAACATCACTTGCAAAGAGCAATTCCACAGTACTCACAAATGAATTTTAAGTTTATTTTTTAGTCTGTATAAAACGTGTTTGAATTACCTGTAAAAAATAGATTATTTTAAGAATCGATTATGTGTATAATTAATTATTGTTATAATTGATTATAATATAATTAATTTTTGTTTGGATATGTTGTTAAAAAATAATTTTAAATATAATCTTTTAAGTTTAGATGGTATAAAAATTATTTTTTACCTATATAGTAAAAGTTTTAAATTGTAAAAAAGAAAGTAGATTAAAGAAAAAAAAAACTTTAATGAAAAACTCCAAATTTTAGCTTATTTTTTAAAAAAGTAATAAAAAATCTAATCAATTTTACCAAAAAAAAAAAAAAAAAAAAGCATCCAAACATCATCACTCATTAACTAAAAGCTCTTTTTCTTTTTGTTTTAAATCAAAAACTTGTTGTTGGGTTCCCAAACATACTCCTAATATTGGGCTGATCTAAATTGCAGTTTGCTAGTTTCTGTTTTTTTTTTTTTCTCAAATTTCAGTTTCCTAATTGACAAACAAAAAAGATTGTAAAAACTAGAATGAGGATTGAGGACTGGTGAGAGCCTAGGAGAGGTTTGTGGGAGGATGAGATTAACACAATTTCTATTGAAAGTGACACCATTCTTTTTATATGTAAGAATCATAAATTTATATACTAAGGATGGTGTCACTCCCAATAAGGATGGTGCTAATCTCATCCACCGGTTTGTGATGAACTGATGATCATTGTACGATACACATCGTGTCAGCATTTCAAATGGTAATGTACATAATTATTCCATTTATTTTTTACACTCTCCCAACTTTAATAAAAACTACTTCCTCAAAAAAAAAAACTTTAATAAAAACTAATGAAATATCTCATTGTTTAACAAGAATTTGTATTGCCCAAATGAGCTTGACCTGGTGAAAGCATAATAGTTCTGTATAGTCTGAGAATATATACAAAGAAGTCCTTGATTAGATTCTTGCATAAAGCATTCTTTTAAAGATGAAATTTATTCACGTTACTCTGACCTTCGGAAGTGTAAAGTTTAGTAAAGGGGCAGACCTGTCCTGTCTAAAGTCAGGGCATACTATCAATCTCAGCGAGGATTTACAGATTGCCTACCAATAGGAGTTAAATTCAACAAAATGAGACTCAAACCCATGACCTTGTAGTCATGGACCTAAGCACACACCATCTGTTTGGCCTCCACAATTTATATTTTATATATATAAAAGTAAGAATTCGTATTTTCTAACTTTATAACTACAAGGTGTTTTAATCCACATTTACGGCATTCTATCAGTGTCACTTAATATCAAAGAAAATAACTTAGAAAATATAAAGTCATACACTAATTCAAGTATTCTGTAAAATAAAAAACTAAAATATACAAAGTTAGACATCATTTAAATCATTTACTCTACACTAATGCTTAATAGGATACCTAAAATGGGAGAATCAACTTAAGCATTCACATTAGAAATGGTGTAAGAACATACTATCTCTAAAGATGGTCTAAAAAGAAGGAACAAGGCGACAAGAGTGATCAGACAGGGAATCCGAATCCCATGTTATTGGAGCTAGACAAATACTAAAATTCAAATCCTCGGAACTCAACCGCAATGTTGTGTCATGTCACAAGAAGCATGGTTTTAAGGATTAGATAAAACAGAGTTTTCTTGTTGCAGGTGGCACTGACATTTTCAACATCAAAAGATTTTTTCTTGATTCGATGCAACACAACACACATATGCCAAACAGAGAAATGACAAAACAAGTTTTCTTAAACTGTTTGCTTGTCATCAAGTTTAGAAAGGAAACGAAAATTGCAATATTTACTTATCTTTTAATGCATCAATGATGATCTCGTGCGAATCCTGCAGATACTGCTGAATCTCTTTATACTGTGTTAATGAACTTTGAATCAGTTCAGTCTTGTCTAGTCAAATGACTTGTTGTAACTAAATTTATCTTCCTAACATTATAGTTGTAATAAGTAGTTTGAAACCAAACGAAACAATCTAAAATATTGCAGTTTCTTGCGTGCAGTTTAATTTTGGCAGAATGCTATATATGACAATTTGATAACTTAATTTATGTGAAAAAAACAAAAGCTACTTTAAACTATTTACATGTGCTTATGTTGACTAGGGTTTGATTTTTTATTGTATGCATAAAAAAGCTTCATAGGTAGAAAATAATGGGCTTGTTTGTTTTTATATTCCTTACAAATCACAAATTACAAATAAAATTGACTTAGGAATAAGTAAGAATTTTTAGCTTTCGTTAGATGTGTATCGAGGTTTGAAATTACTACAGGTGGAGTTGATTTTGGAGGGTTTAAAATATGAAACAAATATGCACGTTCTCATTTCAATGATTTTAAGTTTTGAAAGAGATTAGCTTTCAAATGTCAGTCAAAAGATACCAACAATATATTAAAAAGAAGGTATTTTTCAATTTCTTTTTTTCTTTGTCTCTTCCTAGGATATTCCCAGTCGAAAATCGTGATTAATTTCTTTCCCGAAGCTAAGGTTACATGAAATGATTGTTGGGTGGTAAAAAAATGACATATTTTTCGTTTGAGTAACACCTCCATTTTATAAATTATAAATTATAATTATGATGAAAACATGCTATAGATAGCATCATTCTTTTGTTTTGGAAATAAATTTCAATCCAATTTGGTTTTTTGCTATAAATGCAAGTATTGTTTTCCTATTCCTTGTTTTTGTCCTGTTGCTTGTGTATATATATATATGTAGACACACATATTGTGCATCATGTAAGTGGACAAAGTGTTTCTTGGAGAAAGCAGAAAAGGCAGGACCATGAACCATTGTTGAGGAATTAAGTAGTAGTAGTAGAGTACAAATACAACATTCTTTAAGGAGTAATGTTTAATGAGCAGAGGAACAAGAAGGGAGAGAGGGAGGGACCATTTTCTTTACAGGGTTAGGGATGAAGTACATACATGATTGTGTTTGTGTGTATATATGAAAGAGAAGATTGAAAATGAAATTACTAGTTAGGAAGAAAGGGGGAAAGAGCATAGGGAGCTCCTTTCAATCCAATACGAAGGGCTAAGGAGAGGCAAGAGCTGTCATCTCATGCATTCGGCCACCCTTAATGCCCCTCCATTGTGTTTGGAACGACGTTAAGTTTCGCCAAGTGCATGCGGTGAGAGCAACTCCTCCTGTATACTTAGTCCATCAATTGGATTGAAGGGAGCTCCAAATTTCAACTCCTTTTTTCTCAGTTTTGTTTTGCTTGCAGTTACAGCCTCTTCATTCTGCTGTTTCAAGCTCTCTGTAACAGGTTTGTTTTCTCATATTCTTGTCATCAATTCTTACTTTTATTTTTATCATGTATATGTATATATATACAGATTCCCAAGCTTTCTATCATAAAGCCAACAAAGTCTGCCTGCAATGCCACATCATATTGGGCTTCTCTACTGTGCTCAAATCCTACTGATCAAATGTGACTTGGCTAGCCATGTATTGCACCACTCATGAACTTTGTTACCAAATACTCTAGACTATTCATTCCAAATAAGAAAAAACAAAAGGGAGGGGTTATGTTGGTTTTCTATTGTAAACTTAGGACTTGAATTTGCTTTTTTTACTCAGTTTGATGTTATATCAACATGGATATAGTGTGAGTTTGAATTAATGTTCACAGTACTTGAGTTTGCTTAAATTTGAGTCAACTCGAAGTGAGTTCAGTTAAAAGCAAGTTCATTACAACATAATCTATGTTTAGTTTCCTTTATTTGTATTGCAATTTTCATTCTATGAAGCAGTAGTTATTAATATGCATAGCATATATTAAAATCAGTAATAATAGTTGTTAATATTGTCCATTGTAATACTGAGGTATGCCAAACGGAATGAAGCTCATCAAAATGGATGGATTCAAAAAATAGTTGGTTTAGTGGGATTTGAAAGTGACTTAACTTTTAATCAAAGAAAAAGTGACTTAACTAAATTGAACAGAAAAACACTATTTAGCACATCGTTCTACAATTCAATCTGGTACATCTTCAATTACACCTTAAGATTTGATTGCACTTTGCAAGTCCACCATTAATTTATATCACTTTAGAAACTAGAATGGTCCTCAAGGACTGAAGTTTCCAACCGTCTCTATTGAATATTAGTAATGGACTAAGGGACACAGTTAATTATTAGGGAAGCAAGCAACATAACAGGAAACCAGAGGAACTTATTTCATAACATGATGTACTTCTGCCCATAGCCTTTCAATACTTGTTTACATTCAAATTCTAACAATAAACTGAAGCCAAATAAGCCAAGCAAAAATAGCTGAGGCCAGGCCAAAATACAGTTGTACTTCACAACAAGTTTGAGCAAGGAAAAAGAACAACACAATAACTGCAAGATAGGCATTCCTCCACCTTGTATCTGATTTTAGCAATATGATCACTTGGGTAGTCAATCTTCCCTGTGACAACACCAAAACTTAAATTTTTATTCACAGACACAAAATCATTGTATCAATTATGTTCATGACATTTGAAATTAATGTTCTGATATGATCAAATATGCTTTTGCATAAAAAATCTCTAGCCTAAAAGCAACGCTGAATATCAAAACAATTCCAAAAGATGTTGCATACTTGCATCTATCAAATTAACCAAAAGAATCTTCCTGACCAAATATATAAAAAAACTCCAATGATGAGTTCTTATCAATATATGTAGATAACAACATTGTAATGGCCATGAATCATCACTCAGTGGAACAAAAGTTGAGAGCAGCAAGGTCCGGGGGGTTAACCAATCAATGAGGACCCCTCTTGCACATGATCATTATTTAGTTAGACTAGCATAACAATATAATTTATGCAATGAGCGCACCATCATTTCTTATAACAGAAATTCTCCTTATTACTGTTAGATTAGTCATTGCCATAACTGTTAAATCCAGAAATGAGATTATCTATACTGATGTTTATGGTGACAATCAAATCATGACCCTCTAGAAAGTTTGCTATACTCATTTATATCTTGGAATAGTTAAATGGTTAATGGCGCAGATTTACTTTAACAAAGCTTCGGAAGCTCAATAAGTTGTTAACTCATTATTGACGATCCCAAACTCAGATTGAGAAGATGAAAACATGAAAAATCAGCATAAACTTTTTACTTTCTAATTCCTTTTTTTAGTAGGATTTATTGAGGAATTATTCATATTAAAAAGAAAGATGGATACAAAACGAGTTTGAAGTTACCTTTTATTTATCCACAAAGCAATCATTCAGCCTCAACCAGCTCAACCTTTGGACCTGATTCAGAAAATTGAACAAGGAATGAGGAATTATCACACAAGTATCAAACAGCAAACAGACTACATATCATTGTCCCATAACAAAAGTCAATAAGAAGTCTCCAATAATAAAATTTTAAGGCGAGAGCTTGATTTATTTCAAATACATCTTGGTAACTGAAAGTGCTAAAAGAACATTATATGTTTAATTCTTTCTTATTACTCCATTCACTAGTTAGTCCATAAATCAAATAGAATCACTCCATTCACTAGCTAGTACATCTTGCAATCACTCCATTTACTACCTATACCATCTTATAATCCAATCACTCCATTTACTAATACCGCTTTATAATGCAATCGCTCCATTTTACTAACCATACCACCTTATCAGGTAGTCACACTCCATATGCAAAAAGAATGATCTAGCCAAGTAAAGTCAGATTTGCAATTCCAAGGCTCTCACCCTACTGTAATAAAAGGGAAACTTCACACAACAGCACACCACAATCTATCAAATTGAGTGTTTGGATTTTCGTTGGCCAAAAACTGAGGTTTTCAAACCGACTTTCGCTCAACCAGATGATAGTGATGCTTTCGTCCAACATCAATATATAAAACCCTTTTCCTTTGAGCTAATTAACTTCTGTCTAGTGATCCAAACATCATTACATCTAAATCTCTATGTTTTTTTCGTCAATCATTACATCTAAATCTTGCAGTGCAAGATTAAAGGCACAGACCATGTTAATTTCATATTCTTCTACAAATTTCAACACCTTAAAGACACCATATGAAACCGCAATTTGAGATAAATCACATGCCCCACTAAAATAATTCATAAACCCTTGTACACTGAGCATGGAGAATTAAACCTTCACAATCACAAACAGCACACCAAACTGATCAATCTTAATCCTGCTTTGAAAAAACTAAATATATATAGTTAAACTGAAAATGAAAAACAGAATGGCCAAAGACATCCTTTCATCATTGAGAAACAAAAAATCGCAGCTTAAGTAAAAAATTACACTCCCACTCGACAATTCGCTTGACATTACTAGACTAACTACAATAGCATCACACCATTCAAACAACCAAAACAAAAACCTTTGATCAGCGAGAAATCAAAAGCCGCAACTTGAGTAAAATGACACACACAGCACTAGAGAATTCCCAAAACAAAACCCTAGAGCAATGAAAACGAAAAAGATAGAGAGAGAAAGGAACCGTGAAGAGAGGGATGACGGCCATCCTTGCCCCAACCAATGCCGCGCGTGGATTCGAGGTACTGGTTGACCAAGTGGCGGCACTTCTGGAGGTGGTTGACGCCTTCAATGCGGTAGCACCACCGGAGCTTCTCCCTGATGATCTTGGCCTTCTCGATTTGGATCCATTTCTCCCTCACGATGTGCTCCCTCATCTCCAGCATCGCCACCGGGTCCTTGTACGGATTCGCCGGATCGAAGTCGTCCGGCGGCGATTCATCGAACTCCACGAATCCCTTCTTTCTTCCCATTCTCCTTCTACTAATCACTCTCCTTCTGATAGATTGTTCGTGTTCTGCTTCTGCTTCTGCTTCTACTCGTCTTTGTCTTCGTTGGGTTTAGTTGGGCCTCTTCCTTATCTGGGCTTATAGTTGATGACGGCCCAGACTCGTGACAAATATTGACACCACCCCTTTCAGTAATCTCAATATTCTTTTTAGCCAAACGTGCTTTGTTTTCAAAATTGCATTTAAAAATCGTGGTGGTAGAGTTGATTTTGACTTTAATTGATTGTGTTAATTAATTTTAAGTAGAATTGATTATAGATAAAATTGATTTATGTTTGAAAAATTATGATAAAAAATTAATTATGAGAGAAAATCATGTTTGGATACTCTTGGCAAAATTTAGATTTGGTAGTATAAATTTAATACATAATTGATTGTGAAAAAGTAAAAACAACAAAAAGTTACTTCTCACAAAAACTAAGTTTTGCATCCAAAATCAATTATGATCTAAAATTGCTAAAAATAATTTTTTAATCAAAATAAATTTTATTCTAAGACAAACCATGATTTTGATAACAAATAAACTAAAACAAACATGCTATATATTATATAAAAAAGAAAAAAAGTAAATGAGTAGTGAATTCAGTTTATACTGTATATAATATCAAAAAAAGTAAATGAGTAGTGTTTAAACATAAAAATGTAAATTTAGTAATGTATATATAAGGGATAATTACACTTATTTTTTTGTGAAGTTTGTGCTTATTACACTTAATTTTTTGTAGAAAGGATAAGTGTAATGAATTTTAAATTTTAGGGAGTTAAGTGAAATGTTTCGAAATGAATAAATGTAACAGAACTTTAAATCTCACGAAAATTTGTGTAATATTAATAACTAAAAAGAAATAAACATAATAAGTACAAACTTCAGAGAAAAATTGATATAATTATCTCAATATATAAATATTATGAATAGTAAATTTGTAATTGGACTATATATAAAAATGATCATAATTTAAAAGTTGAGTAAAAGTAAAATAAAATTACTTTTCAATTAAACTAAAATCTAACTTGCAAAATACAAATCAAATTCACTCCACTCTTCGGCTGTCAATTTTCAATTTGCTATCTTGCTAATTAAAATTAATTTTAAGGTTAAAATATAAGCCGATTCGGTATGTTATGTGGAAATTTTAATTGAGTTTTTTATCTGTTATTTTTGTTAATTTCGTTCTTAATATTCATTTATTATTTAATTTAATCTTTTATCTCTTTTTATAGTCTGTTTAGTCACTTGTGATTACTTATAAATTTCACTTTAGTCATTTTTTATGAATTTACCAAGAATGAAATTCAAACTTTTGACCAACAATAAAATACCAAATTAAGACTATAAATAAACACGCAGGATTAAAATAATAATAAAAAATAATTAAATTGAAATATTAAATAAGCATTAAAAGCAAAATAAAAAATAAAGAAGCAAATCAAGACTTTCACAAGAATATACTAGTAGATGAACAATCATATGTTTAAACCAAAATTTTAAAAAAATGCAGGGCCAGCAATATGAGCCAATTTGCATATACAAAATTACTCAATAAAACAATCTTTACAATGTACTACGTGTCAAAAAAAAATCCAAGAGTATCCTAAGCAAAAATGGTGAAGAAAATAAAATTTCATCAATTACTAACATGAATTCTTTTTTTTTTTTATTAGCAGCTAAACTCAATTCTCTTCTGTTCAAACTCACGGAAACACATTTTTACCTATAAAAAAAATCAATTCTAACTATCTAATTAGTTTAACAAAAAAACAATTCTAACTGTGGTAAAAAAACCATTTTCTTCATCACAGATCAACCCCAACACGTGGCATCATCACAACCATTGGTATCTCAACTAGTGTTGACTGGACCCCACCCCAAGGTCAACTCCAGCTCGATTCCTCTCTCTTCAGCTGGCGCCGGCTCCACACTCTCAACGGCGCTATCATCAGCTTTCACACCAACGCTTCCGCGTTCACTCACCTCAAACACCGAGTCACGACTCACCGAACCACCCAACTCGCTCCCAGAACAACCCACCACCAACTCAACCGATTCAACATCCACCTTCATCATCGGCTTCACCGCGCTACGTTTGAACCGGCTCCTCCGCGACTTGAATCCATTAGAGCCGCACGATTTCCCACTCTTGGCCACGTGGCGAATATCAGTGGAAGGAGCCTGCTGAATCGGCTTGCCAGCAAGGACGGCTTGGACAGCGGCTTCGCAGAGGTGCCAGGAACCGGTGGAGAGCAAACCGGTAGAGCCGAAAACCGGGTTTACGAATCTGCCGCAAGCGTCGTAGAGAAGAGATTTGAAAAGGGATGGACGGAGAGGAGGAGGAGCGGCGGAGAGGAGGTTGTGGAGGGCGGCGCGGCCGTAGAATTTGGCGAGGAAGAGGGTGGCGTTGGATTGGGAGATTGGGGACTTGATCCATTGGAGGGAAGAACGAATTGGACAATTGGGGTTGCAACCTCGGCGGAGGACACGACACCCATTGCAACTGAACCGCATAATGATGTATAGAGTTATACACTTGAAATGTGGATTAGTGTGTATTGAATAGTGAAGAGTGTGTTTGATGTGTTTTTATAGTGAAATGTATATAAATAATAAATATAATTGACAAAATGATATTTAATGTTTTTAAGACATTATTTAAGAATTTAGACGTAATAAAAGATATTAAAATATATAATTTTTATATTTTCGAAAAACAAAATAATATATTTTTGTGATTATATTTTTATTTACAGTAACATTAATTATTATCCTTAAGACACTGTATTAAAATTTTAAATAATGGAGTAACAGAAAAGGAAGAGTGAGACGTGAGTGAAACGGAAGGAAGGTGCAAAGCGCAGTTGGTTTTGGGTTCCAAGAAAATGGCAGAGTGGTTTTGCATTTGTTTCGTTTTTGAATGAAATTGCAGACATGGGAGGGACCCACCTTACCTGAATCATGACTTCATGATTCATCCTTCCTAGTTTCCTGGGACTTCCGTACCGTACTAAAGTTTTTTAATTAACAAAAATTGTGTGTCCACATCTAATAATGCCCAAATGGATGCAGTTAATTTTTTTTAAATGGTATTTAGTGTTTTAAAAGAACTATTTAAAAATTTAATATAATAAAAATATATTAAAATGTGTAAATTTTTATATTCCTGACAAACGAAACAATATGTTCTTTATCAAGACTTTTTTTTTTATACATAAAACTTAAAATTATGAGTGTTGTTATAATCTTTTATTTATCAAAAATATTTTTTCATTTTATTATTAAATAAATATTAAATTAAAAATTAATATATTTTTATCTTAAAATTGTAAAAATCATTAATACATTACTCACATAATAAATAGAAAGATCTTTGATCTGTAGAGACATTTTGTAGAAAAAACTAAAATAATTGATTATATTAATTTGCATTATATATATATATATATAAAAGGAGGGGATCTGTTTATTTCAGAAGTAAGTGTTGCGATACTTATTTCGCTTATAACTCCATATAAACATCGAATTTTACTAATCCGGTCGTTGGGTCATTAGATATATCGTGATGATTATGTATACCAAATTTTAGAAAAATCGAATATTTCTAAATATGTTATTTTGTAGATGTATTTATGTATGCTTTAAAATGTCTTTTATTCATTAAATTGAAGTTGATAGATGAAAGATCAAAAAGTTTTCAAATCAAATGAAATTTTGTATAATTGATCTATATACTATGAACTTTCAATTAAACAGACAGATTGATAAATTCAATGTTTATATAGAGTTATAAAGTAGAGTAAGTGTCGCAACACTTACTTTAGTGTAAGTGTCTATATGGAGTTATAACTCAATTTTTTTTATCTTTATCTTTTTTATCTTTCACATCAAATTTTCTTATGAGTCATCTTTTAAATAAAATTGATGATTTTTTTATAAAACATTCTCAAATTTTTATAAAGTATTAATTATTTTTTTTCTATTTTCCCATATAATTAAATAATTTAACTTTTGTCCTTTTTAATTACAACCATAAAATATTTATTTAAAGAAAAATAAAATGATAAATCACTTAAAATTTAATTAAATTTACTAAATCTAACTGTTTTTCAGTTTTATTTATGGTGAAAATAGCAAATGATTGATTGGGAAAAAGGTAAGAGAAGTAGTAGAGACTGTGGGCGCCCATGGTGAGGGAGAGCTAATGGTTTTGAACGCCAATGGGCCCCACAGCTTATCCCACACGTCCTGCAACCGCGGAGTTCCCTCTCATATTGAAAAAATTATGATTTATTATACTCCTTCCGTCTTTAAATATAAGATTTTTTTTAAAAAAAAAATATACAAAAATTAAAGGGTATAATTAAATTAATTAATTATGTATTAACTTTTAAAAATACCCCTTTTTATTTTATTAAAACTCATAACTCCATTCTCTTTTCACTTAATTAATAATTTTAACTTTTTTGATATTATTAAATGTTAAGAGTATTTGAATAAACATACTTTCACTTTGGCAAAATGAGACAATATTTTTAGAGGATCTTACATTTAGAGATGGAGGAAACATAAATATTTTTGTGTTTATTTTTCTTTATTAATATTTATAAAAAGTTGTTAAAAAATTAAATTTTAAAAAATGAAAATTATATACTATTATAATTATTTTTAATTTAAATAATTTTAATATATATTTAAAAATATTGTTAACTTAGCGGTGTAAGGTCCCGTTAAGTTTATAAGAAGGACAATTCACAACGGGAGAACGCATGTTCGAATTTCACTTATGCAAAATTTTCGAGGACCGACGCCAATCACATAATAAGAACGAGATTAGTCTCATACTAAAAACCAAAAACTAACTATAAAAAGAAAACAAATGATATTTAGTGCTCTAAAGGCACTATTTAACAACCCAAATATAGTAAAAAGATATTGGAATATATAATTTTTTGTATTTTCGAGAGACGGAACAATGTGCTGTTATGATTATTTTTTTATTTCTAGTAACCTTAACTAATGTCTTTTATATCAATAAAAAAATACCCTATCTCTTTAGGCAAATGATATCTAGTGCCCTAAAGGCACTATTCAAGGAGCCAAATATAGTAAAAAGATGTTGGAAAATGTAACTTTTTATATTTTCGAGAGACAAAACAATGTGCACTTACGATTATTTTTCTATTTATAGTAACATTGACTAATATTCTTAGGACACTATATATTAAGACCCATCTCATTGGGGAATTTTTTTCCAATTCTTTCCCATTTGTTTCCGTGTCTGCTTAGTGCCTACCGATTACCCAACCAGCCAACCTTGTGTTCACACTTCACACACATTAGTCTATATATTGAGTATTCTTACTTTTTATTTTTATTTTATTTAATTTTCCCTTTATTCCCTCTCCCTTCTTGAATCATATTTCAATCCTTAACCATATCTTGTAGGTGGAAGAAAATAGAATAGAAAGAATCTATGGGAAGAAATAAATAAAGAAGAAGATTTCTTTTTGGAAGTTAATCTTTTTAATTTTAAAATTAAATAAAATAAATTATATTATTGTTTGTATTTTAATTTTAATTTTTTTTGTCTACCTATCAAATACTATTTAATTTATTTATTATAAATAAATTTTAGTATTGTTTTATATTTTTTATTATAAGTGAATTTAATTATTTTCATATTATTTAATGTAAGTGTGTCTAAAATATCCTTAGTAATTAATTGGTTAGTTAGTTTCATTTAATATGAATTTTCAGATGAAATAAAAAAAATTAATTAAAATTAGTTGCTATTTTAATATATATATATAATTAGTTATTTTTGCTTATAATAAACCTAAGATAAAATGTGATAAAAATATAATAGTCAAGAAGAGTATAGTGTTAACTTAAAAAAAAACTTCAAAAAAATAATAAAAAGAAGAGTATAATATTATAGTGTCTTGTATTTAACAGATCTGAAGCTTAATTTTTTGAAAATAAATTGAATGGCTCTTTGAATCAAAGATTTTTTTTGGGCCTCGAATTAAAAAATTATCTTCTCACATTAAAATTATAATTTCTTATATAGAAAAGGATATTTTAATCCTTACTTTTTAAACAAAATTTAGTATCAACATTATATTGGGTAAAAGGTAGATATAAAAAATTCATTAATAACATTATTTATATAATAATGTAAGTTATGTTCGTAGTACTCAAACTTTTATATGCATCTTAATAATAATAAAGTTTGTTAGGAGTTTGATTTAAATATTTGACAGCAAATTAAACAAAATATACATACACTTCTAGTTAATTTTATAATTTCTTCACTTTAAATATATATTTATTGTTTCTTTGAAACAGTGAGAAGATAGTATTGAATTATTTCTGGAAAAAATTACCAAACCAAACAGTATCGATTACAGAATGTTCCGAAAAAGAAAACTAAAAAGAATCGTTACAATGGAAAATGGAAAATTAACGACTCCAATTGCTACTGGAACTGAAATAATGAACTCTACTGATCATTCACGAACACAAGAACGATTCAACCTGAATCAATCAGAGAAGAAGAAGGGTGAAGAATGATTTCACAAAGAAAAGTAGTAATCGTGTGACACGTGTAATGCGGGACCATTAACAGATTTTGGCGCCAATTCCACATTTTGCCCTTTCATACGTGTTACATCCTTTTTCTTATAATCATCATTAATTTATATTTTTAAGGATAAAATACACATTTGCATCTTTATGTTTTGTCAAAATTATATTTTGGTTCTTTATGTTTATTTTGTCTCAATTTAGTCTTTTATGTTTGTTTTTTTGGACTAACGTTGTACTTTTCTTTAAATTCATTAGTCTAAGTTAACAGAACTGCATACACGGCACTTATATGGAATTAACGGCGTTAGTTGTCATCCCTTTCTAGACTAAAATGACAATGTTTTGAATTTTTTCTTAATCGTGCCCCTGTTAGTCTAAGTTAACAAAATTGCATACGCTTAAGAAAAAAAATCAATACGATGTCGTTTTAGTCTAGAAATGGATGATAACTAACGTCGTTAATGTCATGTAGGTATCATGTATGCAGTTCGGTTAACTAGACTAACGGATTCAAAAGTCTAACATTGGTCAAAAAACAAACGTACGGAATCAAATTGAGACAAAATAAACATAAGAGACAAAAATAGGACTTCGACAAAACATATATGACCAAATGTGTATTTTAACCTATTTTTAATTATAACATTTATATTTATAATAATATAATTTGTGCAACCTCGTCCTCAAGTGTTGGACACCACCGAAACAATTTTGGCAGGGGATTCATGCACTGGTGTTCTCTCTTTTTTCCACTAAAACAAATTGTGATATTTACAAAAAAAGAAAAGAAACAAATTGTGATGCAGAGAGTGTTGCTCTCCTACATTTTCGCTTCCCATTTCCTTCTCTCACAAATTCCAACAAAAATTTCCAAATTTATTAAATATTTAAAAATAACTATATTTGCGTTAAAAAAAAAATCCAATTGATGTTTATCTGAGTTTACTCGATTCTCTCCACACAACAAGAACATTTGATTCAATGTCAATATCATCAAGATGTGGAATTCTCTCTATTTGGTATTATTTCTCACTTTGTCATGTTTTGTTCATTCTCTAAGTGACAAAATAAAGCTTGATTAAATTCAAAGCATTGATTATACGTAATTAATATGATTGTGCTCATATGATGTAACAATGTTAGTTTTCTTTTTTCTTTTTTGGTCTTTTATAATTTCAGGTTTGAAGAGTAATTGAAAATTCTATGAAGCATATTTCCGGAAATGTTTGAAGTTTTGTGTCCCACAAAAAAATTACCAAGAAATGAATCCAGCATTTAATAATAATCACACTACAAAACCCAAAGATCTAGGCATTTCGAATGGCCATCATAATGGAATTAACTCATCTCAGAGGAAAATTCAACGTGTGTTGGAACACCCAGTTATGGGAACAGGTAATGTGAATTTCTCTGTTTTCTCTCTAAATAAATGTTTCAATGCATTTGGAAATATTGAGATATGCACCAACTTGCAATTTATTAAACTATGTGAAACGATTAGAGTAGTATTAATAAGAAAATTTGTTAACGTCGTTTAAGTCTCATATGAACTAGAGATAGAGCCAAAGTGAACTTAATAAGGCACCAAGGGGCGGAGTTTCCTATTGTTATGAGGGGGTTTTAGCCTCCTATTGAAAAAAAATTATTAATATTTATATATAATTTTTTAAAATATGAATAAAAATTATTAATATTCTAAGTAATTGATCCTTCTAAAATTTTAATCTATTAAATCTCTTATATTTAATTCCTCAAAAATTTTAAGCTAGTTCCTCCCTAACCACCCTTCCTCTTAAGAGTTTTGTGGTAGAATTAGGCTGTTGTCATATATTTGTAATATGTTATCTAAGTCTATTCAATCTTAAATCAAGCCCACTTACAAATATTTAATTATACAAACTTTATGTTCCGAATCTCTAGTCTTGAGAATGATGAGTGTGAGTTAGAGTACAAAATTGATTAGAAATAGAGCCAAGGTACATTTTTGATGTCTTGTAATATGGTATAAGATATTTTTGTGCTCTAACCCTAATTACAAAGGAGCATCATAAAGTCTCACATGAACTAGAAATAGAGTTAAAGTAGCTGTTATAAGGTTTTAAAAGCTCCTTTTTTTTTATGAATTAGCTTTTGAGATAAAGTATGATTTCTTAAAAAATATCTTTTTTACATATGTTCTTCTAATTGAAGAATATGTAACCATGAGGTGAGGTGGGATGATAACTCATGTCGTTCCTTAACCAGATGTGCAAGGATTTGATTTTTTACTGGTAAGAATAAAGTGACATTTTATTACTATCTGACAATTATTTTGTGCAAACTTATCTTCGTAAAGATAATTAGTCAATACTAAAAATGTCCTTAAAAGAGAAAAAAAAAAACAATGAATATGTTAAAGGCTTCTCAAGGCAGGGGAAGTTGGAAGTGAAACAATACACATATTATGAATATAAAACTGAATAAGTAATAATAGTTAAAACAAATAAGTCCCAAAAGATATATTTAATCATGCCCATATTATGTTTGGTTTTAGTTGGCTAAATGTGAAAGCCTTTTATATTTTGCGTATCAACAATTATAAATTTATAATTTATTTAGACACAAATTTTAATTACGTTTAACGAACAAAATAATTTTTTGACTTTCAAAAAAAAGCATTTTCACTTTTAGATAAATGTTATAGATTAAGAGTTGGACTAGAATTATAGATTAGGTCTAAAAGGAAATTAACCCAAAGTAATTAGGTTAACTATTAAGAATTTTAGAATATTTTATAAGTCTATATATGTAACAGTGAAATAGAAAGATGGAAAATAATTGAAAAAACAGAAAGATTTATAATTTATTAATGAAGGTTTCTCACCCTCAAAATTAAGAAATCATCATTTTTTATTTTCGGTTACTAAAATCAACTGTAAACAAAACATAAACATAATTCTTAAATGATGAAAATTACATTGGTAACTGTTAAGGACATCTATAGTAGTACAAAAACTGGAAAATATCTTAGATTTTAATTTATAACTCATTAGAACAATAATATAGTGTTTTTTTTTTTCTTATAAATTGTGTGTGGTACTAATTTAATTGCTATATTTTGCAGAGCCATCAACTACATTAGTAAACCAAATTGGTCACCATAAGTTCCATGAGGTGTTCCAATTGAAACATGGAAGCTATGCAGATCTTCCAGCTGCAAAAATTTCAGAACTCATGAAATCATCTTGTTTGGATGTAAACTCGTGCTCTTTCCATCACCTTCAAAGATTTACATATAGTGCTATTAATATACTTCCACTCGCCTTTTTAGACAAGTATATTAGCAAGCTACACTTTTTTTCAGTGTTCTAATTAACATGTTACGCATTTTAAAAATATTTAAAAAATTTTAAGTTATAACTCGTTAATGTACTCTGTTTTAAAAACAGTTGAAAATATATATATAATTAGTTAGTAAATAAGTTCCATGCATCACTGATATATTTCAGCATTTGTTGCTGCAGAATGCTCCCACTCAATCGCTTTTGAGTGTTGTGAATGGTATATTGGAAGAAAGTGTAGAAAGAAGAAATGGTGAAATACCCCAAGTATGTATAAATGATATATATATCATACGTACCAATAAAAATAATTAAAATTAAGTTAAAAAATATATTTGATCTCTTATATTTTATATGTCAGCGTGTGGCTTGCTTGTTGAGAAAAGTTGTCCAAGAAATTGAACGCCGCATTTCAACTCAAGCAGAACACTTAAGAACTGTATGCCAAATTGTATTATTATTACATTATTATTTTTATTATTTTCTTAATGTAATTATCTTTGTTTTAATTTCTCATTTTGTTTATTCATATAATTTGCTAATTACCCCCTGTCTTTAGCAAAACAATCTTTTTAAGGCTCGTGAAGAGAAATATAGATCAAGAATCAGTGTACTTGAGGCTCTTGCTTCTGGAACTGGGGAACAGAATGAGGTAGGTATCATAAATAGTTCTATTTAGTAGTATCATGTTAAAAATTATATAATGGATGCATTTTAAATTCCATTGCAATTTCCATGTTAGTAAAAAAAAATTCTTAAGATTAAAAACACACATTTCATCCCTTTAAACATTTATTTATTATGAATTAGTTTATATTCAAAAAATTCCTAATTTTTCTTCCCTAGAAGTATAACTTTTATTATGTTTTTCGTATTATTTGATTTTAGTCTTTATATTTAACATAATTTTTTATTTTGGTCCTAAAACATGACAATGATGACAATAGTGATTTTAATATTAGTCTCCGTACGATTTCACATACAAGAACTAAAAAATGTCGACATAAGTATAGAGACCCAAATTAATTTGTAGGGAAAGAAAGTTAGGACTTTTAACTATAAGGACAAATATGTAAACTATAGGTAAGAAATGTGTATTTTATTATTATTTTTTTTATTTACCATAAAGATCTTCAAGTAACATATTGTTGATACAAGACAGTTTCAACAATTGAAGGCAATGTTTTCTTTGCTGCCAATTCACTTTAGAGGGCATTATGAAAAAAAAAACTTTTTCTGTTTTTAAAAATAGAAAACTCTAAAATTTTTTTGACAAACAAGTTTTTAGAACACTTTTCGGGAATAATTTTCGTTTTTCAGTATTTAAAAACTAAAATTTAGAAACATCTAAAACTTGTTTCTATTTTTAGTTTTTTAAATTTACATATAAATTTGTATTGAAAACTCCTTTAACTTTTCTTAAAAACTGTTTCAAACGAGTCATTGGTTTTTTTTTAAAAAATTATTTTTATTTGTTCAAGTTGTGGTCTCTTTGGCCTTAAATGCAGATCAAAGTGGAAGAAAAGAATATAAATGGCTCAATACAGAATGAGAAGCCTAAAGAAGAGGAAAAGAAGGAAAATGACAGAGAAGTTTTTAAAATGACAAAAGAGTTGGATGACAAAAATGTGGAAATTTCAACATTGAAGCAAGAACTAGAAAAAATGAAAAAAACATATGAACAACAATGCTCACAGTTAGAAGCAAATGCTAAGGAAATTGAAAAGATGAAAAAGGAAGAAAAGAATATAAACAATTTAATACAAATACATACTGAGAAGAATATAGAGGAGGAAAAGGAGGAAAATGACAAAGAATTCATTAAAATGACTAAAGAATTGAAAGATAAAAATATGGAAATTTCAACATTGAAGCAAGAATTTGAAACAATGAAAAAAACATATGAAGTTAAATGCTCAAATTTAGAAACAAATGTTAATGATGCTAAAGGAGAATTAAACCAGAAATTAGAAGAATATGAGATTTTGGTGGAAAACATAAGGAATAAGGAAAAGAAGGAAAATGACAAAGAATTCCTTAAAATGACTAAAGAATTGGAAGACAAGAATATGGAAATTTCAACATTGAAGACAGAATTTGAAACAGTGAAAAAAACATATGAAATTCAATGCTCAAATTTAGAAGCAAATCTTAATGATACTAAAGAAGAATTAAACCAGAAAATAGAAGAATATGAGCATTTGGTGGAAAACTTAAGGAATAAGATTAAAGAGACTGAAGCATCTGCAGAGTCAAGATATCAGAAATGGGCTATAAAAGAGAACCAAATACAGAAAGCTGTGAAGTTTCAGTTTAGTTCCATACAGGTAAATTTACATAAAGGTTTATATCAATCTTTTATAGTTGTAAATGGTAAATATTAATATTTCTTCTGAATTTTCAAATGTACAGAAATTGAAATTGTCTTGGGAATCAATTAGGCAAGATGTTATGAAAGGGCAAATTATTTATGCAGAGGAATGTAATCGGTTAGGTATGCCTTGTTAATACATGTCACTCTTTTTTCTTAGTAAACTTTTAAATCAGTCTTCGAAACTATAAGGGTCGAACATTATAGATCCTAAGATCATAAAAAATCTTAATAAATAGTTGAGTACTTAAAATAATATTCATTTTAGTTGTTTTTCATTTAATTTCAAAATGAATGTCGTTTTGCAAAATCCTGAACTAATTTGAGATTTTTAAAATGTCAGAAATTATAATGTCTGATCTTACGACCTCAATGATTGATTTGGGGGTTTTACTGTTATTATCCTTTCACCTCTTTATTTTTTGAAAAGGGTAAGTTCTAATGATTGTACCATAAATTCTTCAGGAGTAAATCTTAAATCACTAGTAGAGGCAGCTGAGAATTATCAAACAGTTCTTACAGAAAATAGGAAACTGTTTAATGAAATCCAAGAACTAAAAGGTATCATTATTTTTATGTTTATCTAATAGAATATCAATGTAGGTGTATTATTGTGAGTTACCATAAAATTTTGTTTGGAACAGGAAATATCAGAGTATATTGTAGAATTAGACCATTTCTTCCAGGACATAAGGAAAAACAAACTATTGTGGAACACATTGGTGAAACAGAATTGGTTGTGGCAAATCCTTCCAAACAAGGGAAAGAAGCCCTTAAAACATTTAAGTTTAACAAGGTCTTTAGTCCAGCCTCAACTCAAGGTTTATTTCTACATGCTTATTATTGTACCATTTAGCTTTAAACAGATTAACTTTTCCTCATCATGATTATACTTGGGATAAAATATGTTTTTGTTCCTTTAAAATATCATGAAATTTGTTATTTAATCTCTTGTTTATAAAAATTCTAAATTTAGTGTTTGCGAAAGTTAAAAAGTTTATGTTTAGTCTCTACATTTGTATTTAACTACCTTTGATCGTTAAGTGATGAAGCGATATATCAGATAATATGTCATATCATCACTTAATATGGAAAATTAATATAATATAGATGGAGGGACTAAACAGCAAAATTTAAACTTTTACAAGGACCAAATCCAAAGTTTATAAAAATAGAGACTAAATGAAATACAAAATGACACTTTGCGCACCATACATAAAACGAAAATTAATTTCTGAGTGTGCAACAAAATGGAAGTTAATTCTGTTTTGCTGATTTATCATACTGGATATTAGTTTTTCTGAGCGAATGTGTGGTGGGTCAAAAAATGCGTGTGGTGTGCATAGTACCAACCTGAAATAATCAAGATTTTCAAAAACTAAAAACATATTTTATCCTTATATTTGCATATGAGGACTCCAGTTTCTTGTAATTGGAATGTTTTAAGCCAATGATATGCTAATTTTGAATGATTTGAATGATGATGTAGCTGAGGTATACACTGACATACAAGGCTTTATAAGATCAGTACTTGATGGGTACAATGTTTGTATATTTGCTTATGGCCAGACTGGTTCAGGAAAAACTTACACAATGGTATATAACCCTTTTATGCAAACTATTTCATATATTATATAATATAAATCATGTTAATTAGAGGAACACCCTATTATTATTTATTAAAAATTCCTGTTTTGTTTTTTTGCAGAGTGGTCCAAATAATCCCACAGATGAGACTGTTGGTGTTAACTACAGAGCTCTGAATGACCTGTTTAGCATATCCACAAGTAGAAAAAGCTCCATAACCTATGAAATTGGAGTTCAAATAATTGAGATATATAATGAACAAGTGAGAGATTTGTTATCATCTGATGCTGCTTCAAAAAAATATCCTTTTTCAACAGCCCTGCATAGTTAGTTTCTAGCATTTTGTTCCTTCTTGAATTTTATTAAAATGTTTAATTACAGTTTTGGTCCTCTAGAAATAATTAATGTGTGATTTCACTCCTCTAAATTATTTTTAGTGTTTTTTAGTCCCTTATATTGTTTTTCTCGAATTCTAATGAATTAATAGCCTTTTATAAGCCTTATTAATATCAATTGTATTATGATTATGAGTTATATAACCTATGATTTCCTTGATTTGCTTACACTTGGGATATTGAACCATTCTCAACCAAATGGATTAGCAGTACCTGATGCTACCATGCAGCCAGTGAAATCAACTTCAGATGTCATAAAACTAATGGACATTGGTCTTAAAAATAGAGCCAAGGGTTCTACTGCCATGAATGAAAGAAGTAGTCGTTCTCACAGGTATGTTCTTTTCCCTTTTCGAACAAACCATCACTTTAATCAGTCCGGGACTAAAATAAAATTTTTCAAAAGATTAGAACTAATGTGATGGTGTACTCTTCGTTTTCTCTGACAATTCAACATTGAGACCTTTCTTTCTAGCATGATGATGAGTTTGAATGAATTTTTTTATTTTTATATTTTACAGTGTGGTCTCAATTCATGTTCGTGGGGTGGATAATAAATCTGGATCTTCACTTTTTGGAAATCTTCATTTGGTAGATTTGGCTGGAAGTGAAAGAGTGGATAGATCTGAAGTAACAGGAGATAGACTTAAGGAAGCACAACATATTAACAAGTCACTTTCTGCTCTTGGAGATGTCATTTTCTCTCTTGCTCAAAAAAGTGCACATGTGCCATATAGAAATAGCAAGCTTACTCAACTTCTACAAACATCTCTTGGTAAAATCATTTATAATTATATGAATTTCTCTTAAAATTTGTGCTTATTATACAATTTGAAATAGAGTTTACGTATAATCACAGGCTAAAATAACGATAGATGTAATTAAAAAGACTAAGTGCATGTTTGTTTTGGATTTTGATTCAGTCAAAATCACTTTTGACTAAAGCTAAAATTATTTACACTATTGAATTATTTTGGTTTTTGTGTATCAATAATTTCAACCATTAATTTTTGTCTCAATTTATGTGTTTTTTATTTCTTATTCTACTAAAATCTAAACCAAATATACCTTGAAATAATGGTTTACTTTTATTTTAGTATGTTTTCTTTTAAGATTTTATTGGGATTCTCTTGTTAATTCTTTTTTTTTACTTTACTGCACAGGTGGTCAAGCAAAGACATTAATGATGGTTCAGATTAATTCAGACACAAAATCTTATTCTGAATCTCTAAGTACTTTGAAATTTGCTGAGAGGGTTTCAGGAGTTGAGTTAGGAGCTGCAAGAAGCTCCAAAGAGGGTAGAGATGTCAGAGAATTGATGGAACAGGTGCTTACCTTCATTAAATTTGCTATCTTACACTAGTGTGTGTTTGGAGTGAACCTAGATTTATTGGATTTATAAGCTTAAAGAAAGTTATGTTCATGTTTGATCCCGTTTGAACGTTAAAATTTTTTTTTCTAAAGTGATTTTGATTTTTAGTCAAACATGTTTTAATGTAATTTTTACTGTTTGAATGTAATTTTGAGACTAAAATCACATTGGAAACACGAAAACAAATACCCTTATCAATGTGAGTAAACCTTAATTTAGTCTTTGAGAATGTAGTGATCGGACATTTTAGTTCTTAAAATTTTAAAATCCCTATATTAGCCATTTTTAACCTTTGAAATTGCAGTGATAAAACATTTTAGGGTATGTTTAGGTATTTTTTGGTGCAGCATATGTTAGATTGTTTGATTTTACACTTATATCTTTTAACAAAGAAAAAAACATTTGGTCCTTCGGCTATAAATTGGACATTGTTTCAAAAAGCTTAAACATCATTCTCACAGCTAAAAATTATCTTAAATGTCGTTTCTCATCGCAAATATACCTAAATAAAAACTTATTATGTTTTAGTCAATCGATTATTTTTCGCAACTAATTTTCACAGCTAATTCAAACACGTCCTAAATATTTTTTTACTTAATTTTTTTAATGTTGTTTTGATAGCTTAAAAGATTAAAATGAACATGGTTTTGCAAACTAGGAGATAGATTTTGAGTTTAATCTTTTATAAATGTTTCAAAAGCATTTCAATTGGAGATTTTTGTATTGTACTTCTAGTATACTGTATATTATCATTCTTAGACCATCATTTGAAAATATTTTGTGTTCATGCTAGAAAGGACAAATGCATATTATTATGTTGTTTAATTTTTTTCTACTTGAACTTGCAGGTGGCTTCTCTTAAGGACACTATTTTAACAAAAGATGAGGAAATTGAAAGGTTACAATTACTCAAGGATTTGAAAAATGTTCATCCTAGTGCCACTTCTGAGTAGCTTCAATTTTCTCTATCTCCAATAATAATGAGGTAAAGATCTTATTTTTCCATTCAAAGATTTCACTTGCAAGTATATATTCTTAAGAGAAACCACAAAATTATAAAATGAAAATAATTGAAATTTTTCAATATCTATGATGGTTATATAAATGTTTCAACTTTCTTCACAAATTTTTATTTCAGGTATATTAAAGCAACTACGAAATTGGTCACATTGTAGCTCCAAAACCGTGTTGGCATACTAGGAGGAAATAATTGAAATTTCAGTCACAAATTGTTAACAATTTTTTATGTATATAAAGTACACATTCATTTATGTAAATATGATCCTATGATTATTCTTTTCTAACCCTTTATTCTTAGTCATGTAACAATTTTTGTTTTTTTTTTATAAAAAGTCATGTAACAATTTTGTGGATATGGTAGCCAGATTTGACTTTGTTACATTCATTTTCTTTTTAATTAGTTCGAAGGTGAATATAATGTTTAATGTTTGAATTTATGGCAAACACTAACCAGGCCAGAGTACTAGTTAAGAAAAAACAAAAACAGAGTAGGCATTGTTGTTTGAAAGATATTTATTATATAAAAAATAAAAAATATAAGTTATTATTTATTTTTGAGTAAAGATTGTTTTTAGTTCCTATAAAATACGTTATTTTTTAATTTACTCCTTATAAAAGTTTTTTTTTTCATTTTAGTCTTTTTTTATAATTTTTATTTTTTAATCTCTGTCGAGTTAAACTTTTAGATTATACGAAATTTTATAGAAATTTAGAAGGAATTAAATTCTTGAACTCTTACTGATCAATAATTTTATGATGAATTGATTGTAGTCAAGTTCTTAGTAAAGCACAAAATTGACTATTAAAAACTTTAAAATACAATTTATAAAAAATTAATGAAAAAACACAAAACAAAAAAAATCCTTTCATTTATAAAAAACAAGTTTAAAAATAATATATTTTATAGGAACTAAAAACATATATCACTCATTAATTTTTTTATAACCAAAAAAAATCAAAGAAATATATATTCAATAGTATTAAAAAAGAAATACATATAAGACAAAATTATCATTATTTTAGAAAAGTGCATAGTAAGTAAAAGAGCTAGATTTTTATGGCTACGTGTATTTATTGAACACAAGTCAAAATAGCTGTTTGTTTCGACTTTCCATGTTCTTTTGTGAGAAAAAATAAATTTATTTCTTCACATGACTCTGTTTAAATAGTGATATTTGTTATAATTTATCCACGTCATGTAATTTGTTTCCGGCTGGTAGTAGTAATTGCTTTCTTAGAAGCAACAAAACGTTTAAAAGCAGAGAAAAATACACATTTGACATTTCTATAATTAAGCTGACCTATCATTATCAGTAATTCAGTATCATAATTGATCATAAAAAATGTTAATAATCATTCTTTCTAATATTATTGTTTTTTATATTCTTGTTTCTAATAATTTAATATTCATATTATATTTGACATTTTTATCCGTTCATGTTCATTTTTATCTAGTTAGAGAGATTTTTTTTTATTTATCCGTTCACTTCTGTTTTTAAGTTTAATATTAATTGTATTTTTATCTATTTTATTTTTATGTTCAATTGGATATTAATTAATATTTCATTAATAAATTAATAAAACAATAAGAGATAAAAGGTAATATAAAGTATTTAAAATTATTTTGGTAAAAATAAGAGTAATGATTACATTTCTTAATAAGCGTATTTTACTTTTAAGTTGACAGATAAATAAAAAGAAAAAGAGCACCTTTAATAAGAACAAACAAGGGTATGTTTGTTTTAAATTTTGTTTTGATCAAAATCACTTTTAGCTAAAACTAAAAATATTTATTTTTATTAAATAACCTTAATTTTTATTCATTAATAATCTTAATCATTGATATTTATTTTGATTTGTATGTTTTTTAGTTCTCATTTCATTAAAATCTGAACTAAACACAGAGCAAAAAAATAAAAAATAAATACATCATAAAAACTATCAAAATGTTTTATAAAAAAAGTTTCTAAAACCTTTTAAAAAGTGTCTTTTTAATAAGGAACGAAAGGAGAAGTTTTTAGGTTCATAAGTTATAGCACAAACTTGAATTTTTTTTGGCAAAATCTCTATCATAGTTAACATCTAGCAGCAGCATCTCGACCGTTAATTAATTTATACCCATAATCCGAGAATAAGAAAAAAATGATCAACGGTTTAAATTTAAACTAAAGAGAATACTTTGTTAGAGACGCATTAAGAGGATCTGAATTTGTTGTAACACTAGAAAAAACACATGTTACTAAAGGAGGAGAAAGTCCCACGCAACTGCCTAATAATGTTGTATCATATTCATAATTATTCATATTCATATATCAACCATCAACTACCAAACAAACACTTAACACCACCCTTCATGTTAGCCACTCCTTAACCACTTCCCTTCCCAACAAAAAAAACACACCTTTCTCCTTTTTTTCATTTCTTTTGTTTCTTAACTCTAGTTAGAAGTCCTATATCAGCTAGTAATATAATTATTGTTGATTTTATAAGGGTGTAGTAATTCTCATCCTACAAGTTAGCTTTTGTGAGTGAGTTAGGCTCAAACTCAAATTGTAAGATGTTATCAGAGCCTATCCTATATCTGTTTGTTGTTGGGTGTTTATTAATTCTGTATTGTTGGACCATCAGTTGTTGAGTTTATAAAGGTGTAACAATTATCAGTACTCCATTCGTTTTATACTATGAAACACACACAATGTCTAAAAGGAATCTTATATTATGAAACAGAAGTAGTATTTTATTATGTTAGAATGATATTATTACCACTCCAAAATATTTATTATTATTTTTATTAAATTATTTTAGTAAAAATTATATGTTAATATTTCAATGGTAATTAAAAATACATTTTAAATTTAAAAATAATTTTCTTAAAAAAGACTAATAATAAATATTTTAAAGTGACAATAATCTTAATCTATTTATTATTATTATATAATATAATAATATAATATACCCCACATTCTCTCTGACTTACCTATCCACATCCCACACACATTGCCCACGCTGACTATTATTTTTGCCACCACCCTCACCTTCACAATATTCCAGTCATACCCTTTCACTCCATCAAATGGTTATCTTCAATTTGATTTCTTAGTGCTTACAATTAACATCATACAGATTAAGATGTATACCATCTTTTATAGATTAAAAATTCAAAAATTAATAAACATATTCCAGATTAATAGTTTGAAAAAAACAGGGCCAATCTAACTAATTTTGAAGTCTAAAGTAAATTTTTTTGTGATGAGATCTTTTCAATGATAAATAATAAATATTTTAAAATTAATAAAATTATTTTATAATTAAAATATGCATTTTATTTGAGTGATAAAGATGTTTTATAAAAAATAGATTTATTTTTTTATGTCATGAAATATTTAAATATTTTCTAAAATAAAAAAATATAAAAAAATATAATAAAAATATGTGATTTTTTTTTGGCTTAAAATAAAAGTTTGATTGACATTACTCTTTGAACGACCCCAGAAAAAAAATTGATACTCTCTCGGTTTTTAATTATAAGCAAAAAAATATCTACCTCATACCCTTTAAGAAAATTAGTTGGTCTCATTTAATTTTCTTAAAACTATCTAAAAAACAATGGATTTTTCTATAATGCCCTTTGTCATGTTATATTTTCTCCACTTTACAACCACTACAATTAATAAGTGAATGAATTAAGTAGAGGATAATTTAGATAAATTTTCATTAAATATAAGTGAAATTAATTAAATTTACTTATAAAAAATAATATAAGAGTTTCCAAAAATTTGCTTATATTCAAGATGCGGCCAGATTCTTTCGCATGTTAAAAAGTTAATGGCCATAATTAATACTTTTCTCTAACTAATTTTTTTTTCTTAAATATGTTTTTTTTCCTTTTCGTGAGAAATTATTTTTAATTTTTAAACTTTAAAATGTCAATTTTTAATGTCTAAACTTTTAAAAAAATTTAATTTTAATCCTTCCGTATATTTTTTTTAATGACGTGACCAACTAATCTACTTATAAATGGACCTAATATAATATTCTTAGTTTGTTACGTTATCGAAAAATATACAAAAAAACTAAAAATGAATTTAATAAAATACTCTTATTTTGTTACATTATCGAAAAATATACAAAAAAGTTAAAAATAAATTTTTAAAAGTTTAAGAACTAAAAATTAACCTTAATCATTAAATTAATCTTAAAATTTTTTGTTTTATTTCAATTCAGTCCGTTTTTATTAAATCCATTAAATAATTAACAAAAATATTCAAAAACATTGTTTTAAAGTATGGTTTAAGCACAAACAATGTCATTTACGTCATTTTAACGTTATTTTCATAGTTTTTTTTAAGTTATTTAACAAAATTGAAAAGAAAATAAAACTTACAAAATCAATTTAAAACTTTTATTAATTAAAGAAAAAAAATTAGATGGTTAAAAATAATACTTTGTGTACTATCTATCCAATGAATCGAAGAGACAAATATTAAAAATAAAATGATATTTTTGATCACTTAACTCTTTCAGCATATTCACTTTAATCTTTTAACTTTTTTTTTTGACTTATTTTAGTCCCTTAACTTCTATGTTTGGTTTGTTTTGGTCTCTGTCGCGAGATTCTGAGTTGCACTCCCTCTCATGTGGTAACGTTTTGGATTCACGTAGGAGAGATCTGATAACATCCTTGACGGACTTAACGTCAAGAATCAAAACGAACCAAACATAGAAGTTAAAGGACCAAAATGAATCAAAAAAATTAAGGGACCAAAGTGAATTTATACAAAGAGTTAAGAGACCAAAGATATCATTTTGCCAATATTAAGCATAAGCCCTCCAAATCTGACCATAACATGTCTGTGAAGCTTCCTAAGATTCTCCTAAAACAGAAATATTTACATTTCTTTATTATTTCTTTCTCATTGGACTGCACAGCACAATGCTTAGTGGATGCCAATAACATCAAGACTATAGATTATAATATTCAATAATACCATATAATGTAAGAATATAAACAATAGTATTTCTTTGATATTATCAAATAGGCAACACCTGCAAACAGGGGCACCCACAAAAAAATATTATATTTTACAAGATTCCCAAAGATTAATTCCTCAATTTCCTCCACAATACAATTACAAAAGGAGGATTCTGAGTTTCAAAATACAATATGACAGTTACAGAATGAAACTCACATTAAAGTTTCAATCTAAAGACCCCAATAAAACCTAACAAGAGAGAAGAAGAAAAAAGAACAAGATTTTTCTCACTTGCCCTTTTTTTTTCCCTTATGAGTCCTCCTTTTATTCTTCAAAAAGGAAAACCAAAAAAGAAAATTCTCACCATCTCAATTATACAACATGACACCTTAAACTCATGAACAATAACAACTTCTTAGATAAGACCAGTTTATATACATATAATACATTGAAGAATTAAGATTAGCTCCTCTGTCCCAAAAATCTCCTGTTTTCCTCTGCTCCAACAAATCAAAGTTTTAATCTGTTCTTTCTTTATTTTCTTTTTCTTTGTTTGAAATGAATTAAGCAACAGCAGAAATGCTGCGATTGCGCCTATCCCTGCTGAGGCAATCAAAACCTTCGATCCTCACCGCAGCTGGGGTGTGGCCGAATTTCATGCGGACACAGCTTCGAGCTGAGGAGGACGGCGAAGAGGGCGCCATGGAAAATGCACCCACATTTCCATTACCAAATTGTTCATCTTGGATCACAGGGTTTGAAGCCCTGCTAGGTGGAGATCCACAGAAAAATGGTGGGGATGAAGCCACTTGGACTCCAGATCTTTCGGGATAATAACTTCCCTGCAAAATTGAAGCAATCTTTGATTAGATTAAGATATTTAAATCAACAGAAACAATAACCAATCGTTGGAGTTGTACTATGTTAGGATTTCTATTAGAGCAATTAAACTGACTTTCATCTTCGTGTAACGATGAGCCATGATATTTAGAATACGAGAAGAAATTCAATAAAGTCAAAGGAAAAATGATTTTAATATGGCGTCGAACTAAAATATCACTTTCTTTCATAAGCCAATTTAACACAAATTCAATCTTGTCAATGGAAATCCAAAGATCTCCATGCCAAAACTATCATCATCATTAATCATCACCAAAAATTTGTTTCATCTTTGAGGAATCATTTGAACAAACCAACTTTTTACAAATGTTTTTTCAAGGAAGATCCTAGGGGGCAATTTTTTATTTTTTTTAAAAGAAATTTACAACATGAAGAATTGAAGATTAAGATAGAAAATTACCTTGGGGAGAATGATGTCCAGAAGCTCAGCCCCAACTCCTGAATCTTCGATCTCTGATTGGTAGCTGATTTTATGACAGAATGAATAAATAAATAAGTCAGATTTTTCATAAATTTATTCAATAAAATAACAAAAAAAAATGAATTTTGAAGGGAAAATAAGAGAGAGAATTGGGAAAGTACTTGAAAATGGGTGGCCTCAAGGGTTTGATTTGATTATCAAAGGAAGAATGATTCAAAAGACCCAATCGACGAGGTTTAGGACAAACCACTGATTCCATCCTCATCTCCTCGCAGCTTTTGAAGGTGTTCTTCTGTTGGAACCCACAGTGATTCATCTTTTCCCTTTTTTTTCTTTCTACCCCTAAAAACCAGAGATCTTCACGAGGAACACCTGCAACAACAACCAGAAAAGGAAACCAAAAAAAAAATCATTTTTTTATTCTTTTTTCATAGAATTCGCTTGGTTGCTGAGGAATCTGAACAAAATTGAACCAAATCTAACGAAACCCTGAACCGAGAAAATACAGAGAAAGAAACCCTTTTGCTCAAAGTTTTCATTTTTCCTTTTTTCTTCCCAACCCACAAAAGTTCATAATTTGAGAAAGACCCGTTTCTTCAAAGCTTATTCAGCGAACAGAGAAACCCAAAAAGATTTAAAATTTCAGAGCTAAGTTTCCAAATCTATGCAAAAATAGAACCTTTTTTTTATTTCTAGAGAGAGAAAGAGAAAGTTACCTGAGCTGCCTCAGAGGTTCCTCTGAGAGGAGAAAAGAAAGAAACTGGAACACAAAAAAGAATTAATTTATCAGAGGAACAAAGGAGGAAGGAGAGAGGAGATAAAGAGGGTTAGCTGGGTATTCATAGAGAGGAGAAAGTGATGACCAAAGAAAACAAAAAAACAAAAAAAAAATGGAAAGGTAAGAATGTTAGGATAGAAGAGGGTGCAGGTATGATAACATGAGACCGCACTTGTGGACCGTGGGATGGATGATTAAGACATGGGTGGTGGAAAAGAGTGGAAGGTGGAGAATTTATTTATTGGAGTGACGCAGAGAAAGAGATAAACGATGAGATTCAGATCTGATTTGATCTGATCCAAAGGGAAAAAGGAAAGTGACAAGAAAATGTTGTGTTGTGTTTTCTCTGTTTTGACCTTCAACCATTCTATGTCCTCTTCTTGTACGCTTCACATAACATATGCTCTTTCCTAAACCCTGTTAGCTCTGGTTAATTCGTTTTGTAGAGTTTTTATTTTTATTTTTTAATTCCGTATAAATTTGGAGAAATTGTACAACTTTCACTTAACTTAGCTCTCATCATACTCAAATGATGTTGTATAATAATGTAATTCAATTAGTGAGCGTATGAAAACATGCATATGTTAGTTATAAGATTTGATTTTTGGTTATACTAAACTCAAAAAAATATTTTGATCATGCTTATTTACTATTATATTATTTCATGTATGTAAAGATTATGCTTATTTAGGAAATTATATTTATCTCTTTGTAAAGGGAGTTGTTATAACAGATCAATATTACCTTGTGAGAAGTAGGTGTTATATATAAAGGAGGTTACTTCAAGAGACTAATAAATCTTAGAGAGGGAGGTATAATTCACAAATATATTAAGGGAGTTAGTATAATCTTTCATATAAGTTTTGTTTCTAAAAAGTGTTAAAATTAATTTAGGTTTGTATTTTTTTTATCTCATGCATTTTATTAAAGATAATAACAACCACCAGTGCCGTCAAAATCTATTTTTAAAATTTTAATTAAATTATAGTATTTCTTTTGGATAAGCAAGAATTTATTTAAGAAAAAGTACAAATTGTATTCAAATTATAAGTAAAATTCGAGCATAGGAAAACAAACCGAAAACAACATCATACCGAAAACAGATGTGGCAACGCCTAACAAAGCTGAAGAGTACTGAAGAAAATAAAAATCAACCAGAACTACATTTCCAAACATGCCGACGGTAACATGCTCCATGGCACAAAAGGATGAACGAAAGAATCATCATTAGCTATCAACTATAACCATGAGTGTAGCAAAATCTTATAAAAAATGGCGTCAAAATCATATGTTTCCGACTTGAAGACGACATTATTGCGACAAAGCCATATACCCCAAATTGTAGCAAACCAGACAACAAACCACCATTTCCTGCAATTTGAAGAGCAAGAAGGCAATCCATCAACCACCAAAAACGACCTCTTGCACTCGAGAGGCAAGACCGAATGAACACCCATCCAACGCAGCACTCTAGTCCATAGTAACGAAGAAACACGACGGCAGAAGAAAATAAGATTCGGAGTCTCAGTAAAGCAATTACATAGAGGAATAGAATTATCCTCCAGAATCAAACTCCTCCGAATGAGATTGCTCCTACACGGCACCCGTTGATGGGATAACTTCCAAGCAAAAGTAATGACTTTCAAAGGAACTAGATTATTCCAAAAGCGCTTGTAAAAAGGATCTGTGGATGAATTGCACACCACCTTATAGGCTGATTTTACCGAATACATTCCGGAGGACTATGTTTGCCAAGACCATGAATCGACTTTGTTTTCTTGTAAAACAACTTGACCAAGATCTTGCAACAACTTATGCATCCAAGACACCTCCCTTTCGAAGAGTGACTGACACCAAAACAAATTCTAGACCCAAATCCCATCCTTCTACTCCCCCGCCTCACTCACCAAAATGTTTTTGTTAACTGTTAAATTGTACAACCTAGCATAAGCTTGACAAAGGGGAATATCAAGCAACCGCCTATCATGCCAAAAAGATGTTAACCCACCCTTCTCCACCCTCCGACGCATATTACTACCAAACCATCCTACAGAACAATCAAAATCCCCAAAAGTGTCACACAAATCCTTCCACCACCGTGTATGATTTGTTCCCCACCTTGAAGTTTAGACACTCCCTCTCCATACTTTGAAACAAGAATCCTAACCCAAAAAGAGTGACGCTCATGCAATAACCACCAAACCCACTTTCCCAGCAAAGAAATATTGAACAACTCAAAATTTCTAACCCCTAAAACCCCCCATCCTCCTTGGCCTTACAAATAACCTCCCACTTAACCCAATTTATTTTTTGACGATTCTCACACCCACCCAAAAAGAAAGTGCGAAGTAAAGAATTAAGAAAACGAATGATACGTTTGGGAGCCTTGAAAAAGGAAAGATAGTAGATCGTAAGGACGAGAGAACAGATTCAATAAGAACCAATCTACCACCACACGAGAGGGACTTTGAGCACCCAGACGACAACCTCTTTTTAACATAGGAAATCACAAATTCCCAAGACGACAACCTATTTATATATAATAAATATATAATTAAATTATATATATAAAACAATATAGTATTAAATAATAATAATAATAATAATAATTTTTTGTAACTACCAATTAAAATAAATTGCATACTGAAATACTAAAACGACAACGTTTAACTTATGAGAGAAATTCTTCAATCTGCAATAAGTATTGAGTCTTTATTGGCTTATTGCTGAGTCCCTTCTAGCTGCAAACCCACACTGTCCCTGTCCCTATCCTTGAGTCCCTTTTAACCGCAAAAAACCCTAGAGAATAGGGAGCGCCATGCGACCACCTAGCAACCCCCGAGCAGCCACTAGCATCCAGCATCTAGTGTCGATGACGGTGTCGGTCCAACGTCCAGCACCGAAGTAGTTCGATTTTGAGGTTAACACATGGTTTTTCTTTTTGTTCCTACTTGAACATTTATTTTCTAGAAAGTTATCTTGTTCCAAGAGTGTAGTTGTATGAAACCAATCTTAATGCTTTTATTGGTGTGGTTCTAGTTACAAATTTTTTTCTGGGTAGGTTAAGAACATTGAAAATGTTCTATTACGATATTCTTTGTCTTTGAATGCTTTGTAAATTACAAAGCTACTAGATTTTTTATTTGTTTTTTATTTTCCATTATGTCTTCTTCTTTTGTCAATTATGAAACTATAATTTTTTTTTAAGCAAAAGAAAGTTAATTATTTGATACTTGTAATTAGGGGTGAGAATGGACGACGTCAGGCCAAGTCTAGCCTATTATACTGTCAAAGACCAAACATTAAGGCTAAGCATGGCCTTTTTATAGGTCTATTTAGCATGAAAGCATGTTTACATGCCTCTTTATTCACAAGCCATATAATAGACCAACATATCATTGAATTCTGACTCTTTAAAGAGGTCAAAAGGACAAAAAGCCTTGCAAAAAAACAATAATCCACAATACAAAATCACCACTGATTAAGTTTATCAGAATTTAACTTGCTACAAGTTGAAAAAATGGTTCCAATCAAGTTTCAAATTATTATATGAATACAGTAAAATGAAGAAATCTAGGTTTAAAATACAGGTTACTCTCACAATTACAATAAAGTATTTGCAGCAAGTTGGTAACAACAAGAGCAGAAAGTAATTCTTCATGTTGTCGAGAAAGAAAATATTATAAGGAAACAATTCTTATTGATTATTGGATAAATTAAAATGCAGAAGGCATAAGAACGAACCTATGGTGGACTTGGTAGCAATTCGATGAAGAACATACCAAAAGGAGGCGGTGGAGGGTCGATGGAGGTCGACAGCGATGGGTGATGAGAATCCACAGCGAGACAACAGCGACGACGGCAACGAGGAAGAGCGTTTTCGAGGAAGCAATGAGGAGGAGGCTAGGGTTCTATTGTTTAGTGTTCTTTATTCAGTGTATGAATGAGAAATAAATTTAATTTTCTTTTTTATGTAATGTAATTTTTTAAGTAATTGGGTTGGGCTTCTAATTTTTGTATATAAACTTTTTATATATTATTAATTTCTTACAGGCTAGCCCAACAGGCTAATAAGGTTTTTTGTTAAGTCTGAGTCCAGTCTAATTAAGTAAAAAGTTTTTTTTTAGCCTAGGCTTGGCTCAAATAATAAAAAGGTTTGGCTAGGCCAGGCCTTATACGGGCCAGGCCGCGGGCCCTGACAGACCACTTGGCCTATTCCAACCCTTACTTGTAATGCATGAGTTTATTATTATGTAGCCTTTTAGATAGGCTTTTAAGCCAGGCCAGACTCAAGTTTAGGCCAGGCTTGGGCCTTAAAAATGTTTCTTATCAAGCAGACTTTGGTCGTTAATTTTAAAATCAGGCATGGCATGTTTACGCAAAGCCTGACGTAGCCTGACCCATTTTCACCCCTACTCACACCTGTGTGAATGCAGACTTAGCGCAACAACATAAAAAGTTAGATTATAAGATAATAGGGGAAAATATTATGGAGTTAATTAAGTTGAAGTCTTACACACTAGTGAAACTATTACAAGCTACAATACAAAGGACATTCCAGTACAATTTATCATATAAGAAAGCTTGGATAGGGAAATGTGATTTCCTTGAGAGGATCCACGACAATTAGGATAGAAGCTATGGTGAGCTCCCACAATGGTTCAACTTGATGCAATCTAAGGTGGAAGGATCTATTGTGGAGTGTGGTCTTTTAGGTAGTCATCATCCATCAGTACGAATTTTTGGCCGAGTCTTTTGGAGCTTCAAACCATGTATTAATGCCTTTCGTTTTCGCAAGCCAATTATTCAGGTTGATGGGACTTTTCTTTATGGGAAATATAAAGCAACATTATTAGTGGCATCTATATAAGAAGGAAATATTAAGATAATTCATCTTGCATATGCAGTTGTGGAAGGTGAGACTGAGGAGGCATGGGCATGATTTTTGAGGCACGTCAGAAGTCATGTAGCAAAAGGGAGGGAGATTAGTCTCATATATGATAGAAGCACTGGACTTAGGGACGCATTAAAGGACCTTAGTGTCGACATGCAACCTCCAATGGCTCAACACTACTACGTTTGAGGCATGTCGTCAATAACTAGAACAAGGATTTCAAAAATACCAACATAAAAAAGTCCATATATAGTGCAGTTATTTTGTTAATAATTAAATCATTAAATTCTTATAATTTTGATTCTTTTTGTAAAATTATTTTTCATGTTTTCAAGTGTTCAATTTGAGGAACAAGATTTCACACGGAAAGTGAACAGAACAAAAATGCAATGCATTACATGTGGTAAACCAAGAGGATACACCTGATTCAATGATTTGGGGATAGAGAAGTGGGCACAATGTGGCAACATTGAAGGTAGGCGTTGGGGGCATATGGCAACCAACCTTGTAGAAAGTGTTAATGAGCAATTGACGGAACTTCGTTGTCTACCAATATTTGTTTTAGTCAAGGGCACTTATTATAAGATGAATGAAATATTTTGTGATCGACGTGCCAAAGTTGCTGCAATGTTTGAGAATGGTTCTAGGTTGTCATCAGATACGCTAGATAAGATGTGTGTAGAGACGAGATACGCGGCTATACACAGGTCTATCGTATTCGATATAATACAAGGTTTGTTTGAGGTTCAACAGTGTAATAGCTGTAAGAATTTGCCGTGCCCCCACAACTAAGACAAACTCACTTTGCCTTTTCCACCACTTAAGCTAGATGGAACTTGTCCAAGTAAATATTTGAACAAATCACCCCAATCACGTTTGGCTAAGCCAGCTATGGCTTCACCATCAGTTTTTAGATCCAAAATAAGCTCTACATCTTGTAATGTAATCGTGCACTCTCCAACTGGCATGTGAAAAGTGTGCGTCTTTGATCGCCACCTCTCAATTAATTTTGTAATCAATTCATTATCAACCAAAACTGAATTGCTCATTTGAAATAAATAATTTAGTCCAACCCTGCCAACATATAGAATGACACTTGGATCCTGAGTTGGATTGACCATATGATATTGACAACGCAATATCATATTTTTATTATTATCTTTCCAAACATCATTAAAAAGATGATTAGACTACAAAAAAAGAATAGAACCATCGTAAGGACTGAGACTACAATAAAACTCCATTTTTGTAAACTCTCTAAACTCCCTATTTTCTCTCTTCTTGCTGTGCATCTAACCCTCAGTTATTCATTCTTACTTATATATAATTTTTTTTAAAAAAAATCAATGGTAAAGTACGCACCTCAATGGCAAGGTAGGCATCTTTATGGCGACGTAGACACCTTCACGGCGAGGTAAACACATCCATGGTAAACTGTGAATAGTATAATATTTCTTTTTAAAAAATAAAGCCAATAATGTAGGCACGTCCATGACGAGGTAGGCACCTCCATGACAAATTATGGATAGTGCCACATTTTTTTTTTTTAAAAAAAAGCCATAATATAGGCACCTCTATACGAACTGTGAATAGTATCACGAGTAAAAAAAAAAAGCCTATCAATCTAGCTCCTTTTAGGGAATTTTTAAAAACATAAACCTAAAAGCATAAGGATTTGTTTACTTTGTGTTTTTATTTTTTATTTTATATGCGTGTTTAGTTTAAAGAATGAAAGAGAGGATACTACAAAATACTTGTGCTTAGCTTGTATGGGAAGATGTAAAAAATTTACGAAACATTAAAAATATATTACACTTATTTTAGTTGTTTTTTAAAATTTTTTATACAAATCTTCAAAAACAAAAAATAAAATAAGAACAATATAATAATTTTATGTTATAATTACTCATAAAAACAATAAATAAAAACATAAAATAAAAAACAAAATAAACATCTCCTAAATTTTCCTTCTACTAACACCTACCAAGTAATTCACCCCTGAAAATCTAGCATTTTATTTTTATTCTTTTTCCCTTAAATAAACAATCTAGAGTGAGTCACGGAAAAGGAGTACGGGAAGCATACTGATATGATATGATCATTTGGGCTTCACATCACATGGCAACTTAATAAAAATGTCTAATAATATCTATAAAAAAATAATAATAAAAATGTCTAATATTGGAAAATGAGCGATGATAGTATGATACACATTATATATACCTAACTTGTATTCAATGAGAAATGTGACCGACAATGTTAGGTGTATGATATGTCTATCTCTATTAACAAGGTCTAATTAATTAATGCACCACTACACCGCTATTCACAGTCGCCGCAAGTTTATTTGCATTTTTATTTTTTATTTTTTGAAATTTTATAGAAAAAAAATTTAAAAAAGTTAAATACAGAAAATAAAAAATAAAAACAAAAAATAAAAATATAAACCAAACATAAAACTCCACTCTCATCATTGTTGCAGGTTCAAAATTCATTACTAGTGTCATTAAGATAGTGTTCGTTCTAGTATTTTTTTATTTATTTTATAAATAAAAATTGAGTCAAATAATATTTATGATAAACTTTTTAAATTGTAAGTTGTTTTTTTTTTTAAAAAAATAGCTAATTCCAAATCTCAATACACTTTCAATAAAAATAATAGATAATAGATTTATTAGAATTGTCAAAACTGAGTTTGAAGGAATTGAAAATCTTAAAAAATATGCTCTGGCAGGGGACACGTTCATTTGTAGCTTTTTATATAAAATATGAAAAATAAAAAAAATTGGTACATTTTTATTGCATTGCAGCATCTATACATGTCTATCTAAAGTGTAACTATTTTCATTCAATTAAATTAAAGTATTATTGTATAAATATTATTAAAATACTTTTAAAAAAGAATAACAACGTACTTTTAAAAGTTACAATAGTTTTACCCTTTTATTTATCATATCTATTTATGGCACGCGTCTCACCAACTATGAGAAATTTCATAATCCTTTTGTTTTATTTTTTTTTTATTTTTCAATAATTGACAAGTATATAGAACATTGGATGATTGAGGAATACAGTTTGAGACAATCTAATTAGTTAATTATATTCGATCGGTTCCGTGCTTTGAAAAATAATGTTGTCTAAAAGTCTATAATTATTTTTCAAAAGAAACAAGTGGGTTTTAGATTGGGTCCAAAAGTAAGTTTGGAGAGTCAAACATGCTTGAATAGTCTAAGTGATAGATACTACTACCATGTATTGAGGACAAAAAAAATGGATACTATATGTATCTAGACCAAAAATTAAAAATTATTATATGTATATTATGAATATTGAATCGATAATTTGATTGGAGTTTATTGTGCTTTGACTCAATCATAGTGCATGTTAAGAAGACATTGAGCTTTATAATAAGAGATAGTGTTTGTGGTGGGCCCTTGTCCCAACTATCAAGCAAACATGGCACCCGCGCGGGGTAGGGAGTGCTCCCTGTCCCCACATCCTTATGTGGAGGAAAATTTTTTTTACTCTATTTTCTGTGTTTCCGACGCAGAGAATCTAAAATTGTATTTAAAAATTAAAAAATTTTGAAATATGTATTGAACTAGTTATAAAAAAATGTATTAAAATTTTAACAATATTGTCATGATTCATAACGTGCTACTATTCTTAGGTTCATACGAGAACTCATTGCAAATGGGAACAATTTAAAACTAGATCTAAAACTTCTCAATAAGAGCAATAAACTAAACAACTTTTGTTATTAGTGCTAGAACGATGCTCTATCACTATTGCTGTGGTTATGGACAGACGAAGAACGATTTGTTCACATGGAGGACAGTGACCATCTTAGATGGACACAGTCACACAGCTAGATAGATGCTCAGTCGAGAGAAAGACTTGCTAAGACGCCACATTTTTTTGAGAAGAAGAAGGACAGAGGTAAGGAATGAAGCTTGGAGCGTGAGGGTGAGACAACTTTTTTCTTTTAAAAGAAAAATAATTGTTTCACACTCACACTCCATGTTACCTAATTGGGCCTTTATTTTGTTTTGTTTCTTTGGGTCTTTTCTTTGTTTTTTCTTTTGGGCCTTTCCCTCCTATCATTCAAAAAATAAATAAGTAATTTTTTAATTAAATGAAATGACTTAAAAAGGCTTGTAATATACATATCATTTAAATTAATTTGAGGTGAATTAATAATTTTTGATATTACGCAAAGACATAAGGACCTCGGGGGTGAGGAGTATGATCCTCGTTCCCATCTCTGAACTATTCATAGGGGGACTTTCATCCCCATTCCCATTTTTAGGGAAAAAATCCTTAAATACGGGGTTCCGAATGGAGTAGTTCTCGCGATAATCCTTAAATTTGGGGAGTAATTACCATGCTTATTCAAGCTATACAGGAATTTTATGGAGTGGGGACATCATTACATGTATAAATTATAGCAAAAATAGATAATATACTATTATTATTACTATATGACAAATGTTATCTAATGTCTTAAGGGTACTTTTTAAAGGGTTAAATGTAGTAAAAAAATGGCTTTTGATTTTTAGATCGAAAAACAATGTATTCTCTCAACTGTATAGTACATGATTTCTAAAAAAATGTTGCAATTTTAAAAATATAAAAAATTATGCAAATTGAGCTACAAACTTCAAAGTGCATAATACATTATTTTCAAAGAAATTTCAAATGATTTAAGTGATCTAAAAACGCATTTTATTTTTAAATAATAAAAAAATACTGTATTGTATAGTATAAGATCTCTAAAAGAATTCTTGCAATTTGAAAAAAATAAAAAATTATGCAAACTAAGCTAGAAACTTCAAAGTGAATAATACATTTTTTCAAAAAAAAATTAAATGATTTAAGTAATTTAAAAAAATGTTTTGATGTTTAAATTGAAAAAAAATCGTATTCTTTACGTGTATAGTACAAGATTTCTAAAACATTTTTTCAATTTCAAAACTATAAAAAATTATGAGTTAGAAACTTCAAATTTAATGAGACACTATTTTAAATAAAAATTCAAATAATTTTAGTATTTTAAAAAATGCGTGTTGATTTTTAAATTGAAAAATACCGTATTTTTCTAAGGTATAGTACAAAATCTCCAAAAATATTATTACAATTTCAAAAATATAAAAAAATAAATTTTGAAAATTGAGCTAGAAATTTCAAAGTGAATAATACATAATTTTCAAAATACTTAAAATAATTTAAGTAATTTAAAAAATGTATTTTGGTTTTAAATCAAAAAATACCTTATTCTTCATGTGTATAGCGCACGATCTCTAAAAAATTATACAAATTATGCTAAAAACTTCAAAGTTAATAATATATTGTTTTAAAAAAAACTTCAAATGATTTAAGTAATTGAAAAAATGCATTTTGATTTTTAAATAAAAAAATACCGCATTCTTCAACTGTATAGTACACTATCTCTAAAAAAAGTTGTTGCATTTTAAAAAATATAAGAAGTTATACAAATTGAACTAAAAAATTCAAAGTGAATAACATATATTTTTTTTAAAAAAAAACTTTAAATAATTTAATTAATTTAATATACATGTTTTGATTTTAAGATAAAAAACATTGTATTCTTCAAGTGTATAGTACATGATCTCTAAAAAATATAGTTGCGATTTTAAATATATTAAAAATTATGTAAATTGAGCTACAAACTTCAAAGTAAATAATACATTATTTTCTAAAAAATCAAATAATTTAAGTAATTTAAAAAATGTATTTTGGTATTTAAATAAAAAACATTAGATTCTTCACGTGTATAATGCACCATCTCTAAATAATTGTTGCAATTTCAAAAATATAAAATTCTAAGCTAGAAATTTCAAAGTTAATAATACTTTGTTTTAAAAAAAATTCAAATAACTTAAGTATTTTAAAAAACGCGTTTTCATTTTTAAATCAAAAAACACTGTATTATTGAAGTGTATAGTACACAATTTCTAATTTTTTTTTATAATTTTAAAAATACAAAAAACGTATAAATTCAAGTAAAAACTTCAAAATAAATATAACTTTAGTTCAGAAACCCTTAAAGTATGAGCCATCTCTGTAATGTTAGGTTTATTAAATTCACCACCCATTTTAATAACTTCACCATCATCTTATTGCGAAAAATTATTTCAGAAGCACCAGTTTTTCAGAAAATGTATTTCAGAATTTTTTTAACTTCAAGAAAATATCTTTCTGAAATGTATGATACACTTATTAGCCAACATGATTTTATGGTGGTTGCCTTTTGCACCCTCTTCTATACTTATCACACCACTTCATCTTCGTGAGAATGAGAGCACATTTTTTTAGATATTAAAGTGCGAAATAATATTTTTAGATATTGTCGTTCATAAAATAGTGAAAATAAAAAGAAAGTTATTTCACATACAACACTATTTAGAATAGTGTTTTTGAATGTTGATATCCAAAATATGATAGTCTCGATTTCAATTGGAATAATGTCAATTTCAACGTTCTTGATACTTAACCAAATAAAAAGCCTTAGCAAATAATTTGGTTAATTCATCAAGACAAAAAAGAACACAACCCAAATGGATTTTGATATAGTAAAAACGTGTTAAGTTTGCACGGTTTGAAAATATGTACATGTTTAACAAAATAGAAAAAAGAAAAAAATATGTATAGGAATATTCCACAATGAGGTTTATCTATGTCATTTAATCTCTATTACTCTAACAGTCAATTTGATTTGTATTTTCATTTCTTATTTTATGAAATTTTACCAGGGAAAAATTTAAAATATTAGATAGAAAATCTCTATTTCTAGTGTTTCTAATTTTTCTTTTACAAAAATTCAAAAAACAAAATATAAAAACAAAAAGTAAAAATACAAACTAAACATTCACCTAAAGTTTCCTCTCGAAAGTTTTATAAAATTAAAAACATAATAGTCCAACCCAAAAATCATTAAAATAATTACCACATAGGTCTTTAACTATGCAACGAAAGTTCATCTAGGTCCTTGACTTTTATGAGAGTTCACTTAGGTCCTTGACTTTGTCTAACATAGGGACTGATTTGAACTTTTAATAATAAATATAGGGATTTATTTGAACTTTTGATATGTAATACTGATTTGAACTTTTATTAATAAATATATGGATTAATTTGAACTTTTGATTCAAACACAGAGACTGCTTTAAATTTTGTTAACGATGTTAAAACGATAGTTAACATTAGAGACCTAACTGAACAATGTTAGACAAAATTAAAAGCCTAAGTAAATTCCCACAAAAATCAAAGATCTATATAAACTTTTTTAATAAATTTAAAGACCTCAGTGATACTTTACTCAAAAATCATCTGTCGCAACTAGCAACCCATAAAAAAAAGGTAAACCTGTAATTCAATTTATAAAAGTAATTGAAATTGTACAAAAATGATAATAAGTCGGTAGTCCTAACTAGGGTCCTTTCCGGGTGCTCCTTTGAAGGTTGATTTATTCCTTTATTTTTTTTTTCCATTTTTCACAAAATTAAATTAAAAGTGTATTTTGATTAGCCACGAAAATTAGATTATTTCAAAAATTAATTATATGTATGATTAATTATTGTTACAATCGATTATAACATACTTAATTTTTATTTGTATATGTCGTTAAAAAGTGATTTTGAAGATAATTTTTTATGTTTAGAAAACTTTTTTCAATAAACTATAATTTTTTATTTATTTTAAAAAAACTGTTTGTAATTATAAAAAAATAAAAAACTTTAATCGTTTTTTTTTTCAAACAAATACTAAGTAGGGTCCTTTATGTAATTTTCTTTAAAAGAAAAAAACCACTAAGCCTACTATTCCTTCATCAACTTTTCTGCCAAGAGCGCAATACTACTACTTTTTTTCAACTCCATGTGCTCCAATTTTGGTCATTCTTCTTTTGATTCAGCTCAAAAAAATAAATAAATAATAAATAAATAAAATCCTTGTAGATAAACCCTAATCAAAAAGCTAATTAAAGCAGAAAATAAAGCTATTATTGTCTCTATCTCTTCATGTTCCTTGCTTTGTGTTTGGTCTTTCACTTTCAATATTCATCAGCATTCATCTTTACCCATCTTTCTATGGAAATTATGAGGCTCCAAATTCCATGCCTTCCCCACATGTTTCACTTTCATTCAGTATATTCCCAAATCAGTCATTCATCAATATTTTAGAAGCCAAACATTTTAACAACCATATAAATAAAATTTTAAAATCTTAGATTAGTGTATAACTTCGTAAAATAACAGATATTTCAGTTCTTAAATAACATTAAAAAAACTTAAAGTGTGTTTAAATTAATTGTGATTAATTTTAAAAATAAGTTGTGAAAAAGAATTGATTGTCTGAGACATAATTGTTTTTTGTTTGGATATATTTGCTGTCAGAAACAATTTTTAAGATAATTTTAAGCTGTGAAAAGCGATTTTGAAGCTTTTTGAAACAATGTCCAATTTTACAAAAAGCTTTTTTCTTAAAAAAATAATCAACTTTTTTTTAAGTGCAAAATACAACTCTCTAACATATGTTTAAAAATAATCTTATCCAATTAGTGCATGTTTGACTCCGTTTTTTTTTTTCTTCTCTTCTTCTTATAATAAAAAGTTATGTCAAACAGATTTTAGAACAAATTGTTAAAAAAAAAAATAGGATTTTTTTTACTAAAGAAAAACACTAGAAATAAGTTACAAATTTAAATTTTTACTTCTTCATTTACTTTTACTTCTCCTACTACTTCTCCTTTAAGACTACAAATACATAAAATACTTTATCAAACAAATAAATTTTTACTTATAAACAATTTATAAGTTAAGAAATAATAAAATTCTCGAACAATTTTAAATTTTTTTTAAAATATTTTATTTATTGATTCAACTTATAAAAATAGCTTTTAAATTAAAAATCGGGTCAAACAATAATTAAAAAAAGACTCGAATGGCTGTTATTTTTTCTTAAGTTAAAAATTAATTTAGAGTTTTTAAAATTTTAAGATCTAAATACAATCTCAGACACATTGATATGAAAAAAAATTCCACTTTGATTTGTAGGGTCCCTCTACATTTTTCTTTAACCCTATTTACAAAAAAGTGTGTGATATGGGATATTCCTTTTGTGCAGGGATGCACATTCATGATCTGAGTCACCAAGCAATATACTCTATAAATCCATAAATATAAAAATTGGTGTAAAGTGGGTCAATGTGCAGGGAAGAAAAGTGGATTGGAATCTCTATGAAGTTTTCCATCCATCACTCGCACTTTACTTATTTTTTCTTCACACCAATGCAATTGTTCTTCATTTAAGTCACACATTCTTAAAACCCTAGACACTATTTTCAAATCTATAAGTGCCATTAAAATCTCGATTTCTTCTTCTCCCTTCAATTTTCTCTTCCTCAAGCATTTCCGTGATCTTCGAAGATCTTTAACCTTCATCTTCTTCTGCACATTATTAATTAGTGGAAGGCATAACAAAATGTGTTAGGAAAATTTTATATTAAATTAAAAGATGAAATGATGTGGAAAGTAGTGAAGCAAAATTAGGTTAAAATAATTTTATTTATTTATTTTTTTATCAGCCAAACATACACATTCCCACGTTAACTACTCTTAAATCTAACTCCTAAAACTCCCCAACGGAGATTGAACCCCTCCTCTCAAGCTCAAAGAATTTTTCCTTGTGCCATTTGAACTACAAACTCTTGGCAAAATTAGGTTAAAATAATTGGGAAGTGAAAATACCTTTTGATTAACTTTCTTAATGAGACGGATTAGTGATGGATCAACAGAACCTCTTGGAGTTCTACGAAAGTAAGCAGCTAAGATCTGACATGGTTTTTCTTTATCAGATTTTAAGAAATTCATGAACGTTCTGATTCCTTCTTCCATTATCACCATGAATGAAGCTGTTGATATTTTTGTGTTCATCCCATCCTCCTCCTTCTGATCATCATCTGATTCTAATTAATTTAACACCAAAAATTTCAATAAAAAAAAAAGACAAATCAGTCACAATTAATCATAATAACAGTGCAAAATTCTAGTGGTGTGCTACTGCCTCTTGTCATTATTAGTATTTTTTTTTATTAACGATAGTAATCAACATTAGGGTTAAATATGTTTTTGGTCCTTGAATTTTTGGGAAAATCTATTTTTAGTTTTTGAATTTTAAAACGTTGGTTTTTAGTTTTTAAACTTTGAAAAAAATTTGCTTTTAGATCCTTTTGTACATTTTTTAGTGACGTGATAATCTGATCTGCTAAGAATTTAATTAGATGAAGGACCCTCAATTTGCCACGTCAACCAAAATTGTATGGAGAAACTAAAAGTAAACTTTTTTAAAGTTCAAGAACTAAAAACCGACATTTTAAAATTCGGGGACTAAAAATAGATTCTCACTAAAGTTTAGGAACCAAAAACATATTTAATCCTTAATATAATGGCTAAAATACACATTTGGTCTTTTATGTTTTACCGAAGTTCTATTTTGGTTCTTTATGTTTATTTTGTCTCAATTTGGTTTTTTATGTTTGTTTTTTGGAACAACTTTGAACTCTTTTGTTAACTTATACTAGCGGAGGCACGCTTAAGAAAAAAATTTAATATGGTGTCGTTTTAGTCTGGAAAGGGATAACAACTAACACCATTAATTTCATATAGGTGTCTAGTTCTATTAATTTAGACTAACGAATACAAAGAAGAATATAACGTTAGTAAAAAAAAACGTAAAGGACCAAAATAGGACTTCGATAAAAAGGACCAAATGTGTATTTTAACCTAATAAAATTATGTAGATACCTCTGTATTCGTTTAGTCATATAATTCAGTTGGTGAACACATGAGAACACGTGTGTGTAAATATCTGAATTCAATTGCTAGTTAACGTAAAAAAAGATACCTCTGTATTCAGGGACTAGTAGCAACTTAGGAGCCCAATGTCTGATTCTAGCATAGATTTCTGGTCTTCTTCCATGTTCATAAGGTTCATTCTCAACATATCTCTGCAACAAAACTTGAAACTGTTGAAATTGCTGAGCAATTGTGGCTGGACAACCTAAATCAGCATCATCTTCTTTTCTTGAAGCTCTTTTTGATTGGAAATTCTTGTAGTTCCAATTAAGTGCTTCCCATGTTATGCAAATTTGTGCCACGTATGCTGCTTCCAGTTCATTGTATGGGTTGTGACGAATATCTCTTGGTTTTTTTGAAAACTTGTACACTATTCTCTCTGAAATTGACCTTGGAGATACTTTGATTGACCTTAATGACTCTGCAATTAAGTTTCCAATAATGTTTATTTAAATAAAGTTAATCTTTAACTAGGAGTATAATCTAAACTTGCAATAATGAATAATTAAACAGAGTAATCTCTCACTTTAGATAACACTAAAACGTGTAAACCAAATCAATTTGGTTTCAAACTTTCTATGGTCATTTTGTTTTTGTCACTTTAATCTTCACATTATACTATTTTTTAAGTCCTTAACTTGTAAAATTATTCATATAAAATATTCACAGCAGCCCTCATTTTAGCTTGTTAACTTTTTAAAATCTTCACTTTGCTCCTTTAATTTGATATAATATCATTCCTATTTGGGCATTTTTACTTCTTGGTATTGGTATTAACCACAAATATGATTCTTTTTGTTAAAAAATGATACTAAAGTCAAAGTTGAGATTTTGTAAACAAAAATTATAAATTATAAATATTCAAAAAACAACTGCAATCAATAATAATAAAAATATTTAATTTTTTGTATGAATGTGACTAGTGGAGTGTAGATGAATAATAATTGTGTGACAATCAAATCTCTTTTATACAATTAATGGTATTAAGAACTATAAAAATTATATTATTTGTCGACAAATTATTATTTACTCTTTACAACCTACAACTCAGTGAATAGTAATTATAAATAAATCATAATTTAAGAAGTAATATAAATATTACTAAAGCATAGATTTTTAAAGTGAGAAACTAAAATGATTTTAATCACGAAGTACTAATGAGGATATTCACAGCAATTAAAGAATTAGAAAAAAAGTTGTAATACCACATACCAGTTTCATGAAGTTTCTGTGCACTAATCCTATCCAAGAATGACATTTCTTCATCATACTTCTGAAAAACAGTGTATGATTCCCATTTTGGGCAACTTCTTCTTGATGAAGAAGAAAAAGGGTCTTCAGTCCCTGAATCCTTAATAGAGCTTCTCCATTCAGATGAACTCTTTGATGTGGACCCCACAGTGCAAGAGTCGCCATATATTTCTTCATCATTATCTTTTTCTTCAACAATAAGTTTCTTTGTTTCCAATTGGGTAGGAGCAAACACAATGAATCTCTCATCTCTTGTGAGGTTTTCCTCATTATTCACCTTCTTGTTTTCAACAATTCCAACATCCACATCATCTTCTGCAGAAAAAAGTAGTATAACAATAAGTACTAGTTTGAACTATAAGTGTTGCATGTGAATAATAAATGATGTGTAACAAACTTTGTTCTAACTATGAAGTGGGCGCGTAGGTTTAGGTAGTAACTCCTCGATTCGAACTCATATGAGTGTATTTGACTTATAAAAAAACTATGATGTGAAATGGAAGCGAATACTTATTGCAGTAACTGCACTTGCAGTCTCTTATTTTCAATAGTCTGATTAATAATTTAACTATGGACTAAAATTGTTTTAACAGTCGCCTATTCTATGATAAATTGATTGTAACTCACAGTTAAATTGTTAATTAAACGTCTTATTCATGATTAACGGTAGACTAGAGTCGACTTCGGCTATACTCACCATTAAATTATTAATCAGACAATTTAGATTTAAAGATTACAGGTGCACAGTTCCCGCATAAATTGAAAAGAATATGAAGGAATGTGAATTTGTACCATCATAATTTTTGTCTTTGTATACTAAGTCACTTTTGTGTAGGTTGAGGGTGATGGGCGATGTGGGCCTTCTTTCAACAGAATTTGGAACAGAATCAGCATCTTCTTCTGACGCAAACTCTTCTTCTTCTCCTTCTTCAGCTTCTTTCTCTGCCTCTTCTTCATTTTCAAAGTCTGAAACAATTGATGACTTATGAACTGAGGAAGTTTCTGAGTACTTTTCAATTTCTTCAGATTCTTCAATAAAGCTATCCTGAGGACTTATGAATTCTTCAGAAGAAGAATAATGAATCCTCTGAGGCTGGTTGTTATTATTATGAACAAACAAAAGGGTTTCTCCACCACAAATTATATCTGCCACTAAATGATCTCTCTCAAAGGAATCAACATAAGAGTAATTCTCTTGAATTTCCTCTTCTTCATCATACTCAGAAGACACATATTCATAGCTTTGATCCCTGAAAAAAAATTCCAAGTTAGGTCCTAACTAGAGGAAATTATTAATATATTAGAAAAAAAGAGGAGATAGGAAAAAAGACCTTTGGAAAATAGAGTAGCTGCCAATGAAGTTGATGAATTTGAGAAGAAGAATAGAAGAGGAGAAGAGGAAGAGGAAGAGAAGAAAGAAGGAACTAGAGGCATTGTAGAAGAGTCTAAGAAGAGCTTCTTGTTTAGAACATGATGGCATTTTGTTAGTGGTTCCTTCAAAATTGTATGTGATCCTAAGTGAGACTCCTCCCACTAAGCAAAGCAACTCCTAAAACAAAAAGTGCCCTTAGTTGCTTTTCTAACATATATTAACATCATCTATCCTTCTCTCTCAACATTCTCCAAAATAAATAAATAAATTACTTTTAATTTATAATATCTCATTTAATTAGTTTTACTTTTTTACCCTCACATCATATATGTGTGTGTTTGAATTTTCGTTGATAAAATTTAAGGGACTGGTTGGTTTGTACTTTCATTTTATGTTTCTATTTTCTATTTTGATTTTGTTTTCTGTTTTTTAAAATGTTACAAAGAAATCCTGTGAAGAAAATTTTTATTTTCCGTATTTTCACTTTTTTTAAAAAATTTTAGAAAATATAAGTATAAAATAAACAGACCCTAAATATGTCAATATGACTTTTGCCCAACAAAAATAAAAATAATTTAAAGATTAACTTTTTATTTAGTAATATAAACATCAAGACACGTCGTTATATAGAGATAAAAGTCATTATGATTGCTTCATGGAAAATCAAATTATGTTCTTATTGTTACAATTTGGGTTTGGGCCTAACTCTATCCCAAAAACTAGCTCACAAGATGAGGTTTGTCACACCCTTATAAATTCAACAATAGTCATATCTCTAATCGATGTGGGACTTCTAACACTTATGAGTAGTAAACACCAAGGGCAAATCTGTCATGCAGTAATCTAAGTTTGTAATTGTAAGATATATATTGGAGACTCATGGCTTGTATCTTACAAAAAGATCTATATATATTTTCCTTCTAGATATATTGGGACTTGGGATTATGCTTTCAAAAATACTATATAATTAGGATTTAGGACATTCACATCATCACATGCATGATAACAGTTCTGAAAGTTTAGTGATCGATTCTGTTGTCAGAAACATGTTTGCTCATTTTTCTTTTATTTTTCTAAAAAATTATGATCATTCAAATTTGTGACACATTACTGAATGCCCTTCTTTCATAATTCATAATAATATAATTAAAAGAAAAAAAAAAACTCAATTGGTCTAAAAAAAATCACAATATTATAACAACAGTAACAAACATGATCACAAGGACCATAGTTATTTTTTTTTTCTAAAAAAAAAAGGTTAGGGAATAATTTCCACTATACTTTTCATCAAAAGCGCGTAAATCTTGTTTTCTAGTGTGTATGTATTCACATAAAATCCTTTTGTGTTTTCCTAAAATATGAACTAATGTGAAATTAGTTACACAGAAACAAAAGCAAAAAGAAAAGAGACCAAAACCAAGCCACACGCATAGGTAGACACATATGAACTTCACTTTATATAAAGAATGATATATGATATTTTACAGAAAAAAAGTTAATCACATATATAGCTTTTAATAAAATAATTCTTGTATATTCAGCATGCATATATAATAATGTATTCAAAGGTTTTCTCTACCAAATTAAAATTTATCTTTGGCCCCAAAACAGGGGAAGAGTTTCCTCTGTTTAATGAAGGCTTTGAGTGTGTTCATTACCTAACAAAGGAATAAAAAGCCTTTTATAAAAGATGATGTCGTTTGTCTCAACTAAAAATTCTTTCTAGCAATGCACTTAAATAACTTATTTGATCCTTGTCTTGAAATTGTGATTGATATTATTATTACTTTTATAATATACAAAGTTTTGGATCCGGGTTCGCTTTGCAGCATTGTGCCATAGCGTTAGGGTTTTGACAGCCATAATTGTGGTTGGTCTAGATCTGTAATAACTGTATTCAATTGCATTTAAAAATATCTAATATAACGTATTTATAACTATAACACGACGCGATTTAAAACCTTAATTATACAATATTGTGATTGTTTTGATTATGGAATTTAGCTGACTTATTATTAGTTGTTGTTCACAACTTGATTATATTCTAATGAGAAGTGTGTCCCGGGTTATGTATTTGGCCAAATCTCTTTTGCATCACCATACTCATCCAATCATTAGGGATTCAAACTTGTACAGAAAAGGAGAGAGGAAAAGAAAATAATGATCATAAGAGAAAAACAATTGATCAGTTTTCAATCATTTGTTAGTTGGAGAAAGCATATGATCATAGTCTGTGTTTATTGTAAAACTTGAATTCAAAACAGAAAAGTTATTTATAATTATATTGAAATGAATCCACCTTATCTTATTATAACCAAAAACTAAACGTATACTAAATAAATAATTAATATTTATAGTCATTATTAGAACTATCAAAATAGGTTACTCGAAGAGTTTTCCTGTTCGGGTAACAGGTTTTTTCGGTCTGGACCAAAAGACTCGTACTTATTTGGGTCTTTATTTTAGATACCCAAATTTGGCCCTATGCGAGTAGTGGGCTTTTCGAGTATCTCATTTTTTAAAATTTTAACTTTTGTTTTTTACATCAAAAATATTATTTTTATTATTATTACTTTTATCTTTGAAAAAAGTCCCTTTGTAAAAAATATCATCATTTTCCTATTATTAGACATATTAACTAAACCTCTCTATTTTTCGACAATAATTTTTTTTAAAAAAAATGTTCTAAATCTTTTTATATTTAACTTTTACTATTGACAATCAAAAAAATCTCCTATTTAACTTCTTTTGTTTATTCATCCTCAATTTTTTATCTTATGACTTGTGTGAGTAGTAGACTAATAAATATTTTTTTAAACTAGTGACACTTGATAAGTAGCATTTTTATTGTAAAAATATTATTCCGGCAGGTAGCCCTAATCTGCGGGTTTTTTGAGCCCGAACACATTTTTTGCGGGCTCTTATAAGGCGGGTTAAAGAGGCTCAGTTCTATTCAGGCTTGAATTTGAAAAACTCAAATCCTCCCATTTTATCGATTATTCGGGCCATCCCTAATGGGCAAACCCATTTTGCCGGCTCTAATCATGGTCTTAACCTATAACCCTCTCTCGGGCCTAATAATTTATTGAGTGTGTCATCTCTCTTTACTTAATCACCCCTGAAATAATTTATTTTCCTAAAACAGAGCTTTCTTGATTCGGACCTATAACTCCAATAACTTATAATTATAGATGGATTCTTCAAAATCTCTCTCAATTGAAATATTAATGAGGCACATGGTCAACTCAAGATGAGGCCAAGACTACACAAATCTCAAAGGGAATAGTTAAATGTAAGAGATAATTTATTTTTATTATTAATGGATGAAAAATAATTTATTCTTTAACTATTGAACACCACTTTTCATATTTTCCTTTAAAATTTAAAAATAAGGAGCTTATAAATATCCCCCTCTACAACTCATGGGTTCAATACTTGTTAACATAATAGAATGAAGGCTGAGAATGTAGAAGCCTAGAAGGAATAGAAGCACTTTATTAACAACCAGTGTTGTGGCCTCTTAATTGTGGTTTCTGGTTGTCTTTTTTCCTTTTTTTTTTTTTTTAAAAGTAAACTAATCTGGTTGTAAATTAGTTTAAAAATGAATAGTAGTGTGCACCAACTATTTTCCATAATTTACTAAGTGTAAAAGTAATTAAAGGAGTGAAAGAGTAATTAAGTTTGGAGAGCAATAGAGTATAATGTGTAATTTTATACCCTTGACTTACAACCCTCCTTGAATGTTACCATTCATTTTTGTACAAGAAAGAAGAATGAATAGTGATTGGTATACTCATATTAGTGAATACCACTCATTTACTCACTACTTCATGTTAGCTAAGTGAGTTTTAATTGTTTTTTTTTTAAATTTAATTAAAGTAAAAAAAAAAGTTAAACTTAGATAATAAATAAGTGGTATGTGAATAGTATGAGTACAAGAATTTTTTTTTAAGAAGGATAGCATGGTAGATTACTTTGGACAGTCCTAGAAGCATAGGGTGATGTGCTCAAAACTCACAGGGACTTGAGTCCATAAATAGAAATATTCATAGCTTATTCTAGCAAAGCATAAACTTGGAAAATTTAAGGAAGCTACATGAAATATAGGACAATTTCATGTTCCTCTTATCATATATCTCGTCACAAGTGGTATATGATACACTAAAAAAAATGTACAAAACTCAATAGAAAATATTTGGTATAATAATAAATTACGTATTTTGTACATATGTATATCTCTTTTATTTTTTTGTTTTTTTTAAAATCGGCTATAATCAATTAGATAATTTTATGATTTATGTATGGTACACCACTTAAAATGCTAAAATCTTTCTGTATCAGGTTAAATAAACCTTTAAAAATAACAAAAAATAATTAATTGAGGATGTACAGAATAACAGTTAATATAGAAATGTCTGAAACTCATATTTTCTTAATAATGTATTGGACACCACTTCAAAAGTGATGTATCTTAAAATCCATCTAATTTCATAGCTTCTCTATTTAGAGATATCATCATACAATAGACGTTGGAATTGACATAATCTTAATTGGTGATAGGGATAAATGAGTTATTGGGCGATTCATGGTTTACCTTTTGCATATTGGGTGGATGCTTTTTCTAGTGTTGTTTTTGTTATAAATAGATTGCCTTCTATTATCACTAATATGCTTAGTCCTTTTGAAAAACTTTTTGGTCACAAACCTAAGTACTCTATGTTCAAATGTTTTGAATGTTTGTGTTTCTCATATACCAGACCCTTCAATAAAAATAAAATGCAATTTAAGTCTGAACCATGTGTTTTCATTGGATATGCTACTCAACATATTATAATTGTATTAATGCTTCAGGAAAACTTTACACTCTTAGGCATGTTGTTTTTTATGAGGGAGTTTTTCCTTTGAAACAGAACAAAAATTTCTTTGAATCTGTTACTGTTACTAACTCTTCAGTTTCTAGTTTGCCTATTATTCCTATTATTCAAGGAAGTGTTACCAACATTCCTGCAGCTGTTCCATCCCCTGCTGCTACTATGTTACCTGCAACTGCTCCTATTCTACATCAGCAAATTCTTCAACTTAAACATCTGTACATGATGATTCTTTGGAGGCTCAACCTGCTCCTTTACATATTCAACCTGAATCTCAACCAACAAACACTCCTCCAATGGTAACACGGGGCAAGGCTGGTATTTTTAAGCCAAGGGTTTTACTCACTGAAGTTGAGCCTAGATCCGTTAGTGAAGCTCTTACTTATGAAATGGCTGCAACTCAGCTCCCTGCTACCAGAAAAGCAATAGGATATTTCGGATTAAGAGACATCCTGATGGGACAATTGCAAAGTAAAAGGCATGTTTGGTGGCACAGGGTTATAGTCGGAAAGAAGGACTAATTTCAATGAAACTTTTAGTCCAGTCATCAAACCTGTAACAATAAGGGTCATACTCAGCATTGCTCTTTCAAAAGTTGGCTGAAACTTTTGGTTTGATAAACTCGCTTCAACCCTACACTCTTTTGGTTTTATATCTGCAAAATGTGATAGTTCTCTTTTTATCTTAAAAATTGCCCAATCCACAACCTATTTTCTTATATACGTGGATGACTTATTGATAAATTAAAATCTCGCTTTCTTTTAAAAGATATTGGCAGGTTACATTACTTCCTGGGCATTGAAGCAAAACAACGTGAAGGTGGTAAGCTTTTGCTAACCCAAAGTAAATATATATTTGATTTGATGTTACGTGTTAACATCCAGGAAGAAAAGGTGTCAAAACTCCTCTTCCACCAAGCATCCCTGTTGATGGCACAGATACCCAACACTGTATAGAAGCATTGTTGGCGCATTGCAATATGCGACCATTACACGCCCAGACATCAGTTTTGCAGTCAACAAACTCATGCACTGTCCTTTGGAAATTCACTGGAAGCATGTGAAGAGACTACTAAGATACATGAAGGGCACCTTGGATCATGAATTGCTGTTTCAACCATCACCTCATTTGAATATAACTAGGTATGCAGATTCAGATTGGGCATCCAACACAATAGACATGCGATCAACCAACGGGTTTTGCGTTTTTCTTGGCAACAACTTGATTTCCTGGGTTGCGAAGAAGCAAGGAGTGGTATCTAGATCCAGCACATAACTGCCGTTGTTGCAGAAATTGGATGGTTAAAATCATTATTGACTTGAGTTACACCTTCTACCTGGAGCACCACCTCTCATATGGTGTGATAATTCGAGTGTTGTTCTTCTCACAAGGAATCCTGTCCTCCACTCAAAATCCAAACATTTTGAGCTTGATCTATGGTTTGTCTGAGAAAAGGTGGCTCAGGGACAAATACTTGTTCGGCACATCCCTGCACAATTTCAAATTGCAGATTTACTCACCAAGTCTCCATCTAGCAATATTTTCTTATCACTAAGGCCCAAACTCAGTGTACTTTCGGTAGCTACACTCAGTTTAAAGGGGGGTGATAGGGATAAATCAGTTATTAGGAAATAAATATATCTGTTGTTAAGATACAATTATTCTCTCTAATTGTAAATTAGTTAATTAGTGATATAGATGTATATATAATGTACTTTACCTTTTGTAAAAGTAACTCAGAGTAATCACAATAATCAATTCAATTCAATATTATTTTCTTCCTCTCTCTAAGTTCTCTCCTTACAATTGGGAATGAAAACTATTCTTTTTTCAAACATTAGCATCTGAAATAGTATTTTCAGATGATGTCGTCTGTAAAATAGTAAAAATATGAAAGAAATAATACTTATATTACGGACGACATTGTTCGAAAACACCATTTCAGACGCTGATATCCATAAAAAAAAGTAGTCTCGTTATTAATTGAGATAGTGTCAATCACAGCATCCTCATACAATTACCATGTTTATTTAAGGCATTGGATCTTCACGAGACCCCAAAAAGGAAAGGTAACTTTTTTTTTCTGGATTTCAACTAAAAGAATTCTATTCTATTTAAAAAAAACAAGGAGAATTTATAGCGCCACCATTCCTTAATTATGCTGCTCACCATCCTTTTTTTTAAAACCTTGTTAATAGCAAAAATACCCTCTAGAAGTGGTCTTTTTAGAAACACATTCGGATAAGCTCTTCCAAAAACTCATTACTATGTAAAATATTTTAATTTTATTCTGAAATAGTTTTTTCGGAAAATGAAAAGGCATTTCTGATGCAGCCAGAAATTCAAACTTCGATTTATTTATTTTTTTCATAAATGACCCTTCCAAAAGTATTAATATGGGGTGGTATGGAGCATTTCGGTAATTTCCAAACTAAAAAATGAAAGGGTGCTGTTTCGCATATTACACGGGTTAAAAAAAACTCATAAATTTTCTTAGATATCTGTACCTGCAGATTTTTGGGCCTTTGCTTAGAGTTATTGGGCCAAGATTCTTTGATCAAGATCTTAGTCTGGAAAACAAATCCATTTTCTTTATTTGTTCACAGAAAAGTGAAAACTAATCATCAAGACACTAGCGTTGACAAAAAAAAAAAAGACATTAGCAAATTTCCACCAAAAATAATACATTAGGTAATGGCTATACCTCGTCCCAAAAACAAGACATGGGCTATACTTAAAAGTAATCTTAATATTTTTCAATAAATATAAATTTATTTAATTATGTATAATGTTTAAGAACTTTTTTCTAATTAATATTTAAGGATTGGGATGGAATAGCCCTCCTGAGAATGGGTTAAGTTGAATTATGATGGATCAGCTATAGATCATGCGTGCCAAGAACTTATAGTTTAAGTGGTATATGAAGGAGCTTTTGGAGTTCAAGGAGTAGGGTTCGATTCTCGATGGAGTAGATTTATGAGTAGTATAGTGTGAGAGTGTGTGTTTGGCTGATAAAAAAATTTAGGAGTGTGCAACGTTCTTACCGCTGAACTGTGGGATATCTACCATAGTTTATCCCTAGCGAAGGCTAGAGGTTCTGTTCGTGTTTGGGTGGAGAGTGATTCATGTTCAGCAGTTCACTTTCTGGAAAAGCGTTGTCATCCCTTGCATCTGTATGCGTTTTTGGTGAGATCTATTCATGATCTAGCCTCCTCTATAGTACATGTTACTTGGTCTCACTCATATTCTTCGAGAGAAAAATTCTACGGCTGATGCGCTTGCCAAGTTGGGTCATGGCTTGCCAATTGATACCATGATTTTTGAGTTTTTACCACATTTAAAGGCAGTTTTTGAGAGTGTCGTTAATTTTGTTTGTTTGTTTTGTTTCGGGCTTTAGCCCCCTTTTCTCATAAAAAAAAAATCTAAGGATTGGGATTTATTTAAAATTAACAAAATACTAAAGAACTTTGTCAGAGAAAAACCATTACAAGCGACCGGAAAAACCATAACAAAAAAAAAAACCTATCTGCTAAAAAAAAATATAATTGTTACTATAGACTTTTTCTATTATAATAATTAATCTGTGACAATATGAATATATGATAATTAATAGTATGCATACCAATTGCCTATATTGACAAATAAACATAAAATTACTAACAAATAATTGTATTAAAAATTAAAATATTTATACTAATTAATTAATTAATTATATTGAAAAAAGTCTACACTAACAATTTTTAAATTCTTTTTGTGAGTATATGATTTTTTTTTAGTGTGGAGGTCATTCTGATAATACAATATTTAAAAAAAGTTTGCTTAACAACTAAGAAAATTGGTCTCTATATTCACTTATTTGGTCTTTAAATAGTTAGCGACGGAATTAGAGTCCGAATTAGCGACTAAAATGACTAAAGACATGATATTAGCTTCTAGAAGTATATTTATTCGTTCATTAAATTGATTTATTTTTAGTGGTGTTACTTTGATAAAAGTTTCAGCTAGACAAAATATAATGATATAGAGGTGACTTCTTGTTGTTCAATGAGAGGCCTCAACCCCCGCATTGAAAAAAAAAAGCTATTAGTTTATATACCTAATTTTTTAGGATGATCTCTTCATTATTTATATATATTTTGGGCGAAAATAATGAGTTATTTTAGCTTTTGTGAATAATATAAGTTATCCATATGTTAATTTGCTATTATATTTTAACCTTATTTTAAAACTAAAATATAGTATATAACATATTATACATATTATAATAATATAATATATAATATAAGGTAAAATATAAGGGTGAAGTATAGAGTATTGATTGAGAGGAACAAACACAAATTTGCAATACAGACTTATTCGATATTTTTTATATTTTACACCGTTTATTTTTATATTTTTTATTTTCGTCACTTAAGTGTTTGTATTAAACTTTTAAATTTTATAATTTAAGTATATTATACACTAAATTTAGACTAAAGTATATCCTAAACTTCTTTTAAAGTATTTATTTTATTTTATGTTTATTTTTTATATACTTTTAAAATTCTTAATTAAGTGTAACCTTTTACTTTAGATACTATCCCAAATTTTTGGGGGCTAGCACCAGTCACGCAATACGAATAAAATTAGTCTCATTATTCTAAACATAAGAAAATCCGTGGTTATATAAAAAAAAAAAAAGATCCTCAACCTTTATGCCCCTTCGTTAAAAAAGAGGCTAGCTCCGACCCCTTGCAATTATACAATTTATTTTTTTTGGGTGATTCAGTTATACAATTTTTTAAGTTGGAGATGTTAGCTAGGAAGGTTTTAATATTATATATCTTTTGATCATGTCGTCTTTGAAAGGGATGAGAGTGTTATATTTGAAAAAATGGAATGATGACAAAAAAGATAGATATGGAAAAGACGAAAGAGGATGAAATTAGAATTGTCTGGTGGGAGAGAAAATAAGGGAAATAAGATGAGAAGAAAGGACACATGTATAACTTCTCATTAATTTCAGCTTTAGCTACTCGCAGGAAACATGCATATACCAATTAGGACAACCCTAATTTCATCTTTTCATTTTTTTACTTAATATAATATAAATATATATAATTTAATTCCCAAATATTGCCTATGAAAAGATATTATATCATCAACATATTTGTGTTTTAGCTTCACAGTTCAATTACCGTCCCTTCACTTCTCCCTTTTTCTAATTGGGCTTTAGTTCTCATATAATAATAATAATAATAAAAAGTTTAATTGCATTTTTGTCCTTATTATTTTTATTTTGAGTGATTTTGGTCCCGAGTTTTAAATGAGCGATTTGGATCCATTTGTTTCAAAAACGGGCTTGATCTCTCCGTTAATTTTTCTTTCAAAATAACCATAATTTTTAGTCAATAAGGATAGACAAAAAAATTGTTTACTGATAGAATTTATTCTCAAATATTATTAATTAGGTACAATTTTTCTCCTAATTATTTTAAATAAACGTATTGAAACAAGTCACTAATTTGGAGGAAAGTTATCACTATATTAATATTTTTTTAAAAAATTCTATGTGTAAATAATTTTGATCCCTCTATCATTAATTTGGAGGAAAATTGTCACTAAATTAACTAAAAACTGCATTAATTTAAAAGAAAAACTAATGGAAGAATTAAAATCGCTCGTTTTAGAAACAACAGGGATCAAAATTAAGGGACAAAATTTTTTTGTTAAAATTGACAAAATTTATTATGATAATCTTTAATTTATGCCTATCAACTGTCTAAGACATAAATTGATAAAAGAAAAGATATTATTGTTGGTAATTATTATATAATATAGATTAGAGAGAAAGTCAGAAAGAGAAGGCATGGTATGATGGTGTGCTTCTAGAAAGCATGGTGTGTGGATTTTGTGGGATTCACAAAGTTCTTGTTAGGATTGACATTTTGGGATCTTTGATTAAAGATTAACCACATCATGAAACTCAAAAGGTCAAACGGAAAGGGCTTACCTTAATTAGATACGCACAGTCTTGTGGGTTGGTGACCATTTTAACCACTCGGTAATTTTAGTCACAGCCTACACACACAAAAAAAAATAAAAAAATGAGCACTTGTGTATGTATAAATGTATATATGAACAGTAAATGAATGTTCTCCTAGGTAATGCCAACATTTTGTATAATAGTAACAAATGTACGCATGCATAAACCAACAAAATCCAACAAAATATATATTTGAATTCTTTAAGCATGCTAAGGGGATTTAAAATGTATATTCATACGTATAGAAAAGATTTTGTTGATAGAGATAAGTTATATTTACTTTAATAATCTCTCTGTCTCAAAAGATGTTAATCTTCAACTATAAGATAAGATGTTAATCTTCTTGTAATTTGCATGTCTCAACTACTGTGATAGTTTATCTTTCAAGTATTTGGACGAAGAGAACAAGAATTTATATTTGTTGTGAAGCTTCCTTCATTCAGTTTTGACCGTTTCAACTGCTATATTAATTATGTAGATGTTTGGTAGATTTATGGGAAGCAAAATACATGAGGTGGAAGATATTATGAGCGAGTTATACAATTTTATTGTTACAATATTAGGAGGGTGTTATTTGATGGGATATTTAATCTATAATTATAATCTTAAGAGACTAAGATGATAAATAGATGAGTATTCCTTATACTCTTACTCTAATAAATATACTTTTTACCTTTTAAAATACTATATATATATATATAAAACAAAATTCATGTGACAAAATCCATTATAAGCCTAACTTGCATGGCCAATAAAAATTCAGGTTAAGTTACACCAAAGTAATTTAAGATTGACCCTAGATTGACCCTAAATTTTTAGAATCCAATCTATATCATATGTCCAAGTTATTCAGGCTAACCTATCGAGTTTGACACATTTTAAAGGAATATCTCTCATCTTAACTAAATTTTATAGCGACAAAAAAAATTATATATATATAGATAGATAGAGTTTGGTTCAAATGACACTGTCAAAGTTCTTAGATGCCATTGCGCATAATTTTTTATAAAAAACGAATTTTGCCGATCCAACTAATCAATTGAAAGTTTATATAATATAAATCAGTTATGCAAAAATTCATACAATTTAAAAACTATTTGATACGTTATTGGAATGTTTTGCTTGAACGTCTAATACATTATTTAAAATACAAGTAAATTTTATTTGTTAGATTACATACCTACAAATTTTCGAATGGTATGAATTTTTGCATAGTTGATCTACGTCATACAAACTTTCAATTGATTGGTTGAATCTGCGAAATTCGGTTTTTAAAATAGTTGTGCCCGGTGTCATTTAAGAACTTTGACACCTTGATCTCATTTGAATCCAACTAATATATATATATATATATATATATATAGAGGATCCATTGACACCACTTTCACTTATATCAATTTTTACCCCTTTTAATAATATTTCGTCCAAGTTATTTTTTCATGAAGTTCAATTGAAACTACTTATTTTGTAGATCATGTCTACAAAATTTAACATTAATCCGAAATCGTTTAGTACTCCATTATCGTACTGAAAAATAAACATAAAATATAGTTTTCAAATATATGAAAATAACATGTATGTTGATGGAGTATTAAACGATTTCGGGATAATGTGAAATTGTGTAGACATATCTATAAAATAAGTAATTTCAATCTAATGATGAACTTCGTAAAAAAATAACTTGAGCGAAATGTTTTTAAAAAGTGTAAATATTGGTGTAAGTAAAAGTGGTGTGATTATATCCTCTATATATATATAACATCTAAATATGTGTAATTAAGATTATTCGGTTTAAACGTAGAAATTCATCTGTAAATTATATATTTGCTACTAATGTAATCTACTTATATCATGCCAATCTCACTTGCTTCACTAAATATAATGCGAAAACTTTCTTGGTAAACATTTGATCTGTTAAAGTGTCTTATATATACATCATATATATTTATTTATATACATGTAATTTCAGTATTATATACATGTAATTTTAGTTTTCCAACAATTAATTAGACTGAGAGATGACGGTGTGGACGTAGACGAATGACGGATTTAAATCAGATGTTCTAAAATCGTGTCTTCAATCATATTTTACTAATAAAATATTATTATATTATTCAAAAATTTTATTAAAAAATTAAAAAAAATATTTTTAATAATGTGACAATAATCTATTGATATGACATAATATGATATAATTGAGGATATGATTTAAAGACACTTATTTGAATACACAGGAGACAAGTGTAAACAATTACAGTAAAAAAGAATTAAAGAGAATATGATTACAATAAGTCCATGTTCCCATTGGACTAATGTTGGAAGAAGGTTTTTTTGGTGGGTAGAAATGGGTGAAGGTGGTTGGACAGGATTATAGAAAAAAAACAAAAACTTTAATAATAAATACCCCAAATATATGGTGTAACGAAGACTCAACCCCACGTGCGCCTAAATAACACCAATTATATATAGTCTTTCTAACAAATTTCGCAAAAAACATTTTATATATGTTTTTTTTTTTCACATCTCTATATTGAATATGACATATAACACACCACATTGATCTAGTCAAGGTCCCAGGTATTCTTGGTTTTTTAGTAAATACACCAAAATCCCCGTATGTACTTATATCATTATACATTTTTTTTAAAATAATTTAAATGCAATATCTTAAAAACAACTTAAATAAATTTTAAATAGGGAAATAAATTAATAATTTTTTTTTGGTAACAAAGGAAAAAAAACAAAAAATAAACTAAGATTCTCTTGGGAACACAATCCCAATCTTATCTGCTAGAAGAGCGAGAGTAATCATAGGAAAACATTCCTAAAAAACAAGGGTGTCTTCTACAAGATTAATTGCATCTTTAATTTGGCCAAGATATCTGCGCACCAATTGGCATTCCAAGGTCTATAAAACGAAGCCCGAATTTCAATGATGATAGCATATGCATGGAACGTGTATCCGTAGCATTCAAAACCAAATTCACGGCCAATAAAGAATCAAACTCAAGAAACATAGACCAATAGTCACGATCCCAAGTTAACGAAAGATCCACTAGAATTGCTTGGAGTTCCAGGAGAGTGATCTCAGAAGCCGACACTTACCTTGGACGCCGAACAACCAGGCACCATCATCATTAAGGCATATACCACCTATACTGTCCATGTCCATATTCTGCAACAGACTTCCATCAACATTAACTTGATAAACCGGCTGCGACCAGGCTATTGCAAAGTATGGATTGCAATTCTAGCGACACACCAAGAAAAATTCACAGAGCAATTCCTTCAGAGGTGTAAGTATGAAATTAATGACAAAATCAATTTGTCACGGGTTATCCTTGACTTGATTACGACGCTACCGCCAGATCCACCACATCATGATGCATAGTTAATTGTTAAGCAACTATCAATTCAACGAACATGATCTATAATATGTCATACTTAAAGGAGTGAGGCATTAACGTATGAGTAATAAATTAATAATAAATAAACATATAAGCAATATTTACATCAAAGTCATTTAATTTTTCAATAATGATGTATTTAAAGTTTTAGAAGATATATAGTTTGCTTAATTAATTAAAATAGTATATGAAGTTTGTCAACGGGTTAGCTGTATGTATTTAACATAAATAATTAAAATATGTGGACTAATGTATGGAATTATAACCCTTCTAGTTGAAGGGTGAGTTATTATATATATAAAACCAAAAAGGTGATATTTGTGATGTTATTGAGCATACTTATCACTCATTCATTCCTTCATATATATTTGTGGTGAATCCTCTTCACTTTTTGGTGAACTCATTTGTTGAAAGGATTATATAAAAATTAAAGCAATTAATAATTAAAAGAGAAGAGGTGAAGAGATCGAATGGAGGAGAATAATTTACCTCCAGGATTCAGGTTCCATCCAACGGACGAAGAGCTCATAAGTTATTATCTCACAAATAAAGTTTCAGATTCTTCATTCACTTCCAAAGCCATAGCTGTTGTTGATCTCAACAAGTCTGAACCTTGGGACCTTCCAGGTATTATATATTTCTTCAATATTATTTTTTATGTTCTTCATCAAATAATAGCTTTGATTTTAATTTGTTCAAAAATTTTCAAGACCATATGTTACTGGAAACTACTTCCAATTTGCAAGAGTAAATGAGAAGAGGATTTTGGAATTGACAGTTTTTTTTTTTTTTAACGAATTTATGTTTGGCGTTAATATCTAAGAACATATTAAGTTCTTTTTTTTTTCCTTAATATAATTTATTTATTTATTGGTTCAGAAACTTCTGTTCGAATTTAATTCATGGGTGAGATACATTTAAAATTTGTAAATTATTCGTTCTGGAGATATATCAAGTTTAAGCAAAATAATCAACCGATTGAAGTCTATGTATTTGTTGGCAATTTTGCATGACAGGAGTGTTTATAAATATGTACTGAAAATCGATCCAAAGAACCGAAATCAAAAAACCATTTTTTTTTAAAATTGGTTTGGTTACGTTTGAATTTCGGTTCATTCTATAAGGACTGATTTAATCAAAATCAAATCACAAGATATATTAATATATGTTTTAATATTTATGAATTTTTTATATTATTTATGTTCATTTAAGTTTTTTTTTTAAATTTTTTCTCCACTTATTTCACCATTTGATGAACTAATCCTCTAGTTCTCATATAAATTAGTATTATTTTAAAGTGTTTTATTTTTAAAATTCGACGGGTTATGAATTTTGTTACAATAGTTTAATTTTTTTTAAAAAAATAAATAAATATGTAGGTGTTGTTTATTCAAATCTAGTTACTATTTATAAAAAAAAATACTTATAAAAAACAATTAATTATTTCAATAATATAACCAAATATATTATTTATAAGTATTTAAATTAAAAATTTAAATTTTTTTGATTTTAAAGTAATATTTTTACTTTTTATAGTAATAGATATTGTTTCAAAGTAATAAAATAAAAATTAAATAACTAATCCAATGTAAATCACAAAAAGGTTAATTCGAATTTCATTAAAAAATAACAATAATTAACTAATAAACTTATAAAACCACATTAATTAAATTCAATATTTTTTTCTACAACTTAACTAATTAATTCGCATGGCAAACACCCCTTTTCGCTAGACACACACGATCATTCAATCCTTCATATATTCTCTGCTTACTTGTTAAAGCACACTCGCTCAAAAAACAAAGAAAAAGATTGGCATACTTTAAGACAAGATTGATGATAGTTTAATTATTTACTCTACTTAAAATTTTTACATATGCACTTTTAATTACTTAAAACTTCTAATTTTCTCGTTACTTCAAACCGTATATATATGTCAAGCTACTCATGTTGGTTACAGTTTTATTGTATAGTGTTTTTTTTTTTTTGGACTCATTGTAGTATAAGTATTTATAACTACTGTATCTGTTTCTTCTCCTTATTGTTGCTCGATGTGGGGCTTAATTTCATTTGGCACTTCAATTCAATTCAATACGTACTAAAAGCTACTTTAATTTGCACTTAAGAATGACTGAATTGAATTTAATAAGGATATAATTATTAATAATTAGTAATTTTTTTTTCCTTTTTTGTGTGGCAAATTGATTAAACAGGTAAGGCATCAATGGGGGAGAAAGAATGGTATTTCTTCAGTTTAAGAGATAGAAAGTATCCAACTGGACTTAGAACAAACAGAGCCACAGAATCTGGGTATTGGAAAACAACAGGGAAAGACAAAGAAATTTTTCGAAGTGGTGGCATTTTGGTGGGAATGAAGAAAACCCTAGTGTTCTATAAGGGTAGAGCTCCAAGGGGTGAAAAAAGCAATTGGGTCATGCACGAATATCGACTCGAGAACAAACATCACTTTCGATCTTCCAAGGTAATTGATTATCTTACTTTCGTGGGATTTGCGTTAATATATAAAATTATTATTAATAAAAGTTTTTTTATTTTACAATACTGTTTAAAAATATAACCAAACCGTCGTTATATGTATTATGCATGCATCGTGTTGAAAAATGTTAGTTAATTAGTTTTATATGTTCACATAGAAACTGTCTCCTTAGGTTTTGTAAGGTCAGCATACTTGACAAAAATATTGAATATATATGTGAGTGTATAATATATGGTTAAAAAATTACAATTTTGAAGTAAATAAATAATACAATAAGAACTTTGGAGTAGCATAAAAATCATCCGACATTTCACATTAAATTTCATGACAATTTTTATTTTGCTATATTTAATTAGAATTATTCATTAATTTTTCTTTTGTTGGAAGACAAGTATTTCATTCTCAACATATATATAGTTATATACAAGTATTTATACACACTTGACTTGGGTGCATTAGATTATACAAGTTTTCTCTAGCATGAGGTTTTATGGATGAGAATTATTAATTGACAGGGCCGGCCTAAGGGTAATGTTGACCAAGCCCTTGTTTTAAACCTCAAAAAAATGTACAAAATTTTTAATATATTAAATTCCCATTTTAATATATTTTTATTTTTAAAATATTAAATGTTTTATAGTATACAAAATTATCATTCTTTCTGCCCTAAATAAAATGCATATGATGTTTACTCAATAATGTTAATAATTTCAAAAAATATTTATTATCATTAATTTAGAAAAGACCCATTATAATAATTCGCTTTAGGCCTCAAAATTAGTTGGACCAACCCTATTAATTGAATTAACCTTTTTAAATGTTTGCTTTTGTAGGATGAATGGGTGGTTTGTAGGGTATTCCAAAAAACCCTAGCAGCCAAAAAACCACAACAAACATCATCATCCCAACCAGAATCCCCTTGTGACACATCCTCAAATATGATCAATGAATTTGGTGATGCTGAAATCCCTAATCTAAACAACATTGCAAATTCAACCAATAACACACTCAATAATATTATTTCAGGAGTACAAACATTCAATGATCTCAATAACAACAACATTAACACTAATATGAACTTGACCATGAATTGGCCGTCCACAAGTGAGATTCCTTCTCTTCCATCTCTTCCATGGCCATCCGGATTGTTAAATCCGAACATTTCCATGAATTCTTTGCTTCTCAAAGCGTTACAACTTAGGAGTTATCAACAAAGAGAAGCTATGGCGACGGAACATTTTGCGTCGTATATGCCTCAAGGAGTAATGTCCCATGTTGGATTGGACGGCTTAAGTTCAAATCTCAATGCTTCTTCTTCAAAAGTTTTAGAGTGTATACCACAAAACCAACAACAACAGGAGCAACCATTCAATTTGGACTCCATTTGGTGAAGTAGTTGTTCAAAGTATGAGAAGCTAACCTTGTGTAAAATTGCTTGTGAATTATTAATATCAAACCCTCCAATATAACTATAAATAATATGTTACCATTTCCTAGTAAATATTGGGATTTGGAAATTCGCTTAAGTTGCCACCTTTATTACAAGACAAAAGGTGAGTTGTTGCGATTTTAACGTATGTGATTACTAGTACTGCCCCGACATTTTTTAGCGGTTGAAACAAAAATTTATCAACCGCCAAAAAAATTTCTTGCGAGACTTGTAATCGTAACGGGTTTAAATGCCGTGATTTACCTTTATTCCTTATAGTGTTTCATTTTCTTAACCACAAATTAAAGTCCTTCCCTTTTCAATCTCTTGGGAGAATTAAGGTCCTGTCAATCACTCTAGGTTTTATGTTTCAGCATTATTAACTTCATTAAAAAACCAGGAAGAAAAATAACTTGTTTTTAGTATTAATCTTTAAATTTAATTCAAGGGAAATATTGTGTCATCTCTCTGTTTGTATTTGTTGCCTATAATATAGTAAGTTGCCCATATACAAGACAAGATTATGTTTGATGAGGAGCAAAAATTTATGTACTTGAAAATAACTGATATAAATAATTTGAAGTGAGGAAATTCACCTTAAAGAAATTAAATTGACCGTGTACATGAATCAAAGGTGAAGAAGCATGAGAGAATGCTAAAAGTGATCGAAATCCCTAAATCATATTCAAATTATAATACACAATTAGAGACTTAAAAAGAAAACAAAGAAAGTTGTGACAAAAAGTAATCCTCACAAGGAAGTTGTGACTGCAATAAAGAAAACACAGGATAAATAAAATTATAATGGCCAAAATGAATGTGGCATAAGAATCAACATGGAAATTGTAAATGTAGGAGAAACCTTTCCAACAAAGCACATCTCAAAAGAAATAAATAAAAGCGTATATAAAATTTAACATGGTTTGGTATTTCACAGCCTACTTTCACGAACACTCAAAAGAGTATTCTTTACGTTTTTATTTATCAATCCACTTAATAATAAATTACGTTTATTATGAAGTGCAATTATTTATCTCTTATTATTTTATTGATTGAATACTGAAATATTAATTAACTCTCCAATTAAAGAAATTCGCAAACTGCAAACCCCAAATGATAAGTGGTTACCCCAATCCTCATTATACCCATTAACCCAAGAGACTAATGATGTTATGATAAAAACACATAGAAAAAATTCTTTTTATATAAGTATTTCACCTTACGTTTTTTTTAAATTACATAATGTGAGACTTACTCCTCTCACTTTTATTCTACTCCACATGAGACTTAGCTCAATATAATGTTGTCAGAGAAGAGAATGCAAAAATTGTTCCATAATCTTAGAAAATGCAAACTAGGCAATAGGAAACTTTAAACTTTTAAAATACTTACAACTTACACAACAAAAATAATACTATAACACACAACCATCATGGAGACTATTTTTCTAAGACCATGGTAAACAAATGGAGAATTTCAATTTTCAAGGGTATTAATTAGGCAGCTGAGTTGAGTGAAGTACTAGAACAGAGTGGGTAGTGGGCAGAGCAGAGTTATAAACAGAGATAGAGAGTTGAGAATAGAATACACTTAAAGTATATATGGAAAAGGGATGCATCTGTGTCTGTTAGAAGCTTAAATAATAATGGAAATATGGTAACTGATTGTGGGGATGGGAGCACATGTATAGTCACACCAAAATCAGTAAGTGGCAGGTTCAGATTATCACAAAACAGAATTTTTTTTTGCATCATATTGAAAATTATTAAAGTAATTGGATTTTAAGATACACCACTTTTAAAGTGGTGTACCATACACCAATAGAAAAATATGAATTATACGTGATTTTAAATTAAATGCATCATTCCGTATATTTTTTATTTATTCATATTTGTTATTTATTAAGTTTTTTTAACCCGTTATAAGTGGATTTTAACATTCATTAATTTTAAAGTGATGTATCATACACAAGTTATGAAATTATGGGTCCGTTTGATTTGCTAATTTCCAAAGTACAGCACAGGACAAAACTTTTTGTTCTGTGTTTGATTCAAAAAGCTGTCAAGTAACAGCACAAAATTTGAGTCACGGGACAGTACAAAATGGCAATTTTTTGTACCTCACTAAACCGAGGGACAACTTTCTTGTTCCATGCACAAGTTAAGAAAAGACATAATTAACCTTGTATTTTTATTCAGTATTGTAACTACCTCCCCATTTTCTCCACTTACGAGGAAGTTTATGTTGTATTTTTTTTTAAATCAATGTTTACGTCATTTTTTTGTCATTTATATATATATATATATATATATATATTTTATAATTAAAATAACGTATTAATAATAAAATAAATTTTAACAGAAAATATAAATATTAAAAAATAAAGAGTTAAAAATATTTTTAATAATAATTTTTTATATATAATATAATTATTATATTACATAAAATATATTATGTAGTAATTTATTAAATCATGAAATTTAATTTTATAATAAATAATAAAATAATTATAAAATATCAAAATATTATTTTCTTAGAAAAATTTAAGAAAAATTAATAATATAATACGAAGGATATTATTGTAAAATTTATGTTGTGCTTTTTGTTATGTGCATTGAGTATCAAACGATACACAACATAAAAAGTTGTGTTGTGCCTCATAAAACTTGTACAGTGCTGTACTACATGTACTGTCCTATTCACGCATCAAACGCACCCTATATTTATAGCCCGTTTAAAAGAAAAAAAATCAAAGAGGTATGCATACACACAAAATACATAATTTATTATTATATTAAACATTTTCGATTGAGTTTTGTATACATTTTTTTATGTGGTGTATTATACACCACTTAAGACGTGGTGTATGATAGAAAGAACCATTAAAGTACCACTATGAAGATTTTAAATTTAGATCTAAAACGTCAAGGTTTTTAGTTTTGAGGTCATTGAAATTGTATTAGGTCACAATTATGGTATGTAATTGTTGTATTTCACTACATTTAGGCCCCGTTTGGAAATGCTTATGCACAACTTATGGAAATAGCTTATGAGTTCCTATAAGCTGTTTTCAGCTTATTTTCATAAGCTTGTTGAAGTAACTTATTAGAAGAAGTTATTTTTAACTTATTCAATTAAGTTTTTTAATTTTTCAAAAAAAAATCTATAATTTAAAAATAGCTTATTGCATAAGTATTTAATTAAGCTGTATACTCAAACACACTCTTAATATAATACATTTATAAACATAACATGACTCACAACTACAATTTAAATTGTTTTATGATCAGACAACTGCAATTTAAATTACTATACACTCTATATCTTAGATCAAATAAAAAATTATTTGAACTAAGATGTTGGTTTACGATGAATATTAATGATACATTTAACACTACTCCTATCTAATAATAGATGAGTGTTTCAATTTTAGGAAAGTAATATTAACAGAGCCTTAAATAAATAGTTAGGTTTTCTTTTTTCAATGAAGTTTGACATCGTTAGTAAATAATTAAGTTTTTTGAGTATGTTGATTGGAATTTAAATCTTGATCGTGCACATAAAAAAACTTTGCTAAAAGAGATTATACCCACTTAAAAAATCTCATATGTCTCGAAGAGATAAATCTTTGTCTATGATTAAAAGATACATTTAGTGCTAAAAAAAAATAACTAGGTTTTTGGATATGGTGACAAGAATTGATGTAACGGTCCCTACGCAAAAAGATTTTATTGAAAAAAATTACATTCACTTTAATAGTTTTTATACTTTAAAAAGATTAATTTTCGGTAAAAAAAAAAATTATGTCAGTGAACAGCTAAACAGAACTTTTAGAACTGTGAATATGGATTGATCATTGGGCTTTTTAAATTTTCTTTTATCTAGAACTGTAAAATATAGACATGACATTGGTTGTGATTTTTTTTTTCTTTTTATTTAGATCAAGAATATTTACAATGTGTTGGGATTCTCTTATTTTTTTTCAAAAGAAATAGTTAACGATAATATTCTAAACTCACATCCACATGTGATTTATTATGACAACTAAAAAAAATTGATATTTTAGTCCGTAATTTTACTTTAAATTGCAGTTTAATCTCTTTCAATTATTGACTTTATTTTAGTTCTTTATTTTTTTAAGTCAATATATCCTTTTCACCAAATTTTTTAGTTAAATGATTAGTAAAAATGCTCAAAATAACATTTAGTCTTATCTTCTTCTGTCTCGTCTTTAATAACTGTATTAGACATTCTTATTAATTATTTGATGAACGAAAATGAAGCAAAAACAAGTTAAGAGACTATAATGAACTCAAAGAAAATTAAGAGATCAAACTAAAAATCAATATAAAATTAAAATATCAAATTACTAATTTCACAAAAATGAAGATATTCTAAACTCAGCCACATATTCTAGGTACATAGTTTTATTGAGTTTTTATGATTTATGATTAATATGATTCTCAAATTTATAAAAAGTAATTGAAAAACTCACAAAAATCATAAATGACTATCATAAATTTAAATAAATTTCATTTAAACTTTCATAATGAACACTTTACCAAGTTGAAAGCTTGGGGGGCAGTTGAAAGCTTTAATGGGGCGAGTCCTTTTCCATGTTTTAAAAATGTCAAAACTTAATTTAGAGGCGGAGCAAAGATGTTGTAAGCCTTGTTTATTATTTTAATTTTTTTTTAATAAAATAGGGTTCTTTATGGCGATGATATTAGAAGTCCAAACATCTTGCCATTTATTTTATTTTATAACACTAATTATAAAGTGTATTATTTAATATTTGAGGCATATAAAGTACATAACTTAATATTTTGGGCTCATATTTTTATGAACCCTGTGCAATTGAACATCTTATTATAGGTCTAAAATCACCCGTGACTCAATCTCAGAAAAAAAAATGCCAAAACAAATAATCTAATACATTCTTTGGTCAATACAATACTCAAGTTAGGAGCCTACGGTTTTAGGCACAAACATTGGGTTTTTTTGTTACATAGGAAAGAAACACAAACATTGGGTTTAGTCGTAGTGCTTGTTTTGTTATACTTTTATTATAAGTAAAATTACCTTTTAAAAAAAGTAAGAATTTTTTATGTGTTAGATTTGTTTTGGGATCCAAAATTATTATAAATAAAAAACTTTTGTGTTGTTATGAAATAAAAACAATTAATTCCTTACTCCTTACTGGTGTGAAAAAAACTACATATACATGTATTCCACAGTAGATCGATCGGTCAAGGATTTCCTGATGCTCAACCCTCGAGAGGGGAGCCACAACTCCTTGCTCTGGAGAAGGAAATATGCACACAATTGAAATTAAATCTCTAATAATCTACACTATATAATTTCTTTTTTTAAGGTTTGAACATTGAACTTTCACCCCTCATAAACTTTAAAACATACATGACCATTTGGGTTAATACAGTTTCGATACCATCCCAACAAAGTGGGCAGATGGCATTCGAGACAATCCCTCGCTTTTCTAGATTAGCTTTTTTATAATAAATAGATAAATAGATTAAATGTTATATAATTTCAAGTTATAAACCTACTTTTTGAAAGCATTCATATACTAATTTCCAATGGACATTGCAAGTAACATTGAAATAGGAACATATTGGGCAGGCACACATTTATAGGAGTAATTGTTTGTAGAATTCATAATTAGCGTAGTACATATAAGGGAAGTGTGCAGATTCTAGCGTTGTGTAATGTATGAAAGAAATAACAGAAAGTGGATCCCATAATCATAAATGTATATGGTGAGAAAATATTAACTACCCATCTGCTCCTAATTTAATTTTGAAACCAAACTCCTCTCATATACTATTGTATTATATATTTTTTTACATCAGGTGTCACAAACAAAAAATTATTATTTATTAACGTTTTAGGTGTAGGATTGTAGTAAGTTAATAACCGTTTCGTGTGAGTTAAATTTTGGAGAGGAGATTAATTATTATTTTCGATGACCAATTCCTTAAAAAAATCCAAAAGAAAATATAGAGTTAGTTCTCGTTGATGTAGATTTTATCTAACGTAATTAATCTTTTAATATAGAAATATAATTTTTATATTAACAAATAAATATATAATTACTAATAAATAAATTTATTAATATAAATATTTAATATGTATTATCGATTTATATATAATTAGTAAAAATCTTTAATGACTATACTAATTGACAATTTTGTTAGACAAAATCGGTTCTAACATGACTAATTCAATCATAGCGATCCACAAGGCGTTAATAAATGCTAGGGTATTTTTCTTCTATTTGTCAAAGACTAATATATCCTTCGAAATATAGAGATTATCGAAATAAATTTTTACTTTTTTTTCAATAGAGAATTTTCATACATCTTATTCAGATTCAAATCACTATAAGCATACCTAAAAGTGCTTAACTATCTACTACATATGTCTAGTCGGTAAAATATTATATTATATACTATACATTATTTATATTTAATTAAGTGGATATTCTCCTTCGTCTTGTCAAAGACTAATTCTTTCGAAGATAAAGATTATCAAAATAAATTACTTTTTATTTTTTTAAATAGAATTTTTATACACATGATCAATATTTAAACCACTGTCACCATAATTAAAAATACAACTATTTATCAAGTAGATTGGGCTTTTGTTGGTAAAATATTATATTTATATACTATATACTATATACATTATTTATATTTATATTGCTTGCTTTCTAGTACTCTAGCTACCCACTTGTAACTTGCCACTCCCACTTCTTTAGGAACATCTCTCTCTCTTTCTGTTTCTGTCTCTTGAGATTTCAATTCCAACTCCCACTTTCCAGCTGCTACTGCTGATTGGTGGAAGAAATTAAAATTAAGTGTTTAATTATATTATATATTATTATAAATTTGATCAAAGGAGCTAGTTAGCAATGGTTGGAAGCAGAGAAAGAGAAATAGAAGATATTATGAGTGAAGAATTGCAAAACATTTCTCTGTCAAACTTGGATGAAGCTCCTGCTAGACGCCATGCTCGTGAAGCCTTTAAACACATTCAGCTTTCCATTGATCACTGCTTATTTCGGGTGATTATTATTATTATTATATAATAATTTATATTTATCTGTTTCTGCATTTTAATTTGGAAGATAGATAAAAAAAAAAACTAATTAAGAAATGAGATTAGGTTCAGAAAGTGATGAAAATCATGGAGGATATATAGTGTGATCTACAGTTTTTCACACCACACTCCTATCATTTAGTAAATTTCTTATTTTTCATATTTCATCACTTATTACATGTTCTTTTACTCTGGTTTTTTTTTTTATCTTGTATATTCTCCAACACAATTTTTTTTAAATAAAAAAACTAGTCTAGTTTCTACTGTTTTTGTGCTTAAGTTCAACTTTTATTTAAAACAAAATGAGAGTGACAAGTCAAACTCTTGACCATTTAGTCAAAGTGATTCCTACACTATATTTGTTAGTACAAACTAGCCACATCAAAAAACATTTTTCATTTTTTTTTTGGTCAAGTCAATGATGAATTTATCTAAATAACAGGGATATTTATAAACAGTAAACCAGTCTTTATTGAAGATATCATATATATCACTTCAGTTTAACCTATTTTATAATAGGAAATCAATTCAAAATGACTGCATATATTTTTCATTTAGTGTAATGAAATGTCAAAACATAGCAGGACTGTAGCTTATTTTTGTTTCTGGAATTTGCTGCAGTTACCAGCAGATGGAGTGAAGATGAAAGAGGTGAAAAGACTCTTCATGACATTTTTTTTTACATTTGCATTTCTTTTTTTTCTTAAATAATTACAAAATGTTTACTTTATTTTTATTTTGTTTATTGTTTTCTAAAATTTGAGCAAAAAACATTAGAAATAAGATTATTTATTTTTAGTGTTTTATGTGGAAATTTCAAAAAATAGAAAAATGAAAACATTTCATACATATCAGTTTGTTTGGTGAATACTTACCATTGTTTTGGTGAATTATTTAAAATATTTGTGTACAGGTTTATGAGGTGAACTCAAGAGGATTAAAAATATTCTCCAAAAGTTGGCTGCCAGAAAGATCTCCTTTGAAAGCAATAGTGTGTTACTGTCATGGTTATGCTGACACTTGCACATTTTACTTTGAAGGCATGGAAATACTTATAATAAATAATAATTCCTATAATTTAATTTTTGTATGGAGAAAAGAGATAAATAATTGGATGTAATTTTACCTTGTACTTATTCTTATTATTAGGAGTTGCAAGGAAGTTAGCATCATCTGGATATGGAGTATTTGCATTGGATTACCCTGGATTTGGCCTTTCAGATGGTCTTCATGGTTATATTCCTAGCTTTGAAAATCTAGTGAATGATGTCATTGAGCATTTCTCAAAGATTAAGGGTATGATATAATTTTTCTTGATTTCAAATCACACATGTCATACCTGTTTAGTTTGTATTTTTATTTTTTATATTTTATTTTTATTAATAATTATAAAACTGTCTCTTTACTTTCACTTTGTTTGATGTTCTATAAAATTTATATTAGACATAAGATTTTTTAATTTTCACAAAACTCTCACATTATTTTCATCTTGTTTCCTTTACAAATTTGAGAAGAAACAAAATGAAAGTGGGGTAACAATTTTATAATTATTTATGAAAACATGGAATGAGTATGCAAACTAAACTCTCTATGATTCCATGATCTTATCCTTTATGGTGTTTGCATACATGAAGTTTTCTGCTTGAACAAATCTGGATATTGGATTCTAAATTTCTTTGGCAACAATAATTTGCTAATAATTGTAATGGATTTGGATGGCAGAGCAAACAGAGTATCAACATTTACCAAGCTTCTTGATGGGTGAATCAATGGGAGGAGCCATTGCTTTGAAAATTCACTTCAAACAACCAACTGCATGGGATGGTGCTGCTCTTATTGCACCTTTGTGCAAGGTATATCCTTAATTTAATTAAACTAGGTTAAAGTAATCACTTGTTAGTTATTAGTATCCAACAGGTGATACACGTTATAATAATAATAGTGGTAAGTGTATTGACTTTTATAAATTAGCCTTTACACTAGAAAATTATAACTTTTCCTTAGACTTTTTTAACTTTAATGTTTTCGTCTCTCACATTTGCATCTCATGTAGTGTATAGCAACAAAAATTATAAGGTATATGGACAAAAATATAAGGTTAAAAATTGATAAGGAGCAAAAGTTAAGATGTTTTTAGTGTAGGGACTAATTTGTAAATGAGTATGAATATAGGGACCAAATAATTATTCTAGCCTTTATTAAAATTAATTGATTGCTTGATCTGTATGTGTAATTGAACTAACTAACCAGTTTTTGTTGAGTAGTTTGCAGAGGATATGATTCCACATTGGTTGGTGAAGCAGATACTAATTGGTGTTGCTAAGGTTCTGCCCAAAACCAAGTTAGTTCCACAAAAGGAAGAAGTGAAAGAGAACATATACAGAGATGTTAAAAAGAGAAAGCTGGTGGGTTTTGATGCTAATATGTTGAGATAAACATAATTAATTTATAAGATGAATCCGGCTAAGATTTTTAATTGCAGCTGCAATCTTGTTATAGTTATGATCACCTCACATTAGATGTGGTTAAATATGACCAAATGTAGCTTTTGTAAACTTCAATTACAGTCTTGTGCGATTTAAATGAGTGTCAAAACCATGATATTGTGGCAAGATGTCACGTAGTGAAACGCAATTTAAACCCTGTATTGCAACAAATAATATTAATCCATGTTTGTCTTCTTTTATTAATGATTTTTCTGAAAATGTTGCTCCAGGCACCCTATAATGTGTTACTGTACAAGGATAAACCAAGATTGGGAACTGCATTGGAGTTGCTTAAAGCCACACAAGCGCTAGAACAGCAATTGGAAGAAGTAAGTGCATGCATGTTTATACTTTTAATAGACCGACATGATTCGCATTCCAATAATATATGAACTGTTTATGATTTGTTTCACATAAATCTCAATCCTATTTTGACCAAAAAATAAAAAAAAAAATCTCAATCCTATAATACGTTAGCAACCTAGATAGTGGCAGCGCTGCACTTTTTTATTCAGTTGCTAAATCTTCCTTCTAGAGTAACTGTTCCGACAAAAATGAAAAACATTAAAATTGAAAATGTGGGAAACCAGTTTGCTTTTGAAAAAATTATAAAAATATTTCACGTTATTTTCACTTTATACCAAAACAACAAAATTGGTGTTCTGATCCTGAATGAAATACCTTGCAGTGATTATTATATGATAAGGCCATGACATGTTAACAACTTTCTTCACCTATTGCTGATCATGTTTCTGGTGGAACTTTATCTATGAATGAAACTGAAACCCTCTAATAATGAATTTCAATTAATAGGTTTCTCTGCCATTATTGATCATGCATGGAGAAGCTGATATAATAACAGATCCATCAGCAAGCAAGGCTTTGTACCAGAAAGCTAAGGTTGAAGACAAGAAACTCTGTCTCTATAAGGATGCTTTCCACACTCTACTAGAAGGAGAACCTGATGAAACCATATTTCATGTGCTTGATGATATTATATCTTGGCTTGATGACCATAGCAGTATCAAAAACAAGTATTAAGTAGTATTTGTTTCCTGCTTTATCAGCTATTAACTTCAGTTTATGTATTTGTTTTAATAGCAGAACTGGTACCCTATGTTAAGTCACAGGATAATCAGTCTAATTTTCACTTTCATGTCTAATGCTTGAATAGCAATTTACTAGCGTTTGCCTGCTTGAGTATATATTTAAAGGAAAATTAGCAACATTTCATCACCAAATTTCACTTGCATCAATATTTTTAATAGTAGTGACAAAAAGAGATGTGAACAAGGCATAAGCAAAATTGTGTTCTTATCCCATTACATGAATATGACATATTGTGCCTACAACAAATCAATGATATCAAAAAATAAAATCCGAGGAGAGCTTGATATAAAAAAAGCAAATACAAGGCATTATCCTTCACTATATTGATGGAGAATTTACAATAAACAGGTTAACCAAATTAGCTGCACACTCTAGCATATAGTTGTGTTTGTCCATGCTGCTCAAAATTCAGCCAGTATCATAAAAGATACTATTTCAAAGAACAGTGAAAGATCAAGTACCACTCAAATGAAAAACCAGAGGGAAGCAGGAAATTTATGATGGAATTTTCGCAGTTGCACCACACAAATGATGCATAGGCAGTTAGGCACATCTTTGCAGAATTTTCCATACATTTAACGCCATATTTTCATCCTCCAGAAAGAGGAAGACCTATGCGAATTGTTGTCAGCATTCGTCTTTTACCCCTAAAACCAGCCTGTTACATCAACTAGTTTTCGTATTAACAATGCAAGAACCACAAAGCTAAAGTAGTATGGTATCAAATTGCATAACTGAAGAGACCAATGCTTTCCTAAGATGCGGTACAAAAAGACCAAACGTATGAGCTATGTGATCAAATAGCGAAGATTATACCTATCAAGCCACAGGAAATGGCGAATGTTATCCACAAAACTCAACGCAAAAATGTCAACCTTCCTTCAAGGATGCTCATCATCTTCCAAGTTTGAAAATTCAGAGTCCTCATCATCTTCCCAATCACTGTCTTCCTCATCATCCAAACCATAAGACTCTTCATCCTCGCTCTGCAAATAACAACTTCACAAATTAATTGTCATCGTAATGAAAATTTATACTTGTTCTTTTAAACAGTATCATACTACATAACAATTATTCTGCATTAGATTCCAAAACTTACCAGTACCACCAATGTTTTCTACGAGAAAATGAACTATAAGCGTGAAGAAATCATAAATGCTCATGCTACCATTTAGAAAGAGTATTAAATTGGCAAAAAAGAATTTGATAACCTTCTCAAAAAGCAGACAACAGAGTAAACAGAGACGAGAGATATCTTACTTGGGTGAATTCTGAGATGTTATCCATTTGGTTATGATTGTCATCGTCTTCTATGCTCCACGCGTCTTTGACCTCCAAATCTTGAGACACACCCTGGATAAATTTATTTTAAAAGAATAAATTAGACTAGCTGATATAATAGAGTCCATATAGAAACCACAATGTTGGCCCTTTAATAGGTCAAGTGTAGAATTGTAGATATTCAATTTATTTGAGCAGAGTGAAATATCAGAAAGATATAAATGTCAAAATCGTGACAAAGCAGAAGTGCTGACTAAAAAAATAAGGTATCTAGATATAAATCATTCCCAACAAATTTCGGAGTGACTTTGATTTCAGAAAATGATCAGTCCCATATGCTGAAGCTGACTAGCTAAAGCAGTTTCCATAATAAGATATAGCCTCAGTCTATGACTCTAGGTGCAGAAGTCAAAACGGTTTCAATTGCCAATGTTAATTGAAGATTCTATAGCCCAGAAAATAAAATAGGAAAACCAAGATAATTTGGATGGGGTTTGTTCCAGTCCTTTCAAGTGGCAATAATGAATTAAAATTTTATTCCGATTCTAACAAATGCAGTCAATAGATGCTTGACCTTTTTCGGAGTGACTCCTCTGCATCAAAATATAAAAGTTATGATAAGTCAATACTTACAAGTTCGTTTGTCATTTCTTCTATGGTTTTCTCCAATTCAGTAATATGCTGACTCAGAGCCTGCACAGTTCATCCAAGGTCAAAGGTAAACATCACAGCTATAAAATACATGAAGAGATGAAAAATTGTCAAAATAGAAAACAGAAACCTCATGGCGTTCCATGGCTATAGAACGTTTCAATGCCTTTGCCTTCGTTAGCAAGTTTCTAGGCCTCAGAGTAATGGGCCGTTTATAATTCTTTCCTCGATAGTAAATAAGAGCAAATCCTTTGGAAACTCTCTCTATTGCCACTAGTATTCCACCACTCTCATATTCCAGTAACCTAGCTGTGTCTTCAACAAAAGCAAGGGTTTTCTGTTTTGTGATCAATTTTACAAGTTCTCGGTGTTTCCAGTGCAAATGCATATTCTCAATGACACCATCAAAAACACCACGTATACCTGCAGATTGTCATAGGAAGATGTCAGTATTACATCATAAGAATAGAGCAACTCTTGTACAGTTGAAAACTGCTCACCGAGTGGTAAGTATGGCTTCATTCTTAAGCCAACCCTGCGGAACATAACACGCTCTTCATCGGTAATTATTTCCTGGTCATAATCAGGTCCAGCTGGAACCATGGATGCTTCTATTTTGGCTAACAGCTTCTCTGCTCTATGCTTTTTGGCTTGGGCCTATTTGTGCATTAAAGTGGCAAATAAGGGAAAGAATGTTAAATGTTGTTGATAAACCATAAAAAGCAAACACAATAACATATATGCATACTTTTTGTTAAAATATGTTAATAGTCAGCTGCAAGAAGACAAACATACAATATAAAATAATAACCAAATGTAGAAAATCTAGCTGAACTTTATAATAAAACTGCAAGCAGACAAACATTACAGAAGCAAAAATCAAGGAGAAAAAAAAATAACAGGTTTCATATTTCATCAAGAATTCTGATCTGGGGGGGCTACTATAACAATGCTTATATCCTCTATTCCACTATAAACCAAGTCTGATTGTCTGTTGATATAAAAGAACCACAATATCAGGTGTATCTTCATAAAATATGTAGATGCTTACAATAGATAATTTATGTTCAATTTGTCTGACAAGCTTAACGGTCTTGGCTTTTGCAGCTTCTTCCACCATCTTCTCACGTTCTTCAGTAGATATGTCCCTTCCCCATCGAGCCTGAGCTTCATAGAACTCAGCTAAAGATCCTGCCTGTGCCGTTGCTTCACCTTGCCCTGATGGAGTTGCATCAACAGCTATGCACCGCACCTTCTCTTCAACATCTTGTACCTGTTTTGTCAATTCCTGCCTTTCAGCTAAAACTGCAGCCACATTTGTTGGAACAAAGTCCTTCCCACGATATATAACAATGTAATATTTATTCCTTAGCAGCAAGGTACCTCCTGTTAACATCTGCACCATAACAAAAAGGAAAATTACTTCTCCAAAATTCAAATTAACAGAGCTAATGCCCTGTTCTGTATTCTTAGCTTGTCATGGCTTAGGAACAAAAGAATTTGACACTGCTGAATCACAAATAACCATACATCCATACCTTCAGCTCCTCAGCCATTATTTTATTGTTTGTGTTCTGGATACCGCGTTTGACAGCAATCTTTGCAACTAAACTTTTCTCCCAAAGTGTAAGAATAGCACATGCCAGACCTTGGTGATTTCTATTTCGCCCTTCATAAAGTTCAGAGAAAGATTTATATCAGTAAAATGAAAATAAATTTAATAAAATATTGCAACGGACAAATTTTACCTAAGGCAAAATGGCAAGGAAGTGACTTTGCAGTTTTTCTTAAATTGGTCATCTCTGTATTTGTTAGCCGAGAACGCATTCCTGTGGGAAGAAGCCTATAGGGTGTTTTGTAACCAGGAACTGTAGGGGGAAGCAAATCAGCATCAACAGGAACTATTCCTGTACCCCACCATTCAACAAAACGGGGACCCAAACCATCAAGCAGGGCATTGTACTCCGCTTCCTCCTCTGTCATGTTCTCAGGGTGTTCTCGATTCCTCACAACTGACTCACTCTTCTCCAAGGATGCCGTTGCATTGTCATCTTTAGTTCTTAACGAACTTCCTGACGAGACATCTGGCACAAAAAACCCATCACTTTCCTTTTCATCAAGTTCCCTCCGGGAGCCAGGCCCTTGGTAATTAACACCACGATACACCATCATAACACTACCTGACCTCCACGTAACTAAACCTCCCGTTCGACGCTGCACACTACAACAGGTCAGTTGACATGCTCTTCAACACAAAGTAAACATGAACAATCAAATTACAGTTATGCAAGCATTGAATCACATACATATTCCATGCTATGGTTCCTTGCACTCTCATCACATAGAGGTAATGACATAATGACTTGACAGACAAGCTAGACCATGGTTTTAAAATGTGGTATTCTCCGTGACATCAAACCGCAATATCATAGTTTCAACAGCCACCGAAACTGCATCATACCATGATTGCGGTCAGAAATAGCCGCATCTTACCACATTTGACAGCATTCAACACAATGTGATTATGACTACAACATAACTGCAATTTAAAACCTTGAGCAACACAAATGCTCATTTCACAAGGAGGAACTCTTTGAGCTGAAAGAGAGGGGTTTGATCCTCGGTGGGGTAGATTTAGGGGTAGTGTAGTGTAGGGATGTGTGTGTTTGGCCGACAAAAAAAAATGCTCATTTCACAAGATACGCCAAAAGAAGAACCAAACTGAACCAGAAAAAGTAGTAATTACTCATGCCATCCATTTATCAAGTGAAAGAAAGCAAAGGGCAAGAATTCCACCTCAACAATCTCATGAGCAGTTTTCATATCCCGAGCAAGTTCCTCATGAAACTTGAGCCTCACCAACTCTTCCTTCCTCCACCTTTCATGAATCTTGTCCATCACATCCTGAGTGAGCCCAGCTTTAGGGACACTTACCCTTTCCCTCACACGCATTCCCTCTCTTCTCAACCTCCTTAACAGTTCATCTTCAAGGGTCAATTCAGCCAAAGTTGGAGCCTTTACGCTTCTCTTCCTGAACCCTTCTTCAGTTCCAACCACAAACTTCAACTTCACTTCCTCTTCCTCTCTCTCCCATGGCAACACCATCTCCTCTTCCTCCTTATCCGCACCCACCATCATAGCATCAGGGCGAACCCATTCTCGCCGCAGCAACTCGCCGAGCCTCTCTTCTCCGGTCACCGGTAATGTACCATCAGCCCGAACTTCTTCTGTTTCTGCTTCTGCTTCCTCTTCCTCTGAAGCCAACCCCAAGTTCCGCAACCGAAGAACAATCCTCTCGACGGCGTTCTGCCCTTTTTCCGGCGGGCGACCAGAAGGGTCGTCGGTGGCGGATTCGGAGACCCTTTTTGGAGAGGGGGTTTTGGTGAGCCATGGGGCGGTGGGGTTGGGTTTCGGAGAGGAATGGTTGGTGGTTCGGAGAGAAGAGAAAACGAGAGTGCGAAATGAGAATTTGGAATGAGAGAGAAAGTGATGGGTGAGAGTGGAAGAGCGAGGAAGAGATGATGATGACCAGATAGAAAAATCTGATAGTTTGGCAGTGCTTGAGAACGCCATTTTTTGAGGTTATGATGTTAGTGATACATTTTTATTTTTTTTTTGTAGTTGGCTATTTCTGTTTGGATGAAGAGAAAGTTGCAGACTTTGGCTGCAGAATCAGGAATTGAAATGGTGGAGATTGGAGATGAAGAGGAAGATGCTGATGTGAGTTACTACTACAAAGAGAAAAGATGATAAGGTTTTTTTTTGTTTTTTCGTGACGGAAAAATCAAAATCATGGTTTTTCTCTCGATGGATCGAGTTATTTTTTAAAAAATATTTTTAAACATAAATTTCTTTTGATCAATTTTTCTAAACACAAATTTGCTAAGTTGTCAAGGAATTCTGTTTTTAAGTAAGAAATCTAATTTATGCAAGCTTAGTAAGAGCATGTTCAATGTAAGGTTATCACTTGAGTTGTTTAATAAATATTTTATAATATTTTGTTAGATATTATATGTATATATTATTTTTTTAATTTTAGCAACTTTTACGTTATAATACAAAATTTTTATTAAGCAACTCATATGGTCCCACGCATACTTCATAATATAAGGTTTTTACACTACAATTATATTTTTTTAGTTTCATTTTTCCTTCAAGCAACCCTTAGTCTCGATTGTTTATTTAAGCAACTCAACTAAGCAATATAAGCCACGTCAACAAGCTGCAATAAGAAATTGCTTGCTAGGAGCGGTTGTTTAACGCAAGCACACCATATAAGCAATCTCATTGTATATTAACATTATTTCTATTTAAAGATGCCAACAACAATTAACCATATGAATATATGATTCTTCTCTTAAAAAAACAATGTGTGATTAAATTAACAAACACATTAACTTTAAGGGTGGGTTTAGAGGTGTAAACTCCCGTTAAATTCATAAGAGAGACGATTCACAGCAGGAAAATCAGTGTTCGAATCTCATCCTAAAGGTTGAAAAATTCGTAGGCAAAGACATTATGTTTATGAGTAGTGATATTTTTACTATTACTATTCATATATACTACTACACTTAATTCAACTAAAATGTTATATATCACAATTACCTCATTACACTTAATTCAACTAAAATGTTATATATCACAATTACCTCATTAGACACAGGTAATAAAAAATTAAGCTGGTGAATAAATTTTAAAAATAAAACTTTTTAAACTTTAACTATTTTTAACTTAGAATATTAATAATAGACAAATACTTACATTATAATTAAATAAAAATAACAACAGACAAGTATTTGAAAATGCATTCAATAGGTTGATAATAGTTAAAAACTGTTACTATGAGTATGCATCCAGTAGACATACTTGAGTTCAAACTCTTTAAACGCACTTTAACCTATTTAACCTATATGAAAAAACAAATATGTGAAAATGATAATAGTTTTTCCTTCGCCAACACAACCTTACTTGAAGGCCTACATAAAATATTTCCTAGTAAAAAAAGGAAGAGAGATAAATAGAAATATTAATGGAAAATTAAGCCTTGCTAAATAAAATTCATGTTTTAAATCAAAATAATTCAAATATTCAGTGTCTAACAAACGACTATTATGTATGTATTTATTTTATATTTTAGTCCAATAAGAAGTAAAAAACACAAATCAAAACACTTATATAAGAAGAAACAAATTATAACTTTTCATTTTAACGCCTCAACTAGTGTGCAACCAACCGTGTTACAAAATAGCCCTATATCACCCCATAACTGAAAAAAGAGAAAAAAAACAGTAACAAAGTCATCATTGCCAGAAATCATTCATTTCAACCATATAATGGTAACATTCTTTTTGATGAAGTTCACAAAAAGCATGTACAAGCTGCAAATGGTACAATTCATCATTCCTTAATTTCATTATCCACCCCATTCCCAGAGGGAACTTCAAAGTAGCAAAAATAAATAAAAATCCAGTAACCATGTACAAGCTATATGTGATGGTTGTACAAGAAAACTAAGTACATCTTTGGTTTTCAGTTGGCTAAAAGTGAAAGTATTTTTGCTTTGAGTAAAGGTTATAGTTTATTTGGACACAAATCCCAACTACGTTAAACTAACCAAACAATTTCTAACTTCCAGTGAAAGTAGGTTTACTTTCATTCAACTGAAAACCAAACGCACACTAACTTGTCTGAGAAACATGTACACAATCTGTTCTGATTATTCCCATGAGATATTTTGTGCATGGGAAAATAAATAAAAATATAAATAAAAATATTAAATACAGTTGCTAAGGGTTAGCTTCCACTTCCAGAAGATCTTCTGCTCATGGAAGGAGAAGAATTAATAATCTCCTGACCAAGTTCCTTTATTTTGCTTAAAAGAAGCATTTGTTCAGTTTCCAACTGGACTATATATCCTTCCTGAGTATCTTCTAGAGTTTCTAGCTCACTCAATGTTGTAGAGAGTCCTTCAAGATTTCCATCCTCTATGAGAGACCTGAACTTGATCATCATCTGTTTTATCTGATAAAAGTTCAATTTGCACAATGTTTCAGAACAATGACAGCATCAAATGAAAATGAGAATAATCATAACTTCATATAATAAAAGTACATGCATTAATATATACTTCACATGTTTATCCAAAAAATATATAATTCACATCCTTTAAGCTGAATAAGTAAATGCATGTTTGGATTCTAGTTTACACACCTCAAACCTTGGTTTTGAGCATGTGAGCTGAATTTTGTCTAAAAATAACGTGATTGACAAAATCACGTCATGTTTTAATGCTATTTTGGGTCTCAGGTTGTTTAGTATAAGTGAAAAAGGTTATTTTCCATTGAACTAAACCATGGTTTTCAAACTATAAATTAAGTGTGTGTTTTGATCCATTCTCTTACATGCAAACCATGGTTTCATATTGGTCAAACTGCATTTTAACCAATTTTAACATGTTTGGATGAACCATAGCATAAGTGATTATCAAGTCCAAACCATGTTTTATGTATAAGCATATTTAAGTAGCTTTTGCCAAATAGAATTAGTTTTACTCATTTTTCGAAGTAAAATTTAGGTATGATCACTAAAAAACTACTTTTCTGATATCTGTTATCCAAACAAAAAATCATGTTATCTCAGAATCAATTTTATTCAACAACCATCTTATAAAACTGATTCCATCCAAAACTAATTCTACCACCACAAACCCGAACACATGATAGACGCACCCTAAATTGTATAAATAAGATAAGTGTTTTCATGTTTTAGGCATGCACTCCCCTCATTTTTTATTATAAGCAACTTTTAGCATTGTCCTATGTTTATTATTATCATCATCATCATCATCATTATAAGTAGATCTAACTAACTTCACTGCATTTAATGCATGTGTCTCTAAAATACCATTAATAATAATTAATTGAATTGTTATTTTCAGTCAACATGATTCTGTCTCTATAATAATTATGAAAACGGGTAATTTAGGAAATCAACTGGTTTTTTAGATAAAATTAAGAAAATTAAATGAAGTTAACTATATTTTTCTTAGTATGTGTGTAATTGATTAATTTTGCTTAAAATAAAAAACAGAGGGAGTATGATTTGTTGGAAGATCTCACCTGGTTCGGAATTTCGTGTAATTTACTCAAAGAAGGTTCAGAATCCAAACTTTGCCTCTTCTGCATCTCTGGAACTTTTCTAGTAATTTGGATGTGAATCTCACCCCTTTTCACTCCTTGAAGAGGTATCCACTTGTCAGCCATTTGGTTTGGAGGCAACCTTTGATATTCCACAACACATTCACCTATACTTGATGTTGGAAGTAATGCATTGTGATCCTTCACATACAGAACCAAAGGACTTCCATCATCAGGGAATTCTAGAGTCTGGTTCCAACGAGGGTTAAGAGTTTTGTATATAACCTACCATAAAATATAATTGTCAGAAAAACCAGGGGTATAACATAACAATGAAAAGTCTAGAGATTTCTCTTTAGAAGATGTTGTAAAACATAAAAAGTTTTAAAACGTGTGAAGTTTCTTAAGGAAAAGTTGCAATAGAAAAATTATGGCACTTGATAATTATCCACTTCAATGTGTAAAATGTACTAATGTAGTAGTATAGACAATATTTTAAGTGCATGTTTGGATCCACCTTTTGAATGATCAAACTATGCTTGAACATGTTTAGATGAACAGGTAGAATTGATAAAATGTACTTAACCATGGTTTTTCAATAAGCAAATTTAGATAGCTTTTGCGAAAAAGGATTTGATTAATTTAGGCAGCTAACTACAAAAATCACTTTTCTGAAGCCTCTTATCTAGACAGAAATTCAGTTACTTGTTTTTAAACAAAATCAATTTTATAAAATCAGTGATCCACAATCAATTCTACCACTACAATACCAAACAGATTCAGCTTCATGAAAAAAAAAAAGGAATGAAAGTATGCTAACCTTTGTCCTTTTCTTGAAGTTTCCATAGTGAACCCTCACATACGGATCACTTGTGCCTCTGAGATCGGCTGCGACAAGATCCCTTCCTTCAATCAGAACAAGTTCTATCCAACCATTGCCTGATCCAGAACCTGAATCCTGAACATTACAAAGAAGTAAACCATGATAAAATATATATCCATCATGGTTAAATAAATGAAGTGATTATAATGTTTTGTAACTAAATGATTGAAAGAATAACTAATTTCCTAGTGAAAAAACACACCCTTGATCCATCTTGGTCATCCACCTTAACAGCTTCAATTTGAAGTCTTAATTCGCCCGAACGCACTCTTTCAAGAGGGATCCACACATCCCTGACCGAGCCTTCAACAAGTCCTTCCAAATTTACATGAGCACTACCAATGTTTTCATCTCCAAATATTTCTTCACTAAAGCCTTTTACTTTTAAGTATTCACCACCACCAATCTCATCAAATTCAAATGTCTGATTCCAGACAGGATTCGGAGTATGAGCAGTCTTTGTTTTCTGGACAACCTGAAATGATTATTAACAACAAAATTATTAACCGACAACCTCAATAAATCAAGTGATGGCACCAGTCAAAATCCAAGAGACTCCAACTGTCACTTACCTTTCCATACTGCAATTTAATGTATGGATCAAATTTTCCAGATTTGTCTTTCGCAGCAAGATCCTTCCCTTCTACAACAGTTACGTTAAGTTTCCTTCCAGTTCTTAGCTGAAGATTTGATGATCCATTGAGAGATTGCTGAGAACTAGACCGGAGATTGTTTAAACTATGTGTACCATCAGAAAATTGCCACTCTTTTACAACAATGCTCACCTTCAACTGAAAAATGAAAAGAGGGGATAAAATGAATAAAATGCCTGAATTTTCATTCAGAAAGGAAAAGTCAATCATCAATTTGTATGTACAAACTTGAGACAAAATGACATTTTGATAAAAGCGCTGTCAAACCATTTCAGGATGAAATTAATTGTTAGATGATCATAAACTATTGTACCTCGCCAGAGTTTGCCCCCTCAAATGGGACAACCATTTCAATTTCATCTCCACAAAACTGTGCTTGCTTCGCTATGACGCCAGAATCAGGTCCTACTGCCCACATTATTGTTGAATCATCTTCAACATGCCTCATCTACACAAAGACATAAACATTAACTTAGCATACTATTAAAAGACGAAAAGTACTAGCTGAAAGAAGGCAACACAAAAAAGAAATGTCTGAAAGAAAATATATTTATTGGTAACTGATATTTTCATGTTGCTAGCTCAAAAAGGAGAACATCAATGACAGTACCTTGATTTCGCAACTTGCTAGATAGTCACACTTCACGCTGTTGGGAGAACATTCATAAAGATTAAATCGAAGAGATCCGGCATTATCATGTAAAACCATATTAAATGGCGCATCCCATCTTGGGGTTGAACCCAGTCTGACATCTGTTCTTCGTGTTAATTCCTCAACTTCGACCTCCACAAATGTATGGAGGTCCTTGTCATCGAAACTGTCCTCTGAACAACCATTGGTTGTACCATTTTGTTGCCTTTTAGATGTCTTGAAGCAACTCCTAGAAAGTTTATTTGCTGAAATCACTCTGACATATATAATGCCTCCAACGGCCCTTTTCCTTAAATCAACCGCAGGCAAAGTGAAACAACGACGCCGAGGTTCCACCATCGTTTTAACCAAGGTATCAGCAAAGAGTTTTTCCTGCATAAAATTTATACTGACAATTAGCATAAAAAGCCTCTGAAAAAATAGAAAGTTTGCCCAAAAAAAAAAGAGTATACAAACATAACATTAAACTTTGGAGAAACTCACCAGCCACGAAGAAACACCGGGCCACTCAGTGGCAGGAAGCGATTGGCTTCCACCGCTTCCAAAGGCAACTCCTATTCTCACCTCAGGAGTTGATACAAATGAGTACAAAAGTGCTTTTCCATCTAGAATTGGTGTAACAAGAAGCTGCGAAATGAATATGAATGATGATTAGATTCATAAAAAGAAACGGCATCAAATCAGTTTCTCAGTCTTGGAATATCATTGGCCTAACCGGAGAACTAAAGACTGCAAAAAAGAAAATCTTAAGTAACATGTGTAAATAACAATGATGACAAAAGCCTTATCCCACTAGGAACAGTGAAAATAACATGCTTAAAAAATGAATCCGACTTTGTTTTCATAACTCCTACTTTACTTTATATAGCTTTCAATATGTTAAAGAACAAAAATACATAGGATGTTACTTTACATACATCACCCTTGATATGAAGACTGTTAATGACAATTCGAGCAGTTCCAATCAATGGTTTGGCAAGCTTAGCAAGCATCAAAATGCTCATTTCATTTGTGTCCCAATCAAAACCGAGTTGCAGGAATCGCTGTAAAACACCAACAGAATGCTTTATCAAAATTTCAGATATCCGGTTACATATCAATACTGAAAGTGCAGATCATAAAACAGAAGCAGTGGCAGTGGCAGTGGAAGAGGTGAAGGCAACAAAAATAGTGGATAAGTGGAATTGCCAAAGATCTGAGCGATTATAGTGGTGATAGTAAAATTACGTTGAAAAAAAAAATATAAAAGCCTGCATATTTGGACTGGAATCTGTTCCCCATATTTCTTGCAAAATTAGATGATGTTAGAAATGTACAAATTATAGGAAGAATAATCTATCTCTATTCTAATATCCAAAATTCCTATTTGCTGGTGATAACCAAAACGTGAATGAAGTTAAACCTGATCACCGATAGTTGACCATCGCATCCCTTGCAGAGCCAAGCTAGGAGGGCATGTTCCGAGTGAAAAATCCTGCAGCTCAACTCTTTCCTACAAAAGGATTACTCTAGTTCAATACACATCTACCAAATATTCATCATAGACGAAATGTTCAAACTGATTTGATCTAAAACTCTTTTGCAGAAGAAAATGAGTGTTACTTACTAGAAGTCTTGGTTTCCGGAGCTTTAAACGTTTCTAAACATAAGAGAAAGAAATCAGAATTACTTCATCTATCAAAATATAAAATGCTTGAGACTAAGGAAGCAAAATTTCACCTCAACTATAGCCGATAACCTTATTGAGAGTTTGGGGTTAAAATAGTTGGACCAGACTTCTGTCAACAATTTATTCAGCCACTCACAGTGCTCCAATGGTGTGATGGGCTATATGAAGAGGAAGCTGAAGTCAAATTCATAAATCACGTTGGGGAAAAGAAAGGGAGAAAAGGTAGGAAAAAACATACCGAAACATTCAGTATGACTCGCTTCCATTTCTTATTCAAGTCCTCCACAAGTAGTTTACGTTGATATCTTCCATACTGAAAGTGAAAGAGCAGTAGCTCACATTAATTTCTTATATCCTACACTACAAAGAAAGCAATCACTAACTCGAATGAAAAAGTGGGGGTGGGAGATTTCCTCATACATAATTTGAAGTTAAATTTTTTTAAAACATACTGGTCACAAAGTTATAAATCTGTATAATGAAGTTCATGCTCAAACACCTTTTATCAGCTTTATTTGCTTCAATTAAACACCTATGTAATCAATTGGTAACTAAGGGTACTTTGCATTTCTATTTCATGTTTCAATTTCCAGTTTTCACAGAAAATTACAAAGCTGTCATCTTATTTTCTTTTAACTGTTTCCAGAATTTGAACAGAAAATAATGCATACAAGATGTCCTACTTTTCAGTTGTTTCCCCTGTTTCCTATACAAATTTCATGAATCACGAAACAAAATGAAAACAAGATGGCAGTTTTGTATGAAAACTCAAAGCAAAAAGGCCCCAACAGTCCAAAGAGCAAATGACTACAACTAACTCAAAGATGTAATAAACAACTACATCTACATCTACAGGTAACATTTTATGCTAACTAATGCATTCTAATTCGAAACTAAATTGACCAGGCAAGATTATCCTGAACAAAAAAAACTTCTGTAACCATAATAGAGAACAGAATAATGGAAAAGAGGGGAAAACAATGAATGAATCAAAGTAATCAGTGAAAACCTGTATAGTAGCCCACACAGCAAGTGCAAGAGGAACCCAAGTGGAGACAGAGAAGAGCCATCTCTCAATAGCCCAAGCAATCAGAATCAGTGGAATGAAGAATGGAATCCTGGGCTTTTCCTGCAATAGATGGTTCACGAATTCCACAGCAGCTTCTTCAATATTTACAGAAAATACCCTTTTCTTTCTGCTCATAGCTTTGCTTTCTTAGCACCAAACTACTCCTCTTAGAGAAAGGAGTGAAAAGAAGACAGGGGAAAACAGGGGAAAAAGGAAAAAGAGGGAACTTTTTTGTACTGGAAATTCTGATTTTGTTTGTTTCTCTTGGTTTCAACCAATTTCAACATTCCAATTCCATGGTTGTTACCAGAAAGAATAAACAAGGAGGAAAATTCAGATGGGGACCAATTGGGGTGAAGAATGGAGCAATAAACGAGCAAAATATTCTGGAGTTGACTAATCTTGAAGCTGAGAGGGAAAAATTGAAAAGTCAGCTGAAATAAGGGTTGGATGGAATTGAAAAGTTGATTATAGCAAAAAAGACGTTTTGGTTGTCCGGAATTGAACTGAAAACAAACACGAATTGGGATGGAAACGGTAGATGCTGAATACAAAGCACCATTCTCTGGTTATGCTTCCTGCTCCTTAAACTATGTGGGTCCCTTTTACAACTTTCTTACATAGTTTATATATTTTTCTTCTTACAGATATTTTATTTTATATATACGAGATAAAGAAATAAGAAATGTGTAGGAAGAGACATGGAAAATAAAAGAGAAGAAAGAGGAAAGATTATAGATTATAGATGGAAAAATAGTAGAAATTTTAGGGTTTTTAAAAAACTCTTTTGGGCAATCGAGTTTTTAAAAATAGTTTTCGGGAATAAGTTTTATTTTCAATATTTAAAAACTAAAATATGAAAACATTTAAAACATGTTTTGATTTTCAGTTTTTAGTTTTCTGAATTTACATATTGAAAACTTCTATCACATCTTTTTAAAATTGTTTCTAAAAACTGTTTTATAATACCATTTTTAAAAATTAAAAACTAAAATTATTTCAAACATGCCTTTAGTATATAATTTTGTAAAGAATGTTCACAGAAATATTTAGCACTCTGTTAGATTTTAAAACTTTAATTTTAGTTTCTATTGTTAGTTATTATTAATTTTTATTTTTATTGATCCTTAAAATTTTAAAATTAATTTAAATAGGTTTATGTTTTGTTATTAAAAGTTTAATTTAATTCCTAAGTTTTTTAAAATAGTTAATTTAGTGTAAAACCTTAATGATCCTAAAGAAAAACTAATAACAAAAACTAAAATGCATCATATAATACAATATCAAAAATTTATTTGTATCACAAAAGATTTAAGAGGGTATAATATGAATAAGGTTTGAAATTTAAAGGACTCAAATGTTCATTCACTCGTTATAAATGTGACAAATAACGTGAAATTTTTTTTTTAAAAAAAGACGTAATTAAAAGTATAGAAAATAAGAAAAATTATATGCATGTTATCTAATATAAATGGATGACATATTAGTTTTATTGTAATATAAAAAATAATTAGTTTTATCTTTGTGAGCGAGCCTCCATCTTAGGTTGTATTAATATTCTATTTGAATTATATGTTAAAATAGTTTTTTATTTTATATTTTATAAGTCATTTTAGTTCCTCACAGAATCAGTCATTTTAGTCCTTAACTTTCACTATCATCGGTCATTTTATTATCTGACTTTCCCTATCATCGGTCATTTTAGTCCTTGATTTTCAGAGACTAAAAAAAAGATACTTTATTTTATTTCCTAATTGAAATACTTACTATTTATCCAGATACTTTATTTTAAAAAAAAGATAAACAAAATAAGATAATAATTTAAGGGTTTGACTTTTTTATCACTAAAGGTAAACAATGATTTCCTCGAATAAACATTAAAAATAATAAGTTCATTAGGGAATTGTTTTAATTTTTTATAAGAGAAAAATATTAAATTGGTCATTAAAGATTCACTTGTCACGAAGTTAATTCTTTAGTCATTTAAAAATTTGTTATGCTTACTATCTCTAGTATTAAATATAAATAAAAATTAAACCTTTTGTACTTATTAAGAAAGTTAATTAAGTTTATTTAATTTTTTTTTGTATTTCATACATAAAATAGCTTAATTTTTAAAATTACCTTTTATTATATTTTTTAAAAAAAGTGACTTTCTTTTCTATCCACCCAAACAAACAGTTTATTGGAAATAGTTAATGTAAGAACAATTTAACAATATTTTCATTAATTAGGGTAAAAGTAGTTGATTTTTGTTTATTATTATTAAAAAAACTTGTTAAAATTTACATACATTTGAGACTAGAGGTAGCATTTTAAAGGTTAATTTAGTATTATCTCTATTCTCTTTTTTGTTTGGTTCAGCGGAGGGGAAGTGAGGGAAAAGGATGGAAAATAAAAAATTTGACTGTGTTTGGTTCAAATGGAGAGGAGAGGAAGAGAGAGGAGGGAAAATAATGTTTTTGTGTTTGGTTAGAGGGGAGAAGAGAAATTTTAAGTGATCTTCTGTTGACCCAATAAAATAAATAGAGATAAAAGGTAATATAGGGAGTTCAAAAAATATTTTGGGTAAAATAATAATAATTATTGTATTTTTTAATATACACAATTTAGTATTAAGGGGGTGTTTGATATGAGAGATGATTTTTAATTATTTTTCTGAAAATGTCTTTCTAATTATTAGGGTAAAAGTAAGTGATTTCTAGATAAGTTAGTTTATAAATTAACTTTGTAATATTTTTTCTAATTCCCATGTTTGGTTAGAGTAAAATTTATCTTGGAATGTTATTATTTTCACAATAATACCCACAATTAATTAAATATTTTTTTAATTTCAAAAGCGTAACAATATTGATACTTCAAGAATTAGTTGACAAAAAACTAAGTTAATATGAGATGAAATAGGAGGAAAAACACATTATTGCAGAAGTGCAAAGCAAATATGTGAAGATAATTAAACAAGTAGATAATAAAACAAAAACAAATTAAAACTAAAAGCAAAAGGGAAAAACACATATCTACTATTCGGTGAAAAGTTGGTTGATGAAATAGTGCGAGAAAAGCAAGAAGCAACAGTGGCGGATGCAAAGCGAGAGTGAAGAAGAGGAATAACATGTGTGAAAGAAGGCAACTATGTCTTTTAATTTATGATTCTCAAATAAGTTTTAGATATCTACCTATTAATGTGGAAATCTTAAAAAGCTAAATACTTTACATTTAACTTTCTCAGTAATTCTTTTATATCTAAATAAATTTTTTATCTCTCCTATCGAACACGGGTAAGTTTTTTTTTTAAGTAACTTTTCTAAAAAAGTAAAAATTTCTCATCTACCAAACGCCCCCTAAGTGAGCAGTCAAATAAGGATAAAGTGAATAATGTTTTAAATCTTTAAAAGACTAATTTGTTAGTATTTTAAATCTTTACAAACTGATTTGGTAATAATCCTTGTAAATATAAGTAATTTTTTTTATAATATTATGTTTTTTTAATGATAATAATATAATAATAATATAAATAAATTCAACTACTCGCACTACATTTAATGAAAATATTCTAGAAGTATCTTCTATTCATTTCAACAATTTATTTACTGTAGTTGTTTTAAAGAAGAGAAATTAATATATTAAGGATACTTTAAGAAGACAAATCACTTTTTGGTGAAATTAAAAAAGTTAAATGGAGTTAACTAATTTTTTAAAAATGACGTAAAATAGTTTTTTTCATATTTAAAAGCAGATGAAGTATTTTAAATTTTGAATGGTCTAATTTTGATAACATTTTTTTTAAAGAGCAAACTTTATGATAAATAAATTTTAGAAGATCTCTGTCTCTACAAAATTTGAACATTTTTACTTTGTTCCCTTAATTTTGAACATTTTTACTTTGTTCCCTTCTTATTATATTGAGAAAATGTTTCTCTAACACTAAAATTTGTCAAGTTCATTTGCGTGAGGTTTAGCTAATTAGCTTTCTTTCCATGTACATATTCTAGAAGGTGGACAATTAAATTTGTCATTAATAAAAACAGAGTTAAGAAGAAACACTAAATCACAAATAATCAGAAAGAATCAAACAAGAAAGAAGAAAATGAAGAATATGCAGAAAAGAAGTAATAAAAGAAAGAAGAACAAGAAAAGCAGAAGAACATGTTTATTCTTTCTCTTTTTTATTTTATTTTTAAAAAAAAAATTGTATCTTGATTCAGTTTTAGTTGTTGATTTAGATTTTATAACAATTTGAATTGTTGATTTAAAAGATAATAGAATTTAATGGCATTAATCACATATCTATTAAATTTGCTAATGCAATAGACAGAAAAGACAAACATAGACGAAAATATAATGTACCAAATTTAATTTATTTCTACATTCCTCTTGACTAAATGTTAAATTTCCATAATCTTAACATTAAAAATGTCTGCTGACAACAAAACAACAAATGTGTTTAACGAAAAGCTTTAACAATACACTTTACTAATTTAATCACCAATAAAAAATTCTGAAGAGTTACACTTTTTGTCTTGTAAATTGGAAAAAGACAAAAAGAAATGGAACAACGGCAAACACTAAGCACCTTGACATACGTACTCCCAATGCATCTGTCACCATGTGCTGAGATGTAGTAATACTGTAATAGGCAATTAAAAAATCAATATACTCCATATGAATTAAAAAAATAATTAGATATTTTAATTTTTATAAATATTTATTGTATAATTTTTAGTTAGTGAGATAAATGTTAAACAAAAATCTGTATTATTTATAAAGACTAAAATAAAAAGATAATATTAAATATTTATCAATTTTTTTAGTAATATAAAAAATAAACATGATCAAAAACTTAAAAAGATTAACATTAACAAATAAAGTATTAAGGTAGTGTTTCATAATACTCCCTCCGTTCCTTATTATAAGATCCTAAACAAAAAAATCAATGTTCTTTTTTATAAGATCCTGGCCAAAAAAATTAAAAGCATTTATTATGTTTTTCCAATTTTGCCCTTATTTATTGATATCAACTCATGTGAGTTCCCATAATTCATTTAATGTATGTGAGGGTAATACTGAAAAATTATTATAACATTTTAAAATTTCAATAAGATTTTTTGGTGTAAGTTTTTTTCTTAATCTAGGTGATGTCCTTTTCAAGATCTTATAATAAGGAACGAAGGGAGTAATACATAACAGAACATAACGGAATAGAATGGAACATAATAAAATAAAACAAAATCGTATACTGTGTTTGGTGGCCATTGAATAAAACAGAACCATTTATATTATTTTGTATTTAGTGTGGATTCGGATTAAAATATAAAAAATATTTTTTTAATACATATAAAATTTTACTTTACTTGATAGAAAGTATAAAATTAAAGAAAAAATAAAATAGTATATTTTTTTAATTTTTTTAAAATTATGAGTATAACTGAATAATAATTTTGAAATATATTAATTTTTGTATTAATATTTTATGAAAAAATATTATATAATACAAACTTCTCTCAATAAATACAATTATTAAATATATTATTAAAAATAATTATTAAATATAAATTATGTTGAATATACCTTTATTATGTAAATTTTTTAAAAAAAATATTTTTTGATCGAAAAAATAATATGAGGTTTAAGAAATTTAAATATATATTCTCTCCGTCCCAAAATATAAGACCCTCTAGAGAGTTTTTGTTTGTCCCATTTTATAAGACCCTTTGAAAATTTTTGTGCACGTTTAATTTTTTTTTACCATTATACCCTGACTACTCAACTAATTTTGATGAATCCAAAATATTAAGAGAGAGGGAGTAAGGTAATAGAAAGAGATTGAAAATGTAAATTTAGAAATTAATGCTTTTTGTTAAATACATTTAATGCATTTAATTAAATTAACCATTTTTCTTAATTATCCCAATATTGGTCTAGGGGTCTTACATTTTGGGATGGAAAGAATATTATTTTGTTAATAAAAAATGACTCTGTCAAAATAATGATAATTTATTCCAGTCAAAGTTCCAGGCTCGAGCCCAATTGATAACAACGCTCTGACCTAATTTATATTCTATAAATAAGCATCATTATTGATCATTAAGTATACATTTAATACTGATCATTAGGCATCTCTTCTTGTGGATTACGCCTACGCCATCTCCAAACTAAGTATCATTTATTATATGTCTTTCCCATCATTCGGGGGCTCAACATGTTCTATTATATTCTTTTTCGTTACGCCTTTTTTAAAGGAACTAATTTGTTCCGTTTATTTGCTTCAGTGTCATGTTCCGTTCCTCTGAACTGATGTACTAAATGAAGAACAATACAAAATACCTATTCTATTCTATTCAAACACATCTGTCAAACACTATCTATAGAATTAGAGTACGAAATTTATAATTAAAACACTAAAGAATTAGGAGTACGAAATTTACCTCAATCTTTGAACAAGGTCGCTGCACTAAGCACAAGAATATCATACTTAACAACTGATTAAATACTCTTTTTGTTCTACAATATTAATTGTTTTAGGCATTTTAATTTTTTTAAATGATTTGTTATTATACAGTTTTAATAATGGTATTAATTATTTTTTTAACTACTAACTCAAAGAAGAGAGAGATAATATTGATAATCCAAAGAGAAGTTAATGTTCAATATTATTTAAAAATAAGAGAAAAATTTAATTATAAAAAAAATAATACATTAAAAAATTAAATAGTTTATTTTATAAAATAAAGAATATAAAATATTTTTCTTAATCCTTATGTCAAAAATTTAAACGACATGTATTACAAAAAGGAGGGAGTACTACTATTATCTTCCAAGTTATAATGGCAATGATAGATGGTTAGTAAGTTTTTTTTTGAGGAACAATTAGTAGTAAGTTATTCCCTCCGATCCACTACAAGTGTTATGTTGGCCATTTTAATTTGGTTTATATTAAATGTCATTTTTTAATTCTAATGCAATATTAATAATTAATTTCCCATTTCAATGTTATATTATAGGTCACTTTATACTTCCAATGCAATATGAGTATTACTTTTTATAAAATTAAGACAACTAAATGCATTTCTTAATCTGTGTGAAACACCCAAATGTAACACTTATTATGGATCGGAGAGAGTAAATTACAGTACAACAATATTAATATTATCATTCAAGAGAAAAATTACGGTGGTAGAAGTCTGAGAATATAAAATATAAACTCTAAAACAAATTTTAATAAAGTTTTATGGTATTTTTTTGTATTTATTTGTCTATTTAAAATAAAACACTATTACATAATTGATTTTTAGTAAAATTTAAAAAAATATTGTTAAATTATTAAAAAGTGTTGTTAAATCACTAAAAATGATGCATTTGTGCATTTGCGATATTTTTGACAAATGTTTATATCTGGCGATGTTGCAAAAAGGTTTTAGTTACATTTAAAAAATATTGCTAAATTGTTAAAAAGTGTTGTTCTTTAGTATTTGCAACATTTTTTACAAATGTTGTATTTGACAATGTTGCCGAAAGTCAATTTTGTTATAGTGAGAATAGATATGTGTGTGAGTGTTTTGTCCTCTAGTAAGTGTGTGTGAATGTTAGGGCCTGTTGGCTTTGTTTTCATTTTTGTGTTTTTATTTTCTTTGTGTTTAGTTCAAAGAGTAGGAGGGGAAGAACTTAAAAGTAATATATTTGTGTTTAACTTGTAAGTCGAGGTGGAGGGGTTTTACAAAACATAGAAAATAAATTATAGTTATCTTGGTTGTTTTTAAAATTTTCTACACAAAATTTCAAAAACAGAAAATATAATAAGACCAAGGTGATAGTTTTGCATTACAATTACTCATAAAAATAGAAAACGAAAATACAAAAACGAAAACAAAGTAAACAAACCCTTAATTTCTAATTGTTTTGAATATGCATTAGAAGAAGAGTAACCATAAGAAGGCTGTAATTGGTGAAAATAGTGAAGAATTAGTAGAAGTTTGTGTTCTACATCTATAAATTCCGTTGGGTGAAATTGAGATAGAACATCAGTAGAACACTGCAACAAAATTGGCATTTAGCAATATCGCTAAATACAGCATTTGCAAAAAATATCATAAATACTATATAAAAGATAACATTTTTTAACAATTTGACAACATTTTTGAAATGTTGCTAAAATCTTTTTGCAACATCGTCAAATATAATATTTGTCAAAAATGTCGTAAATGAACACAAACAACATTTCTAGTGATTTGGCAACCCTTTTTAACAATTTAGTAATATTTTTTCAGATGTTGCTAAAAATCAGGCATGTAGTAGTGGAATTATGTGCTCTTTCCACTACAACGAAAGTAATTTTGCTCTAACAAAAAGATAAAAGTGGAATTAGCCTTTGAGATCTTCTACAACATTGTAGATTTCAATGTTAGCTTTCTAATGGCACTGGTTTCACCCAATTCCAACTAGTATAGCATAAGTTATAAGCCAAACAATACGGAGTATCCGTTTGAAGAAATTCAGTGACTGGTTTGCACTTGTGGCGTAAATTACTCATAGGAGAAGTTTGAATTGGGACTAGATGTCTTCTTGAAAGTTCTATAACTTGAGTTATGCTTTATAGAATATACATTACCATGATGTTACAAGCTATGTATAGTTGATTCACAACTAAATCATTGAATATTACAATTTTATGACATGTATTTTACTTTAAGTGATCGAATGTTATGATGTTTGTGATAAGGAATGAATTCTTTGATTTATAATAAATGCATGATGATCATGTTTGAATTGTATGTATGTGTTGTGGACCAGAATCATGGCATCCCGGTCAGACGTTTGCATGCCGGGACAAGCAGCTACCAAATACCGCCAATATCCCGGTAAGATATGTGCGGCCTAGTATCAAGGCCCAGCTGATGAGGATTGGGCCCAGGCACAGATCCTGGCCCAATACAGACCGCATTTAGGTCATTTACCTCACTCTATAAATACTATTATAATTCACCATGCAAGGTACGTGCAAAATATTATCACATATACAAACCCTAATTCACTCACTGACTTGGGCGTCGAAGTGCTTGCAGGTACACACCACCGCCGCCGGAGCTCAGGACCCAGAAGTGATCTCATTGCCTTTTTGCTGAACAAGAAGACCATCTTGCTCGTCCAACATCCCTGTCAGGTTAGATCACAACATTGGCGCCGTCTGTGGGGAACGTAACAAAAAGTTTCGTTTCCGTTTATCATCAACAATGGTTGGCTCTACCAGGAATAGGGATTATAATGATCCTAGTGTTCAAAACCAAGGACTTGGACAGCAGGCTGGGACATCGAATCAAGCAAGGGCATCCCAGCACTTTGATATTGAAGCAGAATTCCGTAAATTGCAACAGTTGGTGCAGTCGCAAGCTAAAGAGATTGCAGATCTCAAAGAGCATCAGCGGAGGGGCAAACATGTTGTTATCGAAGATGATTCAGAAGACGAAAGAGCTGAGAGGCATACCCAGCTAAACCCTGAAAATCTGGAAAAAGATAATGATAATGCGGAAAAGCAGCAACGGAAATCCGCAATTGAAGGAGAAAAAGAAGGAAATCCGAAGACTCAGGAAAGACAACAGGAAGGACGGATACGTCGCCGACATGAAGGGGCCCTGCATCAATCTCGGGTTGAGGGGGCCAACCCGCCACCTGTTCCCCTTGGGGGCCAGCAAGCCGGACAACAAGCCGGTAACCAGGAGCACATGGCTGAAAATGCCCCAGATTTTGGGTACATTGACAATCCCTTCACGCCTTGGATAATGTCCCATGCCTTTCCTCATGGATTCCAGTTTGCAAAGAAGTTGAAGGAATACGATGGAACCAAGGATCCCATTCTACATGTCAGCACTTTTGAAAGGGTTATGTACTTTCAAGGGGTGAATGAGGCCATCGTATGCCGTACCTTCCCGCTCACGTTGTCAGAGGCTGCAAGTCTTTGGTTCTCTGACTTTCCACCACAATCCATCAGCAACTGGAAAACTTTTAAAGATAAGTTTATTCTTCATTTCACTAGCAGTAAAAGACAGTTCAAATCTGAATTCCACCTAGAAACTGTTAAACAGGGGAAAGATGAATCTCTATGAGATTATATAACATGTTTTAACAATGAAGTATTATAAGTTAGGAACGTTGAACCTAATTTGGTGTTATATTTATTTGTAAGAGGATTGAAGCCAGGAGCCTTCGCCAAGCAACTGGCTGGAGATAAGCCCACCTCCATGGATGACTTGAAGGTCAGGGCCGAAAAGTGGATCAGAATAGAAGAATGGGAGAAGGCCCAAGCCGCTAAGAGGGATGACAAAGCAAAAGTTGTCCCTCCAAACCAATCCCGGGGTAAAGACGACAAATCCCGGGATAGGTCTCCCAAGAAGCGCAAGGGTCTTTTCAACAATTACACTCCGCTAATAGTCCCGCCAGCTTCAGTGTTGAAAGAAGTGATGCAATCTGAACTAAGAGAGCGGCCACCACCTTTGAAAACAGTTGGAAAGCACAAAAATAAGTATTGTGAATACCATCAGGGTCGTGGACATTCTACCGATGAATGCATCCAACTCCGGGATGCAATTGAAAAGTTGATCCGACAAGGGAGGTTGAGAAATTATGCTCGGGCATCGCCAGAAAGGTGGGATCGTTGCCGAAGTCCATCTCCTCGGACGCAGACGCCCCGATCCCCTCCTAGGAACCGAGATCAACGAGCTAAAATCTGATAGAGATCCCGGAGCCCGAGACGAGCATAGGAATCCCCTCCTAGGGGAATAATTCAAGTCATAGCTAGAGGAACCAGCTTAAAGGGTCTTGAAGACAAGAAGAGGACCCGAGACGTCAGGGATTCTTGTTCCCAGGTAACTGCTGTAGCTAACCCAATACTATCTTTCTCAGATGCAGATTTCCCGGAAGAATAGATCCGGGATAATGAGCCATTGGTCATAGCGGCTAATCTGAACGGCTTCGAAGTTCATCGGATCTTCATTGATCAAGGAAGTTCAGCTGACATTATGTTCTGGAGCCTGTTTGATAAAATGAGATTAGGATCCAAGGATTTAATCCCCCATAAAGGTAGCTTAATTGGCTTCACTGGAGATACAATCATTTCCAAAGGATATGTTGACCTTAAGGTGAATTTTGGCAAAAAGCCAAATACCAAAACAATTCCCGCTAGGTTCATAGTGGTGGATTGCCCCTCAGCTTACAATGCAATCATTGCGCGACCAACCCTGAACAGCCTTGGCGCCATAGTCTCTACCATCCATTTAGCCATGAAGTTTCCAGGAGAAGATGGCTAAGTAGTAACTATCCGTGGAAAGAGAAGTGACGCGCGAAAATGTTATCAAGAAAGCTTTAAAATCACGAAATCACCATCCATCTTGCCGGTAATGGCAGAAGAGAAAGGGAAGCAAAAGATGGAGAGGCATGATCTCATGCGGGATGCAGGGGTCATGATGACCAACCTAGATCCCAGAGCAGACTTTGAATGCCAACGACCTCAACTAGAGGGGGACCAGATCTTGGTCCAGATAAGACTTAAAGAAGATCGGACCGTCAAGATAGGGGCAAACTTACCCCCCGTGATCAAAGAGCGACTCATTGAGTTGTTAAAGATGAATAAAGACCTGTTTGCTTGGGTTTCCTCCGACATGCCCGAAGTTGACCCGGAATTCGTGTGCCATCGCTTGTCTTTGAGACCGGGGTCTATCCCGATGGCCCAGAAGAAGAGAAAAATGGGTCCAGAAAGACAAGCAGCTATAGAAAAGCAGGTGAAGGAGTTGCTAGATGCAGGGTTCATCCGAGAAATACGATATGCAGATTGGCTTTCAAATGTGGTGATGGTGAAAAAGGCTAACGGGAAGTGGATAATGTGCACAGATTACACAGATCTGAATAAAGCATGCCCCAAAGATCTATTCCCCTTGCCTTGTATCGATAAACTTGTGGACAACTCTGCAGGTTATAAGTATCTATGTTTCATGGATGCTTACTCCGGCTATAACCAGATCCCAATGTACCCTGAAGATCAAGATAATACGGCTTTTATCACCGACATGGGTGTTTACTGCTACACCATGATGCCATTTGGTTTGAAGAATGCCGGAGCAACTTATCAGCGGATGATGAGCCAAGTCTTCAAAGAACAGATCGGCAGAATCCTTGAAGTCTATATTGACGACATGATAGTAAAAACCCCAAAAGACAAAGAGCCAGTGGCTGACTTGCGTGAAACTTTCCAACAGCTGCGCAGGTATGATTTAAGGTTAAATCCTAACAAATGTACTTTTGGGGTCGAAGCCGGAAAATTCTTGGGTTTCATGCTAACCAGTCGAGGGATCGAAGTCAACCCCGACAAATGTAGTGCCGTGTTAAATATGCAGAGTCCCAGAACTATTAAGGCGGTCCAACAGCTAACTGGAAGGATCGCTGCATTGACGAGATTCCTTCCAGATTCAGCTAGGAAATGCTTACCTTTTTTCAGGACCTTACAACGTAAGGAAGACTTCCAATGGAATGTAGATTGCGAAGAAGCTTTCCGGGAGTTGAAGAAAATCCTCTCAAGTCCACTAGTCCTATCTCGCCCAAACCCTGGACAGGTCCTATATCTCTATTTAGCCGTCACCAATGAAGTAATCAGTGTGGCTTTAGTAAAGAAAGAATCCCGGAACCAGAGTCCGGTATATTTTGTTTCTAAGGCGCTACGAGGATATGAGTTGAACTACCAGCGGCTTGAGAAAGTCGTCTATGCCCTGCTATTTGCATCCCGGCGGCTGAGGCCATACTTCCAATGTCATCCCATCATGGTAAAAACTAATCAACCCATCAGAAAAATCTTGCATAAACCTGACTTGGCAGAAAGGATGATGACCTGGGCAGTAGAATTATCACAATACGATATTTCGTACGAACCACGACAGGCAATCAAAGCACAGGCGTTGGCTGATTTTGTGGCCGAGATGACACATCCCGGAGAGGAGCCAAAAGGATCCTGGACCATTTATGTTGATGGGTCCTCAAACCCTAAAGGAGCAGGCGCAGACATACTAATCGAAAACGACGAGGGGGTAACTGTAGAATATTCTCTGAAATTTGAATTTCCAACCTCCAATAATCAAGCAGAATATGAAGCCTGTTTAGCCAGGATACGCGCGGCAAAAGAATTAGGGGCTACCGCGATTACTTTATGTTCAGACTCCCAATTGGTGGTATCCCAGATAAAAGGGGAATACCAGGCATGAGAGCCACTGTTGCAAAGATATTTGGCAAAGGTTAAAGAAAGTCTAGTTGGTCTTTCCAAGTTTGAGATCAAGCACATTCTAAGAGAAGAGAACAGTCGCGCTGATTTACTTTCAAAATTGCCAGCACCAAATCATCCCCAAACTTGAAGTCAGTGGTAGAAGAAGTTCTCCCTTCTCCTTGTGCTGTTTTGCAGGTTGAAGGTGAAGATTGGAGGACTCCAATAATAGAGTATATCACTAAATGCACCATCCCGACCGATTCCCGGGAAGCAAAGCGGTTGGTACGAAATGCCTCCCGGTATTCCGTGATACAAGGACAACTATTCAGAAGAGGACTATCAACTCCTTTGCTTAAATGCATTGGACCATCCGAAACATGGTATGTTCTCACTGAAGTGCATGAAGGAAGCTGCGGTCACCGCATTGGTGGCAAATCGTTGGCAAGGAAGTCCTTACGGGCAGGATACTTTTGGCCAACTATGAACAAAGACGCAGCTGACCACGTGAAGAAATGCCAAAATTGCCAAGAACATAGTCCATTATCCCACATCCCGGCCGAAGGTCTGCACAACATTTCTACCCCTTGGCCTTTTCACACTTAGGGTTTGGACCTCTTGGGACCTTTCACGCCAACTACTGGTCAGTTCAAACACCTTATTGTTGTTGTTGATTATTACACTAAATGGATTGAACTAGAACCCTTAGCCAGCATAGCGTCAGTCAAAGCCCAGAATTTTGTCTTCCGACAAATAATATGCCGGTTTGGTATCCCGGCAAAAGTCATCTGTGATAATGGGACCCAATTTACCGACAAAGAATTTCGAGAAATGCTAGTAGGGCTCCACATCAAACAATATTTTGCCAGTGTAGAGCACCCACAATCAAACGGGCAGGCAGAGTCCGCCAATAAAGTCATACTTAATGGCTTGAAAAAGAGGTGTGAGAAGGCTGGAACTAGTTGGGTGGAAGACCTTTATCAGGTACTTTGGAGCTACAGAACTACTCCTCATAGCTCTACTAGAGAAACTCCATTCCGAATGGTATATGGATCAGATGCCGTGATCCCAGTAGAAATTGGACACCCATCTTGGAGGGTCATGTATCCCGCACAAGAAAATGAACATCTACTTAGGGAAGATTCCGACATGGTCGAAGAAATCCGAGAAGCCGCCAGAATCAAAGAGTTATCCTGGAAGAAACAAGTAGCACAAAGATACAACTTAAGGGTTGTGACGAGAAGATTCCAACCAGGCGACTTAGTCCTAAGAAGAGCCAGTATTAGAAATCGAAATGCTAAAGACGGGAAGCTTAGAGCGAATTGGGAAGGTCCATTCCAAGTCAAGACCATTGCAGCTAACGGAGCATATCATTTAGAAACTCTCAAAGGCAAAGAGATTCCAAGAACCCTTAATGTCGCAGACTTAAGGCGCTATTATAGCTAAGTTATGTAATTTACATTCTTTGTAATAAAGGGGTACTCTTTTTCCTGTAGCAGGTTTTATCCCTAAGGAGGGTTTTACTGCTAGAGGTTTTAACGAAGCCCCCATTTGTTATTTGCTTCTTATTATTAATAAAGTAGCATTCTATTCATTCTTACACAAACAAGTTAGTTCAATTCTTAATAGCAAACACATCGGAAGAAAGTATGAGAAATACAAATAATCCGCGATTAAGATGTCGGCAACAAGCAGAAACCGATGTACACACAAGGCTAACAATGAGTCGAGATACCATCACGGGTAATTCTCTGCTACAGACTCAATAGGGACCCTAAACGGGTTAACCCTGGCCATAAAGAAGCATGAAGTACCACCAAGGTCACACTTCAACTTAAACTTAGAGAAAGTACAAACTACTTTCCCTCTTATTGAGGAGCTAAAAGGGCGACATCAAATGTATCCCTAACAATTCAAACGACATAAAAAATCTCCGTGACAAGCGAGAGTTAGAGGCACCTTGAAATGGCCACGCCTCAATGACATACAGAAATGCAACAGAAAGAAAGAACTCCAACACATAAAGGAGGCATAAACCAAAGCTACACTTCAACAAAAATTAGAGAAAGTACAAACTACTTTTCCTCCTGCTAAGGAGGTAAAAGGGTGTCATCATGGATGTACCCTAACAATTAAAACGATACGAGAAAGTTCTATATCAAGCAGGATGCAAAGAGGCACATGAACGAAAAGTAAACAAAGCTATGCATAAAGAACATCTCGAAATATCAGAATGAAAAAGTCTACATTCAATATAAAATTGTCTGTAAGAATTACAAAATAAAAATAGAACAAGAGAAATATAGAAACAAAAGCAACAAATCAGGCAGCCCCTCTAGCATCTGCAACTCCGAGTTCCGGCACGGGATCAGAAGAAGGAGGAGGAGTGCTATAGTCGAATGGCTCCAAACGGAGATCAGAAAGGTCAAGAGGCACGGGATTATGAGGATCATGAAAATTCATGAACATCCCATCCTTCATACCATGATATTTGCAGAGACCGCAAGTGTTTAACTCAATCCTCGGATTCAAAAATTGAAGAGTCTTCACACAATCCCGGTAGGAATTATCCACCGTAGTATCCATATCATGGTAGGCCTCCTCCAATCTCTCCTGAGTCTCCCGTAGCTCCACCTGAACCTCATGGAACTTGGAAGCCGACCCCAAGAGTTCGGACTGAAGAAGCTTAAGAGCATAATCATCCTCATCTGCCTTAGTCTTCAGCCCGGAAACCTCTTCCTTCAACTTGGATCTTTCCAATTCCAAGCTGGCAGTCCGCTCCTTCTCCTTGGCGAAATCCCCCTCCATCTGGGAAAATTTCTCCTTCAGAGAAACAAGTTCCTAGTTGGCCCGAGATTCCGACTCCTTTACACTCTGTATCAAGGCATCTTTCAGCTCCAGGTCATCTCGGAGATCCCGGAGTTGACCCCTCAAGGAAGCAGCTTGGCCCATGTCCTCTGCCTGGTCATGAACGTGTTGGAGCATAGCCATGCTCATAGCCATCCAGCCCATTAGAGACTTGGCTTGCTCCTACAAAAACAAGAAAGAGATATTAAATATACATCCACCGAGATCAAGCACTATGAAGTTGACAAGATCAAATGATAAAATATATACCTTCACGGCAGAGGTTCCACCCTTTGTGAAAAAGCCCCCATGCTGGAACTTAATCAAGGGTGAATGAAATCCTTCCCAGGCAGAAGAGGGAGTAGAGAAGGGCGTCGTCAACACTAGAGTCATCCCGGCAGAAGCCCCTTGGGCATCCCCAGGCTGGTCACCTGCAAATCGAAATAAATGATATAATAAGAAAGCAACTCACGGTCCCTGCAGGACTACAAATCCCGAAAGATAAAAACATACCGGACTTGGTAAGACGACGACGTTTCGGCTGCACATTAGCCACCTCGGCTCCAGAGGAGTGAGGAACAGACTTCTTAACAGGAGAAGCTCCCCTGGTAGGAACCGCGTCCGAGATTCTAATCCCGGAAGGAGCGACCAGGATGGGATTAGGAACTGGAGCAGGAGAAGGAGGTGGACCTGAAGTACCAACTTTTCCTTTTCCTTTAGCATCTTGTTTCTGAGAACGGATGGCATAGTTGGCCATGATCTCGGCTGCAGGAAAAGATACACTTGTTAGCTAAGGCAAAATAATTAAAACCAGTCAGATACAATGACACTGTACAACAAAGAACAATCCCCTACATAAGCATGTCACCTGGTCGCGACGAGATACTCCTATCACATCTTTGCAATGAATGGGAATCCCCCCTCGCTCAACAAAGACGCAAAGATTCCCAAAGGTTTGTTGGTCTTCCTCTTCTAGGAAGCCAATCTCCAATTCCTTCAAGGACAACGACCTTTGAAAATGATCTTCCGTCCAGTAGAGCAGAAACAAGGGCTGCTTGTCCTTTCCCATCCAGAAGGGAGTACAATCTTTGGTCCGTGGGACGACTTTGACATAAATGTCCCTATGGGCCTTGAAGGACTCTTCATAAGGGACAAATAGTTGAGGGATCCCGGAACGGTGACAGAGGGATACCCAATTCTTCTTCGTAGGTCCGCGGTAAACACCAAAGATGTATAGGAATAAGGCCGAGGAACATTGCCAGCCCTGAGCCCAACAGAAGACCTCGAAGGCCTGGAGGAATCCCCAACCGTTGGGATGAAGTTTGGTAGGAGCAAGATGAAGGTGGTGCAGAACTTCAATCTGGAGGTCGGAAAAAGGGAACCTAATTTTAAGCTGATGCCACAAAGACTCCAGCATCATGATATAGGAACCTTCACCCTCAGATGCTGGTGTGCAGATCCTCTCCTTCCTACTCGAGATAACCAACTTATGGTTTGATGAAGAATCGGCTTTGACGTCAGTCCCGGGGGTGTTAGGCCCATAGTGAAAGCATTTCGTCCAATGTTTCTCCACTTTCCTGAGCCAGCGACCATCCTTCACCGAACACTCCTCCCGGATAATATCCCAGTGAACCCACAACATCCCCCAGATATTCTTCAGTTCCAAAAAATCTGGAGGACATTCGATCCGAGGCTTAGAAGTACTGGGCTCTCCTGCCCCTCGTACGACAGCTTCAAAGTCTCCGGTATCGGGTGAAGCCGGTACACCATCAGAAGATCCCGGAACATCAGAAGCTACCGAGATGAGAATGTCATCCTGAACAAGTTCCATATCTACATGATTAGAGAAAGCAGAATCAGATCCCGGGGAAGAATGGCTATATGAAGAGGGAGCATATGCAGGGTCGGATTCAGAATCTAAGGAATGTGTCATAGACGACGGTATAGACTATTTATTTTCTAAAGAATCCCCGGGATGGGAGGACTCAACTTCATCCCCTACCGGGATAAAATTAACTAGGGCACGACGATCTGAACCTTGTTCGACAGACACAGAACTTTTAGAACTATACTCATCAGAAAGATGAGCTGATGCAAGGAGAAGAGCAGAAGGTTCTGGGTTCAAAGTGTTAAACGACCCACTCACATTTTGGGTAACTGATTCGCCACTCTCTACTCGTCGCGAATACAGAGGATAAAACCAAAAATGGCAAGATTCACAATAATCAGGATTGGCTATGGAGGGCGTACTAGGACAAGGGTTTGGTTCATTAGAAGACCTATGTTTGCGGAGACCCCTCGCAAAACTCTCAAGAAGTTTAGTATCATTTGACTCTGAAGAGGAACTACTCGTCAACACGATAATACCATCGGCCATTTTTGAAGGAAAGAAACCCAGAAACTACAACTAAACCCTAAAGGAGGGGAAGAATACAACAGAACAATTCAAGAATCAGGAAAGAGTCGAATAAAGGTAAAAATTAGCAAAAAGTAGAAGCAATACCTGAAAGATGAGGATAAAAAGTTGCTAGAAAATGGGTCTGACGAACGAGCACGAAGATGGAAGAAGAAAGGTTTTCAGAAGCTCTCAGGAAATGAAAAGACAGGAAGCGCGAAGATGAAGAGTGAAAACTTGAAAAGGAGAAAAGAAGTAAAATGCAATGGGTGAAAAGAAATAAAGTAAAAACCGTCACATCACCTTAATGGACGTGGGGCCCAAAAACCACGCTAATCATCGAACACAATGCCTAGAGTGGGATGCGTGAAATACACGCGCCCAAAAAGAAAACCAACCGTCGTCTCGTAACATTTCCTGAACCGCCATCTAACACCCACCCGGCATGATGAATGAACTCGCCAACCTCTCCTGAGAAGAGCTTGACGACTTGGGGGGCAACTGTTGTGGACCAGAATCATGGCATCCCGGTCAGACGCTTGCATGCCGGGACAAGCAGCTACCAAATACCGCCAATATCCCGGTAAGATATGCGCGGCCTAGTATCAAGGCTCAGCTGACGAGGATTGGGCCTAGGCACAGATCCTGGCCCAATACGGACCGCATTTAGGTCATTTACCTCACTCTATAAATACTATTATAATGCACCATGCAAGGTACGTGCAAAATATTATCACATATACAAACCCTAATTCACTCACTGACTTGGGCGTCGGAGTGCTTGTAGGTACACACCACCGCCGCCGGAGCTCAGGACCCAGAAGTGATCTCATTGCCTTTTTGTTGATCAAGAAGACCATCTTGCTCGTCCAGCATCCCTGTCAGGTTAGATCACAACAGCATGAGAACATGGAATGATGATTATGATAAACTTGATGTTAATTGGTATGATGTGATGAATTGATGATGATCAGTATGATAAAGATACACGTGTGAAATATGCATGGATTATATGTAAATTGCTTGCCAACTTGTTGATAATGATGATATGAATATGAATGGTAAATGTAATTATGTTGAGTTGAATGATAACATGAAATGAAAGATTTCTCTCTTCAATGTTGGTTGGTGAGAAACTCTGTTATTTTAAAAAATAGAGTGGTTGATGCTCAACAATTAATGGAGGTTATTAAGTTTCGATCTTGAAAATTGATGGTGTCAGGATTGAAATTAAATAGTTGTTGTTTTGTCAATTAGTATAACGATCCTTTGTTATGTATTAAACAGTTGTAATGCCTTGTTAATGGGTTAGAGTACCTCTTGTACTCTCTCTATTAATAATATGTTTTTCTTATAAAAAAAATGTTGGTTGAGTAATTGAGTTGGTTATCCCACCAGTAATATAGTGGGTAAGTGGACAAGTGTAAAGAATGAAAGAATATATAATTATTCCGAAAAGGGTAGATAACTTGAAGTACGAGAGTTATCCGGAAAGGGGTAGATAACTTGGGTACAGCCAAAACTATCCCGAAAAGGGTAGATAGCTTGATAGAATAACCCTGGCTAAGTACGCTTTTCCAATAGTCCATGAATATGAGCTTAATTGTGCATTTACTACCAATCCACCTATAGAGGAGATCTAGTGCACTATACTCCCACTAAAAGAAATAAAGAAAAGAAATGATAATTAAAGAAGGTTCATGCATATATACATGTTATTGTCATTGCATGCATTGTTCGTGAATATATGTGTTGTGTGTATGTTATATGTCATTGGGGATTTTCCAATTAAACTGATTGCAGTATTGTGAAATTTTTTTATAGACAGGAGTTACTCGATTATATGTTTTACATATAACTAACGATGTCAGTATTGTAGGTATAGAAAGACATGTGGAGCAAGTGTCACAAATGAGACAAGCTTATGAATATCCTTAGGTATAACCATATATGGTGTCGTAGTAAATTCTAATATATGATGAACCTAAGTCTTTTGTTCAAATATTAATTTATTCAGCTATATAAGAGTTTGTTTAAGTTAAAATATTATGAACATTATTCACTGTAATAAAATAAAGCTTCCCCTTATGTTTTGAGAAAAAAATTTATGCACTAGTCTTGATAAAAGTAGGAAGTTACAATCTCTTAAAAATTTGATCTAATTTTAAAAATATAAAAAAATTATGCATATTGAGCTATAAACAACAAAGTGGAAAAAAATTATTTTTTTAAAAAATTAAATAATTTAGTTAATTTAAAAAATACGTTTTCATTTTTATTTCGAAAAATACTCTATTCATTTTTTTAAACACTCTACCTATATTGAGCTAAAAACTTCAAATTGAATAATCTCTTATTTTTTAAAAAATTCAAATAATTTAAGTAATTTAAAAAATGTTTTTATTTTTATTTTTATTTTGAAAAACACCTTAATTTTCAAGTGTATAGTATATGATCTCTTAAAAAGTTATTGCAATATTAAAAATATAAAAAGTTATTTAAATTAAGCTAGAAACTTCAAAGTGAATAATGCATTGTTTTAAAAAAAACTTTAAATAAATATAGGTAATTTAAAAAAAAAGCATTTTTGTTTTTATTTCAAAAAATACCCTATTCTTCAAGTCAATATAAAATTACAATACACGATCTTTAAAATCTTTTTTGCAATTTTAAAAATATGAAAAATTATGTAAATTGAATTAGAGTCTTAAAGTGAATAATACATTATTATCAGAAAGCTTCAAATAATTTAGGAAATTTAAAAATCATATTTTCAATTTTATTTCGAAAAACCCCCTATTCTTAAAGTGATAGTATACAATCTCTTAAAAAGTTATTTCAATTTTAAAAATTTAAAAAATTATATACATTGAACTAGAAACTGCAAAGTGAATTGTAGATTATTTTCAGAAAACTTCAAGTAATTTAAGTAATTTAAAAATACCCTATCCATTTTTATTTCTAAAAAACACTCTATTCTCCAAGTTTATTGTACATAATCTATAAAACAATTGCTGTATTTTTAAAAGTACAAAAATTATGTAAATTAAGCTAAAAAATTCTTCAATGGTTTAGTATATAATCTCTAAAAAAACTGTTGCTATTTTAAAAATATTGAAAATTTTATAAATTTATCTAGAAACATAAAATTAAAAAAGGTATTATTTTCAAAAAATTTTAAATAATTTAGGTAATTTAAAAATTGCGTATTAATTTTTATTTTAAAAAATACATTATTTTTTAACTGTATATACGATCTCTAAAAAAGCTGTTGCAATTTTAAATACATAAAAAAATATGTAAATTAAGCTAGGCAATAATACATTATTTTTAAAAAACTTCAAATAATTTATATAATTTAAAAAGATGTGTTTTCATTTTATTTCGAAAATCACCCTATTCTTCAAGTGTCTAGTGCACGATATCTAAAAAAACTATTACAATTTTAAAAAATATAAAGAATTTTGTAAATTGAGTTAGAGTCTCCAAAGTGAATAATACATAGTTTTAAAAAAGTTTCAAATAATTTAGATAATTTAAAAACTCTATTTTCTTTTTTGTTTCAAAAAACACCCTCAATTTAAGTTCATAGTATACAATCCCTTAAAAAATTGTTTCAATTCTAAAATTATAAAAACATTATAATATTGAGCTAAAAACTTTAAGGTGAATTATACATTATTATCAGAAAGCTTCAAATAATTTAGGCAATTTAAAAATACCATATCCATATTTTATTTCATAAAACACTCTATTGATCTATAAAAAAATTATTGTATTTTTAAAAATATTGAAATTATGTAAATTAAACTAGAAACTTGAATAATACGTTATATTTAGAAAGCTTCAAATAATTTAGGTAATTTAAAACCACCCTATTCATTTTTATATCAAAAAACACATTAGGATATAGTACACGAACTCTAAAAATAATTATAACTATTTTAAGAAAAAAAATTAAAATTTTGTAAATTTAGCTAGAAATATAAAAGTGAATAAGACATTGATTTCAAAAGGCTTCAAATAATTTAGATAATTGAAAATTTTCTTATTAATTTTTATTTTGAAAAACACCTTATTCTTCAAGTGTTACACGATTTCTCTGAAAAATATATTACAATTTTACAAATATAAAAAATTATGTAAATTGTGATAGAAACTTCAAAGTGAATAATATATTGTTTTCATAAAGCTTCAAATAATTAGGTGATTTAAAAATACCGTATTCATTTTTATATCGAAAAACACACTATTCTTCAAGGAAATTATACATAAGCTCTAAAAACTCTTGAATTTTTTAAAATAAATTTTGTTTTTGTAAATTTAGCTAGAAACTTAAAAGTGAATAAGAAAATATTTCTTATAAGCTCCAAATAATTTAGGTAGTTTTAAAATTTCATTTTAATTATTTTCAAAAAAATACCTTATTCTTAAATTGTATGGTATACTGTCTCTAAAAAGATGTTGTAACTTTTAAATATATACAAAATTATGTAAATTGAGTTAGAAACTTCAAAACTAATAACATTTATTTTCAGCAAAATTCAAATAATTTAAGAAATTTAAAAATCTTGTTTTTATTTTTATTTCAAAAACACCATGTTATTCAAGTGTATAATATACGATCTCTAAAAAAATGTTGCGATTTTAAAAAATTTCAAAATTATGTAAATTGAGCAAAAAAGACTTTAAAGTGAATAATAAATTGTTTTTAAAAAAATTTCAAATAATTGAAGTAATTTAAAAATCACATTTTTATTTTTATTTCGAAAAACACCATATTATTCAAGTTTATAATACACAATCTCTAAAAATATGGTTGCAATTTTAAAAATATAAAAAATTATATAAGCTATGCTAGAAACTTCAAACTAAATAATATATTATTTTTAGAAATCTTCAAATATTTTAGTTAATTTAAAAATCACATTTTCAATTTTATTTCGAAAACACCCTATTGTTATAGTAATCTCTAAAAAAATATTGCAATTTTCAAAATATAAAAATTATTTAAATTGAGTTAGAATCGTCAAAGTGAAGATTGCATTATTTTCGCAAAGCTTCAAATAATTTAGGTAATTTTAAAATCATGTTTTAATTTTTATGTCAAAAAGTAACATATTCTTCAAATGTATAACACATTATTACTTCAGAATTTGAACAATTTTAAAAATATAAAAAATTATATAAATGAATTGAAACATCAAATTGACTAATATGTTGTTTTTAAAAAATTTTTAAATAATTTAAGTAATTAAAAAATATATTTACATTTTTATTTTGAAAAACACCATATTCTTCAAGTGTATAGTAATCTCTAAAAAAATGTTACAATTTTAAAATTTTTAAAAATTATGTAAATTCAGTTAGAATCTTCAAACTGAATTTTCAAAAAGCTTCAATTAATTTAGGTAATATAAAAATATCCTATTCATTTTTATTTTAAAAAAAACCCTATTCTTCAAATGTATTGTTCACGATCTCTAAAAAAAATTGTTGTGATTTTAAAAATGTAAAAATATGTAAACTGAGTTAGAAACTTCAAAATGAATAAGACATTATTTTCAAAAAACTTCAAATAATTTAGGTAATTTAAAAATCACATTTTCTTTTTTATTTCAAAAAACATCATATTCTTCAAGTGTTTAGTACACGATCTCTTAAAAACTATTGCAATTTTAAAAATATAAATAATTATATAAATTATGTTAAAAACTTCAAAGTGAATAATACATTATTTTTAGAAAACATAAAATATTTTAGGTAATTTAAAAATCACATTTTCATTTTTATTTTGAAAAATACACTATTCTTCAATCGTTTAGTACATAATCGCTAGAAAAACGGTTGAAATTTTAAAAATATAAAATTTTTTATGTAAATTGAGCTAGAAACTCCAAAGTGAATAATACATTATTTTCAAAAAACTTAAAAAGTTTAGATAATTTAAAAACACCCTATTTTTTTATGTTAAAAAACAATATACTCTTCACATATGTATGTAGTACGGGATCTCTTAAAAAACTATTGAAATTTTAAAAATGTAATAAATTATTTTAATTAAGCTAGAAACTTCAAAGTGAATAAGAATTTATTTTCTATAGCTTAAAATAATTTATTGAATTTATCAATCATATTTTCATTTTTATTTCGGAAAACGCCATATTCAAGTGTATAATACACAATCTCTAAAAAAACGTATGCGATTTTAAAAATATAAAAAATGTTTAAATTATATTAGAATCTTCAAATAGAATAATACATTATTTATAGAAGACATCAAATAATTCAGGTAATTTAAAAATCAAATTTTTATTTTTATTTCAAAAAAACCCTATTCTTCACGTGTATTGTGCACGACCTCTAAAAAAACTTGTTACAGATTTAAAAAATATAAAAAAAGTTGTGTAAATTGAGCTAGAAACTTCGAAATGAATAAGAGATTATTTTCAAAAAGCTTCAAATAATTTACGTGATTTAAAATTCACGTTTTCTTTTTTATTTAAAAAAATACCATATTCTTCAAGTGTATACAAGATCTCTAAAATACTGTTGCAATTTTAAAATTATAAAAAATTATGTAAATTAAGTTGAAAATTTCAAAGTGAGTAATACATTATTTTTAGAAAGCATAAAATAATTAGATAAACTAAAAATTACATTTTCATTTTTATCTCAAAAACACCATATTTTTCTAGTGTAATATAATACACGATTTCTAGAAAATCTGTTGCAATTTTAAAAGTATAAAAAAATTATGTAAATTGAACTAGAAACTACAAAGTAAATAATACATTGTTTTCACAAAGCTTTAAATATTTTGTGTAATTTAAAAACACCTATTCATTTTTATTTTGAAAAATAACTTATTCTTCAAGTGTATGGAACACGATATCTAAAAAGCTTTTATTTTTTAAAAAATATTAAAAATTATGTAAATTGAGTTAGAAACTGAAAAATGATTAATACATTATTTTTAAAAAACTTAAAATTGTAACATCCTAAATTTTTTAAACCTGTTGAAAATTTGTTTTTCATAAATTAAAGTAAAAAAAAAATTGTTTATATTATTAATTACGAAAGAATATTAATTAATACATAACCGGCCCATATTTACAACCTTAATTCCAATACTAAATTTTTTAACAAAATAAGGTACGAAAGTAAATAATTTATTACAATTTCGATTTAGACTTCAACTTAACAATTTAGTCAGTGAACAATAAACTTAGGAATACCATATATTAGAAACTCTTTAAATTAATATTCGGTAAATTAATAAACTCTCTAAAATAATAAATTTGTTCAGTTCCGACTTCGGCCAATGTAAAAAATTGAAAAACTCGATAAAATAATAAGATAATAATTTTTCGGGAGATCCCTTTATAATTTTCAGTCCCAAGAAAATCATAAATTAATAATTCATAGAAACTGAAAAAAAATATATTACACTCTATTGAAATATGATTCAATAGTTGTTTGTTTTCCTTTAAAGTTCAAGTCTATTTGGAGCTCATCTCTAACTTTTCTTATTGCATCCAATAGCTCAGGTGTTGTATTTTGTATTGTATCATAAAGTTGTGAAGAGTGTTCGACGCCATATGTTGTATTTGACTACACATTTGTTCCTCTTCAAAAGTCATTATTGATTTTCAATGCATATGTATACTTCAAAAGTCATTATTGATTTCCAATGCATATGTAGTTACTAATTTACGTTGAGTCCCAAGGTTCGCTGCAACGTAATTCTAAGAGGCATAGATTAATTTGCTTTTTGTTTGGTATGTACAGTATGTAATTACTTAAAAACTCTTTAAATTAATAATTATTAATTTATCGATAAATTAATAACTCTCTAAATTAATAAATTTCTCCGATCCTGACATTATTAATTTAAAGAGTTTCTACTATACATTAAAATTTGACTAAGATTCTAATTATTACTATACCTAATATAAGGAATCTTGTGATTTTTACTGTAATTGTGAATTATATGCACAACATATAACTCACCAACCTTTTCATCTATAAACATTTCAATAGTATTTCAGTCAATACTAATTGAAAAATCCCCATTCTGTTCTAACATAAATCTATCAATCAATTCCATCTGACAACATGAATAAAATGCAGTGAAACATGATTCATGGTCTGAAATATTACTCAAACATGAGTCTAAACATAAATTTCTTAGTCTGGTAATTATGTATTCAGAGTCTTTTAGTTATATAGTCAGAGTCTTTTAATTTGGCTTCCTAGTGCACTTGGGTTTTTTCCACCAAACGTGTAGACAGTATGCACGCGTTTGAACTCGTCTCAACCCTCAGGACAAGTGTCCTTGCCACTGGGACACTACTATTGACACCTTATCCACTTACACGATTGCGAAATAATCAATGAGACAAATATGAGATATAAGTCTAAATTTCTGAATTCTAGATCAACATGCTTACTTACTTAACCTAATGGTTGATAGGAAAAACATATCTATTGGATCACCTTATGACTTTCCAATTTAAATTAAGTCTTTTTGTATTATATATCATGAGATTATTATATTGAACTTACTTAAACACTCAATTATCATTGCAGTAGCATGTAACATTGCATAACATCCCAATGCAGCATATTCGGAGAAACTCTCCCATCAGCATACTAAAGTATTTTTATTATTTAAAGTGCAAGATAATTTTGAATTTAAAAATATTAAATTCGTTCCTATTACTTTATTAATAATATTAAAATGATAAATGTATATAAGAAAAAAATTTGGTAAAAAAATGACTTTAATGGACTGGGCCAAGTTTATCTTTTTAAATACGATTTTTTTAACATGTGTAATATTGCGCATGTTAAAAAAATTAAAAATAAAAATATTTAATACAGAAGTATAATATTTATTATAGTAGTCCGTAGATGATCAAAATTTATCAAATATTTATTTTTTTCTATAAAATATTTTTATTTTTAGTTTGTTTTTTGTTTGATAATAAAAAAAGTATATTAAAAGGAATACAATGGATATTCCAAACCATAATACATCTAAAACAGAAAAGAGCCAATACAAATATTCAACCAGCAATTAAGCACACCATTTTGCTATACAAAGAACAGGATCCATTAACCAGTCTTTCTCAAACAAACGTCATTCCTTTTTGCAGTGGCAGAGATCCATTTTCAACTTCGAATTTTAATCTTGTACAGAATCTCCAAATAATCCAACACCCCATTTTGAAAGATGATAGCATTCCTATTCAACCATAAAGACCATACAACCGCAATCCACACCCATTCCATACTAAGAACCAAGCCGATAAATCATTGGGAATTGCCACAGGAAAACCCAACCATTTAGACACCTGATACCAAATTGACGAAGCTACATTACATGAGAGAAACAAATGCTTACAATCTTCTACAGAACCACCACATCCAACACACATCAAACTAAGTAAGTGAATTTCGCGCCTATGTAAATTAGCTTTAACAGGTACAGCATCCAAAAACAACTGCCACACAAAAATTAAGCACTTATGTGGAGCTTTGCATTTCCAGAGTTTTCTCAAAAGCTGCATAACAATCTACATCTTCCATCCGAACGGGATTAAACTCTTGGAATAAGAACTTGTATGCCATTTTAACAGAATAAACACCTGACGAATCAAGGTTGCATACCCAGGAATCCTCTACATCATGCCCCACCTGACTCTGCTCAAGCCACTGTTTCAATTGAACCACCAATTTCCTTTCCCATTGAACCACCTTGAAATATACAAAGTTGGGCAATGTATAAGGTGAACCACCTTGACATATAGTTCATGGGTGAACCAATTAATATATAATAATTGGAGGATGAGGATGAAAGACTTGCAACTCAAATAGTTGTTTGCCGGTGCTAGTTGTAAAGATTTGCAAAAATAGTCTTTTGTAACCTGAAATTTAAAATTGTCTGTTCCATCTAAACTTTTAATTTGTGATACTTCTCTAATTTTGTTTTCGTTTTTTAGCCACAATAAAATTTTCAGAAATCCTTTTTGTTTTGCCCAGAGTAGGACCAAGTAAATCCTTACTACAACTTTAGATCGATTTTGGGATGTTGTTGCTAACCATTTTAATTAGAATAATGCTAGATCTTTTTAAAAATTTTTGTATTTATCTTTTTATTATTACTGAAAGTATAAAATTAAATGTACTTTCAATCTTAAAATCATAAAAAACATTAAAAATATTTTTTTATGAATAAATAAAAAGATTTATAGTAACATAAAATAAAAAGATTAGAAATTACTCTTTTAATTAAACACTACTCCACTTTACTACTAAAAAGTAAATAAATAAATAAAAATATAGTAATAAATACTTATAATTGGACAGGCCACAAAGTTGAATGTCAACAATGGTTGTCGGCTGGTGTACTCCAAATCTAACGGCTGTGATGAAAACTAGGAAATATCGTGGAACTTTTATGCGCGTGGTCCGGTGGTAGACAGCATGGACACATCCAATGTGGTCAAAACCTAAGCGAATAAATTAATTTTGCGTGTTTCTTGCAAATCTTTTCATAGTAGAGATTTTATATGTTCTGTTTTAGTTTAATCAATTAAAATGTGACTAATAAGATTATTAAATTGTAAATAAATATCGTTATAAAAAATTATAAATTAATCTTATTTTTTCTTTATAAAAATTATAAAGTAATTCTATTTTTTAATGTATCTTTAACTTGTCATTTAAAAGTAAATTTACTAAAAAATTAAAATTTTAAAAATATTTATCAAATTAGTCTTAAAAAAATAATTATCAAATTGAGTCTATTCAGTATTCATCTTCAATTTTTTTAAATAAAAAAAAAAAGTTCAAGTGTCGTTACACGGCAGCACCTAGAATTTTGTATTAAAAAATAATATAAAAGATTTGAAAAAGAATTTAAAATATTACCAATAATATAAAAATAATATTTAATATTTAAGAATCTTAATAAAAATAATATAAAATATCAAAAAATGGAATAAAATATTGAAAACTAATAAAAATAATAAAAATTATTCAAAAAAAGTGAAAAATATTTTCAATATTTTAAAAAATTAAATTGTAAAAATGTTATATATATATATATATATATATATGAGCTACCCAAATCGATATAAAAAAAGCTCAAATCTAAAAAGTATACTAAAAGTTATCACACTTTAAAGTTTTAAAATCAACTCACAAATTTCAAGTAGAACTTTCACATGGTTAGGATATATTTGATTTTTTTATTTATAATTTTAAATATTTTAATGTTTTTTAATATTGTAAAATATTTTTAATTTTTTAAAGTAATTTATTAAACATTGAATATTATTTTTTAATCTTTATATTATTTTTTCATACAAAAATTCAGACTGGACTTTGAAATTCAAAATTTGAGGTGTCTTAGCATAATCCCTGAAGGCATCAGGACCAGCACCTTTAATGAAACATCGAAACTCATTCATAATGTGAGTCCCCAATTTGGGTTCCAGACTTTATGTAGAAATACTAGACAAAAGTTAAAGATTTAGGCGAAAAACCAACATTACTATCATCGGCAATAATATAATGACTGAGATTCAATAGATCCAACATGACTAACTCAAAGATGACAAGCTGCCTAAAGCAGCTTGCCGATTTGGTAGGCCACACTATTACAGACAAAACTTTGGACATGCACCAGTTTATCTCGACAAAAACATCTCGATTAATACATGTTAACTTCTTAGCTCCTTCCTAGCCAAGTACATCTCGGCAATTAGCCCAACTCGTCTCCATGGCCATGTCGGCTACGTGACACAGGCTCAAAAAAAGTTTGTTGATCCCACACTTCGACAACTTTTATACTGAAGAATTAGTAGAAGTCCTTGTTTGGCAAGAATTCAGAACCTTTAGCAACATGAAAGGATTTAAAGAACTAGATTCAACATGCGAACAGTTAATCTTATAATTTGGGTTTGGGCCTAACCCAATCCTAAAAGCTAGCTTGTAGGATGAGGATTGTCACACTCTTATAAACTCAACAATGGCCATATCACTAGTCGATGTGGGACTTCTAACACGCTCCCTCACGCCTAGAACTACACAGCTGGAGCGTGGACAAACACAGGTGGACAAACAAATGGGTGGCCCAACAATACGGGACTAACAAACACCCAACAACAAACATGGGGGCCAACAAACGGATCTACGATAGACTCTGATACCATATTACAATTTGGGTCTAACTCAATCCCAAAAGCTAGCTTGTAGGATGAGGATTGCCCCACACCCTTATAAACTCAACAATGGCTATATCACTAGTTGATGTGAGACTTCTAACAGTTAAATATACAACAAGGTACGTCGTATATTCAAGGGGTCAGTCTCTATTCAGCGTTTATAAATCCAACCGTCATAAACTACACCTCAGTTAAAGGTCAATGGTTCCCTAAACTAAAGGGGATAACTAGGCCAAAGAGCCATTTTTCATAGCAAAGATACATATTGTTTGAAGAGAATATTGCTAGAGAGATCAAGAAAGAAACTAAAATAGCTTTGAAGAAAGCCAACAAAGTAATTTCTTGATGTTATAATCACGAGAGAGACTAATTTGATGACAAAAATCTAGAGAGGAGTAAATTAGTAATGAATGAGTAATTTTCAGCGTGATTAATTTTTGCGTGACTAAGTTGGTATTAATTTAAATTGTTATAAACTGCTTTTGAAGTCTTCTAAATCTTTCGGTGACTAATTTGATGTCGAAACTATAACTAAGACTAGATTGGTTATAAGTAAATTTTTATAATATAATAATTAAGTAATTATATGAGTAATTTTTAACGTAATTAATTTCAAAGAGACTAATTTGATATTAGTTTAAATCTTTAAGAACAAAAAAAATTAGTCTTATAAATGTTTTGGGGACTAATACAATGTCAAAACTAACACACGGACTAAATTTGTTATGAGTGAATTTATAAAGTAATTTCTTAATGTTATATTTCTTAAATAGAGTAATTTGATGACAAAAATCAATCAAGGACTAGACTAACAGTGAATGAGTAATTTGTAACGTGATTAATTTTTGAAAGACTAATTTGATATTAGTTTAAATCGTTAAAACTAATTTTAAAGTCTTCTAACTCTTCTGGGGACTAATTTGATATCGAAACTATAATAGGGACTAAGTTGGATTGTTAGTAGTTTTTATAACATAATGATTAAATAAACAAATGAGTAATTTCTAACATGATTAATTTATGAGTAACTAATTTGATATTTGTTTAAGAATCTTTAACAACTAATTTTATAAATTTATTAATATTTTGGGGACTAATTCGATGTTAAAACTAACACAGAAACTAAATTGATTATGTGTAAATTTATAAAGTAATTTCTTTATGTTATAATTATATATGGGGGAATAATTTGTTAACAAAAATCTAGAGAGGAGTAAATTAGTAATGAATGAGTAATTTTTAACATAGTTAATTTTTGAGTGACTAATTTGATATTCGTTTAAATTGTTATAAAATAATTTTTAAGTCTTATAAATTTTTGGTGAACTAATTTGATATCAAAATTATAATAGAGACTAAATTAGTTATTAGTGAATTTTTATAACATAATAATTAAATAATTAAATGAGTAATTTTTATCGTGATTAATTTCCAATTTCCAAGAGATTGACTGGTATTAGTTTAAATCTTCAAGAACTAATTTTTTATTATAATAAATGTTTTGGAGACTAATTCAATGTCAAAACTAATACGTGGGCTAAATATGTAATAATTGAATTTATAAAGTAATTTTTTAATGTTATAATTTTTAAAGGAACTAATTTGATGAAAACAATCTATCAAGGACTAGACTAAAAATGAATGAGTAATTTGAACATAGTTAGTATTTGATGGACTAATTCGTATTAGTTTAATTCGTTAAAAAGTAAACTTAAAGTCTTCTAAATTTTTTAGAGACTAATTTGATATCGAAATTATAACGGGGACTAAATTGGTTTGTTAATGAATAATTTGATTATGTTTAAATTTATAAAATAATTTCTTGATGTTATAATTAGTAAATTAGTAATGAATGAGTAATTTTCAGTGTGATTAATTTTTGAGTGATCAATTTTATATTAGTTTACAATGTCATAAACTAATTTTAATGTTCTAAATCTTTTAAGGACTAACTTGATATCAAAATTATAACACGGATTAAATTTCTTATTAGTGAATTTTTATAACATAATAATTAAATAATTGGATAACTAATTTTGAATGTAGTGAATTTTTTAGGGACTAATTTAATATTAAATTGAATCTTTAAGAATAATTGTTTTAGTCTTATAAATATTTTGGGGACTAATTCGATGTTAAAACTAACATGGGGATTAAATATGTAATGAGTGAATTTATAAAGTAATTTCATGATGTTATAATTCTTGAAGGAACTAATTTGATGACAAAATCCATCAAAGACTAGACTAATAATGAATGAGGAATTTACAACGTAGATAATTTTTTAGAGACTAATTTAATATTAGTTTAAATCGTTAAAAACTAATTTTAAAGTCTCCTAAATCTTCATGGACTAATTTGATATCAAAACTATAATAGCAACTAAATTCGTTTGTTAGTGAATTTTTATAAGACAATGATTAATTAAATAGATGAGTAATTCCTAACATGATTAATTTTTGAGGAACTAATTTGGTTAAGAACTAATTTTTTTAGTCTTATAAATATTTTGGGGACTAGTTTGGCGTAAAAATTAACACAAGGACTAAATTTGTTACGAGTAAATTTATAAAATAATTTCTTGATGTTATAATTCTTAGGGAAACAAATTTGATGACAAAAAGACCAAATTAATAATGAATGAGTAATTTTTAGCATAATATTATTTTGAGAGATTAATTTGATATTAATCAAATCCTTAAAAACTAATTTATAAGTCTTTTAAATTTTTCAAGGTATACAAATGTTTTTATAAATATTCTAAAATGTGTATTAGAGCTTTACAATATCACTTAAGTAAAATTTTAACGTTTCATGAAATTTTCCTTTAGTTTTTTTTTCTATTTAATTTTAAATTCAAAATTAAATTTAAATGCTTAAACTATGCATACATTATAAAAGTTTAATTTAACGTCTTAATGCTTTAATGTCTTAACGTTCCATTTTAATTAAATATTTAATTCTTCTAAATATTATACATTATAATTCAAATATATGTATTTTTATGTAAATTTTATAAATTTTATCTTCTAATTAATTTTATGATTCGTATTTAAAATTAATCATTTTAATTACTTTTATTTCTATGCATTACACTGGTACCGATCTAGTTCATATAATAAGAAGTTAGGAATTATGTGAAAACATTAAGGTGGATGGATTTCTGGTTCATTGCACGCTCACCTTACCTATATTAATCACGGTTATGGTTTTTTTTTTTTTTTTCATTATCTAAACAGGGTACTCAACCGTTCTTACTTATTTGTCCATTTAAATATATTATATATATTTAAGTCGTCTGGTTCTATATATGAGTCGTCTTCTAAAAGAAATTTTTGGTCCTTAATATAAGTTAGTAACTAATTCATTAATGCATGTTTTTCCTCTTTACACTTCTACAAATTTTAAAGATTCAATTAATGATGAAATGAGAAAAATAGTAAATTAAAAGAAAGAAAGATATATTAATTAACTTAAACATTTACTAGCATATATTTATATTGAGGGTATAATTGAAAAAAGATTTTCTTTTTAGACAAATTTAATAAGTTAACTATCATTTCTTGGTTTTGATAATTTAGTTAAGTGACTTATATTTAAGATCGGAGGAAGTAATTATTATATAGTATCGTTTTTATAAAAATATTTTTTGAACTCCTTATAATATCATTTATCTCTCTTAGTTTTATTGGTTGAACAATAGAGCATTAATTACTTCCCCAATTAAAGACAAAGATAGAGTTATGACTTATGAGTAAAACAATAATTTGGTCATTCAAAGACTCACATGTTATCAATTTAGTCCCTCAAATATTTTTGTTATCAAATTAATCCCTTAAAGATTTATAATATTGTCAAATTAGTCCTCAAAAATTAAAAAAACTACTAAATTAGTCCCTCAAAATACACATAAAAAATTTTTAAAAAATTAATTTGGTGACAAAAATCTTTTGAAGGACTAAAGTAGTGACAAATAAACCTTCAGAGGACCAAATTAATGATTCAATCTAGAGTTAATAAAAGAATAATTAATGTTTTATTAAAAATATAATTTGATAAATTATTAATAGAATCAATTTTTTTTAAGTGAACAGATAAAAGTATAAACTATGGTTAATTAGGTTTGGACGGTAAGTAGTGAATATCATACTTGCCATCCGGTTATTCCGATCCATTTCAATAATTTAGTAAACAAACAATATTAAACAAAAAAAAACTGAACAAATTCACGTTTCACTACTAGAATATTGTTAATTACCTACAGATTTTTTTACAAATTTTTTTTTTGCAAGAATTTTCTACAAATTTTTTTACGGATTTTGTTGATTTTCTTGGGGAAAAAAATCCGTAGAAAAATAATTATTTCCTGCGGATTTTTCCTATGGATTTTCATTGTTATAGTTCCCTAAATAAATTTGCAAGAAAATTTGCAGGAAAGTTTACTTGGGGATTTGACTGCAAAATTTTATTGGGGATTTTGCTACGATTTTTTCTTTGGGATGCTTTCCTAAGTATTTTCTTTAGGAATTTTGTTTTGCAGATTTTCTTACGAAATTTTTCTTAGGGATTTTCTTGGGGTTCAACTTTTCTAAAAATTTTTTTGAGGAATTTTGTTCCGGTAGATTTTCTTACGAAATTTTTCTTGGGGTTTAATTTTCTTAGGGATTTTCTTGGGGAATTTTGTACCTGCAAATCTTTTTGCGAAATTTTTCTTAGGGTTTAGCTTTTCTAGGGATTTTCTTGGGGGATTTCGTTCATGCAAATTTTCTTGCAAATTATTTCCTGGGGTCATATTTTTGTGGGGATTTTCTTGGAGATTTATTTTCCTGTGAATTTTATTGCGATTTTATTTTTTACGGATTCTCTTGGGATTATGTTTTTCTGGAAATTTTCCTATGAATTTATTTTCCTACGGATTTTCTTGCGAACTATTTCTAAGAGAATTTTTTGGGATTTTGTTTTGTTGGGGATTTTGCTGTGAACTTTTAAAATAATTTAGTTATTTTATTTTTTTACTAATAATTTAATTTTTAAAAAGGATTTTTATTTCAAATTTTGAAGGATTATTTTAATATTTGTGAATAATTGATTTTTAAAATATTTTTATTTTAAAATTTATCATAATTAACGTTAGAATTCTTAATTATAATATTATAATTTTATCAAAAAAATAATATTTTATATAATAAACTTTATTCATTGATCAGTTTAACAATAGAGCTTTAATATATTTATTGAATATTCACATTTTCATATCTCCTTCACCGTCACTTTCTATTTCTCGCTCTCGCAATCCATGAAATTTTTCAATCTCTCAATCGCTGAAATCTCCAACCACTTCTAGTCCTTGGAATCTCTCAATCACTCTCGAACTTTCAGTCTCTCTAATTGCTCGCAACAATTACTCGCAATCGTTGAATCCCTAAATCACTCGCAATCCCTGAAATCTCTCCATCGTAGAATCCCTAATCGCTCTCCTCTCTTTCTCTACTAGATCGAAGTGTTCGCGTTCTCATTTCTCACCTAAATCGTTGCGTTCGGATCTTGTTTGATTGTTCGCATTTGTTCGATCTCATGTGCTCACATCGCACAATCTATCACTTGAATCGCTCGCTTTCGGATCTCTCACGACTCACTCGATTTTCTGTTCTGACTTTTGAATGACTACTACGTCGAGTTCAGATCGAAGGCACGGCAGCTCCGGTGGTTCAAGGACTCCGATGTCACTCACATCTCTGTTTGGATCACATTCTATTGGTGTTGACGGCAGAATCACGACTGAATCAAATGTAAGAGGAGTAAGTTAATCGTAGCATCTTTTTTTGTGTTTATTTTATTTTAATTTCTGGCAAATTGATATTGATGCTAGACTATATATGCATGATAAGTAGGTGACAATATGACATTTATCAAAATGCTGGACTGTAGTTTCAAGTGATGTTCAAGCTTATGCAATGTTAGTTAATTTTTGCTTCTTGAATACAGAGATTTTTCAGTTTGGATGATGGTCGGGGTTATAGAGATTTTCCTAGTGTAGGACAAGAATATAAGTACTTTTAAGTATATTTATACAACTGGTTTATAGAGGAGGCTATTCAAATTTCTATTAGTGGCTTTAGTGTAGTATATAGGATATATCAAAAAGAGAGGATGAAGATAAACATTAGGGGAAGGAGGAATTGATTCTATATATATATATACTCTTTTCTGAGATTATATTTATATGTGTGTATATATAGACTTTGTTGTTATTTATGTTGTGATGTGTGGTAATGTGTGGTAATGTGTGTGAAGCAGTGAAGGAGAGATTAATGATATACTTTTCTTCTTAATCTTTAAATTGTGTTACCTTTGTGTATCTCGTGCATGTGCTTCATGTTGTGAAAGTAGAAACAAAAATGTATTTGGTTTAGCGTAGTCTTTATCACTGTCATCACTTTGCTAGAGAAAAAACAAAAGCTGCTTGAGAAGTTTGTTTGTCACATCTCTAGTTTGATTTAGTTTCAATATATATAATTTAATAATGTTGTTTATTCATTATTCCGTGTCAATTATAAGTTACTTATTTTCTGTTTTGATCGTCTTGTTTAGAATTAGAATGAGTAAGTTGTTTTTGTTCTGTTTCTACAATGTTAGTTAGCAGCAATGTAGTCTCAGTTCTGTTGTCAATATTTTGTTGCTCTATTTTAACTTAATGTTATTATATTGTTGCATATCAATATTTGGTAAGGTTCACGGTTATGATCTATCTCTTATGTTTTGTTTGGCAAATATTTTTTATATGTAGACCTGAGTTTGCAACTGCTGAGGAGGAGACTTTTTATAAGGTAATAGCATATTTAGTTTTTGTTTGTTATTTGCTTAAAGCTTTAGGTCGATTAACATATGTTGTTTTAAAGTGTAATATGATTTTCTAAAATTTGCTTGTCTTGTAATTTTACTATAGGGTGTTTGGTCTAGTGGTATAATTCTCGCTTTGAATGTGAGAGATCGCGAGTTCGATTCTCCTAATACCCCTCCTTCTTTGTCAATATTTTTTTTCACTAGACACTAGTGCAAAAAAAGGCTTTTCAAATCGGTTAATTTTGACTTTTCCAACCGGTTATTGATCTCCTCTGAATTAAGGGGATGTGAATTCTCTTGAGTTTTCCAATCGGTTTTGAAACCAATTTAAATTAGAGTTTTCCAAGCGGTTGGATAGACAACCGATTGGAAAAAGAATTAATGGAGCGAAAATAACATAGTTTTCCCATCAGATTTTCTTCTTTAACTGATTGGAAAAGGATTTTTCACAGCGGTTTTTATTATAATCGCTTGGGATAATTTCACCTTACATTTGTATAATTCCCATAGGTTATGCCTTCTAACCGAGTGGAAAAGTATCTGTTTTTTTTTAATTTTTTTTCAGCAAACAGAAACATTTTCTATACAGAACCAGAAATAGAAATAGCTAATAGAAATAGCTAACAGAAATAGCCAACAACAAAAGAAATTGTACACAAGCAAAAATAGCATATCAAAACATAATTCCACAAATTAACATATAAACTATCTAGGTACTTAACATATGAAGTTAGTTCCAAAACAATCTAACAATGAACTTCAAAATAGTTCCCAAACTATATCCTACATAACAAACTCAAATTAATCCCAATCCCAAATTGTAGGGTAGGTTCACTAAAGCAGCTAATGCCAACTTCTTTTTGCAGGAAAGCCAAAGCAACTTGTCTTGACACCTTGTGAGCTGCACTTTTTGAATTTTTGCTTCCGCGGCATACCTGAAAAAATTTGAGTTGAGAGCAAACTCATGATGAAATGAATTCATCAAACCCTGTTAAAGATGTAACTATATATGTAATAAATCACTACTTTTGCATCACTTATATATTAAAATATGTAACTATTGCAAAAACCTATACACATCGAACTTGAATACATATTCCAAAGTAACTAAACCCTCAGAAGTTGTTAACAATTTGATTAAAGCCCCCACACAAATATATAGGTGATTGCATGTGCTGGAGTTCACTGAAAAGAATAAAGAGAAACAAGAATTATTGAAAATTATAGCAATAACAGTACCAGTGCAAGAATTCAAAATTCTATTTCTATGATCAACATCATCTCATGATAAGACAAAGAAAATCAAAACAGATTTCACAAATTTCAAATTCCAGAGACGAAAAATTCATACTCATTAATGGATTTGGACATGCATGCAGTCTCATTCTTCTTTTCAAAAGCAAAATCTAGTTCCATCTTTTGAACACTTGCTCTGATAACTGAATAAGAAAAAAATATCAATATATATGATATATGACAAATTTTCAGCCACACTAACAAATGAGGAAAATATTTTTACCTGGTGTGATGGTGATTGTTGCATTATATTTGTAATTATAAATGAAGCCAGGAACCCGTGCGTTTAAATTATAATCACCTGTTGACACATTATTTATTACAAGTATTCCTTACTATATCAGCTTTAGTCCAAAATTGGTACACATGTGAATGGCATAAAATTCAAACACTTTTTAATTAAACAATTAAATTTTAATTTAAAGAAAACTAACTAATTAAATAAGTTCAACTGGGTTAACTTGTTGATCCAAAAGTTAGCGATGTTGGTCAAATCAGCGGTGACTCCAGGGACTTTGGGATAGGAAATCTGCATCTCAAGTGGAAATATACCTTGTTTTCTTTCTGCAATGACCATGCATTTCCAGTTTGTTAGCATGTTGAAATCTGCCTTCTCTGATGGACCTGGTGAAGCAAGGAAAAGAGAAAATACTAGTATCTTTTATATATTGTTTTATATCAATTATATGAAATGAAAAAAATAAATTAAAATAGGTAGAAAAATGAATTGAAATTTACCATTGTTGGACTAATCTTTCGAATACTGCTCCCCTTTGATTGGGTGGAAAGAAATCTTGTCACTGAGTAAAATTGTAAGGGACTTTCTTGGAAAGCTGATTAGTAATAAAAGGAAAAAAAATACTGATATAATTAACATAAGGACTTCGATAATGCATGATAAAGAATCAAGCACAGGTTAGTACTGTTAGGGGTAAGAACTAAGAAGTACTCAATTAAAGCAGAGTTGAGGTACACAAATACAGGACCAAGAATGGGTAACATATTTAGAGAAGCAAAATCAAAATAGATAAATTCAACGAATTTTGATGTCCAAAGCCAAAATATTCATACTCAGGATTTAGACATGCAATTTCATTATTCATTTCGAAACCTTCTTACACCAGAACAACATGATGAACAAATATCATTGCTCTTTCACTATTATGCATTTACAAAACAACTTATTATTAAAAAAAATAAAAAATAAAAACTTGAATGGTGAGATGCAATTGTACCTGATCTAACTTTTGAAAAGAATTAGCTTTGAGGGGACTCCAACCTTGAACGGTTTCAGCAGCAGCAAGTGTGAGCCATGGAGGCCAAGCAGCAGCATTCTGTTCAGCTTCCACATGCCTTTTATAGTGATTAGAAAACAAGTGACTGGAAAACAAAGCCATGGCTGCTACGCTACTTATGTTTCCATGTTCTGCAAAATTCAGATAACAAAATAAAATCAAATTGAATTCTTAAAATGATAATGAATGAAGTTATTCAACGCAGTATTCAATAAACAAGCCTGAATTACAGACTAAACAATTTGAACTCAAATAAGATTTTTGGCCTTAGAAAAAGCATCCTCAACTTACTAAAAAAAGTCAAACCACTCGTGGTACCAAAAATGTCACTCTAATATGCTATATGGTCATAACGTTGAAACATACAAAAAAATACCCTATTTCCTATTTGCTTTAGTTTTATTTCTCACTTTTTTAAACTGCAGAAAGCACCACTGCTAAGAACTTTGGTAAGTTCTTTCCATCTCCAACACCTTTGTGCATCCAATTCTCAATTCCACCAAAGTTGTGAACCAATTAATGTTTCTCTCTGCAACCTAAGCCAATCGTGTGAAGCTGCTTTGAGTTAGCATGACACAGCATCCCATATATTATTATCTACATTCCGAAACCTTGTGTGGTTCCACTCTCTTGTGCTCACCTTAATGGCTTTTAATTTTCCCTTGAATACATAGGGCCCCCACAGCAGCAAAATTTCAAATGCTATAAATTTTTTAACAGATAAGACCACTTCCACATTAGCATTTTGAAATCAAAAGTGAATGGATCAACCATTGTGTCAAAATATCATCCAAAAATCTTATTAAGCATTCTTAATTTCTCATACAAGTAATTGGTTTTGGACATCAATGTCAGAAAAACATATAACATATCATTCTCAACGAATTTGATACAAATTCTACCTACAGATTTACCTTTCTCATTTCTGATTTCCTTTTTTCTGAATGTTTTTGTTCCATAGCAGAGTGGAACTTACAACGTTGAAGGCGAAACTAACTGGTTCCCTACGTTGCTGTTAAGGAGATTGAGAAAGAAAAACCAATCGTTTGAGGAAGAGCAAGCATAAACCCTAAACACAGAAAGATGTTTGGAACCATAAAAGAGCAAGCGTAGAAGCTTACCTGAACCACAGGCGAACACGACAGTCATAGCGCGACAGAGCAGCTACGTTTGGGACTTGATGCGCGACCGTAAATGGCAGAGAAAGATGGCACGAACGCAGAGAAGGCACGAACGCAGTGCGCAGAGAAATCGTAGAGAGCACATTAGGGCACATCAGTGGAAGAGAGGTTCTGAGAGACGGAAAGAAACTAAGGCTTCCCAGAGTGAGGTAGAGAATTACCCTTAAAAGGCAAGGAGGAATTTAGAGTTTTCAATCGGTTTTAAGTGATGGAGCAACACACATTTTTCAATCAGTTATTTACAAGCCGATGTGAATAAATTTCTAAAAATTATAAAGTCGCGGCTGCATTATATTTCCAATCGCCTATTCCAAAACTGATGGGAAAGGGGCCGTTAAATATTTAATTGTCACTTTTTCAATCAGTTATTATTACAACCGATTTGAATAAGTGAACAAAAATTTCAAAATTGTCATTGCACAATTTTTCCAATGATATATTCTAAAACCAATGGAAAATGGGGTTGTTAAATGGTACTTTTGCTTGTCTTGTAATTTTACTATAGGGTGTTTGGTACAGTAGTATGATTCTCGTTTTGACTTGAGAGATCGTGAGTTCGATTCTCGCAACACCCCTCCTTCTTTGTTAATATTTTTTTTTTTCACTAGAGATTCTCTTTATTTTAAATTGCTTTGAGTTCTAATTTTTAAAGTTAAAATATAGTAAGATTTGTTTTTTTATCTAGTGTATAGAAATTTACATGACTGATGAGTGTCCGTATGAGATGTAAATAGGTATTTCTCATGACCTATTTTGTTGGTCGGCACTATTTCAATTATTTAAGATTACTTAATTCATGTGTACTGGTAAAGAGATTAATTGAGGAAAGTTTTGAAATGATTTTCAATTTATTTCAATGGTACTATATATCATGTGTATTTAGATAATATTGTATTTGCTTGCGAAGGCATGTAATGTGATATTGGCCGTCGTAATTAAATTTTTTTACATGAGTTTTTTGGGAATTTTTTTGTAGATTTTTCTTATGAATATTCTTACAGATTTTTATACAGACTTTTTCTGTGGATTTTTTTGCGGATTTTTCCTGCGAATTTTCCTGCTGATATTTGTTGCTGATTTTTTTTAGGGATTTTCTTGCGAATTTTTCCTAGAGATTTTCTTGCGAACTCGATTACCCACAAAGGTATTTGCTGGGAACAAAAATTAGCAGGAAAATCTGCAGCAAATGCGTTTCCTGCAAATTTTCAGTTAAAAATGACAGAAAAATCCCCAAGAAATCAACAAAATTCTAGTAGTGTTCCTTGACAAACATATTTGGTTATCAAAAGATATTATCAAGTATTGGATGGAACTAACGAAATTTATTCAAAGTCACTTCACTTATTCAACTAAGTGAAACCAACTCACGCATGCTCACATTGTTGCTAGTTGCTGGAGCCTTCGATTTCAATTCTTAAACAAAACTTGAGCAACCTTTATAACCACACATATATAGCACTACAATATAGTCATTGGACTATGATAACTTGATTTAATTATTAAGAACTCAAATTTGATGGGCCACATATAAACTTTCAAGGCAAAGACTCATAGTAACTGTATGTTGTGTTATTCATATTCATATTCATAATTATATGCAAAAGTGGAATTTAAATTATGAATTGCTCAGGATATAAAAAGAAATGGATCCCACTGAATTTGAAATCGTGAATGAAAGTCATGATTTTGAAATCGTGAATGAAAGTCATGATGCATATACAACAACCTCTAACAATGACAACTTACGTGTGTAACAAGATATTTTAACATATGTAACCATGAGTATAAAGTGAGTACAAAAATGTAAGTATTTTTAATTGTTAAAGCCATTCACCGTACCAAATCAACCAATATTTTAATACAACCAAATTCCTTAAGACAATATGTATATAAGTCCATCCACTTATAAACCATCTTGCTCCTAACTATCCAATGTGGGACTTTGATTCATTATGGACTTCATATCTAATTAGTAGCTAATTTAGTAGTTAATCCGTAGCTATATTTGGTAGCTAATTAGTAGCTAATTAGTAGCTAATTTGGTAGCTAATTTAGTAGCTAATTAGTGACCAAGAAAATTAGCTAGGAAATTTTATTTAGTAGCTAATTGGTAGCTATTTAGATACAAGTTAGCTATGATATTCCTTGGTAGCTATATTTGGTAGCTAATTAGAAGCTAATTTGGTAACTAATTAGTATTAGCTATGAAATTTTTTTAGTAGCTAATATGTAGCTGTTTAGATATAAATTAGCTATGAATAGAAATTAATAGCTATACAAATTTTGTAACTAATATTAAATTTTCTTGTAATGGTATTTTTTTTTTAAGGATTTTATGATAGAATGACTGTAGCAAAAAATGTTTGCTATTAGTATTGTTTTGTATTTGCAATTATCTATGTAAGTTGTGCAGGTATGTTTTTAGTCCCAAAATACTATTGGTAATTTTATGTTTTATTTGTATTCCTTACTTACAAACACAAACAAGTGTCATTGATATTTGTGGGTACCAAAACTATATTTTATTAAATTTAAAAATATAAACAATGAGAAAAATTGATAGAGTAATCCGTAAAAGTTTTTTTTTTTTTTTTGGTTATATTCAAGTATTAAAAGTATATTTAAATCATAAAAAAATTTGAATAACTTTATTTGACATAAAAAAAGATTTTGAAAATAAGTTTATCGAACGAGTTTTCTCTTTTTCAATCTTAAAGACATATTTTGAAAACAAATTTATCAAACAAGTTTTTTATTCTCTCTTCTTTAAAACAATTTTAAAATAGAGTTACCAAACAAGTTTTTTTCATCTTCTTCCAAAAACAATTTTTTAAAATTTATTCTCAAAATTGTTTTTAGAAACTAAAAACAAAAACTCTTTTAAGATTAAATTTGTTTGTGGAAAGAAGGCTTATTAGCGTCATTTAGGGATGATTGGTGGCAAGGGCTCTCCTCAATTTCTTCCCCCATTGGCAGGGCTCTCGTCAATTTCTTCCCCCATTGGCAGGCCTTCGAAATCTGCTTTCGAAAGGAAAGATCGTTTTTGCTCTGCTCCTTCAAACTCAGGTTTTAAAAATTTAGTTGATTTATCCAAGCATTTAGAGTCTGAGGCTGAAAAAGCTTGGAACTTGGGGTCAAAGCTGGGCTAAAATTGATTTCTTCACATCAGAAGGTTATCAAAAACCTTACAGCAAGCTTGGAAGGAAAAATGCATGGGGCAGAGGATGGTCCTAAGTAATTTTTTGGGGTTTTTCATTTGGGCTCTTTAATTGTTATTATGAAAATAATCAGCTACAACATTAGGCGTTTGGGTGGTGTGTTAAAGAAAAAATAAATTCAGGACTTGTTTGAAACCGTTTTGGTTTTTAATTTTTAAAAACTGTATTATAAAACAGTTTTCAGAAATAGTTTTAAAAAAATGTGAGACGCGTTTTCAATACAAAAGAGAAACCTGATATGATATGCATTCAAGAAACCAAATTAATCTCCGATGATGGTGCTTTTTACGAGAGGTTATGGGGAAGTCAAGTCTGCTGGTCTTTTATTCCTTCAACTAGTAGTTTTGGAGGTATTCTAACATTAAGGAATCCTACAACTTTCCAGTTACAAGATGAATTTTTAGGTACTTCTTTTGTTGGTGTTAGAGGGGTTTGGCTTGATAAAAATGAGCAAGTTTCAATTGTTAATGTTTATGCTCCAACTGATACTTCTGCATGCTCTATTTTGTTGAATATCCTTCTAAGTCTTCATAACTCATCAATCAATCAAAACTAGTGTTTTCTTGGTGATTTTAGCGATGTTAGAATATATTCAGAAAGGAGAAGTAGAGGAATTAACTCAAGAAATGCTGAAATGAATAGATTCAATTTATTTATAATGGATGCTGAATTAGTTGATCTCCCTATGGTTGGTCGGTCTTTTACTTGGTACAGAGGTGACGAAATTACAATGAGTAGACTTGATCGTTTTCTTCTGAGTGAAAGTTGGTTGAATTTGTGGGAGGTTGCAGTTTGGGGTCTTGAAAAAGGTTTGTCAGATCATTGCCCTATTGTTCTTAAAGATCGTTCGGTTGATTGGGTCTGAAATCCTTTCGATTTCTAAATGCATGGAATTTGGTGGATGGATATGAGAATTTTGTCAAACATTCTTGGAATTCTCTTCAGATTGCTAGCTAGAGCTTGTATGTGTTAAAGCAAAAATTGAAAATATTAAAAGACTCTCTTCAGGCATGGAATCCTAATTCTGTAGGTAATATTGACTCTAAAATTACGGAAGCCTTTGATTTTTGCGTCATTATGATCATCTTGAAGATTCTATTGGTTTGTCTCAAGAAGATTTGATTCTCAAGAAAGAAGCTTCGACCACTTTTATATGTTACTCTAAAATGAAACAGCAACTCTTGCACCAAAACTCTCTTTCAAAATGGCTCAAGGAAGGAGATGCAAATACAGGGTACTTTCATAGCTGCTTAGCAAGAAAGAGACATGTTGAAACAATCACAAGCATTGTAGTTAATGGGGTGTGAAAAGAAGATGTTTCAGAGGTAAAATCTGCCATTTATAATCACTTTGTCAAGCTATGTTCCGTTTCCGAAAGCGTTTCGGTGAACCTGGAAGATTTTGGATTTATGAGGATTTCTCAGAAAGATAACCTTATGTTGACTGCAACTTTCTTGGAATCTGAAATCAAAGGGGTTGCAGGACTCAAAAAAGTCCTGATAGGGTTAATTTCCAATTCATTAGGAAATTTTGGGACACTATAAAGGATGATTTTACTAAGTTTGTGACGGAATTTCATTCTAACGGGCTGCCATCTAAGGCATGCAATTGTTCATTCATCGCACTTATTCCTAAACGCTTATGTCCTCAACAAATTAGAGATTATAGACCAATTTCTTTAATTGGTTGCATGTACAAGGTTCTTTCAAAAATACTTGCAAACAGAGGGGTGTTATTAATAAAATAATATCAGAGGAGCTATTAGCGTTCATCCGAGGGAGACGAATTCTGGATCGAATCTTAATAGCAAATGAAGTAGTTGATCATCTCAAAGGTAATCGCAAATCGGGCTTCTTATTCAAAGTAGATTTTGTAAAAGCTTTCGATTCTATTAGATGGGATTACATTCAAAAGATAATGCATCTCATGGGATTTCCAGAAATTTGGAGGAATTGGATTCGAACTTGTCTTGAATCAGCTCACATTTCTGTTTTGATTAATGGTAGTCCCACTACCGAAATTTCTCCTGCCAAGGGCCTTAGACAAGGGAATCCGCTGTCCATTTTTTTGTTTGTCATGGCTGCGGAAGGTTTTAGCAAAATAATGCCAAAGGCATCTCAGATTAGAGAGTTTGAAGGAATTAAAGTCGGGAATTCAGAGGAGGTTGTCACTATACCCTCATCTTTGGCGAGGCTACTCTTGAGAATTTTCGCACATTGAAGTCTTTGTTAATGTTTTTTGAATTGACTTCTGGATTGAAGATGAACTTTTACAAAAAGTCAAATTATTGCAATGTGTCCTCTGTTTGGTTGGAAAATGCAGCTCATATCCTCAATTACAAATCCGGTTCTTTTCCTTTTCATTATTTGGGTTTGCCCATTGGGACATTCAATCAAGAAAATCATTGTGGGATCCTGTCTTTTTAAATGTGAGGAAGAAATTGGAGTCTTGAAAATGTAAGAATCTTTCTTTTGAGGTCGTCTTGTGCCGGTAAAATATGCCCTCTCCTCCTTGCCAGTGTATTTTCTTTCCTTCTTCAAAGCTCCCACAATTATTATCTCTTCCCTTGTCTTTTCAAAAATTTCTTGTGGGGTGGTGACGAGGGTAAAAGGAAAATTAATTGGGGTAGCTGGGATGTCATTTGTAAACCAAAGAAGGAAGGTGGTTTGGATGTAAAAGATTTGTATCTCTTTAATTTGTCACTCTTGGGAAAATGAGTTTGGAGGCTTAGGTCCGAAGATGATCCTCTTTGGAAGTGCATTTTGTGTGCTAAATGTGGGAATGCTATAATTTCTCTTGTTGCAATTCCTGGTAAACGTTTTAGATGGTGGTTTGATTTATGCAAATTGTTTAATAAGGACTCTAATATTTGTCCTTGGTTGTTTAATAATCTTATGCGAAAGGTTGGTAATGGTTTTTAAAAAGATAGGTGGTTATCCAGCGGAGTGTTGTGATAATTGCAATAGACTTTTCATATTTCTTTGGATAAAGAATCAACCATTAGAGCAATGGGGTGTTGGGTTAATGGTGTTTGAGTTTGGCGTTGGAGATGCAGAATATTGAAAAATGTTTATTTGACTCTTTTGTTAGAGAATTGGAGAATTAGTTTAGTAACTTGCGCCTTGTGCAATGCAGCAGAAGAATTCGTTAATCATCTTTTTTTACTAATGTTGTGTTGTTAGTACGGTTTGGTACAATATTCCGAACGACATTATGTCATGTTTCACTTAAGAACTCGTAACAACATAATTGGCATTGTAATCTTGCAGCTTGCTTGGGGTTAGGTTCATCTATTTGATTTCCGTAAATTGTTTGGTTGGTTGTCGGGTTGCACCCTTTGTTTATCTGGTTTTTGTTTTTTTCCCAAAATATGTCTTGGCTGAGAGATTTTCATTATCTTCTTTCTGTAATATTAGTGCACTCCTAGTGCTCTTTTAATATAAATTTGCTTATAAAAAAAGTCATTAGGTTGCAAAATATTCTTCTTACTTTAAGAAGAGAAATGCTGTAGATTAGTGTCAATTCTTTTCTTAGAAGAGTCATTAATGAAGAATTGAAAATTATTGAACCAATTTTGTTGGAGAGAGAGTTGAAGTTGAACCCTAGAAATTTGATGTCACACAATGTCCTCTAGTGGGTAAATTCAATGGTGTTACATCAATTGATTTTAGGTGACTTTAGAAAATAGTGACTTTGGGTAGTTTGGATCTGTACATTTGTTGGTAATACACCTCGCAACTAGCAAAGAGATAACTGACTAAATTTTTATTAAGAATATAATATACTTAATTTTACTATAAGATAAGAATATAACAGAAAAACATAATATTTTTCAGATTGGTTCTGTTTCAAATATTGAAACTAAAATCTTAGCCAAACTACAACAGAAAATTCAGGGCTTGCATTGATTCACTTTTGTTAATAGTACTAACCGTCTTTAAAAACTACTCTATCAAACATATTTTTTAGTTTTTTTTTAAATAAAAAATTGTTTTAAAAATTAAATATCAAACAAAGTCCTCAATTATTACATTTTTTTTGTTTTCATTTATTTAGTTCTTGATTTTTTATTTGGTTATACCATTTAAAACGGGTTGGTTCAGTTCTTTAACATATCTAGTGAAATAAATTCAACTATTCTAAAAATCATCTCTATTTTTTATTATTATTATAACATGACAAGATGATTCACATGAAAGAAATATATATATATATATATATATATATATATATATATATATATATTTATATATATATATTAGGATTCATTGACACTAACTAGACTTACATCAATTGTTATACCTCTTTATAACATTCCGATTAAGTTGTTTTTTCACAAAATCCACCTTTAGATTAAAACTAATTATCTTATAGATCACGTCTATCAAATTTCACAACAATTCAAAATCGTTTATTACTCCATTAACGTACTAAAAAAAATAACGTAAAATATAGTTTTCAAATGTATAAAAATAACAAGCGTGTTGATGGAGTAATAAAAGATTTTGTCACGTTATATAAGGATATGTTTACTCTGAGAGTAAGTGTTAGACACGTATTTTACATTTCACTTGGTATCTCTATATGAACATTGAGTTTCACCAATTCAACCATTGAATCATAAGATAGTATCATGATGATCATTTACACCAAATTTTAGCAAAATAAAAATCATCTCTAATTACGTCATTTTGTATATTTATGAGTAGGGGTGGACTTTGAGTTGGGTAGACCTACAAACCCAATGAAACCAGGCCGAACCGAACACAAATTTCTCAGTTGGTTCGGGTACTTAGATAAGTTTGAGTCAAACTTACCTAAGTACTTAATAGTGTATGTAGCATATAACACATGCTCGTTTGTGGGAGTTACTTCATTCTTTTGATTGAGTTTCACACATTCACTAGCTTATATTTAAGTAAATGGTGTGGAATCACTAAAAATAATAGACAGTTGATTTTGAAAAAAAAAAGACAAATTTGATAGTGTTAGTTATTTTTTAATTATTTAATACTAACCCGAAACCCAACCCAAACAAATTTGGGTTGATTTAGTTTGATTTAAGGAATAATTTTTATAAAACCAAACCAAACCAACTCAATTAAAATTGATTGGTTTGGATTTCAAAACACTCAAAAACCAAACTAATTTCACACAAACCCAGCCCTATTTATGAGAATGACCCGTTTACTCTAAGAGTAAATGTTGCAAGACTTATTCCGTTTAATAACTCCATATGAACATCAAATTTCACCAATCAAACCATCAAATTGAAAGTTTATAGTATATAAATAAACTATACAAAAATTCAAATAATTTAAAACTTATTGACATTTCATATATCCACTTTAATTTGACGAATAAAAGGATTTTGAAAATATACATAAATATTACTTACAAGATCACTTACCTATTGATGTTTGGTTTTTTCTAAAAATTGATATATATAATAATCATGATACTATCTTATGATTCTACAGTTGAATTGATGAAATTTAATGTACATACAGAGTTATTAAATGAAGTAACTCTTGTTGTCAACAGATACATCCTCATAAACACAAAGCTATAGATTTTTTTCCTAATCATTATAATTATAGATTCAAATATCTCTTTAATCGTCTCAGTCATGTAGTTCAGTTAACGAGCACACGGGAACATGTGTGTAGTTATCCACGTTTAAATACTAATTAATGTACTTTAGTGTGAACCAAAAAGAATATCCCTTCAATCATCAATAACTGTGTTAATGTAGTGGTAGAATTACATATTGCGATTCTAATAAAAAAATATGAATATAAACCTTCAAAAAATACCAATCAAAAGATAAATTTTTCTATACTTAATAAGTTAAAGCTAAAATATAACTTTGATCCTTTATATTTTACTTAAGTCCTACTTAGGCCTATTAAGTTTTTGTTTTTAATTTTTTTTTATCAATTTAGTCCTTTATATTTGATTTTTTTTTTCCAATTTGATTATTTTTTTTGTTAGCACCATTAAATAATTAACCTAAGATGCCCAAAACGACGTCGTGTTGGGGCGTTTTATGTTAAGGTTTTAACACCGTCAAACAAAAGGACCAAATTGTGACAAAAAACAGACATTAAGGACTAAATTGACAAAAAAAAATATAAAGAACCAAATAGAATTTGAGTGAAACATAAAAGACCAAAATTACATTTTAGTCGTAACATAATCTTCTAACTTAATAATATATCAAAAATAGCCAGAAAATCAATAAAACACCGTGAACCATTTTTATAAGAAAAAATAACCTTTAAACCCACGATAAAATAAATTCTACTACTCCTATTACTTTTGCATAATACTAATTTTTTTCTGATAAATTAACGTCATTGTAGGTATTTCATGTGAAGTGGAGGAACAACCTTAAATTTATCCTCCGAATGCGCCGCCTCACCATGACATAAAAAACAGTGCTCACACTGACACGTGACCGCCCACCCTTCTCAACAGATTTTGCGTTTTTCCGTTCCTTTCACCACCTCACTCTCCACTGAATTCCCCAAACTACCCTCCCTATTTCTCTTACCGCCTACGTGTCTTTTCCCCATTGGCTAACAAACTCTCCATCTAACAAATTTTGCATGTTTCCTACAAAAACCCCCCAAACTCTATATATACACTTCTTTCATCCTTCATTTTCAAAACCTTTGTCTTAACTGTCTCAACAAAATCATAACAATCCAACCCATACTTTTTATTTTTGTTACAATTTTTTTAGCTATTTATGAGCTGTTTAATTTGATTTTTTTATTATTCATAATAAACAATTATTGTTACTGTTTCATCTTATCCATTTTTAGAAAACCTTTAAATAATAGTTGCTTTACATTTCTCTTTATTGTGGGTGATTGTGACCCTTCTTCAAAGCCATGAGTCCTGCACAATTCCATCCTAAGAAAGAAATCACCACCATCAACCATAATAATAATGGTTGTTTGCCACCACCTTTGAAAATTAATAAGGAATCTCATTTCATAAAAAAATCTTCATCTTCATCATCACCACCATCTTCGTCACCGTCATCTTCATCTACTTCATCATCCTCTGTCCTAGTAAATAGCGCGGTGGCGCCGGCACCACAAGCACCATCAAACAGACCACAACAACAACGACACCCGGTGATTATATATACGCATTCTCCAAAGGTAATCCACACTCATCCTAGAGACTTTATGGCACTAGTGCAAAAGCTTACTGGGCTCTCTCGATCAGAAGAGGACCGTGGCGGGTTCCCGCCGCCGAACCATCAGCAGCTGAAACAAGAGCTCGGGAGCAATGATAGAAGCGAAAAGAAGATGGCGATTAGACACGACGATAATGTGATTACTGAGGAGAATAATTGTAGTAGTATTGGTGAAAATCAAGTTAACTCGTGTTTCATGGCGGTGGAGCAACCGATGCTGGAGCCTTTGAACCCTTACGTGACAAACTTGCCGGTGTTGCCACTAAACACGGTGGCGGAGTTCATATGTTCGAATCAACCGTTGATGAATTACTCAGATTCGTTGTTTTTTTCTATTCCATCTTCTACCACATTGGAAGGGATTAAAGAGTTGCATGAGTTTTGACTGTGGATTAAGCTTTTCTGGTTAGATGATCCATTTTTTTTGCCAATAAATTATAAGTTCTAGTTTTCTAGGATAGAACTTCAATTCCATGTTTTTTTGAAGAATTAATGATTTTATATTTTTAGTTTCTTTTAGAAACGGCTGTATCTTCAGGGAATTATTCAATTTACTTTTTAATACTTAGTTTCATAGATTTGTATCGTGAATATATATATATATAATAAAGAAAGATACAGCTTCCTATATATATATATATAGATTGCTAAGTTTTCACAATTGTGTTTTTCAATTTGTGAACACGCTTTTGCAAATCATTAATACATTGAGAATGGTGATTATTATTGTCATTACTTATCACACACATTTTAAAACACATCACCATTTTTTTCAAAAATGAATCTTCAACCAGATTTTGGAATCCGGATCAAATTGGATTTAAAAATCATGTTAACACCAAAACACCACACTCTGAAACTTCATATGGATTATAAAATCTGGTTACAAGATTTGGTTGGAACCGAATTTCATGTAACAACGTTAAACTCAGTTTCGCAAAACTTACTTCATATAAAAAGTGGTGTGATTTCATGAGACAACCATTAAGTTTTCTTACTATACAACTTCCTATATATATTTTCTCTATTTAAAAATATTAGTTACTTTAAAAAAAAATTTATTTCAAATTGTTGATCACTTCTATAATTTCAATAGTAATAGTGCATTTTAACTTTGGTTATATTTTCTGGTTATATTTTCTACTTTAGTTAGATTTTGAAAAGGTGTTTGATTTTGTTCATTGGGTCATTTTGGAATATATGCTTTACTAGTGTGGGTTTTATGATATTTTCGTAAATTGAATTCGTACATGTGTCTTCTGTGGTTCACTTTCTCTTGCTGCTATCTTTGATATAATACTGATTATGGCTCAATTTCATTACTGTAAAGCAGGTTTGCAACATTTTCGATATCTTGGTCTTCCAAAAGTAGTATCGCTCAATATCTTGGTCTTCTAATTGGTGTTAGTCTGACGCTAAAACGCATTTGGGAGCATGTGTTGAAGGTGGTTAGATCAAAAACGAGCAATTATCCATTATTGAGGGAAGAGTTACTCTTATTAACTCGGTGTTATCAAATTTTCTATCTTTTATTAAGCTCCAAGGGTCGACCTAACCAATAACACCACTCTATAACCTATTCATTTTATTTAAGAGATAAAGATGATTCATGAAAAAATAGACTTTTATATCCTAAAATATTTTAATATTTTTTAAAATAAAAATTATTTAAAAGTTGGATCTAAACGCATTAAAAATATGTGCATTTTTTTGGGGCCTAAAGTACGGGCTTGGCCGTCCTTACCCTTGGGCCAGCCCTAACTCCAAGCTGTGTTATTATGAAAATTGAGCAATTGCAGTGACAATTTTTATAGGATGGGTCCATTGAAAAGAGGCTGACTTCATGGGTGAATTAGGAAATAATATGCAAAAAGACAATTGATGGAGGATTGGGAGTTGAGAACTTGAGTGGTTCAACACAGCTCTGCTATCCAAATGATGGTGGTGATTTTTGTCATGCACGTGTCACGCAAGCAGGAAATATTTATCAAAGACAAATGATATTTAGTGTCCTAAAGGTACTATTTAAGAGTCTAAATATAGTAAAAAGATATTGAAATGTATAGTTTTTTATATTTTCGAGAGACGGAACAATGTATTCTTATGATTGTTTTTCTACTTCTAGTAACTTTATCCAGTAAGGACACTAAATATCAAAACCCTTTATCAAATTGGTTTAGGTTAACTGAGGAAGTTTCCCTTAAGGAAATGACAACAGAATGTGGCGTGATGTACAAAGTCTACGATCGATTCAAGTTATTTTCGGTTCAATTATGTTCAAGGAACAACACCGTTTTTCGTTGGAGCCTTGGGCTGGTGGTCGATCCTTCCAATCATTATTTCTAGTTTATATATGATATCGGTTGCCAAGGAATTTGTTTGATTGGGAATGACAGTTTAATTTCAGAGATAGGGATACAATGGATATTTGGAGATGGAATTTACACAATAATTTTTCATCAGCATTTGTATATGAGCGGATTTAAAAAGAAATGGTTCCAATTTCTTTTAAAACTTGGATCTGTTAGTTGTGTGTTTTGTAAAGAGATGCTTGAGTCAAGAGATCATTTATTTTTACTGTGTCTAAATGCACAGCAAATTTGGTGTTTAACATTAGCATGGATGGGGTTGTTGTTCCATTACCCAATTACTTGGTGTCTTGTTTCTCATTGTTTAGAGGTTGTTTTAAAGGCAGCATTTGAATAGCAGTGATTTAGTCAATTTGGTTGCAGAGAAATGCTCTTATTTTTTCATCTCAAATTATTCATTGGAAGGAAGTTATGGATCTAATACAATTAAGGGTTAGGAAATACATTGGCACCAAAGGAGATTTTTCTTTAACATTTAGCTCTTGGTATTTTGATCCTATAAGTTTTCTTTCATGTTAATTAACTATATCATTATTGAGTAAAGCATCACATAGGTCCCTAACTTTATTAAAAAAGTTTATATAGATCTCTGACTTTTGCGGGAGTTCACTTAGGTCCCTAACTTTATTCAACGTTATTCAGTTAGGTCCCTAACTTTTTGAGTCAAAGATTAATTTAGTCTAATTATAGTTTATTGGTTAGATTCAAAATAAATTAATTACTCTCCTTGATCATATTTTGGTGGAATGGAGGGAGTATGTTGCTAAGTGTGTTTGTCATGACGATCCTTTAATTTCCTTGTTTTTGTAATTGTGTTTTCTTATATACACACTCACCTAACACCTCAAATTTACACACACACCAAATCATAATTTTATACATAATTAAAATAAAGTTTAAATTACAATTATACTAATTACAATTGATTAAATACAATTTAATTAAAATAGGGTAAAATAGGTTAACATGCTCGCTGTCCGAAACTCCAAATCCTTATCTTGCTCTGTAGCTCTCGTCAGTGTCTATTTTTCTACTTTGAAGCTATCTATTCCCACCGCAATCCAAAATAGCCATCTCCTCTATGACGGTTATCCATAAGTCATCACAAGTGAAGGTAATTTGAAAATTTACATTCTCAATTTTGACCTTACATAAAGGTAATGTGAAAGCAGGAATTCATAAAGTGTTTGACATTGGTTATCTCCTTCAATTCATTGCCAGTGAGTATAACATCATCTACATAAACTAAAAGAGTTGTAAATAATGTACTATGGTGTTTAGCAAACAACGAATAATCTGAAGTGCTCTGCTGATAACCCAAGAAGCATAATGCATAAGTCAATTTCTGATTCCTTTGGCGGTTGGCTTGCTTCAAGCCATAAAGGGACTTCTTAAGTCCGTAAACAAGATCAGGCCGAGGCAATTTTAGCCCTTGAGGAGCCTTCATGTACACTTCTTCGTGAAGGTCGCCATGTAGAAAGGTGTTATCGATGTCCAATTGATATAAGTACCAATTGTTAGCAGAGGCAGTCTAACAGTTGTGATTTTTGAACTGGAGAATAGGTCTCGAAGAAGTCAAGGCCTTCGGTCTGTGTGAACCCCTTGGCAACGAGTCTTGCCTTGTAACGCTCATACTGCCATTAGCTTCAAGTTTAACTTTGTAGATCTAGCGGCAGCCTACAATCTTTTTCTCTTTTGGAAGTTGGACAAGAGACCAAGTGCCATTCTTATGCAAGGCATCAAGCTCAGATTCCATGGCCATCCTCCAACGTTGATGCCTGCTGGCTTCTTTGAATGAAATGGGCTCAGAATTTGCACACAAAGAAAAACAGAAAGAAGTATGGTTAGGACTGCATTTAGTGAGATTCATAGCCTGTTTGTTTAAGCATATTGGGTAAAATATGTACTTATTTTAATAAAAAAATTAATTATAAAATTTTTTAGTCGATTTGTTTGTGCTTTTCAAAATAATTAGAATCAGAAAATAATCAAATTTTCTGCTTATTTTGAGAATCAGATACCAAGTTGCTTATCAAAATAAGCAGAAAATATGATTATTTTTAATGTAGCCAAACATACATAGTTTCTTATTCTTATGATAATCACTTAAAAAAAATTAATTCTTTACCTATAAAATCAATCCATTATTTTTAAGTTTAAACAAACATGCTCTTATATATTTTACCAAAAAAAAATGAGCTCTTAAATAAGATTCTAATTGATATGGAGTAGAGGAAGCAGACAGAGACCGTATGGCCACAGTAATATTGATCCAAGTACCCAGGAGCCTTTATAACTCTCTTGGATTTATGAGAAGGAGCAAAACAATCTTGTGAAACACAATCGTTTTTAGGTGAATCTATTAAGTTAGAAGTATCATCCGTAGATGCAGGAATAGTATGTGTAAGTTCTTCTATAGTAATAGGCAAAGAAGGAGGAACACTTGTAGTAAAAGGTTGATCATAAAAATAAATTTGAGTGTCAAAGATATGTTGATCATTGTCAGCAGAACAAAGAATAGAAACATATGGAAAAATATCTTCATAAAACATAACATTTCTAGAAATGAGGAACATGCCAATATTTAGATTGAATAAAACATATTCCTTTATTCCTGGTTGAAAACCAACAACAATGCATTTTGATGCTCTCGGGTCAAGTTTAGAACACAAAGTAGTTAAAATGCTTGCAAAAGCAAGACAGCTAAAGACTCTTAGTTCTTGTAAATCAGGTTCGGATTTGAAAATTGTTAACATACATTGTAAATAGTTAGTTAAATACCATTATCAAGGTCAGTTACGTAGCCGTTACCGTAAGTTATTAACATTCTCACTCTATATTTATCAATTTGTAAGTTTATTTATAATCAATGAAATTAATATAGTGCATTTGTTCTCTCTCAGCACTGTTTTGTTTACATCCAAAGTTTTTCTTGATCAACAATGGAGATTTTTACTTTGTAACATGGTATCAGAGAGAAATCTTGTGAACCTTGCATTGATGTATTTCTCCTTCTTATTTCTCCGTTGTTGTATCGATCTTCTGCTTCGGTATTTTGTGATTTCATTCATTTCTCTGTACTTGTATACTCTTCAAATCCCTATTACTCTTGCCTATTTTCCTTGTTCTTGCTCTTTGCTTTGTTTTCTTTACGAGTTGTTATACCTACAATTCTTCAAACACAGTTTCTGCATCTTGCTGATATTCTTATCCTTGATTTCTACTCCTTTGAATGATTTGAACACTCACTCTTTCTTCTTCCTCTTATTCTTTCTTCTTTTTCTCCTTCTTCCTTCTTCTTCTAACTAATTTTGATGTCTACAATTTTTTGTTTTGTATTCTATTTTTCTGTTGTTAGAGTCAAGTTTTACACTTTCAAATGTTGCCTCTAATCTTTCTTATTCTTTCTTTTTGTACTTTTCTTTCTTTGAATTCGATACTTGATCCTTTGAGTCCCTATTACCTTTCTTATGCATAATAGATTGCACACATTCTTACTAAATTATTGATGCCTCAACACTTTTATGAGTTTGTCTCCAAGCTTGGCAACAATTTTGCCTTCCAACTTGAGGGGGGTGTTAACATACATTGTACATAATTAGTTAAATGTCATTATCAAGGTCAGTTACGTAGTAGTTATCGTAAGTTATTACCAATCTCACTCTATATATACCAATTTGTAAGTTCATTTATAATCAATGAAATCAATATAGTGCATTTGTTCTCTCTCGGCACTGTTTTGTTTACATCCAAAGTTTTCTTGATCAACAATAAAAATTTTCACTTTGTAAAAAAACAAGTTCATAAGCAGATTTTTCAGAGAAAGCAGCGGCGAAGGCAACCTATTCATGATATGGACAACATGTTTAATAGCATATCCCCAAAGTTGTTTAGAAAGATGTGATTGAAAAAGAATAGACCAAATAATATTTAATATGTGTTGATATTTTCTCTCAACGATGTCATTTTGTTCAGGGTATTCACACGAGGTTTTATGAAAAATGCCCTTTAATTTGAATGATAAAAATCTTGAAGAATACTAATTGTACTAAAAAAGTTATTCCTCGAGAATACCAAGGCTCTGTTTGATAAAATTAGCTTATAGCTTATAGTTTATGACTTATAGCTTGTAGCTTGTAGCTGGTAGCTTTTAGCTTATGACTTGTGACTTATATTTATTAAATAACTTAAAAGGATAAGTAATAATTACATGTAATAAATTATTTGATAGTTTAAACATGTAGTAAATGACTAAAGGGTAAAATAAGAAAGAATTATTGAAAGCTACTTTTCAATAAGCTATAAGCTACTTGCTTTTCATAAGCTAGCTTATAGCTTATATAAACTATAAACTAATTGTTACCAAACACCTCTACTTACTCATAAGTTATAAGCTATAAACTCGCTATAAGTTAGTTGTGTCAAACACATACTAATTTTACTAAAAAACTACATAATTATGGCATAACAAAAGAGTTAAAATATTATAACAGAGGACTACATTATACAAGCAACAAGCTCCACAATCAGACTAATAAGTTACAATCATAACTCAAACAACAGAATATCACATCCTATGACAAAATTCAGCTAGAGAATTAATAGAAAAATTGGAGTAACCTCCATAGCCATAGCAATGGCCATAGTCAAAAAAGAAGAAAGGGCAAAAATTTAAGAATTGAGGGTAATACTCATTGAATTATATTGAAAAAGAGGATTATTACAATGATGAATGTGGTTTTATATAACCACCATGAAGCTTTTTTAATACTCCAAACTAATCTAACTAACTAATAATTATATGAGTTAACTAAACTAACCATTAGTTACTCTATTAACCCCCCTCAAGCTCGAAATTATTCTCTATACTTCTAGCTTAGAATCAATATTACAAATGTATATCAAAATAAGGAAAAATAATAAATGCCAAATGAGAAATGGGTACAATTTGCAAAAATTTAATAGTATGATATGGTAGCAGAATAACAGAGCAGTTCCCTGGAACAAACCAAAGATGGAATGTAGACAGCATGACATCAATCCAAATAGGAGCCAAAAACACCTAAGCATGAAACATTCTAAGTAATGATGAATTTCCGACACAAGTAGCATTGGAACCAAAAGGAATTGCAAGATTATTGATAAAATTGACAAGACGTGTGCATTTTGGACAGCTTCTTGTATCTATGGGAAGTCTTCAAGTCTCAATTCCGTAGCAGGTTCATCAAAATGGATCCATGAAGAATTAACATCTTTGGCAAGTATAGCAGTAAACAAATTGTGAACATTTGCTAATTCTCCCACTTTAACAAAACCACTCATCATATCATTCCAAACAACCATATCTTTCTCAAATGGTTTGTAGACATCCCAAACTTGCTTGCAGCTATTGTACACATGTATCCAAGAAAATACCAGAACAAGGCCCAGTAATTGGCTACAAGTTGCAAACAGTACAATGTATAAAGCATCAACATTTGGTCTCAATTTTGCATTCCACTAAACCATATGTTGCTCATGGAAAAATTCCAAATCACTTGTAAATTCTAATGCATCTTCAAAAGAGTTATCACATGATGCTGCATTAGAAGGAACCCCAATCTATCTATCTATTTATATATATTGAATTTTTTATTTGAGAAATAGCATTGATAATGGTGCGAATAAATGTTATTTCTACATTAAAATCTTAAATATTACTTTAAAATTTGTACTACACTTTTTAAAATATAAATTGAATATATATAAATAAAATATATAGTTGCACTTTAAAAAAATAATTTAAAATTATGGAAATTATACTATTTAAACACTACAATTTTAAAATATAAAATATAAATTAAATTTATAATCTTTCATAATGATGTAAAATATATAATTTCATTTTCAAAAAATTATTGAAGTTATACTATCTATAAGTAGTGTATGTATATTAAAACTTTTAATATATTCAAATGGAACATATAATCTTTCATACTAATCTAAAATATATAATTCCACGTTACAAAAAAATTTAAAATTATTAAAATTATATTATCATATGTGTATGTATATTTAAAACTTTAATATATATATATATATATATATATATATATATATATATATATATATATATATTCTCCATCATATAGAGTAAAATCGACTTGAAATGTCATTTCTAACATTACAAATGTAAAGATTATTTTAAAATTTATACTATACATTTTAAAATATAAAATATAAATTGAATATATATAAATAAAATATATTGTTACACTTTAGAAAAATAATTTAAATTTATTGAAATTATACTATCTATACACTACACATTTAAAATATAAAATATAAATTAAATATATAATCTTTCACAATCATATAAAATATTTAAAAAAATTATTAAAGTTATATTATGTATATTAAAAACTTTAATATATTTTATTATTCTTTTTCCTATCTATCTCTATAGAGTAAAACTGACTTAATCTATCTATTGTATTGTATGTGAAATATTGAATACTTTAAAATTTGTGCTATACATTTTAAAATATAAAATATAAATTAAATATATAACTTTTCATACTAATGTAAAATATATAATTTGTTTTTTAAAAAAATAAATGTGTATGCATATTAAAACTTTTAATATATATATATATATATTAAAATTTTTAATTTAGTTTATTACATATTTATTTATTCATCATTTGTTCTTTTCAAACTAATCACAATTTTTTTTGCAAAGTAAAAGTATATATTATATTGATAATTAGAGCACTAGAAGTACTCACATAATTAAAATTTAGAATTTCATACATGATATAGAAAACCAACCCAAACATGCAAAAGTCTTTGTATCAATATCAACCCACTCACCAAAAAAACATACATAAATAGTGCTAAGAGCATGTATAATGCATTTGAATAGGCTATAACCACCACATCCACTTACAAAAAAGTAGCAAATATCCATTAATCTTCTCCCAACCTACACTAGCAGCCAGATAAAATGGAAATACTTATTATATTTTGAAAAGAGTAATTTAAAATATATAGAATCATTGTTTATATACCTCAATATTAATTTAAAAAATGATTACATTTAAATTTTAAATTTACTTTAATATGTATTTTCTCTATTTTATAGAATAAAATTTACTTTTATCTATCCTAACATAATACTTAAAATAAAAAATTTATAATATAAAATATATAAATAAATAACGTACGGGCCTCATATAAAATAAGGTAATACCTTATGGCTAAAGCTAATGAAATTTAAAAATTTAGGTAAATAGCGCGATGGCGCCGACACCACCAGCGCCATCAAACAAACCACGACAACGACACCCGATGATTATATATACGCATTCTCCAAAGGTAATCCACACTCATCCTAGAGACTTTATGGCACTAGTGCAAAACTTACCGGACTGTCTCGATCAGAGGACGGTGGCGGGTTCCGAACCCTGAAACAAGAGCTCGAGAGCAATGAAGCCAAGAGAATATGGCGATTAGACACGACGATAATGACACATTATCGGTGATTACGGAGGAGAATAATTGTAGTAGAATTGGTGAAAATCAAGTTACTCGTGTTTCATGGCGGTGAGCAATTGGAGCCTTTGAACCCTTATATGACAAACTTGACGGTATGCCACCACGGTGGCGGAGTTCATATGCTCGAATCAATCGTGGTTGAATTACTTAGATTCATTGTTTTTTCACGAAAATGAGAACCTCTATTCAAGTTGTTGATTACTACATAATTCCAATAATTATTATATTTTTACACTTTTGTCATATTTTCCATTTTTGACAGTATGGAGTTCGATTTTGAAAAGGTCTTTCATTTTTGTTCATTGGGTCTTTTTAGAATATATGTTTTACCAGTGTGGCTTTTATGATATTTTCGTAATTTGAATTCGTATTTGTGTATTCTATGGTTCACTTTCTCTTGTTGCTTAAGGTCTCATACGTTTATTTAAAATGGTTGTGTAGGTAGATATTGGTTCTCTTGGAATATTAATATTGGAATATTAATATTACAGTACGCCAATGATACTCTTCTCAGAGGAGAAGCTACCTGCAAAAAAAAATATGTGGACCATTAAGTCAATTAGGAGATGCTTTGAATTAGTGTTAGGATTGAAGAATAATTTTTCAAAAAGAAGTATCTTTGGTATCAATATTGATTGTAGCTCAATTTTATCACTGTAAAGCAAGTTTCCAACATTTTCTCTATCTTGGTCTTTCAATTGGTAAAGCGTACCTAAGAGCATGTGTTGAAGGTGGTTAGATCAAAATTTTCTTCTTGGAAGAATGAGCAATTATCCATCCATTATTGGGGAAGAGTTACTCTTATTAACTCGGTGTTATCAAACTTGTCGGTATATTTTCTATCTTTTATTAGAGCTCCAAGGCCGATCCAACCAATTTCGAGGCTTGAAGCGAATTTTTGTATTAAGACATTTTAAGATGATGAGTAATAAATATTTTAAAATTATTAACACCACTCTATAAACTATGCATTTTATTTAAGAGATAAAGATGATTCATAAAAAAAATAGACATTTATATCCTAAAATATTTTAATATTTTTTAAAATAAAAATTATATAAAAGTGAGATCTAAATGTATTAAAAATATGTGTATTTTTTTGGGCCTAAAGCACAGGCTTCGCCGGCCTTACCCTTGGGTCGGCCGTGGCTCCAAGGTGTGTTATTATGGAAATTGAGCAATTGTAGCAACAATTTTTATAGGATGGGTCCATTGAAAAGAGGCTGACTTCATGGGTGAATTAAGAAATAGTATGCAAAGTAAAAGTATATATTATATTGATAATTAGAGGTACTCACATAATTACAATTTTAGAATTGATATAGAAAACCAACCCAAACATGCAAAAGTCTTTGTATCAATATCAATTCACCTACTCAAAAAACATACATAAATAGTGCTAATAGCACCTACAAGAAAGTAGCAAATATCCATCAATCTTCTCCCAACACTAAGAATTATTCTTTATATACCTAAATATTAATTTAAAAATTTTTTACATTTAAATTTTAAATTTAATTTAATATGTATTTTCTCTAGAATAAAATTTACTTTTATCTATATTAACATAATACTTAAAATAAAAGATTTATGATATAAAAAATATAAATAAATATCCCATGCAATACACGGATAATACATTACAGCCAAAGTGCAATGAGTAATGGAATTTCCCTTAGGATTTTCATCAAACAGCTTGTAGGCATCTCACAAAGCTTCTCTCCATGCACAGAAATAGCCATAAAAGATCATAACGGTGGTGGTGGCGAGGAAATGACTTTCTTTTTAAAAAAAATATTTACTATTTAATTTTTCTTAATTTAATAATTAATTGATTAATTAATTATATAGAGACTTGTTTGGCATAGAATTCATTTTGTTGAGTTTAGAGACTAAAACCAAATGATCCCTATTTTGTAGAGATTAAAAACATAATTAAGTAGACTATACTAGAATAAAGTGTTTTTAGACTTTTTATGTGTTTTTGGACAGGGGTCTACACTCTACACATATTCTGGTTTATATCAATCACGTATTAGGCGAATAATCTTGACACCACACATGCTTCTCATAGCACCACAAATTGTATTAGAGATAGTGTGGTGAGCTAAGACAATAGTGTAGTGCCAAAAGTATTGACAAATGCAGACTGGAGGCTAGTTTTGTCGGTTAGTTTTGTCTGTGTTGGGCTTTAACCCTTTGCTTTAACCCTTTCACATGTCTTTTTGGATAAAAGCTTTCACAAAAAATGAGCATTATACTTTGACAAAAAAAAATAAAGAAGACTCTCGTCTAATTTCACTGAACTTCGTTGCCACGCCGCCTTGCTCACCGCCGCTACATAGGCACGCCGACTTGCTCGCCGCTGCTCCTATTGCCGATAGCGGCCTTCCTCGCCATTAAATTGTTTACTTTTTTTTCAATCCAACTTGTTTTCACCACTGAAATTCCATTATCTTTCCAATCAATACTGAAACAACGGCGTTCTGTGCAAGGTTAGCAAAATCGCGATTTAAAGCGTAAAATCGACGATTATACGATTCTGCATAGCCGCCGCGTCTGCGTTCAAAATCGTGATTTTGCAAAGACGCTGCAAAATCGGCGATTTCGCCGGAAAATCGCGAAATTGTAGGCGTTCCGATTCTATTTCCAGCGCGGGTCGGGTCGGGTTAAGTTTGGTTTATTGATTTAACCCATTTTCAAAACGGGTTTTGGGTTAAAAAACCCTAATTTTGTTCTTCTCTGCTGCGCGATTCTACCTCTGTTTCTTCTCCCTGTGTTTCGCGATTCTCCCTCTGATTCTCTCCCTCTGGTTCGCGCTTCTCACTCTCCCTCTATTCTGTACCTGACTCCCTCTGTTTCGTAACCTCTGTTTCGCGACCTCTGTTGTTTCACGAGTCACGACCTCTGCTTGTCTCCTCTGTTTCGCGAATCGCGACCTCTGTTTCTCCCTGTTTTGCGACCTGAACCTGATTCCCTCGGTTTCTCCCTCTGTTCTGCTTCTGTCTGTTCTGTTTTGCTGAGTACTTATTATAATAGATATGGATTGTCTTTTAGGATTAATGATTTGTGAACTTATTATGACATTTTTTAATCTCGCTAAGTACTTATTATGAGTTGTGAACTTGTGTTAGTATTAGTATGGTACTTTATGTTTGATGTGATGTGATCTCAATTGTGATTTATTGGAATTTTATTTATATGTATGTCGTTTTACACGCTTATATACTTATTTAAGTATATATTTGATTTTAAGTAAAATCTTCCGTCTCGTGTTACGATTTCACGAGTTACGATTTTGCACCCCCTCCCGATGTCACTTAAGATTACGATTTTGCTAACCTTGGTTCTGTGACCGTAGCTGATGGCTTATTCTCGCGGACGTGATTTTTCGTTTTGTCATTTGTGTGGCACAATGCTTACGGTCCCTTCCAGACCACCGAGTACGCTCAATGCCCCTTGTGCAAAACTAAGCGAAACATACAAGGTTAAACCCTTTCTTATTTTATTTTCTAAATTATGAATTAATGGCGTCTTTGTTCCCAAATTTTTTCTAGTTGCTGATACATAGTCTACACAAATGAATGATATCGAAAATTTGGCATACCTACAATTATCTCGTTTACTTGTATTCTTGTAGTTTTTTAAAATTTTATGTATTCCAGAGCTGTAGTTATGTAAGAAGTAGCATTGTTTCGTTGTTTTTTTGTTGTTCATTTCTGTCTTTCTGTTTCATATCCTGTGTATGGTTCTTCAATGAAGAATGATGTATGAAACTTATTCCATGGTTCATATATTATACATTCGAAGATAAGAAATGGAATTTGCAGCACCAATTTCTAGAGTTCGGTCATCATCGGTGCAAGAATGTTTGTCAGTTTGTGTTTGTGTTGCTGTTCTTCTTATCAATTGAAATGTATATTGTTTATTGGTGCATGTTGAACTGAAGTTAACATGTGCCTTTTGTGTTTAGAAGTCCCAGTTGCATGAATATAACTCTCTGCTATTGATGTTTTATACATGCTAACCAAATTTCCTAATTTTCAGATATTAAAGGAAAGGAAATAAGTTACACGATTTATGCCGAGGTATGCTTTAAACAAAAATGTTGGTTATTTTTTTAATAGATTTGGTTAATTAGATTATTTCTATGCCTAACTTATGATGGTGCATTATATGGAATTGTCATGGCACTTGGGCTTATGTATGGTTTGATGATTGCAGGTTTGGACTGGTGTATATGTTCAATGATCAGTGTATTTTATATAAAATGAATACATCCACCTTTACCATGACTTTGACACATGAATCGTAAATTCGTTATAACCTGGTTGACCTTTTTATTTTTGGATATATATGCTAGTAATGACAAGTCTAGATACCCTGTTTTCTCTGTCTTGGTGGGAATTTGATAAGAAGGCCATAATTTATGGAGTATGAGTAAGTCTTTGAAATCTTTATCTAGGTTTATGATTTCATTCAATAGTCAATACTCAATCTAGAACATTTGTTGTATCATTGTAAGCATGAACATATTCTCCTTTTGTGTACTGATTATCAAATATCCCTTATTTACTCGTGGTTTGCAGGATATCAGAAGAGAGCTTGGGATTGAAATTATCGAGGAACAGAAAGTGCAATTGTCCAAGGTAATGCATCCTGCAATGTGTATTTGACAGGATATCTTTAAGCAAGTATTTACATTTTAATGTTATTGTTTCTTCGCAGGTCAACAAGAAATGTGAAAAATGTGGCCATGACGAAGCTAACTTTTATACCAGACAGGTATTATTAAACATTATAATGAAAGAATGTTTTCCAATTTAATATAAAGCTTATTTAGTAGTCCAAATTTATTTATTTGGATCTTTCTCATTTCAGATGAGATCAGCGGATGAAGGGCAAACTACATTCTATACGTGCACCCGTTGTGGTCATCAGTTTCAGGAGAATTAAGTTAGTACTGCGTATGAATGGATTGCCCCTACACTATATACTGTTTTGTTTTTTCCTTGGCTGAAATGTTCCCTCTGTTTTCTACCATCCCGTGATGTGGAGAGTGCTCTCTGTGCAAGTGTTCTCTGTGCAAGTGCAAGCACAAGTTTTGAAGTTGAAGTTTGTGTAATCTTTGTAGTTTGTATAATGAAATGTCTTGAAGATTCGAAATTACTAATCTACTGAAATAAACATAATTTTTCCCCATTTTAAATCTGTAGTTTATCTGCAGTTTATCTGCTAGATGGCCTTGTAGTTTCACTTTGATGAATTCTCATAAACTTTTACTGTTTCATAGTTTGGTGTAGGATAATTTAGATAATGGGGTTGATTTTGATTACTTTAAATTTTTTAGTTGAGATATTTGTTTTACTGTTTTGGACAATCCCTAGAGGACTTTCTTAAGCTTGATGTCAATTTGAATCTGGAAACAGGTTGTAATTACTCCTTGTATTAAATACTCCAAACTAATCTAACTAACCACTTCACTCAACTAACCATTAGTTACTCTATTAAAACTTATGTGGGGCTCTTATCAGCTTGTAGTTGTAATCACGTTGATCTTATAAACCAAAGACTATTATTGACTTGTGGACATTTTAGTTAGAGGACTTCTAGATGAAGCAATGATTTAGTATATAGTAAAATACCAAGAACTCAAGCTGCTATACAAGAATACATTTCTTCTAGTCATACTATCAATCATCTCGCAGACATCATCCAAACGACTAGTTTTTGTATACCAATCAATCATTGCGAACATTTCTTTGAGGCATTGCCTTGAGTATACCAATCAAATAAACTGTCATGTTAGATACGGCATCTCGATGAGACATTTCATCAAACACCTTCCTTGCTTTATTTAGATTTTCGTAATCACCCAGAATTGTTAACGTTTGTCGATGGCATCACTCGAAGACCATGGCCCCAAACTCAAATTCTTGGGGATCTATGGTGGTACTACTGGTGTTTGACTCGCGGTGCGAGGCTCCATGGTCCGCACGATTAAGGGTGGATGGAGGTCTGATTCACAGCTGGTCGGACAGAGACAGGGTAACGAACTATCCATGACAGTGTAAAGATTCCGGCAAGTAAGAGAGCGGCTAGAGGCTAAACTTATAGCTTTGAAAGTGTTCTCATCTTTCTTTCTTAAAAATTTCTTAAATTTCTAAAGCTACAGAATTAAATTTTATTTTAATTATGTGTAAAATTATGAGTGAGTGTGTGTAAATCTAAGGTGTTAGGTGAGTGTGCATATAAAATTTACTTGTATTTTTCAATTTGTGTATACAGTTTTGGAAACCATGAATTGATTGAAAATAGTGGTCACTATTGCCACTACACACATTTTAAAATACACTACATACCACTTTTTTTTTAAAAAAAAAAAACCTTCAATAGGATTTTGAAATTCATTTGAAATTCGAGCAAAAACGAATTTCAAAATCTAGTTAGCAACAATACACTACACACAGCACCCTCAACTGGATTATAAAATATGTTGCAACAGGATTTTAAAATTTCGTTAATCACATAACAACATAAAATTTAAAAATTTGGTTAGCCACGTAACAACATAAAACGCAGCTCCACGAAACTAACTTCATTCAACGTCATTTTTCCCACTTTCACACTCTTAATCTCATTTTCAACCATATTACATTATGGTTTTTAGGAACATTAGTTGGATGAATGTAGTGTACAAACCGGATTTTAAAATTTGGTTGAATGTGTGTGTGGTGTTTTATTGCTAACCAAAATTTTAAATTTGGTTTCGTCTGGATCTCAATCCTGTTGAAGGTTTTTTTTTTAGAAAAAAAAGTTGCATGTGGTACTTTTTTTTTATCAGTCAAACACACACACCCACACTATACTATTCCTAGTAATCTACTTCATCGGGGATCGAAGTCCGCTCCTTAAGCTCCAATAACTCCTCCCGTTGAATATTACTGCCAACCGGTTTCATGAGGCAACCATTTAGAATAGAATTATATATTAAAATAGTCTCTGACTTTATATTTTATAAGTCAGTTTAGTCTCTCGCGAAATCAGTCATTTTAGTCCCTGACTTTTACTACATCATTTATTTTCGTCCCTGACTTTCAGGGATTAAAATGAATGATTATATAATTCAGGGACTAAAGTGACCTGTAAAATATAAAGTCAGGGACTAAAGTGACTTATCCGCACAAAGTCAAGGACTAAAGTGAACTATTCTCGCAAAGTTAGGGACTGAAACGATACATCACTCATTTAGAATATTACTGCCTCCATTTATAAGAGATTAAAAAATATTTTTTATTTATCTTAATTATAACAAACATAATATTTTTTTTTGCTAAAAATTAAAAAGCTAAAAAAATTTATGCTTAATTTATCATGAGTGGTTTACTCATTTATCATATTAGTGAATGCATTAATTACAAAAGACCTCTTTGGATGTTTTATTGGTATATGTAATTTAGGGGGTATTTGTTTCAAATGTTTAAAAAAATATTTTCGTGAATATAAACTTGAAAATGTGAGATTCTCATGTTTGTTTCAATATTTAAAAAAATATTTATGAGCATTGTTTATGAAAGGTAAGTAAGTTATTTTTTTATGGAAATATGAGTAGTTATTTTATATTTAACTTGTAACCACTAACCACCACCTTTTTTATTTTTTTATTTAAAATTCAAAAATATTCCTAATGATGTAAATTTATAAAATGCATTTTTATAAAATGTTTGAAAATATAGATTACCTAATAATTTTTTTATTTCTTGGAAATACATTGTTATCTTTTACTCTTTTTTTTTATAAGTGGATTGAGAAAGTAAGTAAAGATAAAGTGCAAAGAAAGAAATTAATAATAAATATTTTACGGGAATTGTGCAAGGCTTTATAAAATCACCATCAATGTCAAATCCAAATCACTTTTTCCATCAAAAAACTGCTAACGGAAATAGCAATTCATTTAATTGATTAAAATTAAGATTAAGATAAAATAAGATAAAAATTAAGACAAAGTTAATTAAATTCAACTATTTTTTTTTATTTGTAATTCAGTTATATTGAACGTTAAAAACGTCTTATAAATAAGATGTACGTTATAAATTATAATATTTTATGACAGTAATTATTCATTTTTTATTCGATGATAAATTACAAGATTTCGGAGGTAATTAGGTAAAGATTTTGATTTTTTATCAAATTAGATCATTATCTATGGCATGTATTGGGTGAACTTTTCACATAATGATAGTTAAATTAGATTTTAAAATCAGTGAAATTCTTTTATCCTATTCTATTTATAAAACACGTGTTATTTTTACTTTTATATAATAATTACCGTTATTGTAGGCATTTCATGTCTAGTGGAGGAATAACCTTAAATTTATCCTCATCCGATGGCGCCGCCACACCACGACATAAAAAAACAGTGCTCACAATGACACGTGACCGCCCACCCTCCTAAACAAATTTTGCGTTTTTTCGTTCCCTTCGCCACCACAATCTCCAGTGAATTATCGTTATTGGGTGAACTTTTTAGATAATAATGATAGTTAAATTAGATTTTGAAATCAGCTAAATTCTTTTATCCTATTCTATTCATAAAGTACGTGTTATATTTACTTTTACATAATAATTACCATATTGTAGGCATTTTATGTCTAGTGGAGGAACAACCTTAAATTTATCTTCCGAATGCGCCGCTACACCACAGTATAAAAAAACAGTACTCACGCTAACACGTGACCGCTCACCCTCCTTAACAGATTTTGCGTTTTTCCGTTCCTTTCGCAACCTCACTCTCCACTGAATTCCCCAAACTGCCCCTCCCTATTTCTCCTACCGCCTACATGTTTTTTCCCATTGGCCAACAAACTCCCAGTCTAACAAATTTTGCATGTTTCCTACAAAACCCCCCAACTGTCTCAACAAAATCATAACAACCCAACCCATAATTTTGATTTTTGTTACAATTTTTTAGCTATTTTTTTGAGATGTTTAATTTTATTTTTTTATTATTCATAATTATTATTCTTAATTAAACATTATTGTTACTGTTTCATCTTATCCATGTTTATCAAACCCTTAAATAGTTTATTTACCTTTCTCTTTGTTGTGGGTGATTGTTACACCCTTCTTCAAAGCCATAAGTCCTACACAATTCCATCCAAAGAAAGAAATCACCACCATCAATAATAATGGATTGTTGCCACACCTTTGAAAATCAATAAGGAATCTCATTTCATAAAAAAATCTTCATCTTCATTGTCACCACCATCTTCGTCTTCATCCTCATCATCATCCTCTACACTGTTAAATACAACGACACCCGATGATTATATATACACATTCACATTCTCCAAAGGTAATCCAGCTCACTGGGCTCAATCGAGAAGAGGAAGGTGGCGGGTTCTTGCCGCCCAACTATCAGATGAAACAAGAACCAGGGAGCAAAGAAGATGATTAGACATGACGATAACGAGACATCGTCGGTGATTCGGTGATTACGGAAGAGAATAATTGTAGTAGTATGGGTGAAAATCAAGTTAACTCGTGTTTCATGGCGGTGGAACAACAATGTTGAGCCTTGCCGGTGCCACCAAAAGCAGCGGAGTTCATGTGCTCATTGTTGAATTAGTCAGATTCGTTGTTTTTTTCGAACCTCTCTTCCTTCTGCCACATTGGAAGGGATTGAAGAGTTCCATGAATATTGATTGTGGATGAAGCTTTTTCTTGTTTGATGATCAATTTTTTGTGTTAATAAATTATAAGTTCTAGTTTTCCAAGATAGAACTTCAATTCTGTGTTTTTTAAACACTTAATGATTTTATTATTTTTTTTAGTTTTTTTAGAAAATGCTGTATCTCTAGGGAATTATTCAATTTAGTTTTTTTTTTATATCAAAAAGTTTAGTTAAGGGGCAAGCCTACCCCATCCAAAGTCAGGGGCATACCACCAACCTCAGTAAGGATTTATAATGAAATTTATAGATCGCCTTCCAACGGGAGCTAAATTCAACAAGAAGCTAAATTTAATTTAGTTTTTGATACTTAGTTTCATAGATTTAATTTGTATCGTGAATATATATATATATATAATAAAGAAAGATACAGCTTGAATTCCTATATATACGTTTCTAAGTGTGTTTGTCATGATGATCTTTTCTTTTTTGTACATCGTTATTATAATATATATATATATATATATATAAATTATGCATATTCAAATGTATTTCAATGTAAATCAGGATCATTCCCATTTGTTTATCTTGCCTACTAGTTGGTGGAGACCCAAGAAAAAAGGTGTTCTGGAATCTCAGTTACTGCGACACAATCAAGTCTCGTTTAGAATTTTGGAAGTTTCGGTCACTGTCTTTTGGGGTCGCGTAATGCCCCTCAACTCTGTCTACTACTTTTCCTTTTTCAAAGTTCCCTCAGGTACAATTTCCACTCTTGAGACTTTTTAAATCTTTTCTTTGGGGAGAGGGTGAGGGTGTTAGGAAAGTTCACTGGATGAAATGGGAAACAGTTAGTTGTCCTAAAGATTCTGGTGGCTTGGTAGTTAAAAATGGGTGTGGTGTATAAACATGGATCTGTAATTCGGGTAATTAATGACGTGCAAATTTTTTGGAGAGGGTAATTATGTTTGCATATGGCTCAAAAGCAATTTTAGAAAAAAAGTGGGTGATGGGAGTTCAATTTCTTTTTGGTGTGACAGATGACTTGGGAATTTTAGTCTTAAGGAATTAGACAGGCTTTATCTTCTTTCTGAGGATAAAGATTCTTCCATCAAAAGCTTAGGTGAGTGGGTTGACAGTCATTGGGTTTGGAAATGAAGGTGGAGACGAGAATTCTTTGTTTGGGAAAGAAAATTATTTGACGAATTTGTGCAAGTTTTTGCTTCAGTTAATTTTAAGGAAAATGTTGATGATTCATGGACTTGTGTTCTTCTGAATCAAATTGTTATTCCGTAGCTTCAGCATATGCAGCCGCAATTAAGGCATCTCCTGATGATTTTTCCAAGTTAATTTGGATCCATCTAAAGTTTCATCTTTCACTTGGAAAATGATGTTGGGAAGAATTCCTTGTAAGGATGCTTTAGCAAGAAGAGGAGTCATTCCGGCGAATGATATTTCCTGTGCACTTTGTGGGTTGTGTTCTGAATCTATTTCTCACTTGTTCTTTGGCTGCTCTGTCTCTTCCGCTGTGTGGTATGACATTTCACAATGGTTGAGAGTTTTGACAGCTTTCCATTTAATTCCCACGATCATTCTCTTCAATTTATGGAATTACCGGTTGGAACAAAACGGAATCGCGCCAGTTTTCAAGTTGTATGGTTCTCTACAGTTTGGGCAATTTGGAACGCGTGTAATGCGGTTCACCTTGGAATTATTCCTCAATTATAGACACCATAAAGCTGTTATGGATTAATAACTATGTTGTGTTGGGTGTTCTGGTGTTTTGATTTTTGGCGCCATATGTATTTTTTTTCTTTAAATAGGTTTTAATTTCTGTGGCTATGTTAGAAGAAATCTAATATTGAATTATGAGCTTATGCTCTTCTTCTATTTTCTACTACTGGTACTCTATCAATATGATACAATTTGGATTATCCAAAAAAAAGTTAATTAATTGTATTAATTTTCAATTGTGTACACGGTTTTGGAAACCATGAATTCATTGAGAATCATGAGGCAAACATTTAGAAGTTCACCAAAGATATTGCTTCCTATTTATGTAAATTATGCATACTAATATAATTAGTTGATTTTATTGAAATTGAGATACTGATGCAAGTTCTTCCCTTCTGAATCAGGTAGATTCATATCTGAAAGAGAAAAATTGACTATTTGTCCCTATGTTAGAGGTGTTCCTCTACGAATGGATCGGATCAAATTAGAAAATGAAAGATTTGTATAAGTCGATATCTCAATTTTACTCTTTTTGAAGATGATAATTAGTAATTAATACAATAAAGTCAAAGCATTTAATGAGAACAAATAAAAAAAATAATCATAAAAGCTAGTTTTATGAGATTTGTACAATATCTTATAAAGAAAACCAAGGAGTATTGTCCTATTTGCAAGATAGACAATTACGCTTATTAAGAAAACATGTAATAAAATTAATTAATTAATTAATTAATGCATTGAATTTTAAAAATTTATATAATCTCTCTAACTTACCTCTTTTCTCTTTCATCATTGCATTAATTACCTCCTATTATTACTCCCTATGTTTCTATTTATATGTCCACCTAAGATATATTAGGCATATTAAGAAATATAATTATTAGTCTTGTTTTCAATAAAATATTTTTTAGAATTTCATATATTACCTTTTATCTCTCTTAGTTTTATTGGTTGGATATAGTGGGACATTAATTACTTCCTCAATTAAAGATAGACAAATGATATTTAATGCCTTAAGGGTTTGTTCCTAATTATAAGCCCATAATAAAATCAATAAATGCCTCAATTTCTTATGTTTGCGGCTTATAAAAAGGAACACTAACTTTTGTTAGGGCTTATATTTAAAAACGGAGGTAATAATTAAGAAGAAAAAATGCTAAATCCTCATATTAGATTCTTTTACAAATTTTTCTATTCACTTAATTTTTATAATTTTTATTTATCTTTCACTAAGTATTTACTTTTTGAAATGATAAATGATAATTGTCAAAGTTAAGTAGGAGCATATAGCATTTGTAACACCCCAAAAATTTGGCAATTGGAATGGGTAACAATAATATTAACTTGAGGATTTAATTGGCTAATAGGAATTCAACTAAATGAGGGTTGTAATTAAGAAATAGATGATTATTAAATAATTAGAATATGATGAGAGGGAGTATAGTTATTTATAATATTCCTTAATTCCTTTAATTGAGATAAATGTATGATTGTGGAGACTGGAAAAGTAAATAGTTATGATTTTTAAATTTAAAATAAAAATATGAGTTTAAGATATAATCAAATGGTTAGAGGTACTTGAAATGACATGAAAATTGTTAAGGTTTGAATTTAAGGTTGAGATAAGAATGAGAGGACAAGAGATTTGAGATAACCTTAGAAATAGTTGGCAATTAGATTTGATTAGGTATAACAAGAAATTATTTATTTAGTAACAAATTGATAAGTCTATTTATTCTAGTAGGAGATAAAATAAAAGTAAAGCTTCAATTAAATATATAGTAGTTAGTGATGATCACTGATTTATTTAATTTATTTATTAATTTAGTAATAAAAGATAATGACTAACAATTATGATAAGAGTACAAGAGAGACGAGTTAGATAATAGTACAGTATACCAGATGAAGTTTATATGTAGTCAAGTTAGTTTTTGGTCTCCTAATACCACATTATGCTGTCAAAGGAAAAAGAAAGAGAAAAACATTAAAACATGAGAAAGAGAGAGAAATTGAAAGAGAGACAACGAAAGTTCATGTTAGAAAGAGAAAAAGAATAAGTTAGAAAAGGAAAAGTGGGGATATGTTCTTATTTGTGAACAGGAGATCGTTTGTAAAGGCGAGTTGTATAGTGTCTTACCAAAACTGTGAGAGATCGTTATTGATTGTTATGCATTATTATTTTATTTAGTGTTAGACTGAAAATACATAAATATTTGTAAGATAGAATCACTGAAAGAGGAGACGCTCCCTTATATTATGAGCTCTAGCAAGCCAGAAAATGAGAAATGACTGACAAGTGAAAAGACAAGAATAAAAAATAAGAATTATGTTTTTATCGTGATTGAAAATTGGTGGATACCAAGTTACGTGCTTGATAACACCGATATGAATGCAAATGCTATATGCATGTTTATGTTTACTAACTTTCACTCCAGTTATGGCTGGTGTGTCGTTGTTCAAATGTTTTTTATTAAATATCAAGTAGCAAGTCAAGTTCGTTGGATTGGGTCCTCAATTTAGGAGTAAAAATATATTGAAAATTGTAGTTTTTTATATTCTCATATGGAACAATGTGAATTTATGATTATTTTTTTAATATAGTTAAAATTAGAGAAAATAATAATAAATAAGGTTAAATGTACATTTTAGTCTTGTATTTGTTATGTGCATTTTATTTCGGTCATATACCTTTTTTAGTTACATTTTGGTTTTATATTTCTTATAAACGTTCCATTTTGGGTGACGAAATTGACGGACAATACATTTTATATTTGATTTATGTGCTTATAACATAAAATATGGATATAACTAAATGTTTATATTATGAAACGGGAAAAAAAATTACAAGACCACAAATATTGTTTATAGGAGACAATTATTTTCTGGCCGGTTGCTCTAATCCCAGAAATTATGCTATTGAAACAACCTGTACTTGATTATAAGATGGTAATGAATTATTATAAGAATGAATTTGTATGTGTTTTTTTCTTTTTCTTTCTTCTTCTTTTAATTCAGTTTCAAACCATACATGACAACTCAGAATTATAAGGAAACAAGCAACACCCATGACGACGAGAGCAATAAAATAGCTTGTTTGTTTCATTATTTGTTTTTCTAACACGAATTAACGAACTTTTTTTTTGGAAGAGTCACAAAAACGACAAGAAAATAGTGGTGGATTTTAACACGCACCACGTCCTAAGTATTATACAGTATACCACATGAAAAAATGTATACAAAACTCAACCAAAAATGTTTAAAATAATAATAAATTATGTATTTGGTATGTATGTATTTCTCTTTTGTTTTTTTTGCTATAATCAATTAAATAATATCATCACTTGTGTATGATACATTACTTTAAAAGTGATAAATGTTAAAATTCACCCCAGTTTAAAAGAAAAACAATAAAAGAGGTATACATACATCCAAAATACATAATTTATTATTATTTTAAACATTTCCGATTAAATTTTATATATATTTTTTCATGTGACATACCGTATACCACTTAAGACGCGATGCGTGTTAAAACCCATCGAAAATAGTAGGTTTACTTTATGGATATTTCTTGATAAAAAAATACTTCATTGATATTATTATTTTATGGCAGTATTTATTTATTTTTTATTCAATGATAAATTATAAGGTAGAGTGCACTTACACCATTTGACGTTTTTCAAAATTGCAACAAACACTAAATTATAGGAAAATTAGTACTCTCCTCTATTTGGCTCATAATGAGTAAACCTAGTTCACCAATTAATCACCAATCATAGTTAACACTGTATTTTCTCTAGTCCTTTTTATAATACATAATTTTTATAGTCCTTCTTATACGACATTTTATAATTTTCATAATGCATTTATTGCTTCTTTTCTTTTTTATTCTCATTAAATGTATTGGCTATTTCTACTCTTTAATTTTAATTGGCTAACACATTATTCAATGAAGGATAAAAACGGTATCTCATACACTTTTTGAGAAAACCAATAAAATTAACTATATTTAACTATTTTTTTTAATATGTGTAATTTTGTTAAAAACGTTATAAGACCGGAGGGAGTATTTGATAATGAAAAAAACAATACATATGTGAATATATAATTAAAAACCTTCTTTCCACAAAATAATCTACAACCTATCTCTTTACAAATTACTTTACCTTTTTTATCAAAAAAACAAAGATTAAAGAGAAAAAACTTTTTAATTTTTAACTTTTACTATGATAAAGGACTTGTTCATATAAATTTTTCATATCTTCATCTATCCTATTTTAAAATTATAAATTCTTTTAAATAATATTTAAAAAATAATTTTTATATTTATCTAAAATTTTAATTCATGAAAATTAATTATATTTTTTTAATGCAAAAAGAAATTATCATTTGAATTGAATAACAGTAAATGATGCTTCTTTTTTTTCACTCATGAGATTTTTACTATAACTTTCATTTTAAATTGTTATTTATTAATTCTATTCTACAAGAATTTTAAGTTTATTTACATAAATCATTCATGTATTTCATAAATTCCTTTTTATTTTAATAATATATAAATAAATAATTTATCTATTATATAATTCTTCTTGTATCCGTGCATAGTCGGACGAATAACCATCTAATAAGAAATTAAAGGAAAACATAACGTGCAAGCAAATAATTAAATTTCATGAGAATATATATATATATATATATATATATATATATATATAGATTAATTTTTTTCGTCTACTTCAATTTTTAAAGTGTATAATTGTGTAAAAGTTTTTGAAAGAATAATTTTCTTCTGCATTGAAAACCGAAACTAACTATAATTAATTTTCAAGTATTAAATTGAAAAAAAAATTAGGCAAATATGAAGTGTTTTATTTTTTAATATTATTTAAAAAATTATATAATATTAAAATAACATGAATGGATATATGAAAAAATATATGAATTGATCCTTAATCATAGTAAAAGTTTAAAAGTTTAAAAATTTAAATATTTTTTTTTTGTTAAAATTATTTTTAAAGAGATAGGTTGTTACTTATTTTTCGGAATAAAAGCTTTTAGTTATATATTAACATATTAACATATCTATTTTTATTTTTTTTGTTAATCTAATATAATATTAATCATAGTTAGTCAATTGGTATTTTAGTATAGTCAACATGAATCAAATGGAATAAAGTGCTAATTTTTCTATACACTACATCAAAAATTATCTATCCCAACCGCCGCTAATGAAAGCGCTGCCATAGGTGATTCAGCTTTTAGCAGCGATTCCACAACCGCTGGCAAAGGTTAGTATATACTATGGGGTCTTTAACTTTTAGCAGCGGTTCCAATAGTAACTGCTGGCATATGTCTATCTCTTTTAGCAGCGGTTAAACATAGAACTGCTACTATAAGTGATTTTTTTTTATTTGTTCTATTATCTTTTACTGTATAAGGGTGTTGCAAGATTCGAACTCGCGACCTCGCACTTAAAGCGAGAATCACCACTAAATCAAACACCCAATAATAAAAATAATTGATAAACTGGTTTCAAATAAAATGACTAAAAACTAACTAGGATTTAAAGACATGGTTTAGTTCTCGTCAAACTAACTAAAACCACTAAGACTAAAATCAAGATAAATTGCAAAGACCACACATGGTTAACTACAGGTATAGTATGGGAAATATTCGCAGAACTGATCTCTCATTACTAGACTCACAATTATTGTCTGTGGTAGTAGGCAGTAAACACCTGTTCAAAAAAAAAACAGAACATGAGACTTTTTTGAGAAAAATGGTGCATCCGTGAACATTCATCAGAAATTAGAAAAATAAAAATAAAAAACATCTCACAGGATGAAGGGAAGAAACAAGGTTTCTCACAGTCTAAATCTGTTGTTTCATGTATCCATTCTCATACAGTCAACATGAATCAAATGAAGTAAAGTACTAATTTTTCTATGTAGTTTAAAATTTATTACAATTTTAAGATACCTCAAGAGATGTAACTATGTAAATGTATTTTACCCTAAATTATAATGTGTTGAGAGGTAAAGGTTATGAACTTTTATTAATGTCATACGTCGAGGGTTGACAAAAAAAGGTGGTAACAGTTAAATTAGATTTTGAAAGCAGCTAAGTTCTTTTACCCTGCTCTATTTATAGAAAACAAAGTTTGTTAGATATAATTATATTTTACCTACTATGTTAATTTCTGAGAGACATTTAATATAAAAAATGCTTTACCTACTATGTTAATTTCTAGTAGAGAGACATTTAATATAAAAAATGCTTTGTTGGAAGAGGTAAAACTTACTTTAGCGATCTCTACGCCTTGAAATTAATAATAGTCTCTGGGCTGAGAAATACACTTAGTGCTCACTGCATCTCTATTTTAAGGGGGTGTATTGGTTTAAGATTTTAAAAGACTTTTTTAACTAAAAAAAGTCTGTAGATTTTAAAAGACTTTATAGGATTTTCATGACTTTTAAGGATTTTGCAAGAATTTCAAGAATTTTTAAGTCAGGATTTTAATAGATTTTTATCATAGACTCTGCGGGATTTTGTGGACTCTATTGAACTTTATAGACTCTGCAAGACTTCATGAAGTTGTTACATATGATAAGAATTCAAAATTCTTTTGCATACATTCAAAATTTAAAAAAGGATAAAACACACAAAAATAATTAAAAAAAAGTCGGGATAAATAAAAGTAAAAATAATACCGTTAATTAATTCACCATAATATTATGTCCTTCTAAATAGCGTTCATCCATATATTCATAGCTATACTAGTCCTCCCAGCATTATCGTCTTCTCGTTCTTGCTCTTGGGTTTGAATAATAGGCTCAATATTATGGTCTTCATTAATCGGTAATTTTGAAGATTAAGACTCCTCCACCGATTCAATTGGAAAATCGTCAGAACGACATTCTTTCCGAAGAAAGTTATGTAGTGCTGCACACACTAATACAAGTTGTGCTTGTGTCTTGATCGCTAAATCTTTTGAGGACCAAAGTGATAAGGCTCGTGTGTTTTGATGATGAAAATAAGGTTGTACTTTTTATATAAAAATATCCCAAAGATAATGTTGATTACTTCATAAACATGATTAGATTGATAGTGTAGTTACAATAATATGGTTTTGATAAAGTAATTCCTTTATTATTTCAACATCATTTACTTAGGTTGCAAATTTGTGAATTTCAAGCCATATACGTGGTTATACCTATCAATTATATGATATTATCATATTAGAGCCTATTCAATCTTGGGCTCCGGTGAAAAGGCTAAAGATTCAATTTTTGGGCTTACTATGAGTTCTGGTTCAAACTATTGATGATCATTTCAGGTAAACTAGATGTAACCTTATATTTCCAAATGTTTTCCATCTTCGCGATGAAGAATAGAGGAGAATTCAAGAAAAAATGAAATAGGAAAAGTGGTAGCTGATAAGTTAAATCGGAAATGAAAATAAAAAGTACATAAATAAATAAATAATGGTAAGAGTATTTTTAAATTTGTTGGATTATTTACCTAGTAGAAATGAGAAGTGTTATTATTTTCTAGGTTACCAATTAGATCATATTTTGTCAATATGATTTTATACCATATATGGTTTTGTGTTAAAAGCGGAAGTGCTGATAATCCTTCAGTGATATTAATCTATAGTTTTCCTTCAGAGGTAAATTTTATTTGTCAACAATGCGTGAAAGGACCACTAGATTCTAGTTTATGAAATTTTAAAATCATCCTGATATGAGCATGATTAGGTTTGAAGAAGTATGTGACTCGAGCTTGTTGGGAAAAGAGGTGAGAAAGAGAAAGAAATGTTTTGTGATTGAGTGTTTGTTAAAAAATGAAACACTTGAAAAGTCATGTTTAAAAATTCTTTTAATTTGGATGGAATTGTTTGATGGATTTAATAAAAGAATCCATTAAAATCCTTATATTTTTTAATACCTATGAATTGTTTTTAAGTACTAGAAAATCTCAAACAAATACCAATGGATTAACACTCTTTTTAAAGTCTTAAAAATTTAGATTGAATACTAGTGAATTGTTTTTAAGTGATAGAAAATCCTGATTGAATACCAACAGACTTTTTTACCCAAAAAAAAGTCTTTTAAAACCTCGTACAATCCTAAACAAATACACTCCCTTAATCTCTAACTATTGATTAAAATACATCTGCCGTGCAAAAAAAAAAAAAAGAGAGACAGACATCCTTTTCCAATCCACCAATTGGATTATCGACCAAAAAAAAGCAGATCCAAACCAATTGGATGTTACAGCTTACTAAAACTGCGTTTCTGGAAGGAAGGAATTGATTTCATGCATCCTGTAACTAGTTTGTTTCCACAGTTGAGTTTTACACTTTAAACATCTCTATGTACAAGAGAAAATCAAGAAGCATTGAACAAAAACATGTACAAAATAGACTAGAACAGCATCATCACTTTCTCTTCTTTTCTTCTTTATCTCTTTCAAGTGAAACAGGAGCTGCAGGTATGCTGAACCACCATTCTTTCAATCTCCTTGTCCATCTCTCTGTGCTAGCTTTCCTTGGAGGTGAATATCTTGTAAATGTCTCCAAGAACACAAGCAGAACTAGGTATTTACTAGGCATCAATGCCAATATCAAGCTTGTTGATACAAGACCGATGGCCAACTTTTCTGTGGCCTGATTATCATCATATAAAAAAACCAAGAATTACAGTGTGACAGAAATTCACAATCAATTGTGGATAAACTTCACTTCAACATGTTTTTAGTTCCTATAAAATATGTAAAATTTGGCTTTGGTTCTTTGATTTTCGCCCCTACTTCCCCGCTATATTAGGTGTTTTTGTCCAAACTTATCTAATCTTCAGAAGAACAAACCTAGGTGCAGTAACCTACATACTTCTGACACTGTTCCCCAATAAAAAATAGTCTCAGACGGGTAAAACTTGTGTCAACCTTTAATACTGATCTTTTAATACACAGTTTAGTGATATGAAGCTCCAATTTGATCGGAGAAAAACCGTAATAGTACTTAAGCAATTGCATCTAAGTTTTCCTTTTCAAAATTTTTATCCCAGGTTTTTCTTTTGTCCATGGTTTTCTTGAAGAAAAGAACTAAAAACTTAATTTTAGGGACGGAAAACCAAATTATAGGGACTAAAACCAAATTTTGCTTATTTTATAGGGAGGGACTAAAACATGGTCAAACCAATAATCTTCAAAGTTTTTATGAAGCAAATCCAGGTTGACAGAAGCACAAGTCAGCATAAGGACATGAGAGAACGCACCTGAGGGAAAATAGAGAGCAACAAGCCGCGGAACTTGAGCAGAATTATGTTGCCATCTTGTATGAGCTGCTCAGCTTGAGTGACGGCATTCTGAACAGCTAAAAGCTGTTCCATTGTATTCATTGGTGGAGGCGCTATCACTCTAATTTCAGCAGCTGGCCTACCTTGGTTGAAACATCGGCTTATTATCATGAAAGCTGCTAGTAACATAAGCACCAGTGCCGCTGCATAGCCGAGCCAACCCCTGAAGTAACCACATTATCTAGGTTGTAAAAAGAAAGCTTATAAAAACAAAGCAAAAAAATGTTTTGAGAATTTAAATGATATATACCCTGGCAATAGAGTAGGGAATACTGAGAAATCAAAAATGATACATTTGGCTCAAGAAAATACTTTCTATTTATATTTTCTATTTTCGTCATTTTCTACACAAATCTTTGAAAACAAGAATCAACGTGAAAATAAGATATTTTTGTAATGAATTAATAATTGATGCAAAAAGAACATTTTCATGAGTCAAGCAGGCCCTAAGTTTTCAGTATTTCTGTGTTTTTCTTGCATGAAATATTTATAGTTATCAAGTATACTCTTAATGAGAACAGAAACTAAAAACCGCATAATTCGAGAACATGTAGAAAAACACTTGACACTAAAGAGAGAGCAAAGAGTATGGAAGAGTGGACTAGAAAAATGCAGTAGACCAAAATTGTGACTAGCCTATTAAAAGAGGCTATCACATCATAACATCATTATTAATAACAGTTGCAGATTATTCAGTCTCCGTTTTCTCTTTTCTCCTTCCCCTACCTAAAAACCCTACAATTTCAACCAAACCAAATCTACAATTGCAGAACTGCTGAACCTATAAGTACATAGCAAGCCACATGAGTGCTTGAATGTTAAATGTCTATGGAGTTATTCCCAAAATTGTGTCTTGTTATAATAGTACGTACCGATATCAAATAATTCAAAAATTTTCCCCTCAAAGTTACTAACCAAATTTCAACTAACAATTTCATACATTTCAATAAAAAAATATTTCCCCACTCCCGACTCTCAACAAATTGCTGGTCAGCATAATACTTGTAGAAATAGAATTAATGACTAATGTACAAATTACTAGGTTCACTAATAGAATATTAGATTGATTATCTTTTCATAGGTTCCTTATTTATTACCCGTATAGGTTAAATGTATTATATTATAATCTCTCAATATAAATACTAGTTCAAGTTTAGTGCTTTTCAACTAAACATATTCACACAAAATATCAGTATTCACATGATATCAAGAGCTATTTGATTTTTTTTCTCTCTTTTTTTCTCTCTCAGCCGCGTCTGATCCACCCACCTTGGTGTGTTTCTCGGTCTCGCCACCACCACTAGACTCGCCGCCGTCAATGTAGCCTACAACCGGAAGCCCGTCGTCGTCGGCCTTGTCACACACCGCCACGCGCCACCACCATCTCTGGCAGTCTTCTCGGTTTTCCGCCGAGTGACGATGCGTCTAGGGCCTTTTCCGGCCGCCATCTTCACCGTTACCCTTGGTTTTTCACAGCGAACCTCACCCAGTCCTTCTTTTGGCTATTTGGCTCCTTTCAGTTCTATGAGTGTCCTGTTCTTCACTATTCAGCGTGTTATTCACCGTTCTTCACTGTTCAAATTTTGTGACTTCTATCTGGTGTTATTTAATTTCCACCGTGACTTCAATTGCCACCTATTCTCCAACTACGACTCATGTGACAATTCCTGCGGCTGAATATGAACGTTATTTGGCGTATCAAGCTACCAACTCATCCACCACTACATCGGTTGCTCAGACTGATAATTTTGTTGTCTGCCTCACCCAATCATCCCTTGGTCCTTGGATTTTGGACTCTGGAGCCTCTGGTAACACTCGTCTTTTCACCAAACTTACCTATCAATCCAACCTTCCGGTAGTCACCTTAGCCGATGGATCTCAAACAATGACTAAGGGCCTTGGCCAAATTTGTCTTGTCCCTTCTCTCCCTCTTAATAATGTTCTTTATGTTTCAGGCTGTCCTTTTAATTTGATTTCGGTTAGTAAGTTGAATCGTTCTCTTAATTGTGATGTTGTCTTCACTGCTAATTCTATACTTGTGCAAAACCGGGCTACGGGACAGACGATTGGAGCAGGGCGTAAATCTCAGGAACTTTATCAGTTGACCTTAACACCTCCATTTGCTATTGTGTCCATTGTTTCTCCCTTGTTACATCATAATCGTCTCGGTCACCCTAGCATCTCTAAACTTCAGAAAATGGTTCCAGATCTCCCCACCATCTCTTCCTTAGAATGTGAGTCATGTCAACTTGGAAAACATACCCGCTCTTCATTCCCAAAGCGGGTAAATAATCGAGCTACATCTCCTTTTGAGTTAGTCCATATCGATGTTTGGAGTTCTAGTCGGATTACCACAACATTAGGATATCAATATTTTGTGACATTTATTGACAATTTCTCGAAATGCACTTGGTTATTTTTAATGAAATCTCTCTGGGATCTTTCCTATGTTTAAGACCTTTTGTGCTGAGATTCAAAATCAATTTAATACTTCTATTTGCATTTTGAGAAGTGAAAATGCACGTGAATATTTTTCTACTCAATTCTCATCTTTTATGCATATTCTTCATCAATCTTCTTGTGCTCACACCCCTCAACAAAATGGTGTTGTTGAGCGCAAGGATCGTCATCTCATCGAAACTACAGGCATGTTGCTCCTTCACACACATGTCCCTTTAAAATTCTGGGGCGACGCCGTTCTTAAGCTTGCTATTAATCAATCAAATGCCTTCATCCATGATTCACAATGTTGTTCCTGTATCACTCTTGTTTCCTTCTCAGCCTATATATTATCTCCCACCTCGCATTTTTTGGTGCACGTGCTTTGTTCACATTCTCACCCAGGCCAAGATAAGTTGACAGCTAAATATTTCAAGTGTTTCTTCCTTGGTTACTCGCGCTTACAGAAATAATACAGATTTTTTTCTCCAAACCTCAACCATTACATCACTTCTGCCGATGTCACATTTTTTGAAGAATCCCCATTTTTCCTTCATCTTTGGTTGAGCATCCAACAATAACGGATGTCCTTCCTGTGCCTTTCACTATTTTACCAGAAGACCACACTCCTCCTCCACCTCCTATCCATACATATTATCGTCGCCCATGTCCTCCTGCTTGTGTGGATTTAGGTCTCCAACAACTTTACCACCCTCGGTGCGGCCTCTTTCTAGCCCTCCTATTGCAGTTCGTAAAGGTAATCGGACTACTCGTAACCTTCATCCTATCTATACTTTTTTGAGCTATCACCGTTTATCCTCTCCATATTTTGCATTTATTTCTTCTTTGTCTTCTGTGTCAATTCCTAAGACTACAGGTGAGGCGCTATCCCATCTTGGGTGGCGACAGGCTATGGTGGATGAAATGTCTGCCTTACATTCCAATGGGACTTGGGAGTTGGTTCCTCTCCCTCAAAACTATTGTTGGATGCCGATGGGTCTATGCTGTTAAAGTTGGTGCCAATGGCCAGATCAATCATTTGAAGGCCCAATTGGTTGCTAAAGGATATACTAAAATATATGGATTGGATTATGGGGATACTTTTCACCGGTCGCTAAGATTGCTTCTATTCGACTTCTCCTCTCCATGGCTGCCATTCATCATTGGCCTCTTTTTCAACTTGATATTAAAAATGCCTTCTTACATGGGGAGCTTGAAGAAGTGTACATGGAGCAACCGCCTGGCTTTGTTGCTCGGGGGGAGTCTGGCTTGGTTTGTCGCTTAGGGGGAGTCTCGCTTGGTTTGTCACTTGCGCCGATCTTTATATGGCTTGAAGCAATTGGAAGATTCAGCAATGTACTCAAACAGTTTGGTATGGTTCGTAGTGAGAAGGATCACTTTGTTTTCTATCGCCACTCTACACAACACGAGCATATTTCTAGTTGTATATGTGGATGGTATTGTCATTACTAGCAGTGATGAAGATGGCATTGGCAAACTAAAACAGCATCTTTCTCAGCATTTTCATACTAAGGACTTAGATCACCTCAAGTATAAACTCCCATGGATTCGAACATCAAACTTCTACCGGAACAAGGGGAACCTTTATCGAATATTGGGCGTTATAGGAGACTTGTTGGAAAACTTAACTACCTTACAACCACTCGGCCTGATATCTCCTTTACCGTAAGTGTAGTTAGTCAATTCCTACAAGACCCGTGTGTCACTCATTGGGATGCGACAATGCGAATTGTCAGATACATCAAAAAAACACCCGTACAAGGACTTCTCTACAAAGATGCTGATTGGGCTGGCTCACCCTCTGATAGACGATCAACCACAGTGTACTCATAGGTAGTAACTAGATATCTTGGAAAAGCAAAAGGCAGGATGTGGTGGTTGCCAGATTGAGTGCAAAAGCAAATATCGAATCATGACATTAACAACATGTGAACTTGTTTGGTTAAAGCATTTACTTCCGGAATTAAAACTTGGAGATAAAAAGCCAATACAGCTATTGTGTGATAACAAATCAGCCTTGGACATTTCTTCCAATTCAGTGTTTCACGAGCGGACAAAACATATAGAAGTGGATTGTCGCTTTATTTTCTCACGTCTGGATGCATTGTTACTAAATTTGTGAACTCTAAGGATCAATTAGCAGATGTCTTCACTAAAGCTCTCTGAGATCCTCAAATTGAAGATATTTGTTGCAAGCTTGGATCATATAACTATATGCTCCAGCTTGAGAGGGAGTGTAGAAATAGAATTAATGAGTAATGTACAGATTACTAGGTTCACTCGGTTGAATACATGTATAGAATATTAGATTCATTATCTTTTCCTAGGTTCCTTATTTATTATCTGCATAGGTTAAATGTATTATATTGTAATCTCTCAATATAAATACTAGTTCAAGTTCAGTGCTTTTCAACCGAACATATTCACACAAAATATCAGTATTCACAATACTGATTAGTCTATGAAAGTAATACCTGTAGATTATGAAACTGAAGAACAAACAAAACCCCAAAGACTTCAACGGATCATCCCAGTAGGCCAAAGATTGAAGAGACTTTCCAAGTTCCCTTAGAGGAAAAAGTAACTCCTGAAAGTAGAGGGTGAATGATATCACAGTCAAAATGGGATAATTAATGGAAGTTGGGTTTAGTATTCTAAATTATTTCATGAGTAGGAGGCATAAAGCCATAGAATTCAACTTGCACTCTCCAAGTACAATAGGTATTATTCTACCATTTGGCATAATCACATTATTATTACATCACTGTTAGGAAAATAAGAGGGAAGCAGTCCATTGCAAAACATGCACATTACACAAACTACTCAAGTGTTTGCACATGTTTGAGAACTTTCCTTGTTACTTTATCAGAAATGGCTCTGGCCTAAATGCATCCCAAAAGCTAACTCAAGGGGGAGGGATGCCAAAGGTCATATAAAGGTTACCTTAGTCAATGTGGGACTCTAAGATTCCTATCGAGTAAGTAAGATCTACAATCAAATGCATCTATACAAATCACAACCAAAATGCAATACCCTTCCATTTGACTGATATCCACTGTTACCAATATTGTAGGAAAAGAAAAGTAAAAGAGAATGATGAATTAGTACCTTCATGACAGCCAAATTTGTGTCAATACCATCAACTTTAACACCGTCAACTGTCGCTTGTGCAGATACGACCTTTTTATAATTGTTCTTAGATTCTTTAACTGCTGTTTCCAATGAAGTCATTTCTCCAACGGATATTTCACCTACAGCAATTCTGCTCTCATTTGAGTTGTTTGAACTAGTCCCAAACACAAATCCCAAGTTAGAAACCATGTCCAAGGCTGAGAGAGAATACATTCCACTTCCAGCTTTGAAATCATTCTCATTATCAGACTCCCTTAAGTTCGACATGTTTGCAAGGGTTTCTAATATCAAGTCTCCACCTGGAAGCTGATCACACAAATTAAACATGAGAAGAGCATCATTCTGTATAGGGATTGTAGAACTAATATCTTGAATGGCTTGTAAACGCAAAATCCCTAAAACAGCCTTCCAAAGTGCTTCATCCCGTGCAACCCCTTCGAGGCTATACTTGTTTATGAATTTGTGAACATAAAGAATCTCTTGGATGATAGCTAGCCAATAATCACGGCGAGAATGACCTTTAAGCTCTGGAAATTCTAGTACAACCGGTTCTGACCTATAAAGATAACATTTTTAAAGTTGATAACAGGATAATTGTCAGCAGTTATTGATTATCAATTATCAATAAAAATAATGTCGCGAACACTTACAAGGATATTGAACTATAGAAAACTGCCTTGTCAAAAAGTCGAGTACCCCATGGTCCAGTCAACTCAGGTTTGACAACTTGGTTTAGATCTTCTGATAAATCATATCTTTTAGGTTTGTCATATGACACTACACGAAGTGCTTCAAAATAAAGTGCATGATCTGTCAGGATTAACCTTCCTGCATGCATGACACAAAGAAGTATCATTTAAGTCCTAAAAAATAAAAAATAAAAAAACATACTTCTACTTTATCAGCAAGTGTATACATTATAGTTTGATGGGAATATATACTTCACAAAGACTGAATATAAATGTATATTTTACAGACACTCACCAGGCCATGTGGATATTCCCACATGTTCAAGGACTGGCTGTGTGGTGACTGTTCCGTCCACCTCAAGAATCTTCTCACCTCTAGAGGATCTTATAGATGAAAGGAGAGACGACTCAGAATTGCTCTTCATTTTTCTTATTGCTCTGTAAAGATTAAAAGAAGAACAAGATAAACCACCAATCACATGTGAAAAAATACAACAAAATTACAAACTCTGCTGAATCAGAAACATACAAGATACAAATGCTGGACCTTTGAAGCAAAGTACAAAAATATACTGAAATCGTATCAACCTCTTTTAGTACTTAAAAGTGTTAGATTTTGGTAGTTTCGGGATGTGATTAGATCATTAGAATAGAGGGTGAGTCTTAGCCTTATGATTAGATTTGCTAGCAGGGTAAGGCAATGGGACCTATATACATTAGGCTGTCCAGGACGTGATTAAAAAGCAAAGAACCTGGAATTTCTTTCACAGTCCTGTCTAGCAGAATAGCCATCACATTTATGTATACTAACCATATTTCAGGGAAAACTTAAGAAGGTGTTCGTGTACAATAACATGGGAAAGGGCTTGCTTCAATAAGTTTCACTGTTTCGAGTCTTTAAACCCTACCATTTTCCTAATGTTAAGAGACAAGGAAAATCCAACTAAGTTTGAAAGCTTTCTGTCGCTGACCTCTCCTAAGGGTTCAGTAAATTTTTCAAAAACTACTTTTGCAAAATGGCTATTGAATTTTAAGAATAACTAAACACTTCAAAATCACAAGGGAGTGTTTTCCAATGCTACCTCTGCTGTTAAAAATACAAGTATTCTTTTTTAAAAAAAATAAAAATATTTAACCAAAGAAGAATTGAAGTACATGAGTTGTATAGAAGATATCCTCTTAAAAAACTGTTAATTAATATAGTTTATTGTTATGTGACTAGGAGAGTCTTCTTGGTTAAGTCATGCAAGTGCAACTACTTGAAGTGCACCCAGAAAAGAGGGTACATCTCCAGACGTAATATGTCAGTGTTTGATGATAACTACACAAATCCCTATTACTAAATTACAAGTCACAACATTCTTTCTCTGCCCCTCTTTCCGTTACCATCTCCTTCAAATTTCAACAGTTATTAGAGCAGAGCAGTACATGCGTGAAAGAAACTCAGAAGTCAAAGCAATTACAGATGAAAGGAAAGCAATGATATATTTGAAGGTAAAGGTTGTTACCTTTCAAGGCCACTGAGATACTTATCATAGATGGGGAACTGAAGGCGACCACCAGTTGACGAAGTCAGCACCTCAAAAAGATTTTCACTAATGATGACATTGGCGATGATAGGTACTGCAGGAGCTATTCGACAGAAAGCATCTAAACCAACAGATACATCTTCATCGACCTTCTAGAAAATTTGCGCCATCAGTAAATATTAGAATAATGCTTGTCGGTACTAATAAATAGTCGATGAATGTTGTGCAAATGAAACGTTTGGGATAAAAAAAATAAACGAACATCGACCCCATTTATGGTCATAAAAGCCACTCATTGGTCCATTATAAATTCATGCAAGTGCAACAATTTAGGTTTTGGACTTTGTACCAGATAGCATGAGTGTAGATATTAACCAGAGTACTAAAGAAATCACAAATAAAGAGTACAGACAAAGTTAAACTCCATTTAATAATTACATTTGATGTGATATGGCCATAACAATGTAAGCTAAGAAAGTATCAAGTTGTAGGAATAGCAAAGTAGAAATTTTGAGTACAATTCGTTCTCAAATCTCACCCAAGATAGAAACAAAAATAATTTAAATTGAAAGAAACATATTGTTTTTTTAAGGATACGCCAGTTCATCATTTCTTATACCAATACCATAGTTTATTGTATAATGCCCAACAGTTTCAACGAAAAAACAATTAATGAAGACAAGATTTTATATTCTATATATGATTCTATATATGATATATGATATATGACTGCAAAATTATTTCGTGATAGCATCAACCTCCTACACAAGACTACAAGAAAAATCTTACTTGTAGTCTGAAAAACATACATTAGTTAAAGGTTGGCTGGTAGCAGCAGGGACCTCCCAAGCTATCATCATGTCAAATGTCAAGCGCCGGAACGTTTTATCAAAAAGATGACCAGTCATTTGTGTTATCAAGGAAAGTGCCTTAAAACAGCAATATTCCAATAAGTTCCTCGCATATCGTGATGGATGCTTCAAAGAATCAGAAGCCTCTTGATTGAAGCTCTCCTGAAGATCACTTGAAGGGATCTTAAGAATTCTGCATTAGTTATTTCCGGTTACAGTTAAATTTCCAATCAAAATTGTGTGTCATTGTACCAAACAAAAAATTGTCCGGGGTCCCAAACTACCTAATATTAAACTAAATCCAATAACAGTGAAGTTTGAAAACTGATAATTAAGAAATGATTGTTAATTAACAAGATAAGATGCACAGATATGCACTTACTTTGAGCATCTACGTACAACTAGATTTGCAACCGGAGAGAGCTCCGGTATCATATTCCTCCCGGCAGAAGGCGAACTTTCCATCTCCAAAAATTCTTCATCAAAATAGCTCTTCTTGCCAAGCAACCATTTAAATGATCCATCTTTTACCAAACCTTCAAACATATTTCTTGTTTTGCTAGCTACAGCCATCTCTTTTTCTCTCCACTATCTTATCAAGTTGGAAAACAGGACATCCAATATCATGCTTTTATTACAGCTCTTGCATTTACTGAAACATAAAGGTTTAAAAACAAAATAAATCACACCAAGAAGAATCCTCAAAATCAAACCACCAAACTCCTAATCATAAGAGGTTCAAGTTATCCAATCCCATCTGCACAATACATTGATATAACAATTGCAGCAAAGTGAATAGACTAAATAACTAATAAACTTAAAATAATTCTCAAAATTTCTGAAACTCCTGAAGAGCCCTACAAAATTTAGGACCTAAGCACCAATGACAGTGTCTCATTCACACACAAAGCGGACATGCAAATTGAGGATAAATTCAAACAAGGCTTAACTATTTTGATCTCAAAAACATACACACAATCACGCTACCACTAGCAAAAATCCTGAAATCCATCACATCCTCATCGTGATCCCAAATTCAAACAAATAACTTTGAAATTAATAACAGATGGACCCCAACAAGAAGCAGCACCGACCAAACCCCAAATGCAGAAAAATCTCAACTTTGGGAAATGGGGTTTCGATTTTGCAAGATCGCAGATAGCGAAGGGATTGTGAACTAACCAAATTTGATAAATAGGGAAATTCGCAGTGTAAGTGGAGGCAGAGACAAGAAAGGCAAGAATGTTCAGTGTGGATAAGCATGAAGAACGAGAAAGAGAGAGAGAGAGGATCGCTTTCCAAAAGGGGAAGTAATCGAGTTCTTACCTTGTCGTCGTTGGGGCAGAATCAGGAGCTGGCAAGTGCAGGAAAATGGATTGCGTCTATGGTTTCTTCCTTATTTTCCATTGCAACCAAACCACCATCCTTTTTATTATTCCATTTTATCTGCTTTTGTAAATATTCCAGTTTTTAATTTAAGCTCAACTTTGTTTATTGTTTATTGTTTATCCTTTTAAAAGAAAGGTATCTCAACTAGTTTTTTTTTTTTTTTCATTATTAATCCCTTGAGGCGTGAGGTCTTTGCCAACGGAGTGAATTTTGTTTCTCTAAATAAAATTTTATGTTATATATTACTAAGATTTGAATTTCTGTTTTACCCTAGAGGTGGCACCCTAGTTGATTTTTCATTTTAAATTTATATAGTCTATTTTGGGCATGTTTGTTTAGTAATAGTATTTTGATTTCATCAAAACTATCGTTGATCAGAATTAAAAATATTTACTTTTATTAGATCATCTTAAACTTTAGTACATCAATAATTTTAACTATTAATTTTTGTTTCGGATCATGTATTTTTCACTTCTTATTTTACTAAAATCAAAATTAAATAATCAAAGTGACATTTTGTATATGTACTTTCAACATTATTTTTTAAAATATTTTATTTTTTAGTGTGTTGAGATGAGAAATAGGTTCGTGAGAAATTGATTTCTTATCTCTCATTGATGATGAGAAATCCATTCAAGCAAACAAATTTTTGTTTTCAACTTTCTTTTCTAGTCTTTAAAATTTTTTAAATTTAAAAACTTTTAAGTTTTTTCTTAATTTTAGTATTATGAAATGTTCTTTTATATTAATATTCAAAATTTGAGGTGAGAAAATTATAATAAACTTTGTTGAAATCATAATTAGATTTTAGTAAGATTTTAATTAATACTACCTCTAGATTTAAATATAAGAAAAAAAACTCTCTGGTTTTTTTTTAAAAAATATAAGTAAATTTTAACTATTTTTTTCATATTTAATGTTATTATTCCTAATCTATCATTCATTTAATGTTATTACTTCTACCTTACAATAAATATGATGGAGGTCATTTTAGTAATTAGAATTTATCTTTTATATAAAATCAAGAAAATTAAATACAACTAACTAATTTTCTTAATATATATAAATTAATTAATTTTTTGCTTATATATGAGTTCGAAGGTATTACATAACTAATTGTTTTAAGAATATTATAATAATTTATTCAAGTGGTACATAGTTATTTTAGTTAAACAAGAAATATCTATGACTTGGGAAAAAAAGGTTGCCTTTGGGATTTTAATATGCTTATCTAGTTTCAAAATGTTGTTATAAAGTTTTAATTCGTTGTGCCTGCTTCTTCAACAATAGTTGTTGTCAATACTCATAAGAAGAATCTGTTGAACTTGTTTTCTGATATTCTCTCTCTTTTGAAGATGGTGATTAATAAAATATTTCCTCCGTTTCAAAATATAAGATTCTTTAGTGAGTTTTTACTTGTCTTATTTTATAGGACTTTTTAAAAATTTTTGTATACATTTAATTTTTTTTTACTATTATACCATTGTTACTCAACTACTTTTGTTAGACAAATTTAATGCATTTAATTAAATTAATCACTTTTCTTAATTTTCACAATATTAATCTAAGAGGTCTTACATTTTGAGACGGAAGGAGTACCATAAAAGCCTTGGCACTAACTATTTTTGTGCTATCAATAAATGGAATGGACCAAACAAATACATCATCATGGCTTATCACATTCAATATACATATAAATAAATTATTAATTATTAAATTATTAAATAATAAAAAAATGTGCAACATACATAAATTTTTATTCATATACAAAAATCTCGCATATCACAAGTTTAAGCCTCACTTATCTCTTTTGGATGAGAACGTAAGGTAAATATAAGTATCTTTATAAATACTCTGAGTTCAGAAGCTTTTCTTGTCTTGGATTGAAGCATTATTTCTTCACCCTAAATTTAATTTTAAAAAAAATACAAATAGATATTTTAAACATTTTTTTTTCAATTACACTTCAAACTTTTTATTTTTTCTCAATTAAATCTTAATTTTTTATGCATTTGTAAATTGACACCTCATGCACTTTATTCATTCCTGATTGAGCTTTAAACTTTTCATATTTGTAAGCTTGATAGGAGAACTAATTTCACAAAAATAAAATGTTCAAGGTTTGATTGAAATAAATGAAAAGCATGAGTTGCAACATCGCAAAAGAGTGAAAGTCTAAAGTTAAATTAAAAATGCAAAACAATACGAGATACTTGATTGTACACTGAAAAGTTTGAAATCTAATTGAAAAGAAAAATATTTTAAGATATTTATTTATAAAAAATAGAAAAAATTAAGCTGATTGGAATTTGTTCCTTTTAGAGAAAAAAAAAACATTATTACAAGGAGATATGGTCCAAGGGGAGGACTATATATTTTCATTGCCCTATTTTTAATTTTAAATTTTTTCTACGTGGGGAAGGACTAAACTCCAAAACGACCAACCATTTGAGCTTAAAAATTTGGTGGTGCCAAAAGAGCTGGACTCATCTTAAGAATGAAGGGATTGACACCATTTCACTTGAAAATCACATTATTCTTTTTTCGGACAATAGCATCCGAAATTCATAAAATAGTGAAAATAAACGCTACTGTCAAAAAAATAGATAGTGTCGTTCCCAAATAGGATAGTATCAATTCCTTCCCCCTCATCTTAATTGGAAAATATGAAAGTAGGCGACCATTTTTGACACCATACATTATTCTTACAGTACAACACATTTATACTATTGGATTCTTAAAATTTGTAAAAAAAAAAAAGGTTCACCTAAAATTCTAAGAATCCATCAAAATCTGTGGTCGTCAAAGAAAATCTTATGGTGCTAAAAGTACTAGGGTGGGAGAGATTGAGACCACTAAATTTTAGAAGTCCTACCATCCCTTCATATATAAAAATTATAAATTTATATATTAAAAAGGATGATGTCACTTCTAATAGGGACGGTATTAATCCCTTCCACGAAGAGATTAGCACCGTCCCTATTGGGAGTAGCACCATCCCTTCTACCATTCCCTTTCACCAAGTACAAGCTGTGGGAGTATTTATTGACCCAAAAAGTAGTTGCAACATCTGGGAGTATTTATTGGCAAAAAAAAAAAAATAATAGAAGCAATTGGAAGTTTGGAACATCTTGATGGCCCCTTTCTGCTGGGCTTGTTCAGTTTGAAGTTACATATTCATGTTGACCATAGACCAAAAATTCACTGTGGGCTTTTCACTTGCACAAATTTGGAAAACACACAAACACTAGCCACTAGCAGTACAAAAAATGAAATGAAGTGAGGGAAAAAAAGCAAATCTTAGTGCATGTTTACTTTGTTTTGAGTTTTGTGTTTTTATTTTCTATTTTTATGAGTAATTATAATGCAAAACTAACACCTTGGCCTCATCTTATTTTTTATTTTTAAAATTCTGTATAGAAAGTTTTGAAAATAATTAAAACAACTATAATTTGTTTTCAATGTTTTGTAAAGTCCATCTACCTTCCCTTATAAACAAAACACAAATACACTACTTTTTAATTTCTTCCCCATAATCTTTGAACTAAACACATGGAAAATGAAAACACAAAAATGAAAACAAAGTAAACAGACCCTTAGGTGTTTACTTTGTTTTCATTTTTGTGTTTTTATTATTTATGTGCTTAGTTCAAAAAGTGAGAGGGAAGGAATTAAAAAGTGTTGTGTTTTATGTTTAATTTGTAAGGGGGGATGGAGAGATTTTAAAAATATTAAAAATAAATTATAGTTATTTTGGTTGTTTTCAAAATTTGCTACATAAATCTCTAAAAACATAAAACAAAATGAGTAAGGTGATAACTTTGTAATACAATTACTCATAAAAACAAAGAATAAAAACATAAAATGAAAATGCAAAGTAAACAAGTCCTTTTGCATTTTCATTTCATAGTTTCATTGTGTTTCCTTTTTTATGAAATTTTACAAAGAAAAACTGAAAATGCTGAAAATAGAGAATTTCTGTTTTCAGCATTTTCAGTTTTTCCTTTGTAAAATTTCAAAAAACAGAAAATAGAAAATAAAAACAAGAAATAACAATGCAAATCAAACAATCTCAGCAGTCATTTATATTGCATTTTTATTTTCTTATAAATAACTATAAAACAAAACTATCACATTATTTTATTTTATTTTTTAGATTATGAAATTTGCATAATAAATATTAAAAACAACTTAATATAACTATAATATATTTTTAGTGTTTTGCAGTAAAATCCCTCTTCTTCCACACAAACCAAATTAAAAAATCATAACTTTTTCTTTTCTCTCTCTCATTCTTTTTAAAAAAATCGAAGACATACATAAAGTGAAAAATAAAAGCAGAAAAATATATACTACAAGAAAATAAACTCCTTCTTGACTCACAAGTAATCTATTTTGCCAAGTATCATGTTCACATTAATTCAGTTTTCTGTAAAATTTCGTTTAATATTATTTTATTCTATTCTCCTTTTGTTTGATTTTTTGTATTTTGGATGTTCATTCAAGCTTAAAAGCTTTGATTTTTCATGCAAATTTTTTGTATTTTGGATTGCTTTGAGATTAGAAAAATTTAAAATTTAAATTTCAATAATAAAATTAAATTTAATTATTAAACTCTTTTTCTCTTACTTCTTTTTTTCCTCTTTCTTCTCTCTCCACTTCCCTTTATTTCAAGTTTATTTTACTATTTTTTTTCCTCTATTTTTCATTCTTTACTTTCCATTTTTTTTACTTTGTTTTTTTGTGATTTGTTAAAAAAAAATTTGGTATAACCACATATTTCTTTACCTTTAGGATGAAACTAATCCGAGTCATTAGTTTTTGAATGTTATTTGGTTAAAATATGATCAAACTCATTTATATGTTTTATTGTATATTCATTATAAAATTATAAAATATTAACACAACCTCATAAACGCGTAATGACAAAGACCCGTGCGAACGGACGGGTCAAAAGCTAATAGAAATATAAAGTAAACATTTAAAAAAAAAAAACAACCGCCTTAAGTTGATTGTGGGTAGTCAATATTCTCTCCATTTTCTCATCTCAGTGTCCTTGTCAATTCCTCATTCAATAAATTATATGAGTTTTTTTTAATCTGTGCAATATTATACGGGTTAAAAAACTATAAGTAGAATATTGTTGTTGGGAAAAATAAAAAATTAATGTGATTGGGTTTGACATGCAATTAGTATACTGTTTTCTTTCTATTTATGGTTTCTTAACATGTGCAATATTTCACAGGTTAAAAAAACCCAAATTATATTACCACATACTACCTCTTGGTCCTTTTGTAGGACTCTCTAACCAATTCACACAGATTAAAAAAATTATTAACAACCTTATTTAATATGTTGTCTTAACAAAAAATAGTACAATATGTCAAATTTATCTTTGTTTAAAGTCAAAAATTTCAACAAATACATTGTACCCACTATCCCTTCATTTATTATAAGGGTAGACAAGGAAAAAACTAATAATTACTTTTTAAACTATGTAAGGGGTTTTATATATAGGATCAAAAATTTTCCTTCAAAAAATCTTATATTTAATACCGAAGGTAGTATAAATTTTACATAGTAATTTAGAAAATAAATTAATATTTTAATGCCCAAGATTCTCTCAATCTCTTACTAGAAACTGAGAGGATCTTTTTTAGTTGTGGAATGGATTTAAATAAAGTCCATTTGTTTATTTTATTTTATAAAATAAAAATTATTTTATTAATTTCCTTTTTTTAAAAAAATATTATCTTTGTTTAAACTTTTAAAAAACAGAAACAAAAATAATCAAATTTTTACATATTTACTATTGTGATTTTTTTTACATAATAATTAATTGGAGTAGAAGTAAAAGAATGTTTAAAAAAACTTTTTTTATAGGCACAAAAAAAAAACTTATCATTATTGTAACTTAATATAAATAGTTTTTGTTTTTATAATAATAACTTCTTTACATAATTCAAAAGAAAGAACTTTTAAGTCATTATTATTATTATTATTATGATCTATTAAGTCTATAAAAGTAAACTTAAGCCATGATGTCCAAATCATTACTAAAAAAAAAGTTAAATGTCATGAATCAAATCAGTAGGATAAAGATTAATTAATTTTTTCCTAATTAATTACTTGATAAGTTTATATTAATTAATAGTGTCCTAATATATTATCTTAGCTAACTATGACCATGGATGCATACACTAGGTACTAATAATTCAAAGTGGGGTACTAACATGTGGTTGATTTAGATGGTAATTAATTTCTCTTAAATCTCGGGTGTATAAAAAAATATTTTCTGTAGAAAAACAAATATTCCTAACTCAAATAGATTTTTATTTTTTTTTTTAGTTATAAAGAATACCTTAGCTTTTACTAGAAAAGAAGAAGAAGAAGAAAAAAAAAGTCTAGGGGCAAAACCAGAGCTGTGCAAATGAGGGCTGATGTGAAGTAATCTATTACCCTGAATTGAATGGCTGGTTACAAACTAAGAATCCCTCAATAGTAGCATGAAGAGACAGGGGACTTAATTTTGGCACAAAACCAATCCTAATCCTGCCAAATCAACACCACCATTTGACCTTAACAGTGACAGGTGAACATGTTATTGGTTTTAAGAAGATAACAACAAAATAGTGGTGACAGTGTTTCAATTTCAAGAGTCATGAACTTTCTTTTGAATCTTGATAATAAATCTAAAACCATCCAAACAGATATTGATAGGTTTGGCTTCCATTGTAGGGTGAGTATTCAATGATTTCGAACACAATCCAGTGTAACTCGTTCGATTTAATAAATTAAATTAATAATATATAAATATTATTTTCTTATTACGATAAGAGCTGTTTGACGAAGAGAACTGTCTGCGATCCCTGATCTCTGCTCAACCGGATAGGTTAATTTTGTGGGGTTTATAGTATGCATGACCAGCTAACAACTTCCACTTTCAATTGAGATTGATAGTGAGCCCACTATACTTGTGTTTGGGTCCTTGAATTTGCCCTAAGTTTAATTACTAGTACTTCTCTCCAACTACTATCATCTAGCATGTGTCCCTAAATCCGAAGAATCCATTTTTGAGAATATATGATATTGATATACCCATCTTTCAAGCATCAACTTAATCACTTTAAGACCCTTTAAGTCCATATTCCTCCTCTCCTTATTCATTCATTCCTACCTCTTAAGAGACAAGGAAACACCTTGGTCAAAAGTGGGTCAAATAAGAAAGATTGAGTTTTAGTGAAGAAGCAAAAGTGGTTTTTAAAAAATTCTTCTAAAGAATTGGTCAAGTGAAACATGATACAGTTTTGCATATAATAACTCGCAAGTTCGAAACTTTATTTTTCCCTTCAAAATAAGATAAATGTAAGTTTCTCGGTAGGTCGAGTTTGAAAATTTTTAAGACTTGTTTGTTAACTGTTTTTAGAAATAGTTTTCTTTTTTAAAAGCAAAAAATTTAAAAGAAAATATTTGACTGACTAATTTTCAAAAATAGCACAAGTTTTTCAATTTTTGATTGTTTAAACTTACTCACTAACTTAATTGCATTAAAAACTTGTTTATCTTCTTTAGAAAATCGTTGTTGAAAACTATTTTATAATAAAACTCTAAAAATCTTAAAAAGAGTCCAGAATAAAAAAACCCTAAATTTCTTACTTTAAACTGAGACACCATTTATTATCTTAATTATTCTTTTTTGGTACCAAATAGTGGTTTTAAAAGGTTCACAAGCTCTTATCATTTTCCTGAAGTTGGAGAACCCACATTGCCCATACTCATTTGAGCATGATATGGCCCATTCAAGCTGTCTTCTTCTTCTCCCAATTTCATGGATGCAATGCATCTAACCCTCTCCTCTCTTCTTTCATTAAACAATATTTGACAACAAATATGCTATAAATCTTATAAATTATAATTTTTTTATTTTCTCTCCTCAATCATTCACTTAATGAATTGGCAACATCCACAAGATTTCATGAATTCATTAGTTGAAGTGGGGTTCCATGGACACTGTTTCACTTGGATTTTGCCTTGTGGTTTGTCATATTACTAGCTACTACAATTTGTTGCACTCACACTTCATTATTATTCATTCTACCAAAATGGATAAAGCATATTTCTTGTTTTTACCGACAAAAGAGATTTTTAAGCCACTTGTTGACAGAGCATGAGCACTCACACAATTGACAACAATTTTATTCAATAAATGAAGATTATGGGAGTGCAAAACTATACTTAAATCAGTAATTTCTTCTCTAATCATCAACAAATTGTATAAAACGAAAATTATATTAGAAAATCCAAGCTTTGGGGAAATACCACTAGCTGATTATTAACATCTGCTCCTAATTTCAAATAATTATCAGTCCTTAAATTTTTAACGGTAATTTATATAAATTTTTGAGTTTATAAGAATAGTGCATATAAATTTTTAAATTTTACAGAAATTCATTTAAATCCTTGAGATTATCAAATATTTATTCACCTAGGTCGCTGAAGTTTGATAATCAGACTTAAGTGAACTACTTTTGCAAACTGAAGGACTAAATGAATAACGTTTGATAATCTTATATACATAAATGAATTATTCTAATATATTTAGCAACCTAAGTAAACTTTCGTGCAACTTAAAAACTTATATAAAGTTATGAACTACTTTTATAAACTGAGAAATCACCCTTACAAACTCAAAGATAAATCTATATAGTGCTTCACTCTAACTTTAAATTTATTGGTTGGAATCTCAATAAATATCATCTTATATGGATCCAATAGTTACCTTATCTAAATAGAAATTAGTCATTTACCAATGAAAGTAATATTATTCATAGATCAATTTTTGCAACTCTTCTTCTTTCAAAATCAATTCATTTAACCTCTAATTAATTAATTAATTATATCAAAATCTGAATTCACATTAAATATGTGACACTACCTCCTAATAATAGGAAATTGAAAAAGAAAAATACGGTTGATTCTGACCCAAAAAATACTTGTCGATGGTATTGTTGTTGCTGTAGGTCCTACAAGACATGGTCCTCCTAGTTTTTTTATGATAGCAACAATTCATTCAGGGTCCATGTGTATATGTATGGAACTTGGTAGAACAAACGTAATCACGTGAATTTTCACATTAATTAGTTTTTGCAACTAATTCAATTAAATTTGCCAAGAATTGATAATTATTAATTCTAACAACATTTGGAATCATTTATATGCGATTTATGTATAAGAGATTTTTCAGCATCGGCCATGCAAAATGAATCCTCTGCATTACTGAATAGTCCAACAACTGGCTTGACTAACATCAAAATTGTTAATTTATTTATATATCTAAAGAGTATAGATTTATTTATTCAATTATTGGATCGTCTAATACTGAAAAAGATCCACACACAACAAAAAGAAGGATTGAGATTTTCTACGTCCAACAATTTCAAATGCCACTAAAGTCGTCCGAAGTGAATGGCTTAATCAAGATTGGATCACCAAAATTAAATAGTTGGTTTTTAGGTTTTGGTTCTTGTTTAAAATAAAGACTTATAAATCATTTCTATGTTTTTTTAAAAAAAAATTAATTTAGATTGAAAAGGTGCTTTTTCTTGACTAAGAAAAGGCTAATTGGACGGAGCTTGTATATCCTCAATTTTTTTTTATTAAGTGTATCCTCAAATTTTTAGATTCACACTGAAAATTAATTTTAATTATTTTTGTTACCTAGGTCATAGAGTCATAAATATAAATACATTACAAATTCCTTTGCTTGCTATTTAGTTTTTCCTTTTTTAGGGTTATTTCTAAAAAAATATGGTCCTTAACCGAACAAGTTATTAGTGTCGTATAATTCATGTAATCGAACCTTAGCCAAATTAAGCTATTATTGTTGTTGTTTTGTGCTATCATTATAGACCTTATTTAATATTTGCACATACATGGTCAAATATTCAAGACCATTCCAATGAAGCTCCAAAAAAATATATATATGAAATAATGTAGGCTTTTTTTTTTATTAACATCCTTTTTTTTTTTTTTTTCATTTCTACACATATAAGAAGGATTGATTGTACAAGCAAGAATATTGTCCACTTGTGCTTATATAGGAGCATGGAGTGGAAACAAATTGATCTTTTAATAATTAACTTTTGGAAAGTAATTAAAGGAGGAAATGAAGCTTTTTCATGTGTCTTTGTATGGCTTCTCAGAGTTAAAATCATCCCATAATCCAAAATTGAAGTCAAAGGGGCCAACTTGGTTGTTGGAAGCAATTAGAAACTCCTCCATACCCTTCTCTCTTATATTTCCCTAACTCTTTTGCCTCTGATGCCCTTTGTCTCTGCCACAAATTAAATCAAATAAATAAATAAATAAATATTTCTTCTACTTTGATCATCAAATAAATAATTTAAATTTACTACTTCTTATGACCTTATTCTAATCCATTCACAACAGTTTATGCATGCTTTTGATTTCACATGAATCTAAAATATAAAAATTATTTTATTTATGTTAAAATGAATTCATGTTTACCTGATCTTAATGTAAAACTAAACATACATTGCATATGCCTGAATTGAGAGGCTCTAGTGCACAATTAAATGTGTGTTTAGTTTTAAATCAAATCATGTCAAACGTGAATTCAAAATGCGAAAGTTGCTCTTGATTTTATCAAAATAGATTCATATTTATCTCATTTAAACGTGAAACCAAACATCCTGGTAACCGTAAAGAATGAATAATCACTAAAACCAACATATAATTTAGTTTTCTTTTTTTTATTTATCTAGTGAATAAGATGATGAAAATTTGAGAAGTAGGTACCAGCAATGTTTCTAAAGCATCTGTCTCTGAATTAAAGTCATAATAGGTACTTGCTGCAGTAAGCTTCAAAGAAAGAAACTGCAAGAAAAGGCAAAAATAAAAATGATATTATGTCTTTGTTGAAAGTATATTTTCCTGGCAAAAATATTGATACTAAATATATATTCTTCTCCTTCTTTTTTTTGAATTTTGATCTCTTACCTCTACTTGATGCTGCAAAGACTGGACATAGTTTATGATTTCATCCAACATAACTGCCATACCCATGGTCTGTAACCATTAATTGAAGTGAAAATATTAGAACTTTTTTACTTGTAAAGTTAGAGACAAATTGAAATTTTTGAGGGGAAATAGAAAATAAATGTCTTACCTTGTAACATCCTGGAACAATGTTCTGTAAGCACCTTAATTTTTCATTGATCTTCCCTCTCCTAACCTGAATAACAATCAATGATAGAAAAAAATTAGATATGTATTAGTACCTCAATCCTTATTTATTCATCTTGATCAAAGAGACAAGAAAATTAAGAAAAATTGGATTTTTAGGATTCATATTTCATACCCTTTCAGCTAAACTGTGACTATCAGTAGCTTGACCTCTTCTGGCTCTGACATGAACAACTTCCTTTGTTTTCTCTTCTTCTGTTTCATTGCTTTTCACTCTCTTTCCTCTGCTAGAACTCTGAAATTATTCATACAAAATCACAAATCAATATATAGAACATAAGAGTACAGTTAAAAACACTTAATTTCAAAGAAATAATCACCTGTTTTCCAAAATTTCTTTCAAAGAGTCGTTAAAATTAAACGATTGTTTCTATAAAAAAAGAAAACTAAACCAAACACCAACAAAGTTGAACATGAAAATATCTAAGAAAAATCCAATACTACAAAACATGTGTTTTTCCAAAATAATAATAATAAAGTAGGAGAAATTTACTTGTTTTGTCTTGCTTCCACTCTCAGAAACAGCTGGAGTTGAGTTTCCTGAGCAGGTTTCAGGAAAATCCACTGTTTTCCTCTTTTTACCTTCACTATTTTCCTGAGGGAAAATTGGAAGAGAAACAGGAGGTGCATTGTGATGATGAACAAGAGGAGGAAAATTTTCTTCCAAGTTTCCTGGAAATTCAGGTTCTTGAGGGCCCAAGAAACTGTTGTCACACGAGAAAGGCATCATCAAGAAATTGTTCTGCATATTCAAGTTTGAATTTTCCACTACCACATGTGAATTGTTGTTCATCCCAATGAATTGGTTAAGGAATTCCATGTTTGGATCAATTTGATCTAAGAAAGGAAAAGAAGAAGAGGGTCTAATCATGCTCTGATAATTTTCTGTGAATTCTGCCATGTGATTTTAAATGACAGAATTCTTTTTTTTTAATTTTTATTTTTTCTTATGAGATGTTTAATTGGTATGTGGATAATGTGGGTTACACATGTTGTTCTATTTATACTGTGGAATTGAAGCTTGAATTGATGAATAGGTGCAGTGTGAGGTGGCCACGTGGCAGCTCAAGCTTGTGTGGTTTTTTGTTCCCTTAGTAGGCCCCATAAACAGGAAAAAATGTCCAATATCCATAAGGGGCCCATATTTTTTGTTAGAAGAAAAAAAAAAGCACTTTTCTATTTTTGGAGCTTTAATATGGGGGCCGTACCTGTATTTGTGTTACTATGCAATTTTTAGGTATAATGGCAAATTGGGAAAAGTGCACTTTGGTTAGTGGAGTGGAGAAGTATAGGAGTCTAGGTGCAAACTCTTCCATAACATATGAACCTTTTCTTCTTCACATTCCTTATTTTATGTGTTTGTGAGCTCCACAACTTCTTTTTTCTGAATATATTTTAATATTCAGTGTGTAGAATATAATGGGAAGTATATAATTTTCAACATTTCCTTGAATTCCCTAGCTCTTGTTACATGAAAGTTGACCCCCTTGTGTTTCTATAACCATTTCATCGTAGATGGATTATTTCATTAAGTTTTACTTTTGAGCAAGATTTCCAATCTTGATTGTATCTACTAACAAGTTGTTAAATTTTTTGGATAATTACATCAACTTCACTTGAAATTTACACCTATTACACTTACTCTCTCTTTTAGGAGTGTTCATTGAATTGGATAACTCAACGAACCCTGCAAACCAAACCAAACCAACTCGGAAGAGTGCCCAACGCAATCACAATCGGACAAAATCCAAATCAAACCAAACAAACCCGAAGATATTCGGTTCGGGTATCAGATTTAGTAATTTGAACCTGATAACCTAATAGTATATTCAATGACCCGATCAAAATATTTTATTTTTTAAAATATACTAACCATGTCCTAATAATTAGTAAGATGTAAATAGACTTTAGAGTCATATAGCATGGATTTTAAAATTTCTTTATTTAGCTGCTAATTAACTTATGTAATTATTATCTTATTGTATTTTGGTGAAGAAGGGGAAATTTAAAATTAAGATAACTAGTTGTGGTCTTGAAATATGTATTGATAAACTTGAATTTGAAAATTGTATTGTGTTGTGAAATTGATAATATATTATGTTTTCGAATTTACAGTGTTTAAATTTTGATTTTGTTTTTATAGAATTTAGTATTTTAAAGGTTTAATTATTATAATATTATTATACTGTTAGATGTATGGAGTATTTAATTTTTTGAATTGGATAAATTAATGTTCCAACCTAAACCAACCCATCACGTTTCGGATTGGATTGGTTCGGATTTTAAAATTATTTTGCACAAATCCAAACCAAACCAACTCAAACTATTTTCATCGGTTCGGGTATCGGATTATCTTAAAACCGAACCAACCTAACCCGTGGACACCCCTACTCTCCTAGTTTTTAAAATTACGCTTATCCCCCTCTATAGGGGTAAATGTAATGAATTTCGAACTTCAGGGGCTAAGTGTAATGTCTCGAGGGGTAAGTGTAATGGAATTTTAAATCTTAAAAATTTTGTGTAATTTCAAAAACTAGAAGAAAATTAGTGTAATAAATATAAACTTCATGAGAGGTTAGTATAATTATTCCTAATTTTTTTATTAACTTTTTATTTTTTGTTGGGGAAGGGGAGAGGCAACCCTAAACCTCAAACCCAAATGTCTATTTTAGTACAAATTGTTTGGTTAATTTATACTCTCATAAGAATTTCTAATATGAAAACATTGCGGGTACAAATAGGTTGTATATCTCTATGGTTGACATTTCTCTTTTTCTCTATAAATTTGGCTTTTTTTTTTCTTTTTTATGGCTTAATCTATTAATTTTGGTTGTAATTAATAATTGCTTTCATTTAAGTACCCAAAAAAATTGATTCTCAATCGAAAGCCACAATGAATAGTTTCATACAATCATTGTGAATTACAACTAGTGTGAACCTATTAGAAGTGAGGGACACAACCATGAAAATGAGGTGGTGTTTTGAGCTCTTAGGGCAATAGGAGTGATGATGCGGTACCTGTAAAGTCACTTCGAAGCTTAAGTTAACCAATGAAGAGTAGGTGATAGGGTTATGAAAGGATACTTATTTGTTATGGGCTATGTCTTTTCTTTATATAGTAGTATTAGGTTGTAAGGATTTAGTGTGTCTCGGGACAGTGCAAATTTTTTGAGCCCAAATCCCCATATAATACTCACGTATTGATCTGGTACATTTGGGGACAACAGGGTCAAGCATGTATGCCCCACGCATACTGTCTTGATTCGGGGTGGAATCGTTACCCTATGTAGTAGGATGATTCTCTTACTCGTGGGATTGAAGCGAGATGGGCCAAAATCATCTAGGAATATCAAGGCTTCAGTCATTTCCTAAGTTATTTCGGGATGGATCTAGGCCCTTTTAGGGTAGTGAAATGATAGGGATATCCTTCGCGGAATTTCACCCTTAACAACAACCATATTGTTATGATGTAGTTATGATAACTAACTTTGGTTGATAGCTGGATCTTTTAAGCATGCTGATATGGATTCAAATCCTGACTATGCTCTTAAAAAAGATTTTGTTGGAAGATGCAAAACTCACTTCAGCGATCTTTACATCTTAAAAAATTAGTTTTCGACTATCAACGAAAAAATACGCTTATCGACATCATAAAAATTACAACTGACAAAACCATAATAGACTAATAGTACGATGCGATACTGCAAATGGCATTGTAATATGAATTGTTTCTGAGTTATGAATTTGAAAAAAAAAAAAAAAGACTTACTGAATATATAGTAAATAAAATCATATGCATATTTGCGACAAGACTTGGTCAAAACTCATTCAAAAAATATCTTTCTGTTGATTTATTTAAATTTAGATAAGATCGAAATGAAAATATTTGAACTGTAAATTGAAAATTATGTATAATATAAAAAGTCTCTAATAACAATATGCCAAATTTTAATTATTAAAAGAATCTAAATATAAATTATTATATAGAATTAATTTTAATAATCACACCTAGTGTTCTATAATTTATTATTTGATTTAATAGTGTTTAAATATTTAAGAAATTAATTTAATAGTTTTTAAAATTTTTAAAAGACTAATTTAATAATAATAATCCTTGAAAAACCAATTGGTGACGATTGAATCTTGAAGGATCAATTTTTCTTCAACGTGTATCTTATTATTTTTTAACTTTTTACTAGCTTTTAAAATTAATTATTAAATCTTCTACTTATATTATAAATTAATTTAATTCAATTGGATATTTCAGTCTTCTATTTTTTTATCACAATTTTTTTAATAATGTAATCTACACTTTTACATTTTATTGTAAATAATAATTTACACTACACTGAAATTTTTTACCAAAACAAAAAATAATTAAAAAGAGAGGTATTTTAAAATACCTCATTTTTGGTTTTTATATTGATAATAATACTCCCTCCGGTTCCTTCTGTGCTAGGTTTGATCCGGGAACTCAATGGCTGGATAAATAGATCCAAACCATCAGGCTACCCAGGAAACCAGCATAATGAAACGTGTTTTAAATAATATTACTGCTGGAATTGTATCAACCGTATCTAAATTATGTAAATTTTCACATTGGTACGTGACATTTCTTCTTTTTCATTTTTTAGTTGACATATTTTACTTATAATAATGAAATAGTCATCATTTTATTTTTCTAATTATAAAGAAAATGTGAAATTTATAATTTTTTTTAAACTCTCAAAATAAAAAAATTAAATGTAAAAGTGACTTTTTTTTGTGCTAATTTAAAAGAGACATTTAAAATTATATTGATTTAAAATGAATACAAAATAAGAAGAAAAGTATATTTGAAGCGAGCAATGTTATATCCTCGTAATAATCCTCTTAATTATTTTTTTAATACTATATAAAATATGGAATTAAATATACTTTCAATCTTGAAAATATAAAAAACATTGAAAACATTCTTTAATAAATAATTAGGAGAATTTTTAAGAACATGAACTAGGAGAATTTAGAATTATTCATTTGAAACTTTATTTTAATTAATTCCTAATGTCAAAAAGCTGCGTTGACTTGTTAGTGAGAATGTGAACCCATATAGAATTCTGGGATCATCCTCCTGAAGCCATTCAGAGCTTGTTGTTCTTGGTGTAATTTTTTTAAAAAAATGAAAACAAAAAGAGAAGAAAATGGTAAAAATGACCTTCTTTTCTAGATCACGTTTAACTTCTTTTTCTTTTTTTCTTATATAATAGATCACGTCTATTCTTAAGAAAAGATATAATTTTACTCGAGTTGAATAAGATCACTATAATTACACTAAGTATCCAAATCCAAAATTACTAGTAATAACAATTGATTTATGCACTCCACGATGAAATAACTATTTTTTTTTATTGTTTCCTTCACGCCAAAAATGCCTCTTTTATTATTTTTACTAATGTTTTTAAGGATATTATTTTCTTTTAAAATCAAAGTCCTCTTATCCCTCACTATGATATAATTGACCGAGATTTAATAATATGACATTTACATAACTGTTACAAATACAAAAAGATAATATTTTAACAATATGATCTTTATACAACATTTATCAAAAATATTATAAATACACCGAGAATATTTTTAATAATTTAACAACATTTTATAATAATTTAACAATGTTTTTTTAAGTGTGACTAAAAGTTAATTTTATTGCAGAAATGTCTTTGTACACTAAGTGCAGGTCAATTCCATTGAAATTTAGATAGAAAATAGGTGGAAGAATTAAATTATTACAATGGAAAAAGTTAGAAGACAAAAATTATAATTAAAAAAGTTTAAAAACTGAAAAGTATTCTAAAAAAGTTTTAAAAAGTGTAATTAAGCTTATATATTTTCCAACAAAATTATCAGTTAAAAGTAAAAAAGGTTAATTATAGAAGAAGAAAAAAATGGTCCACGGGTTAATTATAATTTCACTTCATGCATTTAAAAACCTCATGTGCGCTTAATTAAAAGAATTCAAATGGTTGTACCAAAAATAATGAATTCAAATGGGCGTCCTTTAGTACTTTTTGAATGTTCAATTTATTGTAAAAAATAATATTTAGCAATTTATTAACGATAATTTTAACAATGGCTAAATACAATTTTATTAATAAATTGCAAATCCAGAAAAGACAATACTAAAACACATATGAAATAAAGTATTGAGAGTTAAATTATAATGGGTAAATTACACCTACCTCTCGTGAATTTTTAGAATATTACATTGTTCTCATGCATGTTTTAAAACATAACACAGACCTTTCCTACATGTTTCGAAAACTACGCAGTCCTCTCTTAAATGATAACGACGTTAACTTTTGTAGGTCTTATTTATAAATTGACGATTTTATCCTTTATTAAAAAAGAGAACAACTCTCCACCCTTGCAACCTTGCGCCCCTTCTTCAACCTTGCCTCTGTTCTTCAATCCGTGACCTCACCACCGTTTTGAAGCTCGCGACCCTTCTTCAACCCTACGACTTTCAAAACACTTTCTCAACCCAACAACCTTCCCAAACCTTCATTGATTTTCTTCATCTTCACCACTTAAGATTTCTAATTTAGGATCACTTCATCTTAACCTTGTTCAAGAGGAATTTTTTAAGTGATCTTTTAACATTTTAGGTATTATTTACTAATTAAACATTTTTTATTTTTAAGCCTCAATCGCTTATTTTTGAAGTAAAAGTCTGAATATTTGTTTGATTTAGTGTAACTTTTTTAATTAAGGGTAAAATTGTCTTTCTTTTTATAACTATGAGGCCATGTGCAAATCACATGTTTGTTAAAAATTTAATTGTTTGTTAACGTGAAGGGATGTCAGTACAACGTAAACAAACTTCAAGAAAGGTCTGTGTTATGTTTGGAAATATGCACGGAAATAGTGTAATACTTCAAAAGTTGTCAGTGTAATTTATCCAATTATAATTAACCCGAAGTAAAATCACAAAACAATATCTAGTAGCACTCTCCTAAATCCTAAGTAAACATATGAAGACATGTGTGTGAGTATCTGGTTCAAATCACGATTAATATACTTTTATGTAAATAAAAAAAAATCTTAATTATTAAGGGTGAGGTAGAATAATTGTCCTCTTTATTGTGACATAGAGTATATACACAAAATGTCACCTTAAAGAGTGGGATCTTTTCTCCAAGTTGTTCTTCTAATTTGTCCACACTTATTGAGGGCCACATAAGCATCGTACTTTATGTTTATATTCAGTTCTATGAACCATATTTCTCTACAGCTTTGAAAAGTGTCTTGCAATTGAAAATTCATATATAGAGCCACTAATTGAACATGTATGCAAGGGAAAAAGATGTGAAAAACAAAAAAAAAAATAGTTTTCTTAGTCAGCAAGTTGTATTAAGCTCATGAACCTTTCTATTACTTTTATTTAGCCACACAATTCACCCTAAATCAATTTTATAATCGTTCACACAAATATATACACGCAACATGTGGTGTGTTAGGATCAAGTCTCATGTCGATTAGAAAGAGGGCTACCATAGAATATATAAGTGATGTGACAATCTTCTTCCTATGAGTTAGCTTTTGGGAGTGAGTTAGGTCTAAACCCAAATTTTTAATATCGTGCATGATTAATTTTCAATTGGACAAACATAACTTGTATTAATATTTCAATAATATATTAATAATTATAATTTATTTAAACATAAATTCTAACCATATTCAATGGACAGAACAAAATTTTTTTTAAAAAAATAAATTTTATTTTCAACCAATTGAAGACTGAACGACACGTTAAGTTTGAGACTGAAAGTGATTGTTTATTACCTTAAGTAGTCTTTTTCAAATTGGTGACTCTAGAATTTGAACTCTCAATCTTATTAAAGTTTGTCTAGTGTCACAACATACTTCCATTACAATCAATTATTACTGTTACTATTGGATTTCATTTTCCTTTAATTGCTAACATACACTTGCCTCTGATTTAAACTGAAAATTGAGAAATGAATAAACCAAACTTTGACACGTGGGGTGCATGTTTGGCAAGAGGCAGTTCATTCAATTCCCATTAAAAGGTTACATTTCTTGGTCTCATAGTCTAAATAATGAAAGAATATGGGCACTAAAAAGTAGGAGTTACCTAGATTAATATCCTCTATTTTTATTTTTGAATAACTGCTTTTATAATTTCTTACATTCAACCGTCCGTTTAACAATTAAATAATAGATTATAGCACATTAAATAAATGCTTATGATTTGTTCGTTATAATTCACTAGTTATTGTCCGACTATTAATTGAACAATTGAAGACAAGAGACCGGTGATGTAGAATTAGATATCGGATGAACATTTCTTTAATTTTGTTGAGAATAGTATGTTAAATAATAATTAGCCTCTTATTTTTATCTGTTTAATTAATAATCCGATAATAAATTATAACAGATTGAACATTCGTCTATAATAGTTAGACTATTAAAAACAAGAAATTGCAAGTACAATATTTTTCAAATATCTTAATCGTACTCTATATATCCAATTCCATTTGTAGCCCTTACCAAAAATGGATATGGTCTAAACATTTGTTTGTAGGCATTGACGGCTCACACACAAATTAAAGACAAATAGTTAATTTTGGGACAATGTTTCCTATTGAGGCAATAACTTATTATTACAAAATATTTTGAGCAGATTGGTAACAAAATAATTTTTTATTACACTATTTATTCTATTTTAATTTTAATTATTTATTTTAAATCCATTTATTCTTATATATTAGGTGAGATTTCAATCGTTTATCGCTAACTCAATAAGTGAATTGCTGGCAAAACTAAGTGCATGTTTGGATTGACTTTTGCCAATACTAAACTATGGTTTGGATTCACTTATAATTGATTGTGACAAAAAAAAATCATGTTTGACAATCTTAAACTAGAATTGATTCTAGATAGAAAATCATGGTTTGGTGAGAAGCAACTATTTATTACTTTTAATTTTGCTCAGAATTAATTTTACCCATAATCATTTAACAGAATCAATTACGGTCAGAATTAACTTTGAGAATTTAATCCAAACATGCTATAAATAGAAAATTGCAAAATCACACATATACTTATAAGCTTGACAAGTGAATATGTGAGACCTAACTAGCTAGACTAGCAAAGAGATTTGGTAAGAAATTCAGACCTTCCAATAGGAAAATATATATCTTCCATATTGTAAACGTGCATTGGTTAACTTGCCCATGCATTTGAATTTATATCAAGCCCATAGTGTATAAATTAAAAAGGACTAAAGCCAAATTTCAATGCTTGAAGAGGATACCATACAAATAGAGGGTCTATGCATTTGTACTAGGTAGGTAGGAAGGATTTACCTAACACATAACTCCAATTATTTTGACTTTTGACCTTTGGGAAATAACTTTGCATGTACTCTTTCCCTCTTTGCATGCCCTCAAATGACCTTCCCTTATCTTACCTTCAATTTTAGGGTAACAATATCTCATAACCACTCAAATGTTTTCAATTCAAAGTTAGGGGATCAGTTACCACTTGATTGTACTTAATTTCTAGTAATTTTCTCTAAATTGTATTTCACCTAATTCTCCCCTTAACAAGTTGAAAAGTATAAATACATAACTTGGATGTATTTTAATAACAAGTTTCGAGGACATTGGAACTGGTAAAAAATACTTTCGAGTGTATATAACACCGTGTTAACATATTTAATTTTTAATTTGTATTTGTTGGCTCAATTAAGTTTGATTTAAAATTAGCTTTAAAAGCTGGTTTAGTGAGCGGACTATATATATATGGGAGACTGGGAGTCACTTTTTCGTTTCTTGTAGGTACTTTAATCCCCTTTTTAGTTGATAAAAATACTTTTAAATTTTTATCAAACAATATTCATTTTCTCAAATTTAATTTTAATAAAAGTATTCAAGTATAAATTTCGTTGAACCAAACAAACTTTTAAATTAACTTATTTTTAACTCAATCAAATTTTAATTATCAACGAAAAATCAAACACCACAAACTAATCATATATATATATATATATAGATATTTTAATTACATGGTTTGGAAGAAAATTTTAATACCCCCAATAATTAATATGTACTCCACTCACTAATTAAAGTGGATCCTAGTCATATACCAATTCTTAATTACATTTTTAAAATAATACAATAAAGTTAGGCTTTAATAGATAGATAAAGATCATAACAAACATATAATTGATGAGGAATATTTAGTTCCTAAACTAGCTATTACCACAAACTTGTATTATTTCGTACAGTATTGTGGAACTAGACTCTGTTTTTTCTTTTAAAAGAAAAAAACGAACTTTAATTTTTTAGATATGTAATTAATCCACAAATCATCATATGAAGCCAAAATAGTACTACAATATTACCACATATAGGCTATTACGTGGCTCAAATGCAATCAACTCAATGTTCCAAATATGATACTTTATATCTACAACCTAATTAACCACATCCATAGGATTCAAATTTAAATAAATTCCATCTTGTTCAATCAAATTAAATTTCCTTAAACACTTGTCAGAGAATAAAAAACTGTTGTTCAATCATATACTTGAACTACCTCGGATAGATATATTGACAGATTAAGTGACAAGAGTCTGGATACTTTTGACCCAAAAATTACTATAAAAATAATTGTCATTTAACTTCGATTAGCTAAAGTTAATATAGATTTTATTTAATAAAATTATTGTGTGTTAGTATAAATATATAATACGAATTATTATATAATTATTAACAAATTAATATGTTAGTATAAATAGTTGATACATATTATTAATTTACGAATGATTAGTAAATGTCTTTAATGATTATACTAACAAATAAATCAGTTAGACAAAATCTATATCAATAACAGTTAATCTAACGACAGCCAAGAAAAAAAAAGTGTAAGTAAATAGCAATTTGTTAGTAGTGAATGATTTTTTTTGTCAAGCACAAGTATTATGTCTTCTTTTTTTTGAGCACTAAGGGTATTTGCTAGTTGGTAGCCGAAATCACTTCGAGACCGAGAGAGATTATGAAGTAGGTAAAATTTCTCCCAACAATTTTTTTTATGTCCACAGTTAAGAACCCCTGTCAAGATACTTAAGAGATCCAACTATATCTACCAAACTGTGCCAAAATTTGTTAGACAAAATTTGTTAAACAAATTATGTTGCCATTTACTAAAGCTTTTTTATTGAACTTCCATTAGATTAATTAGCTACCGTTAATAAAGATTTTATTTAACATATTCTTCCGTTTGTATAACCATTAAAGATAGTATTTATTAACAATTTATAAATAGATAGTAAATATCAAATAATTATACTAATATATTTATCCATTTGTGATTTATCTCTTAGTATAAATATATTATATGTCTATACTAACGAATTAATTTTGTTTGACAAAATTTATACTAACTATAACTAGTCTAACGAAAGCTAACAAAACAAAATGTTAATAACTGCATTTTGTTTAGTAAATTACCATGATTGAAAATGATTATAACTAATATGAAATATAAACCAAAATAGTAAAAGTAGAAATCATTTTAACAAATTGGGCTCAATAGGGTTTTATGAAGTTAAACTCATTAATGAATATTCCCTTTGATTTTTTTTATAAGAGACAGAAAGAGAATTTTTTTTGTTCTTTTTATAAGAGACTTTATGAGTTTTTTAGGCGTATTAATTGTTAAGAAAAGATAAAAATACTTTGTTACCCTTAATTTATTATGAGCACTCACAATTTTTCACATAAGTGGATGCATTAGCTATATGAATATTTTAGTAATTTTTTTACATTATTAATTAAAAAAAATATCACTTGTTATATTTTATTAGTATGTGTAGAACATGTTTAATATTTCTTATAAAAAAGACCGGAAAAAGCAATAAGCTAAAATATTTAGGAACTTCTTTTCAATATAAATCACATGTTCAATATCACTTGACAATTTTTTGCTGTTGAAAATACTCTCACTAGTTGTTATAGCTTGAAGTGTTAGAATAGACAAATTAATCTATCAATCAAATGCTTTGTAGTTGCTACTAACTTCTCCCTTAGTTCAGAGGCACTTGCTCTCTTAATTAAAAACTTTAGCGATGAGGTTTATAAACATATGATGTTTAGTTATAATTTCAAATCAAATATTTCTAAATAAAAATAATCAAAATAAAAGCACTTTGCTATTCTATAAAATGAACTATTTGTATAATTTTTTTTTTTTTAAAAAATTATGAAAAAAATTGGGAGGGCCAATCCCGTCTATATGTACACTACACTGCGCCAATTTGATTCTGTACGTTGAGAATAAAAAAGTATTTATATTTAGTTATAATATTAATAAATATTTATTCTATATCTTCTCTTTTACTACTATTAGTTATTTGTAAAAACAGTAAGTAATTTATCCAAATAAATAAAAATATAATTTTTAATTTTTTGATTTTTTTTATAAGCAAAAATAAACATCTTAAAATTTTGCAAAAAAAAAAAAACTTTTAGAAAAATAAATACTCATTTCATTAAAAAAAAAAAAACACAAAAAGCGCTCTAAATTGTCACCATCCGTTGTTCATCTAATCTGAAACACTCCCGTATGGCCTATGCGTATAATTCCTTGGTCTGACTTTTGCTACCATGTTGCTTGCAACTTTTTTTTATAAGTTAAAGTGTGTCCACATAGATTTGAATTGAAAACCTACTACTCAAAATAATATTCTTTAATAATTCAACTAACCTATTAAATATGCTACTTGTAAGTATAAAAAGAGATTCACTTGAGCTCGTCATAGATTCAAATTCTTTGTAGTTACTAAAGTTTATTTTTTGTGCACTTCTCTCTCCCCGAGAAGTCTCCTAGCATTCAATAGCTCTTTAGTTGGTTTTTTTTTTTTTACAATGGATCGGAACATTCCATTAATAACCAAGCTAATATAATTTACAAAGCATTTTTTGGTTTAAAATGTCCAAGACTAAGTTTAACATGATAGCAGGTAATAGATAAGCAGATAACACTAACTACCCTGAATCCAAACTAAAAAACATTATAACATCTAAACCAATCAAGCAGCAATAAAATAGCTAAAATAGTTTAAGCATTCAATTTAGCTATATTATGTGCTAATATATTAGCTTCTTTAGTTACTCATAAGAAGTCAGCATACAAAAAAATTTCCGTGAGCTTCTCAAATGTCTTTCAAAATATTTTTTATAATTCAAATATTTTTTCTCACATATATAGCATTAATAAGCTCGAAGTTATCAGACTCTAACAAACTATTCATACAATCTAAATTTAGAGCAGTAATCAAAGCATCTCGCAATGTAATAATCTCTGCTATTAGTGAACAACTATTGAGATTCTTCTACCATACTGTAACAAAATACACCCATCGTGATCTCTAACTACCATCCCAATAGCACCTCTGTTATGTGCAGCATCAAATGAAGCATTAATGTTCCGCTTAATCTTACCAATGGGTGGTGGCCTCCATCTGTTCAAAGCATCAGCACAATAACCGCTCCTAGATTGTGTCAAAAGAGAGTCTTAACCCTACATAAGATTAGACACCATGTGATTATTATTTATAAAAGTATTCATGGTCAAAATAGTACGCAACAGATTTGGCTTAATCCTATTAATTAAAAATCATATCATTCTTTCCTGGTTTTCCAAATAGCCCACAAAATATAAGCCAAGACGCATAAATTAGTGAAATAATTATTTCCCTGACTTATCAATTTCTCTAACATCTCACCAAACCATTTGTCAAAACAATAATAATGATCTAAGATGGCACAATTTGTAATTGACAAACAAACTAAATTATTTAAATCCAATCATATAATAATAAATAATGCTAACAGTTTGAGGTAGTTAAAAACATATAGGATAATAGCATTCGGTGGCAAATGAAGTTTGAAAATATTTGTTTTTACGGGTTAAATATTTTAAACAAATTTTCATAAAAAAACTTTTATTTTTTCTAAAACGTTAACTCCCCACAATCTATTCTATAGAGACTCAACTAAACAGAATGATGATGATGCATTTTCTTTACATACAAAACATTTTCCTTCCTTACTTGCCATGTAATTATTCGATTTAAATGAGTTCTCACCACTTCCATTAAATGACTAATAAAGAGAATCCTCTTCAACAAAAACTTCGCAAAACCTGAAGTATTTACTCAACTATATAACTATAAAATAAGCCTGAAGTTTTCTCGCATCCCACTCACCGCCATTATTTAATAAACAATCAACCACTCTTAAATCAGAATGTTGATCAGCATAAAAAAAAGACTCAAATTAACATTCTTATCCAACCAATTTTGCAGGACATTTTTTTTTTGTCAACAGGACAAACTGAAAAAAGAAGAAGAAAGGAAATAGGATTTATTGATTAGGGAACTTGGGCTGTGCTTTGCAATTGTTAATCTTATCTTATAGAACAAACAGCAGAATTAATAGGGGGATGCTAAGTGCTAACTCTAATACAAAAAAAAAAAAGGGGTGGTAGCAAAAAATACCAAAAAAAGCAACAGGGGTGCTAACTTGACCAAAAAAGGGGGTGCAAATAAGTTTTTCCCATGGCAAAGTTGTCATCATCAAGAAGTAGACACAACTTCACCAAAAAAAAAATAGTGGAAACAACACATGACAATATGTATATAATATTTTGTTGCCAAATAAAAACTATTATTTTCAGCAGGAGAATAATATATCTGACCAAAAATAAGGAAAGTAATGTATTGTTTATTTTTAATTTTTTTTCACAAAATTTATAAAATAATTGATTATTTTTCCAAAATAAATTAATCCAAACATGATTTCTAGAATTCCTTAACAATTTAAGGATATAAAGAAATCTTCAGAGAGCAAAAGAATCATATCCTTCAACCATGCTAGTTCAAAACCAAGCAATTCCTCTGTATATTGATGGTACTGTTTCTCATTAAGATTATTCAGCAATAATTGGAACAATACCAACACAATTCACTAATCAGAGAACTTATGTGAATGAAGGAGGTTCTAATTCTTCAGAATTAGCAACAAATATACAAAATAATATGATTAAGCCTTCTGGATACAATACTTGTCAATTTCAGACATTAGAGAACAGTGACTTTGGAATCAATATATGAATATGTTGAGGCCTATGAGATGAATGAGTTCAATCAGACAACTACTATGGTTGCTGATGATTTGGAAAATTGCCAAGTATCAGAAAGCAATTTGTATTAAGAATATGCAAATTAATCTTTCAATTATTTGAAACTACGATCAATTTAGTCCTTTAAATTTAAGAACTAAATTGAACCCTTTTTTAATATTTTAAGTGAATAAATTGGTCATATAATTTAAATTAACAGATAATATTAATCTCAAAGACTAATTTAGATGCCTCTTTCTAATCATTTTGATTAATGAAATACGTTTTTTCTTAAAAAAAAGACCATTTTTTTTTATAATTTAAAGATTTAAAGAATTAAATTAATTGGCAGTTCGAAGAAAAAAGTTGATGTTTTATCTTATAATTTTTTATATTTTATTATTATGTTGATGTTTTATCCTATAATTTTTTATATTTTATTATTATGTGTACATTTAACCTAATTTTTTTAAAATTTTTCTTTCTTTTATAATTAAAATTTAGGCTAAACAGTTTTTAGAGAAGTTTTTAAATGAGAAATAACTTTTTCTTTAGTGAAAAAAATTACCTTTAAAATAAGTTTTTTTTTGATTGGCCAAACATACACATCCCACATTAGAGCTTCTCCTTGTGCCATTTGAGCTAGAAGCTCTTGGCAACCTTTAAAATAAGTTAAAAATTTTAACTTCCGCTTCTACTTTTTTAATAAAGAAAAATACTTTATAAGTTAAAAAATAATATCAAATAATTAAATCTTAAAAGTTATTTTTAAGATAAAAAAGTCGGGTCACATGAAAATTATGATTGTATTTTATTGATTACAATTATTTAGGCTTTGTTTGATCCGGCTTATTTTGAGTTTATATTCTTTTTTTTGGTACATCGGAAACAATTGAGCTTATATTCTACTTATAAGTAAAAGTCGGGCTAAATAGAAATATTAATAAGCTGTTAAAATTTTAAGTGATTTTTTTTAATGAAGGAAAGAGAGAAAAAAAAACTTTAAAGCTTTTGCTTATTTTCTAATCTCTTATTTTCATTAAAAATTCACTAACCACTATAACTGGACCGCCACCCGCGGTCACCCTCCGCCGCCCGCCACTGCCGGTTAATTTTTTTTAACAAAAAATAAAATTGCCAAACATTTTATGATTTTTTTTAAGCTTCTTATTTATAGCATTAGCTTAAAAATGACTTTTAAGAGAAAAATAAGCTGAGTCAAATAGTACCTTAATATGATGTAATTATTTTATTTTAATTTTTCAAGGCGAAAACATTTATGAAAAAAAAATGATTTTTTAAACAAAAGATGCTAATCGAACGGCCACAATGTAATATTTCTTTTGCTGAATCGTAGCCGTCCACGTGTACAGTAAGCTAATCTGACTCGTACATTTGATCTTTATAACCGAATTTTATTCTCGAACCCTAGGGTTTAAACTTCTGCAAAGACAAAGACGGAACTCACTCCTTGCTGCCGATCTCTCTGGAGCTTTCATCCTCTTCGAGTGAGGTAGGAACCTGACACCTTCTTCGATTTTGAGGCACTCTGCAAATTCTCATGACCAAAATCAATGGAAAATTGAATGAAAATTCTCCATTTAAGATTCTTCGTGGAAATTGTTCTTTCGTGCAAGAGCTGCTTTGAAAATTCGATCGATGAATCTCTTTTTGTTTCATTGAGGTTATAGTGAATTCGCTTTAGATTTTTCTTAAAAAGATTTATACTATTTGAATGCGATTCAGAGACATGTAGCTTTGGCATTTTCTCGCTATTATAGCAATCGTATATGTTTAATGTGTAACCTGACTTGAGTGACATGACATGATTCTTAGATATGATTGTTGGGTCGCGTTAGGTGTGAAATATAATTTGTTACTCTGTTTTCCCTCTGTTACTTTTAGCATTATTTTATTCGTAGCTAGGTGATAATGTTGGTCATCATTATGTATTGCTCAAATGGGGTTAGCATATAGTTGAACTTTCATGCTAATGTTTGCCTTTTACAATCAGTCGACGACTCTGTTGAAAAATAGTGTAAAGTTGTTGTAAAATCTTGACAACCTTGCAATCATCTGACTTCTTTTTGCTCCAATGTCCTGTGGTCTCGGCAGTTTGTTGGTGAATATGTGTGTTGGGGTTGAGTTACCCTCCCTTCATTATTTGTATATCAGGGTAGTATTTTTGTGATAAAGACTCTATTAATCTGTGTTCACTTGATGAATGCGCTGTTTGTTTGTATTGTTAGATGGTTACATACTGAACTTACGTTTTATCAGCAGTCACTGAATTAACTTCTTTGTTGACAGCTGTGAAGATGTATACATCAAGGAAGAAAATCCACAAGGATAAGGATATTGAACCCACTGAATTTGAGGAATCAGTTGGACAGGTTTTACTTTTGATTATTTTGAATTGTTGCTTTTGCTGTAACTTAACAGTTTCATTTCATTATATTAATGTTATTCCAAAATTTATTGTTGCAGGCATTGTTTGATCTAGAAAACACCAACCATGAGCTGAAAAGTGACTTGAAAGATTTATACATTAATTCTGCTATGTAAGGATTCACTTGTTTTATTGTGTTGAAAATACATGGTTTTTTGTTTCTCTTATGAATAGCATTTTGCATGATCTACAGCCAAATTGATGTTCCTGGAAACCGCAAGGCTGTTGTTATCCATGTCCCCTACAGATTAAGGAAAGGCTTCCGAAAGATTCATGTCAGGCTTGTCAGAGAACTTGAGAAGAAATTTAGTGGCAAGGTATGCAAAGTCTTCTACCTTTGTTGTATATAGATTCGTTGAATTGGAAATTGTTCTTGCTATCTTTAATGTCAGTTGTATTTTGTCCCATTACAGTTTTATGCCAATGTTTTGTCAGAACTTCACACTATTTTACTTGTTATCACGAATGCTTGTTGAACTTTCTATTATTTTTTTATCTTTTGCACTCTCCTTGGTGTTTTGAATTGTTTCATTATTGCATGGAACTTTTATAGTTTCTGTAAAGCAAAAATTCAACAAGATGCTGTCTTTGCCGTCACTGCAATGATGTATAAAGTTTTCTGTAATAACAGCCTCTTTTCTGGTGTCCTATTATTCATTTTTTTTTTGTGATTACAATATTACATCATTTTGTTATTGTTTTATATTTATGATTATGAATATTGAACTTGTAGGATGTGATCTTGATTGCTACCCGGAGGATTTTAAGGCCACCCAAGAAAGGTTCAGCTGTTCAGCGTCCTCGCAGCCGCACACTCACTGCTGTGCATGAGGCAATGCTGGAGGATATTGTTTTGCCTGCTGAGATTGTTGGGAAGCGTGTTAGGTACAGAGTTGATGGATCCAAGATTATGAAGGTAATGTAATCAAAATACTTCCATAGTTACTTCTATTGCATCAAGACTAAAGTAAAATACCTGTAGTTACTACTTACCAAATCTATTGAGCATACATGTGAAATTGTGATTGATGTGATATTTGAATCTTTGTCTAGTGTTGATAATATAATTAAAGAATAGAGTTCAATTGCCAGTTTTCTGAAGTTAGTTGTCCTTATATGGATAGGTTTTCTTGGACCCAAAGGAGCGAAACAACTCAGAATATAAGCTGGATACTTTTGCTGCTGTATACAGGAAACTTTCGGGCAAAGATGTTGTGTTTGATTATCCTGTCACCGAGGCATAGGTTCTATTTGTGAGCTTTAGATTTGTTCATCAATTACTTATGGTGGATGTTGGTTGAAATTTTGTTCATGTTTTATTTAGTGTTGAATTTCCTTTATAGTGACCTTTAAAATATACTATATTGGCTGGATTATCAATGTAGGATTTGGTATTTTCTTATAAAATCCAATCGATTCTCTTATTTTGAAATTTTGGAAAATTGCATTCTAACCCCATGGCATAGTGTGATTGTGTTTAGATTTCTGTTGATCTTCTGTTTGGATAATTTGGGGAGTCATTTTCATTTTCCAAAGCTTCAAACGTGAAGGAAGATTAATAGCTTTGATCTCGTATCGCTGTTGACAACATGAAATCAAGCACGACTTTTTTATTTGTCCATCTGATGGAACGTAATCAGCTGTATGTGCTTTCATGATATTTGGCTTTTCAATGTGTCCAAACCGAAGTTTTCACACTAGTGACACTACTATTTTAGACCAATTATGTTATACTAAATATAAGTAATATTCAACTATTTTCTCTTATTAGTGAACATATTCTTAAATTGCCCTTGCGTCAGTTCAATGTGTATTTTTTAATAAAAATTAGTGATTATTTTTTTAAAATAAGCTAATCTAAACACACTCTTAAAAAATTAATAGAATTAATTTTCTTTCTTAATAATTGTAATTTAGTTTGTTTATATTTGATATCAAAATTGAAGATAGTACAATTCCTAAAACCAAATTTTATTTTTATTTTATTTTATTTATAACACCTAACACTAAAAAATTGTTTGTTCCTTTTAGAAGTATTTATCATGTTGAGTCATCTATTACATACTTTCAATTTTTGGCTCACTTATTATTGTTTTAAGTTAAGTAATTTTGAAGGTGAATTGTATAGTGATCAATCGTAATTGTATAGTGATTAATCTGTTAAGTGATTACGTTGAAAGTCGTATATTATTTATGCTTGGTTATAGGAATTCTCTTTATACTCATTGTACTTTAAAATTATTAATAATTTAATACATGATAAATGTGTAAAATAATAAATAAATAAAGCTATAATAAGAAAAAGAACAATATATGTCTTTTTGTATGTTTAAAGGAGTAATGTTATAATCTCTTAGAAATTCTCTTATTCTTCGTATAAGGTATGAAATCATAAAAAATATTGAAAATATTCTTTAATGAGTAAATAAGATGATTTATAGGAACATGAAGGAGGAATAGGAATTACTCTTTTTAAAGTGACAATTTTTTTTTTCAAAATTACGATAATTAAAAAAGAATAGAGCGAGTATTATAATTAATTATTTTAAGAAGTATTCTAAAGTAGTTTTAGCAAAATAAGTAGAAATTAAATTATTTTTTGTTTTTTATTATTTTTTAAAGCATAAATTTGCATCTTAAATTTTTTTAAAAATATTTATTTTAAGAAATAAGTAATAACAAACAAACTATTTATCCCCAATCAATTGAGAGGTGGTATGTTTGATGCCATTTGTTCATTGATCGAGGGGGATTGGAGGTTTTCAATTATGCATAATTTGCGTGGAGCAAATTCGTGGGAGATTTGGCTGGGTAAATATGGTGCCACCAACACGGATGACTTGAAGATTCGAGACTCTCTTCCTATGATTGTTGCAGTTAGTCTACTAGCTAATCGGATATAAACTTGTTATCATAGGCCTTAGTTGTTTATTAATTCTTTTGATACATAAAAAAAATAAAATAAGTTTTTTTGTCCTTACAAAATTATTGTGTGTTTTAGTCCATATTTTTTCGGAAATTACATTTTTAAGTCTTTAATGTTTGATTCTATACTTTATTATGAACTAAACTACCACGATTTCATCATAAAATTGTTCGTTAACAAAAGTTTGAAATTTCAATTCTTTCTAAATCACTATAATACACGGTATAATCTAGAGGTTTAATTATAAGTTTATAACGACGGGCTAGAAAACGAAAATTTTGAAACATAGGGATTAAAACACAATAAATAATTTTGTCGGGATTAATACTCGTGAATTAATTAGAAGGTCCTATAAAAAAGACTAAAAATAGTATTAAAATTACTCTTTTTAAAGTGACAATTTTTTTTTTCAAAATTACGATAATTAAAAAAGAATAGAGCGAGTATTATAATTAATTATTTTAAGAAGTATTCTAAAGTAGTTTTAGCAAAATAAGTAGAAATTAAATTATTTTTTGTTTTTTATTATTTTTTAAAGCATAAATTTGCATCTTAAATTTTTTTAAAAATATTTATTTTAAGAAATAAGTAATAACAAACAAACTATTTATCCCCAATCAATTGAGAGGTGGTATGTTTGATGCCATTTGTTCATTGATCGAGGGGGATTGGAGGTTTTCAATTATGCATAATTTGCGTGGAGCAAATTCGTGGGAGATTTGGCTGGGTAAATATGGTGCCACCAACACGGATGACTTGAAGATTCGAGACTCTCTTCCTATGATTGTTGCAGTTAGTCTACTAGCTAATCGGATATAAACTTGTTATCATAGGCCTTAGTTGTTTATTAATTCTTTTGATACATAAAAAAAATAAAATAAGTTTTTTTGTCCTTACAAAATTATTGTGTGTTTTAGTCCATATTTTTTCGGAAATTACATTTTTAAGTCTTTAATGTTTGATTCTATACTTTATTATGAACTAAACTACCACGATTTCATCATAAAATTGTTCGTTAACAAAAGTTTGAAATTTCAATTCTTTCTAAATCACTATAATACACGGTATAATCTAGAGGTTTAATTATAAGTTTATAACGACGGGCTAGAAAACGAAAATTTTGAAACATAGGGATTAAAACACAATAAATAATTTTGTCGGGATTAATACTCGTGAATTAATTAGAAGGTCCTATAAAAAAGACTAAAAATAGTATTAAAATTGACACACATAAGACGATCAAATTGTGATGAGAAAATCAATAGAAGCCTAAGTAATATCCCAATTAACAAAAGAAAAAAAAGATTACATCATAACTATTAAAAAATAAATTGATATAAATAGGTTTTACTAATAAAATTTTCATATCTTATTAAATATAAAAGACCTCAATTCTCAAATAATACAAAAGACCTCAATTCTCATATCTTATTAAATAGATCACACTATTTATGTACTAGCAAAAACGCTTAAATCCAAAAATATAATCTATTTTTTAAAAATTCGCTGCCAAAACTAATAAAAATAAATGATTATTTCTTTAAAATAAATTATACCAAACACACTAAATATATGATATTGCCAAAAGAATGCTGAGAAAGCTGATTACACCCTACATGTGCAATACGAATAGAGGTCATCTACCTTCATCAAAAGAAGAGGTAGAAATAGAATTTCTAGAAAAATCCTCTGCAAAACTACTATTAGCATTAGTATTATTGGTGAAAGCAGAAGTGGTGGTTGTGGTCCAACGTCCGACGCGACCTTGAATTCCAGGTTTACCGGGTCGAGGCAATGTGAAAGAGTCACTTGAGAGCATGAGATGAACAGAATTCATGTCTGGTCTCTCATTTAAACTTGCTTGACAGCACAACAAACCTAGCTGAATACACATTGCTGCTTCATCACCATTGTATTTACCAAGGGTTGGATCAATTAAATCCATAATCTTCCCTCCTTGATATAGCATCCATGCCTACAAAGTCAGTTGAAAAGAAAAAATTAAAAATTATGGAAGAAATGGTCGCATATTATGCTTAATGATCGGCATTTTTTGGTTTGATATCCATGATAATTCCCTTTGAGGCTTTGACCACAAAAATGCATATTTAGTTCAACTTATTTTGGAGAAATAGTTGTTGTACTAAGTCTTCTGAGAGATTATTTCCGCAGAAGAAAAACACGTGTAGATTATTTCCGCAGAAAAAAAAGTGTTTTAGCATATCAAGTAAATAAATAGGGATCCATTGTACATATCACTCCATATAATGCAGGTTTCATTGTCCAGTTTACATGAAGCAAGATGCTTTCTGGTGTAATCTAAATGCAAAAACTTTACTCTGTTCATCTGCAAAAGCATTCTCATTCATAACTGCAGATGGGCAATAACATAGGATCTTGCACTCTTACTACATGTTCCAAGAGAAATCATCATCATGAAGACAACCGTTTCCTTGGCAAATGTAGGCAAATAACAATATTGGCTTTTTCAAGAAAACGAGTATGAACGATCCCTAGCATACGTGTTTCATCTATACCCCGAATCCCTTTGACTATTTTACTTGTTTACTGGCAAAATTTTGGGAAATTAATTTAAACATAAGGGGGGCCTAGTGCAAGATCCACCATTATGGGGTAGAGGTAGGAGGGTAAGATGTATGCAACCTTAGCCTTGCGGCTGCGAAGGCTATTTTGCAACTTGAACCTATAACCACCAGGTTGCAGTGTTGCACCAAAGTTCACACAGTTAAACAGCTATATGGCTATACATTGAAACCAAGATAAGAATTTGCAGAAGCAAATCTGTCAACAGAATTTATTCAGAAACACATCCGAGACTTCAAGGCTCAAGCACTAACATTAACATATTAACATGACTTGACACATCAATTTTCCATCTTATTTGACAATACTTAGAAAATATGCTTTTTATTTTTGTAAACGAAAGCATGAATATTAATGCAGTAGATCATTAATCTATAACAAGAATATCAGTTCATGGGAATAATTGATATGGTTCTGATATGATCAACTTACATAGCTCAAGAGATCTGCCTTTTCTGAACTGAGCTGCACGTCGTGGTTTTTTCTCCCACTAACTATTTCCAACACCAGGACTCCATAACTGAAAACATCTGTCTTCACAGACAGATATCCGCGCAACGCATATTCAGGGGCCATATAACCACTACATTCATCAAACAAAAAAAAAACATAAGGATGCCTACATCTGATTATCTGAATAACAAACAAGAAGAAACCGAAGAATCTACTCACTGTGTACCGGAAATCCTAAAAGTCTGCACGTGTGTGTCCTCCTCAGGAAACAGCCTTGCCAAGCCAAAGTCTGAAATCTTTGGATTTAAATTCTCATCCAGCAATATATTACTAGCTTTAATGTCTCTATGAATAATTCTCTGTGGTGCCTCTTCATGCAGATAGAGAAGTCCTCTTGCAACGCCTGTAATTATTCTAAATCGCATTGTCCAGTCCAAAGATGAAGACCTCCTTTTATCTGTGAAAATTGTCATTACTGTTGTCAATCACTGCCCACAAAAGCCAGAAAAACCAAAGAGACAAAAGGTAGAGACATCTTTACCCAGGTCTCCTAGAAGGATCGAAATCACCTGTACCAATTTCCTGTCTCTGTGTCCTCAACTTAAAAAACAACACATAATTAAAAAGTGATATTCTCTTTCCAGGTAGTTAATTCTTTTGCAGACATATCAATTTCTTATTTGCATGAACACAGAATGAGATAAAATTTGGAACAGATGATTTCAATCCTTAAGTAAAAACTAAAAAGTGTTAGTGAATAGTGAATACCAAACAGAAAGTGATCAAGGCTTTTGTTTGGCAGATACTCATAAACAAGCATTTTTTCAGGTCCTTCTGCACAACAACCAAACAATATAACTAAGTTCTTGTGCTGAATTCTCAGTAATAGCTTGACTTCATTGGTGAATTCTTTAACTCCTTGTCTAGATTCCAATGACAGCTTCTTAACCGCAACTTCTTGACCATTTGGCATCAATCCCTACAGCAAAAGCATGCACAATTCAATCAAAATTTTGCTTCAGGACAGTGAACAAATCAACCAATAGCGTACCACCAAAACATTTTCACCGGTTAATTACGAATCTGTTCTTAACAATATTATACTTTACTGATATCTTAATTAAAACAAATTATCGTCATATTAACATGGAAATGAAAAACGGATTATTATTATTTTGTCTAAATTTAGGTACCTTGAAGACGGGACCAAAGCCACCATGACCTAGCTGGTTGAGATCGGAGAAAAAGTTGGTGGCTAGTTGGAGAGTGTGGAGGTCGAAGATAAGGTCCCAGGAGTCGCCGGGATCGTTGGGATCGTCGTCGTCGCCGCCATCGGAGGCTGCGCCACGACTCAGGCGCTTCGCCAAGCAGGGGCAGCAGAACATTGAAAGGAACCTCATGGAAACGACGTCGTTTAGCGGAGTGAAAAAAACGCGGGACGAACAGAATACAGTTGACTTATGCTGTAGAGTCATAAAAATTACGCTGCTCCTCCTTCTCCATGTTCAAAATTACGATATTAGGCTCTGACTTCAATTTTCATGTTCAATTCAATTCAACAACCAGTACTCTGTTATCTGTTTCTTATATTATATATACTCCTATTTTTTATTTTATTTTTTGCCAATATATATATACTCCTATTATTTTAAGTTAATTGAAGCTTATAATTTAAACTAAAAAAGTTTAGAATCTCAATTAGGTGGAGTATACCTGTCTTTGAAAATTTAGTAAACGCCTAATGAGGAAATTAAATTATTGGTCAAATAGTATATTTTAATATGTATTTTTAGAGTCAAATAATCTTTTTCTTATATAGTCAGTAATTAAGAGCATTTTGTTTTTTCTGCTTTTGGAAATTGAACATTCATTCTTTTTTCATTTTTTTTTCAACTACAAGCATTTAATGTATTTGTACCCCATCAGGACTAGAATTCAAATTCAAGTAATATATGTAGTTATATTATATATTCTTGACTTGAAATCAAGATAATTGATTAAGTTAAAACAACATTATATTAGTTGATCCATGCACTCAATTATGTCCCTTATATTTTGATAAATAGGAAGTATATATATGTTGATAATTGTATTAATTAATTCTAAATATAAAGTTAGGGATAAATTATCCATTCTCAAAACTTATAATTCAGAATGACATTGATTTTAATTTCTGCTATTTTTATTTTGATTTATTCAGTTAACATTAGATATAAATAATATCTATAAATGTTGTCAATGAGTGTAAGTATAAGCGGTAAGAAATAGGTTCTTAAAAAAAAAACTGTAAGAAAAGGAGATTCATTTAACTTACTTATGAGTTTAATTTGATTTTTCTTAGAGTTACTGAAGTTTTTTTCCGTAGTTATTTTTCTTTGTGGAGATCTCTTGGTTTAAGGACTAGTTCAGCGGTGAATAATTATATTTGGATAAGATTTCTTAAGATTTATACTTGTACAGTTATCTTTTAGGTTAAGCTTCTATTGTAGTGACATGTCATTAACGCTCTACCAGATAGTGTTTGAGGTGCCTTCTTCTTCCTACCCTTTTCTATATAAAAAACATCTATAAATTTATGAATCTAGACACACATATATATATATAATTTTTCTTCTCTCGTTTCATATGAGAAAAAATTATTTTTTTATTTAGCATTTGACTGAAATAAAATAAAATAAAATCCAAATTGACTTCTTAAAATATATTTATATTTTACCAGTAACAAAAAAATATTTTATTTGTTGAATTAATTTTAACAATATTTTAAACTTACCATTTTTATATTGTTTTATATTCATAAGTTCTCTCAAAATACTTCAATGTGTATAACATTTAGGAAGAGTTATGGCTCAAACTTTATAAAAAACAATAGTATGCTGTATGTCCAAAAAATTAATTTTCAACCGTATCCTAATTGAGTAACAGAGTATCTCAGAAAAAAAATAATACCAGGCAATAATATTTTCTACGATTGTGAATTCTTACAAAGCGTGTGGTATTAAAAATGTTTATTTTATTTTTAGAATACTCACTTAAAATCATAATTTACTTATTTTTTATAGGAAGTTAAAGTAATTTTTTCAAAAATATTTTTATATTTTTATTTTAAAAAATGAGTAACACTTACTCAAAAAATATATATTTAAAAGAATAGCTAAAATACATTCTTATACCAAAGACTCCTAATGAAAATAATAACCTTGATCAAGTCAAACAAGTCTCGGACAATATTTGGATCTTGCCATTTGGGAGTCAATTGTCCTAGTCTCTTTCAATAATGCATGCATTTTATAATTTTATAAAAAAATTCTGTTCACACAATTATTATTTATGTTATGAATAAGTTATAAAATGGATGTCCACCTTCAAGTTCACCAAGGGATCCTATGCTACAAAGGGATCCTAAGCATTCCTTATAACTCCTAATGTTATTACCCATTATGTGTATTGATTCCTCATTATGTGTATTGTCTCCTAAGGTGTGTGATACATGCCTATAAATAGGACTCTATTGTAATGATGAAATATAATGAACAATATTCTCTCTTCCTCTCTACTTTTGTCTTCTCTTTACTTTATTTTATATTCTTTTTAGTTTGTGTTAGTTCACAACATAGTTCACAACACGTTATCACCACGAAAGCTCTGGTGAAAAGGTATGTTGGGATCTAGAGTAAGAACGGCTTAACTTCTAAACTTTTAATTTCTAGAATCTAACCTTAACTCTCTTTTCCTTCTCAAGCCGGTCCTGACTAGTCTACCGCGCTCCGGTTTTTCTTTTTACTTCTACTTTTTGTCTCTAACATTTATATTCTAGCAAATTTGTTTTATGTTTCTAACTATTTAAAATATGCTATACTTGTCTCCGAACTGGCCGTTAGAATTGCCTCAGTGGAAGACTAATAAAATTGAATGGTAAATTTATGATTAGTTGCTGAATATTTAAATATGTTATTCCAATTATATTTATGTTTGGTTTATTATTCAAATTCTAAATTCTATTAAATGATATTATTTCAATTATTCCATTTAAAATATATTTTGGTTATGAATTTCTTTCAATACTAATTAAAAGTGAAAATATCACTATCGTATTTAATATTTGAAGAATATATGTTATATATTCATAATAATTTTCTAAACTTGTTTTTTTTTTTTAATACTCAGAATGTCGAATCTTACCAATCTTGAGTTTGTGGCACTTGGCATCTCTGGAAAGAATTATTTGTCATGGATACTAGATGCAGAAATTCATCTAGATGCAAAAGGTCTTGGTGACACAATCAAAGAAGGAAACAAAACATCTAGTCAAGATAAAGCTAAAGGCATGATCTTCCTTCGTCACCACCTCCATGAAGGACTTAAAAATGAGTACCTTACTGTGAAAGATCCTTCGGTTTTTTGGAAAAATTTGAAGGAAATGTATGACCACCAAAAGATCGTAATTTTTCCAACAGCTCAATATGAATGGATGCACTTACGCTTACAAGATTTTAAGAATGTAAGCGATTATAACTCTGCACTATTTAGAATCACTTCTAAATTGCAATTATGCGGAGAAACGGTCACAGAAAGTGATATGTTAGAGAAGACATTCTCTACTTTTCATGCATCTAATGTGCTCTTGCAGCAACAATATCGTGAAAAAGGTTTTAAAAAATATTCTGAATTAATTTCTTGCCTTCTTGTTGCTGAACAAAATAATGAGCTATTGATGAAAAATCATGAGTCTCGTCCAACTGGAACTGCTCCATTCCCAGAAGTGAATGTTGCATCACATGACCAAGGACAAAATAATGGTCGTGGTCGCGGCCGAAATAATGGTCGTGGACGTGGACGTGGGCGTAGTTATGGTCGTGGTAATAATTCTAAATTTTCCCACCAGAAGTGGAAAAATAGTGGAATGAATGAAAAGGCAAAGGGTGTGAAAAGCGAGCATACAAAAAATGTTTGTCATCGTTGTGGTAGCCAAGGCCATTGAGCTCGTCTTTGCCGTACACCAAAGCATCTTATTGATCTATACCAAGAGTCCCTTAAAAATAAAGGGAAAGGAATAGAGACTAATTTTGCTGGTATAGATGATGATGATTTTGATGATGATCAAATGGATGTTACTCACTTGGAAATTGGTGATTTCTTTGCTCATCCAGAAGGAAAAATTGACCACCTTATTGGAGATGGAAGTGTCCAAAAATAAAATGCTTTTATTTTCATGTTAGTGAATTTTTATGTATTTCCAGTTTTTTTTTTAAAATTTTTCTTTGATGTATTTCTCAATTTCTATGGAAGCAATAAAAATTTTGGGTTTTAATTTCAGCTTATTATTTATTGTTATTTTTAGTTGTGTTCACTCGTTAATTCAATCTTATTTTATTTTATGAAGAATGAGTGACCGCATCCATAATGGAGATATATGTCTCGCAGACAGCGCAACAACGCATACTATTCTTAAAAATAAGAAGTATTTTTATAATTTAATGATGCAAGACGCCAATGTTAGTACTATATCTGGTAGTGCAAATATAATTGAAGGCTCTGGAAGAGCTAATATTTTGTTACCTGGAGGAACAAAATTGCACATTGAGAGTGCCTTATATTCTCCAAAGTCTCAAAGAAATCTATTGAGTTTTAAGGATATTCGCAAAAATGGATATCATATTGAGACAACAAATGAAGGAAATATTGAGTGTCTTTACATCACTCAGAACATTTCAAATAAGAAATGTATATTGAAAAAATTACCTTCATTTTCCTCCGGTTTTTACTACACAAAAATTAGTACAATAGAAACAAATGCTATAGTAAACCAGAAGTTTACGGAAAAAAGTGCATTTGTTACTTGGCATGAACGATTAGGCCATCCTGGATCAATTATGATGCGAAAAATAATTAAAAACTCTTGTGGGCACAATTTGAAGAGCCAGCAGATTCTTCAATCGAATAATTTCCTATGTGCTGCTTGTTCTCAAGGAAAATTAATTATTCGACCATCACCTACAAAAATTGGAAGTGAATCTCTCAATTTTTTAGAACGCGTTCAAGGTGATATTTGTGGACCTATACATCCATCATGTGGACCATTTAGATACTTTTTGGTTTTGATTGATGCGTCAACTAGATGGTCACATGTTTGCTTATTGTCCACTCGCAACCAGGCGTTTGCGAGATTACTAGCTCAACTAATTCGTTTGAGAGCACATTTTTCTTATTATCCAATTAAGAAAATTCGCCTTGATAATGCTGGTGAATTTACATCTCAAGCTTTCAATGACTATTGTATGTCAATTGGAATTGATGTTGAACATCCCGTAGCACATGTTCATACTCAAAATGGGCTTGCAGAATCATTCATCAAGCGTCTAAAATTAATTGCAAGACTATTGCTAATGAGATCAAAACTTCCCATTTCTGCTTGGGGACATGCAATCTTGCATGCAGCAGCACTTGTTCGCATCAGGCCTATAAGTTATCATGAGTACTCCCCTTTACAATTGGTTTTTGGTCAGGAACCAAATATTTCCCATCTAAGAATATTTGGAAGTGCGGTATATGTTCCAATTGCTCCACCACAACGCACAAAGATGGGTCCTCAAAGGAGGTTGGGAATATATATTGGCTATGAATCTCCGTCCATAATAAAATATCTTGAGCCATTGACGGGAGATTTATTCACAGCTCGTTTTGCTGATTGCCATTTTGATGAATCTGTTTTCCCAACATTAGGGGGAGAAACTAAGCAGTTGGATAAAAAGATAAGTTGGCATGAATTATCTTTATCTCATCTTGATCCTCGTACAAAACAATGTGAACTAGAAGTTCAAAAGATAATTCATTTGCAAAGTTTGGCTAACAAATTACCAAATGCATTTACTGACCCAAAAGGAGTAACTAAATCATATGTGCCAGCTGCTAATACTCCAATAAAAATTGATGTCCCTGTTGGACAATCTAAAGTTGCAAATGAGTCTGAAGCCAAAATGAAACGTGGTAGACCTATTGGTTCCAAAGATAAAAATCCTCGGAAAAGAAAAAGAAATAAGAAAGAAGATGGTCGAATTGAGGACATAGAGGTTCCTGAAGAATCCTCGGACATAATTGATATTTCAATTTCAAAAGAAACTCAGGTACCTGAAATTATTGAAAATACTGAGATCTCAATAAATTATGTCATGGATGGAATACAATGGAATCGACATGAAATTGAAGTCGATGATATTTTTGCATTTAAAATAGCGCTTGAATCAATAAATGATGATGAGGATCAAGAACCGAAATCTGTTAAAGAATGTGCACAAAGAAATGATTGGCCAAAGTGGAAAGATGCCATGAAAGCAGAACTGAACTCGCTTGAAAAATGCGAAGTTTTTGGTCCCGTGGTACGCACACCCAAAGGCGTAAAGCCGGTTGGATACAAATGGGTTTTTGTGCGGAAAAGGAATGAAAAAGGTGAAATTGTGAGATCCAAAGCACGACTTGTTGCTCAAGGTTTTTCACAAAGACCTGGTATTGATTTTGAGCAAACATACTCGCCTGTGGTGGATGCAACTACTTTTCGGTACTTAATCAGTTTAGCAGTACGCGAAAAGCTTGATTTACGCCTAATGGATGTTGTTACGGCATATTTGTATGACTCACTTGAAAATGATATTTATATGAAACTCCCTGAAGGATTTCATTTGCCTGAAGCATATAAGTCAAGTTCTCGAGAGAATTATTCAATTAAATTGAATAAATCTCTTTATGGACTAAAGCAATCTGGACGTATGTGGTATAATCGCCTTAATCAATATCTATTGAAGAAAGGATATAAGAATGACCCAGTTTGTCCATGTATTTTGATAAAAAGATCTGGCAAAGAATTTGTCATAATTGCTGTATATGTTGATGATATAAATATTATTGGGACTCCTGTTTCAAAAGTTGTAAATTGCTTAAAGGATGAATTTGAGATAAAGGATTTGGGAAAGACAAAGTTTTGTCTTGGATTACAGCTTGAATATTTGAATGATGGAATTTTAATGCATCAAAAGGCTTATACAGCAAAGGTATTAAAACGGTTTTATATGGACAAATCACATCCATTGAGCACCCCAATGGTTGTAAGGTCACTTGATATGAACAAAGATCCTTTTAGACCTCGAGAAAATGATGAAGAACTACTTGGTCCTGAAGTACCTTATCTTAGTGCAATTGGGGCGCTAATGTACCTTGCTAGTCATACTTGACCTGATATAGCATTTGCTGTTAATTTACTAGCAAGATATAGTTCTTGTCCTACAAGAAGGCATTGGAATGGTGTTAAGCACATACTTCGCTACCTTAAAGGTACAATGAATATGGACTTATTTTTCTCGAATAAATCTAAGTCGGACTTAATTGGCTATGCAGATGCTGGATATAAGTCTGACCCTCATCAAAGTCGTTCACAGACAGGATACTTGTTTACACATGGTGGTACAGCCATTTCATGGCGATCCACGAAACAAACTGAAGGATCCACATCTTCCAATCATGCGGAACTTATAGCATTACATGAAGCGAGTCGAGAATGTGTTTGGTTGAGATCTGTGATTTAACATGTGCAAGACACTTGTGGTTTGTCTTCCGGAATATTGACTCCAACGATCTTATACGAAGATAATGCTGCATGTATTTCCCAGATGAAAGAAGGTTATATCAAGAGAGATAGAACAAAACACATTTCACCAAAATTCTTTTATTCTCATGATCTTATAAAGGATGATGAAATAAAGGTTGAGAAAATTCGCTCATGTGACAACTTGGCAGACCTCTTTACAAAGTCGTTGCCAACTAAAGTTTTTGAACCACTAGTAAGAAAGATTGGACTTCGTTGTCTTAGAAACGAAGGTCTAAATGAGGGGGAGAAATAAATATTGACTGTACTCTTTTTCCCTTCGCTAAGGTTTTTATCCCATTGGGTTTTTCCTTGCAAGGTTTTTAATGAGACAGTATCTGATGACATTTTAAAAGAATGATGTACTCTTTTCCTTCACTAAGGTTTTTCCCACTGGGTTTTTCTTAGTAAGGTTTTAACGAGACACATTCTAAAGTCATGGACATCCAAGGGGGAGTATTATGAATAAGTTATAAAATGGATGTCCACCTTCAAGTTCACCAAGGGATCCTATGCTACAAAGGGATCCTAAGCATTTCTTATAACTCCTAATGTTATTACCCATTATGTGTATTGACTCCTCATTATGTGTATTGTCTCCTAAGGTGTGTGATACATGTCTATAAATAGGACTCTATTGTAATGATGAAATATAATGAACAATATTCTCTCTTCCTCTTTACTTTTGTCTTTTCTTTACTTTATTTTATATTCTCTTTAGTTTGTGTTAGTTCACAACATAGTTCACAACAATTTATATTTTATAATTTTTAATTTTTAATTGATTGTACTAAAAATTATTTCTTTAGTATTATTACCTGTAATTATAAAATATGAATAATAATTATTTTTTAATTATTATTATTATTCATTTTAAAAGCAAAGTCAATCTAATAAAGTCTCAATCACATCACGCATTCATATAGTAACCCTAAAATTTAAAAACTCTCTTTTTATAAGGCTGTAGTTACTATTCAAACATATAACTTATAATTTCATTCAACTGAAAATTCTTTTAGTTAAATAAAGTTATAATTGTGTGCGTGAATAGTAATTATAGGAGAATTATCAGTCAATAAAATTATAACTATTAAACTATATATGAATATGCAATTTGAAATTTCTAAATTCATTGTCTCCATCCATACATCTTTTCAGAACTTTCTATAAGAACGTTGAGAATGTAAACATGCAGCAACCAATCCCCAAATTTAACGTCTAGCATAATTTCAACTAAGACCATTATTTTGTACACTATTTCCTTGTCATTAAGTAATGTACACAGTTTTGTGATAGAAAATTGGTGCAAAAATTCAAAACATTACCTCATTTGACATGTCATGTATATTTAGATTATGTCATATTTTTTAGGTTAAATTATATTTTTGATTTTGTTTCAGTTGAATTTGTTTTTTTATATTTTAATTTATTTTAATTTTTTATATTATATTTTGTGACTCACTACAAGAAATTTGCAGATTTGCGACAGAATAATCGCTCGATAATTCGTCGCTAAACTGATTGGCGAGGGATTTTTGACGAATTAGCGAGGGAATATTTCGTCGCGTATTTTTGGTCGCTAATCAATTATAGAAGTCATTCCCTTGCTAATCAATAGCTAAATTAATTTAGCGAAGGAATGTTTCGTCGCAATTCTCTCACAAATCTTTATTACTATGTGTCTATTATTTCCTTCGCTAATTCACAACGACAATTTTTTTGTTGCCAATCCGTCGCTAAATATCCCTCACCAATTCATCGCAATTCCATCTAGGGATAGCAAAAAAATCCGGACCCGTGGGTATCCGCGGGTATTACCCGCGACGGGTTTGTGTTCGGGTTTCATGCAGATGCCCGCGAGTTTGGTAAATGGGTTTTTGTAAAATCCGCAAATAAGCGGGAGCGAGTACGGGTTTTGTAGTATCCGTGCATGCGGATACCCGCACCCGTCAAATATAAATAAAATTACACAAATATTCTTATATATCTCTAGTGGCTATTGAAGTTTATTTTAATTTGTATGAATTAATTTGAAGTTTATTATAATTTAGATGAATTTTATTTTTATAATTCTACAAATTTTAAGATATATATATTTTTGATGAAATTTTTAACCTTAAATTTTAAATTTTTTTACTGTGTTTTTTAATTTTTCCTTTATTTTTTTCTAGATTCGCGGGTATAGATACCCGTAGATATCCACAGATATTAATTAGAATCCGTAGGTATTGCCTTAACGGATACTTGACGGATTTTTTACGGGTGCGAATTTAACGGATTTTCGCGATTGTGGGTTGCGAGTAACCACTACCAACGCCCACCCGCACCCGTTGCCATTACTAATTCCATCACAACTTTGCTAGACTTTTTCCCCTCCCTAGTTTATTACCATTCTGTCGCAATTGAGCCGGACAATACCCAACCCCCATTCACAACCCATCTATAGTTACGAGAATCATTATTTCCATATAAAAAATTATCGCCGATTCCAACTCTTGGTATGCAACTAATACTTATAAGTATTATAAAATATAGTAATTTATTTAAACTAAATCTTGAAAGTTCACATTAAGTTTTTACTAAACATATCAAAACTAAATACTTTACACAAATCCTACTTCTTTCTAAGACAAAAACATCATTTTATCGGTTTAAGGTATCATCGTGACAATCTCCTCATCCAGTCTTGCCAAAGCCAATCACAATGCGTACAGATCCATTGTATGCGATCAATTAAAAGATAACCTAAAAAAAAAAAAAAAATGATAAGTGTATAGCCTGACTTTAGAAATCCAGTAATAATCGAAGTTAAAAGTGACAAAAAGTACTTCAATATCCTAAAGATATGCTCCAATGCTCAAAGTTAGTGATTAGTTATGTACAATATTAACTAGCATGCAAGTCCAATAAAATTAACAGCATTTACAAAGCAAAGGCATCAAATTTAAAATTTGAAACCTCTTACAATTTAGATTTGGGCTTAACTCAGTCTCAAAAGCTAGCTTGTAAGAGGATTACTACACCCTTATAAACTCAACAATAACCATATTATTTGCCGATGTGAGACTTCTAACACACCCCCTCACGTTTGACCCAACAATATGGGACTAACAAACACCCAACAACATGGGGCTCAACAAACAGATTTAGGATAAACTCTGATACTATCTTACAATTTGGATTTGGGCCTAACTCACTCCCAAAAGCTAGCTTGTTGGAGGAGGATTGCCACACTCTTATAAACTGAATAATAGTCATATCACTAACTCTAACTGACGTGGAACTTCTAACAAAAACCCAATAACACTTGCACAAGAAACTACCAAGTTTGATATCCTACATGTGGTGGGCGGTCTTTATATCCAGAGTTAGTATAAAAGACTATATATCAAGAGAATTTGAGTTCAATGACTAGTCTTACACAAGAAAGTTAAAATAAAGAAAACAAAGAAAGGTTGATGAACACAAAAAAATCATGTATCCTAAGCCAAAAATAACAGACAATTTTAAAAGTCTATATGGTTACTCCTTTACAAACATTTTTCAACTGCATCCTGCAACAGAATTTGTAAGCAACAACCTTACTAAATATTAACCAACAAACAAGATGATGGAATAAAAATATAAATAGAATTAGGAAAAGGTAGCAGTACAATTAGGACTACTAACATGCAGTTTCTAAGCAAAATTTTGAAAGTTTTGAAGTACCACATTGTTTTCTGATTGATAACCAACAACTCTTGAAGCAACTTTTCAATGCCTGAAATTAAATGCCAACAGCATAAACAAGAATATGACACACCAAAGCAAAAAGTATGGGATCCATCTCAAATATGAAAAAAGAACATTGAATTTAGCATGTGAAAATCCACCAATTGATAAAGGTCACCTCGTTGATGTTTAGTCAGAGGAAGATTTGTCCTTCATAAAATAAACAAAAATACTATTTCATAATGATTATGACTGCAAATTATAAGTTAATCATAAAAAAAAAAAATACTTTTAGTGTGAAGAAAATAAAACCTTCTAAGCTTCAACATAGAGTAGTCAATTTCAGCTATAGACGAAGATTAGAAAATTAACCAATATTCAAATAAATATGAGCTTAAAAATATACAAATAAATGAATAATAACCATAAGCAACTTATAATTTAACTTCATCACACTATGTAGTGTAAAGGTTTAATCCAAATCTAGCGAATTGTATAGTTGGAACCTAATTGCATATCAAGCTTCAAAATGATAGCAACAAGTCTCAAGAAGTAATTACAATGTGTAGAGGGATACTTACTTAGAGTTTAACTTCATCAAACTATTTAGTAAAAACACTATCAATTTATTTTATCATAACATTATCAACTTAATTAAACTCATGTTCAGAGATATTCTACTAGATAATTCTTAAGATGCTGTACACCTAGTCTAACTCTAACCACAAATAGAAAAATAAAATATAGATGTCCTAAACCCTAAAATCAATTTCAAAAAAATACATGAAAGAACTAAAGCAAGTGAAGCCTATGGAGTAGAGGGAGTGAAGAAGAAGAATGCATACTTTTGGGTGTGCAGTAGGACAACATCGCGAGACCAACAGAGGCGGAAGCAGGCAGACTAGAGAGTGGTGGACAGATTGTAGGAAAGGAAAACACGGTGTGTTAAGACTCACCCCTTCTCCGCCGTAACACACTAGCCACCGTTGCGCACACACAAACTCCACCTTAGTGAGCCACACACAGGTTCCACAAAACAGGTGCCAACTACGTAAGGTAAAACAAAGTGTATTATTATTCATGGATGATTATTTTAGAATTACATTTGTTTATATAGTTTCCCTAACTGTCATAACTGTTTTTCCAGAATAGGGACTAAACAACAATTATTTGAACAACTATTCTATTTTACAATTTCTGTTTCATTGCTAACTAGCCCTTATGAATACAACCTATAGCACGGTGTGACAGTAGAGGCCTCCTTCCCAAGCGCAAAAACAAACTGTCAGCGACAAGGACGAAGATATAGAAGCGAGCGGTGGTGGGTGCGGCGAATAGTGGCTCAAGGGCAGAGAGAACGGTGGTGGGCGGTTCATTTGTTTAGGGAAAGGAAGGTTCAACCTTTCAAGAAGGAGCTTTCCCCTTTTGTTGGTTCATAAGAAGCTTTCCACTTGTTTTTCACTTTCTGAGATCGAAATCTCTACGCTCTGAAGTCTAAAAGCACAATTGCTCACTGTTTTAATTTTAAAATGCAAAACTATGTCGTCTTGCTTGAATTTTTTTTTAAATAAAATACATTACAATTCTATTAAATAAGGTCTAAAAAATTAAATTAGTATAGAATAATCTTTTAAGAAAAATTATATTTAATTATAACATTAAATGAAATTATATTTTATACATATAATATCCCAATGTTATATTATATTATAATATTTAAATACTTTTATTATAAATTAAAATTCAAAATTTGATAATTAAATTCCAATAAAAAATTTATTTTTGTTTGATTTTGCGAGGGAATAGCAAGGAAAGTTCCCTCGTGGAGCATTTAAATTTATGATACTCCAATAGCGGCAAAATTGTGAGGAACCATTTTGCTAGCTAATTATAAAATTCCACTTTTCCCCATGTCAGTGAGGGATTAATAAGAAAAGTATTCGGTCGCAAAATTCTCTTGCAAATTTGTCGTTGATCTCTCACTGAGTTCCAACAAAACATTTTTCATGACATTTGTGACAGATTTTTTCTCCCTCGTTAATTCCTCGCTAGTTTCTCGCTAATTAACGACATATTTGCGATGGAAATTTTCGTCGCTAAATTCTGTCGTTAATCTTAGTGATTCATATTTATTTTGGATATCTTTAGTTTATTGTATTGTATTTTTTTTAATCATTTTAGAACATAAAGAGAATTTTAGAAAAAAATAAAAGAACGTAATGTATTAAACATAGAGAGAATGTAGCTTCGTGTGCATCAAGGAATTTTATTTTCAAACGAGTAATTTTGATTGCTAGGGTTAAAAATAATTTATCCCTTGTTATATATATCATTATGTACAGATCATTATTGTTGCTTTCATTTAGAGCAAACTTTGGGTTAAATGTTGTTGGGGTCCCCAAACGTTTACTTGGGGGCTGAAGGTTGGCGAATAAAGCATAACATGGAACTTTGAAGAGGGACGCGAAGTGGAAAAAGAAGGAAGAAAGGAAAAGGATGAGGAGCGAATGAGAGGCATGTTGCGTCCAAAGGTGAGCATGATACAACCTGACAAGATGAGATAAGAGAAATGCGTTAACTACTCGTTGAAAACATAACAAAGAAAAGTGTTATTCTTTAGCACAAAAAGGAAAAAGAGGTGGGTATAAGCAATTAATGATCACTCGGGTTACCTCGTAAAGATAGATGATGATGACACGAAGGGGAGGGGAAGCGCAAGGGGAAGAGGGATCATTGACATCTAAGCAAAGGAGTATATAAGGTGTAAAGAAATAGAAAAAAGGGCACCTCGGTAGTGAATATGAACCTGTACACATGTAATAATTAAATCCTTAATATGTTTCTCTTTTGTAACAAAAAAAAACTTAATATGTGATAGTTTAATTTTTTTTCTTTGAAAGGCTTAATTGATAAAAGTTTAAAACTTTGAATAAAAGATATGTTTACTTTGTATTCTCATTTTTTATTTTTATATGTAATTACAATACAAAACTATTATGTTATTTTTATTTTATTTTTTGTTTTTGGAAATTTATATAGCAAATGCTCTGTTTGGTAAAATTAGCTTATAACTTATAGCTTATGACTTAGGCTCTGTTTGGTAAAATTAGCTTATAGTTTATAGCTCATGGCATACCAAACACCTCCACTTGACAATAAGTTAGAAGCTATAAACTATAAGCTCCTAAATAAGCTATAAGCTAGTGTTACCAAATACACTCTTATAACTTATAGCTTGTGACTTATAGCTTATAGTTTATGAGTAAGTGGAGTTGTTTGGTAAAATTAGCTTATGACAAACTGAACTTATGTCAAAAGACCTAAAAGGACATAGTTATAATATATTAATGAAAAGTCCAATTAATTAGGAGTAATATATGTCATTATTCAAAAAGGATAATGATAGAATTGAAAATAATTATTGAAAGCTACTTTTGATAAGCTATAAACTGCTTCAAGTAGCTTTTCATAAGCTAGTTTTTATAAGCTATAAGCTAGTTGTCACAAAACACCTCTACTTATCCATAAATCATAAGTTATAAGCTCCTAATAAGCTATAAGCTAATTTTGCCAAACATACTCAAACATTGTAAGCAATGAAATAACTATATATAATTTGTTTTGAATGTTTTGTAAAACCTTTCTATTTTTCCCTTGCAAATCAAATACGTAAACACTATTCTCTCTGATTTTTTATGTTAGTCTCTTTAACTTTTTAATCATGTTCATTTGTTATTGTCACTTTGAGAAATTAATGAACATTTAATGCTATTTTTCTATTTTAACCCTTGAAATTAATACATGTTCTCACTCAACATTTATGTCACTAACTATAAACAAGAAGTAAAATAGGAATTTATGCAATAAATACTCATAAAATTGAAACATATAGGGTTTGTTTGATATTTGGTTTTGAAAATAATTTTCCGTTTTTAAAAAAGGAAAACTAAAAAACTTATTTGACAAACTATTTTTTAAAAACAATTTTCAAGAACAGTTTTTATTTTTTAGTATTTAAAAATTAAAAATTGAAAACATCTAAAACTTGTTTTCCTTTTCAATTTTTAGTTTTATGAATTTACATATAAATTTGTATTGAAAACTTCTTTCATTTTTTTTTAAAATCCGTTTTTGAAAACTGTTTTATAATACAACTTTTAAAAACTAAAAACAAAAACTTTTTCAAACAAACTCATAATCAATTTCTTAATTCTCATGCAATGCTTTAAATGACTAAAAAATGAAAAGAGTACTTTGTGATACCTGATTTTGTGATCTTTCACTACTTCCTCTTCATCCAAACAATTGCCAGATTCGATCCAAGGACTGTTTGGTTGGAAAAAATTTTCCAAACCAACTTGCCACTTAGGAAATCAGAAGCACATGTATCATTCATTGCATATTAAAAAAATACAGGGATGGTTAGCTATCCCTCCAATCATACCCTAGTTACTTAAATAAGATTTTAGTCTTTACAAAATTGATATTTTTTTTGTTTTAATCCTTATAACTTTTTTTTTTATTTTAATTCAACTTAATTCAAAATTTTTGTTTTTAACTCCCACAATTTTATTTCACAAAAATATAAATTTTTAATTCTTAGAATTACTAAATTTTGTTTTTAATTCTTGTAACTTAAACTTCTTATTTTGTTATTTGAAATTTCACATTTTTTTTTATTTTGGTCCCTGAAAAATGTGATAAAAATAAAAAAACTTAACATGAGAGACTAAAAATAAAAATTTTAAATTAAGTTGGACCAAAATAAAAAAATAAATTTTTTGTAGGAATATAAAACAAAAAATTGACAAATTTTACGGGGACTAAAATTAAAAGTTTTGAATTAAGTTAGACTAAAATAATTTTTTTTATAGAGACTAAAACGAAAAAATATCAATTTTGTAGGGACAAAAAATTTATTTAAGCCAATGTAGACTCCACAGTCCAAAAAAATTTAAGTTTGTTATTTACTTAAATGCTCAAAATGAAAAAAAGATAAAAATAAAAAGAGGCATTTTTTGGTAAATAAAAAATTAACTAAAAAATGAAAACAAATTGCAAAGAAAATGTTGGAAATAGCTGCTGCTGCTTCTTCTTCTTCTTCTTTTTTGTCTACTCATTCCTTCACAAAGAAATTGAAATGAAATAAGGTGAGAGATATATATTTCATAAAATTATTTATTAGTTTTTCGAATTTCAAACTTAATTATAAAGAAAGAAAATAATAGATAGTAACTAATATCACGTTTATTTTTACTTTGAAAAACTGCTATACTAGGAGTGACTCGTGCTATGCTCAGATAAAGAATGATAAGTATTGTATTTTTTAAAAGTTTATTAAAAAAAATTAATATGTCATTAAACTAATAAAGAGAATGTATACAAATAAAAAGAATTATAGATACTTTTTAAATAAAAAATTAGTTGATAATTAGTTTGAAATATTTGAATATTATATATATTTTTAAATTTTAAATTTATCTTTAATAATATATTTATGGACCTCATGATTTAAATATTAAAATGTCTTTCAAGAAGATATTATTATCTTTGTTGATAAAACATGTTGCTCTTCCTACAAATCTGATGTGTTATAATTGCTATATATCTGCGTCAAAATGGTTGTGGAGTATGCGGCCTTCAAGAGTCGATATTACATTACTTTTGAGATTGTGCAATGGTAGCTCGAGTTTGGAATGGTTTGGGAGTGCAATCATCGCACAACTTCTTTTAAATAAATGAAGTTAATTTACAACATATATTGTCAATGAGACTCATTGGCCTTTGGACAATATAGAAGGCTAGGAACGCTAAAGCCCTAGGAGAGAAAACTTTGTTAAAATTAAAGATAATATGTGATGCGGTTATTGTTTAGATGCTCATGCTAAGAAGCGGATGTGTTAACTTGAGAAAACCTATGAGGATGGTGGCTTGGTATGCACCGGAGAAAAGTGTGGTGAAGTTGAATGTGTATGGTTTTTTTTTTTTTGTATAATCAAAGAAATAGCATTAATAAGAATGTGTATGGTAGTGTCTTTGGGAATCCATGTCCTGCTAGTAGTTGCGTGCTTGCTTGTAATCATGAGGAAAATTAATTTGTGAGATTCTCGTGGTATATTGGTATTGTTACTCATATACAAGTTGAACTAATGACTCTCCATAGTTTGAAATTGGTTTAGAATAAAAATAGAGACAAGTTATACTAGGGAACTTATGACAAGGGATTGGAATATTGAGTTCGAACATATATTTTGAAAGACAAATAATTATGCTGATTTGCTAGCCAAACATTAAACATATATACGAGAGCTTTAACAATTTTTGTTTATATGATGATGATGATGATGATGATGATGATGATGATGATGATGATGATGATGATGATGATGATGATGATGATGATGATGATGATGATGATGATGATGATGATGATGATGTACTAACAAAATCAAAAGCTATATTTTTATTTTTAATAATTATAAAAAATTCATTAAACTGATTTCAACCCATAAATAAAATTGAAAGATTTAAAAAACAAAAAAAATAAAAAATTGAAAGGTTTTATCAGTCTTTGAGATTTTATCTCGGAATTTTGTTATCCCGACGCGGGAGCAGCCAAAAACCTGCGGTGCCATATTTACCCTCACAACAAACAAAAATTACTATCCGTCGTTTCGACGGGCGACGGCATTCACCCTAATCCCCTGAACCCGATCTGAGCCATCACTGATGTCCGATCCGAGTTGGCTCACCCACACCAGCGTCTTCCTCATCCCTCGCTTCGCACACTGTTGATGTTGTTGCGTTTCTAGGAGGAAGAAGAAGAAGAACGCGAAACGCTGCGTTCTGAGACTTAATAATAGTTATAATGAGGTCTTCTTCCGACACGATCAATATCGCTGCCAAAGCTCAGAAAATCGACGTCGATAATCGAATCTCTCTCCGCTTCTATTACCGGATCGCCGATAACATCCTCCGACAGGTTTTTTTTAATTATTTTTTTTAATTTTTTTTTTAATTTATTCAATTTAATTTAATTTATTTGATTAATAAACTGCTATTTGCTTGATTTCGGAATTCGTATGCTCTCAATACATATATTACATTATGTGTGTACTGTAAGAGGATGGGGGAGAGACAGAGAAAACTGTTTGTTACTCAGATATTGCATTTTCTACCTATGAGTAGCTTCTTACGAAGTACTCTGTAGTTTATATCATCAAATGCACTATTAGATTTGAATGAGTAAGTGTGAGTTTGGATTAACTGTGATTAGATTAGCTGTGATTAATTGTGAAAATTAGCTGTGAAAAAATCGATTGTCTGAGACATAATCAATTTTTGTTTGGATATATTTGCTGTCAGAATTGATTTTTAAGATAATTTTAAGTTGTGAAAAGCGATTTTGAAGCTTTTTGAAACAATGTCCAATTTTTAAGTGAATGATTCCTTTGTTAAAAAAATAATCAAAAGCTTTTGTAAGTGCAAAATACAACTATCCAACATACGTTAAAATTTTTTTAATCCAAACACACCCTAAGCATATTAGATAATATTCACAAATCGTATCAGTTGGAGCATGGAAAATAATTATCAAAATAAAGTGTTAGTAATTGCCATAAGACAGTAATAACATGAGACACTTAAATGTCAAAGTGATAAGAAGAAAGATGGGCGTGAAAGTCTCTATCTAATTTCTTCTTTAGTATTTTCTTTCATTCATGTTACCTTATGTGGCATAATGCTAATGATTAATTTATTGTTTATCTCAACATAGGTTGTGCTTCTACTGATAGTTGCTTGTACTGACTCCTATATTTCTTTTCCTGCTTTGTTAGCTTCTTACGAAGTACTCTGTAGTTTTTATCATCAAATGCACTGTTAGATTTGAATGAGTAAGCATATGAGATAATATTCACAAATCATATCAGTTGGAGCATGGAAAATAATTATCAAAATAAAGTGTTAGTAATTGCCATAAGACAGTAAACATGAGACACTTAAATGTCAAACTGATAAGAAGAAAGACAGGCATGAAAGTCTCTATCTAATTTCTTCTTTTGTATTTTCTTTCATTCATGTTACCTTATGTGGCATAATGCTAATGATTAATTTATTGTTTATCTCAACATAGGTTGTGCTTTATGCCTGGAATTCATTTGGTGTTGTTTTCTTCTTTTAAAGATACATACTGTTTGGTTTCTGTTCATGGCCTTCAGCTCCAACTTTTGATGTTGACATTGCAGGCTGATATCTTTCGTGCGGAGAAGAATATTATTGACCTATATGTCATGCTTCTGAGATTTTCTAGGTAAGAGAAGGTTGCCTCTATTTTATTAATTGACTCTTAATGTGTCTGTCTGTGGTTTTATGGTTTAAAACAGGTGGATAATGTATTTGTTACTTTATCATCAAACCCATTAAGAGTCGTTCCTGTTGTTTTATTTTAGTTTGGTATCTGAGACAATACCGAGTCACCGGGAATATAGATTATCTCCAAAAAGCAAAAAGGAATCATTGAGAAAGGTTAGCTTTAGACTCTCTTCTTCTAATGAAAAGTTGCCATTGAAAAATCCTCGATTTAATCTGTTTTCCTAGTTCTTGCTGTAGAAATTGTTAAACTCTTTGAACGAACTGGAGAAGTTGAAACCACTGGTCCAACAGAAGATCAATGAGATTAACAACAGACATGCTTACCAACCAAATGGGCGTGGAAAGTTCAATTCAAATAATTCAGTGGGGTTTTCTCCTGTGAAAAAACAAACTTCAGCTAGTTATGGGCCTTATGGCCAAGTAAAGGTAAAACTTGCCCGAAAATTTGCTTCGAAGTTGTTACTCATCTGTGATGGGATATGCTTAAAATTGTATGATCTGTTGGTTGAATGCATCTTTTCTATTGTTTTGCTCTCCTTGAAAGTAAGTTTTGCGTTCACGTTGTATATTTGATCAGGCAGTCAGGCCTACTGCAGGGGAGTTTGGCTACCAAGGATCACGAGGGCAACAGTTTTCTTATATCAGGCCTGTGGAAGAGCACGTGCGAAGAGTGTAAGTATTGTATTCAATATTCACATATACTTGACCTCCTTATGGTGATAGCTACTGCATAAATTATTACAGTTTCTTTCTTTACATGAATGAAGTTAAGTGACACTTCCATTCTTCTATCTTGGTTACCTTATATCTTATGAGAAAACCACTGTATTTGGAAGTAAATAATGCTGAATGGTCTTCCTTGTGCAATGTCTGTAGAGTGGCTATCAACTTTCGGAACTTTTTGTTGTAAGAATAACTCATTTGCATGTTTTGTTTATATCGCTGTGTCTGTGTAGCTTTTCATACAATTGTTGAATTAGTCAAGTGAGCAAGGATTAAACAGTTGAATCATTTCCTGGGTTATGCCAGCCAGTTGAAATACAATTTATCTCTGTATCCAATGGTGTAAAATATTGGGCTGTATAAGTGGATACACTATGAAAATTTGAGATCTCAGTGGATATGATTTTCCATTTCTGGAAAACATTTGAAAAATTATGTCAGTGAAAATTTCAACAAGTATAAATCTTCTCAAAAATGAAAATTTGGAAGCACATTTAAATCCTCAAGAACCAACAAGGTCCAATGGTATTTTGGGTTTAGAAAAGTGATTTTGGTATGTCTTGTTTTATCATTCACTTGATCTAGTAGCACTGGTTAGAAATTAAAAATTGTAGTTTGCCTTTGCCATCCTTTTGGAGCATTTCACAGACTAATTGTCCTGCTTTTTCTGGAAAAATATTGCTTTTATTAAGAGGTCTCTTTCATCGTTGTTTACTTTTAGGTCTCTAATTCTACCACCTCCGAAGGAGGAAACCCTCTCCAGACATTCTATCCTTGGCCCCAATGGGCTCAAGGGGCAATGGCAGCCACCTATCAGTGATAAAGGGGTATGCTGGTTAATAATATAATTGTATGCTTCAATTCTTTTGTATTCAAGATCATCCTGAAATTTCTCTCTGTATGTAGGTCAGGTATCCAACCAACATAGATCTGTCTCCAGTTGAAATACCAAGGTTGTTGTTTATTTTGAGTTTCTGCATTTCGTTTTTTTTTTCTGTTGTTGGTCCTCTAATTATTCTAAGAAAAAAGTGATATTGTATGTCACTCTTGCCTTTTTTAGTCGATGCAAGTTTATTCTGATTTGTATTTTAGAGGGTTTCATTGATTCATTGGGAGTTCAATATTTTAAAAATATTTTTGCTGTAGTATTAATTTAATATATTAATTAAATCCATCCTACGGGTTCTCTCTGAACATACAGCCTACAAAATTTCTTGGAAGATGAATCTCTGAAAAAACATGATAACAGCATTGCAGAGCAGAATAAATCAGATTTAGATTCGATTCTTACTCAGGGTGAGGACTCCCGGCCTCAGAATGCTCAGGAGCCTCCTTCTCTTATTTCTTTTGAAGCAACAGAAACCTCTGCTCAAATAGAAGTTATCAGACAGCCTTCTCCTCCACCTGTACTTGCTGAAGTACAAGATTTGGTCCCTGCAGTATCACCTCATGTTCATGAGGCAGGATGTAAGCCAGAGATTCCATCATCAGATAGTAGTGTTCATGCGGAGGCTCCTCTGCAGCTGCACATTGTGAGAGCCAATAACATTTTCTTATTTATCTTTTGATGTATTCTTCTGGAGTGGCGTAGTCATTACTAGTTAGCATTTAATTTCTTCTTCAGTTACGCAGGATTTCTAGAATATTAGATACTGAATAATGTTTGACTTAATTTCCTCTTTTTATATTTGTAGTCAACTTCTTTGATGGAAAACTTTATGAAGCTTGCCAAGTCAAATACAAACAAAAATTTAGAGACTTGTGGTGTCCTTGCAGGTTTGCTTGTAAGTGCTCTTCACAAAATTGAATTGAACATTAACTTAAAAACAGTAATTATCCCATTAAGCTGCAACCAAATATATATGTGTGTATATATATATATGAAAGATAAGTTTTGTTGTTTACGGGTACTGCCGAAATTATAACATTTTTCTTGGAACTTTTTCTCTATTGATTGTGTGTCTTTATGTATGAACTTGTTATATGCATGATATTTTTGTTTACTAGTCCCCATTGTCATTGGGCTACCCTACCTAAGCTTTTGTCTCTTGTGCCTTCAATACTGTACAGTTCAAATATGAGATGTTGATTATTATTTTGTAAAATGCACCTTATCTGCAGAAAAACAGAAAATTTTATATTACTGCTCTAATAATTCCAAAGCAGGAGTCAACATCAGATTCTGTAAGAATTCTTTCATTACAAATCTTTTGAGGAATATCCAATGCAGTTTTTTATTCTCCAAATGTTACACTCATTATTGTTCTTCCTGAGCAGTGTCAGACTACAAATGAAGAGGAAATTTTTGAAGTGCAGGATAAACGATCTCTTTTCCCCCTTGGGTGGATCCATGTGAGTTTTTAAATTTTGTTTTTTGAGGAAAATTGTTCAGGTTGTGAATTTTTTTTATTTCTATATCCTTACTTCAATGAATAGAGACGCAAATGATGTTAAAGAAGAATGAAATTTCTTATCGTGTGACTATAATTTCATTTGGCTTATTGTAAAATAGTGTTTATCTTAATTTTGTATTTGGTACTTTACTAGTCTTCCGTTGTCGTGAACCCTGAAATGTATTATTCTGAATTGCCAGACACATCCCACACAATCTTGTTTCATGTCATCAATTGATCTGCACACCCATTACTCCTATCAGGTGAGTTCATTAATTTTAATTAATTTTGAGTGGATGTTCATTGCTTCGTTTCTGGAGATGAACTTTGTTCCTTTTTTATTATTATCATTTTTTAAATGAGGAAATGCGAAAGAGGGAAACGAAGAACTACTGCTGATGGATATGTTTTATATGTTACTCATAAGTCATGGCTCTTATTTCTTATACTAATTACTAATTCATGGTATTGAATTATTGTAATTGGCCATCCTAGATAATAGATTCAGTTACTGATATTTATTTTCTGACCATACAGTTTAGAATATAGCTCATAATAGATAATAGACTATATGTGCAAAATCCTTTTTTTATTTTATTTATTTCACATTGTCTTTTTAATCAAACTCTTGCATATTGTTATTTTGGTAACATCTCTTTCTTCAGTTGTCTCTATTAAAAACGGAGCTATATACTGTCACAGCGCATGCACACAGATACACACATATTGCATTTTTTTATACTTATTCATTTCTAATGCAAATCATTGTCTCCTTAGATTATGCTGCCAGAAGCTGTAGCAATAGTCATGGCCCCGAGAGATAGTTCAAGGTAAGACCACATCTCAGATGTGTTTTGATGCATGGATGATATAGCAAAGTAACTTTTTAATAACAAAATTGATATTTAGAAACGTCATTCCTTATTAATATAGATAGGTAAATAAAACTTGGGAAGGAAGCGAAAGCCGTTTTAGAATAATGTGATGTGATTTATAGAACCCTAATTGAGTAAAACATCAATTTGGCCCACTAAAACATCAATTTGACCATTGATTAAATCTCGGTTTGTGTTTTCACTTCTCATTTCACTAAAATCTAAACTAAACACACATTTGTCACCAATTTGGTCCCTCAAAGATTTTTGTCATCAAATTAGTCTCTTAAAGATTTAAATATTACCAACTTAGTCTCTGAAAGATCTAAATACTACCAACTTAGTCTCTCAGAGATTAAATCCCTACCAAATTTATTCCTCAAATTGCACATAAAAAATTTGAGTGACCAATTTGGTGATAAAAATCTTTAAGGGGCCAAATTGGTGACAAATGAATTTTTGGAGGACCAAATCGATAATTTACTCAACTATAAATCTATCATATCAGTTAAAAATGCTTAGAAGTTCATGTTATAACAACATTTACTCTGAAAAATACATAAAAAATAGTAAATTGTAACTGTTTCGCCTTAACTTGGTCTACTCCTACGTCAGCATATTCACTATTGTATGCCTCACAAAAATGGAAATAGAAACATTCCCATATTTATATGTTAAGCAGGCATTCAAATTTATTATGTTCATTCATAATTCATAGTTAGTTGATTTTTTTTGAACCTGAATTGTATTGTTTGTTACCTGCCCTTCCCATGAGAAATTATCCCTACTTATTTGAAATCACATTCTTCAATTCACATGCACAGAAACCATGGCATTTTTCGGTTGACATCCCCTGGTGGAATGTCTGTTATTAAACAATGTCAGCAACGCGGCTTTCATCCACATGATCAGCCTCCAGATGGTGGTCCTATTTACAAGACCTGTACAGATGTCTACATGAACCCAGATTTAAAATTTGATGTCATTGATCTTAGGTGATTAACAGTTTTTCCCCTTTTCATTTTGTTCATATGTCATGTTTTCTCCTATATATAGGCTTTTACTTTTGCTATTAATTCAGCCCTGGCCATAAAGCATGTCCTGGTTGTGATTGTAAAGGAAGAAATCTTGCTCCTTTGTTTTTTTTTTGGTTTTGTTTTAAAGTTAGACTTATTTTTAACCGATGTGTGGTCATTTGTGTTGATGTTTAACTCTTTTACATTAAGTGATTAGATCAAATCCTCAACTTTCTGTTCTTTTATGGTTAGTATATAATATTTTTTTTGGTAGACAGGTTAGGATATAATTTTGATCCATTCATTCTGCTTATTTAGAATGTAATAAAGAAAAGTCTAATTACTACAATGATTAAACAGCGTTCAAGTTTATTCTGAAATTGGATTAAATTCAAACTTTTAAGATTATTAGCTTGAAGGATTATTGAGGTTTCAACTTCGATTTTGACTTGTAAGATTTATTTCTTCTCTTAATTATAGAATTTGATTATATAATTTTGATCCATTCATTCTGCTTATTTAGAATGTAATAAAGAAAAGTCTAACTACTACAATGATTAAACAGCGTTCAAGTTTATTCTGAAATTGGATTAAATTCAAACTTCTAAGGTTATTAGCTTGAAGGATTATTGAGGTTTCAACTTCGATTTTGACTTGTAAGATTTATTTCTTCTGTTAATTTTAGAATTTGATTTATTTTAGGGCTTTGTCAATACTTTTATTACAAATAAAAGTACTTTTGGAAAAAAAGTTAAGAATTTTTTAATTTTGTCAGATTTGTATTGAGATTTAAAATTACTACCTGGAAGTATTTTTTGGGTGGTATGTCTTTAGTGAAGTAGCTGGGAAACTAACATTTAGATTCGGGTAGTAGTTTGGTAAAGCTCTTCTCAAAATGCTGATTCTAAAATTCTAACTGATATATGTTTATTGTTTATTAAGGCTTAATTACTAAACTGTGAAGTACTATTTTTATCGGATCAATTTTTTTTTTAAACTGTTGTTTTTCTTAAAAGAATGTGGATCTAACAAAAACGTTAAATACAATTTATAAAAGTTGTAAATAAAAAATTATGTTTTGCATCCACCATTATGAAATCAAACTAAAAATTATGTAAAAAGTTTATGAGTATATTTAACAATGCAGTTAAAAGAAATCTTGAGCATGTCTAGCGAAGAAAAATAACATAGGCGTTGTAGCATTAATCGTTGATGATCTTTTCCTTAAAGAAGACCATTTGAGAAAATTTGCTGGCCATGTGTCATTCCCAATGTGTGCGATTTTTCAGATTTAGTTCTTTTTTAAGGTAAGTGAGTGTGTAAAATGATAAAGTAAAGATGAATTCACCATTCATTCAATATAAAGCAAAGTTACGAGATATTATAATTTAAATTATAATTTAAATCAATGGTTGATATACCATTACTTTTTCACTTTACACATATTCTCACTTAAAAGAAGCTAAATCCTAGTTTTTCTTATAGTAAAAAATCTTAAGCAAAAACTATTAGGAGTTCAAAGAGAATGAAAGAAAACTCTACATTAAATTCTCTGTTAATCAACTTAATTCAGAAGTGCTCATCGAATAAGCATTTATACAAGAACAAAAATGTAACTACTGTAATTGCAGAGAGGTAGTTATGAAACAGAAAATGTAACTACCGAATATAACTGACTAGTTATTATCTTTATCTCTAATACTCCCGTTGGAAGTGCGTTTTAGCACATCAGCTTGTAAAGGACGTGAACAATATAGAAATCTTAATGGTAACGGTTGGGTTCGTAGCTCTAAAGTCTTCAACTTCTCTTTGGTCTCGTCGATCTTGTTTCAGCGTCTCTCTTACATAGAAGTAGGTAAGACCGTGAAGTTGCCCTGAAAATAATTAAGAACAAATTTTTTCTTGATCATTTATTTCCTATATTTGTCACCTATTTTCGTATTAGTCTTTGTATCTAAAAAAATATTCTTTTTAATGCTGATATCTAAAAGATATTTCTTTTAATCTCTATGCATGTCAATTTTTTTCTTGATTGGTTCCAATCATCGACTTAGATGCTAACCGCATTAATTCTATCTTATGTCGTTGATGAAACATATGTGATGTTATTTTTTTAATTCTTTTATTTGTATTAACTATTTGTTTTAGTTCATATATGTACATATGTTTTTCGTTAGGGTTCTTATACATGATTTAATTTTTAGCTTTAGTCTCTATACATCAGTATTTGTTTAATTCAAAAAATTATTTTTAAAACGAAAATGTACAGCACTAAGAGAAGAATAATTTATAGAGGGACTAATATGACAAATAGAAACATATATATGAATTAAAAAGAAAGTTATGTTTTTTAGGTGTGGCTAAAACGAAAAATAAATAATAAGTGTAAGGATTAAATAATCAATTTAATTTTTTTTTGAAGTGCGTAATTAAGAATTAATTAACTTGCCTGAACTGTAATTTCTTATTAACCTACACCTGTATTCGAATTCACATTTCTAAACTTATAAAATTGAACACACATCTTCATAGAGGGACATTCAAAATATGATTAAATTTGGCTATTTGTGTAATGTGTCGTTTGTGATGGAGAAATATATTTAGGAAAATGAAATTAAGATGATATAATGGTAGTATCAACAATAATGAAGATGACGTTAGAGCTAGTTTTCACGCTACCAGTAAGTCGAATATTGAATTTATCTAATTTATTATGATGAAAATAAATTACATTTAAGCACCAGGGCTTAGCTATAGTGGTAACGGGTATACAATGAATAGGAATTAGCATGTATAAAATTTTAGGTTTAAATATTGATGTTTCAATTTAAATCAAAAGGCTCTCAAGACTTTTTTTTTTTTTAATATACTAAGGACATTCTCAATTAATAGTTGAACATAAATCTCTTTAAGATAAAAAAAAATCACTAAAATAAATACAATCTCTTACAATAAAATCTTTATGCATATGGCCACGGAAGAACTACCACTTGAGAGTATTGCTTTGATAAGCTATTTTTTAAAAAAAATAAAAATAAAAAATTTGATAAGCTATGTTCTTGACACATAAATAAGGCATCATAATGGGCACCACCACCTAGACAAATGAATTGATTATTATTATTATTATTTTATCAGCAGACAATTGAATTGAATTATGATCGGTACATATATATTCATTTATGATATATATAATATACTACTAATTTCTTCAGTTATTAGGGTCCACTGAAGCAATCACATCCAATTAGTGTCTATACAATTATGAATTAAAATGAAGATGGGTCTCACAGTGCATGGCGTTTCAATGGATTCAAATCAAGTGTCTCTAAATAATGTTCTCAATTATGTCTCACCAATAGAATATCGTCACGTCATTAAAAATATTTTCTTTAATTTTAATCTTTAATTTTTTAATAGAATTTTTTAATAACATGGCGATATTCTATTGGTGGGATATAATTTGGGACATTTGATTTAAATCCCGTTTCTATTGCATATATATTTTTTCTTACGATTTTGGTTACATCTTTTCTTGCCGGAAGCAACTCTTTCCTTTTCTATTGAAAAGAAATTTTAGGGTGGAATTGATGAATTGTTTCTAGTTCAATATAACTATATAAGGTAGGGAAAGGTTTAATGCTCAAAGAGTGCTTACAAGTATTTAATTTGAGGTCTAGATTTATCATTTTCAAAAACTAGTTTAACTGAAGAGATTCATTATATCTCTTATATTTAATTAACAATTTAACATAATAGATTAAAATTGACAAAACAATCTTATGTGATATTCATAATTAATATGTTGATAAATTTATTCATAAGATAATTAAAAGCGAGAGACTGTAAGTATAATTCCCAATTAAAAATTCAAGTCTTTTATATAGTGGGTGGAATAGGGTCCAAATGTGGTGGCAAGAGTTGAGCATAGAAATAAGGAGTTAAGGGCTATTTTGTCATCAAGGTTGTGTGCTTATTCATCCTTCCACGTTGGGAGATTGCTCACATGGCAAGTTGACAAAAGAAAGGGTTATGTGCCTTGGTTAAAAGAAGAAACACTTTCTTTTCTTTTTTTGGGCCCATCCTCAAAAGTGACACCCCATTTCCCATGCTATGTACATTTTGCCCATCAATCTAGGGGTCTTTATCATTTGTTCCGTTTTCGGAATTGGATTATCTCTAGCTATTTATCTCGGGTTTAACATTTTTTTTTTTAAAGTTTTGAAGTCGGGTTCGAATTCTATTTACTAGCTTAATGTTGAGGTTAGGTTTGAGTTCGAGTTCACCTTTTAAGTTGTCATAATCCGTCCCTATATTACGTATAATTATGGATTTTTCACCTTATACTTTATTATTTTCTACTATTACTTACTTACTAGTACCATTTTTTCAAAGTATTTATTTTAATCGTATAATTCCTAATTACCAAATATTAAGTGATTAAATAAAGTTTATTAATAACTACTTTTTTTTTTGAATCTACGAAAATGAGTTATATCCTCATATAAATTTTATTTATTTATTTTTTTAAATTAGGAACCAACACTATTATAACCAATAATATTAATTTTATCACATATTTTTATAATATATTCTATATTAAATTGTATATGTCCAGATCAACCCAATCTTGATGTTCGTTTTAATCATGTCTTTATTGAACCAGTATATCTTTAGGACTAGCATAGGGTTCAAAACTGCATAATTAACCCAACTTATATTTAAGACTGGATAAGAGTCTGAGTATAACCCGTCCCTAAATTAAACATCTTACATAAAGCCACCAATCTTTAGTTTTCTTCTCATGATCAGCCCCGGTTAATTTATATTTGACCTAGTATTTTAATGACGATTGGCTGAAGGAAATTTTAATCATACAAATATCTAAATTGGTAATAATATAATTCAAAAGTATACTATTTACAAAATAAGAAGAAAAATAAATAATTATGTAACAGTTGCCCTGTCATTGGAGGAAGACTACAATCTTTCCAGGTATTACATAACATGTCAGTGTCACCCTAATTTTACTCTACACTTCACAGACTAAAGAAATAAAAATTTCTGTCATTCATTTATAAAGTAGACCAAGTAAAAGTAAAAGCATTACCAAAATTTACTCTCTAATAATTTTTATAGATAAATATAGAACGATTCATGATACAATTTTCAAATGAAGTTTTCATAGTTATGATGTTATTGTTAACCCTTTAAATGGCAATATGGTATTGACTGGACTAACACTTAGGCATGTTTGATTCGTATTTTTTTTTTAATTTTTTTTAAAAATTTTATAAAAAAAAACTAAAAATAATGAAAATAATTTTTTTTTATTTTTAGTATTTTTAATGTTTTTATAAATTTCAAAAAAATAGAAAATAAAAATACAAATCAAACAGATTATTTTTATATTTTTAGCATAATTGATCCTTGTAGTTTTATCACTTTCTAAAATTTGAGAAGACAGCAAGAATCATATACCTAATGAAGATTGAAAAGTGGTTAATTATAACATCTTCAATTTGCACCATTAATCCAATCCTTGAGTGCTTGTTGAATATGACACATTTGGTTGAAAGGTGGGAAGTTCTTTCACTTTTGCATCTATTTCACTATTACTGAACCAGTGATCATAGAAGATTCAGCTTTCAAAGATTTTGAACTAGTGGAAATTTGTTTGTTTCTCCTTTCCTTGGAACTCTAATTTGAACATATTGCAAACTTTTTTTTTTCAATAATTCAAAGATTTGGTTATTTTTTGATATATTTTCTATTTTCACTTAGTTTCTTGTTTTATGAAATTTTATAAAGTAAAATTTAAAAATGCTGAAATAAAAAAAAATTATTTTAAAATTTTTTATTTTTTCTTTGTAAAATTTTAGAAAACTAAAAACAGGAAATCAAAATAAAAAATAAAATTGCAAATCAAACAGCCACTTAAATATTCCCATTTGGTTGTTTATTTCTATCCATTTAGGGGACTCAACGAGAACACTTTCGCAAGGACAAAATCCCATGTTTTTAAAATTGAAGGACTAAATGAAAAATTATTATATTTCTAGAGAAAAAAACATATTTTTAGAGTAAAAAATATTTCTTATTGCTTTAAAACAGATGATAAAGGATGACATCATCATTGAGTTGTTCTTGTTCATCAGCTTTACTAGAAAGAACAGAATTTTTTTGCCAACACGTCTTTAAGAAATTCTCCAAATTAAAGATAAAAGAAACAAAATAATATAAAAGATTAAAGATCAATATAATGTTGAAATATGGTATTTGGTAGTACTTTTCCATCTAATTGATTTTGATTATTGTGATTGTTTTAAGTTAGAGATGAGACAATGTTCCTCTCTACCTTATTTATATAAATGTGAATTGATATGATAAGACAGGGGAAAAAGAACAAAGGGATTAATTAATTAATTAATTAATAATTAGTGGTTAGGATAAGAATCCCTAAAGTCAATATATCTTATAGAACAAGTGTTGTAGGTTAGCTGTTTTAATTTATAGATAAAGAATCCAAATATTGTTCCTTCAATTCAGCAGAATTGGATTGTGGTTGCAGTCACTTTCCTCTAATCAAGCACCACTTTTACTCACTTTGAATTTGAAGTATAAACCATTTTTTACAATTCCATGTTGACACACATAACATTTAGGTTAAATTAATCATGTACTGACATGGACGTTATTTATTTTCGTTTTAATCTTTATGGAAAAAATATTTTTTTTTAATTCTTATGTGTTTCTCATTTATAGATTCGTCCTGTAATTTTAATATGTACGGTGTTAACTTCTTCTTACGTGGCACACAATTTTTGGGAGTCAATCAATGACGGACACATGAACTGCTGACATGAAAATTAATTAATCCCTATATATGTATTTATTTTCTGTTTTAGTTTTTATATATGTACTTATTTTTTATTTTAGTCCCTATACATGTACGTATTTTTCATTTTAATTCTTGTACAGGTACTTATTTTTCGTTTTACTCCTTGTACTTGTTTTTTTATTTTAGCAAGGACTACCGGTAAGATAACGAAAAAACCAAAACCACTAATGAAAACACGAATAGAATCTAAAAAAAATATCTTTATGTATAAGGACTAAAACAAAAATTAAAAACACATATAAAGACTAAATAATTTAGCCTAACATTTATTTTCCCTTCTAAATCATATTCTTTTTTCCCTTGTTTCCACTCTCCAACAATAATAGACAAAATCCTCTTTTTATAAAAAAAAATATAAAAAAAGTCTTTTATTTTTTTGTTTGGTGTACTCCTACCCTATTGTCACCGGCATCCGAATTGGTGTTTTTTAGGGATTAAAAAACTATTTTTCTTTAGTGTCTTAGTGTGCTGTTAACATCCTAAGACTTTGTTAGAGTTTAAATTTCCTTTATTTTTCAACTTTCACATTAGCAAGTTGTCTCTCTTAACCGATGTTCTTTCTAAAGTTCGGACAATAATTTTTTTCTGAGTTCATGAAGAAATAATCGCTTATTTTTTTATAAATCCTGGGAGAGAGTTTTTAAAAAATAAATGATTATTTCTCCGAAAATAATAATTTCCAAATATACACTAAATCTCTATTTATCTTCCAACTTCCACACTATCTCTCCAATCCTCAAAACTTGAATAAATGTTGATAGATGCTCTCCTTTATTATATCTAAAACACTAATAAAAGAATTCTTTCTATTCCTCTATCTTTTAAACTTTTGAGAATCAAAAGCAACTTCATATTTCCATTCCTCAAATCCACACTTTGTATCTATTTACCTTTGAATTCTTACCCCCCTTACCTTCATCATCATCACTTGTTTGAATCATGAAATCCAACTTCTGATTTTTGTTTCCAATTTTGTTTCTTTTTTCTCTATTTTCAGTGTTATTATGTGTTCAGAAACAAGTCCTCCTCGCCTCTCATTCTCCCATGATTTCTCTGAACCACAAGTTTCACAAAACAAACAAGATCATCTTCCTCATTCCATAGACACATTCCTTCAAGACTCAAATTCTGAATTTGTGTTCAGCACAAGCAGAACACTTTTTGAGTTTGATTCATCATCTTCAGCAGATGAACTTTTCTCAAATGGAGTGATCCTTCCAATTCAGATTCAAGAAAAAACCACAACCACTACTACAAAACATATTCAAAATCAAACTTTTGCCAAACTCCCACCTCGTCCAAGTGCTGATAAAATCAAGAAAGAAACAATTAGAGAATTGCTTGATGTGAATTCTGAATATCAAGAGAAAAAATCTCATCATGCAAAGTCTTTTTGGGGATTTAGCAGAAGTAAAAGTCTCAATTGTGACAGAAAGAAGAACTTGGTTTGTTCTTTACCACTTTTGTCAAGAAGCAACTCAACAGGTTCATCAGTTTCAAATCCAAAGAAATTGAGTTCAAATAAGTCATGTTCATATTCATATTCATGTTCTGCTTTGAATTTGAATTTGAATCAAAAGGGTAGTTCAGGTAAGAGTTATGGAGGATCTTGTAGCAATGGTCTTATGATTAATCCTGTTTTGAATGTACCAATTCCTTGTGTTTCTAAGGGAAATGGTGCAAATCTCTTTGGATTGGGTTCCTTTTTGCGTGTTGGGAAGGTCAAAAAGGGAAAGAAGTGATTTAATTTGTATTATTTACATAATTTAAAGTTATGTAATGGTTATCAACATGTTAATTTAGTGGCAAGCGAGTATAATTTTAACTAAGAGTTCCTTAAATTCATGTTGGTACATTTGACTTATAAAAAAAAGTGCATAATACTTTTTATGTTTCATAGTTTTTTAAGATTTTTTTTTTTTGGAGAATTTCCATTCATGTTTTGTTTTTTTAAACTGAAATGGTCAATAATTTTGTAGTCACGAGGTATTTTAGTTTTTGAGTTTTATATAATGTCTTAATTAGTCCTTACATTTTGTGTGTCACTTTAGATCATGACTTTAAGTGACACGGAATGCATATGTGTATGTTAAGTGCCTATTTGGCACTTTATTTGACACGAACTCACCTAAGTGATCGAACAACGTTGTTATGCTTAATTAAGTTATTTGAGTTATGTTATAAGTTATTTGAAGAACTCGTTAAGTGATTTGTCTTAATTAAAATTAATAAAAACAACATTATTTAGTCACTTACGTGAATTGTTATGTGTCAACTAATGTATCAAGATATTTTGTTGTTGTTACTTAACGTCAAGAATTAAAATATGCCGTAAATTACAAAAGATTAAAACATTCCGTGATTATGAAATAATAAATTACTCCTGATTAAGCTATACATAGAGAATAATTATTAGAAAGAGAGATTAAAGAATTAATCATGCAGATAAAAGGGTGAGTGATTGAAAGACAGAACAATGGGAATCCATCCATCTTAATGTTCTGTCTCATTTTTTGTTTTCTTTTGTGATTTCTACAACTTTTGGAATCTTGTGCCCTTTTGATGCTTGTTCAGATTAGCACTGGTTCATTTATCAGTAATGTCCCATCCATTTAACAAACATTTTGTCTCTAATTGCAAAAATATGAAAACTAATATATTTTTTTTTGAAAAAAAATTATGACAATTGAGGTGTGGTTGTTTCATGGACAAAAAAAAAAATTCTTTGATAAAACTTTTACTTGTGAAAATTTGGTTATCTAAATTAGCTTTTTTTTCCTACTTATCTCACCTAATCATGAACCATCCTTTTTTGGTTTAGGCTTGAGAGTTGATGCATTTTACATCAAGGATTTTATTAAGAAAATAGAGTTTTTATTATAGAAAAAGTATTTGTCGCATCAAAACACAAAATTGCATAAATGTTCTTTCTTTCTCTAATAAAATCCTTCTTTTTTTTTTTTAACTTATCTAACAAAATGGTATCGACAATGTTTGGGATACAACTCCAAACATTTACAACATGTACAATTCTCTATTTTTATTATTTTTATCAAAAAAAGAAAAAAGAAATTATTTCTATACTAAAAAACCTTGAGTTGTTCACACTCAAGTGTTATACACTTTTTAGTGAAATGGTATTTCCTTTTTTAAAATTCTTATTCAATTTTTAATCAAAGTTTACATAGAAATACACTGAACCATCCAAGTTTCAAGGGTTAATTATTCGACAATGACGTAAATTTTTTTTATAGACAAATATACACTTACATATATATTTTTAACTAAATTTTCACTGTCAAAGTTCAAACCTTAAACCTCCAATCTTTTAAGCTTAAAGACTTATAAATGACTAAGTGAACTAAAATCCACGATCACCAGAATTCACATCATAAATCATTGCTTAGTTTTACTAATTAAGTCCCATATTAATTGCCGTAGAAGGTTTTCACTTAATAATTTAAATACAACTAATTTTTTTTTCATATAAATATTTATCTAACTTTCTTTTATATTTCTTATCATTTTGATTAATTAGTAAATGACATCTTTTATAAAATTAATTAAAACCTCAATTACTTAATAGATATATTTAATAAAAAAATAATTAATGTATCATTAAAATTATAAAACCACAAGTAAAGTTAAATATAGTTTTTTCTTTAAAACAGAGGAGGGAGTAACATGGAAAGAAGAACATTGGAGATTACCTTATACCCAAGCCTAGGAAGATAAACAAGAGACTCCCCATAGCACCATCACTATTGATCATGCATATTTCGCATCCTTGTCTAATGATATACTATCTCTGATTTTAAATATAAGACCCTTTAGAAGAAAATTTTTGGTCCTATATATAAGACCCCTTACAAAGTTCAAGAAGTAATTATTAATTTTTTTTTTGTCTACCCTTGTAATAAATGAAAGGATAGTGGGTACAATTAATATATTTGTTGAAAATTTTGACATACAATTTTTTGATAAGACAAGATATTAAATAAAGTTGTTAGTAGTTTTCTTAATCCGAGTGAATTGAATTGGTTAGAGTGTCTTATAAAAAGGACTAGAGGCAGTAGAAAATAACAGAGGAAATTGAGACATTAGAGAGGAGTTCCCAAACCAAAGTTCTTTCCAAAACCAAATTAATGCACCATCACCAAGATGCTTGTGACAATTATCTCAATTACCTGAAGATGAAAAATCCTTCCACCACAGTGAAGGTCTTAGCCCACCCAACAGAAAAGAATAAATGTCTGAATTATTCTGAAAATCTCCATATCTAGCGTTTAGAACCTTGGCTCATAAACCTTCACCATTATCCACCTTTAGGCACCAAAGCCACTTAGCAAGAAGGTTCTGATTGATCCAATGAACATTCCTCACTCCCAAACCCCCATTCTCACAAGGCCAACACACCAGTAGCCAATTTGCCAAAGGTGAATCCTGACGTCCAAAGTGCCTCGCCATGACAAATTCCTCTGAATCTGTTGAATTTTAAAAATAACATAGTGAGGTGCCTTCAAGAAAGATAACCAATAGATAGGAGTGCCATTTAACACTGAATTAATAAGTGTAATTTTACCCTAGATAAATATGTCAATGTTTTCTAAAAAGTAGTCTTTTCTCAATCCTGCGAATAAGAGGGTCCCAAATATCACGTCTCCTAGGATTATAACCAATAGGTAACCCCAAATAGAGAAAAAGGATAGAACCCATTTTACATGACAAGAAGGTGGAAGCAACCATAAGGAATCTATCCTCAACATTAACTGCATAAATGCTACTCTTAGCAAAGTTAACTTTCAAATTTGATACAAGTTCCAAACCTCTCAATATAGCTTTCCATGCCCATAGATTCTTCTCAGATGCTTCCCCCACCAAGATGATATCATCTACATAATGGAAAGTCCTTCATCCCCAAAAGAAAAACCATCTAACAAATTTCTTTCCTCTGCCTGACGAACCAAACCAGCCAAACCTTCGGCTATTATAAAGAATATAAATGGAGCCAGCAGATCCCTTTGCTTCAAACCACGACCAATACAAACCTCCTTCGACGAGCCGCCATTAACCAAAACAGACATATCACCACAACACAAGCATGCATGCATGCATCCAATAAATCCACTTTGGAGAAAAGCCTAAACGATTCAACATGTAAAGCATAAAATTCCAATCAATAGAATCATAGCCTTTTCGATGCATGCCTATTCTTCAAGTGTATTGTACATGATCTTTATAAAAGTTGTTACAATTTTTTTTTTAAAAAAAAAACAATGTAGATTGAGCTAAAAACTTCAAAGAGAACTATACATTATGTTCAGAAAACTTCAAATAATTTAAGTAATAATTTTAAAAAAAAAACACGTTTTGATTTTCAAGTCGAAAAACACCCTATCCTTTAAGTTTATAGTACGCGATCTCTACAAAAATTGTTACAATTTTAAAAATATAAAAAATTAAGTAAATTTAGCTAGAAATTTCAAAGTCAAATAGTGTAGACTGAGCTAGAAAGTTAAAAGTGCTAGAAATTTACAAAAATTCTTGAAATTTCAAAAATATAAAAAATTATGTAGACTGAGCTAGAAAGTTAAAAGTGAATCATACATCCTGTTTAGAAAACTTCAAATAATTTAAGTAATTTAAAAAAATATGCGTTTTGATTTTGAATTCGAAAAACTCTCTATTCTTCAAGTTTATAGTACAAAATCTCTAAAAATATTGTTGCTAATTTAAAAATAAAAAAAATTATGTAGATTGAGCTAAAAACATCAAAGTGAATCATACATTGTCTTCAGAAAAGTTCAAATAATTTAACTAATCTTAAAAAAAATGTGTTTTGATTTTCAACTCGAAAAACTCTATATTCTTCAAGTGTATAATACATGATATCTATAATTTTTTTTTTTGCAATTTTAAAATATAAAAAAAAAATATGTAGATTGAGCTAGAAACTCCAAAGTGAATAATACATTATCTTTAGAAAACTTCAAATGATTTAAGAATTTTATAAAAATACATGTTTTGATTTTCAAGTCAAAAAACACACTATCTCTAAAAAATTGTTGTAATTTTAAAAATATAAAAAATTATATAGATTAAGCTTGAAACTTCAAAGTGATTCATACATTGTCTTCAGAAATATATAAATAATTTAAGTAATAATTTTTTAAAAAAAATGTGTTTTGATATGGAAATTCAAAAACATCTTATTCTTTAAGTTTATAGCACAATCTCTACAAAAATTGTTTTAATATTTAAAATTTTCAAAATTAAGTAGATTGAGCAAGAAATTCAAAGTGAAAAATAGTGAATCATACATTGTCATCAGATAACTTCAAATGGTTTAGATAATTTAAAAATATAGATGTTTTGATTTTCAAGTTGAAAAACTCCCTATTCTTTAAGTTTATAGTATATTATCTCTACAAAAATTGTTACAATTTTAAAAATATTAAAATTTTGTAGATTTAGCTAGAAACTTTAAAGTGAATCATAAATTGTCTTTAAAAAAAATTCAAATAATTGAAGTAATTTATAAAAATATGCGTTTTGTTTTTCAAGTTGAAAAACACCATATTCTTTAAGTTTACAGAACACGATCTCTAAAAAATTGTTGGAATTCCAAAAGTATAAAAAATTATGTAGATTGAGCTTAAAACTTTAAAGTGAATGGTATATTGTCTTCAGAAATATATAAATAATTTAAGTAATAATTTTTTTTAAAAAAAAAGTCGTTTGATTTTCAAGTTGAAAAACACCCTATTTTTTAAGTTTATAGTATATGATCTCTACAAAAATTGTTGCAATTTTTAAAATATAAAAATTCAGTGGATTGAGCTAGAAACATCAAAGTGAAATAGTCAATCATACATTGACATCAGATAACATCAAACAATTTAGGTAATTAAAAAAAATACGCATTTTGATTTTTCAAGTTGAAAAACACCTTATTTTCAAGTTTATGGTACACTTTCTCTACAAAAATTGTTGCGATGACAAAAACATTAAAGTCATGTAGATTTAGCTAGAAACTTCAAAGAGAATCATACATGATCTTCACAAATGTTCAAATGATTTAAGTAATATAAAAAATAACGCATTTTCAAGTCCAAAAACTCCCTATTAAAAATGAATCATACATTGACTTTCAAAAACTTCAAATAATTGAAGTAATTTATTGAAAAAACGCGTTTTGATTTTCAAGATGAAAAACATCATATTCTTCAAGTGTATAGTACACGATCTCTACAAAAGTTGCTGTAATTTTCAAAATATGAAAATAAGGAAAATTGAGCTAGAAACTTCAAAGTAAATCATATAGTCTCTTCTGAAAACTACAAATAATTCAAGTAATAATTTTAAAAAGGGCGTTTTGATTTTCAAGTCGAAAAAACACCTTATTATTAAAGTATGTATAGTAGTACATTATCTCTACCAAAATTTTTGCAATTTTAAAAGTTTTAAAAATTATGTAGATTGAATTAGAAACTTCAAAGTGAATCATACATTGTCTAAAGAAAATTTCAAATATTTTCAGTAATTTTAAAACATATATTTTGATTTTTAAGTCCAAAAACACATTATTCTTCAAGTGTATAGTACACGATCTCTACAAAAATATTTGCAATTTTAAAAATTATGTAGATTGAGTTGTAAATTTCAAAGTGAATCATACGTTGTTTTTAGAAATTTCAAAATAATAATAGTAACTTAAAAAAATGCGTTTTGATTTTCTAGTCGTAAAACACCCTATTTTTCAAGTGTACAATACACGATTTTTACAAATTTATTGCAATGTTAAAGATTTAAAAATTAAGTAAATTGAACTAGAAACTTCAAAGTGAATCATACATTGCCTTTAAAATATTTCTAATAACTGAAGTAATTTTTTAAAAATACGCGTTTTGATTAGCAAGTTGAAAAACACCTATTCTTCAATTTTATATAGTATACGGTCTCTAAAAAAATTTAAAATTTTAAAATATACATAAATATGTATATTGAGCATGAAAATTCAAAGTGAATTATACATTGTCTTCAGAAAACTTCAAATAATTTAAGCAATAATTTTATTAAAAAATGCATTTGGATTTTGAAGTAAAAAAATACCATATTCTTCAAGTGTGTAGTACACTATATCTACAAAAATTGTCGCGATTTTAAAAATATTAAAGTTACGTAGATTTAGCTAGAAACTTAGAAGTGAATCATACATTATCTTTACAAAATTTCATATAATTTAAGTAATATAAAAAATAATGTGTTTTTATTATCAAGTCTAAACACTATCTATTCTTCAAGTGTATAATACATTATTGTCTACAAAAGTTGTTACAATTTTAAATACATAAAAATTATGTAGATTGAACAAGACACTTCAAAGTGTGTCATACATTGCCTTCATAAAACTTTGACTCATTTAAATTTAAGTAATAATTTTTCATAAAAAGGCCTTTTGATTTTCAAGTCAAAAAGCATCATATTCTTCAAGTGTATAATATACGATCTCTACAAAAATATTTGTAATTTAAAAATTATGTGGATTGAGCTAGAAACATCTAAGTGAACCATGCACGGTTTTTAAAAAAATTAAAATAATATAAAAAATCATTTTTTAAAAAATGCATTTTGATTCTTATTTCGGAAAACAACATATTTTTCAAGTGTATACTACACGAACTCTACAAAAAAAAAATTGCAGTTTTAGAAATATAAAAAAATATTAAGATATAGCAAGAAACTTCAAAGTGAATCATAAATTATTTTTCGAAAACTTTAAATAATTTAAGCAATTTAAAAAAGCATGCGTTTTGATTTTTAAGTAAAAAAAAAAAAACTATTCTTCAAGTGAATACTACACCATCTCCACAAAAATATTTGCAATTTACAAACTTTTGTTGATTGAGCTAAAAACTTTAAAATGAGTTATAAATTGTCTTCAGAAAATTTAAAATCGTTTATGTAATTTAAGAAAAAAATGCATTGATTTTCAAGTCGAAAAACACCTTATACATAAGAATAAACGATGTGTGCAAAAATTGTAATTTTAAAAATATAAAAAAATATATATAGATTGAGCTAAAAACTTTAAAGTGAATCATATATTATCTTTTGAAAATTTCAAATAATTTAAGTAATTTAAAAAAAATACATTTTGATTTCCAATTCAAAAAATACCCTATAGTTTAAGTGTATAATACACGATATCTACAAAAACTATTGTATTTTTAAAAATATAAAAATAAGGTAGATTGAGCTAAAAACTTGAAAGTGAATCATACATTGTCTTTAGAAAATTTCAAATAATTTAAGTAATATAAAAAATAACACATTTTGATTTTCAATTCCAAAAACTCCCTATTATTCATCATATGTATAATACATGTTATCTACCCAAACTGATGCAATTTTAAACATAGAAAAAATTATATAAATTGAGTAAGACACTTCAAAGTGAATTTTACATTGTCTTCAAAAAACTTTGAATATTTTAAGTAATAATTTTTTTTTAAAAAAATCCTTTTTAATTTTCAAGTAAAAAAAAACACTATATTCTTCACGTGTATCATACACGATCTCTACAAAAACTATTGTAATTTTAAAAATAAAAAAAAATTGTAAATTGAGCTAAAAACTTCAAAGTATACCATACATCGTGTTCAGAAAAATTTAAATAATTTAAGTAATAATTTAAAAAAATGCCTTTTGATTTTCAAGTTAAAAAACACCCTATTATTCAAGTGTATAGTACACAGTGTCAACAAAAAAATGTTGCAATTTTAAAAATATAAAAAATTATGTAGATTGAGCTAGAAGCTTCAAAGTAAATCATACATTAACTTTCAAAAACTTCAAATAATTTAAGTAATTTATGAAAAAAATGCGTTTTGATTTTTTTAAGTCTAAAACATCATATTCTTCAAGCGTACACGATCTCTACAAAAATATTTGCAATTTAAAAAATTATGTAGATGGAGCTAGAAATTTCAAAGTAAAATATACATTGTCTTCACAAAATTTAAAATAATACAAGATTTTTACAAAAATTATTGTAATTTTAAAGATTTAAAAAATTAAGCAGACTAAGCTAGAAACTTCAAATTGAATCATACATTGCCTTCAGAAAATTTCTAATTACTGACGTAATTTAAAAAAAAATATGCGTTTTGATTCGCAAGTTGAAAAATACCTATTCTTCAATTTTATAGTACGCGGTCTCTAAAAAAAATTAAAATTTTAAAATATAAATAAATATGTAGATTGAGCATGAAAATTCAAAGTGAATTATACATTTTCTTCAGAAAATTTTAAATAATTTAAGTAATAATTTTATTAAAAAATGCATTTTGATTTTGAAGTAAAAAAAAATACTCTATTCTTCAAGTGTGTAATACACTATCTCTACAAAAAATTTTGCGATTTTAAAAAAATTAAAGTTACGTAGATTTAGCTAGAAACTTCAAAGTGAATCATACATTATCTTCACAAAATTTCAAATAATTTATGTAATATAAAAAATAACGCGTTTTGATTTTCAAGTCTAAAAACAACATATTTTTCAAGTGTATAATACATTATGTCTACAAAAATTGTTGCAATTTTAAATATATAAAAATTATGTAGATTGAGCAAAACACTTCAAAGTAAATCATACGTTGTCTTCCTAAAACTGTGAATCATTATTTAAGTAATAATTTTTCATAAAAAGACCTTTTTGATTTTCAAGTAAAAAAAACACCTTATTCTTCAAGTGTATAGTATACGATCTCGACAAAAATATTTACAATTTAAAAATTATGTGATCGAGCTAGAAACTTCAAAATGAACCATGCATTATTTTTAAAAAATTTAAAATAATATCAATAATCATTTTTTTAATACACGAACTCTACCAAAAAAATTGCAATTTTAGAAATATAAAAAAATATGAAGATATAACAAGAATCTTCAAAGTGAATTATACATTATCTTCTGCAAACTTTAAATAATTTAAGCAATTTAAAAAAATTTGTTTATTGAGCTAGAAACTTTAAAGTGAGTTATAAATTGTCTTCAGAAGATTTAAAATAGTTTAAGTAGTTTTAGAAAAAAAATGCATTGATTTTAAAGTTGAAAAACACCTTATTCATAAGTGTATAGTACACAATCTTTACAAAAATTGTAATTTTAAAAATATAAAATATTAAGTAGATTAAGATAGAAATTTTAAAGTGAATCATATATTATCTTTTGAAAATGTCAAATCATTTAAGTAATATAAAAAAAAATTGATTTTCAATTCAAAAAATACCTTATACTTCAGGTGTATAATACATGATATCTATAAAAACTATTATAATTTTAAAAATATAAAAATAAGGTAGATTGAGCTAGAAACTTGAAAGTGAATTATACATTGTCTTCAAAAAATTTCAAATAATTTAATTTATTAAAAAAAACACATTTTGATTTTCAAGTCGCAAAACACCCTATTCTTTATAGTACACAATCTTCATAAAAATTGTTACAATTTTAAAAATATAAAAAATTATGAAGATTGACTTAGAAACTTCAGAGTGAATCGTACATCGTTTTCTGAAAACTTCAAATGATTTAAGTAATTTAAGAAAAATATGCTTTTAGATTTTCAAGTCGAAAAACACCATATTTTTCAAAGATTTTGTACCGGTCTCTACAAAAATTGTTGCGATTTTAAAAAAATAAAAAATGATGTAGATTGAACTGGAAACTTCAAAGTAAATTGTCTTCATAAAATTTAAAATAATTTTAATAATAATTTTTTAAAAAAACGCGTTTTGATTTTCAAGTTGAAAAACACAATTTTCTTCAAGTGTATAGTATAAGATCTCTACAAAAATATATGCAATTGAAAAAATTATGTAGATTGAGCTAGAAACTTCAAAGTGAATCATGCAATGTCTTCAGAAAATTTTAAATAATTTAAGTAATTTAAGAAAAATACACGTGTTAATTTTCAAGTAAAATACACTATATTCCTCAAGTGTATATTACATTATCTCTATAAAAATTGTTCCCATTATAAAAATAAAAAAAATTATGTAAATTGAGATAGAAAATTCAAAGTGAATCATACCTTGTCTTTCGTAAACTTCAAATAATTTAAGTAGTTTTAAAAAGATATGCACTTTGATTTTCAAGTCAAAAAAACACTCTATTCTTCAAGTAAATAGTACACGATCTCTAGAAAAATTGTTGCAATTTTTTAAAATATAAAAATTTATGTAGATTGAGCTAGAAACTTCAAAGTAAATCATATATTTCCTTCAGAAAACTTTGAATAATTTAAGTAATAATATTTATTTAAAAAAAAGTATTTTGATTTTCAAATCAAAAAATACCATATTCTTCAAATGTATAGTACACAATCTCTACAAAAATATTTCCAATTTAATAAAATTTCAAAGTGAGTTATACATTGTCTTCAGAAAATTTAAAATTGTTAAAGTAATATAAGGAAAAAACACATTGATTTTGAAGTTGAAAAACACCCTAGTCATCAAGTGTAAATAGTACACGATCTCTACGAAAATTATTACAATTTTAAAATATTAAATAATTATGTAGATTGAGATAGAAACTTCAAAGTGAATCATAAAATATATTTAGAAAATTTAAAATAATTTAAGTAATTTTTTAAAAAATATGTTTTGATTTTCAAGTCGAAAAACACTTTATACTTCAGTTGTACAGTACATCATCTGTACAAAAAATATTATAATTTTAAAAATATAAAAATAAGATAGATTGTGCTACAAACTTCTAAGTGAATCATACATTGTCTTCGAAAAATTTTAAATAATTTAAGTAATTTAAAAAAGAACGCGTTTTGATTTTCAAGTGAAAAAACATCATCATATTCTTCAAGTTTAGTACACAATCTCTACAAAAATTATTGCAATTTTGAAAATATAAAAAATTATTAAGATTGAGCTAAAAACTTCAGAGTGAATCATACATTGTCTTCCTAAAATTTCAAATAATTTAAGTAATTTAAAAAAAATACGTATTTAGATTTCAAATCAAAAACACCATATACTTTAAGTGTACAGTACACGTTTTCTACAAAAAAAAATTGTGATTTTAAAATTATGAAAAATTATGTAGCTGAAGCTAGAAACTTCAAAGTGAATCATATATTATCTTCAGAAAATTTCAAATAATTTAAGTAACTTAAAAAATACGTTTTGGTTTTCAAGTCGAAAAACACTCTATTCTTCGAGTGTTATAGTACACGATCTCCAAAAAAAATTATTATTGTTTGAAAAATATGAAAAATTATGTCTATTGAGCTAGAAACATCAAAGCAAACAATAGATTGTTTTTAAAAAACGTCAATTATTTAATTAATTTAAAAAACACATTTTGATAAAAAATATTGTATTCTTCAAGTGTATAGTATACTATTTATAAAAATAAATTGTTGCGATTTTAAAAGTATAAAAAATTGTGTAGGTTGAGTTATAAACTTCAAAGTAATTCCATGCTTGCCCGCGAATACCCATAACCCGTTCAATTTAATAAAAAAACATAAATTTATTATATTTTAAGTACTCTTTTCTTTAATTTATAAAAGTGATATTAAATATTTAATATAAAAAATAGGGTTAAATGCACAAATATCCTCTCAAGTTTACCAAAAAAAGCGCTTTACCCCAAACTACTAAAAAAATTGCAACTCACTCTATGGATAACGGAAAATTTAACCCAATTAAAACTTAACTTTATTATAGTTGTCTGGTTGATATGTAGTTAACTTCTGTGGGATGAAGAGGGATAGACTAAAAATCCATAGCTGAAGATTGAGGTTTTTCACTTAACCGCTATGTTGTCCAAGACTGCTAGGTCACAATACAAATGGAAGGTTTGCTTCTAACGAATGGTCATTGACAATGATGCAACAAACTAGGAAAAACAGAAGTTTTCAACCCTAATTTTTTACCTTTATATTACAATTGGAAATATGTGTGTGATTCTATAGCGTATGAATCAATTAGATTAATGGAACAAATTAAATTATAGTCCCGGTTGGTTCTTTGTTTTTAATGAATCGATAAGATTATTCGAACAATTGGTTGTCCTCAATATTTAAGTGTGATTTTCTGTTTTAGTGACCAATTCTCATATATTACACTAATACAACTTGGGCTTTCAAAATGAGGTGCAGATTGTGATGTTTATGTTGGATCTTTTTTTCAAGCTTTGTGTTTCAGCCATTGGGGTTGTGCAAATTTATCGCAACATTCAATGGAAGGAGCTATTGTAGATTTAGGAAGCGATGAAGAAGGCACAAATGGAGTTTCAAGTCTCCAAATTTTGTTCCTCTTCCAATGGAAGATAAACACCAAAAAAAAAAAAAATTCTGACTGAAAATGATATCTATTGACAGAATATCCCTTTTCTGTTAACGTCTTCTTGTGTGAAAGGGTGCGGGTTGCAATTTTTTCAAAAGTTTGGGATGATTTAGACAAATCTCAGAGGGTATTAATGCATTTTATCCAAAAAAAATGTTATAATTTTATTCAATGTGATGTCTTTAAAAAATATAATATATTTTCACCTAACTTTTAACTTAAGAAAAAAAATGTTAAGTAATAATTATGTTATTGGAACATTTTTTTCATTTTATTTTTATTCTAATAATTAATATAATTACTAATATAAAATGTATATTAAAATATAATTTTAGATATGCTTTTTTATTTGTTAAATATTTTTTTAATAATTTTTTAATTGAATAAAATACTCGCAGATTAATTATTTTTTTAATATTTTGTAGGCCTTAGATTTTGTTGACTAGATTTGACTTCAGGGATATTTGGTACAAGACATTTTTTTTGTGATTTTTCTGAAAATGTCTTTCATGAATAAGTGATTATTGGGATCGTTCAAGATATCCCACCTATTTAGGTGATAATGTTAAAAATAAACTTACTTTATATTCAAAGATTCATGACAACTCTACTTAAGAAAACTTTTTTTTTTGTCTACTATCAATTTGAACATTATTTTTTCTTCTAAAATATTATTACTATTTTACTATAGACAATGACAATCCAGTTTTGGTAATGGCTATTTATACAACTTAATTTTTTACATATATTATTATTTTTATTTCATTTCCCGGAAACTAACTTTTGAAAACAATAAAATTACTTTCGAAAATTAATTTCCAAAAAATTGATTAGTGTAAATAGCAACCACCATTGGTTTCACTAAACCATGGACCAGACATTGATTAATATATTTTTTTGGGAAATTTACCTTTCATTAATTTGAATGGGCCAACCAAACCCAGCAGCATATTCATACATCGGTAGATTAATTTTTTTTGGTTGACCAAAAACAAGAATAACTTTATTTTGTGAAAATAATTATGTTTTCAGAATTTTGAAAGAAATTTTTAAAAGAGTAAATAGCACAAACTAGTGGACACTGGACAAGGCTTCCCACTTGGCCTAAGATTTATTTTTATTTTTTTCAGAATTTGAAACCGTCAAACACAAAATTTACCGTTGGATGAACGTTTGTTCTCAAAAAATATCTGTTTGCCTAAAAATAAGGCGAAACAAGCATGTACTTGTTTAGTGTGTTTGGAATTAAAAAAAAAATTATAGACTTATCCTTTATAATGACCAAAAAAATAAAATAATTAGACATTCTTAAATAAAACACAACTACCCAAGGGAGGATGGGATTAGCCTCATCTCTATTGGCAGTGACACCATCCTTTTTATACGTAAGAATCATAAATTTATATATTAAAAATAATTGGGAGTGATGATTGTGTCACTCCCAATAGGGATGATGCTAATTCCATCTACCCTATCCAAGCAGTTCTTCATTACCATCATTGTTTGCTGATCTTTTAGAGATCCAGTTCTCCTACAAATGTGTAATGGCTAAAAATAAAAGAATGTTGAACCACTTTCACCTAGGGCTAAAGAGAACTATAGACTAGTTTGGTAGGTTTAGAGTAATAGACTTCTCAGCAAATATTAGAATAAAAATTTTACTTTTAGACTTCACTCTTTTGTCCACGTTTTTTTTATAAGTGAAATACATGTGCACGGACGAATTGAAAAGCAACTACTCAAAGTTTTACTCTTCAACTACTGAATTAATCTATTGGGTGCCAGTCTTGTGTCCACTTGGTTAAAGAGCTTTTCATTTTTTCACAACCTTTTTGAAAAAAAAAAATTATTTTAAGGAAAAAAATTATCACATGAAAAAAAAATCATAAATGTTTTCTTTCCTTATAGAAAAAAAAAATCCAATTTTAGTTGCTTATTCTTAACCCTAAAAGGCCACAAACATTTAATAATTAGACAACATAAAACCAACATGTCAATGGGCCTACAAAGAACCAATTCCCATACAGATACAGGGAAGTTATGAAAACATAAATTTTGGGTTTACTTTTTTGGGAAGTAAACCAAAATTTATGTTCAAGACTTCAAGTAACATAGCTTTTATTTGGAAGCATATCTGGTTTTATTTAGCTGGATACAAATTCTATTATTTATCAGCAAAACCTATTTTGGCGAGTACAATGCCAACTAGAACAATCCAATGATTGCTGATATCTAACATCACAGTAGAGCTATTTTTCAAAAGATGTTTTCAAAAGATGTCTCATAGAACTTATGAAAATAAATGATTATTTTTTCAAAATAAGCTAATCCAAACAAACACCGGATGATTAGAGTGAAATCGTGTAGGTTTTCTGTAATCACCATTTACCCACATATCAAAATTACTACCACATATTCACCCAACAAAGTCCACAGCTCTCTACTTCTCAATCACAGCATCTGTTTCATGCATCATACTAGCAAATTTGAAGAATTTCCACAGCAAAATATGGTAGGCATAATTGTTTCATCGCCTGTAATGTGACACAATAACCCGGACGAACTTAAACCCAGCAGGGTTGCCGAGGGTAAGATACATCGAGTACGAAACTAATGATGATTTCCTGATTATGGAAAGGAAAATCTTAAATTCAGCGATGCAGTTTTGTTTGAAGATGACCTTCCATCTCATACACCAAGAAATTAAGTATAACAGTTGCAGTGGATATTAGCTGAGTTGTTCTTTCTATCAGATGCAATCAACACTAATGGAATAATGTCCAAAATTCAAGAAAAGAAGCAAAGCCAAAAATGAAGCCTCGCTCACTATGTCACTCTTCTTGTTCTTTCTATTGGAAGCATAGCAGAAAAAACAGATGGTTTTTAATAGAAATCAAAACTGGTTTAAGTCACTGCAGCCAGCAAGTTCATGAATAGCAAAACAGCAGAACAGTTTTTTGCAAACATTTTGATCAGCAAAACAGCTTCTTGCAAATTTTACCTGTTCCTTTTAAGGGTAACTGGTCTCGCTTCTCATGGAAAGAGCTCCCTTACTCCGCTTCAACAATGTCAGTGCTTTCCGAATTCAAAATGTCAACTGATGTTACAAGTTACAACTAACTATTTGTTCATTTTTTGTTTATTTGTGCTAGAGCAACTTCCGGCTTCCATACGGTTACAAAAAAAATGAGTGTGATTATGAGGATGGAACGGGAAATTTAGTAATAAAAGTGAAAGTTTTGTATGTTACACTAATCTTTCACTTGGCATTTATTGCAACTGATGAGGTCAAACAAACCATCTGCTTTTTTCTTTGATTTCTTCAACTAAAATGAAAAAAGGATTACCTTTCACTATAGTTTTATCAGCAGAAAGACATATGAGTTCATTTATATGGATACCTTTTTAACAGAAGGTCACTAGTTTATGCTAAGGAAATCTATACATGCCAAATTTTCTTCACCTGCAAAACCAGATAAAGCTAGTGCCATAGTATAAATTGCGCTAATAGGGTATATATTAATAGTTGAATAAATGAACTCTGATCTTGGAGATCTTTGCTTTATGAAACAGATTCACATAATGCCAACAGAGACAATAAACTCAACAAAGTTTATCACCAAGTTTATTCAAGATTCTGTTAAAAACAAAAGTGAATTCTTTCGGTGATGGACAGCTCGATGTATCCAAATTTTGTTGAACACCAAAAGATTTACTACAATTCATGAAAAACTATTGTTCACTAACTTGAAACAGTAATACTGCATTAAATAAACAATTGAGAAGATAAAACTTGTATATCCAGGACAGCAGGATTTAACAGTTTGATAAGGATGATTGATGAACAGATGATGTTTAAGGAAGTGCAAATAAAGTTCATTCATTGAATGTGCAAAGCTACTACATTCAGATAACCAGAAGCAAAATTCCAAGATTTCATGATTATTGAATTAGACCTTTGATTTACACGGATAATTTGGATTTTTTTTTTTACCATTATTTATATGCCACAGTGCGGAAGAAGTCAGCAAGCAAAAATATTTGGGAAAATCGGAATCCGGTTAAGCTAGTCATCTCATCCCCTGCATAGCAATACAATTAGTCAGTCATAAGTACTAGTTTGAGATCCAATTCAAATTCACAGCTGCAAATCAATAGATTGAGAGAAAAAATTACCCAATTCCACCTCATTCAGGATCATCAGGCACTTTGTATAATTCTGCAGTTACTTCGGTCAGCCACAAGCCAGGAAAAAGTGTCTGCAAAAAATTGAACCAGAAAAACAACAAAAAAAATGAACAAAACTTCTGAGACATGAACAAGTGCAATCAAATGTAAAACTTCAACAAAGTCGGGAGAAAAAAAAAGGGGGGGACAACCAACAAATCAAAAACAAGATTTCATTGAAAAATCCGAAGTTTAAGTAACTTACATTCAATTGCTTCTGCACAACCCTGGCCCTCTTCTTGGGCCTTCTGGGGGGTCTGGTTCCGACCAAAGCCAAGAAATCTTGTTCAACCTCTTCCTTAGAGAGAGGAACAGAAAATTTGGGTCTTTCATCGACCACCACCATCTTCTTCTTCTCCTTCACCGGCGATGGTGAAGAAGAACCCACCTCAAAAATCCTACGCTCTTCTTCAAGGGGTGGTGGCGGTTGCGGTGCCTTACACGCAGCTCTTCTTGTCCTCAAATTCCAAGGCCTGGCATTGGCAGCAGCAGCAGCAGCTTCGTCTCCTCCGTCCTCAAAAATCGAAACTTTGAGCTTCTTCGCGGCGACTCTGAGATCCCCCATGATCTTCTCCCTCACGGCGTCGATGTTGTCGTCGTTTTTGCGCTTGGGAACTCGAGCAGGGTCGTTTTGGTTCATCTGGGGTTCGGGGAATTTGGAGGATCGGCGATCGGCGGAACAAGGGTCGGCGTTGACACACCGGAGTAACCGTTGGGTACCCCATTTCAAACAGGGCAAGGAGAAGTTGTGAAGTGGCTTTGATCTTTCAGGTCCCATAGCCATCAATCAATGGCGATGAATACACTTTGTTGGTTGGTATGAAGGGAAACAGTGAAATGAATTCCCTTTGTTTTCTGTGTAAAGGTGTGGTTTTTGTGAGAGTGAGGTGATTGAGGAAGAAGAAGAAGGAGAAGAAGGGTTGAAATTGCAGAGAGAAATGAGAAAGATGGAGTTTTGTTTTGGTTATGGTTATGGAGAGAAGAGAAGAGAATGCATTATGGAATGACGAAAGAAATGACAGAGACAGAGACAAGAGCGACAAGAGGCTCACACCGGTTTAACGTTCGCCTATATATTTGCTGTTATTTAACCAACGTTACTATTGCTTCTCTTCTTGCCATATGATCTCAAATATATATTTTTTATTTCATTTTTCTTTTGGAAGGACGAAGCTTTGTTTCCCCAAAAAGGAAAACAAAAAAAGAAAAAAGAAAAAAAAGATGCCATATTTAATTTTATGCCATGAAAATATTGAAGAAATATACAACCAAAATAGAAAGTATATATATATATATATATATATGTATGATGAGAGATTTCAAAAAAATAAAAAATAAAAATCATATAAAAAGTAGCAGGAAAAATACTTTTAAAAAATAATTGATTTTAATTCAGAAACTAACATTTTTTTGTTGAAAAAACTAACATTTTGATGCTTATTATAATTATAATAATATTATTATTATTATTATTATTATTATTATTATTATTATTATTATTATAATGAAATGAACATTTTAGAATAAAAAATAAAAAAAATTTCATGGCAGTTTAGCCATAGAAAACAAACAGAACAGAAATTTAGAACTTTTATTTTTGATTTTTAAGCATTACGTAGAATATTTTATAAGGGTTATGGTTGTTGTTAATAGCGCCACACTCATTTAGAGTGGCGTCTATCTCTTCCATTTTTTGATATAAAAATACATAAATACATTTTTTAAATTCTGAAAATTTTTGTGACGCTTTCTTATCATTCCTCTCTAATCTCATTGCGCCACCCTAATCGTCGTTACCAACCCGTGGAAGCAATCATCACCAGCGTCGGCCACTATACAAGAAAAGGGGAGAAATTCTGCCCAAAAAAGAGTCCGTCTTTTTCTAAGGTGAATTTTTCTCTTCGAAAAACGTCGTTACTATAATCAATGTTTAGGGTGTGAACTCTAGGAAGCTCGATAAAGAAGATGATGCTTTTGAAAATTTAGAAAACTTAATTTGAAAATAATCTTAGATAGGTTTCTCAGGAAACAATTCTATATAGGTTTTTTTAGGGGTGGTACTATGCGCATCACACCCTATTCCCAGCCCACCATATAATTTTTTTTTTCCTTTTTTATCCTTCATCCGGAACTTTTATTTCGTTTTTGTAATAAACCCCTGTAAAATGTGAATGCATACAAAACGAAACTTATGTTTCGTATTATACCGAAGATAAGTTTCGTATCATGCGGAACATAAATTTTTTTTTTTTTTTTACTTTTGATTGAGAACAAATTTGAGTCCTTTACCATGTAAATCAAAGAAAAGTGAAAAAATGGAACTTATGTTCTGGTTAGAATCACATTGCACATAAGTCAGTAAAAAACAGAACTTAAATTTCGGGTGAAAGATAAAAAAGAAAAAAAAAAAATTATGTGGTGTGCTGGGAAGAGTGTGTGGTGCACATAATGCCACCCTTTTTTAGATAGAGATTTAAGACTTTTAAATATTTTAAAAGTTCATGATTTATTAACTAATTTTATTTCAACAATTTTTATTGCTTCTTAATTTGAAATATATCTTATATCTTTTCTTTTAGTTTACTTAATTTTTAAAACATCAAATATTTATAAAATTACAATTAATAATCAAAATCTAGACTTCAAAGTTTTCAGAAAAACTGATCTGGAAAATTTTTGAATTATGTCTCCTGAAAATTCAAAATAAAAAAAATTGTCCTATATTTTTTAAGAAAAGCCTACCCAAAAATTTTCCGAATCACGTTTAATGAGAAGGGCAATTTTGCCAATTTTAACGAACCAAAAAACAAGGGATGCAACACCATTAACAGCCATATATGGTTTTTTTCTTTTTCTTTTTAGACAACAGGCATGTATGGTTTTGTGCATCGAGTAATACAATGTTTGGTTTGGACTAAGTTGCATGTTCATCTCATGGGCCAGAGCAATTAGCCTTGACAAAAAAAAAATCCAGAGGAACCATATTTTTTTCTTATTGAAAGAGGGCAATTAGTCTTTTTATGCAACAGGTTCCCAAAAAAAAAGTCTTTTTTTGGACGACTCAAAAAAAAAAAAAAAAAAGAGGTCTTTAAATGCAACATTTGTTGCTATGAAGCACGAACAATTTAGACCAGAAAAAAAGTATGAACAGTTGACTCTCTTTAAAACTTAACAAAATTACGAAAAAAAGTCACTACAATTGATAAATAGATGAAAAAAATTGATAAATAAATGAATTATTTAAACATGCAGACAAAAATTTAAATCTCAACTATATGCATAATAAAGCTAAACTTATTGAGAAAAACAAAACTCATCAAATTATCAATAATCTTTACTCCTTATAATTATTAGTCTTTCATTATCAATGGTAACTTAAGAATACCCTTATAATTAAAAGAAAATTACCAAACTCCGAATAACAGTTCACTAAACCACTAGAACTAACGCAACTTTTGTTAAAATTTTGAGCAAACGAATTTTGACCAACTTCATCTATATACTCTATATAGTGCATGTTTGAATAACAATTGTAAACTTTCTTTTCCAACGAGATTTTAGATCTTAATGCAATCCGACAGAAGTAAGAAATTCTTACTTCTCCCATAATAAAATTTGTCAAAAGAAAAATACTATTCAAACATACCCTATATGTAAATCAACTGTTCTTTATGTTCAGTAACGTTATTCTTACGTAGACTAAAATCATTAATAAAAAGGGTGAAATAAAGTTTCAAATTTTAGTTTGACATCCAAATACAAATGTATGCGATTTTGACAATCCTGAAATTTCACGTTGACCTTTAGTTTCGTCTATCACTATTTTAATCGATAATATTACACATAATGGTCCATAAAACTAACAGAAGCTAAGTAGCTAACATAGCTCAATCAGTCTCCTTTCATCCACCATAGGCGTGTTAAATGAACTTCAACTAGAAGCAGCAGAATAGAAGAGAAGCACCTAAAGTATCATCCACTGCAAAAAAAAAGCTTGGAAGAAAATTTATCTGTACATGATAAGCGGAATATATTTGATGCTTCTATTGCCGGCTTAATAGAAGACAACTCATGAGAAGCCTCCATGGAAGTGACTCACTTGCATTATGTATTATGCAGAAAATTAAACGTGACCAGATTTATATGTAGGGGAAAAATTGGATTGGCTATACAAGTATTTACAAACTCTAAACCTCCATTATCAAAAGAAGCACACTAAAGGCAGCTGGAATTTGCTGCCTCAGTCCTGATTACCCGGGTATTGTATGAGCCACAAATTCCACATTTGTGATATAACCAGTGGAAGCGCGAAGTTCCCTTTCGATCACAATCATGGCAGAGTATGTCCTGCATTGTCATTAAAAATTGATTAACAGACAGGAATTGACAAGTCACCACTGCTAGTGAAGTATTCTTTCTATTTAATTTCATCTTATTTTTTTGGATAATGAGAATGCCACCTGAAAATTTATAAAGACATTGATTGCAGCATATGGTTGGTATCAGATATTTCAGGATGTTCATTCTATGGATACTGGTTATGACTTATGAGTCGAAGACGAAAAAGTAAAAAGAAATAATAAATTATGCCTTATATGATGAGATATACAAGTCAAATATTATGCTATCAAAAAAATTATGCAGCATATGTTTACTTGATGACATATACAAGTCAAAAATTATGTTTAACATGACCTTCATATAATAATTCAACGTTAAACTTTCAATTTCTCAATTTAAGTTTTAAACTAGAAAAAATTCTTCAAAAGCATCATGCGTATAACATAAAATCCAGGTTAGCATTTCAAAACAAAGAAAGAGAAGTAAATTTAACAAGGACAAAAAGAAAAATCGAGACAGAAGTAATACCTGATAGCGGTCTCTGTACTCTTCAGGAAGCTCCTCTGCAGCCAATAAAGCATCAAGCATACCAAAGTAAACCTGGGTAGGTATAGAGAAAGCTCAGTATGCCGTTGAAAGTAAACATTTCAATATCCACTTGAAAGCATTAAAATCGAAGTTTTATATATGTAGCTAAATGCAATACCATAGGAGACCTCCAACAAACAGTTCATAAAGCAATTCCAGCACTGAATCAAAACTAAAGAATTTAAAAAAGAGCAAAATTTGAATTTCTATAATTACCTCTGTAATTAACCATACCAAAAGGTATTTAAGGTGTTATGAGCATTCTAATTATGGTTGTGTTTAGAAGAGCTTATGCGCAGCTTATGAAAATAGCTTATAAGTCCCTATAAGCTGTTTTCAGCTTATTTTTATGAACTTCTTGAAATAGCTTATGAGACTTAGTTAATTTTAGCTTATCAAATCTTTTCACTGAATTCTCTAATCAAGTTCCTATGGGATAGCATTGACTCATACTCTCCCTGAAGTTATCTCAAAATTCCCATTAGCGTGCTAACACGTGCATAAAATTGTAAGGATCAATAATTGTGTAGAATTGTATGACTAGCGGCAGAACAACATTACAAGATTTGATTTCATAGTAAGAAATATAAAAAGAAAATGTTCTTACTGCCATATCTCCCAATGACTTGCTGCAGATTGGACATGTGTAGTGGCTGCAAGTGTATGCCTAACATTTTACAATAATGTGTAAGATTGAATCCAAAACCTTCTTTGGGATTACTTTATTTGAAGAGAAAAATGAAGATAAAAGATAAATGGGTCAGATGCAGATTTTTTTGTGTCTCCCCTTGGTCTGAGGGAAGCCAAAACTTAAGATGGGCATGTATACCTGAAAGCAAGATGAATGCATGTAATGCCCGCAAGGTAGAGCTCTCACTGTTGCACTTGATGTGAACAAGTCGTCACAGCAAATTGGGCAGTTCATTTCTAAACCTTTCTCCAAGCACTTGTGAGACATTGATTTTATCCCCACGCAACAATTGCATTTCATGCAATGAAAATAATCAACCCCAAGCCCTTGCCCAACACGGCATATATTGCAAAATGGGCAATGATAAACATTCCTGAAAAAGAATAATACAAAATAAACAACCAAATGCTACAAAGAAAAAAGATGATATACTACCAAATAAACAAAGAGGGCAAATGTTTCCAAGTGTTTCTTGCAAAGACAATTGTCTAGGAATTAAACGTATCAAATAACTTATGATTGGTAAAAAGAGGAAATTACGGAGACAGCGAGGAAAAAGAATCACAAAGAGAAAGAAGGGAAAGGAATCCTTATAACCTACTAAACAAAAGAACATGATAGAAAGAAGACAATTAAGAAAATGAAACTCAATGTAACAAAACTTTGCAATTCATAGGTGTATCAAAGAGTTGTGTATTCATGCCTTTCAACAAAAAAGAAGATGACAGAAACAGCAGCTTCCATACTTCAATATTTTGAATTCTGAAGTAAGAACCAAAAATTACCTCTCGTCATCAAAAAATTTACATATATTGCAGTAGTACTTTGCCATTGAAAGTCCACTACAAGAAGGTGACATGCATATAGGCCCAACTGGCTGTATAGTCAGGCAGTGCATGCACATCATTTCCTGTGTTGCTTTTCTGCAATAAACAAATACATGCTTAGAAATACATACTGTTAAAAAATATTAAGAAAATCCATTGAAGTTTACCTATCCATTGAGTGATCGCTAGCATTGTCATGGCAAAATCTGCATGTAAATAACTTGCCACAACAAGCAGCTCGAAGCTTGCAATTTCGCTTATAGTGCTCGCAACCAAATACTTGTTTCTCTGGATCCCGAAATGACGGCGAGTGTCCTTCGATTTGTTTATTCAATGATTCTCCAGATAGAGCTTTAGGTAATTTCTGTTGGGCTGCTATCCAGCGACTACAATAAAACAATAGCTAATCAACAAAAGTTTGAAGACAATAGATTAAAGTTCTATGAAATGAATATGCAGTTTATTAAATAGTAATTATATGAAACGAAAACAAGAGAATTATGGTCATGGGAACCAACCTAGTCATCAGATTCTGGACAAGATATGCCTTTCTCCTGGGATCAAGAGTTGAGTCACGATAAACCTTCCGGATTTCTGACTCAAGTTCATTCTGATTCATCCGGAATATATCTTTCCAACCTGGCTTGAACATCTGATCATTCAGGTTCAAGCTTTCTTGACATTCAGCACCTAAGGCAAAACCATAACATACTATACTTTAAATTTTCCCTCCAGGAATTTGTACAAACATTAAATAAACTCAAAGCATATTAGAAACCTCTTTGAGAAGTGCTACGCTCTGATGTTTCAGTCTGTGATATTGAAACCGGACTCTCTTTCAAGCATTCATTAAGCCATTCATTGAACATAGTGTTCTTAGTTGCCTGTTTCCATGTGTCCATCATTTTATTCTGTTCATCCTGTGTGAGTGCAGAAGTTACCCATGGTAACATTGATTGGAGAACTTCAGCACCAGTAGTTCCAATAATCCGGCCCACTATCTTGTCTTGTTCTTCCACAGTGAAATGTTTCCCAAACAACGGCCAGAGCTCAAGCTCTTCCCTGAAAATGTGCTGATCCAGGGTCACTCTTATAGACTTGCACATCCCTTGAAGCTTAGTTGCGAGCTCATTGTACTTTTTAATATTATCGCTTTCTTTGGCATCAGAAATACCAAAACTACTTTCACTTAAATCCTCTGATATATGGTTCCTCTGTAAGTCTTCATGAAGGACAGAAAGCTCAGAAAGAACACAAGAAATATCTTCAAATAATTTTTCTTCCTGCTTATGGTCCAGCATGTAAGAATGGCTAACATTATGAAGCGTCTCTTTGGATTCCAGTGCAGGAAATACTATATCATCTTCAGCATTACTGTGAGCTCTATATAAACCCCACAAGAGACGGAATCTTCCACTGAATTGTCGAATTATTGTTTCATCACCATCACAAAGCTTTCCAGATTCAACGTCTAAATACTCCAAGTCTTTGCGTATAGCTTTATGAAATTTAAATATTGTATCAATTGGTCTTTCTGCAGAGCCATCATCGCAAGAGCTGCTGTCTGTTTCCCATATAAAAAGACTGGAATTAAGGGATGGAGCAGAAGAGGAGAAAGAGCGTAAGGACTTGGTTGCAGAAAGTGAACTCAGCCTCAAATTGTTACTGCTTACTCCTAAAGCTGGTACACAACAAGGCCGAGCACTACAACATTGTTTCTGGATACGTTCATCTTCTGCAATTATAGGGACATCTCCATTCTTGTGCAACTCCAACAAATTTCGCTTGACTGATCTATGTTGGGTCCCATCTGATTCAGCTAATACTGTACAATCTCTACCAGACAGTGCAGAAGCAGAAGTGCAGGAAGACCTAACAATATTTTCTTCAATATCGGTAAATCTCTGAGCAGGACAACAACCTGATGCACTTGAAGACAAACACAGACCATCCTTACGAGCTTTGCAAGCCCAACCACAAAAAAGTGTGACTAAAGCTGAATCTGTTGTTGGGGCTGGAAAAAACAGACAAATTGTTAGATATAGAGGAGACAAAAGTACACAATTTCTTTCAGCAAGAAGAAAATTCAAAACAGACATAGAACCTGCTAATTGCATGTTTTTCAGAAACATCTCGGCTTCATCTTCAGTTAATGATCCAACCAACCATGGCAGGACACGCTCAATTAATTTCAAAGGCATCATGCATAAGCTTTGATACAGAAGTTCACGTTGCCTTTTGAAGCTAAAGTGCTTCCGTGCAAGTGGGAGAACCTACAAATGTGAGGAATCAAGAATATATTAAAACTAGACATAAAGGTAGTTTGATGTTGCAACTTTCTTGTCAAATCTTGCTGACTTGCCGTAATATTCAATTAAGGATTGAGTAGAAAAAACTTTCTATGTCATACATCTTTTCCAATTGCCAAAATAATTAGCAAATACAAGAAATGCTCATATTTATCAACTTTTGACAAGCTATGATATAACTTCTGTACATATGATACTCAAAAGTCAACCAATAATTTAATCATCCTGTTGTGATACATACTAAAATTGCATTTTGCTAAACACATTCACATCTCACTTTAGCAACTCACGAAAATTAATGTGTGAGCAACGAAGAATCACCTGAACTTCTTCATTATGGAAATGCCTCTGTATGGTTTCCAATATATGATCAGCATGCGCACACAACTTGGAATAAAATTCAGCTTCTGAACTAGATGTTGCTCCTTCACTTTGAATACTTTCAATCAAAGACCGAAAGTCATTAAATTGGCTTTCTTCTTCAGCGTGCTCTTGAAAGAAAGAAAACTTTCCATCTACTGCTGGAAAAATAACCTTGTCCTCAGCAATACTGCATTTATAGAAACAATCAATTAACCGTTCCACTTCCTCATCACACAATTATAACTGTATGAATATGTTAAGGAATGAAGTAAAGAGTACAAAATTTGAGAAAGTAACACCATTTAATCTTTTTATGACAATCTTTTGTCAATCAATATATTTTGGGGCATTAAAATAAAAAAGGTCATGAGAAGTTTGTCTAGTAAGCAAAATACTACATCTGCAATACATGGAAGCATGACAATCTTTGGAACTTTTCATCCACTCCTTTATGATGAACTATTTTTCTTTCTTTTCTTCATTTAGTATTACTAAAACCCTATGATTTGCATGTTTTATATAGATTGAGGAAACTGAGAAGCAACAAAAAAGATCATCACATATATCAACTCTAAAAGTTGCAAATTTTATATATAAGTTGGACAAAGGGAGGAGAAATAAAGATCTTGTGCTTCTCACAGATTTTCCTTACTCAGCTTACATATATGACAGTCCACCAAATATTTTCCTAAATGAGATGTGAGAAAAAATTTCAAAGCACAGGGATCCAAGACAGGATAAAACTGAACAGGAAAACAGTAACAAGAAGAAGAGATATGTCCTAAAAGAAAGTATAATAAGGAATTTGTTCATCGAACAAACATAAAAATCTTCCACAAGACAAATAATTGAAAAACAAAGTTACAGCCATACCTGTGAAATATGCAAACTTCAGCAATGAATTGCAACCTTTCATTAAAAGCTGACAGATTCATGAAGTCTCCCGAGAGTTGTATCTTTCTGGTCTCTGCTGCTATCTCATTTAACTCTTTTTTTATTGCATTATGCCAGAGCAATATTTCATCTATAGGATGTGTTCCCATGGTATCAGAAACATCTAGGATAGAACCAGAATATTTCCTTTTACCAGTTGTTGTGGATTCACATGCACATTTTATTTTCCCAATCTGATGGGTTAAAGGACTAGGACTACATCGAACCTGAGAATGATCTACACAATTTTCAATTGTGTTAGCACTACTTCTCCCTTCCATCCAGGTGAAAATAACCTTCAATGATCAAGAATATAATCAGATACATTACCAACAAATATCAAATGTATATCAATTTTGTTTCAGCCCATAAAGTAGCATTGTAGAGAAAAATGACCTAAAACAGCATTCAAAACCGCACCTTTTGAAGAAGCTTTTCTTCCGGCACGACCTTGCTTAAGCATTTCCGCAAATCCTGAGATTCATCAGAGGATATAGATGTTGAAAGCCATGGAAGAAATTCTGCCATCATATTCACAGGAATACTGCAAAGAAACTGCCAAACCAATGATGCCTGTTCCTCAAGAGAGAACTTCTCAATAAGCAGTGGAAATACCTGATATTGTCCAACCAAAAAATAAATAAAAATCAGACGCACACCAGAATCAGATAAAAAAAAAATCCATTTGAAATTAAGGGCATGATTACCACATTGAATCATTTATGATATCGCTTTATAAATAAATACCTATATCATGGGACTGGGAACTCCCTTGAGGGAGACACTTAAATATGAATATATGTAAGCCTGCCAGACATGTTAGTTGTTTGAATTTTCTGGTTGAAAACTCCAAACACAAGCACAATTTTCTTAAATTTAATCAAAAGCATGCATAATTTATATGCTTTTATGTTTCTCCTAAATATACTGTCATCATAGGAGTCCAAGTGGAAACCAAAGAGAGCTATTTGTTAAACTAATACCTGCTCCTCTTCCTTAGCCATGTGTTGACTAACTGACGTTTGCAAAGCTCCTGTGCAGGACGCTAACTCCTTTGGGAAACTTTCATCATTATGGATAGAAGAGTTTAACAGCTCAAATAGATGATCAAAAAGGGTGCTTTCGCCCTCGTGTTCCAGAGAATACGTCTGTGCTACATTCTTCACGCGTATATCTAGTGCTGGAAAAATTACCTACATTCCAGAATAGATTTCCTTAGAATGTTTGAACGTAGCAGAAAGGCGGGAGTAATGAAGCCAAGTTAATAAATCAATGGTTTGAGAAAGTAGGAAGCATCCCAAAGCAAAGCATTTAGCACATATCCTTAATATCATAGAAAAACTGTTATTGGACTCTAAATCTAAAGGATTTTCCGAAAAAGATAAACACAAAACGGAGCCTGGTTATTGAAATTTGCAATCGACAAGGTGCACAAATTTCCTATCTTACTATTTAAAAAAATGCATTGCAAGTCTGACAGTTACAGATACTGAAAAAATGTGTAAGTGGCATACCAATCATTTCACATCAACTAGAAACAGAATGAATTTATGTGCCGCTAGCCGTTCGCAAACTAAATTTAGTAACCTTCATCAAAAGCTCCAGCGAATTGTAAAGCAGTGAATAACAGTGTGGCTGTTTGCTAACTGCTGAATTGTGGCTGTTGTTTTTAGGGCATTATCTCCTAGTTAACAACCACAATTCACCTAGAGCTCTACAAACAACTATATAAAAATAACAGTGTGCTGTTGTTTGTCACTGTATTGTGGCAGTTAGCAAGCAGATATTTTAACTGGTGTTCAAGAGAATATGTCTGTGCTACATTCTTCACACTGAATTGGTAGATCCCCAGTGAATTGGGATAGTTATTATCTAACTACATTTAGTAACCTTCACCAAAAAGCTCCAACTTGTAGATTTTTTTTCTTTAGCCCTGCAAACGGCTCTACCTTTTATGCAGTACAACTTTTGCTAACTACTGAATTGTGGCTACTTAGTGACAAACAACAACAGCACACTGTTATTTTAACCCTGAAAAATAAATTTTTCAATAACTAAAGCTGCATGGACATACATGTACTTGAAATTATTATTCTTTAAAGAGGCTAAGAAAAGGGAAGAAATGATATCTGAATTATATATATTCAGTTCATCTTAACAAAAGCATAACGTGGGGTTAGGAGTTAGGACTTCGAGGGAGGAAGAAGTAATGAAAATAGCAATGGGTTTTTGCGTTGAGAGGGCACAAGAATCGATTTTAGCCCAAGAGAAAAATTCTTCCTTTTGTTTTAAAAGTGCACTGAAGTGTGTGCATAATCCAAATAGCGTTGCTGTGTATCCTAAACAAACATGCTAGTGAGTAGGAGAATCACATACAGTATTCAATTTTTAAAAAATATTTTGGCAATGAAACATTACTTAATTGCTCCCCAAACTAAAATTCTGAAGTTATCAAGCGTCAACCATCCGTAAATTGCGAATTGCTCCATTGCGGGAGCGAGAAATCTTCATTTATCTACATCGTTCCTCACTCCAAAGAAACTCAATTACGCAATTCAACAAGGAAAAGGCTCCAAAAAAAGAAACAAGCAAATTTCAGAGCAGGAACTGAGTAACACGGGTTCATAAACTTGCACCTCATCTTCGGCATTGGAGTGGTGCCTGTACATCGATCTGAGGAAATGGTAGCGTTCGGAAAGGGGCTGGATGTCGGAGCCGTTTCCGATGGCGAAGGCCATGGCCAATCGGTGCAGCGCATCAAGCTCATTCCGAATCGCCTTCTGGAAGAAGGAGAAAATCAGAATTGGCGATTCGGAAAGGGAGCGGATGAAGTCGCCGCCGCCATTGGAGGAAGAATCGACCTTCTTCACGGAATTCGACAGCACCGCCACTCCTGCACCTCCGTCCAAGTGCTGCAGCCCCGTTAACGGCGTCGCCATGCTGTTTTTAATTTCTCTTTTCTCGGAGCTTAATTTTCCGAGAAAATTTTCTCTCTCTAGGTCTTCAGTCTGTTGTTTTCTGTGAGATTGGTGAATTTGTACATCTAAATATGATGATGTGTGCGTATGAGTGTGTGTATCTGAGAGAGAGAGAGAGAGAGAGAGAGGGGTTGTTTCTCTCTGGTTGATTGTACGTTTGTAATTGCAACGTTAATTCGTTGAAGCGGAGAAGAAGGGGTTGTTTGGTTACGCCGATAAGATTAACACAAGCTGCGACCTCGTGCTCCGAATTGTGATTGAGCGAGCCAAATGATGATGCTTAAATACTTGTGGTGGTGCCACGTGGCTAATATGTACCACGTAGGATGATGATTTCATATTAGGGTAGCCAGATTGGATTGCAACATTCGGCATTTTCTTCTTGCTATAAACACTAACACTCCAACTACTCCCTCTGTCTTAAATATAAATTATTTTTAATTTAATCATTGAAATTAAAAAATAAAAGTTGATCCATTAAATTGACGTAAAAAAATAAAAAATTTTCAACTATAATCTTAAATAAATATGTTAATAGATGTTTTAATTTAATTAATAATTTTTTATTTCTTTTATTTCATTATTTTTCTTCATTATTAATTCAATCTTTAAAAGTTGGAGAAGAGATAAAAGTAAAAATTTATCTATTATAAATTAATTAGTGATTTATATTTAAGACTAAAAAATTTTTCATGACTTATGTTTCGGATGAAGGAAGTACATCACAAATCTCACATCTTTTTTTAAAATTATATGCAACCAGTTCATACAAATTTTACTCTGAAAAGAGAATTAATTATTATTTCTGAGGATGAATGTCTTTTCCTCTATTTTTTATGTTGTGCACCTTCTACTCAAATATCTAAGTATTAATTAATTTTATAAATGTATTCATATTTAAGAAAAATGAAAGTCATATTTAATTATATTAGATTAGGAGTAATATTTAACGGTAATCTTTTTTAGTATGAAAAAAAAGGGCAAAATTACATTTTTTGTCTTTTTATGTTTAAAGGTTGATTTAATTCAGTTCTTTATTTTATTTTTTTTATTTAATTTGGTTTTTTATTTGCTAAGGTTGGTTCACGTTAGTCTTCAATGTCAAAAATCTGTTAAAAACTAACGGAAGAGCATTAACAACGTTAAAATCGTATACGTGTCGCAATCGGATTGATCCATTAATAAAATAATAATAATATATATTTTTAATAAAATAATAAATTTTAATAATAAAAAAAACATCTTCTTCATTCTCATCCCACCATCACCCCTACCTCCTTCCTTTTCCCCATCGTTACCGTCTCTAGACCATCATTTTCTCTTCCTCCACTATCACCACTTCAACACCACCTCATTCCCTTTTTTTGCCGTCACCACCATAACACCACCCAACACATTTCCCACTGTCATAAATATTCAAATATTTTTTAAAATAAAAATATATAAAAATAATGCTTAAATATATTTAAAATATGTATATTTTTTAGACCTAAAACAAAAGTTTGACTGGCCAAGGTCAACCCTACTTAAGGCAGAGATGGAAAAAGGGGCTTCCAAAAATCAAATCACTGTATATTTGGTAGGGTTTAATTTTTTATCATACACATATGAAAAATATCTTGATTGGTGAAGCAAAATTGATTTTAATAATCTCTCTACACTGTAGAATAAATTAACTATTGATTATATTCTTTAAGTAAGAGTATCTCAAAATTTCGTCATGTAATGTAACTAAATCGAGTAACTTTTATGTTAGCTTAATTTAGAAGAGTTTCACTTTCACTATTGTTTGTTTATCTTTCTAATTTGGAATTCTGGACCAATTAAAAGTTATTATGTGTACTCTTTGAAGATGGAATCAGACACAGTTGCTTGCTTAACTTAAATGAATATGAATATTAATACTCATGAAGGGGACTTTTCGTCTGTTCTACTGTTGAATTGCTATCACTTATCAGGTCCATAAACTACTTTATTCTGGTATAGTCAGAATTTCCCAATTTGGCTCTTCAACCACACAATTATCAATAAGAATAAATTAAATTACAATTTTCATGTTAAAAACAAGAATTTACCTCTCTAACAAAAGAAGAAAGAAAATAGTAGTGATCATGAATTTGTTGAGGGAAATTAAGTTGATGAGGACGTAATCTTAGGCTCCGTTTGACCCAGCTTATTTTTAGTTTATAAGTCGTTTTTAAAAGTTGGAAATAAGAGCTTTAAATAAAAAGTTGAAAGCTGTTTGGCAATTTTATTATTTTGTACGTTATATGCTACTTATGAATAAAAAATTATTTGTTTATTAAAAGTATTTTATACTAACCTTTTTAAGTTACTTATCATTAATTGTCACATTTCTTTATTTGTTAAAAAGAAAAGTGCAATAAAAAAAAATATTTGATAAAACTCAATATTTTTATTTTTTTAAAAAAATAAACGGAATATAAATTTATTAAAATAATAATGTAACATTAAATATTTTGAATATGAAAAATTTTAAATAACAATAAAACTCATAAATATTAAAGTGAATGAATAATTCATAAACGAGAAGAAACTTTTTGAAGATTTTAGCAAAGAGAGAAGGAAAAGATATTCAAGATTTCAAGTGTTAATTAGAATATTCAAGTATTAATTACACTGTGCCCACAAATAAGCTAGTTTTTTTTTTCTTAAAAGCTCATATTTCTAGCTTCTGGCTTAAAAGCCAGCTTTTTGCATTTTGTATATAGGAAAAAAGCCAACTTAAATTTAAGAGTTTTATCATAAATACTGTTTAGCCTAACTTTTACTTATAAGAGGAAGAGAAGCAAAAGAAAAAAAATTAGGCCAAACACTACCTTAGAAAAAGAAAAATGGAGGAAAAAAAAATTAAGGGCAGTATTTGTTTATAGTTAGGGAAGATAAATTGGAAATTGATGAAGAATGGATGATGAATGAGGAAGATGATATATAAAAAAAGAATAATGTTATATTCTCCTAATAATTTTTTTAATTATCTTTTTAATATTATATAAAATATGGAATTGAATGTACTTTTAATCTTAAAAATATAAAATACCTTGAAAATATTCTTTAATTAGTAATTAGAAGGATTTTTAAAAATTTGAATTAAAAAAATTTAAAATTATTCATAAAGAAATAAAAATGAGAGATTTATGTAATTATGAGAAAGTGTTGGGTTGCATTCGTCATGGTTGAAAACATGAGGTTTGGAAGTTGGAACACAAGAAGACAAAATTCAAAGAATTGAAATATAGTATTACGTGGTTCCACACCATACATCACCTCACATACGTTAATGACTAGGAATATTTTGTTTAGAGAAAATAAAATAAAATAATTAGCATGCTCTCTTGCTTAATTAGAAAATAAAAACCTGTCTGTTTCGAAATTTCAATTCGGTTGGCCATTCATAATAATTAAAAGAAATTTATAATGAAGAACGTAGATCTTTAATTTCTACAAAATTATTTATTTTTTGTCTTTGCTCTTACAATTCTTACAGAAAATAAACTAAATTTGATTTGTTTGATACCATCTCTTTTCCGAATCGCATGTTTAATTATGTTCATATTTTTTAAAAAAAAAATACTTTTTCATTTTTGTTTCTATAAATTTTTTACTTAGTTTTCATACTTAGTTATAACGTTTTTCGTTGTTTTTTTGTTATGTATCAGAGTATGCTTCCGTCGACAGTCGAAAACTAATCCCTTCGAGAGAGGTAGATATCACATAAATGGGTTTTGTCTTACCAACAAAGCCTTTTCTATATATTAGTTATTTTTTAGAGAAAAATAGAGATAAAAACAAAATTAGATTATAAAATTAGGAAAAAAAAACAATTTTAACTAAATAAAGGATAAATGAAGCAAAAAAAACTAAATAAAGGATAAACAATTTAAGTTTGGAAAAGGAAAACAAAAAATTCAAACAATAATTTTATAGGAACCAAAACTAAGAAATTCAAATTTTATAAAAAAAATATAAATATACTTAAAATTTAATTTTATAAATTGCATGTGTACACTACAAGATTTTTAATTTATGTTTAAAATATTTTAACTTTTCTTTTTGGTAAATAAAGGTTTTAATTAACTTTTGCTTACTGTTATTCGTCGGAAATTCATACATATTTTTTTAACCCACTTTTTATGACAAAATAGTTAAGTTATAAAATTATGCACACCACTGTTTTTTTTTTTTTTGTGTGTGTCAAATTTTGCAGTTCACTCCCACTGAATTATTTATAAAGTTGTCCTTTTTTATTTTGTTTATTGAAGTAAACATAAGCTTAATCGTCTACGTGGAGAGAAAAGCAAGAAAAAGGCTAACTTTGTTTTGTTTGACTTTATGCCTAAATATAAATATAATTGCGAATTTTGTCCGAACCTTCAACACAACGAATCAAGTGCATCTACCCTATTTTTTTGTTTAGAGAGGAAAGAAAAAGGAATCGTATGTAGATAAAAAAAGAAAAGAAAATTGATCAATATTTAGAAAACAACACTAAGAGGAAAAGAAAAATGTTTTGTGCAATACAGAAGTACCAAAAGAAAACTGAAACATGTATAGAAAAAGAAATTTACAATATAGTAACAAATAAAAACTTCTTAACATTTTTTTAATAATCTATGAAGTTAGACATTAAGCATGTTTGTGTAATGATAAAAATAGTTATTATTCCTAAAATGATTAATGTTAGAGGGATAGAACCTACTAATTTATTTTTTTGGTACACATAAAATTTAGTTAAAGGGCAGACTTACCCCATTTAAGGCTAGGGTATACCACCAACCTCAACGAGAATTTATAGTGGAATTTACAGATCGTCTATCAACGAGAGTTAAATTCAACGAGATGGACTCGAACTCATGACCTCGAAGTCATGAGCCTAAGCACACACCATCTAGGCCAACCCCCATTGGCACTACTAATTCATTTTGGGTCGTGTCCTATTTTACACAAGTTTTAGATCTTATTAATCAAATTCAAACTAATTCATTTTGGGTTGTGTCCTATTTTACACAAGTTTTAGATCTTATTAATCAAATTCAAACAAGTTCTATAATTCAAACGAGCATTTTTTTTTGTTCAACTATCAGATTTTAGAATCTATTTATAGTGTGACGTGCTTCGAAACAAATTTGGCACGTATAATGACATCCATACATTAGAGCCTGAAAAAGAAGATTAATTTTGCATATAAATGTAACTACCCTCAAAAATATCTCTTAGTTTATAAAACATTGGAATGTTACAACATATGTAAAAAATATTAAAAAGAATAAAACATTAATTTAATTTTCTAAAGATTCATTTATTATCAATTTCGTCCATTAAAAATTTTTGTTATTAAATTAATCTCTTAAATATTTATAAACTTTGTACAATACTAGTGTAATAGAAAATAAATATTCAAATAGGTCGGTACAGTGTACATAAACATATTAAATATTAGTGTAATGTACCAAAATTTTAAGAGAGAGATTGTTGTAATTTTCTTTTTAGAAAAAAAGGGAAGTCACAATCAAGGTGTTAATTAGTTTGAAAATGAAGGTTTTGGAAAAAGAAAGGTAAAAGAGAGTTGGCAGAAAGGATTAGGAGGATAAGAAAGGCATAAGGGAGGCACGTGCAGAGTGTGTGTCATGGATTAGTTGGCATTTGACTGCCCCATGCCTGTATAAGCCTAAGCCTGTCTACGCTTTGGATAACACATTCCTTCCTGAATTATTACTTATTCACCGTTTTCTCCTATCTCATTAACCATATTCAATAAGTAATTTTCTTCTTTTTTTTCTTTTTCTTTTATTAACTAATTAATTTTAATTTTAATCAACATATGAAAAATATGTTTGGATTAATTGTCAAAAATAAGTATGTTTTTAAATTAAAAAATAATCACAAAAGAGTGACAATAGACATTTTAGAGTGACAACAATCTCTCTATAAAAATTGTTTTTTATCATAAAAATTTTAAATTCTAGAAAAAAAAGTAGATTAAAGATTTTTTTAGTTATAACAAAACAATTAAAAAATTAATGAGTTTTGAAAAAAAAAGAAGACATCTGAACATCATCTAAAATGAAATCTAAAGCTTTTCTGTTATGTTTTCCAAACACACTCGAAAACAATAGCTCTATATAACGACGTAATAGTAGAAGCACGTTATGATTTTAATGAAAAAATTTATGTTTTAACTCTAAAGAAAACATATTTAAAAGATTAAGTTTGTCCATGGCCAAGATTTATTCTACTCTAATATAAGGTACATTGGTTCAACTAATTTTGTGACTTAAAACAAAATCATTTTTGTGGTGAGACTTTTTTTTTTTTTTGTAAACAATAAACAATAGATATTTTTAAATTATTAAAATTAACTTGTAAATAATATATACATTTTATTTAAAAAATATTTTATGAAGAAAAAATAATTTTTTGTGCCATCAAATATTTTAATATTTTTTAAAAAAATGTAACACTTAGATTTTTAGGGTAGTTTTTTTTTTTAAACAAAACACAGCGGAAATTAATAAAATATATACATATATCAAAATACAAATATATACATCAGTGTTTCAACTATAGTCCAGAGAATATGTACATGTCCAACTAAGGTAGCCATACACAGCACTAATGACTATCTAAGTAACAGAAAAGGGATGCGAAACTGCTCACGCGCTTACACCCTCCGAGTCCGAGCCACCTGCTGTAACCGTCAATTATATACTCGACCTATAACTGAGTAACCCATCGGCAGTGAAAATAGTTTTATACAGTATTACAGCCAGTCTAACTGGGAAACCGTCCCAAATCCAATCCCTAGAAAACATACACACAACAAGTATAAATGTCAATCACATAGATATGCTTGTATGATCATTTTCCATTTTCATTTCTTTCCTCTTTTAACGGAGACCCGGTGCACGCGGGAGTCCACCAAGTGCGTGGCAATAGCACTATAGAGCTCTCTGCAAACCCTGGTAAGCATCCCTAGCCAGAGTTCATGCCTCACCTCAAATAGAGGTCTGCAAGAACTAATACACTTCCGGTACTAGCTTCCAATTATTTCTCCAAAGTCATCACCCATTACAGGTCTGCAAGAACTATTACTCCTTCTGGTAATAACCCCCAATCACTATCTTTTCACTTTTCCTTTTAGATACATATACGTTCTCATGCATCACACATTCATATCAAGCATATAGCATATAAACAAGGGTTTCCAGTATACTCTTATCACAGACGTGTTATATTCATATATCTATTTGGACATGGAACTCCATATTCAAATACATATTTGAATATACTAATACTGAGACACAATCCTTTTTAAACCATTTTAAAACCATCTCAATATCAAATTCCCAGTCAATGTCACATTTAATTCTGGAATACCTTGCTTATACCTTTATCATTATTCACACTATCACATATATTTCTATTTAACATAAAGCATGTCAAGATTCACACAAACATTAATCATAGCATGCACCTTTCAAACATACACCAAATCTTAAACAAAAATCATGTTTAACATATTATTTTGATTTCCTAATAGCATGTTCCTAGCATTCCCTAGTCACATGTTCCTAAATTCCAAGTATTTAGGGATTTGGGGTTTTCAGGGTTACCTGGAACTTCCCTGAATCCTTTTATCCTTCACTTCCAAACCCAATCTCCTACTCCGGTTCCTTTGTCGTAGTTATCTCCGAGTCTGAATCAGACGTTGGAACCTGCCTTAGGAGATGAAAGCCTTAGGGTTAAAGAGTTGTGACGTAGTTGGTTTGGGGGACAAAGGTTTTAAGAGTGTGAAGAGCGAGGAATATGAAGAATAACCAGTTTGGAGAAAAGGCACCCCTATTTATAGACTTTGGGGTCCATATTCGAATATAAGGCTCCTGAATTCAGTTCTTCACTTGCATATTCGAATATTATCTTGCATATTCAAATACTATTCGAATATTACTTTACATATTCGAATACTATTCGAATATTGACATGCATGCATATTCGAATACTGATGTGGCATATTCGAATATGACAGTTCCTATTCAAATATTTATGTTATCTTTGTCCTTCTTTTGACCTTTCTACTTACAATTAATCCTTCTTTCTTTTTCTTTTGTAAATTTTAATCAAATCCCTTAAGTCTTTAGCCTCTTTTATGGATTTTCGGGATGTTACAAATATATATATATAAAAGCGAAACTTACATATATTAATAATGTACAATTTATTTAGGGCTTAAAAGTGGGCTTAGTCGACCTTATCTTTGGCCGACGATGTTCTAATAATAATATAGGAAACATTCATAAATGAAAAAGTGCCAATATTTTATTTGTTCCTTTATGTTGTAAATGAAGGTAACAAACAAATGACAAAGTCAATAATCTACATATATTTACTAACCTACAAAAATATAAGAGTGAAGTGGCACTTAGATTCTTCACTTTGTAGGGTTTGTTTATTTTCGTCTCTAATATTTTTGCGAGTGCACTTAGGTCCCTCACTTTGTTAAATATGATGTAGTTAGGTCTCTGGCATTAATTGTTTTGCTAACGTTGTTAATAGACGTCCAACGTGACACATTTAATGCCACGTTGGACCAAAACCATTGTCTTTTCGTGATTGATGTAGCATCTTTAAATCTAATTTCTACTCGATATTTTTGTTCTTCCTCAATTTCTTCACGCTCTTCATGTTTTTGACAAATTAAGGTTTTCTTCTTGTTCTTCCACAATTCTATGTCCAAATCAAATCATGACAATTGGCAAGCAATGGTCAAGAATTTTGAAGGACAACATCTCGTTACGAAGAAAGTCGTTCTGAAACGAGATATAATTGTCCCCAATCGTAAAATCTATGTGGTTTGATTTGTAAATGAGAAAGTAGTAGGTTTATGGTTGTTAAAAGTTAAGTAACTTAACTTAAAAGAAAATGGTGTTAAGTTGTTATGGAATTTAATCATAATTTAGTAAAAATTAATAAAATATGATCAAACCCTTAATGTTCAGACAAATCCTTGACACAAATGAGTCAAATAACGTGTCACATAGTCCATGGCTTTTTAGAATATTTGAATTAGTCCATGAGTTTGCACTCTGTATGTCATTTTAGTCCTTGTGTTAAGTGTCTATAAGACAAGTTATTTGACACATGAATTCACGTAAACGATTAAACGATGTTGTTTTACTTAATAAATGACAATTTAATTTTGTTGCTTACGTGGATTATAAGTGTCAATTAACGTATTATATAGGCACTTAATGTGTTGCATAGACATTTCGTCAATGTCACTTAAAATCAGGAATTAAAGTAACTAGTGCAAACCCAATAACTAATTCAGACATTCTAAAAAATCAGAGACTAAAATACCACGTACCTGTAAAGTAATATAAAGTGAGAGACCAAATTAAATAATTACTCAAATTTTAGTTGTGCATGGTCGTCCTTTATGGTGATCAGTTTGTGTTGCAAATTACTACAATTTTCAAGGCATTGATCCGATGAAGATAAAATTAGGGCTCATTTAGTAAAATACCAATTTTAATTAAAAATTAATTAACAAGAATCATTAATGCATGCACTTTTGTCATGAGCATGAGAGATTTTGTGTGGGGCTTGTTGTAAATGTATTTTGTCCTTTTAATGAAACATTCGAATAGTCTCTCCCCTTGTTCCCTCACTCACGGCATTTTGTACTCAAACGTCTCCTTGCTGCACACAAGCATGGTTAGCCCTTTCATTTCTCACACGGTTTTTCTCTCTTACTCACAGAAGACCTAGGCCAAGGTATTCAAGGTGAGTTTGAAGATTTTCTTCCTTCTTTTGTTTATGTTTTGAGTAATATCTTGTTTGTTTCTTGTTGTATTTTTCATCATTGTCACTCAACTGAAGTTAAATATTTTTTTCATTGCTTGTTATGTTTTGCATGCCCTTTCCTTTTTTTTTTTTCTAGACAAATTGGGCTCTAGTTTATGTGCATTGAGTGATATTTGGGATTGACACCATTTTTAGAAAACTTGCCAAATAAAAAATCTCCTTTACGCAGTGTTTGGTTGGGTAGAGGTAGGGTAGAAAGATATAGGATGGAGGGAAATAGAGAAGAAATGGGTTATTTCTCCTGTTTAGATAAGCAAGAAATGAGACAGAAGTGATAATATATTGTGGGTTCTATTCACAAAAAAACTTCTACCCTACTCAAGCAAGACTTGTGATTGGAAATGAAGTAAGATGGTTAATTTACTAAAAAATAAGTTCTCTAGTCACATAATTGTGAACAGTTTTAAAAATAAAATAATATAATTTGGACATTTAAGTCATTCTACACTATTTTTACATTTCTTTCTGCTCTCAGTTTTTCTCTATTTCTATTCAATCAAACATCTTTCAAATCATCCCTATTTCTCTTTAACTTCTCTCCTCTCAACTTCTTTCTTTTTAACTTCTTTCCTCTCTATTTCTTCTCACTAAAGTTTAAAAAATATTTTTAAATTGAGTTTTTTTTTTCTAAAGAAAAGAGTATTTTGGAACTATTATTCTCAATAAAAGCTACTAATGTCTTTTTTACTCCTATAAGGGTTTGCCAATATAATCCAAGTATCCAACCACTAGAGAGGGCACTCAACCTTACTAAGTTGGGAGCTGACTAGTCACATTCTTGTGTTGTTTGGTGGCATCCTCATCTTATTTCTTTTTGCTACATAACAAACTAGTGTGGTGGTATATCTGCTATTGCCAGGGTGAGATTTTAGAGTTTTTAGTCCAATATAACAAAAAGTAAAAGAAAAATAAAATATAACATTAAATAAAATCAAGATAACATTATATTAAAATAGAAATATGGTAGATTGTTAGTTTTATGTTAGCACATTTCCTATTGGAAACAAATTCTCCCAAACCTAGATTTCTCCAAACAGTAGTTTTAAATTTTCAAGTATTTTTCTTTCTTTTTAAATAAAATGAAAATCTGATACCACTCTACATTTTTTTAAAAAATAAAAATCACAATTTAATTTTTTCGGAACACCATTCTGCCGACAGATAGAATTGTATTTGTCATTTTTTTTTTCAAAACTTTTGAATTTTGATGTTTCAGCTGAGAAATGCAAATGTTAGTTGATGGTCTGAGATGTTATCCATTTTAAATTGTCTGGGCCTTTAATCTCTGGAGATAAAATCCAAAAAGTTAGAACCCCTTTAGGAGTACAATTTTATATGCACCTTATATGTATAAGAATTTTTTCTTAATTTCCCACGTATAATATTATACATTTTAAAAAATTAAATGTAAAAATATTTTATTTAAAAATAATGTATTTATTATAGTAGATAACTAAAATCAATTAAATATCTTTTTTTATTAATAAAAAATAAAAACACACCAAAATAACTAGACACACCATAATATATGATTCTGAGTAAAAGATTATTTAGGTTCTTGATTTTGCAAAGAAAATTTATATAGGTTCCTGAGTTTACAAAAGTAGTTTATACAAGTCCTTGAATTATATGGAGGTTTACTTAAGTCCTTTAGTTTAGAAGAATAGATTCCTCATGTCTTTGAGATTACTAAACGTTATTCATTTAAATCCTTAACTTTACAAAAATAATTCATTTAGCTCCTCGAGATTATCAAACTTTATGGACCTAATTGAAGAAGTATTTGACAATCTTAAAGACTTAAATGAACTTTCGTATAACTTAGACTTGTATGAACTATTTTTACAAATTTAAAAATCTAAATAAATCATCGTACAGGAATTTCTATAAACTATCATTGCAAACTCAACGGATAAATTAATAATGATTTCTAGAAAAAGTATTCCTAGTTGGAACTGGAAAATATATAGTGACTAAAAATGACAAGTTTGCACATAATGCAGGCCAGTAACCAACCATTTTTTGTCGTGTCAACTAGAGAATGGTAGTGATTTTAATCTCAACCCAAATAACCAAATGTGGAAGATGAATCAATTTTACACTTAATGACAATTAATAATTTCTATGTTCTTATTTTTTAAATCTTGGCAGCAAGTGAAAAGAAATATAATCCACTAATACGAAACTGCTGGTTCATATATATCTTGAACAGTAGTTAACAATTATGGATAAGCTTTTCCTCACTATCTGCTATCTGTATTGCTCATATATGCATGATGGCATTTCTAGACCCCATGGTCAAATTTTGTTATATTTAATTTAAGGTTAAATTATTTTTTTACTTTTTTATAGTTTAAGAAAGTTTCAGTTTAGTTTTTATATTTTGATTTTTTATATTATATTTTTTATCAATTTTATTTCTTATATTTATTTTGATTCTCTTTAATCTTTTATTTTTTATTTTTTGAATTATTTTAGTATTTCATATTGTATTTTTTGTCAGTTGTCCCTTATATTGTGTTTTTTTAACCAATATAAAAATAACGTGTTTTGACATCTTTCATAACTTAATTGAATAAAGTTAACTAAAAGAACTAAATTGATTCAAAAAATAAAATATAAAAAGACTAAAATAAATATGAGAGACAAATTTAAAACTTTGTTAGCGTAATTTAATATAAATTTAATTTAGGCTTTAATTGAAAACAATTTTGAAAGTTTCAGTCATATAAGTCATATAATTCAGTTAGTGAATACATAAGAATATATTTGTGTGAGGATGAGATTCGTTCTCCAATTATATTATTTTTCTAAAAAAAAAAATAATAATTCCGAAGAATATGCTTTCTTTGATTCTTTTATGGATGAAAATGTAAATGTATGTTTCGTTATTGTGCTGAGTCTGACAAGATAACTAGATTACCTTTACTTTATCTTTCATCCCATTTACGATGTCTATCGGATTGATTTTACCCCAATAATTCAAAATAATAATTAATTATTTTTAGAAGTCAAATGCACCTATATATAAGTGACAGTTACTGCACAAATTACCTCACATGCAGTGTGGTAAGTTGTAATACAAACAAGGTAATGAGTTCCCTAGGTAAAATCCCAAGTGTATAATTGGTTTCACATTTCAACAATTGTTTATTGATTATATTCATTTATTTGAATTGGTTTTTAAATTTGCATCTTCAACTACACCCAAGTTAAAAATTTTGTATGAGGCAAATTTTTGTACTCCATTAAATCATGAGATAACCATTTAAAAGTTAAAAATATCTTTATTCTTTTTTACTATTTCATAATTACCTTATCCTACTTTTTTTTTTTTAACTTCCAATATATAAACTCCAAGCAAATGAGCCACTATAAAATGGTCATTCCTATTTGCTGCCATGCTTGTGCAAACAACAAAAATTCTTCAATGGAGGATATATATATATATAAATTTATAATATATAAATTTAATATAATAATAATTTTTAAAAAATAATTATAAAATATAATATTTTTATGTAAAATAATAATATACAACATAAAAATTATTATAATTTTAGTTATGTTTCCTTATTATCAAGCATTAGTTATAAAATAAGTTGTTGTATCTTATTGTATCAATTATATTGTCTAATACTCACATAAAAAAAATGTCTTGACCTTATGTAATATTGAATTAAGTGTGTTGGCCTTCCTTAAAGAAGCAAGATACATTTCTTTAGCCAGCTCCCTTAAATCAATCATGCCCGATTATCCCTTCACATGAAATCATTTAATAGGCATAGGAGCTACATAGTGTGAGAAGTCAAGTCTCTAACTATTAATTTGTTGTTTCAAAAATTATTTTGTCATTAATTTAGTTTTTTAAAAAATTTTGTCACTAAATTAATCCTCTAAAGATCATCTTTGTTACCAATTTGGTCCTCCAAAGAACTTTGTCACCAAATTAGTCCTTCAGAGATGTGTAAATATACCAAATTAGTGCGAGTGATATACCGTTTCAGTCCCTAACTTTGCGAGAATAATTCACTTTAGTCCCTGACTTTGTGCGGATAAGTCACTTTAGTCCCTGACTTTATATTTTACAGGTCACTTTAGTCCCTGAATTATATGATCAATCATTTTAGTCCCCGAAAGTCAGGGACTAAAATGAATGATGTAGTGAAAATCAGGACTAAAATGACCAATAATAGTGAAAGTCAGGGAGTAAAATGACTGATTTCGCGATGGACTAAACTGAATGATAAAATACAAAGTCAGGAATTATTTTAGTATATAATTCAAATTAGTGCTTCAAAGATTTAAATATATCAAATTGGTCCATGATGGAGAACTAATTTGATAGACTTTTAAACCTTTGGAGGACTAATTTGGTGACAAAGTACTTTGGAGGATTAAATTAGTAATAAAATAATTTTTGGAAGGCTAATTTGGTGACAAAATTCTTTGGAGGATCAAATTAGTGACATAATAATCTTTGGAGGACTAAATTGATAGTTAATTCTATTTTTTATGAGGATAGAAAATTAATTCCTCAATCGTAGTTACTAATTAGATTTGACTTTTTAATTATCATCATTTTTAAAACTTAGAAGCATAGTTTTTCATTGAAATTATAATGTACCTTTATTATTACTTTATCATTACGTTAATATCTGTTAGTAATTACTCTCTCCATTATAAAATATTAGTCATTTTAGAGAAATTTACATAAATTAAAAAGAGTAATTAATTTTTATAGAATATAATAAAAAGTGTATAGATAAATTAAATTAGTCATTGACTTTGAGGTTTACTTAATAGCTAAAAATAATAAAAATAAAAAAAATTAATAAATATAACATTGATAATATAAATGTGACAAATATTTTATCGCTAATATTTCAAAACGGATAGAGTAAACCCATAATTGAAAGTGCATTCATTGGTAATGTACCAACTTCATCATCATTAGTATTTAGAAGGCAAAGTAATTCCTATTTTTGAATTCCACTCCTTTAATTTCAAAATTGAGAAATGGAGTGCAAACAGTCTCCATTAACAAAGCTTTTGATCTCCACTTTACACTTCTACAATCTTCTTCGTTTCCTTTTCTTTGTTATAATAAGTCTATCATTAGCTAGGTGTTACAATTAGTGTACGGATATTTAAAAGAGCTCATCATTTACTCCTTTCAATTTTTTTACTTGTCACTTTATAAAAATTTAAGAAAATATTTTTTTCCTCTTATACATTTACTTATTTATTAATTTATACATTATCATAAGAAGATTATATATTAATTAATTGGTTTTAACAAAGGTATAATAAAAAATTATATAACAATTTTTATACAATAATAAAAAGCATTTATTAATATTTTAAAACTATTTGAATAAACCTCACAAGTTCCAACCTCACAAACTTTTCATATATACACAGTTCATATTCTCTTCATTTATTGAAAATTTTTGGTTCGAAAGAAAAAGAAACAACATTTATATAGTTCTCACGTGAATGTTATTTTTTTCTCTCATACTAGAAAGTTTCATAAGATGATTTTATCCCATGCAAGAATGGTATGGATGGATGACAATGAATTGTTGTGGAGAACATTAATGGTTCCAAGAAGCTAAGGAACAAATTCCTGGGTGAAGAATCACATGTACCTAAGATATATAGCTTTCATGTTCTGAGAAAGGGATCCATACCCTCTGGCACCCTTCTTGTGGGAGATAATGTTCTTCAATACTACCATCAATGTTCATACTCAACCTTCATATAATTGGTTAGTGCATAAGGATTCTGTTTTAATTTCTATGGAAGAATCATTACAAGCAAGGTAATTAACTTACAATTCCTTTATAAGCATTTCTTCCCCCACTCACAAAAAAACATATAGTTGGCTGTTTCGCTAAGTAGAGAAATATGTGTCTTTTTGGTTAAGTATGTGTTTGATTGTTATAGTTGATTCAACGTGAAAATATTTTCAGTCGAAATAAAGGTCTTCGTTTTCGTTAAACATAGATGACATTTGAGATTAAACAACTAAGAACCGTTTATATATTATTAGAATGCGCCTAATATATGAGTGAAAAAGTTTCATGTTATGTATTTTTATTTAGTTAGATGGACAATTAAGCATGTCTTACCTTTTAGTAGTGACGTCATGTCCTTTTCGTAAAAATACATCCTGAAAAGAAAAAAAAAAAGGCTTTTTATGAATTTTTGAGTTTTTTTGGCACTTGAGAAGTTTTTTTTGTTAATATTCAACACTCCTCTTTTTGTCAAACCAATACTTTAGATTAGGGATGGTGCGGAATTCATTTGGATTTTGGAGTTGGGCCATCTACTATGTTCTCTTGATATTTATTTCTGTTAAAAATGCTACTATAAATTAGTGAATGAATAATTTTAAATTCTCATAATGATGTTCTTAAAAATCTTTTTAATTATTTATTAAAGAATATTTTTAATGTTTTTATATTTTCAAGATTGAAAGTGCATTTAATTTTCGGAAAAATAATTAGGAGGATTATTAGGAGGATATAACATTACTCTCTTAGCGAATAATACAGTGATAGAGACGAAAATAAATTTGGTGCTGTAACAACATCATGCTGTAGTGATGTATCTCAATCTTAGTCTTTTGTTTTTTTATTTTGAGAAAAAAACGATAAAATAAAAAGCATGTATCTCAATCAAAAACAGCATGTTGCTGTAACAGCAACAAATCCGGATTCGATAGATACTAGAGAGCGTTCATTTATTTTTTTTGGAAAATAGTTATACTCCATCCGGTCCTATATATATGTCACCTTCTGGAAGAAATTTTTGGTCATAAATATAAGTTACTAACTAACTCATTAATTGAGTTTTTCTCTTTTACCCCTTCTACAATTTTCAAAGATTTAATTAATGATAGAGTGAGAAAGAGAGTGGAATAAGAAAGAGAAAGATATTAATTTTTAAAACATTTACTAGCATATTTAAGTTGAGGGTATAGTTGGAAAAAATCTCCTTTTTAAGACAGATTTAATGAGCTAACTATCATTTCTTGATTTTATTGATTTGGTTAGAAGTGACTTATATATAGGGGCAAATGATATTTAGTGCTCTAAGGGCACTATTTAAGAATCCAAATATAGTAAAAACATATTGGAATGTGTAGTTTTTTGTATTCCCGAAAGGCAGAATAATGTGTTATTATAATTATTTTTCTACTCTTAATAACCTTAACTAATGTCTTTAAGACACTATATATCAAAACTCATATAGGACTGGAGGAGTATTTTGTTAAATGGATGTACGATTAACTAGGTTAATTACATTTTGGAAATATTTATTTAACATCAATTTATTCTGAAGTCGGTGTTAAAAGCATTAAAAAATGGAATGAACCAGAACAAAAGGGAGCATTAAAAATTGAGATAGTAAAAACTACACGGATAATTTTAAATCTTCCTATCGTATTACATAAAACTTCCTACTTATTTAATGATGAATGTACTATTTAATTTGTTACTGTATTTGTTTATGTTTCCAAGATACATTATTGAATGAACAAAAATGTAATTTAGTCTTTAATTAAAATAAGTGTAATGCTATATCTTTCTAAAACATTCTCCTAAATATTCTCCTAATTACTAAGTGGAGAATGTATTTTATAGTTTCAAGATAAAGACATTTAATTTTCTCCTTCAATACATACTTCAAAAGAAATTAGGAAGATATTTAGGAGGATATCTAAGAGGATAAATCCTTATTCTTAAAATAAATTGTTTATGAGTCATAAACAATGCAATTATGTCACTTGTTATGTTAGAGTCAATTTGTTCTCTTTATTTAATAAAACAAATATTTATTTTAATAAAAAATAATTATAAAAAGAGTTTTTTTAATTTGTACAATATTGCACATGTTAAGAAATTATAAGTAAAATATTGCTGTTGGGAAAAACAAAAAATTAATGTGATTGAGTTTGACATGCAATTAGTACAATTTTTTTTTCTACTTATGGTTTCTTAACATGTGGAATATTGCAAAGGTTAAAAAAAACCATTATAAAAATTTTTAGTATGTTTGTTTGTGCCTTTTAAAATAATTAAAATAAAAAAATAATTAGATTTTTTATTTATTGTAAGAAGTAAGGTACCAAGTTACTTCTCAAAATAAACAGAAAATCTGATTATTCTTATTATAGCCAAACATATATGATTTCTGATTCTTATAGTAATCAATTAAAAAATAATTAATTTTTTACTTATAAAAATAATTAATTTTTTTTAAATTTAAACAAACCGGCTCTTAACTTATTGAATTAATTAAAAATCTTTTTAAAATTTTTTTCTTTTCAATCTTTTTGAAGTGATTATTTAGAGAGTAAAAACTTGTGCACCATCTTTTTCGTAATATAAACATTTAGCTGCTTTTCAAACCTTTAAAAAAGTAGGTATTATATTAATTTTTTAAAAAATATAATTACTCTATTTTAACTTTACCTCTAAATGAATGTAACCACTATCCGAGAAAGTAACTAATAATAATAATTGTAGTAGATTACTTTAAGGATGAGAGATAAAAGACTATTATAAAATGCTATTATATAGAGTTTTAAAAATTATTTTGATACAAATAAGAATAATTATTATATTTTTTAATTTTCAAACTTTACTCTATAGTAAGCAAATGAAGAGAAACAAAAGAAGTACACTATAAGTTACATCTCCCGTTTTTTTAAGTGTCATTTATGGTGAATTAACAGTTTAAGAAAACTATCAAATATTCTTAGTTGTATAAAAATTGTTATATAATTTCCTATTATATCTTTATTGATTCTTTTTATAGGAAATTACAAGAACTAAAGATTGAATCTAGATACCCATATACGCATATTTTCATGTGCTCACCAACTAAACTACATGATTAAGACTATTTTCATTAAAATTTGTACTAAGTAATGATTTTCTTATAATAAATGTATAAAAAAATAAATGAGTGAGTGTATCAAAGGGAAAAGAATAATAAATATTTTTTTGAACTCTTAAAAGGACAAATAAAAAAATTTTTTTTTTTGAATTACGATAGATAAAAAAGAACACATATATGAGTATTTCCACAAATCTAAACAAACTTTTATGAAAACTCTTCTAAAAGCCTTTAAATTAGATTTAGGGGCCTTTGTTATTACTTTTTAAAAATAAAATGTAATGCTAAAAATTTTTAAGACGTTTGTCCATGTTTTTAAAATTAATTAGAACTAGAAAATAATCATATTTTTTAGAAGTTATTTTGAGTTGTTTCTCAAAATAATTAACTGTAATAAAAGAAAAAAATAAAAAAATATTCATTTCATTGTAACTAAACATAAATAACTTTTAATTTTTTATATTAATCAATAAAAAAATAATCAATCACGTACCCACATTCGAATCCAGTTTTTTATTTTTAAAAGGATACTTCATTCATTTCAAAATGAAAGTCGTTTAAGGTTGTTTCACGAAGATTAAGAAATGTAATAAATATTATAATGAATAAAACAACTTTACTAAATAACCTTATTAATGATTTACATATTAATTATCTAATTATAATTTTAATTTACATTAATTGTTTTATAAGGATAAAATGAAGAAAAGAACATTTAATAATACATTGAAAATGTAAAGCGACTATCATTTTAGAAAAAAATAATTCCTCTAAAACGACCATGATCTCTAAAAAAATTGGTGCAATTTTTAAATATAAAAAATACTTTAAATTGTGCTTGAAACTTCAAAGTAAATAATACATTATTTTAAGCTTCAAATAACTTAGATAATTTAAAAACACCCTACTAATTTTTATTACGAAAAACACCTTATTCTTAAAGTGTATTGTACATAATCTCTAAAAAGATTGTCCCAATTTTCAAAATATAAAAAATTATGTAAATTGAGTTTGAAACTTTAAAGTGAATAATAAATTGCTTTTGGAAAGCTTCAAACAATTTAGATAATTTAAAGATACCTTATTCCTTTTTATTTTGAAAAACACCAAATTCTTCAAGTTTATAGTACACGATTTTAAAATTGTTTCATAAAGCTTCATTTTTCTTTTAAAACTTTAAAAATTGTTGCAATTTTAATAATATAAGAAGTTATGTAAATTGAGTTAAGAACTTTAAAATGAATAATAAGTTGTTTTCATAAAGCTTTAAATAATTTAGGTAATTTAAAAATCGCATTTACAATTTTATTTTAAAAAACATTATATTCTTCAAGTGTATAGTACATGATTTCCAAAAGAACTGTTGCAAGTTTAAAAATATAAAAAATTATATAAATTGAGTTAGAAACTTCAAAGTGAATAATAAACTGTTTTAAAAAAATTTAAATATTTAGGTAATTTAAAAATCTTGTTTTCATTTTTATTTCTAGAAATACCATATTATAATACATTATCTCTAAAAAACTGTTACAATTTTAAAAATATAATAAATTATGTAAATAGAGTTAGAAATCTAAAACTAAATATGACATTATTGGTAGAAAGCCTAAAATAATTTAGGTAATTTAAAACTCGCGTTTTTACTTCTATTTCAAAAAAATCACATTCTTAAAGTGAATAGTACACCATATGTAAAATAACTGTTGCAATTTTAAAAATATAAAAAATTATGTAAAGTGAGTTAGAAACTTCAAAGTGAATAATACATTATTTTCATAAAGCTTCAATTAATTTAGCTAATTTGAAAATTGCATTTTCACTTTTATTTCGAAAAACATCATATTATTCAAGTATACGATCTCTAAAAAACTTGTTGCAATTTTAAAAATATAAAAAATTATGTAAATTGAGTTAGAAACTTCAAGTGAATAATACATTATCATCAATAAGCTTTAAATTATTTAGGTATTTTAAAATTTGTTTTTTTCATTTTTATTTTGAAAAGCACTCTATTCTTCAAGTTTATAGTACACGATCTCTAAAAAAAACTATATAAATTACTCACCTTAAAGTTTCTAACTCAATATACATACTGTCGCAATTTTAAAAATATAAAAAAATTATGTAAATTGAGTTAAAAACTTCAAAGTGAATAATACATTATTTTCATAAAGCTTCAAATAATTTAGCTGATTTAGAAATCTCGTTTTCACTTCTACTTGGAAAAATAACATATTCTCCAGGTACACGATCTCTAAAAACCTTGTTGCAATTTTAAAATATAAAAAAATTATGTAAATTGAGTTAGAAACTTAAAGTGAATAATACATTATTATCAAGATGCTTCAAATAATTTAGATATTTTAAAAATTATGTTATCATTTTTATTTAAAAAATATTATATTCTTCAATTGTATAGTATACTACCTCTAAAAAAACTTTTGCAATTTTGAAAAATAATTTTCTTTTTTAAATTGAGCTAAAAACTTAAAAATGAATAATCTATTATTTTCAAAAAATATTAAATAATTTATGAAATTTAAAAACATTATTTATTTTTATTTTGAAAAACACTATATTTTTTAAAATATACTGGCAAAAGTGACAAGCATTCTAGAAGGGAGGAATAACAAATTAACAAATTGTGGCTTTATTGAAAAAAAAACATTAACAAAAATATGTGTTATTAACAAATGAACAATTTTGTTTTTTTTTTCTAACAAACAAATTGGGGAATATGGGTCTACAATTTGGTGAATTATAAAAGGGCACTAAACCCGTTGGCAATGGCATCAACACCATTTTTGAGTCTTTGTGTCCTTGACAAAAGAAAAGAAAAACTGCTATTTGTGTCTGGCTCCAGAAAAATTGGACCGTTGCCCAATCTTGTTGCTTCTTCATTTCATCTGAATTAGCGTTTTTGGGGCATTTTTTTATGTTTTCTTTGCAATTGTTTGTGTAGATGAAGGGGATGTTGATGTTTGAGGAGAAGAAACGGTTGCTTGAGTCGGCGTAGGCTGATTTGACGCAAGGATTAAAACAAAGGAAGACTTCTATGTTGAAATGGATTTTGGGTAAGTGAACTTTCTTTCTTGCTTGCTTCACTTTGATGCATTCATCAATGGTTAGCTCTTTCTTTTCACCACTTTTTTGGGGAGAATAAAAAAAAGTTAGCATTTTGATGCTTGTATGATAAAAGGGTTGTCATTTTCATTCTTGATGTTAAGACCTGAATTTGATGTTCTATGTTGATTCCTTTGTCTTCTGTATTCATGAACCAGAAAGTTAATTTTGTTGTTTCAATTAAGCAATGGGAGTGGATGGTCCCTTTATTGTTCTGTACACTTTTTTATTTTATTTTAGAATAGTCCTAACAAATCTTTAGAAATTTTTTAGTTATGACCCGTTCCTTTTTCAATTTGAAGTTTGCTTTGACGTTTCTAATTATGAGTTTCAGTATATTAGAATAGTCCTAACAAATATTATACATGATAGTAGATACCAAGACAATTGCAGTGGAAAACAACAAGATAATCTGATACAACAAGAAATCTAATAGGAACTTAAGGCTTTAATTGTGTTGATGATGAATAATATAGTTACTGCATGAATTATGATTTATTTCTACACTTTGTGTATAATATTTATCTCTACAAATGTTGTTCTATTATGAGAGGGTGTTACTACTATACTTTTGCATGTTTGCACATAGTTAAGGAACAAAAAAATTGGGATCACATTTATTCCTATTCATGTAGTAGAGCATCTCGCATAACCTTAAAGCCATAAACTTGAATCAATTCTCATTATGTACATGATTAGGAAGATGGTATATTTGTTCTTAAATTTTAACTACTTGATTTTACATACTTCTTTTGGCCTACTAGTTGTATCTCCCCATATCCACCCTTATGCCCCTCCAATGAAATTTCCTGGACCTCAAGTCAGATTATTGTGATGTTAACTTGGCCCGCTCACTTATGCAACCCGCCCCGCCTAGCCCGCCAGCCCGCCGGGCTACAAAGGTGGTGGGCCGGGCTAGTGACACTTTTTTTTTTGGTTAAAAGTGGAGGGTGAGAGTGCTTTTATAAAAAAAAATTGATGGGGCCAAACAAAAAATGCCTATACCAAACAAAAAAACATAAAAAAAGTTAGGCCCATAGTTAAAAGTTCAATTTTTTGTATGGTGCAAAAAGCAAAACTAAATAAAAAAAGATAAATTTAGATTTTTTAATTATGCAGCGGGCTGACGGGCTAGCCCGCAGCCCGCCTAATTTTTAAAGTGACGGGCCGGGCTAGCAAAACGAGCCGCATTGTCTTGGCGGGCCAAGCTGGCCCGCCCCGCTTTTTGGCGGGCTAGGTGGGTCACGGGCCAAATGGGCTGGACTGGCCCGTTTTGCCACCTCTATACTTGATACAGTAAGAATTAAATGAAAAAATAGGTGGTATCATATCTTAAAAATATCACAAACAATTCATTGTTTTTATTTTTAATATTTAGAAAAAATTCAAAAAAAGTTATAGGAGAATTTAAATTTATTCTTTTGTTTTTAATCAAAAAACCAAATAGTATGGTGCAAGCTTGGAATATGCATTAATTAATATCTACTAGTATATTCCAAGCCTGTAAACATTCATTGATAAAGAATATGCAAATAAAAAGAGTAGGCAAATTAAAAAGGGATTTTTTAACCCTCTTGCACAGATTAAAGAATTAAAATTAGGAAATTTTTGTTGAAAAAAACAACTTTAATAAAATAGTGTTGTACATATAATAAATAACGTATTTTCTATTTATCTTTGATTCTTTAGCTTTTGTAATAATGTACAAGTTAAAAAAATTCAATTAAAAAATATAAGGGTTATGCACTTATGCTATATTGTCACTTTGTTATTATTTTTTTTAATAATTTTTAATTTAAAATATATTTTTATAATTAATAAATTCAAGTATTAATATATAAATATTATTAAAATAATAAATTAGGAGTAGTAATAGATTAAAAAAATTAATAATAACCCCTCCAAAACATAGAACTGTGATACGCTGCTCACATTAGAGTATCCCACTTATTTACAACCAGTCCACCTCAGCTAATTGGCCATTTACAAATTGTCCTTTCAATTTTATTTTACTTTTTTAAAAAAGTTTAACATGATTATAAATAGGCTGTTTGGCTACAGAATGAATATACGGATTTTTTTTCCCCCAAAACATAATAGTACTTCTACTTTCAAGGATATTAATTTAAAGGTTTAATTATAATTTTGGTCTTTATTTTTCAATTTTTGCGAATTTAATTCTTGAAGTTTTAATTTCGCGAATTCGATCTTCAATGTTAGCAAAAGTTGCAAATGTTACCTTTGTATCCATCTCTATTAATTATTTAATAGTCAAAGCAGTCAATTCATTTAAAAAAATTATTTAAGTTATTTAAAAAAATAAAAATATTTTTTTTTAATTACTTAAATTATTTGAAGTTTTTTTGAAGAATAATGTATTATTCACTTTTAAGTTTTTACCTCTGATGTGGAAATTAATTTTTCTTTTTGATTTTTCTTTTGTTTTTTTATCAAAAATAACTTAAATGTTTTTTTTTAAATGAGTTGACCGTTTTGACAGTTAAATAATTAATAGAGATTGATAGAGAGTAATATTTGCAACTTTTGGTAACATTGGGGATCAAGTTCGCGAAATTGAAACCTAGGAGACTAAATTTACAAAAATTAAAAACATGGGATCAAAAGTGTAATTAAACCTAATTTTAAACATTAATTGATAGAGAATATGCAAATAAAAAGCATTAAACTAAATTATTACCTATTTTCTTATGCGAAAAAAAAACAATAAATCATTATCTGAAAAGTAATTCTATTTTATAAGAAATATAATGTTACTTTTAAGAAGATTAATTGCTAAGAAAAATAATTTCTTATTTATTTATTTATCATGTATCTCTATTTAATTATAAAATGGTAATGGCATTGCTAATTTTCAATGCACGTGGGTCTATTAATTATATGAATATTTAAAAAATAAAACTAGTGTTTGAACCATGTGTTCGCACGGGTTATCGTTGCCGTCTTACACATTATTGATATGCAAATTCAAGCAATTTATGTGAAAAAAACCTATGATGTAACCATTTCAATACATTGAATAAATAATAATTAGTTTAACAAAAGCTATGATAAAGATGTTGCAAGGTGGTTGTTTACACGTTTACGATTTCGTGTTGATATTTTGTCATGAACATATTCTAATATAGATAAATGAGTTTTTTTTTTTTTATGATTAGAATTGTAAACAATATCCCATGCCGAGAATTTGTAGCTCAAGTGGTATAAGGAGGAGCTGTTGGAGCTTAAGGAACGGGGTTCGATCTCCGGTGGAGTAAATTTAAGAGTAATATAGTGTGTGGGTGTATGTATTTCGCCTATAAAAAAATAACATTACATTATAAGGGTGTTTAATTTGGCATCTAAGAGTTGTATCATAGTACATGTTAAATGGTGCATTTTAATTTAGATACATAAATTAATTAAGTATTCATCACAATTTAACAACAAATGTAAGTCATAATTTATTAAGAATTTATTTACTTTTCATAAATTAAATTGTAAAAAGATGTTTCTCGTATATAAAAAATTATATTACTTCACTGTATAAATTATTTACTTATAAAAGGGTTCTTTTTAAATATGTAGTATTAATTATTATTTACTAAAAAACATTATCATCTAAAATTTAATTTGATATTAATTTGTTGATTAAATAATTAATTTGACCTTTCAAAATTTAATTATTATTAATTTGACCCCTTAAAAAATTGTCACCAAAATAATTTCTTGGAGATTTAAAATACCATGAAATTAGTATTTTTAATTACACATAAAATCTATGATGGACCGATTTGATGACCAAAATCTTGAGGGACCAAATTGATAACGAAAAAAAATTTAAAAGACTAATTGATATTTTACTTTATGGTATTTTTCTGTTAGGCCACATGAAAATATTAATAAAATAATAAAAAAATTTAAGATATTTTTCAAATTACTATTTAGATAAAACATCATTAAGTTAAACAAAATATATTTTTAACTTTAATTTTTGTTATTATAAAATAAGAAACTTTTAGCATCTAAAACATTATATTTTTATACAACTTTTTTTCTGTACATTGTATACAAACTTATAAAGTTATTCAAAAAAAAAATATATTAAAATTAATGATTAATTATAACTTATATTCATTAATTTGGTTTGTCCCTTATGCCTTTAAGGGTATGGTTTGAAATAAAAAAAGACATATTAATGGATTGTGCATTCTTTAAGTAGTAAGACAAAAGCATATAAAAAAAGTATTTATATGATATATTTATATTTATAAACTTTTTATATTATTCACTTGAATTTATATAAGAGATGAGAATCTCTAGACTATTATAGTGATAAATTATCATTCTATATTACAATATTTATGATCACCAAACTAACTTCTCAAGCTCCTAAATATCTTAATGAATCATGATCCTTCTCACAGATACACTATTTCTTGAACCATTTGTGAAGAAAATTCAATTTCAACAACCAAACATGTAGGCTACAATATTAGAAAGAAGACATTTCAATGATTCAAAGAAAAAACTAAAAGAGAGAAACAGAACCAACTCAAAATAAGGAGATTTGTAATTGAGATCAAAGACACAAAAGCTTTTACAGGCTTAAATTTAAACAACTAAAAGACCATATTTATGTGAGAATCAAAAATAAAATTAAAGTCTAAATAAAATACTAAATCATTATCTGAAAAGTAATTCTATTTTATAAGAAATATAATATTACTTTTAAGAAGATTAATTGCTAAAAAAACAATTTCTTATCTATTTATTTATCATTTATCTCTATTTAATTATAAAATGGTAATGGCATTGCTAATTTTCAATAGATGTGGGTCTATTAATTATATAAATATTTTAAAAATAAAATTTGAACTTATCACATAGTAATACTTTTCTCTATTTCTATTTATCTACTCTTTCCGTTCTTGTTTATGTGTTTTTGTTTTGAAAACAAATTATTCTGTTTTATGTGTCAATTTAGGAAATCAAGAAAGTATTTATAATTTCTTTTTTCTATTATACTTTTCGTTTATCACGTACATTTACCAAATAGTGAATAATTAATGATTTTAAAGTTTAACAAGGGTATAAAAGAAAATTATTGGGAAGTGATATTGCTACTCATAAAATTCTATTGCCACTCCTTTTGAAATATTTTTTAATTTAAACTATATTTTTTAACCAATCAAATCAAAGCATTAATAACTAAATATTATTAAAATATTAAAAAAAAAGGAGTGGCAATAGAGTTTTTGGAGTGACAATATCAATCCCCAAATTATTTCATAATTTTTACAACAACAAAAACATTAATCAATTTTCTTAATACGTATGATTTATTAGAAAAAATATAAAAAGGAATGGAGGAAATATTTAGTTTGCAGTAAAGTTCGCATATTAAGAAATATAATTATTCTTGTTTTTTATCAAAATAATTTTTAAATTTCTTATAATACTAATACAAGTAATTTTGGACAGGTTTTATTGTACTAAATATAAACAAAATTCAACTATTTTTTTAATTAATAAAAGTATTCTTAAATTACAATTATATTAAATCAATGTGTGTTTTTAATGATACATTTATTTAGTGGTAGATGAGAGAGTCTCATTTTAAACTCATTTTATTTACAAAATCTAGAAAATCTATAGAGTTAATGGCATTTCTTAATAAACATAATTTAGTTGTCTTTTTGCTTATTTTTTATACTTCCTCCGATCCTATTTAAATATTTAGAGAGAGAAAATTTTTGTTCCTATTTATTAATCTATTTATATTTTATTTCTTAGACAGTAGAGAATTAATTACTACACCAATTGAATATAAAAATAAAATATATAAAAGTGTAATTAATAATTTATTAAAAATATAAATAAATAATTAAATAGATATAAATTTAAAGGAATAAATGGAGTAATTAATAATAAAAATGTATATTAACAAATAGTATGCTAGTAAAATATTTTGAGATTTTAGTCCTTTAAATATTTCTTAAAAAATACTCCATGAGTGAAGGTAGCATTTATTTTCACGAAAGAAAGAAGTAAATGGATCATAAACGGAAGGATTTAATGCACGTTTCATAACAATTCCATTTATTATTACTATTGACCAAAATTAAAACATTCATTGTTTTTTTTTTTTCTTTTTTCCTTTCTAATTTGCCAGATTGGTACAGTTCATGAACCATTTATACATTAAAAGAATACATCTTTTTCTCTCAATCTGATGTCAAAATACAGAATACAGGCATTATTTTTGGATCAATTTAAGTATCTGTTTGAGTCCAGAACCAAGCTTCATGGATGCTCTGTTTTTTTTCTCTCTCTCTCTCACAGTATAAATACTCAACAAAACAGTTCAACAGAGTCTACTGTTACTCTCACCCATCAACATTTTCTCTTAATTCTAAATCTCTCTCTTCTTAGAATACCCATTTGTCTTTTTCAACACCAATTCTTATAAAGTTTCAATCTTTTCATTTTTTGAGATAAAATGAAGAATAAGGAGCAACAGGGTACTGGTGGATCCTCAAATCTAAACCTTTTCAATTCTAATAAATTCTGTCTCTTCAATTTCTTTGTTCATGCTTTACTCTTTGGTGGTGGGTTATTAATTGGTATTACAATCACTTTTAGTGTCAGAAATTTTTCTTTTTTCAATTTTCAAATCAAACAATTTCAAAGCCTGAAACCACCTCCCCTGTCTCCTCCTCTGCCTCTGGAAATCTCAACAAAAAACCATTCAGAATCGGTGTCAAAAGGGATCAACGATGAGAAAATGTTGATGAACAACAACTTTTCTAGAATTGGGTTGAGGGAATTCTTGAAACCTCCAATGGCGATGCACGATATGAATGAGGAAGAATTGTTTTGGAGAGCTTCGATGGTTCCTAGGATTGGGAAGCTTCCATTCAAAACGACACCAAAGGTTGCGTTTTTGTTCTTGACGAAGGGTTCTGTGGTTCTGGGACCACTGTGGGAATTGTTCTTCAAAGGAAATGAAGGGTTTTTCTCAATCTATGTTCATTCTCCTCCTTCTTTCAATGAAACTGTTCCTGAAAGCTCTGTTTTTTATGGCCGCAGAATCCCCAGCAAGGTACTTCTACTTCCTTTACATTCATTTCATTTCAAAAAAAAAAATCAATTGATACTTTATTTATTTATTATTATTACTCTATGGTGTGTTTGACAATATCACAAAAGATGAGAAGAGAGATGGAAGATGAAAAGTTAAAATTTCATAATTAAATACTTGATAGAATTGAAATTCTTTGATAAAATTTCATAATATTCATAATATAAGCATTTAATTATGTTTTATCTTTTTTTTTAAAAAAAATTTATTAGCATATTAACTTTTGTAAAACAAAATCTATTAAATTGTTTCAAATTTATCTCTCATTAAATATAAAATCTAAAATATCTTATTAGTGGAGTGATTTTTTTTTGTATACAATGAACTTTTTTTTTATAGAAGGAAGTATTTCCATGTGGGATAACTTTAGTTTATTAATTAATGTTTTCGGATTTCATTTACCTTTTGGCATTTCATTGACTTTTTAAGAATTTTAAAGGTTTAATTATAATTTTAGTCTTTTAATTTTTTTTACTTTGATGATGTGACAGCTAGAAAAAATAAAATAACATTTTTTATACTTTTGTTTTAAAATAATAATAATAATAAAGTAAAATTTGAAAACTATTAGCATTTTTTTCAAATAAAATTGTTGTGTTTATGAACACTCAATAAAAAGCTAAAATAAAAAAGTTTTACTCAAAGACTATAATTTCTTTCCTTATATTAAAAAAAGATAATAAGTTATTTTATTTTTATAATAGTCAAAAGTATTTATAAAAGTGTATTTATTACATCTTGTTATATGCTCATAACATTAAAAAAATCTGAAACTTTTATTTACTTTTCATATTTGAAACTATCTTAATTTTTTTCTTTTTAGAAGAAAGAGATGAAATACTTAATCTAAGATCACCTTATATGGCATGAAAACAATTTTTGATTTACACCCTTTTCAAAGAAAGGTAAGACTTCATTAGTTGCTCATTCTCAAGAATCATTTTTTAGTTGACAATAACATTACTGTACACTATTCTAAATTATTAAGCTCGCATCTAATGTACCTTTTTTTTAATAAAAAAAATTATTTGGGCTCCTTAAACAATATGAATTATTGTATACTCTTATTAGTATAGTTTGTATGCATATGTGTGTATGACGTAGGCTCAAAAGTTTTTCTAATTGATAAATCCTTAAATAAGAATGTTTTATTTTTTTAAAACTATTCAGAAACTAATTTTGATGATGTTTATGATGTTCACGGCTTATTTAATGGTTATCAAAACGTTTTTCTAATTATTCATGAATCGGATTATGACATGTTTTCACATTCTATTGAATATATATCACATTCATATGATGATAAGTGTATTTTTATTTTTTGGATAAGTATATGTTTCTTGTCTTGATGTCCAAAATAAAAAATAAAAAAATAAGATAATGTTATTAGTAGACAACTACTAGTGCAGTTGATTTTTTTTTTTTAATGGAATCTAATTATAAAATATTTTGCTTTGTATTTCCTACCACTATAGTAATATATATTATTCATATTTTATAGGAAAGTGTTAACTTAGGAAACACCTGTCTACATGAACCTGAACAAGCAGCCAATAATTTTGTTATGTCTAATTAATTTAATTTTCTAACATTTAGAGGTTTATGTAAACACTTTTATGAAATTATTAATTTTTTTTTGTCATTTTAGGAATTTTCTTGAACCTTGTTGGTCTTAATTATTATTTTGGGTTACATTCATGAACTCAATATGGTTACTTGTAGAATGAGACTTGACCAAACAAAAATAATAATAAAACCCAGCAAAATGGCTGCAAAAGATTATTCTCACTACCTTTAAATTACTTCCACTACTATTTCTGTTTTATTCAGTAAAATTATTATTATTTTCTCAATGAGCTGCAATTAATATTATTCTGATTAATTGATACTAAACAATATCATTATTTCCTTTTCAGTTAAATGGTCATCTATCCCCACTTTTTGCATAGAGGATTTCAATGAATTTGATTATTAATAACTTGGCCTCTATTTTTTTTTATTATAGAACTTGCCCTATAATTCCCCCCTCCCAAATATAACTTTGAGTACGTGTCATGTTTTAATTGAAGCGATAAGAAAAAAGAAAACATAATTATAAGACATATGATTTCAATTCGATTTAAAAATGACTCTCTATCTCTAAATGAGAGCTTAATTTATAACTTTTTTTATTTTTTATATTAATATTCTCTATATACAGTGATCAAAACACTTGAGTTAAAAAAAATTGTGAATTGTTAGATCCATTGATTTGAATCTCTAGAATGTCCATTTTTTTTTTTACTTGAGGAAATTGCTGTAAATATATACTAATAACAACTTCTCATACTTTTCTTTGATTCCAAGAAAAATTCTATTCTTCTCCATTATGAGAAACTCACTTTTCTAAACCCCATCAAACTTTTCATAATTCCTTCCTTCATGTACTACTTTGTCTCTCATTTGCAAAAACGAATCTAAATAAAAATCAGGATGCATCTCTTTTTTTATATATATTAATTTTGTAAACTTTATTTTGAGCAGCCATACTAAGAAGAGTCTACATTAATTTTTAATTTGAAGGGGCCCATATGCAAATTAAAAAAGTTCAATTAACTGACAAAGTGACATAGAGTTTCTATTGTAGTGACCTTTTAGAAATATTTTGGTTAGGAAAATAGAAGATATATTAGTATAAAATTCATAATTTAATTTGATTTTTGTGTGGTGACATGCAGGAAGTAAGGTGGGGTGAGAATAGCATGATAGAAGCAGAGAGACGTTTACTAGCAAATGCACTTGTTGATTTCTCCAACCAACGTTTTGTTCTTCTCTCAGAGGCATGCATTCCTCTCTTTAATTTCTCCACAATTTACACTTATTTGATGAACTCAACCAAAACCTTTGTGGAAGCATATGATTTAGTAGGCGGAGTGGGGCGTGGCAGGTACAGAAAAAATCTACAGCACTATTGTAATATGCATAACGTTCTTTTAAACGTTGTCACATGTATTGTATTTTTAAAAATTCACATAATCTCTTATTATTTTCAAGGCCAATACTTTTGATCGATACTACAAGGTTTATTTTCTTAGGTCACTATATGTTTTTATGGATTTTCAGAATTCGAACCAATTTATGTTTGACGAGTTTTAAGTAGTACAATTGTGTGTTACCTTGAAAATAATGTGTGGTGCCAAAAGTATTTTCAAAATATTAAAAGGCTTCTAGAGTGACTTTAAAAAAGGTGTTTAGAGTGAGTTTTTCCGAAAGAAAATAATATTTTTCAAACTGAATTTTTTGAAATAATGATACATTTTTCTTCAGAAAAAGTGGTGTATCTCGACTATTTATTATTATTTAATAAAATGAGTATGTACTAAAGTAATACTGAAAATTTGTTACGCAGGTATAACCCTAAAATGAGACCTAAAGTAAAGCTTTCCCAATGGAGAAAGGGGTCACAATGGTTTCAAATAGACCGTGAACTTGCCCTAAACATAGTCTCTGACCAAGAATATTTCCCTATCTTCAAAAAATATTGCAACAAAAATTGCTATAGTGATGAACACTATTTGCCCACGTTGGTTAGCATCAAATTTTGGAAGACGAACTCAAATAGGACTTTGACTTGGGTTGATTGGTCAAAGGGTGGGGCCCATCCTTCAAAGTTTATAAGAACAGATGTGACTGTTGATTTTTTGAATAGGTTAAGGTATGGAAGTTCATGTGAGTACAATGGACAAATCACCAATGTTTGTCACTTGTTTGCAAGAAAATTCACTCTTCATGCTCTTGATAGATTGCTCAGATTTGCTCCCAAGGTTATGCAATTCAATTGACTTTTTATTTTTATTTGTTCCTTTCGCACATATACATATTCTTCTTTTTGATTTATTTATTTCATAATTAACTCATCATTTATGTGTTATTGTTATCATTATTTTTTGTATTCAATACATTATCATATACTAATATTATGATTCATTTACATAATTAATTGAAGGTCATCACATAGTTGGCCCATTTTTTAAATTTATATTGGTTAGTGTTCTTTTAAATTTCTTTAACCTTATGTTTTCTTTAACACCCCCAAAACAAATTTATTAGGGGTGTTTGATATAAAAGTGAGTTTTAGTTAGTTTCTTCGGTAAGTGATACCTAAAAATATTTTTGAGAAAATCACTTAAACTTTCAATTAAATGTAGGTAAACTATAATTTTAAGTGAGCTTTTTGAGAATGAAAAAACATTTCCGATACCAAACGCTCACTTAATTCCAAAGAAAGACCCAAATCAATCTTCGCCAGCAACTCATGAGCGCTATCCATTTTGAAGTTTCTAACACAATTAAATTATTTGAAGCTTTTTAAAAAGAATGTATTATTAACTTTGAAGTTTTTAACACAATTTACTTAAGTTTTATACTTTTAAAATTGTAACGTTTTTTTTTTCTAAAAATCGTATATACGCTTGAAGAATATAGTATTTTTCAAAATAAAAATAAAAATTCAATTTTTATATTACCTAATTTATTTGAAGTTTTTTGAAAATAATGTCTTATTCAATTTAAAGTTTGTAGCTCAATTTATATAATTTTTTATATTTTAAAATTGCAACATTTTTTAAAGAGCGTGTACTATACACTTGAAGAATCGAGTGTTTTTTGAAATAAAAATGATAACGTGATAATTAAATTACTTAAATTAATTGATGCTTTCTGAGAATAGTACATTATTCACTTTGAAGTTTCTAACTCAACTTACCTAATTTTAAGTTGTTAAAAATTGCAATAGTTTTTTAGAGATCTTGTGCTATACTTGAAGAAAAAAGGTGTTTTCCAAAATAAAAATGAATAGTGTGTTTTTAAATTACCTAAATCAATTTACATAATTTTTATATTTTTAAAATTACAATAGTTTTTGTAAAGATCGTGTACACTTGAAGAATATGGTGCTTTTCGAAATAAAAATGAAAAATTGGATTTTTAAATTACCTAAGGGCTTGTTTGATATCTCTTTTTAAAATCTGTTTTCTGTTTTTAAAAATAGAAAACTAAAAAACTTGTTTGGCAGTCGAGTTTTCAAAAACAGTTTTCGGGAACAGTTTTTGTTTTTCAGTATTTAAAAACTAAAATATGAAAACATCTAAAAACATGTTTTGGTTTTTCAGTTTTCAGTTTTCTGAATTTACACACAAACTTGTATTGAAAACTCCTTTCACTTTTTTTAAAAACTGTTTCTGAAAACTGTTTTATAATACAATTTTTAAAAACTAAAAATCAAAACTGTTCCAAACAAGCCCTAAAAATTATTTGAAGCTTTTTGAAAATAATAGATTATTCACTTCGATATTTCTTTCTCAATTTTCATAATCTTTTATATTTTCAAAGTTGCAATAGTTTTTTTAGAGATCGTATACTATATACTTGAAGAATATATTGTGTTTTTCAAAATAAAAATGAAAAGGCGATTTTTGAATAACCTAAATTATTTGAATCTTTTCTAAAATAATGTTTTATTTACTTTGAAGTTTCTAGCTTAATTTACATAATATTTTATATGTTCAAAATTGCAACATATTTTTTAGAGCTTGTGTACTATACACTTGAAGAGTAGTGTGTTTTTCATAATAAAAATGAAAATTCATTTTTTAAATTACCTTAATTATTTGAAGCATTTTGAAAATAATGTATGATTCACTTTGAAGTTTCTAACTCAATTTACATATTTTTTTATACTTTTGAAATTGCAACACATTTTTTAGAGATCATGTACTATACACTTGATGAATAGGGTGTTTATAGAAATAAAAATAAAAAGGGTATTATTCGAAATAAAAATGAAAATTCAATTTTTAAATTAAGAAATTAAATTATTTGAAGCTTTCTAAAAATAATATATAATTCACTATCAACTTTCTACCTCAATTTACATAATCTTTTATATTTTTAGAATTGTAAATTTTTTTTAGAAATCGTGTACTATAACATTTGAAGAATATGGTATTTTTCAAAATAAAAATGTGATTTTGACATTACCTAAAGTATTGTACTATGGTTTTTGAAAAAAATGTCTTATTCATTTAGAAGTTTCTACCCCAATTTACTTATTTTTTTTTTATATTTTTACAATTGCAAAAAAAAAAAAAATTTACAATCGCAAAAATTTAAATTTTTTTAGTTATCATGGACAATACATTTGAATAATAGGGTTTTTTTGAAATAAAAATGATTAGGGTGTTTTTAAATTACCTAAATTATTTGAAGCTTTCTGAAAATAATATATTATTCACTTTGAAGTTTCTAACACAATTTACAACCGTTGTTTTAGAGATCATATACTATATATACTTGAAGAATATGATGTTTTTTTTATTACCTAAATTATTTGAAGTTTTTTTACAACAATGTATTATTCACTTCGAAAATTCTATCTAAATTTACATAATTTGTTATATTTTTGAAGAATAATATGCTGTTTTTCATGGAAACATGATTTTTAAATTATCTAAGTTATGTGAAGTTTTTCGATAACAATGTCTTATTCATTTGAAGTTTCTAGCTTAATTTGCATAATCTTTTATATTTTTAAAATTGCATTAGTTTGTGTACTATACACTTAAAAAATATGATATTTTTCGAAATAAAAATGTCAATTTTAAATTATTTAATTTATTTGATGCTTTCAGAAAATAATGTGTTATTCACTTTGAAGTCTCTAACTCAATTTACATAATTTTTTTTCTATATTTAATATTGTAACAATTTTTTTTAGAGATAATGTACGATACACTTAAAGAACTATATGGTGTTTTTCGAAACAAAAATGAATAGGGTATTTTTAAAATATATAAATTATTTAAAGTTTTTTAAAAACAATGTATTATTCACTTTGAAGTTTCTAACATAATTACATTTATTTTTTATATTTTAAATTGTACACTTGAAGAATATGATGTTTTTCGAAATTAAAATTAACTTGTAATTTTTAAATTATCTAAATTCTTTGTTGCTTTAACAAAATAATATGTTATTCACTTTGAAATTTCTAACTCAATTTGCGTAATTTTTAATATTTTTAATAATGCAATAGTTTTTTTTAGAGATCATGTACTATATACTTAAAGAATATGATGTTTTTTGAGATCAAAATGAAAACGCGATTTTTGAATTACCAAAATTATTTGAATCTTTTTGAGACAATGTATTATTCACTTTGAAGTTTCTAGATCAATTTATATAATCTTTTATATTTTTAAAACTACCATTTTTTTAGAGATTGTGTATTATACAGTTAAATAATGAAGTGTTTTTCGAATTTAAAAAGAAAGTATGATTTTAATATTATAAACTATTTGAAGCTTTTGAAAATAATTTCTTATTCATTTTAAAGTTTGTATCTCAATTTACATAATCTGTTATATTTTAAAAATTGCAATAGTTTTTTCTGTTGTCATGCACTATACACTTGAAAAATATGTTATTTTTTGAAATAAAAATAAAAATGTGATTTTGAAATTAATTAAATTATGTCATGCTTTCTGAAAATAATGTATATTTAATTTTAAAGTCTAACTCAATTTACATAATTTTATATATTTTTAAAATTGCAAGAGTTTTTTTAGAGATCGTGTATAATACATTTGAAGAATAGTGCGTTTTTGAAATGAAAATAATAGGGTTTTTTAAATTTCCTAAATTATTTGTATCTTTATGAAAGTAATGTATTGTTCACTTTGACCACCATTGACATAGTTTTTATATTTTTCAAAGTACAACAATTGTTTAAGATATTGTGTACTTGAAGAATATTATTTTTTTGGAAATAAAAATTAAAACACAATTTTAAAATTACCTAAATTATTTGAAGTTTTTTCAAAACAATGTCTTATTCACATTAAAAATTATAGCTCAATTTACATAATTTTTTTATATTTTTAAAATTGCACCAATTTTTTAGATATAGTGTATTATACACTTGAAAAATAAGGTATTTTTTGAAATAAAAATGATTAGGGCATTTTTAAATTACCTAAATTATTTGAAGTTTTTTGAAAAACAATGTCTTTTTCATTCTAAAGTTTTTTTTTCAATTTAAATAATTTTGTATATTTTAAAAATTTCAACAGTTTTTTAAGAGATCGTGTACATGCATTACATTTGAAGAATATGGTGTTTTTCGAAATAAAAATGAATATGGTGTTTTAAAATTATATAAATTACTTTTAAGCTTTTTGAAAATAATGTATTATTCACTTTGAAATTTTTAACTTTATTTACATATGTTTTTATCTTTTTAAAATTGCAAAAATTTATTTAGAGTTCGCGTGCTATACACTTCAATAATATGGTATTTTTTGAAATAAAAATTAAGACATGATTTTTATATTACCTAAACTATTTGAAGCTTTTTGAAAATAATATCCTATTCATTTTGAAGTTTCTTTCTAAATTTTCATAATTTTTATATTTTTAAAATTGCAACAATTATTTTTAGATATCATGTACAATATATTTGAAGAATAGGGTGTTTTTTAAAATAAAAATGAATAAGGTATTTTTCAAATAATCTAAATTATTTTATTCTTGCTGAAAATAATGTTTTATTCACTTTAAATATTCTAACTTAGTGTATATATTTTTATTATTATTTTAAAATTGAAACAGTTATTTTAGAAATAGCGTATACTATATCTGAAAGAATATGGCGTTTTTTGAATTAAAAATAAAAATGTGATTTTTAAATATCCTAAAGTATTGGAAGCATTTTCAAAAAAAAAATTTATTCATTTTGAAATTTCTATCTTAATGTACATAATTTTTTTTATGCGTAATATTGTAACAGTGGTTTTAAAGTTCATGTACTATACACTTAACAATATGGTATTTTTTAAAACAAAAACTAATAGGGTGTTTCTAAAATATTTAAATTGTTTGAAGCTTTTTAAACACTGTATTATTCACTTTGAAGTTTCTAACACAATTTGCACAAATTTTTTATATTTTTTTATTTGCGACAATTGATTGAGATCTCGCTCACTTGAAGAATATGGTGTTTTTCAAAATAAAAATTAAATGAGAATTTTAAGTTATCTAAATTACTTGATGCTTTATGAAAATAATGTGTTATTTGCTTTAAATTTTCTAACTTAATTTACATAATTTTTTATATTTTTATAATTGCAATAGATTTTTAGATATTGTATACTATATACTTGAAGAATATATTGTTTTTGAAACGGAAATGAAAACATAATTTTTTAATTACCTAAATTATTTTAAGCTTTTTTAAAACAATGTCTTTTCCACTGTGAAAATTCTATTTCAATTTACATAATCTTTCATAGTTTTCAAATTGCATGAGTTCGTGTAGTATAAATTTGAAGAATATGGTATTTTTCAAAATACAAATGAAAACGCGATTTTTAAATTACTTAAACCGTTTGAATCTTTTTGAAAATAATATATTATTGACTATGAAGTTTCTAGCTGAATTTATATAATCTTTTTAATTTTTAAAATTATATTAGCTCGTCTACTAAATACTTGAAGAATATTGTGTTTTTCTAAACAAATCTAAAAATTTCATTTTTAAATTACATAATTTATTTGATGCTTTATATAAATAATGTGTTATTCACTTTGAAGTTTCTAACTCATTTTATATAGTTTTTTATATTTTTAAAATTGAAATAGTTTTTTTAGATATTGTGTACTATATACTTGAAGAATATTGTATTTTTCAAAATAAAAATAAAAATATGATTTTTAATTACCTAAATAATTTGAATATTTTTTAAAACAATGTATTTTTCACTTTAAAGTTATTATCTCAATTTACTTAATCTTATATATTTTTAAAATTGTATCAGTTTTTGTACTATACACTTTGAAGAATATATATGTTGTTTTTTAAAATAAAAATGAAAATGGTATTTTTAAATTATTTAAATTATTTGAACTTTTCTCAAAATAATGTATTATTCACTTTGAAATTTATAACATAATTTACATAAATTTTTAGATATCATGCATTATACACTTGAAGAATATTGTGCTTTTTGAAATAAAAAGTAAAAATCTATTTTTAATTTACCTAAATTATTTGAAGATTTTTTAATATAATGTTTTATTCACTCTGAAAATTCTAGCTCAATTTACACAATCTTTTATATTTTTAAAATTTCATCCGTTCGTGTACTATATAATTGAAAAATATTGTGTTTTTCGTAATAAAAATGAAAATGTGATTTTTAAATTACCTAAATTATTTGATTTTTTATTTAAATATTGTGTTATTCACTTTGAAGTTTATAACTAAATTTACATAATTTTTTATAATTTTAAAATTGCAATAATTTTTTTAGAGACCATGTACTATATACACTTGAAGAATATGATGTTTTTTGAAATAAAAATGAGTAGGATATTTTTAAATTAGAAGCTTTCTCAGAACAATGAATTATTCATTTTAAAGTATCAAAAATAATTTGAATAATTTTCTATATGTTTTAAGTTACAACAGTTTTGGGATTACGTACTATACACTTGAAATATGTTGTTTTTTGAAATAAAAATGAAAACATGATTTTTAAATTACCCAAATTATTTTATGCTTTATGTAAATAATGTGTTCTTGATTTTGAAGTTTCTACCTCAATTCATATGATTTTTTATATTTTAAAAATTGCAACAGTTTTTTTAGAGATGGTGTACTATATACTTGAAGAACATGGTGTTTTCCGGAATAAAATTGAAAATGCGATTTTAAATTACCTAAATTATTTGAATCATTTTAAAAATTACTTATTATTTACTATGAAGTTTCTAGCTCAATTAACATAACCTTTTATATTTTTAAAATTAAATAAGCTCATGTATTATACACTTGAAGAATACGGTGCGTTTGAAATCAAAAATGAAAATGCAATTATGTAAATAATGTGTTGTTTAATTTGAAGATTCTAACTCAATTTACATAATTTTTTATATTTTTAAATTGTAACAATTTTTTTAGAGATCATGTCATATACACTTGAAGAATATGGTATTTTTCGAAATAAAAATGAATACGATATTATTAAATTGTCTAAATTATTTGAAGCTTTATGAAAATAATGTATTATTCACTTTGAAGTTTTTAACACAATTCACATAATTTTTTATATTTTTTTATGTTGCAAGAGTTGTTTTAGAGATCCTATATAATACACTTGAAAAATATGGTGTTTTCAAAATAAAAATGAAAACATTATTTTGAAATTACCTAAGTTATTTGAGGCTTTATGTAAATAATGTGTTTTTTTCGTTGAATTTTTATAATTTTAAAATTTCAAAAGTTTTTTTACAGTTCGTTTACTATACACTTGAAGAATATGTTATTCTCGAAATAAAAATGAATAAGGTGTTTTTTTATTTTTTTTAAATTATTTGAAGATTTTTGAAAATTGTGTATTATTCACTATGAAGTTTCTAACACAATTCGCATTACATTTTATATTTTTTAAGTTGCAATAGTTATTTTATAGATCGTGAACTATAAACTTGAAGAATATGATGTTTCTCGAAATAAAAATGAATAGAGTGTTTAAAAATTATCTAAATTATTTGAAGCTTTTTTAAAACAATGTATTATTCACTTTGAAGTTTTTAACACAATTTATATAATTTTTTATATTTTTTAAATTGTGACATTTATTTAAGAGATTGTGTACTATACACTTTAATAAGAATACTTTGTTTTTTCGAAATATAAATTAAAATGTGATTTTTAAATTATCTAAATTTTTTGATGGTTTATGAAAATAATCTGCTATTCTCTTTGAAATTTCGAACCCAATTTACATAATTTTTTATATTTTTAAAGTTGCATCGGTTTTTTAGAGATAATGTACTATACACTTAAAGAATTTGATGTTTTTCGTAATAAAAATGAAAACGCGATTTTTAAATTACATAAATTATTTGATGCTTTAGTTAAATGTTTTATTTTTCACTTTGAAGTTTCTAACTCAATTTACATAATATTTTATAATTTTAAAATTGCAACAGTTTTTTTAGAACTTGTGTAGTATACACTTGAAGAATATGATGTTTTTGGAAATAAAAATGAATAGGGTATTTTTAGCTTACCTAGATTATTTGAAGCTTTCTAAGAATAATGAATTATTCACTTTAAATTTTCTAAAATAATTTGCATAATTTTCCATATTTTTTTAAATTGCAACAATTGTGTAAGAGTTTGTGTACTGTACACTTTAAGAATGCGTTGTCTTTCGAAATATAAATTAAAATGCGATTAATAAATTATCTAAATTATTTGATGCTTTATGAAAATGATGTGCTATTCACTTTGAAGTTTCGAATTCAATTTACATAATTCTTTATATTTTTAAAATTGTATAAGTTTTTTAGAGATCATGTACTATACACTTGAACAATATTGTGTTTTTCAAAATAAAAATAAAAATTACCTAAATTTTTTAAAGCTTTTTTCAAAACATTGTATTATTCAATTTTAAAAATCTAGTTCAATTTACACAATATTTTATATTTTTAAATTTGTATCTGTTCGTGTACTATATTGTGTTCTTCGTGATAAAAATTAAAACGTGATTTTTAAATAACCTAAATTATTTGATAATTCATTTAAATATTGTGTTTTTCACTTTGAAGTTTCTAACTCAATTTACATAATTTTTTATAATTTTAAAATTATAACAATTTTTTAGAGATCGTGTACTTAAACTTGAAGATATTGTGTTTTTTAAAATAAAAAATAAAATGCAATTTTTAAATTACCTAAATTTTTTAATTTTTTTTTTTAAAACAATGTCTCATTAAATTTTAAAATCTAGCTCACTTTAAACAATCTTTTATATTTTTAATTTCACTTGAAGAATATGGTAATTTTGAAAATTAAAATGTATAGGGTGTTTTTAACTTACTTAAATTATTTGAAGCTTTACGAGAACAATGAATTACTCAATTTAAAGTTTCTAAAATAATTGTCCTAATTTTCTATATTTTTTAAGTTGTAACAGTTATTTTAGAGATCTTGTATTATACACTTGAAGAATATTTTGCTTTTTGAAATAAAATTGAAAACACGATAATAAATTACCTAAATTGTTTGAATCTTTTTGAAAAATATGTATTATTAACTTTGAAGTTTCAAGCTCAATTTATACAATCTTTTATATTTTTATAATACTTAAATATACTAATTTTTATCCGCGTTTGATATACTAAGTTGATACTCAAATTTAATGACAGTTGATTTATTTTATATAGTTAGGCAGACTAAATTGATTAACCACTGTTAAATTTGGATATTAAATATTTTTTTTTGAATTTTAGGGACTAAATTTATTGTCAATTGCAAATATTTTAAGGGTTAAAATGTATTTTTCATTATTTCTTGAACCAAGCTGATAAACTATTGTTAATTTTAATTTAATTTTTAACTAAAAATAAATATTTATAAATTAACTTCTTCGAATCTTTGTTCTTAAAATTTCGAAAAATATGTTAGTTCTACTTGACTAAAACAAACAAATGACCTACGTAACTCAGAGCGACACTATCTATGAGGATCATGTGCGACAATTTGTCGTGACGAGAGATCGTTGAAGGGGACAAAATTAAATAAATCCTACCTTTTCAAAAACAACGAATTTCATTTATTTCAAATTGTCAATAGTGTACAACATTTAATAAAATGTCTTTGCAACATATCCATAATCCACTATTTTATAAAATTATCAATCTCTTTTATTTACGGCAATAATCCATGACGATGAAGTGATATTTGTTAAGTTAAAACACAAGTGACGAATGATATAAGTAACCTTACTCCTGATTATCTCCTAACCCATACGTACTAATATATATATATCTAGTGAAAACATTAAACATGTGAGAACATGAAAACCATGAATCTTGATCATACAACCATGCATTAAAATCTTCTCTCTCGTCCATAAATGCATGGTTGTATGATCAAAATTCATGATTATCATATTCTCACATGTTTAGTATTCTTATTAAATACGCCCTCATATATATAAAATAAGAAGGGGAACCTTTTTTCTTTTATAAAGTTGATAAGAAGGGGAACCTTAATACTATTAAGTCAAGCCCATTACATAAAATATCCAAACTTACTAATAACTCTAAATTAAACTTTAAGATAATATAAATCCTAATTATTAGTACTCTGAAATATTAAACATAGACTTACTATTACCTACTATCATTGTTTCTCTCATTTTCATCATATATATTTAAATTTTTAAATCATTCATTAACATTAAATTATTTATTAAATATAAATTTAACAAAATATAAATTAAGGAGATTTCTTGTAAAATAAAAAGTAATCATTTTTTGGTGAATAAAAGGATAATTAATTTATAATTGAACTAAGCAAATCAAGTTTAAACATTATTATTTCTCAAAAAACCAAGCTAGCTCAACTTTAAGTTTGATTTGTTTAAATGAAGGAGCTAAATTTCATTTGATTACTATTTTTTTTACAAGCCAAATCTAAATTTTAAATACTCAATTCGACTCGTTTTTACCTCTACCACCGTACTGTTGGCACGCGATGGCTTTCTTAATCTTACATTTCGCATGTTTAGCTTAATATTTTTAAGAAAATTCTATATATTAACAAGCATTAAATGATTTTTTTATTCTTTTTCTTTAATATAAGATAATTTTAGTTTTAATAAAAGAAAAAAATCTATTTTAATTTAAATTTCTTAATCAGTGTATATGTGTAATTTATAGAATTGGAAAACCTAGTACTAGATTCCAATTAGGTAATAACCCCACCAATTATGGAATTGGCTTTCTTGTCGGGCTGTATTTAATTGGTCATTATAGTTTTTTTATTGACATCAAACATTTTTTACAAATTTAATTTTTTAAAATTAATAGTTAAGATTTGGATATTCGTAAATAGGAATCCACCAATTTTAAGATTCTGGATAGATAGAGTAATGTCTTATGTTGTGAAAAAAAAATAAAAATTGCGACCCTTAATTTTAACGATGTTTTTTTTTTCGGCGTAGTGGTAAACATACATATATATATATTCTTCTGTTACTCCATTGAATTGAATTATCAGAAATATTTGATTGTATTACGAGACACAAATTCTTACCTTAATTTTTTAATAAGCAATTCGAACATTATGTCAATTAAAGACATTTTATAGATCTACATATTAGGAACTTAGCTTCTTCGAAAAAGACTCACTAAAGAAAAATAATATAATTAATTTATTGTAATATTGAGCTGCTATTTTTATACTCTTGTCTTGAAAATTAATTTCTTCGCAAAGTTACTATTTTTGTCTTTAAATTGTGAAGTTTGATTCAACTTCGTCCTCATATTTTTTTTTGATTTATTTTTGTTCTCAAACTCTTTACATTGCTTTACGTTTATCCTATTCGTTAATGGTGCGTTAGATACTAACGGTGAAAGCTTAAAAAACTTAAAAAGGGACACACATCACAATATAAATGGTTAATTAATAAATTAATAATAATAATAATATATTTTTAATTAATTACATATTTTATTTAAAAAATTAATAAAAAATACTTTTATTTTATTACCTAACTCTTCCTCTCCAAACTTTACCCCACCTTCGACGACGCTTCCCACCTCCGGTAAGTTTAGCGCAGTTTGTCGCTAAACAATTATTATTTTATTTTATTATTTTTATTTTTTTTAATTAATTGGGAGTTGAGAATGTAATGTCTTGGAGAGGAGACTAGAGAGATGCATGGAAAATCCTGAAAGTTTGACATAAAGTATCCACGTGGACTTATTAGAGATTGTTGCATAAACCTGCTCCTATTTTTTACTCATAATAATAATAATAAATAAATAATTTCTACGAAACTGATTAATTATTTGTTTATATGGTGATATAATGGAGTAATATCTAGGAAAGTGAAGTATGAATATATATATATATATTATATTATTTTCAGAGGGAATAACTGAAAAGTAAAGCTAACGCAGCAAGTCGTGTTTATATATACACCGCGTAATTTTTGTTGAGTGTCTAACTGTGAATTTTGAAATTCAATTGCACTTTTTTTCTTTTCCAGTCAAAATCAATGACGATATATTATTCTTTTTTGATAATAATAATAAATCAATGAAAATTATAACTACATAAAATTGTCTCTCTTCAAAATGGAGTTGAGTATATAGTTTTATTTAAATCACTGGTTAAATGAATTTGGATTAGGAGTTCACGAGTTAGCTAGCAAGTAAAATATATTTAAAAAATAATTTAATTTGAAACTATTTTTGATATTCTTATAAAAAATTTTGGGTGTAATTTTAATTTTATAATAATAATTTAATTATCATTGAAATAAAATTATTATTTTAATTAAAAGCATACTCAATTTAATCATGCATGGACTTTTTTTAAAAAAAAAATTTAATTTTTTAATCTATTTTTTTTAACATAATTACATCAACCTTGGTTTGTCTATATTACACTTACTCCGTTTCAATTTTCAAAATTATAGTTCCCCTCCTAAAATTTCTACATTTATTACACAAACACCTCTAATATTAATTTTTTTAAAATCCTTTTGTACTTTTGGTTCTCAAATCACTTCATTAAGTGTATATATGCATGTTCGGAATATGCTATCACTTCTAGTTAAAATCAGCATTGGTAATGGTAAAATTGATTTTTATCTAAAATAAATGTCTGAGATCTCAATAGCAAAATTGAATAACTTTGTTGTCAATAAAATTAATCATGTTAGCAATAAAATAATATTTTGGGAGTTTATGTGTCACTTGTATAATGTGCTATGTTTGAGCTTGTTTGATTTCTTTTTTTTAAAACAGTTTTTAGTTTTTAAAAACAGAAAACTAAAAAACCCGTTTGACAGTCGAGTTTTCAAAAACAGAGAACAGTTTTTATTTTTTATTATTTAAAAACCAAAATATGAGAACATCTAAAACATGTTTTGATTTTCAGTTTTCAGAATTTACACACAAATTTATATTGAAAACTCCTCTTACTTTTTTTTAAAAACTGTTTTATAATACAATTTTTAAAATCTAAAAATCAAAACTATTTCAAACAAACCCTTAGACTTTTTTAAACGATGTTTTTTTTTATAAGCCAACAAATTTTATTGAATTAAGAATGAGTACAAATAGTGTTCATAGTCAATACAACAAAATATAAAAAGGAACAGAACAATAAAATAGAAATCTCAACAGTATTAAAGTATTAGTACATCACCCCTTAATATAATCTAAGGGAGCATTACACCAATCTGAGAAAGTATAAGACCCATTTCTGTGTGGATAAAACTAACTCCAAGATCGTGTTTTTACCATGTCAAGCACCTGCATAATATCTTTTTGTTGGAAGTTAAAAGTTATTCCATTTCTCTGAAGCCAAATGGACCACACTGAAGCATGCTAGATAACCATTGCCTTACGTTTTGTTAATTTTCCGAAAAAAACCTCTAAATTAAAGAAACCAACCTCCTAGTGAGACTGCCATTGGGCGTTGAAAACCCAACCAAGTCAGTATCTTTTGCCAAATACCTCTAGAGAATACACACTCCAAAACCAGATGTTGTATAGATTCTTCCTTCTTTCCACATAAAACACACAATAACGAATTTTCTGCCAATAAAATTTCCCTTCTCATCAGATTTTGTTTATTGGTAAGTCTGTCATGAAACATCATCCAAACAAAAACTAAACATCAGTATCTTTTATAAACGATGTTAACATTAAATTAACGTCGGCCACAAAAAAAAAAATGAAGAACCTGAATGCTCCATGTAAAATTTTTAAGGACAATGTGAACAAATATAAAAAAAAACGAGAAATTAATATGTCACTTCACTCCAAATTAAACATTAAAATGTACTCTTACAATACTAATTAACATTTTCCTTTTAATTTTTTCTAACATTGTGTATGGAAAAGAACTAACTTATTATCCTTTGGTTTAGAAATACAAAAATTTGCCTTTTTATACTATCCAATATTTCAAATTTTGTGATATATCACCATCAATTTTGAAATCAAACATAAAACAAATACTATAATTTGTGTTATACAATACCACGCGCATCAAACACACCCTATGTTACATGTTACATGGAATTAACGTATAGTATATATATATATAGTTGAAACGCTTTTCAAAGTTGAAAATATGACATTCAAAGGCAATGAAGATATATAGCATAATACTGACGCATTTGGTCGATCTTTCCTAGAAATTAATTTGACCAAACTGCCTGTAATATAATCTATCTATCATCCTAAAGTGTTCAAACAATAAAAGACAAACATAACAACACAGTACGTAGTATCTCATATGGAAAACCAATTATTGCCCTAATATGTGGGAAATTAAAACAAAAAACAAACAAAACAAAACAATAGGTTTGAATATATTCCTAGTCATTTTAACTTATATACATTAATTACTTATAAAAGCTTATTATACAACATCTTTATATTCACGATAGAATTATATACTAAAATAATTTCTGATTTTATATTTTATAATTCAGTTTAGTCCCTCGCGAAATAAGTCATTTTAGTCCCTCACTTTCACTATATTATTGGTTATTTTAGTCCCCGACTTTCACTAAATCAGTCATTTTAATTCTTGAAAGTCAGAGACTAAAATGAATGTTCATATAATTCAGGGACTACAGTGACCTGCAAAATGCAAAGTCAGGGAATAAAGTGACTTATCCGCACAAAGTCAACTAAAGTGAATTATTCTCACAAAGTTAGAGACTGAAATGGTACATCACTCATTATCAATATATTTTTTTTGCTGATCAAAAAAAAAAAACTTATTATACAAACCAATAAAATTCCACAATTGGTTCAGTTAATTATGCATAATGATCATGGATTAAATTTTAGCCGTATGTAAGAAAAAGACTTTGTTTACATTTTGATGACAAAATCTATATCTATTTCGATAATCTATCTCCATCTTAAAAGGATTAATTGTAAATTAATACTCTTAGTACTAAAAAAAACGTATTGTATAATTTTGAATATTTAGAATGTATGGTACTTACCATTACTACTAATTAAAAAAGAGGAGTTTCACATAGGTATAAAAAATGTTTTCAAATTTGCTATGGTAGCTTCCTGTAGATAATTTTTTTCTAACATAACTAATTTGTTACTAATTACTTACCCTAATTTAAACAATAGTTTCATGAAATATCCTAATATATATCCTTCATGATCATGCATGGCACAAATAAAACCATTTTTACCTTTGATCATACATATATATATTGCTGAATCTCATGGTGAATAATTGTTTATTAATTTAATTTTTTTTTTCATCATTAAAAAATATAATAACCCATTGAGGAATTACAAAATTATGGGCCCCACTTGCTAAATAGGCATGTAGTTAGTAAGTTTGATAGGGATAGGTTGACTTTTTGGAGTCTTGCAATTGACTGACCCTAATGTGTTTCCTAGGCACCAACGCTTTTTTCTTTGATGATTTCTATTTTTCTTAGAAATTTCCTCCAACATTCCAAGAAGCTTTACATAAATAAATATACAAATAAAATAGTAATTCAATATAATATTCCATACTAGAGTAGTATTTTTAATTAATTCTTTAATTTGGGTATAAAAGGCAAGTCATCAATACACAAACCCCTCCTTCTCCTACCTCTTGCTTTGCCTTCTATCTTATATATTCTCAGTGCAACTTTCACAATAACAAAACCCTATTTCACTCTCAAGTTCCAAAATAATATAATAATGCCTACCAAAAGGTTATTGGATCATTCTGATGATCAAAATCCTAATAATTCAACCGAAAAACGCCTGAGACCTTCTCTTACTTCGTAAGAACTCTTACTTTTCTTTAAAAAAAAAAAATACATATATATCAAGCTAGGGTTTCATTATTTGATTGTTTAATTTTATCTAATTGTTCTTTATTTCCTTTTTTCCCTCATGTTTAATTTATTTGATGCATGCATTCATTTATGAGAATACTTCTACCTTTGGATTTATGCTTCACGCTCTTATATATTTCATTTATATCTCTTTAAATTTTCATTCATCAATTGATCAATTCTTTTTATTGACAGAGTCATAGAAGAGGTGGTTATGGTGAAAAACATGGAGAAGTACCTTTTCTCAGCCATTGAACCTTTGCTTAAAAGAGTGGTAGGTCATCATCATTCATCAACTTTCCAATAAAATTAATGTTCTCACAAAATTTCATACCGAACAAACGAGATATATTTATCTTATAATATTAATTATATATTTTCAGACAATGATCATGGTCGTGATCTTGCTTAAGATTAAAAATAGTCGAATATATATATGCAATTTTGATGACAGTCAAAACCATAATACTGTTGATTGATGATGCATTCATTTGTAGCGAGCGAACAATATGTTATAAATTAAAGAAATTAAAGTTTAATAACATAATTGTTTCAATTTTGTTAGGTGAGTGAAGAGGTCGAGAGAGTTATAACACAATACTTCTCATCATCATCCTCCATGACAAGGTCTCCATCATTAAGAACAATAGAATTAGCAATGGAGCAACCATCAACCTTACAACTCTCCTTCAACAAGAGACTTTCCCTCCCAATTTTCGCCGGAAGCCGTATACTTGACTTAGAAGGAAACCCTATCAACATAATATTACTTGAAAAAACTAATAATTATTCCCAATTTGTTCCCACAAGTCTCCCAAATCCATTGAAGCTAGAGATTGTGGTTTTAGATGGAGATTTTCCATTGAATGAGAAAGAGGATTGGAAGAGTGAGGAATTCAATAGGCACATAGTGAAGGAGAGAAAGGGCAAAAGACCATTGCTTGCAGGAGAATTGAATGTGATTATGAGAAATGGAATTGCACCAATAATTGGAGATATTGAGTTTACAGATAACTCGAGTTGGATAAGGAGTAGGAAGTTTAGGGTTGCGGTGAGGGTGGCGCCAGAGAGTAGCAATATTCAAGGTGTTCGGATCCGTGAAGGCATGACTGAGGCATTCGTTGTTAAGGATCATCGTGGTGAATGTAAGTACATCTCTCATTATGCACTTCATATATCATATTAATCTACTCTTTCGGTCAATTCTATAAAAATATTTTTAATTGAATTACACTACTAACAAAAGTAATTAAATATACTTAATTTTTTTTAGTTATAATATATGATATACTCATTTTAATCTCTTTGAATAATGTTGTTGACATGAATTTAAAATTTAAAAATAATCAAATTATTTATTTATTAATAAGGTAAAAAAATAAATAAATACTTTTAGATTTCGTCTTAGGACCGTAGAGAGTATACATCATAAAACATATGTATGTGTGTCTTTCATGAAGTGTATCTTAATTATATTCTGCTAGTTATTTGCAAAAAGGAATGTTTAAAAAAAAAAAAACAGAAATGAGTTTAAATGCAATGAATAGTGTCAATTATTAAAGTGATCAGGAGAACAGAATAAATCAACACCGAGTGAAAGGCTTTCACATCACTATATATATATATAACTTACAGAAAAAGGATTAAATAATAAATATAATTAATTACAATGATCTTATTTATAATTATTTAATCGCATATATTATTTATTATTTCTTAGTGACGCCAAACAATTCTATTTCTATGACCACTTGGTTATTTTATTTCCACAACATTAACCAATTTGCATTAGAATTTAGAAGCAATCAACATTCAATCAATTTTACTGAGGGCTTTGCTATTTTTTTTTTATTATTATATATTCTGCTGTGTATATTTAGAACTTCTATATATATCAATCGAAATGATTAATTGGATATATAAAACTTTACTTTCAACACTTTGTTTTTTCACTACTTCTATGATATTTCTGTATAGCTAACTTTGTAACATTTTTTTATTAAATATTTGTTGTTAAAATTAGTATGAACCGTTGGATTGAATGAAATAATTATTTGACTATGAATTACTACTATTAATTATTTTTATTAAATATAATAATAAATAAATGACTGCATGTCAATCTCACATATATATTGTAGTCAACTGACGTGTGTTCAATAAGCTTTGACCGTTTGTTTTTATTCCTAGTTGATATTCGTTAATAAAAATTATTAATACTAATTAATTGGTGTCGTATCAAATAATAATAAAGCCATTACAACTTACTACTATAAAAGTATTGATCTATTGTTTGATTCAAAATTTCAATTAGTTGTTTATAACTACTGATCATGAATGAAATTTTATTTCTTTTAAACAAAAAATCTTCTGATTCAATGGCCTTTTTACTGATTGGAATACCATTGGATAGCTACCAATCATGGCATGTCAATCAAAGAACATGGGATAAAAATTTGTTAATTAAAATTTTAATCCTGATATTTTTTATTTACTCTTTAGGTTGATTTTTTTATTATTCTTAATTTATTATCTTATATATTTTTAAACTATTCCTAAATTAATACTTCAAAAAATATTATGAATCCACAATTTTTTTTATACGTTAAACTAATGTTATATAAATTCAAATTGATAAGTTGTTACTTTCCATTATTTCATATTTGTCCAAATTTATTAATGTCATACTTTTGGTAAAGGAAACATTGGTTGTCCCTCTAACTAGAAAACGTATTACTTTTTCACCTTTTCAAAGAGTAGTTAATTTCTTACTAATTATATCATTTCAATACTAACAATTTAATCTCTCGGTTCCTATTTATTTATTTACTTGATGGTAAAATATATTTATTAAAAATTATTAATTGTATTAAATAATTGTTAATGTCTTTATATTATCTTTTATTTTTTAATTTTTTATTAGTTTAATAGTGAAGTAGTATTAATTAATACCTATTAAACATAATAGTAGAATAAATAAAAGTATAATTAATACTATCTTAAAAAAGATAAGTGGATAAGTAAAAAGAAATAAAATAAGTACATATATTTTAGTAATCATATATATGTATTTTTATGGTGTAATATTTTAGGGATAATTACATTAATGTTTCTTGATGTTTACGTCTATGATATTTATCCCCTTATTGTTTTTAAAAACAGTTTTTTTAACATGTGCATTATTGCACAGATTAAACATCTCAAAGGAAAAACTTTTCATAAGAAAAGACAAATTAATTATGTTCTATATTTAACATGCATTTATAACTTACATTTTTTTCTTTATTTTGAAATTCTTATCTTATACAATAGTTGCACAAGTTAAAAAAAAAACCTTTTAAAAATATAGAAACTCCCTGAGTCTTGAAACTCCCATCCATTACACTTATTCCCTCCCTTGAGATATTATATACTTATCTCTCGAGATTTGAAATTTCATTAGACTTACTCCTTAAATAGGACCGGATAAATATAATTTTAAAAATTAAGAGGGAATAAGTATAATAAAATTATCCCTATACTACCTTCGTTCCTATTTATTTGTCCACTTTGGACTAAAATACACATATTAAGAAATGTAATCATTATACTTATTTTCACCAAAATAATGTTTAAAATCCTTATAATACCCTTTATTTCTTCTTCTTTAGTTGATTCAAAAGTAGAATATTAACTAGTGTTCTAATCAAATAAATGGTATAATTGATAAAAATACATTTAATATCACTTTGAGACTCTAAGTAAATAAATAAAAAGGAACAATTTTTTTTTAAAAAGTGGACAGATAAAAAAAACGAAAGTAATATTTTATATAGGTTTGTACCGTGTTTTTGGCAATTTGGTTGTTGTGGGTCAACTAAAGTCAATAGTTTCAAGTTAAAGAAACAACCAGCACCAGGCCACCAAGCTAAGCATGTACCAAGTGGGTAATTTTATAACTACTAATAATTAGTGTATTATTAATATAATTAATAATATGCTAAATATATATGTAGTAGTATCTATGTTTTACTATTTGATTTGTCATAATTAATTTTTTTTGTTGACATGCATTTAATTTTTGAAGTGTACAAAAAACACCACCCACCAATGCTTCATGATGATGTGTGGCGTCTAGAGAAGATAGGAAAAGATGGAGCTTTCCATACAAAATTGTCCAATCAGGGAATCAAAACTGTGCAAGATTTTCTCAAATTAGCAGTTATTGATACTCTCAAGCTAAGAAAGGTAATTAAGTAAAGTCCCAAAAATTAAAATATAAAATTTTATTCCTAAATTAATAATAATTATTATTTATTGTTATTGAATATTTGTGCAAGCATGCAGATTTTAGGAATTGGGATGTCAGACAAAATGTGGGAGGTGACAATAAAACATGCTATGACTTGTGACATGGGGAGCAAGATCTATATATACCGTGGACCACAATTTACTATTTTTTTGGACCCAATTTGCAAATTAATTAGAGCTCATATCAACGGTCACATATTTTCCACCAAAGATCTTAACCATTTCAACAGGGTACACTGAATCATCTGATCTCCCTTAATTTCTTTATTTATTGCACTAAATGTTAATTAAGTGATAATATATATATCCTCTACATTTGCAGAGCTATATAGACAAATTGGTGAAAGAAGCATATGCAACATGGCATAAATTGGAGGAAATTGACAGAGTTTTAATTTTCAATGATAACATCACTACTGTGTTACCTCAAGGTATTTTCAATTGATCAGCGAAGAGGAACTGTTCCAATAACAGTTCCTCTTCGTGTCAGAAAAGAGTTTTAACAAATAATTCTAGCACGATTGATAGATAGTTAAATTGTTATGGGTTTATGATCGACTTTGGCTAGATGTTAACATTGATACTTTGCCAAAAAAAAGTTTGCTCAATCTTAAACTTAGTGCACTTCGTATCTTATTTTCAAAACCTGAATATTTGGCAAATAGTTAATTGAATTATTTTAAATAAAACATAATAAATTACAATTTGGATTAAGCCACAATATAACAATTAATTGATATTGATTTGAATTTGATAGGTGATGAAACAGTGGAGGAATTTGCAAACAATAATCCTTCAGCATCAGTAGTAACAAATGATCAAAATGAGTATTATGGTGACAAATCCACAGAGGTTACAAGTTATGTACTAAGCAATAATAATGCACAAATTGGATATACTGATTGGTCCACGTCATCATTTGTTAATGTTAATGGCTTCTGCAATTACAAAGTCATTTAGATGGTGACGTGGACCAATCAGTGTAATAATTAAATGTGTGTTTGATTTAACTCTTTAAAGAAATAAATGCATTTTCGAAGAAGGAGCACAATTATTTCTCCAAATTTAAGGGTTGGGTTCTCATCAAAGATATGGAAAGCGTATTAATAGAGGTTTATGTATGTAATTATTAATTAAGATCCTTATGTAATTCATAAATTAAACTTGTAATTGTGATGTATGTGGTCCTAAATACTTTGTGAAAAGAAAATATAGAAGCAAATGTATTGAAGTACTACTTAACTTAACTTAACTTTGTGGTGTATATATATAGAAGCAAGTGAAAGCAGTGAAGAGGAATTAATCAAATTATTAGGGTTATAGTGTAGAGATGCCAATCCATCTTTAAGGAAATGTGAATAATATAATATAATTAATGATGCTAAATGTATAGTATTTATTATTGTCAAATAATGTTCTTAGTGTAACATATGCCATCCAGTGGTGCTAAATATAGTTGCTTTCACCGTACCAATTTAGGAGTGAGATTAAAGTATAATAATTTATTACTTTTTTTCTAACTTTTATTTTAGTGAGGTTTATATTTAATTAGGAGTAAAAAGGTTTTTCTTCTTTAAGCAATTGCATTGCATGCAATTTGCCTATGAGAGTTGAAATATACTACATACACTACAAGAAATTCAGTCATCTACTATATTTTTAAATTAGTCGCGGTCTAGCCGCTGCCAAAAAAAAATTCATTAACGGCGATTAGGCGGTCGTAAATTTTTTTAAATTAGTGTTTTTATTTTTTTTATTAGCCACGGCCAGACCGCCGCTAATTCTGCCAAATTTTTCCTTCCAATTTAGCGACGGCCTGACCACCGCTAATTTAATTCCGCCAAAATTTTCCTCCCAAATTAGCGGCGGCCTGGCCGCCGCAAATTTTTATTTTTTTTTACGAGAAAAGTTCATCTTTATAAAAACCCTCTCTTCTCTTCTTCTCCTCTTCATTCTTTTTCGCCTTCTTCTTCTTATTTCTCCTCTCTTCATCCTCAATTCTTCATTCTTTTTCTTCTCCTCTATTTTCTCCATCCTCAATTCTTCTTTATTCTCTTCTTCATCTTCTCCCTCTTCTCCATTCTCTTCATCTTCTCCCTCTTCTCCGTTATCTTCATCTTCTCCCTCTTCTTCATTTTGTTTCATGTCTCCGTTTTGTTATTTCTTCTTTTTCTCCAACTGGACCACGTCACCACAACCGGACCACCACTACACGCCATTGAAAACCGTTTTTTTTTAAAAAAAACAATTGCGGCAGCCTAGCCCCCGTCAATCTGCCGCTAATTGTTTGAGGCGGCCAGGCTGCCACTAATAATTAGCTGCGCGAATTTTAGCGGCGGACATGTAGCCGCTGCTAATCCGCCACTAATCCGTCGCTATTCACCGAATTTCTTGTAGTGATATATTATTATTTTATTTTGTTATAAGCAAAAATAACTAACTACACATCTATTAAAATTATTAATTAATTAAATTTATTATACTTGATTTCAAAGTATTAAAAAGTAATATATTTACCAGAAAAAGTAAAAAGTAGTATTTTTTCTAAATTATTCCTATTATATTTATTTCAAAAGCAAAATAATATTTTTGGTCACTTATTTCTTTGTGCCAATTCATTTTTATTCCTTAATTTTTTTAAATCTGTTTTGGTCCCTTAATTTTTATTTTGAATTCATTTTAGTCCCTTTCGTTACCTCCGTCAATAAATTTAATGGAATGGATTAAACACCATTATATTCCGTTACCTTTTTAATCTAACGGCTCAAATTATTCCAGATCAGTAATCAAGATTAAACCTGGAGATAAGTTTTTTTTATTAAAAAAAAAAAAGAAAAAATTCATCACCATGTTCATCTTCTTCTTGTTGTTCTTCATGTTCTTCAACTTCTCCATCGTTGATTCACCTGCTTCTCTGTTCTTTGATTCCTTCTCCCTTCTTGTTCATCCTTCTTCTTCTTCTACTTCTTATTCTCCTTCTCTATTATGTTCTTCCTCCATCGTTCTTGTTCATTCTTCTCCTTCTTCTTCGTTTCGCTTCTATTTTCTTCATGTTCTGCGCTCTTCTTCAAACCCAAATCCCTGAACATGCGAACCCAAATCAAAGAAGAAAGAAAGAAGAAGATGAAACTTAATCCCCAAATTTCAAAATCGTAATCCCCAAATTTGGAATCCTAATCCCCAAATTTCATTCAAAACCCTAATCCCCAAATTTCATTGAGAACCCTAATCCCTAAAACGAAGGAGGAGGAGGAGGAGGAGGAGGAGGAGGAGGAGGAGGAGGAGGAAGAGAAGGAAGAACGAACAAGAAAGATGAAGAACAAAACAATAAAGAAGAATGCACAAGAAGAAGAATCCTCAAATGTGTTCTGAATATTTTTTTGGTCTTCCTCGTTGGTGTGGTCTGGTTCTACTTTAAGTACAAGAATTTCAAGGATGCAAGTGGGGAGGTTGTTGCTGTGAAGAAGAAAGGAGGAGGAGTCAAGAAGAAGGAGGAACGAGGAGGAAGAAGGCAGAAGATGGGAGAAGATTGAAGAATAGAAAAGAGGAACACAGAAGAAAACCCATATTTGATCATAGTCATTGGATCGTTAATGATAAAATAATCTTTACCGTCAGATCTAAAAAAATTATTTTGTTATGACACGTGGATAAAATTTGACGACGCAAGTAACTATTTCGTTAAATTTTCTAACGGAATAGACGATAGAGACCAAATTGAATCCAATATAAAAGTTAGGCTTAAATATGTTTTGATCCTCATAAAATGAGTCAAATTGGTTTTAGTCCTTGTAAATTTTTTTTTTTTGCACTTGGTCCAAACTTTTAAAGAAATTGTTGGTTTTAGTCCCTAAGATGAATTAATGAATTATTAAATTAAATAAAAAATAAAAAATCAAATAATTTTTTTTCCTTTTCTTGTCTTTTCCCTTTTTTTCTCCATTCCCAGCCACCTTACGCGTCATCTCCCTTCTTGTCTTCCTTCATCTTCTTCATTTCATTCATTCATCTCTATTTCTGAAACTGAAAATTCCAAACACAAAAATAATGCATTTCAATGCTTGACACAGTGGAGACAAGGAGGTAGGTCATGCTTCTTCAGAAACCCAAAATCCCCAATCTCCCAAAACCAAACCCTAATCCCCAAAATCTTAAATTTCCTACAATCAAAAACACAACAGTGAACCAAAATCGAAACACGAACTGGAAAAATCGATCGAACACAAAATAAAAGAACCAACATCAAAACACATCGAGAAAATCGAAGCAGAGAACCAAAATCAAAGGAGAAATCAAAGGAGAGATAGAGAAAGGTGTTGAGTTTCTGGGTTCTCATAGAAGCAGAAATCGAAGGAGAAACAAAGAAAGGTGTTGAGTTTCTGGATTCTCATGAAGTAGATATCGAAGGAGAGGGAGAGAGAGGTGTTGGAAGAACAAAACAAAACAACACGATCCCTTACCTTTGGTTCTCTTCAGGTCTCATGGCCGCCAGTTTTTGGGAAGAGGAAGCACATGAAGAATAAGAGGAAGAAGGATGAGAATGAATGGGAAGATGAAGTTTCTGGGAGATGAAGAATGGGAAGATGAAGAGCAGGAAGAAGGAAGAGAAGGAACGAGAATGAATAGGAGAGATTTTTTTCTTTTCTTGTTTTTAATTATTTAGTTTTAATAAATTATTAATAAATAATATAAAAAAATATTTTAATGGAAGGTGTTGTTTGGTAGGAAATCAATTAATTGGCTATATGGACTAAATCCAATCAATTTACCCAAAAGTTCAGACCAATTGCAAAAAAAAAAAATTTTACAGGGACCAAAATCAATTTGACCCTATTTTACAAGAACCAAAAACATATTTAAGCCTAAAAGTTAAGGGACCAAAATGAATCGAAAAAAATTAAGAGACCAAAATGAATTAGCATAAAGAATTAAGGGATCAAAAATATTATTTTGCCTATTTCAAAATATATTCATTAAAACAAACAAGTAAATTAAACATTAAAGTTACTTTAAATATTTTCTTATTAAATATATTAAAATTGATTCAATCTACTAATATTAATTAACATAAAATTGTTCAATAAATTGCTTATAGTCGAAAATAGAGAGTAGGCTAAATATATCTTTTGATCATGTATCTTTTAGGTTTATTTCAGTTTGGCCTCATATCTATTTTTAGTTTCAATTTAGTCTTATAAGTGTTGTAAACTTTTCAATTTGATCCATTTCGTTAGTTTTGTTATTGACGTTAACAAATAGATATGTTATTAAAACCACTTAAGTTCATTAATTTTCAAATCAACGGCTCAAATTGTTTCAAAACAATGGCTTCAATTGAATCTGACGATACATTAAAAAAATAGAAAAAAGAAAAAGTAAAAAACAAACACTCTTTCTTTAGGGTTCTTCATTTTCCCCCCTCAATTTGTTCTTATTATTTTCCTTTCTTTTCTTCTTCTTTTTGTTCTTCTCTCTTCTTTCACACTTTCATTCCATTTACGTTCTTTCTCTAATTCCAATTAAATTTTTGAGAAAATGATTCCGAAATTTGAGAATTAAAATTCTAAAATTGTCACTTGAAACTAATTTGAAATTATTTAGTTTTGATTTAGGGATTATAGAGTTCTTTGGATTCTTCCTCGGATTGAGAGAAAGAGGGGAAGAAGACACAAAGAGAAAATAAGAAAAATGAAGGAAAAAGAAGAAGAGGAAGAAGGAAGGAGGAACTAGAAGAAGGAAGAAGGAATGAGTAACTAGAAGAAGGGAGGAAGGAGGAATAAGAAGAAGGAAGAAGGGAGAAAGAAGAAAAAGAATAGCAAAAGGTGTTTATTTTATAATATTTTTTTAAAATATATTTTTTTAAATTCAATCTCTGCTGTTAATTTGAAAAAGTATGGATTGTTGATTTAAAAATTAACAAATTTCAATGGTTTTAATAACAGATTTGCTAACATCAGTAATAGAACTGAGAGAAATAACCAAATTGAAACGTTTATAATACTTATAGAACTAAATTAAAACGAAAAAAAATATAAAATCAAGCTAAAATACACATAAAAGATACATAATGGGCACCACATCACCTCCCTTGCAACCAAGCCATATAATAACAAACTTCTTTTGTTCTTAGTTTTAATGTCATAATTAATTCCAAGGAGGTAGGACCCCATAATGAATTCAAACACAACATTAGTCAAATAATTAGTTTAACTTAGATGGGGAATAGAAACAGGAAACAGAGTGGCAGATTCGTATAGCTTTTAGTCAAACTTAACTAACGATGGTAAGAATTACGTGTATCATTTTTGTTTTTCCATTTTGGATAAGATGCTATGCTACCCAATAATTAAATAAACTCCATAGGCATAGGCATAGCATGGAGATATACGTGTAGAAGAGAAATGGAAGAACATGTCCATATTACTACTATGCTCCTAATTGGGTCCATATTGTTTCTGCTAAAAGCTTTGCCACAAACAGAGTGTCAGCAATTCAACCGCGACTATTATTCTCAATGCAGAGACTATTCCTACAACTGCGGACCTCTCTTCAACATCTCATATCCCTTCTGGGCACACAAACAACGTCCCTCTTTCTGCGGCGGCGGTGAACCCTTCAACCTCCACTGCTCCCATTATCAAACTACTTTAATTCAAATCGGCTTACAGAATCTCACCGTCAAGGAAATCAACCCCGCCAATAACACCGTCAGAATTTTGACGAATCTCGTCGGTAATCTTTGTTCTCCCCAATTGGAGAACTTCACTTTGAGTTCCAGTCACACAACTCTGTTCAGGTAGGTATTCTTCTTACATTTATCTTTGGGCTTAATTCAATCTCGAAAACAAGTTCATACGACATTTCTTTATTATAGTCATGAGTAATGTAGCAAAATGGTCCTTTAACTTTGTAGTCATAATACGTTTTATTCTCTAACCTTGTACAAATGTTTCGTTAGTCCCTAAAGACTTAATATTCAGGAGGTCATTTTTGGTTTCCAATGTTAACAAGCATTAATGAAATGCATATGTGTTACGTTAAGTGATATGTTGGAATTCACATAATCACCAAAAAAGATGTTGTTTGATTCATTTGATTTAGTTGAGAAAAATCAGCCATTTTGGTTGTCCGTGAGAAGCTGAAAAATTAGTCATTTCCCAAAGCTTATCTCCACCAACTAATTTTCCAACTTCTTAGCTACAAAAATGAAGGATTTTTCCAACTAAACCAAATGGCGTCCTTTTGGATGATTTTATGGACTTCAACTGTCACATATGCATTCCATACCTAGATAACTAAGTTAGGTACTAAAACTCCTTGTCGGAAACTATTTTGATAATTTCTTCTTATAGTCATTTTCTCATGTGATGTGAAACTTAACATTTTAACAGGTATACTGAAACTCTGCATAACATCACCATATTCTACGACTGTCCCTTCATAGATATCTCTGATGGACACAATTTCACGTGCCTAGGTAGTGTTAACCTGAAAAACAGTACCTCTCAACAGGATGACACTAATCTGAAGAATGCTACCTATCACTGGGGTATGGAAGAAGCGCTGCTAATGAAATTTCCATGGCTTCGAAGTTGCAAGCAACGCATTCAAGTGCCGACTAACGCTCCTCCTCCGGATCCTCGTGTTGGATTTGGATCAGGTGGTAGTCTGAGAGAAGCTCTTGGTGAGGGGTTTGATGTGAAGTACGTTGTTTCTGAAGAATGCAAAACATGCTTTCAAAGCGGAGGACTTTGTGGAACAAATGATACCAGTGCTCAATTTAACTGTTATTGCCCTGATGGATCTACTGCCCCTTTCTGTTCTGTTTCTGCTCTTCATGGAAAAGGTATGTCTTCTATGTCCCTATTTCATGTGTTAATGTTTTGTTTGTGCATGTTAAAAATGCCCAAAAATCTTGGTATTTTTCTGGTCTCCTTTATTCTGGCAAAAGAATGCCAGTCTAAACTCTCACTACTACTGTTGCAGGCAAGTATAACTGGGAGAGAAAACTCATTATAGGTAATAAATCTAATTTCTCCTTATCTTTTCTCTTAAACTGTTTCATGCACTAATTGTAATAAATTTTCATTTGATCGACTCTGTCTGCTAACAGGAATCACTGGTGCTGGCACAACAGGGTTGTTGATATGTATAATTTGTTGCTGTTCTAAGTGCAAGTCATCGACATGTCATGGAAAATTTTGGTTGGCGACCAAAAATAACAAAGATATTGAAGCATTCTTAAGAAATCATGGAGCTTTAGCACAGAAAAGATATAAATTTTCAGAAATAAAGAAGATGACCAACTCCTTCAAAGTTAAATTGGGACAAGGTGGTTTTGGTGCTGTATACAAAGGAGAGCTACTCACTGGTAATCCTGTGGCTGTTAAGATATTAAATGCATCAAAGGGAAAGAATGAAGATTTTATCAATGAAGTTGCAAGCATTAGTAGAACTTCTCATGTTAATGTTGTCAATCTTGTTGGTTTTTGTTTGGAGGGCAGCAAGAAAGCTCTGATCTATGAGTTTATGCCGAATGGTTCTCTTGAAAAGTTCATTCACAAAAAGGGACCTGAAACTGATACATCTTTGAGCTGGGAGGAGTTGTATCAAATCGCGATAGGGATAGCTCGGGGATTGGAGTACTTGCATAGGGGATGTACCACTCGAATCTTACACTTTGACATAAAACCACATAACATTCTTTTGGATGAGAATTTCTGTCCCAAAATATCAGATTTTGGCCTGGCAAAGCTCTGCCTCAAGAAAGAGAGCATTATTTCAATGTCAGATCCAAGAGGGACACCAGGATATGTAGCTCCAGAGATGTGGAACAGGCGTTACGGAGGAGTTTCACACAAGTCTGATGTTTATAGTTATGGAATGATGCTGCTAGACATGGTGGAAGGTAGGAAGAACACTAATGAAGAAGCTAGTCACACGAGTGAGGTATACTTCCCGGACAGGATATACAAGAGGCTAGAGCAAGGAAATTTAAGACCAGACCGGGTGATGACCACGGAAGAAACTGAAATGGTGAAGAGAATGACCATAGTGGGTTTGTGGTGCATTCAGACGTTTCCAAATGATAGACCTACAATGAGTAGAGTGATAGATATGTTGGAAGGCAACATGAATGCCCTAGAAGTGCCACCAAAACCTGTTCTGTATTCTTCTCCAGTTATATCAGTACGGGAATCTTCTACCTCCTCAAGTTGAGTTCATTGCATGTGGATTTCATCTTTTTAACACAGTTATCAAAATCTACCAGTTTTATAGGTCAAAGATTTGAGAAATTAAAGTTATTACCAAGTCAAGATCTAAATGACTGTCAATTGTTATCAGATGTATTCTCTATTTAAAGGTTGTAGCTCATGTATCAACATATCCCAAATTTTGAGGATGTTGGAAAAGAACAAAGCCAGCAAGACAACTTGACTATTTACATCATGACCTAGAAGTTCCTTGTCATTTTTTATTCATACGAATCCAAAATCTCAGCAAGGTGAGATTTGTTGAATGACTCTTGTCCCGAGAGTTATACCAATAACATCAACTTGGATTTTGCTTTCTTGAACCTCACTTCCAATAATGATAACTATACTTTGTTGTATGATTGTGGCTGTTTTATTAACTTATGACATTTATCCTCTAAATCACAGGGTAGCAACTCCTTGCTTTAATTCTAATAAAAATACTACTTTGGGGATACGAAAAAACAACCAGAATCTACATATCTAATTTACTATCCAAATAGCAAATAAACAAAAAAGAAAGCTCAATTGAAAGGAACTGATAGGTTTTGAAGCAACCAAGTCAAAATAATTTCAAGAAAACTTCACAAGGAATGCATACTACTGATTCTCAGATAAACATATACGAGCACCGCACTAGTGTGAATACGGAAACAAACCTAACTAAGGGTAAGTTTTCTTCCTTCTTCTGAATTTGCTTAGGTTCTTTTACTAAATCATCTCATGCTTATTCTTTTGGAGGGTGGCATTGGATTTTCTTCAAGGATCTATATACCTTCCAATACAAGAATCTCACTCACTAGTAAAAGAATTTCAAGCAAGATTTAATGGATTGAAATTTTGTGCTTGTTTGTGGGGGCAATGCAATCAATTGCACCAAGTCTTGATCATTTCATTTTCCATGCTTCTGGTCCAACACGCCTTTCACCATCTATGACTTCATTTTCTGGTTTCTTCTACTTTTTCTTTCTCAGTTTCCATTACAAAACCCTCTCTCAAATTAAATCCATCCACTCATTTTATTTATCATTTATCAACTTTAAAATATGACTAACTGCATAACTTCTAGTCAAAACCATGAAAAATTACAACATTCTAATGAAGCCATACATACACATACAAAATCATCAAGGTATTAAATTGCAGTTGTGATCGCGTTGGTCAGATTTGATTTTGGTAACCTTCAAATCCAAAAAAATGATAACAAATTACTAGTATATAAGGCAATTCAAAAAGGATTGACCAAGGAAATGAAAAAGAAGTAGGAAAGTAAGTGCGTGGTAGTTTCGTATAGCATAGACATAGTTCATAGTTGACTCTTCTTTCATTGTTTATAGTCGTTTTGGTCATGAGAATCACAGCCATATATCATCTTCAAACAAGTACAAGTATATATTATTATAAAATGAAAGAAACTGTATTAGGTTTGAGATGAATTCTTGCAGAGAGAAAAAGAATGGAAAGAAATAAAGGTATGAGAATGAATGATGATGATATTCATATGATGATCCATATGATTAAGTGTAGAGTCACCGTTTTGTCTTTGTTGTTGCTGCTAAGTAGTTTGCCACAATCTCAGTGTCAATTACCAGATAAGCCCAACAATTATACGTTATGTAGGGAAGAGTCCTACAACTGCGGGACACTGACGAACATCTCCTACCCCTTTTGGGGACAGAATCGACGATCCTTTTTTTGCGGCGGCGGCTTTGTCTTCGGCCTCCGCTGTGACGATAACAAAAACACTACCACAATTCAAATTGAGTCAGAAGAATTCACGGTGGATTATATTGACAACACGAGTTACACCATGAGTATAGTGCCAATAGAGCTTGATGCTTGTTCTCCGCGGTTTTTCGAAACCTCGTTTTCGAGTTTTACACCGTTCATGCACCCAGACAGTGTGAGCTACATAACCATATTCTTCAATTGTCCCTCCCACATCGGAGATGGAAACTTCTTCAATTGCAATGGTGGTGGTGGTGGTGCTGGTGCTGGTGGTGATAATAACAAGAATAATGTTTCTTATTATTGGGGTGCGGAAGACAAAGTGTTAACTGAAATTCCGTCACTTCGGAACTGCGGGAAACGCATACAAGTGCCAACTGGCGCAGCTCCTCCTCCACCGGGTCGCGGTGGAGCAGGAGCACTGAGAGAAGCTGTTGGTGAGGGGTTTGATGTGAAGTATGATGTTTCAGAAGAATGCAGAAAATGCTTTGAAAGTGGAGGAGTTTGCGGAACAAATGAAACTAGTTATGACTTTAACTGCTATTGCTCCGATGGATCTACTGCACTTTACTGCCCTGTTTCTGCTCATAAACCAAGTATGTCCTCTTATACTACTTTCAGTTCACAAGTTTCTACAATTGCAACCATTAATCAACCTTTAACCATCTAACTAACAAAAGAATTTTTCAATTATTCACATTTTGTACGTGTTTGTGAGGGGCAAAGCAATCAATTGGTTCGTTGTATCAATTTTAAGTAAATATGTTTTATAATAAGGATCAAAGCAATCAATTTTAAGAAATTGGTTTCCCCTAAACCAATCTTTCACTATCTAATATATATACCGAAAAAGAAAAAAAATGAGAAATCGATTTGGGTGAAACTGATTTTCTATTGTAAAAATGAAAAAAAAAAAATTCATTACTTTGAGAAGTTGGTTTTGCTCAACTAAAAAAAATGGAGCATTTTGAAAAATAAAATAAAGAATAAATTACACTGATTTTCCCTTAACTTTTGAAGTGTTATATTGTCCTCATGCATATTTACAAACATAACGCAGTCCTCTCCTGGAATTTAGTTACGTTACACTGACACCCCTTCACATTAACAGATAGTTAAATTTTTCATAGACATGTGACTTGCACGTGATCTCATAGTTATGAAAAGAAAATTTTACCCTTGATTGAGAAAGTTACACTAAATTAAACAAGTATTCAGACTTTCACTTAAAAAATAAACGACTGAGGCTTAAAAATTTCAAAAAAATGTCTAATAAGTAAAGCATACCTAAAATGCCAATAAAAAAATACCTAAAATGTCGAAAGATAACTTAGAAAATACCTCTTGGATAAGGTGAAGATGAAGTGATCCCAAATTACAAAATCCTAAGTGGTGAAGATGAAGAAAATCGAAGGAAGAGTTCACAAGAAAGAAGAACGATTTGCAGTTTTAGAAGCTTGCGAGGTTGAAAAAGGGTTTGGCAAGGTTTTGATGAAATGTTTTGAAGGTTGTAGGGTTGAAGAAGGGTCGCGAACTTCAAAAACAGTGGCGAAGTTACAGCTTAAAGAACAAAGGCAAGATTGAAGAGATCGCGAGTTAAAGAAAGGGTCAATGTTGCAAGGGTTTCACCAGGCTAAGAAGGTTTGAGATGAGGTAGGGAGTTGTTCTCTTTATTAATAAATGATAAAATCGTCAATTCATAAATAAAACCTACAAAGGTTAACGTCGTTATCATTTAAGGGAGGGCCACATAGTTTTGAAAACATGTAAGAAGGGTATGTGTTATGTTTTGTAACATACGGGGAACAACGTAATACTCTAAAAGTTCAAGGGAGGTGGACGTAATTTATCCTAAAATAAAAGGTATTGTAGTTTAGAAATTAATGTAGCAGAATAAAATATTGAGGTAAAAAAAGCCACATTTAAGAGGAATAAAGAAAATAACCACGAAAACTTTACGTAATTTTTGCAATATTTTATAAAAAAACTACTAAATCCTTTTAAAATGTAACTTATAATAAAAATAAAAATAATAGGGGTACTTATCTTTCTGAATGAGGCAGTCTATGGCTATATGCTGCCTGTGTACTTTTTGTTTTGTTTTCCTCAATATTTTGAAACTCCCATAAAAAAAAACCCATTATTAAAGAATACCATATTTTCGTGGACAACAATGATTGATATATCATTATTAGTATATATAATCTATTTATTATTTACTTAATATTAATCAAATCAAATTTTTTATTTTATTTTTTAATTTTTTATATTAAAAAAATCATTAAACATGAAAATAAATAAGTTATATGTGAATAATAGGTCTATACAGAAATTTTTCCTTTTGTGGAATTGGTGAATTTTCACAATACCCACCTACGAACTTGAAGTTTCTTCTAAATATTTCCCCTCAGACCCCATCAAAACTCTCTTCTTCTCTATTCTTCTCTACTACTTTTTCAAATCTCAATCACCAAATGATCCTCCAAATCTCCTTCCATTACAATATACCTCTATACATTACAACCATCATCTTCTTATTGACTACCCCTGTTCTATCTGTTAATAATCCAAAATTTGAGGCCTGCATGCCAAGAACATGTGGAAGTGGTCCACCAATTAAGTACCCTTTCTGGATTCCTCATGAACATGAATCATTTTGTGGCTACCCTCACTTTGAGATCAATTGCAAGGAAAAAAAATCCAATTCTCAGAACTTCTAATTATGATTTCTTAGTAACAGATAGCTCTTACTCTAACTCTTCTTTCACTGTAGCTAACATTACTCTCTATGAGGAAAAGTGTCCTGCTCCCATGTATAATTATAGCCTTGATCAAACTCCATTTACCTTCAGTTCTTAAAATTCTAATCTCTCTTTCTTCTATAACTGCACCACAGAACCCATAGATTATCCCACTTATGAAGTAGATTGGGCTAAGAATGCTACACATTATTCTTTTGCTGTTTTTCATAAGGAGGCACTTGAGCACAAGAACTACTCCTTGAATGAGTGTCAGTTTATGGTTAATGCGCCGGTTGCGGATTAATGCTGATCTTAATTTCACTAGCCTATTGCGAATGAATTATAATGAAGTTTTAGAGATGGGGTTTCTTTTGAATTGGACTGAAACTGATTGTCATTACAGTGAGAAAAGTGGTGGACGCTGTGGATTTGATGAATCTCAGTTCCTCGCTTCCTCTGCTTCTGCAAGGATAAGTCCTATCCAAAAATTTGTGGTCATGGTAACACATTTGGAAATATTCTGTTCATACTTTTTTAGTTGCATATTAAGCTATCATTCTGCTCAAATTATTCACTTTCTATTCCCTTTTTTCCAAACCCGACTCTGCTCCACTCTTGCGGGAGGGAGGGCAAAACAAAATAAGTTGTTAATAATAACAAAAAATTTTAAAATTGTATTTGTCGTTATTACTTTAATATTATCTCACCTTTTAATTGATTATTTCTATAGACCTGTCTATGCAAGACTTTCTAGTGTTAGTCCCAAGTAGAACTTTAAAACAGTCCTGATACATGTACACCGCTCAAGTGTGTAAAAATTATTCAATGACCTTTTATATTCATTTCCGTCTGCATTTCCTTCTTTTCACTATACATGTTTTTTTTGTTTCAAAAATGGAAAATAAATATAAAAATAAGGTGTAAGTAGTGTACACAGAACATTTCTCTTTAAAAATAGGTTAAGCTTAAGACTATGTTAGTTTTTTTTTTTTTTGGTTTTGCTAAACATTGCCCTAAAGACCGTGTTTAGTATTTTGCTTTCTTTTAAGTCTTAAAATCTTATGGGACAATTCTATTATAACAATGATATGTACACACCACTATTTACACCCAACTTATTAACAACCACCTTTATCTCATTATAATGTGAGTTCGCTTGTCCTTTTCTTTCTTTCTTTTTTTTTCAAAATACACACTCTAAACTAACAGTAAATGGGTTTGGAGATGAATAGTCGTATGCATTTTTTATTTTCCATTCTATTATAATTATAAGCATTCTTAATTCTTAATTATCACTACCACTGTTACAGGTAAGTTGATCCGGAAATGGGGTCTCATTGCAGGTACATATTAACTTATGAAATAACAAATGTATCAATTTAATCTTAAACATTAGTTAATCTACTTTATCTGCAAACAGGTACCATTGGTGTGGGAGCAGCAGGGTTAACAATATGTATTACTTATTTTTGTTTAAGAGGCAAGTCACAAACATGGCACCTAGGAACCAAAAATAACAAAGACATTGAAGCATTCTTAAGAAATCATGGAGCTCTGGAACAGAAAAGATACAAATTTTCAGAAGTAAAGAAAATGACCAACTCCTTCAAAGTTAAATTGGGACAAGGTGGCTTTGGTGCTGTATACAAAGGTGAACTACTCACGGGTAGCTCTGTGGCTGTTAAGATATTGAATGAATCCAAAGGAAGAAATGAAGATTTTATCAATGAGGTTGCTAGCATCAGTAGAACTTCTCACGTTAATGTTGTCACCCTTGTTGGATTTTGTTTGGAAGGCCACAAGAAAGCTCTTATTTATGAGTTTATGCCTAATGGCTCCCTTGAAAAGTTTATTCAGAAAAAGGGACCTGAAATCATAGCATCTTTGAGTTGGGAAAAATTGTATCAAATTGCCACAGGGATAGCTAGAGGGCTAGAATACTTGCATAGGGGATGCAACACTAGAATTTTACATTTTGACATAAAACCACATAATATCCTTTTGGATGAGAATTTCTGCCCCAAGATATCAGATTTTGGTCTAGCAAAGCTCTGTCTCAAGAAAGAAAGCATTATTTCAATGTCAGATCCTAGAGGAACACCTGGTTATGTAGCTCCAGAAATGTGGAATAGACGTTTCGGAGGTGTTTCTCATAAGTCCGATGTTTATAGATATGGAATGATTTTGCTGGATATAGTGGAAGGAAGGAAGAACACAAATTTCAATAATGTCAGTCGCACAAGTGAGATATACTTCCCGGACACGATATATAAGAGACTCGAGCAGGGAAATTTAAGATCTGATGGCGCGATGAACACGGAAGAAAATGAGATGGCAAAGAGAATGACCATGGTGGGTTTGTGGTGCATTCAAACTTTTCCAGATGATAGACCTACAATGAGTAGAGTGATTGAAATGTTGGAAGGTAGCACTAATTCCTTAGAAGTGCCTCCAAAACCTACTTTGTCTTCTCCTACAAGATCAAGAGCAGAACCTTCCACTTCTTCATCTTCACATTAAGTCCATCTTATTTTGACATACATGTGGAGTAGTTTATCCTTTTATTCATTAGAAAAATGTCTGTTCAATCAAAATCTCTCTGCATTATCGGTTTTATGATTTAAGAATGTTTCCTCATACTCAAATGAAAAGTGAATGTTAATCATTCGAAAATTGTGACATGTGTTACAATTATGATTTATTTAGACACAAATATCAACCATATTTAATGAAAACAAAATTTCTTTGTTGTTTAGGTTGTAATATTTTCATGTTGAGCCATGATGAGGCCAAACACATCCTTGAGTGGTAACTTCATTGATTATTTTGTTGGATTTTGTGTAGCAAATTTGTTAAGGCTTCAAAATTTACTGAAAACAGTATCTATCACTATAATTGCTCTGTTCTCCGTAAGTAACTACTTTCACATGGACTCTTTGCACACAAGAATTAATTCAAAAATTGTCAACCTTACATTTCAACCTATATAATTACTATATAATATATTTTTTTTATATATATACAACATTTCTTGTCTGGATTTAAAGTTTTTGTTTATAATTTTTTTTTTCTATATTGGTGGCAATGAGGTTGAACCTAAGACCTCATACTTGCTGCCTAAACCTTTCACCACTAGCTCAATTTTAGTGGCTTATGTTAAACCTTATTTTGTTACTTGGAAATGAATCTTCTGTTACAAAAGCAAAGGGCCTGTTTAGTTTATATTTCTATTTCTTGTTTTCATTTCTTGTTCTCATTATGTTTACTATTTTTTTGAAATTTTACAAAGGAAAATTAAAAATGCTAGAAACTGAAATTTCCAGCATTTACCGTTTTTTCTTTATAAAATTTTAGAAAACTGAAAATGAAAACAGGAAATGAAATTACAATCAAAACAGGCCCTAAGATTTTAATATCCTATAAAAATTCATTACTCTTCCCAGCAGCGTGGATGCACTTTCTGTCAAATATCTTTGTTTTTCTGCTGATAATTTTCATAGAAATGCATAAAAGCAGAAACCCAGACCGATCAGGAAAAATAAATGATAATGATATATAGCTACATGGGAAGCTCTGATTGGTTGAGATTAGAGGTTTTGGTGGAGCTCATAATTCAATTTCTGATATTACAAAAATAGACCAAAGTGATCTTACCTGAACTTTTCATTCGGCAGAAAAAAATAATAATATATAACTATATAACTATAATTATTAAAAAGATGAAATTTCATAGCAGAAGCTTCTTTATCATCTATATACATACATCTCAATCTTAGAAGTACCCGCATCAGTAGAGGGCAGAACTCAGGCTGTAACTGGGTGGATGCTACAAGTTTGATGCTATCTCTGCATATATATATATATATATAAAAGAAACTAAGATAAGGTTAACTTGTTCTGTAACATGAAAGAATATCCACTTATCCGCTAGGATTCGGCGTTGTAGACTTGCTCACCGTGTTCGAATCAGGCGACGGAGGAGGCGGAGCATCTTTGAGTAACACAACATCATCATCAGCAGCTGAGCCTGAGATATCTAACACCTCAGGTTGACTTCTGTATTTTCCATCACTCTGTATATCCTTGAGAGTATCCACCACTTCTTCCATAGAAGGTCTCATATCTTTTGAACTCTGCAAGCACTGAAATGCTAACTCAGCCACAGCATTTATCATTTTCCTCACCTTAGGATCTGTTTCAAATCCAAGTGATGGATCCACTAGCTCATGAAGTGCTTGATTGTGAATCTTGTTAATTGCCATGTTTGCCAAATTGATTTCATGCCTATGTCTTGTGATATCAACAGCTGGCAATGATGATATCAGTTCGGCAAGAACCACGCCGAAGCTGTACACGTCGCTTTTGTTGGTGAGTTGGTAGCATTCATGGTATTCTGGATCTACATAGCCTGGAGTCCCTTGTGGAGCTGTGGAAATGTGTGTGACAGCAGTTGGGAAGAGGCGCGAAAGTCCGAAATCTGCTACTTTGACGCGAAAGTGATTGTCAAGAAGAATGTTGTTTGTCTTCACATCTCTGTGGATGATCTTAGAGATGTGAAGATATTTCAATGCACTTGCTGTTTCCACAGCAATGTTCATTCTAATATGCCAAGGGAGTTTTCCGGGTTTGGCTCTTTTTCCGTGAAGGTGATCAGCAACTGTTCCATTAGGGAGGTATTCATACACAAGGAGAAGCTCGCGGCTGTGGCGCGAAGTGCATCCGTATAATGTCACGAGATTCGGATGGACTAGCCGAGTTAGGATCTCGACTTCATTCATGAATTGCTCAATTCTCCTGTAATTGTTCTCATACAATCTTTTCACTGCGACATAACGTCCATCCTGAAGTTTGCCTAGACAAGAGAGGAATCTTTGTTACCAACGATTAATAAAAGCGTAAGGCACTTTTTACTTGGGGTTTTCATTTTCTGTTTCCATTTCTTGATTTTACAGATAATTACAAAACAGTCACCTTGTTTACATTTTGTTTCATGTTTTATGAACTATATTCAGGAAACAAGAAACAAAATGAAGACAACATGGTGATTTTGTAATTCTTTGTGAAAGACAGGAAATGCAGATGCAAACCAAACTTTCGCTAAAAGTGCCAATAGATAATACAACAATAAGGATGCTTGGTTTTACCAAAATACACTGTCCCAAAGCCTCCTTCTCCTAGTTCTTTGGATGAGTCAAAGTTGTTTGTGGCTTCTTCAAGTTCAGTATAAGTAAATAAGTGCACTCCAAAATACCTACTTCCCTTCTCAGTGTCTCTCAAAGATGGATCAGAAGAGAAGCTCTGACTCTGAGATTGTATATATGACTTTGCATAACTATTCTTCTTCCGGCGGCGCCAGATGACGAAGACTAAAAAGATCACTGCAAGTGCTCCTACCACAGCAGAAACAACACCTAAGAAGAACCATAGGAAAATTCAGTTAAAATATATATCATTATAAATGAAAAATAAGTACTTGAAATATAATGAAAAAAGAAAATATCAAGGGTAGTCGGATCTATTACCTATTATGATCTTCCTTTCCCAATCCATATTGTCTGAAACAGTTAACAATGAAAGCAAATATGAGTTAGCAATGTACCAATTAAAAGAGGATATTCTACTTGAATCTAACAAACATAAACAAGTTTATTTATGCACTTCACCAAAGGCTTCATAAAGAAAGCAAGAGTTAACATAATGTACATTTTGAAATACTGAAACTATAATCATGAGACATTTTTAAGTCATGTGCTTATTTGGTTAGCATATTAGAATAGAAACTGCATCTGTACCCTAAAGATGGGAGAAAAAGGAATAGAAAGTGAAAACAAAGAGAAGAATGATAGCTTGTGAAACTAAAAAACTATGATCAGGATATTTCCAAATGTGTTACCATCACCACAACTTTTCGGATAGGACTTATCCTTGCAAAAGCAGAGGAACTGAGATTCATCAAATCCACAGCGTCCACCGCTTTTCTCACAGTAGTGGCAATCAGTATCAGTCCAATTCAAAAGAAACCCCATCTTCAAAACCTCAGTGTAATTCATTCTTAACAAGGTAGTGAAATTAACCTCAGCGTTAATGTACAACGGCGCGTTAACCATAAACTGACACTCATTCAAGGAGTAGTTCTTGTGCTCAAGTGCCTCCTTATGAAAAACAGCAAAAGAATAATGTGTAGCATTCTTAGCACAATCCACTTCATAAGTGGGATAATCTATGGGTTCTGTGGTACAATTGTAGAAGAAGGAGAGATTTGAATTTTCAGAACTAAAGGCAAATGGAGTTTGATCTAGGCTATAATTATACATAGGAGCAGGACACTTTTCCTCAAATAGAGCAATGTTGGCTAGAGTGAAAGAAGAATTAGAATAAGAGATATCTTTAACTAAGAAATCATAATCAGAAGTTCTGAGAATTGGATTTTTGTTCTCGCAATTGATCTCAAAGTGAGGGTAGCCACAAAATGATTCCTGTTCATAAAGAATCCAGAAAGGGTACTTGATTGGTGGACCATTACCACATGTTCTTGGTGTGCAGGCATCAAATTTTGGATTATTAACAGATAGAACAGTGGTACCCAATAAGAAGATGATGATTGTAATGTATAGAGGTATATTGTAATAGAAGGAGATTTGAAGGATCATTTGGTGATTGAGATTTGAAAAAGTAGCAGAGAAGAATAGAGCAGAAGAGAGTTTTGATAGGGTTTAAGGGCAGCATTAAGAGGAAATTTCAAGTTGGTAGGTATGTATTGTGGAATATTTCAAATTCCACACAAATATGCTACCTTTTTAATAATGGAGTTTATGACTGGTGTTTGAAAATATAGAGCAAGACAAAAAAAGAAAAAAGGTTCAAGCAATAGATACCCATAGATTGCCTAATTTCTAAAGATGAGAAGTAGGTTAACTTCCAATCTTTGTTTCTCTCTTTTTTTAGTGACAGAAATTCTTCACATGAGACATTTTTGTTCAAGCTGCAAACATATTATTCTGGAGGCTAACTTTCCTAGCGGAGTTTTTCTATCCACAAGACTCGAATCTTTCCTAAACTAGTAGTAATTAGAAGTTTTTGTGAATTTGCAAGGGTGTTTTTGTAGTTTTGTAGGTGACCATCCATGATAAGAAGTCAAAAGTTGAGTCCACAATAGAAAGTAGGTGAAGCACCTTGCAATAATTGAAGTTTAAAGACTCCATTTTTTGTAGTCATGTTCATATAAAAACTAAAAAAGTATAGACACAAAAAAATGAATCTTGAGAATAAAGATACCGTCATCCCCAGTAATGATGACATCACAATGATTTTCCGCACTTAAATTAATATTTCTCTACAGACAATACATGTCTTTCAATCATTAATAAATTAATAGATAAATCAGTCAGAAAATGCCAAGTTAGAGGTTTCTTGTGATATACTATTAAATATTAAACTAAAATACAAATCAAAAGCCAAGCATTTTTTTTTCCTTTGGTTGGCCCCAATCATCTATTCTTACTGCAGCAAGGGTTTTAAATTGGGTTCTCAACTGTGATATTGTGCTAAAATATAAAGGTTTCGGAGGTCACCAGAATCGCATCGGACCATGATTACTGTTTGCAATAACCGAATTCGACTGAATTTAGTCACATTTAATACAAAGCAATCATAAATACAACGCGATGACAACTGCAATTTAAAACCTTTCGGTGATTATGTATGTGTATGTATGGCTTCATTAGAATGACGTAACTTTTCATGGTTATGACTAAAAGTTATGCGATTAGTAATATTTTCAAAATTGAAAAATGAAAAATAAAATGAGTGGATGATTTTAATTTGAGAGAGGGTTTTGGAATGGAAAATGGAGAAAGAAAAAGTAGAAGAAAACAGAAAAATGAAGTCCGTGATGGTGAAAGACGTGTTGGACCAGAAACATGGAAAATGATCAAGCAAGACTTGTGCAGCACTTTCATACAACTCCGTTGACATATAAAATGACCACTATGCCCTTAAGATATATTTCTTGCCCAATGCCCAAATCAGTAATTTCCTTCCTTTGCTTTCTGAGAACCTGGTGATTAGGTATTTGTTGACTCTTTCAAAGATGGTTGAGAAGGAAACATTCAATACTTTTATTCGGTAGAGAAGAAAAACATTAAAATAACATTTCACTATATAATTAAGATAATACTGTATAAATATAAACAGTTTAATATTTTTTCTCTTTTTAGTAGTATTATTAATTTGAAACTAATTAATATTTCCAACTTCTCTGTACCAAAGCTCTGTGAAACCATTTAAGAGAAGGAAGCAGCAAGACTTAGGAAAAGTTGTATAGTCAACTAATAGCTTTTATCAAAGTCAGGTCAAGGTCAACAAACGAGATTGTCACTAAAACCTCATATAGATAGATAGATAGATATTTGGGTAAAATTTTGTTAGTATTAAATATAGGCTTTGAATTTTAGTCACTCTAAATAAACTAAAAGTTTGTCGCAATTTTTATATTTATTTTGTTAATCATATTCCATTATTGACTTTTGTTATCATCATCAACAATTAAAAAAATTAATAGATTTTTGCTATCTACTATTTTCCTAAAAAAAGAATGATTAAGCAACTAATAAATGTTAGACCAATTTTTTTAGGCTTAAAGAGCATAGTAGTAATTGGTATACACCCAATGTGGGTGTATAACTAATGTAGAATCGATTTTGTGATATAATATATATATATATATATAATTAAATTAGTACATGAATGAATTAATTATTATCTAATAATTTAACCACATTTTTTTTTCATTTTTAACTATCTATATGTGCACCCAATTTTATGCTTAAATGCGAATAAATATGTGATTAAATTAATACATGCATGGGTTAATTGTTACATAGCAATTTAACCATATTTTTCTTTAATTTTAACCATCTATAAAATAGGGTTAAATTATTACATAGCAATTAATCAATTCATGTACTAATTTAACCACATATTTTTTTATATTTAACCATAAAACTAGTTATAAATAAGTTATTTACTACAGTGGTGCATTTATGAAGTTACTTATATCAGCCTCACTCAAAAGGAATCTATAACCTGTTTTAGTTAACTCTGTTCATTTTAATGAGTTGCTTCCAAAATCAAATTAATTGAGTCTGAAATGCGACAAAGCGCTGAGATATAAAGGTTTCTGAGGTCACCGAAACCATCAGAATTGCAGTTCGCAATGACCGCGTCTAACCGTATTTAGTTGCATTTAGTGCAACACGATCGTAACCGCAATCGCAATTTAATACCTTGGTAACTTGGGAGATAGCAGATGAGACAGAGGATATAGATAAGAGGACATACTTGGTTTATGAGCAGAAACAGGGCAGTAAAGTGCAGTAGATCCATCGGAGCAATAGCAGTTAAAGTCATAACTAGTTTCATTTGTTCCGCAAACTCCTCCACTTTCAAAGCATTTTCTGCATTCTTCTGAAACATCATACTTCACATCAAACCCCTCACCAACAGCTTCTCTCAGTGCTCCTGCTCCACCGCGACCCGGTGGAGGAGGAGCTGCGCCAGTTGGCACTTGTATGCGTTTCCCGCAGTTCCGAAGTGACGGAATTTCAGTTAACACTTTGTCTTCCGCACCCCAATAATAAGAAACATTATTCTTGTTATTATCACCACCAGCACCAGCACCACCACCACCACCATTGCAATTGAAGAAGTTTCCATCTCCGATGTGGGAGGGACAATTGAAGAATATGGTTATGTAGCTCACACTGTCTGGGTGCATGAACGGTGTAAAACTCGAAAACGAGGTTTCGAAAAACCGCGGAGAACAAGCATCAAGCTCTATTGGCACTATACTCATGGTGTAACTCGTGTTGTCAATATAATCCACCGTGAATTCTTCTGACTCAATTTGAATTGTGGTAGTGTTTTTGTTATCGTCACAGCGGAGGCCGAAGACAAAGCCGCCGCCGCAAAAAAAGGATCGTCGATTCTGTCCCCAAAAGGGGTAGGAGATGTTCGTCAGTGTCCCGCAGTTGTAGGACTCTTCCCTACATAACGTATAATTGTTGGGCTTATCTGGTAATTGACACTGAGATTGTGGCAAACTACTTAGCAGCAACAACAAAGACAAAACGGTGACTCTACACTTAATCATATGGATCATCATATGAATATCATCATCATTCATTCTCATACCTTTATTTCTTTCCATTCTTTTTCTCTCTGCAAGAATTCATCTCAAACCTAATACAGTTTCTTTCATTTTATAATAATATATACTTGTACTTGTTTGAAGATGATATATGGCTGTGATTCTCATGACCAAAACGACTATAAACAATGAAAGAAGAGTCAACTATGAACTATGTCTATGCTATACGAAACTACCACTTACTTTCCCTCTACATGGTAACAAGAGAACATGTTGAATTCATATTTCATAGTATTTCTTAAAAGGCGAAACTACCACTCACTTTCCTACTTCTTTACATTTGCTTGGTCAACGGTCAATCCTTTTTGAATTGTCTTATATACTAATTCTTTTTCATTTTCTTATCGTTATATTCACGGAAAATTACAACAATTTTCTTACATTTGTACACATTACATCTAGACCCAGCAAGTTTCTAAAATTATACTGACCTCTTTTGGATTCGATAATGTATGTAAATCTCATGAGAAGTCAGTGTAATATAAAACAAACTTTAAGAGAGGTCGATATCCAGTGTGCAAATGTTGTATCTTGCTTTAATGTGCGTAAAATTCACTGAAAGTTACTGTAATTTTTCTTTATATTTATATTCATCTTGCAAGTTTTCAACATTTCAACCTAAGTTATGTGCAAAAGTTTTATACTAGGTTGAATTCAGGTACGTGTGTTTCTCATTGTCTCTTTGCTACTTGTTGGCCAGCACTATTTATTTAGCCGTCCATTTTCATACCAAATATTTTTAAGTTGTACACCAAACCATAATCACTGTCAAGACGTGTATTAGAAATACATATATCAGATATTCTAATTTTGTTTATATATTTATATTCGACATTCTGTATAAAATATGAATGTAACATCTGCTGACTTCTAAGTAAACTGCTGCATCTGAAATTTAGTGTGAATGAAGAACTGACGTTATGCATTAGTGACACTGAACATTTCAATTTATATATGGCCATAGTTATCAACTTAATACTTAATTGTTTGGAAATGAATTTATTCAAGTAAATCTTGAATAGCCGTCACCATCTGCCTATCTGGCTTTAAAGTTTACTCAATTTTTTTGTATTTTTAAAACTAAAGTTTAATTACTTATTCTCACAAAAATTAGTGTATAAAGACCTAAACAAAAGCACTCTGATTTCTGACAACTAATATAGATATATATAGAGAGAGAGACCAAAACAGGACAGGAAGCTAAAGAGTAAACAAATAAATTCAGGTCGCCAAAGTAAAGATCAGAAGAGTATTGAAGTAAATCCTCTATCTAATTAAGGATTTAAGGAAATAAGCTCTGAGAGGGACAATTTCTATGTTTTCTGGAATGAAGGGTTTGATAAAGCAAGATACTTCATCTTTAAGTGTGTTCGGTTTCATGATAGAGTTGGTTTCACGTTAAAATAGGCCAACTCTATCGGGAAACTAAACACACTAATTCATTCAATCAAATCGTATAAAAATCAGATTTTTAATCCCATCTGTAAATTAAGCAAGAGAGAGGTGTTGACCAAGGATGTGAAGGACATGTCAGATGATTTAGAGAAAGTAAGAACTTCTTACTTCCGTTAGCTCTGCATTGGGATCCGAAATCACTACCAGTGAAAGTACTTTTGGGGTTTTTCAGCCCATACCGAAATTGGCACATTAATGTCGTTAATGTACATCAGATGTTGTCATGATAACTTCCAAGGAATCTTTTTTTCTGTTCTCATCCCAAAATTCCACTATAACTAAACTGACACAGGTTATAAAGCAATGGCATATTTCAGTTTTGCCTAGGTTCTGCATCAATATCAACTTAGTAATTATCTATGGCATATACTCAAGTTTTCAAGTAATATTTACTTATAGCAATCCCCTTAAAGTTAGCATATAAATCCATGTTAAACTCCAAAAGAAATGGATACGAAGTTGAGAGTTAATGAAGAGTGAAAAACCAAATTATCATGCTTAAGCACAATTCAAGAGCACATTAAAGTTTTTAAAACTCTTGAGAATCTCACGTTTACTAGGAATATGATAAGAAATTTCACTTCAAACTACAGAAAACACTATTTCTATAGCTAGAAACATACAAGATTAAAACAAGAGATGCTAAGCATTATATGTTTCTTTCTAGAAGCTGCTAGGCTTTTTGGAACGCCTCTCATGCCCTATTAACTTTGTTCATATTTTAACAAATTATTTGCAATGTCCCATTTCTTTATAGGTGTCTCTCTCACACTGGATCATCCAAAGTTCTAAACTATATGGGACAAAGCAATGCAATCAGTTATTTGGTATCAATTCAATCACCTGAGATAACATTTTTTTATTTGAAATAAAAAAACAAATAGAATGACTGGTTTGGTAACTGTTGCTGTCATCTTTCTATGAAATCCTAAATTTTAACATCTAATCACCAAAGTGACAAATACTACTACCTTATCTGTTTGCAGGCTTTCATAAGTTTAAGCTCATTAATATTACTTGTTAATCTTAAAAAGTCAATGTGAGCAAAATGACTTTAGTATTCCAAGCCTATATATGACATTAGAATATTCAAACAAGTTATCTTATTAGCTATATTAAGCAATCATTAATGGTTTGATCCTATATTATTATAAAAGTTCAGCGCAAAATGAAGGAAAAAAAAAATACAGATCAAAGCACTTTGAACACGCAAACCAAACAATTTCTTATCTAAGAAACAAGGCTTTATCTAACCTACGGATGTATTGTAAGGTAAGCTTCAAATTAAGGGTTACCCTCTGATATTATGATTGGATTTGGATCCCCTCCTGCAATAGACGATTCACCACTCGTTTCAGCAACATTAAAGTTGATAATTTATTTTCGCACACCAACTTTTTAAGAAAGAAGAAAAAAAAAGGGTCCAGATCTATCTATCTAGCTAGCTGTTAGACCGTCCAGCAGTGAAGATGATCCAGATGTCCTCAAGTCAATGAAACTACATCAAATCATAATTGCGGTTCGTGCTGGCCCTATTTAACTCAACGCAACTATAACTACAACCAATGTTTTAAATCTAAGGTCCGCTTTTGCCACATCACGACGCAATATCATGGTTAGTTGTGATCGTTGTCTACAACTACCACATTTGAGACACATTTAGCCACATTCAACGCAAGTTAATTATAACTACAACGGCAATTTGAAACCTTGACTGCAGCGCGAAGGAGAGCATAATTTGAAAGCTTTGGCTGCATATGGATCCTCAAAGAAAATCCAATGCCACCATCCAAGAAAATGAGCATGATGAGATGATTCACTAGGAAAAACCAAAGCAATTTAGAAGGAGGAAGAAAACATACCCTTATCATTCTGAGGTTGTTCTTTTCCTGAATATTCTGGCGCTTGAGGTAACAATTCTTGTGGTGATTTCTGAGTAATTGTTGGTGGTGATAATGGTGACTGAGCTACTGACAAGCTTTTGCCACAAATCTCCCCAAAAGATTGTTGCTGATTAGGGCAAAAACACACAAATTCATTACTAGAAGCATTGTGTCCACATCTTCCACCAGATTCTAAGCAACCATCACATTTTTCTCCATCTACACCACCCCATTTCACCTCAAACCCTTCATTTAAAACATCTCCCCCATTCATATTCCCCTTCATAGCACTCTGAAAAACCCCTTTTTGAACAGGAACTGCAATTCTGTTCTTACACCCCAGAACATCAAAATTAGCCAAATTCTTGTTGAACACTAAGTAGACCTCAGCATCACTATTTACGCCACCATCATTGGGACAAGTGAAGGATACAGAAGAATCGAAATTGAAATTAGAGGTATAAGGAGGAGGACCACAACCATATAAAAGGGTATAATTATCATCGTTGGAAGTGAGGTTGAAGAAAGCAGAATCCAAGTTCACATTGGTATAACTCTCAGGACAAGAATCATTCAACAAATCCCACCTGGCAATCTTCAAAAGTTGAGATTTTGAGTTGATATCAATGATTTGGAACTTCTGGGTCATGATTTCAATGGTCGAGATTTCTTCTTGGCAATCAAGTTTGAACTTTGGGTGCCCACAATATTCTGGTTGATCATTTTGCCAAAAAGGGTAACTAATGTTGCTGAAATTACCGCAATTAAAAGGTGCACAAGCTGTGTAGTAGTTCCCTTCAACATCACTAGCAAAAGTTTTTGGGAACAAGAGGCAGAGGAAGAAGAAGAAGAAGATGGTGATGGAGGAAGAAGAAGGTGGCATGTGTGAAAGTGATGAAAATGATAGTTTGATTTGGCGATAGAAATCTGAAAGGTTTAACTAGTAGATGAATGATGGATCAAGTGTTAGAAGATTTGAACATTCAATATATAAAAGTCAAAATGAATGACGTTTGATTAATTGTTTGGTGGGTTCATTTATAATTTTGAAGGTTTGGAAGGAATAAAAGTAGTAGAGTAGACTGAGTTAAATTTTGATTTTGCAAGCTTTCACGTGTTAGAAGATCAAATTTATTCACTGGCTGCGGTGTATTTTTCACATTTGTGATTTTGCAATAGTTCTATGTCATGAAGAAAAAAAATAGTTATCTAAGGCGAATGGTAAAAGATGACAGCTACTTTTTTGCCCTAAGTTTTTTAGATCAAGGATTAGATTCCATTTAACTGAAAAAAACTACAAAATACTTTAATAAAACATAATCAAGAACTAGAATCTAGACATGCCTGAAAACTAGAATACGGACAAGTGTTATATGTGATAAAATTAGTGAAAATTATAGTGCGAATAGTTTTGACCGTCAAAGACATGGGAGAAGGACTAACAAAATCTGGTACAGTTAGTGAATAGTTGAGTTATTTAAACATATTGATAAAGGTTCCAATCCTAGTGTGTGTTTGGCACAACTAGCTTGTAGCTTATTTAGGAGCTTATAGCTTGTAGATTATAGCTTATAAGTAAGTAGAGGTGTTTGGTAACAACTAGCTTATAGTTGATATAAGCTATAAGCTAGCTTATGACAAGCTACTTCAAGTAGCTTATAGCTTATGAAAAGTAATTTTCAATAATTCTTTCCTATTTTACCCTCTAGTCAATTATTACATGTTTACTCTATCAAATAATTTAATACATGTAATTATTACTTGTCCTTTTAAGTCATTTAACAAATATAAGCTACTTAATAAGCTAATTTTACCAAACACATCTACTCAATTATAAGTCACAAGTCATAAGCTACGAACTATAAGTCATAAGCTACAAGCTATAAGCTATAAGTCATAAGCTATAAGTCATAAGCTATAAGTTATAAGCTAGTTTTACCAAACAGAGCCTTAGCCACGTGCATTGAAAAAATTTGTTGAAAGAATTGTATTTACATTAATGATCTCTCCATCATAAATGAAAGTGCATAGAAAATGAAAAAATTATAAAGAATATGCAATTGGAAGATAGAAAGGAAAAGTGTTCATTTTTTTTTATACGGTGAATTCTAACTTTTAATTGGTGATTTAAAAAAAAAAAAGTGTTCAGTTTAAGCAAGTTTGAGTTGACCATGAAAAAATATGAGCTGAGCTGGGAAATGGCTGTCAAAAACAAATTGTGCTAGTAGCAAACTAAGAAACATTAAGATACCAAAAATCTCTACCTACTGCTTAGCATTTTTTTTTAATTTTTTATTTTACTTTTATTTTAAAATATCAGTTTTACTTCCACCACGTTCGAAATACATGAATTAGTCTCCTACTACTCTGCCAAAACAAACAAAATCTATACACTAAATAATTCATTCAGTAGTTCTCATTCAACAGAAATAATGGTTATTTTATTTTTTTGTCAACACTTGTTCAAATATCATTTGACCAATAAAACACTTAATGGGCTAGTTGGATTTTCTTTTTGGGCTCCTCATTTCAGCCCATTAAGTCCTTGTAGCCCAATCCGTTAATAAGTTTTTTTTTATTTGACTGGACCCAAATATCCAACCAGGTACACTATACATGGATTAAAGAAAAAGAAAAAAAACGAAAAAAAAAGTTATCTACATGGGATAAATCGTAAAATAATTTATTGAAATTATATGTCACTATATTAAATAACAAAGTTGGTAATAACTATTCTCAATAATAAATTTAAATATTATTATTCAAATATTCAATTAATTATTCATAATATTTCATGAAAATTACTTTTATGAATATTTTATGATAAATCAAAATATGATAATTCAAAAATATATATATACAGATATTTGTTTAAGTTCAGCATGTCACTCGTAATCTAGTGAATTCACAATTGATATATGTGACGATTTTTTTTTATATTTTGACAGAATCTGTGGTCGCCTAGGATTACGATTTGAAGAAATAAAAAACCAAAGGAAATATAAATATAAATATATAAAATATGTTAGAAAGATATTGAACTAAACTTGAGTGCATTGACGCATCAAATTAAAGATCAATCAAACAAACAAGGAAGGATCCAAAATGAAACCACAACCTTTAATACAAACACCTGCTTAATCTATGGGTTAGATCAGTTAGTTATAAGTGTCAAACAGTATAATAATATAAGAATAATTATATTCTAACAATTAATAGTATTTTTTCTTTTACTAGTGATCTCTAGTCAACAGTCGAAGACTAATTTTTTTAAGACAAAGAAATTACTTCATGAGAACAGTCAGAATTCGAACTCCTATTCGCATGATTAAAGGATTCAATTTTCTATCAATTATACCAAACTCGTTGGTTAATTGATTAAGTGAGTTTCTCAAAAAAAAAATATTTATAGCAATAAATCTTCTCATTAGATTATGATTTAGGAAATGAATTCTTATCAATTTATAAGGGTTTGTAAAAATGTATTAATTTTTTTATTAGAAAGACGTTGATATAGTGATAGAATCACAAAACCCGGTACTTTTTTCTTGAATATTTATCTTATTATTTAAATGTAAAATTAAACGGTAGTTCAACCTCTGGTATTGTAATTTTATTGTAAAAAAAATGTGAAACTAAATCAACATGGTGTGTATGTGCAGCCTTAATAGTTGTGATTATATGAAGGTGAACAAAGATTATACCAAAAAAACAAAAATAAAAAATAACATATTTCAAGAAGCTAAAACAAGTGTACCTTTTGCAACTTTTGGCAACAATTCTTCCATCACTGCATATGCACCTTGATTTCTTACTGATTTGATCAAATTCACAAAATCCATCAGAAATTTCACACTCAGCACAATCCCTAATTCTCAACCAATCAAGCACAAACCCTTTCTTCATAGCATCACCAAACCCATTAATCAAATCACCATTTTCAATCTCATCTTGCTTCACTGTCACCACAACATTCTCTTCACAATTCTTATGCCAATCAGAGCCATAATCACCTACATCCCCCTCCACAAACACAAAAGACTCACTTTTCTCATCATTGCTATTTCTCATGCACCCTATTGGATTCACCATTGAAGGGTAAGAGCTACAATTGAAGAAGAAACTAAGGTTCAAATTTAATGAACTAAATGACAAAGGGAGATTTTGAATTGAAACATTGTGTTTTGCTCTTGGACACTTTTGGTTCAATACATCTATGTCAACAAGGGTGATTGAATTGTTATCATAGTTTATGTTTGTCACATAATATGTGTCACTTGGCAGAGTCATGATGGTGTGGTTTTCCGAGCATTCTAGGCCGAAACCCGGGTAGCCGCAAAATCCTCTGGCGATGGTGGCATCGGACCGCCGCCGCCAAAATGGGTAGCGAATGATGATGTTACCACAATTTGAAGGAGCACATGTTGTTGATGTGTTATAATTTTGAGCATAACATGTCATGAGGAAAATGGACAGAGCAAACAGAGAGTAAAAGGGTGGTGACATGGCTAGTGTACTAAGAAATTTAAGGCTAATAATTCTTTAGGTATTGATTTTGAGTGAGATGATAAATATTTGCTTATATATATAGCTGTGAATTTTCTTCTATGTCATGAAGCAATCAAAAGAACTTTTTTCAATTAATTAATTAATTGGAAATAAGTTTGTAAGTGGGAAAGGAATCTCTCTACTCAAGTGGTATGCAACAAAGTGATGTATTTACATACTAGAAGGAAAATATGTCTAATGTAAAAAATATAAAATACAAACCTAAAAAGGAATGGTTATGTCATACGAGGTAGAGTTTTGCATTTAATAAGTCGTATGTTTGAATCTTTACTTGTTTCATTTAAGTAAAGTAAATATAAATACTTTTATCTCTGTAAATATTCTTTGAGTCCAGAAATTTTCTCTACCTTAAATTAAAGTATCATTTTCTTATTCAAAAATTTGCTAAGGAAAAAATATGATAGAAAAACACTACTTAAAAATATGAGTACTTTAATATTTTTTTTATATGCAATTTTATTTTTAAGCTGTATATGAAACATTAAAATAAAGGTATGTAGGAAATTTCTGTGTGCATGATCATTTGGCTAGAAGACACTTGGCGTCAAAGTTTCAATTTTAAGTTAGAAAAATTGAGATATGAAGCTAAAAGTAGTAGAAAATTTGTGAATGATGACTGAAGACGCGGTTCTGCATAGTTCAATGGTTACTTTTTTTTTATTTTTTAACTTTGAACTTTAGTAAGTTGTATTGATTTCATAAAAATATTAGGGATGAGATTATTAAAATAATATTTGAAGAATATAAAATTAAGAAACGCGTGCCTGTCACGTTCCTTTTGAATATTTTAAAGTCCTTTCATTTAATCCATTCATTGCTTTTAGTCAAGTGGAAGTAAATGTATTCAGTGGCTGACTCATCTGCTAGATCAATCAGAAAAACCAAGTACAAATAATAACATTAAGATAAGATTGTGTGATCAATGGTATTAACTATTAAACAAAATTATCATTAAGCGTTTTTACCAACAAAGAAAAAAAAAATCATTAAACTTTTCAATCTATGGGAAAATGGCCTAAATTTATAGTCTATATTTAGTTTAGCGGTGATAGAATTAATTTTGAATTAATGTGATTTTATAAAATTAATTTTGTGTAAAATTGAAAGTAACGTGATTTATGTGTGTTTGAATTTTTTTGAATGAAGTTTAGAGTAAAAATATCATGTAAATTTTTTAACCCAACATAAAATAAAGTCCCATATTGCTTCAATCAAAATTGATTTTAACAACCCGAATTCAATTTTGATTTTTCCTCAGCTCATAACCAAACAATTAATATATCAACTTGTTGTGGACTAGTATCCCGGTAACAGGCTCAGGCTCGCTTGGATTGGGGGTTATAGGCTAGTTTCAATATTTTGGGCCTCGTGTCATCAAATGACTCATTAATGAGAATGGAATCCCAGACTATAAATATATATTAAATGTGTCATGCATAGGTATGTAGTTTTCATATAACCACTTATTAACCCCGATTCAGTATTGACTTGATCGTCGAAGTTCTTGCAGGTACAATGCTCACCGTCGAGAAGTTTGTCCACATCCAAGGTCTATCACCTACGGTGCTCCATTCAGTCCTGAGAATCAGATACGCAACACAACTAAAATCAATTTTGATTCTTTAAAATCAATTTTGATTCTTTAAAATCAATTCTCCTTCAAGCGAACGGTTTTCTAAACATGCACATAGTGTATTATTTTGTGGAAAATGGCCATCATTTTCTCTAGTGGGCTTGTTCTTAAATTAAAAGGAAAAAACACTAAAAAATATTGATTTAACAACCGAATTTGTCACCCAGTTGGATATAAAACCTTGGGTCGCAAGTCATTTTAGTCACAAATTCAGTTGCAAAAATATTTTGTGACCAAAAAAGTGATTTTTTGCGACCGACTTTGTCGATCGCAAATACAACTTTTTTTGTAGTGAAATAATTAGTTGGTATCATATTTTTTTTATATATAAACAAATACTTGTATACATATTTTAAATTAAATTTTTACTATCTACACTAAATTTTTGATGAAAAAGTTTAAACCTTAAACCTCCGTTCTCTAATACCTAAAATTAACTGTTATCTTATTCAATCAAAATACTTTTACTCAGTTGATCACAATTGTTCTAAGTTAATTAATAATCTACTTGAGTTTGAGTCTTAAATATATAACATAAAAGTATTTATTTTTTTATTTTAACAGATGAATAATTTTTTATCTAAATTTTAGTTCAAAAATATTAATTTATTCAATTTTAAAAATATTAAAATATTTTATAAATACCCATTTTGGTACACGTGGATACCTACGTATACAGTACGGGTAGCGGTGATTAATACTCGTTGCTGCTATGTCTCGTTATCATTCTTAGGTGTGTAGTATATTAAGAAGAAGTGTGGCACAAATAATATCTACTGAGAAGAGAAATATCAAGGAGGATACTCCTCTTGTCTGCACCTATGAGAACTACGGATATTTATATTTGAGTGAAGTTTTTTAAGTTAAAATTTGGATATTAATATTCGAACAAAATTTTAAACAGAGATTAATCCTTGTGTTTGAATATGGGGGCAAAGACATACTTTTAAGTCAAAATGGAGATTAGTCCCCGAGCGAAAGGCAAAATTGAAATAAAAAATACAGCATGTGATGAACCAAGAAAAGAGAATGGTGAGCAAAGTAACCCCCGAAAAGGACATAAAAATCCAATGGAACATAATACAGTTAAAATTGAAAATGGGTTGATATACTTCAATATCACCGCCTCTTGGAATGTATTTTAAGATGTCTAAAATGTCTTTAGACGAATTTTCTTTGCCTATCTTTGGGTTTCTTTGTGTTAGGTAAATTTAGAGTTAGCTCTAAGTCTAAAAAAGCGTACTTGCTTTATCAAAGTTTATTGAGTAAACCCCCAAATTGGTCCCTGGAATTGTAGGTGTCATGCAAATTAATCCCTGAGATTATAAAAATCTCAAATTAGTCCCTGATTTTGCAAAAAATAATTCATTTTAGTCCTTTTCTATATAGTTTTTTTAATGTCGGTTAATAGGTAAAAGGACTAAAAATGCATGTCGTTTTGTAAAGTCAGAGACTATTTTGAAGTTTTTAAAATCTAAAGTACTAATCTGCATGACACTTACAATCTCAGGAACTAATTTGAGAGTTTATTCAAAATTATTTGTATGTGTATTGTAGTATTATTCTATTGCTACCTAGATTAAACTTAGTTTGGGTGCTCACTTTATAACTTGTAGGTATCAATGAAGCCTAGGTTTATTTTAAAAAAAAAATGTTTTTTTTTAAACTAAGCGTTTTGTTTTTTTCTATCACAGATAGACTTCAACGTGGTTCCAGTCAGATCTTATGAGAACTAGGCTGCAAATTGTCATCTGTCAAGCAAAATGGACCAAGCTAGTTGGATAATTATTGCTACCTGCACCACCATTTTAGACAGAAAAGAAGCACCATAGTAATCGTCCTTTAAATGCCAAAAAAAAAGAAGAAAAAGAAGAAAAATCGTTCGTTGATCAAATCAAGTTTTTTTTTTCTTTGACAATTATCACAATAAGTTTCTAAACTTCAAACTCCCTTTTTGGCGTCCCAATCCTGTAGCTGAGTTGATTAGCATATACATATATGTGCGTATCGATATCTGGGTTTGATTCTCAGTTAATATAATTTTGTATGAACTAGAAAAAAAAAAAAACTCCCTTTTTGGCATATATTGTCATTGCTTTAATTTCTCCTGTTTTTTTAGCAAAGGTCTCCCTTGACAATGTCGCATTACTGCGTGTTTTTAGTAATACTCTAGATCAATGCCATAGTTAAAATATAAATAAATATATAAATATAAATATATAATATTATATATACTTGATTGTCTTCATATATTTTTATGAAACTGATAAATTGTAACCATAGTTAAAATAACTTGTTTTGTATATTGATAAACACTGATAAGTAGTCAAGTTTTGATGACAACTTGACATCAAATGTACATATCGATACTTTTAATAATTTTTTTTAAGTGTAAAAATTTACCAATAAAAATGAGATGGAAAATCATAATGCACAATATTTACACAAAGTATTGTAGATAGAGCGCATGAACAGATATACTAATTCAATGTTTATGTGTAATCACGTATACTCATTTATTTTAGTGAGTAAAACGAGAGTATATTATTGATAATAATTAATTGAGAGGATTGTAAATATTGTATACAAGAGGTGGAATATCTCTATAGAATGCCCTTAGAATATGCTTTGTAAATTAATTAATGTTGTGATGATGATAATTTCTTTGGCATGAGAATAGACATACTAAAGTCCAACAACCCCTTACCATTAAGGGCCCCATCCATTTCATCATAATCTCACTTCTCATCGTCACATGTCATCCTATTCCAAATGAGTTAACACAAGACAGAAAAAAGTTCAAAAAGAAAAAAGATAAAGTAGATAATATGCTAAATGATATAAATAAATGAGTGATAAAATAAAACATATATATAGGTTAGGGGATCTAAAAATATATGGTTGATCTAAAAGAAACAATCTGATCCTCTCAGTTCTCGAGCATTAGACAGTTTAGTAGCTGACTTTTATTACATTAAAATGGTTAATATTTATACATCGTACTGATCAAGTAAGAAAAAAAGAATCAAAGGTTCAGATTCGTCAATCCAGTTGTTAGACTGTCCAGCATTGGAGAAGATTCATACGCTGAAAGAAAAGAGACACAAGTGTATTTGATTTGCAGTGGAAGAATTGATTTTGAAAGGTAATATTGCTACTCTAAAATGTCTATTACTAGTTCTTTTAATTATAGTATCAATATTTAATTATTATTAAAATATTTATATAGGAGTATTTATAACAAAGGAGAGTGACAATAATCTCTTTCATATGATTTTTTTTAAAAAAAGAAAACAAATATGGAGTAAAAATATAGTGTTCAACTTCATCTTATTACTTCACTAAATTTGATTTTAACCATCAAAATTTAATTTAGTGTGTATTTAATTTATAATTAACAGCAAGTGAAAGTACTTTAATAAAAAAGTAACAATTTTTTTTCATTAACATAATTAAAAATTGTGACTGAACAAATTATATCCATTAATATATTTTTAGAATGTGAATTAAAAATAAAACGTAAATTTAATTTTCCGTTTTCTTAGGCACCCAACAGAAAAACAAACGGGCAAGTAAAAGTATAATTATTGATTCCAAATTTCTCCATGTACCCTACATAAATTGTCCATTCTTGAATTTTTGTGAGAACCCTAGATCGAGACAGAATATGGGACCACCCTTTAATTTTGTTCTTGGCCACACATTATGACTCACCTCTCTCTCTCACACACAAATAGAAACATTGCACCTATACATCACAACACTCCAATGGATTGTGGTTTTCACTTACTACTCCCTTTAGTACTTATTATAATAATACGATATAATTATTTTTTCTATTTTTATTTAACTATTTGAATAGAAAAATTACACATACTAAGAAGTATAATAATTATTATAATTTTTTTAAAATAAATTTTAAATTTTCCATATATCATTTATTTTTTATTGTTTGATTGTTTGGATAGTGAAACATTAATTAACATCCAATTAAAGACTCTGTCGATTCCTTTTTATCTGTCCCCATTTTGAAAAAATTATTTTTTTTATCTGTCATTCAAAAATTTCAAGAACACATTTATTTTTATTTCTGTTATACCCTTGCACTTGAAATGTATAATTAATTTCTACAAATTTTAAAATTTTAACTAACAATTTCTCTCAGTTTTTTTAATTTGTAATTTTCATGTTACTCTTATTAATAATCTTATTTCCTAAAGAGAGTCTTGATGATGTAGTTCAATGACTAACTTAATTTCATTCAAAAGGGACAAGGCTTTCGGACTTTAAACTAAAATAAATAAACAAAAGACTTGTCACTTTCAAAAACAGTGCCAAAAGTTACGGGAGGGAAGCACAAATTCATCAAAAAAAAAAAATTTAAGTGAAAATTTGGGAGGTAAAAAAGTTTTTGATTGAAAATGAAAGGTAATAAAATCGTGAATTGGAAAAGAGTACAATATTGTGATTGATTAATTGATGAGGTCTACGATGAACTTATCAAGAAGAAAGAGTGAACAATTCTCTTGTGAATGATCACTATAATTAATGTTAATTAGTACTAATTCTTATATTATTGTATAAATTAGATTAATTTAAAATTAATTTATAAAATAGTATAAGAATAAATTAAGAAAGTGAGTGTTAAAATATTGTGATTCAAAAATATTAATTAATTTTTTTAATATGTGTGATTTTATCTTAGAGGAAAGATAAAAAGAAACGGAAGGAGTATAAGGTTAAAATTAGTAAAAGTATCATTAATGTTACATTGAAAATATAAATGGGTAGATAAATAGGAAGAAAAAAAATTTCTTTCTGGACAAATAAAAAGGAATGGAAGGAATACTTAATTTGTGCATACCAATAAAAGTAGTTAGTTGTATTAATTTTTTTAAAAAGTGTTTGCTAGAAAACAACTTAAGAGAGGTGGTAAAGTTGCAACTCCACCTTATACTATTGAAAATGTTCCATCTGTACAACTTATTCCACATCTTAAACTTTTATAAAGTTTTATAATATTGTCATTGTGTCCCTATTCTTATACTTTTAATTACATTTTAACCACACTCTAACTAAACATTAATCATTCTGATTTTAATTTTTAAACTAAATAATTTTTCATGTTTAAAAAATTTTAAAACATCTGAATCATCACATAGCAGAGCCTCCATCGTCGCACAACACCACCGGTCTTCTTCCCTTTCGACATTGCCATAGCAGTATAACCACACTCTAACTAAAAAAATATTTTGTGTTTCTATATCTAAACCCCCCTAAAAATATGTTGTGTGAGATGTCAAGTATAGTCTTTATTGAATAATGTGTTTAGTAGTTGTAATAAAAGAATAACAAATAATCAAAACAAGTATTGAACTGTCTAACAGATAATTTTAATATCATTAAAATTGTTAATTTATTTTTACACGTCAATAGAATAAAAAAAAAAATCTAAACCTATCAATCTAACTACTAAACTATTTAGCACCAGAAAAAATCCAAACTCTTAACATAATCTAACTTTTGACCAACCCGGGTCTGAAATTTATGACACTACCGATAAAAACTCTCATCACCATCTTTAATAATAATTTATTAATTATATAAGTACGTAATTAACTAAATTGTGTTTCAAAATATATTTTTTTGACTCATTGTCAACACAAAACAAAATTGTAGCATTATTATATTAAATTCAAAGCTCTTAATTATTTATAATATTACTAAAGTATATATTTAAAAGATTGAATATATATATATATATATATATATATATATATATATATATATATATATATATATATATATATATATATGCGCGCGCAAGAATATAGTAGTGTAGTGTTCATTTGATGACACTTAGTATAAATACTATCCCTAATACATTTTAGCGTTTGAGTGAAACACTTAATCAAACGAACGAGATGTCATAAATTTCAGTTATGATTTTTTATTTGAAGTTGTTACCTATATAGTTTTGAGAGTGTATGAATTTAATAAAATTTTGATTGTTTTAGCGTAGTTTTACAAATTTGTTAATCCATTTTAATGTATATTTGAAGTGTTGTTAAAAGAGAGAGAATTGTCCTAAATGATGTAAGTTGAGTTGGAGTGTAAGTGAGAAGAAGCACTTGAATTAGAAAAATACAACTCCATTGATTTAAAAGTACTTTGTGTGCCTTATATTAGTTGACTAGTTTGCTTAAAGACAAGCAAATGATAAATTTAAGAGTGATAAGTGTCAAGAAGGACACTTTATTTCATGATTTTTAGAGTGAATTTAGTTTTTTTTTATGGTGTTGAAGAGCTTTGTAATATAAAATTGTTGGTTTTAAATAATTGAGTATTAGAATAGAGTTTTCTATTTATCATTATTTTGTAAATATTATTTTCTAATGTATATCTTTAGTATACTCGGTTATTTAGTTTTATCATTTTGTTATTAAGTTAGCTCTAGACTCAGTTATTCTTTTTCTTTTTTCTTTTTGTATATAAAGAAATTCATTTATATAAATCATTAAGTTAATCAATGAATTCTACCGCTCATAAAAAAATCAATGAATTCTACTATTTTTATATTCTATATTTTGATTCTTTCTTCGTTAACCATGAGGAATTTTCAATTATAAATTCCTCACATGGTATCAAAGCCGAGTTTTATAAGTTGATCAGAATCAAAAGAGACCGCCATGGAATTGAATCAAAAAGCGAAGGAAGTAGAGAAAAATCGAAGGAGAAGAAGAGGTTTGGCAAAGCGTAAGAACGTCCAAGCGGAAGAATGTAAAAACCCTCCAAGAAGGGCGATGATACCATGTGAGGGATTTATAATTGGGAATTTTAGAAAATTTAGAACCACCAGTTCCTCTTCCTACACATTGGGTTTCCACCTTATCAAGAATGCAAATCCTCGTTACGTTGATTTCTAATGTGGCTTAAATGTGTCTTCTTTAGCTCATGACAATCATCTTAAAGCTTCATCTTCTATTTCATATCCTATGCATAATTTTCTTTCTTTTTTTAAATGTTCTTCTACTCATATATTTCTTTGCAAAATGAACACTAATTCTTTCATGAGACAAACAAATATCCTTGATGGCAGGAGGCTATGAATGCTAAATTACGAGCCTTAGAGAGGAACAATACTTGGAGTCTTGTTAATCTTCCTCCCGGTAAACATGTCAACATGTCATTGGTTGCAAGTGGGTCTACCCCATTAAATACCGCACTGATGGCCCCATAGACCGCTACAAAGCTTGTTTAGTAGCAAAGGGCTACACTCAAACAAAGGGTGTATATTGTTTTGACTCTTTTTCTCTAGCGGCAAAATTAACTACCCTTCATTTTCTCCTTGCTATGGCTGCTGCCAACAACTGGAATTTACATCAACTTGATGTAAATAATGTGTTCTTACACTGTGATTTAGTTGAAGAGGTATACATAAAGCCTCCAATTGGTCTTCTTTGCTCGCAATACTTTTTGTTGTCTACATAAATCTATGCACGGTTTAAAACATGCTAGTCGTCAATGGAATTTAAAACTGACTAAAGCTTTTTATCATTTGGTTTCTGTCAAAGCTATTCGAACTATTCATTGTTTATGTTGCATTCTTCTTCCTCATTCAGTGCTCTTTTGGTTTATGTGGATGACATTGTTCTTATTGGTGTGGAGCTGTCTCAACCGCACGTGTAAACGACTTTCTTCACCGTTCCTTTTGAATCAAAGATCTTGACCTCCGAAATATTTTCTAGGCATTGAATTGGCTTGGTCTAACGCAGGTCTGGTTCTCAATCAGCGCAAGTGTTGTATCTACCTCATCTTAGAATGTGGTCTCATGCTTGCAAACCAGCTTCATCCCCGATTGATCCTTCTAATAAGTTGCATTCACATTCTGGTGATATCTTGATTGATCCATCTCTCTACCATAGGCTCATTGGTCTTCTTCGATACTTGACTACCACACGTCTTGATATCACTTTCGCAGTTCAGTAACTCAGTCAATTTGTTGCTTAGTTTACCCAACTCACAATAATTACAAAATCCATGTCTTTTTTTTATTTAGATTGGGCATCTTGTCCGAACACTAGACGTTCCACTTTCGAATTTTGTGTATTTTTTGGAAAAGCTTTAATTTCTTGGCGTTCTAAGAACCAATCTACCGTATCTAGATCTTCTTCAGAGGCTGAATACCGAGCTTTGGCAAGTTTGACATGTGAATTACAGTGTTTACAATTTCTCTATTTTGATTTTCGCTTTGTTTCTCACTCCTTTCAATGTGCACTGTGACAACTAATCTGCAATTTACATTTGCAAAAAGCCCAGTTTTCCAGGAGCGCACCAAGCACATCAAAGTCAGCTGCTATTTAATTCGTTCCAAGCTACAATCTGGTTTGCTTCGGCTTCTTCATGTTCCATTTGACTCTCAATTAGCAAATTTATTTACCAAGCCATTACTTCTTTGCAACTTCAATGCATAATGCTCCAAGTTGGGTCTGTTGAATATCCATCCCTAACTTGAGGGGTGATATTAGAATAGAGTTTTTTATTTATCGTTATTTTGTAAATATCCTTTTCTGATGTATATCTTTACTATATTCAGTTACTTAGTTTTATCTTTCTGTTACTAAGTTAGCTTTAGACTTAGTTATTCTTTTCCTTTTTCCTTTTTGTATATAAAGGAATTCATCTTTGTAAATCATTAAGTCAATCAATGAATTCTACCATTTTTATATTTTGATTCTTTCTTGGTTAACCATGAGAAATTCCCAATTATAAATTCCTCACATTAAGGGAGATGTGGAAAAAAAATGTTAAAGTTATAGATTAAATTGTGTGAATTTCCTTATTTTTTATATTTGTGATTCACTTTATTTAATCTTAAATTTCTAGCAAGTTTTGAGCGAAAATAATTTCTAGAGTCATTGACGCCCGTTTTAGCGCCATTAACGCTGGCAAAATAGAATGCATCAATTTCATAGTGTTGTTGACACCAGGTTTAGCATTATAATGCAACCAGAACAATACGACACTATAAAAGGAGAGTGTGATTCATTTTTAAGCATATAAGGGAGTGTTGCACTTAAAATATACATCTTGGAGCCCTAGTTTCACTCCTCCATGGACCTTGGAGGAGGAAATAGGAAGAAAGGAGGAGAAGTCCTCACCAATCTTACTTCTTTTTCATGGAGTTTCTCCTGTCCCTTAATATTTTCTTTGTTTATATTTTCTTCATGTTTAGTTAAACATTTTTTTCACTTGGGAATGATGTGATTTGACTGTTGATGAAGCTTTAACCTAGACAAAGTTATTTTATACTAATTTCTCTTGTTTGAGTATTATTTGCTTTGCTCAATGCTTTTGAGTGCTTGATCATCACTCAAATGTTGTGTTAATTATATTTATACTAGAAATAGTACGATATGAGTATGTTTTTTACAATTGTTACTACAAATATTGTTAGTATAAGAATAGATTACTATATGCATGTGGTATTGAGGAATTCTCAATCTTGAATACTTGTTTTAACTTATGAGAGTCAATGAGTTTATATCTTGAATAAGGCCAAATGATTAATGAGTTATGAAATTAATCTTTAACTAATCTATTGATTTGACCATCAACAAAAAAATAGAATTATTGGATCTTTAGGGTGTGTTTAGATTAGCTGTGATTAATCGTGAAAAAGAATCAATTGTCTGAGATAATCAATTTTTGTTTGGATATATTTGCTGTTAGAAGCGATTTTTAAAATAATTTTAAGTTATGAAAAACGATTTTCAAACTTTTTGAAATAATGTCCAACTTTTAACTGAAGGACAAAAAAACTTTTTATTTTATTAAAAGAATAATCAAAAGCTTTTTTAAATATAAAATACAACTATTCAACATATATTTGGAAAAAATCTAATCCAAACATGCTCTTAGTGTATTTATCTTTATTTTGTCTTATAGATGTTTGTTTAAATTCCTAAAAAAGAAAAATACAATAAAAAGATTTATTTGTTTTAATTATTTGTTATCATATTTCCTTCGACTTCTTCCATTTATATAGTTGTATAATTTGAGAAGTGATACTCGAGATATTACATTCTTTAAGGACAATAACCAATATTTACTATTTTTATTACTTGTAATAAATCAGCACACTTATTGTGTTCTATCATGTTTATATGTATAGTGCTAAAAATGCATTTTATATTTTTTTATAAACACGTACACAATATATTAGAAATATTTTTTATTTTACTTGAGTAATTGGGAAATAATAGAAATAATAAGTTGATTTTTGAAAAGAATAAAAAAAAATATAATAACTATGTTAAAAATCAATCTATTTTTTTATGTTATTACCAAAAAAAACTATTTTTTTATGTTAGTGTTTTTTAAATACATGTATTTTTTCGTTTTTAGTGGTTAGACATATCAGAATGGAGGTAGTATATTTTTTGTTGTTATTATCCCAAATGATTGTATTTTTTTTATGCTAAAAAATAATTGTTATGTTTTTGGTACATAAATGTTTGTATTTAGTTTGCAACAAGTGGCACTGTCAAATAATTGCACGTTTCTTCCAAAAACACAAATTGAAGAAGTCAGTGGGAGGCATGATGAGATGGGATGGTTAATATTTAGTGCATCGTGCACGTGTCCAACCTACTCATCTTCCACGTGTCAACTACAATTCCATTTCCATTTCCTAAACCAACCAACCAACCCTTGAGCTAATTAATTTTGAGCCCCATATTTCCATTAAACATTCTCAAATTTTTTGATGTTTTTTTTTAAAAAAAAATCACACACTTTTTTTGAATCGTAATAAAAAATATTTAAGAGTTCTAAATTGATTTCTAAAATTCTTTCAGAGAATATCTTGTACATAATTAATATAATACAAAAATTAAATTTTTGAAAATAGAGTTTCACCTAAGTAAGATGGCTTAATTAATTATGAATAGAAAACAATATTCAAAGAGATAGATTAATGTGGTCTTAAAAAAAGGAGATATATTAATATAAGTTTTCAATACGTTGAAAAAAAACTATAAACGTTCTTTTTATATTAACAATAATAGTAAGAGGTAAACATTAATTCAATTTTTTTAAAAACTCGCTTATCACTATTTTATTTTTTGTAACACACTTGTCACTAATTTATTCTTTTAAAATTTTTTATCTTCAAATTAATTATTCAATTTGAAATATTTTTTGATAAAGTTTGAAATATTTAAAATATTATTAAATTAATCCTTAAATTTAAAAATATTACTAAATTAATTCCTTAAAATACACATGATAAAATTTTATACAATAATTTATTGAAAAAATATGTAAATAATTAAATTGGTGACAAACAAATCTTTAATTTAAAGAATTTAATTAATGCTTTTCTCTAACCATAAATATTCTATACAAGAGAAATTAATTCATAAAAAGTAATAAGTGTTTAAAATAAGGAAAATACTAAGTAATTTTTTATTAATAAAATATTAATGTTTTTTAGGACAATTTTCAAAGATACTACAAATAATTTTTTTTAAAAATTTATGATTCAATATATTAGGTTAAATTACACTTTAAATCTCTTATGTTGTAACAAAATTTTATTTTAGTCTTTTATATTTATTTTGATTCACTTTATTATAATTTTTTATGTTTTACTTTTTGGATTGATTTAATCATTTATGTTAATTTTGCAAACATAAATAATAGAAATGTCTTCTTCTTTTCCAAAATGACATTATTTTATTTTTTCTTTTAGTAAAATTAATGAAAAAGATCAAATTAGTTCAAAAAATATAAAATCAAGAAAAGTAAATCAAAATAAATATAAAAGAATAAATTAAAATAATGTTACTAACTAGGTAAGAGATTAAAGTATAATTTAGTCAAAATATTATTTTTTTCTAAATGTGAAAAGTCATTCTATTAAAAAAATTATAATTCTTTATGTTTTACTTTTTGATTGATTTAATCTTTTACGTTAATTTTACAAACAAAAATAATAGAAATGTCTTCTTCTTTTCCAAAAAGACATTACTTTATCCTTTTTTTAGTAAAATTAATGAAAAAGATCAAATTAATTTAAAAAAATATAAAATCAAGAAAATTAAATTAAAATAAATATAAAGGATTAAATTAAAATAATGTTACTAACTAGATAAGAGATTAAAGTATAATTTAGTCAAAATACTATTTTTTTCTAAACGTGAAAAGTCATTCTATTAAAAAAAATATAATTCTTTATGTTTTACTTTTTGGATTGATTTAATCTTTTACATTAATTTTGCAAACAGAAATAATAGAAATATCTTCTTCTTTCTCAAAATGACATTATTTTATTTTTTTTTTAGTAAAATTAATAAAAAGGATCAAATTAGTTCCAAAAATATAAAATCAAAAAAAATAAATTAAAATAAATATAAGAGACTAAATTAAAATAATGTTACTAACTAAGTAAGAGATTAAAGTGTAATTTAGTCAAAATATTATTTTTTTTCTAAATGTGAAAAGTCATTCTAATAAAAAAAAATTAAAAAATATATATGATATATTCTAATTAAGAAAAATATTAAGAAGCCAAGGGAATTAAATAGTCTTTTAGGCATAAAACATATTTATTAGAAAAAATAAAATTTATTTCAATAGTATTTATATTTTTCATTATCGGTTGAAATACACTAAAACCAAAGGAAAATAGTGGCATCCTAGAATAAGTACAAATCTCTCAAAAAAAATTCAATAAATTAAACTTATCTAATGTCCTTTTATTAATAAAATTTTCCCACGCAAACCACATTACAAAGTCCAACCCCACCAAAGCCAAAGGCAAAATAGGAAAATGATATTATCACCTGTGATGGCACCAAATCTTTTGTGCATTATTTTAATTTAATTCAATTTATTTTATTTTTTTCTGTTCATATAACAGTGTGGCTGAAGAAGAAGCTTTTCTTCCTTTCATTCTGTTCATTCCTTCACGCATATATTCCTTCAAATTGATTGATTCACTTTCTCTCCCACTCAATCAATCAACACACTCTTCTTCTCTTCCCTTTCACACATTCTCTGCTTCAAGTTCACAGTGTTCTCTGATCCCCTTTTCTTCACCCTAACTCTTTATTCTCTTCTGGGTTTCTTTCATTTCCATCTTTAGAATCTAATCATCACCTCACCCTGATCATCTTCTAATGCGGAAATTCTGATTTAGTTGCTAAATTACTCCGAGAATATCAAATTGTTCCCTTGTACCCTTATTATTCCTCTCTTTACTCGTAGCATTTTTTTCCCTTGTGTTTTTGAGTTCAGAAGCTCACACGAACTGACCCTGTTTTGATTTTTTCCAGTTTTTGTTCTTTTTTCATTGAATAAACGAAGAAAGTAAAGATTTTTTAATCTGGGTACTGTCCAATTTTCTGTTTTTGTATCCCCCTCCCTTTAATCATACGGTATTTTCCTTCGTTTTCTCGGCAACTAAACGAGGAAAAGTTACTTTGTTGATACTCCTGGAAAATGCTAGGAACTTCCCTGCAATTTGGGGGTGTTCGTGGTGAAGATCGGTTTTATATTCCGGTGAAGGCAAGGAAGAACCAGAATCAGCGTAAACAAGCTCAGAGAGACAAGAGTGCTGAAACTGAGACTGTAGATTCAGATTCAAAGATTCAACTTGCTGCTGCTGAGAATAGGAATCCCGATGAATCTTCTTTGAACAAACCATCCTCATCTCCTTCTATAGAGCCTGCTAGTAACATTGATAGGTTCCTGGAGTCCACAACGCCATTTGTTCCAGCTCAGTATTTCTCCAAGGTTGATCTCATCTGTTCTTCATGCAAATGCACTAATAAGTTATCTTTTGAGTGATGATTTCCACTTTGTTGCACTTGGAGGGTACAACAATATCCATTCGCTGTTTTTGTTCTGTTTTTTAGTATTAAGAGTTGTTGCAGTTGTTGATTATGTATGTTGATGTAATTCTAAGTCTCAGCTTACTAGGAGCATTTTAGAGACTATTAATTCCAGAAAAAAATAATCCTTATTTTCAAAAGCTCTTTCACGGAGCTTATGAGAGTAAATGACTATTTCTCCACACACTAGCTTAGGAAAGAAGATTGATGAATTTCACTCTTTCAGCCTTTTAAATCCACTACTTACTAGGGACTTGTTTTTGTTGTAAATGTAGACAACAATGAGAGGTTGGAAGACTTGTGATGTGGAGTATCAATCTTATTTCGCTCTCAATGATCTTTGGGAATCTTTCAAGGAGTGGAGTGCATATGGAGCAGGAGTACCCTTGCTACTTGATCAAAGAGAATCCGTTATACAATATTATGTGCCTTATTTATCAGCTATTCAACTATATGGTCAATCAGCTAAGAGATCAAATGCTAAGCCAAGGTATTGGCATTTATATGTTATTGAATTCTTAACTTTGATTTGAGACTATATTGATCACTTGAAGAATTGTGTTGTTATATTGTTGATAGATGAGGCTCTCTTTGGTTCTGTATTATGGTTAAATTGATTTTGAAGTGTTGGATTATGTTAGTGCTGCTGGTTGAAAGGTGAAATCAAGGAAAGAGAAATGCATTTGTGGTTTCTAGTTTTTATAAAATATATATGCTTGTTATGGTTATGAAAAGTAAAGGAACTGAATCTGATTGCAATAGAGAGTGAGACTTCAATTCTTGTTTTTCATCGAAATTCTGTTATGCTTGCATTGTAATAGATCTGAGAAACATATTTTTTTTGTAGGTATCACTCACCACTACTTCTTTTCTATACTTTTAGTTCTTCTGATTTTGTTTGCTTCATTTTCCATTCCCTTCCCATCCATGAAAAACACTTTCTTTAAGCTAGAAGAGTGAATTGAATGGCTGTTGGATGTGAATTACTTGCATGAAAGAAAACATTTGAGTTAATGGAGAATCCTCTTCTTACTTTTAACATGATGCATTTCTGATAAAATCATGATTTGTTTTCTAGTGGTGCTTCATGGAGAATCCTCTTTTTACTGTGATGTGTAGAAGTGAAAACAGGAGTTCATTCTATAGAATGAGAAGTGCACAGATGAGGAATGTATCTGGCGTTATTTTTGTTAGATACCTTATCAATTTTCATTTTTTTCCTATTCATTTACCCATTTCCACACTTACCTCATTCACACTAAAATAAAAATCTAATTTTATTGGTTGAATTTTGTCATTTTGTATGGCTGGTTGGTTTGACTTTCTGCTTGACTATAATGATTAATCTTAAAATAATGATAACTTTTTAATCCTTGTATTCTTTCTTTATTCTCATTCTTTGTCTCTCTGGCCGCCAATTCCTGTATGTTGCGATTGTTGTATATTAAATTTTGTATTTGTGAATTGAGTTTTACTATTCTTGCTGTGTGGTCACAAGTTTTGCTGAAGAATATGCTTTTGTGCTTTTAGTTTGTATGTAAACTGATAATATTTCATTTTCTTTTGCAATAGGTACACCGGTGAGGATAGTGACAGTGATTACTACCGAGATTCAAGTAGTGATGGAAGCAGCGATAGTGAATTTGGAAAAAGGAACGAACATTTTACAGCACAAAGAATGAGCAGATTATCTGTACAAGATAAACACAATACAATGCAAGAGGGATTTTCTAGTGACGACAGTGATACTGGGAGTCCTCAAGATCTTCTTTTTGAGTATTTTGATCGTGATCCTCCTTATAGCCGGGAACCGTTAGCTGACAAGGTCAGTATTATTGCTCTTAGTTTATATGTGGCTTATTCGCAGTTATTTTGAACAGTCCTCCTTATATTTTACAATATTTGAACAGATATTAGATCTTGCTCGCTATTATCCGAGCCTCAAGTCATTGAGAAGTTGCGATTTATTGCCTTCGAGTTGGATGTCCGTGGCATGGTGAGAATAACTTGCTTGTTGTTATTGTGCTGATTTTTGTATTAACTAAATCACTCTTTTCGTGGCGCCTTTTAGGTATCCTATATATCGAATACCCACGGGTCCAACGTTAAAAGATTTAGATGCCTGCTTTCTTACCTACCATACACTCCATACACCCTTGACAGGTAATCATGGAACTTTAACCTCATGCAGCATTGTAGTTCTTGCATATCAAGTTTCAGCACTGATTTCGGATCATCATTCTTAGATGTACTCGTGTATTTCAGTATCAAGTATCGGCACTCATTTGGCTTGTAATGTTTGATGTGCTGATGCAATTTTGTGCCTAGATCAATTTGAGAATATGTACAATATGCACTTTGTTTCTAACCTTTTAAGCTTGTAATTTGTGCTGATCACTCCACTCTACTCCATCTTTTTCTTCATTAAGGAACAAAGAAATAATGCTTTCTTTTGATTACATTTTGCAGGAAATGGAGGTTCGCAGGGTCCGGTGTTGGTTTATCCAAATGACATTGATGGCGTACCAAAGATTTCCTTACCGACTTTTGCAATGGCGTCGTATAAGTTAAAGGGATCTATTTGGATGCAAAGCGGAGCAAGTGAGAGTCAACTAGCAAATTCTCTTTTGCAGGCTGCAGACAACTGGTTAAGGCTGCTTCAGGTGAACCACCCAGATTATCAGTTCTTTGTATCGCACGGCCCATACCACAGGTGAACCGAACAAGATGACACGTCGTTACATTCTCATGGCTAGATCGTAAAAGCTATAAGCCTTAAATTTCTGTCTGCATTGCTTTATGGAAACTTGGTTTATGTCTATCCATCTATTTAGTCTGATGGGGTTGGGATTACTAATGTCGGTTCCTGTCACACTTATCGTAACAACAACAAAAGCCTTATTCCACTAGGTTCAATTACACGAATAATGGTGAAGGATGAAATAGAGATTGCCGAAGTGAAAAGAAAATTTCACATGGAATAGATTTGGGATTAAGCTAGGTCATCCAAGTCTTTTCAGGTCCATAGTGGTTGAGGTTTTGGACTTAAATATTTACTGATAGTTAGTGTTTGTTTGGTTTCAACTTTCATGTCAATCAGACCAAACGTGGAATACAAAATGCAGAAATTACTGAGTTGGTTGAAATGAATCCATGTTTGCTTCGTTCAAACGCAAAATCAAACACAGAGTGATGTTGTGATTTAGAGAAAGCATGGCTGAAGTATGTATGTATGTATGTATGTATGTATAACAAGGAACAATTTTGACTCTACATCAGTGTACCTGATTGATATGTTGTTACTCTGGTGAGAGAAGAGAGAGGAAAATAATTAGGTGGTACTGTACAATATATATATTACTATTTATAAAATAAGTGTTGTACTATTTAGTTGTTGATAATTAGGTTAATTGAGGCTGCAATATTCATGACAAGGGTTGGTGATGATTTGACCACCTGAAGAAAAGCACAATTTTTCTTGCTTCCGTAGGAAAGAAAAATATTGTGGTTTTCTTATTTCAATTTATGAAACTAAATAAGTTTTATGGGAAAACATCATAACTTATTTTGCATAAGTAAAATAAAAATTCAAAACTCCTATATTAACACAGTTTAAAACCTGTTTTAATGAGGGGTGCTATTTAACACGAAAAAGTTATTGTGAATTCCTATGAAATTAATAAAGACATTTAAATCCGTTTATAGCAATACACAGTATGATTGATGAGTGCAGTTATATTTTTATTTGGTTTTTATAAGATAAAATAATAATTTTACTCATTTATCATCTATAAATTGTTATAAACAAATCTAGCTGTCGTTTTTAATTTTGTAAGAATTTGTGGTGACTTTTTTTTTTTGTGGTGACTATTTTTTGTGTTAAATAGCATTCTCTTTTTAACTTTTCGTAATTGTTTCAAACAAGAACTAAGTTTGATGAATTTGACTCTGAATTTCATTATTTTTCTTGTCTTTTTGTTGTACGATATGACCTATCATTGTTTTAAAATTGTTTTTGGACAAATAATAATCTTACTTGAACAGACACATAAAGAAAGTGCAAGTCGTAGATTTCTCCAATACGAACCTTACAAGTTACGAGGAAAATTAGACATGCGTCCATTTTGCTCTAGGAGGTGGAAAATACTAATTAGTGAAGTTAATACTGTCCTTGAAATGATATTGCCACCAATTTCACCCTAATTTCAATGCATATCTCAGCATTTTGTAATAATTTCACTTTTGAAAATCGTCGTCAATGATAGATAGTGGTATTTGAGAAAACAAACAAACAGAAAAATAAAAGTATCTCAATGAGTAAAGAGGCATTTGAGTTCTCCATTTTGAAAATTTGTTCATATTATTCTTTGAATTTTATTTTTTTTTGGTAAAAATAGGTTCTGACATTATATTTTATGATGCAATTTAGTGTCTATTGTTAGTTTATAATTAAAACCTTTAAGATACTAGAATAAATTGAACTTTTATAAGAAATTCATAGACTAAATTAAATTTTTAATAATAAACTCAAGAACTTCTTTAAATTGTTTTTAAAATTTTAAAGATGGATATTAATTGTAAACTAATGATAAAGACTAAAATAAATTACCAACAAAGTATTGGACAAATGGTAAGCAATTTAATCTCCCGTAAAGATGAAGGCACAAATTCGAATTTCGAGAAACACACTTGTTAAGAGGGAGAATAACCATAATGCTCCATCTCTTGGAATTACGAGAACAATGTCTCCCATAATTTTCTTTCCAAAAAAAGACTAAAATAAATTATTTTAAAATTTTATAGACTAATATATATCGCTGAAAATCTTAAAGACTAATATGAATTCTCTTTCAACCGTCAAAGATTAAATTTTATATTTTTTTTAAAAAATAGTTATTATTATTCTTAGAGTGAATTACATTAACCTTCATTACTGAAAATAAAGTAGTTATTACTCCCTTCTTACTTTTATCTCTAACCAAACTCCCAAAAAAAACATTATTAAAGGAGTAGAGTACATGTCTGCTCTTTTTCTCTTAAACTAAAGAACGTCACAGATCTCTTCATTTTTTTTCCTTCTCTCTTATTTCTTTCTTTTCACTTTCTCCTCACATCCAAACATAATGTTAGATTGAATAATCATATTTTTTCATGATGAAATAACCATTTTATATTATATTGCAGGTGCAAGTAACTCATGTATGTAAATGTTGTTGAGAAATTTTGTTTTCTTGCGGTATTAAGCTATATCAAATAATATATTGAATAAGATAAATTCTATGTCATGGATTACGAAGACTTCATATACTTATTTGTCAGATTAAACTGGATTCTATGAATCATATAATCTCTTTGATGTGATTGTGAAGGATGTGATGTCTACAAACAAGATAAGATCATCCGAATTGTGCCAAACCACCACCAACCCTAAATTAGTTGACATTTAATTCTTGAAAAAAAAAAAAAGACATTTAATTCTTGAAATTTTAAAACTTCTAAATTAGTAAAAAAAACATAATTTTTTTTACTAAACAGCCTTATAATAGAAAATAAAAAAAGATTAAAATAAATGTTAAGGAACATCCAACAAGATAAGTGGGATGACTCAACAAAATCAATCACTATACTTTTATATATAATGTACCAACTTTAAAAGAGAACTCTACTGTAGTTAAAGTGATATGAATAAATATTTTTTTTAAGAGAATGTTTTTTTTAAAGAATAAACTAAACACCTTATGAAACATGCATATACATATTTTTAGATCATGCAGATTTAACACTTTTTTATTAGATTAAAATCTATTTAGGTGATAACTAATTTTATTATTAATGCTATCATGGACATGACGTGATGGTAGCTCACATCCCTCCTTAATCATATCATATGTGTAGGGATCCGATCTTCTATTGGTGAAAATTAAGCAATATTTCATGGTTACCCAACAATTGGTTCTCATGCAAGCACAACTTTGGAAGGACAAGGCCGACCCAACTAATTTTGACGCCTAAAGCAAAATTTTGTGATGTGGTCTTTTTATTGATAAATAATAAATAATAAATATTTTAAAATTATTAATATTATTTTATAAACCGTATATGTATTTTATTTAAGGAAAAGAGATATTTTACGATAAAAAAATTAATTTTTTATGTCATAAAATATTTAAATATTTTTTTTAAAAAATATATATAAACGTAAGGTCTAAATATATTTAAAATATGTACATTTTTAATGGCCTAAGCCCTAAAGTAAGGCTTGGCTAGAGAAGAGATTAAAAAGGTGTTGGTTATGGTGGTCTCTAAAAAATGAGTACCACCATAGTCACCATGAATAAAAAATATAATTTTTTGTATTTAACCGTTAGATTGAAAGTTTAGAAACTGTAGATTAACGGTGTAAAAATTCAAGTGATTTGAAAATTTGTAGGTGCGTAATCTAATCATAAATATTTTAAGTATATATTATACGCTCATGAAAAAATAATTCGATAAAGTATCAAATAATTTTTAAACTGTCTAAATTTTTATATATTAATCTACATTGCATAAACTATCAATTCCCGGTTAAATTGGTGAAATTCACTAAAATAAGTGGTGCAACGGAGTAGGGATCATGGTGGTCCCAAAAATTGAAGGGACCATGGTAACAACCACCTAAAAAGAATTTATTATCATTGCTGAGTGTCGACGAGTATAAAAAAATGAAGGGTTGATCAGTTTAAATTTTAGTAGAATGAGAAGTGAAAACATATAAGTTGATATTAATATTAATGGTTGAGATAATTAATGCACAAAACTATAATTATGTAAAAATAAATATTTTTAACTTTGATAAAAAAAATAATTTTAACCAAAAACATAACGTAAAATAAAGGGTCCAAAAGTCTATTATGAATATCATCGTGATTCTCTCTCTTTTTTTTGAATAATAATTCTCTTTTTTTATATAAACACATTCAATTATAATAGTGACACCTAATTTTTTTTAAAAGGATAGTGATACCTAATTTAAAATGAAAAATGAACAAGGCATACTACTATTCACTTCAAAATTTATTTACAATTGATTTAGAGTTTTTTTCTTTTTGAAAAAAGAAAAAATGATAGACAAACCCACATAATGGTGACATAAACATGATTGTGAATGATATCTGTATAATAATGATGTACATATATCATTGTTGATTTAAAATCTTACAACATAAATTACTTTTAATTTTCTGACTACACCGTAAGTTCTTTTTACAACTCGTTATGAGATTTTATCTTATCATATTTTAGTGGGCTAGAAATTTTAGTAATTTATCTTTTGGTGAATTTTTATTTTGTTTTTATCTTTTATTTTTTTTTTTCAATTTGGCGCTTTAACTTTATTTTTTTATATTATATTGCTCTTTTTGTGCAAATACTATTAAGTGCTTTAGTGAAAATGCACAATTGTGAATGATTCTTCTAGTTGTTAGTTTGTAAAGTCTGCCTATTTGTGCCTTTCTAATCTGTTCCTGGGAAATCATGGTCTGAGCTCTTTCATTGTTGCTGCTCTCTAAATTATGGAAAAGTAAGGCTCCCCTAAAGTGTGTTGTTTTTTCTTGGCAGTTGCTGTTAAATGCTATTCCCTGTAGGTCTCTTTTATCTCTCCGAGGTGTTGCTATTGATTCGGTGTCTTGTTGTTTCTGTTTACATCATTTGGAGGGCCCTTCTCATCTTTTCCTTCTATGTAACATCTCACAAAACCTATGGTATTCTGTAGCGTGCTGGCTAGGTTTTGTTTGGGTTATGCCTGCTACCTTGGAGGAGCATTTGTTGGCTTGGATTGGTGTTGAGCATAATAATCCTTCCTCTAAATGCTTTTTGCAGATTTGAGTGTGCGTTATTTGGTCTATTTGGTTACATAGAAATGGGATTATTTTTAATAATCTTATATTGGATGAAAAAGAGCTCCTTGATAGCGTTATTCTCAAATTCTGGAAATGGGTGTCAGGAGTGCATAAGGGTGTCCCTTTTTCTTTTCATGATTGGCTTTGTAATTTAAGATATTGATTGCTCCTTCTCCGTCTGTAATGTTGTCTTTCTTTCTCCTTTTTGCTTGTGTTGTTCGCATGGCTTTTGTGTAAACTCTGTCTGTATCTCTGTCCCTTTTCTCTCTGTTTACGAGTTTTAAGTATCCCTTGCACTCTCATTAATACATTTGTTTTGCCTATAAAAAAAATATTAAAGAAGATGTAGATGAAATTGTTCAATGATATTAACACAAAAGGACCATTGGACTAATATGGTATGAAAATTAAAGATAAATGACCAAATTAACAAAAAATAAAAGACTAAAATAAAAATTCACTAAAAAATAAAGGATTTAGATTGTATTTTAGCTTTTTTTTATTATAAAGTATAATAACTGAGAATTGAACCCAAATACTCACTATTTTAACATATTTTAATATAGGTGAGGCTATCACCACTATGTAAAATTTATCTGTGACTTTTTTTAAAATATTTTTTTTAATATTAATACTTTAATTTATTGGTTAAAAATATATTTATTGGTCAAAAATATATTTTAAATTAAAAATATTTAAAAAGAGTACTAATATATTTTTGAGCAAACCATCAATTTAGTCTTTCAAAAATTTATTTGTTATCAATTTAGTCCTTCAAAGATTTTTGTGACTAAATTAACCCTTCAAAGATTTTTTATGTGTATTTTGAGAGACTAATTTAATAGCGTTTAAATATTTTGAGGGACAAATTTAATTGTGTTTTAATTCTTTGAGGACTAATTTAGTAATATTATAATTTTTTTAGAGATTAATATGATGACAAATTTTTGAAAGATGAAATTGATGATCAATGAATATTCAGAGAACCAAATTAATATTTTACTCAAATAATAGTTTCAATGTGTAAAAAATTACAAAACATCAATTTATTTTTGATCATTTTTGTCGGAAAAAAAGCATTTTAAACTCGATAAAGGTAAGAAAAAAAAAAAAAAACAATGCCAGAGCAAAACAAAACCCAAAACGTTAGAATGGAAAACCCTGGGGGCCCACTGATCTTGCGTCTATGTCTATGATTAACTGGCGAATGAAAACGTTAGACGAAAGCATAATTAAATTAATAAATTAAAACTGCTATATTAATTAATTTAATAATCAAAAAATGAAAAAGGAAACTAGCCGTTAGAGTATCACGAAATTCAAATGAAGTAGTCGCGTTTCGCACACACACCAATGTCCTTTCATTCGTTAGAACCATCTTCACCACACACACAGCGATTGCTCTTCAAACCCTAATTGCCAGCTTCTTCGCTCTGTTTTCTTCGCTTTGACCTGAGTTGAACAAATTACTCAACTTGTGATCAAACTGAAGTTGATGTGAGTTTCTGCTTCCATTTCCATTTTCACTTCATGATCTGTTTATCATGTTTCCATTTCTAGAATTCGACTCTCTTATTTAAATTCTCTTTTTCATTTAATTTGCCTACTTTCCTATTTTATGTCTTCCCCCAGTTTAATGCTTAAAATTAGCGTCCAAGTTCAATCAACAGTGTTATACTGCTAATAATCTTTCCTTTTTCGAGTACAATGTATTGAAATGAAACTCTACTTCTTTTTTTTCGTTGGATTTGGTTCTTCTGCATCGAATCTGTACAGTATCATCACATACAGAACTTGAATTTCTTCTTTCTGCCATTTTTTAAAAATAAATCTTCCCCAAATCTGTTTTAGTTTTTCAACAGTCGAAATTTGTTTGACCACCGTTTGTTCCGGGTTGGAGATCAATTTCTTTTGATCTCATCCTCATATGGATTCGAGAGTTGAACCACTAACAGGAACAGAAATTATTTGAATTTTGAAGACCTGCTCCCCGGTTGAATTATGAATGTTCTGTTTTGAATTTTCTGAAATTTGTTTCCATTTGTTTGACGATTTTTTCGCGATGACTTGTCTAGAAGATGACTGTGAGAACGCCTGGAACACCAGCTTCAAAGATAGAAAGGACACCAGTGTCAACCCCAGGAGGGCCAAGAGCAAGGGAAGAGAAGATTGTGGTCACAGTAAGGCTAAGGCCTTTAAACAGAAAGGAGCAATTGGCTAAAGATCAAGTAGCATGGGATTGCATCGATGATTATACAATTGTGTACAAACCACCATCACATGAACGTGCTGCTCAACCAGCATCATTTACTTTTGGTATGAAACGAAAAATTTCACCTTGCTTTATCTCTGTTACTCACTATTAGTTCAAACTTCCTTTTATGTTTTCCCTAATTTGTGGCGTATCATATTTAAAATTTTTGTTGACATTGCTTTTATCCCTGCAGATAAAGTTTTTGGCCCTGCTAGTTTAACTGAGACAGTCTATGAAGAAGGAGTAAAGAATGTCGCATTATCTGCACTGATGGGCATTAATGGTACTGATTTAGATGATTGTATCCATATGTTTTGACCTCCTTTGCCTGACTCTGAGTTGCAAAATGATTGCATGCTTTTTTTTGTTTTTGTTTTTGGCAGCAACTGTCTTTGCCTATGGACAAACTAGTAGTGGAAAGACATACACAATGAGAGGAATAACAGAGAAGGCTGTTAATGATATCTATGAGCATATAATGAATGTGAGTTATTCCGCAGCTATCATGTTGGTTATATACAAGTAAGGATTAGATAGGATTCTGAATGTTGTTAAACTACATCTAATCTTTCCAATTGGCACGATTACAGACCCCTGAAAGAAATTTCACTATAAAGATATCTGGACTAGAGATATACAATGAGAATGTTAGGGACTTGTTAAATTCAGAATCTGGTCGCAGTTTGAAGCTTTTAGATGATCCTGAGGTAATCTCTGAAGAACTTTTTCATTTTCTATACAACAAGCAAACAATTGTGTTGCTTCTTAGTCCTCAATTTGAAATTTCTTAGTTTACTATAGGCATCGTATTTTATTTTTCTCTTAAATTTTTTATTTCTTGCAATTCTGTAGCTTACTTTTCCTGAATTTGGAAATTTGAGTTTAATATCCTTCATCTAATGTAGAAAGGTACCGTGGTTGAGAAATTAGTGGAAGAAACAGCAAAAGATGACAAGCATTTGAGACATTTGATCTCCATTTGTGAAGGTAGGAAATTCTCTTGCCTTGCATGAGGTATGCATGTTTCCTTGTTCATACGACTCAATTAATTTACTTTCATTTGTTTGGCAGCTCAAAGGCAGGTTGGTGAAACGGCTCTAAATGATACCAGCTCGCGGTCTCATCAGATAATAAGATTGGTCAGTGATAAAACAAATACTTGCTGGTTTTCATAGAAGATGATCCTCTTTTCCTGCTTTCCCTCTCAAATCTCATAACTAATATGTAAGCCTTTTTTTTTCTTCCTTTGCTGTATATTGCAGACAATTCAAAGTACTCTACGTGAAAATGCAGAATGCGTTAAATCTTTTGTTGCCACCCTGGTAACTAAATCTTCCCACATATCTACTTTTAAATGGATAGATGGATTCTAAATCTAATTGACTAACTCATGCCAATGACTCCAGAACTTTGTTGATCTGGCTGGAAGTGAGAGGGCTGCACAAACACATGCAGATGGCGCTAGGCTCAAAGAAGGTTGCCATATTAACCTTAGCTTAATGACTCTTACAACTGTTATCCGGAAGCTCAGGTGAGGATCAATGTTGTTTAAAGGAAGTTGATTGGGTCCTTTACAATGGAAGATATCACGCTGTAGTGTCATTTGAATTGAGTATTTCAAATTTCACCTTATTCTGATTGCTTATTTTCTTATCATCATTATATGCAGTGTTGGAAAAAAAAGTGGTCACGTACCTTACAGAAATTCAAAGCTCACCCGTATATTGCAACATTCCCTTGGTGGGAATGCACGCACTGCCATCATATGTACTTTGAGTCCAGCACTTAGCCATGTAGAGCAATCGCGAAACACTCTCTTCTTTGCTACCCGGGCAAAGGAAGTAACAAATAATGCTCAAGTTAACATGGTAAATACCAGTTCAAGAGTCCATCAATGGTTTTTCTTTTTTCTTAATTTTCCAAATCAGTAGATCAAAACTTGACATCATTCTTTTCAAATCCTCTGTATAGGTTATATCTGACAAGCAGCTAGTTAAACATTTGCAAAAGGAAGTAGCAAGGCTGGAGGCAGTGTTGCGCACTCCTGATCCATCTAACGAAAAGGACTGGAAAATTCAACAGGTAAGTTATTGTATTTATAAAAAAAAAGAAGCTGATTATTAGGAGTATGAACCTTAGTACTGAATGAAGTTATGTCTAGATGGAAATGGAAATTGAAGAACTTAAACGCCAGAGAGATCTAGCACAAACTCAGGTGGATGAGTTACGCAGAAAGCTTCAGGTTGACCAAAAGGTTTTTCTCTCCCTAGTTCTCCTATTAAACTCTCTGTCCCTCCTTCTCAATCTCTCATGATTCCTTTCAACTGACTTTAAGATTTTTTTGCTCTTTTCAGGTCTCAATCCCATCTGAATCACCACATTTCTCAGTCAAGAAATGCCTATCATTTACCGGTGCACTTCCATCCGTCTCTGAGAGAGTGAGAAGCTCAACAATGAGACAATCCTCTACCGCTCCTTTTACCCTCATGCATGAAATTCGCAAACTCGAGCACCTTCAGGAACAGCTAGGTGAAGAAGCCAATCGCGCTTTGGAGGTATTACAAAAGGAAGTGGCATGTCATAGACTAGGTAACCAAGATGCGGCTGAGACGATTGCAAAGTTGCAAGCAGAAATAAGGGAAATGCGTTCTGTGAGACCAGCACCCAAGGAAGTTGAAGTTGGAAACATGGTTCCTATCAACAAGAGTGTTAGTGCTAATCTCAAGGAAGAGATTACCCGGCTTCATTCTCAAGGAAGCACCATTGCAGACCTTGAACAACAGCTTGAAAATGTTCAAAGGTCCATAGACAAGTTGGTGATGTCCCTCCCAAACAATTTTCAACACTTAACCAGTGAAGCATCCCCAAAGCATAAAAAGGAACACAAGAGGAAAAAGTTGCTTCCTTTGTCTTCAAGTAATTCTTCCAATCGCCAAAACTTCATAAGATCTCCCTGCTCGCCATTATCCACTACTCAGCAAGTTATGGAATCTGATATTGAAAATAAAGCCCCTGAGAATGATGATATTGTTTCAACCGAGACTCTGCCAGAGTCCGAGAAGGAGACTCCAACAAAGAGCGAAGAAGTTGGAGATGTTTCATCCAAGGAAAATACTCCAGGAGGGTATCGACGTTCTAGCTCAGTTAACATGAAGAAGATGCAAAAAATGTTCCAGAATGCAGCAGAGGAGAATGTAAGAAGTATAAGAGCATATGTCACAGAATTGAAAGAACGTGTGGCAAAACTGCAGTACCAAAAACAGCTACTTGTTTGCCAGGTATATTACATAATACACTCAAAATTTCCTGCTGCATATTCTTCATTTTCATGTATCTCCATTAGCTTTACACTCATACCTTTTTTTTTTTTATATGTAGGTGCTTGAACTTGAAGCAAATGAAGCAAGTGGCCACAACATAGAAAATGAAGAATACACAGATGAGCCAGAGGAACCCCAAGTTTCATGGCAAATAACATTCAGGGAGCAGAGGCAGCAGATTCTTGAATTATGGGATGTATGTTATGTCTCCATCATTCACAGGACACAGTTTTATTTGTTATTTAAGGGAGACCCAGCTGATCAAATATACATGGAAGTTGAACTGAGACGTTTGACTTGGTTGCAACAACACCTAGCAGAACTTGGCAATGCAAGTCCAGCTCCTAATTTTGGAGATGAACCTACAATCTCTGTGTCATCAAGGTACTTACTTTCAAACTCTTTAATTATGTTATGAATTATATGAATTATAGAATTATTTTATGATATGCAGTATGAGAGCATTGAAAAGAGAAAGAGAATTTCTTGCTAAGAGATTGATATCACGCTTGACGCCTGAGGAGAGGGAAGCATTATTTATCAAATGGGACGTTCCGCTTGAAGGGAAGCAGAGGAAGATGCAATTTATCAGCAAGCTTTGGACAGATCCTCATGATCAAAAGCATGTACAAGAGAGTGCTGACATAGTTGCAATGCTTGTGGGTTTCCGTACAGGGGGAAACATGTCAAAGGAAATGTTTGAACTGAATTTTGTGCTTCCTTCTGATAAGAGGCCATGGTTAATGGGTTGGAATCCCATTACAAACTTTCTTAATTTGTAATTTATCTATTTATCTTTTGTTTGTAAATTAAGTACACCATTACATTATTGTACATGGAAACTATTTTTTGGCGCATTTTCTCCATTCATAATGATTGTTTTAGACAATATTTATTTCCAATAAACTTATCCCATTCATTGGATTCCAGTTTATAGAAGATTGCTTTTGATGTGCTGTAAGTTCGCAACTTTTGAGTGCGATTTGTGTTGTATATGAAATCAAATTTAATTTTGTTATTTGCACGTGCTTATATTTTTTTTCCCAAACAAAAAAATAAAAATAAAAATCAAATACTCCTTACCAATTTCCATCTAATACATCTTTGACAGTTTATCACAAGTATACTGCACCCATCAAGATATGCCACAACACTCTTAAGGCAATTATTTAAATGTTATTTGATTTCATCCTCAAAGACACTTCAAACAATTACAAACAAACTTTTGTACAAACTTTTGTTTGTTCTTGAATTTTATCTCAAGTAGTTTCAATTGTCCAAAATCTAAACAACTGTATTTCAAACTCCAACCTTCAGTAGAAAAGCTATAATTAATGAAAGAGAGATATGGAGTGTGTTAATAAGTAAACATGATCTCATACTGCCTTAAATTATAAATACAACCCTTTTGCAACAACATTAACTAATGTAAGTTGAGAACACACCAAGGAACTTAACTGAAAAGGAAAAATGACATGAAACCAAAGCATCACATCCATTAGGACTATAGTACTTTTTTTTTCACTACTATTAAAACATGTAGAGACATTAAACCACACCAAATATATCATATAATCTTTTCTTCTCCCTAGTTTCAAGCCAGAGTACTTGGATCAAGAAGCATATTAAAGTACACCATAGGAAACCTCTTCAATTTTTGAAGAATTAATTACTTAGCACCTTGGGAAGGGGGTCCCACAAGTTTTGGCAACTTTCCTGGCATTAGGAGAGTCAACAAACTTCTTGAGATTTGGGTTCTTGAGATATTGGCAGAGACAGGGTTTCTGTTCCTTGATCTTGGAGCAGCATAGGTTTGATGGAGGATTATTGGATGTGATTGCACTCACACATGGACTTAACTGAACTGGGCTGCATGTAACTGCCATTGAAACTTGAACTTCAGAAAGAAGCAGAACAAGCAAAGTGCACAAAGCAATTTGTGTTGCTTTCATTTTTCAAGATGGGATTTGTGTTAGAGTAGTGTAAATGAGGGTGTGAGTAAGAAATGAGAGGGATATTGCTGAACTGCTTCTGTTCTGATGCATTTTGGATTCAGTTTCCACCCTATTTATAGTGTGAGATTAGTGGAATTCAAAAAATAAGATGTGTGAATTGAAAGAGTAGGGGAGAGTAGGGTTTGCCCCACCTCATTGAAGTTGGTCAACAATGTTAAACAGGTAAAAATTACTCTAGTCTATAGTTTTAGAGTAATGTTAAATGATGAACACTTCTTACACCCACTTAGTGAAATATGATAAAATATCTGGTTAAATCAACATATATTTTAATTAATTAAGTATTTATTTAATTATATTTTTTAACTTTTAAACACATTTTTATGTTGTTAAATTATTATATAATAATTTAATCAAATTATACACTAATTTAATCACATCTAACTTACAAAATATACAACAAGTGATATACAAGATTTATTTCTCATAGTTTTAACATATATTAGAGAGTCTGAGTACTAATCATACCATATTGTTAATGTTCTTTACTCTGAATCCATAGACCAAGAAAAATTACTGCTTAATGATTTCAGGTAACTGTAAATAGTTGTAGATGTGATTAGTAGAAGTTCTTTTTAGTTTATTGATTTAGTGATTCTTTTATCTTCATGGTCAAGATTATGTGACTATTTTATAATTTAGATGTTTCTGGATAATGCTTTGCGTGGTCAGAGTTGAAATTTTAGAGATGTTAATGAAAATTTGAAGAACTTACTTAGGATTCTTGGAATCATTGGTGCCCCCAAATTCAAGCTCAAGAACCTATTATGTGTGACAATTTACCTTTCGGTGGATTTTCAAAGGTCAAACCAATTGTAACTGATAAGATTGAATTGCTAGCTGAAGCTGTTGCCAAAGTCATTTTCAGTGTAACTATTTCCTTCTTTTCACTGTTTGTGGGACAAAATTTTATTCACTAATTATAATCATAATTATTCTTATAAGGTTAAATTAACAATTTAATCTTTATATATTTCATTCTTTTTTTATTTTAGTTTTTATACCAAAAAATATTTTGATTTAATTTCCATATATGTTAATACTTACAATTTTAGTCCTTGGCATTTAATTTTAACTTCTATACTTGATAATAATTTTTATTTTGGTCTTTAAATAAAAATGAATATTTAATCAACTATCTTTGTATTTGGTATTATTTAAAAACTAAAATAAAAAAAAATAATCAAGTTTAAGAACTAAAACAAAATATATTATTAACTATAAAAACCAAAATCAAATAATAGAATTTAAGACACTTTTGTTAACAAAAGACAGAAGTCTAATCGTAAAAACAAATTAATGTAGGAATTGAAAGTTAATGTTTTTGGATTTAAAGACTTATCCGTAAGTAAATATCACGTAAAATTAGGTTAAATTTATATTTTAACCTTATTTTTATTACTCAAATTTTGATTGAAAAGCCAAGCTAAACCCTAATTTCATATGTGTAAATGATAACTACTTGTTAATTGTTATTAAGCAATTGGTTCAAATATTTTATGTTGCTAGTTGGTCTAGATGGTTTGCTTTTAGGTTCATGATTGTGAGGTCATGAGTTTGAGTCATATCTCATTGAATTTAGTTCTCGTTAGTCAATAATCAGTTAGGACGGAATAAACCTATCTTTTAACTAACTTTTTACGTAAAAAGAAAAAAAATTGTATTGGCTGAACTTTCTGAATTTTTTTTCCTATTCCTTTCCTTTTTCCTTTTTTTTTCTAACTTGTATTACCGTGCATGAAGGACTATGACCCACCATTCTGTGGTACCTTTCGGTGATGTTGATGTGAATATTTGTTTACATGGTTCTTTTTTTTATTAAATTATAATAATTATAATTATAAAGTCACATGCTCTATTATGATGAACATAACACGCACTGTGAAATTTGTGACATCGATTTTATAATCACTAGCCATCATGACAAAGCAGGGTACTAATTACTAATTAAATTCTGCAATATATTTTTTACAAATAATAGAGTATTGGTATTGCCATGATTAGAAATGTAAAATTATTTTCAAGGATCAAGCCAATTGAGAGCAATCTCTGAGATTTCAGTGAAGCAAAGGATTAAGGATTTGAATTTCATCACTATCAGATTAGTGTGTTTATAAAAGGCAGTAATTAATTAGCATTTCTGAATTTCCCATAGGAAATTATTATGATCATAATTATTAATTAAGACCCTTCTAATGGATCTTGTACATAGAAGTGGTCTATATTTTATTTGGAACAAATCACTTCAAGCTACAATTTGAATACACATTGTATGCTATGCCTTTAGTAATTAATCTTAATTGTAGTTTTGGTCCTCAGACTTCATATTTTAAGCGAATTTTAATTTCTTGACTTTTAAATATGTGATTTTGGTCTCTCAAATTTTTAAAATACATAAATTTAGTCTCTCCATTAATTTTTTTTAAAAAAAATATTAATAAAAGTTTTTATCTAAATTATCGATTATTTTTAAAATTAGCGATCATTTATATCTAAATTAATTAAAATTCTCATTCAAATTAACAGCAAAAAGATTAAAACCGCTCATTTAAAAATTAAGTGACTAACTTTGTTAAAAATACAAAATAAAAAGATGAAAAAGTAAAACTTTTACAATTTCACATTTAGCTTGAGTGTATTATACTTTAAGCACGCCAAGCAATAACAATCATAAGCTCACTTCTACAATAATTAATTTACAAAAAAGCAAAAGAGAGATCCAATTGGCTTGAATTCACGCATATAATAATTAAATTTACTGGATTTATTTTGGTCTATTCTAAGTCTAATTAAATTAAAGTGATTATTGCATTTTTATTCAACAATTAATTATTTATTTATTTATTAAATATTAAACAATTAATTAAAGTGCTTGTTAGTGGTGGGACCTACCTTAGTATTATGGTAGCTTCAACTTTGAATGTTGATGCTCAGTAGATCATTGATGATGATTTATGATTGCTAACATCAGTCAATTTTGTCCAAGAGAGTGATGAACAATTATAAGCTCACATATATCAATCTGCACTACTAGCTTATGTCACTCATATCCAACTTTACTTTTTCTCTAGACTCATCTCCTTTTTCTTTTCTTTATTTTAATTATTTACTTGCTTTTATTTTGTTATCAATATTCCAAAATTAAAAATACATGCTAATCTTATATAATCACTATAAAATCACATGACGCAACCAAAGCTTTTATCTAAGACCACGATAGAATTTTGACAAAATTTATAATACAAATATCATCTCATGACATTTTTCGAAATACAAATTCATTAAGAGCGAGCCAAATAAAAAGTGAACTTATAATAATAAGATGAAATGGATCAATGAAGTTCCATTCATCAGCCTATAAACAATTTAGTTTTCTAGGCTCTAGCAATGGTGTTCAATATAACAATCAACAATAATAATAAGTTGATTTTGTGGACCACAATATGAAATTTAATATAATATAGGCATGTATATTGTATGATCCTCATTATCACAGATGAGATGTGGGATTAATTAGGCATGCTTGCAGCAACTTTTCTAAAAGAGGTATCCCAAGAAAATTAAATATATGTCAATAAAAAATAACATAATTCTTTCACATAATTAAACACATTCATTTAACACAAAAAAAAAAAAAAAAAAAAAAAACAGATTCAGTCACATTCTCACTATCTGCTTCTTCAATTTTGCAATTTTTATTACAACTGCCACAAAAATCCTGTCTGCTACATCTTCCACCCATCTGAAATAAGCATGCCTCCAATTTTTTTTCAACAACAAAGTGCCAATAACTCCCCAAAACCCTGTTGCAAAGCCAGCTGCTATAGTAAAATAAAACCATATTTTTTCAACCTTATCTCTTTTTCCATCTTCATCTTCATAACTTCTAGGAAACTGATTTGAATCATCACTAGCACATTTATTTGGCAATGGAGGTCCACAAAGATATCGGTTTCCGGCATAAATAGATGAATCATAAGTTGAGAACTGATTTCCCTTAGGAATTGGTCCTGAAAAATTATTGTGTGACAAGTTTAAATGGCTCAAAGCAGTTAAAGTGACCATGCTGGTTGGAATTGTGCCTGAAAATTGGTTATTAGACACATCAAAAGATTCTAATGATTTCATATTCTCTATCATCTCAGAAATCTCTCCTTTTAAATGATTGTTTGACAGATTCAAACCATGTAATCCGTCGAGCCGGGTTATTCCGATCGGAATGGATCCAACCAAATTATTTTCTGATAAGTCCATGTTCACTACAAGAATCAAGATTTTGACATAGTCAAGTTCTGTTCCTTTCATGACTTGTTTGACATCTTGTGTATACCATTTTCTTGAAAACTGATCAGAATCATTATATCTATGTGGAATTGGAGCAAATTCAACCTTTTTTTTGTCTAATGATTTATTAAGAGTCATACCTGTAAGATTTCCAATGCACCAAGGTATTGAACCTTCTAACTTATTTCGCGAAAGGTCCAAAACTTTGAGTGATTTTAGTTGGCAAAGTTGTGAAGGAATGCTACCATTCAACATGTTTTGGTGCAGTCTGAGAATATGCAGTGAAGGAAAAGTGTTTATTGTCCATGATGGTATGTTCCTAGAAAATTTATTCTCACCAAGATCCAAAATCACTAATTGCTTCAAGCTTCTCAAAGATGATAATGGAAGCTCCCCTTGAAGATTGTTGTTGTTCAAATGCAGCCATAACAATGAGGAAAGATTCCCAAATGAGGTTGGAAACACACCTGATAGTTTATTGGATGACAGATTTATTTCTTCCCATTTATTATTATCCTTCCAACAATTTGGAATTTCACCAGATAAATTGTTCTTTGAAAGGTCAAGGTTGGAGAGTTCAATTTGGCACAAAGAGATTGGTATTGAACCATTTATGTTGTTATTTCCAAGTAACAAGGTGTACAAATTTGGCATTTTGTGACCAAAGTTTTTTGGAATTGAACCACTGATTTGGTTGTTAGAGATCTCCAAATACCACAGTTTGGACATAGCAAAAGACCAAAGTTTTCCATTCAACTTGTTTGAAGAAAGAATCAGTGCAGTTAAATTAATAAGTTTGTTTAGACTTTGAGGAATTGGACCACTTAAAAGATTGTTTGAAAGATCAAGATATTCTAGACTTACAAGTGCACCTAGACTTTGAGGAATGAAGCCATGAAATTTATTTGAAGTGAGATACAAATCAGTTAATTTGACAAGTTGACAGAGATTTTCAGGAATGAGACCATTGAAAGAATTATTTGAAAAATCAAGAACTTCAAGATTTACAAGGTTCCCTAGACTCTGAGGGATTGGACCAAAGAAATAATTATTTGAAAAATCAAGGTGTTTTAGACTTACAAGTTTCCCTAAACTTTGGGGAATAAGACCATCAAAAGAATTATTTGAAAGATCAAGAATTTGTAAATTTACAAGTTTTCCTATACTTTGAGGAATAAAACCAAAGAATTTGTTAGAAGAAAGATCTAACCCAGTTAAATTGACAAGTTTTCCAATATCATTAGGAAGAATCCCATCCAACTTATTGTGAGATAGATGCAATTGCTCCAACTTTGATAATTTTCCTAAAGAAATGGGAATGGATCCATGGAAAAAATTTGATCTAAGATCAACATATTGTAAACTTTCAAGTTGTCCCAACCAAGTTGACAAGAGATCAGTAATCTCATTATAGCTCAAATTCAGATCCTCTAATTCATATTTATTGCATCCAGATAATTCATTTCTTCCAAATAATTCTCCTTGAATCTTGTTTCTTGATAAATTTATACTCTTTAGATGACACATGTTTGTCAGAATTGAAGAAAGAGAACATTTGATCAAAGTAAGTTGGTTTGATGAAAGGTCAACGTGGAGAAGTTTTTTTAACTCAACAAACCATGATGGAATTGAAGTGAAACCATTATGAGAAAGAAACAAGGATTCAATGGAAGTCATGTTTCTAAAAGCATTTGGAATAGAACCATTAAGATCATTCAAAGAAAGATCAAGAAAGACAAGTTTCTTGAAGTCACAAAACCAAGTTGGAATTGAAGTGAAACTGTTTCCAAAAAGATCGAGGGATTCAATGGAAGTCAAGTTCCTAAATGCACTAAGAAATGGGCTTTTAAGCCCATTTGATGAAAGATCAATGTCAACAAGAGATGTCATGTTCTTGAAAGCATTGTGAAGAATGTGAGAATTGCTAAGCCCACAACCTCCCAAGTTAATACTTGACAAGGAAGGTAACGTGTTAAGTACCTGAAAGAAATTAAAACAACATCATTAGATGTGTTTTATTGATTTATGAGAAAATGATCATATATTTCTTTTAAATGGGATCAGAGATTAACACTCTATTTTTATTTGTTAACTTCTTTTAACATTTTAACTATGTTTAATTTTATTTGTCAACTTAAAAAATCAATGAATAATTAATGCTATTTTTCATTTTTACCCATACAAATAATACATGCTTTTGCTAAGCACTTATGTGCTGACAATAAACAAAAGATATAATAAAAAATTATGCAATAAATATTCATAGAAACTATAACATTAAAAAAACACGGAGAGAGCAATACTTAACGAGGAAAATAGCGTGTTAAGTACCTGAAACAAGTTGCGCGTGTTGGTGAGGAGAACGCCACTCATGTCAAGGTGTTCTAGTGACTCAAGTTTAGAGATCCAGTTGATGTCATTAGATTCTAAATCATCAAAGTCATTTGCACTAAGATCAAGAAAATGCAAATTCTTGAGATTACTGAGAGTATTAGGAATTTTCCCACCAAAATTAGCATCAGAGAGAGAAAGATGAGTGAGGTGTCTCATAGAACCAAAGAACATTGGTATTGAACTCAAATTGAAATCATTTCCACTCAAATCCAAATAAGTCAACTGTTCCAATTGCAACAAACTTGGATTAACATTTTGAGCAAGTAACTTTTTCTCAACATAGGAACACTCTTCATCCCAATTAAAATATTCCCAAGTACTAAAATAGATCATACAAGGAACATTATGGATATCAAGTTTAAGAACATGTCCTGTAAGATTATCACAAGCTATGCCTTCCCATTGGCAACAATCAAAACCATTATTCCATGAGGAAAGTTTATTTGATGGATCGGTGAGGGATGCTTTGAATTTTAAAAGAGCTTTCCTCTCTTTTTCTATGCAGGTATAGTTTGAATTTGCACACAAACATATTTGTGCAATTTCAAAAAACAGTACAAGAACTGCTAATATGGTACTTAGGTGTCTTCTCATGTTTGGTAAAACACAAAGGTGTTCTTTTTCTTGTGCTTTTGGCTTTGGATGATGGCTTTCACTTCACTCATGCAACTTATTTATAATGCTAATTAATTAAGCACATTGTGTTCGAGTCAACTTTTAGAAAATACTTCAAAAGAGGTTAGCCCATTAACATAATTTTGCCCAAAATTCAAAGGTCGAGTCAACTTTTAGAAACTTTCTATGCCCCAAGGACTACGGTGATGCTACTATTGGTCACCATAGAATTTTATGATATATATTTTTTTTTATTCCATCAAGAATCTTCCGGACCAAATTAAAAGAAGTTTCAATTGTTTTCATTCATTATTTTTCCAGGAAATTAAACAACCCAAAATAAGAAATGAAGGACAAAGAAGTGGAAGAGTTGACGTCAAGTTCTTCTTCCACTTGATGAAATGCTACTAGCCTACTAGTAACTATTCATAGTCAAGAATATTGGTAAGATAACATACTCATCCCAAAGTCAACAATGGGTTCATAGTGAATTTATTCATTTGTGTGGGATTCAAACAGTTGTGTCCTATGTCCAAAAATAAAACGAATAATTAATCGTTTTAGTCTCTTATTTTGTAGTTACCGTGCATTTTAGTTTCTAATTTGTATTCAGTAGGTTACTTTGGTCTCTGACATTAAGTGACATTGACGAAGGTTGTTTAAGTAAACTCATGTGTCAAATAACGTGTCATATAGACACTTAACGTGTCAAATGAAAGTGATTTAATCATAAGTAATTTCACTTTTCCCTTGTTTTTGTTAGCTTAAAATTTGAACATGTTAGTTACAGTTATATAATTCAGGTAATGAACATGATATGCATATGTGACACGTTAAGTGTCTATATGACACGTTATTTGACACATGAGTTAACTTAAACAACCAAACGGTATCATTTTACTTAATCTCCAAAGTTAAGCAGTGTTTTGTGGTCTAAAATTAGGTTATGTTGTATGTGATTTTGAGGTACTAATTACTACATCCATCTCATATTAAGTGTCGTTTTAGAGAAAAAAATTTATCTCACTATATTTGTCACTTTATAGTTTTAATGAAACATTAATTATGTTTTACCAAATATACCCTTGAGTAGTTAAATTTTAAATAAATGTTTTGAGAGACGTAACCCACTGATTAAAAAGAATGATAAGGAGTATAATAAGAAGTTACAGAACTATTTGTATATATAAAAAAATAATGACATTTCTTAAACTGTGTGTAAACAACATTAAGCAACACTTAATATGGGACGAAGGGAGTAATTGAGTTACCTATTTTAAGATTGAGCAAAACGACGTTATTTTGTTGTTTATGTGCACTCTAAGTGTCAATTAACTTACACTATCACGTAGACATTTCGTTAGTGTTACTTAACATTAGAAACTAAAGTAGTCTATGTACAAAGTGCAAAACCATGGATTTATATATTAATTAGTCATTAATTTTATAAAATGACGTACTTAATATTTTTAAAATCTCAACGACTAAAATAATCCACTCATACAATCTCATAAACTCATTTAGGGTTTACTAGCCATGTGTCTTATACATTATGCTGGTATATAACATGGTTCATCAAGCTTAGCAGGAGCAAGATTAGGATTTTGCAAAATGGCACAAAAATCATCCCATTGGGCATTCAACTGTGCCCTTAAGAAGGCAACAACCAACCCTCCAACCGTCCTTCTCATCAAGTCCCTAGGACCTTTCCCATTCTTACAAATACATTTCGTACTCGCCTCATCATCCAAAACATCCATGTGACCATAATTCTTTGCTACAAAATGTGCACAAGGTGGTTTACACTCATCAAAAAATTCCTTATGATTCACACCATCAGGAGCACATGGTGGAAATGGAAGGAACCCAATAACTTTCATTGGGCCTAGCCCGGTTCCAATAACCTCAACGGGCATGTTCAGATTTAGGGACCGAGGTTTGCCCGTTAAAACATAAGGAAGCGTTCTCATGTTCTTAGATGTACCAGCCACGGGGTCTATGCCTATTAGGGCTGAAAAGCTCCGTTTGGTTTCGGGTGTTTGGGAAAGGCCCAGTGCCACGGCAAACGCCGTTTTGCCACCCTTACTGTGGCCTGACAGAACTAGTTTCTTCAATTTCGCTTCGACTTTATCGGGAAGCAGTGGTTGAAGTCCCTCGACTATCCAATCCACAACTTTTCCTGCATATTCAACTTCTTTTGGTCCACACATGGGCAAGCCATTGGAAAACTAACACCATAAAGACATAAGCTATGTTAGAGAATCCAAAAGAAAAAATTAGATTATTGTTATTTTCATATTTTTATGAAATTACATGTTAATTTTTTTAGTATATTTTGGATGAGGTAAAAAAATTAATGATATATATGATAACTAAGAATTTTGAATTTTTGTGAGAAAATCATTCGATAAGATGTTTTTACCGTGTGATAAAATTAATTAGTATGGAGTATTAAGTTGCACTAGTATGGTGTTAACAGATTTGTTATATTCATATTTATATTATATATAATTTAATACTAATAAATAAATGCAGGGAGTGTTGGGCTTTTATTTTGGAGGGTAGTGTGAACAAATAAATATATATAGTAGTTTAGTATCTTATATTTGAATTTGAGTTTAACTTATTAAAAAAAGAAAGTGATATTATCACTCTCAAATTTGATATTATCATTCTAAAATTATTAAAAAAAAGGCTAATGAATGAGTATTATAAGAGTGACAATATCATTATCTCTAAAAAAATTAACTTATAAAAAAATAATTATCAGGACACTTATATATTTTATAATGGTTATATAAAGTGAAGGAGTCAGACGGATAGCAAGTGTCATGGCTACCCCTATGATTTCAACATTTTTTTGTAATACTATAGTACTATACTCTCTTCCTTTCTTTTTCTTTTGATGTGTCTATATTTAAGGAAAAAAAATACATATTTTTAATTATTTGTCTATTTATATTTTTAATAAAGTATTAATTGTTCTTTTATTAACTATATCTTTAATTTTAGTTGAAGAAGTAATTAATGCTTTATTATCTAACAAATAAAACTAAGAGAATAAAAGATATTATATAAAATTTAAAAAATATTTTTATAAATATATTATAATTCTTAATATGCATAAAATACTATATTTTCTAGGCAGACAGATAAATAACAATAGAGTATTATATACTACTACACTAAACATGCACTATTTGAGTGTTCTGTGTGGCGTTGAAACCAGATATATCTTAATGTAGAGTCAAATGGAAGTGATTTAATTGTCAGTAATTTCATTTTTCCCTTGTTTTTGTTAGTTTAAAATTTGAACATATTAGTTACACTTATGTAATTCAGTTGATAAACATGATATATATATGTGGGTATCTTGAGTTTAAATCTCAGAGTTTGTAAACTTTCCTATCAACTAAATTTTTTTTTGAACATGCTAAATGTAGATAATCTTAAAGCTTTCAAAAGACACTTAAAAAAAACTCAAGATTAACTACAAAATATAACTTATTCATAGTTACATACCAGCTGAGGAGCAACAACTATGAATCCATGGGAAACAATGTGTGTTAGGAGCTTAGAGTAGTAGAAATTTCGGATGAAGAAGCCATGGCAGAACAATATTACTGCGTATTCACCCGGTGTTGTGGGCGTGAATATTAGCAACGGTTTTGGCGGTGGCGGTGACGGTGACGACGACGACGTGTTAACGTTAATTTGCTTCCATTTGATATCTCCTTCTTGGAAAACATTGGTAGTGGCCAATACTACTGATTGAGTACTCATCTCTCTCAATTAATTTCACTCTCTAGTCTCTAATAATATAATAATTCTAACACCAACTTATATTTATATACGTTCTAAGCATGATGTTCCTTTCGAGACCATTCATTTTTTATCTCTTTAGTGTAAAAATCAATTTACACTACTCTTAAATTACAACTGTTAATTAATTAAAAGAGATTCCTTAAACAATGTTCAACAACCCAAGACACAGAATTATTGAACACGCCAAAACAAATGACACACATGTGAATGAAACCATCATATATAGCATGTCCATATCGGAATTCACAAACCTATAATTCTGATTGAATATACCTTCAAATTTGTCCTAAGATGGAAGCTATAACGTGATTAGTTCATAAGATTTTAAAAGTTTTAAAATAGTCTTTAATTTTGTAAAATAATTAATATGTATTTTAGTTTTTTTACCTACTAAATGATATTAAAAAACTAAATAGAAAATAATTAAAATGAATGATTTTTTTTTGCAAAGTCAGAGACTCATTTGAGATTTTTATAATGTCAAGGACTAATCTGCATGACACCTACAATCTCAGGGACCAATTTAAGAGTTTACTCAAATTCCGATAAGCAAAAGATTTTTATAATAATAATAATAATTATTCATATTTTTAAATTATATATATGTAGAGTTCTTTTACACACATATGTTCGTAATTTTGACCTCTAATTTATTTTTAAAAAAAACTGGTGAAAGTTTTATTTGTAATTATTAAATTAATAAAAAAAATAAATAAAAATAAATAAAAAATATAAACATAAATTGAAAATGCATGGTAGACACTTTTAAGTTACAATTTTCTGGAAAAATTAAAGATGCTGTTATTTAAAATCATATCTAAAATCCCTTTCCCTTTTTTAAATTATACTTGAAAACTAATTTTTTTTCACACCAATGATGTCTTTGGCTAATAATAAAAACCTAATTTTTTTGAGACGAAGATATCGTTAAAGTGATTAATTCACCAAAGATATCTTATGAAACAAATTTTTTTAACTAAGAAGTATTTTTTTGCAGACAAACGGAGACTAATCCCTTTTGAGGTGTATATCGAAATAGGTATAATTTCTCCTAACAAAGTCCATTTTATATGAATGGCCCGCATGTTTAAATGACTTAGTTATTTATCATCTATCCCAAATTTTGTTGGTTATAAGACGATAATTTTGAGAAAATAAAAACAGTTCTACAATAAAAATGCTCCCACATGAGTGTGAGAAAGTGGGTTGGTTTTAGCGTTTTCAACCTGATTTCAATTTCATAATCACATCCAAACAAAAAAAAATCATATTAAAATATATTTGACTGAAAATTAAAATTACATTTAAAAATAATTTTTTACATTAAAACACACTAAATATAAGCACAAATATTTTTAACTTATAAATCTTATAAATCTAATAACTTATAAATCTTATAAATTTAATAAATGCACGTTGACAAAAATTTAAAAACAAACTTTTAGAGAATGTCACATTTTTTGCTTTTCACGTGTAACCACTATATTATTATTGTATATATTTAAGTATTTAACAGACTCTCAGTTGTCGTTTTGTTGGCTTGATCGTACACCCCAGATATTTTAGGAAACAGATCCTCTGCAGCATGAGAGATCTAAGGATCATAATGTTTTTCCAATAAAAATAAATTATATAAAAAATTTTATTTTAAGAAAAAAATATTTGAATTATATATCATGATTGATCATGTGTAGTTAATTTTACTGACAGTTTATTGTACTCATTGGTTGGAGTTATTATTGCTCCATATTATTTCTGCTGTCACTTGTATCGAATTATTTTTATAATTTTGTATATTAATACTTGATTCTATTGATTACAAATTATGTTTTAAACTAAAAAAGAGTTACAAACTGACAATAAAGATAAATGTGTAACAATAACTCCACCCGTAATTATTTTTTAAACAAAAACTTATTTCATTAAAAAAATATTTTTAGATGTTTTTGTAATTTTAAAAAATAATAAAAATAGAATATTAAATAATTAAATAACTATTTATTTATGTTTTTGGTAAAATACTTTGAATTACTTTTTAGAATAATCAATTTTGATAGAAGAAAATAAATACTGAAAAAGAAGCTTATTAATAATATAATCAAACATAAATCCCTTTTGGTTATTTTCTTGATATAATTACTGAAAAATTGGATAAAGAGGTTAAGTTCGAATGGCTTTGGTATAGAGAATAGTCACCATCAATCATTTGATTTCTTCCATGGAAGTAAAATGGGACGTTGCTATACATACATTGATTGATGTGTAAAATGCAAAGTTGAAGTTCACGTGAGCTTCTGCCGTGAAACACGTGAAACTAACTTACAAAATCACAAAATTCAGCCAATTAATGAGATTGACATGGATGGTGTGTATTTAAGCTCTTAACTTTAAAGTTAGGAGTTTGAGTCTTATTTTATTAAATTTAATTTTTATTGGTGAGTAATATGTAAATTTTATTATAAATTCTTGTTAATTAATTTTTTTTTTATTTAAAAAAAATTGACAAAGTTAAAATAGGACTAAAAATGTACTATTCTATTCATTTTAGAGGAATTTAATCTTTAGTGGTAAGTAATAAGTGTCTTTGAGGTTTTTTTTTAAAAAAAAATGATATTCATTTTAAATTTTCAATGTATTATTAAATGATTGTTTTTCTATTTTATCATTATAAAATAATTAATATCAATTATAAATATGGTTTGATAATTAATGTGTTAATCACTAATAGGGTTATTTTAATAAAGTTGCTCTACTCAGAGACGGATCCAAAAATACTTGGTGATGAGGGGGGCAAATTTAATATTAAATAATTCTCAAAACTTGAAGGCGAAATATATGTTACACAACCGCTAGTCTATGCAACATTATTAAATTTTAGCGAACTATCTTGTATATAATAACTATTACGAAAGCCCCCTTGCCCTCCTCTAGGTCCGTCCCTGGCTTTACTCATTATGATATTTATTGCATTTATTAATTTCCGTAAAACAATATTAAACTAATGTCATTTTGAAACAGAGAGAGTAGTAAATAGTAGGTGTAAATACATTTTTATTCTCTGTACTTGACGCTCATTTAGATTTTAGTCTCTGTACTTTAAAAGTTATGGTTTTAGTCTCTACACTTTCATGTTGTTAAGGTTTTAGTTATTGACTTCAGTCACTAACTTCGTTACATCTAGCCTACGTGGCACACAAGTGGCAGTTAGTTTGACAATGTGGAGTGCTACATCAGCTACGTGGACGCGCACCAAAGCCTTTAATAAGAACCCTAAATTCCTAAATTTCCCCCCAAATTGAAAATCCTAAATTTCAAATTTCTTGACGTCCTTATCATGGCACAAAGGAGCTCTAATGCCAGTGGAAGCACAGTAAACCAAAGAAACATTAGATTCTGCGAATGTGGATAGGTGTTATGCGTTGATACACAATATTTTAGATGGGTTGATCCATCTTTGCCTAAACGTACAACCCAAATTTTGCTAAGACAACAAATTTTGATTGAGAAGATGAAGACTAAATTGAGATTGGACAAGATTATGTTAATAATCTCCTGGGTTATCATTTTGGTGTTATTAGTTCTATTGTTCATAGCTTGGAGGAACAACAATGGAGGATAGAGGATGTGTCAACTTTTAGAAGGTTAAAGATAACTTAGTATAGAGGCTTATTCCGATTTAATTTAAATGTGTAGGGACTAGAACTTAAGTGTTAGGTCGAGTATAGTGACTTAAACCTATCAAGTTTAAATGTGTAGGGATTAAATCTAACGTGTTAGGTCTAGTGTAAAGACCAATATTTATATCGTGTAATGAATCTGTGTTTTAAATCTATGTCCACTACGATGTCTATTGCGATATAATCAATGTCCAAAATTCCTCTAGTTTGATTGTCTATTGTAATATAATCAATATCCATTATGTAGGAACTTATTTTGAATGTTTTGTAATAAAATATATTTTGAATTGAAAATATCTTCTTTGAACACTTTATTTTTTGTGATGAAAAATGCAACGCAAAACATCTCCACATTCACGGAATCTGATGTTATATATATATATATATATATATATATATATATATATATATATATATATATATGAGTTAGGTTCAAATGACACCAAGGTGTCAAAGTTTTTAAATGAACGCATAACTTTTTATAAAAAATGAATTTCACCGATCTAACCAATCAATTGAAAGTTTATATAATGTAAATCAACTATGCAAAAATTCGTACAATTTGAAAACTATTTGAAATGTTATCGGAGTGTTTTGTTTGAACGTCTAATACATTATTTAAAATAGAAGTAAATTTCATTTGTTAGATTACATACTTAAAAATTTTCAAATGGTATGAATTTTCGCATAGTTGATCTACGTCATACAAACTTTCAATTGATTGGTTGGATCGGCAAAATTCGTTTTTTATAAAAAGTTATGCGCGGTGTCATTTAAGAACTTTGACACCTTAGTGTCATTTGAATCTAACTATATATATATTGTGCTTCCATTGTCATTAGAGCTCCTTTGTGCCTTGATAAAGACTTCAACAAATTGAGGATTTAGGGTTTTCGAATGTTTTCAATTTGGGAGAAAATTTAAGAATTTAGGGTTCTTATTAAGGGTTTTGGTGCTCGTTCACGTAAGTAGCTGATATGACACTCAACGCTATCAAACTAACTACCACATGTGTGCCATGCAGGCTAGTTGTAATGGGGTTAGTGATGGAACTAATATCAAAGACTAAAATCTTAATGGCATAAAAGTATAGAAACTAAAACCATAACTCTTAAAGTAAATGGACTAAAACTAAAATGAACGGAAAAAATGTATTTAAACCTAAATAGATTATATATTTTGAGTAAACTCAACTGAAATACATGGGTTCTATGAATTTACCTCACTATAGTAAATATCTTTTAATTAAAATACAAAATAAAACACTAAATAATTATTTCTAGCCATTTTCTTGCAACCACACTCACACGTTTGGAATTAGAGTATTCTAAACATCTTAATAACAACCACATTTTACTTTGGGCCTATTCTAATTAAGTTTATAATTCCTAACATTAAGTGTGAACTAGCTTAATTTAATTTGCAAGTCAACTGCAAATATCTAAAGATATAATATGCTCCTCAAATGATGTAATTAAGGAAGGGTAAGTTGCACCCACAACTTTTGAAGTTCGGCTAAATTGCACTCTACCTCATTTTTGAGGTAAAATTGCACTTCACCCCATTTTATTAACTATGGTTAGTTTCATTTGTTTTTTTCCTTTTTTTTGTTTTTTTGCAATGTTTAATTGATTATTTTCTACATTAAAATGGTTACTTTTTAGGTTTGAATAAATTTTTAGTCCCAACAATTTTTGTTTTTCATTTTAATCCAACTTAACTTAAAAGTATTATTTTTAGTTCTTAATAATGTTAAATTTTATGACATTTTTTAGGGGATCAAAAGAAAATTAAATAATAGGATTAACGATAAAAAATTTAAAATTTTTATGGAAAAGTAATATTAAAAAATTCAAGGGACTAAAAATAAATTTTTTGAATTAATTTAGTTCTTAATTATTTTTTTGGTACATTAAAATGGATAGTTTTTAAGTTTAAACAAACTTTTAGTCCCAACAATTTTTATTTTTCCTTTTAATTTAACTTAATTCAAAACTTTTATTTTTAGTCTCTAATAATTTTAAATTTTTGCATCACATTTTTTTAGGGATCAAAAGAAAAATAAATCAAATAACAGGATTAAAGTAAGAAAAAAAGGGACCAAATATAAAAATTAATAATTACAAGGACTAAAAAATTATATATTTATCATGAAACGAAATTTTATATGGATTAAAAAAAATGTTTAGAATTAATCAAATGGTGGTTCGTCCTATAATTTTCTTTTTTAATTTTTGACAAAATTAATTCAAAAATTTTATTTTTAGTTCCTTGAATTTTTTAATTTTAGTTTTCAATAAAAAATTTAAATTTTTTATCTTTAATTCTATTATTTAATTTTCTTTTGATCCCCTAAAAAATTTTATGAAAAAATTTAACATTATTAAGAACTAAAAATAAAATTTTTGAATTAAGTTGGATTAAAATGAAAAACAAAAATTGTTGGAATTAAAAAACTTATTCAAAGCTAAAAACTAACCATTTTAATGTAGAAAATAATCAATTAATCATTGTAAAAAAAATAACTAAAGTTAATAAAATGGGGTCGAGTGCAATTTTACTATAAGAATATGGTGGAGTGTAATTTAACCAAATTTCAAGAGAGGTCAGTACAATTTACCCTTAAGGAAGCTAAGGTGTAAAATGCGATAAACATGAAAAATTGTAAAAAAAAAAAAAGAAAAAAAAGAAGACAAATAGTGTGAAGGAAAACAAATAGAGTGAATGTTCCTCAATGTGCTTCAGGTTTCTATCCAGTATCCATTATCCAGTCAACAAATTCTCCCAAAAAAAAAAAAGTATCCACTTCACAAATTATTCCGTATTACCGTTATATATATAAAAATAATAATACTAAATAATTTTCCGAAGGATATATTTATTTAAGGAATAAGTTTGAAACACTTACCCTAATAACTTTATGACAAATGTTATTTAGTATTTTTACGATATTTTTTAAGGAATTAAATATAATAATAAAAAGTTATTGATAAACGTAATTTTTTGTATTTTTAGAAAATGAAATAATATATATTTATAATTATTTTTTTAATTCTACTAATTTTAATAAAAGTCCTAAAGACATTATTTAGGCAGATCTAGCTTTTAAATATGAATAATGAATTTTGTATTTTGTTAATTTAACCGTATTATTTATATATATGATCAAGATGGTATAGCTGAGGGATCACATCTACAAACAAGGATGGAATTGAACACGTTAAAAATGGACCATAATTTTTTATTTTTTTTTGGTGCTATAGAAGAAAAAAGGACAATATGCTTAATGGCATTTCATACATAATTAAAATGAAACGAATAAGACTGGTTATAATTATTGGCATGGAATGTACATTGATCCTCCAATAATTTTATTTTTTTTTGACTTTTTGGTCGCAATCCATACAATTAATCACTTAGGTCTTTGTTTAAGTGGACCCGCATCTATTTTTAGAATATTTATTGTCGGAAGCTGTCATCATCATCTTTTATGTTGTATGGATTATATACAGATGTTTGAAATTCTTATTCTTTGATTTATATATATATATATATATAAACTTATGTTGATTAACTTTTTAAAGTATTTTTTAATCATTTATCAAAAAAAAAAATACTTTTTATTATCATTTTCAAAATTTAAATAGTAGGGTTTGAAATGAACTGAACCAACTCGAAGAAAGTTCGATATTCAATTCGTAAATTAACTCGATGAATTTGGTTCATAAACTAAATAAGCTGAACTTAAGCTAAAAATTAAGTTTATTAACTAAATTAGTTGAATTTGAGCCAATCATAATTCACCTCGTTTGGTTCATGAATTATAAATAAATTAAATAATAAATACATATTTAATAAACTTATATCTATTGCTTTAAAATTTAACTTTATAAATTTGTTGTTTTAGTGACCATTTATAAAGATAATTTATTTTAGTTATTTTTAATTTTATTTTATACTTTTATTTTATGATAAAAATGAAGTAAATAATAATTTTAGAAAGTCAAAATTTCAGCTTGTGAGCCGAATCAAACCGTTCGTGAAACTTTTGACGAGCCGAACATGAGCTGAAAAATTAGTTCATAAAAAAACTTGATTCAAGTTCGACTCGAGTAAATTCTTATTGAGCCGAGCTCAAACAAGTTCGTCTTGACTAATTTTCAGTCCTATTAAGTAGTTACTTTTAAAAATTACTTTAAAAGTATTTTTTTTTATTTTTAGAAATTAAATTTAGAAAGCGTTTTCTTACCATCTTTTAGAAAAGTGCATTTGAAAATTAATTTTTAGAAATGAGATGAAAAGTGTGATGTCAAGAGTTTTGAAAGTTAATAAACCATCCAAAAATTAGATTCCAAGCAAGTAGTAATTTTGAATTAAAAAACATGAGAATATGGTGCATCAAGTAATTGGTGTGGTGCCAAAAGTCACGTAGAGTGTGGTGAGTGGTGACATACATGTGTTCATGGGCTCATGGAGAGGCTGCTGTATATAAGTTTAGATGTTCAGTGATCTGGTTTAAGCTTTCAGTGTGGAATTGTTTTTTTTTTTTCTCTCATAGATAAGTGTAACAACTACAAATTAAATCTAAATATCTATATATACATGTTTTTATGTACTCACCAACTAAAATATATGACTGAAACTGTAAAATTAATTTTAATTTAGATGAAATAATTTTAAATTTATGTCAGATTTATATTAAAATTCCGAAACACTATGAGTAGAATTGAATTTTAAGAGCAACATAATTTTTAACCAAACAGATATTAAGTTTAGAAGAAAAATACTGATGATGCCTCTGGGACAAGGCTTGTTATCATGTTGGTCTATGAGATAAACTAATTATTTTTTTAAAAAATATAATAATTACAGACAATTATATGTTCACAAATATATATTATAATAATTGTGGGGACACAATTTCCCCTTTTCTTCTAAGTGGATTTGTGCTTCTTATTTTCATTGAATTATTTCACTTTAATTTATTTTTTGGAAGAATGAAAGTTATATCGATAATATTGTGGCGTGAGTTGTCTTAAGATGAGCTCACAATCATAAAATGATATTAAATCTTTAAATGCGTTGTGAATTGAATGCTCAAAAAATTGTTTAGCTACCAACAATGACTCTGATGATTAAGTTAGTATATGACCTAGCAGGAGGTTATAGTTGAGAATGAATACTCGTTAGGTTTAGGATTTCATGTTATAGTGGATTTAGGCCCAAGATGACCTTTTCTAATATTGAGGCTTCCATGTGACTCAACTGTTAAGTCATGATGATAATTTATATTGAGATAGCAGCATAGATAATTCAAGATAAAACTTGACTTAACGGATTGAATTCTACACATGCTCAAAAAACCTCCATTAGAAATGGTGGCAACAAAAATAAACAAGAAGAAGGGAAAGACTAATGTAGAATTTTGAGGGCATAGATACTTTACACTTTTAGAGTAGGTAGCGGGAGTGCAAAGGTGTCCTCAAGTTAACCCTAAGTCATTCCTTACTTTAGTTTTGAGCATAGAATCTCTTCTTTTTGCATGAAAAATATAAATATGACTGAATACAATGTTGTTAACACAAACAACACAAAATATCATCAGTCAAGAATTAAGGAACTATGCCTCACAATAATACATCATCTGATTCTGACAATGAGATTATCACAACACGCCCAAAGTTCTTTGAACATGAAAAGCCATTACATGATATTCTTGGAGGAGGAAAAGGTACCATTGTTTTCAATTTCCTAGTTTAATTTGTTAGTCATGTAATGTGGTTCTGTTTATATAAACACTAGATTAATTCATTGGCATACTCTTGCCAATACTATTAACCATTTTCCTCAATTCTTTCTTGGCTTTAACTTTCATCAAGTTTTTTAACTTTTGAGAATCCATAACTAACTGATGAATGAATTGTTGAAATTTTCTTGCAGTGGCAGATACATTGTTGTGGAGGGACAGAAATGTAACAGCTGGGCTTTTGGTTGGGATGACAGTGATATGGTTTCTATTTGAAATTGTTGAGTACAATGTTGTGACTCTCCTTTGTCACATTGCCATCACCACTATGCTTTTACTATTTATTTGGTCCACAGTTGCAGATATATTCAAATGGTAACATATCCTCTAATTAGAATTGAAGTTTTATTTCGATAGTATGTGTTAACTCAGGAACTACCCACGTAATATAGACCAATGTTAAAGGTTAACGCTTGTTACTAAAGTGATGAAAATCCAAATATTAATTGGAGAACATCACCAACCACGCATATAACTTAATTAAGTTCTGATAATTTCTGTCTATATCCTTAATTAATAAGTACATGATTTATGTTCTCTATTACTCTTTAGTCTGATAAATGTGTTTCAGGAATGGTCCTCAAATCCCAGAAAATATTTTAGAGGATTCTTTCTTCCAAAATCTTGCTTCAATCCTCCACAGAAGATTCAACCAGTTATTACCAATGCTTCTTTACATTTCATCAGGACTAGATCTCCCAGCCTTTCTTCTGGTATATATATAACCAATTAATTATCATTTTCCTTCATTAAACTTCAGTTCTTAACTAATAAATTTTCATGTGCCTAAGACCTCAATTCACAAAACATTTTCAGATCATTGTTTCACTCTATATATTGTCAGTGATTGGAAACTACATTAGCTTTGTCAATCTGCTATATATTGGTAAGCACTTCTTTCAGTTTTTCTCTTTTTTCTTTTTTTTCCCTTTTTTGTCTATGATTTTTTGGTACTGAAGAATAAGTGTACTAAGCTCTGTTCTTTCCTGTTGGTGTTTCATTCATGACAAGGTTTTCTCTGCATTCTAACGCTGCCGATTGTGTACGAACGGTACGAGGAAGAAATTAACAATGTGGCCAGCGATATCATTCGAGTACTCAGGAAAAATATCAGGAGGTTTAACAGGAAATTTCTCAACAAAATTCCCAGAGGACCAGTGAAGGAAAAGAAAATCAGATGAACTATACTATTTTGAAACTTACATGTATATGTATGTTGTTGCTAACATACATAAACTGTTGATATGGCAAATATATGGTGACAGATAGCACCAAAATACAAGAGCAAAAGAAATATATAAGTTGATGAACATATTATTTTCTTTCCAAGAAAACAAATACCAATGTAATAACTTTGTTTTTCATATATGTCCAAGTGTGACTCCAAGGTATTAACATGGATTCTGTGTGTGAGGAATAACTTAAAATTGTATGTATTAGCAATTTAAGTCTCTGACTTAATCGAAATTATATTTTAGTCCTTGATTTTGTTAAATATCATTTGTATTAGTTTAATTTAGGTTAAGATAACCAATTTTCTTATAAAATCAATTACTATATTCGATTTTACATAATCAAACACTAATGTAAAATTTTTAGAATTTCGGAGTCTAAATTGTCCTATGCCTATGCTGAACAAAAATAGTGATTTATGGAGTAAAAAGTTCTTACCTAAATCCGCTTGTTAGTTTTTTCCAACAATAATGATTTTTGGCCAATTTATTTTGGCAACTTTTGGTCAATCCCAATAAAATAATAATATTTAGTTTTTCAATAAAACAATAGAAAACAAAAATCTACCAAATATTATTATTTTATTGGAGTTTGACCAAAAATTGATCAAAACAAGTTGGTCAATAAAATAATTTGGCTTACCTCATTAACCTTCCTTCCTTAGCACCTCCTTAACCTTACAAAACTGCCATATTTTTTCAATTTTTTAACTTAACTATGGTTGATAAACTATCGGTAATGTGTTATTTCGCCTCGGTTAAATGATAACCGCCGGAAAATTACAAGATATTACTCACGGTTTGAACAATAACCGCAAGCACTCTAAATTTAGGCATGAATGATAAATTGTCGGTAATGTGTCATTTCATCGCGGTTTCTTCATAACCGCGAGTATTATTTTTAAAAAAAGTTAAAGCGAATGATATATATAAAGGAGAAATTTTAAAAAAAAATTGAAAAACATAACCATTTTGTAAAGATAAAAAAGTGCTAAGGATAAGCCGGATCGGTGAAACTCTGAAAGAAACATTACACTTCTAACTCTTGAGGCTCAACATTTTGAATCTCTCAAAAATCATTTATGTTAAATTATATTTAAATTTGAGAGAGGTTGGGGCCTAAGTACAAAACCAATGAACTTAAATGATTGCATCAAACTCATATTAGATTATCCAATTTACAATATGCTCCGATCAAGACATAATGTTTGGATGTGTTTCTCCCAAGTACATTTTAAGAGTAGTATTTTGTTAAAGAGTTCTGATTTTTTTATACCTAATTTTTTTACATCTAGTTTATACCATTAATATTTTAATGATTTTTTTATTTTCTCCAACTCTGTTTTTCTTTTTTTTTTAAAAAAAATTTAAACTGAGATATTATTCCAGATTTTAGAGTATTAAAAAAACATTTTTCTTTGTAGAACAAGTTTCTTTATTCTAGATATTTCAAAAACTATGTGCAAGTCTTATATGAAAAAAGACAAGAGGAGAAAGCTTATTAAAGATTTTGTTTAGCAATATTAGATTATAACTTAAATTTTATAACTTAGTTTATAGTTTATGATTAGTTTATTATTGATGACGTTAGGGTGTGTGATAAAATTAATTTATAATTAACTTGTTAAATAATAATTAAAAGGAGCAAGTAATCATTACATATAGTAAATGTCTTCATAGAGTTAAAGTGTATTAAATAATTTGAGGGTAAAATAAAAATAAATTAGGGGCTGGGCTATTATCAATTTTTTTTGGTATTATCATTACCATTCTTTTTTTTATCTATTATCAATTATTTGATTATTTTATTAAAAAATATATATTAATACTTAAATTCTATTAGTTGAGAAAAATATTTAAAATTAAAAATAATTTAAATAAACAATGACAATAGACAAAAATGAGCTTTTCTTAAGTTGTAAGCCATTTCAAATTAGTTTGCATTGAAAACTTTTTTGTTCTCTTTTGTATTATAATTAAGAAAAAAAATAAAACTGAATTAAAATGTCTAAACTCTCAAATTTTATTAATTGCCTGTTATTCACAAAAATAAGATAAATTTACAGATGAGCTAAAGTTCAACTCTAGTTCTTTATTATTCATTGTCTGCTTAGCAATTTTATTATTTTTTAACTCATAAGCAATTTTTCTTTTTTTTACTAAAAAATAGAAGAAATAAAAGTAGAAATTAAAAATTCTAACTTATTTTGAAACTAATTTTTCTTCAATAAAAAAACTACTTTTTATTTTGAGTTTTTATAAAAAGTGTTTGAAGCAGTTTGTACTAATAAAAAAGAGAGAAGCTAAAAAAACTAGGCCAAACATCCTAGTCTTTAGAATTGTCACTTTTGTGTACTTTATAATTTCTCACTCTAACAAAGTTTCAAGTTAGTTTTTGATATTAGGATACTTTATTATTCAATTATATCTTTAATATCTTGAACTTATGAACTTAGGGACTAAATTACAACATTTTGAAAAACACAATAACTAAATTTAAATTATTAGTCAAAACAAAAAGATATATTTAAATGATTCTTTAAACTGAATAGATGTAACCTAAAATAATTTATAAAATAAAGACAAACATTAACAAGTGTCTTAATTAGACTTTTAAGGAGTCAACTGAAAAAAATTGTTAGAAAATATAATTTTATTGTATTTTGAGAGACAGGATAATGCTTATTATTTTATTAATATTAATAGAATTTTTTAACATGTGTAATATTGTTAAGTTAAAAAATCAAAAGTAAAAATTAAATTTGATTGTATTTAATATTCCATCCATTTCAAAATATTAGTCACTTAAGTTAAATATTAATTTAGTCTATTTACTCTTTATTTGTATAATCCAAGATAAATTAATTATTTTTCTTAATCTTTATACTTTTTTTTAAAATAACTAATATTTTAAAATAGAGAAAGTATATAACAAGTGTCTAACAAAATTCTAAAATAATTAACAAGTGCCTCACAAAATTCTTATTAGTAATAGAAAAATCTTATTAATATTAACAAGTGCCTAATAAATTAAAAAAATCTTATTAGTAATAGAAAAATCCTATTAATATTAACAAGTGCCTAACAAAATTATAAAATAAAAGATGTATAATTCTTATCACCAAAATACATAAAGCTTCGAGGAGCCAAAGCCCTAAATCCTTTGTTCTTTGCGCTTCACGCAGACATCGCTAATTCACTGTGAGACTTGGAACACTGCAGATTCATTAAGCAACGATACGATGTCTTTGTCAATTTTAAGGTATGGTTATGCTGTTTCTCTCTGTGTTTCCATTTCCATTCCGAAATTGTTGTCTCCTTCTCTTCCTTGGTACCCTGCAAGTGAAAGGCGCTTCTGTCATTCTCAGAGCCACTCACCATTCTTTAACAATGCTGATGATGCGGTTGTTTCATTCATCCGCATGCTTCATATGCGTGTTACCCCACCCACTATCCAATTTAACAAGATTCTAACTTCTCTTGTTAAGATGAAGCATTACCCCACTGTCATTTCCCTTTCTAAGCAAATGCAACTCAGTGGAATTGAGCCAAGTATCTTTACTATGAATATCTTGATGAATTGTTTTTGCCATTTAGGTCGTATGACTTTCGCTTTCTCTGTTTTGGGCAAGATTCTCAAGATGGGTTATCAGCCAAATGTCATAACACTCACAACGCTCATGAAAGGCCTCTGCCTTAACGGTGAGGTCAAGAAAGCACTTCACTTTCATGAGGAGGTGGTAGCTCTTGGATTTCGGTTGAACCAAGTTAGTTATGGAACCTTGATCAACGGGCTATGCAAAACAGGAGAAACAAGAGCCGCCATGCAATTGCTAAGACACATGGAAGCCCATTTGTTTAAGCCCAATGTGGTAACATACAGCACAATTATTGATGGCCTGTGCAAAGATAAACTCATAACTAGTGCCTATGACTTGTATTTGGAAATGGTTAGGAAGGGAATTTCTCCTAATATCGTCACCTACACTACTTTAATTTATGGCTTCTGCATTCTGGATCAATGGAAAGAAGCCATTGGTTTGTTAAGTGAAATGGTATTGAAAAACATCAAACCAGATGCTTATATCTTTACCATATTTGTTGGTGCTTTATGCAAAGATGGAAAGGTCAAAGAGGCTAAAAATGTGTTAGCTGTGATGATGAAAGAAGGCTTGAAACCAAATGTTGTGACTTATAGTAGTCTAATGGATGGGTATTGCTTAGTCAGTGAAGTGAATAAGGCGAAACGTGTATTCAGCTGCATGGCCCAAATGGGAGCAACTCCTAATGTCTGCTGCTACAACACCATGATCAATGGATTTTGCAAGAATAAAATGGTAGATGAAGCCATAAATATCTTCAAAGAAATTAATTTCGAAAATATTATTCCTGATACGTTAACCTACAGCTCTCTTATTGACGGTTTGTGCAAGTCGGGTAGAATATCTCATGCTTGGGATCTTTTCGATGAGATGCACAATAGATGTCAACCAGCTAACGTAATCACCTACAGTTCCTTGTTAGATGGTTTATGCAAAAACCATTATCTCGACGATGCAATTGCACTATTCAAGAAAATGACAAAACGGGGAGTTCAACCAAATGTGTGTACATACATAATACTCATTGATGGACTATGTAAAGGAGGAAGACTTAAGGTTGCTCAAGAGGTCTTTGAGGCTCTTTTGATCAAAGGCTATGATCTAAACTGTCATACGTATACTGCCATGATCAATGGGCTTTGTAAGGAAGGCTTTTTAGATGAAGCATTGGCCTTGCATTCAAGAATGGAGAACAATGGTTGCATCCCTGATCTGATAACTTACGAAATAATTATCCGCGCACTCTTTGAGAAAGATGAGAATGATAAGGCAGAGAAATTTGTTCGTGAAATGATTGCTAGAGGCTTGTTGTATAAGTTAAACTAGGTGAGATTCTTTCTTGTTGTTATTAACAACTAATTTTCTCTTTGCAAACAAAAGTCAATAATTATTCATTTTTGTTGATTCTTATAATGTATTCTAAACCTATTTTCATTTTTTCTGACTCATGTTTTGTGAACTACATATGGTCTTTAATTTTGTTTTTTCGATTCCAATGTTTGTTAGTTCCCCTTGCATTTGGGTTTTGTAAGATAACTTCCATTTATTTAGACTAGTAATTCATTTTCTTCTCTTATTAGGACTAAGATATTTCCTCTATCAATCTATGTGTGTTAAGAACATAGCCCAACAAAATCTGTTGTAAAATTTGGCAATAGCCCCCTCAAATTTGCTTTTCTCTCCTATCTTAGGACAATTTCTGTGGGAGTTGCAGATAGGTTAATTAACGAATATCACAAGTTGGGTGTTTGTACATGTTTATAAATGCCAAGAGCTTGACATCGAAGAATTGATGGTTCAACTTTGCACACATTCAATATGTCAGATTGATGAATTATCAGTTGAGAGATAATAATAAATGATGCAATGCATTTCGCTGTGTACGTAACAATAGGCAGAGGACATGTTGACTCTGTCTAGGTGGAGATGAGAAGTTGCTCCGCTTCATTTTGTTTCCTATTTAATTCAAATTATGAAGACTCAAAGTGAACCGAAATTTTTTCATGCATTCTTATAGTTTTACACTATACAATTAATTGTAATAATAGCAGAAGACACCTGATTCAGAAGTGTGTGAGCAAATTACATAAGAATGTCTTTGAATGATTGAAAGGAAACCTTGAGAATATTGAAGATCGAATGTGTGAATTAGCATGAAAGAGATGCTAGTATATGTATATTTTCTCATACTTTTTGTCTTTATTAAATCGCCTATTCCTCTCTTTGCCCAAAAATTGTGAATCTCAATGACTTGTTTAAAAGAGAACTTTGGTATGGTTATTGTGGGACACTCAACTAACAAACGTTTGTCTGTTTTTGTTTTTCCTTTCTTGGATAATAAACAGAAATTCAGACCTGTGGACTTGATCTTGGGTCAAGCATTTGAAGGACTAGTGAACAAGAAGTTGAAGAAAATTGGATATTGGCTGGTTGCTAATAGTAATAATTAGAGTATGTTTCACTCTTCTTGTGAATAGTAACCTACAACTCGCTTATTGATGGTTTGTGCAAGATGGGGAGAATATCTCATGCTTGGGATCTTTTCGATGAGATGCACATCAGAGGTCAACTAGCTGATGTAATCAACATCACCTACATTTCCTTGTTAGATGGTTTATGCAAAAACCATTATCTTGATGATGCAATTCCAATACTCAAGAAAATTACAAAACATGTGTAGTCTTTAACACAATATTCCTTGATGGACTATTTAAAGGAGGAAAACTTAAAATTGCTCAAGAGGTTTTTGAAGCTCTTTTGATCAAAGGCTATGATCTAAGCAGTCAAATATATAATGTCATGATCAATGGGCTTTGTAAGGAGGGCTTCTTATATAAAGCATTGGCCTCGTATTCAAGAATGGAGAACAATTTGCATCCCTAATCCTATAATTTATAAAGTAATTATCCGCGTGCTCTTTGAGAAAGATGAGAAAGATAAGGTAGAAAAATTCCTCCTTGAAATGATTGCCTGAGGTTGTTGTATTTAAACTAAGTGAGATGCTTTCTTGTTATTAACGAATAATTAGCTCATTGCAAACTAAAGTTGATGATTATTCATTTTTCTTGATGTGTTCTATACCTACTTTCCTTTTGTTTGACTCAAGTTTTCTAATTTATATATGGTCTTCAATTTTGTTTCCAACATTTGGTAATTCACATTGCATTTGGGTTTTGGATGATAACTTCCATTTAGTTTAGTAATTTATTTTCTTTTCTTATTAGGATTAGGATATTTCTTCTGACAATTATGATAAGTGTTAAGGGTTGCGTTTAAAGTGGTCCCATTGAATTTGGGACCAACGTGCTTTTTGCAATATTGCAATATGAACTGCTCAATTCAATTTTTTTTTACAAGCGGAATTTCACTTAGATTCGAATTGAGGAGCTTTTACTTAAAGTTTTACTTCACTAGCTATTAGACCAACTTCCTGGGTGCATCCAGGCAATTCACTAAATTCAGTTAATATTAAACCTATATTATATTGCCCCATGAAGCAACCAAGGGACCACCGTATATCTGCTTGTGTTAACATGCTTAAAATTTTGCAGAAAATATTTTGCCAATTATGCAGAGTTCTGTTTTAAGACTTTTGGGGCAGAGTAAAGAATTGGATGACATTTAGTGAACCAATGGTTGTGGCTGGCTGGCTGCTCTTGTATATGATAATGATGGCTTTTTTGCCCCTGGAATGTGTTCAAAGAAATATGGGAATTGTTCTGCTTGAAATTCTGGCATTGTACAACAGGATTGGAATGCATTGTTTGCTTGTATGATAATGCATCATTTAAACATTGTTTCAAGTATTTTCTATATCTACCAATGACTCATCTTTATTTTATTTTATTTTATTGTTGAATATTGTAAATGCCAAGAATGGAGTGCTATTGGTCCCGGAGTGAGTTTTAGTTCTTATCGATTATTTAAAAAAGATTATAAGTACACAAATCATGCATTGACTTGTTTGCAAGTTGAGTAATTTTGCGGCAAATTTGTAAAGAGACTAAACTCGAACTCAAAACCTTACTTAAATCAAACATGTACCCTTTAACAAAAACCACTCCTTGGTGGCAATTTTGAACTTGTAAAATTGAAATAAACTCTAGAGCGCCCAACAAAAAACTTGGGCATATATTGTATTGATATAGAATTATTACACACGAGAAAAGAAACTCAAAATAGTTCTGTTGTTGCTTCCTGTTTTCTTGCTGTTGCTTCTCTTGGATTTCTTTTGACTTCCCACTCTTCCTTTCACATCACTATTTTTCTTATTCTCATAATTTACACTTTCTTGAGAATCCATAGTCAAACACAAAATATCAGAACTTTCTAACTCTGTCACTCCTGAAATCTGTTCATCTGTGGCTTCTTCCACTTCATCTAAGCAAATGCTTTGAAATTTCCTTTTCCTTGAAAGATTTTCACATCCCTCTTCATCAAAATTATCAGAAGTGCATAGATCAATATATTCCACGGTGCTTGCAATGGAAAGTTCTTCTTCAACTGTGTCCTGAACCAAATATATTTCCTCAGGTTTTATTCTTATCCTGAATGGGTTGTTATCAGGAACCTTCAGAGTGTCATTGGATAAAATAGCCATTTCCTCTGTTTCTTGCTTTTCCAATGGCATGATCAGTTTCTGAAGTGTTAGTGCTTCATCAGAATACTTATCTTTATCTGAGAGCCTTGTCACTGCATCAATTAAAAATATTTTAGGTTAAGCAATGTATTCACAAGAGTTAGTAAAAAACCAATCCAATTATGAGAACATAACCGTTAATTAACCTAGTCATAAAATTAGTGAAAAAGAAAATTTAATTTCTAAAAATAACAACTGTGGTTCAGATTAACTCAAAAGATCAATTCAGTCCCTTGAAATATTTAAAATATGTCAACTTTGTCCCTAAACATGACAGTAATTATTGACCTATATTTAAATAATTCAAAGACTAAATTAATTTACATTTGTTGATTTCAAATTTCAAATGCTAAATTAATTGACAGTGATAATTTCAGCAACTAAATTGACATTTTACTCATCATCAATGAGTCTAACACAATTAAGATGTGATAACAATGCATCTCCAATTTATATCACTTGCCTGTGCTACTTTCTCTGGTATAGCAGGATCCAAACACTGAAAAACTGTTGTTTTGTTTAATTGGGGCAGGAACTTGAGCTTTCAGGACTTGACCATTGTTTTGGAGATCAATGGGACGTAGAGAAAATCTATAACATTCAGATTCATCAAAAGCTTCCTTAGTTGATGGATTCAATTTTCCTTCAGCTATTCCTGTGACTATAGTTGGGGGAATTTCTCTAGTTGCATTTTGACTTGGTCAAGGAAAAAAAAAATAGACATGTCAAATAAGTATACAGATTAAAACTAATGTTAATCCTCTTCAGAGTGTTAAAAAGAAAACTATAAACAGTACGATGATATATATTCAGAATGGGCAAATTCCGGATGGACTAGTATATTGAGAATGATAAACGGTCTAATTGGTTTGTATTTTTATTTCTTGTTTTTATAAATAATTATAAAAATGCTACATTGTTTTTAGTTTGTTGCTTGTTTTATGAAATTTTGTTTCTGACATTTCCCATACAATTGTAAAAAATAGGAAAACAAATTGGTCGTTTTGTAATTATTTATCAAAACGTGCAAGTTAAATGAAAACCAAACCAGCTCAAAAGATTTCAGAAAATGGAGTAGAGAAAAATGACAATAAAAAATAATAGAGGATACGGTCCCAAGAAATCAAGTGTTCCATCTAGTGACTCTAGAAAATTTTGTGGAAGGGGCTTCATGTGCTTAAGCTCTTTAGAATTGGTATCATATCTGCACAAATAATCAAGAAGCAAACATAGTTATTGCTGAAAGAATATTAAATATAAATAGTCATCAAAAATAAGAAAAGGTTATAATATTTTCACATTCTAGCATGCTGAAATACTGCAACTGCCTCTTGGAAGGATTTGGCATAATCTTCTGGCATTTGGTCACCTTTCTCATACTTAAGAACAGACAGGATCTGTTAAAGAAGTAATATATTAGTCATAATGCAACTGAATATGAACCATCAATCAATTAGCATAATGAATAAAGGCTATATAAACAGATCAAAATTTAAGGAACAATGAATGCATTTTATCTGAGCAATCCAATTTAGAATTATTTTAGAAGATAATTTCTCTTCCATTTCTGTTCAAAGTCTCTTTAACAAGTAATCATAATTATACTAAAGGTATTTCAGCATACTAGAACATACTTACACGATCTAGGTTCCGATACTTGGAAACTAAGGCGTAAGCTCGAGCAATACCAATTCCAGGAACAGATGAAAGAAAATCACAGCCAGCTAAAACACACATACCTGCAGATGGAGAAAAAAGACATTTTTCAGTCTGTCATAAACTTCAAAGTATGAGATTCTTTTCTACAACACAAACAACAAAGATTTCTTTAGGAATTTGGCAAACTGTGCAGGTAATAATATTGTCCTAATTATCTCAGGTCAATCTTCACAAGGGAAATGGATTCCCAAGAGATGGAGAAGTACCCTCCATTAATGCATCCAACAGAACAAGGCATATATTCTCAGAAAAAGGTCTTATAGTGAATTTCCCCTGTTTTTTCCCATTGGAATTTGTCAACAAGTTTATAGTGGAAAAATTTTGCAGCACTCCAAGGGCATGTTTGATTGTGTTTTGTTTTTATAGATTTCCAAGACTGTATTATAAAATAGTTTTCAAAAAATGTTTTCTAAAAAAAAAAAAATTTTTCAATATAAATTTATATGCAAATTTAGAAAACTGAAAAATGAAAAAGTTTTAGATGTTTCTAAATTTTAGTTTTAAAAAAATGAAAAATGCATACTGATCTGAAAAATTATTTTTGAAAACTAGTCTACCAAACAAATATTTTAGTTTTCTATTTTCAAAAACAAAAATCAAACAAGCCCTAATTTGCTTAGGCATGTGTAATTGTGTATTGAGAGTAAAAACACTATTTATGTACAAGAGTACAAGACTACAAGGAAAGTGTGAACAAACAAAGTCAGCAAACTGCTTAACTAGCTCATCACAAATAAAACTATTTTGTAAATGTAACCATAATAATGTGCATACATCTAAACACATATTGTTACATTCGACAAACAGGGAAAATAAGGTGAAAGGGATTGAGACCACCCAATTTTGAAAATCCCACCATTCATTTATATATAAGAATCATAAATTTATATATTAAAAAGGATGATGTTACTCCCAATAGAGATTGTGCTAATCCTATCCACCGAAAATAATAGGAACCAAGGCGGATAAAGGTTAAGAGACTTAAAGAGCAGCAAAGGGTATATTAGGAAGAGAAATTAGGGCATTGCTGAGTAGTTATAGAGAGTGGGGAGTTAGTTACGGGAGAGAGAAATGAGAATTCTTACTACTATATAAGTGATAGGTAGTGAGGGAAAGGGTATCATTTTGTTATTCTGTTATTTTAGAATCATCTTAGGATGATTGGATAGAGAGATTTCTCTCTATAGGAGCTTAGCTCTGGGACAGTAGAGTCTCTCCTTCTGTATTTTTCCATTCCTGTTATTCAATATTATCCTTTCTCTTCTCAATTTGTTCATTTATCTGCTTAATTCTCTGTTCTTGGAAAATTGGTCCGTAACAGAAAATATACCTGTGAAGAGTTTCAAATCAAAACCCCGAAATGAAGGTCTACTAGACTCATCGGAAAAAATCTTCTTTAACTCTATTCTCTCGCCATTCCCATGACGATCCATCTTAAAAATAATCTGTTCAAAAACCAAAACCCCTATGAATCTCAATCCAGAAAACACAGGATTTGAATGAAATTGACTAGTGGAGCAGTAAAAAGAATCAGGACAGCAAAAAAGCTTTAAACCTCTACGCACAATATCATAGTTTCGGAGAAATTCTTACTGCTGGACAGCCATATGCTATCAGATCACTATCTTCTGTGATCACAGCTGAAATTCCACCCTTTTCTGTATCGAGTTTGGACATGTATGCTAACTGAGCATCTGCTTCATATGGAGCTACAACAAACTCAATTTTCTCTGATTTCAGAACCTGCAAGTTACATCAATGAATTACTCTAAAGTGTATTTTAGCTATAGATTGCTGATCAAGAGAGAGATCAATATCAACATTTCTAAAAAAATTGTAATTTTGTACTTTTAGCTAAAGATTGCAGATCAACAGGAGCATCAATATTTTAGCTAAAAATTTTGTAATTTTGGGGATAATTTCAAGGCTGTACAAAGGGATAAGTTTACACCATACCTGAATTAGTTTATGAGCCATGATGGGAGTAATATTCACTGCCCTCTACATACAAAAGAAAGTAAACACCTTGAGTTGAATTAGTTTATGAGCACATGGAAAAATGAAAGACAAAAAACTGTTGTCACCGTATTTAAAGAGCATTATTTTAGATAAGCAGAATGAATGAGCATTATTTTAAATTTTTTTATTTTGCATTTGTAAAACTGGAGATGCTTCTACCTGGAAGAGCTCTGAAGCTGCAGTAACATTCCCTTCTTTGAGCTTCGCCAACGCCAATTCACGATTAGCACTCCTTTTTCTAAAACAACCAAACCACAAAAAACATCATACACAGAAAAGGCAAGATTCAATCATCAAAACGACACATATTAGAAGAAACAAAAGCTTTTTTTTAAAAAAAAAAAGACCCAAAGCCTTCCATACTTGTTTCTATCTTCCTCAGTTGCTGCTTTGCAAGGAACATTGCAACCATCAAAAACCACAACCGGTGTTATTTTATAGTAGCGAAGCAAGTTCACTCGGTGCATAAAGTATTCAATGTACCGCAATTTCCTTTCACTATCAGAATCAAGACAAAGCTCCATACTACACGAATAAGCTGAAAATTCAAAATGTTAACTTCAAAATCCCTCAATTAATCACAAAAACTACAATAACATTATTACAACATCACGCGTGTATCTAAACTACAAGGTTGCAAAATGCAGTACTTCACGATAACATGCTTTTGGCAGTTACCAAAATCATGTGATATCATGATTGTTGCCTCCAGTAGTCGCATCCAACCACGACAAATGCAATGTGACTGTGACTAAAACGCGATTGCAATTTAAAATTTTGCTAAAAATCTAGAATGCACTATAATTAGCTGCCACTCAGTCACTCAAAGCTCATCATTACTTACCCCCCTTGTGAAGCCATGAATATGCATCAATACCCACCTGCAGAATTCGCAAATTGAATGTGAACGAGCCATAAAAACGAACACCCCAGATGAAATTTTGCAGAAAAATGGAAAAGGGTTTAATCTTACGCGTTTGCCAGCGTATTTCTTGATTTGGACAGGTTCGATGTAAGGTTTCATGAATCTGAGAAGATCCTTGATGCCCATTTGCGTTGCTAGTGTAGGTTTTTCTTTCTGGGTTTTGGGGTTTTTCGTTTTCTCTTGATTTCTTCACTTTTTTTAACCCTTCGTTTCGATTTCTCAGAATTTTCCATTTTTTCAAATTTTTTTATATATAAAAGGGAGAGAGAAAATGGCGGGAAGAACAGCAAGTGGCGAAACAAAAACGAGGTAACCAGGAAAACTTCGATTTGGGTAAATATCTGATTACACGCTTGTCACAGAAGGTTGAGCACGGTCCAATGAGATATGCTAGTCAAAGACTGAGAAGACGTGGCAGATAGTTATTAGTTATTCGGAGAGGGTGTTTATGACATTTCGGTAACAACATTTGCCGCGAAAGTTTGAAATTTACATCCTTCTCGGCAAAAACTTCGTTAGCGGTAATTTTAATTTTATTTAGGGTTAACGTAGGGTTAATTACTTAATTATAATTGGTCCCCATATTTTATCTGTTCATCCCATATTCATATATACTTCAGTATAATTAATTGGAGTGAATTTTGGGATTGGTCATCTAATAATCCAATTAAACCAAATCAATCCAAACATTATTTTTTGGTAATTATTTAAACACTATTTCTATTTTGATTTAACCCAAATCAATTCGAAGCAATAATGTTTCAAAACCGATAAAACTTGGGTGGTTTAATTTGGTTCATGGATTAGTCATTTCAAAAATCAATCCAAACCGAACCAAACCAATTAATTAAAAGTAAAAATACAATCGTTTTGATATATATAATTTCAAAAAAGAAATTTGAGGCTTAATCACTTAGTGAATATACTAGTTATCAATTACTAGTCGTGGTATATTTTAAGATTCATTATTGTTTTTAATTTTGTGATGCATAGTGATATTATGAGTTTATGTTATGACATATTATATGTTAGACTTCTATGCATGATTTATAATTATTCAATTTCTCTTTTTTTTATATTTTGTTATGTTTATGTGGATGGAATTAATAAAAAATAATAGACAAATAATTCCATAAATTATAAGTAAATTAGACTTAAATATGTTTTTAGACTCTATAAAATAAGATTTTTGGTTTTGGTCCCTATAATTTTTTTTTTATTTAAGTCCTCAACAATAATTTAATTATTAATTTTAGTCCCTAAAGTGTAAAAACGAGTTTTGTGCCAAACACATCTTTAATTAATTAATTATTTAATTAATTTAATTTATTAAATTAAATGATAAAAACAATAAAAATAAAATAAAAGAAAGAGAAAAATTATAAAAAACAATTATAGCGTAAGAGTATTGTTAAAAATGTTTTCTAGTGTAACAGATGAGACAATTGCCTTGGGTTTTCGAGATCTGGGTCCAAATCCCAGAGGACTGCGTTTTCACTATTTCTATTTTTCCTTTTCCCCTTCTTTCCTGTGTCCTTTTTTCTTGTTTCTCTCTTCTTTCCTGTATCATTTTTCTTGTTTCTTTTTTTTTTCTTTTTCTTTCTAAATTCTTCTTTTAGTATTCATTCTCTCATTCATTTTACTAAATATATTTTTTACTTTGGTATTTAAAAAATTTATACAGATATCAAGAATACAAATTTATATTATTTTATATATTATTTCAAAAAATTAGTATTTAATTTTCACAATATGCTATTATTGTTGTATTTTACTAACTTTTGCAATATTTTTTATTATTATTTTAATGTTGTTAAAAGCTATTTATATTATTATAAGATTTATAAATTTGAAAAATAAAAATCTAATGCATATGATGATAGATATTTTTTTTTAGATTTAATGTTTCGTGTTATTTTTCTCTCAAAATATGTTAATTTTTTTCTTATATACAACACGTTCGTAAGAATATTGTTAAAAATGTTGAGTTAACTATCAATTTGATCTTCCAAAGATTATCTTGTCATAGGGTTGCGTTTTCTTTTTCTTTTTCTTTCTAAATTTTTCTTTTAGTGTTCATTCTCTCCTTTATTTTACGAAATATATTTTTTGCTTTGGTATTTAAAAAAGTTATACAGATATCAAGAATACAAATTTATATTATTTTATATATTATATCAAAAAATTAGTATTTAATTTTCACAATATGCTATTATTGTTGTGTTTTAGTAACTTTTACAATATTTTTATTATTATTTTAATATTATTAAAAGCTATTTATATTATTATAAGATTTATAAATTTGAAAAATAAAAATCTATGCATATGACGATAGATATTTTTTTTAGATTTAATGTTTCGTGTTATTATAAAGAGTTAACTATCAATTTGGTTCTACTAAGATTATCATGTCATCAATTTGGTCTTCCAAAGAATTTTGCCACCAAATTAGTCCTCCAAAGATTTAAAAGTCTACCAAATTAGTCCTCCATCATGGACTAATTTGATATATTTAAATCTTTGAAGGACTAATTTGATATACTTACACATCTTTGGAAGACTAATTTGGTGACAAAGTTCTTTGGTGGACCAAATTGGTGATAAAGATGGTCTTTAGAGGACTAATTTGGTGACAAAATTCGTTGAGAGACTAAATTGATGACAAGATAATTTTTGGAGGACCAAATTGATAGTTAACTCAATTTGGAAAATAAAAATCTAATGCATATGACTATAGATATTTTTTTTTAGATTTAATGTTTCGTATTATTTTTCTCTTAAAATATATTATATTTTTTCTTCTATTTATTTATAAATTTTCTATATTTATCGTCATTTTAAATTTTGCCTCTCCCTCCCAACATTTATGGATCCGTCCCTAATTATTTTAATCTTTATGAAAATAGCATATTATTCACTTTAAAGTTTTTAGCTCAATTTTCATAATTTTTATATTTTTATAATTGGAATAATTTTATTAGAGATTGTGTACCGAAGAAATGTGTTTTTGAAATAATAATGAAAATGCATTTTTGAAATTAACTAAATTATTTGAAGATTTTGAAAAAAATGACTATTCACTTTAAAGTTTTTAGCTCAATTTACATAGTTTTTTTTAATAAGTTTTAAATTGCAACATTTTTATTAGATATCGTATACAATACACTTGAAGAATATGGTGTTTTTCGAAAAAAAAATTCAAATGCATTATTTAAGTTACATATATTATTTGAAACTTTTTCAAAATACCGTATTATTTACTTTAAAATTTTTAGCTCAATTTAAATAATTTTTAAAAAAAAATTGCAATGTGTTTTTTTTAAAGAAAAATGTGCATTATAGAATTGAAAAATAAGGTGTTTTTCAAAATAAAGATGAATAGGGTGTTTTTATATTACCAAATATATTTGAAGTTTTTCAAAAATAATGCATTATTCACTTTGTAGTTTATATATAATCTTGCATAATTTTTTATATTCTTTAAATTGCAATTTTATTTTTAAAGATCGTGTACTATACACTTACTTGAAGAATATAGTATTTTTTGACATATAAATAAATAGGATTTTTTTAATTACATAAATTATTTGAAGCTTTTTGACAACAATGTATTATTCACTTTGAAGTTTCTAACTCAATTTACATTTTTTTTTATATTTTAAAAATTGTAACAGTTATTTTAATGATACTATATTATACACCTGAAGAATATGATGTTTTTTGAATAAAAATGAAAACACGATTTTTAAATTACCTCAATTACTTGAACCTTTTAGAAAACAATGTCTTATTCATATTGAAGTTTCTAGCAAAACTTACAAAAATTTTATACTAGTAATGTTAAAATTGCAAGAGTTATTTTAGAGATCGTATACTATACAATTAAATAATTGAGTTATTTTCAAAATAAAAATAAAAAAGGTATTTTTAAATTAGTTAAATTATTTAAAATTTTCTTAAAATAATGTATCATTCATTATGAAGATTCAATCTCAGTTTACAAAAAAAAATTATATTTTAAAAATTGTAACAATTTTTTTAGAGATCGTGTATTAAACTCTAAGAATATGGTGTTTTTGAAGATAAAATGAATTGGGTGTTTTTATATGGAGTTTTATAACATGTGCAATATTGCACATGTTTAGATATAGATAGAAAAAAAGTACAACATTTATTGTAAGTTAGATTTAATCTCATTAAATTTTTGTTTATTCCAACAATAACTTTCTAGTTTTAGTTTCTTAACCTGTGCAATATTGCACAGGTTAGAAAAACCTTTTTTATAATACCTATATTATTTGAAGCATTATGAAAACCATGTGTTATTCACCTTGAAGTTTCTAGCTCAATTTACATAATTTTTTTATATTTTTAGAATTAGAATAATTTTTTTGGAGATCATGTATAGAAGAATTGTGTTTTTCGAAATTAAAAAAAAAGTGCATTTTTTAAACTACCTAAATTATTTGAAGCTTTTGAAAAAATTTGTCTTATTTATTTTGAAGTTTCTTGCTCAAGTTACATAGTTTTTCATTTTTTAAAAATTTCAAAAATTTTCAGAGATCTTGTACTTACACATGAAGAATAAAGAGTGTTTTCCAGAATAAAAATGAATAAGATATTTTTATATTACCCAAATTATATATAGCTTTCTAAAACAATTTATTATTTACTATGAAGTTTCTAGTTTAATTTACATAATTTTTTATATTTTTAAAATTGCAAAAGTCTTTTTAGAAATGCATAGCACTTGAAGAATATGGTGTTTTGTCGAATACAAATGAAAACTCAACTTTTTATATACCTAAATTATTAGAAGCTTTTTGAAATTTATAAACAATGTCTTGTTCACTTTGAAGTTTCTATCTCAATTTACAAAAATTTTATATTATTAAAATTGCAATAGTTTGTTTTGATACCGTATTACACTTAAAGAATAGGGTGTCTTCGAAATAAGAATAAATAGGATATTTTTAAATTATCGAAATTATTGAAGCATTATTAAAATAATGTATTATTTACTTGATGTTTCTAGCTCAATTACATAATTTTTTACATTTTTTGAATTGCAACAACTTTTGTATAGATCACGTACTATATACTTGAATAATAGGGTGTTTTCTGAAATTAAAATGAATACGGTGTTTTAAAATTACCTAAATTATTTGAAGCTTTATGAAAATAATGTATACTCAAATTGAAGTTTATAGCGCAATTTACTTAATTTTTTATATTTGTAAAATAGCAACATTTTTTTAAAGATCGTATAATATACACTCGAAGAAAAAGGTGTTTCTCAGAAACAAAATTTTATTCACCTAGAAATTTCTAACTCAATTTACATTATTTTTTACATCTTAAAAATTGCAACAGTCTTTTTGAGATCGCGTGCTATATACATCTGAAAAATATGGTGTTTTTGAAAATAAAAGTATACATAATATTTTAAAATTATCTAATCTTTCTAAAAAAAATTTATTATTCTCTTTGAAGTTTCTAACTTTATTTACATAATTTTTTTATATTTTTAAATGACCTTACTATTTAGTATGAATCAACATTCACGCATTTTGAAGCACATTTTGAACGAACGAGAGTTACAAGCAAATTTCTACACGAAAATAATAAATTAGTAACTATTTTTTATAAAAAACCTAAAATCTACCGTCTAATTTTTTTTTTTCTCTCTTCCAATGAGGAGACCCACCGCCACCATCACTAATCTATTTAGTTTTGCTGGTTCTCTCCTCAAAATCTTCATCTTCTTAATTTTCTCCCACGAACCTATTGATTGAATTGCAAGAAGCCTCTCTTCTATTTAACATTGCTACAATAGATAACTTTAAAATCAGGAAAAAAAATGTCATGGCTATTAGGACAGGATATTTAGTATCAAGTAACCAGAAAAAAAGGAGATACACGGTTAAAGGTAAATGGAGCGAAGCGAACATAAATGTTTGTTCGAACTTTGAATAGTTAAAATTTGGTTAAAATATATATCTGATTCTTTATGTTTTATCCAAGACATATTTTGATTTTTTATATTTATTTTGTCTTAATTTGGTCTTTTATGTTTGTTTTTTGACCAACGTTAGACTCTTATTTAAATACATTAATTTAGTTAACCGAACTGCATATGTGGTACTTATATGACATTAACAACGTTAGTTGTCATCATTTTTCACACTAAAACGACACTGTATTGAATTTTTTTCTTAAGTTTATGCAGCTTTGTTAATTTAGACTAACAGAGGCACGCTTAAGAAAAAAAATAATACGGTGTCATTTTAGTCTGGGAAGGAATAACAACTAACGTCATTAATTTCATATAGGTGCCACGTATGCAATTCGGTTGACTTAGAGTAACGAATTTAAAGAAGAGTGTAATGTTGGTAAAAAAAAACAAACGTAAAGAATAAAATTAAAACAAAATAAACATAAAGAACCAAAAAAGAATTTCGACAAAACAAGACCAAATGCATATATTTATAGGAACCAAAACTCATTGTTTTGTTTTTTTCTTTGTTTTTTATAATTTTTCTTTCTTTCTTTTCTTTTTGTTAATTATCTTTATCATTTAATTTAATAAATTAAATTAATTAAATAATTGATTAATCAAATATATGTTTGGCACAAAACTCGTTTTTTCACTTTAGCGGGACCAAAACTCGTTTTTTTTTTCTTTGTTTTTTTATAAAAAAATCTTTTATTTTATTTTTACTATGTTTATCATTTAATTTATTAAATTAAATTAATTAAATAATTGATTAATCAAATGTGTGTTTGGAACAAAAATCATTTTTACAATTTAGGGACTAAAACTAATAATTAAATTATTTTTGGGGACTTAAGTAAAAAAAAATTATAGGGACCAAAACCAAAATAGCCTTATTTTATAGGGATCAAAAACATATTTAAGCTAATAATTGTATTTACATTTATAAAATTTATTATTATTATTATTATTATTATTATATTTATTATTTTCTGAAAAAACACTATTTTATTTATATGTATAAAATTTATAATATATATATAAATTAAAATTTAATAGGCCGACCTATTAGGCTTAATAGTTTTTTTAAATACACATACCTAGCCTTTTTACTTAAATAAGCTTTTTAAAAAACCTGAACCTGACATTTTTATTAAATAGGCTAGGCTAGACCAAATAAGTCAGATCATAAACCCCCATTAAGCCGGCTGACCTTTTTTCACCCCTATTCTCCGGTGGTTAAAGTCGCACAAGGAGGCATGGTTGGCGATGACATGAGGAATTGAAGAGAAGTCTAGGAAGGCTAGTCTAGGGCCCTTTCTTGAGAAACAAATTCTACTAAAGTCATAGAGGGATGCATTGAGAACACGAGAGATAGTAGGGATTTTATATTTTTAATTAATTAAATTTATATTACATTAATAACCATGTAACCTAAGTTATTAAAAAAAAGGGAGTAACATGCTAATTACTTCCTCTGTCCCAAAATGTAAGACTTTTTAGAGAATTTTTTATTGTCCCATTTTATAGAACCCTTTTAAGAATTTTTGTGAACATTTAATTTTTTTTACCATTATACTCTTGCTACTCAACCAATTTTGATAAATCCAAAACACAATAAATAAAGCCAACTAACTAAATATATTTCTCTCTCTCATATAAAGGGACCTCATTGCCACCAAATTTAATCACTTTGATTTTTTATTGTGACGTACTATTTCTAAAATATGAAGTAATTAATAGGGTCTTTCTAAAAATAAAAAAATTAATAAAGTAAATAAATGAACAACATCAACTAAAAGAGAGATGATAGAAAATGATTGAAATGGTAAATTTGAAATCTAATATTTTTTATTAGATAAATTTAATGCATTTAACTAAATTAACCATTTTTTTAATTTCCGCAATATTGGTTTAGGAGGTCTTACATTTTGAGACTAAGGGAGTACTCTCTCCATTTTGAAATATTAGTCACCTTAGGAGATTTCACATAGATTAAGAAAAACAATTAATTTCTATAGAATCTAACAAAAAGTACATAGGTAAGCTAAATTAATCATTGGCTTTAGGTTTACTCAATAGCTATTGGCTATAAAAATAATAAAAGTGGGAATAGTTAATAAATATAGCATTGGTAATGTAAAAGTGACAAATATTTTGAAACAAATTTTTTGGGCTAAAACGACTAATATTTCAGAACGGAGAAAGTATTATTTTTGGTTTACAAGAAAATTAATGACACCAGGGATCGAACCCTATACCACACACCAAGGCCTTCCCATGAATTTACATAAATTTCAAAGACCTTGTGCGGTAATAAAAAAGAGACCCTTTAAACATATATAGATAATTTTTTTTACTTCTATTAATAATTGTAAAAACGAAATTAAATACAACAAAAAAGAAAAGCGAGAAAGGAATACTTGAAGACTAAAATATTAAGTGATTAATGATAGTTTTTGTTTTTTGGAGACTCCTGTTAATTGGAGGCTATATACGTAAGAACAACTTACACATACTTATTAACGGATATGCCATACACTTATACACATATCATTACCGGTTGTATTGGTCTTAGGACAATAACATAAATACTAAATTGCTAACGTTAGATCAAGGTGTGAAAAAAATTCAAATAATTCAAATTTGGGGTGGATTAAGTAACATATTAAATTGCTTTAAATAACTAACCCTAGGTCATCATGGCGTCGTGCAATTATCATTATTTGCATTGTCTCGCGACCATTACTATTTTTGAATAGACTGTTTGTAACAGCTTAAATATTAAAAAGAAAAATGGAAATGAAGGAGATGGAGCACAAGTAGTCTACATTCAAGTTTTCGTCGATAAAATTTAATTCGACTAAAGTTATTTTAGTAAAATTTTTGTTTGAATACTTTTAACTAAAAGTAACTTTGATAAATTAAATATTATTTGGATAAATTTTAAAAAATATTTTTGAGTATATAAAACATAAGTTGTGTGTAAATTATATTGAACCCAACTTATTAAAAGTACTTTCATTATTGGTGTTTACGGTCTGATTTGGTTCGATTTTAGGGGGTCACCATTCGAAGGCAATTCGAACCAAACCAATCCGATTAAATTCGGTTTGGATTGGTTCAGTTTTTGGTTTTAATATTTTTTTTACAAATTATAATTACAAGTAAATAACTAATGGCATCACTAATAATTAACGTAGGCAAATAGCTAAATCATGCAAACAAAGCGTTAAAATTAAAATAGCAAAATCTAATTAATTAATTCTTTAACAATCATTTATCTAAATCTCAAACAAACAAAAAATTACAGTTCTTTCACTTACGGTTAAGGATTATTAAGTAATTTCATTATTAATATTATATAAATATAATAATATATTCAGTTCGGTTTGGTTTTTTTAGTAGAACCAAAAACCAAATCGAACCAATCAAAAAATTCGATTTTTCCATTTTTTCGGTTTTCAGTTATTTTGGTTTTCGGTTTTTCGGTCCAGTTTGATCGGTTTAGGACAATTTGGTTCAGTTTTGAACACCCCTAACCCTCACTATCTAAAAAGAAAGTTTCAAGTTTCTTTTGTCAAATCTGTGTTTGGAGTCAAACTCAAACCCAATTTTTCATACAAAGTCAAACTAAAAATTAAATGAGTTTGCATGTTGTTACACGCAACTAAGGTTGCGTTTGGTAACGTTACATGATATAATAGAACGGAACGGAACAATGTATTGTGTTTGGTGACTATGGAACATAACATAACCCATATGTATTATTTTGTATTTAGTGTGGATTAAAATATAAAAAATATTTTTTTATAATACATATAAATTTTACTTTACTTTATAGAAAGTATAAAATTAAAGAAAAAATAAAAATATATTTTTTAAAATTTCTTTTTAAAAAAATTATGAGTATAACTAAATAATAATTTTAAAATATATTAATTTCTATTAATCATTTATGAAAAAATAAATTATTAAATCTAAATTTCTCTCAATAAATATAATTATTAAATATATTTTTTTAAAAAATTATTAAACATAAATTATGTTGAATATATTTTTATTATGTAATTTTTTAAAAAAATTAAAAAAATATTTTTTGGTTGCAAAAAAATAATATAAGGTTTTAAAAAATTAAATATATATTATTTTGTTAATAAACAATGACTCTAGGAAAAGAATGATAATTCTTGTGTGTGTTGTTCTGTTCTGTTTTTTTTCTGTTCCACAATTTTGACTAATGCACCAAACAGTATTCTGTTCCGTTCAAACACGTCTCTCAAACGCTATCTAAATTCACACTTCTTCTGTACCCTCAAAAACAACAAGAAATAGGAAAGAAGTGCTTTTTTTACATGGGGCCTCTAGTATTTCATTATTGAGAACTTTTTTTTCGTATTTTTTCTGGTTTTAAATATAAATCACTTACTAAAAGAATTGTTGGTTCAAAATATAAGTCACTAACTAACTCATTAATGGATAATTGATATTTTTACTCCTTTTATAATTTTCAAAAAATTCAATTAATAATGGAGAGAGAAAAATGGTGGAATAAGAGAGAGAAATAGATATTAATTGAATTAAATCATTTATTAACATATTTATATTAAATGCATAGTTGAAAATTTTTTAGTTTCTTAGACCAATTTAATAATTTAACTTTCGTTCTTAAGTTCCGATAATTCAATTGGAAGTAACTTACATTTAAGATCGAAATAGTCCAAAGCATATGGATAGAAGTCATATTTTTTGGCTTCCCATTAAAATGTGTTTGGATTGTTAAGCATATTAACCAAAAATGTTTTCATTTTCAACCAAACGATATTATATTGAAAAGTTACAATAAAAGTGTGTTCTTTTTTCTTAAATATACTCCATCACTTTCAAAATTATAGTCATTTTAAATTATAATTTTTATTTCAAAATAATTGTCACTTAAATATAGTTTCAATTTAAGAGAGTTGTGAGCGAGTGAGGGAGAATGAGCGAGAGAGTGAGAGAGAGTGAGGGGCTGCGTGAGGGTGAGAATCAAGAATGGACCTTGGTGAGACCAAGGAGGAGGAACGCAAGGAAATCGGACAACGGGGACGGATACGAGCATCATCACACAGGAGGTTACAGCCAGAACAGAGTTAGATACCATGGGAGATACGGAAGGGGGCACCAAGCCACTTCTGCCTACGTAAACTTCTTCTTCATGAATTTCCCGGAGAAGACTACCCAGGGCGATCTGTGGAGACAATTTTGTGAGGTATGGGAGGGTCAGGGATGTGTTTGTGTCCACCAAGAGATGCAAGAAGGGAGAAAGATTTGGCTTCGTCAAGTTCGAGGATGTCACCGACTCTGGTAGATTACAACAACGTCTGAACACGATATGGTTGGAGACTTACAAACTCCGCGTGAACGTTGCAAAATATGATCGGGGCGAAGATAAGGAGGAAAGGAGGAATGTGACCAATTGTGAGATTAACGATCAGAGTTCGAAAAAAAGGGTCATGGAATTTGTGCGTTACGCAGACATCGTTAAACGGAAAGCACGTCCTGTACGGGTTCTTAAAGCGGACGAGGTGAATAGGATGGATGATGCATGGAGGGAGATATCTTATGTTTCAAAAAGGAGGACCTGTCAGAAGTTACAAGACTGCTTAGTGGGTGAAGTCAAGAACGACGTAACCACGTATGAGGTGCAGGAGATGATATGGGATGAAGGCTTTCACCTGGTGCGCGCTACCCCGTTGGGGGGAAAGAAAGTTTTGCTGGAAGCAGAAGGTAAGGAGAATATTGATGATATTATTGATGATGATAGACGAAGCTTTCAAAAATGGTTTGGAAAAATCTACCGATGGACTCCTTCGGTGGTTGATCGTGAAAGGGTGACCTGGATTAGATTAGAGAGGATACCAGTTCATGCATGAGAGAAAGATTTCTTCTCTCTAGTCTGTGACCCAATTGGTGAATTGCTAGCTATCGCAGATGAAACTCTTAGCCGGGTAAAGCTGGATTTCGCTCGCTTGAAGATTCGTACGAAGTCCAGAAGTTTTATAAACAGATTATTTAAGGTTAAGATCGATAACTTGTGGTTTGAAATCAACATGGTGGAAGAACCTTGGGTAGAGGAGGTTAATGAGGTGCTAATGCAACTTAGGAAGCAAGAGGAATCTATTTCTTTCGAAGAAATTCCGTCGGAAGCCTTGCCGGAATTGGAAGCATGGCCGGTGGAGGGACCGATGAGAATGGAAGGGACGCACATTAATGACAAATCCCAGAATCCCATTAATCGAGAGTCAACTGGGAATGTTGCACCGCCAAACATATTCCCATGCAATCACGAGGAGGTCGGTGAATCCAGTAAAGATGGAGTGTTGGAGGGGTTTGGGGGTGAGTCAGCAAAATTAAAGGCTCGGGTCCATTTAGAAAGTATCATGTGTGAGGTGTTTGGTGAATCAGAGGGGATGGTGTCTAGAAGTAATCCAGAGGGACAAAAAATGTTAACATGGGGTGGTGTGGAAAACAATGAAAATAATAGGATTGGGCCTCAAATTTCTAATCCTATTGGACTTCATCAGCAACTAGACGCTGATGCTCATGCTGGGATACCACGAAAGGAAGCAACAAACCAAAATTCTAGTGGCGGCCATGGCGAAAACAGAATGGAGGGAAGGGTAGTGCAAGATTCCAATTCGAGAAGGTCACAGCAACCAGTTTCTTCAATCGGTTCATCCTCCTCTTCTCGTTGGCGTGAACTGATGATCTCGAAAAAAGGTACAATGGCTAGTGCGAAGGAGATTTGGGATTTCGGCCGCACATTGGGTCTGGTTTGCGAAGGGGATGAAGAGGCAGTTTCGAAAGCCATCATGAACCAGGAAATCAGAGACGTGGCGGCAAGCGGGGGGGTGGAGGAAGTCGAACAAAGGTCTGGGGATGGTCAGACGCGCTAATGTCTCCATCGTTTGGGCTGGTGGGGTTGGGGTTTCCATGAAGATACTGAGTTATAATATCCGTGGGCTTGGAGGGATACTGAAGAGGCAGGAAATTAGAGATTTGGTGAGAAAGGAGAGAATCGACGTGCTTTGCATACAGGAATCAAAACAAATGTCAGTAGATGAACACCTGTGCGCTTCCTTATGGGGTGGTTCTGGTTTCAATTATCACTACAAAGCCTTTGACGGTGCTTTCGGCGGGTTAATTACAATATGGAACAAGGATATATTTCAAGCTACAGAATTGTTTCAAGAGTCTCATTTCACAGGTATTCTGGGACGTTGGTCAGGTAAGGAGGGAGAGGTTCTGATCATCAACGTGTATGCCCCCTGTAACGCAATAAGACGTAAAGAGTTGTGGAACGAGATCACAGCTGCTATAATAAATAGAGTTGTAATCAATTACTGTGTTGTGGGAGACTTTAATGAAGTAACCAACTCAGGGGAAAGAAGAGGTAGGCAGGTCACACGTATGGACGATATGTTGGCGTTCAACCTGTTCTTGGCAGAGCTGGAACTGGAGAACTTACAATTAGTTGGGCGAAAATTCACTTGGTACAGAGGAGACGGCGTTACCATGAGCAGATTGGATCGCTTCCTAGTGTCCCACGGTTGGCTAGGCTTATGGCCTAACTGTACCCAGTGGGGGTTAAGCAGAGGACGTTCTGATCACGTTCCCATTGCTCTTAAGGATGAGGAGGTGGATTGGGGGCCAAAGTCATTCAGATTCCTCAATGCATGGCGGTTACAAGAGGGATTCCATGAGTTCGTGAAAAATGAGTGGGTTTCAATGACATTCAGGGGCAATGGTTCGTTTATAATCAAGGAGAAATTGAAGAGAATCAAATCAAGGCTAAGGGAATGGAGCAGCAGCATTGTTGGTAATATTAATTTGCACATTCAACAAGCGTTGGACTCCTTGCGAAATTTAGATGCCAAGGAAGACGATTCTGGGCTAGATCAAGAGGAAATTAGTCAGAGGAAGGAAGCAATGTTCATACTTTCTAAATATGAGCATATGAGGGAGCAAATACGATGCCAAAAATCTAGGATAAGATGGTTGAAAGATGGGGACAAGAACTCCAGGCTTTTCCATCGTTCTCTATCGCAAAGGAAAAGAAGGAACACTCTGCGCAGTATACGAGTTGGAGATGAGGAGGTTAGTGATGTGAGGGGGGTCAAACAGGTGATTCGCAACCACTTCATAAGGTTGTTTGGAAAGAAAGATACAGTGAAGTTGGACATTGGGGGTTTGGGTTTTAACAAAATCTCAGAAGCACATAATAACATGTTGATTGCTCCGTTTGGTATGGAAGAGATTCGTCAGGCTGTTTGGGAATGTGACAGCGATAAAAGCCCAGGTCCTGATGGGGTAAACTTTGGCTTCATCAAGCAATTTTGGGAGCTAGTGAGGGTGGACTTCCTGAATTTCTTTGGCCACTTGCATTCTACTGGCAGGATGGTGAAGAGAGGAACAACTCATTCATAGTACTCATTCCAAAGAATGATAATCCAGAGAAGATAGAAGAATATCGTCCTATCTCCTTAATAGGATGTGTCTACAAAACTCTAGCCAAAGTCCTTTGTAATAGAATGCGATTGGTACTGGATTCTGTGATTACGGAAAACCAATCTGCCTTTGTCAGCGGTCGTCACATCCTTGACAATATCTTAATTGCAAATGAGGTAGCTTCTTATTTAAAAAGTACTGGTTTAAAGGGCTTTATGTTCAAAGTTGATTTCGAAAAAGCTTATGACTCAGTCAGCTGGGAGTTCATTCAGTCTATCATGAGTCTTATGGGATTCAGTGAGACCTAGAAGAATTGGATTACGGGTTGCCTGACTTCTTCTTCAATTTCTGTCTTGGTGAACGGGAGTCCGACTTCGGAATTCAATCGTGAGAGCGGCCTAAGACAAGGGGACCCACTATCCCCTTTTCTATTTCTGCTAGCGGCTGAAGGGCTCATTAGGATGTTTGAGAAAGCGAAGGAGGGGAGTCCACGTGGGTCAGAATGAGATTGAGATTTCTCACTTACAATTCGCAAACGATACCCTCATCATGGGTGAGTCTTCGTGGTCTAACATATGGGCCGTGAAAGCAATTTTTAATTTCTTTGAGTTGATGTCTGCCTTGAAGGTGAATTATCATAAGAGTGTACTTGTCTCATTTAATAATACGATACAATGGATGAATGGTGCTGCATCTGCTTTGAATTGCAAATCGGGGTCTTATCCTTTCATCTATTTGGGACTCCCGATTGGAGGAGATCACAGGAAAAAAGCTTTTTGGTCGCCTGTAATTGAGAGGATAAGCAACAGGCTTCATGGTCCACTAAAAATATATCGCTTGGGGGGAAGGTGGTGATGCTTAAATCCGTGCTTTCGTCAATTCCAATTTACTTCCTTTCCTTCTTCAAGGCTCCGAAAGGTATCATCTCTAAACTCAAATCTCTATTTCGTGTATTTTTATTGGGAGGTCGTGAAGGACATAGGAAAATTAATTGGGTTGCATGGGAGTCGATCTGTAAGGAAATGAACGCGGGTGGGTTAGGTGTTCGGGACATTAAATTGTTCAATGAAGCTTTACTGAGTAAATGGATTTGGCGAATAAAACATGAGCAGGATTCGCTTTAATATATGGTGCTATTATCTAAATATGGTGAGGAAGGGTTAAATATGTGTAAGAGTAGCTTAGAAGGTTCGCTTTGGTGACAAGATTTATCAAAACTTTTCTTGGTTAAGTTTCGGGCGTGTAGTTGGTTACAAAGTAATCTGGTCAGGAAGATTGGAGATGGTAGGAATACTTCCTTTTGGCATGATAATTGGCTAGGGGATGGTGTGTTGTGCATGAAGTATAGACAGCTTTACAAAATTACCTCTAATAAGTGTTCGAAAGTTTACATGATGGGCGCAAGGGGGGGAAGAGAGTTGGTCATGGCATTTAGGATGGAATCGAAGATTGTGGGGCTGGGAATGTTGCATTATTAACAATCTTGTGTTTGATTTAGAATGTGTACAGGTGCACCAAAATGTGAGTGATGTTTGGCTATGGACTCAAGACAAGGAAGGTGCCTTTTCGGTAGTCTTTGCATACCGGATTGCTGCAGCCACTACGGTCGACTCATTCTATGACGATTTTTGGAATAATATTGTTCCTTTAAAGTTCACAACGTTCACTTGGAAAGCTGTTCAGGATCATATTCCTACCCGAATTAATTTGCGACGTCGGGGAGCACTTCCGATTGGACAAGCGACATGCCCTCTTTGTGAGGAGGAGGAAGAAACTACAAGCCACTTATTCTTTCATTGTAAGTTAGTGAGTCAAATATGGGCTAAGATTTTATCTTGGGTAGGAATTTCCTCCGCATTACACGGCAATGGCAAAGATCACTTCTCGCGGTTTTGCGGTTTGATCCAAGGTAATGCAAGCTGCAGGAAGAATTGGCAAATTGTATGGTTCGCAGCAATTTGGAAGATGGAACAACAAGAATAGGAAATTATTCGATAACAAAGATATTTGCCTTGAATCAACTTGGTATGAAATTAAATTAATGACTTGGTTCTGGTTGAAAGCCATAGCACCGGGATTTTTATATGTCTTTCCTTGTTGGGAGACTACACCGATAGTTTGCATGGAAGGCCCGGTAGATAATGCCTCCATTTAATTTTTGGCTAGTATCCATGGAGGGGCTTTTCTTATATAGTTCTGTTCATTCTTGAATTATAAGTTGGTTCCGGTTAGTCATATTGTAGCTTTGATCATAATGTACTGTCTGTAATGCACTTCTAGTGCTCTGGTTTATTTTTAATATATTTTATTTGCTGATAAAAAAAATTGTCACTTTAGGATTTTAAAATGTAATAAATGGTATATTTAAATATTTTTCTCTCATCACCTCTTTCATTTACCAATCATCATCTCTCTTCTAATTATTTTGTCAACTACTCTAGTTACTAATTCGATACTTTAGTCCACTTATATTTAAAGCTTATCACAATAAATAATTTCTTAATATATATAAAAATGGTTAAAATGACAATAATTTTGAAATTGAAGGAGTAATTGAGTTGTCTTTCAACATAATTTTGAATTCAATATTAAGTGGAAATAAAAAATAATAAACTACTAATAAAAATTAGTATTATTTTTTGTCCTATTTATAAGATGTTTTCAACCGAATTACACAGATTAAGAAAATTAGTTAATGTTAGTTAACTTTACTGGTTTTTATAAAAGTGTGTGTGATGTCAATTTAATCCTTTATAGAATACTGTGTTGGCTAATCAAAATTAAAGAGTTGAAATAATCAAAATATTTAATGAGAATAAAAAAAAAATAACAATAAATATTTTATAAAAACTATAAAATACTATCTTATAAGAAGCATCATCGAAATTTTTTAAATAAAATCTTATAAAAGAACTATAAAGAGTAATTTTTTTGTCGCTAATAAAAATAAGTACTTTGTCATTAGCTCAAGGCCTCAAGTTGTAAGTGAAATTGTAATGAAAATAATACAAACACTTCGTTAGAATGGAAATTATTAAAATAAAATAAATATCAAAATTAAAATCCCAAATGTACCATTGACTATTTTTTTTATAACAAAAGTAAAATCTGTTTGAGGGTTCCAGCCGGCATGCATTCATATCAGAGGTCACATCAACTGTCTCTTTTGTCTAGTCACGGAAACTTTTTATTCAAACCATCATCGATTGTTAAAAAGAAAAGAAAAAAAAGTTAAATTAATTATTTAGTGTTTTCACGTGTCTTTCATGCAGATATATGAATAGTTGATATAGAAATTATTTAATCCTTATATATATATTTATTTATTTATTTATTTATTTTTTATTTAATTTTTATATATATATATTTTATTGGCCAAATTAGTAATTTGGTCTTATAACTTTAAAAAGTTTCAATTAAGCCTTGAAACTTTACTCCGGCGAATAAATTGATCTTATTTTTATTTTCTGGCTAAATAGTGCTGAGATGGCATTCACCGGACACGTGGATGCCTAGGTAGACGCTGACATGGTTTTAATGAGTTTCAAATTGGTCCTATAATAGTTTAAATAAGTTTCAAATTGGTCCTGTAATTGTTTAAATGAGTTTCAATTTGGTCCTGTAAATATTTTAGTGAGTTTTAATATGGGTGGGGAAAGAAGGTTTGGGGTCAGACATATAAGTTTTACAAGGGATAGGTTTGCGATGAACTTAAGCCTACTACCAGTTGAAGACGAATGTGATGCCATGAGAGGACACGAGACGAAACCGTTAATGATCCACAGCAACCACAACCAACAACGAAATCAACATGGAGCTGGAAAAGAATAAATTCGTTTTTGAAATTTCCCAATTGAAAAACTCTAATTTTATGCTTATTTAACAGTTTTTTCTTTTTTTAAATTCTTTTACTTATCCACGTCAGCATGCTGACAGCGTCCACCTAGGTGTCCACGTGTTAAATAGGACCAATTTGTTCGCCAGAACAAAGTTATAAGACTTAATTGAAACTTTTTAAAATTACAGAACCAAAATGAAACAAAAAAAAAGTTACAAGACCAATTTACTAATTTGGCCTATTTCATTTTAGTCTTTATATTTGTATTTATTTTTTTAATTTAATTTATATACATATACTTATTTTTCATTTTAGTTTTTATACTTGTTCTTTAGTTTTAGTATAAAATAACAGTAAGATAACAAAAAGACTAAAAGTATTAATAGAGACATGTATAAGGACTAAAAAAAATATTTTTTTATTTATAAAAACTAAAACAAAAATAAAAAACACACTAAATATTCAATTTAATTAATAAAAAACATCACCGATTCATTTTATTTTGTCTTTTTTAATTGACAAATATCTATTTTAATTATATTTTTATTACAAATAAATATATTTTGCGATAAAGTAAAAAAAAATCTTTCGTTAGATCTATATTTTAATCTGAAACTATTATTAATAAAAATAATTTTGTACTATTCCTTAAAAAAATAAACAAAGTTTTTTTACTATTGCATTGATTCATTTTATTTATAAGGGTTGAGTTAGTGGTGTAAGACCCGCTAAGTTCATAGGAAGGACGATCCACAACGGAGGTTCCATGTTCAAATCTCATCTATGTCAAATTTTCGGACTAGCACCAGTCACGCAACGCGAACGAGATTAGTCTAAAAAAGAGACAACATTGGCGAATAATTTGGTTCTCAGTTATTTGGGCCATTTGGATTGTTCGTAACAACTTTATTTTTAAGGATGATGATTAGAATTCTAAATATGTCTTAGAGATGATTAAGGTTCGCTTTTGGTTTTGGATTAAAACTTCGGATATTCAATGAGAGAGGGGTTCCTCAATCGTTTGTCTTGTTTGGTTCACTAATTTAAAATGTAGAATGAAAAAATGGTGTTTGCTTTGGACAGTCTCTTGCCTCTAGCGACCTTTTTTGTGTTTTTGCTTGAACATGTATGTCATGATGGATTAGCCTTGTAATTTCTGACTATTCACTATGATTCTCTCTGTATTATCTCTAGAGTATGTCTCATACTTATAGTTAATAATATTGTTTGGTTTATCCAAAAAAAATGTAGAAAAACTCATAGTTACTTTTTTTTTTTACTTTCCTCGTATATATTAACATTGGGATTTAATAACGATTCATAAAAGTATTTTTTTCATAATCTTTTAGTACTCCCTTCTTTTTTCGTATTTATGATTCCGCTTAGAGTATTTACATATATTAAAAAATATAACTATTGGTCTTATTTTTATTAAAATATTTTTTAAATTCACTTAATAATATTTATTTAGAATAATTTTTTTGTTTAGATATTAAAACATTAATTATTTATCTAATTAAAATTTAGGTTAGAGTTGATAACAAAATAATTAATACATCTTTCGTTTATTATTTATATATAAGCACCTAGTATATATTATAAGCATTTATATAAAATACAATATATATTTATAATTTTTTTCTAACTTTACCCTTGGTATATTTATTAAAATAATTTATATTAATATTTTTAATTCTTAAAATAATATGTTATATTTATTTAGGGATAAAAATAAAATAGAATAATTAATTTTTTTCAAAATTAATGCAATAAATATTATTCTGTAAAAAACAACTAAATGTTTAGTCCTTCCATTCTAAAACTAGAGTCATTTTAGATTATAACTTTATGTTTCAAAATAATTGTCACTTTAGAATTTTAAGATGCAATAAATAATATATTTTAATATTTCTTTTTCATTACCTTCTTCATTCACCAATCATCATCTCTCTTTTAATTATTTTCTGAACAACTCTAATAACTAGTTGGATACCTTAGTCTAATCATATTAAAAAATTATCACAATTAATAATTTCTTAATATGTGTAAAAGTGATTAAAATAACAATTTTAAAACGGAGAGAGTATAGTTTAAAGGAAAATACTACTAGATAGTGCCTAAGGACATTTTTTAAGAATATAAAAATAAAAATATTTCATTGAAATTATTAATATTTAATATTTCAAAAGTTAAAACCTCACTTAAAATGTTTTCTTCTCAGTCTTAAATACTGATTAGCAAGACTTTAGTTTAAAATAGAGGAAGTATTTATCTTTTAATTTATTTTGAACCAAATAAAAAAATTACTTCATTGCTCATATTTTTCTTTCTTCTCGTTCTTTAAACTTTCATTCAAATACAAACAAAAGCGGAGAAAATGAAACAAAACAAATAAACTTTTTTGAAACAAAAAGCTTTTTTTTTTCCTCATCTTTTTCTCTAGTGTGTTTTCATTTCTGTTGCTATCTATATTTCTAAATAATATAACCATTTTATTATATATTAATATATTAAAAACAATAATATTTACTTTCAGACATAACCATTTTATTATATATTATCATATTAAAAAAACAATATAAGTAGTGAATTAAAAACTTTTTACACTTTCAGATATAAAGTATTTTTTTCTATTAATATTTATTTTATAAAATAATAACATGATTTATAAAAAAATTTGTAAGAGGATATATATCATTACTCAATTCCATCATCTCTTGTGAGTGATCTTATTTTAAAATCACTAATAAATAAAGGTATGATTATTCTCAAAGGTTAGTTTAGCGGTATAAGGTTCTGTTAAGTTTATAGGAAGAACGATTCACAATGGGAGTATTCATGTTTGAATCCACCTATGCCAAATTCCTGAGGACCAGCGCCAGTCACACAGTGCAAACGAGATTAATCTCATCCTAAAGGTGAGGAACAAATATTGTTATTTTACATTTTCATTTATTTTTTTATTTATATCTTCATCTTTTAAATCATGTCTACAAAATTTGACATCATCTTGAAATATTTTAGTACTCCATCAACATACTAAAAAGGAACGTAAAAATATAGTTTTAGAATATTGTGACAGAGTACTAAACGATCATTGTGACAGAGTACTAAACGATTGTGGAATAATGTGAAATTTTGTAGACATGATTTATATGATAAATAGTTTCAATCCTAAGGTTGGTTTCGTGAAAAAAATCTTCGACAAATAATTATTAACCGATGTAAGAGTTTATGTAAGTTACACCGATGTCATTTGATCTCTCCGTGACTAGTGGGTATTAGAAAATGATAAAATAATGGTTAAGGACATAAATAAGGGTATATTAATCAAAAGCATGATAAAAGATTTCACAATTAATATTCTTTTAATATGTTGTTGAAACTTTAAACCACAAAACAAATACTTCACTCGATTTTAAATATAAGTCACTTTTAATTGAATTATCGAAACTAAAGAATGGAAGTTAAGGGTGTGTTTGGTATGAGCGTTTTCTGTTTTCATTTTCAATAAAAACAGAAAATGATAAAGAAAATATGTTTGGTTGCAGCTTTGAAATCATTTTCGGAGAAAATATTTTCAGAAAACATAGCAAAATAGAAAACGAAAAAAAGTCGTTTTCCTTGTTTTCAATTCAAATACAGAAAACGAAAATGGAAGACATGAAAACGCGGTGGCATTTGAGGTAATTTTAACGAAAATGAGTTTGTTCTATTCTCGGACATTACACGTTATTTCTTTCTTTCTTCATCGTGTCCCTAGTTTCTTTCTTTCTCTGTGCGCCTTGTTTCTTCTTCCTTCCTCGAGTGAGAAGCACCTCGCTGTCCCTCTCCCCCTTGCCGGCGTCCCTCTCCTTTCGCGCCTCCTTTGTTTCTGTTTGGGAGTGACCGTCGACGTTGAACCACAACCGGTTGGGCTGATCTCCATGCCAACGCCGTCCCTCTCCCGTCACCGTCCATTTCCTCTGGTCGTGGCTCTACTCTTACCTCCTCTGTTTCAGTTTGTTTTCTGTCGCGCTCTCTCTCCTTGAACAAGGTATTTTCCGATTTAGGTTTTCTAAAATAGAAATTGGGAATTTGATAGAACTTGTTGTTGCTATATTCATGTGTTTGATGATTCTTGTTTTAATTCTTAAATTCAAAAAGAATCCCCTTGATTGTTTTTATTTGTGTGTTATGTGATTTCAGTATAAGTTTTCATTTCCTAGATCAATTTGCTAAATTATGCTGGTTTAATTAGTATTAAGACTTAAGAGTTGAGATCCAGATACTAACAACAAAATCAGTAGTTCATCGTGTATTTCATTGTGAGTTAAAATTCTCGGTTCAATTTTGAAATGTCACTTTCAATTTGATTTATGTTGAAATTAGTTGTTAACATGAAGAAAAAAAGCATCCAGAAAATATTTCTAGTTCGTACTTTTAGATCATCATTGTTTTTAGCAAGTTAGTTTCCATCCAGTGAAATATTTCTATATTATTTTCCATTTGGTGTTCCTTGAAAAATGAGAAAAGATGGCTAATTAGATTTTTTTTCTCCATAATTTTATGTATTAATTGATAGTATATACTTTCATTTTGATGGCAAGACTAGACAAGAGCATTAAAATTTGTCTTCATCTGAACAAATACTAGTACATATCAGCTACCAATCCAGAAACGTGGTTTGAAATATGACATCTTATAACATGCTACTCAAAGCATGTTGTGTTGTTGGAAGAGTTGTTCCATATTTAATTGAGTTATGTGATTACAAGACATTTTGTTGATTACATGACATTGAGTTATGATAAATGATATTAATTTCATTATAAAAAAAATTCATATTGATTGATTGTTGTGTAATTCTTGCATCTGGGATGAGACACTATATTTGTTCTAATTTTGATTGTTAGTTTGTTGCTTATCAATCATTATGGTACTTGATTTATTTGTTCTCTCTGGCTAGGTTTTTCTAATGTTGTTTGTGATATGTTACATTATGTAGATTTATGTTTGGTTTATTAATATTAATTATATACTTTTTTATTTAAACAAATTACTATTAAATTAATAGGAAAAAATTACTATACAATTGAGTGTGAATATATAAATTTATTTATTGAAAATAATTAAATAACATATATTTTATTAATTTACAATTTTTAATACTTTTTTAAAATTTATATAATAATATATTCAACAACAATGAAAACGATTGAACCAAACACATTTTCAACATTTTCATTTTCTGAAAACAGAAAACACAGGAAGTAAGACCAAACATGTTTTTAGAATTTTAAACTTCTGAAAATGAAAACAGTTTTCAGAAAATGAAAATAGAAAATGAAAACGAAAAATGAAAACACAAATCAAACAGCCCCTAAGTCATTATATTTATATAAAAAAATATGATTTTTTCAACTAACCCCTAAATAAATGTGTTCGTAAATATTTTAATTCAATTAGTAATTGTTTATCTCTCTTATTTTACTATATTTCTCTCTCCATTATTAATTAAATCTTTAAAAATTATAAAAGGGGTAGAAGTGAAAATTATCCATAATAAATTAGCTGAAGACCTATATTTAGGACTAAAGAATTTTTCTAAAAGACAACTTATATTTAAGACTAGAGAGAGTGAAGACGGAAAGAAGTATTATAAAATAACAAAATTTTATTATTGAGTTTCTATATTAAAAAAGAGAGATATTCCTACAAAGTTTCAAGATGTAATTATTGATTTTTTTTTTTGTCTATTCTTATAATAAATGAAGCGATAGTGGGTACAATTAATGCATTTGTTAAAAAATTTAACTTTGAATAAAGATAAATTTAGTAGTAAATTGTATTATTTTTTTGAAAAAACAAAGACATTAAATAAGGTTGTTAATAATTTTCTTTGTGAATTGATTAGAGGGTCTATAAAAAAGGATAAGAGATAGTAGTTAATTTTATTAAATTTTGTTGATTGTATAGCAAATGGTAATTTTTCTTCTAAATTAATACATCATATTTATTAAAAATAACAAGTGAAATAATTATTTAAATTATTTTAAATATTTTCTTATTTAATATGATAAAAAAAATTTATAATAAAATAAAATTATGATAAGTTGCTTATTTACCTATATTTAAAAGGCAAAATTATTATTTTCATCCTTTAACTGTTTGATTCAATTTCGTCCTCTAACTTTATTTTGATTTATTTTCGTCCTCCAATTCTTTGTTTTGGTTCATGTTTGTCCTTTTCGTCAGTCTTCCGTTAAAAACAAACGGCGAAAGACTAGCACCATTAAGCTTGACCACGTGTCACCATGTGATTGGTTCATAAATAAAATAACAATAATAATTCAAATTTTAAATTAAAAATAGTTTAATTTAATTTTTTTTAAAAAAATAACTTTCTCATCCCCTCCTCACCTCCACCCAATCCCACCTTTGCAATTTCGGCGACAGCTCCACCACCTGCCGACCTCATCACTGCCATCTCCTCCACCTCCAACATTCTCAAATCCACCAACACCACCACCACATCACCGCTACCAAATCCTAATTTTGTTTGGAGTTTGGAAGAAGAAAGGGGGCTTTTTGTTTGGAAGATAAAAGAATAAATTAGAAGCAAGATTACTCTCCTAAGATGCATATATATCTTTAGTTTGTTCAATTAACTTTGTCTTCACTTTCATTGGTTTGTTTATAGATTTTGGATTAGAAAATTCACGTGGTGGTGGTGTTGGTGGGTTTGAAGATGTTGAAGAACCATTTGTGGACCATAGTTGCGAGTGGAGAAGGTGGCGGTGATGAGGTGCAGTGGGTGGTGGAGCTGCCGTTGGAGGTTGGAGAGTCGGTGGAGGGGACCGCTGTAGGTGGAAGGGTCGCCGGAGGTTGGCGGTGAAGTTTGGGGGATAGGGGCCAGGAAGAAGATGAATCTATTTTTTACTTATTTTTTAAATAAAAAGTATAATTAATTAAAAATATATTATTATTATTATTATTAATTTATAATTTATTTGTTAACTAGTTATATTCTGACACGTGTCCATTTTTTAATGTTACTAAACCTTCACGGTTAGTTTCTAACGGCTCAATAACGTGAAGGATAAATGTGAAACAACATTAAGAATTTGGAAACGAAAATAAATAAAAAAATGTATGAAGATGAAATTAAATCAAACTCTATAGTTTAAGGACTAAAACAGTAATTTTACCTATTTAAATACATAAAATTATGGTAAGTTGCTTAACTTTGAAAATGGAGGGAGTAGTATTTTTGTTTTATAATAATGTATTCAAAGTTTATGTAGATGATCTTCAGAAATGAATTCTCTGGATTTCCTTAGAAAAAAATATTTTATTTTGTAAAAAAACAGAGAAACGTTACTTTGTGGGTGGGCTGTGGGGCTGCGGGCCCTGGTGGGTTATATTATCGAGGGGCACGTGACTCGCTCATTACAGTGGGAATCTAATGAAGCCGGTTCCCGAGACATATGACGATAAAAGGATCCAACCACACTCACTTTATTTATTTATTATTTATTTTTTTTAAAAACAGAAAAAGCTAAAGATAACAGCTAGCACACACACATTACTCATCCACCCACCACGTTGCTTTCATTCATTATTAATTATTATTAACGCCTTCATCCAACTGTATACTAATTTTATTAGTAGAGTAGTTTAGACGTTTAATACTCTTTCCGAATTTATATATTTAAATTTACATATAAATAAAAAAACTAATGCGAATTAAAAATATTAGCTAATTCTTTAATTTGTTATAAAAATTAAACTCTATTGAATTTAAAAAAAATATCGAGAGATTTTAGTATAGGAGGAGTTCTTCGAACTCAAAATACGGGATTCAATTTTTGATGAAATAAATTTAGAAATATTGTAGTGTAAGAGTGTGTGTTTAATCAATAAAATAAAAGAATATAAAAAAATAAACTTAAACTGTATTTATAAAAAATAATATATATTGTATTAAGTATAAAATAAAATTTTTACCTTAATAAAAGTTAGGAGGTTTATTAAACAGTAGAGTATTTAAGCTCACAAAAAAAATTGATTGACTTTAATGTAATATATATATATATATATATAATATTGTTTATATTTATAATTAATGAAAAATAGTGTCATATAATTAGTATATCGATTAAAATTTAAAAAATATGTTTTTATTTATCTATTTATTTATAATTTTTATAATGCATATAATTAGAGTAATAATTAATATTTTATCGTTCATCAATATAACTAAAAGAAATAAATATAATAATGTTATCATTATATGGTGTTCAAAAATATTTCAACGAACTCTGTAATACTCCCTCCCTTGTTAAATATAAGAAAAAAAACTTATTTCATATCTTTTAAAAAAATTAGTTAGTTTTATTTAATTTCTTTAAAACTTAGATAGAAAAAATTAAATTTTCTTAAGTATTTTTAATTAAATTAATCTTTCTTCACTTTAAAATTGTTGTAATAAATAAGAGAATAAATTGAGTTGAGGATATTTTAAATAAATTTTTATTAAATACAAGTAGAACTAGTTAAATTTATTTATATTTAAAAATTTATAATTATTCAAAAATTTGCTTATATTCAATATCATAAAGAGTATACCTTAACTAGATAAATAAATACGAACAACAAGAGTAGTAACTTTTTAAAAATCAAGACATTAAATAAATTTATTATATGTTAATATGTATAAATTAATTAGGAGGTCTTATATATAATGAAATAAATTGATGTAATATTTTCGACTATGGTAATATTTTCGATTAATGATTTCTTTGTTTATATTTTTATTATGAGAGAAATTACTGTCACTTTAATTTGTCTATCTTTTCTTGATAAAAAATTTGTCTATCTTTTTAAAATATTTTTAATTTAAATATATTTTTAATGATTGAAATTAGAAATTAGATGTATAGTTATATAAATATTATTAAAATAATTAAAAAGAGGTGGCACTAAATAAAATAGAATGACAATAAATTTATTATTTATTAGGTTTAAATATGATTTTAATTCCTGAAATATTCAATTTTATTAACTTAAGTCTCTAACATTAAGAATTTAGGACTTATGTCCTTATAAAATTTGAAATGGTGATTTAAGTCCTTTTAATAAATTTTTGGGTGACATAAGTCCTTGATAAATGTGAAAATTTTTGACTTAGTGTGTGTTTGGTAACACTAGCTTATAGCTTATATAAGTTATAAGCTAGCTTTCATTAGCTTATGAAAAGCTACTTCAAGTAGCTTATAACTTATGAAAAGTAGCTTATAGCTTATAGCTTATGAAAAGTAGCTTTCAATAATTTTTTCCTATTTTACCCTCTAGTGATTTACTACATGTTTACACTATCAAATAATTTATTACATGTAATTATTACTTGTCATTTTAAGTCATTTAACAAATATAAGCTACCTAATAAGCTAATTTTACCAAACACCTCTACTCAATTATAAGTCACAAGTCATAAGCTATAAACTACAAGTTATAAGCTATAAGTCATAAGCTATAAACTATAAGCTAGTTTTATCAAATAGAGTCTTAAGTCCTTAGGTTAGGGACTTAAGTCATCCAAATTTTTTCTAAAGAGACTTAAATCACCATTTCAAATTTTATAAGAACTTAAGTTAATGAAATCCAATATTTCAGAGCTAAAAACATATTTAAGTCTATTTATTATAAATAGAAGTAATTTTTTTACGATGAAAATGAAGGGGATAAAGTTAAAAAAGGCAAGTGGTGGAGGTGAAATTTCCACGCGTTCCCTTGCAAGTCCATTTATTTAAGCAATTGAAAGTGCGAGAATCTAGCTAGTGTACTCCATACTCCATACTCCATAGGGTTTTCAATTTCATTGACCTTTGAGGGGTTGAATTTAATTCAATTAATTCAAATTAATTAATTAAAACCCTAGTTATTCATTTTTCCCATTTAGGGTAGCTCCTTCATGGACCTTTGAGGCCATATCTCTCTCTATATATACACATATGGTTTACATCTCTTCGTCATCAATTTTGTATGCTGCCTTCTTGGATTCTTGGATTTAGGGTTAGATCTCTTCGTCATCATCTTTTTCCCTTTAGAGTTCTGTAGATCTATTTTTGCATGTGTGTTTGGTTTCTAATTTAGATCTTATGTTTTAGATCTATGTTCTTATGTTTCAATAATTTATATTTCTTAGATTTTTTTTAATTTTTTTAGGTATGATATTTAGAGGGAGTAGAGCTCCTTGAAGTCCAAATGAGGATATTGGCTAGGGTTTGATAAAGCTGCTTAGCTATGGATCCCAAAGTTCTACCCTTAAAGTCCAATTGTGTAGGGTAGTCCTTCGGCTTCCATATCATTGGAGCTTAATTCCCCTTTATGTCTTATCTTTCTTTGGATTGAAGGGAGCTCTACACCTTATATTTCTCTCTGTTTTTTCCCTTTTTTTTCTTTCTTTTTTTAAGAATTTTTAAATTGAAGTCTTCCCAAGTCTTAATTTACATTTAATTTGCATTTAAATATGAATTTACACCCACTTCTTCAAGTGTAGGGTTAGATCTAGTTTCATCAAATTTTATCCCTGTGGTCTGATCTTGTGTTAGATATGAGGTGTTAGTTCATGTTATCAAGTTTAATATTTTCAACATTTTTTTTATTTATTATTTATTATGTAAGATCTGAGATAACCATGTTGAATTAGCCTAATTTCTGACTGGAGAACATTAACTTTGTACAATAATATCTTTCGTTCTTTTGTATTTATTCATTATCTTGTTTTGAAATTTCCATCAACTTCTTCCATTTATTTCTCACAGCTTGTTATTAATTTGATTGAGTTGACTATTTTTTTTCCACTTATATATTTTATTGGATCTGGATTTGTGTATTATTTAATTGTGATATATGGATATTGCCTCTTGCTCTGTCGATTTTTTTCTTTTGAATTAATTTATACATCAGGTGAAGAATCAGAGATGTTGTGAGATAGATTTTCTTCAGTTTCGGATGGCTCAGTTAAGTTGATGTACGTTCAAATCTGGACCGTTCACTATCATTACCATCTTAAACTCCATGTGACGATGGATCAACGGTTGAGATTTTGCTGAATGTGTGTTGGGTGTTAGATGTGCTGGAGAGGAACAAATTCTCCATGGGTTAACTTTAGCCACTATCTGTTTTATGTTCTGATGAATCTTGTAATAAAAAGTAATTGTTTTGCAGTTATCTTAATTTGGATAGGTTTATAGTAATGGCTTTCTGGATTTTCATATAAATTAATTTTCGTTGAGGATTTTTGGTAGGCGTGTTTGCCTTGTTTCAGTCCGTTGGCCTACCTCTCTAAACATTAGAAGCATGCTTAGGAACATGTTCTAATAGTTTTTTTTTTTATTAATCCCCTTAAATTGTTCTTTGAGACGGTAGATAGCATTTTAGACTAGATTTTGAGATTATGAAAATTTTTACTTAGATTGAGATTTTGCTGCAATTAATTTATTAAATAAACTCTTAAATTCTTGTTTATAAATCAATTTTAATTTATTAAAACATTTTAACAAAATAATTAGATTTAGTTAATGGTATTAGAGTTATAGTATGTTTGGTAACATTTGTTTATAGCTTATTTAGGAGTTTAGTGTGTTTGGTAACACTTGTTTATAGTTTATTTAGGAGTCTATAGTGTGTCTTTTTTTAAGTGGAAGTGTTTGGTGAAAATAAGTTTATAAGCTTTTATAAGTTATTAACTAGTTTTTATAAGTTAGTTTATGAAAAGTCACTTTAGTTAAAATATAGCTTATGTAAAATAGTTTTCAGTAATTTTTTTTTATTTTGCTCTCTAATTATTTATTATATGTTTGTTTTATTAAATAATTTATTACATGTAATTATTATTTATGTGTTTATAGTTTATAGTTTATTGTTAAGTGAAGGTGTTTGGTGATATGTTTTTACATTAGTTACTAACATTGAAAAAAGGATAAAAGTGGTTACTTTAGTTATTTTTTTGTTATGGTGTTTTTTTGGATTTAGTAGTTATACGTGTAGAAATATGTGGTTATAATTTAAAAATAAAAATTTAACAAAAATTTCTGTAATTAGATATTTTAATGTATGTAACCATGAATATAAAGCGAGTACGAAAAACGTGAATACAAAATTTTTATTTTCTTATTTTAACTGGAACAATGTTATTTGTTGACAATTGTTGAAAATTTTTAATCTATTTGTCCCATATTACTACTTTTATTCCTTTTTATTTGTCAATTTTAGATTAAATTCTGCATTTTAAGAAATGTAATTATTGTTCTTATTTTCAATTAAAATAATGTTTAAAATCTTTATAATATTATTTACTTCTCATTCATTGATTGATTGAAAAGTTAAATATTAATTAATGTTTCAATTAAATAAAAAGGAACCTAAGTGGATAGGTAAAAAGGAACAATTTTTTTTCAAGTAGGCAGATAAAAAGGAACGGAGATAGAATAAGTCTCTATTAATATTTTAGGGTCTTGATATTTAGTGCCTTAAGGGCACTAGATAAAGTTATTAGAAGTATAAAAATAATTATAAGAGCACGTTGTTTCATCTTTTGGAAATATATTAAACTACACATTTCAATATTTTTTATAAGCTTTTAAATAGTGCATTTAGGGTACTATTTATCATTCGCCAATCTTTTAAAAAGTGATTAAATGATTGGAATTGAAATTATTAATTAGACTATACAAATATAATACAAATTGAATTTTAACGCAATTATTTTTTATTAGTTAGATGATTTCGAAAGTTAAAAATCATTTTAAATGCTTTTAATTTTGTGTGTTGCAGCTTATATTAAGAGAAGACTTTTTTTATAGTTGTGGTATATACTATGTGATTGGAATACTTCTTTTGTTTCTTTTTATAAGTTATATTTTAGAATAATTTGATGCTTTTATTTATAAGTCACTTTTTAAAGTATGTGATGCGTTAAATAATTTTTTTCTTATATACTCTTGCTGTATATTTAATGAGTTTATAATTTTTAATAATGGCGTTAACCAATAGCATTAGTGGTGCTCGTGGTTCTGTTTGAATTGGTTTAGAAGGGTTAAGTGAATGGTTGGTAAAATGTTGATGGTGTCGGGAATAGATTTTGAAGCATTAAAATTGATTTTGGTTAGTTAATTAGTTGTTTGGTTCTAAGTTAAGGGAAATTTAAAATTGATTTTGAGTTGTCAAAATTGATTTTGGCAAAAGCAAGGTGAGTCTTGCTTTCACGTTGAGTTGATAATTTTACACTGTATTTTTACTTCAAATTTGTTTTTAAGTAAAAATTTTCCAAACATAAATCACATTATTTCAAAATTAATTTTATACCAAATCATTTCTTTAAAATCACGTTTTTCTAAAATCAATTATACCACCACTAAACCAAACACACCCTAAGACATCTAATCTAATCAATTTATTGACTTGTGGTTTTGTTTAGTTCGGTTTGGTCTATGAAAGAAATCCGAACCAATTCGATTCGGTATTTTTTGGTATGGTTTGAATTAGTTTTTGGTTATAAGATTGTGTCAATTATAGACTAAATTAAATAAAAAATTAAATATTTGAATAAAATATTACAGATATAACACAAAATATATATTATAATTTTTTCAATATAAAATAAAAAATGTTAAAATTTAATTTTAAATTGATTAAAAAATAATAAATATGTAATATTAAGATGATGTTATATTAAAATATTATGAAAAAATAAATTATGATATTATTTTTGTTAAATATTTAGTTATATGAATATGAAGAATGTTATAATTTTGTAAGAAAATTATATATATATATATATATATATAAAAGTTTGGTTTGATTTGGGTTGGTTCGGTCTATGAAAGAAATCCGAAATAATTCAAGAAAATTTTTGGTTTTCGGTTTGTTCAGTTTCTTGTTCATTCGGTTTTCGGTTTATTCGATTTAGTTACGTCAGTTTAGATTAGTTTGGATTGATTTTGAATACTAGTAAATAACATAGTTTCATTTAAGATGGATAGAAAATTTGAGGAGAGAGATTTGTAAAATAAAAATAAAAATTAAACAAAGGTAGTGTTAGAAAGTCAACATAAATTTTGTTAAATTTAATAGTATCAAGTAATTTTAACTACTTTTCTTAATATGTGTGAATTAGTTAGAAATAACCTATAAATAAGAACGAAGAGAGTATGTTACTAATTACTATAAAATGCTTCCCATACACTTTAAATAAGTGACTTATAAATAGAAAATGAGGGATTAGTTCTTTTTTATTAAGCTTTTTAATGTCGTTTAATAGGTAAAATGATTAAAATGCATAATTTAAGGTTTTCATAAGCTTAAAAATTAATCTACCTGATATCTACAATTTCGAGGATTAATGTGAGAGTTTATTTTTTTTTTCTATTACAAAAGTTGTTAAATAATTGATGTATTTAATAGTATAATCCTAATGTGTTAAATATTTTAGAATCTATTTTATCTTACCCTTTTTCTCTTTAATTTTATCATATATATTAATTACTATCTGCGGTTCTATTTATAAGATGTTTTTAACCGACATATCAAGATAAAGTAATTGAATTTAATTAATTTTATTGGTTTTCTTAACAAGTGTATGAGATATTATTTTTATCCTTCATTAAATAATATTCAAGTCAATTATAATTAAAGAATTGAAATAGTCAATACATTTAAATGGTAAAAAAAAAAAAGAAATAATAAATACATTTTATAAACTACAAAATATCTTATAAAAAAGATCATAAAAACTTTTTAAGTATTCTCTTATAAAAGGGACCAAAAAGAATACTCCCTCTGTCCCATAGCATTTATTGTGATTTTTTAATTTTCAAAGTTATTCAACCAATAGAAAATAATTGTGTTTAAATTTAATTGGTGTAACATTTCACTAGTCTACTTAATACTTCTAATTCCAATAATTTAACTACTTTTCTTAAACTGTCTGAAATGTTAGTTGGGACTTATATTATGGAACGGAGAGAGTATCTTATAATCTATTTATAAAATTTTTTATTTTTATTAATTCTAAGTTATTGTTACAGTACACTCTTTCAATAAGATGTTAATTTACATCTCCATGATTTATATTTATGATTAACTTGGTCAAAGGATTTAGTGATTTCTTTAAGAATGACATCAATTTAGTACTTTTGAAATTCATTTATCATTTGTCATCCAACCTTTAAAATAAGGTATTGGTATCCTTTATTATTATTTTTTGATATTGGTATCCTTTATTTTTGAAGCAATGGATAAACAACCGAAAATTTAATGATGATATTTGTTAATGTGCATCTATTCCTTTTATAGGAGTACCGTTAGCACTTTATATTTTTTGTATGTATTTAAAAATAAATTAAGTTGAGTAATGTTATATCCTTCGAAAATATTATTTTATAAATTTTCTTATTTATTAAGTAGAAAATGTATTTTATAGTTTCAAGATAAAAACATTTAATTTTTTCCTTAAATACATATTTTAAAGGAAATTAGGAGAATATTTATGAGAATAAATAGGAGGATAAATCATTACTCAAGTTATAAGTAGCTAATTTAATCTACTCCTTCCGTCTTCAATTATAAAATTTTTTTTACTTTACACCCTTTAAAAAAGTTAGTTGATCTCATTTGATTTTCTTAGAATTATTTAAAAAGCAAAAGATTTTTCTATTATGCCCTTTGTCATATTATACTCTCTCCACTTTACAATCACTACAATAAATAAGTGAGGGAATTGTGTGGATGGTAGTTTAGATAAACTTTTATTAAATACAAGTTAAGGTAGTTAAATTTGCTTATTAAACAAAGAAATTTCCAAAAAATTACTTACATTTAGTAACGGAGGGAGTATTAAAATAAGTGAGTGACGTTAGCAGAATTTTGTAGAATTTGTTAACGTACACCTATTTATTCTAAAGAAACAGTATGTTAGTAAGTTATTCCATATTTTAAAAATTAAAGTTATAACTTGTTAATGTATTTTTTCTAAAAAAACGAGTGGATGTACGTTAATAAATCTCTTTAATAACACATAGATTTTGATTATGGTGTAGATTATCTTTAGGATAGTGATCAGTAAAATAGTTTAAAATATTATCAAATCAAATCTTAAAAAAATTACAATATTATTAAATTAATATTTCAAAATGCACTAAATAAATTTTTAGAGTCTAATTTGATGACAATTGACAAATTTTTAAAAGGCTATAATAGTGATAATTTTTTTAGAAGACATTAAGGACTCATTTGTTTTTTGTTTTTGATAGACTAGCTTTCTAAAATACTAGTTTTTGAGAACGTGCGCTTTTATATTTAAAAATATTAAAAATTGATAATATTTAAAACTTATTTCTTTATTTTTTTATGACAAAAGTGGGCAAACCCCAAAAGGAAAAGAAAAACAACTATCAACTCTCCCTTGAGAAAATAGAGACAACACTATAATACATAAAATGCATTGCAACAACATTTGGCAACACGTCAAAAATAAAAACACTAACAGGCATACCATGACTCATCTATGCAGGAGCATTTGCTGTAGCGTTTTTCTTGCAATGAATATGAGTCCAAACAACATGCTCCATAGATGAAGCCAAAGCATGACAACGACTATCAAGCAACATTATTGCCGTAGAGGAATCGGATTTCACCCATACATTATTGAAACCTCTCGAAGCTACAATGAAAAGGCCATGATAAATTCTCCACAGCACAGAAGTAATATTACAATACGACAAGTTTGAGCTAAGAGAGAAAATATAAAGGGCTGTTTGCTTTGCATTTTTATTTTCTGTTTTCATTTCTTGTTTTTTATTTTCTAGAAATTTACAAAGAAAAAACTGAAAATGCTGAAAATAGAAAATGAAAATGCAAAACCAAACAGCCCCTAAGCAACTCAATGATCCCCAAGGATTCAACCACAAGTCGTGCTACGCTACTGATCAAGAACCAACCTATCAGTATTCAACTAAATCCAATTCTCTGGCGGATTATTCCAATAGACCAAACGATGGTCAACACCAGCCAAACTAGAAGTGGAAAGCACAATTGTGTTAAAAGCAACTTGGCACTCATGAACTAGGTGCTAGATTTGACTAGCAATCCCTAAGGTTGAAATTCAACCCCTCAAAGATCAATTTATTCCGTCTCTCTATATAAGATGAGCTGTCACGCCAAAAATAAGAGCCCATTGATCACTGGAATAGCGACCCCTTCAAGAATTAAGATTAGAAGAGATCCAATCATGATTACCATGAATAAAGAAATCACTCACACTGTTAGAAGTCCAACATCGACTAGTGATATGACCATCATTGAGTTTATAAGAGTGTAATAATTCTCATTCTACAAACTAGCTTTTGAGAGTGAATCAGGTTCAAACCCAAATTGTAAGAGGTATCAGAGCCTATCCTAAATCCATTATTGGCCCCTCATATTAGGTGTGTTGTTAGTCCATGTAGTTTTGGAGTGAGGAGGTGTGTTAAAAGTCCTCTATGGACTAGTAATATGACCATCATTGAATTTATAAGGGTGTGACAATTCTCATTCTATGAAATAGCTTTTGAGAGTGAATTAGGTCCAAACCCAAATTATAAGACATACAATCATCGAGAATTAACTTCTTCCAAACTACTTGAGCATGGATGTAGTCATGTAACACATGAAGCAAAGACTCATCTGTGACATTACAAGCGCAACTTTCCAAAGAAAAACGGGCATATGTTGCAGACCTTTCCAACGCCACACCAAGGAGTAAACAGACAAAGGAAAATTATCAATATTCAAAATTGAATCATAAGCAGATGAAATCGAGAACCATCATTGTGAGTTCGCACTACAAGCCATAACATCAACACATGGGGGGTTAGGCAGAACCATTGCCAATATTCTATCACAAATATCATTAGGGAGGCAAGATTGCAATTTCTGACTATCTTATTGACCAGAATCATCAAGAAACTCACTTACCAAGGCATTAGGAGCTTCAATCGGACCCAAAGTTTTATCGTGCAAAGGACCACAATTATCAACCCAATTATGATTCCAAAGAAAAAACATCTATTTTGTAAAACTCATTGCTCGTTTTAGAAATAATTACCAGTTTATTCTTTGAGTTTACAATGATAGTTTACAGGAATCCTTGAGTTGTACGAAGGTCTTAGGTCCTTGAGTTTGCAAGAATAATTCACATAAGTCTCTGAGTTGTACGTATGAACTTGGATATAATTTTACACAGTTGCATTTTGGCTTAAAAGTTTGTTACTCTATCTCAATATTATAGGCTGAGCTATTAGTTTGTTAAGATAGTTTTATCTTTTCCAATTAGTTTCTCAATCGTATATAAAAGGGCTAATAGTCTCTTGTAAATCAAGTTACAAACAATACATTTTATAGAATTATGCAGAAACTGAATTTTCTTTCCATCATTCTTTCTTCCAGTTTTGCTAAGATGGTATCATGCGCCTGCACTAGGTAGCTGTTTCATCTCTGTGTGTTGTCTACGGTCTTCACCATGGCGGAGCAACCCTTCGCTGATTATGCCACAAATCCATGCAATCCATACTTTGTTGGAGCCCATGAAAATCCATCCATGACTCTTGCTACACCTTTGTTGAATGGCAAGAATTATCTTTCTTGGGCACAACTTGTCAAAGGAGCTCTTGAATCCAAAAATAAGCTAGAATTTGTTGATGGCTCTATTCGATCTCCTCCAAAATAAGATCCTCTGTATCGTGCCTAAAAAAGGTGCAATACCATGGTTCTAATCCTAGCAATCTGTTGTTCCTGATTTTGCAAAAGATTCTAATTCTAGCAGTAGTGATGCTTCTTTATGGCATCTTAGACTAGGACATATCTCTGTGATAGCTTCTAGACTTTTGACTTCTTATTTTCCATATGTTCCTTTATGTACAAATAACACTATTCCTTGTGATGTATGTCAAAAATCAAGACAAAAAAAGTTGCAATCCAATAACAGTTTGACAGGATCAAATGCAATATTTGATATTTTACATGCGAATATTTGGGGCTCTTATGCTACTGTTACATGTTCTAGTGCTAAATAATACTTCCTTAATTTAGTTGATGATTTTAGTAGATTCACATGGGTCATTTTCATGCAATCAAAGTTTGAAGAATTGTTGAAAAGAAATACAAACACATTCTTAATGTAGCTAGAGCTTTGTTTTTTCAAGCAAAATTACCACATAATTTTTGGAATTTTGCCATTTCACATGATGTGCATATATCATAAACAAGTTGTCTACTCAATTACTTAATAACCAAACTCCTTATAAAAGGTTGCATGCTACTCCTCCTTGCTTAATGGACTGAAAAGTATTTGGTTGTCTATGTTATGCTAGTACTCTAGAATCACATAGAACTAAATTTCAACCTAGAGCAAGAAAGACTGTTTTCTTAGGACACAGAGAAGGTACTGAAGGTTGTTTATTATATGATATTCAATCTCATCAATTCTTATTAAGCAGAAATGTTGTGTTATTTGAAAATGTCTTTCCTTTCCATACAAGTACTTCTTAGATAGGTATTGCTGAGCCTGTGGGGGGCAATTCAGATTCAACATCTATATCGTATCTTGAAGAATAACTCATCATAACACCAAGTGATCCTCACACTGATAACATACAAGTACCAGCTCCAAACAGCACAAATATCACAAACAAATCAGACTTAGAAGAACCTACTAATGAGGAGACCCAAATTGAGGCACAAAATGTGCATCAAGAAGAAGAATTACAAGACATGCTTCAAGATCTGAATGAATTTAATCAGCCACTAAGAAGATCCACCAAAGAAAACAAAAGATCAAGCAAGCTAGCATATTTTTCATTGTTATCTGACTACAGGGTCAGAAGCTGATCTTAAGGATAAATCAGATGGTATTGCATATCCCTTGTCATCTATCATTTCATATAAAAAATGCAACAAGAACTACAGAAATTTATGTTTAAATGTCACTACAGTTCAAGAACCAACCACTTATCAAGAGGTTAGTAAGAGCATTCATTGGAGGAAGGCTATGGACACAGAACTTGCAGCCCTTGAACAAAACAAAACTTGGAATGTAGTTAATTTTCCTAAAGGTGTTAAGCCCATAGGATGAAAATAGGTCTACAAAGTGAAGTTTAACACGGATGGAAGCATTGAAAGGTACAAAGCAAGGTTGGTGGCCAAGGAATACTCTTAGCTAAAAGGGATAAATTAAATAGAAACCTCACCTGTGGCAAAGATCACAACAATAATAACCATTGTAGCCATAGCAACAATGAAGAATTGGTATCTTGAACAACGAGACGTGGATAATGCCTTCTTACATGGAAAGCTGAGAAAGAATTTTACATGAAATTGTCACCAGTTCTCAATATTGTAGGCTTTCAAAAAGTCCGTAAATTGAACAAATCATTATATGGACGGAAGCAATCAAGTAGAGAACACTACAATACTTCTAATTCTACTCTATGGGGGATCGAACTCCATTCCTTTAGCTCAAAAAACTCCTCCTAATGCCACTTAAGCTACAAGTTCTTGACAGTTTGTACAATGATACAGAAACTAGATTTTCTCACCATTATTCTTCCTTCCAGATTTGCTAAGAGCACGGAAGTTCATTTAGATCCCTAAGATTATCAAACATTTATATACTTCGGTCTCTGAAATTTGATAATCTCAAGGATGTAAGTAAACTATTTTCATAAACTCAGAGACTTAAATGAATAACGTTTAGTAATCTCAGGGACATAAGTGAATTACTCGTGAACCACTCTTGCAAACATAAGAGCCTATATGAACTTCCTTTGCAAAGTTAAGGACCTATGCGGTACTTCACTCTTCTTTTTATAAAACAAGTTTTAGAAACTATTTTAAAATACAGTTCTCAGCAATTAAAAAAACAAAACTAAGGCAATGTTTGACCCGATTTATTTTGAGTTTATCTTTTACATAAGTAAAAGCCGTGCTAAACAGAAATATTAATAAGCTCTTAAAATTTTAAGTGGTTTTTTTTTAATGAAGAAAAAAGAGAAAAAAAGGCTTTAAAATAAGTCAAGGAGCTTTTGCTTATTTTCCAACCTTTTATTTTCATTAAACATCTACCAACCACCATACTCAAGACCGGACCACCACCCTCCGCCGCCGCACCACCGCAGTCGGTCAATTTTTTTTTTTTAAAAAAATGAAATTGCCAAACAGTTTATGATTTATTTAAGCCTCTTATTTGTAGCTTTAACTTAAAAGTGGCTTTTATGAGAAAAATAAGCTGAGCCAAATGATACCTAAATTGATGTTTTTTGCTTTTTTGTTTTCTTTTTCTTTGAATCAAATAAATTTTCTATTTGTTTTATGATAAGGTTTTTGTGTATATTTTCTTACAATATTATTAATTTTATAATTTCTGAAACAAGTGCAAAGTATTGAATTGTTATTTTCTGCTTAGAAACAATGGAAATGGTCGTGTATTTTACCTAAAAATCTATAGCCTACAACTTTATGTCGTAATTGTGGTCGAGCAAATGATAATAGGCATTTGTTCGGTTGGATGTTTTATAAAATGTTAAGTTGGAAGAGAATTGATTTTAAAGAGTTAAAATTGATTTTAGTTGATAAATTTACTGTTTGGTTATGCATTGAGAAAGAGTTCAAATTGATTTTGGATTGGCTAAAGCAAGGTGATACTAACTTTTACGTTGAGTTGAAAATTTTATACTGTATTTTTATTTTAAACTTGCTTTTGTGAAAAGAATTCCCAAATATAAATCGCGTTACTTTAAAATCAATTTTATAAAATCACGTTGATACAAAATTAATTCTACTAACACTAAACCTAGAATACTCTGAATAAAAAATTGTACTCGGTTAGAGTTGTGTATTTTAAAAGGAAATGAATGGCAGGAAAATTAGTTTTAGAGTTGAATACATTTTTAATCACCATAAAATTCAGAACTTATGGTTTGTCTCTATAGAATATTTCAATTTAGTTTTAATACTTTTCTTCATAAAAAGTAGGAATCAAAATAGAAAAAAATTTAAAAGCTCAAAGATAAAAAACTAACGAAAACATTTCAAAAATACAAAAACTAAACAGTTCCTCATCAGGTACTAAGAAAAGTATGAAGACCAAAATTAAAGAAAATAAAATGTATAAGGATAAAAGATATATTTAAGCTTATTATGTTGAAAAAGTTTCTTGCTCTAACGGCATATTAATAGAACGTTGTTAGAAAATAGAAAATAAAAACAAAAAGTCAAATCCATGAGAGGATGTGTTTTTTTAACGGTGACATCATGCATATTCAATGAAGGTATAAATTAAATGTGCTCATAAAAGATTTGGAAATACATTTGTGGTCTCTGATTTTGAACTAAACAAGTTCTTTATCAGAAATTTGGCAGATACATTTGTTTTTTTAATATGCATCACATTTCATTATCTTTCTTTATGGCTCAGAATCATCAAACCAGAGCTTCAAGGTCCAAAAACCCGGCAATGTGACCCAAATTCTGGAACCATAGAAAATGCCAAATGAGCAAACGGTGCACATGAAAAAAAGTCACCATTGTTGACAATAGAAGCTCGGCCAATTCCAACTCTCAACTACCTAGAGATATTTTAATATTTTATGTATTTTTAGTACCCTTAAAAGTAGTATAAATAGACCTCATTATATTCGGTTTTCTTCAAGCAATTGGAGTGAGTTTTAATCTAACTTGAGAGTGTTCTCTTTTTTTCCCTTAGCTTTAGTGCCACTTTACCTGGTTTCTTGTGAAGTACTAAACCCAACCTTTAGTTATGATTGGAGCAAAGAGTGAATGTAATTGTATTTTTACTCAAATATTATTTCGAAAAATTAGATCATGCTAAAAAATCAGTAGGTTGGTTTGGTAGCTTAGGAGCAAAACTCGACTTTATACTATACATTTCGCTTATAAAATTAACATACATCAAATACCAGAAAACAAAATACAACACCTTGAGAGGATTTGGTCCCAAAATTAATCCCTCTTAAGTGTTAATTTACCAAGTGCATCCGAAAATCTTTGTAAAATTAACATTCACCTTTAATGAATGCTTGGTCCCTTATCTTGCAGGACGAAAGCAAGCAGGTCATCATCTTCTTCGACATCCATGTTTGTGGGTTCGGCCAGATCACTATGCAGAAATGACTCCTCTTCAATAGGCTTTGTAAGTGACGGTCCACCGCCATCAAGCACGATTGTTGGCTCTTCACGAACTTACAGAGATTCATCTTTCAATGCAGAAGAGTGTGCACAGCCTTTAAAAGCTTGACTCAAATGACTGAGATGAGATAACCCATCCTGCTTCCCATTTCTGCTTCATTTAAACCGTCCCTTCTTTGATTTGTTGCACACAAAGGATGCAAGAGTTATGTTGTTCAAATCTTCACTATCTGATCTGTCACTGCAAACTACATGCTCTACTTCCTCGGGAGGAATTGGAGCCTTTTTTGCTTGTCTCTTCGACCTCTTATTCTTCGGAACATTGCTGCGTGCAATGAGTGTGTATGAGAAAACAAAGATACGCTTAAAGTGATATTCAAACTCAAATATTTATAACAGGTTAACACCAGAAGAAAATACCAAAAACAACTTTGACAAAGCTGGCATTATATCCGTAAGTTGTTGAGAATAAGGTAAAAATGGAACGGAGATCAAAGAGGGGAGTACCTTGACTTCCTACTCCGCTTCAGAGGGAGGCCCAAAGCACCACCATTAGATGGTGAACCTAAGGTGTCTGAAGGAAGAAAGTCATTCAGTGTAAGGGCGGGGCGTTCAGACTTTCGATCAACGAAGTTACTGGGAAGCAAAGACTTTTGCACCTTTCTTGCTTTTTGAAGCAAAGGAACATGTTCAGGAAACAATACCTTCCATCTCCTGATCAATTAAAAATATTACATGAGTGTGATAACAAAATTTAAAGGGATAAAAATAAAAAATTCGAAATTCATACTTTCTGCATTGACAATCAGTACGCGGAGGCACATCCTGAGTAACTTTAGACCAGCAGCATCCATGCTTATTAATTGCAGCTTCTAATCTCGCATCCTCTTCCTTAGTCCAACCACCCCATTTCAAAGAAGGATCCAAACTGTTGAGGTATCTGCCATAACATTGCTGAAAAACTTTAACCAAAACCATAGGTCGTACAAAACTTTAAGCAAACAATTAAAACAGTTGAGGTGTAAACTATGCTGAGGTGAAATCTATTACTCCCTCCGTTTCTAAATACAAGCCCCTCACTAAAAATTTACTCATATTAAGAAAAATTGTTGATTACTTAATTTTAGTGGGTATTAATTACACTGTTTCCAACTATACCCTTTAAATCTACAAGTAGGAAAATGACATAAATTAGTACATAATAATGTACCTCATTGATTACGGCAACAACCTACTATTGAAAGCTGTTTTAATTTAAAGTCATGGACATATAAGTTATAACCATAAGCAAAAATACATAATTATAAAAATAATATACAAAATAGCTAACCAACCTGTCCGAGCACTGGGTTCCTGTCCGCCGTTCTAAAACAGAAGCTACAGACTGCCAGTCACTCTCACCGTAAAGTGCTACTGCCGAAAAAAGTTGAGCATCTTCTTCCTCAGTCCATTCACTATTTAGCATGGAAGGGTTTAGGCTTCTTTGGTATCGTGCCAAGCATTGAAACGGAGTCCTGTTTGTGCCCAGTGATACAGCAATTCCAAACCAGTTTCCCATGCCCATATTTTGGACAATATGCAAAAGAGACTTGTCCTCTGCACTAGTCCATGGGCCTTGGTTGATCAAAGGATCTTGACAATTCAACCACCTATGAGTTCAAACAGTTAAACAAATTAGTGAAACGTAAGCATGGAATCCATCCAGTCATATCAACAGCCACTATCCTGCATTCTACATTGCACTAAAGAAATGAGAGTATCAGGGAGATCTGTGAAGACAACCATAACAGACGTATTAAGCACTATTGTGTCAAATATAATGTCAAATACTACAACTCCACCTACATGATCTAGGTTTATCTTTAACTCAACTTTCATCCAAAAACTCAAAATGACCATGATGGTGATGGTGATGGTCATAGATGTCTGCAACGCAAGGGAAGGGGAAAGACATTCTTCATAGAAAGGTAGTCATAAAACTGTAATGCCATAAGAAGGGAAAGGATGAACTTCCCTATATTTATAATGATAGAGTTTATAGAACATTTCAAATGTCCAACCTGAAGTGAACTAACCAGAAATTACAATATTAACCACAAGAAGGACCCTATATAAAGAGATGAACGGTTTGAGTTCAATTCAAACATTACATCTAGTCAAGAAATCCTAGATCAACCAAAAAACAAAAGTAATCTGGTAGACATGGCTACTAAATAAGAGTTCTATATAGTTGAAATTATGAGTTTTAGGTATCAAGAGAGAGAAAGGCAACTAAGAATAAAAGAGAATAAAACTTTGTATTGATATTAAGAAAGATAGGATACAATGTGATGTATTATGATCAAGCACTACTCTATTTATATTCTAGACTAAATAAAGTAATAAATAAAATATTATTAGTAATTAGGGTCTAGGGAAATAGGAAAACTTCTTATTTTATAGGCGAAATGCACCCACGGGGGTTCGAACGGAGCTGCTATTCAAAGCTTCACTCCCCAACCATTGAACCAACATGTTGGGTACGGGAAATAGGAAAACTAATCCTAAGGGATTCTAAGAGATAGAAACTAATCCTAAAAGATTATCTAACGATATATTAAGATATTTTAACATATTTCACATATTCTAACATATTAATCTTTTCTTTCAGCAATATCAAACTCAACATTTACGCATACAAAATAACATGCCAAAAGTTTTAATTCAAAGCATCCAATAACATAGAGTCAACATAGCTTTCCTAGAACAAGATATGAGCACAGTACAATAACAGACACATAAAATACAGAAGTTTATCATAAGACCAGAAAATGCAGAAAAAACCAGAGTAAAAGTTACAACAATTACAAAATACATACCTTGATTGACATTCAGCGCCTGTACGACCAGCAACATGCATGGAAGCCAACCGATCCCAATCAACTTCAGGTATAAATTCCCTAATCATCTCCGGTGTAATTTTAAGATTTTTAACTGATGCAATTATCCCATCCATGTCATTTACTTCTCCAAACGAGCACTCCGGACTGCCAAGGAGGTCATCAAGAAAGGAAACCAGAATACAATATGGAATGGATCACAAAGGTCAAATGCTACAAATATATAATATTATAATAATGAAAAAAAAAAACTGTTATTACCTTGTTCTAACTAGTGAATTTTTAAGCACCATTTCTTGGAATTGTTGCTTAATTCCCTTTGAAAGATTTTTCCTTTCGACATTCGACCATTTTTTCCGATCCAATGAAACTGGAAACCTTTCCAATGCCATCTTATAATTAGAGACACGAGAATTCTCAGCTGGGCCGTAGCACATTGGCGATACTTTTTTCTTAGATCTCTGCAAAATATGTATATACATAAGGATTACCGATACCAATACTCATCAATGACAACACTCAGAATGTAAGGGAAGCTGTGTAAAAATACCATCCAGTAAATGGATGATGATTGAATTAATTAAGTATTCCTACTCATTTATTGAATTTTGATATCATGCTAAGCACCAAAGGCAGATTGTTAAGCAATAGATTCAAACCCCTCAATCCCCAGAGACTGACACTCCACACAACCAGAATTGGATATGAAGACCGCAAATTTCACAAATCTAATAAAACTTTTATAGAGACCATTGTGTTATATTCCCATTTAGTATTACTAATTCAAGTCCAATAACTGTATGAAAATGACATCATCTTTGAAAACACATAATGACTATAGTTCTTGTACTTTAAAATTTTTTTGTTTCAAAAGAAAGAAATCATAAAACAATAGCCACTTGTATATCCCATGATAAATACAATGTGTGACCAGAACTATGAATTCACACTGAAATCAATATGAATCATGACTTTGAATTCAGACGACTATAAAAGCATAACACAACAAACCTTTGAGTTGCTTGTTTCACAAGGCTTTTTTGCTGCTGATATTAACTGAACCAAAGGATCCTTTTTTAGGGATAAAGCATTCCCTGTTCTTCTATCGCATGAAACCTTGAATTCATTTAGGAGTTTACATTTCTCCCTTGTCTGGTTACTTTCTTCAATCTTTGCTTCAAGCCTAGTTGCCTTGCTTCTAAGAAATCTCTGGAAAGACCTATTTTTGTTGACAGCATCAACGATTGCCAAAGCTGCTGGAGGACATCTTCGTCTTTCCTGTGGCAATTCGGATGGCTCGCTCACATCAATGATATAATTCTCAATTTCTTCAAGATACTGCATTTCGATGTTCTCTGTCAACAAATTGGTGACCTCATTAGGACATTGAGAAACAGGACATGATTCACCAGTATCTGAGTTGGGTGAGATTGAGCCATTAGTAGGATTGTCACCCTCATAGCCTAGGTTTGCAGTCTGATCCTCCTCGGCCTGTGTTCCCATCCCACCTTCATGAGAACATATGATATTTGTCAGCATTCTAAGTCTTTAGTAAAGTTTGGTAGATGAACAGAACAGTACAAAGTGGAACAAAATGTAATGAGATGGAACATAACAGAATGTGTACAGTGTTTGTTGACCGTGAAATGGAACAACACCATATGTCTTATTTTTGCATTTAGTGCTAATTAAAATATAGAAAACACGGTATATAATACATACTATATAACTTTACTTTACTTGATATAACATAAAATTAAATAAAAGAATAAGATGGTATATTTTTTTAAAAAAAATTACGAGCATAATTAAATAATAACTATAAAATTTATTAATTTTTATATTAATATTTTATGAAAATGTTTTTAAATTATTAAATACAAAATGCTTTCAAGAAATATAATTATTAAATATACTTTTAAAATTAATTATTAAATACAATTTACGTTGAATATATTTTTATTATATAAATTTTTAAAGAAATTTTTTTAAATTTTTTTCTGGGTCAAATAAAAAATAATATAAAATTTATGGAATTTAAACATATATTATTTTTTGAATACAAAATGACTAATTAAAAATAATAATAATTCTTTTCTTATGTTCTGTTCTTTTTCTCTTTTTTTCCACCCTTCTCCGTGGAACCAAAAGTGTTCCGTTCAAACATGTCTATCAAACACTACCTTCGTGACATTAGTGGAAGCTGAAAAGGATAAAGGACACCAAGGTTACTTGGGGATGGAGAATAAAGAAATAAATACCAAAACAATATGCATGGTTGCACCAAAAGTCAAGCAACAAAAGGTCACATGGTATAGAATTGATAGAATCGAATCAATTAATGGTAAATGGGAAAAGACAATGCCTTCAAAGAGACTTTTTTTTCCCACCCGAAACCCATTCAAGTGAACCATGAAAGGCTTCAATAAGCTTTTGGTTCTGATTTTTTTTTTTTTTTAGTCCATATTTGTATTTTATCCATTTATTGTATCAATATATGTCAAAAACACTGTTGAAATAACAAAACATTATTACTATTAAGCATTAAGCATTATTGATAAAACAAATCTCAGCTTCAATCAGCACATACATGAATTAACAAAACTTAGAATTCTATGCTAACATGAAGTAACAAATCTCAGTTTCAATCAGCACATACATGAAGTAACAAAACTTAGAATTCTATGCTAACATAAAATTTAAGGATAATTACGCTAATCTCTCATAAGGTTTATTGATATTACACATACTCCCTTTCAGTTTTCAAAATTACATTTACCCCTGAAATTTCTACTTTTATTAGAAAAATGGTAAAATAAAAATAAAAATAATAAATGGTAAAATTAATTTTTCTTAAAAAAATGAAAAATGTGCACAATAACACCATTAAAAAAATTAACATTAGAGAGGTTTGTATAATAAAAGTTAAAATTTTAAGGGATAAATATAATTTTAAAAACAAGAGGAAATAAGTATAATATAGACAAATTTCTAGGGAGGTTGGTGTAATTATCCCTAAAATTTAAGACAAATGTTCAATGGAGAAGTACCTCGGTGGTTGGCGGAGTAGCGTTGGAGAACAGAGCGGGCAGTCTCCAAGTCATCCCCGTCATCGTCCTCAGTGGCAGACGGCATCGGAGGAAGAGTCGATAGAGGACAGTAGAGGTCCTGGACTCGTCGGAGGCATTCGACGTCGTCGGCATCGTCGTCGGAGTCTGAGATAGGGACAACAGCGTCCCCGGTGTGCAAGAGAGGATCTTCCATAGCAATTTGTTCGGCGTCAGTGGGGGCGGTGAGCATGCAGGCTCGGGCGAGGGCGGCCAAATCCTCTTTGAAAGCTTCATCGTCGTCATCAGTGGCAGAGTGATTTTCATCCTCTTCATATTCGTATTCATCATCGGTGTGACGAGCCATTGGAATCACAATAGAGGAAGCTACAAATTCTGCTAGGGTTTGCACAGAGAAGAACAGACACAGAGATTGTGATTGTGTGAGATGAATTTAACAGTGGTGGCTCATAGCATTCAATCGCCGCGTCGTTTCCCATTGTGGTATTCTCGTTCTCTTCCATTTCTGTCATCGCTTCCTTTTCTGTCATCTCTTCCTTTTCGGTCATCCCTTCCTTTCCTAAATTACTACTATTTAAATTATTTAAATAATTTAGTTTTTTTAATTAACATATTATTTATTTTGAAGTTTTTAATTTAGAGTAAATTGCACTTATCACTCTTGAGTTTTGACTAAATTGTACTCCACTCCATTCTTGAGGTGAAATTGCACTCCACTCTATTTTATTAACTATCATTAGTTTCATTTTTTTATAATGGTTAGTTGATTATTTTCTACATTAAAATTGTTAGTTTTTAGGTTTGAATAAGTTTTTAGTCTAAAAAATTTTTGTTTTTCATTTTAATCCAATTTAACTCAAAAATTTTATTTTTAGTTCTTAATAATGTTAATTTTTTTATGACATTTTTTAGGGGACCAAAAAAAAATTAAATAAAAGGATGAAAGTTAAAAAATTAAAATCTTTTTTTGAAAACTAAAATTTAAAAATTCAAGCGACTAAAAATAATTTTTTTGAATTAATTTAGTTCTTAATTAATTTTTTGGGTACATTAAAATAGTTAGTTTTTAAGTTTAAATAAACTTTTAGTCTCAACAATTTTTATTTTTCCTTTTAATACAACTTAATTCAAAATTTTTATTTTTAGTCTCTAATAATGTTAAATTTTTGCATCAAATTTTTTCAAGGATCAAAAGAAAAACAAATCAAATAACAGGATTAAAGTAAGAAAAAAGGGATCAAATATAAAAATTAGTAATTACAAGGACTAAAAAATCATATATTTATCATAAAAAAAAATTATTTGGACTAAAAACAAATGTTTAAAATTAACCGAAGGGTGGATTTGCTCTATAATTTTCTCTTTTAAATTTCGACAAAATTAATTCAAAATTTTGTTTTAGTCCCTTGATTTTTTTAATATTAGTTTTTAATAAAAAATTAAAATTTTTTAATTTTAATCCTATTATTTAATTTTCTTTTGGTCCCCTAAAAATGTTATGAAAAAAATTAACATTATTACGAACTAAAAATAAAATTTTTGAATTAAGTATGATTAAAATGAAAAACAAAAATTGTTGGGATGAAAAACTTATTCAAACCTAAACAGAAAATAGTCAATTAACCATTGTAAAAAAAGAAAGAAAGAAATGAAACTATTCATAGTTAATGAAATGAGGTAGAGTGCAATTTTACCTCAAGAATGGGGTGGAGTGCAATATAGCCAAACCTCAAGGGTGGTGAGTGTAATTTATCCTTTAATTTAATTTAAATATTTTTATATTTTTAAAATTACTATACATTTTTTATGAAAACAATATATCATTCACTAGTTATGTCTACCCGATTATTTATATTTTTAATATTGCAATAATTTTTTTTAGAGATATTGTACTATACACTAGAAGAGTACTGTATTTTTCGATAGCAACACATTTTTTAAGTTACATAAATCATTTAAAGTTTTTAAAAATTACTTATTATTCACTTTGAAGTTTTTAGCTATATGATTTTTTATATTTTAAATTTGCTACAATTTTTTTAGGGATCGTAATACTATACACATGGAGAATACACAATTTTTCGATCAAAATGCAATTTTTACATTAGTTAAATTATTTGAAGTATTTTTTTAAAAAATAACATATTATTCACTTTGAATGTTCTAGTGGCTACTATTACCACCTCTCCCTTTTCTTCCTACACCACACATTTAATTTTTTTTTCCAAAATTGCTCTTCACCCTATATTTAAAACCCGGATGCACCTAAGTTTTAGAAACTGAGCGAATTAATAAGAGTGTTTCGCAAAACTTGCTAATGGTATTTAATCACTGGGTGCGCCCAATTTATAATTACTGGTAGGCATGTTGAGGAATCATTTTACGTATTTGCTCAATTTTTAATTATTGGGTGCACCAGATTTTTAATTGCTTGTAGGGTGTTTTGAGGATTCCTTTTAAGTATTCGCTTAGTTTTTAATTACTGAACGCGTCTGGATTTTAATTAATGGACGCGCCCAGTTTTTAAAAATTGTTAGGTAGCTTGTGTACCATAGTTATTAATTCGCTCAATTTCTAAAACTTAAGCGCGCCAGATTTTTAAATACTGGGTAAAGAACAATTTTTTTTTAAAAAAAGGCGTAGGCAAAATAGGCAGAGGTGCTAATAGTAGAATCCTTCTAGATCATGTGAAGAATATCTTTTTTATAGATTATGCACTATACACTCGAAGAATACATTTTTTTTTAAAAAAAAACCATTTTTTAAATTACTTTAACTATTTGAAGTTTTTAGAAAATAAAGTATTAGAGATTATGTATTACACATTTAAAGAATACGGTTAGTTTATAGATCATTTATACACTAGAAGAGTTTGGTGTTTTTCGATCCAAGCGCATTTTTAAAATTACTTAAATAATTTGAATTTTTTCAAAACAATGTATTATTTACTTTTACGTTTGTTTCTCAATCTACACAAGTTTTTATATTTTTAAAATTGCAACAATTAATTTAGTGATTGTGTACAAACACTTGAAGAACATGGTATTTTTAAAATAAAAAATACGTTTTTTAAATGACTTAAATCATTTGTATATTTTTTAGAACGATGTATCATTGACTTTGAAGTTTCAATCTCAATCTACACATTGTTTTATATTTTGAAAATTGCAACATTTTTTTAAGAAATCATGCACTACACACTTGAAAAATACTATGTTTTTTTTTTTTTATCAAAACTCGTTCTTTAAATTTCTTAAATATATTAGAATTTTACGAAAATAATTTATTATTCAACTTAAAGTTACTATGCCAATCTATATTTTAAAAGTGCAACTACTTTTTTACCGATTGTGTACTCAACACTTGAAGAATATCGTGTTTTTTTATCAAAACATGATTTTTAAATTACTTATATTAGTTCAAGCTTTTTTTTAAAATAATTTATTATTCACTCTGAAGTATTTAGCTCAATATACATAATTTTTATATTTTTAAAATTACAACAAATTTTTAAAGATTGTGCATTATACACTAGAAGAATACCTTATTCTAAACATGTTTTTTTAAATTACTTTAACCATTGGAAGTTTTTTAAAAATAATATTTTATTCACTTTGAAGTTTCTAGCTCTATCTACACAATTTTTTATTTTTTTAAAGTTACTACAATTTTTTAGAGATCGTGTACTATACACTTATAGAATACGGTGTTTTTCCATCAAATCACATTTTTTAAAGTATTTAAATCATTTGAAGTTTTAAAAATAATGTATTATTCATTTTGAAGTTTCTAACTCAATATACATGATTGTTTGTATTTTTAAAATTGCAACAATATTTTAAGAGATTGTGTAATATACACTTGAAGAATTACAGTATTTTTCGATCAAAACACATTTTTTTAAATTACTTAAATGGTTTGAATTTTTTTTTAAAATAAAGTAATCTTCATTTTGATGATTGTAGCTCAATTTACATAATTTTAAATATTTTTTAAATTGCAAGAAGTTATTGTGTATTATACACTTAAATAATACTATATTTTTCAAGCAAAACATGTTTTCTAAATTTCTTAAATAATTTAAAGTTCTTAGAAAATAATATATTATTCATTTTGAAGTTTCTAGCTCAATCTACACAATATTTTATATTTTTAAAATTGCAGTTATTATTTAGTGATGATATACTATACACTTGAAGAATACGATCTTTTTCGATTAAAACACATTTTTTAAATTATTGAAATCATTTGAATTTTTTTTAAAAATAGTGTATTATTCTCTTTGAACTTTCTAGCTCAATATACATAATATTTAATATTTTTAAAATTCTAGCTATTTTTTAGCGATCGTATACTATACACGAATACGGTGTATCTCGATCGAAACATGTTTTTAAATTACTCAAATAATTTAAAGTCTTTGAAAAGTAATGCATTATTCAATTTGAATTTTCTATCTCAATCTATATAATTTTTTATTATTTTAAAATTGCGATAATTGTTTTAGTTATTGTGTACTACACACTTAAAGAATATGATATTTTTCAATCAAATAGCATTTTTAAATTTTAATCATTTGAAGTTTTTTTTTAAAAAATAATGTATCATTCACTTTGAATTTTCTAGCTTAATCTAAATTTTTTTTACATTTTTAAAATGGCAACAATTTTTTTAGAGATCATGCACTATACACTTGAAGAATACTGTATTTTTTTTAATCAAACAGGTTTTTAAAGTTATTTTAACCCATTGAAGATTTATATACACGATTGCTTATATTTTTAAAATTGCAACAATTTTTTTAGAGATCATGTTCTATACTGTCGAAGAATAGTGTGTTTTTCGATCACACCACATTTTTGAAATCACTTAAATCATTTGAAGTTTGTTGAAAACAATTTATTATTCACTTTGAAGTTTCAAACTCAATTTACACATTTTTTTTAGATTTTAAAATCGCAACAATTTTTTTAGAGATGATGTATTATACACTTGAAGAATACTATGTTTTTCGATCAAAATACATTTTTTAAATTACTTAAATAATTTGAAATTTTTTAAAAACAATGTATTATTCACTTTGAAGTTTCTAGCTCAAGCTACACAATTTTTTATATTTTTAAAATTGCAACAATTTATATAGAGATCATGCACTATACACAAGTATATAATTTTTTTAATCAAAATGCGTTGTTAAATTACTTAAACCATTTGATGTTTTTTGAAAATAATTTATTATTCACGTCGAAATTTTTAGCTAAATCTACATAATTTTTTACATTTTCAAAATTGCAACAATTTTTTTAGACATTGTGTGCTTATACACGTGAAGAATACTGTGTTTTTTTAATCAAAATGCATTTTTTAAATTATTTAAATCCTTTAATATTTTTTAAAAATAATGTATTATTCACTTTAAAGTTTCTAACTCATTTTACACAAATATTTATATTTTTAAAATTGCAATAATTTTTTTAGAGGATAAATTTTTAAATTCTCTAAAAAATTAGATTACCGGCAAAAATAAAAATTCTGCATCCAAACACACTCATAGATTTAAATAGTTTATGTAGACAAATTTTATAGAACATTTTTTAGAAGTGTAAGAATTTAAGGGTCCGTTTACTTTGTTTTTTTTTTATATTTTTATTTTTATGACTAATTTAAATGCAAAACTATCACTTTGATGTTATTTTATTTTCTGTTTTTGAAATTTTGCACAGAAAATTTTGAAAACAACCAAAACAATTATAATTTGTTTTTCATGTTTTGTAAAACACTTTCACCTTCATTTACAAACTAAAACACAAATATACTACTTTTGAATTTCTCCCCTCCTATGCGTTGAATTAAACACAGAAAATGAAAACAAAAAATAAAAACAAAGTAAACAAGCCCTTAGGCATTTATTTTACATTTTCATTTTTTGTTTTCATTCTCTATTTTTATGAGTAATTGTATTACAAAACTTTCACCTTACTCTCATTTTGTTTTCTGTTTTTAGAGATGTGTGGAACAAACTTTATAAACAACCCAAACAACTATAATTTATTTTCACTATTTTCTAAAATCTCACCTTCTCCCCTTAAAAACTAAACACAAATAACCATTTTTAATTTCTCCACTCTTACTCTTTAAACTAAACATATAAAAAATAAAAACACAAAACTGAAAACAAAAGAAACTAGCCCTAAGGTTTGCCCCCCCTCCCCCCCTTTTTTTTATTTTAACTAGCACGTCGCACGGGTCTCTATTTATACGTTTATAATTGTGTTGATAATAAATGTTTGTAAAATTATAAAGAGTCACAGTAAATTATAATTAATTATCAATTGTAAATTATAAACTAAATTGAAAAAAGAATGATCTATGTCTTATTCTATTTTATTAAATAATTTATGTTCCAACTCATTTAATAAAAATAAAATTTAAAACAATGTAATTATACATAAATATAATTAAACATAAAATAAATGAATTACATATTATTATATTTTAAATTTTAATATTCGATGTTAAAAAAAACTTGGGTTAATAGTTACCCTCATATCAATGTCAAACAGATACACTAAATAATAAAAACCTTATTATGATTTAATTAAAAAAATAAAATAATTTAAGTTATTATTTAATTTAATTGAAACTTATTTTGTAAGAATGATTTAATTTTTGAGTTGATTATTATCATCAATGTATTTTAAGTTTTAATATATTATCATTAACAAATAAAATAAAAAATCTCAAGACAAAAATACAGTTGATATTACAAATTTGATTAATTATTTCATAAAATAGTAAAAAAAATTAAAGACAAATTTGATATTACAAATTTGATTAATTATGAATGGAGAGAGAAGGATTTTAGGTTTTCAATTTTAAAATTAAAAAAAAATAAATATAAATAATGGGTAAAAGATAAAAGAACAATAAATATACTTCAAATACTTAAATACAAAAAAAAAAGAGTAATGCACATCCAAACAAAAAAATATCATAAAAAAAGTAGAGAGAAAGTGGAAGCATGTGAGCATGCCATGTGTCACAATAATTATGTGTGAGTCAATAAAAAAGTTTCTTTTCTTATAATATATAATATGATTCATTCTACTATTTAATTCATTCTACTATCCAATGTCTTTTATTTGTTACCTTTCCCATTTTACGTATACGCTGAAAGTGAATTTTATTTTTTTTTATGCTACTCACTGAAAGTGATTTTATATTGAGTTAACTATTAATTTGGTCCTCCAAAGATTATTATATCATCAATTTGGTTCTCCAAAGAATTTTGTCACCAAATTAGTCCTCTAAAGATTATTTTGTCACCAATTTGATTCCCAAAGAACTTTGTCACCAAATTAGTCCTCCAAAGATTTAAAAATCTACCAAATTAGTCCCCCATCATAGACCAATTTGATATATTTAAATCTTTGAAGGATTAATTTGGTATACTTACACATCTTTGGGGACTAAATTGGTGACAAAATTTTTTGGTGGACCAAATTGGTGACAAAAATGATCTTTAGAGGACTAATTTGATGACAAAATTTTTTGAAATACTAAATTAGTGACAAAATAATCTTTAGAGGATTAAATTGATAGTTTACTCTTTTATATTTGTCTTCTTTTCACTTTTTCACCAATCTTGTAACTAATGTTCCAAATAGAGAAATAATATAATAACAAAAAGAGTAGGTACCGAAAAACAAAATTAATTATTAAGAAAAAATGAAAGTTCTTTCTTTTTTTTAATTTTATGAGAAACTTCGGGCCTGTTTGGTTTAAATTTTAGTAAAATGAGAAGTGAAAAACACACAAATCGAAATAAAAATCAATAATTAAAATTATTGATGCACAAAAATCGAGACGATCCAATAAAAATAAATATTTTTAACTTTATTTTAATCAAATCAAAATCATAAACAAACATGTGTTTACTCATTTCTAGAGTTGAATCCTTTCCGATTTGAGCCATCCCCCAAGGCCCCAAACTTCTAAAAACTATCCTAGTCATTAATTTTTTTAGTATACATATATTAAATAAGAAAGAAAAAACAATGCATGATTTAGATTTCTCTGCACAGCTGTTGGACCATTCCACAGCCGGAGAGAGTCGAAATTCCCCATTTCTCATGTATGAATATTTTTGAAAAAACTTATAATTCATCACTATATTAATTTAAAAAAAAAATCATTAAATACACGGCCTGTCATCACTCATCAACACCATCCCTACAGGCTACATAGGATATTGAATCTCAGAATCTCATCCAGCATTTGACTAGTCACATAAAGCTGGATCTTTTGTAAAATCCACTTTTCATTTGCATCCCTCATGTCTCTAAGGATTAAATGAAGTTTTGTGATTATTTTATGTTTAAAAGATTTAAATTTTTTCAAACAATTAAAACTTATTAATTTGGTTCTCTAAACATAATTCTTTTTAATAAAGGAAATAAATCTCCAAACATAATTTGGTCTCATTTTAAATGTTTAAAAAAATTAAAATGATGACAAATTTTTTCTAAAGATTAAATTGATGAAACAAGTATTTTAAAGAATTCAAATGGGGGGTTTTCTCTAAAGTTTAATTATATTTTCGGTAAAGTAATTCCTAAATATATAATACTCATTTTTTGAGATGAGAATATCTTTATTATTAAGAAATACCTCACTAAATTTATTTTATATCTCAAACCAAATAATGATAAATTAAGATCTTAAGTAAGTTTTTCACAAAATGAAAAAATATTTTCAATATCAAAATTATATCAACAGTAAATTTTTTTTTGAAAAAAAGAAAAAAACCTATACAGCACAGGCTAGTTTATTCATTATTTAAGAGAATGCTTGCATTCCAAAACTATTTGGAGAAGATTGATACCTCATGATAATCAATCTTTCTATGCTCAAAGTGTGTGTTTGGTTTAGCCGAAATAATTGCTTATTTTTGTCTGTTTCATGATAGATCTTTTAAGTGATTATTTCTCCAAAATTAATATCTCAAGAAACACATTTATTACTAAACTAGATTGATATCCGGATTTCTTATGGTTTTGAGCCACATTTCAGCCATGATTCTTGAGGAAACACTCCATAACAATTCTTGCCCTTTTGCCAATGCATGTTTGTTCTTCTTCCCTGCCCTCCCCAACCCATATTCAATCAACCATTGCATTGCAGTTAGCTTTTGCTTCTCACTGTTCCAAGCATTATTCTTCTTCTTTATATTATTCCTCACCTTGAAACCTCCCAAATCCATGCTTGTCACTTTGAACCTTTTCTCCTCCTCATCATCAATTATGTTAAAGTTATCACCCTTTGATTCTTCACTTGTTGCATGAACAAGCACCATCATAGGACCTCCAACTGCCTCGAACCGTCGTATCGGATCCCTCAGTTGGACAACAAATATCAGTGTGATGTTTGAAGTAGTGTTACTATAGCTTTGGTTTCTGATCCAATCTTCAAGTGAAACAGCAGAACCTAATATTTCACTTTCTTGGTTTTTTGCCTTTGTGGTGCTGAGTGGAGGAACATCAAATGGAGCTTCTTCTTCTGCCATATCAGCTTGGATTTTCAATGCTTCAACTGCCATGAACTCAATCTTTTGCATTATGAACGCTAGAATTTCCTCTGCAGTTAGAGGGGTTTCATCCACATTCCAAACTCCTGTTGAAATCCTTTCTTGTCTTCCTGAACTCATTGCGTTCGCCATGCCTTTCAGCGCAGAAACTATTCGCGCTGCGCTAGAACTCGCTCCTTCCTTGTTTCTGCCTTGTATGATGGCAGAAGCAATGCCTTCAAAGGCAATCTGTTCTGCAGTTTTGCCTATAAGTTCATCAATGGGCATCAAGGAGAAAACTTTAGAGCTGAGTTCATCAAAACCAATGCCAGCCAAATTCTGAAATAACTCTAACCCATTTAAGGATTCATTAGATTCCAACACAAAAGGCTTTGACATCTGCATTGCAAGCTTTGGAGTATCATTTCTTGTCACAAGATTATCCAAAGGGTTCATAGATGCCAAGTAGCCACCATCCCTTGTTTGAACCACACAACCTAATCCCTTGCCAAGATCAGGCAGATAAACTTTGGATTCTCCTTCATCATGACCTTCAAGTTGTAGTGTTGGAATTTCTGATTGGTTGATTCTGTGTCCCCTGGCCTTTTGATCCTCAAGCATGTGAAGAAACTCTCTTGTCACAGTTTCTTCATCAGCATCCAGTCTTTGTGACTCAGTTTCATCTGAATTCACGAAATTAATGTTTTCCCCCATCATGGACTCAAGAGCCTTTATCTGTTTGTCAATTGAATCAAGCTCAGTTAATCTAGCTAGGTGCAACTGATCATGCAACATTTCCTTGACAATCTCACTTGAAACTGACCTCACTTCTATAGATTTCTCAGATCCTTGTTCTCCTTCATCTTGATCTTTCTTCTCTTGAACCTCAACCCCTTTATCAACAACCTCAAAATCTGGAAGGTCAAAATATTCCACCTTCTCTTTGCCATCATCAAGTTTTTTCTGTGTATCCTGAACCGGGTTCGGGTCATCAAGGTTCAAATCATCCATACCTTGAATATCTCTTGCCAGAGAAGGAGTCCAAGCATCACTTCTGCTTGTTATTCTTGGACTAGACATGCTGAAGGATGTCTTGGATTGTTTGCGAGCAAACGAAGAAGACGTTAGATTTCTTAACCTTCCAAACTTGACATCTTCTTCCTGGTTATATATCTCAAGTCCTCCATCTTTCTCCATGATTTGGAACCCAAGTTTCAGAACCAATTCTCCTCCTTTTGCCTTTCCTGATAATCCAAATCTTGTCTCCCACTGTCTAACTCGCGTGCCTTGCCGGCTTTTCTCAATGGATTCTTGAATCAACTGGCTCAAATCCACTGAACTTCTTCCAAAGTTAACCTCTTTAGCATCAACTGCCACAAGGTATATCCAAAAGGGTCTTGGCTCAAACTTGAGCTGTTTTTTTCCACTACCAAGATGGTTGCAATAAACACTGCACCTAATGAAAAGTGTCTCTTCAAAATCTGCAGCTCCTTGAGAAACCCTTGATGGCATTGTCTGAACTGAACCTTCTTTTGTTTCTTTCTTTCTCACACAAACAGAAAGCCTCAATCCATTCATGGATGAAGGAAGGCCTTGAGCAGTAACAACTTCAACAGAAAACAAACAGTTTAGTTTCTGCATTCTAATATGAGAAAGTGCCCTTATAGGCTTCCAGCTCCAAATCCCTTTCTTCTCAGCTGAATTTTCTGTTTCTTCAAACTTTTTTGTTCCTGGCTGAGTTGAGGGTCCCTTGCCAGCATTGGAATCTTCAAGCTTTGGCCTCGATCTCCACAGCGAAGACAAGGACATGCGGCGCGACCGAGTTTTGTTGCTGCTTTTGTTGTCAACTTTTGCAGTATCATTGTCATCTTCAGAAGATGGAACAAGAGGAGCTGATGTTCTTGGTAGAGCAAGGGAATTTGTTCTTCTGTTTGTTGTTGAGGTGTGTGATTGGTAAAGGGATTCACTTAAGGCCTCAAGTTCTTCAAGGAGTTGAGCATTGGAATTTCTCTTGGCAGAGTAATCAGATGCCATAACTAGTTACTTACTGAAATTGTTGTTTCTGCAAAATCTGGTTATGTTATGATGAAGAAGTCATCAAAATGATTAAGAGTTTTTTGGGACAATGAAGAAGGTTTTTATGTTCAGAATTCACATGCTTGGAACCTGGAAGGTTAGTTAGTTAACTTGAGGTGAAAGGACTATTTTATATGCTATAAATGATGATGAAAAAGTGAAGTTGCTGGTGTTTTCTGAACCATGAAAATGTGGTGAAGAGTGTTTGTGGTGGTTAAAACATCAACGGTAGCATTTGCATTGTGCTTTGGTGACCAAGACAAATTTGAAAACTGATAGGGAAAGTGGTCCCTGAGAATTTAATGCTGGTTTTTCCTTAGATAGACGGAATTGTACCTCATAAATGATAACACTTTGCACTGGTGACAATTTTCTTGTTGTGACTTATTTGTCAAAAGATGAAAGATCAATATGAAAAAAGGCTTGGTGATACAAAATTTTATGCCATTTAGCAATTGCCATTCTAATTGTGCATCAATTGGGATTAAATATAGGACAGTAGAGGAAGCAGCCACTGCCACCCAATAATTTTTTTTTGGTAAGAAATTCTTTTTGTGAATGATTCATGGCGAGGATTTCAAGTTTTCAACAAGTTTTACTCTGATTCTTAAGGGCCCAACACAACTATCCTCCTTTAACAGGGTGTGATCTATGTACTCGACCTTAGGTGATGGTTTTTTTTTTTTGTGATTGTTGTAAGAAAAAATTTAGGTTGAGGGGATCGGCCCTAGACCCTAGTTCAAGAAAAAATCATTAGGTTTAGATAACACAGATAGAATTTATATTTACCTTACCTTAAAGATATATGAACGGGACTCGAACCTACCTAGTGACAAGTGGAGCCACCCCATAATTTTGTTTTATAATTGTCCATGAAGATGGCTGTTACATTTTTTAACTTATGTATGAGAAATAGAAGGAAAGGGATCTATGCACCCTTCATATTTTGGCTGTTACTGAGAAAAGGTATATGATTACAGTGACAAACTTTGTTGTGGGTTGGTTGAAACAAAAGTTCATGTGAGCCAGATTTTAGTCAAACAAAGGTGTCAGGTTGGATTAAGTTGTTATCAGTAATTGCATGGCTATGGTTTATCCATGTAAGCTGTTGAATTAACATCACCATTAAGGTCACAAGTGTTGGAACAGAAACTCTTTCACGTTCCAAGATCATACGTGTACAAAATCATATGCACAAAATATTGTTTCTTTCTTGTCTTTAGAAGTATTAGAAAATAATGTTTAGGGGCCGGTTGTTTTAACTACAGCAAAAGTACTTTTGTTGGTAGTAATTTCAGATCTCATTGCAGATATGACGAAAGTACGAAATTGTTACTTTGTATCCAAAAGATTAAAAATTTCACCTAAAGAGGGTAGCAAAAGAAAAGGTTCCTTCTCTACTGCCAGTCACTTTCAGAAACCGAAGTATTGAATTTTTTGAAGCACTTGGCAGAAAGGGAATCCCTTGGGAGGACCTCAATATAATTTTTTTTTAAATTATTATTTTTTTGGAAGATCCTGATGCTTAGTTTTTATAGCGGAGATTTCCATGATTCTATAATTTTGTTTTCTACATTCACACAATTATTGCTTTTTTAGTTTTTATGCTTAAAGTGGAAATTTAGGATCAACTAAAACCTTCACTAATTGCCTTCACATCACAGAGACAGATGCTGTAGTAAACTATACTACCTATATAAAAGAAATACATGTTGGTCTAGTTGGGAGTGAAACTTTAAGTACCTCCTCGACTCGAACTCTGTGGACGCACTTTCGCCTATAAAAAAAGAAATATGCTCTAAGCCATTTATTGAAGTCAGCATTTGGTCTCTTCTTAGGGTATTCATTGCTGGAAGCAGCAACTAATTCCCTTCCCGAAACTGAGCTCGCACAAAAAGGTTAACGGGTAGTAATGACATTAATTGAATAGCAGGGAAGGAATAAAAAAAGGAACAACCATTATAAGATGTAAGCATTTCCAATTTGTAAGATAATGCATAAGAGGAAGACAAAACAGAACCATTTAAATATTTCCTAATGTAAATTTTTCTGATGTAACTTGTCATGATAATATCTTCAGCATGTTTATTTATGCTTGGGAGAAGCTTCTGTTATATACATCCACATTTTTCTGTTTCATCATTTGAAATCAGTTTGCAGTCTTAATTTCAGTAGAGTTGGCTACTGTCCATTACGGAATTCGGGATGAATCATTCTTCATGCATTTAGAGTCGTTGATGAAGCATAAATTTGTTATTGGCCAATTCAATATTATTCATCATCAATGGCTCCAGATGCCTGAAGAACGAGTCCTCCATGATTCCTTTATTACAAGACTGGAGACAGCTCTAATTATACTACATCAAGAACTCAATATGTTAAGTTATCAAAAATACCAAATTTCAGGGTTTTGTCTTATACTTTGCAAGGATATGAAATCAATATTGGTTAAATTTAACATTGTCTTGTACTGACTCAGAATCACAATATATATCATTTGGTAATTGAAATTTCTGGTGAAGCTAGGTAGTCCCACCATTACACAAAAAAAAAAAAAATGATTACACATTACATACACTATCTGCTTGTTTCATATGAAACAAACCAAACTCCAAGGAAAACATAATGATCTATGACTATTATAATTGATGCATACTTCATTTACAAAAATACATACTTTCATTAACACAAGTTTTGAAGTAAAAGTCCAATCAGTGACATCAGGCCAAGATATCAAGGTTTTAGTTATGACCGAAACCACAACTGTATTTAACTACATTCAATGCAATGCGACTATAGTTGCAACATAAAACCTTGCTTTCATGATTTATTGGATGCTAAGGAACGCGTGTAGTTGATGCCAAAGCTGAAATATTCAACCACAGTTTCCCTAGGTGGAATGCAATCTTTGACAGGTGAAGTTTGGATGAAGTTCTGCTTCCAATCATGAAGAGATGGAAACTTGTCAGCACTGAGAAGTTCTATTTCTCCAAGTTCTTCAAGGACATTGAGCCAATGAGAAAGCCATCCAGCAACAATATCAAGGTAACCAATCTTCTCTCCACCAAAAAACTTTTTCCCTTGAATCTGCTTCTCAAGAAATTCAAGTGACTCTATTGCAGCATCTATAGCTTTCTTCTTTTCCTCTCCTTGGGCCACTGTAGCTCCCCATACACCTAAAAGACACTGCTACCAAGAAAATTAGCTACATTAGAGACAACTATAGTGCTTGATTTGATTAGGGTTTGCTTGGGGAAATAGTTTAATTAAACATTTATACGATAAACACGTATACAGTAAGCTGAAACTCTTATCAAATGAGAGCTTGTTTATTAGTACGATTATGAGACTTATTTGAATGAGCTATATACATCTTATTCTGATAAACTTCTTCATGAAAATAAACCGACAAAAACTCAACACAGAGGTAAAAGATGTTTCTATAAACTAATGAGTTAGGACCAAACAAATTACAAATTGCAACCTCCTAATAACACATATCAATACATACAAAAAATAAACCTACAAAGAAAAACAGTTAATAGAGAAGGTGAAAAAAGAGGATCATATTTTTGTTTTTAAGGTACCTTTTCATCAATAAACTTAGCCCAAAAGCGAGCAAGTGCTCTATCAAAAGGATCTTGTGGAAGCAAAGGGTTCTGTTTCCAAGTCTCATCAATATATTCAAGTATGACAAGAGATTCAGCAATTGGTTTTTCATTATGGAGAAGAACAGGGACTTTTTTATGAACAGGGTTGGATTCAAGAAGCAAAGCACTCTTATTTGCTAAATCTTCTGTTATGTATTCATATTCCACACCCTTTATCCTTAAAGCCCATTCAATTCTTGCACAAGGGAAGCTTTGAGGAGTTGCAATCAGCTTCAGTGTTTCTCCCATTGTTTTGCTTAATCTGCGATTAGTTTTGGATCTTATAGAAAGTACATCATCTCTCAATTATTGTACTTCTTATAGTGATTCAACTGGGGGTAGATTTGTCATTTTCTGAATCCTTGTCATATGTCTCATCTCATGAGAATAACATACAAGAATATATATATATATATAAATGAGTTTTACTTAATGAAAATATTCTAGGCCTACGTAATTTGAGAATTTGAGAATGTACCTAAGAAAACTTTAAAAAAAGGTTGTTCGATTTCTGAAAAAAAAAAAATTTAAGGAGGAGATTTATCTACGTCGTTTTAATTTTTGAGACTATTAAGTTCTCTTTCTATAGCTTTAAGTAATTTTATACATGTTTGATTTTTTTTATGGAATAATGTGGTCAATATCTTTTTTGACACATGTTTTAACCACGTTCAAACCAAGTATCAATTTCTTGCTTCTAACAAAATAGTTTTTATACTAAGTATAAATGTTTGTTTGGTTTTTGCCTTATGACCGGTCAAATGTGAATTTAAAAAATAAAAATTACTTGTATTGAAATAAATTTTGGTTTATTTTACCTATAACATAAAACCACATACACATGTTCACCTTTGAATTTCTGACTTGGTTGCATATTATACACTGTGTAAGAGTAATTTATTTACAAGGATTTTGTCTAAATGCATTCTACTTAGTCTTACAATAATTTTCTAGAGTATTTGAAATAGCATTAGTCATATTTTGAACCTAGTTTAATAAAATGAAAGTGGTCCCACAAAGGGAAGCCAGCAAAGAATGAGTCTCCCGTCTGAAATAGTAAATTTGTCATTTGTTCAACAATCCAGCTGGAGAAAAATAATATTCAGCGTTTCGTTTGGCGTTCCTTAATATTAAATAGACAATTAGGAAGATAAGTTTATTTGAGTCTCCACTTATATAAATATAAGGTTATGTTCAGTAAAATTAATTTATATTTTATAATTTATGGTTAAGTAGAGATATTTGGTAAAATTAGTTTGTGATAAGTTAAAAGTGTATTAAATGATTAAAATGATATGTATTAATTACATTTAATAAATGCTTTGAAAAAGTAAATGTAGTAAATTACCTAAAGCTGTCAAAACGGATTACCCAACCCTATTTGGATCTGTCCATTCGGGTGGTAGGCTTTTGCGGTCTAGACTTAAAACATCTAAATCTATTTGGTCTTTCATTTTAAAAGTCTAGCCCGACCCTATGCGGGCATCGTGCTTTTGGACAACACTTTCCTCACCATACGTTTTTCTTAGGGCACCACACTCCCTAGTATAGTGATATGTGTGGTGGAAGAGAAATATGTGTGGTGATAATAGTATGGACCCGTACTTTTTCGGGTACCCCATATTTGTTATCATTAAAAAAAGGTGGGAGGGATTGAGACCACCCAAATTTAGAAATCCCACCATCCCCATTATATATAAAAATGATAAATTTATACATTAAAAATGATGGTGTCACTCCTAATAGGGATTGTGCTAACCCCTTCCACCTTAAAAAAAATTGTTAACCATTCCTTACAAAAAAGAAAAAATAGTTCTATTTCTTTTCTTTTTTTTATAAAAAAAGGATTTTTTTCTTCATTTTACGCCAACTTCATGTCATATTCAATATTCATAACTGATATTTAATAGACTAGTATTGCTTTGAGAATGAGACATGAAGAGATTGTCTGATGTCTAAGTTTCTAATTCTAATACAACTTATTTAGTTTTTTAATGATTTAAGCTTTTTTTTTATCATAGTGATAGTGGACTATCAAATTTGGATTGAACAACTATTATTATTTTTTTTGGGTTTTGTACGTTACATGCACTAATAATTAAAAAAACAAAACAAAATGGGCGGTTAGCCCGAACCTGACAGTTTTTTGAGCTCGAGTTTGTTTTTTACGGGCTTTTGCGGTTCAGACTAAAAATACCTGTCTTTATTTGGGCTTATATTTTCAATACCCAAAACCTCCCATTTTGTCGATCTATTCGGGTAGACCCTAACGGGCCGACCGATTTTGTCGGCTCTAAAATTATCTAAGAGAAAAATAAGAAGAAATTATTGAAAGTTAGTTATACGTTACAAGCTATAGGCTAACTCAAGTAGTTTTTCATAAGTTATACGTTATAAACTATAAACTCTTAGATAAGCTATAAGTTAGTGTTATCAAACACACTCTAAATATTTTTATAAGTGCTCTTGAATACGAAGACTTTTTCTTTCTTAAATTAGGATATTATTTGCTTACCCTAAATTTTGTTTAACAAAAAAGATAGAATTTTAGTTCTTATTATTTTTTATGCGGGTTTATTAGTGTATAATAAAAATAGATGAAATTTAAACTTAAGATCTCAACTAAACTATCCAAATTCCTACCACTTTCTTAATGTTTGGATTTAATCCTTGAATTTTCAATTTGTTACAATCAAACAAGAATTTTCTCAGATTAAAGGGTACATATGCTTGATTAAGTATATTTTTAATCTTTATAAAATTTATGATTTTTCTTTTATATATTTTGGCTTTAGTTCAAGTTCTTTTTAAACTTCATTTTGTCACCTCAATAGGATAAGAATTATAACATATTTATTTTTAAATTCATATTTTATAATTTATTGTTCCTTTTTTTTGTATACATTCGTTGTTCTTTTTTTTTTCTTTGATAAAAGAAATGTTCTTTTGATAAAGTAGCAATTCCTCAACTAAAGGAAAAAATAAATAATGTGGGCCTCATCACAAAATTTTATTTCTTTTCATTTTGTTTTTTCTCAACTAAATTAAAAGAAAAAAACCTAATGGTTGACTTAGCGGTGTAAGGTCCCGCTAATTTCATAGGATGGACAATCCACAGCGGGAGAACTCGTGTTCAAATCTCACTTAGGGCAAATTTTCGGGGGCCAACACCAGACACGTAGCGCGAACGAGATTAGTCTTATGCTAAGAGTGAGTAAACCCGTGATTATACCAAAAAAAAAAAAACCTTTATTTTATCTTTCTTTTCTTATATTTTTCTCTTCACATCATATCATATTATATTATATCATATCATATTATATTATAACTAAAGGAGATGAGTGGAAAATAAGGAAATCTATAATTCATAAGGTGAATTTACATCTTGGCGTTCATTATCAAGTTAATTACCTCATTGTCATCGTGTCTTTATCTCTTTATGTTATCTAAACTTCTTTTACATAATCATATTTTTTATCCATTTTGAATGTCAACTTGTTTTTGTAAAGTAAATATTTTTCACTATTTTTTAAATAAAAATGATGTACAGATTTTAAATTAAGTTAATGAATCTTTTCGTAATTGTGTGTTTGTTCATTGTTCTTTTTTTTTACAAGTTTAGTGAGTTGAAAATACTATTTTAGTAAAATTACGTAGTTAGTGTGATATATTCGTAGTATATCTCACGTATATAGTATTTAAAGGTAAACAACGTATTCTTCAATCTACAAAAAAAAAACATGTACTATACACTTAAAGAATACAATGTTTTGATTTAAAAATGAAAACGTCTTTTTTCAATTACTTAAATTATTTGAAATTTGTTGAAAACAATGTACTACAAGTTTTTTTAAATAATGTACTATATATACCCTTCAAGTTTCTAGGTCGATTTACATAACTTTTATCATTTTAAAATTACAATAATTTTTTTAAAACATTTTTTCAACCAATGTATTCTTCAATCCACAAGAAAGAAAAAATTATATATTATACATTTATAGAATACGATGCTTTAAATTAAAAATCAATCAGTATTTTCCAAATTATTAAAATTATTTAAAGTTTTTTTAATACAATTTATTATTCGCTTTGGAAAATAGGATATTTTTTAAAATAAAACTAAAATGTATTTTTTAATTTACTTAAGTTATTTGAAGTTTTTTTAAAGCAATGTATTATTTCATTTAAAGTTTCTAGCTCAATTTACATATTTTTTATATTTTTAAAACTGTAACACTTTTTAAGAGATTGTGTGCTATACACTTAAATAATTAAATAACAAGATGCTTTTTGAAATAAAAATGAAAATACATTATTTAAATTACATAAATTATTTAAATTTTTTTAAAACAATGTATTATTCACTTTGATGTTTCTAGCTCAATTTACATAGGGTGTACTATACACTTGAAGAATATTGTGTTTTCCAAAATAAAAATAAAAATGTGTTTTTTAAATAACTTAAATTATTTGAAGGATTTTGATTAAAATTTATTATTAACTTTGAAGCTTCTAACTCAATTTTCATATATAATTTTTATACTTTTAAAATAGCAACAATAATTTAAGAGATTGTTTTCTAAACACTTAAAAAATATGATATTTTTCGAGATAAAAATTATAACTTATTTTTTAAATTACTTAAATTATTTGAAGTTTTTTTAAACAATTAATTATTCACTTTGAATTTTCTATCTTAATTAAAATATTTTTTATATTTTAAAAAATTACAATGACTTTTTTAGAGATCTAGTACTATACACGTGAAGAATATGATGCTTTTCAAAATAAAAATCAAAACACATTATTTAAATTACTTAAATTATTTATTTTTTTTAAAAATCAATGTATTATTCTCTTTGATGTTGCTAACTCAATTTACATAAGGTGTTTTTAAAAAATGAATAGGATGTTTTTAAATTACCCAAATTATTATAAGCTTACTTTAAACAATGTATTATCACTTTAAAGTTTCTATCTTAATTTAAATAATTTTTTAAGAGATCGTGTACTATACACCTGAAGAAATTGATGTTTTTCAAAATAAAAAGGCAAACGCGTTTATAAAAACTTAAATTATTTGAAGTTTTTATAAAATAATGAATTATTCACTTTGAAACTTCTAGCTTAATTTATATCATTTTTATATTTTTAAAATTGTAATAGTTTTTTTACAATCGTTTACTATATACTTAAAGAATATGGTATTTTTCAAAATAAAAATGAAAACACGTTATATAAATTACCTAACTTATTTGAAGTTTTTTGAAACCAATGTGTTATTCACTTTGAAGTTTTTAGCTAAATTTATATAATTTTTATATTTTTAAAATTTACACTTGAAGAATATTATGTTTTTCGAAATAAAAATGAAAACGTATTTTTAAATTACTTAAATTATTTGAAGTTTTTTTTGAAAAAAAAATGTATTATTCACTTTGAAGCTTCCAGCTCAATTTACATAATTTTTATATTTTTAAAATAGCAACAATAATTTAAGAGATTGCATACTATACATTTGAAGAATATGCTATTTTTCGAGATAAAAATGAAAACGTGTTTTTTAAATTATTTAAATTATTTGAAGTTTTCTTAAAATAAAATATTATTTACTTTGAAGTTTCTATCTCAATTAAGATCATTTTTTTATTTCCAAAATTTCTAACAACTTTTTAAGAGATCATGTACTACATGTTTGAAGAATATGATATTTTTTTAAATAAAAATGAAAATTCATTATTTAAATTTCTTAAATTATTTGAATTTTTTTAAAAATAGTGTGTTATTCACTTTGAAGTTTCTAGCTCAATTTACATAGAGTGTTTTTAACAATAAATAGAGTGTTTTTAAATTCCCTAAATTATTATAAGTATACTGAATGTATTATTCACTTTGAATTTTATAGCTTAATTTAAATAATATTTATATTTTTAAAATTGAAATTTTTTTAAGAGATCATGTACCATACACTTGAAGAAATTGATGTTTTTCAAAAAAAAAAGAAAAACATGTTTTTTTTTTAAAATAACTTAAGTTATTTGAAGTTTTTAAAAAATAATGTATTATTCAATTTGAAGTTTCAAGCTCAATATACATCATTTTTATATTTTTAAAATTGTAACTGTTTTATTTTACCAATCGTGTACTATAACACTTGTATAATATGGTGTTTTTTCACTAAAAATGAAATTGTGTTATTTAAATAAGAGTTAACTATCAATTTAGTCCTCCAAAGATTATCGTGTCACCAATTTAGTCCCCCAAAGAATTTTGTCATCAAATTAGTCCTCTAAAGATCATCTTTGTCACCAATTTGGTCCACCAAAGAACTTTGTCACCAAATTAATCCTCCAAAGATGTGTAAGTATACCAAATTAGTCCTTCAAAATTTAAATATATCAAATTGGTCCATGATAGAGGACTATTTTGAGGACTAATTTGGTAGACTTTTAAATCTTTGAGAATTAATTTGGTGATAAAGTACTTTCGGGGATCAAATTGGTGACAAGGTAATCTTTGGAGGATTAATTTGGTGGCAAAATTTTTTGGAGGACCAAATTGGTGACATAATAATCTTTGGAGGACCAAATTGATACTTAACTCTTGAAATAACTTGACTTATTTGAAGTATTTTTGAAACCAATGTGTTATTTACTTTGAAGTTTCTAGCCTAATTTGGAGGCCTAAAGCAAATTTTTTATACAAGTGCTTCTAATATAAATGCATTAATAAAAGAATCAGGGTTAATTATGCAATTACGTATATAATTAGCATATCATTTTTCACTAATATAATATCTTTTAAATAATATTCATTTATATTCAACATATTGTTAAAATTAAATATATTTTTAATTTTTGCTTATAAAAAAAATCATATGCGGGTCTATTTTTATGTCCAAATATTTGGAGGCCCGAAGTCCTTACTTTAGTTGCTTGGTTCTTAGGTCTACCCTGTATAAACTAGGTAATTAAAAAAATGCCGTTTCACTTTTATTTTAAAAAATGCCCTATTTTCTAAGTATACAGTACATTATCTCTAAAAAATGGTTGTAATATAAACATATAAAAAATTATTTAAATTGAGTTAGAAACTTTAGTGTGAATAATACATTACTTTTAAAAAATTTCAAATAATTTAGGTAATTTATAAAATGCATTTTCATTTTTCTTTAAAAAACACCATATTCTTCAAATGTATAGTATATGATTTCTTAAAAAATTGTTTCAATTTAGAAAATATAAAATTTATGCAAATTGAGCTACAAACTTCAAAGTAAAAAATATATTATTTTCAGAAAAACTTCAAATAATTTAGGTAATTTAAAAACCTCAGATGTATACACGTTTTGCAAAAAAAAAAAAAACTATTTCAATTTTAAAAACAAAAAAAATCATTAGCTAGAAGGTTCAAAGCGAATAATACATTGTTTTAAAAGAAAAACCTTCAAATCATTTAAGTAATTTAAGAAACTCGTTTTCATTTTTATTTTGAAAAACACAATACTGTTCAAGTGTATAGTACACGATCTCTCGAAAAACTGTTACAATTCAATTTTTTTTTATGTAAATTAAGCTAAAAAATTCAAAGTGAATAAGATAGGATTTTCAAAAAGCTTTAAATAATATAGATAATTAAAAAACGAGTTTTTATTTTTATTTCGAAAACACCATATTCTTCAAGTGGATAGTACACAATCTCTAAAAAAACTGTTACAATTCCAAAAAAAAAATGTTGATTGATCTTGAAACTTCGAAGTGAATAATGAATTTTTTCATAGATCTTCAAATAATCAAGGTAACTTAAAAATACCATATTCATTTTTATTTCGAAAAACACCTTATTCTTAAAGTCTATAGTACGCAATCTTTAAACAAATTGTTGCAAATTTTAAAATATTAAAGAATTTTTAAATTGAGCTCGAACTTTAATGTGAATAAGATATTGTTATAAAAAAAACTTCTAATAATTTAGGTATATTAAAAATCGTGTTTTCATATTTATTCGAAAAATGTCCTATTCTTCATGTGAAAGTACATGATTTCTAAAAAAAATATTATAATTTTAAAATTAATAAAATTACATAAATTGAGTTAAAAACTTTAAGGTGAATAATATTTTAATTAAAAAAAAACTTAAAATAATTTAGGTAATTCAAAAATATTTTATTCATTTTTATTTCGAAAAACACACTATTATTCAAGTGGTACGAGAACTATAAAATAATTGTTGCAATTTTAAAAATCATGTAAATTGAGCTAGAAACTTCAAAGTAAATAATATTTTTTTTTCAAAAAGCATCAAATAAATTAGGTAATTTTTATTTGAAACACTCTATTGTTCAAGTGTATATAATACACGGTCTATGAAAAACTGTTGTAATTTTAAAAACATCAAAGATTATGTAAATTGAGCAAGAAACATATCTTCAAAGTGAATAAGATATTATTTTCATAAAGTTTCAAATAATTATTTTCATCGTATTTTTATTTTTATTTTGAAAAATATTCCATTCTTCAAGTGTATAGTACACACGACCTCTAAAATAACTGTTTTATAAACTTATGTAAATTGAGATGAAACTTTAAAGTGAATAATACATTTATTTCAGAAATCTTTAAATAATTTATGTAATTTAAATACACTCTATTCATTTTTATTTAAAAAAACACTCAATTCTCTAAGTGCATTATATTGCACATGATCACTAGAAAACTATTGCATTTTTAAAATGATAAAAAAATATTTTAATTGAGCTTAAAAATTCAAAATGAATAATATATTATTTTAAAAAAGTTTCAGATAATTTAGATAATTTTAAAAAAAATTGTTTATTTTTATTTCGGAAAATACCTTATTCTTCAAGGGTATATCCATGATTTCTAAAAAAATCGTTGCAAGTAAAGAAAAAAAAACAATCATGTAATTTGAGTTAGATACTTCGAAGTAAATAATACATTATTTTCAAAAAGTTTCAAATAATTTTGATAATAAAAAAAATGAATTTTCATTTGTATTTTGAATAACACCTTATTCTTCAAGTGTATATAGTACACAAATATCTAAAAAAGTTGTTGCAATTTTAAAAATATTAAAAAAATGTAAAATGAGCATGAAACTTCAATATGAATAATACATTGTTTTAAGAAAGCTTCAAATAATTTAGATAATTTAAAAACACTAAATTCATTTTTATTTTGAAAAACACCATATTATTCAAGTTTATAGTATACGATCTCTAAAAAGTCTGTTGCAATTTTAAAAATATAAAAAAATTAAATTGAGCTAGAAACTACAAATACAACAAGACATTATTTTGAAAAAGCTTCTAAATTATAGGTATATCAAAAATGGTGTTTTAATTTTTAATTCAAAAATACCATATTCTTCAAGTGTAAAATAAAAGATCTCTAAAAAAATTGTTGCAATTTTAGAAAAATAAAAAAAATTATGTAAATTGTGATAGAAATTTTAAAGTGAATAGTACATCATTTTTCCAAAAATGCAAATAATTTAGATAATTTAAAAATCACGTTTTTTTTATTTGAAAAAAAACTCCATTCTTCACGTGTATAGCTAAAAAAACTGTTATCATTTTAAAAATTTAAAAAATTATGTAAATTGAGTTAAAATCTTCAAACTTAATAATACATTGTTTTAAAGAAACATGAAATAATTTAGGTAATTCTAAAATCATGATTTTATTTTTATTTTGAAAATGACCATATTCTTCAATTGTGTAGAACACGATTTCTACAAAATTATTGCAAGTTTAAAAATATAAAAAATTATGTAAACTGAGTTAGAAACTTGGAAATTAAGAAAACATTATTTTCAATAAGCTTCAAATAATTTAGGTAATTTAAAATCACCTTATTCATTTTTATTTCGAAAAAACACTCTATTCTTAAAGTGTATTGTATACGATCTTTAAAAAACTGTTAAAATTTTAAAAATTAAAAAAGTTATTTAAATTGAGCTAAAAGTTTCAAAGTGAATAATACATTGCTTTCAAAAAAATTAAGTATAAAAATGCTTTCTCATTTTTATTTTGAAAATAATTGTATTCTTCAAGTGTATATAATACACGGTCTCTTAAAAAGTTGTTGCAATTTTAAAAATAAAAAAATATATAAATTGGGTTAGAAACTTCAAAGTGAATAATACATTGCTTAAAAAAACTTCAAATAGTTTAAGTAATTTAAAAAAACGCGGTTTAATTTTTATTTCAAAAAACTCATATTTTTCAAGGGTATAGTACATAATCTCTGAAAAAGTTATTGCAATTTTAAATATATAAAAATTATGTAAATTTACCTAGACGTATATATAATACATTATTTTGAAAAAAAATTAAATAATTTAAGTAATTTAAAAAATACTTTCATTTTTAAATCAAAACATCGTATTTTTCTTATAGTTTGAAGAATACGTTATTTTTTTTAAAAAAAGTCTTCTTAAAAATTTGTTGCAATCAATCACTGTGCCTGTAGCATTTTCATCAATCATGTGCTTCATAACAATTGCAAACTTGGGCAAAATTTATTAAAAAGTCAAAGGAGATTCTCAAAAAGGTGTTTCATAATGCACACACTCGCAAGGTTAAAAAAGACTATAAGTCTTCTTAGCAAAAATCTTCAAAAGCTCAAATCACTCATTAGTCACTTCATGCAAAGATGAGTTCAAAATCAGTTTTTCATAATCACAATTCCGCTCAATCTATGTACACACAAGAATTAATCATGCAAGATTCACAATTAAATCATAGAAGACAATTATTCCTAGACACTAAACTACCGACTTGGGGTGCAAATTGGCTAAACCAGACTTTGACTAAACAAGCTAGGCCTATTTTATAATTGATGGAGCTAAGTTTGGCCTATTGGCCTATCATAGGTTTATTTTTCAGGCTAAGTCTAGCCTATTTGAAAGCCTATAAAGCCTGAAAGCCTATTTATAGGCCTACTTTGTCCTAAGGTCTCTAAAAAGACCAACAATTCTATCTTAAATATGCCAACAAACCACTAAATAAGCTAATAGGCCTTTTTAACAAGCCCTCTTAATAAGCTTAATTTATAAACATATTAGAAAATTTATTGTATTTACATTTAAAAATTTTATTATATATACATATATAAATTAATTTTTGAAAAAATAATATTTCATTTATATTTATAAAATTTATAATATATATCGTTCTCAAGAATTATGGCCAATTATGATGTTCTCAAGTTACACAACTACTTTAGATGAACAAAGATAATTGTTTTGTAAAAACATAGACATAAACGGCTTAATAAATTAAACCTAATCTAAACATACATTTGGAACTTGGTTTCATTTGATTATGAATCCAAAATCTTCATAGACAAAGCTTCCTTTAGATTAGTCCTAATTTCACTATCCTAATTACAATTCACTTATTGTTGGTCTAATTCACTAGATTAGTTAGATAGAAATCTGTTTGGTAAACAACCTTCTTAACCTCATTATTAAGCCTAATCTCTTAGGTCAAATTAGCAAAGCAAAGACATGAAGCTTTATGGAATTTAAACAAAAACCACACAAATCAAACTATATGTATTTAGATTAACCTAATTCATGGTAGCATTTATAAGAAGCTTACTCATTTCTCACTATATCTAGCATAAACATGAGCCGACAAGAAATTTGAGTGGTGATGAAGCATACAAAAGTATTAAGCATACAATTTACACTCCGACAATAGAATAACTAAATTAGAATTAAGACTTCATCAAAATCAAATGATATCAAGTATCCAAATACATAAACAAAAACTAGAAATAGAGAGAAGAGAAGAGATAGAAGGACTCCCAAAGAGATGAAGCAATGTTGATGGAGGCAATCTCTTGTCTTCCCCATCTTCCTCCTCCAAGCTTCATAAAGGGCCAACTCGGACTCCGAAAGATCTACATAATGCAGACCTTTCATCTCCTCCCTCACTACCTAAAGAAACTACAATGAAATTGGGAATTGATCTCTCTTTATCTTTCTTTTTCTTGTTTCTCTCTCTAAAATCAAAAATGGATACTGGGATCCTTAAAAAAATAAAAGAACAAGTATTTATAAGATTACAGGACGTAGGACTGGCATTTAAGCCCCCATCTGGGAGCTTAAGCGCCTTTACAAAACTGTCCACATTCTACCTCTAGTGCTTAAGCCCCTATATGTGCGCTTAAACGTTGCAGTTTGACCTCTGCTACTCCTCTAACGCTTAAACCCCCATTTGAGCACTTAAGTGCGGGCTCAAAAATACTAGCATAGTCTTTAAGCTTCTTTCTTCATTTTCGGTGCTAAGTCTTGAGTCTGAGGCTTAAGCGTTGGCTTCCTTGATGCTCTTCCTTGTTGTCCAAGTAATCTACAAAATATATTTTAAGGGGTTAAAAATGCAACAAATTATTTAAATTACTCAAAATTAATTAAGAATTTACAAAGTACAAATTAATAGGAGTTATTTATATTAAAAACACATTTTTAAGGATGATAAGTGTGAAAATTATAAGGAAAAACACTAATAAAACACGCTTATCACAACTTATTCTTATAAATAAAGATTTCGTCGAGAAAGACAAAATTATTCTCATTTTGAATAGGAATATTCTAATTGCTAAAAAAATTCAATCGTTTTGGAACTATACTTTTATTACAAGTGAAAATATTAATAATAAAAATATTTTTCCACTGTTATAATATAAAAAAGGCTCTGATCCTTTTGCCACCGCTCCATGAATTTTTTGTCTTTAATTCTTTCATTTATAATTTACAATTCATAATTTATACTCATAACTAATTTATAAAACATATTATTTTGTCTCATATTATTTGTCATTTAAAATTTTTATATATTATTTAAGAAATATAATTAATTTTTTATTTTTATAAAATATTTGTTTAATTTTTTATTATACGTTTTATTACTCTTATTAATTAATAAGTCATATTTTTTATGAAATTTATTAAAATTTCAATAATTCAAAAAATAAATAATAGAAAAGATAATTAATTTAAAATTATAAAATAATAAATAAAATGAGATAAAGTTTTTCTTTGAAACTACACAAATATGATACGGAAGGAGTTAAGACCAACTCTTTATAGATCAACGATACCGGATTGGATACAGGAGTGTAGCCGTTGCCCCTCTCTCTCTCTCTCTGCACTCACAAATGAAATCACAGTATCACACCCACACTGAGAAATATTCCTCACTTTTGATGAGTTTTCCTACCCCTTTCTAAACCCTAATTATCCCCCGACTCTGTCTTGTAAATTCTCAAAATTTCTTTTGAATTTCAACTGTAATTGTTAGGTTATTTGTTTCCCCTGAAACCCTAGCCATTTGTTCATGAACCAGTTGTAAATTCTCAATTGCGAAGCTTAATTTCAGCTTTAACAGCATCACACGACAAATTTCTGGGAGAAAATGGCAGAGTTCGATCCGACCAAGAGAGTGGCCGATAGGTATCTCAAGCGTGAGGTCCTTGGTGAAGGTACCTATGGTGTTGTATACAAAGCCATTGATACCCAGGTAACTTTTATTCTCTACTGTTTACGTGTTCTTTTTTATTTTTTAAAAGATAAAAAGAAGTCAGTTGTGAACAAAATTGGAGGACCAGTAAAAAAATATTCTTTTTTTCTTCAACTCTTTATCTCCGTTGCAAGAATATTTGGAATTTGCGGAAGAACTTTCAATCTCTTTTAGTAAAGATGGAGTTGGGATAATCTGTGAATAAGAGGAAATTGTACCTTTTAAGTTGTTTAGCCATGGATTTGGCTAACTTGTGCTTTGTTCTTCTTCTTGTAACTAGCAATATAGAATTCCAATTTTTTTTTTGTTTTGTTTTTTGGGGTTGAAGAGGGGGTTTACTGTTTGATTGTGTTCTGGGGATATTGTTGTGTGAATGTCGTCATAACTGTGTTTTTATTCAAAAATAATAATAATGACTACTGTGCATTAGTACTACTTTTATCTTGTGGTCCTTGTAAAGATTTCTGTTAATTGCATGGACAGACAGAGCAGACGGTTGCAATTAAGAAGATTCGTATTGGTAAGCAGAAAGAAGGGGTGAATTTTACAGCTCTTAGAGAAATTAAACTTCTCAAAGAGCTCAAAGATCCAAACATTATTGAGTTGATTGATGCGTTCCCACATAAAGGGAATTTGCATCTTGTGTTTGAATTCATGGAGACAGACCTTGAAGCTGTCATAAGAGACCGGAATATTTTTCTTTCACCAGGTGATATAAAATCTTACCTTCAAATGACGCTAAAGGGTCTTGCTTTCTGCCACAACAAATGGGTGTTGCATAGGTAGATTATGTTACTGGTTTGGTTGTTGCAAAATCATTATTTGCTTTTAGTACTGGGCTCAAAAGTTTACTTGTGTATTTTCAGGGACATGAAGCCAAATAACTTGTTAATAGGACCTAATGGACAGCTGAAACTTGCAGATTTTGGTTTAGCACGAATATTTGGAAGCCCAGATCGGAGGTTCACTCATCAGGTTTGCTTCATGTAAAATAGTAGCATGTTAATCCCTTTGATATGCAGCATTAAGCATTTACACTTAGAGGGTTTTTAAAATAAACTCATTTCTTTTGATAAGACCCTGAATTGTGAGGAAACTGTGAGTTTAAAACTTAATTGCTTTCTCTGGATACGTTTGCAACAAAACTAGCAATCATCCCTAAAATTTGATGGATAGAATTTGCTAGACTGGAAAGGGATGCCTGGATGTGTCCCAACCCTAGTTTGCAAGATTAGAGGACAACATGCAATGGACTGTTAGTTTGCCACGTGACTTGGGGAGTGGAGGAGTCCTATTTTACGTGACACGGCCTTATGTTGTTTTTTGTGATTGGGAAGAGTACATTCTCTTGAGAAACAAAAATTCATGTGATGGGACTGTGACTTTTCAGTTCTTTTTTTTAATAAAAAACTAATGGTGTGTTTGGTTGGAGGTTTTTGGAGGGGAGGGGAGGGATTTTAGTTCATTTTAAAATCCCTCCAAAAGTGGGGGGATTTGGAGGGGAGGGGAGAGTAAAATTAACACATTAAATCATTAAAATCCCTCCCCTCCCCTCCAACCAAACACAACAACATTATTTTTCCTCCCCTCCCCTCCCCTCCGTTGAACCAAACAGACCCTTAAAGTTGTTACTTCTTTTTTACCATGACCATGAAATCTACCATTGATGCCACACACGATGCAGCCCGCATGACCTGCCTTGCTAAGAGCACCACACTATGCTCTTTTCATGGCATTTTATTGTGAATCTGCCTGCCATGCTGCCACGGTCACAATTTATTAACACTGCTCTGTAGAGTGGAGTACAATTTGGTGAACCAGTAGCAATTTACTTACCAGCTTTAATGGAATAAAAATTGTTCTTTTGGAACCCCTGACTCTTTGGATTAATTGTCTCTTGTAGGTGTCAGCTTCTGCATAATATTAACTTGTTTCATCCTTATGCACTTTCTTTTAATGAATCTACAAAATTGACACTTGTATGTTAATAGGTGTTTGCTCGGTGGTATAGAGCACCTGAGCTGTTATTTGGTACCAAGCAGTATGGTTCAGCGGTAGATGTTTGGGCTGCAGCTTGTATCTTTGCTGAACTTCTTCTTCGCCGACCTTTTCTACAGGTAAACCACCATTCTGGTGTATTGGAAACACATGTATTGTTTCTTACGGTAAATCATTAATGATTGATGTTCTGGAATAGATGGATTTATTATTTTATTTTATTTTTTTTTGGGGGGAGGGGGGGGGGGGGGTTGGGGGATTAACCATTCTATTTTATCAACTAGTTCAAATTGCAATCTGAATAAATCCTTCAAAACTGTTTTACTGAACTTGGGGTTAGCTCAAAAGCTGTTGGCTATGTTGTTGATACTTTAGAGACATGAATCATGGTTGATGCCTTTATCTTATTTCTGTTCGGATTTTTTTTCCTCTGTAGTTTTTTTCCCTTTTTATGGAATCTATATTGATTGATCATTGATTTTATTTGTCTGTTTCTGTGTGCTTAGACATCATATTTCAGGTAATTTCATGAGATTGTTTTCTAACATTATGTAGGGTTCAAGTGATATTGATCAATTAGGAAAGATTTTTGCAGCATTTGGGACTCCATCACCTTCTCAGTGGCCTGATATGTTATACCTTCCCGATTTTGTTGAATACCAATATGTTCCTGCCCCTCCTCTGCGTTCTTTATTTCCAATGGCAAGTGATGATGCTTTAGATTTGTTGTCAAAGATGTTTGCATATGATCCAAAAGCTAGAATTTCTGCGCAGCAGGCATTAGAGCACAGGTATGCGTCTTAATCATTATTTTATGTTAAGAATAAAAGAATAAATATCTTCTTTCCTTACTTATAAAAAAATACTTTTTTTCCTTTCTTTCCCCGGATTTAATCTCTCCTCTTCCACTTTAGGTACTTTTCTTCTGCACCTCTACCCACTGATCCAGAGAAGCTTCCAAGACCTGCCCCTAAGAAGGAACATGGGGTTTCAGATTCAAATTTGAATGAGGGTCCTACAGTCTTGTCACCTCCAAGAAAGTCTAGGAGAGTGATGCCAGGGCGTGATGGGGTTGAAGGCAATTCTTCGCAAGGAGATAAGATTGATGACAATGCTGGTAATTTCAGACATACAGTTGGTGATAATACGGGCAAGAATGAGTCAGCACCAATGTCATTAGATTTTTCCGTTTTTGGCTTAAAACCTCCAAATAGACCAACAATTAACAGGTAAAACTTGAGCAATATTAATCATCCAGTCATTTCAAAGTGGCCTGATAGTTTATACGTAATTTTAGCTGCAATATACATACAATTTTTTTTTTTTTTGACAGAGTTGAATAATGCAAGAGTATGCCAAATGTTTGGTGTCTTTTCATTTATACTTGTAAAGTGTGTTTCTTTAACCAATTGCTTTTCTTTGTTCTGCAGCGCTGACAGAACACATTTGAAGAGAAAGTTAGATCTAGAATTCTAGCAGCCAGGATGAATATTCTATGACTGGAGCATCAGGACAAGCAACCGATAAATTTGAGGAAACGCTGAAAATCAGACTATCGACTTTGATTGTATGTTATTCCTTATCTTCGTCTCTCTGCATGAAGCTACTATGAATGTGTAGATGTTTAAGGAAGAAGTAGCAGTGACAGCAGATTAGCATCTCACTTGAATAGTAGTTCAGAAACCTAAAAGTAACTACTATAGACAAAAAGGATTGTAGTATCCCTAGTCTCTGAATCCATTTCTTCTTATTTTTTGTTCTTTCGCGTTCAAGAGAGCTTGTATCAGTCCACGGAAGGTCTGGAGTGAGGGCATTTTCTTGAGCCCTTGCTGTATATCTGACGCTTGAAGAAGTCATGGTTTGGAAAACTGATTTTTAAACTAATTTGTTATTGAACATAAGAGAAATGATTGTTTACATTTTCAAGTGTATAATTTGCATTTTCTAAGGTGGTTTGGACAGGTTGTATACTGAACAGAATCATTTTTGTGGAGATTTTGGCTGATTTCTTCAATTTTCTGGGGTGTAATGTTTGTTCCATTTGTTAACCTGATGAATATTCTTTGATTTTTATGTGCATTGTGCAGAACCTTTAAAACATTGCAAGGATGCCTTAATCAGACAATCAGAAATATCAAATTTTTATTATGATTAATTATCCTCATCAAAATTTAATCAGCCATTTGTTGGAGAGCAATTTTAGTAGCATTGAGAACAATTTATGATAAGGAACACAGTGACACAACCTTGGAGGCTGAAAGAAAGATGATACTCTGAATAAGCGTTCTTTTCTACGAAAAATAAATGCTAATTGAACATGCATTAATCTTGCTTTTGTAGGGAAAACTAATATACTATAATCAAACGGATGGTATATTTTACAAAAAAAATAAAAAATAAAGTCACTAATGTAAAATAAAGAGAGTAATTTTTATTAAATTCATACTTTGTAATATATCCACATGTATTTTGAAACAGTATTGGTTATTAAATTTCTTTTTTTTTTAAAATTATATTCATGATGTAACACCATTTTTTTTATGAGAATTAATCCTGTTTTATTTGATAAAAGAACTCTAGCACCGATTTCTGCTTTGGTAGTAAACAGAAAGGAATAATATTCATGCTTATGTCATAAGCACATTGAGACTGAGTTTTGGCTCCATATTAGTATATGACCACCATCATAATCTAGTTTTTCACAAAAATTATAAGCAAAAAAATCATAAAACTATCAATGAGTAACATTCTGGTGTGACTCAACTTGAACTGAACTGCCTCCTACTCTTATTGCTGCCTTATTTGCCTGGACAATGAAGATATTATTTATTTATGTTAACACCCAAAAAAAATTAATTTTAAATAAAACTAAAAGATAATAGGACTTACTTCTTGATCCCAATTGGTGCGTAAGGTGACAATAAGAAAACACACCACTTGCACAATAAGTGCAAGTACAATCCCCAAAAAGAGTCCCTGTAATTTTGGAAAATCATGATCATTATAATAGTTCTAGCTCTAATTGAAAAAGATTAATACTAACAAACATGTTAACATTAAAATGGTCAAATCTTACTTGTCCCTTCAAATGGAAGACAAAACCTAGCACAACTGAAAAAGGAACCCCCACAAGATAATAAGATCCTAGATTCACAAATGCTCCCAGCTTCATCCAACCACATCCTCTAGCAATACCTTTTTCACAACCCAAACAATTAGTAAACATAATATTTTATATAGGGCTGTTAAAAAAACCAAAAGAATCACACAAAATTGCTAACTAACCAAATTGCACTATTTAAAAAACTAACCACTTGATTAAAAATCAAACTATAACCAATTTTAAAAAGTAGCTCAAAATCGGTTCGGGATAACCAAAACCAATCCAGGTTCTGTTCATAAACCGGTTTTGACCAATTTAAATCGGTTCGCGATAGGGAGGAATTGAGTTTTTTCATACCTGGTTCAAAACTGTTTTAAGTGCAACAAAATCGATTTGGTTCAATAAACCAGCTCATTTTTCTGGTTCACTGCGGTTCTAATTTGGTTCTTGGGTGAACCAGTACCATAAATAGCCTTAATTTCATATGCAAGTTAATAAACATTGAAAAGTTTTAGTAAGATTGCATTATGCATTATATCTGATATGGCATGGAGAAAATGAATTTTTTAAGGAGCTCAATTAATAAATGCCTTTTATATTTAGTTCAACACAATTAAAAATAACTTTAGTATTTTAGATTTATGTTTAATCTATCTTAACGTCAAACTAAACACAGAGTGTGTGTTTGGGGCTGCGTTTGTAGCCCCCAGAATCAAGTTTAAAGTCTCAAAATCGATTTTGAGTGATAAAATAGTTGTTTGTTTCTATGTTGGGTTTCCGTTCAACATGATTTTTGTCCTCTAAAATCAATTCTGCAGAAAGCAAGGTAGGACTTGCTTTTGGGTTAAATTGAAAAATTTACACTGTATTTTTACTTCTAACTTGCTTTTAAGAAAAAAATTACCAAACATAAATCACGTTACTTTAAAATCAATTTCACACCAAATCAATTATATAAAATCACGTTGATGCAAAATCAATTCTATCAACACAAAACCAAACACACACAGAGTAGTCCAATACCTTGGAATGCGGTTTGAATTGAATCTACAAAGGTAGAGCTTGCAAGAATTGGCATCATGGAAGTCACATATCTAAGCACTTCCTGAATATTTGTGAAAGCATGACCCCATACTTTCCATAGCAACATAAGGGAAGCAAATTCCATAAGTCCAACTATGAAGGCAATCAATATTGTGACTTTAACAGCTAAATATGCAGCTTTTGGATACCCTGCTCCTAGCTCATTTGAGATCCTTGTACTGGATAGTAGAATCATATAAATCGTTATGAGTCTCATTAAATGAGTAAACCCTTATACTTGGACTTCATTTTTGTTTTAGTCCCTATAAAAAAAACCATTCCTTTTAGTTCCTATTTAAGGACTAAAATGGATGTTTACTAATAATATAACATGTCAAATTCAGCACAAAAATACTAACCTTCCAGCAGCACTTACTCCAAATGATATCATCCAAAATATACCAGTTGTATTAAGGCTGGGGATAATGATTAAATTAAAGAATGGTGAAAAATGGTGAATCCAAATGAGAAAGATAAATATAATTAATAATAGCATGTTATAAAAATTAAAAAAAGTCTAAAACATGGGGAAAAAAATAACCATATGGAAAGTGCTGAAGTCTGTAGTTTTGGATTAGGTAGAGCACCAGACAGAAGCACCAATAGTTCAAACGTCCATGTTTCTAAGCTGTAACACAATGATCCAATAAAGGCAGCAATTAGATCTCTAAACATTTGTTGGTTATTTACACTATATATGAGGAACAAGAAATAAAATGAATTAATACTCAAAATATTCCAAAAACTTAAAGGCATTGGTCATTATGGTCTCTAGTTATCGAAAATATATGTTTAGTTCTTAATTTTGTAAAATTGATTATAGTAGTCTTTGACTTTATGAAAAATCAATTACAATGATCCTGAACTTTATAAGAAAATTAATCACTTTCATTTAGAGAGACTAAATTGAATAACTTTTTATAAAGTTAAAGATTAAAAATACATTTCCATAAAGTCAAAGACAATAATTACCTATAACCTATACTTAAAAAGTCACGAACCAATTTTGTGATTCATTCGAAATAAAATACGTTTTCGCAAGGAATCTCTATCCGGTTGTTATAACTTATAAGTAGAATACTACTAATTAGAGTAAATGCTCATTCTGATCCTCCTAAAATACACTTAAGTACTAAAATATTCCTTTACTTATCAATGACATTAAAAAAAACGAAGAAGAACAAAACTACTTAAACTTATAAATATATATAAAGGACAAAATTTTTGTTACAAAAAAAAAGAGGACAAAATTTACAAGAAAAATCAATTTTGGAATAAAGATAATAGATGTAAGTTATATTTCAGCCTATATGCATACAATATTAAGTGCAAACTATTTTCAGGAGAATAATAAATTTTTACCATGTAATTAAATATAAATAGTCAAATTAAGCTTATCATTAATGTTTGATCATATTTATATATATATATATATATATATATATATATATATATATATATATATATATATAATGTGTAACTCCATTTTTGTTCATTAATAGATATCTTACTAAACTAAACTATTAGGATTAGGTTAGTGATAAAAGATTTTTTTCTCATCTTAGGGTATCTATCATCGGGAGCAATGACCGATTCTCTTTCTAAAGCTGAACTCGGTTGTTGGATAATCACGAAATGTCGCTCCATTCACACCAGCAGGAAATTGAACCCCCACACGTGATTAAGGAATGAAATGAGCTACCATCACGTCACACTTTGTGATTAGTGATAAGAGATTTAAGCAATAAACATGAGATTTTAAGTTCAAAACTGAATACAACTTATGTATCAAAAAAGAATATCTTACCATACCATGACTGCAGAAGGAAAAGCAAGCTTGAGAAAATGAGGAATGTCATGTAAGGATTCCCTTGAGAAACCAGTCCAAGTTCTCTTGCATGAAGGGGAGAACCAAATGTAAAGTGCCAATAACACAGTGTTTAACCAATTTGCAATGCAAATTGCAATTGCAGCTCCTTTGATGCCAAGCCCATGTTTTAGAACCAAAGCCCAACAGAGAAGCAAGTGGGCCAAGCTAGTGAGCCCAGAAGCTAGCACCATAGGAAAGACAATGTTTTGGGTTTGTAAGAATTTAACAATGCACCGAAGAAGCCCAGCGGCAGAAAGGCTTGGGATCAAATACCGCGCATATAGTTGGGCTTGGGCCGCAATAGTCTCGTCTTGATGAAGAGCAACCAAAATGGGCCTTAAGTAAGCCCAAATGAAGGATTGAGGTATGGTAGCAAGCAAGATAACCACTATTGCTCTTTGCATGTGTATGCCAACCATATGATATTGTTGTGCTCCATATGCTTGACCACAAAACGTGTCCAGTGCGCTTGAGAGACCCAACTATATCACCAAGAAAAAGTAATATCATATTCACAAGAGAAATTTTAATAATTAGGGATGGAATTTTAAAAAATTAATAAATGCTTTGAAAATTAGCATATTCTTATGTTGTAAAAGAAATTATATTTAAATGAGTTTGAGTTGAAGAGTTGCTACTTAAAATTTTATTATTTAGTCACCAAATCAGACTACTGAGTACTTTTGAAATTATAGTAATAAATGATACTTCCTTTTATAAAAATATAAAATACTCATTAATTTGTGAAACCAGCCTCGCACAGTGCCTTTCAGTCTAGGAGCCAATGGGCTTAAGCCTTTGCCTAAGTCCGACGGCCCAATTGTCAACTTGTAGTGGGCAAGCCCACAAGTAGCAGGCAAAGCCCAACCCAGCAAGCTTAAGAACTATTCCATCACTCTAATGCCTCCACTTCGATTAGCATTTAGATCCTCTCCCACAGTGTGTCACTCCAGCTCTCTCTAGCCATTATTTTCAGCCATTGGATTTCATTAAGGAATGAGATTAAAAGCTCAAATTAGAAAATATAATAAACAAGAAGTACAGAATTATCCCCCAAACCCCATTTGGACTCAGCTCCACCGACCAATCTGCCACCACCAAACTCGATCATGGCGGTGTTTGTCAAAAAGGGGGGTGGCGCTTGTCGGAAACCTCAACATAGATGAGTTCGGCCACATGCTCGATGGGATCTAGAAGGAGAACGACGTCTGAGACGATGACACCAACTTTGACAAGGGTACGCACACTGCACTCGCGTTCGTGACCCTACGTGTTGGCGAAGACCATGAGTTCATGTTCTATCGGAATCCCAGCGCTGATATGCTCCTCACACAGGAAGATCTCAATTTTGAACCCATCATATCAGTACCCAAATCTTTCTCCCTATTTGTCTCGATTTCGAAGCCAGCAGTTAATGAAGGCGTTTTGGGTGCACTTAGTGTGAGGCTATATGCTGAAAGAAATGTCGTCGAGGGCGATTTTGGTGGTGGTAGATTAGCCATGGTCCGGTGGAGCACAGTTAGACTCCGATAAAGAAATCAATGTGACTTTCAGTAGGGCATTTAGTGGAGAGGAGATTATCTTATGCTATGTGTCTATATTTTCTTTTAAATTTAACTTTTAATCTCATGCTTTGATAAAATCCAACGACTCAGATCATAGCTGGAGAGGCTTTTAGCAGGAGAAGATCCGCATCCCTTGGATTACAAGTTGGCGTGAGCCACTATATACTATTTTTTAAAAAATTATCAAAAAAAAATACAAAAAAAAAAACGATTTTCAAAAAGTAAAAGACTGAAATGATTTAATCTCTTAAATATAATACAAAATGGATTGTTATAGAATCAATCGGAAAAAATGTTGCTTAAAATTGTGCTTCTTTAACCACAATATAGATGCAACCGATATTGATTATAGATTTTTCTTTGAAAGATATGTATCGGTGATCGGGGTGAAAAAAAAAAAAAAAAGTTCTTGACCTGTAACTGAGAAGAAAATTTATTCAATTACATATTCTCCTTGAATGTGACACTTGGGGATTTCCATTTGTTTGTATGGAAAGGGCTAATAAATTGGGATTTTCTTTACAATAGACATAGAAATAATTTTAAAAAAAAAACTTCTTAACATTAATTCAAAATCTTTGTTAATTAAGGCAAAAGATTTGCATTTACAAGACGAACGAAAAAATAATAATAAAAAAATAGTAAATGTGTGAAGTGATCACATGACATAAAAAGAACTGAGATGAAAAGAATATGCATAGATGAGTAACAGAAAAAAAAGGAAAAAAAAAATGATATATATATAATTTAACATACCAGTACATTGTAACCAGTAACATTGGCAAATGAAGAAGCCAAAGAAGCACCAGCAAGAAGCAATTCATCCAAATGGCCAACAAACATGAGAGAAATAATTTGTAAACTGAATTGAAAAACACACACTAACACCATTGGCAATGCAAGCCATAGCTGCTTCTTTCCTTCTTCCACAATTTCATTTTTCCATATTCCCATAATTTCATGCAATGGAACAGTTTTCTTCAAGATGGATATAGCTACTTTTTTTCATTCCTCTCAAATTGCTCTGTATAATTTAAAGACATGTGGGTAGAAATCATAAATGCCAAAGGTTCTTTCTGCATGTAAACGTGGCTATGTTCTCCTCAATTTTATGGAAACGTGGCCTTGGATTTTTTTGATGCTTTTAGCTAATGTTGGAATTTGGAACAATAATAATAAATAATACTATACTCTTTGTCTCTTTTCTTTTACATCATTTTCTTTTATATCATTTTACACATTGTTTTAAAATTCTCTTCTGCTTCACGATCCAGAGATGGAAGATTCGTATTCAAATTTTACTTGTGTGAAATTATCGAGAGCCAGCACCAGTCACACAGTATGAATAAGATTAGTCTCATCTTAAGGGTAGAGAACCTGTAGTTATAATAAAAAAAAATTCTCTTCTAGTTTTTTTTATCATATTGTTTAATAGTATCATTTTAAAATATTAATCACTTTAACAAAAATTTTAATTTCAAATTATTTGACACTTTTGCAATACAAAGAGTTTATGTATTATTTTTTTTTTAATTTTGTTATTTTTTTGTCCAATAGAAAGTAAGCTTTTAAATTAAAGGTTAATTTAGTCTATTCACATTTTATTTGTTATTTCAAGATGAATTAATTGTTCTCTTTTATTTTTGTGTTTTTCTCTAAAATAACTAATATTTTGAAATAAAGAGAGAAAAGTTAGTTAAATATTTTTAATTTTTTAATTTCAAGTAAAATATAGATTATATTTAATAAAATGTTCTTCAAATATTATTTATTGTAAAGTAATAATAATAGTCCCTCTTAGAATATAATAAAAGTCAAGTAGTGCATTAAGTAAAGGGTATTTGAAAAATTATAATATTAAATAGAGTCAAAATAATTGAGAGTTTCTTATATTTTGAACCAATATATTAAAAATTTTATTTTTCTTTTATTTATTTGAGTTTCAAGAGAATACAATGTGAGGAATGAATTAAACATATTTTATATTTTCAAGATACAAAGTAAATTTATTTTTTAATTAATGTTTAAGTCTATAAGATACTCTCTCTGGACTTATTATATATAAGAAAAAAAACATGCAAATTAAAAAAGTTAGTTAAATGAATTTAGTTTAATTTTCTTAGTTTCATCTAAAAAACTTTCTAATAGAAGTTAAGTATTTCATTAAATAAAGTATGTTTAAAAAGTTATAATATTAAATAAACTTAAAACAATTAAGAATTATTTATATAAGATTTCAAAAGTAGTATTAAAAAAATTCTTATATTTAACTTCAGAAGAAAGAATACCGTAAGAGGATGCATAAAATGATTTATAAAAAATATGAAATTATTTTTTTAAATTAACAATGATTAGTATACAACTATTAATATAGAGTACAATCTATTATATAAATAATAAATGTATACTGTATAAAAAAAAAAAAAAATCTTTCTAAATTAAGATGATGCTCAATACAACAAATTAAATTGAGACTCAGCAAAGAAGCCAAAGAGCATTAATTGCATAAGCGGTGTGCTTACCTCATTGAAGTTATTCTTTTGATTCTGCTCACCTTATGTTAACTAATCAAGGATTTGACTACCTAGTCAATGTTTTCCTTGTAATAAATGTATAACTAGCTCAATAGCAAAACAAGAAAAAACAATTGTATAACTAGCTCAAGTTCAGGTTTTCTATAGATAATTAATACTCTCAGCTTCATAATAAATACTAGAAAAATGTTAAACTTTTTTATTCACTTAATTTTACTAATTAATTTCCAAATATAACACAGACCTCCCTTACATATTTCCAAAACTACGTAGCCCTCCCTTAAATGATAACGGTGTTAACCTTTGTAGGTTTTATTTATGAATTGACGATTTTATCCTTTATTAAAAAAGAGAACAATTATCCACCTCATATCGAACTTTCTCAGCCTGGTATGAAACCCTTGCACCCCTTCTTCAACTCGCGACCTCTTTAACCTTGCCTATACTCTTCAAGCCGCGACCCCGCCACCGTTTTTGAAGCTCGTGACCTCGCGACCCTTCTTCAATGCTACGACCTTCAAAACACTTCCTCATCCCTGCAACCTTCCCAAACCTTCTTCGATTTTCTATATCTTCACCAATCACCACTTAAGATTTCTAATTTGGAACCACTTCATCTTCACCTTGTCCAAGAGGCATTTTCTAAGTGGTCTTTTGACATTTTAAGTATGCTTAACTAATTAAACATTTTTTAGTTTTAAGCCTCAATCACTTATTTTGAAGTGAAGGGTGGTTTTAGCATCAGCCCCATGACTTATGAGTAGATTTGCGCCCCTCACTTGACAACGGGCAGCAACAAGTTTAATATTAAAAAATTACTATGTATAATTTCAATTATTCCCTATTATTATTTTAGTTTTGTCCCTGAGATCTTCTTTCATTTTTGTCTCTGTCTTCGTTCAAGTGTTCGCACCACCGTGACACGTAGATGACGCCGGCGCGACTTGGAGCGGCGATCCAAAGCGTTGACGCGGTTGGAGCAGCGCTTCACAATGCTCCGCGATTAAGTGGAAGGAAGATGGGCTCGGGCCGAGTCGCGTGACCCTGTTACAAAACCCTAAAATTTCCATTAAACAACACCTCTTCTCTCGCAGTTACTTGATCCTTCCTTTCCCTAAGATCCTAACTCTCTTCTCTTGGAATCGCACCCAGGAAAACTTCGTTATGTTCTGTTCTTCGTTGTTGTTCTATTCTTTGTTTTGTTCTTTGCTCTGTTCTTTGACTTAATTTTGAATCCTCGTTCTGATTCCTGTTCTGTTTTCGTTTTTCATATTTTTGTTTTCATGCTTAGGACAAATTATTCTTGTATTGTTAATAGATCAACTGACAATTTTTTAACAGATCCAGATGCAGTTGGGAGTTGATGGAAAACTGTTTACTGATTGTGGTGGTGGTGAAGAGAAAGAAGGGATGTTTTTATATATTTTATTATTTGAATTTTTTATTAAATAAATCTAAGACCTGTTTGGCATGAATACATCGGGACTTATTGACAATATGGCAATAATTAACAAAAACACCCATGTTGTTGGTCTCCCTTATTCATTCTTACCACTAGTTAAAAGTAATAATAATCTAATGGTCATAAAGCATGGTGTGGACCAATCTGCCCCTTTTAAGGGGATTACCTTAAAAGTAGCCTGAAGTGAAAGTCTGAATATTTGTTTGATTTCGTGTAACTTTTTCAATTAAAGGTAAAATTGTCTTTTTATAACTATGAGGCCATGTGCAAATCGTATGTTTGTTAAAAATTTAACCATCGGTTAACGTGAAGGGTGTCAGTGTAATGTAAAAAAAAAACTTCAGGGGAGGTTTGTGTTATGTTTCGAAATATGTGGAGAAACAATGTAATACTTCAAAAGTTCGAGTTCAGGGCAGGTCCATATAATTTACCCTTTATCTTTTATTAAGTATTTATTTTTTAAAATGATAAATAATAATTGTCAAAATTAAGTAGGTAGGAAAATTTATAGGAGGATTTAGTAGGAGAATATAATACTCCCGCCATTTTCAATTATAAGAAAAAAAAATACATACCTCACACTATTTAAGAAAGTTAGTTACGTTGGTCCCATTTAATTTTCTTAGAACTATCTAAAAGGCAATGGATTTTCTTATAATGATCTTTGTCATGTTATACTCTCTCCACTTTACAACAACGGCGATAAATGAGTGAGTGAATTGAGTGGATAGTAGTTTAGATAAACTTTCATTAAATGCAAGTGATGATAGTTAAATTTATTTATAAAAAATAACATAGGAGTTTCCAAAAAAATTGCTTATACTCGGTAACGGATAGAGTATTTCTCTAAATACTACCTCCGCTCCTATATCTAAGTCCCTAAACAAAAATTTTGATGTTAATTTTTATAAGTTTTTACTACAAAAACAAGAAATATTTATTATGTGTTTTCAATTTTATCCTTAATTAATTAGGGTTGTTGAGTTGGATTTTAAATGATAGAGAAATAATTGAATTTTAATAAGGGAAATAGTGGAAAGATATTAAATTTATTTTACTCCTTCCGTCCCAAATGATGTGTCCTTAAAGAGAAAAAAAATCATTCCATTTTATTTATCACTTTACAATTCTAATGAAATATTAATTATTCTTTTACTAAATATACCATTTGAGTAGTTGATCTTTTAATAAATGTTACGGGAGACGTGACTCACCAATTAATAAGAGTAATAAAGGGTAGGATGGGAAATTAGACAAATATTTTCATGAAAGCAAAAAAATAAATTATGTTTCTTAAACTATGTGTAAAAATCTTAAACGACAAATAATATGGGACAAAGGTAGTAAAAGTCAATATATTTTCTTGATTTTAGCACTTTTTTAATGTGTGGTTTTTTTGGGGCTTATATATAGGAACGGAGGTAATATTTTTTAAAATACAATAACTTAAAAACTCCTTAAATAGCATTAGTGTTATAATTTTTTTTTGAATTACTACGCCAGACTTAAATATAAATAAAAAAATAAAATGCTAAACAATGTTCTTAAGATACTGTACTGATTAAAGATACACACGTGGTAATATTTTATTGAAATTGATAAAATTTATTGCATCGATGGTTAAAAAATCATTTAATGACACTTTTTATAGCAAGCCATCGGATTAAAAACGGTGTAGTTATTATACCTTAACAAGTGCTTTAAGACATTGTTTAGCAATACCCTTTATTGGGTCTTGCTAAACAATGTTCTTAAGGCACTTGATAATATTATTAGAATTAAAAAATTAATCATAAGTGCACATTATTTTATTTTTCAAAAATACAAAAAAAAATTATATTTTTCAATAATTTTTTACTATATTTAATTTCTTAAAAAGTAACCTAAAGGCACTAGATAGTATTTGCAACTTTATTTACCAAAATGTACCCCTTTCCTTTCTATTTATCTGTCCATATAAGGTATACTACGCATGTTAAGAAATGTAATTATTAGTGTTATTTTCATCAAAATATGTTTTGAACTCTATATAATATCATTTATCTCTCTTAGTTTTACTTGTTGGATAGTGAAACATTAACTATTTCTCTATTTAAAGATAGTATTAGAGTTAATAAAACAACAATTAATGATTTATTAAAAATATAAGTGAAAGATAAATAGGAACAATTTTTTTTAATTGGGTAGATAAAAAGGAACATGAAGTATTATTTTATAATACTCCCTTCGGTCCTTTTTATAAGCAACTAAAGGTAAGTTTTTTTGTCCTTAATATAAGCAACAAAGTACACTTTTTAACTTTATTAAATGCTAAAAAAATATAGACTTCCTAATATACCCTTAGTTAATTGAGTTTAGTGATTTTTCTCTTCTCACTAATTCTTGTATTCCCAATGACACTCGTAAACTCCATCCTTTAATTTGCACACGGGAAGAAAATATATCTACAAAGTACACTTAGAGTCACGTAAAATCAGCTCAAGGAATTAAATCATAAGTCAATATATCTATAAGGACATTTTGGGAAGAAAATTTGTATTCATCACTTCAATGATTAAAAAAAATTATTTATTAAGGTTTATTATTTATTAAGGTTTATTGGTATGTGTAAAATATGTCTAACGTTGCTTATAAAAAGGACCGGATGGAGTATTTAATATAGAGCAATATTACCTCTCAACAAATTTATTAAATAGAGAATATTTTAGTGATAATAGCATTAAATGGTATAAAAGTAGTTAGAATGTGCTTATATTTTATATCACCACATATAGAGTTTTTTTTTTTTCTCTTAAATTTGAGACATGAGAGAGTAGTTCGGTTAAGTTTATGAGATTATCAAATTTTAGAGATTTAAGTAAATGTTTTTCAAGGACTTAAATGAATTTATTTACTAACTTAAGAACCAATGTGAGTTACTTTTGCAATACTCCTAGACACTTGTTAAAGATATAAATGGGATAGTAATATTTTATTCAAATTGATTAAATTTATTGTTTTAAAAGTTAAAAATTATTTAATAATATTTTTATAGAAAATCAAAATATAAAAAAAAATATACTAATTCTTTTAATAGGTCAAACACATACACACTTATACTAAAAAAATATATTTATTGTACTTTAACAAATACTCTTAAAGTTTTCGTTAAGAAAGACCCTTATTTTTTTAAAAGAAAACTAATCTTAAATAAGAATGGAGGAACCATTGTTCTCTCCTTTAAAACTTCTATTTATTCTCGTATATCTCTATTTACTTCTATTTATTTATAATTAAGGTTATGTTTGGGAAGGTTTTTTAGGAGATTTTGGCTTCTAAAAAGCTTTGTTGTCATTTGGTAATTATAAAAATAAGGCTTTTGGCTACGAAAACATAACTTTTGTAATTAACTTTTGCAAAAGCTCTTTCAAGAGGTTTTTGGCTTTCAAGGATGAGCTTTTAATATTTCACTAGCAAAATTACCCTTATTTATTTTTTAAAATCACAAAATACTAACTATTATTATCCTTTTTGGTCATTTAACATATTTCAGCTTATTACACAACTTATTTTATCGGTGGATTTTAGGATACACCACTTTTAAAGTGGTGTACTATACACCAATAAAAAAATATGAAGTACATGCGATTTTAAATTAAATATATCATTCCGTACACCTTTTTGTTTATTTATATTTGTTATTTTATAAGTTTTTTTAACTCGTTATAGGTGGATTTTAACATTCGCCAATTTTAAAGTGGTGTACCATACACAAGTCATCAAATTATTTAATTGATTATAGCTCGTTTAAAAGAAAAACAATCAAAGAGGTATATACATACGTACAAAATACATAATTTATTATTATATTAAACGTTTTCGGTTGAGTTCTGCATACATTTTTTTACGTGATGTACCATACACCACTTAGAATGTGGTGTATGGTAGAATAAACCTATTTTACCAAACAATTCTGATCAATAAACCAACCTCACAGTCATAATCTCACAATCTTCAGCGAGCTTCACACCCAAAAGCCAAAAACCTTAAAATTTTAGCCCATTAATTTTGAGGATTTCTAGATCACATAAGGCCCACATCGCTTTATGCATGTGGTGGAATGTCTCTCCCTCACCCTACATCAAACAGCTCAAAATAAATATGCTAATAATAATTACTGCTTTTTAGTTTTAAATAAAGTTGTTTAAAGTTATTTTACGAAAAATTAAGAAATAAATAAATGTTGTATAAATAAAGTATTTTTATCAAATTACTTTTTTTGGAATGAATTATAAAAAAAAAATATTAGATTAAAATATTAGTAACTTTCAATTACTTCTTAATGTTATTATTTTTAAAGTATTTATTATTTAATGGACTATTTGATTTTTAAATTAGAGAGAAAATAAATATAATAAATGTCATTTTAGTAAGAATAATTTTAGATACTCCTATCAAATATTTTTACAAATTCTCTTAATTACTAAAAAAAGAATGTATTAATTGTTTTTTATAGTTTCAAGGCATAAAGTACATTTACTTTTTTATTCTCTTCATTCTGAAATATTTGTCACTTTTGTCAAAAATATTTATTCTAAAATATTTGTTTCTTTATAATACCAAGATAATATTTATTGCTGTTTTTCCAAATCTATCCTTCATTTATTCATTAATAATCATTAATAAAAAGTAATATTATTGATAATTTCAACTTTTAAAAACGAGGTAATATTGTCTTACTAGTATTAACTTTCCTAAATTTTAGAGTAATTAATGCTTTTCTTAATTCTTTTGCATTAGTTTAAGGTAACTAATATGGTCCTTTTATAAGAGACAAAAAGAGATTTTTTTTGTCCTTTTTATAAGAGACTTTGTGAGTTTTCTAAGCGTATTAATCGTTAAGAAAGAGTAAAAATATTTTGTTACTCTCAATTTATTATGAGCACTCATAATTTTTCATATAAGTGGATACATTAACTACATGGATATTTTAGTAATTTTCTTACATCATTAATTGAAAAGAACATAACTTATTATGTTTTATTGATATGTGTAAAACATGTCCAATATTTCTTATAAAAAGGACTGGATGGAGTATTTACTATACAAGATAGTAGAAGGATACTCACACCTTTTTGAAATAATAGTCATTTTTGTCAAACATATTTATTTCAAAATATTTGCCAGTTTACAATACCAAAATAACATTTAATGTTATTTTTTCAAATTTTTCATTCTTTTACTCATTTTTAGTCATTAATAAAGAGTATTATTATTGGTTGTTTCAACTTTCAAAAGAGTGGTAATTAATATTATCTTACTACTAACATTAACTTTTATAGATTTTAGAATAGTTAATATTTTTCTTAATTATACTTTAGTCTAATGTAACTAATAGTCTAATACTCTCTTTTTCTCATAATATAAGTCTCAACTAGCATTTTACACAGTTTAAAAAAAGTGATTAAATTATTAAAACTATAAATATTAATTAGATTAAACTTTTTAGTAGTTGGGACTTATATTATAGAATGGAAAGAATATTTCAGAATAAAGAGAGTACGTAAGAGTATATAGCATTACTCTATAGCATATAGCGAAGCTCCTTTAGTAAATAAAGTGAATCTTTAAAAAAAAATTAAAAAAATTAAACTAATTTTTTTAATACTCGAAGTTAGTTATTCTTTTTTTATAATTCATTCCGTCAGGCTATTTAGCACCAAACTCAATATTGATTGGTTAACTAATTATTTAGTTATGAATTGTGAGAAATACAAAATTCATTTTGTTTAAATAAAATGTTTCAAACTTAAATCACATTATTTTAAAACTAGTAAAATCTACCGCAACTAAAATCAAAGACAACAGTCAACAGTCACCGTCATGAAAGAACAGGGTACATATAAAAACAAAGGAAAACAGAGTCTGTCAAAACAGAGTTTGTGAAAACAGAGTCTGTCACTAAGCCATAATATGGCTTTCTCTGTAATTTCGTTTTGAAAAGTACTCCTTTTAACATTAATTATTGTATATAAATATATAAACCAGTAAAATTACGGTTGGACCACGGTTCATAATGTTGGGGTCCAGTCACATGGTATTGTTCCGCATAATATTAAACACTTTCTGTGCCACAAATCTTTGTCCTAACTTCCACTTGTTTTTACTACACATTCTGCATTATTTTATTGCAGACGAAACTACCCTTATGTTAATTGCGAAAGAAGATCAGTGAAATATGACATAGTTTTCTATATAACAGTATATCACAAGTTTGAATCCTCGTCTATTCATTTTGGATGAGATAAATATAAGTATTATTATGAATGTTAATTTCCTTAGATATAAAAAAAATTATGAAGTTACTTTCTTTTATATAAACTATGAAGGTACTTTCTTTTTACTTAAATTAAACTACAAGAAAACAAAATGTACACAAAATAATTGTTTGGGTTATGAGGTACATAATTGATATGAATTTTTGAGTCTTGAATCCAAATAATCAGCATTACTAAAGCAATTACATAATGTCCAATTATCAGAGAGTATCATTTTCGTCACTTGGGAGTGCATGTGGTTCAACTTGATTGCCTCGTACCCTTATTGCTGCCTTCTTTGCCTGAGAATTAGTCATATATTATATATTAATTTTGTTAAGAGAAATTATTCAACCATAATTACTCTTCAGTTTATAATTCACAAGTTCATAAAAAAAATTAGTTTTTTTTGAAAAAACTAATTATGAATTATAAACTGTGAAAAAATAAGTGTATATTTAATATTTCTGTTACATTAAGATCTAAATCAACAAAAGTAATTAAGTTATAGATGAAAGAACTTACTTCTTTTTCCCAATTGATGCGTAAGGTCACAATAAGATAACACACCACTTGAACAACAACTGCAATTACAATCCCCAAAAAGAGTCCCTATATATGTTTTTTGGAAAATCAAGATCATTATAAAAGCACTAGCTCTAATAAAATAAATTTACTAACATAAAATTCGAATGTTTGACTGGTGTTGGTTGGTCCATTTCACTTGCGAATTAAAATTTTGTTCGCTCAGTTCAGCCCATTATGAGTTACGGGATAAATGGGTTAGCAAACGAGCTCGTTTATCTTGAAAAAAAAAAGCTTATTTATCTTTTTTTTTTAAAAAAATTATAATTATGTTAAATCATTAATAATGTAATAGTAAATAAATATATACTATTTTTTAAAAAAATTAAAACTAATGATTTAGAATTATATATAATATTTGAAATTTAAAATCTTTATAAATTAATAAAACTCATCATATAATAATAAAAAAAATACTCCCTCCGATCTTTTGTTTTGTAGTTTTAGCTTTAAAAATTTGCCCATATATATTATTTTATAATTTCAAAGTTTATCTAAGTCTTTTTTTTCTCATCTATGCTCTCATTTAATATGGGAAGAGTAGTGGGGTATTAGCAAATATAATAAATGATAATTAAATATATAAATAAGAGTATTTTAATCAACAACATAATGTAATACTACTTAACTAATATTTTTTTAATATGTTTTAAAAAACCTTAAACAATAAAACAAATAGATCAAATGGAGTAAAAACAAAATATCATATCAACAAGTTGTTTTAGTTTATTGCATGCCTAGTCTGTATGGGCCGGTCAAAATTTAAGGTGAGTCAAATTAAAGTGAGTTTAAATTTTAAGAATCCAACTTATATCATATGTGGTAATTGACCGACATATTTTGACGGCCCTACTTTTTTAATTGATATGATATATGATATATAACAAGTTTGGTGAAACCTTACTTGTCCATTCATATGGAGGACAAAAGCCAACACAACTGAAAAAGGAACCCCAACAAGATAATAAGATCCTAGATTCACAAATGCACCAAGCTTCTGCCAACCACATCCTCTAGCAATACCTTTTTTCACAATCCAAACAATTAATTAGATTGAATAATTCTCTTTATTTTGTTTCATGAAATTCATTGAGTAGTGATTTCATTGAATACCTGAGAATGCTGCTTGAATTGAATCCACAAAAGTGCAGGTTGCAAGAATTGGCATCATGGAAGTCACATATTTCACCACTTCTTGTACATTTGTAAAAGCATGGCCCCAAACTTTCCATAGCAACATAAGAGAAGCAAATTCCATAAGTCCAACTATTAATGCCATCAATAAGTTGACTTTAACAGCTAAATATGCAGCTTTTGGATATCCAGCTCCTAGCTCATTTGAGATCCTTGTACTGTTCCAATGGATCCATATCAAATTAGAGTGCCTACAATTTTACTCAATAATGCATAGAGTTCATTGTCAAAGACTAACCTTCCAGCAGCACTCACTCCAAATGGTATCATCCAAAATATAGCAGTTGTATTAATGCTGGGGATGATAAAAAAAAGAAAAGAAAAGTTGGTCATTAACAACAATGCAAGAAAATGGAAAATCAAAATGAAAAAAAGATGAACACTAACCATATAGAAAGCACTGAAGTTTGCAACTTTGGATTAGCTAGAGCTCCAGATAAAAGCACCATTAGTTCAAATGTCCATGATTCTAAGCTGTATCAACATGATACAAGTAATAATTATGCCTTCTCATTTGAGGACTAACTTGATAATATTTCAATTATTTAAGGATTGAAACAGTAACAAAATAAATTTTATTTTGGTCCTTAAAAAATGCATGTAATGTCATAAAAAATTGAAACTTTCACAAACTAGTTGTCCGTTACCCATTTACCCCCTTCTGTTAACGTGTAGATCAGTTTGGTAACGCTTTCAATATTTTGTGAACAAAAATGATGAAAAAAATATTTTAAAATCTAATTTAATAACACAAATATTTTTAAAGGACCAAAATGATATTTATCAGATCTAATTTATTTCATTAGTGGATATCTTACCAGACCATAAGTGCTGAAGGAAAAGCAAGCTTGAGAAATTGAGGGATGTTATGCAATGATTCTCTTGAGAATCCAGTCCAAGTTTTCTTGCATTTAGGTGAGAACCAAATATAAAGTGCCAATAACGCAGTGTTAAGCCAATTTGAAAGGCAAATTGCAATTGCAGCTCCTTTGATGCCAAGCCCAAGTTTTAGAACCAAAGCCCAACAGAAAAGTAAATGGGCCAAGGTTGTGAGCCCAGAAGCTAGCACCATAGGAAAGACAATGTTTTGGGTTTGTAAGAACTTAACAATGCACCTAAGAAGCCCATTGGCAGAAAGGCTTGGAATCAAGTAGCGGGCAAATAGTTGGGCTTGGGCCGCAATAGTCTTGTCTTGATGCAGAGCAACCAGAATGGGCTTTAAGTAAGCCCAAATGAAGGATTGAGGTATGGTAACAAGCAAGATGACCACTATTGCTCTTTGCATGTAAATGCCAACCATATGATATTGCTCTGCTCCATATGCTTGACCGCAAAATGTGTCCAGTGCGCTTGAGAGACCCAACTATACGAAACCATAAACAAGCAATAAGACGTAGTATCACACATAAATTAGATGAGAGACAAAAATTATATATATGAGGTGTAAGAAAACAATTCAGATTAAGAAGAATGTGTTTTTATGTGAGAGTGAGGTAAGTAAATTGAGATCATTCAATTTATTTGTGTCTTTTTAAATACTTTTAAAAATATTTAATGTTGACTTTTCATAACAAGATTCAATCTCACTCTCACATAAAATCATTTTTTTACCTAAGTTGTTCTCTGCAGATTCAGCCAAAAATCAAACATAAATTGAATCGAAAATGTGGTTTAGCTCATTAAACGAAATCTGTTTTGATGAATGTATGAGCTGAACCAAACCGGACCGTATCTCACAAAAAAGAAAAACCAGGGATTTTGTTACATCCTAAACCAATATTTAGTTGAGAATCAGTTTGTGTTACCCGAATCGAACCCGAATCGAATTTTTCAAATGGTTCAATTTTTTATCAAATACAGATGGTTCAGTTTTTAAAAGTTTGGTTTGGTTCGGTTCTCTTTTTTTTCTTTTGGAATTTTGAAGAGCCTTATCAAAATGCATTAAAATAATAATAGAAAATGTACTCTCTCCAATTTTTTTTTATAATCACCTTAAATCATAGTCAAATAATTTTTAAAAATAGTTATAAAACATAAAATTTTTAAAAATGATTGTTATAATAGGTTAACTTAAAAAACGATGAGTGCAATTTCAATTCTACCTCTTTATTTTACTCGTAAAAGTTACATACTAAAATAATCGATATATACCATCTAAACCACAAAAGTTAAAATTTACTTGTAAAAGTATAATTATCAGATAAAAAGAAATACTAACATACCAGTACATTGTAACCGGAAACACTGGCAAAAGAAGTAGCCAGAGAAGCACCAGCAAGAAGCAATTCATCTAAATGGCCAACAAACATGAGAGAAATAATTTGTAAACTGAATTGAAAAACACACACTAACACCATTGGCAATGCAAGCCATAGTTGCTTCTTTCCTTCTTCCACAATTCCCATAATTTCATGCAATACAACAGTGTTCTTCAAGATGCTTATAGCTACTTTTTTTCTCTCAAAATATATTAAATAAATAATATTTGAAGAGTTGGTGTTGGTCAAAGTGATAAATGCTAAGGTCCTTTTGCATTCAAACGTGGCTTTGTAATCCTTACTTTTATGATAACGTGGCATGGTTTAGCTTGGATTCTGAAAATCTACATTTGATAAGACATTAATTGCATAATGATATTCTTAATTACTTCATTGCCGTTATTCATTTGACTATAAAATGTGTGAAGATCATCTTTCGCATGGTTAGTAGATAGTTAGGTCCTTTAAGTATGTAGGTAGAGAGATTAATTTTCTGTTACGGAAGAATACTCTTAGTATACAAAAATAAAATGTGTGAAGACCAATTCTATAGTTTCCTCTCTTAATTAGTTTAAATAAAAAAATAGTTTTTTTTGTAAAATACATAAATAAAATATAGCTTTAGTGTTTGGTGACAACAAACTTATAACTTATATAAGCTATAAGCTAGCTTTCATAAACTAGCTTATGAAAAGCTACTTCAAGTAGCTTATAGCTTATGAAAAATAACTTTCAATAATTCTTTCTTATTTTACACTCTAGTCATTTATCATGTTTACTTTATCAAATAATTTATTAATGTAATTATTACTTGTCCTTTTAAGTCATTTAACAAATATAAGCTACCTAATAAACTAATTTTACCAAACACATCTACTCAATTATAAGTCACAAATCATAAGTTACAAGCTATAAACTATAAATTACAAGCTATAAGTCATAAGTTATAAACTAATTTTACCAAATAGAGTCTTGAACTCAAACTTTAATTTATGTAAACTAGGTACTCAAACTCCCTTTATCAGTAGGCCCACTTAAGTAGGTCATTTTTTAATTATTTGATTTCGGCCGTTTGACCACAATAATGTAATATTTTATTGTATTTACCAAAATAATATAGAAAATAAATAATTTACCAATATAGGTATTTTGACAAAAAAAAAATAGTCAAACATTATCTTTTTGCTTTTCGTCTTTTCGTCTTTTTTGCTTTTCTTCTTTTTGTTTTTTGTTTTTTACTTTTCGTCTTTTTGCTTCTTGAATTTCACAATTCTTGTTTTGGGTCTTTCCACGTTACACTAACTCTTTTCCTATGTAGGAATAACTTGATTTTTCATGCAACCTAATTAATAACTCAATAATGGTGTTATTTTGTTTTGCTATAGAACTTATAGCAATATTTGTAGGACTTTTAATAAATCTTTCTGCTGGTGACAAAATCTGAGTGGTACTATTTACTAAATGCCTACTTTAGTACATCGTTAATTTTCTATATTTTTAAGTAAATAAAAATAAAACTTATATTATTATTATGGTAGAAATGCCTTTGATTTCATGAATAAAAGATCTAAAATTTTAATTTTTTTATACATTTTGTGTTTTTTTTATTGCTTTAATTTTAATTTTTAAATAAAAAAGGAAAAAGAAAAGCTAAGGGAAAGGGAAAAAATGAATGGCAGAATAAATCTTAGCTAAATACTAGAGTTAGTTCCTAGAGTGAAGCAGTTACCTACATTTATATTTGTTTATAGATATAATTAGGCTTATGATTTTAGTCCCTAAAATATTGAATTTCATTGACTTAAGTCGTTAATATTAAGAATTTAGGACTTCAGTCCCTATAAAATTTAAAGTGATGATTTAAGTCCCTTTAATAAATTTTTTGGATGACATAAGTCCTTGATAAATGTGAAAAATGTTGACTTAAATCGTTAGATTAGGGACTTAAGTCACAATTTTTTTTTAAAAGAGACTTAAATCACCGCTTCCAATTTTATAGGGACGTAAGTCCTAAATTATTAATGTTATGAACTTAAGTCAATAAAATCTAATATTTCAAAGACTAAAAACATATTGAAGCAATATAATTATTCAAAATCTACACACCCTTTTCTTTGGTGAATCTACATACCTTTTATTATCAAAAAGAAATCTACACACCTTTTTCAAAAGTTATAAAATCTAAACTAATTAAAAAAAATCTACACACTTTTTTTAAAGATTTTCGGGAGAAAAAATAATTTGTAGTTATAATTATTTTTAAATTTTAATAACCTTAATAAGCGTCTTAACAATATTTTCTTTGATTCATAATATTTGTCGTTTTAGGCATCTTTTATTTTTCCAAATTACTTATTACTTTACAATTTCAATGATGATATTAATTGCCTTTTTCAAACTATACTGTCAAAGGAGGGAGACAAAAAAGTTAATGTCAATATTTAAAAAAAAAAAAAATTACGAAAGAGAAATGATATATTATAAGAAATTAAGTAGTTTATTTTGTAAAACTAAGAGTGTTAAATACTTTTTTAATTATTGTGTCCAAATTTTAAACGATAGATAATATGAACAGAAGGAGTATTATTTAATAAAACCCTTAAAAATATAGTACTATAGAAAATATGTTTAGTGCCAGTCATGTAGCTCAGTTAGTCAGTGCATAGAAACATGCGTGTGTAGATATGAGGTTCCATATCCAGTTGTACTACTTTCTTAAAAAAACTGTTTACATTCGAAAAACTGAGTTGTTTTTTTTTTAATGGAAAACAGAGTAAATATTTATTTGTAATTAAGAGTTGACCAAATCAAATAAGGCCCACATCGTTTTATGCATGGGTTGCATTGTCTCCCTCACTCCATACATCAAACCGCTCAAAATAAAGGCAAAGGCTACTGCTATTAACTACTTCCTCCGTTCCTATTTAACTGTTTGAAGAGAGAAAATCATAATTATTAACAAATATAATAATTGTTATAGTTTTTCTCAAAATAAATTTTGAACTCTTCATAATACCCTTTATCTCTGATTGGTTGGATAGTGGGACATTGATTAGCCTCCAATTAAACATAAGGTTAGAATTGGTAAATGTACCATTAATGTTACATTGAAAATATAAGTGGATATATAAATAAAAACATGGTTTTTCTCTCTCTCCGGACAGTTAAATAGGAACAGAGAGAGTATTTTCTCCGTTTCATTTTATTTATAGTTTAAAGTTATGTATTCTTTTAAGAAAATAATTAGAGGTTATTATTATGACCACTAAAAAGATATAATTTTACCAAATTATCTTCATTAATTGAATTGACATATTTAATGTATTAACTAAGTAGTTAAGTGAGAGAAGATAATAAATAAGGATATAGTTGAAAAAATTAACAATTAATGCCGCATTATTTTATTAAAATGACAAATAATTTGAAATATAAAAATGTTTCAAACATGACAAATAAAATGAAACAAATGGAATACTCAAAGCCCGTTGTCATCTGGAAGTTAGGATTATAATAAGTCAAATCCTTCCACACGAGTCTAAGTAAAGTTTATATCAGACTTTGATTATTAAAGTTATTTAAAAAGCTTCTTAAATTAAGAGTAATGCTATATCATCATAACTATCTTTTTACTTATTTTTTCAATATCATATAAAGTATGAAATTAAATACACTTTTAATCTTGAAAATATAAAGCGCATTGGAAATATTCTTTAATGAGTAAGTAAAAGATTTTTAGGAAGATGGAATAAGAGGATTAGGAATTACTCTTAAATTAAACAAGTCAGATTTTAGACTTTTTATAAAGCTTTTAAAAAAAATCTACTAATTTTACAACTTACTAACTATGAGGGTATTTTCTTTTAGCAGGATTTAACTACTTTAAAGCGAAAATATATGTAAAATAAAAAAATAAAAATGTATCAACGTTTAATATGAATTACATATATCTCATCATTTTAATTCATATTAAATAAATAAGAAATTCACTTTTACATTTTCATTTTATATATATTCTTACTTTAAAGAGTCAAATTCTGTTTTCACATTAGCCGTACTGAATAATTGCACAAAAACAAAATATACAACAAATAATATCATACTTTTAGTTATAAGTAATTTTTTAGTCTCTTTTTAAGTATTTACCACTAAAAATAGTAATTAATTTTTTTGTCGAAGCTAATTTCACACCAAACAATATAATTGATCTTGAGTCAGATTGGTCCAAATAATTAGCAAAACCAAAAGCATAATTACTCTTGAATTATTGGAGAGTTCCATTTTAGTCACTTGGCATTGCATGTGGATCAACTTCATTGCCTCCTACTCTCTTTACTGCCTTATTTGCCTGAACAGTGAAGATATTATGTTAATTCTATCAATACTGAAAACTAAACAAAGTGTTTATGCTTTCGTTTTATGTTTTTATTTTTATAATTTTTTTATCGGTCAAACTCAGACACTTCTATATTACATTACTCCTAAATCTATCCCACAGGGAATCGAACTTTTCTTTTTGAACTACAAGAACACCTTCTTATATCACTTAAGCTACAAGCTCTCAACTCTTATTTTTATAAATAATTATAAAATTATAAAGTTTTCTGATTTCGAATATTAAAGGCCTATTTAGTTTCTGTTTTCAATTAATGTCTCTAATGTTTTATTCCTATTTTTGAATAAACAGAAAACTAGAAACAAGAATTTTTTTGTTTATAGACATTTTTTTCTATAAAAATTTCAAGAAACAAAAAATAGAAATAGAATGAAAAATAAAAATACAGATGAAATATATTCTTAATATTTCCTATACAAGTATCGAAAAGCAAAAAAAAAATGTGAAAATAAAATGCATTTAACAGGTTGGTCGGATGGTTGAGGAGTACTGTTTTGAATAGTAGGTCCTCATATTGAACCCATATGGATGCACTTTGGCCTATAAAAAAAAGCAGCTCAAGTGGCATAAGTAGGAGCACTTTGACCTAAAGGAGATGGGTTCGATTCTCGGTGGGATAGATTTAGGAGTAGTGTAGTGTGAGTGCGTATATGTTTGACCCATAAAAAAATGTGAAAATAAAATAGCAGAATCTCAAAATAGAAAACAATGTAAATAATAAATGCATGTTAAATATAAAACTCAATTAATTTTTGTCGTTTCCTATGAAAAGCTTCTCATTTGAGATGCTTAACTTGTGCAACATTACACATGTTAAAAGATGTAAAAATCGTTAATATTTATCTATTCATTTTAGAATAAAGTATGCATATTAGACAATACAATATTTTTTTTTATTTTTATCAAAATAATTTTTGAACTTCTATAATATCCTTTATTCTCATTGTGTTACTAATTGAACATTGGAACATTTATTAGTACAATAATAAAAAATAAGAGTAGAAGTGATAAAAGTATAATTAATATTTTTTTAAAATATAAGTAAACGGTTAAACAAGAATAAATTTTTACTTTATAAGTACACACTTAAAAAAAACAGAAAGAATATTATAATTATTTATGAAATAAAAAATAGAGATAAGAAATGAAAATGAATAGCTCTAATTTAAGTCAAGTATAAAAGAACTTACTTCTTTGTCCCAATTGGTGCGTAAGGTGAAAATAAGAAAACACACCACTTGTACAATAAGTGCAAGAACAATCCCCAAAAAGAGCCCCTGTTTTTTTTGAAAAAAAATCATAATATTATGAAAGCTGTTGCTCTAATTAATCAAGTTTAGTAGTACTAAGAAGCATGTTAACAAAATGTTTGAAATCTTACTTGTCCCTTCATATGGAGTACAAAAGCTAGCACAATTGAAAAAGGAACCCCCAAAAGATAATAAGATCCTAGATTCACAAATGCACCAAGCTTCTGCCATCCACATCCTCTAGCAATACCTTTTTTCAGAGCACAAACAATTATTAAATGTCAAAGTTAATTACATATATAAACATAAAAAATTTCTACATGTGCTTGAAAAATAATCATTCATTTTTTGAAGTCCTTCCAAGGAATTTAAAAAAAAAATATATTTCATTTTTTATTTTTGAAGTCTCATTCATTCATGTAATTCAGTTGACGAGTACATGAGAATATGTGTATGTAGATATTCGGGTTCAATTGCCAATTGTTATACTTTTCTATGAAAAAAAAAACCAAGATTAAAAAAAGTTCTATTTGGCAGAAAACTCTAACAAAAAAGCGAGTTGATTTAAATAAAGCTAGAGATAAAAAAATTGGTTGCATTCTTTCTAGTTGTCTATAGAATGGGAAAAGAAAAAGTAAAAAAAAGTTTCTTAGAATTCATTAAGTGATTTTACTTTTACGTGTTTGAGTCCAATTCAAATCAGGTCAAACATGTCAAAATATGAAAACTACTCTTAATTGAATTGAAATATATCATATTTACTCCTTCTAAACGTGAAACCAAACCAATACTTCATTGCTTACCTGAGAATGCTGTTTGAATTGAATCTACAAAGGCACAAGTTGCAAGAATTGGCATCATGGATGCCACATAACTGACAACTTCAGGTACATTGGTAAAAATATGGCCCCAAATGTTCCTTGTTAGAATAAGGAGAGTAAATTCTAAAGCCCCAACTATGAATGCCATTAATAAGGTCACTTTAACTGCTAAATATGCAGCTTTAGGACAACCAGCCCCTAGTTCATTTGAGATCCTTGTACTGTTCAATGGTAACATACAAAATGTATAAGGAAACTCATTAAACCAACAACACAAAAATCGAGTTCTCCAAATTTTAAAAGTCAACATATTTATCTCAGAAATATTGAAAATCCTAAATTAATCTCAGACTTTACAAAACGACGAATATTTTAGTCATTTTTCAATTAACTTTTTAACGTCGCTTAGTAGCTGATTGGACTAAAATCACTAAAATCTCGAGGATTGATACGAAGGTTTATCCCATAAAAATCATTTTACTGTAACATTTGTTTTAGGTGATAAGAGTTAGTCTGTTGCTAATTTTCTCATCATTAGTAATCTTCATGAACATACATTTTTTTTTTATTTTTTTTGGATATAATAGAATCAGATACTAACCTTGCAGCAGCACTAACTCCAAAGGGTATCATCCAAAACACACCAGATGTGTTAAAGCTAGGAATGATAGAAGTTAAATTGGTCATTGACAATAAAATTGCACATAAAAAAGAGAAAGGTCAATGCATGGGGTGATAATGATATGTAAAATCAGAAAAATATATAATAACATACTCTTAAGATCTTGACAAAAAAAAACAAAGAAAAACTAACCATAAAGAAAGCACTGAAGTTTGCAATTTTGGATTAGGAAGAGCTCCAGACAGGAGCACCATTAGTTCAAAAGTCCATGTTTCTAGGCTGTAACAGAGTAATTCCACATAGTAGCAATTGCAGTTAAGTGCTAAAATAGATGTATTTCCAAAATAACAAGGGAATAAAAATGAATTCTTTAACAAAAAAGTGAGGGACTAAAAACATTCTAAGCCAAAAAATTATTACTATACTTCATACCAGACCATAATTGTTGAAGGAAAAGCAAGTCTGAGAAACTGAGGGACATTATGCAATGATTCTCTTGAGAAACCAGTCCAAGTGCTTTTACACAAAGGGGAAAATCTGATATAAACTGCTAGCAACAGAGTGTTAATCCAATTTGAAACACAAAATGCAATTGCAGCTCCTTTAATTCCAAGTCCAAATCTCAGAACCAAAATCCAACACACAAAAACATGTGTTGAGGTTGTAAATCCAGAAGCTAGTACCATAGGAAAAACAATGTTCTGTGTTTGCAGGAACTTGATAATGCAGCGGAGAAGCGCATTTGCAGAAAGGCTTGGGATCGCGTATCGCGCGTATAACTGAGCTTGTGTTGCTATGGCTTTGTCTTGATGCAGAAAAACCAGAATAGGTTTCAAGTATGCCCAAATGAAGGATTGTGGTATGGTAACAATTAAGGTAACAAAGATGGCTCTTTGCATGTGAATTCCAACCATGTGATATTGTTGTGCTCCATATGATTGACCACAAAATGTGTCTAGTGCACTTGACATACCTATCTAAATGAGGGGGGGAAAAAAACTAAGTAAAAGATCTAGTATTGCATGGAACTAAATTTAGAGGAACAACTTTTTTAGCAGATATACATATACAAGACATGAATTTTGATATTGCATTTACACTTTAGAATTAGCTTCTCTAGATGGAATACAACAAAAATAATAAGTCTTATTCCATTACGTGAGATTCGCTACATAAATCTTACGACTTCATTGTGCTTGATCAAAAACCAAATTTAAGAAATATTATTAACTAAGAAATCATATTTAATAAATAGGTAAATTGCAATAATCCCTTTAAGGTTTGGAGAAATTGCACTCCACCCCAAACTTTACAAAAATTAGCACTAAACCACATTTCTTTAACGGTTGACTATTGATTGCTGACCTAGCTCACGTTTATGTCGTTCCCATCTGTCACATCTATAACGATGTCCATTTGTTAACTTTAAAAACTATTTTTAAGGCTGATATAGCAAACTGGCGAGACAAAAAAATGTTAGTTAACTGCTATACTGTTAATGTTTCTATCATACCAGTTTGTCACATATACAAGTTCTGGGCCCTCCATTAACATTACAAAATTATTTTTAATATTTATGTGATAGATTGACGGGCCAAAAATACTAGTTAATTGACCAAAATTGGGTGAGGTGTTAATTTTGATGAAGTTTGGAGTAGAGTGCAATTTCCCCAAACCTCAAGAGAAGTTATTGCAATTTACCCTTAATAAATTTTCCTAACGTCTTTTAGGTATCCTTCTTCCATTCTTTACAAAATAGACACTTTGTCTGAGAAAGTAGAAAGAAAATAAGAAGAAATGAAATTTAACAAAAAAACAAAGCAATTCTTTTGTTTGGTTGGAAGGAAAAGAAAAAGCTGATTTAAAAAAAAAAAATTAAACTTTTAATTTTTTTTCATTTTCTTTCCTCTCCTATTTTCTCTCTTCTTATCTTCTTTTCACTCTACTTCTCTTCAATTAAACATATGCTAAATATCATGCTATCAATTTTCTTTAGATTGTTTTCAATAACTTTCTCTACACATGTCAAAATCACTTTAACGAATTTTCTGTCACCTTTATCTTAATAACTTTTTAGAATGAATTGCTATGTAAAATGAAAAGAATAAAAATACACTATTTACTGATTGGGTATATTTTAAATTAAGGATAAACTCTTACTTTCTTACTAAAAGCATATAAATAATTATGCAAACTCAAAAGATCTTTTTAATGATGAAAGGGACTGAGAGGGACTGAGAGCCAAAAACAGAAAATTTGTTACGGGAAGGAAATTAGAAGGGAGATGGAAGCTACTACCTAAAATTAGATTATTTGTCCTAGGAGGAATATTAGATTATTTTATTCCGTAAAATGTGTTACATTTTCTCTTAAAATATCTATTACAGTATGTTTATTAATTGACTAGTACTATAGGACTCACCAGCTCTTCATTAGTTGTTTTCAATTATGATGTCTTAAATTATCTTGATTAAATTTTTATTATATTCAAGTCAAACATATACCGATCTGAAAATTAATTTAAAATCTGATAGAATATGTGATCAGGGAAATAAAAAAAGAAAAAGAAAAAGCAAGGATTTCCAAATTCCACATCCCAAGAAGTTTCTCTTTAAAACATAAGGTCATTGGTCCTTTGCTTGAGACACCAACATGCACCCTTTATTAATTTGTGTTACTGGGTTGAACCATAGGGTACAGAGATCTCTATAACAACACTCAAATCAGTTGAAGTGAGAAGCAAAAGATATACGAATCGAAATATTTTTTGAGGAATAGACAAATGGTAATTTCTCATTTCAACACTTAAATTTATGTGTAATAATATTTCAAAATTTTAAACAATCAGACCTTAAATAATCTCTTTTTTTCCGGTGAGATTTTTTTGCATCAAGGAGAATTCGCATTCAAGACCTCTTATTTAAGTAAAACAAACATATATTATTTGAACCAACCACTCGTCCGTAATCTCTAAATAATTTGAATACTGCAATTTTCATTTTTTTATACATTAATCTAATACATAGCTAGAGGGATTAATAATGGGATATCAATTAGTATTTTTTCTGGACTGGTATGAAAAAAAATGAAAAATGATAGAATATATATAAACTGATGAACACTGGTATGAAAGGAGAAAAGAAAGAAGTAAAAGTAATGTAGGGAAATCAATTAACATACCAATACACTGAAAGCAGTGACATTGAGAAATGAAGAAGCCAAAGAAAGAGCAGCAAGAAGCAATTCATCTAAATGGCCAACAAATATGAGAGAAATAATTTGTAAGCTGTATTGAAAAACACACACTAACACCATTGGCAATGCAAGCCATAGCTGCTTCTTTGTTTCTTCTGCTATTTCCTTTCTCCATATCCCCATTTCATCTTCTCTCTTTCTCTCTCTCCTGTTGAACCCCCCATTTCACGCGCCTATATATGTATTAATAAAAAATAATCATCATATTTTTGTAATTTCTTTTGTTTTCTCTTATATTACTATTTTTATTTTCTATTAGCGTTAATTATACTAATCTCCATGAAAGTCAACGTCAAATATTCTTATACCTTCACTATTTTATTTTTGATTGTTGTACTTTTTTATAAAAAAAAATTTATTATTTAAAAAAAAGGAAAAAGAAGTCATTTTAGTAAAAAAAAATAAAAATGTTTTTGTCACCAATGAATTTCTTGAAATTCTTTAAACAAGTTGAAAGTGTATATTAGTACATTGATTAGTAAATCGGATGGAAAGCCACTATGATTAGGTTAATAGTGAGAGATGTGGTGGGTAGGAATTACTAATATATATGAAATTTTAAGTTCAAATTAAACTTTGGTGTTCTTATTTATAAAAATAAAAAAAAAATACAACAGATAGAAAATTTTGAAAGTGTGATATTTATATATATAAATTAAGTACTTTTTTATATAACTGTATATTCAAATTTTAATACTCTGATTTATACTAAAAAGATACTAGTGTATAGTTAAATTAACTGCATAGGATTGAAAACCCTACAATTTACTTGTAAAATCAACAGAAAAAAGTAACAAAAAAAGCTATAGTAGGAAAATTAAATTATAAATTGGAAAACTGTAGCATACATGAACATTAAGGTAGATGCTAGATTAATTGAGAATAAGATTAAAACGTTATTCCAGGTTCTTAAAAGACGTGTTTAGATCCTCTCCAGCTCGAGCCAAGCACTTGCCCAACAAATCATATTCAGCCGAGTCTCGCAGTTGATTAATCACGGCTCGACAATTGAGAAAGAGAGAACTTAATAGATGGCTGAGATTGTTACCGGAGAGAAAGTGATGCTGTTGTTTTCCTAAGGAGTGGACGTAAATTCCTGAAACACTTTTAATAAAACTTATTCACATTTAGTAATTTTTATGCCAAAAGAATGGCTACAAAAGTTGTATTGGTTTCATCTCTATAGAAGTTATTTTGGAATGTTTATCTGTGAATATATTGCAGCTTCATGATACTAAGCTCTCTGGTATTACAGAATTATAGACTCTATCTGTAGCCTTCTTTGCCTGAACAAATAAATACATGTCAGCTCCCAACACAAATGAAAGCATTTCTTGCATAAGCATAATATTCTACAATCAATCAAATTTATGCAATTTTTTAGTCTAGTCCCCTAATTAGATTTTATTTATTTTTAGTGTCTCGAAAAATAAGGAATTAAAACTATTCAGTTTGAAAATCGGAAGACCAAAACCAAAATTAAGCCTTTGATTAGTGAAAATATGGTCTTTGACGAACACTAATTAGGTTTTTATTGTTGTTGTAAGCTTTGATAAGTTGTGTTTAAGAACTTGTTTATGCAGAAATTGCTACATGAGAGAAAGGATGAAAGAAATTAGGATTTATGGGGAAAAAAATTGCAGAAGTTTACCTCTTGCTCCCAATCTGTGCGTATAGTAATCAACATTAGAGAAATTACTTGAACAATGAGTGCACATATTATCCCCAGCCAGAGCCCCTATATAGAAGGCAGAACAAAATCAGATTATTGCAAATTTTGTAAAATTTGACCATTTGTTCATGAAGATTTGCTATAAAATAAAATATTTATTTTACCTTTCCACCAATATGCAATACAAAAGCCAATACTACTGCTGCTGGAATCCCAACTAAATAGTATGATCCCAGATTAACAAAAGCACCAATTTTCTGCCAACCACATCCTCTAGCAGTGCCTGAATCATATTTTACTTTCTTTTTTAGATTCATTAATAAGGTATTAGGAAAATAAATGCTCAATGCTAGTTATGTAAGAAATATTACTTCAGATTTATTTGCTTACACACTACTTAATTTTGTAGTAGCTAGAAAATTCATATGGCAGTAGATAAGTTTGACAGTTTCAACTAATTTCCTGTCTCTTTCTTGACAAAACAAACATGCACATAGAAATGTATCTTCCGTTAAATGTGGTTGGAATTTGTGTACAAACAAATTATAACTGTTTATCTATTAGCAAAACATGTCACATTCATCCAACTGGTAAACAAGCGTGCACGTCCATAAAAACATCACAAGTTGTTCAAGTAAAACAGGAAACTTAGCAACCAGCACTAGGGAATGAGAAAAACCTGAAAGAACACATTGGAGTCCATCAAGAAAGTTGGATGCAGCAAGAATTGGCATCATAATTGCAACATATTTGACCACTTCTACTTCATTACTATAAGCATAGCCCCAAATGTTGCGTATTAGCATCATCACAATTCCAACTAAGATGCCCTCAACAATGGCAATTACTAACACAACACACACAGCCAAACGCGCAGTCTGTGGGCGACCAGCTCCAAGTTCGTTCGATACACGAGTACTGCAAGAATCATTCAAGCATTATCATTACTTTATGTATTGTAAACTAACGTATCAGAAATTACATTATGCAATACACACTTCTTACACTAAGGGGACTAAATAAGCCCTGATACCATATTGAATTTTGAAACGTGATAAGAATTGATGCTAACCTTATTGCTCCACTGAGTCCAAAGGGTATCATCCAAGCAGCTGCTGATGTATTCAAGCTGAGAAAACAAAGTCATCCATAATAAGCTGATCAAAATAATCACAAAGTCAAGTTTATGTAACAACTGTGAAAAGCATCTGAAAGTACCAACCAGATGGAAAGCACTGAAGTTTCCAATTTTGGATTTGGAAGAAGTCCAGAAAGGAGAACCATCAATTCAAATGACCACATTTCCAAGCTGTTCACAATAATAACAGCAATAAAAAGATTAAAATGGCATTAGGATAAGCACACTGCCTTCGTATTAGTCCTCAAACTAAAAACTACCTCTACATTAGTCCCTAAACTTGCAATTTGTCGGGCACATTAGTCCCTACCGGACATCCCAAATTGAACAGTTTAGGGAATATGGTAATGTCTTTAGTTTAGGGATTAATGTAAAGACAGTGCATAACTTGGTGGCAAGATTGAGTTTGCGCTCACATTAGGATCTCGAAAAAAAAAATGATTGTAATGTAAGAAAGTGACTACAATACATATCAGTATATGAAACAGGTGGTAACAGGTAAGTGTTAAAGTATTAGAAAAAAGTAATTACCAAACCATAACAGCTGAAGGAATGGCAAGTCTTAGAAATGTGGGGATGTTTTGAAATGCCTCTTTGGAAAAGCCAGTCCAAGTTTTTCCACAAGAAGGAGAAAACTTGACATAAAGTGAGAGTAAAGTAACATTAACCCAATAAGATATAGAATTAGCTACAGCAGCTCCTCTGTACCCTAATCCAGACTTGAACACCATAACCCAACATACAAAAAGATGCAACAAAGTGGTGATTCCAGAGCTGAACATCATTGGAAACACAATGTTCTGTGTTTGTAAGAATCTGTTGAGGCACTGAAGAAGGCCATAGGCGAAAAGGCTCGGAACCATTAGCTTAGCATAGTTTCCAGCTGCCATAGAAATTTCAGGATCTTGGCCAAGGAAGATCAAAATGGAGCCTGTGTTGGACCAAATGATTGAAAGTGGAATGCTCACAATCATGAGAATGAACATTGCTCTCTGCATGTGTATGCCTAACATGCGGTACTGCTTTGCTCCATATGATTGCCCACATAAGGTGTCCAAGGCACTTGCCATTCCTACCTGTTTCACCCCAAAAGAAAAAATGGAAGAGTTAAACATCAATTTAGTTCCTGAAATAACAATTGACGATAATATTAGAGTTAACAATAGTTAGTTTAGTTAACTCATATAGTTAGATTAGTTTAGAGTGTTAGAGAATTTTTGTTGTGGCTATACAAACCTATCTTTCGAGTTGTATATTTATCTTTTATCAATAATCATAACTTCTCTCGATCATGTTCTTTAAGCTCTAAAATATGTGACCACAATATGTTGGTTACACTTGCGTGTATCTTAAAATTTCTTCTGATTTTCGTGTTAAACAATCAATTTACTCCTTAAAAGTTGAAACTATGTAAAAGAAAATTTCGTTTGTGAAATTAACAGCTAACCATCAATCAATTTAGTCTCACATGTAATGTGGGAATAAATTTGATCTATTTTAAAATAATTTAAGAACTAAATTGATCTATTATAAAATAATTTTGGGATTAAGAGTTCATTTAGTTATCAGTCAGAACAGTGCATAAAGTCTTTTATTCGTAGTAATTTCAGATTTTAAAAAAGATCTGACGAAAACAAAAGCTTTTTATTTCCACTAAAAGAACCTTTTAATTATGGTATAAGTGTAAACAAACAAAATCTAAATTGATTGATAGTGATAATCGTTTACTTCAGAGACCAAAATGATCGTCGGATTAAATTAATTAAATTGATTGACAACGGTTGATTTAGGAAGTAAATGTTTTCCCGTAGTTTTAGGGATTTAATTTATTGCCATGTATCTGTAAGTTGATGTTTAGCTCTAAAATAAATGACATGTTTTCAATGCAAAGAAGTTGTCCCTTTCCTTTCATAGTTTCATTATCAACTACTCTCTCTATTTTTATTTATAAATTCTTAAAAGATACTATTTTAGTGTTTCTAAATAAATTCTTACTAAACAAATAATGAGTACTACCTCCGATTCTAAATATAAAACCTTTTAAAGAAAATTTATTGGTCCTATATATAAGACTCTTTATAAAGTTTAAGAGGTAATTATTGGTTTTTTTCTTGTCTACCCTTGTAATAAATGAATGGATAATAGGTATAATTATTTGTTGAAAAATTTGACTTTAAATAAGGGTAAATTTGGTAGATTATACTACTTTTTAAAAAAACAAGACATTAAATAAAGTTGTTGATAGTTTTTGGGTCTTGATATATAGTGCCCTAAGGACACTTAGGTTATTAGAATTAGAAAAATAATCATAAGAGCACATTGTTCCGTCTCTCGGGAATACAAAAAACTACACTTTCAAATATCTTTTTACTACATTTGGGTTCTTATATAGTGTCCTTAGAGCACTAAATATCATTTGCTATAGTTTTTTTAATCCATGAGAATTTGTTAGAGGGTCCTATATAAAAAGCACCATAGTATTTATTATACCTTTTTACTTTTATCTTAATTAATTTAAGGTAGTTGTATTTAATTTTAAATAATAGATGGTGTTGATGGGTTTTTAATGAAAGTAACAGTGAAAAGAGAATATATTTTTCCTAAAAGACAATGTATTTCTTTAGTGTTTGTATTTTTTTTAATATGTGTTATTTTAGGAGCTTATAAATAGAAACAGAGGAACTATGACAATACTATATTTGGACTCATATATAAACAGAAATTAACTAATTTATATATATTAAAAAGTTTAATTAATTGCATTTAATTTTTTGTTCTATATATATGAAAGATAAATTTAAATTATAAAAATAATCTTTATAATATTTATTGCAAAATAAAAATTATAATATTAAATGAATGATACATTAAGAATAATAATACTAAATAATAAAAAGAAATTAAAATTTACTTATATTTATTAAATTAAAAAACATAATTTTATTTTATTTTATTATATTCGAGTGCAGAGGTAGATATGCTTTTAATATAAACAATAGACAATTCAAAGAATCAGAGCCAAATGATTATTGGCAATGGCTATTCGCCAACACATTTATTTGGAACCAATAATGTTGACTTTCTCCTCCATATCAAAACCTCAACGATACTTCCAAGTTCCATTCCAACAGTTAAAATTCATAAAAGTAACTGAATATGTGAATGTTTGATTTTGATTTTAATGAAATAAAAGAAATGTAATTTTTCATTTCAGTGCCTCTTATATGTAATAATGTTACAAAATTTTAATCAAATTAGTCCTAACTAATTCTCTGAGATATACATTCTACAACCACAACGAACACAAAACTGACAACATTAACATTTCTCATTTATGTAATCTTATTTTCAATCCGATCATGCTTTATGGAAATTTTGTATATGAACAACTAGAAACAAACAGAATTTCTTGTTTCGAGTTGTTCATGAACAAATTCCATTAAACACGAAATAAAAATAAGTTGATAATTAATTTTGTAACTATGTATGAAAAGGGAGAGGGAGGAAAATGGAACTAACCAACAAACTGAAACCAGTGACAGAGGCAAAAGAAGTAGCCATGGAAGCACCAGAGAGAGACAATTCGCCAAGATGACCAACAAACATGACAGATATAACAGTGAGGCAAAAATTCAGAAGCGTCACTGATATCAAAGGTCCTGCTAGCCATACCTGCTTCCTTACTTCTTCAACAACTTCTGTTCTTTCAAATTCTGTTGCCCTCCAGTTTCGTTGCTTTTCATCAAATGAATTTTCTATCAGAGGAGAATGGAGAAAAGAAGGAGAAGAAGAAGCATTTTGATGTTCTCTGTTCATTTTCTCTTCTTTCTTCTCGTCACAGTTGGACAGAAAGAGAGAGGGAGAGAAAGAGAAGAGGGAGATACAGCATGTGATTGTGAAAAGGGCAAAGAATGAGGTTGAATTTACGAGTCATGAAGCACCTCGTGGGCTACGTGTATTTCTCTATTTATTTTTTATTAATAGAATGTCATTAAGTTATTAAAATTATTTATTTTAATTTTTTAATAACGTGATAATATTTTATTCAGCACAATAAATTTAAATGGCTGCTGTTTGTTGATGAAAAATAACACTTAATTATTTGTTAATAATCTAAGAGTGAACTAACAACAAAATGCCAAAGAGAAAGAGTATTTTGTTACAAGTGAATTCCAAGTGGAACACGTCTTTCTCCAAGTTGAGAATTAAGCATAAAATATGATTGACTTAAAAAAGAAATGCAATAATTATAAGCCAAATATGAGTGAGAACTAGAAACAAAGTGCAATCGCATAATAAAGTAAGGTAAAGGTAATCCAAATCCAAATGACTTACAAACAAAATGCAAATCAATAATCATTCCTACGCAATTATCCAAGACTACGAGGAAACGACGGGGAAGAAGAATACAAGTTAGACTCTATTTGATTATGTGTTGTTTCATTATCCTTGTAACAGAGTAAAATATTTTCTCTAATACTGAATTTATATTTAAATGTAGATGTAACCGAAATAAAAAATAAAAAAAAATTAAATTATTCTTATTTATAGTAAAAGTGTAACTAAAAGTGTAACCTAGGATTGTAGAGACGGTGATTAGGTAAAGGAAGACTTTGATTTTCGACTTTACGTGCAAGCTAATTTTGAAAGACGATGTGCACAAGTAAGTTCTTTTCTATAACTTTCTCAATTGGTGTTTTATTTTCATATAATTGATCATGGGTGTATTTAATTTATTCCTTACAATTTGAAGATTGAGTGAAAAGAAAATAAGATAATAGAAGAATAATTGAATAGTAACTTTAAAAATTAATTCAAATTCTTTGATAAATTAAATGACTGTTAACTAAATTAATCAATTTTCTTAATTCTTATACTTTTTTTAAAAAGTCTTATATATAACATCAGGAGGAATATTTTGCAATAATCAACTAGTTAAACAATTAGTTTTACTAAACAATATTAACTCTCTCTCAGTCATGCAACTTGAGTGTACGGGGACATACTTACATGAATACGGAATTTGATTCCTGATTATATTACTTTTTAATAAAAAAAATATTAACTCTATCAATTATTTTATTCGCTTTTAGCTTTTAATTTTTAATTTTTAATTTTTAAACTAATTTTTCGGCTTTCAACTAGTTTAATCGTTAATTCCACAATTGTGATTGATGGTTATGTAGAGTTTGGATTTTTTTTAAGGAATTGATAATGTAGAGTAGGGTTGGATTGGAGTATTAGTAAAAGAGGAAAGAGTAGTAATAGATTAGTTAGGTGGAAATTGGTGATGGAAATAAACTGTGGGTAATGATATTGTCATTTTAATAATTGATATTGTCACCTTTTTTTTTTTTTTGTAAAAAAACAAAGTAAAATTAAATAATTTTTTTTAAATAAAAATGACAATATCAATATCAATATCAATATAAGAGTAACAATATCAATACTCTAAATTGTGGGAGAACCTCTGTTCCTTGGTGGCTGGTACAAAGTTATTTATTGTCATGGCTGATGGAGGAGTTTTTCGTCTTTTCACCACCAGGGCTCGGATCATGCCGTGGTTATTATGCCAGACCCAGAAGAATGGGTTGTGCTCTCTGCTAGCTATTGATATTCCTAGCCAACGTGGCACTGCCAAATTATAGGGTGGAAAATTATTTTTTCGCGTGCCATTGATTTTGCATTGTTAGAATTGATTTTATATAATTAATTTTGTATAAAATTTAGTTCAAGGGCTTTTTTAAAGCAAGTTAAAAGTAAAATTAAAATATAAATTTTTTAACCCAACGTAAAAGAAAGTCTTACTTTACTTTCTGTCGAATTGATTTTTAAAGATTAAAATCACGTTAAACAAAAATCCAACACAAAAACAAAAAATTATTTAGAGTAAGTTTGACAACGTGAGATTATAATTTTTTGGGAAATTATAACTTTTACAAAACTTGTAAAATTGTTTGGTGATTACAAAATTAAAGCTTTTAGTTAGGCTTGACAATTTAGGCACAGCTCGCCGGCCGACCAAAAGTAGAGAGCGAGGCAAAAAAAGTATCCCACTAGCCTATTTGGCCCATCCCGTTCATGAAACGGACTTTTTGTGGGGCGGGGCGGGTTAGCCATAGGCCACACCTTTTTTCAAAAAAAAAAAACAAATTTCAAGATTTTAGATTTAAGTTGTAAAAAATAATAATAAATTAAAGTTTAAATACAACTAGGGTTTTTTATTATTGAATATTAGTGTCTTGCAACTCTCTCTCGGAGCTTTCTCCCGGAACCTTGCTCTGTCACTGGTCGCTGCTCACCTCCAATAGCGTCGCCTCCAGCCAACGCCGTCCCCAACCTCTTGCACCTCCTCTGTTCTCTATTTTGTGAGCCTTGCTCCTCCCCTATTCTCTGTTCTTTTTCTTTCCTTACCATGCTTTTTTTTATTCTCTCTAACAGCGTACTCCCTCCGTTTTCAAATATAAGCAAATTTTTTTATAATACTATATTTTTAAATATAAGCAAATCTAATTTTTTTGACTTGCATTTAATAAAAATTTATCTATTATACCCTCCACTCAATTCACTCTTTCATTTATTAAATGAAGCTAACTAATTGTTGACTTTTTGATAGATTCAAAAAAAATTAAATGAAGTTAACTAATTTTCTTAAAGAGTGTGAATTAGGTAATTTTTTGCTTATAATCGAAAACGGATGGAGTACATCAATATAATATAAAAAAATAAATTATATTACTATTATTGTTTTTGTCTGATGTCTATGTGTTGCGCTGTATGCCCAGAAAATTGAATATCTGGGTTGGCTTGCTACTGTTTTTGTTTGTGCGTTGCTGGGAGCTTAATTACGTAGTTGTTGTTTTTTTTCATTTGACTGCTATTTTTGGATTGTCTAGGGTGTTAAGGTTGTACATTGGTAAAAGAACTAACAAAAATTTTGGATTCTCATTTTGTTTTCAAAGAATTCACAAAAATGTGCTATCTTGTGAACTTATTATAATTTTTTTATAGGTTGTGAATTTGTGAAGTTTTTATTTTGTTGCGAAAATAATAATTTTTTTATATTATTGCAAATTAATATAATTTTTTTCATTTGGTTGAAAATTTAAAAATTTATAAAAAATTTAAGAAAATTAGAAACTTTTGTAGAATTTTAAAATTCGCGGGCTTAGCAAGCTAGCCCGTAGCCCTTTAATATGCGGACCAGGCTCAAAATTCAGGCCCGTTTCTCATGGTAGGGCTAGCCCGCCCCTGCCCGTTTTTGGCGGGCTGGGCCATGACAGGCCATACTAACCCGTTTTGTCACTGCTACTTATGACTATGAAATTATAGTTTTTATAGCTAACTTTTAAATAGCTTTTAGCTTTCAAAATCTAGCTTTCAACAATTCTTTTCTTAAATTATCCTCACTTGTTTTTATAAATTACAACCTTTCACCCCAAACAATTCTAATTAATAAACTAAGTACATAGCTATAATCTCTAAAATCTAGTTGCTCGTCAAAAATGTCATGGTGGCTCGGGCTTGTGACAGGCTCGCTTTTCAAATACTGCTATGCTAGGTAAGCTGGTCTGGCAACTCTTACATTGTGACACCAAACTTTTGGTCTAGACTTTAAAGGCTAAATATTGCTTGGTATCTTTGTTGAATATCCCCAAGAGACATGGGTCTCAAGTTTGGAATGCGATTTAGAGAGCGCTTGATGTTCTTCGGCCGGGGTTTACTCTACTTTTGGGGAATGGGGATGCTTCATTCTAGTATTCAAATTGGCTTGGCTTAGGTCTATTGGCAGTTGGAGATGGGATCTTTTTGCCTCTTTGTTTCCACCAGATCTCAAGGAGCATCTTTCTAATCTTTTGATTCATTTAAATCGTTTCATTCCTTATACATTGATTTGGAGTCCGAGTACCGCAGGTATTTTTTTGGTGAAGTCTGCGTATGAATGGCTGTAGGGGTTGAGTTTGCTCCTCCTCCTGGCTTGAGTTCGTGGAATTGGGTTTGGAAGCTTAAGGTAACTGAGAAAACCAAATTCTTAATTTGGTTGGTGTTGCATAAGTCGTTGCCGTGTAACTTGGTTAGAGCCTTGCGGAATGTTGGTTCTCGTAGTGTTTGTACTCGGTGTCACTCCTTTCTTGAGACTCCCTTGCGTTGTTTGCGCGACTGTAGTTGGGCAGCTCGCATTTGGGAGGCCTTTGGATATCCGGCGGGTATGGCTTGCTCTATTGTTGATGAGATTGCTTGGGTTCATACTGCTGTAAAGAGGGACGATATCAATTTTTTTGCCATTTTATGGGTGGTTTGGCGAGATCGTTGTCGTCATTACATCGCGGGTACATATAAATATCTTGTCTCTATTAAGCTTGAAATTCTGCGAGTGCATCAGGACTTGTTGCTGTTATCAAAAGTTGTTGCTCCTAGTCCTTCTCCTCGGTTTGTTTCTTGGAATCGGCCGGTAGACGGCCAAGTTGCGGTGAATGTGGGTGGTAGCGTTGTGGGAAACTCAGGTGCTAGTGGTTTTGGTGATGTTTTGCGGGACCATAATGGTGGGTGGTTATTTGGTTTTGCAGGGTCTATTGGTGTTGCGACAAATATTCTGGCTGAACTATGTGGTGTGTATCATGGTCTTCGTTAGAGCTAGCAAAACGGGCCACTTCGCCCCGCCTAGGCCAGCCAAAATGCGGGGCGGGGCAGGCCAACCCACTTTTTGAATTTGGGTTGAAAACTCTAGCCCGCCCCGTTTTTGAGTGGGTTGGCTGGTTGGCGGGCCAGCCCGCCTAAACGTAAAAAATTAAAATTTTTGTAAAAATATAAATAAACATATATGTAAAAAAGAAACAATATTTTCCTATTAAATAATACATAAATTACTATCTAAAAATATATTATCTCATATTTTAACATAATTATTACTTATATAATTATGTAAGTAACATACCTTCATAAACTATATAAACTTTATAAGTTAAAATTAATTATTTTAAAAAAAAATTGAACCTGACGGGCTGACCCGCGGGTTAACAGGCCCAATCCGTCGGGTTGGTGGGTTAAATGGGTTAACATATTTTTCTATAAAATAAAATAGAGTATATATCAACAAACCCTTGCATAATTCAACTTTTCAAATTTTATGTATTTACGGTTTTAATGAGGATTACAAGATTCTTCTTCAATTCTAAAATTTTTAATTTGGTTAGATTTTCTACTTGGGGCAAAGTCCACTGTATTTATAAACTTTTTCTGAAAGAAAAAGAAATGCTGATATTTTGGACCAATGATTCAAAACCATTCTGAAGTGAGATAATTTGGAAAAATTGAAATTGTTAAATTCTTGAATTTAATAAAAAGGGTTTTGTTAGTTTAAGGGTCATGATTAAGCTATATTTAAAAATAATTTCGTAACATTAATTTCAACTTTAGATTTTCGTTTGTAAGTACTAAGTACAATGCATAGTAAAACCTAATTTGTCTGTTATTATACATGTAATAATTCTTATAATTTTCTTCTATTAGTATTATTTATCTCTCTCATTGTTGGATGGGTTGCAGAGCATAGATTATATTAAAGATAAAGATATGATAAGGTTATTCTAATTTAAGTTACCTGTTACTCCAATTATAGTTTTTATCTATAAATAGAAAATGTAATCTATTAAATCAAAAATATCACTAAATCATTAGCTTCCTAATAGATTAATATTTCCTTAGAACAATTCTCCGGGAGAAGACACTTTCATGGGTGGTCGTCTCTATTTGTCATATGGATCGAAGTTGGGAGCATGATTTAATTTGTTTATGATTGGCTTGATAGCTTATATTGGGAAGTCTATTCTATCTTATTATTTATTGCTGACATTGATCCTGCGTACTCACGATACAGTGACTGCACCCTATCTATTTTTATGTGCTCAGAGTGTTCCATGGTGGGCAAACAAGAAGGAATCTAGGTTATATGGTTTGGCACGGTGTGGGCTATTCGGAAGGCAAGAAATCAAAAAGTATTTATTTAGAGATGACAAAGCTTCTCTCGTGATTGTGGGTGAAAGTGGCAGTGAGAGGTTTCATTTGTTCGTTTTATAATCTAGCCCATTGAATTGTTTAAGCTGGAATTTGGGTGTGCAGGAGTTCTTTGAGAATTTATTGCTGATTTGATGTGGTTTTGGTGCTAGACAAGTTCTTTGTGTTAGACATTAGTTGAATCATGTTTCTAGTGTGATATGTAAGGGATAAAATTTGATGTATTTATTTTCTAAAGTACTTTTTAATGAATTTGCTTATTAAAAAATATGATACTTTTTTATTAACAAAAGAAATTATATTAAAATGCACAAGAAGTGCAAGGAATATAAGTAGTTGAGCAATTAAAAATAAAGGAAACAAAAACTAACTATAGCTGCACACATTGACACCAAAATTGAGCAGCCAAAAATATCGCAGTAGAGCATTATGAACATGAAATGCCAAGGCAGACCAAAAGCTCTAATTCACATATTGAGAACGCTTTGTTCATTTATTCTCCTATTCGTGGCCTTCCAAATTTGCCATATAATCGCAAACCAAATTAATTGTCAAATTTCTCTGTTTTCCTCATTACATTGTGTAATCCTCTAAACTGTGAAAAATGTTCCTTGATGTTGCTGTGCAGTACTGACACAAGCACTCCACGACGATAAAGGTTGAGCCGAGATGGAATCTTATCTTGGATAGCTTTCCATGCAAACCTACTAACCTTCAAAGGAACTTGATTTTTCCGAACAATTCAAAAAATGGATTGGTTGGTGAACGGGTGGCCTCCATATATGGAGAATGCACAAAAACCCACCATCCTTCTCATCTACATTTTCCTGCACATTTTCTAAATCCAACATCAAAGACTTTATCATACATTTTTCTCAACCCCACGGTCTTCTCTTCCAACCTAACCTCCAACTCCACCCCTCAACCACTCTAACTCTCATATCACACACTGAACATGATTTAGAGACGGAAACCTTGAACAAACGAGAATATTTTTTTAGCCAAAACAAAATCCCCCACCTATCTATCAAGCCAGAATGATGTACTACGACAATCACCAACTCGAGAAACTATGTTTGCTGACACCCATTTGCATTCCCTCTCATTGTTCAGAAAAAGCTTTACCAAATCCCTCCACCACCAACCCCGCTTAAACAAAGCATCCCATCCTCGTCCCCATATTTTGAAAATAGCAACTTACACCAAAAAGACTGTTTCTTGTTTAAACACCTTTATATTTTTGGCAAAATGACATTTTTAGTCTCTTAACTCTTTACATCAATTCACTTTGGTCCCTTAACTTATCTTTGATTTATTTTGGTCTCTTAACTTTTATTTTAGATTCAATTTGGTCCCTACCGTTCAATTTGGACACTTCTATTATGACTTGACGGAAGTAATGGTAGGGACCAAATTGAATCCAAAATAAAAGTTAAGAGACCAAAATGAATCAAAAAAAAGTTAAGGGACCAAAGCGAATTGACGCAAAGAGTTAAGGGACCAAAAATGTCATTTTGCCTTATATTTTTTTATGCCTAAGCCCCCTCCATTTAATTCCTTATAAATACTCTCCCAGCCACCCAATTAATCTTTCTAATCCCATCCCTAACCCCATAAAAAGTTACAAAGGAGCTTTGAAGAAAGAGAGGTAGTCTTAGTAATGGCAAAGGCTTAACTCTCCTCAAAAGTTAGCTCACAAAGAAATGGTTGCCTAAGGCCTTAAAAAAGTTATCATAGCTATTATCTTAGGCAATGTGAGACTTCTTCCAACACTCTCCCTCAAGTTCAACTAGTTTTTTAGCCTAATTTTGACTTTTTTTTAATGGGCCTTTTTTTGTTTTTTCAAGTTATGAGCATCAGATTTAATCATCATTACCTTACCACCAAGAGACACGTTTTTATCAAACCAAGACGCAAGTCTATTGCTAATTATTTAAATGATCGAAGATCAAAACACCTTCTTTCTGTGATCTCCACCAATAGAAAGTTCAGTTAAAAAAAAAAATAAAAAATATGATACCTTAAAATTACAATACTCATAGAGTTGCCTGCATTACAGTCTGATTTGGACTTGTAGTCCCAAAGTAGACACTAAATAAATGGGAAGAAGGAAAACCCAAGACAACATCTTGCATTAACACGGGAAGTTGGATGTTGCATTAAGCAACAAATTAAAGTTGCTACATAGTTTACACTTATATTTTAATTAAAATGGAAGTTTGGTACTCTCCCAGCTAATTTTCAACCACGGCGCACGAGTCCCACCTCGTTCCGTCAACAAGTTAGCAAAGCACCTGACAGATATAAAAGGCACGAAAAGCAGCACCCCATTCGTTCCAAATTGTTTGGCCTTTTAGGAAAAAAAATTTGATCCAATTTAATTGTCCCTTTAAGATATCAATGCAGTATTAATTTTTTCTTTACAATTTTACTCTTAACTAATTAAACATACTCCAATAAAATTAGTTGATGGGCAAAATAGGAAATTTAATATGATTATATTCCTTAATCATTTTTTCATCGTATACCACTTAGGACGTGATGCATATTAAAATCCACCCACAAAATATTAAGTGGGTATCCTGGTGGGCCATGAGTTGTGATAAATCATCAAAAAAAAATTGTTTTTTTTTATAAACAAAATTGCTTTCAAATAGGTTTGAACCAATAAATTTCTATTTAAAATTTTACTTCCCTAACCACCAAATGAACTTGTTGGGTAATCAAAAGTTTTCTTATGTGCATTGGGTGATTGTTTTTTAATTTGTTTAGTCTTTACATCAATAGTTCTAGTGCATTATGAACTCCTGATTTTATGAAAATATTGTTCTTTTTAACTGTTGAATTTTTGTATCTTATTTGGATGAATAAGATGGTGAACACATGATTTACAACAACAAAAAAGTCTAGTTGCCAAGAACCACATCTATTTCAATTGCAAAAAGTGAATCACAAACTAGGATATCAACTTCTTAAAATAGCTCATTTTGTAATAAAATATTTGAAGAAATACATGATTTTGGGAGTGTCAAGCATTAGATTAGTTCTTGAACCGCATAGCAAAAGACCAATTTGACTTATTCCTTGGCAATTTAGAGATATGCAATGACATTAGCAGTTTAGAGATATTGCTGTAGAAGTGTTGAAATTTTTTGTAGCAGTTTATTGTGAACTCTGATTTTTTTTAGTGTCAACCACGGATATTCTCCGTAAAAGAAAATTATGTTCGAGTTAGGTAAGATTATTATAGGCGATAAAACTCTTCTTTTGAGTATTTACAGTAGTTATATACTTGGAACTTGAACTCAAAATCAATTATTAGGTTAAAACAATTTCGTGTCGGTTGATTTGTGTGTTTAATAGTGGACTCTATAATTTATTTAGTAGAGTAAACTTTAATTTTATTTTATTATTTTATTGATAACTAAGAAAAATAGACACAATTTTTCTAGGAACTTTTTAATATCTATAGAATGAGAAGTGAAACTTGTCAATATCCATAGTATTCATACGAGAAATGTTTTATATTTATAGTCATCAGTATAATAAGTAGCACATGTGGAACCTTGCATTTCTCGATTGATATAGCACATAGAACACCCAATTGCTTAAACTTGATCTTGTAATCAAGTGTCTATGAATTTATTTTTATTTCTCTGAAAATAAAATACATCCTGCAGGCCTTGTTGAATTATTAGTTTTATATATCAATATATAAGCAGGGAAGTTTTGCATCTTCCTATTGTTTCCAACCACTGCATAAGAGTCCCACCTCGGTTTGTTAACAACTCATACTTTTTTCCGTATTTAAACTAAGATCAAGTGTAGTATCTATTTTTATTGGTTTAATATTTGATATGTGAGCTAATAAATTATGCAATATTAAATTATTTTTACAGGGGAGGGTCCAAGAAAATAGCTTGTTAGTTTTGCTCTCAAGTGTCGTCCATATCTTTCACTACCGCATTGGACAGATGCACCCTACTATCAAATCAAGTTTAAGTTTGTGTTCTCTTGAGAGGTTGGGGTTTGTCGTTTATTCTTTATCTTATTGTTTCTTTTTTTCTTTTAAGATTCTTACTCTCATTTTGTTGATTAACATCATCTAAAATGTGGAATAAATAATTTTTTACTTCAATTAAATTAAATATATACTCCCTTCGTTGCATGTTTTTGTTTTCATAAACTTTAATCTTTGTGTCTAAAATATTTTATATCTTAGAATTTTCAAATACAATTTTTATTTTAATTGTATCTCTAATAAATTTTTTTTTTCACAAATCATATTTCTCTGTCTCTCTTAATTACACCATAAACACATTTTTTAAAATGTGTAAAACGATATGAAACAAAGGGCAATTTTATCAAATTAATGCTTTTTAAAAAATTAATTATCAAATTAGGTTTTAGAAAAAAATTATTTACCAAAATGAGTCTTTTTACACTTCATGCAGTCTATTTTTAAAAAAAAAATTCTGAAGTATCACGTGACAGCACCTCATTGAATAGCGCCTACTGAGAAGGGTCATCCAATAGAGTGCTACCATGTGATAACATCAGAATTTTTTTGTTTTAAAAAAAAAGCCCGAGATGGCGCCCAATAGGAGGCCACCACGGGCAGATGCAGGTGCCACTGGACGCAACTTGAAAAGAAAAACCCAAATCTGGGCGAATTAGGCTGCCACGTGTAGGCGCTAATGGGTTGCGCCTTACCAAAAAAGAAAGAAAGTTCCCAAGGGCCAATGGCTTGTTGCCGCGTGGCAACTTCTTGGGTGTTGCGCCCTCTACACGGCACAATACTTTAAAAAATAAAAAATAAAAAAAATGGATTTGTGCAACACAGAGGAAGGAATGCTCCCAACCCCAACACTATGAATTCGGGTGAAGGGGACTATTTCTTTTTTGTGTTTCTCTTCTCTATCTTTATCTTGTATCTTATTCTCACTCTCTTTGTTTATAAATCAGTGGTTGTATATTTTTTTATCACTAATTTTAATTGAGGTTATTTTTTTTCTATCATTTTGCACTTTATTTTTTTACTTTCATTCCCATTGTTTCGTTATCCACAATATTATATTATTGTTATGCACTGTTCAGTTACAATTATAATATTTTTGCAGGTCCATTTTATTTTTATATTTGACATATGAAATGTTATTACAGATTAAATTTTACAATGACGTATTTTTTAATTTTATTCCACTGGTCATATTCTCGTTTTAATTCCTGTATTTTAATTTTTATCGATTCCTATTCTAATTTTATTTTTTATGTCACGTAGTAGCCTCTCATTGACCCAGATTTGGGGTTTTTTTTTCAAGTTGTGTCTAGTGGCAGACACAATTAATCTGCGCCTCCCACGTGGCGGCCTCCCATTGCCTGCCATCTTGGACTTTTTTTTTTTATAATTCTAGTGTTACCACGTGGCAGCATGTCATTGAATGACACCTCCCAGTAAGCACCACTCAATAGAGTGTTGTCACGTGACACCTAAAATTTAATTTATTTTTTTAAAAGGCTGCATGAACCATCAAAACATACTTTGATAAATAATTTTTTTTAGACCTAATTTAATAATTAATTTTAAAAAAACATCAATTTAGTAAAATTGCCAGAAAAAAAAGGGTGGAAGTGAACTGCAGAATATCTGCAGATATGAATTAAGAAATAAATTTGAGTGGCTGGTATTGAACGGAGAGAGGAATTTGAAGTGAGGTCATATTTTGCCTTTTGTCCTTGAGATTCACTTTGTATGATTTTTCTGAGCAAGTTCTATTTATAATCTTTAGTCTTTTCTTTTCCTAACCATGGTTGTCTAATTCTGTCTCATAAGTTGAATTTGGGGTAATTAGAAAAAAAAAAAAAAACACATATAATCAATTATAATTGTGTTGATTATTTTATGAAGTTTTTTATGCTACAAGAGCTTAATTAATGTAGAATTGCAATCAGTATGTACATCAGAATTTTTCTGTTAGCTCCAACCTTGATGCATTTTTTCGCTTATAAAAATTTTTGTAAATGAATTTGTGCGCTTCCCCAAATTTATCACTTTTTACCCATTTTTAGTGAATCAAATCGAATCCTAACTTGTTAGTTATATGACAAATTCTTAGAATACTGGATAAACTGAATTGCTGCTTCTCTTGCTGTGAATTCAAAATCCAGGGTCAATTTGTATAATCACTGCTAAGGTATATTTATCTTCAAAGTTATTACAACAGTGGTGCCAAACATCAGATTGATTAGTATGCTTCTTATTCTTAACATGAATCATTGCATTAAAAACTCTTGATATATGAAAAAGTTTTTTTAACTTTGAATTTTAGTAGCTTATTTGGCTGAATTACATTGATATCTATTTAGCCAGAACTGCAAGTACTTCAATTGCTTCAAGTGAATCACAAACTAGAATATCTTATTCAGAAAACAGTCCATTTTATTGTTAATTGACCATTTTGATGCTTCCTTGTAAATTCAAGTAAAAAACTGTAAGCTAAAAAAAAAGAAAAAGTGTAGACTCTTCGTTTTTAATATGAAAGAAGGATAGTTTATAGATTTTCCATGCTACACAAGTCCCACCTCGATTGGTCATAAATCCAGTAGAGTACCTGTTAAATATAAAAGCTAATAAAAGCAAAACTTAAAATTCATACCTTTTTCGGCCTTTTGGCTAAGATCAAGTGTAGTGTTTGTTCTTATTACTTTAATATCTGATACGTGAGTTATTGATTCACATGATATTAAATTAATTTTTTATGGGGAGAGTCTCAAAGTAGCTTGCTACTTTGGGCCCTCAAGTGTCACTCATGTCTTTCACTACTACATGAATTTGGCGCATCCCACCAAAACAAGTAAAATGGTTTTTGTTAAGGTTTTCTCTCATTTAAGTTCATCGAGATTTAAAATAATTTTATATTAAATTTAAGCTTAATTTAAGAAACTACTCTATTAGGTTGTAAATAATTTTAAATTCTATTCAGTATGAGACTCTCATCAAGCATTGCTCAATGTATATTAATAAGTGTAGGACAGTCTAAACATGGAGAGTGGACAATCCAATGATTCTCATTAAAGCATGTCAAACTAGACAGTAATTTGATTTGTTTGTCAACTTACCAAAAGTTTGCAGAAAACATATCTTTTGCCTTTTGTGCTTGAGATTCAGTTTGTTGTTTGTGTTCCTTTTTATTTTAGTTGTTTTTGGCATTAAGGGTTTCTCTGTTGCATTAAACCTTTCAGGAAAAGTTGAAAATTTTCACTATCCTCTTTTCTTGAAGTTAATTGTAATGTAGTACATAGAACTCTGATTAATGATAGCTAATCAAGAAAAATACAGATGATTTCACTTGGTGCTTCTTAACTTATCAATATCCAAATATCCATATAGCATATGATATATATACAGTGTGTATATCTGTCAAAAGATAGATATGTTATGGTATGTCACTAAGAGCTGCATCAGATTCTTTTTTCTCTTCTTCCTCTGCATTAATCAATGACTTTGTTAATCAAGTGTTGTCCATGTCTTGCTCTACTACTGCAAGGGCAGGCACACCCCACTAATCCAAGTTCAAGTTTGTGATCATCTATCATTAGGTCTACTTCTTTCTCTCTCTTTATCTAAACTATTTGACATTTTTTTTATAATGACACATCACTTTATTTACAAGTAATTATTCATTTTCTCTTCCAACCAAGCAACTCTTACAAATTTCTTAAATGGACCTTACAATCAACCACACTCTTACAAATTCAATTTTAATTGAATAGTAAGTATTTTATTAAAAGATAGGCAAGAAGAGATTTATGGAAAGGAAATGTTGTGAATGAGTTATAGGCAATTTTTTCAAAAAAGAAATCAATAATAAACTAATTTAATTTTTAGTAACCGTTTGGTGTCATTTTTCTTCTATTATTTACTCATAATTTTACAGTTTCGCAAATTTCACCAATTTCAAGAATATGTAACAGTTTTTAGTGAGGAGTATGATATATCATTGCACATTCGTATAAAATTTTGTTTTGTAGGTTCGGTAGGATTAATCCTCAGCTATTGAGTTGAAGAATATTCTAGATGTACACTTAAAATATATATTTAATTAATAATTATCATATTTTTTGTATGAGTATAATTGTTCACTAAAAATAAGAGTAACCATGACGGTTAGAAGTCCAATATCAATTTGGTACACGACCACTGTCAATTATATAAGTGGTGTGACCATCCTCCTTTTATGAGCTAATTTTATGAGTGAAATTAAACTCAAACTTATCATCTAAGATGGTATCAGATCCTACATTTAGACTTGAGGGAAGTGTTAAAAGTCTTACCTTAACTAAGTATATAACTACCATAAAGTAGTGTGACAATTCTCTTTCTATAAACTTTAAACCTAAAATGTAATAATGATATTCATATTATTTTGCCAACAAGATATTAAGTGGGTATCCTAGTGGGCCATCCTTGTGAATTGTGATAAATCATCTAAAAATTTCTAAGTTTTTTTTTTTATATAAACAAAACTACATTCATATATATAGGTTTGAACCAATAAATTACTGCTTAAAGTTTTATTTCTCTAGCTACCAAATGAACTTGATGGGTATCAAAAGTTTTCTATGTTATGTGCATTGAACGATTGTTTTAATTTGTTTAGTCTTTACATCAATAGTTCTAGTCCATTAAGAACTCCTAATTTTAAGAAAATAATATTGTTGTTTTTAACGGTTGAATTTTTTTATTTTTGGACCTTATCTGGATGAATAAGATGATGAACACATCATTTACAGCAACAAAAAAATCTAGTTGCCAAGAACCACAGCTATTTCAATTGCAAAAAGTGAATCACAAACTAGGATATCAACTTCTTAAAATGGCTCATTTTGTAATAAAATATTTGAAGAAATACATGATTTTGGGAGTGTCAAGCATTAGATTAGTTCTTGAACCGCATAGCAAAAGACCAATTTGTCTTATCCTTTGGCAAATTAGAGATATGCAATGTTAGAGATATTGCATTAATAGCAGGTTAGAAGTGTTGAAATTTTTTGTAGCTGTTTTTGTGAACTTTAATTTTATTTTTTTTAGTGTAGATCACGAGTATCCTTTATAAGAGACAATATTATTCGAGTTAAGTAAGATCACTATAGAAGATAAAGTTGTCTTTTTGAGTATTTAATGTGGCTATATACTCGGGAGTTGAACTCAAAACCATGGATTAAGTTACAACAACCTCGTGTCATTTGATCTATGTGTTCAGTAATAAACTCTATAATTTATTTAGTAGAGTAAACTTTGATTGTTATTTTTTTTATTGATAACTAAGAAAAACAGATACAATTTTCTAGGAACATTTTAATATGAAAACTCTTGATATATGAAAAAGTTTTTTCAACTTTGAATTTTAGTAGCTTATTTGAGCGAATCACATTGATAACTATTTAACCAGAACTGCAAGTACTTTAATAATTGCATCAAGTAGTGAATCACAAACTAGAATATCTTATTTTAAAAATAGTCCATTTTATTGTAAAATATTGAAGCAATATATGCTTCAAAGAGTGCAAATTGTTAGATCAGAACCGCACACTTCATGATCTTGAACCGTGTAAGGACTAAGGAACCAGTTTTATAGATATTTGGCAAATTTTAAGCAGTATACAGTAAATAGTGGCATTAGTGACAAATTGAAGAATCTCTCTGCTGTGTATAGATGTTACTTTAACCTTTGCAAGAAAAATCCCTTGGCTCAACACCGGTTAATTGACCATTTTGATACTTTCTTATAAATTCAAATAAAAAAAATGTATGCTAAAAAGAAAGAAAAAGTGTAGACTCCTCAATGAATATCACTCTAACAATTTTTCTTTCTACGCAAATTCCACCTCGATTAGTCATGAAATCAGTAGAGCACCTGTCAGATATAAAAGTTATCGAAAGCCAAACTTGAAACTTATACCTTTCTCGGCCTTTTGGCTAAGATCAAGTGTAGTATCTGTTCTTATCAGTTTAGTATCTTATACGTGAGTCATTGACTCACGTGATATTAAATTAATTTTTTTAGGGGAAGAGCCTCAAAGTAGCTTGCTACTTGAACTTTCAAGTGTCGCCCATGTCTTGCACTGTCATATGGGTCGGGCACACCCTACTAAAACAACTTCAATGGTTTTTATGTTAAGGGTTTCAATTGTTTCCTATATTGGACTCTTGTCAAGCATAACTTTAGTTTTTGAGTATTTGTAGCAGTTATATTAAGTTAGAACGAACTTTTAATATATTCTATAATTTTTCAATATGTGTACACAAATCTTAAAGAAAAAAATATATGAAACAAAGGGTAATTTTACCAAATAAACGCTTTTATAAAAATTAATTATCAAATTAGGTCCTAAAAAATATTATTTATCAAAATGAGTTTTGACGGTTCACACAATATTTTTTTTAAAAAAAAATCTCGGGTGTCACGTGGTAGCACCCAATTAAATGACACCTGCTAAAAGGCGTCATCCAATGGGGTCTGCCATGTGGTAACACCAGGATTTTTTTTTTCGAAAACGAAAAAAAAAGTCAAAGATGACGGTCAATAGGAGGCCGCCATGTGACAGACGCAGGTGAATTGCACCTTCCACTGCATGCAACTTGAAAAAAAAATCCCAAATTTGGATCAATTAAAGGCTGCAACGTGGCTGACGCTGGTGGGTTACACCTGCCACCAGGCACCTTAAAAAAAGAAATATCTCAAGGGTTAATGACTTGCTGCCACGTGACAAATCCCTAGGTGTTGTGTTCCCTATAGGGCACACTGCTTTTAAAAAAATAAAAAAGTGAACTCATGCTGCACGAAGGAGGAATGCTCCCAACCCCCAACACTACTAATTGGGGTGGAGAACATTTTTTTTTTCTCTCACCTCCATCTTATATCTTATTCTAATTTGCTTATAAATCAGTTATTGCATATTTTTTATCATTAATTTTAACTGAGGTAATTTTTTTTACTATCATTTTATACTTTCTTTTTTTATTTTCATTCTCATTGTTTTGTTATCCACAATATTATGTTATGCACGATTCAATTACAATTATAATTTTTCTGCAGGTCCATTTTATTTTTTTATTTGATATATGAAATGTTATTGCAAATCAAATTTTTCAATGACATATTATTTAATTTTATGCCGCTGGCTACATTCCCGTTCATGCATTTTAATTTTCATCAGTTCCTATTCTTGTTTTATTTTTATGTCACGTAGGAGCCTTTGATTGGCCCAAATTTGAGCTTTCTTTTCAAGTTGCACCAAGTGGCGGGCGCAATTCACCTGTGCCTCCCACGTGGTGGCCTCCCATTGGCTGTTATCTTAGGCCTTTTTTTAATAAAAAAAATCATGGTTCTGCCACGTGGTAACATCTATTGAATGACATCTCCTAGTAGGTGTCATTCAATAAAGTGCTGTCACATGACGCTTATGAATTTTTTAGAAAAAAGCTGCGTGAACCGTCAAAACTCATTATGATAAATAAATATTTTTTAACCTAATTTGATAATTAATTTTTAAAAAAACACTAATTTGATAAAATTGCCATAAACAAAGGGTGGAAGTGAACTGCAGATTATCTGCAGATATGAATTAAGAAATAAATTTGAGTAGTTGCTATTGGTAGAGGAATTTGAAGTGAGGTCATATTTTGCCTTTTGTCCTTGAGATTAAGGGTCAGTTTGGGTTGGTTTGGTTTAATTTTGAGAGATTTTAAAATTCGAACTAATCAATTTTTATTGGGTTGGATTAGTTCGGTTTTGTAAAAAAAAAAATCTTTAAACCCGAACCAAACTAATCCGACCAAGTTCGGTTTGGGTTGGGTTGGGTCTTAGGTTGATAAATAAGAAATTAAAATTCTGAAATTATTTCAAAAATTCTTAAAAATTATGTTATTTATTGCTTATAAAATCACTTATGTATTATTTTTTAATAATTCATCTATACAAATATAACAAAATAAACAAAAATAATTATAAATAACATAAAAGTCATAGTATCACCCAGTAATGGAGGATGAGATTAGCACCATATCTATTGGGAGTGGCACCATCCATTTTATATGTAAGAATCATAAATTTATATACTAAAAAGAATGCTGCCACTCCCAATAGGGATGATGTTAATCCCATCCACCCCCAGTAATAGGCTAGGCTACATACACGGATTAGCATACCCATTAGGCTATCACTTCACATAAGTCCCAAGCCATTTAAAATATACTAATAAGGACTGAGTTGAGGCGCAGCTTGGTTGAAAAACTTGAAATTAGGTTTTGGACCTTTAATTTTAGGTTTTAGTATATTCATTATTAAGCCTCAACTTTGCATTTTAAAATTACATATACTAAATTTATATCAATATATCAAAACTACATAGTTTTTAATTTTGATCGGTTTGGTCCAGATTGAATTGAGTTTAGAAATGCAAATCTGAGAATCGAACCAAATCACCTCGGTTTCATTGATTTGATACATTATTGGTTCGGATTGGGTTAGCTTAAGTCAAAATAGTGTTTAAATTGGTTGGGATTGACCCAACCCAAAATCCACCCCTACTTAAGAGTCACTTTGTATGATTTTTCAGAGCAAGTTCTATTTATAATTTTTAAGTCTTTTCTTTTCCTAACTATGCTTGTGTAATTCTGTCTCTTAAGTTGAATTTGGGGGTATTTAAAAAAAAAACACACATAATCAATTATAATTGTGTTGATTATTTTATGAAGTTTTTTATGCTACAAGATCTTAATTAATGTAGAATTGCAATAAGTATACATCAGAATTTTTCTGTTAGCTCCAACCTTGATGCATTTTTTTTTTATAAAAAAAATTCTAAATGAGCATATTCTGGTTTATATCAATCACGTATTAGGCGAAAAATCTTGACACCACACATACTTCTTATAGCACCACACATTGTATTACCGAATTCTGAAAATCCACTTCACAAGATATTCGCTCAGAGAGATCATGTGGTGAGCTAAGACAATAGTGTGGTGTTTGGGTCTTTGTCTGTGTTGGGCTTTAACCCTTTCACAGGTGTTTTTTGATAAAAGCTTTGACAAAAAAATGAGAATTATACTTTGACAAAAAAAATAAAGAAGACTCTCGTCTAATTTCACTGAACTTGTCACAAACCCCTACACTATTTTCTTGCTCCGTTGCTCCATAGCCGCCGCTACACGGGCCACGCCGCCTTGCTCACCGCCACTACACAGGCACGCCGACTTGCTCGCCGCTGCTCCTATTCCCGGTAGCTGATGGCTTATTCTCGCGGACGCGATTTTTCGTTTTGTCATTTGTGTGGCACAATGCTCACCGTCCCTTCCACCGAGTACGCTCAATGCCCCTTGTGCAAAACTAAGCGAAACATAGAAGGTTAAACCCTTTTTTATTTTATTTTCTAAATTATGAATTAATGGCTTCGTTGTTCCCAAATTTTTTCTAGTTGCTGATACATAGTCTACACAAAATGAATGATATCGAAAATTTGGCATACCTACAATTATCTCGTTTACTTGTATTCTTGTAGTTTTTAAAAATTTTATGTATTCCAGAGCTGTAGTTATGTAAGAAGTAGCATTGTTTCTTTGCTTTTTTGTTGTTCATTTCTGTCTTTCTGTTTCATATCCTGTGTATCATTCTTCAATGAAGAATGATGTATGAAACTTATTCCATGGTTCATATATTATACATTCGAAGATAAGAAATGGAATTTGCAGCACCAATTTCTAGAGTTCGGTCATCATCGGTGCAAGAATGTTTGTCAGTTTGTGTTTGTGTTGCTGTTCTTCTTATCAATTGAAATGTATATTGTTTATTGGTGCATGTTGAACTGAAGTTAACATGTGCCTTTTGTGTTTAGAAGTCCCAGTTGCATGAATATAACTCTCTGCTATTGATGTTTTATACATGCTAACCAAATTTCCTAATTTTCAGATATTAAAGGAAAGGAAATAAGTTACACGATTTATGCCGAGGTATGCTTTAAACAAAAATGTTGGTTATTTTTTTAATAGATTTGGTTAATTAGATTATTTCTATGCCTAACTTATGATGGTGCATTATATGGAATTGTCATGGCACTTGGGCTTATGTATGGTTTGATGATTGCAGGTTTGGACTGGTGTATATGTTCAATGATCAGTGTATTTTATATAAAATGAATAAATCCACCTTTACCATGACTTTGACACATGAATCGTAAATTCGTTATAACCTGGTTGGCCTTTTTATTTTTGGATATATATGCTAGTAATGACAAGTCTAGATACCCTGTTTTCTCTGTCTTGGTGGGAATTTGATAAGAAGGCCATAATTTATGGAGTATGAATAAGTCTTTGAAATCTTTATCTAGGTTTATGATTTCATGTCAATAGTCAATACTCAATCTAGAACATTTGTTGTATCATTGTAAGCATGAACATATTCTCCTTTTGTGTACTGATTATCAAATATCCCTTATTTACTCGTGGTTTGCAGGATATCAGAAGAGAGCTTGGGATTGAAATTATCGAGGAACAGAAAGTGCAATTGTCCAAGGTAATGCATCCTGCAACGTGTATTTGACAGGATATCTTTAAGCAAGTATTTACATTTTAATGTTATTGTTTCTTCGCAGGTCAACAAGAAATGTGAAAAATGTGGCCATGACGAAGCTAACTTTTATACCAGACAGGTATTATTAAACATTATAATGAAAGAACGTTTTTCAATTTAATATAAAGCTTATTTAGTAGTCCAAATTTATTTATTTGGATCTTTCTAATTTCAGATGAGATCAGCGGATGAAGGGCAAACTACATTCTATACGTGCACCCGTTGTGGTCATCAGTTTCAGGAGAATTAAGTTAGTACTGCTTATGAATGGATTGCCTCTATACTATATACTGTTTTGTTTTTTCCTTGGCTGAAATGTTCCCTCTGTTTTCTACCATCCCGTGATGTGGAGAGTGCTCTCGGTGCAATTGCAAGCACAAGTTTTGGAGTTGAAGTTTGTGTAATCTTTGTAGTTTGTATAATGAAATGTCTTGAAGATTCGAAATTACTGAAATAAACATAATTTTTCCCCATTTTAAATCTGTAATTTATCTGCCAGATGGCCTTGTACTTTCACTTTCATGAATTCTCATAGACTAACTTTTACTGCTTCATAGTTTGGTGTAGGATAATTTAGATAATGGGGTTGATTTTGATTACTTTAAATTTTTTAGTTTCGCTAATTTCATTTTCTCTATCTGATACCGTTCAAGTTCGTGACATATTTGTTTTACTGTTTTGGACAATCCCTAGAGGATTTTCTTAAGCTTGATGTCAATTTGAATCTGGAAACAGGTTGTAATTACTCCTTACTTGGACACCCTGATATTTCAGATACTTGTATTTTCTGTTGTTATTGTTATTGGTAACTCAACCCCATTATCTAAATTATGCTAGCTAGGACTATGATTGATATCTTATCACCTTATTGGTTAACTATGTAAGATCCTCTAAAGTTCCTTTTGATATAACAGATTTGATATATGAAACAAGTTTGATAACCAAAGTATATGTGATGAATTACATGTAGAAGTCTTTTTTTTTATGAATTTCTACCTTTAATTGGTAATAGATAAGTAGTAAGGAGAGAAGAGTTCCAATAATCTTTGTTCCTTAAGGAAAGGTTAAACTAATCTTACGAGGTTTTGTTTATGAGAAGTATGAATTTTCCCAATGTTTTCTTCGGCGCACTGAATCTGATTGTCATGTCTCCAATTCTGAATGATATTCTGGATGCAGCATAATTCTGTTCTGATAGGAAGTTGATGCTACAGGTATGGTTTATGACATATCAAATTTCAAGTCCTTTTTTATTTTCTTTCACTATGCAGATTGCAGATGTTTGAATAATGGTACTTGAGGATGGTTTAAACAATAGAGGCCGTGAACACGCTTTTAACAAATTTGATATCAAAGTATTAAAGCCTCCATTTTGTACCAAAGCTGCTCCATGTTGACCTGTTTGGTTTGTGGTTACTAAATCCTAGAACATATATTTTCTAAGAATCAACCTTGTACTAAAACAGTCCAAATTCAAATTCAAAATACTAGTAATTGAAAATGCACTCCAAATAATGGGTTTTATTGGATAATTCCATTAATTTTTAGCATATAATTTTAGTTCAGTTGTTATAATTAGGTAATTAGATTAAACTAGTATTTTAATAATAAGGTGTGACGTGGTGGTAGTTTACTTCATTCATTAATCACATATGCATGTAGGGGATCAAATCCTTGCTAGTGGGAATGGAGTAACATTTCGTGGTCACCACTCGTCAGACGACCATTTTGTGCGGATTCAAAATCCAATCCTAACTTGTTAGTTATGTGACAAATTCTTAGAATACTAGATAAACTGAATTGCTTCTTCTCTTGCTGTGAATTTAAAATCTAGGGTCAATTTGTATAAGCACTGCTAAGGTATATTTATCTTCGAAGTTATTACAACTGTGATGCCAAACATCAGATTGATTAGTATGCTTTCTTATTCTTAACATGAATCATTGCATTAAAAACTCATGATTAATGAAAAAGTTTTTTCAACTTTGAATTTTAGACTTTTAGTAGCTTATTTGACTGAATCACATTGATATCTATTTAGCCAGCAAGTACTTCAATTGCATCAAGTGAATCACAAACTAGAATATCTTATTCAGAAAACAGTCCATTTTATTGTTAATTGACCATTTTGATGCTTCCTTGTAAATTCAAGTAAAAAACTGTAAGCTAAAAAGAAAGAAAAAGTGTAGACTCTTCGTTTTTAATATGAAAGAAGGATGCTTTACGGATTTTCCATGCTATACAAGTCTCACCTTGATTAGTCATGAAACCAATAAAGCACTTGTCAGATATAAAAGCTGTCAAAAGCCAAACTTAAAACTCATACCTTTCTCGGCCTTTTGGCTAAGATCAAGTGTAATATCTGTTCTTATCAGTTTAATATATAATAGGTGAGTCATTGACTCACATGATATTAAATTAATTTTTTAGGGAAAAAGTCTCGAAGTAGCTTGCTACTTCAGCTTTCAAGTGTTGTCCATGTCTTACACTACCACATGGGCTTGGTGCACCCCACCAAAACAAGTTCAATGGTTTTTTTTTTAAGGTTTTCTCTCATTTAAGTTCATTTAGATCTAAAATAATTTTATGTTAAATTTAAGTTTAAATGAAGAAACTACTCTATTAGGTTGTAAAGAGGTTTAAATTCTATTCAGTATGAGACTCATCTAGCATGGCTTTCAGTGTATAGCTTAATATCAAGTGTAGGACAAGCTTAACACTTGATTTGTTTGTCAATTTACCAAAAGTTTGCAGAAAAAATATCTTTTGCCGTTTGTGCTTGAGATTCAGTTTGTAGTTTGTGTTCCTTTTTATTTTAGTTGTTTTTTGGAATTAAGGATTTCTCTTAAGGAAAAGTTGAAAATTTTCACTATCTTCTTTTCTTGAAGTTATTGTACATAGAACTCTGATTAATGATAGCTAATTAAGAAACATACACATGATTTCACTTGGTGCTTCTTAATTTCTAAATACTGAGAAATGAAGGCTTGTCAATATCCAAATATCCATATAGCATATGATATATATACAGTTTGTATATCTGTCAACAGATAGATATGTTATGGTATGTCACTAGGAGCTGCATCAGATTCTTTTTTCTCTTCTTCCTCTGAATTAATCAATGGCTTTGTTAATGATGTTTCAATCACCTTCTTTCCATTGGTTTTTCCCCATAGGACTAAGTATAGACCAAGCACAATGAGAATTGCACCAATAACCCTGTAAAAAAAATATATGCTTAGAATATTTCTGTATTTCTCCAAGGAAAATTTTGAGTGGATTTTCCCTTAACAAATATAAATGATAGAGAAAAAATTTCATCATTGGTTAACACATTTTTTTGCATACCCTCCGGAGTATAACTGTTCACCAAGAATAAGAGCAGCCATGACAGCAACTAGAAAAGTTTGAACTGGCTGGAAGACGGCGACAAACACCGGGCCGCCCTTTTGGATACACCAAGTTTGGAGAGATATGACAATGCCGGATGCTACAATTCCCTGAAATTATCATGAAACAGTGAATTGAATTTACTTCAAATTTGGCATTTAATGTGTCATATAAGTAAAGTTTGTGGAAAAATGATATATGCATGAGAATTGAAGTGGTGAATATTACAGCATATAGGATGGTTAAAAGCTCTCCTGTTGATTGTATCTTCCATTTTTCCAAGTCATTTTCTGCAAAAGCTGCTATGATCAAGAATTGAATCAATCCAAAGAAGCATGTAAATGAAGTTAGTGTTAGTTTTGCTGGATATTTCTTCACCAGAGGAGCCTGCACAAAAAAATTATTATAAAACTCAGGTTATTAAATTGATAATATTGAACAAGCCAAGAGCAACTTCATAAACATATATTTGAAAAAACACTGACAGTGTTACTCAATGTATGGTATATTGTATAGATATGTTTATAATAAGTAATTGGGTTTATGTTACTAAGATCCGTTGATATTAGCGTTAAATACACTTGAATCAATCCTTATTGTTTCGAAAGTTACAAAAATCCACTTAAACCTCTCTTGTGCTTCGTTATTTTTAAGGATATCATGTGTCTAATTCATAAAAGAGGTATATCTAATATTTTAAGAAACTTAGGATCAACATGTAAGAACAAACATTAATCAAGGGAGGTCCGTATATTTTTAAAACAAGTAGAGAGTAAGTATATTTAATGCTAATTTCAGAAGAGAATAGTGTAATTAATCCTAAATATTTTAAATGAAGAACATAATGACTAATCTAAAATTTAAGTTGATATAATCTTCATAAGTCAAGATTAATGAAAAAACCTGAAAAACCATCCAACCAGCCCATGATAAACAATGTCCAAGCAAGTAAATGCAACCCCATGTCCAATTTTGCATTTTAGTTGAAGAATGATGTACTTCTAATTCTAAGGTCTCTCCTTGTATTTGTGGCAAATGAAGAAGAGGAGGGCCTTTGTAAAGAGTAATTATAGTGGCACCCCCAACACTTGCTATGGTTCCTATAACTTTTGCCAATCCATCTCTTCTTGTGATGTTGGCTTCCTCAAGTCTGATACAAATTCAAATGAATTTATCAAATTTTTAAGAAGATTATACAACAAAAAATAGAAAGTTAGCTTAAAATAATTTTATTCATGTTTTTCCACATTTTTTTTTAAAAAAGATAGTGTTTTTAGTCCCTTTTTAAGGACTAAAAATACTATTTTATGAAATGAGGGGAGTAAAAAGGAATAACTTTTTTTCGGAGACTAAAATTAAAATAAGTTAACTTTTGCCACGTCGAAGACGTATTTAAAACAAGAATGTTCTTACAAGGAATTGTGATTACCCTAAAGCTGAGGCTAAGACAAAAGTGATGGCAGGAACTGAGTTTTGCAATGCAGAAGCAAAAGTTGGAGAAGCATAATATAATCCTAACAAGTAAAAGCCTTGGTTTGCAGTGATCCTGTGTTTCCAATTCAAAAAACACAAAGAAGAAATATTAGAAGTAATAGGAAAAAAAGAGAGTGTGGAAATCTATATAGCTTGAATATTTTCTTACCCCACTAGTGCTAATAGGAAGCACTCAAATAACAATGAAAGTGTCAAGGGTGGTCTTTGATTCCTGATTACAAAGAAATTGACATTGCACCATGTTAAATCATTATATACCACTGACAAAAATGAATTCGTTCGTTTAATTTGCATTTTCATTTCTTGTTTTTATGTTGTAAATTAATTTTATTTCTAGTGTTTCTCATACAGATTACAGAAACTAGAAAACAGAAATCAAAATGAAAATAATGTGAGAATTTTGTAATTATTTAATAAAACAAAAAATGAAAATGCAAACTAAACCAATTAAAAAAGAAAGAATATGATGAAAACTCACTTCTCAAAGAAATAAGCAAATGGGCTCAACAAAAGCAAGGCAATTAAATTTCTATAAACAGGGTAAACAACTTGGCTGACACCAATGTTTAGTGCAAATCTAGAAACTATGTGAAATCCTGCAAAGCAGAACTGAAGAATAAGTAATGCCACAAGAAGTTTCACTTTCTCTCTCACAACACTAGCCATTATTGTTAAGTTAGACTTGTTTGTGAGGGGAAATGACAATGGAAGGTGTTTATATATAGAGATAAACATTGAAAGAATATTAAATTATTCAACTTTTGTCATTGTTAACATCAGACATTAGTAGTTAGTTACATAATTTGATGTCTCAGAATCCAAGTTACAAAGATATGTGAAGGGTTTAACATGTGCACTAATAATGGATTGGTAAACTCTCATATTAGTCCTTGAAATTTGGTGGATCAGACAACTTATTCTCTAAGATTTTAAAAATTCATATTTAGTTTTTAGCTTTGTAAAAAGACAGTCACTTTAATTCTTTTTAATATAAAACATCAGTAAGAAGTCTCAAAACTAAACTGACTCTTATTTAAGAAAGTTACTAAAAAAGAGTTTTCAAAATATTAGAAATTAAATTATTCAATCCACGTAATCTTAAAGATCAATTTAAAGTATTACTCAATTATTATTCATATACAATAAAATCTTAGATATAAATTCATTTTCATATGCTTGTTGACTTTCAATTGAATGATTTAGGGAGACAGAGTCAAGGTGAATCACGTTATAGAAGTAGTTAGAGAGTAACCAACCTCAATCATTTGTATGACCATGTTCCAATTATCCCTTTTTCTAAGTCTATTTAGACTTTTGTCTCAATTCTCCATATTTGTAGAGATTAATCATTGCAACTTTTTTCCCATTTTTGTCATAAATCTAATCCAACAAGGAGTTGATTATTTATTTACACAAAATTCAAAGCCACATATCAATGATGATAACAAAGATGATTATTGGCTGATTCAGACTCAGGACATTCTTTTGAATGAGGGGAAGAACAAGAATATGAACTAATGAAGCATGTGCTACTGTTTATAATTTATTCACAAATAAATAAATGAGTCACTAGAATTAAGTAGCAAAGCACATGCAGAATATTAGCGTATTTAACTTTGCCTAATGTCCTGAAAATTGGCAATATACAGGTTATCGTTTATTGCCATTTATTTTAACTGAAAAATTTCTTTGGCTTTTTGGTATATTGGTAGAGGCACAATACACACATTAAGAGTGTTTTTAGTAAACTGCACACGAAAAAAAACAAAAATACAAATTATAATTAACCCTTAAAAAATATATATCCTTATCAGTACATCAACTAGAGCATGAGAGGAAAATTATTGACTCAATGTGCTTATTCATGAACCTATGATAGATTGGGGAAGCGTGAGAATATTCTTGTTTAAGAGGCTGCTTTTGGAGGACAAAAAACATTATGCATCAGCAGCACCAAATATGTGAGGGAACCATATAATTTATTTTATTTACTATAATTTTAACAAAGTTCATAATTGTTTTTTATTGCATACTTTAATAAGACTGCATTTTGAATACAATTAACCGTGCATAAGTTATTGTCCTACCCTGATTAGCCCCATCATCTTTGTTGCATTAATCAGTTCCTTGAATATAATATAAGGAATCATTATAGTAATTTTTCTTTAGGTTTAGGCACATTAGACTCAGATTCAACATGTTTTCGAAATTACATTGACTTTTTTTAAATTCGATGATGTGCACAAATTTTATGGAAGGTCAATGTGACAGAAAACAATAAATTTTTTAAGTAATATTATAATGTATTATAATGTATAAGGTAAATATAACGTAAAGATAGAAATTTGTTTCTTTTCAACATTAAAGTTTGTATATATCTTCATGCATTGCTGATAAAAAAATGAAATAAAATAAAATAAAAATATATTAAACTCTAATGTTCTTGTGCACAACTAGCCTTGCTTGTAGAGCCAAACGGTTCTAATATTATGTTTGGGAATACAAGTTTTTAGTTTTTTTAGGAGATTAGATTTTTTAAAATTCTAATGAGTTTTATAGTAATCACAAAATTAAAACTTTTAATTACGATATTATAGTTTTATAATTAATTTTTTAAAAAGATATCTGAGATGGCTTTTAACTTTCAAAACTTAGCTTTAAATAATTTGTTTATTAAATTTTCCTTATTTATTTTTATAAATCACAAATTATTTATCCTACTACCACCATTTATTAATATAATTATTTATCCTTTTTAGTCATTTAACATAGTTAAGCTAATCACACACTAAATTAATTAATTATATAACTATAATCTCACAAGTTTTAACCAGTTTTACACCTAAAAGTTAAAAAATTAAAAACTTTCAATATGTTTTCTAGACATACCCTTAAAGCATGTTTGAATTGAATCAATTTTGGTGTCCAACAGCTTTTAATACCTAAAAAGCTTTTGACATCTTTTTTTGGCAAACTAGATTAATCTTTTTTATTCTTTAAATTACTAAGGAAAAAGCTTTTGGGGAAAAGCTAAATTTTGGACATTCTTTAAAAAAGTTTTAGCTTTTAATCTATTTTCTTCTTCTACCCTCAAATGAAAAAAACAAAAAAAAAAAAAAACTATTTTTATACTATCTAAACATAAATTATATTAAAAATCATTTTTTAACAAATACACTAAAACGAAAACAGATTGTCTAGTAATTGGGAGAGAGAAGCTTTGAGTAATAACTCCCCAGTTCAAACCCCTGTGATATACTTTTACCTATAAAAAATAATCTAATTTTCACAAGTAATCCAAATACGCTCTTAGTCTATTCCTGTAGTCTATTGCTGTTATCATATACTCAAATTAAAACATGATATGCGAAAGCCAATTGCCATTTCTTACCTTTTTTGTTCTATTAACTATAAAGAAAAGTTGACGATGCATTCTAAATCAGGTTGCTGCTCTTTCCCAGTCAATGATATAACTCATGCTTCAGCATATTTTCTTAAATTACCCCATAATATACTGGTTGAGTAAACATGAAGGGTAGCAAAGCTGCAGGGAAAATGGCCAGAACTCAAAATTCTAAAATTCAGGAATTGGAATTTAAAAAATAAAACAAATGAGGTGGATTGCTAAATACCTCATTTCGTGATCAAAAAATACCCCATCCGAATTCAGAACATTTTTAGAATCCTTTTTGCTGACATATAAACAACAAATTTTATACTAGAACATTTTAAATACTTGTAAAAAATACATTCCATTTTTCAAATAATAACTCGCCCAAACACAAAGTAGGAATTCAGAGCTAGATGCTTGATCAAGCAATTGACCTACACTGCATAATAATATATCACAACTATGAACTATTCACTACTTCAACATGTATTACTATTACAACAATCATGCGCGAGTTGCATAACCCAAAAGCTATTTGTGTTCAGCGCCACCATTTTTTTGCAAAGATAAATAACTTGTGGTATTATATTACTCTGGAAAGCAGTAACTGAAAACAAATCCCAGCTGGAATAACTCATGGATATAGTGCCTCGGATTATTTGCGCTTGAATACAATTACTATTGCAGTGCAGTTATCTTTACAGAGACGCTCACGAACAGCTTCCTTCACAAGTCGGCGGGTCACAGTAGCAACAGGTAGCCCCTCCTACAAAGGTTCAATTTAAGTTTTTCTCATGTAAGACAGCATCAGAAAAGAAAAGAAATTTTTTAAGTAAATGAAAAAAAATTCTAGAAATAAAATAACTTTGTGAACCTATAGTAAGAATAGTGCAATACATTGGAATAGTTCAACAGAGGTTAAGATGTACACTTAGTTCAAGTTGCAAGAACGAAAGAGTAACAAGCTCTTACATTCAATAACTTCTGAACAAAATCAACAGCATCACTGGGACCAAATACCTGACACAAACCCAAAATGCCATTTTCATCTCAGAACAGTAAATGTAAGGTAAAATGAGTAATTGGACAACTATGGATACAAGACATACTCCCCACAAGCCATCACAGCCAAGAATGATGAAATGCTCTCTATCAGTAAGGTCAAAAGAATGGATATCTGGAGTTGCAGTAAGACCAACCTGCAAACATATTATTCTCAAGATTACAAGAAATTCTAGCCTAGCTGATGCTATACAGAACTTCTCTTTCGCTAGCTGACAAACGGAACAAGTAACCTTCTCCAAGAGTGCGGGGCATACCTTTTTGAACTGGCGATCTCCAAAAGCCCTAGAAACTTCTAGACGCCCTTGTAATCGTCCATTTGAGTTCACAACACCACCAGCCTGTAAGTAGAAAAAAATCAGATTACAGAACTAATAGGGGAAGGTCCAACAGCACAAGTTCACTCTTTATTCACTGATTCTAAAATGAAATGCAAACAATCCAACCAAACAAACTGAAATGAAACGCAGCTACCTGAGAGTGAAAAGCAATTATCACCCAATAAATAAACCCAACCAAACATGCACTCAAGTTGTTGGTAATATAAAAGTGATGCCGTGATGGTTTGAGCAAATAATCATCATGAGTGATTAACTAATTAACATAATATCAAGATGTTTCATTGTTTTCAATAATGGGCAGAAAAGTGTGTTACCGAGAAAGAGAATGCAGTGGAAAGCTCTATATGCAGAGTTGAAAACAGCAACTTAAATGAATGGTACAAACCCATGCACTAAGAAATATCAAGAAACAGGTATTGCTAAATAATGCCGGAGATGTAAACAATAGTTGTTGGGGCATTTGCACCTTCTGAATGCGTGCACGCTCCTGTGGGAAGATAGGTTTGTGTTCTCTTGTCAAAACAATGGCCTTCAGCGCCTGGACTCCGTTTGAGTGATTTTGGGAACCATCAGTTGCAGGCGACCGAGCCAACACTGCTTTGGCATCTCCTAAATTTGCAACAAAAACCTAAAGTATCAAAGAGAAAAAGTCAAGTTATCACCAACTTGAAAATGCAGAAACAAACCAAGAACAGAATTCATCAAAATAATTAAATATCTAGATTAATGAAGCACATTTTCTACCCCAGTTTTGTCACAAGATTGCTCGACAAGATATGCATAGTTATAATATGACATTTACCTGCACTTAGCATACAGCCCAATATAAAGTTATAAACTACTTGCACAGTAAATGTAAAATAACTAACAGAGAACTCACTTTTTGTCCCAATACCCAAACACATACAGCTGTAGCACCATCCTGCCATCCCCCTGGAAACAGTAATCAGACCTCAGCAAAAAATCAATAATAACGTCAAAATAATCTCTTTGGAATTAGGATTCAGTCATCAACTTGTGTTGAGACTTGAGATCTGTGATGCTAAAATCATCATAAAAGAAATCCGCAAATGGCCTGTTAAATATTGTGCTACCTTGTAGCTGGAGCAGATAAAGAAGGAAATCAGATGGACTTGAAACCAGTAAATTTTGTAATGGAAGTAAAAACTTGATTTATCCATTTCTGACAACAAAGTTTGAACCCAATTTAGCCATTTGTATGACAGAATATCAACAAATTTAGAGCAATCAAACTATACCTTCAGCACTTTCCTGAAGGAGAGACTCATCAGTTTTACGAAAACCTAAATCAGAGTAAAAACATCAAATGAAAATTTTCTGTATGATATAATAATAATAATAATAACAACAACAATAGAAGAATAGCGAATTTCCATGCAAAATGTAAACGAAATGCTTACCATCAAGTATAGATCTTTTAGCTGACTTTACATCCAACTGAAACCCAGAACAGCAGAGGAAATATAAGAAGGAGAACATATAAAATACAGAGCAAGAGACAGATGATGGAGGTAAAAATAAATCAAAAATAAAGTTATTTATATTTTTAAACAAAGATCTCCAGATAAGGCCATAGGTATTCATTTCAAACATTCCATCTTTCATATGATCAGCTCCCCATCTTTTTTATATATAAAATGGGCTTTGGGAATTTTTTAAAAAAAAATTTTACTGAGACTTGTTGCATCACTGAATTGTAGGAATTATAAACTAGTTGACCTAACAGAAACTATTCAGAACAGAGCCTACAAATTAATATAACCTACCCACTCTCTTTTTTTTTCTGAATGAAAAGGTTAATTAGAATAAAGGAATATAGTCACTAAGGTTCAACAGGCTTTATGTCAACTAAAACTGGTATTATGACAAATTGACAATAATACCAAAATGCATGTATGTATATGTGTATATATCATGGTTATAATTAGTCTCATTTTTTGTAATATTTCTTGGTGCCTCAATCAACCACAAGATAGATATGTCCAATCTAAGTTTCTATAAAAATATTACACTATTGAGAATGGTAGCATAGTTATCCTAGATTTGTTCTTAAATAGGCATAGGAATAACAAGTTAATGGAGATCAACCAAGCATAATAACAAAAAGTGAAACAAGAAGTGCATTTTTCCCATTAGCCACAGATTCTAATTGATCAGGTATACATGAAATAGACCAAGCAAACACACCAACTCACGTGGTAATCCTGCTGATAGAACATTTCCATGCAAATGCTTTTGAGCATATTCTGCAGCTAACCGGCCTCCGTGTCCATCATAAATTGCAAAGTGTGCACACCTGAAAATCGACCATCCAGTGTTACAGCAAAATTCAATAGCTGAAATCGCTTTTCTTAGTCAATTTAGGGCTTGCTTAGTTTGCATTTCCATTTCCTGTTTTGTTTCATGTTTTCTTGTTTCAGTCATTCTAGTTTTTTCCATGCATAATTCAGAAGCAGAAAACAGAATGAAAACCAAAAATGAAAAAACATCTTTGCTTTTGAGCACATCCTTAATCCTTAATTTGGTACGTACACATGACTTCCCCTCATTGAAATATTACACCATTTCCACAAATGGCATCCTAGTTGTTTTTTCATTTTTCAAAGAATAAGATCCTAGGTTTTGCAATTTTTAAAAAATTGACAAACAATCATCAGTGCTGAATCATTATATTAAAAAGTGAAGAATGAACGACCTCCCCCCCCCCCATAAAAAGAACCTCAAATTTCCAGGGTAATCTAGAGTTGCGTCCAAGAGCAGCACCCAAGCATCTTCCATGGTATGCCTCGATCCCTTATCCTCAGCGACATAGGCTTCAATGTGGAACGCTACCTCTTTTGCAGCATTATCATCCAAACCAATTTCAGAGGATTCGATCCTCGATTTCTTCGATGCAACAAGATTCTCCTGACTTTCTGAATCAGCTTCGCGCTTCTGGCTCTCTGTGCTTTCCATCGTTTTTCTTCTCTATTCTTTCCGACAAGAACTGGGGAAACACTTTGAAACCCTACCCCCTACGTCCTCCTCTTCTATTTTTATTTTTTTACTACCCAATAGCAGTTGGAATAGGTCCCTTTTTTATACTTTTAATTTTAATTTAATTTTAATAAAAAATACTTTTAAAATAAGAATTTTTTATTTCAATCAAATTTTTTTTCTAATAATTGGTGATTAAAGTCATCCGCTCACCAACAAAATTATATTACCGGGACATTTCAATCAAATTTACAATAACATATGACATTACTATAAATAAAAATATTTCAAAACTAAAATTGAAAGTACCAAACAAACACACCATAATAAATTAGAGTCTTTTCGATTTAGTTTTAGTTTTAATTTTTCACGACTTTATTATAAAATAATTTTTATGAATAGTTTTTTTAAATAAAAAATCAATTTTCAATGCAAACTTTAAATTTAGTAAATTAAAAACTCAAAAAAGTTCTAGTTTTTAAAATTTGAAAAACAAGTTTTTTTCATGTATAACCGGAACAACAATAGTTTAAGAATTTTTTGTCTATAAAAAACAGTTTAAGATTTGAGTTTAAATACAATGGGTTGACGACCTATTGTAGAATGAGATGTCGGCGTGTAATAGAACGTTACATCGTACACAAGGCAGTTTTTCAATCATAGTTTCTATTAAAGTTTTGATTTTTTTTTTCAAATCTCTTGAAAAAATTGCTTTGTGCACGATGTGCCGTTCTATTACGCGCCGACATCCCATTGTACAATGGGTCGTCGACCCATTGTATTTAAACTCTTAAGATTTTTTTTGTTTAATTTTCATTATAACAAAATAACTAAACAAAAAAATATTTATTTAAACAAATAAACATCTTATGAATTTTGTATTATATTTATATTTACTAATTATAAATGTTTTATCTTTTTTTATTACCAAAAAAAAATGTTTTATCTTTTTTAAAAAAATTATTGATGTTAAACTTTTGTTCAAAATTATGTATATTAGGTTTCACATTATAATGAACTTAACATATATATTTTTTATACAAAATCTAACTTATTACAATATGAAAGTTGCGTCGAAAGAAATATTTTAAAAGAAAATTGTGTTAAAAGAAATTTATATTTATTTATATTTAAACATGAAATCAAATATATCCTAATGTCTAACAATATTTTTTAAGGTGACTTCACGAAAATTGTTAACTTTTTTTTGGTTGACAACGTTATTTTTCAGTGACGCGTTTTAATTTTAAGATAATAATTTTATTGTCTCACCCTTTAACAACTCTAAGAAATATAATGAATAAAGATAAAAAGATAAAATTATTATCTTATAATATTTTAACACTTTTTTTATTATTTTTTTATCACATAACTTATTTTATATTTATTTTTTCGCTCTTACTTGTTTTCCTATCTCTATCTTTTTATATTGAAAAAAAAATTTCGTACTCACTTTGTACTCATTGTTGCATACATTAAATATCTAGTTACACACAAAGAAGTTTTGTTGAATTTTTATTTTTACATTGTAACCACATATTTCTACACGTGTAACCACTAAATCCGAAAAACACTGTAACAAAAAAAATAACTGATGTAACCATTTTTTTTAACGTACGTAACCAATGAATATATTGAGTAGAAAAAATTGTGAGTACAAAAATCGTGACTCTTTTATATTTTATCTCTACACGATACTGTGAAATTTTCTGTGACTAATTAGATTGAAAATTGACAATTTTGCAAAAATTTTGAAAAACAAGATAAACTAAGGGTATATTTGGATAAATAGTTTATCCAAATATAATATTTGATAGTGGATCAGAATAGAATAAAATGGAATATAATAGAATGAAATGAAACAGAATAGAATGTTTACCGAACACAGATTTTTTCACTGTGGATTATCTCTTCTATGAACTTAGCGGAGCCTTACACTGCTAAGTCAACCCTTGGGGTTTTAATCTTATTTTACTTGATAAAACATAAAAAATAAAATAGAACAATTTTTAATATGTTTTTTATTTTTAAGATTATAATTATATAATAATTTCAAATATTTTACAAAATGTTTTTAATTTATTAAATACAAAATTCTTATAAGAAATATAATTATTAAATACAATTTTTTAAATGACTATTAAATATAAGGTTTAATTATAATTTTGGTTCCCTAATTTTATTAATTGTGTGATTTTGATTTCTCAACTTTTTTAATTGGGTAATTTTAGTCTCTCAAACTTTTAATTGTGTGATTTTAATCCTCCAACTTTGTCTATTGTGCAATTTTGGTCCCCACAACTTTTTCAAATTGTGAGATTTTGCTTAATTAATCCATCTTTTAGTAAGAAACTAACGGTTAACACAATCAAACCAATAAAATAAAGCGTGTAAGAGCACATAAATCATGCAATTAGAAAAGTTTCAAACTAAAATTGCATAAATGATAACTCATTATAGGGATTTGACCGTGTTGACCATTAGCTTCTTAACGAGAGATGATCAAAATAATCAAAATCATGCAATTGAAAAAATTTTGGAACCAAAATTGCGCAATTCAAAGTTAGGGGACAAAAATTATACAATTAACAAAATCAAGGGACTAAAATCACACAATTGAAAGTTGATGGACTAAAATTGCACGATTAAAAAAATTGAGGAACCAAAAGTGCAATTAAACCTAAATAGTAGTATAATTTATGTTGAATATATTTTTATAGTATAATTTTTCAAGAAAAATATATTTTTAATTTTTTGTCAAATAAAAAATTATTAACGTTAAAAAATTTATACATATATTATTTTATTAATAAAAAATAACTAATTAAGATTAATAATAATAAATCTATTATGTGTTTTGTTCTCTTCGATTTTACTCTTTTACGTGAAAATAAAGTATTCCACATATTTAACCTAATATCTTGTTTCGTCCCACTTTGTTAATGTATGAAACACATTACTGTACTTCATTGTCTTATTTCGTCTTGTTGTTTAGGTATATCTATCAAAGGTTACTAATGTGTCAATTATGCCAAAATGAATTACTATTATATAAGAAAAGTTAGACTTGATTTGATATTTTTTGAGTTTCTGTTTGTTTTTAATAATTTTTTTAGTTGTTCGAGAGCCATGTCATACTAGTTTGATGGATCAATTTCTACTAATGTTCTTATGTAAGAGATGATATTCCATGGTTGTTTTATTATTATTATTATTATTATTATTGACGTTGCAAATAATGAGTGTTTTTGTGATATTTGTCAATATTTACCAATAAAGTCCGACACAGTTGGCAGATAGCTAAGTTCTTCAAGCATCCTGACAGGGATTCGAATCTTGGCAATGCGTATAGAGAAGGCTTTGTTGGAAGAGGCAATGTCCACTTCGGTGATCTCTACGCCTCGAAGAGATTAGTCTTCGGCTATCGGCCGGGGATACCCTTGGTTTAGAAAAAAATTGAATACGGCTAGCATTATAACATAGATTTTTTTAAGATTTATACAAATTAATAATCAAAAGTTGAGATTTTTTAATAATTTAACGTACACTAACATTTTTTTAATGATATATTGAGAAAATTATGTATTATTAAAAAGACAAAACTTGTGTTCATTTTCTTGAGTTTTTTTTTCTGTTCTTCAATTAAATTTGAGTTTCACCTTGTTAACTCCCATAACAAAGGTCAATATTAAAGACAGCACAATTGTTAAAGTAAAATTCTAATTTTGATTCGAGAACAATACTAAAAAAAACTTAAGTAATTAAGGAAAAGACTAATTATATAATAGCAAATAATTTTTTAAAATACATTATATTTTACTAAATAAGTATTAAGTAATAAATAAGAGTATTAACATAATAATCAAGATATGTTAAGGTCTGAGTGAGAAAACCCAAATTCGAGTTTGGGTGAAAATACCAATAAGTAAAACAAATACATTTACATCGGAGAAAATATCTTTCATCTTATTAATAAGAAAAGAAGAAAACAAAAACAAAAAAAAAATTCTAAATAGATATGACAATAATTTTTTATAATAATGTAACATTAGCTATTATTTTAATATAATGAAAAAATAAGGCTAATTACACAAATAACCCTTATTGTTTGTGTTTACATTTATTACACCTAGATACTTAATTAGTACTCTCTCCGTTTTCGATTATAAGCAAAAATTACTTAACTCACACCCTTTAAGAAAATTAGTTAGCCTTATTTAATTTTTTTGAATCTATCAAAAAGTCAATTTGTTTTCCTAAATTATCCTTCATTAAGTTACTCTCTCTCCTCTTCAAAATCACTATAATAAATGAGAGAGTGAATTAAGTGAAGGGTTATAATAGAAAAATTTTCATTAAATGCAAGTGAACAGAGTTAGTTTTGCTTATATTTAAAAACATAGTATTGTGAAAAAATTTGCTTATATTTGAAAACGGAGGGAGTACTTAGTAAGCGCATGCTAGTCATATGACTCATCATTTTGTAAATTCATTTATGCACATGAAAAAGACATCTTTACCTTGATAACAAAATAAATGCATAACTTTGAATTGCAATTTACACTGATCAATCAAATAAAATAAGGGACAACCTAATAAAGTTCTATTCCAAGATAACATTATCCTGCTCAAATGCACATCATCAAGTGGAATCCCAACTTTTTTTCTCTTTTATAGATTTTATAGTCTCAAATGGGGACGAAAATCACCAGTGACACTATTCTAATATACTTTCATGTTATACCACTTATATGCTCCTACGTCATTTAAAATGTATAACTCAGCCTTCCTTTCATTCTAACATCGTTAGGTAATTGGTCCTTCCGTCTTCATCACCTCAAGCCTCATCCACTCGTCTTCACTTATACGGTTGCAAGAGACATAGAACGAGGAAGCAATTTAGGAGTCATTCCCTTCAATCTCTCTTCTTCTATCTTCACATACACTCTTTCTTTGTTTTTTTTTTCGGTGATGAAAAAGCACACTTCTATTCTTTTCATCCAACTTTTTATATAATGGAAAAAAGGTAACATTACAACGTAACGATAATTGCTAATTGTACCGTATTTGGGAAAATGTTTAAAGCTAAGATATGAACTTTGACTATAAAAGCACCAAAGAACAAAAGCGCAAAAAATTATAAAGCCACCTAGAGCAATTTCCTTGCAAAATAGAGAACATCGAGAGAATATGGAGCTTATATATATTGGGGTTTCTCATCAATTCAAAATAAAAAAGCGTAACTCTAAAGAAATTAAGCAACACACTAATCTTGAAACCCAAATTATAACGCAATTATGGTAGTCAATCAAAGCTGAAAAGGCTTTGACTTGAATCCTCAAAGTTGTCGCTCTCCCATTGTGGTTGAATTGAACCACAAAAGAGAGAGGGCAAAAATGGTGGATTTGGTTTTTCAACAAGAAAAACCTGCATAAATATGTATAATATGCATAACTTATATGTGCATTTTTTCGTAGTAACTCTGTAATCTTGCTTAATGATTTTAACAATCTTTGACATAAAAAAATTAACTTGGCAAAAATTTCATTTTCATCTGATACAGTTTAAGCCAAATTGTTTGAGTTGATTGTGGACTTGTGTAGACAATAAGGAGCGATTAGGCACCTCCAAGATTTCTTCTAGTATTGAGAGAGGGAAAGAAAAAAGGACGATTGGAGAGTGACATTCTTTGCACATGGTGCGGAGATTAGTTTTATTAATGTTGTTAGAATGCAACGAAGGTTGAGCTGTACATTTTAAATGACGTGGGAGCATATAAGTGGTGTAACAGGAAAGTGTAATGTGTCATAGGTGATTTTTGTCCCTCAAATGGAATATTATAGTCCTTCTATAAACAATAGCATAATCCGCTCATCTAACGATCTATTTAATAATACTAGGAGTACAACCAAATTGAAAAGATAAACTTTCATTATCTAATATCGTTAATGACAATTCAATCATGAAATGTGTTACTATCAAATATAATTATAACTATCAAGACTCGTAGGAGAATAAGAGGATGGAATCGTTCACATTCAGAGTCTTGGACAACAAGCCTTAGCCCTAATCTTGCACAAACAGAAACAATTAAGGAGGAGATGATGAGCCAAAAACGGTGAATAAAACCAAACAATCAATCAAGCTCATCAGAGCTAAACAACCAAGAGGAGAACAGAAACATGAAAATTTGCACAATAGAGAGCATCTTGTGGCCTCCAATGGTGATAGAACAGAGAAGGAGAGGATTGAAATTCGAACCCAAAAATTAGGGCAAAATCATAATCGAGTTGAAGGAAAAGGAAGAGTTATTCATAGAATATGTTAGAATTTTCATGTAGAATGCATGTCAGAAGCTTCCCTTTTGCAAACTCTAACAAGAAAAAACCCTAAAAGTGATCAGGAGAAGGAAGACGCACTAGTCCTTTTTGCTTCTCTCTAGCTGGCTTTTATGGAGCACAGATACAAGCGATATCGTTGTCATCTATCCGATTAGATTTGATGGAGCAAAACACGAGAACAACCCTAGGTCACATAAAGCTAAAAGTGAACAACAAAGAAGAAATCGAAATGGAGAGAAAATTTTTGAAGGCATTTTGGACTTTTTAGGTTTCTTACTAACTAGTAGAGCTAACCCCTTGATTGGAAGAGGTGGAAATTGAAGAGAAAGAAATTGTATGAGTAAAAAAGTAGTATGAGAGAAAGTTTTCTCTAGTTTGGATGGATAGAAAATAGCAGAGAAAACTAAAAAGGTAGTGGGACCTCACTGTCGAGAAAACAAGCTAGAAAGATACCCTAATTTTATCTTTCTAAAATTACATTTTTCTCAACCCATATTTGTTTTGTTTGCTCTCCATCTTTCTCTTATACGTGCATTTTCTTCGTCAGAGAAAACAAGCTACAGAGAGACCCTAATTTTAGCTTTCCTAAATCACCCATTTCTCAACCCATATCTGTTTTGTTTGCTATCCATCTTTCTTTTGCACATGTATTTTTTTCTTCACACATCATTTATTTTTTCACAAAACACGCAGCCATGGAAGTTTATTGTTGTCGATTGGATAAGGAAGCCACAAAACCATTTTGTCTTTTGGCTCAAGTATTACTATGAGTAGTGAATGCAATTATGGTGGGTCATCATCCATTACGGTAAAAATGAATTATCACACAAAATGGCTAAACAATTAATTATTATACTAAATAATTGATTATTGATCATTTAAACAAATAAAAGAAGCTTAACAGTGCTTTGGTCAACCAAAAAATGTCATGGATTATTATTATCTTCATTCAGATAATACTAAATTATTATTCTATATTTATTGGCAAACTTGTCATTTATTATTGAAAATATTTTTTCACTTCTCACTTTTTTACTATTCCAAACAGTAGAAAAGAAAATGTTCTCTTCTCTCCTTCCATTTTTCTCTCATACCAAACAATTATATTTTTCTTTTTTATTTTCTTTCTCTTCTATTTTCTCTCCTCTATTCCAAACAATGGGTGAGAGAGTTAGTATTCATAGGATATTTGTGTTGTAGGTTGCATTTACGATAGACCCAGAAATTTCAGGTCTATCGGTGGTCTGGCTTTTCTCCGTCGTTAGACATAGTAGTTTTTTAATTAACGGAAATGATGAAAATAAGTTACTTTAAGAGCTCTTTAACATGCAAAAGACAATAAAATTGCTATTTACCCCAGTTAATAAGTGCCCATTGAGGCATTGGTGATTTTGAGAAAAAAAAAAAACCTTCCATCTCCTACCTACGGACCTACCTCTCCCTCGGCCCTCACTTGCTAAAATGAAATATTCCATGTCCGTCTTCAGTAACTCCATATTCGTCTTCTACTGCCTTCACTTTTTAATTAATTGTTGAATTTAATAGTTTTTTTTTTAAAAAAAAATCTCTCTCCTTTCACATTTCACCATCTTCTCCCTCCCTTCTCAAAAGTGAGTTTTCTTCATCCTTTTAATTATGTTTAATTATCTATAGTCCAGAAGCACCCCCACCACATCATGTCCACCAAAAATCCAAAATCTTCTTCCGGAATTCATTTTAAGAGAGAGCATACTTCATGAACCTCCAAAAAAAAATGAAAACTATTAATCCATAAACTTAAAGATTTTATCTTGTTGGACAAAAGGAAAAAAAGGCACCAACCATGCAAATTTTGTTTTTTAGAGCATAAATTGAAGAATAAAACCCTTCGTCAAAATATCTTCCCCCTAGACCACAATGAAATCCCAACCAGTCATTCACAAAATTTATCTTTCCAAAACCACCAAGCCCCAAATCAACAGCGAAACTAGAAGATCGACCCCGGAATCCATCTCAAGCGATTCCTTGTAGATCCACCTTGAGTCGCGCCCGCTTTGACATCGGCGGACACGATATAGAGATAACGAAGCTCTTCCGGTGTAGTGGCAAGATCGTGTTTTAGGGTCAGGCACTGGTTGACATAGCGGCGGTGGCTGTGATGAACCTTAAAGCTTGTGCATCATTGTTTTGGCGATTATTGATGCTTGTAATTGAATGTGTGGTTTGTTGGTAAAGAAGACAAGAGATAAATGACAAGAGGGAAGAGGTGAGTTCCATGGAAGGATCGAGTTTCAAGAATGGATTTGATGATCTTTGATGTATGATAAGAAATTAGTGCTGGAGATACAAAGATGAGAGGATAGATTTTTTTTAAAAAATTAATTAAAATTATTAATTAATTAGTTAATTAATTAAAATAGACAAAGTTGCGTTTAACTTCTAAAAGGGTTAATTATAATGTCAAATTTTTAGGGACTAAAATTAAAATGATTCTATTTTCAAGGATAAAAATATATTTAAATTTAAATACTATAAGAATTAAAAAAAAATTTAAAAAGTTAAATTTATTTGTTACACCTGATATTATGGGACAAAAGATGGGCACTACTAATAGTCTAAAAGATGTAAGGACCACCCTAAATATCATCTTGTATAGTAATGTAAACTAAAAGTCAAAGTATAATAAATGCAAACTTACGTGTAATTAGTTCTAAAAAATATTAGTAGTAAAATACTATAAGAACTATAGAAAATTTTTAAAAAGTTAAATTTTTCTGTTACACCTAATATTATGAGTCAAAAGATGGACACTACCGATAGTCCAAAAGATATAAGAATCACCCTAAATATCACCCTGTGTAGTAATATAAACTAAAAGTCAAAATATAATAAATGTAAACGTACGTGTAATTAGTCCTAACAAATACTAGTAATAAAATACTATAAGAACTATAGAAAATTTTTAAGAAGTTAAATTTATCTATTATACTTGATATCATGGGTCAAAAGATGGACAATACTAATAATCCAAAAGATATAAGAACCACCCTAAATATCATTTTGTATAAACTAAAAGTCAAAAGTATATTAAATACAAACTTATGTGTAATTAGTCCTAAAAAATACTAGTAGTAGTATTAGTAGAAAATTTTATCGCGTGCGTCCACACGGAAGGAAATCCTAGTCCGTCCTCGTATTTACAAAACCAAAGCAACCAACTTCACTTTCCACCTGGCTAACGACACAGTTACAAAACCCTAACTAGCTTGTATATCTGCAACACCAATTCAGCTCAACCTCGAAACTGTTTCCCATAGCATTTTCCTCTTCTATTGATATTGGCATGAACAAAGCATAATTCAATCGTCCCAATCCACGGTTCCAAAATGTCGCTCCACGGCGGTGGCTCCAGCGACCGCCAGGACGCACCCTCGCCGGGGAAGCCCAACGCCGGTGAAAACGGCACCTTCGTAGCGCCGGCAAACTCGACGACGTCGAGCCAGAGGCTGCGACTGAACCCTAACAAGGAGCACAGGCCAGATGGTTATGAGGACCTTCAATTGGATTTCAGCCCTTCGATTTTCAGCTCGTTGGAGAGGTACCTTCCACCGAGCATGCTCTCTGTGCCTCGTGACGACAAGGCCAAGTTCATGCGCGACATTCTGCTCAAGTATCTTCCTCTCGGAGAGCGCAACAGAGTATGTTTTGCTATTTGCCCTAATAAGTGTTTGGTTCAACCAAACAATAGTATTTTTCTGTGTTTGGTTGGCGGGGAAAGGAAACTTCTAACTTTTCCTTTCATCCCCTCAATTTACCCCAACCAAACAATACCTTAATCTCTCTATTTTTTTTGTTTGCTTGTTTAATAGATGAAAACCAAGTTAAACGAGCTGGAAGATGATTTTATGCTAATTTTTTGGGTGAATTGTGTAACTTGATTGTCAAGGAAGCTTAATTGCATAAGACAAAGACACTTTCACTGGTTACAAATTCGCTTGTCTGTGTTAATAGTTTAATAGTTACTTGAATCAGTCTCTTTGTTGGACTGGAAAAGACACATTCACTCGTTACAAATTACAATCGTGTCGTCCTAGAGTTCTGGCGCTGTTCAAAGATATTTACTTGAAAGTTAATAACATGTCATGATGACCAAGAGCTTTAGCTCAAATGGTTATGTACCAAGTCATTAGGCTTGGGAGCAGGAGGTCCAAGGTTTGAACCTTGGCAGAGGAGAATAGGAGAATAGTTTAGTTTATGGTGTGTTAGTATTTGCCTATAAAGGAAAAAACATGTCATGATAATAGTTTCTGTTCAACCTATCAAAAAAGAAAAAAATTGGCTCTGTTCAGAATGCTTAAGTGCGTCTTTGGTGTTAAGCTGAAAGTGAAAGTGAAAGTACTCTTACTTGAAGTTAGAAATTATTTCGTCCTTCAAACGTAGTTGGGATCTATGTCTAAATAAATTACAACTGTTGGTACCCAAAGTGAAAATACTTTTACTTTTAGTGACCTGAAAACCAAACATGCACTAGATTATGAAGCTGGTGTGATTGCAATGTATAAATTTTGAAGCTGGCGTGGTTGCAACGTAAATACTTTCAACCAGTAAATTATAATCCAAAACATTCATTAACTTAAAAGATAATTTTCTTATTTGATTTTATACTGAAGCTGATGAGCTGAAATAAAAAGTTTTGGAAATGAATTGTGACGGCTGATTATTTCTAGAGCTGGTTTTTAGTTGGGGTTCTGTATTTTGCCTAAACAATTGTTAGTTCTACAGGCTTGGAGATCTAGTTCTAATTCTTATGTGCTGGGGATAATTTCAAGACATGAACCTTCAGGGGGTTAATATTTGTGCTATTCTTCCATGATATTTAATAATGTCTTCAGGTTTTTGGTGGGTTGTTATTTTCTCCCCTAAAAAAACTAATTCCAACTTCAGATTGTGTAGCATTAAATTTAGTGTAACTGAATGGTCCGAATTTGGTTATGACTTATGAGGCATGACATGGATGTACAGTGTTCCAAACAGTGCAAACTTTCCAATGATGGGGACGATGTCAATGTTTGGTGTACTCTGTTATGCTAGTGAAAAATAAAATAACATAACATTTTGAGGTTACAATGATGAAAAAAACGAAAAACTATTGTTGGTAGTTTTTCATCCTGCAGTGATGTAATTGTAATGACACCACTTTCAATATATTTGTGGGTTTGTGGATGGGAGGTTGAAGTGTCTTTGAAAAATTTTCCATTTATATGAACATGTTGTGAAAAAACTTATTGATCATTATTCATTACTACCATGTTCATCATCATTTTTGCAGCGTTTATGGTTTTGATTACCTTATTACATAATTTTATGAAGATTTTGATGTTATTTGGCAGGCACAAAAGCATAAAGAATATAGACAGAAGATAATATTGAATTATCAGGTATGTACTATGTGGTGATCAAATATTGATTTGTTTGACTATTCATCTGACTGTTTTTTGTTGGCTTGAAAATTGAAATTGATGTTGAATCTCGATGGATAATTTGAGCAAGTTAGTGTCCAATAAAGGAAATTCTTACATAAAAGTATAATAAACCATAACGGTGAAAAATATTAATGAAACCTACTTTCTTATTCCATAACGGCCTGTTGCGGCGCTATGGCTATTGTGTGGAAGAAGAATTGGTCGCTTCAGAGAGGTGATGTGTTTTTAGTTTTTTTTTTTAAAAAAAAACGTGAATTTTTTGTCACAAAGGGTGTTTTAGTCTTTTTGCCCACTGCCATTTATTTAAAACAAGAAACCCTATTTTTTATTTCCCTTTACTCTCTCGCCTCTGTCGTGTACGACTATACGTATAGGCTTAGTGAAGAAGGAAACAGAAACAGTCAAGTGCGCCTCCTTTCTCCTCATCTCCGGCTGTTTCCGGCGCACACCTACTGTTTTGTTTCCCTTCTGTTTTGTTTTTTCATCTTCTTTTGCACACAATTTTTGTTCTGTTTCTGCGAGTTCGATTCTGTCTCCCTCTGTTCTGTTTCTTCATCTTCTCTTGCACACAACTGCTGTTCTGTTTTTCACTTTCTCTTGCACACACCTGCTGCCATGACTTCTCAGCCAGCATCTTTGAGGATTCACTATTTGGAATGTTTTTGCTTTGTAAGGTCAATTTTTTTTGGAAATGATAATATCTATAAATCATGTATCTTGTGAGTTATGATTTATACAACAACAATGAGCCTATTCTCACTAGGTGAAGTTGGCTGCATGGATCACACAACGCCATTGTGCTTGACCAAAAACAGATTTTCAGAAATATTAAGCAAAAGATCTTGTTTAATGAGTTCTCCTAGGGTTCTTTTTGGTTTCTATCCCTTTTTACTGGACTAAATACCTTGCTATCAACTCTCCTAACAGGTGCCCAATGGCCTTCTCTACTCATGTTCAAACCATCTTAACTAGCATCTTTGCCTCTACGGGTGCGACACCAATATCATTATGTAAATGCTCATTTCGTATCTTACCTAACCTTGCGTGACCACACATCCATATCAACATTCTCATCTCCGCCACTTATGTGTTGTGGTTTATAATATATGATTTAAATCTTGATTCGGATAATAAGTCATCCGATTCACAGTTTGAATTTCAATTTGATAACCTTGCTTTGGCATAACGGCCATCATGCTATTGCGGTTTTGGAGGAGCAGCCCAGTGTTGCATGGTTCGCTCACATCCCTTGCGTTCCACGTTTTGTAACCTTCGTTCCAAAACGCGATTTGTTTTCAGTACCAAACGCTAAACGTAGTGTTCCAATTTGGAGAAAGGAGACATACCTGGAATGGAGACGTCGCTGAAATGAAGAACTGAGAAGGAAGCTTCAATGGCGGAATGGCACATGCTGCTGTTGCTGCCGTATGCGAGAGAGATAGATTGTGAGAGAGCTTAAGCGTACTAGGGTTTTCTCCAAGGAGGTAATGACTGAACACACAGCACTACTTAAAAGATACTAACTCCTTTTTTTTTACCACTCGTTTTTTCTACTAAGCAGCCCATACTAAGCAGCCCATTAGTAAATTAATGGGCTGGAGTATCTCAAGTAATGAATTAAAGATATCAACTAAAAGTTCGATGTATTGAAAGAAAATAAAAAGATAGGAATTCAGATTTTTCTTAATATATATAGGAACACATCATACACTGATTATTTCAATCAAATTGTATACCTTGATTTTTATCAAATCATAATATTTCAGGAGAATCATAAATATTTCAATCAAACGTACCCCGCTCCTGTTCCCGTACCGCGTACCAAAACTTACCGCGTACCATGCAAAACTGGAGCAGCCTGTTAGGGATTGATAGCTATGCCCTAAACTGAACTAAAAACATCCATCCTGTACTATCTGTCTAGCCATGATATGAGGTTAACATTACTCTCTCTTGCTGTATATGGCTTCTATGAAAGCAATGTGTATTCTCTTCAAAAGTAGGTTAAAAAAGAAAACATAAGATCTCTTCCTGTGAATGATCTAATATATACTTTATCAAGATTACATGGATTAGAGTCCCCCCTTCACCAGCCCTCGGTGTCATGCCACTCCTTCACTGAGACAAAAGTGGGAGCCAGCAGTTTGAAGAATACTTAGATGTAGCTTGATAATTACTTTTGTAGATTGTTTCATATTGAGCATAATAATGAAATAAAATAAATAAAGTATCTCTTTCATTTTTTCTGCTGCTGTTGTTGCAAAATATCTAGACATCCATGCAAAGGAAATGGAACCATAAAATTGTGTTTAGATTTCAGATGTGCTGAAGAATGATGTCAATCTTCCCATTTCTGATGTTTACTCCGTTCTGATTTTTTTTTTTTAGCTAAACTTACCGTTTTTGTAAACAATTTTGCAGCCTCTACATCGAGAGTTATATGCTATCAATCCTACTACATTCTTTGTACCAGCATTTCTGAAAGCTCTTAATGATAATACAGAGCAAAGCTTTAGAAGTATCTTGTCTGAGCCCTCTCCAGGCATTTTTATATTTGAAATGTTTCAGCCACACTTCTGCGAGTTATTGCTATCTGAGGTACTTTATAATTTAAACTATCAGTAACGGTAAACTTGTGAACGAATGCCTCTGCATATTTTATGTTCTGTAAAATGTTAATATTTACTTTTGATCTCCCAGGTTGAAAATTTTGAAAAGTGGGTGAATGAAACAAAATTTAAGATCATGCGCCCCAACACAATGAATAAATATGGTGCCGTGCTTGATGACTTTGGCCTTGAAACGATGCTTGAGAAGCTTATGGAAGGTTTCATTCGTCCTCTATCAAGAGGTAAATGAAGACTGCACATTTGACATTAGTTCATGATCGTTTGGCCAGATGCATTATTCTTCGGAGATGATTATACAGCTTATGCTTTTTCATTCTCTTGAAACATGTTCAATAAACTAATTGTTTGTTGTACAGTCTTCTTTGCAGATGTTGGTGGATCAACACTGGATTCTCATCATGGATTTGTTGTTGAATATGGTAAAGATAGAGATGTTGACTTGGGTAGGAATTCTGCTTCATGAGTCTTTATTTTATCATTCCATAGGCCATGCGAATCATATTGAACATGTCTTAATTCGTAATTTGTATAAACAAATACTGCTGTATTATTATTATATTATTATAATATTATTGTTATGCAGCTTTTTTGTTTAATAAGACTTTTGACAAGTTAAATGCTTTTCAAGTTTCATATTGAAACTTAGCTTGGAAATGCTTAATTATTGGTAATAGATATTTTCATGGTGTTGGATTCATATACTGGTTAGGTTTTCTGATATTAATACATCTGATGTTATACAATTAAGAGTTTTAAATTTTGTAGGTTTCCATGTGGATGACTCGGAAGTAACCTTGAATGTTTGCTTGGGTAAGCAATTTTCTGGAGGGGAATTGTTTTTTAGGGGCACAAGATGTGAAAAGCATGTAAATACTGGAAGTCATTCAGAGGTACGTCATGTAGATGGAAGAACATAAAATTAGATTGGTGTTTAGGAAGTTTAATGCATGATATAATGAATGTATGTATGCTTGCATGTTGGTGTACTTTCACTAAAGGCAATGCCTCTAGCCCTCTACCAGTCATGTGCCTCGCCAGGCATCTTCGAAAATACTTGGACCTTGGGTGTTACCTGTGAAAATATTGGCTTTATATCTATTTTAAAATATATATGCTGAATATTTATTTGCCTAATATAGTCATATATGCACAAGAAAATAATCATCTCATTTAGCAAACCTGGCATAGTGTGAGCTTGGTTTAGTCAACAAACTATAGGCCCTGACAATAACTTGCAGAGAGAAAAACAATTCTCTTCACGTGTCTTTTACATGTTGGAGTGTTGAACTGAGATTTGGCTGTTCATTTTGGGTTCATATTCTGTTTCGATGATGTTGTAGGTGTTGTCTGTTTATTAATGTAATGCGTTTATGGACCCTTGCTGCTTGCTATTTCTCATAGGTGGTTGTACACTTTTTTTATGGAGTCCATTATTTGAAAGCAGGAGATCTTTGATTATACCCATGTCCCTGGACGAGCTGTGCTTCATCGCGGTCGTCATCGCCATGGTGCTAGGGCTACAACATCGGGTCATCGGGTCAACCTACTTCTGTGGTGCAGAAGGTGATTCCATTTTTTCCTTGTTTTCATTACTATTTCAGTTTGTCTAATGGTTTTGTAAGAGTTGTGTCCATCATGTTAAATTACGCTGACCCACCCAATAGTTTCAGCAATCACACCCTTGTCATTGTTGGTTTGAGATAATGAAATATACGATTATACTTTTCTCTTTGTTTATTTATTAGAGTTTTCCTAAATGCTGTTTGTATGGAATGGTGGCAGAAATTTTGTAATCTGATTGCTTAGTTTCAGCATCTAGCAGGAATAATATTTTCCGACTTTTCTTACCCTGGCCTTTTGTTTGAACTTTAAATGGAATAATTACTTTAAGGATATATTCTCATTTCATTTTTTCCCTCGGTATATTAACGATGAAAATTGGATTATGTCATTGTAGTTCTGTCTTTAGAGAGATGAAACGGTATCAAAAAGATTTCTCTGGCTGGTGCGCTGAGTGCAACCGTGAGAAAAAGGAAAGGCAGCGTTCGACAATTGCTGCCACCAGATTGGTAAATATTTTTCGAATCCACACTCCTCATGCACATGCTTTAAATTATAAGTTTCATATAACACATGCTTATGTTACATAGCACTGAGCCCGTATGATTGATCTTCATTAGTTAATCTGTCAATTTTCTGAATTAAACCAACTGAACATCTGCCTGGTCCACTTATTTTCTGATCATTCCAGCCAATTCTGTCTGGTCCAGTTTTTACATCCATGATTTTTCATGCTCTTAATAGAAGATTTGCTGACTCAAATTCTGTTTTGAAATCCATGGCTGATGTTACAGAATATAACTTTGTGATTTTATGGTATTATAGGAGTTGTTCAGGAGGGAAGGCGAATCAACTGTATAATCAATCCATTTTTCTCTATGGATGTATGTAAAATGATGTAGCTGCAACCATTAATCAATAATCTTGATCCAGGTGTCTGTACAAGTTATCTGCTGTATTAGATTATTTTATTCAAATAAGCTTGGATTTTCCCTTTAAAATTGTCCGGTTTATTTGATCTCTATTTGATAGTGATGTCTTTAAAGAAGGGGGTAGTAAGCTGGTTTAACGGTCATTGACCATTGTTAGTTTTTGATGCGTTAAATCTCAATTTCATAGGTAGCAATGGTGTTAGACGGTAATAAATTTCTGTTGAAGTCTTCTCGAGGTTCATTGGCTACTTTATCCGGTTTCCTTTTAAATATACTAGTATCTCATGCCCATCCATCACACACAGACTACTTTATCTGGTTTCCTTTTAAATATACTAGTATCTCATGCCCATCCATCACACACAGGCTACTTTCCTAGTACATATTACAGGCTCTTATTATTTTTTACCAAAAAAAAAGTATAAGTTTTAATATATGTGCCTATAATTTGTAAGTTTAAGTTGAATGATCAATAATTTTATTTGAAGAGAGATCAATTTATATGGGCATAAGTTATATAAATTCTTATACGGTTAAAAGTTTTTATCTTATAGATTATACATACAAAGTTTCGCATTGATTTGAAATTATTTAGTACTTTATTAATATTGTAAAAGATTAAATTAATATACCATTAAATGTAGTAATTTGATAAAATATTATATATTTGATTGAGATTAGTTGAGTGACTTGTTTTGAAATTAAGTATAATAAAAAATGTTGTTTGGTTGTTTTTGCAGGTTTTTATATGTTAATTAACGTGTTACATATGCATTGATGTTCTACATAGATATTTCGTCAATGTTACTTAACGATAGATTAAAATGATTTAACGAATGCAAATTTAAGGATTATTTGAGGTATTTTATAAAGTTTGAAACTAAAATATTTCGTAGCTATAAAGTTGGAGACTATTTTAGTGAAAAAGGATTTGTTTAACTTGTAAGGTATTAGAGCAGTTAAAGTGTAATAAATATATTATGTATTAAAAAGCATTTCAAATCAATAAATGTTCACATCTTTATAAAAAGTTGAGAGTCAATATTGTCATTCCTATTAAGAAATTGTTACTCTTAATAATTTTGTTGTTCTTAAAATACTTAGTGAGTCGAGAAAACTTAAACCACTATTATTTCTTACCTTAAAAAACCCTCAAGAATATTTTAAGAATATTAAATTATTAAGAGTGACAATATCTTAATGGAGTAATGATATCAAATTATAAACAAGTGCTACTGAGGAGGGGATTGGGTGATTATTACTTATTGTGTGGGAATCAAAGGATAAGGCTCTGCGTGGGTGGAAGCTAACCTTTCACGCTTAGTTGCGTGGAGCTAGCTATTAGCTATGGAAGAGATCAGAGAGGAAAACGAAATTGTAATTTATTGATATTTTCTTAAATAAATAAAAATCAACGAGCACGCAGAGGAGAAAGATAATGCGAATTCATGGCCCCAGTTTATCTCTCAGTAGCAGTGGATTCTCGAAACCATTCCAACGTGTTGAGAGCAACAACTGGAACAACTTGAAGAGAAGAAACATCACTCTCAATAGAGTTTGTAGCAGCGACAATGTTCATGGTGGTGTTGTTGGTGTGACATTAAACCTAATTGGTAACTTCCTCGCGACTTCTGCGATGATAACTTCAGTGGCAACGACGGATGCAAGAGAGAGTACTACTCTGTCGAATATACCTCAGACACTTTCCGGTGAGTGCAGGTTGATCAAAGACTGCAAGAAACCCAGGATACAGAAACCTAAGTCAAGGAAAGCTGAATCCTGTACTATTAAGTGTGTCACCACTTGCATCCGTGGCGGCGACGGCTCTCCCGGAGAAGGCCCTCTTAACGTCAGAAGGTATATTTCGACTGTGTTTGCTTAATAAATTACTAAACATAACTCTCATGATCAGTAGTCACATGCCATTTTAATCTTTGAATTGATTTGATTTGTTAGTGTGACTTAATTATTAGTAAATTATTTTAGTTTCGAGTGAAACACCATATAGATTCTTGAGTTTCCCAAAGTAATTCACATAGGTCCTTGAATTGAACGAAGGTTCCTTTAGGTCTATAAGTTTACGTTCACTTATATCCTTAAAATTATCAAATGTTATTCACTTAGGTCTCTAAATTTGTAAGAATAGTTCACTTAAGTCCTAGAGAATATTAAACTTCAAGAATCCATGTGAATTACTTTTACAGGGACCTATGTAAACTTATGTAATTTAAAGATCTATATAAATTACCATCGCAAAATCAAGAATTAAAGTGATAATTATTTCTTTTAGTTTCTGATATTAGTAAGTATTAATAGCACATGAATTAAATTGGATTTGGACATGGTAACTATGTAATTCTGAATGTGGTTCTTTTGCTTACCCATACTGCCTTGAATTTTTCAGACCAGTGGTTGTTTTCAAGCAAGGCTTTCGAACTCGTCAATACTGGTAATTTACTTCCACTCTTTGCTGCTAATTAGCGCTAATTAGAAGTGATCCAGTTAACCAATAAAGTTTGACATAGTTAGTATATAGTTGGGTCCCTTTAAACATTTCGCCAAAAGTTCAAATCCTTACCGTATGTATAAAAAATCTTTATTAATAGAGACAAAACCTATTTCGGTGGTTTCTATACCTACGCATTAAGAATTTAGGATATATGATACAATAGTTAAATTCATGTAGTTGATTTTTTTTATTAATTGCATTTTATCAAATAGTTTGTTAACTGTGCAGTTTTTGGTCTATAGTTTCAATTATACGATTTCAGTCTTTATAGTTTTAAAAATGTGAAAATTAGGTTTAAGATCTAATTTCTGTTTAAATTAAATGATTCATTATTAATGTTGTTACTACAAAACCCTGCAGAATACAGTCACAATTGCAAAAGAAAGTAGTCATTATATTTAAAATGGTTATATATAGCAGCAATAAGAATTAAGTAGTCATTTCTTTAATAATTCTTATTTACTTGTTGTGCAGCTTGGTGGAATGTTCAGATATTTGTAATTTGATATCTGATACTGACGATGGACCTTAAATTTCTCTGCCTCCCGGTATTAATATTAGTTATTGCTTATAAAGAGGCTGACCTCCTTTTTTTTTTACAACTGGCATTTTTTTTTTGTACAAGATCGATGAGGCTGACCTTTGCAAATAGTTGATTTTTTTTTTTTTCATTGTAATATGTACTCTGGTATTTGTATGTGGATGAATCATTTAGTTTCATGTTAGAGTAGGAATTATGTATGTGTTCGATTTATATTTTTATAGAATGAGATGTGAAAACATAAAAATTGAGACACTTTTAAAGAGTTCTTACTTCTTAGGAGGTAGAATTGTTTTTTTTCTTTTTTCTTTTGTTAGTGTTTTTCCCATCTCATGTAACTCCGAAATCGGGTATTTGTCTAAATCTCATTTTATCAAGCCTCCCAAAATTATGAACATTATAGTTTATCTATATTTAAAAAAATATCATTTTCAAATATTATTATGTTATGATAATAATTTTCATTAACACTAATAATATCCCATTAAAAAAAAGTTTAACAAATGGCATTGGTATTTCATCAAAAATATTGAATCATATAAAAGGATTATATTCTTTTCTAAATAAATATATAGCTCAATGTCTTTAATTACAAGAATAATTTCTTTCACAATTTTAACAAATATATATATATATATATATATATATATATTACTTAAAAAATATTGCATATGTTATCATATATATATATATATATATATATATATATATATATTACTTTAAAAAATATTGCATATGTTATCTTTATAATGACATTAATTGAATTTGTCATTATAGAGCTAAAACTCGAATATGGAATTCTTACTCAATTAATTTGTCCCAATTAACCGAATTGATTAACGAGAGTTCTACGTGACATTTAACGTGCTACACTTACACTATTAATATGTAACGGCGAGATAATGTTGAAGACTCAAACAACTTATAGAAGACAAATGCATGGACTAAATTTCCTATTCTCCAAAGTCAGGACTAGACGGCTTATGGATTGCAAGTAGAGGATCATTTTATTATATCATTAATCACTCTTGAAGTTATTCTTTTCGGTCCTTATTATAAGACCCTTTTAAGACATTATTAGTGGTCCTTAATATAAGATCCTATAAAAAAATTTAAGAAGAACCATTACTATTTTTCATGTCTACTTATTATAATTAGTGAGTTTTTCAAAGTGATAATGAATTACAATTAATACAATGAAAAAAGAAAATAGGGGTAACTTGAAAAAATTGTGTAAATATTTTGAAAATCAATATATTAATTACTTTTTTTACATGTTATCCTTATAAAAAGGACTTATTAGGAAAATGAATATTTTTTATGTCATTTGTAATATGATCCGTGGCTCTGGTGTCTAAGATCCAGACACTAATCCTCGGATTTTATCTTCAAAATTGTGAGTCCGCTGTTTCTGGTTTGCAACTTGCGTGACTTGGTTCACCATGTGTGTCTGCTTGGTTCAAAATTGTGAGCAGCTGCATCAATTTTTCATATTGAGCTAATGAGATGGTTTTTGCAGAATCCTGCTCACCTCCATTTCCTGAATCTCTGTCATCTTCTTATATTTGCAGTTCCTTGTCTGTTCTTGAATTGAAAATTAAGTGAAAACACATGCTTGTGGTAGCATGTCTCTGTAGTGTGTCTTTCCCATCCACAGAAGGTGCAAATCTTCATGTTCTCACCTTTAGAATGTTTTCCTTTGGATTTATACCATTGCTTGTCCATTGTATGGTGAAGCATTCCAATTTGATCCTTTGTTTGTAGTGGCAGCCAAGATTTTAGTCTCATTTCCATCGCTCCATTGCCTCTCTTGCTGAACCAAGAGCGCAAAAACCTTCTTGATAGGTGGAAGATCGTCCATCATGAGAACTTGGCTCCTTACATGTGTGTATTGTTCATTTAGGCCCTCGAAGAAACAAATCACATGCTCATTTTCTCGCTGACATGATGGCAATGGTCGCATCAATCTCCTTTGCTGAATCTCTCTTATCGATCTTGCTATATAGTTCTTGGACTTCAAGGTACGCCATATGTTTCTCAACCAAGAATAATAGTTTGTGCTATCCATTTGAACATCAGAAATTAGATTGGCAGGATTTTCTCCAGGATATAGGTAGTAGATGCTCGCTGGGTTCTGTGAGGGATTTTCATCTTTCATGGCACTATTGTTTTCAAGATTCACCATGGTTGAAGATGATGTTTGTAGCAGAAAATATTGAAAGAAAGAAACCTCATCTCTAAACCGGGCTCTAGATAGATACCTTAAAGGAATTCTTGCATTGAAAATGTATTATTATTTCTCAATCTATGGTCCTCATCTTATAGAAGAGAGACCATCACAGAGAAAAGGAAAATTTAAGAGGGAAAAACAGTTGCAAATCAGTTATGTTAGTTACAACGGTTACAACTAAAATAGATGATGAAGCCTATTGGTCACGTGCTGAGCAGCAGCATCAGCAGTAATGCAGAAAAGCATAAAGATAGCAGATATCAGCAGAACACTGATAATGATATTAGGAAAACTGAATGAGTGAAGGATTCATTTTCCCAATAGGACTGGAGGGAGTATTATTAAGTGAAAGATGCATAAATAATTTTATATCACATTTCTAACTCCCATCTAATGCGATCATTTTGAGCTTCAATCATTATCCATCCGATCCACCTACCTTATGCTTAAATTAGATTTTGATTAAATTAACCATTTAATCTCTATACGTAATTTTCATTTTTATTTTAATCTTTATATATAAAAAATTTTCTTTTAGTTTTACACGTGTCTTCAATTATGCTTTTAGTCCCTCCGTCTTGTCTCCGTTTAGTCCCCGACAAACGTGGCATTTGAAAACTAAAACGAAAAAGTAATACACATATAAGGATTAAAATGGATCATATACTTGGATTAGAACGAACAACATTAACGCGTAAAGAATCATGTTAATCTTCAACCTCTTTCCTTAGTTATTCTTTGATCTTGTGTTGAATATCTTGTTTCTTCCTCTACATTTGCAACTTTCCATTTGAGTTGTGCTTCATTCACTGTCCAACCAGTGACAAGATGACTGGGTGTGGCTGCTCATGGTGATTTGGGGCATTGCAGAGTTGCAGATGGACAAGGATGATTTGGAAAATGAATATGTTTTCAATATTTAGAAAATGAACATGTTTTGTTTTTTGCATTTTGATCACTTTTATTCCATTTTAATTAATTTCTATGTCAATTATTAAGGTTGATAATAGTGTTTATCTTGTTTGCTCATCACATCTTCTGCTTTCTTGCGCAAATATTTAGCATTTGTAATTGGCTAAATATTTAGCGTGTGGTTTAAGTCATTTGTTAGATCAAATAAGAACAAAAAACTACCTGGTCTAGCCATTTAAAGTTTTTCTTATAGTACTTCTTTATTATTAAAATCTCTTCTTTTCTTTGATAAAAAAAATAAACAATTAAACATGTTGATCACACAACCAAGAGTGGTTGGCTCTCAAGCCATGCCACTGACATTTATAAAATGTCACAATCAAATTAAAAAAGCTTCAATTTAAAAAATTTGATCAAGTGGAAGTATTATGTATTTTACTGGTTAAATCTCACTTGTTTTTTTAGTAAAATAAATATAAATATCTATATAAGTATTTTCTGTGTCTTAAAATGAGATACTATTTCCTCACCTTAAATTTGTCTTAAAAAAAAGAGTTCTGATTTTTTTACTCACTCAATTCTACTCATTTCTTACTCATCATTAACTCTGAAGAAATATGTGGTTAAATCCGTATATAATTTAGTGAATCACAAAAATTTAATTTGAAAAAATACTCCAAAATACTACTAATCAAATTATCCATAAATACGTAATTAAATTTATATATAATTTGGTTAATTGTAAAAAGTTAATATAGGATAAATATTAAACTATACGAATTTAATCGTAAAAATATAATTTGTATATATGAATTTAATCACATATGAGTAGGATTAGATAAGTTAGAAAAAGAATCTTTTCTAAAAAAATCTCCAGCTGTACCGATTGTTCCACTATGGAAATTATTTTAATTAATTACTTAATCCCTAAAAACATCTTCATCAAATTCAAAGAACACCTTTCTTTCACAAGTGCATAGACCTAGTTGGGTTTTCTTCACTCCCTAAACAGATTGTGACGAGACAGAAACAGAGAAAACAGAACAGAGAAGAAGAGTTGAAGAATCAAAAGAAAAGAAAATGCACGCAAAGACAGATTCAGAAGTGACAAGCCTTGCTGCTTCATCTCCCACGAGATCACCACCACGCCGTCCTCTCTACTACGTTCAGAGTCCCTCCAGAGAATCTCACGACGGCGAGAAAACCGCCACCACATCCTTCCACTCCACCCCTGTTCTCTCCCCTGTCGCTTCCCCTCCTCACTCTCGCCACTCTTCCTCCACGCGCTTCTCCGCCCCTCAACGCAAGAAGGACCCTCAAACCCTCAAACCTTGGAAGCAAGTCGATGTCATCGAGGAAGAAGGTCTTCTTCAGGGTGAAGATCGCGATCGATCTCTCCCTCGTCGTTGCTATTTTCTCGCTTTTGTTCTTGGCTTCCTCGTTCTCTTCTCTCTCTTTTCCCTCATCCTCTGGGGTGCCAGCAGACCTATGAAACCCAAGATTTTCATCAAGGTACGCTTTTTATCCCTTTATTTACTTCCTCTGGATGAAATGTGAACTAGGTGTTGACCAAATTTGTGTTTTTAGGATTAAATCTGAACTGGGTCTGCATCAATTTTGCGTTTCTATGAAGAAGTGGACCTTGATCTAATTTTCGTTTTTAAGATGAAATATGAGCTGGGTCTTGTTTAATTTCGCAATTGGATGATATCTGAACTTGGTCTTCATCAAATTTTCAGTTTTGGGATGAATTATGAAGTGGGTCTTCATCAATTTTTCTTTTTAAAAATGAAACATATGAGCTGAGTATTGATCTGATTTTTTATTTTTAGGATGAACCCTGAACTGTCATCAACTTGTCATTTTTGAGCTGAAATATGAACTGCTGCTTGATCAAATTTTTAGTGTGAAACCTGAACTGGGTCTTGATGAATTTTGTAAACTTGTTTAACTTTGTAATGTTTTTGTGTCTGGTTTTTGCAGAGCATAAAGTTTGATCATGTGAGGGTTCAAGCTGGTTCAGATTCCACAGGGGTGGCTACTGACATGATCACCTTGAATTCCACTTTGAAATTCACATACCGCAACACCGGCACGTTCTTCGGGGTCCATGTTACTGCTACACCCATAGAACTGTCCTATTCAGAAATCGTCATTGCTTCAGGAAATGTAAGATTCATCAAACAAACATTCTATGAAACATTCTATTCCTAGTTGGATGTTTGGTTCACTAATCGCTGTGTGATTGATAATAAAAGAAAACTTGATTCAGAATGTGGAGATAACTCTTCATGTGTTTGTATGATTTTATAATTAGATAAGATAAACATGGATCTAATTGTAGTTTCTACATTTTGAATCATGTTTGACTTTATTTGAGTTGAAATCAAACACTTGTGAGAATTTGGTTTCAACTCATTCCAACATGAGATCAAACTAACACTTATGTTTGGTTTCACGCGACGATATGATAAATGTGGATCTGGATCTAAACGTAGAAGATTTTGTTGTGTTGGTATGGATTCAAATTTGGTCTATCTTACTCTGAAAACACTTAAGGTCTATTTGATTCAATTTTGTTTTTTTAGTTTTATAGCACTGCATTATAAAACAGTTTTCAAGAACTCTTTAAAAAAAAGAAAGAGTTTTCAATTTAGAAAATTGAAAAATTGAAACAAGTGTTAGATATTTATAGTTTAATTACTGCTTGAAAAAAGTACAAACATGTTTTACTGTTTTTCTATTTTCCCTAACATTGTGTGATTTGGAATTGGTTGTTGTTACAGATGAAGCAGTTTTACCAATCTAGAAAGAGTAAAAGATTGGTGAGTGTGGGAATTATGGGTAACAAGATCCCTCTGTATGGAAGTGGAGCTAGCTTAAGCAGCACAACTGGTGTTCCTACAGTGCCAGTTCCATTGAACCTTAACTTTGTGCTAAGATCAAGAGCTTATGTTCTTGGAAAATTGGTGAAGCCCAAATACTACAAGACCATTCAATGTTCCATCACTTTGGATCCCAAAAACCTCAATTCTCCAATTTCCCTCAAGAATTCTTGCACATATAATTGATTGGTAATTTTATATTATTGATTGATACATGTGACATACAAGTGTCAAGCACATGGTGAAGAATTATTATAAAATACCAACAAAAAAAAAAGAAGAGATTATTTTATGGTTATTGATTCTTTTCATTGCGTAAAAGGAATTAGGGTACAGCTAAGACATGTTGGGTTCGGTAGAGGAATGTAACTTTGTGAAATACTGTTTATTTATTTTTTTCTATTTATTTGTCTGATTTATATTTGATTAATTGTACAAGTAAGAATGAATTTGAATCTATTCAATTTGAATGCTGCAATTGCATATTTTATGTATATATGGCGTAATTTATGGTCAAATAAATTTGCGAGATATCATGTTTATGAATGATTTTCTTCAAGCTGCTTACCAATGGATTAGAGCATTTTCCATTTCTTTAAGAAAAATATTAATCTTCCTACTAAATCTTTCTACTAATCCTCTTATCTACTTAATTTTGACAAGTTTCATTTATTTCCTAATTATCATTTACTTTTTAAAAGATAGATGACATTTGTTAAAATTAAATGGGTAGAGAATTAGTAAGAAGATTTAGTAATGATAGATGACATTTGTTAAAATTAAATGGGTAGAGAATTAGTAAGAAGATTTAGTAAGAGGATTCTTTAATAATAGGACCATTTTCAAGGCATCAACTATATTTAGGCCAGTCTATTTTAATTTTTGATTTGGTCAAAAGTGATCAAAGGTAAAAATATTTATTTCTGTTGAATTGTCTTGATTTTTGTACATCAATAATTTCAATTATTAATTTTTTATTTTGATTTATATATATTTTATTATTTCTTGTTTTATTAAAATCTAAACTAAATGGAAATCCTTTACTTTATAAAGGTTTTCAAACCTATGCTTTTCTTTTTTTTTTGACCAATAAACCTATGCTTTTCTAGATGTTGCCCTAAAGTAAAGTAGACGAAGATGAGTATCACTTACAACAAAAAAACAGAGCGTTGCAAGGATAGGTGGAAAAAATTACGAATGGGTGACATGTTAAGTGTTGGTAGTTGATTAGCTTTAAAATGTAATGAATAAATTTTATTTGTTAATAGGGTTTCGTTAACTATTATTTTTAGAGTCCGTTTAATTTACTAATTTTTAAGGTATAGCTCAGGATTCTTTATTCTGTGTTTGATTCAAAAAGCTATTAATAGACAGCACAATATTTGAGTAACTGGACAGCACAAATAGCCACTTTTTTGTACCCACTAAACCAAATGACAAGTTTCTTATTCCCTGCACAAGTTAGGAAAAGCCAAAACTAACATTTTATCTCTACTCAATAGTGTAACTACTTTTCCCACTTACCTAAGGTAGTTTATCTTGCATTATTGTTTTTAAACCAATGTTTATGTTATTTTTTTTCACTTCTGCATATTTAATGGTTAACGTGATATATATATATATATATATATATATATATATATGTATATATATATAATTATAATAACGTATTAATAATAAAATAAACTTTAATGATAAATATAAATATTAAAAAATAAAGAGTCAAAAATATTTTTTAATAATAATTTTTGTTTTTATTTAATATAATTATTATATCACATAAAATATATTATGTAGTAATTTATTAAAATATGAAGTTTTAATTTATAATAAATAATAAAATAATAAAATATTTCTAAAATATTAAAATATTATTTTCTTATAAAAATTAAAGTGAAATTAATAATATATAACATGAAGGATATTATTGTAAGATTTATATTGTGCTTTTGTTATGTGTATTGAGTATCAAACAATACACAACATAAAAGGTTGTGTTGTGACTCATAAAAGTTATACTGTGCTGTATTACTTATACTGTCATGTTCATGCATCAAACGCACGCTTAGGGTAATGGATAAGCAATCTACAAATAAATTTTTTTTTGACAAAATTCACAATTAATAAAGATGTACTTATAACATTAAATACTATAATTTTTAATTAAAAAAATTTATTTATAAATAACTTATCAATTACCCTTAGAATAATTGTTAGCAAAACCCATATACTAATATATAAAAAGTGTGACTTAATTGTATTTAAATTATCTTTTGTCAGTTATGAGTATAACCACTGTGTGACTTAAGTCTCTTTTTTTCCATTGCTTTTTTAAAATTTTAATGAATCATACTAATGCATAACATTTTTTCAATGACTTTACATAAAAAAAAAACCTCCTTCAACATAATTTGTTCAAATTTAAAGAAAGTAATATAAAAATGATCAAAATTGTGCATTACAAAAAAAAAAGGTGACTATAGATAATCTTGACAAAGAAAAACTAAAAGACTGAACTAGTATATTGACCATAATTGAAGATCAAAAATACAATTAAACTTAAAATTATAAATATATATCACATTACAAATTTTTATATTTTAAAAACTTTGAATATTTTTTTCATTTTCACATTATAAAAAGAATATATATCTCTTTCAATACAAGTAACTAAACAATGATATTCAACTTTTCATCTCCCATAATATTTTAGTTTGGTATGGGGGCAAAATAATTATTAGATTAAAATTTTGAAGGTAATTTTATACATAACTATATATGATATTAGTAAAAGGAAAATACTTTTTAGTAGGCATACAAATTTGCACAAAACTTACGAATTTGATGAGTAAATAACATTTGTCTAAATAATAATTATATAATTATTAGCCTTTCACTTTTAACATAATAGTTAATTAGTAAGAAAACAAAGCCTTCATATCAGGGTTTATCAAGTTTGTCCTTATTTTTTACAAATAAAATTGTACTCGAACAATTTTTTTTTTAACATACTTCATAAATTTGAGTTGACTCATTATAACCTAAATTTTTGTTCTCCTTTTACCAAAAAAGATTTAAAATTTTGTTCTCCTTTTCACTAAAAAATAAAAAAATAATTGTTCTAACTATCGAACCAACTTACTAGTGCTCAGCATTTTTTGTTACAATTGGGTGCCCAAATTTTCCTTTAGTTTTTCTTTGTGAACAACTCTTGTTGTTTTTTTTTTATACAACTTTTATTGATGTATAACTTCTATAATTGGTTAAATGTAAAAGAATTAGTTAAAACATTACTTAACAATTTAATTATATATCGTCTCATTTTTAACTATAAAAAATTATTATAGAAAATGTTTTCAATATAATACTAACATTAAAATTAACGAAAATATATACTGATTTGAGAGTAAATCTTCATGTTTTATAAGTTATGAAAAAAATTATACACATATTGTTGTTTTCCTTTTATTATCCTAAAAAATGTTTTCTTCTATACAGAATCGTCATGTTTGACTTTTCTTTTTTTATAACTGAAATGTTTGACTTTTTTTTTTGGATACATGACTTTTCTTTTTCTATCTGTATTTGAATTTTCACAAATATAATATAAATAAAATAAAAATCTAAACTAGTTAGATAAGATAAAAATTACTTTCTCCATTTTATAATATCTAATAACTTTTCAGACTGCTTAAAAAAAATTAGTGTATAAATTTAAAAAACCTATTACTTTTTTAAATTTTATTTTTAATTAAATGTAAAAATTATTATAATTACAAGTAGTAATTTACTTTAATAAATCAGGATTAAATTATAAAAATTAATAAAAAATTATATTTTTTATAAGAATTTATAACAAAATATTAATTTTTTTGTGTTTATATTATGAAAAAGAAGAGAGAGCAATGGTTTTTCTTTGAAGATATGAATATATGATAACATGAATATTACTATTTTTTTTTTGTAGAACATATGTATTTTCTATAGAAGATAGTCTTGTTCGTATTTTTTATAGGAGACAATTTTATTCGAGTTTAGTTGGACTATTAAGCGACAAAGTTTTCCTTCAGAGTATTCAACACAGCTGCATACCAATAACTTGAAAGTCAAGACCACTAATTAAATTAGAATAATCTCTTGTTAGTTAATCTACGCGCTCGATGGTAGTATATGAAATGAATATTAATGTGGTACTTCCTTTGACTCTAATATAAGAAAAAAATTCTACTAGTAGTATGTTAATTCAAAATATAAGCAATTGTCAACTACCATAACTCTATTTAATGAACTACTTGACATTTATTATTGGAGAAAAACTACCACTTTCGTTCTTATATATAAAACAATTTATAGAAATTTTGTTTTTCCCTTTACATAAAACTCTCAACAAAAGCTGTCGCTAATAGATAGCAACGAAAAAAATAGCGATGGCTCGACCTCCGTCGCTTGGCCATTGTTAACACATAATTAGCGACGGCTTTTGGCCAGTTAGCGGCGGTAATGTCCCTCGCTATATTCCTACATTCTTGTAGTGAGTGAAATGCAATAATGCATTAGTTAAAAAAATATACATTAAATAAAAGTAAATAAATATTTTTTAAAAAAAATTAATACATGAAACGAGTTATTGTATATGTACTCCATCTGTTCCTAAATATAAATCTCTAAAAAAAATTTAATGTTCCTTTATATAAGCTCTCAATATAAAAAATTAGGACATTTATTGTGAATTTTCTTTTTTTTTTTACCTTTAATTAAGAAAGATAGAGGAGGTTTATTTTCAAATGGAAGTGAATTTTAAATAGGAATAAAATTAAATATTTATAATAACTTTTCAAAATATTAATGCATTTTTATATGTTAACACTTTTCTTAATATGTGTGATGTTTTTTCTGAGGAGCTCATATATACTACACCTCACTTTTCTCAAATGGGAGTAATCAGGAACAAAGGGAGTAATATATTTTCTTAAATATTTTTAAAGTGTTTGGTTAACTACACCTCATTTAATACTTTGAATGACTTAAAAAAATGCAATGAATAAGTTTTGAATTTTCAAAATACTCCATCCCTTTCAAAATGTAAGACCCTCTAGAGAGTTTTTACTTGTCCCATTTTATAGGACCCTTTGAGAATTTTTGTGCATATTTAAATTTTATTTCCATTATACCCTTGCTATTCAACTAATTTTGATGAACCTTAATTAAGAGAGAGTGAAGTGATATAAAGAGATTGAAAAAGTAAATTTGAAAACTAATACTTTTTGTTAGACAAATTTAATGTATTTGGCTCTATTTGGTAAAACTAGCTTATAGCTTATAGCTTATGACCTATAGCTTATAGCTTGTAGCTTATGACTTATAGCTTGTAGTTTATAGCTTATAACTTGTGACTTATAATTGAATAGAGATGTTTGGTAAAATTAGCTTATTAGGTAACTTATATTTGTTAAATGACTTAAAAGGACAATAACAATTACATGTAATAAATTATTTGATAGAGTAAACATGTAATAAATGACTAGAGGGTAAAATAGAAAAGAATTATTGAAAGCTACTTTTCATAAGCTATAAGCTATTTGAAGTAGCTTTTCATAAGCTAGCTTATGAAAGCTAGCTTATAGCTTATATAAGCTATAAGCTACTTGTTACCAAACACTTCTACTTAATCATAAGCTATAAGCTAGTTGTGCCAAACACACACTTTAACTAAATTAACTATTTTTCTTAATTCCCGCAGTATTAGTATACTGAGTTTTACATTTTGGGACGGATGGAGTAATAAATACTTGTAATCCTCATAAAACATTTTCATATTTGTATCTGTAATTAAAACCTTTAATGCACTCGTTAATATTTTTTCTGAGTACATAAAAAGGTAACTCTGTAACATTTTTTATTTAAGCTTAATAATCTATCTTTTACGCAACTAAAAATAATAAATACTCCATTTATTCTTGTTTAAAAACACTAAAATAAAAATGTTGACCAACGAAAATTGGCACAAATGATAAGTGAACTGGATCCCTTACTCGTGTTCGAGACTATTGGATAACACTCAAGGAGATCCCTTAAAACTGAGGGTAGAGTTCTTGATAGATAAATTATAGATATAGACTTAGTCAAAGATAAAATTATAAAGAAGTTATACATATTATTTTTTCAAAAACTAATACACATTATTAAAATTTACATTTTTTTTTTCTAATATTTGTGATTTTTATTTTACACGCTTTAAATATAAATACGTGTTTCACCATTTTTATTTTCTAATATTTACATATTATTTTTATTTTTTCTCTTCCGTCGTCATTATCATTGCCCGAAGCGTGTTTCACCATACCAAAGCCAAATTCACCATTCTCTTCTCTCTCCGTAAGCCCTTCTCTCTGCAATCCTTATCTCTCATCTCTCTGATTCTGCAGTATCGATTTATTGAAAGTTATATTCTACAATTGAAGCTTTTGAGGTTCAATTCATCCACCGTGGGAGAGCGACACCCTCGAGAATTCAGCAAGTTGAAGCCTTTATAGTTCTGATCGACGACCATAATCGCGTTCATCTCCGTCTCGTGATTGAACGGTGCTGATTTTGATTTAGTCCTTTAGGGTTGCAATTTTTGTTTTCGAATTGAGAAGCCCCAATATAAGCGTTGTACTCTGTCGTTGTTCTTTATTTTGTTAGAAAATTGTTCTGGGTGGCTTTGTAATATCTTTCCCTTTTGTTCTTTCGTGTTTTTATAGTCAAATTTCATATTTCCCCCAAATACTGTACAATCAAAAATTATCATCGCATTGGTAGTGTTATTTTTTTTTTTCCCTTCGTATTTTATCATACTTTTATTTGATTTTATTAGAAAAAGACTAAAAACATATCGTCAATAATTTATAATTCCAGTTCTCACTCTCCCGAAGATACCATATCATTCTATAATTAGAAAGAAAAAGAAAGAAAAAAAAAAAAAGAAAGAAAAACTGTATCAATTTTTACATGGGGATACCTGGATTAAGCAATCAAAATAATGGGCAGCATAGGTTAGGCATAACCGAACCCATTTCATTGGCTGGACCAACTGAGCATGATTTGATCAAGACCCGTGAACTTGAGAAGGTTCTATTTTACACTTAATTGTGAATGAATATCTATATTTTGTAGCATTTCCAAGGTTACTTTGCTGAATTCGGGTTTTTGGTGTTCAGTACTTGCAAGGTGTTGGATTGTATGAAAGTCAGCAGGAGGCGGTGCGTAGGGAGGAAGCGCTTGGCAAGCTGGACCAGGTTGAATTTGTTCATGTTTTATGCAATTTCACTTCATAACATCTTGGAAATGTAGTGGAGATCCTGTTGAATTTGTTTGTTTTGATAATGCTGTTGTAATATGAATTAGATTGTGAAGATTTGGGTTAAGAACATTAGTCGTGCAAAGGGATTCAATGAACAACTGGTGCAAGAAGCAAATGCTAAGATTTTCACTTTTGGCTCTTATCGGCTAGGGGTATGTAGCTATTCCTATCATCCCAATCTGTCTCATTTGCATGATCACAACTCTATCTTTGCATTGCTCTTCTATTGTATGCAAGCGTCAAGTGCGTGCTCTAGATAGTGTGTTTGGATTTCTGTCGATAGAACTGAAGTTTGTGTCATGCCTGACTTTTGTTCAAGATTGTATCAATTCTTTATGTATTTCACAATCAATATTGTATGTTGTATAGTAACGTCTGAAAGAAACCAGTAGCTTTGACCTATAATGAGGCAAACAACAAGAATCTGTTAGGAAGGAAATATAATGGCTGAATATTTGTTGTGAAGTCTAAGATGGCAACACTTGCAAAACAAGCACTATTGAACAGTTTCACTGAGTTTTTCATCTATGTCCCAAAACCTTGATAATGGGTAGAGAGAAAGTCTTATGAGGTTGTAAGGAAAATACAATCCTCCCCAGAATGAAATGCAGAAAACCAATGAAGCAATATGAAACCAGGACTTGAAACTCCTGTTGTTGGCTATGGTGAATCCAATATATTTATTGCAATATTTTTTTGTTGCTTTTATTATTTTACCAAACTTTTCAATCCAAATCTTGTAGGTTCATGGACCTGGAGCTGATATCGATACTCTGTGTGTGGGACCTAGACACGCAACCAGAGATGTATGAAATTCTTGCCACTTTATATCACAAATATATATTTTTCAAGTCATATTTCCTATCATCTGAAGTGTTATTGAAATTTGCCTCAGGAAGATTTCTTTGGAGAGCTACATAACATGCTATCTGAGATACAGGAAGTAACAGAACTGCAACCAGTTCCTGATGCTCGCGTTCCTGTAATTAGATTCAAGTTTAATGGAGTTTCTGTGGATCTCCTGTATGCTCGATTGTCTTTGTGGGTTATTCCTGAAGTAAGTGATTCATGCATAAATAATTAACTTGGTTTGGTTGCAGTGTTTGTTCCTTCGGTTCCTGTCTTTGTCCTCTCTCTGCATCTCCTTCCCAGCAGTTTTTGAAAGCTGTCTGAATTGAAATGGATTATATAACTGTCTTTAATGGCATTTTAAGAGCATCTGTTTTTGCTCTAACCTTTTACTGGATTTATGTTAGGTAGGTTCTTCGTTGGTGTTAGGACTTAGGACTTAGGGAAGAAGCCATTAATCTTTGACTTAATCAATACTTAGTTCCTTCGAAACGAAACTTCACAAATTTGGGCATGTGTCATACATCTTATTTCTCCCACATGTGTTTTGTTTAGGCTTTAATAATCTAAACTTCACATATGTGGCATATAAATTGTATCTTACCTTTTGATTTCCATTTAGTAACGTTGTAATGATGGATTTGTTTTCTAGCAGGACTTGGATATATCACAGGACTCAATATTACAAAATGCAGATGAGCAAACTGTTCTTAGTCTTAATGGTTGTAGAGTAACTGATCAAGTCCTGCGTTTGGTTCCAAATATCCAGGTGCTGGACGTAGAATTTATATTCACATAGACTTTTTGTGTTGTGTTTTTTTATGGCAGTTTTGTCATTGATTGTATTCTGTTTCTCAAATGCAGAATTTTCGGACAACATTGAGGTTCATGAAGTTTTGGGCAAAGCGTCGTGGTGTTTATTCAAATGTATGGCATAGCTCCTGCGCAAGATGACTTACTCTCTATTATGATATGGTCTTCTGATTTGATAATGCATCTTCTTCGTGTTTCATGGGCAGGTTTCTGGTTTCCTTGGTGGTATAAACTTGGCGTTGCTTGTTGCTCGAATATGCCAGCTATATCCTAATGCACTACCCAATATGTTAGTGTCTCGATTCTTTCGGGTATACACTCAATGGCGATGGCCAAATCCAGTCATGCTCTGTGCTATTGAAGAAGGATCTCTTGGACTACCAGTTTGGGATCCTAGAAAAAATCCCAAGGATAGATATCATCTAATGCCTATAATTACTCCTGCTTATCCTTGCATGAACTCTACCTACAACGTTACATCTAGTACGTTACGTGTTATGACAGAGGAGTTTCGGAGAGGAAGTGAAATATGTGAGGTATGATATGATTTCAAATATGTTTCTTTGGCAAATTCTGGAAAGTCTCAATTATGCTGTCTAGTTCAGTGTATATGAAATTTCAAAATTGAAACGAGTTATATTCAAGGTTCCCACCATTTCCCCTAGATGATTTGACATGGGCCTTCCAAGTGAGAGTTCTCAGGATCAGACGATTCAGATATGGAAGTGGGAAGTATATTGAAGTTGTGCTATGATATATACGTTAAATTTACTTGTTTAGTGAGTTTGGTCCCTCTTTTGATGACTTGATATTTTCCTGGTGAATAGTGAATACTACTACGGTACTACCTGCACTAACTTTGTTCTTCCCCTGTTTTTTGGTTGATTAATAGTAGCAAGTTTGGGTAATTCTAGGTAATAGCTTTGTTTATGTTTGTATCAAAATAGAATTCTTTAAACAGGTGGAGGTTTTCATTGAAGGATTGATCAATGATCATTGATCCATGTTAGATATATAAGGCTTGGATGTCGGTTGGTTGTAGTTTTCATAAATAGATTGAATAACATTATTACAAGGGGAGGAACCGTTTCTGACTTTCTGGTGGGATGGTTTAGTTTCTCAATTTTGATAAGTCTAGCTTTGATTTTTGTTAATTATAATTTTTTTATAGTTCTTTTTAGTTCTTATTGTGATATTTGGTTAGCTTAAATTTGAGGCGTTGTCTACCATCACCATGGACTCTTTTTTCTAGGGTCCATCATAAAGTTAGGGTATTTACAAAACGGTCCACTAAATGTGTGAGTCCCAATTTGAAGTCCCAAATCCTTAGCCTCCTCCTTCAACCAATCATGACGTACGCACCACTGGCGCGATGGTGAATCAACATTCTGACGCCACTGATGCTCCTCCGCTGGTCAGAAGGCATTTCACACCTCTTTTTCTAAAATTACTGCATCCCATCAACATATTCATTCACCCAATTAAAAGGCTCCAGTGTTTGTTTGGATGCTTAATGTGTGAACATACACAAAGAGTGAACCTCTTACGAAATACTATATATTGTCCTTTTATTAAAATAATATCATCTGTCAGTAGGACCATCATGGACCTTGAAAATAAGGGTTCTTTGTAAAATGCACCTAAATTTGATGTTTCTGGTATTTGTAGGTTATCGAGGCTAACAAGGCCAATTTGGATACTCTTTTTGAGCCTTACCCATTTTTCGAAGCTTACAAGAATTATCTTCAGATAGACATTACAGCAGCGAATGCAAACGACCTTAGACAATGGAAAGGTTGGGTTGAGTCTCGTCTCCGCCAGTTGACATTGAAGGTATAACGTTGTGTAATTCTTATTGTTTGTTATTTTCACTCTTTGTTGTTTTTTTTTTTCCATTTTCTTTTCCTTAATTGAGAGGAGGTTGAATGTTACTTTATATATTTTGTTTTCTTCATGTATTTATTTATAACTTTATTTGGTTTGTCCTTTGGTTGTTCTTTAAACTTGTAGATTGAGAGGAACACTTTTGGTGTGCTCCAGTGTCATCCACATCCTGGTGAATTTTCAGACATATCTAAACCTTTCTACCACTGTTACTTTATGGGTCTGCAACGTAAGCAGGGAGTTCCAGTGAACGAAGGCGAACAATTTGATATAAGGCTAACTGTTGAAGAATTTAAGCATGCTGTCAATGGGTATACTGCATGGAAACCTGGAATGGAAATCCGTGTGTCCCATGTGAAACGTCGTAATATACCTAGCTTCGTATTTCCTGGTGGCATCCGACCTTCACACTCTTCTAAATCAAAGGTTTCTAGCCATGGTCAAGCCGAAAATTCTCAAGGAGTTAAAGCAATTCTATCTGGAGCAGATGATGCGAGGAAGAGAAAGCGATCAGAGGACAACTTGGAAAGTAACTCTAGGAATACCAAATCCTCTGTATCTTTACCTACTCTCGGAAGGGAAGTTCACGAAGATAGAACTCTTATTAGCGCCGCTTCCAGTTCCTGTTCTATGAAATTTGATGAATCAGAAGTTAATAGTATCGGGGGACAAATGAGTGAGAAACCTTGTCTGAAATATCCGAGCGAGATTCCTTCTAGAGATAGTGGGACAAACGGATCAGTGACAAGCAACCGACAAGTGAACCCCATACTTGCTCCTACCTTGACATCTAATTCTAAAGAAGAAAAGCTAGCCATCGAGAATATTACATCTGGTCCATACAATGCGCGTCAAACCATTGCAGAAGAACTTGATGAGCTTGAAGATAATATTCCTAAAGATTATGGTGGGAACATGAAAAACAACAACTCGGATTCTTCAAACTTAGAGCCTGCAGTAGCAGAAGAATCAATTATTTCTAAGGAAGCCACATATTCAACTCAGTTTTGCTCTAATCAAGCCTTGGAGGAACTTGAGGTTGACCTCTTATTATCGCTTAAATTTGGAAGAATTTCATTATTAGATTCTTTTATAAGATGTTATGCATCAGATGTAAATAGTAGATACCAGCTTTTCCTGAATTGCTTGTTATTAGTGGTTTTTTCTATTTTATTATTACTTTCTGGGTTGGATTTGGTTGAAATAATTCATTTCAGTGATGTCTGTGGTACAAATATGGTAAAAAATTAGCAATATGTTAATATACAACTATATGATATTAGGGAGTCTATATAAATTACAGGTTAAATTAAGAATTTGGTCTCTATGTTACACCTTTATTGTATCGGTCCCTATGTGAAAAAACCCTACCTTTTGATCCGGGTACAATGTATTTTATATACTTGCCGTTAGGATGGTGTTGGATCTTGCTGAGTTGCCATTAGGATGGTGTTGGATTTTACTGAGTTGACCAACATTTTATCTTACATAGCATTATGTCACTTTAATAAAGATGGTTGACATCTTAGTAAAATGCAACACTGTCATAACGAAAGAGAGTAATTTTTGTAAATGTTTTAGGGACAAAAGGTAGAGTTGGAAAAAAACAAAAAAAAAAAGTTGTAAGGATGAGTACCAAATTCTTAATTTAACCTGTGATAACGAAAGAGATTAATAGTATGTATGTCACTTGGAGCTAGCATAATTAAGCCAAATTACATTTCTGGTTCCTTTGACCAGTCACTGTTATTTCACTAGCACTATAAATTACAAGTAGTCATTTTACAATAATATTGAGAAACTGAAGCAGTTGAGTATTTTTTCTTTCTTTTTCCGTCACTTATATTGTCTCTCTTTCCCTTTTTCTTTTTCCTTTATTTTTTGCAAAGCCTGCTGAGCTGACAGCACCATTGGTAAGTGGAACTTCTGCACCTGTGCCACAGAAGAAGCTTCTTATCAGGTAGACAACATCAAAATAGTCGCTTGTTTTTTATCGATTCGGATTTGTGAGAGAGGTTTTAAAAAATTTAAGTGATTATTTTGGTTAAGCTTTGTTAAATTTGATTGGTTTACTCTTTATTTTCAGGTTGAACTTCACCTCCTTAGGGAAAGTTGCTGAAAAAAATTCTTAGACACCAAAAAGCTCTCAAGCTGATGCCTGAAGTTCTCATTTATAGTTTTCTTTTTGTAATAATTTTGACTAAGTAAATAAACCTGAGCTAGAAAAGCCATAAATTTTGATTGATATATGTATACATGAGAATATTTTGTACCGGGAAAAATAAAAACAGAGATTATTATATATATATGTATAGTCTTTTTCCTAGTCTCTCTACTGCTAGATGTGCTTTGATTCTTTTGGCATTATGTAAGTGTTTATAGTCAAATGTGTTCTTGATAGATGGTTAATCAACTATTTCTTATCATCTTTGCAAGTGAATAACTATTTAGTAGTTCATTTTTTGGTGATTAAAATTCTGGATTGAAGGTATGGTGCCTCAATCTAAAGTAGAGAAATTTTTATACTCAACACTTATCAAAATACTTATATTTATCTCACTCCAAGAAATACTAATTCACTCTAAATTTTAGCGAGTTATTTATTTAGTTAAAAACATATAAGTATGTAGGAGTTTGACTTTTATACATTTCATTATTATAAATTTTATTTTATAATTTTCTTATAACTAATTTCTGCATGTGTTTGAAAATAATTGAACAATTCTTTTAAAGAAAAGATTTAATTAAGTTTTTTTTCTGATTTTTCAATATTTATTTAATTAAATTATAAGTTTTCATGAGGGAGTCATCTATTAATTAATTTAATTTTATAAAATATCTTAGAACACAACTTTCTATTTTAATTATTGATTAATTTTTAGTATTGTTAATTTATATATATTTTGAATTTTAATTTTAGTTTTATGTTTGGCCCTAAATTTTTTGCACATGATAATGGGCCACGCTAATCATGCTAACCACCCATCTATAATTCGACCGGAAAAGTACAAATTCTTTAGATGTTTTGACTGAAAAAACAAATAATAATAATAATAATAATAAGTTTCTTTGATGAGAGATTGCAACTATTAACCCATTGGCTTGCCACATCAAAAAGATGGGAACACTACTTAAAAGAATTAATCAATACTACTTATTAACCCATAAGAAAAAAAATAATAAAGTTAATGATATTTTTACACGACTAGTAATTTTGTAAATAATATTCCTTTGGGATCTCCTAAAGAACAATTATTCATTTATAGTGATATAACTACGTTACTGTTTGATTCTCCAACGTTCACAACTAAACAAAGGAGTACACGTTGCTGATTTGGGTAAGATGCTTTGACAATTATATTGATACACCTAAACAAGGGCAAACAAAAAGTGAAGCAACATCAAAATGGAAATAATCTATCTAGAGCTTTTAAGATCCTAATATAATTATATAAAGTTAGATTAAAAGAAAACCCTTTAAAATGTGAAAATTGATGTTAGAATATATAATTTACACTTTGAACACCTGATGTGAAATAATAATATTTTGCTACTACATAGAGAAAGTGTCCAAATATCAATTATATATTAACATGACTTTCATTTCACTGATGATGGTTCGGTGGTTACTTGTACTTGAAAAAGCTAAGAAAAGCCATGACATGGATCTTTCTTGTTAAGGGTCATTTTCATTTACAGATTTACTGCGACTTTGAACACAACAAATAATAATAATCATAAATGAATAATTGAAAGTTTGAAACTTTATTAATTTTACTCAAGACCAAGGTTATACATGATGTATGTCCTTGCAAGGTTTAAGAAGGAGTTCTTTAAGCTCAAGAAAAGAGGTTTAATTTTCGATAAAAGTATGTGTGTTTGACCAATAAAAAAAATAACTAGGATTAAAAAGCAAATTTTAATATTATTTAATAATTCTTTAAGAAAATAATTCCAAACATTTTCTAATATCTTATATATATATAGTCCCCTGCAGCGTGCAAGTGGATGTCGTAGAGCAACAGGTTCGTCTTTTTTATTAGATTTTTTTTATAGGTTAAAATGTGTTTATAAGAACTTCTTATTAAATTATGTATGTACATATTTTACATTTTAACCCTATTCTGCATATTTACCCCTTTACTCATTAAGTAGTAATTATCTGTTAACCCCTTTCTTAGCTACTTAGTTAAACACCGTGTTGTATATATTCTGTTTGGCTGATTAATGAAAGTGAGAATCTTTTTCAATTCATTCCATACTTCTTGCTGCCACCACAATATTTGACAAACCATCTTTTATATATTTGACACTTTATTCTCTTGTGCTCATAGAAACATTATTAATTTTATTCAAATAATTTTGGCTTAAATTTTTTTTTTAATAACTACGAGTTTCCGCGTGAAACTATTTTCATTCGCGCTATGTGGCTAGCGCTGACCCCTGAGAATTTGGCATAGGTGAGATTTGAACACGGGACATTCCGGTGTAAATCATCCCTCCTGTAAACTTAGCAAAGCCTTACACCACTAAGCCAACTCTTGAGGGTTATATTAGCTTAAATTATATACTAGTATATATTTATTTATAATTAGATTAGATATTACCAGTGAAGAGATAATTAATATATAAAAATTTAATCAGATAAAAATTATAATAAATACATCAGGATGTATGTGTTACACTATAACATAATTGACTTTTAAAAATATTTAAAAAATATTTTGAAATCGTTAAAATCATTACCTTTTGCATTTGTATTAATTTTTTTTTATCAATGTTGTATAAATTAAGTTCATGTTAATAAAATGTTTTAGCAATATTCAAAATTTTTTAGCAGCATATATATAAAAAAATGTTGCTAATAAATTATTAAAAAAAGTTGCATTTTTCATATACAACATTGTTTCAAATATTGTATAAAGATTATATTACTTAATGTTAATTATGTTATTATAGTGAGAAAATACTCCTGCAAACTAAAGAAACCCTTTTCCAAATAAATAAAATAAAATAAAATCTTATTAAAGAACACAAATAAATGAAATACTATATATCTTGATTAATGTAGAAAATGCCAAATAAAAAGATCTTTAATGCTTTAATTTTTCTATGATTTTCTTGTGAGACACATTAAGTGTATCATTAGTCGATTACTAAAGACTAATATATTCATTTTAAGATAAAGAGATCACCAAAATAAATAAAGTTCTTTCAATGAAGTCATTTACATATATACACTAACAGAATTTGTATTTTTTTTAGTCCGTATGTTTAAGTGATACAACAATCTAATGCTTTGCATAGTAAATTATTAAAGCAAAATAAAATAAAACATGTATTTTTAGCATTAAAAATGTTTTTCTCGTTAAGAAAAAATTAAATATGCTTTTCTAATAATATATATTAACTCAACTTAAAATTTTAATAAAATTAATTATACATAAATATTAAAGAAATTATTATATAATTAAATTAATTTTTTAAGTGACTTGCAGATTAAATCTGCTCAACTCACGAAAAAAAGAAAGAAAAAGAAAAAAGGTACTATATATATAAATGGAAGGATCACCTGCAGTCTAGCAACTTCTCATAACTAGCCTCAACTGGCGTCCTATAACTGCAAAAATGCAAAGGTTAAATTTCCAACATATATCTGAAAATGTAAGATATACTGCTTCCGATCCTGGTTATAAAAAAAATATAATTTGCGTATTTTAAGAAAGTTGATTATTTGTATTTAATTAACTTGATTTTATTGATAAGTTTTAATTACAAAAATGTATACTTTCTTTCATTTGAATAGGTCAAATGACATTGAATATGAAAAAAAGTGTTTAAAATTAGCATTAAATAATGAGACATGGGTTAAAGTTTGCTTATATTTAAACCGAAGGTAGTATATTATATAACAGCTGTAATTTTGAAAGGTTTAATTTAAACAGATATAGTGTCAAAAAAAAAAATTGCTAGCTTGGAAAATGAAGAGAGAAGCTAAGAAATATTTCCCTCCTGCAAGTTCTATATGTGAGTGCATAATAATATATGTGCCAAAAGAGTAATACTTTTTTGTTACAATATATAACAAGATTATATTATGTGTGTGTAATTAAATTAATATATAATCAACATATATATAAAATTTATGAGTTCCATTTTAGAGTTGGAATAATTGAAGAGTGGAAAAAATGGAGGGGTGAAGGTGGATGACAGAAGCTTAGAGAGCACAAAGGAGTGGAATGCAAATGGTGGTTGTCATCTTTGATCTTCTTCCCATTATTCCATTTGTATGTTAAGTGCATATCATCCTCTGTGCTCTCTATCTTCTGTCAACAACCTTACTAATTACAAATTAATCCCTCCTTTCTCTTCTGATCTCCTCAACATCAAAAACAAAAAAACAAAATAAAATAAAAAAGGAGAGGATTAATGAATTTTTTAAATAAAGAGTAGAGAAAATTATGAGAGATCAGATCTGTTGGAGGGTTTGGAGTTTGGAGGTTAGGAGTACTGTGTTGGGTTTCTAAGAGGACAAGATAGAGCACCTATTTATAGTGGGAAAAAAAAAAAGAAATAATAAAAAAAAGAAATAAAAAGGGGAAAGAGGTAATTAATTAACCATATTATTATATTATCCCACTTGAGAGTCATGCATTCATGATGATCTATCAAATATTATTCCAGTGTGACTAGAGAGTACCCTTTCCAGTTTTGTAACTGCTTTTCACGGGAAAATATATCCCTTAACAAGGACGGTACCCTTCCTCCTCTAGGTAACTTTCTAACAAATTCACGTACCCCCTTGTAAAAACCATGCACCCCCATTATCTACAAATATTTTCATTTCTACACTTATTTCCTATTTACAATTATATTCTCACACATCTTTGCTTAGATATGAGTTGAGTCGAATTTGTCTCAGTTCAATGAGAATTTCATCAAGTCGAAATTTATGGCTAAAGTGCATTCAGATGGATTCAAACTGAGGATATGTTATTTAAAGTAGTATTCTTCAACCATTTAACCAACCTGTTGAATGCTATAAAATTTATGATGTTAAAAATAGATAAAAGATTATTTTAAATTATATATGTATTTATCCATTTATTTATCGAGCTAATTCATAAACCAAATGAATCAAACTATACATAACTCATGAGGTTCATCTCATTTGTTTAATGAGCTTAAATTTTAGCTAAAGTTCGGCTCATTTGATTCAAAACCAAAAGTAATCAAATTAATTAACGAGTTAAATGTCGAACATAACACGAATCCGTGATTAGTTCAGTTGCAGCCCTATTTTCATCAGGTATCCCTACTCTATTACTACAATTATTATTCTAGAAAATAATGTTATTGGTAATAATTTTAAATTTCAGAATTCCTAGGCAGATATATGACAAAAGTAAAAATTTATTATTTCTCCCAAAAATTCTTTTACTTAGTAAGAGATAAATTATATCTAGAATTAAGGCACTTTTTAAACAATTAAATATAGTAAAATATTTGTTAAAAAAAGTAAATTTTTTTTAAGGAATTGCTATTCAAAACTTCACAATCTTGTCATTAGATCAATCTGTTTGATGCATAGTAATACTTAATAATATACATTGTATTGGATAGTGATAATATAAATACTTGTTAACTCCTTATATTTATAGGAACTTGTTGACGTATACCCACATATTTTTTTAAAAGAATTGTGTTAGCAACTTAAACCTTTTAGATATATTTTAAAAAATCAAATTATAATAAACAATACAAGTAGGTATACATTAACTAACACATATTTAATTTATATAGTAGTGTTCTACCTCTATTTATTTCATTTTTTCCAATGTGGGACTTGGATGAATAATATCAACTACAACAAGTGTGGCTATCTTGCTTTTCTTTCTCGTCACATCAATGTAATGATCAAACCTCCGATCTCTTGTTATGTTCTTCCTTTCAATTTTTACCCTCTTATATCTCTAATCTAATAATTAATGTAAGAAAATATATATACCACTATAATATTATTATTATTATTGATGTTAATCTTAATCATGAATTGAAAAGGATAGCTGTTCTGCTGTTCATCAAAATTTTCAGTTCAACGATGTGGTACCACAGCCCAAAGGGTACTTTGTTGGATAAAATTACCTTATAGCTTATAACTTATGACTTATAGCTTATAACTTGTAGTTTATAGTTTTTGACTTGTGACTTATAATTGAGTAGAGGTATTTGGTAAAATTAGCTTATCAGGTAGCTTATATTTGTTAAATGATTTAAAAGGACAAGTAATAATTATATAAGCTAGTTGTTACCAAACACTTCCTAAATAAACTATAAGTAGTGTTACCAAACACATGCAATAATAATATATAGCCCATTTAATGTAACGGTTATATTTATTTTACGATATATTTATTTATATATATATAGCCATGTGCAATAATAATATATATGAGATTTCTGTAAAAATCTTGTGATGAGATCATCACCATATTTTCCAAACTTAGCGATCCAACTTCTAAACAGATCAAGTTGTTGTGATTTTCTATCTTTCAATCTTCTTCACTTTCCATCAGTGGTACGTGTGGGGCCCACAATTCAAGTAAAGCTCCATTGTTATAGGGTCTTCCCAAGTGAAATTAAACCTCTCTATATAGCTATTGCATGGTTCAGAAAATTTTTGAATATTTAATTATATTTTTTTTGTTAGATAAATTAAAATTTAGAATGAAGAAAAGTTTCTGGACTCAAAGAGTACTTACGGAGATACTTATATTTAATTACCTTACCCAAAAGAGATAAGTAGGAATTCGAACCTGCAACATGATGAATAGACTAACACATGTTCTCATGCGCTTACTAATTAACCAACTGAGTCACATAACTGGGACATATAAAATTTTAGTCTTTAACTTTATCAAAATTAATTTTTATAATATAAAGTTAAGGACTATTTTGATCGATTTTTTATAAAATAAAATTAATGATTATAATAATTAATTTTAAAAAATCAAATATTAAAATTTAGTTTTAATAAAGTTAAAAATTAAAATTACTAATCACAACCAAAATGTTAATTTACTGGTATGTTAATTATTATATATAGTATGGAGACATATTATCAATCATTATCTAAAATATTTTTTATAGACTTGGAAGGTGTGATGATGAGGCTTTGTGTCAATTAAAATACCGTATTTAGAGATATGACAATAAAAAGAAACCTAGCCACACAATTCCAAAAATGTTGTTTATTTAATTAATTAATTCATCATGGTTGGAAAGTCGCATTCAACAAATAGGTAAACTGATTCGTGAATTCATGCTACCATCAACTGTGTGTCCTGTCATACTGTTTACTGTAGTTTCTTATGTTTAATTTCTTGTAATGTGTTTTTTTTTATTATGCTTTATTACGAGATAAAAGATTAATATTTTAAGTTGAGTCATTTTATTTTTTTAATTAGTGTATTCTTTCGAGAACTTGAATTAAGATGCTTTTATTAGAGTCGTAATATGCGTTACTAACTATACTTGTTTATTTTTTATTTTCTAATTACCAACTAGAAGTACCAAAACGAAACAAGGTCACAAAAGAAATAACACTATCTGAGTTGTTGGCGTGTGCTCCTTAGGTGAAACACATAATTTATAAGGTTAGGTAGGAGTTAGTTCTTTCTATGTGTTTTGGTAATTTGTGAGATACACAAATATTATAACTGGAATGTGGTCCTAGAATAGCTTTTGTACGTTGTTTTATTCCACTTCTTGTACTCATTTTTAATAATATACGATTTTTTTTTCTGATAAAAATAGTTGTTGATGGGTTGAGATAATCAGATTTAAAAAATGTAAAGCTGACATTTAACTTGATGAAGATCAGGTTAACATATATCAAGTTACACATATGTTAACCTGATCTAATCCGATTATCCAAATTAACTTTATGTATTAATTGTGTTACGAGTTGGGTTGGATTGTCAGGTTTGTGGATTGACCGATGCCCACTTACTTACCCCCCTAAACAAGAGTTTTCATCCGCCAAAATTATGAGCGCAATTAATCTCAATTCAACAAAAATATTAATATCAATAAAAAAAAGAAAGAAGAATTTTTTTATTAGCAGAAGTAGAAGATGAAATACAACAAATATACTCATGTATCATCTCATTTTTTAGTTACACCACTTATTATATATCTCAATTTTGATAATAAATATATTGGTCTCAAACAAATATGTCAAGTGATGAGATAAAAATGAATAAATTTCTAAAAGAAAATAAAAAAAATCATAAAAATATAATTAATATTACTATTTTTATGTGTTCTTGATGAGTCCGTTTGTTTGAACTGTATTGCGGTGGATTGTGAATTTTGAATATTTACTCTCCTTGAAATCATATATATAAAGATTGCTGGGTATAATTTTTCAATGAAACACCCTAGTAACATGGTTTTACGTACACAATATTTATAAAAAAAATTTGCAATTACAAAAAAGTAATATTCTTTAACAATTTGATAAATATTTTTAAATGTTCCTAAAATGTTTAGCAACATATTTTTTATATAATATTTATCAAAAATATTATGCACTTTATCAATTTAACAATATTTTAACAATTTAATAATATTTTTTAAATATTACTAAAGGTTAATTATATTATAGTGACACTTTTCGTACACATGTTAGAATTTGATTGCTTGTCAACATTACACTTTGTTAGTTATCATGATAAAAGAAAGTATTTTTTTATTTTATGTTTAACTAAAAAGTCCCCACGAAACATTTAAAATTCAATTCTTTTGAGCGGATGAAGATATAATGTTAAAAAAAAACTTATATTCAAATTTAATTTAAAGAATATTATGTTATAAAAACTAAAATTTAAAGCATATTAAAATTAGGTTAAAATAAAACTTTGATCATTTATCTTTTAGCAAATTTTTACTTTGATTCTCTAATTTTTTTTAGTCAATTTGGCCATTATTTTTATTTTTCACACTATAATAGTTATTTTGTATTAATATCATCGTGTGCTTTTGTGTAAATATCACAATAAAATGTTCCATAAGGCCAATATAGCTAACAAGGACATGTGTGTGAATGTGAAGTACATTGTTCAATCCTTGTGTTGTTAATTTCCTTGTAAACAAAAAAAAATATCACAATAAAATTGAGAAAGACATACATAAAGGCACTTAATGATGTTAACATAAAAGAACTAATATAATAAAAAAGATTTAATTAACAAAAATAAAAGACAAAAAGTAAAAATAAAAAGGCTAAGATATATTTTTTATCTCTGTAAAATTAAGGTAATTTACTTTTTGTTTCTACAAAAAATTTTGTTGATAAAAAGTCCAAACTTTTCTAAAATACTTTATTTTTAGTCCAAGCTGTTAGTTTGGTCAGTTAACGGCTAACGTAACTAACATTTTTGCCATGCCAACCTACCACACATGCAAATTTGTCAATCTATTAACATTAAAAACTATATTTAATACTGATATAACAGTTTGATGAGACCAAAATATTAGTTAACTATTAACATTTCTGTCATGCGAGTCTGTCACATTTGCAAGGATAAAAACAATAGCTATGACTCTGTTTGTAAAGGTTTATGCGCAACTTATGGAAATAACTTATAGGTTCCTATAAGCTATTTTCAGCTTATTTTCATAAGCTTCTTGAGGTAGCTTATTAAAATAAGCTGTTTTTAGCTTATTCAAGTAAGTTTTGTAATTTTTTCTAAAAATAAATCTATAATTTGAAATAGCTTATTGCATAAGTACTTAATTAAGCTGTATATCCAAACACACCTTATTTCAGCAGTTAACTGATTAAACTAACAGCATGGACTAAAAATAAAAATTTTGAGAAAAGTTTAGACATTTTATCAACAAAAATTGTTGGAAGAACGAAAAGTGAATTATCCTAATTTTGCAATGACGAAAAATATATTTAAGCCAAATAAAAATAAAAATATGTAAAAAACAAAAGATTAAATTTGTATTTTAATCTTAAAATTATAAAGTAATTCAATTCAAAACACAAACGGTCATATAATTGTCTTATTATTATATACAATATTTACTCATTTTGAAGAAATTAAATTATAGGGGCCACAGTGAATATTGCCTTCATCAGCAGAAAACAAATCAAATCAAATCAAATTGATAATGTCGTTTAACGGAACGGAAATCAGATTCAACCTGTCAGAATTACGTACAACTTATTCTGTTTTTTTTTAAAAAAAATGTAAAATTCATAAAGCAACAGTTAAATTAAAAATAAGTAACAATTTAAACAGTATTGTATTATTGATTATAAACTAATTTATCTATTATAGTTCGTTATTCTGCGCATAAAAACACGTGTGTAAAAATATTCGAGTTCAATTCTCAGTTAATATATTTTTTTATAAAAAAACTCATTTATCTTATTTTGCGTTGTTATTATCCTAAAATCACTACTAACTTTGATGTTTTGTTGTTCTTTGTTTTTAGCTCCAAAGTTCTGGTTAACATCGGTCACCACCATAAATTAACATAATTATAAAGATAGCTACAGAAAAAATTAGATTTGTCATCTTAGTTATATAATTCAGTCAATAAGCAAATAGATATTTTAACGTTCATTTTTTAGTTTCAAAGTTCTCGTTAATCTCAGTCACCACCGTAAATTAACATAAGTATAACTTAGGTTTAAATAAGTTTTTTAATTCTTGCAAAAAAAATCATTTTAGTCCAACTTAATGAAAATTTTTATTTTTAGTCCCTACAACTTTATTTTACAACAAGTACAAATTTTTAGTTTCTAGAGTTATTAAATTTTGTTTTTAGTTCTTATAACTTCAATTTTTTCTTATTTCATTTTTTGAAATTTCAATTTTTCTATTTTGGTCTCTTGAAAAAAAATGTGATAAAAAATAAAAAACTTAACATTAAGCATTAAAAACAAAAATTTGAAATTAAGTTAGATCAAAATAAAAAAAAAATTTGTAGGGACTAAAATAAAAAATTGGCAAATTTTGTAGGGACTAACTAAAAAAAATTAAATTAAGTTGAACTAAAATGAATTTTTTTTTTTTGTAAAAATTAAAACAAAAAAGTATCAATCTTTATAAGGATTGAACTACAAACTTATTTAAACAATATGTACAAGTATAGTTAAATAAATGAGTGGGTTTCTCTTGTAACTTGTCATATTACATACTGTGTTTGTTTAACGTTTATAAAATTGATTTTAATATAAAGTGATTTACGTTTTAAGACTTTTATTTTAAAAACAAGCTTGTAGTAAAATTTAGAAATAGATATTGTGACTCTCACTTTACACACCTTTTATTTTAAAAAATATCTAACTCTCCTTGAACCTAATTATATATTTAGAGTGACAATAAAAATTAAGGGTTGTTTAAGTATTTATAATAAAAGTGCATAAAGTGAAAATGATAATATACATAAGAAATGACAATATTAATTCATTAAATATATTTTTATTATATGTATTTTTAAATATACTTTTAGGTCAAATAAATATGATTAAATTCAAAATATATATATATATATTATTTGTCAATAAAAAATAATTAATTAATATTATTAATAATAATTTTTTTGTGTGGTTTGTGATTCCTAAATCTCCTCTTGCCTTAAGGAAGAAAAAAAGAAGAGTTTGGGTGGTGAATAAAGTAAGAAAGAGACGTCACGGACAGCTGTCAGCGCCCCATACCTTCTTTCCATATTTGGCATCCGTAAGGCCCACATCCTTCCATACTTGCCATATAATGTGGACATTGCTGGTCTGCCATTTTTAAATTCCATCATAATTTTTTCCCCTCTATTCCTCTCTTTATGCACTCTTTGTGCTAATTTAATATTCTATCGGTCCCAAAATATAAGACTCTCTAGATTAATATTGCGGAAATTAAAAAAAGTGGTTAATTTAGTTAAATGTATTAAATCTGTCTAACAAAAAACATTAATTTCCAAATTTACTCTTTCAATTTCTTTATATCACCTCACTCTCTCTTAATTAATGTTTTGGATTCATTAAAATTGGTTGAGTAGCAAGGGTATAATGGTAAAAAAAATTAAATGTGCACAAAAATTTTCAAAAGGTCCTATAAAATGGGACAAGCAAAAACTCTCTAGAGGGTCTTATATTTTGGGACGGAGGGAGTAGTTTATACGAAGTTTTAGGTTTAAATCTCATTATTTTCGTTGTATAAAAATTTTAGAAGTGTTTATTTTAAGGTGAGTAATATTATTCTTTAGAATCATATTTTCAGAAATGTTATACCCAATAATGTTATTTATTGGTAAATCAAAGAAAATGTTTGGTTAAAAATTGACATCGATGATAATATTTGTTAAAATTCCAAAAATCAAGAAAGTTACCAAATAAACTAGAAAATAAAAAATATATTCACATGAGAAATTAATTTATCTACCTTTAATTTCACTGGAATTGAAATCACATAAAAAATACACTAGAACAACATTCCTAAAAAAAATGATACCCGACTATATTTTTAAGAATTATTAACAAACATGAGAACATCATATTCCCTAAAATGATATTATAGTTATTGGTTTGGATTAATATATTTTAGTTCAATTTTTTAATGTATCCATGGACGTACAATGAAAATCTATAAAAGGAATATAAAATACATTGTGTACAATTTAATAAATACATTGAATTATCACAATAATAAATATTAATTATTGTTTTTGAACTTTAATTTATAAGATAAGTTATACTTTTTAAAATAAACATTTTTATATTAAATTTCTTATCATTCGCCAATAAGTAGATATTAAAAAAATCAATTTTAACTTTAACTCTTGTACTTAACCCCTGTATCTAACGATACCAATCCCTCTTTGGTAAATGGTCATAGTTTAGTATAAAAGTAATACTTCTCAAATTTCTTATTATAAGACATTTTTAATTAATATTACATGTATCAATAAAAGTAGTTAAGTTTAGTTAATTTTATTGGTTTTCTAAAAAATTATATAACATATCAATTTTATCTCTCATTAAATATTATACTAACCAATCACAATTAAAGAGTACAAATAGTCAATGCATTTAATATGGGCAAATAAGAAAACAAGTAATAAATATTCCATAGAAACTATAAAACGTTTTATAAAAGGAAATATTAAAATTTTCTAAAAGACGTCTTATAAATAAGAACGGATGGAATATATGTCTAGGTAACAGTAAAATAAAAATGCACATTAATATATTACTTATACTCCTAATAATTAAATTATAATATAGTAGTCGTAGTATATATTTGGAAACTTTTGGACTTTCCATTTTTGGGTTTATGAAGATTCTTCATGTGTGGGCATTAGTATCAAGTGGCTGTTTTTGAATATTTATCATCAGGGTACCACAGGCCCAACTTGATTGGCCAATAAAATGTTCTCTCTAGAAAAGTCGGGAAAAGTAATCAAAATTAACCAAACAGCATCAAAATTATTGATGTAAATATCTTCATAGCTTTTGAAGGGTTCTGGAATTATGGTTGGTATCTTTGAAAAAAATAACTCATTATAGATAACGTTTGAAATTAGGTCACAAACACCTTCAATGCACAAGATTCTCACATGATAATGTATGGAGAAGGTACATGCACTCTTATCCCAATAAAAGAAAAGTGCTGTTTTCAACCATTAATTGATGCATAGATACTTTCAAATTAATTTTAGACGACAAAAAAAAAATTTAATACTATTAATCATATAATCTTTGTATCTTTCTTATAAGACAAAAGTTTTAGTGACGAGATAAGCAAATTTTGACAACAGTCTTAAGTTGTTATTTATGATATTGTTACTACTTTAGTCGTTGACACGTTTAGCGACCAAAGCAGTAACCTTGATTATTGTGTCAATATACCTACATACTTTTTATAAGGCTGATAACGATGATGTAAAATTGTGAAAGGATATTCAAAGTCAAAATATATTAAACCATAGTTTTTAATTGTAGTATGTATCATACTTTAATATTGTGATCTCGAAATCTTTCTTATAAAAAAAAAATTTTAGCGACCAAATAAGCAAATTTTGCCAACTGAATTTATCGTTATTAATAATGTTGTTGCCACTTTAATAGCTAATATGTTTAGCGACCAAAACAATAACCTTGATCATTGTATCAATATAGTTACTCTCTTTTTACAAGACTTATGAAGAATTACATTTGAGGTAATTACTTAAAAGTAATTACAACTATGTGGAAAAACACAAAAGTTGAGAAAACTTATTTGTTTTTAATAGTAACTTGTAAATGAAATAGTGAATGAGAGAACAGAACATATGCATGTGCAATAGAGGGAATGACAGAGAATGAGAATGACGGAAAGAGAAGATTCTGAGATTAAATTAAACCATAGAGTTTAATAAAAGCAGTTGAGGAGTTTTAGACACATGCCCATAAGGGAATTAAACTTTTCAACTAAATAAACGTTCTTTAAATTAAACTGATGAAGACAGAGTGATGAAAATAGACCAAGTGGGTCACCCTGGTCACTATTTTAAAATTCCATCATATTGTGCTAGTCATTAGTTATTAGTTATTTATTATTAAAAATATGTTTGGATACCTAACTTAATCGAATACTTATATAATAAATTATTATAAAATTAAAATTAAAATTTATTTATATGTAAAATTACAAAACTTATTTTGAATAATTTAAAAAAAAATTATGGTGAATTCTAAACTGTTTTGATAAGCTAGCTAATGTTAGAGTGAGGTTCAATGGTTCATGAGAATATAATTCTGTTTGCAAAATAATATCTCTTAAATTTGGGTTTGAAATTAGTTATCTTTAAAAAACTATTTTATAAAATGACGATTGTCACACTTTTATTTATATATATATAAAAAAAATTAAATAAAAGTCATATTTTTAGTCGATATAGAATTTAGAGATAAATATTAATTTATTCTTCTAAAAATTCATTTGTTATTAATTTTGTTTTTTAAATATTTGTTATCAAATTAGTCTCTAAAAGATTTAAAATACTACTAAATTAATTCTAAAAAATTTAAAACAAAAACTATTAAATTAGTCCCTCACAATACATATAATAAATATCTAAAAGACTAATTTGATGACAAAAATATTTAAGATACTCAATTAGTAATTAATAAATATTTGAAATATCAAATTAATGTTTTATTGTAAAATTTATCTCAACATCTTAAAAATTTATCTCAACATCTCAATAATATCAAGGTTTAATTGTAGTTTTGATCCCTCTTATTTGTATTTTGGACAATTTTGATCCCCCAAGTTTTAAATGTGAGATTTTGGTCTCTCTTATTTCCAAAATGAGCAATTTTGGTCCATATGTTAGTTCTTGTTTTAAATTAGTCATAGTTTTTAGTCAATTTAATGACAGTTCCTCCAAATTAATGACCGAGAGACCAAAATCACTTACAGATAGAAATTTTTTCAAAAGTATTAATTTAGTGACAATTTTCCTCTAAATTAGTGACAAATTTCAAATCGTTTACTAAAAATAAGTAGGAGAAAAATTATAATTAATTAATAGTTTTTTGGAATACATTTAAATAATTTTAGTCCATTCTGACACTAAATTAACTAAAATTTTAAAAAAAACTAAAAAAGAGACCAAAATAGCCTATTTTTTAAATAAATGGAACTAAAAGTGTCCATTTAAAATTTAAGGGACTAAAATTACCTAAAATAAAAATAAAAATGACTAAAACTATAATTAAGCTCAATATCAATTATGGATTCATGAGTGCTATTGTGAGTAGTATCTAGTAATGAATTTTATTTTTGCTACTCATGTTAAGTGCTAACCATGATGAGAGAGAGAGAGAGAGTCAGTAGCTAATAGTAGAACAAAGATTTAGATAAAAATAATACATTTTAGAAATTTCATGTTGCATGAGATATTTTGAAAGAGGTCTCATATTGACTAGAATTATAAAGAGATGAGAAGATAATACTATATAATAGACTTTAGTCTAAAGATTTAGGATTTGTTTGGGATAAGGGCCTAAGTTTCATACAAACTCACATACTTTAGTATTTTTGGTTTTTTTTTTAAACCATACAATATAATTAAAACAGAAAATAAAAATACAAACTAAATAAACTCATAATTTTTTTTTTAAAAAAATAAATTATTCCCTCCGTTTCTTATTATAAGATTCTGAAAAGGACATCACATAGATTAAGAAAAGCACTCACACCAAAAAATCTTATTGAAATTTTAAAATGTTATAATAATTTTTCAGTATTATCCTCACATACATTAAATGAATTATGGGAACTCACATGAATTGATACCAATAAATAAGGACAAAATTGAAAAAACATAATAAATACTTTTAATTTTTTTTACCAGGATCTTATAAAAAGAAACATTGATTTTTTTGTTTAGGATCTTATAATAAAAAATAAGGAACGGAGGGAGTATTAACTTGTGTTCCATTTGTTTCTTATATTCTTATATTAAAGTGCTTTAGTTTAGTTATTTATTTTAAAAAGTGAGTGTCTTGGGATGAGGGCTGTTAGGAAAAAAAATCTATGTGTTGACATTTTAAATTTACATGTATATCTTACGTGTATTTACTTATATGTGTTTTGATTTTCACATATTTTTTTTATTATATTTTGAGAGAGATAGACACAATAAAATAATGATAATAGAATTCATCATTATCCCATTATTATTCATTAAAAATTAATGTTAAATCTATTTCTTTCGTACTATAAGAAATATAAAAATAAATAACATGAGAGTATCTGAATAAAAAAGATGGCAATCTCAAAAGGAAAAATGATAATTTACCTAACACCATCTTGGGGATTTTTTTTTTTCCTTTTGATATATTACCATGTTGGGGATTTAGAATCTAAACTGCAATATATTTTGCAGTGTATGGGTAGGTCATATATATGTGGTCCTGAATTAATTTATTGCATAGCATCGATTGGGACAGAGGATTTTGACTGGTTCTTTTGCATACTTTGATCAGCAATATAATTTAATTTATGCTTGATAGTGACAATTAAATTGTTAACAATTACTTTGTAAATTACACTCTCTCAATTACCATCCTACCCCTTTTTCTTAAAATTTCCACTGAGAATAATATTTGGTCAAAGACTTGAAAAAGTTTTAAGTATCCTGGGACAGTCTATTTTAGGTAAGTTTAACTTTAATCCATAATCCTAGCTAGTCATTAATCAAGAAGTATATGTTAACCAATAACCACTTAAAATTTTGCTAATGAAACATTACATGAATCTTTGAGTTTATAAGAATAGTTCAGATAAATTTAAGAATTACATGAAAGTTTAATATCAAAAAAAAAAAAAGAATTGCATGAAAGTTTACCTAAATTCTTTAGTTTACAAGATTAATTCACTTTATGTCTGTGAAATTATTAAATATTTTTTATTTAAGTCTCTAAGTTTTTAACGGTAGTTTATTTAGGTCCTTGAGATTTTTAAACTTTAGAAAATGAAGTGAATAAATATTTGACGATAAACTTTTATGTATTAAGAATTTATGTGGATTATTATTTTCGTAAATTCAGGACCTAAGTGAAAATTTTATGCAATTCAAGGACCTATATAAATTATTCTCACAAATATAAGAATTAAATTGATAATCATTTTAAAATTTGACATACCATTTTTTATTATATAATACTATTTTTTTAAGCCCGGAAAGACAACATACAGGCTTAGCAACAAGAAAATGACAAGCATGAAGGTTTCGCAAATTTTTTGTTTTTAGTTCACAGGAAAATATATCAATTAGGAATCGAACCGTATCCATACTCGCATGTTTTTATGTACTTATCAATTGAGCTATACGACTAAGACCAGGTTTTGTAAATTGGATTAGGTTGACAATAAATATTTAATTTTTCTTTTTGATATTAATAAACATTTAATTTGACCATGAGTAAAGGTAATCTTTAATTTGATCTCATCATAAGGTACACATCAAGTTAAATGTCAAATGTTATCAGGGATTATATTCTCTGTACAGATTTGATATTGCATAATGTTGCCAAGGATCACATTCTGATCTATATCTTTTTTTATTTTTTAATTTTTATAATGCTTATCCTTTTTAATTTTGCTATCATATCACTAGCTTCAACCAACAAAAAGAATCATTCAAGGCATTTTCTTGATATATATACACCCATCCACACATAAAAATTCCCATGGAAGATGCTGGAGCATTCATATTTCATCCTGCACTTATTAGCATATACTAGTGTTATGCCTATTGAGTCCAGCACATTAATTACGTGGAGATGTGTGTGGATATTTAGATTTAATTTTTTATTGTTATATTTTTTGATGAAAAAAAAATTGTAATTATAGTATATAAAAAGATATTGTCTCATTAATAGTAATAAAAAATAATTAATTATTTATTAATTTGGTTTCTCATTTTGTAGTTACAAGATATTTTAGTCCATGACTTTCTCGAATTAGTCATTGACTTTGTATTATGTAAGTAGAGCTGTCAAAATGGGCTACCCGGCCCTATTTGGGTGGCGGGTTTCTGCGGTCCGGGCTTAAAACGCTCGTCTCTATTCAGTATCTCATTTTAAAAGTCCGGTCCGGCCTTATGCGGGCATCGAGTTTTTTCCGGTAGCCCATATTTGTTGCCATTAAAAAAAATTGTCTCATCATTCCTTACGAAATATAGTCATATTTTTTTTTATAAAAAAAAATATATTTTTTCTTCACTTTACTACTTATGTCAACTTCCTAGCATATTCAATATTCATCAATATTAATGGGCCAATACTATCTTTAAGCTTTAATATCACTGGACACCAGGAAGCAAAGTAATAATGCAAATAACATCTAACATACTAACATATCAAGTCTCTAACAAGAAAAAGAAAAAAACATATCAAGTTATTATTTTTTTTTTTTAGTTTTATAAGTTACCCGTACTAATATAATTCTTAATTACTAAAAATTAAGGAATTAAATAAAATTTTATCAATAATTATTTTATCTTTTGAATAGATAACAATGAGTTATATTCTCATATTGTGTATCATTTATTTGTTTTTCTAATTAATCTAAATCAATAAGTACTTTATCAAAACTCAAACATATTATTATGCTATTATAGTCAATGTTAAGTATTAATTTTATGACAAATTATTCATAACCGTAAATTATATTTAAAATTATAGTATTTTTATATTTGATCATTATAATATATTTATATTAAGTCATTTGTCAGGGTTAACCCGATCTTGTCATATTTAACGATGTCTTAATTTGATCCGTATATCTTCAGGTTTCTTCGAGTCTAGGGTCGGATTTGAATTTAAGTAAGGTGTTTACTCTATGTTTAGGACCGGGTAAAGGACGAGTGTAACCCGTCCTATGAACACCACTAATGCTTGCAAAGAAGAACAAGCAATGGAGCAAAGTAGACCACGGAACAATGGCATGAGAATAAGAGCATGTTTGGATGCAATATATGTTGGATTGTTTAACTTTGCACTTATAAAAAAAATTTATTCTTTTTTTAACAAAGAAAAAAACTTTTGGTCCTTCAGCTAAAAATTGGACATTGTTTCAAAAAGCTTAAAAATCAATTTTTACGACTAAAAATTATCTTAAAAATTGCTTCTCTCAACTAATATACCCAAATAGAAACAAATTATGTCTCAAACAATCAATTTTTTATAGCTAATTTTCGCAACTAATTAAAACATACCCTAAAGAAGAGGAGAGAACAATGGCTCCATCTAATATTTGGGGCTGAAAAGCAATGGATTGAGAGGATAAAAAAGACATTTCATAATATATTAATAGAGTGGAAATGAGATTCAATTTTATAACCTCTAAATTGGGATAGAACAAAATTGAGGGAAATGATAGAATGTATTTCATCCATTACCATTTTATTCCATTTTCTAACTTTTAATTCAAGCAATAAAAAAAATTCCACTCTTGCTCTGTTGAGTCTGATTCTATCAATCTAAACAAATATTCTGCTATAGTGTGCTTCTAGACAAACTAGTATTTGACCCGTGCCTACGCACGGGTCTTCGCTTACGTGTTTGCGATTTTGTGTACATGTTTTGCAATAAATATCTAATAGTAATCACTAAGAAATTTGTTATAAAGAGGTTTATAATCAAATAAAAAGTAATGGACAAAAAAAATCTTTTATGGCCGGCTAAAGGCATGAAAAAATCAATAATGATCATATTTTTATGGTTCAACTACACAAAAAAGTAGTGAGCAACATAATTCTCAAAATTGGACCATCAAAATTTACATAGTCATATTTCGAATACCTGATTAAAGAAAAATAAAAAGTAGATAGTAGATTATAGAAAACGAAGGAATGAAAATTCCATTGACCATGTTTTAAGTGTTTGATTATAGAAAAAGAAGGAATGGACAGCAAATCTCCATGTCCCATGGATAAGAAAAAGTTGGTAAAAATCTTTCATAACGGAGCCATAAAATTCCATTGACCATGTTTTAAGTGTTTGATTATAACAAAACAGTGATCAACAAATCTTCATGTCCCATGAATAAAAAAAGAGCGAGTAACAAAATCTTTTACAATTGGGTTATGAAATATTCTGATGGCCATATTTCGATAAATGAAAAATAGTGCATGAAGAAAGAGAAAGAGAAAAAAATAGGAAATGAGAAAAATGCTACAGAAAAGAAAATTAAGCAACAAAGCTTTTAATTGTTGAGCTATGAAAATTTCATGGCCATGTTTAAAGTTTATAATTTTTGAAAAAATAGAAACGGTAGCAGGATATTTCATGGTTGGGTCATGAAAACTTTCATGACCATATTTCAAGAAACGAAAAATAGAATGAGAAACCATGCACGAAGAAAGCGAAAGAGAAAAAAATGAGAAATGAGAAAAACATACCAACAATAACTTGTTATGGTCAAATTCAAAATATAAATTTCAAATTTTAAAGGAAAAAAAAAGAAAATGAGAGGGACTGATAGGAAATTTCAAATTTTAAAAGCAATCAAAGAGAACAAAAATGGGAGGAAATGAGGGAAAATAAGAAGGAAACAAAAGAATGAAAAATGGGAGGGAAAGAGGATCCATGAGGACCTAACATATTTCTCCCTTGCCACTCCAATAATTGATATTGCCACTCTTTTTTCTCTTCTCCTTTGTAAAAAAGCAAAACAATATTGAATGAAAATTTTTAAAAGGGAGTGACAATATCAATATAGGAGTGACAATATAATTTCCCTATTAAACATTAAGAAGTTTATCACAAATAGATTGTAATCAAATAAAAAAGGAGTGGGCAGCAAATTATTTCACAGCAAGATCTAGTTATAGAAAAAGAAGGAATTAGTAGCAAATCTCCATGTCCCGTTGATGAAAAGAAAGAAAGAAAGTAGACAACAAAATAATTCACAACAGAGCCATAAAAATTCTCATGAGTATATTTTAGGTGTTTGATTATAAAAAAGTGAATTGAGCAACAAATCTCATGTCCCGTGAACAATAATTAAAAAAAGTGGGTAAGAAAATCTGTCACAGGAGTCATGAAAATTCTCATGACTATATTTTATGCGACTCATTATGAATAGGGAGTAGGCAACAAATCTTCATGTCTGATGAAAAAATGGATATTATTATTTTTATGACTATTCTAATTTATATGAATATTCATATTATTATTTTTATAAAAAAATTATTATTATTATTATCATCCGAAATAAATAATAGAAGAAATGAAAGAAAAATAGAAAGGAAGAAAATGAGGGAGAAAGAGAGAGAATATGAGACATAGAAAGAGAAAATCAAATGAATGCTCCCATGACATGTGTCACCATATCTAAAGAGAGAGAAAACCAAAAAATTGGGAGGGAAACTAAATGAATGTGAACATGACATGTGTCCCATATGGTGACTTGTAGGCCAAGCAAGACCTTATTTTCTTATTATGTATGATGTATGATTCCCTTCTAAAGCTAATTTGTGACACCGGGGTGTTCTCTTATCACAGGATGACTACTTGTGTTGTTTTTGTAAGTCCATTGTTGAAACCGGTTCCCACTTATTTTTAGAATGCAGCTACTCCAGGTTGGTTTGGGTCAAAGTTATTAGGTGATTGGGATTTTCTTTATCAGCTCCTTAGGAGTTCACCCACATTCTAAATTCTCCATGTTTATTGGTGAGGGGGAATAAACAAATTAGCGCAATTTTTATGATTTGGTGTTGTGTCCTATAGAAAATTTGGAATGTACGCAATGCTTATATTTTTAAGCAAGAAGAAAAAGGTGCATATGAGGTTTTATACTCTATTCATATGGCTTCCTGGAAATGGTTTCTCTCTAAATCCAAGAATTCTCATGTGGGGTTTTCAGACTGGTTCAATAATCCAGTAGCAGCTATCTTGCATAATGCTTGATCTTTGGGGGCTGCTTTATTTGCTGGTTTTTTAGGGGGCTGTTTTATTTGCTAGTTTCTGTTTAATGTGTTATTTTCAGGGGTGTTATGTTTCCGAGTCTATGTATTTTTATTTCCCTTGGTGTTGCTCCCTCGTTTTATTCCCCTTCTTCTATCTTTTGTACTTTATCTGGTGCACTATTGGTGCTCCTGCTTAATATATTTTCCTTTTTTGCCGATAAAAAAAAATCTAAACAAAGCCGAAGAGAGCGTTCGATAAAAATATTCAATGTTAAACTTCGAAAAAAAATTACTTAGGAATGACACTCTTGTTTTTTTTTTAATAAACATCTACTGTAATACATATATTTTACACTCCTCCAATATCGAAAATAGTTTTTTTTTAGGTGCATGAGTAAAAAAACATAAATAATAAATGTACACTAAATATTTTTTTTGGTTATATCCCTAATTTATTTGCCAGTATTGTGTTGGGCCTTTAATTTGATTGGGACTGTGATGTAGATCCAAAGGGGCAGGTTTTCTTGGGGGCCTAGGAGCATACAGGACTATATTCTTGTTATACTTGACCACAAAAATAAATTCTTGTTATAGGAACCCTTGTTAAGGACACACCGCCGAATGTTGAATTTTGTAAATTTGGCTTGTAATGTAATAATTCATTAGGATGTGTTTAGGACAATATAAATAAAATCAGGTCAAAATATTCTTCCTATAATAACTAAAATGAAAATCTTCACAAGAAAAAAAACTAGGAAGGTTCACTTTAGATCACATTCACAATCCACCTTCACTCTTGTATTCGAAATATATAATTGGACTATTTTTACAAGTCAAAACTGGTTAAAAAAAAAAATTAAAATCTCTTTGTTTCGTATTTTTGTTTTCCTGGTCAATGAGACCCATGTGTCTTTTGTGTATGTCATGTTGAAATGTTGACCTACAATGAAGTGTGAGATTTTGAAGCATTCATTCAACACATTAACTTGATCAATTTGGTTGACTTATATATATAATAAAATATTAAAATATCTTAATATATTGCCAAGACAATTTTATAATTCCATAATTTTAACATTATATATGTATGCCAATTTCGTATATTACTACATTATTTCCACTATAATTGTTTTTCAAATATATGATACAAAATTTATCTGTTCAAACACACCCACAATCTTTTCATTCTCAAACAACAAATTTTACAACCAACATTTTAAACATTCTTACAAAATTATATTATCCAAACACTAACTTAATGTAATATGCATGCTTATAATAGTTGAGGGATCTATGAAAATTTGTGGTCATGACCTTCATCCATAATATCAATGGCGACGTGGTAGAGGAGGTCGAGTAGGAGGAGGAGGCGGACTTTGTCCATATCGAGGGCCTCGACTTGGTGGAGGTGGTGGACTTGGCCGCGGACCCAATTTCCTCATCTTCAGTTCTATCAAATTCAAACCCACAACTTATTCTTAATTGTTCAACACATTTATGTGTCAATATTCAACAAAAAATTACACACCATCGACAAGTCGATGAGAATCGTGATAGAAATGGCAAAGCAGGCAGCTCGTCCATCTAGTTTAAAACAAGCCAAATCATCAGGCTGTTTTGCAAACGACCCAGTAGCCCGTCCCTTTTTGGACGGACAAAAAGGTCTTAAAAATTAAAACATATTAATTTAGAGTAGAAAATTTGAAAAAACTAATTTAATGAAACATCATATTTTTTATTATTAGTATTTTCAGTTAATTAATGAAATAGGAAAAACCTGCAGAAACTGGAGTCATCATCTGTGTAAACAGAGTAAAGACGATTATTAACAAAAAGAGAAAATGTAGTGTCATTGAAGAAACACTAATTATTTTAGCCATCTCCCAATATTTTCTTAAACCAAATTTCATGTACAATGAAATTTATAATGTTATGAAGTCGTCGATCGCTCTTATTTTTTTAATTTACCTAACTTTCTGCGAAATTTCACATAGAAAATGACACCAATTATTTTTATTAACTTTAATTAAGTGACAATGACAAGTGTTATAGCTAGCTTGGAAGGGAAAAAAAAAAAGAGTATTGTTTAATTATATATTTGACCTGCTGAATAATGGTGCCTAAAAAAAATTTAAATCGTGAACCTACCTAGAAATTAAGGTCCAATAATCGAAAGAGGAAGCTACGTTGCAATACGTAATCATATGACTAAAATTGAAATTGAATCTAATATATATATAAATAAATGAAAACAAAAGACCTAATAATAATTAAATTAGAAGAAAATAGGATAGCTGAGAACTAACGTTTTAACTTTTAAATGTAACCAAGTCTCTGGTCTTCAAAGTGCTTGTTTGACTATTTCGTTAAAATGGTTGAAATAAGTTGGTTTCAAGAGTAGTGTCCATCAAATCAAATTGACCTAATCAACTTGCCAAACAAATTTATTCCAACTTATTTAGTTAAGTTTGAACTTTATTATTGGATTCAACCTGAATCAACCTAATCAAATCTGATTGCTAATAAAATCTGATCGCAAATCGGTTTGAGTATTAAATTTTAATCTTTCTTTACTTATTTTTATCTCCTATTACTAAAATATTAGTGTAATTACACTATTTTAATTTTTTCTTCGATTTTTATATATAGATTTAGGGTTGAATAATGTATATATGATATTATGATTGTATTTATTTTAATATTCAATTAGTATAATATTAGTTACTATTGAATTTTGATGTCGTTAAAATATAATAACAATTTTTTATATTTTTAATTGAATAACTTAATGACCTGGACCAAACTAACCTATTCTTATTCGAATTGATTTCACATGGATTTTAAAAATTTTATGCACAAATTCAAACCCAATTAGCAAATCATTTTCAATTCAGAATTTATTTTTTTTGTTAAATATGTTTTTGGTAGCTGAACTTTAGCAAGAATTCGTTTTTAGTTCTTGAATGTTAAAACGTTGATTTTTAGTCCTTGAACTTAAAAAAAAATTTACTTTTAGTCCCTCCGTATAGTTTCGAGTGACGTAATAAACTGATGGCCCTTCATTAGGTCACGTATCAACAGATCATATTGTCACGTCACAAAAAAAATATAAATATATTTAACCTTCTTTTTTTTCTCGGACCCAAATCAACCCAAGTAGCTAAAGCCTTGTTTAAGAGTAGCTAAAGCCATGTTTAAGAGAATGGAACAACCATCCATAATGATTAATGAAGGATGATTGGTGAGTACTATTTTGAGTAGTAGATCTTCGGTTTGAACCTTTGTGGATGGATGTACTTTAGCCTATAAAAAAAGATTATTTATATAGGTTTTGACCTACTACTATAATCAAACTAAGTGTATATTGTTTAAGATTGTAATTTTAGTTATTTAGTATTCTCAAGTTAAACTTAAATTAATGATTGAAATTAATTTGACACATAATTCAAAATAATATCAAAGTAAGTTAAAAAATTTAACTTTCAATAAAATTGATTCTAGTTATAGTAGAATCTGAAACAAACATACCCTAATTATACATGTTTGAATAAAACCTTCTACAAATCCCATCTTGAATTACAGATCATACAATTATGTAAATTAATGTGGAGGATGCTTAGGGGGTTTTTGTTTAATTGGAGTGCCTCTAATGGGTGGAGGAGGTGGACTTGGCCAGTGACCTAATTTCCTCATTTTCATATCTGCAAAATAATTCAAACAAGAATGAATCACTAAATTAGTCATGACTTTATAAGTGTCGGTCTTCATGGTTATTAACTTTATCAAAATATAATTTTAGGTTATAACTTTATAAAACGTCATTTAATTTGATCATTTTTTATATTAAAATGATTGATTTTCTTATAAAATTGAAGACTATTGTGACCGACTTTTTATAAAGTTTAAAGCTATTATAATCGATTTTACAAAATTGAAGATTAAATATATATTTATGTAAAGTTAGAAACTATTTTGAATATTAATTCTTCATAAAATGAACTACATTAAGCATAAGCCGAAACTTCGAATAATAATAAATTGATCATTGATCGTGGTATATATATATACAACTGCACATGATGTAATTTGCAAAATATCAAGTTGATGATAATGAAAGTCCTACATCGACTAATAATATGAGTTGAAAAGAGAATATAAGACATGCGGCAAAATTTCTCTTACAAGTTAAATTTTGGGATTAAGTTAAGTAGAAAAATCCAAATTTAATACATAATTTGTTTTGTTTTGAATTTATATATGAATAGGCAAACCTGTAGTTGCTGGAGTGATCTGCATAAAGAAACAAAAGGCGACGATGAACAGAATGAGAAAAGGTACTGATGATGAAGAAAGACTGATGATAATTTTTGCCATCTCCCAATTTATGCTGAAAGTTCATTAATGTCGCAATTCAACTTCATATATATATGGATTCAAACTTATAATGTTATGAACTCATTCGTATATTGATTTGACCTTTAATTTCAATTAAATTTCACACAAAAATGACATCAATTATTAAATATTTAATATTAACATTAAATAGTAGAAGGTGTTAGGTAAGGAAAACAGAATAAATCTTGTTAATTTGTTTGACCTGCTGAATTCTGGGGCCTCAAGAAATATTCATATATTTTTTTTGTCAAATATATTTAATTTAATTTGTAAAAGACTTTGTTCGACCAAGAAATCCTTTACAAAAACTTGCTATAGCCCAAGCCCAAGAAAATAAATCTAAAGATTATCCACTCCATTCAAAATTTAGAAGTTAGAACAAAAACAACTAATCAAAATAGAAACCAGGGTCATTTAAATCCCACAGTCATTGACAAAAAAAAAAAGAAACACAAAAGGGGTTTTGGTACCCAAATAATGGGCTTTTTGTTAAAAAAAAAATAAACAATAGGAGTTTAGAAAATATGTTTTAGGCCTTGTGGCCGGAGGGGAATGAGTTGGGTGAAAGGGATTAACACCATCCTATTGGAAGTGACATTATCCTTTTTAATATATAAATTTATGATTTTTATATATAAAAAGGATGGTGAGAATTCTAAAGTTGGATGGTCTCAATCCCTCCCACCAAGGAGTTGGAGCTGAAAGAGTTTTTAATATGCAGAGAAAGAGGGAAAAGAAAAAGTTTGTAGAGCCAGCAAAAAAAAGAGTGCACAATTCTTTTTATAATTGTAGATGATTTTTTTCTCCCAAAAGGGATTGTATTCACTCTTTCATTCCTAAGGAGTGATGTTTGTGAAGTATTTCTTCTATTAATTCTAAATTAGCATAATCATAACTTTCTTTATGAGTTAAATTAAAATAAATCATTATTACAATTTTAATTATGCAACATTCACATTAGGTAAAAAACTTAATTAATTACAAAATTTGTAATCTACTCTATACTTAATTAATCTAAATTTTAGATATGTTCAAACACAAAAATTTATCTAATGCTACTTTTTTAACTACTCAAATTCTTATTCATCAAATTAATCATAAAATTAACCTAAAATTGAAATAAGATTACAAACAAATCTTAACTACTTAAATGGAAAATGAATGAACAAAAATAGAAAAAAAGGGTTGAACAAAAACGGAGAGACGAAGAGTGGTGGTGGCGGAGCGCAAGGTGGCGGCCGCGATAGTATTGGAAGAGAGGGAGAGAGGAAGGAATGTAAGGATAAGTTAGTGAGAGAGGATTCGAAGAGAGGATGGAGTTTATGTGAGGATAAGAGAGTGAGAGAGGATAAGATAGTGAGAGAAGACAATAGAGTGAGAGTTTATTTTTTGTAAAGAAAATGAAATAAAGTAGAAAATAGTGAGTAATGCGCGTATGGCTATCCTGACCCATGCTAGCTAGCCGACGCAAATGTGTTAGAAATGTTAGTTTTTCATTCAAAAATTAGCTTTTTGCGTTGGCTAGGTCACCGCTAATACTGTTGTGGGTCAGATTTGTTAATTTTTTAAGTTAGCGTCTAAAAAAGTAAGCTGCTAATTTTTGCGTCGGTCCAGCCAACGCTAGTTGGCACTCAGAGAAGACTTTTTTTCTTTTATTTTTAAAATTTTTTTTGACGCTAAATTGAAAAAAAATAGCTTCCTCTTTTTTTTAATTTCTTTTTTTTTTCCTCAGTCCTGGTCAACGCTAAAGTGCAAAAGGCCACGCAATTTTTTTAAAATATTTATTTATTTATTTTAACTCAATTTTCCGTCAGTTATGTTTAACGGCCGACGCTAAAACGAAAATAATTCAACGCTAAAATTTGGTGCTAGCGTAACCCGTTTTGCGATGACTATGCGTCGGACCTTCCGAAGTAATTAGCGTCGGTGTTGTGGCCGATGCAAACTTCTTCCAGCTAATACAACATATTTTTGTATTGAAATCACTTTGGTCCTTGACGTTAAATAACGCATGAGTACCTATGTGTTAATACAATGTTGTTTGGCTTAATCTCAAAACAAGTCACTTAATTGATCCCTTAAATCACTTACAACACAATACAATTTTGGGCCCAAAATATTGAGTAACCTTGAAGATTAAACAAGACGACATTATATGGTCGCTTATGTCAATTATGTAGGCTCCTATGTGTCAAATAACGTACCATATTAACATTCCGTCAGTTTCACTTAACGCCAATAACTAAAATGACATGCGAAGCGCAAAATCAAACATTAATTCAGATATTTTATAAATTCAAAGACTAAAACACTCGTTTTCAAAATAATGCGCCGTTTGCAATGGTATACCAAAAACATTTATTTATTTATTGTCAAATATATTTAATTTATTTATTTTTAAATAATTTGTAAATAGCTTTCTTCGCCAATAAATTCTTTACAGAAACTTGCTATGGCCAAAGCCCAAGAAAAGAAATCTAAACATTATCCAATCCAATCCAATCAAAATTTAGAACCAAAACTTTAATCAAAATAGAAATCAGGGTCATTTAAATTCCCATAGTCATTGACCAACAAAAAAAACACCCAAGGCCTATATCAGCAGAAGTAGCAACAATAACAACCATAAATCTTATCTTATTAAATGATGTCGGTTACATGATTAGATTATATTATTATGCTCAATCAAAAAATAATTTTTAAAAATTTTACTAATCAAATTTTTACACGGCTAACATAAAAAAGCACATGAGAAAAACCAAAGGGGTTTTTGGAACCCAAAACAATTGGGCTTTTTGTTAAAAAAAGAAAAATTAAACAATAGGGGTTTAGAAAACATTGTATCTAACATGTTAGTTGGATGGTTGGAGAGTGTTGATTTCAGTAATAGTTTCTCAGTTTAAATCCCTGTAGACGCACCTTGATCTATAATTTTTTTTTTTAAAAAAAAACTTAAATATTTATACAATTATATTATATACATAAAATGAATTTTATTTATTACATTAAATATTTAAAATAATATGTGTATTTCCTTCAATTCGTTTTTTTTTGATATTAATACATGTTCAATTTGATGATCTTATCTTGAATCATCATATTAAAAAGATAACAATTGCCATCATCTTCTTCTATTCTTTTATCGTTTTTATTTTTATATATATCAGTCTGATTCCTAGCCCTAGGAATCTATTTGACTTCAATGAGCTCCCACTAGACAGTTTAATGGTTAATAATCAAAGATATATAGCTGAAAAATTTTCAAATTGGTCATTTTTTATTTTAACTATATATATCTTCTAATCTTCTAATGTCAAATTGTTTTAAGTCCTTCCTTTGAATAGTCTAATAATAACCACTTATTAGGAGTAAAGTCGTTATCATTATGACACACCTTTGCTTCATTGAAAGGATTGAATTTTTAACATTATGTTTTTGGTTTAAAAAATTCAAATTATATAAGTGAATTATACGAAACAAAGTTGTATTTTGTTTTCATTTCTTTGTTTTCTGGTGGAGACAATTAGAAGGAGGTATCTCAGTATATGACCAATTAATTAATTTATTCATATGAAAGAGACTTTCCCATAATTGCCATGGATAAGTACAAATTAATATGCCATGCATAAGTAAAAATTATTACAAAGTTGTGTAGAATAAACAGTTTCATCCGTTTTTCAATAAAGTCAACCATCGAATAAATTTTTATATATCTACTAAGATTTAACTCAAAGTGAGTATATGTGTAAAATAAAAAAGTAAAATTATATATCAATTTGAATTATAATATTTTATAATTTTGACTTACTTTATTTAAATGGTGAATTTACATTTATTTACTCACTTTAAACATTCGCTCACTTTAAAGGAACCAAATTCTATCTGATAGGTATTTTACTTAGGCGCACCGGTACTTCCCATTGCATAGGGCGCTCCTTAGAGAGTCCTTACCCATTTTCATATACCAAAAGAGTAATTGAGTGTTTTTATCTTTCACTTTGTAATTATAGGTTTTTTAGTCTATAATTTTTTAGAAAGTCTGAATTAGCATTTGACTTTGTACTTCGTAGGTCATTTTAGTCTATAGCATTAGGTAATATTGACGAAATGCCTATTTGACACATTAAATGCTTACATGACACATTATTTGATACATACGAGTCACATAAACGACTAAACGATGTTGTTTTGCTTAAACTCTAAAGTTACACAGGATTTTGGAGTCTAACTTTGAGTTATATTGTAAGTGATTTGAGGAACTAATTAAGAATGAGTTAGCTATTTCAAGATTAAGCAAAACGTCATTTTATCGCTTACATGGACTCCTAAGTGTCAATTAATGTACTCACTCGGTTCCTATTTAACTATCCAATTGAGGATGAAACACGTATATTAAGGAACACAATAATTATTCTATTTTTATCAAAATAGTTTTTGAACTCTTTATTGTTCTCTTTCTCTCTCATTGTTTCAATAGTAGAGCACTAATTAACATCTAATTAAACATAAGGGTAGAATTGATAAAAATACAATTAATTTTACATTAAAAATATATATACGTGGACAAATAAACAGGAACAATTTTTTTCCCTACGTGAACAAATAAAAAAATAAAAAAGAACAGAAAAAGTATCATATAAGCATAATTTAAAATGACTTATCATAAACATTAAGGACTAAAATGACCTACAAAATGCAAAATCATAAACTAATCTAAACATTTTAAAAAATCAAAAACTATAATACACTTTAACTATAGAATAAAAGACTAAAAAAGTAAATTACTCAAAATAAAAAGGTAGGATACATTCTCATCAAGTCTTAATAAAAAAGTATCCTTTTTCAAGTTAATTTTCTATGAACAGAGTGCTAGGTATAGGTAACAGGATTCCAAATTGAACTACTCAGTAGTTAAGTAGATATGCTAGCTATCTCTTGATGATACCAATCAACATAGCAATGATGCTTTAAATAACATATCTTGATTCACAGAAAAAAAAATAAAAAAACATATTTTACAATAGTATTTTAAATACTCTGTAAAATTACACTCCCCTGTTTGAATACCAGAGTTCGAATTTCCTACAAGTTGGAGACAGACTTTGTAGTTGAATTACTCCAGGGATTAGTTACACTTGTCACAAAACCCTGTTGGAAAAAAAAAAAAAAGATATACAGTTAATAAAAAGGAGTGAAGATTTCATGTTTAATGATAATATATATATACACACTTGTGACTTGTTGAACCATGTATACATATAGCGGATGCATAAATAACTTATAAATAGAATTTTTTTAAAATGTATAATATTTAATGCTATAAATACATATTTTGGATGGAAAATTTTTATTTATAATTTACTTAATAAAATCATATATATGTACCCAAAAAATCAAACTTTCCTTGATACTAAGAGAAAAAAAAAGACTTTAATAATAAGAAAGTACATGCAACATATACAAATTGAGATCTTGCTCAATGATAAGTACAATAATAAATCAACTTGGAAAATTTACAGGAATACAGAGAAAAAATACAAGAAAAAACAAACAAACAAACAAATACATTATTTCTGCCTAAGTTCCCAAGACTGATTATATATTACCAATAGAGCTGGAAATATATCTTATTGAATACTCCATGGTGGCAAATGTCATATTATTCCGCAATGTTGTCTCACTTTTTGTCACCACAAATAAGAACCGACACATTTTTTTAGGCATTATTTTTTATTTAGAGAAAATAAAAAACGAAAGACTCTATTTTAAAATAGGTGATTTTAATTCCTTATGAGATAGACCTGATTACGAATAGATCACATGATGGAGCAAGGATCGGAGCATGGCTCATAAACTACCGGGCAAGGTGGATAAGGGTTACAAGGTGGTGGGTATGGCACATAGCACCACGGCGGTGGACACGGCTTGCAACCGTGACACTTGGAGTCATTGCAATTGGTGCAACGAAGTTTACACTCACCATTGCATTTTGGGCTTTCACACTTTTTACAACGGTTACAATCACCATGACACTTTGGGCTTTGACACTTTTTGCAACGGTTACAACCACCATGACACTTTGAACTCTTACAATTTACACAAATTGTCACACATGTTCCATCACATTCTTTACATTTGCACTTTGAACATTTGTCACACTCACCGTGGCAACTGGTGTTGTGGCAGATGGTGCATGGAATCACACCAAAGAGCTCTAGTGTCCTTTTCAATTCTTCAAGCTTCTTTTTTGCCTCCTCTTTCTTTTTTTCTTCTTCCTTTTTCTTTTGGTCAGCCGTTTTCACTTCTTCCACGCTCAGAATCATGACAGAGCGAAACTTCTTCTTTAACATGTTGGCCAAGCAAACTGTGTCGATGTTATCGCCAGTCACCGCCACGCGATCCTTGTCATCCCCTTCTATTGAGACTGTAGTCACACCTGCAAAATTTGGTCACTCTCACTTTCAATCAATCAACACTATAGAACGAGTTTTCACTTATAAAAAATATGCCTTGTAATAAGGGTTTGGGATGAAGAGTATTTTACAGATATTTATTTGACTCCCCATTTGGCATTTTGGCAAAAGATTAAAAGAAAAAAAACTTAGAATTTCTTTTAGATTATTTTTACAAGTATTTATATAAGTTATCATTTCAGTTTTAATGTTTCTATATAAATAAAAAAGTACATAAAAAATTATAATAATTTGATAATTATCTATAAAAAATATGTTTTTAAAAAATAACCAGGCTCTTAATATTTTCAATTTTCTTATACGGACAAAAATAAATTTCATATTAAAATTAACAAAGTATATTGTATATCCTATTATAAGCCTTTTTGCAATCTCAAAAGGCATATATATAATCTACGTCTCAGTACAATTTTTTTGGAAATTTACGTTAAGCAAATCTAAACTTATTACTTTAATCATCTTCACACAACGATGTGCCACGCTGTTTGGGCAAAAACCATTTTTATTCCAATTCTATTTTTAAAGTTTGATAAAACTGAATTTTAATTTGATTATATAACAAAAGTATAATGCTTAATTAGTAGAGAATATACTATAATAGGGGGATTGGGAATACAATTACCTGGTACCTGTGCAGCGATTTTGAGAGATTTATTTCGGCATTTGTCGCAGTCCATTTGCAACTTGATAACTACTTTTTGCTGTATTGTAGATCATTGAGAAATATAATTTATCAAGAAAAAAAGAATAAGAAAAAAGAAAAAAAAGAAAAAAGATTAGTATATCGAAAATTTAAGGTGTGGGTGATGAGATAAATAACGCACCTTCATGATTAATTGCTTAACTGAAAACGAACTTGTTTTTGCAATTGCAATCGGAAAAAAAACTTAGTCGATCAAATTAATTAAAACAAGTGAAACTATATTAACGTTACGTTTGTTATGCATATATATATAGTGGAGTGTGTTAAGTCTTGTTTGTTGAATTAAGTGAGATAAGCTGGCTGACGCGGACATATTAGCTGCTTTTGCGTTTGGACTGGCGTTTAATTGTCCCCCCCAAACGCCCCTTAATTAATCAAACCCAAGCAAACAGCCAAACACCGTATTATTATATAAATTATATTCAAGTTGTTTCAATGTCAATTTTTTAATATATAATTATATAATGCTACCGACTTCATCTTGGTCAAACCAGAGGGACTGTGGGAATGGGGTGACCCACATATGTGTGGGATGTAATTTAAAATTTTTAAAAAGATTTCTACTAATATCTTTCGTACTCACTTTATACTTATAGTTATATACGTTAAAATATCTTATTACACATGTAGAAGTTTTGTTAATTTTTTTTACGTTGTAACCACATATTTCTACCCATGTAACCACCAAATTCGAAAAAACACTATAATAAATAAAATAACTAATGTAACCACTTTTTCAACATACGTAACCAATGAGTACATTAAATATAGAAAATTGTGAATATAAAAATCAAGACTCTTGAAATTTTTGTAAATTTAGAGGGTTAAACTCGACAAATAATTAATGATTGTTAAAGTTCAATAAAAGTATATACAAATTAAAAGATTAAATATGTTATTTTTCTCTATAAATTCATGATTTTTTATTTTAATCCTTATAAAGTTTTATGATTGGTTTAATCCCTATGAAATTAAAATGTTTTGTTTTCATTCTTATAACAATTTTTCCTTGATTTTTATTGTTGACTTTCTTGATTTATATTTATTTTAGTCCCTACTTTTTGTGAAGAAAATGACTAAAATTATATGAAATAACTTTATAAGGGTAAAAATCAAATAAAAAATTACTTTATAGGGACTACAAGAAAAAATCCTAAACTTTATGAATACTAAAAACATAAACATATTTAAGTTTAATAAAAATATTAGATAATAATTTTTATAGAAAAACATAAATTAATTAAAAAAACATACGGACTCCTTTTCTAGTCCAGCTTGTTTTTGTATTGGCTTGATAGGTCGTGGGCTAGCTTGTTTAGCCCACAAAAAATTTAAAAAAAATACTTTTATATAAAAATAAGAGTTTTCCTAAAAAATGTATTTTCATAAAAAAATATAATTTTTAATTGTATTTATTTTTTTTGAAATTTTTACCTTCTCTTTGCATAAACAAAAAGATATAATTTTATAATAAAAATAAGAAAAATGGGTCAGCAAACTAGCCTGTCCTGGTCCGCCGTTGGCCTGGGTTAGCGAGCTCTAATATACAGCCCGGCCCGCCAATTTAAGGCGGGCTAGTGTGCCGACCTGGCGGGTCAAGCCTGTTTTACCACCCTACCTGCATGCCATCAAGGAGTTACATTATCAACCAGTACTCCGAGCAATTCTCCACCATTGGCAATAATAATCTACAATTGCCAATGGGGGTTTACTTACACAAATAGTAAGAAAGTGGGATCCCCTCAACTTGGTTTTGCGTTTGAGGCCTCGTGAGTCTTTCTTGATGGACAACTTTTCCAAGGATTGCCCTTTTTGCTTAAGGGCTAGGTAACTCATTATTTCGACAATAATCTCTAGGTAGCATTGGATTGGTCCAATTTATGGAAGTGATTCTTGATAAGCCCTTCGCATCACCCACACTTACCGGATAGATCCCTAGTCGAGACACTGCGCCTTATCCGGTTGCTTGGAGGTGCCTCTACTTTCCACTACTTTTTGTTATAAAAAAAAAAATTAATGCTCTACAGTCACTAGCTATAAAGTATTAATGGAGAGATCTTATCTCTTATATGGGAATTGACCCCCTCATATTTAAAAATAACAATTTAATTTATATTTAGAAAAAATAAATTCTATCAAGTGAGATTAATTTAAAGTGAAGTATATTAAAATTTAGAGTTGTACATTTTTCCTATTGTACCCTTATAACTAATTGCTCCTACTGTACAAACAATAATGATAACAATAATGAATACATTTACTTTTCTCAAATTCTACTGTTAATATGAAGAAATTATCAGATTTCTTACGTCTCAATATTTTGTAATATTATTATTATTAGTATTATTATTTGCGAGAATGCGTTTATGCTATGGTGTGAAGATTTAGTGTGTTTGGATTAGCGTTTGCAAAATTGAGTTTAGATTAGCATGATTTTGTATAATTGATTTGTGAGTAAACATAAATTTAAAATAACGTGATTTTTGTTTGGATAATGTTTGGATACTTTTTATTATAATTGCTTCTGATGATATGCAATTACATACCAAATTAGACATAGTTGTTTATGCATATAAACTTACAAAATAAGATAAAAAATACACAATATAATTTATGGTGCAGATAAAATTCTAAATCTATTAGTTTTTATTTATAGACAAAATTGTTAAACTAATTTAATGCTTATTTTTCAAATTTTATTTTTGTTCTTTTTGGTATTTTGTTAAAATTTATTAAGTCATTGAATTATTGACTAAGCAAACTAACCCAATTATTATTATTATTATTTTCAATTGACCAACAAAATAATTAACCCATCTTTTAATTTTCATTGGGCCCAAATCAATGTCAGCAATAGCATAAGGCCTAAGGGGAATAAATCAGGCCCGTAAGAGTATTTTTTTAACCCTCATTATTCCTATTTTTGGGACAAATAACAATCATAGCCATTCTCTTTCTTTCTCCACAGGAGCACGCCGCTGGATATGCTAACCTCCATAAATGAGATAAAGCTGATATCCGCTGCATAACTCACCACTTCTATAAAATAAGAGAAGTTAACCTTTAAAAATTTCTCGTAACCACACATAGAAGGCAATTTAAAGGTCAAAATGAGATTTCACATTTAACTCTTGAACGCGATGTTTGAACCCAGAAGTTACAAATAGTTTCGTTTGCGTTTGTGATATTTGAACACAGAAAAATGCATTGAACTCAGAGCTAAAGTTCTACCCAAACGTGTTTGCAAACTAAAAGACTCGATTTTGAGCCCCTAAACTCGAGTATGGATCAACGTGACGGGCAAACAAACACGCCTTTAGTTGTAAAACCAACAAAACAATAATATTAAAACTTGAGGTAAATTGTTACTGGAATTTTTTTAAATTTGATTCAAAAAATTAAATCGTTTATCCACAGTTAACTAGTAGCTAATTAATTTAGTTATGAATTAACTTTTGATTAATTACAAAATTTTCTCAATTAAACCTACATAACTAAATAGCATATCTCTGTAGCTAATTAGTAGTTAAATTTAAAGAATTAAAAATTAATTTCTAACTAAAGTTAGTTTTAAGTATAGAATAACTAGAAAATTTTAATGGGTAGCAAATCAATAATAATTTCACTATGGACAATTTATATTTGATTGATCAGTTTAAATGAATACAAAAAATGAACAAATTTTCTTATACAGAAAATTAATAAAATACTGTAGAAATTAGAAAAGTAATGTTAATTAATGGATGCATTTCTTTGAAGGGAAATAAAACCACAAAAAAGATATAAAAAACATGGTCGGTTCTATTTAAATGAATAAAAAAAAATTATATACTAAAATAGTTCCTGACTTTGTATTTTATAAGTCAGTTTAGTCCCTCGCGAAATTAGTCATTTTAGTCCATGACTTTCACTATTATTGACCGTTTTAGTCCCTGACTTTCACTACATCATTCATTTTAGTCCAACTAAAATGAATATATAATTCAGGGATTAAAGTGACCTATAAAATATAAAGTTAGGGACTAAAGTAACTTATCTACACAAAGTCATAGATTAAAATGAATTATTCTCGCAAAATTAAGGACTGAAACGGTACATCACTCGAATAAAAAACTTCATAAATAATTGAGATTGTTGAAGGCAAGTCAATGTATATCATTGATCAAAAACACATACATCAATATGTTAGGTAACGAAGCGGTTACAAATTAATCTTGTCCTTTTTAATTTTTTTTATTTTTATAATAATTAATCTTGTATGTCTTTTAATCATTTGTACGTGCATATAGAAGGAATCCAAATTATTGAATATACTGCGATAAATTGTTTATGAAATATGAACCGATAATCATAGAATTTGGTCTTTTAAAATCAATATTGTACCTTTATTAAATTAAATAATAGAATTCCCACAATAATTTAAATGGTACGTAGATATATATATTACTTTAATCTTGTGCAATTTTATAGCTGTAATAATGTATGTTAAGAGTCTCAAAATAGAAAATGGTACTCCATTAATAAAGAAAAAACAAAATTAATTTTAAAAGACTTAACAATTAATCAAACTAACAACAATGCAATTTGTTGCAATATTTTGTCAAATTTGTTGAGCTTGAGAAGTGAGTTGGAGGCCATTGTGTGCACATCCACTTCATGCAATATCGTGCAACCTAGACTTTCGAGTTCAGTCAAGTTCCTCATTGCACTTGTGTAATTCATTGCTAGAGAAACTTCATTTTTTAAAAAAAAGGGAAAAAGAAAATGAAGTTAGCAGAAACAAAATATGATCACAAACTACGTAATTAAATTAAAACATACATCATACATGTATAACGTAATTAAGTACTACAACTTATTAGTAGTACATGTGTTTATAAGCTAAATTAATTAATTTAGTAAAGTTAAAAACAATTAAAGATTTAATAATCAAAATTAGAAACACACAAATAAAAAAACGTACATCTAGAATCGAGAGAAGTTGCAACCATGTTGGTGGCAGAGCCAAATGATCTAGCCAAACAGAGTGAAAAAGAAAAATCTCCTTCACCAACAAGCAGAATCTTATCAGAATTCGTGTAATGTAGTATTAAAGGATGCTATTCCCAATCAAAGGATGCACAGCTTAACTTTAAGAATATGTCAATAGCCATAACCCACATATATCATATATGTAGTCATTGTAGTATAATCACAAGTCAAATGTAGTATTAAAAAAACTTAATTATACTTTCTCAAGGTTGGGTTTTACACTTTTAGGAAGCCAACGGAGGTGCTAGTTAACAATTATGTTAGTTTGAATTTTACTCTCTTTTATTTTTTTGTTGTATTTTGCTGTTTTTTATTTTTGATCTGTTGGTAGGGTTGGATTATTTTGTATTTTTAAACATCTCTGGTGTTTTAATATATTTATGTTTATTTAACCAATACAAAAATTATACGGAAAGGGTTATTGTCACTTCTTTTAATTTATTGTATTTTTTTAATTCAATAGTTTAATAATATTTATATATTAACACGTGAACTTATTGAAAAAAAAAATGATCCCTGATTTTGTCATAACAGTTCAAAATTATCCCTGATTCATAAGAATGAGCAAAATAGTTGATGACTTTATTTTCTATAATTTAAAATGGTCCCACGCTTCCAGCTGCGCACTAATGAACTCATGATGTGACACATTAAGTGCCACGGTAGAAATCCAAAACAACGTCATATAAGCACGTGGAGAAAAACCAATCATATTGATTCTGGCAAAGTTGAACAAATAGTCGTTTTTGTCAATGTTCACTACTTTTCCTCCATTTTTTTTAGCAACCATAACCAACCCACTCCTCTTCCCCCATTTTTGTCTTAAAACACTTATTTTCCGTTCACTTACTGATACGATGTAGTTTTGAACTTCCATCGTGGCACTTAATATGTCATATCATGACTCCATTTGTGTATTAACGGCAATAGAGACAATTTTGAGTGACAACAGACAAAATCAGAGACCATTTTATTTATTCTTAGTTCGAAACTATTTTGAATAGTGATAACAAAGTCAAGAACCATTTTAGTCATTTATTCCTTTTATTAACTATAAAAATATATTTTAAATTAAAAATATTAAAATGGAATTGACAATAGAAAAAAAAGAGTGACAAATATAAATATGTATATAGGTATCGTTAAAAAAAATTGTATAAGTGTAAGAATATAGAATGTTAGATCCCGGATTCCAAATCACTAAGACCCTCTCCAATGGAGAGGTGCTTATGTTGGTTCTTATTTATTATATTATTATATCCTGTTGGGTCTCATGTGTACACATCATTTTATCAATTTAAGCACCCAAGACATTCAATGGTGGTTTTTAAATAAGCACTTCAGATGAGTTCCGCAAATTAACTACCTTATATTTATTTTTTTATTTTTAATACAAATTTTTATTTTAGTTATTGTTATTTTAATACAAATTAACTACCTGATATTAAATAAAAATATTAATAAATATAAAAAATTAAATAAAAAACAATATATTTCTTAAATAGTAAAAATGCCACAATATATAAATATTAAATAAAAAAACACAACTTAAAAAAATAAAAATTACAGAACAAATAGCGAACACATAATTTAAACAACACTTCATTTATATTATTTTTATGACCAAAATGTTCCCAAATATGCTCTACTAAATCTGCTTGCAGTTGGCGATGAGTATGCCTTTGACGAAGGTCGGATCTCCTTTGTATGTATGTTTGAAAGTCGGAATGAAGACCGTGGTATATTTCAACGGGTGGAATAACACTGCCGGTTTGATCATAAGACAAATCAAAATTAGCATATGTGTGTCGTTCATCTTCAACAATCATATTATGCAATATGACACATGCATATATGATGTTCTTGAGTGTATCCATGTGCCAAGCACGTGCTGGACCACGTACAATACCAAATCGAGATTGAAGTACCCCAAAAGCACGTTCGACATCTTTCATTGCTGCTTCTTGACGTTGGGAGAACAATCTTCTCTTTTCTCCTTGTGGCATTGGGATGGTCTTGACAAATGTAGCTCATTCCGGATAAATACCATCTACCAGATAATACCCGTAATTATATTAGGTTCTATTAACCGTAAATTGTACCTGAGGAGCAATCCCTTCTAAGATGTCATTAAACACAGGTGATTGATTCAAGACGTTGATGTCGTTATTTGAACCCGTGGTCCCAAAATATGCATGCCAAATCAAAAAGATTTTTTACCATTCTGATAGATGAAGAAAGCACAGAACGGTCACAAAGGCTTTGGTTGCATATGTTCAATTTTTTGTAAAAAAAAAATTCATTATTCACCCACCCCTTTCAAATTCATCACGTGCATCCATCACTGCATTTGATTTCAAATTCATAAATCATCATCTTCATCATCCATCATGTGCATCCAACGGTCCACAACATTTGATTTCAAATTCATAAACAAATCTGAGTCACTGATCTAATAAGACTCACCCCTTTCACTACACCATATCATTCATCCACATCTTCTTCACTCACCACTCTCTCTCTTAGCCACACATTCACTCACCACTCTCTCTATTTAAAAAATCCCCAAAACTCTTCTTCTTCTCCACCAAAGCTCTCTCTGTCGTTCATCTTCTCCACCAACCATCTCTCTCTCGTTCATCTTCTCCTACACGCCGTTGCCCTCTCATCTTCTCCGCGCTGCCGCTGCCCGCTCATCTTCTCCGCCACGCCACAGATCCGTTCATCTTCTCCGCCACGCTGCAGATCTGTTCTTCTTCTCCACCACGTCGTTGACCCCTTCTTCTCCACCAAGCCACTGACCCCTTCTTCTTCTCCACGCCGTCACCACCACCACAAATCTCCATCTCCACTTCACTTCTCCGTCACACCGCCACCACAACAATTCTCCTCTTCACTTCTTCTTCGCCACCACGCCGCCACCACCACAGATCTCCCTCTCCACTTCAAAGATTTAACCTTTCTTCTTCTCCAGTTCAAACATGAAATTTCTGTAATTTTTTCATTTTTATTTTTGAAATTTCTGTGATTTTCTGTAAATTTCTGTTCCTGTATAATTTGTGTTCTATTATGTATAATTTTTGCTGGAATCTGTTGTTGATTTTCTGGTTGGTAGTTTTTCCATTTCCATCTTCTCTCTTCTTTCATTTGGCGCTGAATTCTGTTGTTTTTGGTCTCACTCTTCTATTAGAACTGGGTGCTTAAATTAGCAACCTTGGTTAGAACCCATGTCCAGGTCAGCAAACTCCAATGAGACACGGGTTCTTAATTAGGTGCTTAAAATCTTAAAACCCTCATAAGAACCACCATTGGAGATGGTCTAAGGGGAGCCATAGAAAACCCGAACCAATAAAAAATCTGTTAAAACATATTTTCCTCATCAAAGACTAGCTAGATGAGATCGGCCAAGTACCCGCAAATTCAATTTTTATTGCTATGCCTAATCCGGTATTCTTATTTTTAAATTACCAAAACTATTTGAAGTTTTATGAAAATAATGTCTTATTCACTTTAAAGTTTTCAGCTCAATTTACATATTTTTTTATACTTTTAAAATTGCAATAGTTTTTTTTTCTTTAAATCATATATAATACATTTGAGGAATAAAGTGTTTTCAAAATAAAAATGAATAGAGTGTTTTTAAATTACCTAAATTATTTGAAACTTTCTGAAAACAACGTATTTTTCACTTTAAAGTTTCTAACTCAATTTACATAATTTTTATATTTTTAAAATTGTAATAGTTGTTTCAGAAGTCGTGTACTATACACTTCAAGAATATAATATTTTATAAAATAAAAATAAAATTGCAATAGTTGTTTTTTATATTTGTTCATCACTCATGATCTCCAAAAGAAATACAAGTTTGTTTAAGAAAAAAATCCTAGAGAACGTTTTATAAAGTCATTCCTGATTGAAACATTTGAACAATTGGTGGAAAAGATAGGACATTATCATCTTAGAGATATGTTCATAAGAGGGATTTAATAATGCGCGACATATTTTTTTCTTCGCCATAGTTTTTTATCCTATTATGTATTTCTTTACAACATTTTTAATAAGGAAATATCTAATCGCATATTAAAGAATGATTACTCCTTTTTTGATAAGCACAGCTAGAAATATTATTTAAGGGAGTACAATGGGTACTCCAAACCCAAACAAACAAGCACAGTCATGACACCAACAAACATAGGGAATGAAAAGAACATAACAGGATACAAAAGGCAAAAAAGAAACTAAACAAAGAAATATATCCTTGGGTTCAAAGATCGATCAAAAAGCAAAATAGAAGCTCCTTTTGTAGTTAATGAAAACCATTTCTAAGACCGCAAAATCACCATATCAAGCAATTCTCAAAGTCCAAAACTCCATTGTGAGCGTGGATTACTCCTTTTTCTTCTCTAGGTTTTTGTCCCACAAGCTTTTTACTAATAAAGTTTTAATGAGACACGTGAAATAATGAATATCCAAGAGAAATGTTATGAAGGATGTCCAAATGATCTAAGATTAGAGCTATTCGAGCGGGTAGCCCTAATCCGCGGGCTTTTTAGAGCTCGAGCCCATTTTTTGTGGGCTTTTATAGGGGCAGCTAAAAAAATCCAGTTCTATTTGGATTTGAATTTGAAGTTCCCAGACCCTTTCATTTTAACGGTTATTCGGAGTGGCCCTAATGGACAGATCCATTTTGCGGTGGATGGGATTAGCACCATCCTTATTGGGAGTGGCACCACCCTTTTTAGTATATAAATTTATGATTCTTACATATAAAAAGGATGGTGCCACTTCCAATAGAAATGGTGATAATCCCATCCTCCAATTTTGCCGGCTCTAGTATAATCACAACTGAAATGTTGGGGCCCGTTTATTAAAAAAAAACTTAATTGTATAATTTTATTAATTGTCTGATTTTGGTTTCTTAATTTTTAATTATGTAATTTTAGTTTCTAAAACTTTTAAATTGGGCAATTTTGTTTCTCCGGTCAAATTTTAGTTAAGAAGCTAATGGTTAGTATGGTCAAATCTTATATAATTAACTTCGTGAGGAGACAAAAATCATACAATTAAAAAAATAAAAAACAAAATTACACAATTAAAAATATTGAATAACTAAAATTACACAATTAAAAATTAAAAAAAAAATTACAATGAAAATGTCTAATACCAGCCGCCACAACAAAACAATGAATTACATATAAAAATATTGAGAATAAAAATTGTAAACCCAATCTCAGCTTGTCGGGATCGGGAAACTTACAATAAACTCAAATCCATATTCTTTATTAAGAAAATAATACCCATATATTTTTTTAAGAAAATAATTAATGAATTTACTTTTACACAAATTAAATTCTTAATTTTTTTAAAAAATAATTACTTTAATTCATATTATATATGAAAACAATTAAAATTAGAATAAAATTTTAATTTTGTTATCATTAATATTATTATTAATTAATCAATAATAATATGTATATATAAATATTTATGTAAGCATAAAAATATAGAATTATAGTTGCAGATGATGGTTGTGTAAAGGTGCTTAATTTAGAGTCATGAATTATTCCAAAGTTTCTCTTCTGGCACTTGTTTGTTAGCTCTTTAAAGCAATTTCATAAATAAAATAGAAAATGTTTTAGAAGATGAAATATACTTAATTTTATTTGTTTTTGTGGTATGATTTGATGAGCAGATGATAAAGATGCTAGATGGAGCTTTAAATCATACTCCTTCCGTTCTTATTTAACTATCAGGAAAGAAAAAAAAATTGTTTCTATTTATCTGTCTACTCATATTTTCAATGTAACATTAATTGTACTTTTACCAATTCTAACTTTATGTTTAATTGGAAGCTAATCAATGTCTCACTATCCAACCAATTAAACAATGAGAGATAAATGGTATTATGAAAATTTCAAAGTTTATTTTGAAAAAAACTATAACAATTATTATATTTTTTAATATATGTGATTTTCTCTATCTAAATAGTTAAATAGGAACAGAGAGAAAGTATTTGGGAACAAACTCATTGAAGAAATCTAGAGAAGCAATTGGTGCAACATGCAAGAATCTTTTAGTGCCAAGGGAGCAATTAAATCAAGGCAAATGATATTTAGTGCTCTAAGGATACTATTTAAAAGTTTAAATATAGTAAAAACGTATTGAAATATGTAGTTTTTTATATTCTCGAAAAACGAGACAATATGCTCTTATAATTATTTTTCTACTTCTTGTATCTTTATCTAGTGCCCTTAGAGCACTAGATATCAAGACCCTTAAATCAATGCCTAGGCACTCATAACACTAAAAGGCACGTGACTTGCAACTAAAAAGCTCTGTGCCAAGGCACCAGAAAATTAAGTGCCACGTGGCACTAACATTTGAACTACAAGGGCTCTATTTAAGCATTATTTTCTCATGACCCAAGAAGGAGATTTGGGAGACTAGGGCAGTCACCTTGTTGACACTTTGAAGCCCTAATTTTGTCCATCCATGGAGCTTCCTTTGTTTTTTTCCTATTCATAGTTTTATTTTTTAAGCATCTCTACTCTATTATTAAGGTAGAAGACTAATCTCACAAGCATAAACATATTTGTCTTCTCAACTAATGCTATCTCATAAATTTCGAAACATGATTCTACCTCTAAATTTATCTACCATTACACTAACACCTTACCACTATTAAGAAAAATTTAGCACCGAATAACTAAACCGCTCTGACAATTAATATTATGTTGCTAACTATTTTGGTAGCTATTTCGGTTATTAATTCTCTCATTAACTATTTAGCAACCAAATAAAATAAATTTTGCGACAAATTTTCTTGATTGTTAAATAGAGTTTTTCTAGTATCTAATAACATGATACTAGTACTTATATCTCTCAATATATGAACGAGTGACATTATACATAACTTATATTTGTCCTGAAATGGCTTAACCAGATGCACTTGATTTAATTTGTTTCATATAGCACATACTAATTATGAATTCATGGTTATTGTGTTGGTTTTGTCATTGTGTATTAAAGAACAAGATTATTGGTCTCAGTACATACTATTGAGACTTGTTGTTAAATTAATTGTTAAACTAATGATTTTTTAGTTTTACAGACTTCAAATGATAATGACATGATAACGATTGCTATAATCTTAAGTTTTTTATTGTCATTAAACACAAAAAATAGTTTTAACATTATATTACATATAATTATTTTAATTTCTCACAATCGTGTACATACCACCCATGCATCACATGAGTTTCATGCTAGTACTACTACTGAAAAGCTCACCCAAGAAAATTCTTTCGATTTTTAATCCTCTATTTATTTCTATCTATCTATCCATTTGAGACAAAAAAAAAAAATACATATTAAAACTCTCGATTAATATTAAAAATTTTGATTAATATTCTTGTCTTCATAAAAAATTATTGAAACTCCTTATAATATTATTAATCTCTTATTCTTTTATTGGTTTAAAATACCGATAATTAGTATATAACATTTGTTTAATTAGAGTACTAATTACTAATATTTTGAATCAATAAAAAAAATAAGAGGTTAAAGATATTATAAGCAATTTCAACATTTTTGTTAAAAAAAAATCATGATTAATCGTAATTAGATCCTCCATTATTTCCCCTGAACAACTTTTAAGTGGGTTTTTTTTGGGGGTCAAATAAGTGGTTTATATCATTACTTAATTAAAGTCCCGAATCTTGAAAACTTTTTTCTTTTTGAACTTGATCCTGTTTTATTGTACACTAATATTAGATGTTTGCGCATCATACACAAGTTAAGACCCTTTAATATGTTAAATTGATAATTAAGGGTAAGGTAGTTTATAGTATTTGTTATTGTGTTTTGGCGTAACAAATGTCACCTCATTGTGACTAGTTATTGTTGTGAATAAAATAGATTGATAGTTTTGCAAAATTGTGGATTCCGGATGTGCTTCAAAGCTAAACTTATTAAATGCTCTCTAAACTATTGACAATTTAAAATAAATGTCAATCTATCATAACAAATAAAAGTCATTGTTTCTGATAAGATAGGGTTCTTTTATTTTTGTCTACTTCAGCGACTTCTCATCACGCAAATTGTCGCGTTCGGTCTATCGCTTTGGGTTACGTGGATCGTCTGCGCATCGTAGTCAAGTAGAAGTAACATATTTTTCCAAATTTTTAGAATAAAGATTTGAAGAAGTTAATTTATAAATACTTATTTTTAGTTAAAAATTAAATCAAAATTAACAGTAATTGATCAATTTGGTTCAAGAAATTATGATACATTTCAATTTCTAGCAATTGACAATAAATTTAGAACCGGATTGTTTTAGCTTATTTAGTAAAATAAGTACTTATTTTAATTTTAAAAAAAAGTACTTGTAAATATTTTTAGTCTGTTTGTTTGTTTCTCAAAATAGTCACAATAAGAAAATAATCAGATTTCTCTGCTTATTTTGAGAAGCAGATACCAAGTTACTGATTTTCAAAATAAGCAGAAAATCTGATTATTGTTATTGTAGTCAAAGATACATCATTTCCGATTCTTATTGTAGTCAAACCAAGTTGATTACTATTTCATAGCAAAATGAAAAGAAAGAACGGAAGATGGGCTACAAAAACAACAAGTTGTTCAGTAGGCCCAAAAGAAAAAAAATAAAAGTATCTATTTTATTGTCTAATACCAACGGTTAAATTCATGGAATTATATTTTATTATGGTGGTTCTATTTTTTAGGGATCACCTTAGACACAACCCCTCATTATAACCACATCACATTGTTACTAAAAACAATTAATAAAAAATTGATTTACCATTATAATCATATCAAATGAGTGCAATAAATAATAAATTTTTATTCTAAAATTGAGTGAATAATTTATCAGATATACAATATTGTCTTAGTATTTTTGCTTAAAATTAATATAGTTATAAAAAAATATAATAATGACTTACCTCCATAGTATAGCTTTTCACTAAATAAAAAATTAATAAACTTTTAAATTATAAAAATTCCACCAAACATAAATACTAAATAAAAAAGTACAACTTTTAAAAAAAATAAAAATAAAAATACTTATAATTTAATCATCATTTAATCTTCACATATTTATACTTCACATATTTATACAAAATATTTATTAATGTAAAATATTAAAATTAAAAGAAAAATACTTGCACCAACAATTTTAGGTCATCACATAATTATAATATTGTTCTATTCTCGACGTTTTAAAGGATATTTGTCCATTGAAACTCCAAAATGCGGTTTCTGAACTGTCCACCAATAATCACTTTGATCTAATACAAAAAAAAAAAAAGAATCACTTTGATGTAATTTTGTCTTTGGACTTTAGTACCCCATTGAATAGAAAAAAAATCACTTTGGTTACACACTTATTTTTATTTAAAAATAGTAATAAGGCATATTAGTCATTGATTTTGTATAATTTGTTCATATTGGTCCATGATATTGTTGGCAGTACAAATAGGTTCCTAACTTTCTATTTTGTAATGCATTTTAATCTATATTATTAGTTTACAATTAATACTATTAACATTCATTCATATTGGTCTCTAATATTTTTAAAAAGATTTATTATATAGGTGCTTGTGTTTGTTATTAAAAGTTCAAGTTAGTGCTGAAGTTTTTAGAAAATGTTCAATGTAATGCAAGGACTTCAAAGTTTTAATTATAAACTAAAGACAGTGACTAAATTGTATCGTGGAGCACAATGTTAGTACCTAAAATCTTCAAATATATATTACACGATCTTTAAAATAACAATTACAATTTTAAAAATATAAAAATTAAGTAAATTGAGTTAGAAACTTATAATTGAATGATACAATGTTCTCATAAAACTTCAAATAATTTAAGTAAATTAAAAACACCATATTTATTTTTATTTCGAAAAACATTATATCTTTCAACTGTACGGTACATTAACCGTAAAAAAATGTTTACAATTTTAAAAGTTTAAAAAATTATATAAATTGAGTTAAAAACTTCAAAATCAACAATACAATGTTTTAATATATCTGTTTTGCTTATAAAAAAAATATTTTAAAAAAACTTCAAATCAACAATCATATTTATTTATTTATTTATTTCTCTGTTGGTTATACTATATAATTAAATAAAATAAGGATAATTTAGTTTAAGTGTCATGATTAATTCATAGATTAAAAAATTAAAATAAGAAAAAATGTTTACTAATTACCGTACAACTGTATTTCAACCACCACTGACACGAAACATAAAAACGCTATAGCATTCTAGCTTCTAGCTTGAGGTTACGTTTACTATGTTCTCAGCTACTTCAACTATCTAACTACCGTAATATTAAAATATTACGAGTGTATTCGATAATACTAGTTTATAGTTTATTTAGGAGTGACTAAAATACAGATTTGATCCTTTATATTTTGTCAAAGTTCTATTTTAGTCCTTTATGTTTATTTTGACTTGGTCCTCTATATTTGTTTTTGGACTAACGTTAGACTCTTTTAGTCTAAGTTAATAGAACTCTATATGTGGCACCTACATGACATTAACCGTGTTAATTGTCATCCCTTTCTAGACTAAAACGACACCGTATTGAATTTTTTTTCTAAGTTAACAGAACTGCGTACGCTTAAGAAAAAATTCAATACGGTGTCGCTTTAGTTTGGAAAGGGGTGACAATTAACGTCGTTAATGCCATATAGGTGCCACGTATGTAGTTCGATTAACTTAGACTAGCGGATTTAAAGAAGAGTGTAACGTTGGTCCAAAAAACAAATGTAAGCGACCAAATTGAGACAAAATAAACATAAAGGACCAAAATAGAACTTCGATAAAACATAAAAGAACCAAATGTATATTTTAGCCTTTTGGAGTTTATAACTTATAGCTTATTGTCAAGTGAAGTGTTTGGTAACTACAAGCTTATAGCTTATCGCTTGTAAAAACTAACTTTCAAAAGTTAACTTATGAAAAGTTACTTGAGATAACTTATAACTTATACTTTGTAACTTATAACTAACTTTCAATAATGCACGAGTTAAAAAGCTCCTTATAAAAAACATATCACTCATTTTATTAAGATCAATAAATTAAATATTTAATGATGTTATTTTCAATTAATAATGTGCTAAAATTCTCAAAATATTTATATAGTTAATACATCAACTTATATTAAAAATATGTATACTAACTATAAATAAAAGGATAAAAATGAGTATTTATATTTTTTATTGCAATTAATATCACAAAAAGTAGTACTATATTTTTTATATATAAAGACCAAAATAAAAATTACTTTTTATCTCTTATAAAAATGACCGAAAGTAATAATTATAATTCAAGTGTAGCTATTATATATTCACGGTTACACTCACTAGTTATCATACGCAACAAAAAAACTTCTACATGGGCGCATAACTTAATTCATAACCATTGGGTTATTGTTAAAAAAAAATTGTCAACACTAAACTATAAATCAAGAACATTATTATATTATGCTAATAATCCTCGTATTATCTTAAAAGGTATTCCGATTCCTCCCGTCCTTTATATCTATAGGTAATTTTTTAGAAGGATTTTTTGGTCATTTTTATTGGTTACCAAGTAATAATTCATTAATGTATGGTTTTCACTTTTGTCTTTTTACAAAGATTCAATTAATGAAATGAGAGAAAAAAGATATTAAATGACATAAAATATTTATTAACACATTTATATATATTAAGGATATAGTAGTAAAAAAATTAAATTTTAGATGAATTTAAAGAGTTAGCTAACTGTGTACCATTTCATGAGTTTGATAATTCGATTAGAAGTGACTTATATATAGCATCGAAGAGAGTAAATATTAACTAATAAAAGGTTAAATGCACTTGATATCTTAACAAAAAAAAACATTGAAAATATTCTTTAATAAATAAGTAAGATGATTTGTAAGAATGTGAAGTCGAAAAATTTAAGAGCTTATAATAGTTTTTTGTTTTTAAAAATAGAAAACTAAAAAACATGTTTGACAGATGAATTTTTAAAAATAGTTTTCGGGAATAGTTTTTGTTTTTCAATTTTTAAAAACAAAAATTTAGAAACATCTAAAACTTATTTCAGTTCTCTGAATTTACATATAAATTTGTATTCATAACTCCTCTCATATTTTTTAAAAATTATTTTTAAAAATTATTTTATAATACAATTTTTAAAAACAAGTCTTTAAAATCTCTCTTAAATTAATAGATAAATTTATGCCACGTATACCCTCAACTCAAGTTAGATACGGTAAAAGTCACCTTATTATCTTATATTTTTTATCTCCTTTAATTTCTTTCTTGTCAACCATATCATATTTAATTTTGTTTTTTTGCTCTTTTCCTTTTTTATTTTCTTTTTATTTCTCTCTTCCTATACACATATACATAGTAAAATTGAAATCACTAAAAAAAAATTTATTTACTAACCCTTTTAATATTACATTATCTCCTGTTTACATATACTTTGTCTAAAATAATTTATTCGTTAGTATAAATATAAAATATTTATATTAACAAATAAATATACGATTATTAACAAATAATTATGTTCCTATAACTATTTTATATATACTTTCAAATCACAAACTATTAGTAAAGATTTTAAGTGTTTATATCAACAAATAATGTTTGTTAGACAACACCTATATTAATAATGCAATAAAAAATTGTTAATAAACTAAATGGCAATTTTTTTTTGAGGTGAACGTGCAATTATAATTTCTCATCTAACAATGTAGAATTCAAACCAAGTCTCAGCTACTTCAACAACAGTCAACTCTTACATTTATGTTATCCTTATGAATACTCATTTAGTGTCCTTGTAGGCTATATATGGCATCTTTTAAAGATCTAAAAGTAAAGAATTTTATAATCTAAAAAAAAATTAAATTATTTAATGTATGTATGTTTTTTTTAAAAAAATAAGTCAATAATTTTAATATTAAAGTATAATTATTACATCTTAATTAATATTCTTAGATAATGTCTTTAAGATACTAGTTAACAAGACTTAAATATTTTTACTAGTAAAAGGCAAGGAATTGTTATTTATATATGTTGAAAATGATGAAAAATTATATTCAAATAAATTATAATCGTTTATGTAACATTAAAACATGTGAGTTTGTTCAACTGATAATCAATCATGCATGCACTTAACATTTTTGAAAACTGACCTATCATAGCCTTGATAAATTTTAGTTGACTACATCATGGAAATAAAACACCAATTCTCTCTAATTTGGACAAAAATTGCATATAATAAGCAATTTTTATCTCACAATCAACTGTTTAATTAATAATTTAACGATAGATTAAGCACAAGTATGTATGATAGATTTTTAGATTATTAATATCAGACAATTAAGGCTGTTAAGATCAAGTCTCATATTGACTAGAAAGAGGGCCACCATAAGAGTATATAAGTGGTGTGGCAATCTTTCACCTATGAGCTAGCTTTTGGGAGTGAGTTAGACCCAAACCCAAATTTCTAATAAAGACTTTGAAGCAAAAAACTGCAAATGTAATTTTTGCTTAGAAGAGGATCTACATCCATGGAAATTATATATTTTCATCAATTTTTCAATTCTTTTTGTACAGCAACTCGATTTAACTAAAAGAAATTTGTATTTAAGAAAAACGCAGATTAATAGTGAAGAAAATTTTCCCATGGCTAATCCGTCGTCGCAGTTTAGTGAGGAATAATTAGCATATGTATGTAGTACAGTACCTCGAAAAAAAATGGGAAAAAAACGAATATTTTCTATTTTAAATTTTTATTATTTGAAATAGATTCTGAAAAATTAAAACAATTTTGTAAGAAATATTTATGTTAGGTGAAAAAGTCCCACATTATCTAGGATATGAGCTATGGTAGACTTATCCAGAAAAAAAAACACAGAGGTAAAACAAAAATTCAAGAAAAAAAGGAATAGAAAGTCCAAAAAAAAAAGAAGAGACCCGAGATATATGCCCAAAAACTTGAAAACCAACACGCCTATTAAAAAAAAGACAAGTCATAACTAGGCTAAACAAAACTAGTTGGACTTGAGGGGAAGTGTTGGGTGAAAAAGTCTCACATTGCCTAGAATAAGAGTTATGGTAGCCTTTATAAGGTCTTTGACAACCCTTTCCCTGTGAGCTAGCTTTTGAGGAGAGTTAGGCCTATGCATCTTTATAAATTAGCCGATGTGGGACTTCCAACACACCCCTCACACCTAAAACTACACAGCTAGGACGTAGACAAACACATGTGGCCCAATATATAAAAACTCATGAAATTTGGATTATCACACTCTTATAAACTCAATAATAGTAATATCACGTACTCGTATCAAAAAGTGCTTGAGTTACTCATCATAAATCAAAAATAAAAAAGAATTATTATCTTTTTCTATAGTAATTAATAAACCTATAAAAACAAATCTCTTATAATTAGTACTAAAATAAATAAATTTCATCTATTATAAATAAATCTCTCTTTCTTTTATTCCATGGTAGATATATAGAGATTCATTATAAAGAAGGAAAAAAAAAACGAAATAATTTACATAATAATAATAATTTTACATAAAAGTGCTCCCATCCCTCTTCAATCTTGAGCCTTCATCAAAAGCACAATAATAATTAAGTAATTAATTAACAATCAAATATTGAGCATCACCATCCTCCTCATCATCATGATGGATCTTGTTGAGAAAGGAAATTTCATGACTGTTCAAGTGCACAAAATGAACAGCCAAAGAAAGCATACCTTGAACATAAGCATCTCTAACCTTTTTCCAGAGATTTACAGACAACTTAATATTCTTTGTTGGTTGAACTTTTGGTAACACTTGTTCAACCACATTCTCATCATCATCACTTGGCTCTGTTTCTCTCTTAAGCTTTTCATATGTTGCTCTCTTTCTGTACTTCTTCATGCTTCCACATACTGGAACAAAATCCACCATCTCCATCTCGATCGCACGTGTGCGATTTGTGCACGCGTCAAAGCAAAACTCATTGGTGCTAAGTGTGTGATATATATAGAGGTGTTAATTGTGCCAGCACGCTGGTCGGATCGTGAGGGAATGCTACTTTGAATAGTAGTTCCTGTGTTCGAACCCCTGTAAACGTACTTTCTCCTATAAAAAAATTAATTAAATTTGACAATTTTTTAATACGTGTAATTCAATTAAATATAAATAAGAATGAAGGGAGTATATAAGTTATTGTGGAAGAGTGGTGAAGAAGTTGAATTTGAGTGATGTAATGAGAGTGAGTGAGACAGATGAGAAATTGAAGAGCAGAAAAGTGAAGTGAAAAAGAAACATGTATGTATGTATGCGTAATAACGTTGTGTCAAAGCAAAAACAGATCATTCGCTTTAATTGTCTTCCACCCTATGCCAAAGGGCTCTCTCTCTATTAACTCAATTCAAATTTAAAGCCAACTAACTAACATCAAGACCTGGTAGATGACTATTGCCTTCACAAATTAAATAATAAATTATTGCTACTAAAATTAAATATAACAGAAATTTATGCTTTATATATATTGAAATTGTGGTGAGGTAACTTCACAATTTTAAAAGTTATTTTTATGGAATTGAATCAAAAACCTCTTCGAAGAATATTTTTATACACTTTCTCAAATCATAAGACCTAATACACTTTTATTAGACGAAACTTATTTAGGTTAAAAAAAATATGCTTTACTCATTACCTGAGAAATATGAAAAATGTATTTCCTTAAACATATTTATTATATTTAAATAACATAATTATAGTATATAAATTTCGTTAAGTATAAGTATAGATAATCTATAAGATTATGTATTACTTTTTAATAGACATTATTCGCACCACACTTCTTGCTTTACCATATATAAATAGGTTTTAGATTTTGATAGTTTAAAATTTTGCTGGTCGGAATTCTAGAATTTGTTTTGAAACTAATTTTAGAACTCAAGTAAACACTTTTTTTTCAAACGGGACAGTGCTACTTGTGATGTTAGGGGGGCCGATTGCGAAGAAAAACTATTAATATGTATATATAATTTCATAAAATAAAAAAAAAAAATACTAACATTTAAAAATAATTTGTCTTCTAAAAAATTTTAAGTTATTTAATCTTTATATTTAACCTCTCAAAAAATTGAGGCTAATCTGCCCTTATTTTTCAACTACTAGTTTTAAAAGTCACGCGAAATGTGGTGAATCCATTAATAAATATAATGTGGATAGTGTCATCCTCTTCTACTGATAAATTATTTGACTATTAAGATTAAAAAAATATATATTACTCTATAACGAATATCATAACGAGTATTTTAATCAATTAAATTCATATCTACTCTACTTTACTATTTGGAAAAACATGTACCAGCAGCCACCTTTTGACAAGTGTTCTTTTTTTTTTTTTTGGCACCATTACTCCCAAAAACTCCATTCTGAAGTTTGAATTCAAAAAATCTCCCAAATTTCAAATTTTAATTATCCACTGGTTCTTACATTTTTTCCCCCGAAGTGACTGATGGACAACACAGTTATCTCTTTCACTTACACCATTAGACTAAAACTCTTGGCTGAGCTTATCACCATTCCCATTCTTTCTTTCCACTCTACACAAATCTTCCCCGTTGCCTTTCTTGGTACTCACCTCCCAACATCTAAAGCATTCATCCTTCGTGGGTTATTGAGAAGATTCAGGGTAAGAAGGAGGCATGGAAGTTGGCAGTTCAGGTAACAGAATTTGGACTGTTGAACGGGGGAGACAGTCTTCTTTGGATATGATATTCATGGATGCCAAGGTATATTTTGTTTTCAGTTTCCATTTTGCACTTATATGTGCTCATTTGTTTGGAAATTTGTCCACTTTGTACATATACAAAGGTGATTTGGAGCAAATTTTGTTTTCTGCTGATTTGTTTGCGAATTTGTCGAGTTTGTACATATAGAAAGTTGATTTGGGGCAAAAAAAAATTTCTCCGGATTTGTTTGGAAATTAGTTCAGTTTGTACTTATTGACAACTTATTTTCTTCTGCTTTTCCTGAGCTCCTGCCTTTCTCAACCTTCATTCTAAAGTTGACGGAAGAAACTTCATTTTTTTCCAAAGTTAGTTCTTTGTCTCATGCGTTCTCAGTTTCATTCTTTTTTGTGCAGATTTCTCCATTTTTTGGGCTTCTTTTTTATTGCATGTTGTGTTGATTTTTTTGCTGATTATTTTTTCTCCATTGATAATTTTGAAATACATTGAAGCTTTTATAAAAAGATAAAACTTGGCTTGGCTGGGAACATGGTTTCCAAGTTGAAGATAGTGAGTTGGCAGATGTGGAGTCAGTGCAGGAAACAACTATGAAGTTGGAAATATGATAGCTGAAGCTTTGAGTAAGGTTGGTAGGAAGGGTGTTGAAACACTCGGGGAGGGAAAGAGCGTTGATAATAGTCTATTTGTTGTTGAGGGGATGTAATTCGACCGTGGTTATATTTCACCTTACTTTGTCACTGACAGTGAGAAAATGGCTATTGAATATGAGAACGGTAAGGTGCGACGTATATTCGTCCTGCGACTTTTTATTATTTCCAATTTCCCTGTGTATTTAATTACTTCTAATTTTATGAGATGTGTATGTTGTGCAGTTGCTGTTGGTTGATAAAAAGATAACCAATGCAAGGGATCTTATTAATATCCTCGAGGATGCAATCAGAGGTGGATTCCCTATATTGATCATTATTGCAGAGGATATTGAACAAGAAGCTTTAGCAACACTTGTGGTGAACAAACTTAGAGGTTCACTGAAGATTACAGCACTCAAAGCCCCTGGGTTTGGAGAACGCAAGAGTCAATATCTTGATGATATTGCCATCTTGACAGGAGGTTTGTATATTTATAAGTTTCATGTCTTTCATTGATTTGTTTAATTTGGAAGTTTTGTATGTTATTTCATATCTTTTTGTTTCCAGCAGTCTATAACCATATGTTCCATCCCGTCAGCCTTACATTAGACAAAGCTGGGAAAGAGGTTCTGGGCAATGCCTCTAAGGTGGTGCTCACCAAGGACACAACCACAATCGTTGGTGACGGAAGTACCCAGGAAGCAGTGAACGAGAGATGCATAAATTAAGAACCAAAATTGAGGTTTTCTTCTCTCTTTTTCATTCCCCACATGCAGGCATAGTTTGTCGCAGTTCTTGGAGACATTGTACTAAACACATGACTAATGATACATTCATACACTAAAAGAAGGGAATGATTCATTGAGTCTAGAACTAGAATGATTGATATAGAGAACATGTGGACTGGTAGTAAAATACATTACCAATGTGTGTATGTACACATCACATAAATAGACATATATAGAGAGAAATTCTGTAGTCTGTACAGATGGGATGAGAGAGTATGATAGATGCACATTCTTCTTCCCATGTTCTAGATTTCTAAGGTATTCTTCTTTTATTACAGGTTGCAGAGCAAGAGTATGAAAAGGAGAAACTTAACGAAAGAATTGAAAATTTGTCAGGTGGTGTAGCTGTAGTAATACAGGTAATCAACATATTGTTTTGTTTTTTAATTGTTGTTTTTCCTTACAATAGACTGGCATGGTAAATTGTTTTGAAGTTTCTAAAGCTTTTAGAGCAGATTGTGTACTTCATATTGATAGCTTCATAAATTGTCTTTTTATGGACAAGTCTGAAATCTTGAGATTTTTTTTTTTTTCATAATATAAAAGTATTATAAGTTATCATTTGTCATTCACATAATAATATTTTTCACATTTTTTACTATTATCATAACCATACTGAACTAAATTAGTCAGCATATCATTAAATTATAATACAACTATTATCATTAAAGAGAACCCTTAGTATATATATATTAATATGTAATATACTATATAAGTGTGCAAGACTTAAATGAACCAGAAATTATTTGCTGATGGCCTAAGTTTAGTGTGCATTTGTATGCATACATAAAATTTCCAAAGAATTGCATAGTATTTATTTTCTCTAGAATAATTTTAATATTTGTGTTGTAAATTAAGGCTTTCTTTTCATTTTATGAAAAAAATTCATAACCAAGTAATTTTTAGCCTTTGAAGGTTGATTTATTATGCATGTGCACAAAGTGGCAACAATATTATGCTTAAGTCTTAGCTTTAACCTTCTTATGAGGTTATGATATTTTGTTATTTTGATGGCTAATTTTGTAACGTAGTTTTTATTGTAGATGAACATTGATGCAAAAGAGGAGTGTGGCATGCTCCAAAGTTGGAATTTGCTGCGAAACATGTTCACAACAAGCTATAGACTAACAAGAGAATAATTAAGTGAATACTTGATTTTAAATAAAGCTTTGTTTTAGTAAATAAGAATGTAAGAAAAATATTAAGGCAAGGTATTATGTTGTTTAAGCAGTTAACATGTTTCCGCAGTTTTTCTTAGCTCGGAGTATTAAGATGATGCTTATATCAACTAATTATTTTTTAAAATTTGTATCCACAAAAATTTTAACTTTTATTAAGTCATGTTGTGCGTGACCAATGAAAATCAATGTTTTACTCTAATTTTTATATATTTTAAGATGAAGTTTACAATGAAAATTATAATTTTACTTGCAGATTTATGTTTTTTTTTTTTCAAATTTACTCTATAAAATATCCAAGGGAAATAACTTTGCAATGAACGTAAATTAAATTACTTTGTTAGAATGAAGTACAATTATACAAGATCTCTTACCTTTTGTGAACAGCAACTCATGACAATGGTATCGCTGTAATGTTTAGAGTGAGCACCGAACTCAAAAGAATATATGATTATTGGCTTATAAAATAGGAAAAAATATATCAATTTCCTTTAAGTTTTTGCCCATTATAGCAACATGTTTGTGCACATTACATAGATTTCAATTGAGATTGGTATGAAATGAGTACTTCTCAAATTTAAAATGGGTTTTGGCCAAATTGATTTGATTATGTTCTTAATTATTTTTTTTTAATATTATAGTTTAAATTTAAATTATTTTGATGGTATGGAATGAGTACTTCTCACATTCATAATATGTTTTGGTCAAAGTGATTTGATTATATTATCTTTAATTAATTTTTTTAAAAATTATAATTTTAAACTAAATTATTTTGATCATATTAACGGTTAGATGTCACTCATTTAATATGGTGAATTATTTTAATATACTTCATTTAATCTAAAATATTAGTTGCTTTGGTCAAAAATTTAAATTTCAAATTATTTGTTACTTTTACAATATTGCATTTATTTTCTTTTTTCATTTTTGTTATTCTTCTATTTAATGAGCATCAAATAACCTTTTAAGTCAAAAGTTAATTTAATCTATTCATCCTTTATTTGTTAGATTCAAGATGATTTAATTACTCTTCTTAACCTTGGTGTTTTTTACTAAAATGATTAATATTTTGAAATGGAGGGAGTAATAAATTAGTATTATTGTTATAATTCAGTCTGAGTTTTGGCCTAAGAGATACTAATGTTTAAGAATGAGAATTGGTGAAATGGAGTACGAGTTTTGACAAAAATAATTTGAGTTTTCACAAAAATATTATGATTTAATTAGATTATTTTTAATGTGATATGATACTAATGTATAGAATAGTACTTCTCAAATTCATAATGGGTTTTGGGCAAATATTATTCACGTGATATGGTTAGGGTGTATGAAATGAATAGTTTTATTACAAGACTTTTTTCATTGTGTTGGAGTCTTACTCTTATTATGCTCAAGCCCTCGATGCATGATTTAAGCAAAAAAAAAATAATGTTTTAAGAGTACTATTTATATTTAGTATGAGTTTTGACAAAAAAAAAAATAATTTAATTAGATTATTGTTAATCGATTTTCTAAAATTTATAATTTTGAATTAAATTATTTTGATGATGTTATCCACATGTCTTTGAAATAATGGTGCATATGTGTCAAATCAAGATTAAAGAGTTTATTACTAAACGCTATCTTAGTGTAGATATATTATATATTATGTGACGTTACTATTGACGACATGCTTATTTCTAATACTATTTAAAAAATATTATATTACTCATATTAACCTTTATGTATTGTTTTTATACGTTGTTTTGAGTAGATGTTGAATCTCTATTAGAAATTTATTATTATGCTCTTTTATCACATATTTATTACATATCATTTGGTTATGAAGCCGACAAAACATCCCCGTGCGAACGCACGGATCTGTTACTAGTTTTACATAAAATAAAGAAAATGAAATATGTTTAACTAAATTTTTTATCCACATAAGGTAATTATTATTTATTTTACTTATAATGGAGTATTGAGAAAGGAGTGATAGAGAAAATAACTAACAGAAAATGAATGAAAAATTTCACTATAGTATCCAGACTCTTAGACCAACCACACGTACTCAAAATAATTGGGTGAGGGCACATTCTCTCTTATATTTTTTGGCCAGGCGGTTTTCGAGATATGTTTTCATTTACTTATATAAGATGTTTAATAGCCGTGACTTCTCTTTTATCTATCGATTTAGTAGTTAGGAAATAAAATTTTAAGTAATAACTCTTCAATTTAAATTCATATAAATGTATTTTTGTCTATAAAAAATTATTATCCATATTCTAGAAAAAAAATTTCAAAAGAAAAAAAAGAGATTTCTGAATTTTATTTTATTTTTTGAAAAATATACTTTCTAATAAGTTTTTCAGAAAAAACATGTTGGATACCTCATTCGCCTGGTTAGCCCGAGGTCATCCAAAAACAAGGAGGATAGGATTAGCACCATCCCTATTGGGAGTGGCACCATCCTTCTGGAGGATGAGATTAGTACCATCTATATTGGAAGTAATACCATCTTTTTTATATGTAAGAATTATAAATTTATATACTAAAAAGGATAATGCCACTCCCAATGAGGATGGTGCTAATCCCATCCACCCATCCTTTTTAGTATATATTTATAATTCTTACGTATAAAAAGAATGGTGCCACTGCCAATAAGAATTGTTCTAATCCTATCCACTCAAAAACAATTGTCCAATGTAATCCAATTAGACCAAAAAAATGTCAATGTGATCCAATTGTGCCAAGCAGAAAAAAAAAGGTAGCCCAGCAAAAAAAAGACTGTGTCAACCCATATTCCAAGTAGTTTGTAGTTTTAGGTAAATATCTTCTTCATTTCCATTAGAAAATAAAAGAGATTTCAACCTAAAAAAAATGCTTTTAAGACAAACAAAAAAATAAAACAAATATGCTAAATTTTATATAACCACTTTTAGATTTAGAACTAGAGATGTCCAATTATTATAAGAAATGGAGAGAACTTGTACTCTTTAATTTTCTGAGTTTATGTGACATTTAATTATTGGAGGAAAAGATTATTCCTTTTAAAGTAGATAGACTTAATTTGACTTGTCTTTTCAAAGGTAGAGTTTGTATATGCCACACATCTATTTTTAATCCTTATTCATAAAATTTTACGTATAGTTTTAATTTTATAATAATAATTTTATTATAATTTAAACAAGATTAATATTTTTAATTAAAAATATATTTTAATTATGAATTTTTAAATAAAAATTAATTTTTTATCCTCAAAAAGTATTTTTTTAAAAAAATATTTTATGTAGATTAGCCGGTTTAACAAAGAGTTTATACAAACTGCTAAAGTATTAGATTATTTAAAAAGTGGACTTTAAAAGTCAACCGATAGGTTAGTAAGGATTGGGGTGATCCATATACCCATTTAGGGGGTGATCATGGATCGGATTACCCGAGTAATTCAATCAAACCGATCCAATCCAATTATAAAAAACGGATTGGTTCGGATTAACGGGTCTAAACGGATCGAAAAAATATAAATTCAATGTATATGGATTGAATACCGGATTAACAAAGTTAAAATCAAGTAAACTTATTCACCCAAAAATAATAAATATCTTTGCTTAAGTTACTATTCATAATAACCAAAATTTCATTGTAAATGATGTGATGATGTATCTTGTCAATATTAAATAAACTTTAAGTTGTTTAGTATTAATTGTATAATTATTTTGTGGTATTATACTAGACCTAATTAGTTTAATGAGATCATATAAGATTTTTTTGACTATTATTTATCTTGTGTACGTTATAGTTGTCTTTATTATATGTAATGTTGCATATGTGCAATGCGTGAATGCTTATTAATTATCATTAAGATATTAATGATTTTATTGATATTTGAACAAGTCAAAATTAGTTTTTTAATAATTTAATACCTATTTATCATGAAATTAGATTGACATATTTTTTCTTTTGAAAATGATATATTTTGACAAAAAAATTAAAATTATTTTACTAGACTTTTTATTTAATTATAATCTTTTATTATAATATTAGATAACCCAAAATTCAATCTAATCTAATCTATTTTTCACGAGTTAGATTAATCCAAATTCCATGTAAAAAAAATGTAAATCCAACTAAATTCAATTACCGATATTTTTTTTATTGGATTAAACATCAAATTTAAGTGTATAGCCCTAACCCATCTCTATTCAAAGGTTATTCTCTCCATAACTCAAACTTTAATTAGATGTTGAACAAAAAAAACCTTTAATTTGACCACTAAAATTATATTGTGCCTTAATCATTGCTCCAAAATCTTGCTATATGACATTGCATAGACATCGATGAATATTACTAAAATGACAAAATTCCCAACTGGCAAATACTTTTAACTAAAACTTCCAACACTTAAACAGTTAAACTTAAACTGCAGTAAAAAAAGAAAACAAAAAACAAAAAATGAAGCACTATAACCAAAGATCGTGAGAAGCAAAAATTGAATCTGACTTTTATCACACAATAAGAGAATCATCAATAATTATGTGACACTTTGTGTTTATTTTATGAAATAAGCATATATTATTTTATTGAAAAAAAGTACAAATTTAATTATTAATAAAGTGTTAGACAAGTGATAAGCAATTTGGTTCCCGTATACAAGTTCTAATCCCGGAAATTAAAACACACTTGTTATGAGGGGAAGTAATTATAAATGTTCAATTCCTCGAAATTGCGAGAACAATGCCTTTATCAATTTTTTTTAAAAACATTATTTTAATTCTTTTAATATATTTGTTTTAATTTTTAAAAATAATTAAAAGTAAAAATTAATAAAGTTATATTAATTTTCATAATAATTAACTGCAACAGAAGAAATATAAAATAAGCATTTATTATGGTAACCAAACCTAATTAATAATTTTATTTTTATGATAACCACTGAAAATTTAATAATATTTTTCACATTTCAAGAATCAATTTTATTTTATTTTTTTTTATATTTTTCAAGAATCAATTTTAGGTTTGAATAAAAGGACTATTAATATGAACGCGAGTTCGTTTGTCAGCTATCACTAGAATAGATTTGGTAGAATTATTTTTTAGAATAATTGATTTTAGAAGAATGAATTATGTTTGAAAAAGGTGAGTTTAGAATACATTCTTAAAAATAGATTTTTGAAAATGAGAGTACGGTTCAAATTGCATTTATGAAAATGATTTTTTTCTTACTTTTCCAAAAATGTATTCCCAAAAAGAATCGATTTACTATTTAGTAGTTTATTTGCCAAATGCCCTTATTTTTGTCGGAAATACATTTTGAATACTAAGAATGCATTTTAGTAGACTCTTAATAAATAATAATAAAAAATGATGCACTAAAACTATGAAGCTTAAGTAGCCCCTTGTTTTATGATTGTTGAACATGTTACTCTCCTATAGTTGCTCCCTAGGGTTGTGTTTTTCTGAAGCAGTCCCCTCGTGCATGAGAAGAGAGGCCCATTCAAAAGGACAAAAAAGTCAATATTTTTTTCTTCTTCTTCTTCATAAATAATAATAATAATAAATAGCATTGTGGGTTACGTTTATAAAACAGCCAATTCAAGCTGTAAATTTGCAAGCTAAGGTGTACACAAGTACCAATACATCACCATGCATGTGCAACTTGAATTCCATTACTACAATGGAAGAAAAAAAAAAAAAAAAACCATGCATGTGCAAATGCTACAATCCAATTTTCTTAAAAAAACCAACGGATATACAGACAAGAAAGTGTAAAGTATTCAATTAAAATAAGAATAATAATAATAAAAAAGTGTAAAGGATACAAGGAGAGACAAATCTTATCATCCATGGCTTCATGCTAGTCAAAGAAAAAAAAATTATTTACTATATTTTATATTTTACAACTAATTTTAATTTGTTGTGCATGAGGGATAGTAAAAGTTTGAATAATCTATCATCTTTTAGTGAAAATTCAAACTCTTTACCTCTAATTCAATTCTATTTATCGTGATAATACCAACTAGAGCGGATAAAATGAGTTAAGTTTATGTTGCAAGTTAGTCTAAAAATGAGTTAGTTCAATTTGACTATTTTTTGTTGAGTTAAAAAATATACAGTGTGATTCGACTCGAACGTACTCGTGGGTTAAGTGGATTGATTCGCATTAATATTTAAAAAACTTAAAAAAAATTAAAATTCTAAAAAGTACATGAAAATTTAGAAAAAAATCATTAAAATTATGAAGTGCATAAAAAATCATTAACATTCTAAATACGGATTTAGCAAGTCCAACCCAGCTCGACTCGCAATTCTTGCGAGTTAAACAAGTCAAGCTAATTTTGAATCAATTTTTTTTGATCTGCTATTTTTGCAACTCAACCCACTTACGAATTGGATTGAGTTGAGCTTGCTCGCGAGCCATAACCTATTTTAACGGTTCTAGTGCCGACATAAGTATGAAATGGATCAAACTTGTTTATTTAAGCTAAGGCCTCAAAATTGGTTTAGTGGACCAGGCTTTTATAATTAAAATTTCAATTACAAGAGAATATTTAAGTGTGTTAAGTTACAGGTTTAAATTAAGTAAATATATATCTATTTCAATATAATTAAGAGTAATACACACTAACTCTCTTTCAAGTTCCAATGCTTTAGGTTTAATTATGCGAAGTTCTTTTAGTTATAGATTCATTCACAAAAAAGAGTTATTGAAACATGGTTCCTTTTATTTTATGGATTATGGATGGTTCCCTTGCGTGACATACCTCACAAGAGTCAGATTATTTTTATTTTCTTTTTTATCTCATAGTTTTTTTTACTTGATGATTTTTGTAAGAGGATCATCATGATCCGACAACTATCTTAAACAAACTCGAATTTTTTTTTTCAAAAATTAAGTCATATCCATATTACACTACACAATTATCTTCTTTTTTTTTTCTTTTTTTTGTTTCAAAAAGATATTTTGTGTAAAAAATTCTGGTGCGTGATGAGTGTTTTTTAATTTTTGGTTGACAAATGGAGTGCAGTTTTAAATGTAAGGTTTATGTGAAGAGAAAGATAACTGATATAAAACTTAGAAGAATGGACAACAAAGACCAAATATTAGGAGGAAATTAGCTTGTATGTGCATTAAAAATTAAGATTAGATTTGGACCAAAGACCAGAATTCAGAATGCAATTAGATAAAATTCACACAAATTTTGTCCCATGCCTATTCAGCTACGCATATGATTATTACAAGAGATATGTTAAACAAATTAATACTTTATTTTGAAATTCAGTATTAGAGTTCACTCTGGATTTAAATTATGAAGGCTCTAATAAAGAAGGCAACAATAAGTGAAGAGAAGTAATATCAATAATGAGAACTATTTCTTTTTTTTTTTTTTCTCTACTTCTTACTTTATTATTAGGATAAAAAACTAATTTTTTGAGTGTAAACATAGTTATTCTTTCTATCAGTATTTTCTTAAAGAAATTTGGATTGTATCCCGTGTTTGACAGTCTAGAGCTAGAAAAAGCACTAGACTACATGTGATCTAGTTATTTTGTGACACACTAAACTAAAATCTCAATTAGCACAAAAAATAATTAGACCGCACGCAGTGTAATGTTTTTTTTCAACGGCAGGATTATCGAGTGCTGGAGAGGATCCATATTCCTATTAAAGACTCAATTTCATATTCTCTCTAAAGACTTAATACGTTATTACTATTGTGTTAATACTTTTGTTGATACATGTTGGTCGGATGACTAATGAATACTATTTTGAGTAGCATGTCCTCGGTTCGAACTCTTATGGATACACTTTGGCCTATTAAAAAACACTCTTGTTGATACCTAATCAAAACTCTTTTAAAAATTTTCTTTCCCTAAAATGATTAAAATCCTCCCTAATAATTAAGGTGATATTCTTGATAATTTGGGTTACTTATTGCATCAGCTTAGCTAACTCTCATCTATCCAAATAAATAAAATAATAATAACAGGAATACCATATGCCAAACCAGAATTTCAGCATTGAAAATTAAAATGAAGCACCTTCACCCTTAAATGCAAGCCAAAGGTTGAATTGAAGTAATCCTATGTCACTTTACTTCTTTGAATCTTCAGTTTATTTATTTATTAATTTTTTTTCGCTTTTGATCCTTGAAACTTCTGATGCAATGCTTCTGTAAAAGCTGGATGGAACTAAATACAGCTATAAACAAGTTGTAACAGACATAAAGAAAAGATTTTATATTCGTATACCTCCCTTATTCTCATATCAAAATCTGCACTTCTTCCCTTTTACATTACATTTAACACATTTTTTTTTCTCATATCAGTCTTTTTTTCTCTACCATATCACATTTATTTTTGAACAATAAAGGTATTCCTCACCAAAGATTAATCCTTTTGATACATATAAATCACCCAAAAGATCAAAATATCCTCCACATCCTTTTTATCATGGTATCTTTTCCATTCAAAATTTCCATCATCTTTTAGACTTTATTTCCTTCTCAGTTATTATCAATGACCATAATAAAAGAGAGAATCTAGTTCTCACCAAAATTAGATTTTGTCTGTTTCTAACAAAACATTAAGTTCATTTATTTACTATATTTCTTCGCTTCATTTTATGTCAGTTTCTCTTTTTCTAAACCTGTTAGGGTGTGTTTGTTTTTACTACATAACTAGTTACAAACTCGTTAGAAGCATGGGGTTTGATTTTTTTTTTTTTTTTTTGCATTTCAGATACTTAATAATAATATTAATATGTGATGTAATTTGTCATGTATAATATTAAATAATGCATTTCAGATACTTAATAATACTGTAAAAGTATTTTTACTAACAGTAATTTTAGACTTGAATATAAATTTAATAAAAATGAAATTTTTTATTTCTTTTTAAAATTTCTTTTATTTGTAATAAAAATGTAACGAATCCAAATTCGCAAATTCAGAACTAGTACAAGATAATTTTTTAATAAAGAAAAAGGAATAAGTCCCACTTGCATCAATCTATAAGAATATAAACTTCCACTTGCTCTGTTTTTCCTCTGTTCTCATTCTGCATCTAACCAAAGCAGAGTGAAAAGAGCCACCACCACCACTACCACCAATTCCAATGGATCCACCGCCGGTCTCCGCCGCTGCAGTGCCTCCTCCCTCCATCCAACCAAACCACCCCGACTCAATTGACTCCTCCACGTCACCAAGTTCCCGCAATGCAGAACCATGGAATAACGACGAGCCTCTCCCCGCCGTTCCCGGCGCGAAACTCCGCCTCATGTGCAGCTACGGCGGCCACATAATGCCGCGCCCGCACGACAAGTCCCTATGCTATGTCGGCGGCGACACGCGTATCGTGGTGGTGGACCGCCACTCCTCCCTGAAAGACCTCTGCTATCGCCTCTCCCGCACCATCCTGAATGGAAGACCCTTCACTCTGAAGTACCAACTACCGAACGAAGACCTCGATAACCTCATAACCGTCACAACCGACGAAGACCTCGAGAACATGATCGAGGAATACGATCGTGTGGCCATGAAGCCTTCACCTTCTCGCCTGAGAGTGTTTCTGTTCTTCAACAAACCAGAGTCCTCTGTTTCAATGGGGTCTCTGCTTCTTGATGATGCAAAGTCAGAGACTTGGTTTGTTGATGCGCTTAACAACTCAGGGATTCTCTCAAGGGTGGTTTCTGATTCAGCAGCGGAAAACTGCTTTGTGAATCTTGATGGTGTTCATAATAGCGGTTCAAGCAATAATTTGGAGGCACAGGGTGGTGGAGGAACAGAGCCAAAAACAGAGTATTTGACTACTCAGAACGAAAACAACAAGGTTAAGAATTTGAGTGAAGTTGTTGTGAATTCAACACCTGGTTCACCTATGCTGGATAATGGGTCATTATCTTCATCTTCTTCTTCTCCTTCGATGGCGAATTTGCCGCCGATTCGGGTTCGCGTGGATGAGAATGGAAGCAGGCTAAGGGTAGGGGTGGTGGAGGAGCAGTTTGCTCAGATGAGTATTGGGGTGAAGGGTGATCATGAGGGGTTTGTAGTTTCTTCTTCTGCTGCTGTGGCTATTCCTGCAGTGCCTGCAGTTGGTAGTGATAATAATTTGAATAGGATTGTGTATGATGATGAGAGATCAGATCATGGAGCACCTAATGGGTTTAAGAAACCTCCTTTGCCTTTGCAACTTGTGCAACAGCCAAGGACTAGTGGTGGCTTGAGTTTGCCATCTCCAGATTCAGTTACAAGGTATGTGAATGTCTTATCTTGTGATTGGTCTTAAATTTTTCTGGCTCCTTGTGATTTTACCTGCAGTTTTCAATCTGTCAAATTAGTGATCTATCTTAAAATAAGGAAAATAATCATCATACATTCAATGTTTGGGACATAAATACTCTCTATTTTGGGTGAGAATAACACCTGCAATCTCTTACCATCAATTGTTCGATTAACAAAATAGTTAACAATGATAGTCAGTTAGGTCGACTGATAAATTAACAGTTGGATCGTCAATCGAACATTTGAGAGAGAGGGACTGAAAGTTTAGTTTCCGACTAAAATAGAGAGATTTGAGTTCCAATATTTAGGTGTAGGATAGAAAAAATAATAGAAAAGAGAGAATATTAAATATGTGATTAGTGATGTGAAGCCAAGAAGAAAAGAAAGATAGAAAAAAAAAGGGCATGAAACTGATACTGACACAAAGAAATTAGGTGTGAGATTTACGGATCACATAAAATTAAAGTAGTACTTATATTGGAAGTTGAAAATTGTTTCGTTCGTTAAATGTGATTGACATTTATGTTCAAATAAATTATAACTGCTGATATTCAAAGTGAAAGTATTATCACTTTTAGTCAACTGAAACTCAAAGCGTAATTGATATTAAAAGAAAAATCACAGAGGATGAATTTTTAGTTTAGGTAATATGTGTTTTTGAAATTGTTGTTTTGGGTTAAATATTTTTGCAGTGACAGTAGCATTGCATCTACAAATTCTTTCTCCAAGGCAGTTTACTACCAAGAACCAGTCCAAGCTGCTCAACCTATTGCTTTACCAAATGCCAAGAGTGAAATACCTGATCAAGTCACATTACCCTCACAACAAATGGATCAAAACCAGCAACAACTCCAACAACAACAACAACCACCATTTGTTCAAGCCACCACCCACCACTACATCCACCACCCTACACCACCCACAGGCCCAGGCCCAATTCCAGTTTCATCCTACTACCCACTCTATCCCCCTCCACCATCACAACAACCACCTTCACTTCACCATCCAATTACTCAGCAACAACCATACCCAGTTTATGTCATGCCTGTGGGACACACACAACCATACAACATTTCATTGCAACCCCACAAAGATGGGACCCCACCCATTTACCCAACCAAGTCAGTAGTAGTACCTTCTGAAGTAACTCAGTGTGTTTACAAAGCACCTGTGCCATCAAATTCAAATCCACCACCTGCATTGGTTCAAATCCCTAACCCTAATCAATTTCAGCACCAACAACAACAACAGTTTCATGTGGGTTTGCCTCAATTGATCCACCATCCACCACCACAGTCCATTGCTATTGCTGCTGCTACCACCACAGGTGGTGGTGCTGTTAATAATTATGGTTATGATCAAGCATACTACACACAACAACAACAAACTACTGCTCCAATTCTTCCTCCTCAGTACCAATCCATGACTCCAGCTGCTGCTGCACAAGCACTTTCAGATGCTTCTAAACAATTTCCTTCTGATAATGTTCAGCAGCCAAACAGAACGTCTCAGCCAGTATAACTAAATGTTCGGTTTCACGTTGGAATAGGTCAAACGTGGATCTAAAACGTGAAAGCTACTCTGTTTGGTTTTGCGTTGAAATAAGCCAAACATAGGTCTAAGGTGTGATATTTACTCTCGGTTGTGTGGAAATGGATCCACATTTACTTCAATCCAAAGTGACTTGACACCCAACCAAATTTGCAGTTAGTTGTATGAAGATGAATCTATATTTGTCTCATTCCAACGTAAAACCAAATACACACTAAATCAGTCAAGAGATTAAAAGAATCACTTTCATTCTTTAAGATGAACATATGAAGTCTACTTTTCTTTTTCCCCTATAGAAAAATAAGGACCAAAATATAGTTTGTTTCTTCTTTATCTATTAGAAAATTTGTTACATGTAAGATCATATTTTGTAAACCTACCTTTTCTGGTTATCACAGTTACTCATTTGAATAAGGCAAGTTGTTGCCATTAGCCTCAATAAGGGACCTTAATGCCTCTATTTTTGAAATTTTATTATATTGTTTTAGACTTTAGGCTTTAGCAATTGGCAGTCACGTTTATTTTGTCTTCTTCTGAACAATACCAGCCTTGTTTTTGAGGGAGTTAAGTAATTTAATAATCTTTATGTATAATTTGTCATGTATTGAGGTTAATCTGAGCTTTGCTAAAAGTAAATAATGTATGGTCAAATATCACATGACATTGGTTCGAGTGAATTATGAAGACAAGTTCCTAAACTGAATTTGGTGAACAATAACAACAAAACAAAAACAATATTCCGCTAAATGAGATCAGCTCCATACATTACACAAAATATTGATGCAAGTATCACTCTGTTTCTGACATAATTTATTAATGGCAGATATATAATACAAGAGAATCTATGAACATGCACAGGTGCAGCTTGCCCAAGATCTAGCTGTAGTTTCAGATCCACAGACTAGAACACGAGGTTTTCACTAAAATCTTTGAAACCTGAATTAATATGCAGCTTAATAAGGTTTTAAATTTGAGTTCAAAATGTAACAATGTACTAAAATGTAAAAGTTTTAAAGGTCAACGAAACTGCATCCAATCATGATTGTGGTCGGCAAAAAAGTACATGAATTTCTTGTTTATTCAAATGATTTATTTATTTATTTATTTATATATTGCGTGAATAGAACTAAAATTAACAATGATGATGACTTCTCTAATTTAACCATCGCAATTTATGTTATTTTATGATATCTTGCAAGGAGTTCCTCTTAGAATTGAAATTTTGAAATATAATGTTCATTCATTTCACTATCATCAATAACAACTATAAATCACGTAATTAGAATCTCATTTAGAAACGTAAACTTATTAGATTGCACAACCAAAAACATCTTCTCAGTTAAAGACAATTTTAATTTTTAAGAACGAGCATACGATAAAAGAGAATGGAGAGACTTGATGAATCTCCGTTTCTAATTTATCCACTAGTTCACGTAAGTTATACTATTAAGGAACAAACTGTCCCTTTACGTCTATTCTATAGATGGATAAGGTTTTAACTTTTAAGACCCTACTAATCCATTTTTTTAATTAAAAACGTTAATTTACAATTACTATAATTGTATAGAATAAAATCACAATAATACCAAAAAAAAAAAATTAATACACCAACCACCCGTTTGATAATAGTTGAGTCGCCTGGAATGATATACTCACTTTAATAATTTCTCTGTCTCAAAAGGGATTAGACTAAAGAATCCCTTGATGCCCAACCAAAAAAGTTTTTAATACAGTAATGACAATTTTCTTTTTTTGTTAACGGAAGTGTATATTAAACATTTCTCATTTTATTTTTGAAAGACAAACTTAACCTTAACCTTACTAATCATTAACTATGACGTGATGATAGTTTATTTTGTTTTTCAATAATATGTGTAAGAATTCAATTTTCTGGGTATGAAAATGGAGCAATTTGATGATCAGTTGTGCGACCTTTTAGAGAGGTATTAGTGATTGCTTCTTAGACCATGTACAATACAAACAATTCAACAAGTGTGCTTAGCTCATATTTTATGCGACTTTTTAGGTCTTGCAGGTACACATCACTTTATCAATTTAAGCAATTCTTACACTACACTACAAGGTTCTTATTATGCAACTCAAATGGGTCCTACACGTATCACGCAATGCAAGGTTCTTGCACTAAAATTATATTGAGTATACTCTCAAATTGGTCCCTAAGATTGTAGGTATCGTGCATATTGGTCCCTGAGATTATGAAAACCTCAAATTAATCCTTGACTTTACAAAACGACATGCATTGTCCTTTTACCTATTAAAAGAATGATTTTTTGCAAAGTCAGGGACTAATTTGGGGTTTTCATAATGTCAGTGACTAATCTGCATGACCCCTACAATCTCAGGGATCAGTTTGGAGGTTTACTCAAATTATATTTGTTTCACCTTATTTCTCCTTCAAGCAACCATTGGTCTTGATTGTTTATTTAAGCAACTCAAGTCATGTCAGCAAACTGCAATAAAGAATTATTTGCTAAATTGAGTTGCTTAGCACAAACAATAATTCTAAATAATTATACATGGTCTTATACACCGAGTAGAGAAAATATAATGGACCCACTACCTCACCAGCTTATAATAATCACTTATTTAAACGTATCTCGAAGATTTTCCCTTAATATAAAGAAAGGAAAATCACGGAGGAGTTACCAAACATCCCCTAAATATTTTTTTTTTTAAAAAAAAAAAAAACTGTTTCCCAAAAAAAATGCTTCATACCGACCTTGGCGCCGGATTCTTTTTTATTGGTCCGTCACGACCCGACCCGAAGTATGAAACCCGAAACATCTCCTCGCGTTTACACCGCCGGCAACCGTCGTGGCCATCTCTGGCGAGGCCTGTGGCGTTCCACGGCGTGCATATGGAGAAGAAAGGCGACAAGCAGCGATCGATATGCACCGCCGATGAGCTTCACCGCGTCGCTGTTTCGAACTCCGATTGGAAGCTCGCTTTGTGGCGCTACCTTCCTTCTCCCGAGGTTCCTCTCTTCCCAAGCTCTCAACTTTGCGTTTTCCATAAATACCATTTTGGCAATGCAATGATATATAGCTTCTGGGCATCTTTGAATAATTGAATTTCATCGTTTTTATCGGAAGAGGCTTCATTTTTAACATATTTTGAGATAGCTTCTCAAGAATCCGAGGTGGTTCTTATGGTTTTGTTCATAGGTTTAAGCTTTTTGCATGAATTTTGCAGGCTCCGTTGAGGAATCACCCGCTTTTGTTATTGTCTGGGGTTGCAACCAATGCAATAGGCTATGATCTCTCACCTGAGGTAACTAGGTTTACATTGAAAATCCATAAAACTTTGTTTTGGGAATGATTGTGTCTTTGAATTTTTGTTGATTAAGTGAGAGTGTGAATGAAATTGGTGTTTGCCCAACAGAATAAAAGTAATGCCTTAAAGTTAGCATGATGACACTTTGCGCACCACACTCCCTTCTGGAAGCATCACGCTTCACGAGCGGGGAGCATGCAATAAAACAGAAGTTAAGTTTCAAGTTTAAGTTCCGAGCGAATGTGTGGTGCGCAAAGAAATGCGTGTGGTGCGAAAAGTACCACCTGCGTTAGCTTCATGCCAACTCGAAGTCCTTTTTCCTTGAACCAAGCATTAACCCATATATTATGGCACATTGTTACATAGGGTTGAAATTCAGTTTGGTATGACAAAAAAAAGTCAGCTTGGTTGATTCAACGGAAATCCAAACATATTTCATGATGCAGCTTTTGCATCATGCAGCACCCATAAAACATTACTTTTACTATTTCACACATTCATTTTATTGAATTTTGAACACAAATCTTGCCCTTAAGGCTTGAGCTTTAGTAGTAGGCTGTTTGTGACAATGGTCTGATATAGTCTAAGAACAATGTTCTAGAGAATGTGCGCTAAGTGCATGTTGTTTATGATCAGTCTTCATTTGCTCGGTACATGTCGGCGCAAGGATTTGATACTTGGACTCTTGAGGTTCGAGGCGCTGGGTTGAGCACACATGGAGATAGCTTGGAGGATGATGAGGATTTCCTTGAGGAATTGTCTGGGATTGATTCTGGAGTTAGTGATAGCAAAAGCGGTTCTGCTTCTGCAAGAGCCTTTGGATTTAAGAACCTTGGTGTTTCTTTTGAATCAGAAGTTCGTCACATGAAAAGGAGAGGATCAAAGGAAGCAACTAAATATGAGGATCAACGACTATCAAGAAGGTTGATGGAAATGTTTACAAGGATATCTGATAGGCTTGCAGGCTTTTTCAATGAGGGTTAGTGAAGTGATCTTTGCAAAGAACCTGTTTCTTTTAATAATGTTTGATTACGTGAACAATAATAAGGACATTAATAGGGACTGTGTTTGTCAGATTTATTGGAAGGCAGTCAAAACTCTGCAATTGTTGATCAAATCAAGGATTTCAATCGGAGAATGCGAGCTATTCTTGAAGGTAAAAAATTGTTCCCACCACAGATTTTAGAGTTGCAAGACCGTTTTACTGCCACTTTTGAAGAATTTCAGAAACAGCTTGAGCTGATTGTCAAGTATGATTGGGACTTTGACCATTATCTGGAAGAGGACATACCTGCGGCGGCGAGGTGACATTCTTTTTTGGTACAAGACTACTAATTTGGCAAGATCTGTAGTTTATCTCTTTCTTTAATTCTTTAGTGTATTGTTTGTTCCACTGAGTATTGGTATAAGAATTTCAGATGATCATACTGAATTTCATTCCATATTATTAATTTTTTACTTTTGTACATTAGATGGAGTATATAAAGGCTCAATGTCAACCGAGGGATGGAAAATTACTTGCAATTGGTCACTCAATGGGTGGTATCTTGTTGTATGCAAAGCTCTCACGTTCTTGTAAGTCCTACTCATGTTTTGTCTTATTTCTTCTGCAGTTACAGGGCTTATAACCTTTCATTCATGATTTATCTGGTAGATCTATCAAATTTCTAATTTTCTTGCTTTTTGGACACAAAACTTGTCATTATCTGGTAGATCTCTCACTGCCAAGCATGTCATATCCCGCTTTGATCCTGTGAGAAATTTTATGAACAGTTTGAGATCTTGGATGGGATGTAAACCACATTGTTGTGATTAGTGAAAGATCTGACTTAAAATTATTACTAGGAAAAATGTCTTGATCAATATTTTTTCTTATTTTCTACATAAATTATGTCAGGTTTTGATGGAGAGGATTCTGGGTTGGCATCAGTTATTACTTTGGCATCATCACTTGATTATACACCTTCAAGATCTTCTCTCAAGTTACTTTTACCTCTGGCAAGTGATAAAAGAAACTGATTATTAGAACAAATTCTGTTAACTTCATTCCATGTCAGTGAATGTCTCTAAAGCTAAAGATAACAGAAAACTAAGTAGAATGTTTCTCTGTATGCAGGCAGAACCTGCTCAGGCTTTAAATATACCTGTTATTCCGGTTGGGCCGTTGATAGCTACTGCTTATCCTTTTACGATTAATCCTCCGTATGTTTTATCTTGGCTGAATTCTCAGATTTCAGCTCAAAACATGATGGATCAAAAGCTGCTTGAGAAGCTAGTTTTGAACAACTTCTGTAAGTTCAAATTTCTTTTGGTTTTGGTTTTGCTGTCTTGGGTAAATTTCTGATCTTGCAAGCTTTAGTTTGGTATTTATGCAAATTCTTCAACAGTGTTGTAATCTGTACATGCTTTTTCAAAAAATTTCTCTTCCCAACTTTTGATTTTTCCACAATTTGACCACTTGACCATGATTGGCAGGTACTGTACCTTCTAAGCTTCTATTGCAGTTAACAACAGCTTTCCAGAAAGGTGGTTTACGCGACAGGAGCGGAACATTCTACTATAAGGAACATCTCGGCAAAAGTAATGTTCCGATTTTAGCAATCGCTGGTGACCAAGACTTAATCTGCCCTCCTGAAGCTGTATATGGTATTAAATCTGCACTCTAATGAACCATTGCGTTAATATGACGCCTATATATATACACACAATCGATTAATTTCAAGATATATTAAAGTAATAAACGAAAACAACATAATTTGCACTGAAATTATTTCAACATTATCTCGAACTTTTGATTGGCTGCACTTGTAGACATTGTGCTCACGTAAGAACTACTCTTGATCTATTGAATGCGTGACTCTCTTTCTTTTCGAAGCAAAAATAATTCAGTTTTATCAGAAATGGTGAAGGTTATTCCGGAGGAACTGGTTACATACAAGGTCTTTGGAGAACCTGGAGGTCCACACTATGCCCACTATGACTTAGTGGGTGGTCGTTTGGTATGTGAATCATTATTCCAATTAATCTTCTTTTGAGAAATTAGAGTTACAAACATATAATTATTTGAACCAACTTGAAGATTTTCAAACTATGCATTTTTCTAACTGTCACTGTTTACACTCAAATTGCAGGCAGCAAGTGAACTGTATCCATGTATAACTGAATTTCTCATTCAAAATGACATGGCTTAATCCATTTCTCTTCTAAAAAAACTTCATTTTTTCAGATGAAGAATACAAAGTAAAGATCCTGTCACAACATATGCATGATAATTGCATAATTTGATGTATAAATGTTGTAAATAGAGCACAGAAATTATGGGGTAGGGTGGACTTTATCATTTTGATTTTGCCAGAGCTCCAAGAAATCATGTAATAGGAATCAAGCAGTATTTGTATATATTGCCACTTAGTGTTGAATCATGTAAAAGATGGAATGAAAAAACTATATACCCCTGAGTGTTGATTATTGTGCCGCTTTAGCGTCGAACCGCGACTTGTTGCTTACAGACGGCAGAGATTTTTACGCGCAATCCATTGTTTGATACTCTGAAAGTGGTAGCTGTGTTCACAATTCAACCTTCCAAGTTCATTATCTGATTCATATTCCTCCTGAACACACAAGCTAGATGCACACATTGACATGATATTAAACTATATAAAAACAATATGATTAATGAAGGAAAAGTAATTTTATAAACTCACCTGACAAATGCTGCATTTTTTGTCCATTTGATGATTTGATGTATCAGTTGGAATTAAAAGCTTGATTATATTGAGTTTCATCTCTTCTCCTGTTTGATGATTTTATATTTACTTTATTTTTAATGATTAAATTTTATAAGTGTACGTACGATGCAACCAATTAAGTTTGAACTTATAACCTAATAGTATATGATGTTTGAACCTAACATCATCCCCACATAAACTATTTAAATTCTCCACCATTATATCAACTTTAGTAAATTAAAAATAATTAGTATTTTAACCCCGGGTGCTATGAAGCCCTCACATAGAACAAAGATAGGAACTCATCTTCACAAACCTAGAAGAGAAGAGAAGTTTAAAGTTAATTAATACAAACAATCATCATCATTAAAATGCTAAGGAAAATATAGAATAATGAGTCAAAGAAAGATACATTTTGAGATGATATTTCAATGGCAATTGAAGTTAGGGAATTGAATGAGTATGAGCTTTAGTGAACAGACTTGGGACACTTTTATAATGTATCCTACTTACAATAATGGTTACCAAATTTCAAGAGTCACGAATACTATTAAATGTGACGATGATTGTATTTAAATAGTAAATATAAATTTTAGATGCCACGTGAAGTCGTGAATGACAATAGTTCTTAATTATTTTTCTAATCGTTATAGTTGTTAAGTCAGTTATAAAATAGGCTAAAATACATATATGGTTTTTTATGTTTTTGCGAAGTCCTATTTTAATCCTTTAAGATTTTTGTTTTGTCAAAATGGTCCTTTTAAGTTAGTTTTTTTGTCCCAGTCTTTCAATTTAAAAGATTTCCGTCCATAAAGTTAACAGAGGGTTTGCCTACATGACTCAGAGACATTAGTGTCATTTCCATGTGACATTTAATTTTATTTTATTTTAATTAGAGTCTGAAGACACATGGCTGTTATGAATTAGGGATTTAAAACCCTAAATTTAGCCCCTTTCATTCCCAACTTTCATCTCCACTCTTCTTCTCCAAATTGCTGCACCCCATCTCTTAGCTTCAAGGTTGACGAATCAAATGGCCTCAGAATCGTCGAACAGAAGCGGACATACCAGCTAAGGAAACCAACAAAGGGATCCGATTTGTCGTTGTGGAGAACGAGTTACAAATTAAATTTTTTTAATAGAAATAACTTGTAATGAATGAATCCGTTAATTTTTTTTACTACAGTTACAAATTAAAAACAAATAATTAGCGTTTTGAAAATTTCATTCCTTTTAATATGCCAAAAGTATAATTAAATTTTAACTTGAGTGTTTTTTCATTTACACATACACTAATAATTATACTAGATGAATGTTCATCTTCAATTGTAATCTCGAGGCCAATTGAAGAAATCTACTAAAATGAGAATGAGTTTTAGTGATCGAATTTGTTAAACTTGCATATTGCAATCCAATGATAGATGTTAGTTCAGGTATTTAATGATGAATACATTCTTATTAGTTATAACGATAATTGAATTTAAATTGTAAATATCAGTTATATATATAACATTAATTGCAATAATTTGAAATTAATTTTATTGTCGTTATATTATTTTTTTTTACTAAAAAAGTGCTAGTTTAAGTATACAACGATCAAGAAATTTATAATGCTTAACTTTAGTTGGATTATTATAAATGTTATTAATTTAAATCATTATTGTAATTAAATTAGTAATAGGAGTTGAAGATCTAACATTAATTACAATAATTATTAATTTATTTTCTAACTGTTTAAATTATGGACAATTACAAATTATAATAAAGTAGTTTTAATGGTTTCTATTAAAGGATAAATGTGAACTTTAAATATAAAATGAAGTAAATTAAAATAAGTCAAAGATTCGTTAAAAAAAAAATCAAATTTTTATTAATTTGATGATGCACTTTACAACATTCATAAAAATAAGAGTGCGTCTCACAACATTTTATTTTTAACCTTATAATTTACAACAAATATATCATTTGTAGCTAATAAAACTTACTTGTCACGTGAATTCTTTGCTAGTTCATCCTTGAAAATATGTCAACCTTTCTATAAAATCAAATAAATTTAAAAAGTTTTGTATGTTGAAAGCCGAGAGACGGGATGTTAGTGAAGTACATTTGCATAACATTACACAAACACAAACAAAATCAAACGATGAACAATCTTATAATTGGACAAAACAAAAGAATTTGCAAGTAAAGGTTGTAAGTTAAGTTTAAAATATGTATATTAAGGGGTAATTTGACTCTCGAATGAATTTCTTATTCGAGAAACAAAATTCATCTCTCCAAATGCAAAACAAAAAAGTCAAAATTAGTGTGTGAAGTGGGCTAAAAAATAGCTGCTTAAATTTACACAAAAAGGTATATATGAAGGAAAGAGAATCAAATGATGCATTTTGACAAGCACAAATAATCACTTCTCAAACATATGGACTTCTTAGTTCTTACCTATGAATAAGATTCTGCAAGCAAAAATTACCATGACAAAATGCATTTTTTCAACTGCAAAACACAAACCAAAGAATGTAATGTGAAGTGGACCATAAAGTGTGTATTTGGTTTCGTAGTGGTAGAATTGATTTGGATCGTGATTTTCATAAAATTAATTTTGTGTAAAATTGATTTTAAAATAACGTGATTTATGTTTGAAATTTTTTTCTTAAAAACAAGTTTAGAGTAAAATTGTGTAAAGATATAATACCACCACAAAAGCAACACTAGAATTACTTCTTTCAAAATAAATTTTGATGAATCAAAATCAAGTTTAAGAGAGGATCTAATATTTTACCAAATAATGAGATTAATACTTAAAATTAATTTTTATGCCTCAAACTCACTTTCATGGGTACACAATGCAAAAATTGCCATGACAATACGCATCTTTTCAATTGCAAAACACAAATCAAAGAATGCAATGTGAAATGGACTATAAAAAACTACTTCTCAAATTAACACAATAAGGCATATATGAAGGGAAAATTGGCCTTTCATACTAATGAAAAAATGGTTTTTCAAACAAATGAATTTCTTATCCAAAAAACGGCTTTAAAATGACTAAACCGCAATGGCAAAATTCATTTTTGTAGCTCAAAAAAAAAAAAGTCATGAAGCTGACCATCAATATAGACCGCACAAATTCACACAAAAGAGACACAAATAAATGGATTAAATAATGAACTTTCAAACAAAACCAAATATGCCTTCTCAAACAAATACATTACTTATCCAACAAAAATCTTGAAGAGGATGAAAAAGAATGGCAAAATGCATTAAAAAGTAGTTGCTCAATGGGTGAAAAATGAGGATGAAAAGGAATGGCAAAATGCATCTAAAAAGTGGCTATTCAATGGGTGAAAAATGACAATAAAATGTTTAGACATGAAGAAAATTTTATATAAACATCAATTAGTGTTACACACAATGACTAAGCAAAGTATTCCTTAAATGAAAATACTCTTTTGTCCCTTCTTCATTTCCTTCCAAAATTATTACCATTTTATATAATAAAAATAAAGATTAAAATAGTTCTGACTTTGTATATAAGCTAACTAAACCTTTACCATTAAGTTTACTCTAGTATTTTTTCAATGATTAAAATTAAAATATAATTTTTTTATTTTTTTATAAGCATATACACACTCTTGCACACTATAAAGTATAAATTAAATCTCTAATATTCTAAAGCTCACGGTAAAATTTGAATATATAGTTAGTATTAGATCTTTCTTTTTTACTTTATTTTAACATTGCACTAATATGTATTCCCTCCTCTCCTAATTACAGGAATGTATATATGTTTATAAGTTACAATACAATTTTTTATGTTTATTCTTTTGACTTTTATTATTAAATAATAAATATGTTTTTCAAAAAAAATATATTTTTCAAAGATGAATAATATATGTATAGGTATATTATGTAACTTTCTTTTTGGGTACAGAGGAAAGGATATTATGCCTAAGGAATTGGCCGTTACAAAAAATTTTAAGCCATTCAAAAGTATTACGGCTAAGGAATTGGCCCATTTCACAGTCATTCATATTATGTTACTTTCTAATAAAATTTATAATATTTTTATGTTTGTTTTTTGACCAACGTTGAATTAGTCTGAGTTAACAGAATTGCATAGGTGACATGCAATTAACGACGTTAGTTGTCAGACTAAAACGACACCGTATTGAATTTTTTTCTTAAGCGTACTCAGACTAACGGAAGTACGCTTAAGAAAAAAAATTCAATACAATTTTATACTGGAAATGAATGACAACTAACGTCGTTAATTATGTCACGTATGCAATTTTGTTAACTCAGACTAACGAATTCAAAGAAAAGTGCAACATTGATAAAAAAATAAACGTAAAGAATCAAATCAAAACAAAATAAACGTAAAAACTCAAAATAAAACTTTTAGAAAATATAAAGCACCACACATATATTTTAATCATATTTTTATTAGCAACGAATTGGCCGATAACAATTAACAAGTCCGAACGTGAAGCAGTCTGACTGTCCGAGGCATCATCAGCCGTCAGCGCCGTCGGAAACAGTCGCGAATTTCACGATCACACGACGTTGGAGGAGCCCAGCCATGAATCCAAACCTTCTTCGAAACCTCTCCTTCTTCACGCGCCGTCTCCGTCTATCTCCCTCTCCTTCCATCCTGTTCTCATCTCGCGCTCATCAACCTCCTCTCCCCGATACCCATAGCAAAAACAGCAACAACCTCCATGTTGAAGAAATTAGCAACGAAGGTAACAATTAGCAACGGTTACTTATCTTCGCGTTTCCATTCTTCCCACTTGGAATCGTTCTAATATTCTTTTCTTGTTGTCCTCTACCTGTTTGATATAATGCCTCTTTGAATGTTGACAACTAAAATTCTAAAATACTAAACCGGCAGTCTTAGTGTCTGTTTGGATCATGTATTTTGAAATTCTAGAGAACTGAAAATTCTTTAAAATTCATGAGGTGTAATTTAGAAATCCCGACCAATACAGTAGTGTTGTTATGAAAGTGAGCCTTTTTGGGTCCCGAACAACAAAACTTACAATAGACATTTTAAATGCTCTTGCTTAGTGCATTCTTCTTTTCAAATGAGTTACTTAAACACAAGGTTACTTCAGTTTGTGGCTAAACTGGTTAAATTTATAGTTGAAACGTAATTGCACATGATGATAGTCCAACCCAATGAAGGAGCTGGTTCTGGTTTTAAAATTTTGGTTTCAAGTTTTGATTTTTGGGTTTATGCTAAACGAAAGTTTGATCTTTTGTTTTGTGGGTATCAGAAATAAAGAGGCGTGTGGCAAAGCTTCAAGAGGGTGATGCAGAAGCGATACCTGCTGTGTTTGAGGCTATACTTCAGAGGTATTTGACGGACAAGCCTATAGAAGATGACCAGGAGTTGATGAAGGAAATTCTAGGGCCAGGGACACGTGCAGAGGATGAAGACGATGATGATGATGATGATGAGGACAACTTGGATTCTGATTTAGAGGGAATGAGTGACTTTGAGGATGAAGATGAAGAAGATTTTGATCGTTATTCCAAAAGAAGGGGTGGGGCTGATGAAAGAAACAGATGAATGAACTCAAAGTTGCCAGTGGCAGTGTCTGTCGAGGTTCCAAATCAGCTTTGGGTTGATTGTGTATAAAAAATAACAGGAGAGGCCTTTGCTCTACTGCTGTCAAATTATAGTGTTCATTTTGATGCTTAGGTTGCAGCAGTTTTGCCTTCTGCCAACATTTTGTCACGGTTAGAAATTTTGAAATTTTGTGGTCAATCTGAGTCTTAACCTAGAAATTGTATCTTATGTCTTATGTACTATAATATTGTATTGGGGGTTTATCATTTTGTGTAGTTAACACTTCTCATAGGAAAATCATCTAGTATTTACTACCGAACTACTTTACTGCTCAGGGGTCCAAATCAAAATTAAACCAATATGACTCTGCAACTTTCAAAAGCAATAGAGATCAAATCAATTGTGCTTTTTACTGAAGGTTCTGGAGAATATGGTCATTAAGGTGTATTAGTGTATGCTTATATGTAAGGAAAATGCATTTACTGTTACAACTTAAAAGAGTTCTTGAAGTCATCTTGTTCAAGTGATATAATGCTATGTCTCTCTTTCTCAATGTTTTTAGATGAAATTGAAATAGGAGTCTTGAAATGAGTGACAAAACCCAAGTCCAATTTTTATAACTGGATAATATTGAGGTTAATCTATTGGTTTCCTTTGGTGTAATATCTAATTTAGATTAGATAGAAAAGGTGGAAGAAAAATTAAGTGACCTAGGGGAAATGTGAAAAGGGGAACTTGAACCTAAAAACAGTTTAAGGAGCACTTGATGATCATGGAATGAACTAAGAGGGTGGAAGCGGATGAGCTCCTTCAGTTTGACAGTACTTATGTGCCCAGACTAGAAAAAAATAAAAACATGTATGTGTTTGGTTTCACGTGGAGTGGACTAAATGTGAATTCATCTCAAGTTTCAATACAACTAAGTAATGTTCATATTTTGAATTCTTGTTTAGCTTATTCTTACGTGAAACCAAAAACACACATAGGTTTGGTGAAAGGTCAACTTTCCGGTGCCAAACTCAAGTGGTTGCTGAGATTTCCAGGTTTGGTTTATGAACATTGGAACACTCACCAACCTTATTCAGTTAGTGCCCCCAAATAAATGTGTTTCAGTGTTTGTGTATATATATCATCATCTTTATTTATTCTATTGGAGTCTTGTATTTCCTGCATAGCACTAGGCATCACAGATAATGCTTTACCTATTGAAGATGTAGGCCAGTTGACTGGTACCCATGCTTCAAAGAGTGATTTGTTTTTTTTTTTCAACAGCAATGTTAAGAGTGTAATTAGCCACATGTGAATATTAGGATTAGAATTAGCCGATTATGATTCTTAACTAATTAGTATAATTCCTTCCTACTTTTATTCTTACATTTATTGTAAGTGATTATGTAACTGATTTAGTAATACTATTAATACATACCTGTGTGGTGTGTATTAGTCACAATCACACAAGATTCATGCATCCTTCTATATATAATCTCCATTCATTTGTATAACTGGTGGTCAAAGGATGCTGATTTCTATATATTAAGGGATAATAATCTTTGAGGACTTGATTGGTTGGTCTTCCGTGAATTGCATGATGTATGCCAGCACTAAATGTATAGAAAGAATATGATTTTTCTAATGCACTTCGCAACCTTGATTTGTCGAAATGGAGCATTAAAAGGTATACATTTGAAGGATCAATAAACCGCTTTCAAATGTGGTTTCTGGTCATATGTTTCATTACAGAGTCATCATTGTTTCAGAAAAGGCTGAACTGATATATTAATTGTTTGAGGTAGATACATCATTGTGTAGAAAGAAGGTTTAGGAAAAAGAGAATGGGGGTGGTGGGATGACCAGAATCTAATTGACCAAGTAAAGAAATTAGAATCTGATAGCAGAAATATCAGTTATGCTATATTGCTAGATTTTAAATTGTGGTTGCATTTATACTACAGTTATCATATTGCAGAAAATATGCGAATAGATTTGGTTAATGCTTCCACCAATGCGGTAGCGAAGACCTCCAACATCTGTAGTTCCAGACCACAATCTGAATCACAGATAGCAGTGCAGAAATGAAGATGCCTTGCTTGGATTTAAGGCCTCCCTTTTCGCAGCTTTTCTTTTGTGATATACATTGTCCTTCATTAAAGAATTATAAAAGAAATGCAACTTATGTTGGTTGTATAACTTGTATGTTTTGGACTTACAAGAGTGTCTGGTAATGGTTTAGATCGTTTTAAAACTATACTAGTTTCTTTGATGCTGGGCTTCACAGTTGAATCACACGTATTATCTTTACTAATTTAAACTTATGATTCAAGTTTGTGTGAATACAAGTGTAGCTGGTAATGCATTGCAACTTGCAAAAGATTTCGACCTCAAAATTTCTGGTCCCAGGGTATGGAAAGGAATGAAAAATATTGGATACTTTTATATTGGTTCTATAACTTTCCATATGCACCATAGCGTTTGGTGTCCAAAACTCAAAGGAGAAAGGAGAAAGGAGAAAACTTTAGTTCTATGCCCTTCAATAACCAACGTTGTCTTACCCATTAGCGAATCTTGAATGTGAGAAAAGCACACCCTTGGCAACAAGATCCTTGGATGACAAAAAGCAGAAAACTGAAGAAAGAAGGTAGAGAAGAATAATAGTACTCTTTATATTCTCTTCTATAAGACCTTTTTTGAGGCATTTATAGTATTTTTTGATATAAGACTACTTACAAACTTTTTAGAGTATACATATTATTTTTTTATGTCTATCTAAAATCTATACTAAATATACATATATAAAGTTAATAAATCTTGCAATTTTAATTTTTCACGTCCCCTTATTTAACTCTTTGTTTCTCACTCTCTCTACACGTCTTTTATAATAACTGAAAAATAATTTTATTTTTCTAAAATCTTTTTGCTTCTCACTATCTATTGTTAATTTTCTTAGTCTAGATATTGCACGTGGCATAAATATTTGTTAATTCAATGATAGATGATAGAAGAGTTTTTCTTTAAATACTGATTTGAAAAGTTTTACTATTTTTTCTTCCTAAAACCAATACATTAATTAACTTTATTACATGTCTTTTAATGTGTAATTTGGCAAGGAGGACCTCAAAAATACCCTTTTAAAAATATCTGTACATCAAGTTGCAATTTTCAAATGCTTTCCCAGGAAGATTTCCATGCAAATTTAAAGACGACCCTTTTCAAGGATTGCAAATGCATCTTTAACTACAGTATTCAACAAAGATATCCATATTCATCCCAGAAGCAGAGAAATGGGGAGCAAACTGACACTTGAAGACACAGTTACATTTCATAATAGTAGGAAGCATAAGCAAGACTTCATTGATGCAAATCATGCCAAGCCTTGTTCTTGTTCCAGCTATGTCTCTTCTCAGCAACAAGGTTACAAAAGCAGAGAAAAGTTTATTGAATTCTTCTACAGTAGTTGTATACGATGTGTTTGTTGCCCACTAGCTTGTGTTGGTTGTTTCATTAAGCTTCCATGCAGAATCTGTCATCAAGCACTGAAACGCGCATGGAAGTGGGCTTGTTACGGATCGAAGAACAGGATGTTTGCGCAGTATTCGTCGTTTTCTGACATTGATTCAGATGTAACCTCTGGTAAGGTTAAGCCTAGAAGTAGTGTTTCTAAAGACAGAACAGAAAAGTTTCATCATTTGGTTTGTAAGTAGGCATAAAAGTGGTGTTTGTTGTTTTATCAAGCTTGCATACAGAAGAAGTGAAGTACCTATATAGAGCATTTTAATCTAAAAAAGGAAAAGGAAAAATAATTAAATTGTCAAGAATGGGATTCGAACCCATGCCCTTTCGGACCAGTACCTGAAACTGGCGCCTTAGACCAACTCGGCCATCTTGACTTGCTTGTTAAATAGGTTCAAAGGTAAAAGTAAATATTAAACATTTTAATAGTTACAAAGGCAACAACATTTCAGAGCTCAAGATTCTTTACTTATCTGTTCTTCATAATTTTTTTTCTCATATAGTATCTATTAATTTTTTATGTTGACTTTATTGTATTTTTGGTTCTTATATTTTATTAATTGAGTAGGAGAATTTGTAGTTTAAGTGGCCTAAGGTGGAGCTCTTGGAGCTTAAAGAGAGGGGTTTGATTTCTGGTGGGATAGATTTATGAGTAGTGTAGTGTGAGGATATGTGTGTTTGGTCGATAAAAAAATTTATTAATTGTGTAATTTTAATCCTCATAATTTCAATTAAACGATTTTAACTTTTATGAAATTTAAAATGTGAAAATTTTAATTTTTATTCAATTTAAAAGATGTGTTACTCAAGATACTTATCACAAATAAGAAAGTCATAACAATTCTTTCCCCAATATAAATAATGTCAGTAACATATGATTTAATATTAGACAAAAATTGGATTAAAAACACAATTTTTACATTTCAAATTCTTATAAGGATCGAAATCACTCAATTAAAACAACTAACATCAAAATTACATAATTGGCAAATTATTACCTCCATTTTTATTCATGGGAGACAAAAGGTAATTTTTTTTCCTAATAATTATAAAATACTTGATATATTTTCTAAGTGTATTAATTTTTATGATGAGGTAAACGTTCTTTCTTACCCCTAATTTATTGTGAGTAACTTATTTATTTTTCATATTAATGAATGCATTAATTACATGCGTATTTTAGAAATAAAATTTAGATTAATCACTTTATTAATTACAAAAGGCCTTATTAAAAAGTTACATATATTTTATATGTATAGGAGTATAAGAATTAAAAGTACAATTAAATCTTATTTATTTTATACATTAAATTAAATGTAATTTTTACTTAAATTTAACTGTCTAAATATATCTTGAGTTTTTTTATTTAGTTATTTGTTATCGTTGTTCAAGGATGAAAAGATCAGTACAGGGTGAATTATCTTACTGAAGTAGGAAGGTTATGTTTCATCTGGTCCGTAAGTGCAAATAACTAAGTAACATTACTTTTTAGTATGGAGATCTGTTTTAAAAATGCAAACAACTCATTAACTTTATCATTTATATACTTATAACAAGCATACTAGACCACTTTGGAGTGCCTTTAGAATGAGAAAAAATAGCATTCATTCGCTTTAGAAAAAGTTTGGAGAGAGAACTTTATTCTTTTTTAAAGTGAAAGGATAATAGTGTTTATTTTTCTATTTTGAAATTTTTAGTTTAATTTACATATATTTTTATATTTTTAAAATTATAATAATTTGTTTAGAGATCGTATATTATACACTTGAAAAATAGGGTTGTAACACCTTAACTTTAGGAATGTTTTTTTTTTTTTTTGCACATTAGAGTTCATAGCATAATTCTAAACTTGATTAGCTACTCACAACATCTACTACATAGTTATACATATTTACATAAGTGCGTATACATACTACTAAATTAAGTCTTAGAGGGATAATTACAAACGATCTAAGTTTTAGTACAAGCCAGAGAGAATTCACGTCAAACAAAGGTCGACAAGGGACACAAAATAAAAGATGATGACTACCTAAGGATTTACAAAATAACTACTAAAGGTCGTCGTCACGCGCTGTATTCCTCCTCGTTCATGTCACTTGCAATATCGTAATCGTCAGTTATGTGTAAAACACATAACTGAGTAACCCTCGGTGTATATATAAAAAAATAGTTTCTACGATACTGCAGTGAATCTAACTGAAAAACCTCTCAAATACAAACCCTAACAATCACTTGATCAAATAACAAGCAATTAATGCACGAAATGGCAATATAACAATGTATGCATACTATGGTTTTTCATTTCTATTCCTTGTGTCTTTTTCTTTTCATCTTTTAGGGGAGTCCAGTTCACAAGATCTCCACACCGGTACCTTCATAGAAAGGCAAATTGAGCTCATTCATGGACCACTGGCAAGCGTCCTTAGCCAGGGTCAAACTACCTGGCTTATCTTTCCCCTTCAGCATGGCCTTTGTGACATCCCAGGCGCTGATGAGGGCAGGGAGTGATCGCTGGTGCATAAAGCACGATCAAGGAGCAGCTCCTGACAAGGGTTTTAGGCGGGGGGACACATGAACAAATCGAACATACACCGGAATGAGAGGGATTCGAAGGCTATATAGGTATGGGACTATACAGTCAATGATAGGTTAATAGAATTGATTCGCACTACCTATACCCACAAAATGCATTTACTTTTTAGTAGCCTATCCCTTAAGAACTCCATGGTTAAGCGTGCTTGACTTGGAGGACAGTCGTCAATCCTAACAAGCGGTTGGGGCGTTACAATGCACATTAAGCCTACACATGTCCATATATCTCAACCAATAATCATTTTCAATGCAAAGAATCCACAATTTCCAAACATAACAACATTTGCACAAATTTTACATTCAACTCTAATGTCATGTATTCTAAAAAATCAAGATTATAATATCCTAACCACATGTATAATATACTCTCTAATGATCCTAATTTGGGGTTTTAACTTAGGTTACCTTAAATTGAAATCCTAAGTCACAATCTCCTCCAAATTCTTCAATCCTTAGCCTTCACTCTTCACCCATGGTACTTGGAATCCCTAAATGGCACAAGAATTAGTCCAAGATTCCTTATATTGATTAAATTTGAAGATTGCATGGAAAGCATTTAGACCCATTCACCCACATTGGGAATTTGAGCTAGAAAATGGTTGAATGCACTCACCTAAGGAAGTTGAGTCCCCTATAGCCTTGAAAATGGAAGGTCAAAGATGGAAGATGATGGTTGCTTGATCCTTGGAGGGTCTTTGGTTCTTGCCCTAGGAGAGAAATGGAAAGAAATTTGAGTGTGTAAAAGAGAGTGAGAAAGGGGTGTGGAGAGGAAGAAGAAGGAAAGGGGGTTTTATGAAATTTTCTTCCCATTTCCAAAATTTGCCATCAAGTCCCTCCTAAGTATTCTAATATTGAAAATTGGTCCCTCATTCCATTTTCATAGTAATTGTAACTTTTATCCCTAAAATCCCAATTTCTCTCAAAAGAGCCCCTCCAAGATTAATTTGATATTTTCAAAAATCTCACTTCTTAACTTAGAAAATTTGGGGATGTTACAAGGGTGTTTTTCGAAATCAAAATAAAAACACGATTCTTAAATTAGCTAACTTATTGGAAGCTTTTTAAAAATAATATATTATTCACTTTGATGTTTCTAACTCAATTTACTTTACTTTTAATATTTTTAAAATTACAACAATTTTTTTAAAGATCGTGTATACTTGAAGATTATGGTGTTTTTCGAAATAAAAATGAAAACGTGATTTTTAAATTACCGAAATTTTTTGAAACTTTTTGAAAATAATGTATTATTCACTTTGAAGTTTCCTACTCATTTAACATAATTTTTTAAATTTTAAATCTGCAAAAGTTTTTTAAGAGATCATGTATTATACACTTGAAAAACAGGATGTTTGTAAATTACCTAAGTTATAGGAAGCTTTTTAGAAACAACATACTATTCACTTTGAAGTTTGTAGCCGAATTTACATAATTTTATAATTTTTTAAAAATTGTAAAAGTTTTTTAGAAATTGTGTACTATCACTTTAGGAATAGGCTGTTTTTCGAATAAAAATGAAAACGCAATTTTAATATACCTAAAATATTAAAAGCTTTTTGAAATCAATGTCTTAATCACTTTGAAGTTTCTAGATCAATTTACAAAAGTTTTTATATTTTCAAAGTTGCAGTAGTATTTTTAGAGATCGCATATAATACACTTAAGGATAAAATGTTTTTTGAAATAAAAATAAATAACATGTTTTTCAATTACCTAAATTATTTTAGGCTTTCTCAAAACTATTTTTTGTTCACTATGAAATTTTTAGCTCAACTTACATAATTTTTTATAATTTTAAAATTGCGACAATTTTTTTAGGGATTGTGTACTATACACTATACACTTGAAGAATAAAGTGTGTTTCAAAATAAAAAATGATTTTTTTTAAATTACCTAAATTATTTAAAGATTTTTTAAAACAATGACTTGTTCACTTTGAAATTTATAGCTCAATTTATATAATTTTTTGTATTTTTATAATTGCAATAATTTTTTTAGAGATTGTGTACTATACACTTGAATAATATGATATTTTTGGAAAAAAAAATGAATAAGGTATTTTTAAATTACCTAAACTATTTAAAACTTTCTAAAAATAATATATTATTTAATTTGAAGTTTCAAACTCAATTTATATAATTTTTCATATTTTTAAAATTGTAATACTTTTTTAGAGATTGTGTTCTGTACACATGATGAATAGGATGTTTTTCGAAACAAAAATGAATAGAATGTTTATAAATTATCTAAATTATTTGAAGCTTTCTGAAACAAGGTATTATTCATTGTGAATTTTCCATGTCAAGATAGCAAATTTTTAATATTTTTTAATAATTTTCCATGTAAAGATCGTATACTATAGACTTGAAAAATATGATGTTTTTTGAAATAAAAATGAATAACATATTTTTCAATTACCTAAATTATTTGAAGCTTTTTGGAAACAATGTATTCTTCACTTTAATGCTTCTAGCTCAATTTACATAATTTTTTATATTTTTAAAATTGCAACATACTATATACACTTGAAGAATAGAGTGCTTTTCAAAATAAATATGAAAACACTTTTTTTAAATTACCTAAAATATTTGAAGCCTTATAAAAACAATGTATTATGCACTTTAAAGTTTCTAACTCAACAATGTATTACTCACTTTAGAGATCGTGTACTATATATACACTCTAATTAAGAATAGGACGTTTATAACAAATAAAAAAAAATAGTGTTTTTAAACCCCCTAAATTATTGGAAGTTTTTTTTAAAATAATGTATTATTCACTTTGAAGTTTCTACTTCAATTTACATAATTTTTTATATTTTCAAATTGCAAAAAAAATTTCGAGGTCGTATACTATACACTTGAAGAATATGGTCTTTTTAATTTCTTTAAATAATTGGAAGATTTTTTAAAATATTTTGTTATTTACTTTGAAGTTTTTATCTCCATTTACATAAATTTTAATTTTTTAAAAATTGAGACAAGTTTTTAGAGATCATGTACTATACACTAGAAAGAATAGATGTTTTTTCGAAATAAAAATAATAACGCGTGTTTTAAATTATCTAAATTATTTGAAGCTTTCTGAAAACAATATGTTATGTAGTTTGAAGTTTATAGCTCAATTTATATAATTTTTTATGTTTTTAAAAGATTCAATGATTTTTTTACATATCGTTTATTATACACTTGAAGAATATTGTATTTTTTCCAAATAAAAATAAAAACATGATTTTTAAGTTACCTACATTGTTGGAAGGTTTTTGAAAGTAATGTCTTGTTCAATTTTAACTTTCTATCTCAATTTAGTAACTTTTTTATATTTTTAAAATTCTATCTGTTTTTTTATAGATCGTGTAAGAATGCTATTTTTTGAAATAAAAATGAATAGATTTTTTTTTAAAATTACCTAAATTATTTGAAACTTTCCCAAGATAATGTATTGTTCTCTTTGATGTTTCTATCTTAATTTACATATTTTTTATATTTTAAAAATTACAATAATACAAATTTTGTATGCTATTGAAGTATAGAATATTTTTTTAAATAAAAATATTTTTAATTATCTAAATTATTTGAAATTTTTTAAAAACATATATTATTCACTTTGAAGTTTTTAACTCAAATTACATATTTTTTTATATTTTTCATATTGCGACACTTTTTTTAGAGATCGTGTACTACACTTGAAGAATATGGTGTTTTTGAAATAAAAATGAAAACTTGAACTTTAAATTTTCTAAATTATTTGAAGCTTTTGAAAACTATGTCATATTAACTTTAAAGTTTGTAGGTTAATTTACATATTTTTTCATTTTTAAATTACAACAATTGTGTTAAAGATAATGTACAATACATTTAAAGAATATTGTGTTTTTCTAAAGAAAATTGAATAGATTTTTTAAAAATTATCTAAATTATTCAAATATTTTTGAGAACAATGTAAAATTTATTTTGAAGTTTCTAACATAAATTTAAATAATATTTTATATTTTAAAAGTTACAAAAATTTTTTAGAAATCATGTACTATATACACTTGAAGAATAAGTATTTTTCGAAATGAAAATAAATTGAGTGTTTTTAATTTACTTAAACCATTTGAAGCTGGCTGAAAACAATGTAGGATTCACTTTCAACATTCTAACTTAATTTGTATAATTTTTTATATTTTGAAAATTGCAACTGTTTTTTAAGGGATTATGTACTATACACATGAAGAATATGATGTTTTTAGAAATAAAAATAAATAGAGTGCTTTTAAATTATATAAATTATTTGAAGCTTTTTTAAAACAATGTAAAATTTACTTTGAATTTTTTAGCTCAATTTATGCAATTTTTAAAATTTTTAAATTTTTAAAATATCAACCATTCTTTAGAGATTGTATACACTTGAAAAATTTGATGTTTTTCGAATCAAAAATGAAAACAACATTTTTCAATTATCTAAATTATTTGAAGCTTTTTGAAAACAATGTCTTCTTTACTTTGATGTTTCTAGCTCAATTTCCGTAATATTTTATATTTTAAAAATTGCAACCGGTTTTAAGAAATCGTGTACGACACACAATAGAATAAGGTATTTTTTCGAAATAAAAATGAATCATGTGTTTCTAAATTACATTAATATTAGAAGCTTTTTTAAAACAATTTATAATTTACTTTGAAGTTTTTAGCTTAATTTATATAATTTTTAATACGTTTAAAGTTGTGACAGTTTTTTTAAGTCGTGTACTATATACACTTGAATAACATGATGTTTTTCGAAATAAAAAGGAAAAAGTGTTTTTTAAATTACGTAAATTATTTAAATATTTTTAAAAACTATGTCTTCTTCACTTTGAAGTTTGTAGATCAATTTACATAATTTTTTACACTTTTTAAATTGTAATAGTATTTTTAGAAATTGTGTACTTATACTTGAAGAATAAGGTGTCTTTCGAAATAAAAATGAAAACCCGATATTTTAATGACCTAAATTATTTGAAGCTTTCTGAAAACATTGTATTATTCACTTTGAAGTTTCTAACTCAATTGACATGATTTTTAATATTTTGAAATTGCAACATTTTTTTTGGAAAATCATGTGCTATAAGTTTTTCGAAATAAAAATGAATAGAGTGTTTTTAAATTATCTAAATTATTTGAAGCTTTTAGAAATCAATGTATTATTCACTTTGAAATTTTCAAATCAATTTACATAAATTTTTTTAGTGATCATATATAATATATTGGACAATATAGTGCTTTTCGAAATAAAAATGAATATGATGTTTTTAAAATGTAACACCCTAAATAAAAGCGGTGTCGGCTTATCGCATGAACACATATACCAAAAATATAAATGAAAGCAATACAGTGAATTCATGAAACCGTCCTATTACTCAAACAATCATACATAAGTATCATACTATCCTAAAGAGTTTTATATAGTAATAAAATGAGTGCTCAAAATACAAATCGAAATAAATCAAAAGATAGAAGCTTAGTCCTAGTGTGATTTATATAGTGATAGCTTCAAAGAAAACACTTCAACAAAATATAAACTAAGCATACAGTCTTCACTTCTCTGCTTCATCATGTCTCTTCTTTGTACTACCTGCAATACTGTAACTATGAGGTATATGAAATTGCATATACCTCAGTAACTCCCAGTTATAAAAACAATTTACAGTATTGCAAGCAACTAAGTTGCAAAATAATCCCTTAAGAATAGTGCAAACAGGAAGCATTTGATCATCATTGTCAATCAATAGCAATGTGAAACATAAGTAATTATGTTAGCGCTCATTTCCTTTTTATTCTTTTGTGTTGGCAACCCGCACCCTTTTTGGAGATCTCCGTTGTCCAAAAAAGTGTCATTCCATTGAACCCTCAATCTGCTAAGTCTTACATCCGAAGGTGTATCATTTAATATTTTTAAACATAATTGGGGTGAAAAATTCAATACATTGGCACACCAAGTCAATCACAAGTTAAATCACCACATAAATTATGATTATTCAATCCAAATCCCCAATGTGAACTTGCAAGGCAATATATAATTGGGTCTAGCATTCAATCATATAAATTAGCCTCATTCAGTATGAAATTGATGGGAGAACCGTCCTTTAAGTGGAAGAATTGAGAAATTAGGGTTTCCAAACTTTTGCTACAGCAAGAACACTTTCGCTGGAGCGAGACCATTTTCGCTACAGCGAATGCTGCAGCAAAAATGTCGAGTTCCTGAAGACTTGCAAGCTGTTTTAACCTTAGTTCGAAAACCCATTTACACATCTTAAACTCACCCATTACCAAGTACACACCAATTCAAAACATCAAACAACAAGTAAATCACACTCAATCATGGTTAATTTACACATGCAATAATTAATGAACTCAATTTCTTCCTAATGCATACCATCCATTTCTAACCTCGGGATTTTTAAGAAAATGGCGTTACCTCAAGGGATCTCTTCTTGCTTTCATCCTTGAACCTTCAACCACTAGATATTGGCTCCCTAGTCCACCACCTCCTTGCCCTTTTTCTTTGCTTTTGGGTCTTGTCCTCTTGTATCCCTAACCACTATCCAAGCCTCCAAATGAGCAAGATGAGAGAAATAGAGCTATGGATGAGGGAAGGAATTGGACTTGGAGCTTACCTAAGACTTGTACAAGAGAGGAATTAGACCTAGGAGACCAGAATCCACAAATGCAAGCCATGGATGATGGAGCTAGTGTGGGTTTCCTTAGAGAGAAGGAGGATAAATGGTTATAGAGTGAGAGTGAGAAAGGTTGTGTGTGTGAGGAAGAAGAAGTGAACTTTTGTTTCTTTTGTGCCCTTCCCACTCTCGTGCCGTTTAATTAATGAAAGTGACTCAAAGGCAATTTCCTAAGATTGCAAATTGGTCATTTTTCTCACCTTGGGCCATTATGAAAGATCTTTTGTTTGTTTCCCTTTCATGAATTAATAAGTGTTGGTTTTAACACTTTGGCTTGATAAATGAACAATTAGAATTAATAGGCATTACCATTATTACTCAGAATTCAGGGGATGTTACATTTTATAATTACCTAATTTATTTGAACGTTTCTAAAAATAATGTACTACTCAGTTTAACGTTTCAAGTTTAATTTATATAATTAATTTTATTTTAAAAATTATAATAGTTGTTTTTAGAGATCGTATACTATACACGTGAAGAATATGACATTTTTTGAAATAAAGTTAAAAATGCGATTTTCAAATTCCTTAAATTCTTTGAAGCTTTTTTTAAAACAATGTGTTAATCACATTGAATTTTCTAGCCAAATTTACATAATTTTTAATATTTTTAAAATTGCAACAGTTTTTTTAATAATCATGTACTATACACTTGAAGAATATGATATTTTTCAAAATAAAAATTAATAGGGTATCTTTAAATCACCAAAATTTTTTGAAGCTTCCAAAAAATAATGTATTATTACTCACTTTGAAGTTTTTAATTCAATTTACATATTTTTTGAATATTTTAAAATAGAAACAATTTATTTAGACAACATGTGCAATACAATTGAAAAATATGTTTTTCGAAATAAAAATGAAGACGAGATTTTTAAGTTATCTAAATAATTTTAAGTTTTCTGAAAACAACGTACTATTCCGTTTTGAAGACTCTAATGAAATTAGCTTAATTTTATTTTAAAAAAAAAGAAACTTAATTTTTTAAAACAATTAAAATTTCAATTTTTTTTAAAAAAATCGTGTACTATACACTCTAAGATTAGGGTGTTTTTTTAAATAAAAGTAAAAAACATGATTTTTAAATTACCTAAATTAATGGATGATTTTTAAAAATGTATTATTCACTTGAAAGTTTCTAACTCTATTTACATAATTATTATATTTTTAAAATTGTAACAAATTTTTTTTTATACAATTGAAGAATAGAACGTTTTTCAAAATAAAAATGAATATGATATTTTAAAATTATCTAACTTATTTTAAGTTTTTTGAAAATAATATCTTATTCTCTTTGAGTTTTCAGTTGAATTTACATAACTTTATATTTTTAAATTTGCAACAGTTTTTCTAAACATTGAATAATATGGTATTTTTCAATATAAAAATTAAAATACAATTTTTAAATTACATGAATTTTTCTTGGTTGTAAAAATAATTTCTTATTAAATTTGAAGTTTCTAACTTAATTTACTTAATTTATTATATTTTTAATATTGCAATGGCTCTTTAGAGATAGAGTACTATTCAGTTGAAGAATAGAATATTTTTTAAAAGAAAATGAATAGGGTGTGCTTAAATTATTTGTAATTTTTTGAAAATAATGTTTTATTTACTTTTAAGTTTTAGATTTGAAGTTTTAAATATTTAATTTTTATCTCAATTTACATAATTTTAATATTTTTCAAATTGCAACCGTTTGTTTGAGATTGTGTTGTTAACTTAATTATTTGAACCTTTTTTTATAACAATGTCTTATTAACTTTAACTTTTTTTGGTGCAACTTACATATTTTTTACATTTTCTGGTGAATTTTGAAAATGTGAATTTTTTTATAACAATGAAAACGTGAATTTTGAATTACCTTAATTATTTGAAGCTTTTTTATAACAATTTCTTATTAGATTTAAATTTTCTGGTGCAAATTACATATTTTTTACATTTTTAAGATTCCAAAAAGTTTTTTTAGAAATTGTGTACAATATATTTGAATAATATGGTGTTTTCGAAATAAAATTGAATAGAATTTTTTTAAATTACCTAAATTATTTGAAGCTTTGTGAAAATAATATAAAATTCATTTTGATATTTCTAACTCAATTTCCATAATATTTTATATTTTAAAAATTGCAACAATTTTTTAGAGATCGTATACTACATTGAAGAATAGGGTGCTTTTGGATATGAAAATAAATAGGGGGTTTTTATATCTCTTAAACCATTTAAAGCTTGTTGAAAATAATGCATTATTCACTTTGAATGTTCTATCTCAATTTGTATAATTTTTTATACTTTTAAAATTGCAACAGATTTTTAAGAGATCATATACTATAAAACTTGAAGAATTAGTTGTTATTTGAAATAAAAAATGAATATGGAGTTTTTAAATTGCATAAATTATTAAACATTTTTTTAAAACAATGTAGATTTTACTTTGAAGTTTCTTGCTTAATTTATATAATTATTAATATTTTTAAAAGTGCAACAATTTTTTAGAGATCATGTACTATATATATTCGAAGAATACGGTTTCTTTCAAAATAAAAATGAAAACACGATGTTTAAATAACCTAAATTATTTGAAGTTTTCTGAAAAATATATTATTCACTTTGAATTTTCTAACTAAATTTACATAATTTTTATTATTTTTAAATTGCAACATTTTGTTTGGTAAATCGTGTGCTATAATCTATATACTTGAAGAATAGAGCTTTTTCAAAATAAAAATTAATAAGGTTCTTTTAAATTACCTAAATTATTTGATGCTTTGTGAAAAAAATATTTATTCACTTTGAAGTTTCTAACTCAATTTACATAATTTTTATTATTTTAAATTGCAACAATTTTTTTAGAGATCCTGTATAGAAGAATATGGTGTTTTTTAAAATAAAAAAATATAATTTTTATATTACCTAAATAATTTAAATTGTTTTGAAAACAATATCTTATCAACTTTTATGTTTCGTACACAATTTTATACAGTTTAAAATTACAACAATTTTTAGAGAACGTGTAAATTTAGAGAATGGGGTATTTTTTGAAATAAAAATTAATATGATATTTTTAAATAACTAAAATTATTTGATACTTTCTTAATACAATTTATTAGTCACTTTGAAGTTTCTAACTCAATTTACATAATTTTTTACATTTTAAAATTGCAAATGTTTTATTAGAGATTGTGTACTGTACACTTAATAAAGAATAGAGTGCTTTTGGAAGTAAAAATAAAGAGGGTATCTTTGAATTATCTAAATTATTTGAAACATTCTCAAAATAATATATTATTCATTTTGAAGTTTCTAACTCAATTTATATAATTTTTAATATTCGTGTAATCGTAACAGTTTTTTTTAGAGATAGTATACTATAAACTTGAGGAATGAGATGTTTTTAAAATAAAAATAAAAACACAATTTTTAAATTATCTTAATTTTTTGAAGCATTTTGAAAATGGTGTCTTTTTCACTTTTAAATTTCTAGCTTAATTTACATGATTTTTGTTATATAATTAAACTTGCAACAGTTTGTTTAGAGATCGTGTACTATACACTCGAAGAAATGTGTATTTTTCTAAATAAAATGAAAATGTGCTTTTGAAATTTCTTAAATTATTTGAAGCTTTTTGAAAATAATGTACTATTCACTTTGAAGTTTCTAACTCAATTAAAATAATTTTTAATATTTTTAAAATTATAACAATTTTTTTTAGAGATCGTGTATTATAAACTTAAAGAATGGTGTGTTTTTCGAAATAAAAATGAATAGGTTGCTTTTCAATTACCTAATTTATTTGAAGCTTTCTAAATACAATTTATTTTTCACTTTAAAATTTCTAACTTAATTTACATACTTGTTTATATTTTTGAAATTGCAATAGTTTTTTTTAGAGATCATGTACTATATACATGAGGAATATGATGTTTTTCATATAAAAATATAAACATGATTTTTATATTACCTAAATTATTTGAAGATTATTGAAAATAATGTCTTATCCACTTTGAAATTTCTAGCTCAATTTACATAATTTTTAAATGTTTTAAGTTGTAACAAGTTTTTAAGAGATCATTAACTATATATACACTCAAATAATTTAGTATTTTTCAAAATAAAAAAGGAAAAATTATTTTTAAATTTTCTAAATTATTTGAAGCCTTTTGAAAATAATATATTATTCATTTTGAAGTTTCTAGCTCAACTTACAAATTTTTATCGTATTAAAATTGCAACAGTTTTTTCAGGTGTACTATAACTTGAAGAATATGGTGTTTATTAAAATGAAAATTAAGGTGTTTATAAATTACCTGATTTATTTAAACCTTTTTGAAAAATAATTTATTATTCCCTTTAAAGTTTCTAGCTCAATTTACGTAATTTTTTATATTTTGAAAATTACAACAATTGTTTTAGAATTCCTATACTACTAGAATTAAAATGAATAGAATGTTTTAAAATTACATAAATTATTTAAAGCTTTCTTAAAACTATGTATTATTCACTTTGAAGTTTTAAGCTCAATTTAAATAATTTTTTACCTTTTCAAATTGTTTTTTTAAGGGATCGTATTATACAATTGAGGAATCGGGTGTTTTTCAAAATAAAATTGAATAGATTGTTTTTCAATTACCTAAATTATTTGAAGGTTTCTAAAAATAATGTATTATTCACTTTGAAGTTTCTAACATAATTTACATAATTTTTTATATTTTTAAAATTGCAACAATTTGTTTTAGAGTTCATCTACTAAAACTTAAAGAATAGAGTGTTTTACAAAATAAAAATAAATAGTGTGTTTTTAAATTACCTAAATTATTTGAAGCTTTCTAAAAACAATTTATTATTCACTTTAGAGTTTCTAACTCTAGTTACATAATTGATTATATTTTTAAAATTATGATAGTTTTTTTAAAGATCGTGTACTATATACGTGAGGAATAGGGTGTTTTTCGTATAAAAATTAAAACATGATTTTTATATTACCTAAATTATTGGAAGCTTTATAAAACAAATGTATTATTCACTTTGAAAGTTTCTAACTGATTTTTTGTAGAGATCGTGTACTATATACTTAAAATATGATGTTTTTAGATTATCTAAATTATTTTAAACTTTCTAAAAACAATGTATTATTCATCACTTCGAAAATTAAAACCTATAGTGGAAGTTGATGTGCTATATGCAAGCCTCGAAGTGGTCTCCAATCACCCCAGTAGAAAATAAGCCAGAGAAAGGCAAGAGTTTTAAGAGGGAAGCCATGGAGGCAGCATATTGTGTGGTTCCGTGGGAAGAGAGGAAGAGAATGGGAAAGAGGTGAAGAGGTTGTGTGAAAAGGAAGAGAGAAATGAAGGGGTTGCGAGATGGAGGAAGAGAGTGAAAGAGAAGGCAAGTTTGTGCCTTTGGGTGAAGTTGAGGAAAGAGAAAGAGTGAAATGAAAAGAGGCAACAGAGGCAGAGAGGGGAGACGATAAAGGGCGTGAACGATGAAGTGTTTTCTCTAGATTGAAGAGGAAGAGAATGAAAGTGAGGGATATACATGATTATGTGAAAGAGGAAGCTTCAGGAGAGAGTTTCTCAACTATGTGATCAAATTATTAAGTGTCTCAACCTTGTGATCAAAGATTCACATCATGCGGTCATTTTTATTTTTAAATACATTATTTAGTCCTTCACTTTATAAGATTTGACATTAGTCCTCAATATTTTTGGTCGTGCAAATAGGTCATTAACATTGTGCTCTGTGGTGCAGTTTAGTCACGATCGTTAGTTTTATTTAAAACTGTTAAGTTCTTGGACTAAATTGAACATTTTCTAAAAACTTAAAAGACTAACTTGAACTTTTAATAACAAACACAAGTACCTATGTAATAAATCAATTTTAAAATTTTAGGGACTAATATGAAAAAATGTTAATGATGTTGATTGTAAACTAACAACATAGACAAAAATGCATCATGAAATAGAAAGTTGGAAACCTATTTGCACTGCCGACAATATCACGAGCTAATGTGAAGAAATCCTACAAAATCAAGGACTAATGTGTCATTTCACTCTTTTTAAATAAAATTAAGTTTGTGAACAAAGTGATTTTTTTTTTGTATTAGACCAAAGTGATTTTTTTTTCTGTATTAGACCTAGGTGATTATTCATGGAACGTTCAAAAATTATATTTGGGAGTTTCAATAGACAAATATTGATTCCTTTAAAATGTTCAGAAATGAAATAATATTGTATAAATATGTGATGAACTAGAATTGTTGGTGCAAGTATTTTCTCCCAATTTTAATATTTTACATTTATAAATATTTGTATAAATATGTGAGGATTAAATGATGCACAAAATAGGTTTTTTTTTTAAGTTGTACTCTTTTATATAATATTTAAGTTTTGTGGAATTTTTACAATTTAAAAGTTTATTATTTTTTTGGTTTAGTGGAAAGTTATAGTATTGAGGTAAGCAATTATTTTATGTTTTTTATAACTATATTAATTTTAAGTAAAATAACTAAGACAATATTACATATCTGATAAATAATTCATTCAATTTTAGAATAAAATTTACCACACTTATTTGACATGATTATAATGGTAAGTCATTTTTCACATATGACTAACCTACTTTTAAAATTAATTTTGAATTTTAACATTAATAATAAATCATTCTTTTATTAATATTTTACAATATTTGTAATGTTAAGATGTGGGAATAAGAATAAGTTGCTTTTAATAAATGATTATTAATTTTTGAATGGTGAGGTTTATAATATGGGAAAATTTATGATTTTATTTTTTATAACTGCAACTTTAATAAAATTACTTAATCAATGTTTCATTTACAACTAAATCATTCACTAAATTTTAAAATTATTTTATTATCTATCACACTTATTTAATGTTGTTATAGGGATGAGTTATTTTGTCACAAGTAGCTAAACTAAGTTTAATGCTGAATTTTGAATTTTACATTACAATAATAAATTATTCTTATATATTTTTTGTACGTCTATATTAGTTTGAAATTAATTATTGAATAGTAGGACAGAGGGTTAGTTGTTCCTTTGACAATCACAACTACTACTTAAATATATTATATTAATTTTCGTAAGCATTAATGTACTAAATTGAAACTCAAATTAAATGACTATGTTGATATATTTTTTATAGTTTGATAGGCTAAATTAATTAACGGCAGTTAAATTTGGATAGTAATTTTTGTTTTGAATTTTAGAGACTAAATTTATTGACAATTGCTAATATTGGGGTTTGAAATATATTTTTCATAATTTCTTGAACCAAATTGATTAATTATTATTAATTTTTATTTAATTATTTAAAAAAATAAATATGTATCAATTAACTTCCTAGAATCTTTATTCTTAAAACTTTGGAAAATATATTAGTTCTGCTTGACTACGAAAAGCAAATAGCTCACGTAACCCATGACTAGGTACAACAATTTGTCGTGACGAGAGGTTGCTGAAGGGGAAGAAAATAAATAAACCATACCTTCTCAGAAACAATAACTTTTATTTGTTATAATTGACATTTATTTTAAATTATCAATAAATTAGAGAGCATTAAATAAATTAACTTTGACACATCCAAAATCTACAATTTTGTAAAACTATGAATCCCTTTCTTTCACCTAAATAACCCATCACAATGAGATGACATTTGTTATGTCAAAATACAAATAACAAATGCTATAAATAACCTTACTTCTAATTATTAATTCATAATATTAAAAAATCATAACCCCGTAATTTATCAAATAGTAGTATAATCTATATAGAATATATCTTGTATAATAATGCATGTCATCGTATAATCTATATAGAATATTTCTTGTATAATAATGCATGTCGTCTCTAAAAGTCAAAGTATACTCATATGAGCTATATAATTATTTAAAAAAATCAAAGGCTGTAATAATATATAAGAATGTAATTTATGATAGGATAAACAAGATAAATAAAAAAAACACCAGATAGGAATCTAAAAGAAAAGGCTTAACGAAACTTTACAGATGCATATATAGCATTGCAACAATTCAAACAGAACTCAACCACCATTATGATAGAGGCTAAAAACCAGAAAAGATAGTAATAACTAATATGTTATAGCCATTAAAGAAAACCAGAACAGAAGAAAGATATAGTGATCCATTCAAAATGCAAAGAAACAAGAAAGAAAGATTAACATTGTGATTTTGTGTATCTTTTCAATCTCTTCATTAAGTTTAATGACAAGGATGGGTGAACTTCTAGGAAGTTCTCATATTGTTGCACCTATCTTAAAATCCTTAAAATTCAGTTGTTTTAATTAACAAGGTGTTGAACAAGTGATAAGCAGTTTAGTTCCTCGTAAGGATAAGAACACAAGTTTGACTCCAGAAAATGTACTTACCGGGAGAAAGAGTAACCATAATGTTCCATCCCCAAATTGCGAGAGCAATGTCTCTCACAATTTTAAAAACCAAAACCAAAAACACATGAAAAAGAAACCAGATTATGTAGTGATTTTACACTCATGTATTAACCAAATGGATGAGATAAATGTAAGTAAATCTGTGAATGCGCTCTGAATCCTGAAGGCTTTTCGTGCCTTGCATGGGACACCATCCTTTCCCTCTGTAGTTGAAAATTTTGAAGTCAAATTTGGAGCTCAACCTTGTAATTCTTCTCTTGGTTAGCAAAAAAAAAAAAAAAAAAAAAAAAAAAAAGCTTCATGTTTTATGCCTCAAGTACCTTAATTTTTTAAAAGAACAAAAATGTGTTATTGTTTTAGTGTGTCAGTGTGTCATAAACTAGAAATTTGCATGTACTCTGAACCTGCATTTTTTGCAAGACAAAAAAAATATTGCATATGCAGGGAGGGTTGCACAAGAACACAGAACAAAAGAATAGTATTCTAAGAACAGAACAAAATTGAACGATAAATCTAAAGGAATACCAACAGAAAGTGCAACTTTGAGGTTATGAGATCAAAATATTCCACTCAAACAACCATCTTCTCTGCTTACAATTGCTACAAGCAAAATAGTTAGCATTTAGCAATTGAGCATATAATCCTAATCCCTATGCTTTTTGAACCTTAGCAACAAACTGCTATGAAATATAATAAACTAACACTAAATACTAACTAAAATTCTAGTTCTACTTAAACTTTGTGCTATATCCCTCTTGGCCTCTTCTATAGATATATGCATGAAGTTGATAGTTGCAAGCTGATCTCGTGTGTGTTTGGCTTCACATTGGAATGAAGTTTACATGGATCTATTTCAACACAGCAAAAAGTAGCTTCTACATTTTCGATCCATGTTGATCTATTCCAACATAAAACCAAATAAGCATCTCATGCACCGCATCCAGCACCACATCCTGCACCGCATCCGGCGGCGCATCCGGCTCCGTAAGGGTCTGGATCTGATGCAGAACTTTTCTCTTTTGAAACACCATCAGCACAAGAAAAGATTATTGCTGAGATAATGCAAAGGGTAACCAAAACCACCCACAAGATGCCATAGGATTCACCAAATAAACCAATGTTTGCTTCCAAATTGTTCACATCTCTCCATTCTCTCACCATTTGTCACTCCTTTGATTCTTTGTACAGAAAGGCCTCGTTGTTGTAGAAGTGAACATAGCAAATGTTCATATGCTCCTTATATAAGCTATGTAGTCAATATATCAATATACTAAATTAAAATAAATCACTGAGCGCATAAATCAATTGACATGGTTTATTTTAGCTTAACTAGGAACCTCATATTTAAATCATGAGTATGTCATTGCATTAAATACTCAAAAGAAAGCTCTATTGTCTACATTGATCCTACCCGACTCAAGTAAAATTGTCTCTTATAAGAAATATTTGTGATCTTAGGAAAAAAATAATTATAATAAAAAAATTGTCTTTTAATGCTAGTGAAGACGTTTTCAATTTTTCACTACCCTTGAAAAGCATAAGTTGTGATGATTATTGCTCCTTACTGTGGTGTGCCACTCATGAAATTTAATTGTGGGAGCTAACGTGACCTGCAGTTTGTCAATTTTTGGTGACAGACAAATCTGGGGTTCCTTTGGACAAATCTTGTCATTCTAGTGGTCACTTTCAACTATCATATTGGCATTCATGTTTCAATTGCAAAAAATTTTGGTGTTGGACTTGGGGAGGCTCTAACTTGTACATTCAGTATTTTAGTAGTAAAAAAATGCAATTATTAAGCTTAGTGGCTGCTTCTAGTATCAGCCTTTTAAAGTTGAAACCATATAAAAGAATATTATTGGGGGCTCCACTTATTGCTCAGTGGAGTATGAAGGTCAAACAGGTTTTGCCTATTGGTTCTTAAGGATATTGCAAAATGCAAATGTGTTTTTATCTCCTCTGGCTTGTAAGATTTTTTTCCCTTGTTTAACTATTGATATTATTATAATTATGTTTAAGTCGGGAGCTTCTATAAAATGATAAGTTGCATTTTATTTTCCTCTACTCAGACTCAAACTTATCAAAAAATCATTATATAGTGTCCCTATGATCGACTCCATAAGATGACTTACATCGCTTAAATTACTTGTGATCTCATTTGAGACCAACTATCCGTTAATGACTTATATAATCCGACTAACAACACCCCACTAGAGCCAAAATCTTCTTGGCCCCTTCTTGTAGGGTTACTATACCTCAACATAATAGAGTTTCCCTTTTTTTCTTACCTAATTAGAATAAAATAACTTCAAAAATATACAATGACATTGTCATGTGATATCTCATCTAAATACACTAGCCATTGGCATTACTCCAATTGTATAAACATAAATAGGTAAGAAGTAAAATTCAGGTTGAACTTTAAGTTCAATTTCCCATATAAAACCAAAAATTAAAGCATGGAGTGCTTTCAATTTTATTCCAAGCACTGTAGTTATATTGTTAGTGGAATTGTTGTAATATCTAAGGGCTATCTGTTTGTTGCCACATTAAGTGGGTTATATAGACTACTGTATCACCACATCAGACGCATTATATATATGCAGCATGCATGTGACTAGCACAATTGTCAACATAGCTGAATTTTAAATATCTGCCTCAGAAAAAATTATCTTAGATTCATCTTTGTATCTCTTATTTATCATAGAAATGTCTGATTGGAAACATGTGCAGCATCCATAATTTCAAAATTGGGTATCTTATTCCCTAATAAATGACAACAAATAAATATTTGAGAGAGACCATTTTTATTTTCTGTTTGAAAAAACTATGATACCGAAAGTATATCTGGATGAATTCCTCCAGAAGTATTTGTAGGATTAGAAATTTCTAAAGCCATAAGCTCTTTCCACATGTTACCTTCTCCCATAAACTTTGTCATCTCATCTTTCTTACAAGATTCTTGCTAGTACCTCATCGAAAGGTTGAGATAAGAAAACTCATTCTACGAACTAGCTTTCGAAAATAACTTTTGGCCTTTGAAAATTCTACTCTTACAGTACTAAGAGAAACTCATCCAAATAGATACGATTTAGATAATCTAGTTTGATCTCGATTCAAGTCATTGGTTCTATAGTTTAACCTCATGATCAGCCTCTCTTTAAATCCAAATTTTCAAATATAATTAACATAAAGAAACTTTGAGAAACTTAAAATGTGGAGACTCAGAGAACACTGTTTCTTTCACATACACTCCACACACAAACACAAATTGTTCACTGAAAAACTAAGGGGATTTAGGTGGGAGGTAAAGTATTTAGAGGGAAACAATGATCTGAAAATGTTTTGAGAGGTAAAGTATTTCTTAAATTTGAAGTTTGCAAGACAGAACATCTGCGGGTAGCCCACATCAAGACTGATCATACTCTGATACCATAACTCACTCCCAAAAGCTAGTTCATAGGAGTAGTATTACCACACCACTTATATACTCTAGGGTAGCCACCATGTTCTTAGCTAATGTGGGACTTCTTTAACATCTTAAGAGTCTACAGTACATTTATTTGTTGAGACAAAGAAAAATGGTGATATAAACCAGACGCAACCTCACAATTGCTCAAGTAATGCAAAATGTAGACCAGACTAAAGTTTTCGGATTACTCAAAAATGACTTAAACAAACATGTTTAATTTAGACAAACTCTTCAGAATTTTCATCTAGTTGAGTGTCAAGAGTTTCACAAAGGAAACAGCAAGAGAGAACTTTGAAAATCCTGAATAGAGCTGAACTTTATGAACAGAGAATTTGAGTTTATAATAGAGCAGAAAGAGTAATTACAAGGGAGAAGGGGCAGTGTGAGACCTAGTGAAACTACTAACAAAATAGAAAGAAAGTTATACTAGACTAAACGAATAACTAGCTAAGTAATGTAACATACTCTAATAATAAGTAGCTCTTTGTGTTTAGCCAGCAGAATGAGAAACTCTCCTAACAACTTTCTGAAGCTAACTAACAAAAAGAAATTGACTCAAATAATTATTTCACATCAAATAATAGAGAAGTATTTATAAAGTCAAGTACCAGCAGAAAATATGAAGTGTCCAAAACAAAAAAATATGGTCATCAGTTCCTTTGCCTATTGGTAACGCCACAAAATGCATTGCATCATTCATGATTTTCTCTCTATCTATCATTAATCAATCTTACTTATTGAATGTATGCAAAGTTAAACCATCAATTCTTCAATGTTAAGATCTTGCCATTTACTACTAACATCCAACTTTTGAACTTTGCTAATTAATACATGCATCTCCTAACATGGGAGAATTAAAGGATCCCTTGAGGCATCTCACAGTAGTTCAATAAGATATTGTAAAAAGTAAGACAGTTTCTAGTTTTCGTCACATCAGTGAGAAAAGTAAGTTTGAGGAGGCTATCGGCAAAGTTAACGAAAAATTTGTGGGGCTATATCCTAAATACATACAGATTGATAGATGAAATATCCTAATCCTAATAAGAAAAGAAAATAAATTACTAAGCTAAATGGAAGTTATCATCCAAAACCCAAATGCAATGAGAATTAGCAAACATTGGAATCGAAAAACAAAATTAAAGACCATATGTAGATTAGAAAACTTGAGCCAAACAAAATGAAAGTAGGTTTAGAATACATTATAAGAATCAACAAAAATGAATAATTATTGACTTTTGTTTGCAAAGAGAAAATTAGTTGTTAATAACAACAAGAAAGAATCTCACCTAGTTTAACTTATACAACAAGCCTCTAGCAATCATTTCACGAACAAATTTCTCTGCCTTATCATTCTCATCTTTCTCAAAGAGTGCGCGGATAATTATTTCGTAAGTTATCAGATCAGGGATGCAACCATTGTTCTCCATTCTTGAATGCAAGGCCAATGCTTCATCTAAAAAGCCTTCCTTACAAAGCCCATTGATCATGGCAGTATACGTATGACAGTTTAGATCATAGCCTTTGATCAAAAGAGCCTCAAAGACCTCTTGAGCAACCTTAAGTCTTCCTCCTTTACATAGTCCATCAATGAGTATTGTGTATGTACACACATTTGGTTGAACTCCCCGTTTTGTCATTTTCTTGAATAGTGCAATTGCGTCGTCAAGGTAATGGTTTTTGCATAAACCATCTAACAAGGAATTACCTCTAACGTGCATCTCATCGAAAAGATCCCAAACATGAGATATTCTACCCGACTTGCGCAAACCGTCAATAAAAGAGTTGTAGGTTAACGTATCAGGAATAATATTTTTGTAATTCATTTCTTTGAAGATATTTATGGCTTCACCTACCATTTTATTCTTGCAAAATCCATTGATCATGGTGTTGTAGCAGCAGACATCAGGAGTTGCTCCCAATTGGGCCATGCGGCTGAATACACGTTTCGCCTTATTCACTTCACTGACTAAGCAATACCCATCCATTAGACTATTATAAGTCACAACATCGGGTTTCAAGCCTTCTTTCATCATCACAGCTAACACATTTTCAGCCTCTTTGACCTTTCCATCCTTGCACAATGCATCAACAAATATGGTAAAGATATAAGCATCTGGTTTGATGTTTTTCAATACCATTTCACTTAACAAACCAATGGCTTCTTTCCATTGATCCAGAATGCAGAAGCCATAAATTAAAGTAGTGTAGGTGACGATATTAGGAGAAATTCCCTTCCTAACCATTTCCAAATACAAGTCATAGGCACTAGTTATGAGTTTATCTTTGCACAGGCCATCAATAATTGTGCTGTATGTTACCACATTGGGCTTAAACAAATGGGCTTCCATGTGTCTTAGCAATTGCATGGCGGCTCTTGTTTCTCCTGTTTTGCATAGCCCGTTGATCAAGGTTCCATAACTAACTTGGTTCAACCGAAATCCAAGAGCTACCACCTCCTCATGAAAGTGAAGTGCTTTCTTGACCTCACCGTTAAGGCAGAGGCCTTTCATGAGCGTTGTGAGTGTTATGACATTTGGCTGATAACCCATCTTGAGAATCTTGCCCAAAACAGAGAAAGCGAAAGTCATACGACCTAAATGGCAAAAACAATTCATCAAGATATTCATAGTAAAGATACTTGGCTCAATTCCACTGAGTTGCATTTGCTTAGAAAGGGAAATGACAGTGGGGTAATGCTTCATCTTAACAAGAGAAGTTAGAATCTTGTTAAATTGGATAGTGGGTGGGGTAACACGCATATGAAGCATGCGGATGAATGAAACAACCGCATCATCAGCATTGTTAAAGAATGGTGAGTGGCTCTGAGAATGACAGAAGCGCCTTTCACTTGCAGGGTACCAAGGAAGAGAAGGAGACAACAATTTCGGAATGGAAATGGAAACACAGAGAGAAACAGCATAACCATACCTTAAAATTGACAAAGACATCGTATCGTTGCTTAATGAATCTGCAGTGTTCCAACTCCCAAGTCTCACTCTGAACTAGCGATAAAGGATTTAGGGGTTTTTTTGGAAACCAAGGATTTAGGGTTCTAGAGTCATTTATGCACACCCATATCCGATTTACAATCGATTTTATAATTAAATATAAAGAAATATATGATTAAATTAGTATATAAATTAATTAATTATTATCTAATAATTTAATTATATGTTTCTTCAATTTTAACCAATTAGATGTTACTCAATTTTATAGTTAAATACGAATAAATATATAATTAAATTATTACATGAATGGATTAATTGTTATCCAGTAATTTAACTACATTTTTCTTCACTTTTAACCATATATAAAATATAGCTGAAGTATTAGTTATAATTAACCAATTCATATACTAATTTAACCACACATTTCTTTATATTTAACCAAAAAAAAAAAAGATTGTAAATGAGTTGTGTTCAAAATTGGTGTGCACCAAACATTTTCCTCGGGGTTTCTTACAATTTGAGTTTAAGTCCGACTCAATCTCAAAAGCTAGCTTTTGGGAGTGAGTTAGACCCAAACCCAAATTGTAAGATAGTATCAGAGCCTATCCTAGATCTGTTTGTTGGGCCCCCATGTTGTTGATGTTGTTGGGTGTGTTATTGGGTGTTTGTTCTGATACCATCTTAGAAATTTGGGTTTGGGCCTAACTCACTCCTAAAAGCTAGCTCGTAGGAGGAGGATTGTCACACCCTTATAAACTCAACAATGACCATATCACTAGCCGATGTGGGACTTCTAACACGCCCCCTCACGCCCAGCACTACAGAGCTAGAGTGTGACAAACACGGGTGGACAAACAAACGGGTGGCCCAACAATACTGGACTAACAAACACCCAATAACACACCCAACAACATGGGGAGCCCAACAAACAGATCTAGGATAGGCTCTGATACCATCTTACAATTTGGGTTTAGGCTTAACTCAATTCAAAAAGCTAGCTTTTTGAATTGAGTTAAGCCTAAACCCAAATTGTAAGAGGGTTAAAATTCTTGTTTGGTTTAAATTTTAATTTTTGTTTCCTTTCAAATTCTACAATTGTAGAATTTGTTTTATTAATTGTAGTAATAATATAAATCCTTCTTTATTTTGATATATTAATTAATATATTAATTATTATTTGTTGATTTTTTTTGTTAACATTATTATATGTTGATTTATTAAATTATAATTTGAAATAATGCTCAAATTAATATAAAAATAATAATGCTCAAATTTTAGTTCTTGTTTCTATTCAAATTCTACTTTCTGTGATATATTTTAGGAGCATGTAAATCATTCGCTGAGAAACTAGTTTCCAAGCATGATAAAAACTAGTTTTTTGTAATTATGTAAATCATTAGCACAAAAACTAGTTTATGAGCGAGAAAAAACTAGTTTCTATTTTCTGTTTTGTGAAATATGAATACATATTTCATTCAGAAATTAGTTTCTATTTTGTTTGTAATGTAGTTTTAACTTAAAAATCTCGCTTAGAAACTATTTTATGAGCAAGGAGTCTTTTAGAAAAAAAAAAATTAGTGTGGTGAGTTCAGAAACATGGATGGTGCTAATAGTGACCACCTAAAATAAATTTAGCCGTCTTGATGAGGGTAAGAATTATACTCTTTTTATTTTATTTTATCTTAGCATAATGTTAAAATTATTAGAATTAAAAAAATTATAAATATATGTTATTTTGAAAATAAAAAAATTAATTAACGATTTTTAGTGCTTTTGTTCTTGTTATTTGAAAATAGAATAATATTGTTTTATTTTCATTAATTTTTTAAGGTAAAATGACACTTTTGGTCCCTTAACTCTTTGAGCAGATTCACTTTGGTCCCTTACCTTTGTTTTGACTCGTTTTAGTCTCTTAACTTTTATTTTGGATTCAATTTAGTCCCTATGTTATATCCGTCAAGGACGTTAAAGGATCAAAAAACCATTTCTGAATGGACCAAATTGAATTCAAAATAAAAATTAAGGGACTAAAACGAATCAAAAAAAAAGTTAAGGAACCTGAATTGACACAAAGAGTTAAGAGACCAAAAATATTATTTTGCTATCTTTTGAATACAAGATAAAACTACAAATACAATTTTGTTATAATACTTTTAGGGTAGTGATTTTTGGCCAACCCAAATTGGTCAACTTGGATAAAATAATAATATTTTAGATTTTTAAACTAAAAAAGAAAAAAATAAAATGAGAAAAAAATAATACTTTAATTGATTGGCTAATAGTTGACCAAAAAATAGTTAACTACAAAATATTTTCCATACTTTTATTTCTTTTGTTAAACTTGTGAATTTTTACTAATTTGATCATCACTTTATAGCTACATCACATTTTGTCAGGTGATTGAAATTTCCAATTCACAGTAAAATCCATTGCAGTAATCAATTTGAGAAATGGCACAAAAGATGATTTTATTCTAAGACTTGCATTATATTAACCAAGTCAGACGATTACAATTACAGATCTAACCAAAACCACAAAAACCATTATTATTCTGCAAAACTATTTTGCTATTATATTATATTACTGCTTCTTTTTGGTAAGGAGCTGCTTGAACCAGTAAGCAGACATCTTAGGGTATCTCTTGAGGGTTTTGAAATCAACATAGACAATTCCAAATCTTGAAGTGTAACCCAATCTCCATTCAAAGTTATCAAGCAATGACCATGCAAAATATCCAACCACATTTGCTCCTTCATCAACTGCTTTCTTAAGTTGAATCAAATAGCTCTTGTAATAATTGATTCTTGTTGTGTCATGCAATCCCTTTGCAAGTGTTATGTTACCAGGATCATCCATGCCTACATGTCATGTCATTAAGTATATCAGTTCAAATTGCCTTTTTCAAAGATTTAAATCATCTGTATCAATATTTTTTTCTCTCTCTGTTCCTCGAGTCAAAAGAGAATTGGATATCTAGTAAAAAGTAATATTACGTGAATAAATAATTGATAGAATTGGAATTTGACAGATGAAAGTGATACATAAAAAAATATTTTAGTAATTGAAATTGAAAAAATAATATGATGTTACCATTTTCAGATAAGATCACAGTAGGATTTCCATAACGCTGCTTCACATACATCAATGCTTTGTACATGCCCCATGGTACATTGTAAAGCCAATATGAATATGCCTGCAAAATTATTCAACTTGCCAACAAGTCAATGCAAGATTATTTGTGTACTTAAATTCTTTTTATAAAAATTGATAAGAACTTAAACTTACTCTTGGACCAATAGGCACTCCATTCTTGGCATCTACAATATTCAACAAAAGAATAAAATAAAGAAGAGTCATTTATAGACTTAGAAAATACTTGAAAGTTAAAACAATGATTAAATGATGCATTATCTTACAAGCAAACCCTGCATTCCAATCTTGTTGGTAGCCAGGGACTTTAGCTTTTGGTTGATGAGGATCAAACATGTAATAAGTGGTATATTGGTTGATGCCAACAAAATCAATGGAGCCCTTAACTAGTTTAACTTCCTCCTTTGTGAATTTTGGGAGTCTTTTACCAACAATTCCTTGAATAGTTCTTGGATACTCCCCATATACAAGAGGATGAAGGAACCTATACATGTTCAACATAGATATTTTATTGTAAAAACCCTAAAAGTCTTCATGGAAAAAAAAATATACAATAAACAGTCGTTTATTTCTGCTAGCTCAAAAAAGGCTCAGTAAGATAATTTCACTTTAGTCATTATCTTTTAATTAGGAGTTTCACTCTAGTCTTTAATTTTTGAAAAATGATTTTTTAGTCCTTTATCATTCATATTAATCGTTGATTTGGTAAAAAAAATAATCATGTTAATTCTTGACAGGTTACTTTATCAACGCACTAAAATGAAAAGAATTTCTAGAATTAGGGATTAAAGTGAAACTTTAAAAGATAAGAACTAAAATGAAATAATCTTAAGAAGTGTAAGGAAAACAAGCAAAAGAAAGACATTCCCAAACATGCCCTTAATCATGGATTGGACATTGGAGTAGCATTAATGAACAGATTAGAGGAATTTTTACCATCCAACATGAAAGTCTCTGGCTCTTTGAGCTGCATAATTGTCAGCCTTTGATCTTGTAAGGGGCTCATACCAAACAAAATCCAAGAGAATTCCAATTCTGCCCTTTTGCTTTGCCTAAAACAAGCACATTCATCATTACACACAAATTTCTAGCAGTTCAAGTAAGGCCACAGAAAAAAAAAAATTAAAAATATTCAGAACACAACATTACTTGATACTTCTCTCTGTATCTTTGAACAGCAGCAGCATGTGACAAAATCAAATTGTGTGTAACAATGTAAGGCTCAGTGCCTGAATTTCCAGCAGAACAATTTCCATATTCCTTTGAACACCTTCCAGGGGCAAAAAAGCCATTATCATATCCAAGAGCAGCCACAACCCTTGGCTCATTGAATGTCATCCAATTCTTTACTCTGTCTCCAAAAGTCTTGAAACAAAACTCTGCATAATCTGCAAAATCTTTCCTGCATAATTTTAAGCATGTTAACACGAGTCGTTATACGGTAAAAAAATCCCTTGGTTCGCTCCATTGGACAATATAATATTTGTTTATTATTATTCAAATTTATGGAATTGGCTAATTGCACCCAACAGGTGGATTTCATAACTAGAAAACTAAAACTCTAATGGTACTTACACGACTTTGCGGCTCAATAAGCCATTGTATCTCAACTCAAGAGCTAGAGGAAGGTCATAATGATAGAGATTTGCATAAGGAGTAATCCCTGCATTTTGAACAAAAACAATAAACAATTAACAACTTTTTAAATATAATAATATCAAAATGTTTGGACAAACTTTTAAAGAAGTGCTCACAATAATAAAATCTTCAACAATCATTAGTGAATTTTACAAATGCATTAAAGACTAGCTTCTCAAATAAGTTTTTCTATCTCAACTTTTTCAAAAACGTATTTGAGATAGTTTGTGGAAAAATCGAGATAAAAGAATATTTTTTTAAGAACAACTTATGATTTTTGAATTTTCTACTCTTATAAGCACTTATTAAAATGCAATTATTAAATCTATTCTACATTTATAACTTACCTTTTGCTAATAAGTAATCAATTAACCTATTGTAGTATGCCACACCTTTCCAATTTACTTTGCCAGTTCCATCTGCAATAACAATAAACTCAGAAATTAGTGGAGTTTAATAGTTTGGTTGACTTGTTTTTAATTTTTATTAAATATATATATATGTAAAATGTAAATTGTTAAATTACTTGGGAAAATCCTGGACCATGAGATTGAGAACCGGTAGGCATCAAAATTCAGATTTGCCATGAGATCTATATCTTCCTGTCAAATTAAACATACATGATCATGTTAATGTTAAGCATATACTCTCTCGTTTAATATGAGCAAATTTTAGCTTTTTTTTTATGTTTTTTAAATAAAATAAAAAGTTAACCACTTTTATCATATTCAAATTCAATGAAAAGAATACTTAAAATGCTCTTAATAATTAATTCATTTTGTAATTTTTAATAATTATTTATCTCTCTCAACAAAAATGATACTTGTTATGAGCAAGAATTCGTGAAAAAATTACAAAAAGCTAAACACATACAAATCACTTCCTTGATTTTTGCTTCAGCTACAATTTTATTAATGCTCATCTAATGTAATTAAGCCACTTCTATTCATATATTATTCGTGTAAAAATTGTTCGTAGCATATAACATTGCTACTCTTTCTATATTTATACGAAGGAGGATGATTTAGAAAAATGAATTATATTTTAGTTGAGATTAAAAAATTAAAAGTGGTTTATTATTTTTTTTTAATGTCAGTAATTTTTTTTTTAATTTGAAAACAGAATAGCTTTTGTTACATTCTGAATTTTTGTATTTTTATTTTTTGTCAACTTATTTTGTTTTACTATTTACCCAAAAAGAAAAACTTATTTTGTTTTAACTTTTATTTTGGACAACTATTTTGTTTTACTACGATTATAGTCCTTTTAGTTTAGGGTGAAGGGATTGACACTATCCCACTTGAGAACGACACCATCCTTTTTCGAACAGTAGCGTCAGAATTCATAAAACAGTAAAAATAAAAAGCAAATCACCATTGTTTTTTCGAACTGTAGCGTCCGAAAACACATTTTCGGACGCTGCTGTCTGAAAATGAATGGTGTCATTCCTAAGTTGGGTGATGTCAATCCCTACACTCTTTAATTTATTTGTGTAGTTGGGCCTTTGGCCTCTTTCGCTTTTTGGGCTTGGCCCTATTTTATTTTGATAGTTGTTAAATGCACAGTAACCTCCTTTTTTTTATAATGATAAAAATATCCTCAATTTTTTTCAAAAAATCTCATCAAAATTTCTTTGGGATACGTTTTACAAATTAAAATTTTTTTTTTCTTCCAATAAAAAAGACTTTTGCGGAAGCACCACAAAGAAGATGATAATTTGAAAAAATCTGAAAAATATGTTCAAGAAAAAAAAAAAACAGATGAAATTTTCCGATAAAACAGTATTTTCACAATTCATAAAAATAAAAAAATAAAGTGTGACGCATTTAATCGTGTCCATTTTATTTTAGATAATCATCATCAATAAATTAGAGAAGATATTATTTTTCTTCCATGTATCTTAATATATGGTCTACATGATAATTCATGAAGTTATCTACCTTTTTAAAATGCATTTGATCTTAACCACAAATGAGAAGTTGCTAACAATGAAAGATAAATTAAGAATATAAAATTTGAAATATCAACCTTTTTTTGTCAAAAAATAAAAAATCAACTGTTAGATTGAACCTTAACTTAATTTTCAAGTTGAAAGCCACTTACTTTGTAGCGATGGTATTGATCAACAGAAACTTCTCCTGTGCCATTATTTGCCACAATCCCTGTTTTGAATAGATGAATTAGAAAAAAAAAATTAACTTAATTAAATATTTATACAATAAACTTTTATTAAAAATAAGTATATTTATTAATAAAATTATGACATTTATTTAATAAACTAAAAGTAATTTATTTAGATAAAGTATTTTATGAAGCTTACAAAAATAAGTTAAAAACAATTTATAGAGATAAGCTATTTTCATAAATAAAGTATAAATTCTTTCAAACGCAACATAAGTTATTTATTTAGGTGAGTAGAAGAGAGAATAATAAGTAATTTAAGAAACAAAATTATTTTATTTATGAAATCAATAAAATTAACTTTTCTAATAAATATGAGTTTATTATTATTTTTACTTATATTTGACACGAATAATATTGACTAGAGGTCGATTTTGATATTATTTATCATTTTAATATCTAATAGAGTTGAGAATAATAAACTCATTTGAGCCAAAAATAGACCTAATTAATGAACCTAATTAAACTTATCAGGGTATTGATGTGAAGTGTCTGTTTGTATCGCATTCTTGCTTTTAGAAAAATAAAAAGTATTTACAAATATTACAAAATTGAAATTCTCTTGATCTCAAATTATTTTTTTTTTCCAAAAACCCGATTACATCAATTTGTGGTAAAAAAAAAAATAGAGGGACAGAGGCAAAAATAAACGATGAAAATTAAATATATTCCAAATCTTATTAACGTAACCATAAAATTATATTTGAAACAAAAATTACAGTAAGAAACAAGAATTCAACCCATATAAATGTTAACGCAATACCTTGTAACAGAGACACCACATCCACACACAATAAATAAATAAATAAATAATCATGATTCAAGTTTTGAAACACCTTAATAAGGGGGCCACCCTAGTAATTTGGTTGATAAATACTCAAAAAAAAAAAAACAAGGAATTTAACATCAAAACTACAATTTTAAACTTTAAATACTAAAAGTACTAATCTCACCAAAAGGAATATAATTATTTTTATTTGAAGATCATTATCAAAGACAAGAATAAAATTTGAACACAAATTAATAATTAAAAATTAAAAGTTTAAAATTTTTTAGTCCCTCTACCAGTTGCGTTTTGGTTCCAAACTTTTAGTTATGTGATTTTGGTCCTCATTTTTAAATTTGGCGATTTTGGCGCTTCCTCTCATCTCCGTTGAAAAATATTACGGTCAATAAGGTCAAACTCATATAATTAACTTTCAATTGTGCAATTTTGTGTTCAAATTTTTAATTGTGAAATTTTGGTCACTCGACTTTTTTTTTGTGTGCACCAAGGACATCCCAGCCAATAGTCGAAGACTAATCTCTTCGACGCGTAGAGATTACCGAAGTGGATTTTACCTCTACTAACAAAATATTTTCTATACGTACAGTCAGGATTCAAACTTTCAAACCCTTGTTAATATGTTTAAAAGACCAAACTATCTATCAACTATGTCAAACTTTGTTGTTGATTCCCTTGACTTTTTTAAATGTGCATTTTTTATCCCCTAACACACTTGGTAAATGGGTTTGACTACGTTGACAATTAACTTCTTAATAAGAGACGGACAAACAAAAAAAAATCACGCAATTAAAAAGTTAGAGATCAAAATCGTGCAATTAAAAGTTACTAGTAATCAAACTCATAACATTATAGAAGTTAGGAGCTAAAAGAAAAATATTTTGTATACATTCATTAAGGTGTACAATTCGTTTACTCTCTTGATTTATTAATTTTTTTAATGTTAAAAAATTGAAAAGTATAATAAAAAATTTGATTTAACTGATATTAAGTGAGTTGTAAATAGATTGTGTATTCTAATGAATGTATACCTATTATTATTAGGATTTAAAATACAATTAAAATTAAGGAAATAATTAGTATAATTAATTGAGATTATGGGAGACACAAACCGGGTTTTTGGATGAAAACGTCCCAAATGCTGGGCCCACGGCCATCCTTATGGGCCATACCCTCTACTTGATACGCAGACGTCGCCGTTCCGAACAGAAACCCCTTCGGGAACACGCCTCTGCTCAACCCTCCCGTATCAAAACGCACCGTTTCAGGCACCGCAGTCTCATCTGCACCCGCGACACACCGGATACCACCCCACCCAACAACCACCAAACAGAACAAGAAGAAGAAAAAGAAACAGTGCCTTCGGCATGCAGCCATTGGCACCAACATCTTAACAGAAAGTGAAATTAAAATTAAACTCACTCTTCTTCTTCTTCTTCTTCTTGCTCAACACTCTCACTCACAATGTTTTTGGGGAAATAGATATAATGATTTCACTACTCATTATTACATCAATGAGGTTCTTTTTTATAGGCCACGTTTGTGGACAACTGTGATTTTGCTTTACCTATAAAAGGAGAAAATGGGAAATATATATATATATATTAATTGTAGTTGTAATTATATCTTTAATTTTGGCACCATGTCACTATCAAATGGACCATGAATTGGCCATGCATGTACCTCTATAGTGGTGCCTCTTTTGTTCTCTTCTTCTCTACCACAATCATTATATTCTTACTGGAAATAATTATCAGTTTTAGTTTATTTTTTTAGTTTGTAATAGTAAACTATTGAGTTACACGAAAACTCCATAAGTCTTGCATGATTAGTTTACGTATAGGTTTTTGAATATAATTGCACCAATATTCAGTTAGGTCATTAAGATTGTTAAATATTTATTTACTTATGAGCTTAAAATTTGATAATTTCAACGACTTGAGTGAATTACTCTTAAAAACTCTAAGACTTAAGTAGTGAACATATGTGCAATTTAAGAATATATGTAAATTACTTTTACAAAGTCAGAGACCCATATAAACTAACGTTACAAACTTAAAATCATATATGGTGCTTCATTTTTTCAATTTGAAATCATCACTTTTTACTCTTTTGCTTTTCTTTTAGAATTTGTGTATTCTCGTGTTTTTTATTTTATTCTCATGTTAAAAATAGTGATAAACCAGCTGGGACCGAGTCAAAAGGTACAAATATATATATATATAAAGAAACTATAAAAAATAAGAATTTTAAGGAAAGTTCAAGGGATTCAAAGTATACGAGTATATGATACAAAATATAATTTTTTTTATATTATTTATAAATTTTTTAAGTTGAGGGGTGCGTATATGGATGGTCATGAGTAAGACCGGTCAAGTCTATGTTCTAGAGTCTAGACATAAAAAAAAAGAACATTTTTAATATAGGTTTTGATATACAGTGTTCTAAGACACTAATTAAGGTTATTAAAAATAGAAAAATAATCACACGAACATATTGTTTCGTGTTTCAGGAATACAAAAAACCATACGTTTCAATATCTTTTTACTACATTTAGGTTCTTAAATAGTGTCCGTAAGGCACTAAATATCATTTGCCTTTAATATATTTAGGCCTTACTTTATTTATTTTAGTTTTAGAAATTATTAGAATATTTTATGGAATAAAAGCCTATATTTTAATTTCATAAAATATTTTTATCCTTAAATAAAATGCATACATTGTTCATAAAGTGATTCTAATATTTTCAAAATATTTATTATTATTCATCATTTTAAAAAGGACTTATTATGAAAATTTACTTTAAGCCTCAAAATTAGTTCAGTCGAGAGTGTTTGCACCCATCAAATACATGTTTTTGTTCCAACTGCTTAAAAGAGAGGGAGGGGTAGATTTTTTTGGGTTTACAAGGAAATTAACGACACCAAGGGTTGAACCCTATACCTCACACTCATACACACATATATCCTTGTCAGTTATGCTGGCCTTACATGAAGTACGAGAGAGGGGTAGATTTAACATAATAAGAAGGTGATGAGTTTTATTTAGATAATGAAGAGTGCTATTATTTTGTGTTGTGTTTTTCATTCTCGTAATATGACCAAAAAGAAATTCTTTCTATATATTTTTTTTTAATCCGACTCCTTTTTTTATACTTCTGGGTGTGAAATGACTGTATTTCTGAATGATGTATGTTGGGATTAATGTTTTGTTTGAAAGAATGAAAAAATATAAAGGAAAAAAATTATGGAAAACAAAATAATTTTTTGTTTGGTTAGAAGAAAAATGAAAAGAAAAGTTGATGCGTACAAAAAAGAAAAAGAATTGAATAAACAAACTTTTTTTTCATCTATTTACTTTCATTTCCTATTTTTTTTCTTCTTATTTTTTTTCAACTACACTTCCCTTCAATCAAACAGACGACTAAAAAGAATGTAATTCAAAGTGATGTTTAATCTTATAACCGAAAAAAAGTTATGTTTTATCTTAAACTTTTTTTTATGTTTTATATAATTATTGTTTTAAAAAGTAAAAGGTTAGTGTCTTAAAGATATAAAAGTGGTCACTGATTTTGCATTGATATTTTGCAATATAGTTGGTTAACTTTTTTTTTTTTTAATGTATCCAGGTATGCAAGTACACTTACTAGTCTCTTTGAGTATTTTTTTTTGACACTTTTAGGAGTAACTCTCCTAGTTCAGCTTTTTATATTCATAAGAGTTGGAAACCGAACCTCTAACACCTTAAATTTTAAGATCATTTTTTTTAATGCAGAGATCTCAGCAAAAGTAATATCCTAGTCAACTACTAAGTCTATATGCATACTTAGTTATAAATATACCTATTTTTCCTGAGGGTCTTTATCTCAAAATAAGTTTAGTTTTACATATACCAGATAGAAAACAATCAAACTAAGATAGTTAGACTATGTACAACCAGAATGAGTGAATAACTACCTAACTATCACAAAACAATATTCTATTAAAGGTCATGCACTAAATTTCTCTTCGTCTTCAACACCTAAAATATTAACACCGTTAATTTTATGTAAAACATGTAATCGAGTAATCCATTGGCCTGTGAAAATATTTACAATATTACAGTCAGTCTAACTGAAAAAATCCTTAATATATTCTATTCAAGCACACAACACGTACTATTCACAACCAATGCATGTAATAATAAGGATGTATGTATGTCATGATTTTTCTTTAATTAACATTTTTTTTTTAAATTCTTTTACTAGAAGTCTAGTGCACTAGATCTCCTCCATGGTGCATTGGCAGCAAATGCACAGTTGAGCTCATATATATGGATCATTGGAAAACGTCCTTAGCCAGAGTCAAACTGTTGGGCTATCTATCCCTTTCGAGATAGTTCTTTCTGCACCCCAAGTTATCTACCCATTTCAGAATAACCTATGTACTTCAGGTTATTTATCCCTTTTGGGATAATCCCACGTTCTTTAAATTAGGAGGATTAAGAATTACTACCTCTGGATTCAAATATAACCAAAAAAGTTCTCTTGTTTTTTAGTTCAAAATATAAGCAAATTTTAACTACTTCTCTCATTTAATGCTATTATTCCTAATTTATCATTCATTTTGGAGGTCTTTTTAGTAATTAGAGTTTATTTTTTACATGAAATCAAGAAAATTAAATATAACTAACTAATTTTCTTAATATGCGTAAGTTAATTAAATTTTCTTTATATATGAGATAGTACTCATAGTAGTAGTAGTTTGAACATTTAGTGTGTGTTTGGTTTACGATGGTAGAATTAATTTTGGATTAATGTGATTTCATATAATTGATTTTATATAAAATTGATTTTAAAATAAAGTGATTTATGTTTAGGATTTTTTTTCTCAAAAGTAAATTTAAAGTAAATTTAAAATAAAAATGCAATGTAAATTTTTCAACCCAACAAAAAAACAAATCTCACCTTACTTCAGCTAAAATCAATTTTGATAAAGTAAAATTAATTTCAAAACTAATTTTAACTTTTTTTAACACAAAAATAAATAATTAATTTAGTAATCAAAATTAATTTTAACTATTTAAAATTAATTCTGATCTAACTTAATATTTTTTTGAAAGATGTCCTTAGTCCCATCGTTTGACTCGATTATTGTTGTCAGTGTGGAGTTTCAACTTTCGACGAATGGACCAGTTTTTAAGGCAAGACACAGACACAGTCACGGGGTTTGTCATTTTGTAAATAATTGAAGGGCATATTCGTCATTTAGCGCTGGTCCCGGCTTTCACTTCCGTCACTAAAATACTATTCTTGCCGTTACAATATGTCGGTGGACGGCGTTCCTTTCTGCCGTGCACATGCATTTTTTTTCTTGTGATTTATGCAATTTTATTTCTAATGTAGTACTATTATCTTTGGTCCTTTTTTATAAGAAACATTAGATAAGTTTTACACATATCAATAAAATATAATAAATAATATTTTTTTTAATTAATAATGTAAAAAAATTATTAAAATATCCATATACATAGTAAATTGAGGGTAACAAAATACTTTTATCATTCCTTAGCAATTAATATGCCTAAAAAACTCAGAAAATCTCTTATAAAATTATAAAAAGAACAAAAAAAAATTCTTTTGCCTCTTATAAAAAGGATAGAAGGTAGTAGTATATTAACTTTTGGTTAAGATAGTGAGTAGAAAAAAGATAAACTAACTCAACTTCTTAAGTAACACTAGAGATAAAAATAGCTTAAATCGAATTAAGTTTTGTATGGTCTGAATTTAGTTTATTTTTTAAATTAATAGTCTGAGCCTAACCTGTTATATGTTATATGCTATTATTTCCGATCTTGGTTATAAGCAATAAAAAAACGTAATTCACGTAAATTTAGAATATCAGTTATGTTCATTAAATTTGTTTGATTTCATTAAAAGAATAAGATAAATTTACTAATCTATCATTTATTATGAATTTTCTACCTATTTAAAAAAATTAAAATTAATCATTATTGTTAATGTTATTAACGGCTCTCACAGCTATTCATATTTTTCCTATTTCAATGTTCCAATTAATGCTCCTTCCAAATTTCCATTTGCCTCCAATTAAAATTAATGTTCATTAGAAAAAAAAGCTTATTTAGATGAAAAGTATTGGTTATAGGGATGGTGTTAGTTTGGCTTATATTATAGACCAAGCAATGTGAATTTTTTGTTTTGCTTATAGTCATGACCTATTGAAAAGTCTATTAAGTTTGAAAGTCATTTTAAAAGTCTATTTTTAATAAAATCTTAAAAATTATTAATAATAGCCTACTTCTAAAATAAGTTAATTGGTATAAACATATATATATATATATATAAAGTAGTGATTTAAATCCTTAAACATAATTAAAATATGATCATAAAATATACTCCCTCCGTTCCTTATTATAAGATTCTAAACAAAAAAATCAATGTTCCTTTTTATAAGATCCTGGCAAAAAAAAATTAAAAGCATTTGTTGTGTTTTTTCAATTTTGCCCTTATTTATCGTTGATATCAACTCATATGAGTTCCCATAATTCATTTAATATATTACTTATATCAATACTACAGTCAATTGTACATTTGTTGCCGACTCATTTTAGTGTCACGTGAGTGCCCTTTGTTCAGTTAATTCAACTTCCAATAGCTATGTGTATGTATGCGCTCTATGTGTACAATCGTCAATTCTATATCTTCCTGTTGATGATTCTACTTGAGATGATCTTGTTAAAGGTCTCAAATGAATACCATAAATAGAGAAAGTTGAAATTTCAAAGTTTTGAAAAAAATTCATTTTGGTGGGAAATCAAATTGCAAAATATTTATCCTCAATCAAATTGCAGCCTAAATTTTCATCCGAGGAAATTCAACTTAGAGTAAACACTAGTTTTTGAGAATTACAAATAATTAAAGATCCCATTATGATTATCACATTAATAGAGACAATGGAGAAAGGTAGTGAATTTATATTAAATGAGGATAATACTGAAAAATTATTGTAACATTTTAAAATTCTAATAGAATTTGTTGGTGTGAATGTTTTTCTTAATCTATGTGATGTCCTTTTCAGATCTTATAATAAGGAACAGAGGGAGTAATATCAAAATTTTTAAAAAATAATAATAATAATAGTGTTAAGATATTATTATTATTATTATTATTATTATTATTATTATTATTATTATTATTATTATTATTATTATTATATGTCGACTTATTAGATTTAAAAGACTTTTTGAATAGTCTAAAGCTTAGCCTAATTAATTAATTAGGGTTTTAAATAAGTCTTGATCTGATCTATTTATTAAATTATATTGATTTCACATTAGCCTCATATAAACTAGACTTAAGCCCTTAACAAATAGTCTAGACTATTTCCATCCCTAAATATATCAAAAGTATAATTGTGGAAATATCCATCATTTGTTAATGATCAACCCAAATGAGTATATATAAACAAGGAAAAGAGAGTGGCTAATTGTAACTTACACTCTAACTAACTCTAATCAAACTAATCCCCTAATTAATTAACTCATAGCCAGAATTATAACAAATGGATAAAAAAATGTGATCTAGGCCCAATAGGCCGAAATATTGTAATGCAACAGAAATTCAATTCTCAATTTTTTTGGGCTAAAATACAATTTGTTCATTTATTTTTTTAGCGAATTTTTATTTTAATCTTTTATTTTTTTATTTGGTGTCTTATCTTTTTTTCACCATATTGGTTGAGTGGTTTAATAGAAATACTACATAAAAATTAAAGAAGACACAGATGAAAACACTCAATAGTGTTAATAAAAAAAGGATCAAAATAATGTGTTTATTTATAGATAAAATTAACAAAAGAGATTATAGGCGTGTTTGGGTATACAGCTTAATTATAAACACTTATACAATAAGTTCTTTTTCAATGAGAGTTTATTTATAGATAAAATTGTAAACTGAGTTGAATAAGCTAAAAAACAACTTATTCTGATAAACTCCGATCCTCTAAGAAGCTTATGAAATTAAGCTAAAAATAATTTATAGAAATCCATAAGTTATTTTTATAAGATGCACGTAAACTCTTTTAAACAGGACCTATATCCACTTCAATAATTTTTATATCCACTTTATTACGAGCAGTCAATCTCATTATGATATTTTTTTATGAACCCAAAAAAATATGTGATAGTAGATTAATTAGTTTTCACGGTGCTACTAATATATATACTCCCAAAATTGAATATCTATATAATTAAGTATAAATTAAAATTGTAAGATATATTTAAAAGGTAAAATTTATGTTAAGAAAAAAAAATAGAAACCTTGAACTATATAGTATATGTTAAACCAAAGTCTATCAAAACTTATTTAGATATTTTTCTAGCATAAACTTCATGTGTAAATAAAAAAAAGACTTTGTAATCTTTTTTTTTTTTTTAAAGAGATTAACTAGTCTTCCGTTATCGACTTATAATATATTTGGTGAAAAAAAATCTATAGAAACTTAATAGTAAGTACTAATAAGAAAGTATAATTTTATTTTTCTTAAAAAAATTTATATAAAATCTATGAAAACTCTTGAAATATGCCATGTATAGGCTATAGCCCAAAATTGTGCCACTTGCTATATTAGGTTGTAAGGCAGATGGTGACCAAAGACCCCACTTCTCCACAAGGTTGTTGACAAACCTTCACATAAAATATCTCATAATCCTAATGTCTCTTTCTCTGGTTGCATGTGAGTTTCAACGCAACTCTGTCTATCATACTAATAGTTAAAATTGAATCAAATCACTCGACGTGTTTGATCTAGTAAAAACGTGTTTAGTTTGCATAATTTTCAAATAATATATATAAGAATATTTTATAAAGAGATTCTTAGTTTGGTTCATGTGAAAAATATTACTTTAAAAAAGAGGTTTATTTATGTCACTCTTAATCTCTATAGAACTGTGAAATTATCCATTTGCAGTTTTCATTATAAAGAAAAAGAAAATCCAATCCATATCTATCTTTAGTTCTTTCTCATCTTGAAACGTTGCTCAATTTGGAGGACAATCCTGATAGCTACAATCCAACTCTGCCTATTAGGGTCTGTTTACTTTAGGGCATATTTATTTGTATTTTTATTTTATGTATATGTTTAATTAGTTGAAAAATTTGAGAATCGGAGATTAAAAGTAATATTTTCTGTTTATTTTGGAAGAGGAGATATATATACATGTTTTACAAAATATTAAAATTAATTTTTTTATAGAAAAGTAGTATAATCGGTGATTGAATTTCGTATCAAACACGTATGTTCTTATGCACTCATCAATTGAGCTATATGACTGAGACATATTAAAATTAAATTATAGTTGTTTTGATTATTTTCAATATTTATTATACAAATTTCGAAAAACAGAAAATAAAATAAAGATAAGGTGATAATTTTGTACTGTAATTACTAAAAAACAAAAAATATTAACAGGAAATGAAGATGAAAAGTAAAATTAGTTTGCATTTTTATTTCCTATTTTTATTTCATGTTTTTATCTCGTTTCCTTTTTCATAAAATCTGTATAGGAAAATAGAAAAGGACTGGAAATATGATATTTTTATTTGTTGCTAGTGCTTCCAATTTTTTCTTTATAAATTTTAATTCCAAAAAACAAAAAACAGAATAGAAGCATAAAATAAAAAAAACATGATATAAAAAAAAAAAACGCAAACCATATATATCCGCTTTTCAAATGAAATTCTTGCTGATTTTTAGTTCCAACAGCAGCAAGAAAAAATCTTTCGGTTCTTATCATGAAACTCTGCTCAAGTTGAACACATCTAGTGTGTTTGAAAAGAAAAAAGAAAAATATGGATAGCAAAATAGTTTTTTGTGTTTGCTTTTAGAAAAAAAAAAGAAATTGTTTAAAAAACAATTAAATTTTTTCTTTCTCTTATTTTATGTTCATCATTCTTTTTCTTTCCATCCTAGTCGCTTGCTGCTCCATTATTCCAAACAATAGCTATATGCTTAAATGTATAATAGCTTCAATTTGAAATTTGGCTCGTTCTTCTGGGTTTCGATCTGTTATATACTTATTTAAAAAAAGAATAATTATGGAATGCATGTATAATAATAATAATAATAATAATAATAATAATAATAATAATAATCCAACTAGATATAGCAGCTAATAACACTAATTTATTTAGATTAAATAATAGTTTATCTAATAAATCATTAAAAATAGCGGTACGAAATATTTTTCTAATTATATACTACTATTCAAAATACTTTTAGCTTTAAAAAGTTAACTCCAAGGGTTGGCTTAGTGGTGTAAAGCTCTCCTAAGTTTATAGAAGGGATGATCCACAGCGGGAGGTCCCGTGTTTGAATCCTACCTATATCAAATTCTTGGGGACCAACATCATTTATTTCACAACATCTACGCTAAGATTAAGCAGCGCCAAAAAATCATGAGGGAGAGAGAAAAATCATTTGAATCTTGCGCCTAAAGTAGCAAAAACACATAGTGATGAACGTGTCATGGTGGGTGGTGTTTTTCTGACGATAGTTGACGGAGAAAGTGGCAGAGAAGAGAGGGAATTGGTGAAGATAGACAGTGAGCGAGAAGATGAGAGAGAGTGGATTTTCATATTTGAATTTTTATACCTTAATGTCCTTATGATTGTGGAATGCGTATTTAAGCTATTAAATAGAAAGTAATTACGTCTAGAAGTGTATTTATACGGACATTAAGATCCGAGTTAAGATTATTTCTAAAAATTAAAAAAAAAATTGTGTGGTGTGTGTAGAAAAATGGATGGCGCCCAGAATAACGCCTGAGGGAATTGTGTGACTGTTGTGGGAGTTTATTTATCAAAAAATTATTTTATTGCAAAAACTAGTAATATGAAGAAAAAAAAATTGTTGGGGGTTATAGCTAGGACCAAGAAGAATCTTGCAATCTTCTTGGCACTCTTTCAAGGGTTACATTTAGGGTATATCCCACTAGTTTGTCACTATCGGTAATTCTGAGATTTTGACCTACAATTGTGGGCTTGTCAGGTAAGTTCAATTTTTGAAAAATTAGTTTATAATCTTTATGTGAAGTTTTTAATATTTCATGTTCCAACAACTCAATCCTCATTTATTATGTTCCTGTTGTCCCCAAACTTGCGATTTTTCCCTTCACCCTCATTTATCATTACTGATGCGCTTCAAAACATGAAGCTTTGAAACAAGAAGGTCTTCTCTTCTCTTGATATGCACGGCCACTGTGTTCAACCTTCTTTTTTTTTTATAATTTAAAAATTTCAACTTATCATCTACTTCCCTCTTGATAAATAAAAAAAATCATATACTTCTTAATGAAATACCCACATCGATAAATCTCAACCACCCCATAGCCTCCCTTAGCCCCACCATGGCACCATACTATCACCTCCATCTTTCAATCTAGTACAAACTAAACCTAAGGGTTGCTATTGGGTTGCAGCATCTTAGGATAGGAATGGTGCCATTGCTAAAACACTTAGAAAAAGATTGAAATGGGATTTGGTTTTGTTCCCATACAAGCAACGATAATCTTCTTCCAAGAATCGACAATTTCATTAAGAGTACATTGGTCAAAACTCTCAGTGGTCCAACTCCACTTAGAATCAACAAATGCATAAGGAACCCATCGATCAAAATCTGAATACGAAAAAAATCAAAACTGTATGCACATAATCACAATCAAAATCAACACTGACAATTACACTCACTCTTTTTCTTTCACATAAGGGCAAGCAGCTTGAAGCTCCTCCCATGGCGACGCAAAGAGCCACAGCCAGAAGTGCAACGGAAAGAGGGGTGGTTGCGGTTGGATCGGCTACTGGTGAGGAGAGAAAGGGGACAATTTTCACACAACAAGTCTAGTGAAGCAGCAATGAGAGAGGGCCTGTAGTTACATTTTTGGGGTAGATCTAGATGTTTGTATTCGTTGCGGTGGTTCTTGAACGACGACTATGGCTGCGGGATGGAAGGGCTTGAACAAAAGTCTGCAAAAGCTCTAGTGGAGGGGATTCCCCTCTCCAGATCCATCAAAAATTATGAAGGTTGAAAAGGAATTTAATTGAAATTCATTTAAGTTACAATAATATGTGCACCAAGTTAACAGTGTCTTCAGATTTCCCTTACAAATCACATCAATCAATTAATACATTATTATATCTTATGGCTGTTATTATAGAGAGTACCGATAGTGACGAATTTTTGGAATGTACCCTAAATGAAACCCTCTTTCAAGTTGTGCCTAGACTTTAATCCAAATTTCTCAACGCCATTGTTAGCATTATAAGCAATTTGGATCAAATCTTTTAAATGAGAAAATTTCCTATCATTTTCAAGCTTGTTGATGGAAAACAATAGCTTATTTCAAATTTTTTTGGAGTTGATAAAAATAATTATTAAGCATATTTTTCATTAACAAAAAGGCTAAACTAAACCTTCCTTTTTTTCATCCATGTAGTGATAACTGATATAAGATTATTAGTACTTCGGTGAGGATTTTTTTTTAACCATGTTCATGTAGCAATTTTATTTTGGGTCCACACCCATGTAGTTTTTTTTTCTTCAAAGTAATGGTTGTTATTATTCACGCTACACTAATTTTTGTGTTTATTATACATTTTAGTGTTATCCAGTTTTTAGTTACCATCTTCAAACAATTTATAATTTTTGGATGTGTTAAACTCTATCGTTTTTAACTACTGGGTTCTATAAATAGACAAGACTAGGCTTGACACCACTCAAGTTGAGTTTAGTGTCATCCCAACAAATTTTTTGACATATTTACCCTTTTCGGACACAAACGTCTAAATTTTAACTTAATGACAACATCATTTTCACTACCCCAATTACAAATGCTCTTGTTTGAAATTTTAAAAATTGTCTTTAACAAACTTTATGTCACACATCATCCAATTTTCAGATTTCAATGTTCGAAAAATTTTCAGATACTATTATCTAAAATTAAGAGAGTAATCGCATATTTTCCATACCATTAGGATGGTGACAAACTTAAGTTGTGTGCCAATCCTAACGTCATAAACAAATTATAGGGTGAAAATGATTAGCATCATCCCTATTAGAAGTGGCACCATTCCTATTAGAAATGGCACCATCCTTTTTAATATACAAATTCATAATTTTTATATACAAAAGGATGGTGGGACTCCCAAAGTTTGGTGGTTTCAATCCCTGCCACCAATTATAGTCACTAGATGAAACTAAAATAACCAACCCAAAGTAGCTTTAGATTTTTTCTTTTTTGGACAAACAAAGTAGCTTTAGATATATCATCTACCAGACTCAAAGCGATTTCTATTTGCACCATCTTCTACTACTTGCACCGATATAAATATTTGCTAGCTTTTATACCAAAACATACTTATTTCCCAAAAACAATTGAATAAAAGATTTGAAAACTAATGTTTAGAATTCCTTTTAACATTAAAAATTTTAAATTTCCACAAATTAGATTTCAAAAACTATATTCCAGCAATAAGAATGCTAGAATAGGGTGGTATGAAATTGAAAGGACGTGCAAAAAGTAAAAAGCATGGTGAAAAATAGTAACGCCTCATCCCCAAACGAGTGACATCAGTTCTAAACATTGTCCGTCGGTGCGGGGCGTAGAGATTGACACCCAATAAATAAGATTACCTTATTTTAAATATTAGTGTTTAAAATAGTATTTTTATACTGTATTATCCGTAAAATAAGAATAATTTTTTTAATATTTTCAGTAGTTTATAAATGACAATGTCCGATAACACCATTTCAGATGTTAATGCCAAAAAAATGGTGATTCCATGTTTTATTGAAGTGGTATCAATCTTAACCTCTATAAAGAGACCAAAAGCATAATTCTAAAATTCTCCGATAATCCCTTCTTTTTTGGGTGAACCAAGGGTATCCCCGGCCGATAGCCGAAAACTAATCCCCTCGAGGCATAGAGATCACCGAAGTGGGTATCACCTCTCCCAACAAAACCTTCTCTATACGCACCGCCAGGATTCGAACCTCTGATGCTTAAAGGACCCAACAATCTGTCAACTGTGCCGGACTTTGTTGGTTCCAATAATCTCTTCTTATAAAACTCTTACATATTAAATTTAGAATTATGGTTTAATTTTTGTCCAATTTAAAACATATGTTATTGTCTATTATTAATATTATTGAAAATTGTAGGAAGAGTTGTATTGATCTCTTTATTTGTGATCAGTAACGTTAGTAATAGACAATAACGTAGCTTTTAAATTGAACGTAAATTGGACCTTATGACTTATTTTTCATATTTTGAACTTATAAGGAATAAAATCGCTTAATTAAAATTATAAAAATTAAAATTAAAATATAATTAAAAAATTATAGAGACTTAAAGTGCAATTAAATTTTTTATTTAATATACTATTTTTTATAAGTTATTAAAAGTATTAATATAAACATTTTATAGGAAGATATAGAAAGATCGAATAGTACTTGATATTATTTTCTTTTATTGTTTTAGGTCAAATGCATATTTTGGTCCTCTAACTCTTATGTCCATTTCATTTTAGTCCTTTATTTTTTTTAGGTTTCATATTAGTCCCTTAAATCTAAAAAAAACGTTTCATTTTGGTCCCAATCATCAGTTCCGTTAGTAAATTTAACGGAACAATGATGATGGCGTTAACTTTTTCAAATGAATGGCTCTTCAGCGAGCTTGGTGATGGAGCGGTAAATTTAACGTTGTCATCACTGTTCTATTAACTTTACTAACGGAGCGGGCAGTTGGGATTCAAATGAAATATTTTTTAGAGTTAAGGGACTAATATGAAACCTCAAAATGTTGAAGGACCAAAATGAAACAAATTTAAGAGTTAGAGGATCGTAATGTGCATTTGGCCTTTTTTTTATAGGCTAAAGTGCATTCATAGGGATTAAAATCGATGACTTATTGGTCAACGTAATAGTCCTCAACCATCCGACCAACCCACTAGATATTACATGATATTATTATTATTAACATACACAGAAAACAAGATGCAAGGGCTTCTTCATTACATAACTCTGTCACTGATTTTCTTTTTTTTCTTTCAATTTTCATCAAGGTTTTGAAATAGCATGATTATTTCAAGGAAAATATAGAGGTTTTTTTTTTTTTTTGGTAATTATTTCAGTATGCCTTTATTATTTACTTTCCTGATCTAGGTCCTGTTGCCTTAATTTGTTGATTAAATGGAGTAGTACAACCGATACCTGTCACTACTAACTTACAATTAATTAGAAGCAAAGACACATATATATTAATACAACAATGACCGATATATAACTATTAGCATATACTACAATTTATTTAATATTAGCTAAATTAAGTTTTTTATTATATTTTTTTATTTTTACATTAAAAAGATAATTAAATATTAGAATAAATGAGCCTATAAAACCAGCATAACTGGTAAAGACATGTGTGTGTGAGTATAAGATACATGATTTATTTTCTGATGTCATTAATTTCCTTTCCTTGTAAACCAAAAAAAATAGTGAGTGTATAAAAAAAATTTATATGAATATGGGTGAAATTGAATGCCCTACACCCTCCAATCACATTGTCACTGTGTCCACATTAACTATGTGTTGTTGAGACAATGCCCTTTACCACTCAGAACTCAACGACAGCTTCTTAATACCAGTAAGTACGTTTGTGTTTGGTTTTCAACTAGATTCCGTAACCCTGTTTGGTAAAGAAGAGAAAGTGTGAAGAAATAAATAGTGAAAAAGAAGCACAAGAAACGTACACAAGCGAGAAAAAAAAAAATTGAAGAAGAAAGAAGCAAAGATATTACAGCAGTGAAGGAAGCAAAGGGACAGAAAAATGACCGAAAAAAGAAAAAAAAAAAGAAAAAAACAATTAAACATAAGTATATTATGGGAAAACAATAAAAAGAGTGCAACCTTCACTTATTTTCTCGCCACACTTATTTTTTCTTTCTTTTCATCTTTCTCTCCTAAACCAATCAAGGAAAAAGTTTTTTTTTTCTATTCTCTTTCTCTTCACTTAATTTTTTCTCGTCGAGACAAGTTATACTCGTACCAGCTATTAGAATAACAAAAAACCATGTATTTATATTTCTTTAATTTAATTAATTTAATATAAATAAAAAGATGTTGTAATCTTTTTTTGTCAGCAATGTTGTAAATTTTATTGAATGCTTAATGTATTACAAAAGTATTGTGTTTTCTAATTTAGATTTAGATTTTAACTTTTAAAATAAAAGACATAAATTTTAAGTATTAATCATACCACTTCGATCCTAAATATAAGTCTAGAAGAATTCTTTGGCCCTAAGACTTTTTTTAATAACACTAGCTTATAACTTATAGCTTGTAGTTTATAGCTTATGACTTGTGACTTATAATTGAGTAGAGATGTTTGGTAAAACTAGCTTATTAGGTAGCTTATATTTGTTAAATGACTTAAAAGAACAAATAATTACATGTAATAAATTATTTGATAGAATAAATATGTAATAAATGACTAAAGGGTAAAATAGAAAAGAATTATTGAAAGTTACTTTCTATGAGCTATAAGCTATAAGCCAGCTTATGAAAGCTAGCTTATAGCTTATAAAAGCTATAAGCTTGTTGTCACCAAACATCTCCACTTGACAATAAGCTACAAGTTATAAGCTATAAGCTCCTAAATAAGCTATAAGCTAGTGTTACCAAACACACTCATAAGCTACAAGCTATAAGTCATAAGATATAAGTTATAAGCTATAAGTTATAAGTTAATTTTACCAAATAGAACCTAAATATAAGTTACCAACAAACTTATAATAGATAATTTTCACTTTTACTCTTTTTATAATTTTTAAAGATTGAATTAATAACGAAGATAGAAAGATAATGGAATAAAAGAGAAGAGTTAGTAATGGTATGAAAATATTTATTAATACATTTATTTAGATATATAGTTGGAAATTTTCTAAGATAAATTTAATGAATTAACTTCTATTTCTTGATTCAGATAATTCAGTTAGAAGTGATTTATATTTAGTATCGGAGTGAGAATTATTGAAATTTTAATTGAACGCACACTTAAAAGTACCCACAATGAGGAATTGCAAATATTGGTATTTGTTCATGCGTCCCACCCCACTTCATTGCCAACCATCTCAACTGCTGCTACTAATGTAATGGGTCACTCATACTCAACCCAGCTAGCAGGCTCACTCATTCATAAGAGGACCATTGACCAAAAATAAATAAATAAATAAAAATCATAAGAGGACCATTTTACAATTACTATAGTTACTACAGAATTATGAAACAAAGGATCATATTGTTAAATTGAAACCCTTTTTTAGTTGGCATAATGTAGCATACAATAGACAATAGTGGCCCTTTTCTTTCTCTCTCTCCCTTTATTTTTATTTATTTAATTAATAATTAATTACCAAAATAGTGGTAATCCAATGTCCAAATTAAAGACACTGCATTTGGTTTGAATTTTTTGGCCAAACTGGTTGTCTTTTATTCCATTGTCAAAATTTTCAACTAAAGTATCTACCAGATTTGTGGTCCACCAAGTTGATTGACCTTAATCCAATTTGCTCCCTGGGATTTTTAGCTTTTGCTGTACTTTCTTTTTCCCCACGAGAACTGTATTGCTAAGTAGATTGATTCAAAAGCCTAAGAAACAGTGTGAAAAAAAAAAAAAAAAAACTTGGCTCCTTTTGCTTTCAACTTCAATAGGATATATATATGTTGAAAGGGAATGAACCATGCTTTAAAGTTTAAACCTTTTGAAAAAAACACCTAATGCCCAGCCAAAATCATGGGGGATTAAAGGATAAAGTGCCAAACAAGTGAAAATATGTCCAAGTCATCCCAACATCAAATGCCCTATAATCATCACCTTGTTCTGTTGGCCATTGTTTTGGCCGGACCATAATAATTTAAAAAGAGATGTGTAGGATGAGAGCAAAAGAAAGAATAATAAATTAAAAAAAAAAAGATAAAATGAGTAGACAAGTGGTGTTACAAAAAAAAAAACAATAATATAGTATAAAACTAAAAATATTAGAAAAGTAATCATCCCACATGAAATCAACTTTTATAGAATTGTTCTAGTGCATGTTTGAATTAGTTTATTTTGAAGAAATAATCACTTATTTTTATAATTATTTTTAAATATGCACCTAATTTAAGCATCCGTTTGTCATTATTTAAAATAATTAATGTTTGAGGTAAGTAGATAATTGATTATTTTTTAATTGATTATAATAAAATTCATATGTTATTTATGTTTTCTTATTATAATAAGGATCATTTTTTAAATTTTCTCTTTTATATTATTGTTAATTTTTATACTTTTATTTTTAAAAAAAAAATATGCACAAACATCTTAAAATATTTAAAAATTTCTGTCTTTATTTTTATTAAGAAAAGTGTTTTTTTTAAAAAAAAAACACTAACAAACTAGCTCTAACACGTGGTCTTGAGTTCATGTCTCGGTCTCGGATATGCAATTGAGTTAAATATTAAAAAAAAAAAGAGTTTTATCGCATGTATGATACTACTCGATTTGAACATAATTATTTTTCATAAAAAATAAATGTGATATCATGAAAAATAAAAGAAAAATAAGGTATAAATGTAAAAAATAAATAAATTATCAAATGCATAAATCAACTATTATAAAGTTGTTATGGCTTAATCAGTAATCTTTGATTCGAGTATTGAGTACTAATACTTTAAGGTGTGTTTGGATATACAACTTAGTACTTATGCAATAAGCTATTTTTAAATTATATATTTTTTTTTATAGAAAAAGTTGTAAAACTTAATTGAATAAGCTAAAAACAACTTATTCTAATAAGCTACTTTAAGAAACTTATGAAAATAAGCTGAAAACAACTGATAAAAATCAATAAGCTATTTTCGAAAGCTGCGCATAAGCACTTTCCAACAAGGTCTAAATATTAAATATTGAGAAGAAAAATCTATCCAGCTAAAACATAATTATTTTTCAAGGGTGATAACTTGGCCAAAAAAAAATATTAAAAAAGTATAAAATTATTATTGATTATTGATTTATTTATTTAAAATATATAGCATGTTTGGATTAAATTCTCAAAATTATTCTGAACATAATTGATTCTATTAATTGATTATGAGCCGAATTAATTCTGAACAAAATAAAAAATAATAAATAAATACTTCTTATTAAACCATAATTTTTTATCCAAAATCAATTTTAATCTAAAGTTGTCAAACATAATTTTTTAATTAAAATCAATTATAAATAAATCCAAATTATAATTTAATATTAGAAAAAGCTAATCTAAACATAGAGCAAGTAAAAAAGAGAAAAAAGTAGTGAAGAAGAGCTCAATGATTCAAGCCATATCAAATCATATGGGGTTAAAAAGTTTGTGGACCCAAGGGTCCCAGAAGAACATCACACAGACACAGTGCCGTTTTTCAAAAAAGTGTTCCTTCAACGGGTTCTATTTCTAGGAAATAGAGAGACATTATTAAAATAATACTCTTAATAAAATAAATACTTTTAAATACTCTCTCCGTTTTTATATACAAACAAAAATTTTGATAATATTATATTTTTATTTATAAACAAAATTAATTATTCTTTGTTCTATTTAATGATGATATGTCTAAAATATCTCTAATTTAATAGTACTCTTATTTTCAATAACTCATTTAAAGTAGAGAGATTATCTCCAAATCTAATAGTTGAAGTGGCTCACACCTTTTTATGTTTGATTTTATTTTATTTTTCATTTTATTTTTAATTTTAATAGAATTAAAAACTTAAATGAAAATAATTATATTTTTTAAAAGATGTGAGATAATTTTTTTTTTTTTATATACGAAAACGGAGGGAGTAAGAATAAGAGAGAAAATTAAATAAAAAAAAGAAAGAAATAGTCACTTGACAAACAAAAAAGACTGAGAGGGGCGAGGTTATGCAAATCACAAATGTCACAAGACGCAGAAATTCTTTTATTTATTTATTTTACAAACTAAAAACAAAACAGAGAGACTACTGAGTTAAGTAGTAGTGCTCTCTCTCCTTTGAATTAGAAACGGAGAGTTGCTTTGCGGAATCTGGAAAATACGCACATCGGCGCATGTTTTAAGCCATTCTCTTTTCTCTCCTTCTATGCTTGTTCTCAGTATGAGCTATGCTAATGTACGCTGCTGCTGCACACTCTACTAACCGAAGCATCCACATATAACCTTCCCTTGTTATTCTTCAGTCTCTTCTGCAACGGTCACAACAACCACCGTTATGCGTGCGCTTCTCCTCTTCATGGTGCTCTGCACACCCTTCTTATCTTGCGCCGAACGAAGTGCCGTAACCGTCGCTGAGATCCAAGCCTTGACGTCGTTCAAGCTTAACCTTCATGATCCTGTAGGAGCTCTCAACGGTTGGGATCCGTCGTCGCCGGCGGCTCCTTGTGACTGGCGCGGTGTTGCCTGCGATAATGACGACCGAGTCACGGAGCTGCGCTTGCCTCGCCTTCAACTCGGTGGCAGACTCAGTGACCGTCTTTCTGAGTTGCGCATGCTGCGGAAAGTAAGCCTTCGTTCGAACTCCTTCAACGGAACCATTCCTTCTTCGCTCTCCAAATGCACGCTCCTACGCTACTTGTTCTTGCAGGATAACTCGTTTTCCGGCAACCTACCGGCGGAGATCGGAAACCTCACCAATCTTCAGATTCTTAACGTTGCTCAAAATCACCTCTCCGGCAGCGTCCCCGGCGAGTTCCCCCTCGGTCTCAAGTACCTCGACCTCTCATCGAACGCCTTCTCCGGCGAGATTCCGAGCACCATTGCCAATCTCTCTCAGCTTCAGCTAATCAACTTGTCGTTCAACCAATTTTCCGGCGAGATTCCGGCTAACTTCGGGAAGCTTCAACAGCTTCAATATCTCTGGCTTGACCACAACGCCCTCGGAGGAACACTGCCATCGGCACTCGCCAATTGCTCTTCGCTCGTTCATCTGAGCGTAGAAGGAAATGCACTTGGCGGCGTGATTCCGTCGGCGATTTCGGCGCTTCCGAAGCTTCAGGTACTGTCCCTCTCGGAAAACAATCTTACTGGCTCTATTCCTGCTTCCGTTTTCTGCAATGTTTCGGTGTTCTTGCCGTCACTTCGGATTGTTCAACTTGGATTCAATGGGTTCACGGATTTCGTTAAGCCTGAGACGAGCACGTGTTTCAGCGTTCTTCAGGTTCTGAATATTCAGAACAATCGCATACAAGGCACGTTTCCCTTGTGGTTAACCAATGTGGCCACGTTATCAGTGCTTGATCTTTCCAGCAATGCACTTACCGGTGAGATTCCGCCGGAAATAGGAAACCTCAACAAGTTGGAAGAGTTGAAGATGGCTAACAATTCCTTTACCGGTAACATTCCAGTGGAAATCAAGAAATGTGGGTTCCTGAGTGTTGTAGATTTTGAAGGAAACAATTTTGGCGGAGAAGTTCCTTCGTTTTTCGGCGATATGACGGGTATGAAGGTGCTATCCCTTGGCCGGAATCGCTTCTCCGGTACTATTCCGGTGAGTTACGGTAATCTTTCCTCACTTGAAACCTTGAGTTTAAGAGGTAATAGCTTGAATGGAAGTATGCCTGAAACGATAATGAGATTGAGCAATTTAACTACACTGGACCTTAGTGGAAACAAGTTTAGTGGTCAAGTTTATTCTGGTATCGGGAATTTGAATAGATTGACAATTCTCAATCTGAGTGGCAATGGCTTCTCTGGAAAAATTCCTTCTAGTTTGGGAAATCTTTTCAGGCTAACCACACTTGACTTGAGCAAACAGAAATTTTCTGGAGAGTTACCATTTGAGCTCTCCGGGCTGCCAAATCTGGAAGTTATTGCTCTGCAGGAGAACAAGTTATCTGGGGATGTACCTGAAGGGTTTAGCAGTTTGATGAGTTTGCAATACGTGAACCTCAGTTCTAATGCTTTTTCTGGACATATTCCTGAAAACTATGGCTTTCTTCGTTCGTTGCTTGTTCTTTCATTGTCTGATAATCATATTACAGGAATAATTCCTTCAGAAATTGGAAACTGCTCTGGTATTGAAATTCTTGAGCTTGGATCAAATTCTTTGACAGGTCATATTCCTACTGATCTCTCTCGCCTCACCCATTTGAAAGTGCTTGATTTGGGTCGGAACAATTTAACAGGTGATATTCCTGGTGAAATCTCCAAATGCTTGTCATTAACAGCTTTAGCAGTGGATCACAACCATCTTTCAGGTGACATACCTGGGTCATTCTCAGATCTTTCAAATCTAACATTGCTGGATCTCTCAGCTAACAATTTGAGTGGGGAAATTCCAAGTAATCTCTCTACGATCCGTGGTTTGGTGTACTTCAATGTCTCGGGGAATAACCTGGAAGGTGAGATACCACCGTCCTTGGGATCACGGTTCAGCAACCCCTCTGTATTTGCAGATAATCAAGATTTATGTGGGAAGCCATTGGACACTGAGTGTGAAGAAATAGATAATAGGGGCAAAAAGAAGTTGATTGTGCTGATTATTGTCATTGCTGCCGGAGCTTGCATACTCGCATTATTATGCTGCATTTACATTTTCAGCTTATTGCGCTGGCGAAAAAAGCTCAAAGCAGGAGTTTCAGGAGAGAAGAAAAAGAGTCCAGCTAGGGCCAGTTCCGGAGCTAGTGGAGGTCGTAGCAGCAGCGACAGTGGCGGACCAAAACTCGTGATGTTTAACACCAAACTTACTCTTGCTGAAACGGTTGAGGCAACAAGACAATTCGACGAAGAGAATGTGCTAAGCAGAACTAGATATGGCTTAGTATTCAAGGCCTGCTACAACGATGGAATGGTCCTTTCAATTCGGAGGCTCTCTCATGGATCATTAGATGAAAACATGTTCAGAAAAGAAGCTGAATCACTCGGCAAAGTCAAGCACAGAAATTTAACTGTTCTCAGAGGTTACTATGCTGGACCACCTGATATGAGACTCCTAGTCTATGATTACATGCCCAATGGAAACCTTGCAACACTCCTCCAAGAAGCTTCCCATCAAGATGGCCATGTTCTAAACTGGCCAATGCGACATCTCATTGCACTGGGAATTGCCCGCGGTTTAGCTTTCCTACACCAGTCCTCAATGGTTCATGGTGACGTGAAGCCGCAAAATGTCCTCTTCGATGCAGATTTCGAAGCCCATTTATCAGATTTTGGATTAGACCGGCTAACAGTGGCCACTCCAGGGGAACCCTCCACTTCAACTTCTGTTGGCACAATAGGGTATGTATCGCCGGAAGCAGTGTTAACAGGCGAAGTGACGAAGGAGTCTGATGTGTATAGCTTTGGCATTGTGTTGCTGGAGCTTCTGACGGGAAAGCGGCCGGTAATGTTCACCCAGGACGAAGATATAGTGAAGTGGGTGAAGAAGCAACTTCAAAGGGGTCAAATAACAGAGTTATTAGAACCAGGCTTGCTTGAATTGGACCCAGAATCTTCAGAATGGGAAGAGTTCTTGCTTGGTGTGAAAGTTGGGTTGCTTTGCACAGCACCTGACCCTCTTGATCGACCAACCATGTCTGATATTGTTTTCATGCTTGAAGGCTGCAGGGCTGGTCCTGATATCCCTTCCTCCGCCGATCCCACCTCTCAACCTTCTCCGGCATAACCCGAAACTTTTTCCGGTCAACTTTGTTAATTATTTTTTTTGTTATTTTGAAGAACATTTTTGTAGTTTATAATTTGATTTGATTTTAGAAGTGTAACATGTAGGTTTGTTATTAGTATTTTCTCGGCCATGAAGAAAAACAAAAACCCCCCGAAAAAAGGGTAACATTTTGTAGCCACTTTTCCATTTTTTGGTGCCATTTTACGGGGAAAAAAAAGTAGTGATGGGGACCACAGAAACTAGAAAGTGTGTTGTGATTTGTGAAGCTTTCTCTCTCTATTTGTCGCCAAACGCAACGGCATTGAATTGGTATTGTTGTAAATTTGTTAACGTCTGCAGGACGGAGCTGGTTTTCTGACACCATCATGTGGTTTTAGCGCAGGCTCCGGCAACGGAGATTCACAGATGGAGCCGTTAACATAGTGGGGGGTCCGAGGTACCTCCTCCTGTACTGTTAAAATTATTTCTGTCATTGTTTTATTTTAATCGAACAGTTATAATTTAATTAGATATCAGTATGTTTTGTTGGTTGATTAAATCTTAATTATTGGATTAAAATCTAATCTATTCATTGAAGTGGAATGCAGGAATCCGAATCCGTACCAAGTTTAGTGCAGGATATATTGTATCATTTGTATGTATGCGCCTTGGTACGCCATGTGGTCTTTTCGATGTCTTAATGATTTCTTTTTTTTTTTTTTTGGTTTATTGGAAAGAAGTAAAATAGAAAAAAAAAAAAAAGGCGTGAGGGACGGCATTATCAGGATATATGATTGGTTATTTGGCCCACAGCTCAACAATTCTTGAACTTTTTGTGGGTCATGCTCATATCTGGAATTTACTTTTAAATTAGATGAATTGGATTCTGTCTGCTTACCAGCTTTGCTTTTACTAATTAGCAATGCTTTGTGGATTCAGGCTTGGAGGGAAGTAAATACTAAATAAAATAAATCACGTGCCTCTGAATTCTATTTTAATTTTTTTCCCAGTATTTGCTAAAATCTGTTTTGCAACAAAGAAGCTTCGTACTTGTGATCGGATCAGGTTATGTGGGAGCAAGTCCAATTTGGAGAGGCTCTTTTTTATTCCAGTACCCCTTTCAAATGGTTGTTGAGAATCCTACCAAGATTCTCAACAAATGAGACATGTGATTCATATTATTCTGTTCTACTGTTACTTTTTATGCATATATATATGTGATGTTGGAGAGGCTGTATCTACTTCAACAAATTTTCCGCCTCGACAGGATTAATTTTCAGCTATTTGCCAGAGGATATTTTTTGTGCACACCAAAAACTACCTCCTTATGTACAATGTGTTTGCTCCATTGTTGTTGTCTTCCTTGGCCAGCTTATTGGAATTGATAGATTTTGGGTCAATTTAATTTAGATTTGAGTAGAATGAGTAGTGAAAAAACACATAATCAATCAATAATAGTTGAAATGATTAATGCGTAAAAATTGAGAATCCAATAAAAATAAATATTTTTAATCTTGATGAAAAATAATTTTAACTGATATAAAGGTTAAAACAAATAGGCCCTTTAATGTTGGGGGCACGTATAACAGACTGGTTAAGTAAATTGTCAAATATTTTTTCAATTCATATCAAATACACTTTTCCCATGTCTCATTTCCTGTGAGAGTATCATTTTTAATTTAATATGTGAAATATGTGAATGTCCATTGTCATTTCTACTTAAATAATTTTTTATTTTATTTTATATATTTTCTGTAAATCATATAATAATGTATACAAAATAGGGAAACGTGATTTAATGGAAGTGATAATAGGGATATGAGAATAGACCCTCTTAAACAACATATCACATATGAACATGATTTTTTTTATGATTAAAAATGTTTAAGCTGTGGCCTTAGCACCCCGATGAATAACTAAAAAAAAATGTTTAAGCTGACAATTTGGCATGTATATATATATGATTAAAAACATAAGTTCACTTGAAAAAAGTTGCATAAATAGAGTAGACTATATATCAGTAATGAAGAATTGAAAAGGATTGAAGCAGAAATGAATTTACCTGGTAACATTATTCGGATATTTTTAAGCACGCATCATTTGATTTTGAGGTTTGTTTTTTGGAAAACAAAAAGAGCCCAAAATTAGTTCTTGCTTTCAACTAGGTAGCTTTCAGTTCTTTTTCTTTTCTCTTTTTTATAGCTTTCAGTTCTTAACCCTGTTATGATTACTCTTAATCCTGGAATTAATGACAATGTTGAAAGGAAGATCATTTTAACAATCAATAGTTAAGGTTGTGTGCTTATCACAAAAAAAAACTAAGATGGGTGTCATTATCAAGTTTGAAAAGGTGAACACTTTGGATCTTATATAGTGATCCATTTTGCTGAAATCCTTTTCACATATTAATTAGCATTTTCATTTGGATTGTCAATTGCTTTCTGTATTACAATGTTGGACAATATCACATTTAAGAGTCCCAAAAATTCAAATTTATGAGTTGTATTTCAAAGCATGTTTCTGTATTTATGATATGAAAATTAAGGAGCTGTAAAATATCACATCTAGAGCAATGAGGATTACTATTACGGTTCTGTATTGAAAATCAAATTTATATTCCATGTGTCTAACATTCTCTTCAAAATCACATTTAGTGTTTTAAATCTTGAGAAAAACACAACCCTATGTTATAGGCTGCATCACAGAAAATAGTATACAATTGCAAATAAAAGATTTAGAAAAGTAAGAAGTGAAGAATCTGAAACAATTGCAAGGATTTATTTTAGACAGCAATTCTGCAAATGCTAACTATAAATAATCATTAAAAAGAATGTATGACAAGTCCAAAAGAAGTCACATATATTTTTGACACTTAATCCTTAAAACTGTAGGCCAAATTGAAAATGTGATTAAGATTGTAGGCCAATTCAACAGTTCCAATCATCAAGCATGAAACAAATGAAGATGGAACCAATAAATCAAAACCGTCAACAATATTTGAACTGAATATATGTGTTATATCCAACTTTTTTATTAATATTTATTATATTTTATATTTGTTTTTTAAAAAATGAGCAAAAACCGGAAAATCAAACCATTCTGAAAAAAAATGTTCGAATTGGTTCGGGATTCATAGAAAATTATACAGATAAAATAGTGATATTAAAACCCCCATGAATCAGATCCAATGATATTTTTCTTTAAAAACTGTACCAATTCATGACACCAACTCCCTTACCGAAAATGATAAAAGATGTCCCCCTAAGTTAATGGGTATATTTGATGTAAAAAGTTTTAAACTTTTAGCTTTTAAGACGAGAAGTTTGCTCAAAATCATGAGATTATAGTTATGTTTAATAAGAGAGGTTTACTTTTTTTTTTTTTTTGGATATTATAGCTTTTATAGGTCCGGATATTCAACAAGGCAAAATTGTCTAGAGCCTCAAATTTAAAAGGCCCCAAAATTTTTTTTAATATTATTATTGATATAAATTATTATAAAAAAAAATTAATAACGTTTGAGATAAGGCTCAATATTTTTCTAAGACTCATATCTTACATTTTTTATATCTGTATTTTTTGGAGGATGAGATTAGCACCATCTCTATTGGGAGTGGCACCATCCTTTTTATATGTAAGAATCATAAATTATATACTAAAAAGGATGGTGTCACTCCCAATAGGGATGGTGCTAATCCCATCCACCATAATTTTCCTATCCTTTAACGTCCACAGCTCATTTCCTAATTTTTACAAATTAAAAGTCACTCAATAGTCACTTTTATTTTTTACCTATTAGATCTCCAACCTCTCAGTTTTCTCTCTAGTCTCTCTTTTCATTTTTTATGTTCTCTATTACTATATTTAAGCAATTATTTAACTTTTCAATCATGTTTGAGATTAACTATACTACAAAATAGAATGAATGCATGAGCTATATTATCTATTGAAAGTGATATGCTAAAACTACTTGATTATAAAACTTTAATAAATAATTTGAATTATTAGCTATCTTATCTATTGAAGAATTACTTGATAATAAAACTTTCATAAATATTTCAACTCAAAAAGCCAAAAAAATAATATAAAAATTATTAGTCTATGTTAACATGACTTGTCTTAACTTTTGCCTAAGGTCCAGAAATTCCCAGATACAACCCTGACCTTTTAAAAGCTTGTAAAATTGTTTGGTAATTACAAAATTAAAACTTTTAACTATGAGATTATAGTTTTTATAACTAACTTTTAGAAAGCTATCTAGCTTTTAGCTTTCAAAAATTAACTTCCTAAATTATTCTCATTTAATTTTATAAATCGCAAACTTTTCACCCCACTATCCTCACTTATTAATATAATTTTATTTATCATTTTTAGTCATTTAACATAGTTTATTTAATCAAACAACGTGTTTTGTCAAACAGTTATAATTAATAAACTAACAACACAGCTATAATCTCAAAGTCATAGGGTATATTTGGAAGACAAGCTCAAAGCTTTTAGCTTTTAACTTTTAGGTGTAAAACTGGTAGCTATAAGATTATGACGGTAAGATTATAGCTATATAATTAGTTTATTAATTAAAACTATTTGAAAAACAAGTTGTGTAAGTAGCTAAACTGTGTTAAATGACAAAAAAAACACACACACACATAGGGTAGAGTAGTAATGGATAACTTGTCATTTACAAAAACTAAATAGCACAATTTTAGAAGTGAATTATTAGTAGTCTGTTTTTAAAAGCTATAAGTTATCTCAAATAATTTTCTAAAAATTAGTTACAAAAGCTCAAATCTCACCGTCAAAGGATTTAAGGTATGTTTGGCATAACAAGCTCAAAGCTTTTAACTTTTAGTTGTGAAGTTGGCTGAAGATTGTAAAATTATAGTTGTAAGATTATAGTTGTTTAGTTAGATTATAAAATAGAATTGTTTGGCCAAACAAGTTGTGTAACTAATTGAACTATGTTAAATGACAAAAAAAACATAAATATTATATTAATATAAGATTAGTATTAAAAGTTGAAACATAACATACATGGGGTAAGTAGTGGTTGAGCTGTCAAAATGAGCTACTTGGCCCTATACGGGCTAGCCCTATGCGGGTAGCATGCTTTTTGGGTAGCCCATTTTTTGAAATTTTAACTTTTTTCCTTTACATTAAAAATATTTTTTTATTTTTATTACTTTTGTCTTTGTAAAAAAATATCATTATTTTCCTATTATTAGACATATTAGTTAAATCTCTCCATTTTTTGACAATAATATTTTCAAAAAAAATTGTTCTAAATCTTCTTATGTTTAACTTTTACTATTGACAAGCAAAAAAAAACTCCAATTTAACTTCTTTTGTTTATTAATTATATTTTTATCTTGTAAAAAAAATTAGTCGGGCGAGTAACCCTAATCAGTAGGCTTTTTTGAGTCCGAGCCCATTTTTTACAAGCTTTTATAGGTTGGGCTAAAAAGGCCCAATTCTATTCGGGGTTGAATTTGAAGTACCCAAACCCACCCATTTTATCGGTTATTCGGGTGGGCCCATTTTGCTAGCTCTTAGTAATAGTAGATAACTTGTCATTTACATAAACTAACAAGAGTAATTTTGTAAGTAAATTATTGACAACCAATTTTTAAAAATCAAAAGCTATCTCAAATAACTTTCTCAAAATTAGATATAAAAGTTAAAATTTCATAGTCTGAAGATTTAATCTTGTAATAATCAAATAACTCTACGAGTTTTTGAAAGGCTATAATCTCCCAATAAAGTCATAATTTCCTTGTAACAAACACATCCTTAATCTTGTGATTATCAAACAACTGTACAAATCTTTTAAAAGCTATGATTTCTTATCAAAACTATAATCTTGCCACACCAAATATACCCAATGACAAAAACCCATTCTTTTTTTAGGAAAAAAAACAAAGGAACAAAACAGACCCATTCTCAAATAAAAAGGCCTGCGACCTGCGAGATCATATGTTTGGAAAATTAAAAAAATTCAATCACAAAAACATACTTGGGCCTGTGAGCCCACGTATCATCGGCATCCCTAAAACACACACAAAGGGAATCGAGCTTGAAGCCCACATCATCAACTAATATAGCTTTTTTTATGTGTACATAGAGTATTTTTCAGCTGATCGCCAAAGACTAATCCTTTCGAGACGTAATGATCTTTAAAGTAAGAGACATAGTGATCTCCAAAATAAGTTTTGCCTCTTCCAATAAAATATTTTTATATACATCGTCAAAATTCAAACACTTATCATAATGTTTAAAGAACTGAGAACTATCTACTAAATGTATCCAACTTTGTTGCTAATATAGCTGCCATTGGATGGAATATGCGCACACTATTTTCTTGGCATTTCATATAATGTATTGTAGTAAACCCCTTGCATGCTTTTTTTAATCAAATATAATGGTAAAAAAAGAAAGAAAGAAAAAAGTGTTAACCCTGATCTATCCAGCTTTTAGTGATTGGTAATGGGTAAAAATTTGATTATTTCAAGAATATTATGTGTATAATTAATTATTGTTGTAATTGATTATAATATAATTCATTTTTGTTTGGGTATTTTGTTAAAAAGTAATTTTGAAGATAATCTTTTATGTTTGGATAATATAAAAAATGCTTTTTATATAATAAAAATTTAAATGATAAAAGAAGAAAGTAGATTAAAGTTAAAAGTATTTTTCAAGAAGCTCCAAATTCTTGCTCAATTAAAAAAAAAGTTGTTTGTTGTTGCAACAAAAAATAAAAAAATTTAATTGATTTTATCAATTTCATCTAAACATACTCACAATAGCTTGTTTCCTCAAAATAACTGTTGCTTCTTACATATAATCCAATCCAAATATACTCTAAATTAAAATTGTAGATGAAACATATAAGAAAGAGAGTTATGTGAACCATTAAACTTCGGAGTATTTGATAGAAATAATGTTTTCTCCTTTTTTAGAAATATCACTTAAAAAAAAGTTTATGCATGTTTGTTTGAGGACATGAAAATATTTACCTGGATAAGTAGGATTCTCGAATGTCTTAAAATATAAAGGATGTCTAACTTTAAAATTTCCACCTCAATAAGTGGATATCTTAAATTTACTAGAAAAGTTAAAATATTAGATATAATTACCCTTTAATCACGGGAAAGCTAATTGCTAACCACACATAAGAATCAATTTAGCTAGCAATCACTTATTTAGGAATGACATTCTCAGGAAAATATCTAAACTTCATGTCATATGTACCAAACACGTCTTTAGAACAATGGATAAACAACTCATAAATAAAAATTATCATAAAAAGTCTACCATTTAATATTAAGGTGTTTCTCATAAGCTTTCTTATAATAGAAGGTTTGTATGTCTTTTCTAGTTTGACCAATCAAAATGTGATATGTAGAATTAATGAATTATAAATTAGTATTAATTAGTATCAATCATAATGAATTGTAAATTATTAAACTAATATCAATTTTTATAAAATTGTAAATTGGTCCTATTTCTTATTTATAAAAACTATAAATATTTTTTTGATATCTCTCTTTTGTTTAATATATCTTTTAACTTGTTATTCGAAGGCAATTTTACCAAAAAATAATATTTTTAAAAATAAACAAATTGGTCTTAAAAAAAATAATTACTAAATTTGGTCTATTCACTTTTCATCTCCGATTTTTTTTTTAAAAAAAAAATCCAGATGCCGCTACATGGCTGGACATGGATTTTGTATTAAAAAATAATATAAAAGATTAAAAAAACAATTCAAAATATTAAAAATAATATTCAATATTCAAAAGTTTATTTTAACAAGTAAAAAAAAATAGATATATACTAACCGTATACAAGTTGTACTTGAAATGTGTATTAGTTGGGTTTAAAATTTTAGTGTGGTAACTTTTGCTGTACTTTTTAGATTTTAGCTTATTATATATTGATTTGGGGCAGGTCAACACTATCTATGTACCGCAAATTTCCTTTCAATTTCAAAAAAGGTCATATCTATAACTTTTCTATTTTTATAATGTTTTTAAGCTTTTTTTTTTACCTTTTTGTGTCTATTTCATATAGTTAAGTTTTGAATTTTAATCATAATTTTTTTGTTGCATAGCAAAATTTTAGGATATTTATTATGCATCTGTCTCATTACATCTTTTTGCATCTAGTTCACATAAATAGACTTTGAATTTTGATTTGATTTGATTTTATTGCATGACATGATTTTACGATATATCATATTTTTAAAATTTATTCTGAATATTTAAAAAACGAGATATACATAAAAAATTATTAAAAATAATGTGATAAACAAATAAGATAGACATGCAAAATAGTAACAGAATAAATATAGTGAATTATAGTTATAAAAGAATCATTACTCTTAAGGTTAATTCTCTTTTCCCTCTAATCCTCAATTTTACTTATACGTAATATAGGACAAAAGCTCTCAAAGAACCACCTAACTAATATTCACATAAAGTATTTTAAAATTTAGAAAGAAAAGTAACCTCTCTTTGTATGCTAGAGAGGTTGTGCACCCCTCTAACAATATATAAACCATTAATTTATTTACACACGTCCGTTAAGTAATGAAGATAAAGTCATATTGAATAACCCATATTTATCTACACAACTTTTGGACCATCAAACAACTAGTAATAATGGATCTGAGGGCAAAATTAAGTGTGAACAACACTAATCTTCTCTACCTCAATGAGTTGCTAATTGATTATTAGACGGTAGAAGTGAAATATTTAAGGGCATTTTTACTTTGCATTTTTATTTATGATTTTAATTTTTTTATTTATGTGAGTAGATACAATATAAAATTATTATTTTATTCTCATTTTATTTCATAATTTTATGGAGTTATATGTCAAACATGAGAATAACTAAAATTTATTTAGTTTTTTATTTTAAAAAAAAATCTTTTTCCATTACCTAATTTATTTCCATATTGTTTCGTTACGTTCTTTAAAAAAAAAAAACAGAAAATAAAGATCTATTATACTTTAAAAATAACTAAATAACAAAGTAAAATTTGAGGAATCAAAATAAATAAACAAACGAAACAATATCAAGACTAAAAAATAAAATAAAAAAATCCCTCCATCCTATATGCAATTGCCTGTTTGGGTATGGTTTCAAAAACTCTAAAAGTACTTTTACTGATAGTGATTTCGGATATAAACGTAGGTCTCATAGAAATAAGAAATGCTTATTTACTCTAAAAGTATATTTGTTTACGGTAAAAGGATAAACAAATGGAGTTTTAAGACCTTCTACAAAATTTTTACTTATCTCTTTATATAGGATGGTTTTAAGGTGAAGCGAAGAAGATTTGGGGCCATGTGAAAACTTTATTAAAACTATTAACAACTTTATATAAGATCCTCTATAAAGTTGAATGAGCATTTATTATTTCTCTTCATGTTTATCCTCGTGTAGGGGTGGCAAAACGGGTCAACCCACCCCGTTTAGCAAGCAAAAAAGCAGGCTAGGCGGCCGGGCCGCCATGGCTATGCAGATTCACTTTTCTAGTCCGGCCCATTTTTGGATTGGCTTGGCAGGCCGCAGGCTGACCCGTTTAGCCGCCAAAAAATCATTTTTATAAAAAAAATACTATAAAAAAGTGTTTTATTAAAAAAAGTAAAAAATGTTTTCATTAAAAAATGTATTTTCATAAAAAAAATAATTTTTAATTATATTTCTTTTTTATATTTTTAACATCTCCATGCATAAATAAAAAGATGTATTTTTATAAGAAAAATAAGAAAAACATGTTGACAGGCTAGCCTGACCCGCTACTGGCCCGCGTGGACTGGTGGGGGTAGTGAACTCTAATATAAAATCGGCCCGTCAATTTAAGGTGGGCTAGCGGCCGGCCTGGCCAGCTAAGCCGCTAGCCCGTTTTGTCAATACTTAAGGTAATAGTTAGAAAGTTTTACCTTAAATAAGGGATAAAATATATTTTTAGTCTCTATAAAACATAAAAGCACTTAAATAAATATTAAATATTAAATAAAAAACACTTAAATTTTTATTAATTAATATTAAATAAAAAGTATTTAATCTAATATGGCGTTAACATGTGACACTCTGTCATTTTAGTCGACACTTAATAAAAAATTCTTAAAAATAGAGACTAAAGTAATAAATTTTCATTTTATATGGACTAAAATGTAAAGAATAATTTTATAGGTACTACAAACAAAAATACCCTATTTTTTTAGGACTATAAACATATTTTATAATTAAATAAGAATAAATTTGATAAATTATACAAATTTTTTAAGAATAATTTTAAATTCTCTTACTAAATATTAATATTCCTACAAATTCTCTGATATGCTAAGTAAAGAATATACAGTATTAATTGTTTTTCATAATTTGAGACACAAAGTGCATTGAAATTTTTATTTAATCTTTACTTTAGAAGGTATAAGAGGATACATATGAGGATAGATAAAAGGTTACAGCAAAACTCTTTTTTTTTTTAAAAAAAAAATGAATACATTAAATCTGTTTATTACTATGTATTTTCTTAATTTTAATATATTTTAAGTGCATAGATAGAAAAGTAGTACTATCTCCAGTCTTAGTTATAAGCAAAAAAATTTGAAACTTCTTGGTCTAAAATATAAACAAATCTTAATCCATCTCTCCTTATTTAATGTGAAATTCAAACACTTTTCGTATTTTCAATGTCATTTGATCTATCTAAATTGGAGAGAGAGTATTTTTTTTAATTAAAATTTATTTTTTTAATAAAATCAAGAGAATTAAACACAAGTAAAACTTTTTTAATATGCGTAAATTATGTTTTTTTTTTTTATAACAACGACTGGAGGAAGTATATTTTTTTCATTTGAAAGATGCTATTGCACTGTTGCCTTTGTGGTCCACTGATGGCGTATAAGGGCACAGTACTGACTAACATGAAAACATCAATTAATAAATAATAAATAATCTTTTAATAAAATTCCAAAGCAAGGGAAGTTGCGGTTTACATGAATGTTCTACCTCTTCATTTTCAAAACGCGCGGGAAAGTTTTGCTTCTCTTTAAAATTTGAATAATAATAATAATTTTTGGTGAATCATAAGTTTGAAATTTTCAATGGGTGGGGATGGTGTGAGTGTGACTCTTGTGTCTCTATGCATACTCTCTCTACTTCATTAAATCATTTGGACTGAATTACTTGTTTTCATTTTTTTTATTTTATATTGGATCAGTTTAGTTTGCATTTATATTTGTGTTTTTTTTATTTTAAAAAATTTGATAAAGAAAAAAATGAAAATTTTGGAAATAGAAAATTGTTGTTTTAAGCATTTTTTATTGTTTTAGAATTTTAAAAATTTAAAATGAATAAAAATATAAAATGAAAATGGAAATCAAACGTATGGTTGTTCACTTGTTTTCTTTAGTAGTACAAGACACATTACTCAAATTAAAAGGTAAATTTTAAAAAAGCTAAATGTTATATAGTGCTCTTAGAGTATTTTCAACAAGCTAAATGCAATAAAAAGTTATTGAAAGCAAGGTGAAACTTGTTTTTGCCTTAGATTAAAAAATTTATATTATATTTTTACTTCTAACTTACTTTTAAAAACAGAATTCCCAAACATATTACATCAGTCAATTGATGAAAAATAAACCATTATATTGGTAGATCTTCTTTACTAATTTTTAATCGGACTGAAAAAGCTTATATACAATATAAAAATGCTTAATTGTATTTTTGGTCCAAGACTTTTTTAATTGTTCGATTCTAATTTCATAACTTTGTTAATTGTGCAATTTTAGTTCCCTAATTTTGAATTGCACAATTTTGGTTCCGAAACGTTTCCAATTGCGTGATTTTAATTTTTTTGATCATTTCTCGTCAAGAAACTAATGGTCAACGTAGTCAAACTCATATAATGAGTTTTTATTTGTGCATTTTTGTTTGAAACTTTTTTAATTGCACAATTTTGTTGTTGTTACACACTTTATTTTATTGGTTTGATTATGTTAACTATTATTTTCTTAATGAAAAATGATTAATTGAGCAAAATTGCATAATTTAAAAAAGTTTAGTAAACCAAAATGCACAATAGACAAAGTTGGGATCAAAATCATTCAATAGACAAATATGTGGACTAAAATCACACAATTAAAAGTTGACAGACCAAAATTACACAACTAAATAAGTTGAGAAACTAAAATTATCCACTTGAAAATTAGAGAATCAAAATTGCACAATTAGTCAAATTAAGCGACCAAAACTACTATTAAATCTATAAAAAAAAAAAAAAAAAAACTCCCTACTACATATTTTATATAGGCATTGTTTACTGCCAAAATTTTCTATCATCACATACATTTTTTTTAATATTTGTTTAAAATGCCTTTATTGACCATAAAAAACTAATATTATTGACCATAAAAAATACCATAGGTTTTGTTTGGCCCGACTTATTTTTTACTTATAAGCGGCTTTTAAGTAAAAGCTGAAAATAAGAGCTTTAAAAAAAACTCAGAGACGTTTGATAGTTTCATTATTTTATACTTTATAAGCTAGTAAAAAGCTATTTGTTTAGTAAAAGTAGTTGACAGATGATATTTAGTGCCCTAAAGGCACTATTTAAGAACCCAAATATAGTAAAAAAATATTGCAATGTGTAATTTTTTGTATTTTCGAGAGAAGGAATAATGTGCTCTTATGATTATTTTTCTACTTCTAGTAACCTTAACTAGTGCCCTTAGGGCACTGTATATCAAGACCCAAAGTATTTTGTGTCTATTTTTTTAAGTTACTTATCATTAATTGTCACATTTCTTTGATATAAAAAAAAATTAACCGTATAAATTAAATGAAAGTTGCAATAAAAAAAATTCTTTGATAAAATTTAATATTTTTTATTTTTTTAAAAAATTAAACACAATATAAATTTACAAAAAAAATAGTTTAACATTAAAAAATTTAAATTTTTAAATAACAAAAAAATTAAAGTGAAAAGAAGACTTTTTCAAAGGTTTTAGCGAATTGCTATTTTTACATAGAGAAAAAAAAAATTCAAGATATCAAGTATTAATGAGAATATTCACATTTTAATTATGATGGACTCACAAAATACCTTTATTGTCATACCCAAATTTTAATTAGGGACGTTTTAAGAAAAGAAGAAATAACAATAGACAAAATAAATGATAATAAAAATTTTGTTAAGAGGGGCAAAAACATATTTTGATAATCTTTACCTATCAGTAGAATAAGTTCCTGAATATCAACTATCCTCAGAGCACACCTAAAAAAAAATTAGTGGTAATAAACCCCTCTCACATAATTTACATATTTTATATTTCTATTTTCAAAAAATGTAAGTAACTTTTGGTAGTTGAATAAAATAGAATATCATAATGAGATGGGATAGAGTTAAAAAAATTATGAGAGACATTGCTCTCGTAATTTCGGGGAATGGAGCATTATAGTTAGTTCCTCTCCCAACAAGTGCGCTTTCCGGGATTCGAACTTGTGTCAGGGAACCAAATTGCTTACCACTTATCCAACACATTGTTTAAAAAGAATACTTTATAAAACACGATCACTTTTGTATATCTTATTTTTAAATGTTAGTTAAAATAAACAAAATACTATGGACGTAATATATATATATATATATATATATATATATATATATATAACCATATTTTACTTGATAAAATATAAAAAAGATTGAATAATTTTTTAATAAATTTTTTATTTTTATGATTAGAATTTTATAATAATTTTAAAATTTAATAAATTTCATATTAATATTTTAATAAAATATTTTTATTTTATTAAATACAAAATTATTTCAAGAAATATAATTAGTAAATAAAATTAAAAAATATTTATTAAAAATGTTTTGTTCAATATATTTTTATTATCAAAATTTTCAAGAAAAATGTATTCTTAAAAATATATTTAGGTCAAATAAAATATTAAATTTAAGAAATTTATATATATTTTATTCTGTCAATAAAAAACAATTCATTGAAATTAATAATATTATAATAATAATTATACTTTGTATTAAAGATAAAAAGATAATATTATATTGAGTAGTTACATTTTCCATTTCATAACTACCTTTTGGCAGTTACAGTTGTTACATTTTTGTTTTAGTATAAATGTTCGTTCAATGAGCACTTCTTATTAGGAAGTTGATTAATGGAGAATTCAATGTAGAGTTTTCGTTCATCCTCTCTAACTACTAATATGGTATCGGAGCAGAAAATTCTGGAATTAAAACTCCATTGATTCTTTTAACATTGATCTACTATGGCATCTCATTCTCCCTCTCATGCTTCTGCACTAAATCCTCATGGAGATGCCTTTCATATCGCTAATTTGCAATAAGAAGTTCAACTACTCCTTAAACAAGTATGCAATTGTTCTGCTACGTGTTCTTGTGAAGTCTTAGTCAAATTCCAGAAAGAACGCAAGGATGATCGTGTGATTAATTTCTTAATTTCTTATGCGGTCTTTATGAAGAATTTGCACAAGTACGTTCCATTATGATACTTGTGTCTCTTCCATTGATTGCCAAGTCATTTGCTCTCATTCTCCAACAAGATTGAGAATTTGGCAATCATTTCTCGTCGCATTTTGCACAAGTACGTTCTCAGATTACGATGTTTGTGCCTTTTCCCTCAATTGCCAAATTGTTTGCTCTTATTCTCCAACAAGAGGGGGAATTTGACAATCCTTCTTCTTCGCATTCAATTTCAGAAACCACCGCCTTTTCCTATGTTACTACTGAGGATTCACTAAAACTGTTTATCCAACTTTCATTTATATTCAATACTTCATATATTTTCTAAGATTTTTATCTATGGTTTGGAACGAGATTGAGGAGACGCCGAAGAAGATCGACAAGGCCAAAGAGAAGGTCGAAGACTTCAGGAAAGCTATGAATCCGGCCGTTTCTATTTCTCAACCTTTTGGAACGAGACTCGAGGAGACGCTGAAACAAGATTGACGAGGCCCAAGAGAAGGTCGAAGACTTGATAGCTACAAACCCGACCGTTACCATTAGGATTTCTATATTGTTCATGTAATTTCCAAGTTGATGTGCTAAAACACACTTCCAACTTGTAGGGGAGTATTAGAGATAAAGATAATATTATATTGAGCTTGTTTGATTTCTGTTGTTTGAAACAATTTTTTTATTTTAAAAACATAAAACTAGAAAATTTATTTGGCAGACGAGTTTTCAAAAATAGTTTTCGAGAACCGTTTTTGTTTTATAGTATTTAAAAACCAAAAATTGGAAACATCTCAAACTTGTTTTTAGTTTTTTTTTTTTAATTTACACACAAATTTGTATTGAAAATTTCTCTAACTTTTTTTAAAAACGGTTTTATAATATGATTTTTAAAAACTAAAAACTACTTATTTGAAATAGTTTTAGTTTTTAATTTTTAAAAACTGTATTATAAGAAACAGTTTTAAAAAAATATGAGATTGATTTTCAATATAAATTTTTATATAATTCAGAAAACTGAAAACCAAAACACATTTTAGATGTTTCCGAAATTTGGATTTTAAATGCTGAAAAACAAAAATTGTTCTCGAAAACTGTTTTTGAAAACTTGTATGCCAAATGAATATTTTAGGGCTTGTTTGGAACAATTTTGATTTTTAGTTTTTAAAAATTGTATTATAAAACAGTTTTCAGAAACAGTTTTTAAAAAAAGTGAGAGGAGTTTTCAATACAAGTTTGTGTGTAAATTCAGAAAACTGAAAACAAAAACATATTTTAGATGTTTTGGTATTTTAGTTTTTAAATACTGAAAAACAAAAACTGTTCCCGAAAACTGTTTTTGAAAACTCGACTGCCAAACGAGTTTTTTAGTTTTCTGTTTTTAAAAACAGAAAACTGTTTTCAAAAAGAGATATCAAACAAGCTTAGTTTTTTGTTTTTAAAAATAGAAAACTGTTTTCAAAAACAAGAAATCAAACAAGTCTGTGTTTGAAATAGTTTTGGTTTTTAGTTTTTAAAAATTGTATTATAAAACAGTTTTAAAAAAAGTGAGAGAAGTTTTCAATACAAATTTGTGTGTAAATTCTGAAAACTGAAAAATGAAAATCAAAACATGTTTTAGATGTTTTTATATTTTGGTTTTCAAATACTGAAAAATAAAAAGTGTTCCCGAAAACTATTGTTAAAAACTCGACTGCCAAACGGGTTTTTTAGTTTTGTGTTTTTAAAAACAAAAAACTGTTTTCAAAAAAAGAAATCAATTATTTCAAAAAGAGAAATCAAACAAGTCTGTCTGATAAGGTTGAGACTTTTAATAAAAACCTATTTAAATAAAAAAAGGCTAAGTATTTGCATTTAAAAAAGCTTATCAAGTATAATGACTTATTTAATTTGAATATTATATATATATAATATTATAAATTTTATAAATAGAAATATAATAATATTTTTTTCAAAAGATAAATTATATATATATATATATAATAAGTTTATAAATATAAATATAATAAATTTTATGGTAACCATTTGGCACAAAAAAAAAATCCAACCTCTGTATTTAAATATTTTTTAAAAAAATGAACTTAAGATGATATACATTAATATTAATTAGGTACGTTAACTTATTTAAGGGAAAAATATATAAAATAAAAGAATATGCTAGTAAAGAAGGGTTAAGCTAAGTGCATATAAGATGCAATTGTCATTTCATTTAAGCTTTTTAATTTTTTAATCAATGATATATCTCAATAATAATGTTCTCATTGTTTTGAAAATTGATAAGCCACTTAAACATATCACATTGAAGATTAAATGTTGTTTTAGGGGATAGTATATGATCTAACATTGTTTGGTTGATTAAAAAATAACATATATTTGTGATCATTGCTGTGTATGTCATGTAATAGCATTTAATGAATTATTATTTGGTGAACGCGATAGATTTTTGTTTGGTTGAATGTTAAATAATTAAACTAGGCCTTTTTAGAGGTTTACTAAAAATGCATATTAACTTATTATTTAGTGGTTTATTGACGTTCAAGTAGTAAATTAATTTGAAAAATAAATCTATGATAAATTAATAGGGTAGCCTATAAAAACACAAGTCACACTTAACTCTAATAATTATCAAATGAATTTGCTCTGTTTAGCTAAACCCTTACTTACTTGTTTTCACCCCTATTACGTAATTAATTCAAATTACGTTAACTAATTAATAGCACTTCTTCTAATATTTAAGAGATTTTTTAAAAACAATGAAACCATCTGATGGTGTGTTTGGTAATTCATTTCATCTGGCTTAAAAATATTTTTACTAATTAAAATGCTAATAGTTTTGTTTGGTAAATGTCCAAAAAGGTAGATTATGTGTACTATATTAATTTTATGTAATTTATTTTAAAAATAATAATATTATCGGTAAAATCCAAAAATATTGATTTAATTCTTTTATGGGTATATTATGTATCATATTTTTAAAAATTTTTAATATAAAATTTAAAACAAAAATTAAATATAATTAAGTTATTTAGATTTACTATTTATTTACAATTAATATAATATTTACTATAATATGCTGATTTTTTTTACTATAATATTATTTAATTAAAATATAATTGTGATATTACAATCCCATCCTGTCTGTTATTTGATAGGCACCAAATATTAGGGGTGCGTTTGATGCGTAGTACAGCATTGTACAAGTTTTATGAGGCACAGCACAACTTTTTATGTTGTGTATCGTTTGATACTCAATGCACATAACAAAAAGCACAACATAAATTTTACAATAATATCCTTCATGTTATATTATTAATTTTTCTTAAATTTTTTTAAGAAAATAATATTTTGATATTTTATAATTATTTTATTATTTATTAAAATTAAAATTTCATGATTTAATAAATTACTACATAATATATTTGATGTAATATAATAATTATATTATATATAAAAAAATTATTATTAAAAAATATTTTTAACTCTTTATTTTTTTTATATTTGTATTTACCGTTAAAATTTATTTTATTATTAATACGTTATTTTAATTATATATATACATAAATGACAAAAAAATAACGTAAACATTGATTTTTAAAAAAAATACAACATAAACTACCTCATAAATGGAGAAAATGAGGAAGGTAGTTACAGTACTGAATAAAAATACAAGGTTAATTATGTCTTTTCTTAACTTGTGCATGGAACAAGAAAGTTGTCTCTTGGTTTAGTGAGGTACAAAAAATTGTCATTTGACTTAAATTTTGTGCTGACTACCTCATAAGTGGAGAAAATGAGGAAGGTAGTAGTGAATAAAAATACAAGGTTAATTATGTCTTTTCTTAACTTGTGCATGGAACAAGAAAGTTGTCCCTTGGTTTAGTGAGGTACAAAAAATTGTCATTTTGTACTGTCCTGTGACTTAAATTTTGTGCTATTACTTGACAGCTTTTTGAATCAAACACAGAATAAAAAATTTTGTCCTGTGCTGTACCTTGAAAATTAACAAATCAAACGGACCCTAGATATGATAATAACTTATCTGTTCTTATCCTATCCTGCTCTTATCTAACTTATTTATCCTATCAATCCTTATCATATCCTTTCCATCAAACGGGTCTTAAACTTTTTACTTTTTATCTTTCATTTTTCTTGTCAACTTTTAATTAATGTAATAAATTAGTGTTTGATTTAAATTTTAGTATAATAAAAAATGAAAAAAAACATAAATCGAAGCAAATTTAATGATTGAGATATATTATGCACAACAAAAATTGAGGTCATCTAATAAAAATAAATATTTTTATTTGATCAAAATAATCACACCATTAGTATGTCTCTTAAAGATGATGGCAAAATTCAATTAATAGTTATACGTTAAAAAATATTATTTCCACTTTAACAATCTCTAGGCTGGTTTGTTTTAATTTTTCTTTTCTTTTTTGTCAAAATCCCTTGTATCGACTCGATTTTTATGTATTAATAATCTTAACTATTAATTTTTGTCTCTATTTGTATTTTTTTAACTTCTCATTCTAGTGAAATCTAAATTAAAAAGACACTCTAACCTTAATATAATTATAGTATTCAAATTTAACATAATAGAGAATTATAATTTGTTTGATTCAATTTTATTTATTTTTTATAATTATATTATAAAATTATTTTTAAAAATTATTTTCAATAAAAGAGAAATAAAATTTTAATTTTAATTAGTATATAAATTTAAAAAACTGATATTATTTCTAAAATCTATTTTGAAAAACTAGTTTGTCAAATAAATTTTTTATATTTTTATTTTGAAAAATATTTTTGTTTTTGAAATCAGATATCAAATAAGCACGTAATCTTCACAATTTTTTTTTCAAATTTTTCTTTTTTTATATTTTTATCATTAAAAACATTTTGTTTATGAAATCAGATATCAAACAATAGTGTTTGAGATTCGATTCTCAGTTGTATTACTTTTATATAAATAAAAAAAATCAGATAGTCTTCACAATTTTTTTTTTTTCAAAAAGTAATTACTTAGAAACGAATTATTCTTGAACATGAGCTAAATACCGAAGCATATTTTCAGAGGTCAGAACAGAAAAAAGGTGCGTTATTTGAAAACAAAAGACAAGGGGAAGAAGAGGAAATTGGGAAAAGGAAGGGACCAAAGTGCAAACCCCAAAGGGCAAAAGGAAGACAGAACAATCCAGTAGAGTTTAATTATTGGGAAAATGGAAAGAGTCCACGTCATGGATCCAAGTAAATGAAAATTGTACCAATGAACGGCCAAGATGAGGCCAATCCAATCAAATGTCTCATCTCCACCGTCATTTCTCTACCCTTTGATTTCTTTTGAGTTTTATCTCTCTCCCTTCATTTCCAATTTCCACCACACACACGCGCACCATTTTACAAAATAACCAAACCCTATTTTCTCTCTCCGTGTAATAATAATCTCAATCTCGAAATACCGTAAATCCATCCAATTCCCAATTTTCGAATCTACCCTCTCTCTCTCCCCCCCTCTTTCTCTCTCTATCTATGGACCCAATCTCGATCCCTCCACCGCCGGCTCCGGCTCTAGCTCCATCGTCGATGGCCAACCCTGTCCCTTTCCCCACCGAACCGAACGACCACCCTCAACCTCTAATTCCAGGACAGCAATTGAACCACCCACCCTACGCCGAGGTAAAATCGCAAATCTCGAATTAATCAAAGCAAAGAAAAAACCTATATTTTTTTTTTCCGTTTTGTCTTCAAATCTATGTGCAAAGTTCTAGTTTTCTTTCATCGTTGAAGTTGTTGTCGTTACTTTGCAGATGATATACACCGCAATCGAGGCTCTGAAGGAGAAGGACGGTTCGAGCAAGAGAGCGATAGCTAAGTACATAGAGCAAGTGTACAAGGACCAGCTTCCACCAACTCACTCGGCCTTGTTGACTCACCACTTGAAGCGTTTGAAGAACAACGGAATGCTCGTTATGTCAAAAAAATCTTACAAGCTTCCTAGATCTGCTGGTGGTCCGGCAGAAGCTGATTCTGCGCCGGCGTCTCAGAGCTCTAGGCCTCGTGGCAGGCCCCGCAAGGCCCAGCCGCAGCCCGTCCAGACTGTCCAGGGCGCTAACAACGGGCAGCAGAATGCTGAGCCTGTTTGGGCCGCACTTGGGCTTGCCGATGAGCCCACGCAATCAGTGTCAACGGATGTCAACAAGAGGCGTCCGGGCCGTCCTCGTAAGACCGCGCCAGCTGGAGCGGGCCAATCTGTGGCAGAGGTAGCAGCCCAGCCGGCTTCAGTTGCTTTGTCGGATGTCACTCCGGGCCGGAGGGGACGTGGACGCCCGCCTGGGTCCAAGTCTCAGAAGAAGCCCGGTAGGCCTCCCAAATCTCAGACTGCTGCTCCCGGGACTGGAACCAAGAGACGTCCGGGCCGTCCGCCCAAAAACCAGTCGCAACCGACTCCTATCCCATTTGCTCCCCCTGCTACTGCTGTCTCTGCCGTGCCGGAGCCGCCAGTTGGACAATCCAGTGTTGCTGAACAAACGGGCGTTGCTGCACCTACTCCGGGGTCTACGAGACGCAGAGGTAGACCGAAGAAGTTCGACCCTTCTCCATCATCTGCTAATGTTGCTGCTGGCAACTTTGGACGGGGCAGGGGCCGTGGACGTGGTCGTGGTCGCGGTGGTGTTGGGCGAGGTGGAGGTGGACAGGGAAGGGGACGAGGGCGTGGGGGATTTAGACTGCCTGCTCAGCCGACAACCCCCACTGGAAGGCCTGTGGGCCGCCCAAAGGTGATACACCCATATTTTTGCGGTTGGATTGTCATTTTATTAAAATTGAATTTGTTTTTCTTCTTTGCATGGTCTAAGGCAGGGTTTAAGGAGGATTTATGAACTTAATTGAGTTTTTTATCCATCTTTTTATACTTCAGATATTTTAAACTCTGTCCTAGATTTATTTCATGAATAGTGTTGATTACCTGGAATTGAAAATGGTTTGCAGATTTATTGAGTTGTATGTGAATATTTTATTTTCATTTTAGATTTTGGGGTGAACTATGGTGTGTTTTGTATTAATGTTTGTTGAAAATCACTGACAGTGAATAAACTGCTACTTGACTTTGTTGGACTGTTATGAAAATGAATCATGTAATTGTAATCTGAAAATCAAAAAAGAAATTTTGTTGCATATAAAAGTCTGTACAAGTTGTATTTTTTAATTTTGGTAGGATGTAATATAGTTTTTTTCTTAAGATACTTAAATATACTTAATAAAGTTATGATGTCTATTCATATGTTTTTTTTAGTTGGATACCTGGATTTCCTTACTATAGATATATATGCAACTTTGTTTTTGGTTTTTTAAAATTTATTAAATTAGCTGTTATTTGCATATTTTGGACTATTTTAGTATTACTTGCTGCATTGCCAATGGACTGTCATGAATTCCTTTATTATTATATTTTTGCTGTGGTATTAAGAATTTTGTTGCAATGTGATTAACCCCCCCGAAGTTTACGGCATGGTTTACGGAATATTTATGTGCTTATTTATTGTATAAGTTTCTTTTATTCATCTCTTATATCGAATGCGTTAAACTGTAAAAGTCTGGCGTAAATTTATTGCGTGATTAATAGCGGTATTTATTACCTTATTTTTTCTATTAAGATATTTTTTTCTAAAAAAGATGTTAGTTTTCTTTTCATTTTAGTCTTTGGTGTGAACTATAGTGTGTTTTGTAATAATGTTTGTTGAAAATCACTGATAGTGATTAACTACGACAGTGGTACTTTACTTTGTTGGACTGTGATGAAAATGAATCCTGTAATCTGAAAAAAGAAATTATATAAAAGTATGTACAAGTTCTATTTTAAGATATTTTGTATGATATAAAGTAGTTTTAATTCTTAAGATACTTAAATATACTTAATAATGTAATTATTCCTGTTTATATGTTTTTTTAGTTGGATACCTTGATTTCTTTACTATAGATACATATGCAAATTTATTTTTGTATTAAAAAATTTATTAAGTTGACTGTTATTTTCATATTTTGGACTATTTTAGTATTACTTGTTTCATTGCCAATGGACTGTGAATAATTCCTTTGTTATTATTTCTTTTTTGCTGTTGTATTAAGAATTTTGTTTCAATTTGATATCCCCCCCGAAGTTTACGGCATGGTTTACGGAATATTTATGTGCTTATTTATTGTATAAGTTTCTTTTATTCAACTTTTATTTCGAATACGTTAAACTGTAAAAGTCTGGTATAGATTTATTGCGTGATTAATAGGTGTATTTATTTCTTCTTTTTTTTTATAATAAGATATTTTTTCTTAAAAGATATTGGGTTTCTTTTCATTTTTGTTCTTGGGGGTGAACTATAGTGTGCTTTGTACTAATGTTTGTTGAAAATCACTGATTGTGATTAACTGCTACTTTACTATGTTGAACTGTTATGAAAATGAATCATGTAATCTGAAAAACGAAATTTTGTGTCATATAAAGTATGCAAACTTTTATTTTAATTTTTTTGTATGACATAAATTAGTTTTTATTATTAGGATACTTAAATATACTTAATAAAGATATTATGTTGATGTATATGTTTTTTAAGTTGGATACCTGGATTTCTTTACTATAGATACATACATATGCAACTGTTTTTGGTTTTGAAAATTTATTAAATTAGGTTTTATTTCTATATTTTGGACTATTTTAGTATTACTACATTGATAATGAACTGTGATTATTTCCTTTATTATTATATTTTTGTGGTTGTATTAAGAATTTTATCGCAATGCAATTGCCCCCCAAGTTTACGGCGGGTTTTACGGAATATTTATGAGCTTATTTATTGTATAAGTTTCTTTTTATTTAACTTTTATTTCGGATACGTTAAACTGTAAAAGTCTGGCTTAGATTTATTGCGCTATTAATTGGAGTATTTATTACCTTATTTTTTCTATTAAGATCTTTTTGCTAAAAAGATATTTGTTTTCTTTTCATTTTAGTTTTTGGGGGTGAACTATAATCTGCTTTGTACTAATGTTTGTTGAAAATCACTGATAGTGATTAACTGCTACTTTACTATGTTGGACTGTTATGAAAATGAATCATGTAATCTCAAAAAAGAAATTGTGTCATATATAAAAGTATGTACAAGTTCTATTTTAAATATTTGTATGATATGAAGTAGTTTTTACTCTTAAGATACTTAAATATACTTAATAAATGTTTTTAGTTGGATACCTGGATTTCTTTATGATAGATACATATGCTACTTGGTTTTTGGTTTTAAAAATTTATCAAATTAGTTGTTATTTGTATATTTTGGACTATTCAGTATTACTTTCTGCATTACCAGTGAGCTGTTAGTAATTCCTTTATTACTATATTTTTTCCTTTGTATCAAGAATTTTGTTGCAATGCGATTTTCCCCCAAGTTTAAGGCAGGGGTTTACAGAATATTTATGAGCTTATTTATTGTATAAGTTTGTGTTATTTTAATTTAACTTTTATTTCCGATACATTAAAGTCTGGGTAGGTTTTTTTCATGATTAACAGGAGTATTTGTTACCTTATCCTCTGTGACTTTTATAATCTCTTTGCTGGTAGATATTAATCTGTAAATTAAAGTCTAGGGTAGGTTTTGTATGTTTTAAAATTATGAACTGCCTTACCAGTGTGCCATATATGAATAAAAACATAATATCTTTATGTGTGTTTTTTTTTATTTGAGAATATATTGGTTTTATTTGTATATTTGTTTTTGGGGTTTACTTTGCTGTTTAAATTTGTAAATGGAAGTGTTTTGTGGTAATGTATGTTGAAAATTCTGAATTATAGGTTTTCAACTTTACACTGCAAGTTTACTTTGTAGGACTATTGTGAAAGTTAATGTAGTCTGAAAAAGGAGTTTTATGGACCAAATGAATGAAACAGTGTAGCTTTATATGTTCAAGAAGTTTTAATATGAACAATTGATTTATTTTTGATTACTTGGTGTGGATTTTGTTTGGAGGTGAGGTGATTGTATGTGAATGACTCAAAATATTTGGCCATAATGTCTGTTTAAAAGCTGTGACTTCGGTGTTAAGTTCACCTGATGGGAGTAATTTGACATGTAGAATTTATGAGTGAACTGTGCAGTAGAGTTTCTCTTTCTTTCTGTCTGTCTGTCTCTCTCTCTATATTGATATATTGACATGTTCAAAATATATGTTTTTCTATGTTTGAGATTGTCTTAGTTTAAATTTCTCTATTTTTTTTTGACTTCCTATCTTTATATATTTTACTTTTTGTACTTTATGGATATTGTTCTTATTTGCTTATTATTTTGCATAACTCCCAGTTGGAGATGGGATAATTTCTGACAGTATATTTTCTGTAGAAATTGAACTTGATGGATTTTGTAGAAGTATATATGAATACAAGTTATGTTTGAATTTCTTAATATGACTTGAGCTTGTTTTTGTTGCTGAGATTCTTAGTAAAGTTGCAATTTCTTTTGTTGAGTTGAAATTATTGAAATTCCATTATTTTTAGACATCATGAATCTTTTTTCTTTTCTTTTTTTTTAACTTTCAAAATCTATAGAAATTATTCCTATTTGTATATTTTTTGGTACCATTTGCTAGGTGCCATAGGTTGTAATGTAACTTCTTCTGGTACAAGTTCTACAGGAAACTTTCTTCGTGGATTATTGAAAAGTACCTAAAAGTTCTATATCGAATTTCAATTTTTTGTTATGAATTTAACTTGTTTTTTTACCAAAATATTTAGTAAATTTTTTGTTCTGTATTTAGAGTTGAAATGTTTTATTTGTTCTAGTATTTGAAATGTTTCTACTCTATGTCTTGTTTTTTAGAGCTGTCTAAATCCACTTAAATTGTTGTTATTTGGATATTTTGAATTGCATCCTTTTTGGTGGGATAGGGTACAACTGCTAGTACAAGTCCTATATCAAAATTTGTGTGATTTAAAATTATTTTTGCTCACTAGATACTACATACTAGTAAACTTACTACTTTTTTCCACATAGTTAAAATGTTTGAATGACTTTATGAATTAAAAATTTACTGCTTTTTTGTTTAAATGTATATAAGGTCTCCACATAAAATATTAATTTGGTTAATACTCTTTACTGTGTTATACAACAACAGATAGTGAAAACCAAACTGAAAATGATTTTCTACATAGTGTAACAGCAATACTGCATAAAATGAATTGTTCATTGAACCGGTGAAAGTATTCTTTTACGGTTCACTGGCTCTGTTATCTTTGGAGCATGCTCAACTGTATATTAGTTAATTATTTTCTTTTTTATTATTTTATATTTTATATTTTGTAATATATAATATACTAATGATAATTGGTAAGTACAAGTTTGTAATTTAATAGTGTTGTGTTTGGTAAAAATCTGTTTGCTTAAATAAAAAATAAAAATCTAAAGATTAACAAATTGTAAAACCACATGTTCAAATCTGTTTTTCATCGCTGGTTTTTATTGTTTAACTGGTTTTTTACTGGATTGCATTGGTTTTGAAATTTGCTGATTTTTCAAGTTAAAAAATGCAGTTGACTCTTGACTGGTTTTCTTGTTGAACTGGCTGGTACTGTTTTGTTTTGTTTTGTTTATTTTTTAATATCCATGCTTTATAGGGATTTGGGAATAGGAACTCAAAATATACTTTATTCTTTTCTTTATAACCCTATATGCTCTGTTCTTATTTGCATATTTTATTGCATTGTTTTTGGTGTGATAGGGATCTGTATCTGCCAAATCTTCACAGAATGCTGCTATTGTAGATCTCCAGAAAAAACTTGAACATTTTGTAAGTTGAAATAGTCTTTCAATTGTCAGCCATTTATTGCGTTCTCAAAATTTTCACATTTCATCCTTCACTGATTTCTCTGCAGCAATCAAAAGTCAAGGAATCTCTGGCAGTGCTTAAGCCTCATTTTAACCATGAAAGTCCAGTCACCTCTATTGCAGCAATTCAAGAGTTGGAAGAACTAGGAACTATGGACCTCAACGCACCATTAAGGGAGGAAACACTTCCACAGCATGGAGAGCTGCCTGAGCAACAGCTACCACTGCAGCAGGAGCTGCAGCTGCAGCCATTGCCGCCACCTGTACAACAGCCGCCAGCTGAGCAACATATTCCACCAGAACAAGTGCTGCCAGAGCCACAGATATATCAGCAGCAATTTCCGCAGTATCATCTGCAGGAGTTCCACCACCACCAGCAGCTGCAGTTCCCACCGCACCAGCAACAGCAGCCACAGCTATTCCAGCCGCCACAGCAGCAACATTTCCATCCTTAGGTATCAAGCTGAAGCTAGGAAGATCGAATTGATTGTGAAGCTAGGAAATATTACTTGGTCTTCAAATTGATGATGAACAACTTGTACAAGTGTTTTAACAAGGCGCATGAGGTAACCTATTTGTAAAGCGGGTAGGGAAAGTAGTTGAACTGATTTTTCGTTCCGAGTGAATTGACTGTCCATGTTAGTTTGTTGTTGTTGTTATTGTTGTTGTGCATTTGACCCCTGAAGTAATTTTTAGAGTACGATGATTCTGTTATTCAAGTGATATTTGTTTGACTTTGACAGCTGTAGTTTATTTAGTCACATAATTATTGTCCCTGTTGGTTCCTTTTATGCTTTTTGTCTCTATTTGGCACATGTTTGGTGGGAATAATGAATTTTCGAGAGTAGTTCCTTTTTTTTTTTTTTTTCGAAAGTAAGGTAAGCAATTTTTTTCATGCTTAGAGGTTTCAAACTTGTTCCAAGAGATGACTTTGATAGAAGCTGTTGCTTCAAATGCAGAAAAGTGGAGGCTAAAATTGAAAGCGTCCCAATGGTTGTTAGTTGCAGCAAAATGGCTGCATTATTTTCAAATCATATTCTTAGTTTCTTCTCAGTTATTTTATTTTACATGTTGGATTTTCTGCTCTGTTTCAGTACTTCCTATTCGTGTTTTTTGACACTTCAAACTTTCAAGAACCAAATGTGAATTTTTCTTGTGCCAAGGGGATTGCCTCCTGCCATTTTTTTGAAAATTGCCTTCCAATTGCTGACAAGAATTGTTGAAGTGTCATATTTTTTAAATTATGTTGTTTTAGAAAATGTTTGTATAATGTGTTGGAGATATTATTTTTACTTTAAAGAATTCTCGCGCTCACCCTCACTTGGTCACCACCCCTTCTGGTCATGGTGAGTATGGAAAGGTAGTTGTTTGCCCCACAGTTTTTCAAAATACCAATTTTTTTTTCTGTTTCACTTTCGGATTCTAAATTTTTAGAATGTTAAAAATATTTTTTTAATTGCTGAGTTCTTTAAAAATATCGACAGAGATTCATTTTTTAGCTTTGCATAGAAAAGATTTATTCTTCAACTATCAGTTGCAAACTATTTTTAGTGCACGCTAAAATAATATGGTGCAAAAAGCAACTTCCATATGGAAATAGAGTTGCAGTTGATGTATATAATGCAGAGGTTTGGTTTTAATCCATTCGCCTTCACTTTAGATCGTATACATATGTTTGTGATTGTGTTGTCCCAAAAAAAAGTATATTTTTATTGTGATTTTTGATATATGTATCTGTGATTGGCATAAAAATACTCGATGAAAATTATCACAGAACTTATTGTCCGATAATTAAGAACAACTGAGAAATATTACCTTTTTTTTTTCTTTTTAATACGAACCTTAAGCTGCCGCATTAGCCTAATACTCTAATGCTCCTTTCGTTTCACAATGAAAGTACGTATAATACATCAACTTTATTTTTTTAAGCGTTTAACGTTTTAATTTAGTTCTATTGGGTAAATGAGGCCGGAGAATTAAAATTAAGAGGAAAGTTATTTGGGTGAGAATTTTGTATTCAAAATATGTTGATAAGGTATTTTCATTTTGGTGTGATAAGTGTTATAGTTCTATTTAGTGGCAAGATCCCAGTAGTCTTTTTAGTGGTGAAGGGTTAGCTTGTGTTTGGTTCTGTGATAATTTATTTCTCAATTTTGATAAAGGGATTAAATCAATGTTTTTGCATGATGCTTGGGTCGGGGATGAGATTAGGCTTTGTGACAAGTATGATTACCTTTATAATTTATCTGCTTCTAAATTTCATAATGTCTTCCCAAAGGTTCTGTGAGTGGAGGGGTCTTGGGTTTGGGATTGGGCATGGAGGAGAGAGTCGCCGGGTTGGGAACACGATTTGTTTGTCAATCTTTTGCAAGAAATCGAGCCTTTTACTTTGCAACATGATATGAGCGGATTTGACGGTGGCGACCTTCAGAGTCTAATTCTTATTCTTTTAAGCTATTGCTTTTGATTTGTCCATCAAAAGTTTCGCTTAAAGTTTTTTCATTCTCTTGGCGATATCTTCTGGATCGTGTTCTTTGTAAGGTGAATTTGGCAAGAAGAGTGTGCAACTTATGGATGTCAATGGCTGTTTATGCAACATTGTACAAGAATAGACTACTCATTTGTTTCTTGAATGTGACATGGTTGCTTTGGTTTGATATTTGGTCTTAAATTAGTTTGATGTTGATTCTGTAATCTATAATGATCATAGACAATAATATTTACAAATTGGAGGCATTATCTGCTTTTACAAAAGAGATAACAACTTTGGTATATATTTTTTTATTTTGTAAGATATCAATCACCGCATAGCAATATATAACGAAACAAATATGATATATATATATTAAAAGAATTATAATGAAATATTACTACTTACAAATATAAAAATGCAAATTAAAAAAATTACAAAAATACACCTTTTAAAAAAATGCACATATTTAAAAAATTACAAAAATGTGTTGACGTTTACAAAAGTTATTACTCTAGTAAATTTTTAACTTTTACCCTTATTAACAACAACTAATAAACTATTTCTATTATTTAAAAATGACTTAAGTACTCTCATTAGTTAAAATATAAAAAAAAATTATTTCTGATATTTTATATGAACACTTGTAATTTTTTTTAATACTTCGTGTTTGAATTAAGTGTGAGAAATAGATTATTTCATGAATCGATTATGTGTATAATTAATTTTTGTTATGATTGATTATAATATAATTAATTTTTTTTTTAAAAAATGATTTTAAAGATAATGCCTTATATTTAGATGGCATAAAAGTTTCTTTTTACCGTGTAAACTTAAATTGTAGAAAAAAAAGTAGATTAAAATAAATAGTTTTAGAGTGTGTTTGGATTAGGTGTGATTTATTGTGAAAATAAGTTGCGAAAAAAATCAATTGTAAGAGACATAATCGATTTTTGTTTGGATATATTTGTTGTTAGAAACGTTTTTTAAGATAGTTTTAAGCTGTGAAAAGCAATTTTGAAGTTTCTTAAAACAATGTCTATTTTTTAGCCAAAAGACAAAAAGTTTTTTTTTTTTAAAAAAAATAACCAAAATCTTTTATAATGGTAAAATACAACTATCCAACATACGTCGAAACAAAATTGAATCCAAACACACCCTTAGTGAAAAAAATTCAAATTCTAGCTTATTTAAAAAAAGCTTTTTGTAGTTATAAAGAAATGATAAAAAACTTTAATTGATTTTCTCTTTTCTTTGTAAAAAGTTTCTAATAACTATTTTTTTTCAAAAAATCATGGGAAATTTTTTTTCTTAAACACACTCTTATATATAAAAACTAAGGTTGTAATATATTTTTAAGATAGTGTTATTGTCACTCTATTTATTTATTATTACTTTTTTTAAAAAAAATTCAAAATTTTAAAAATATTTTTAACCTATTAAATTTATTAATATTTAAATATTATTAAAATATTTAAATAAGAGTGACAAATAATAATAGACATAAAATACTAACAATAACAATATCCTATATTTATTGAGTTTACCAGATTCTGGACCACTTTGACGTCAACCTTACCTATCTTGTCCCTCACGGTCCAATCAGGATGCAAGAATTTGAATTTTCCCTTTCTTCAATTTATTACTCTCTTAAGTAATTGGATTGGCACAGACCGTGTTTGATCTCATATAAAGTTTTGTAACATAATAATTTTTAATTAATTTATTTAATTTAGTCAAATTAAATAAATAAAATCTGTAGATGGTATGAATGTGGATTTCACTTTTGGTACACACTTGTATACTGATGCACAATCTATTGAATTATTATAAATTTATTATTTAAAAATAAAAAAAGTTAACATTATATTTTATATTAATAGATAGATTTTATGTTATATAAATTTATTTATATTCATGTTGTGCATAATAAATAACACTGTAAAAGTGTTTATTCAATATATAAAATTATGTTTGGCCTGATCAAAAGGAAATGTGGAATGTCAAAGTTCCCGAAATACGATTTCTTCCAAAAGGAGATTAATTAAAAACTTAGAAAAGGTTTGGTTAATATCAACTGTTGCCACAAAAGTGTATCTAGCAATTTCAGGTATTGGACAAAAATTAAAAGTGAAACTTAAGTAGATATAGAGTAATTGCAAAAAATTTTATTAAAATTTTATAATTAAGTAATTTTAATATTTCACTTTTAATAGATAAAATAAATAATTAGTCTATTTAATATGTCTTATAATTTGTGAGATCTTATGGTTTAATTAGTTTTAATTTGAAAAATTTTTCTTAAGAAAGTTGCAACCGTTACAATTTTTTTTTATATAGGTTAAAGTACATCACAGGGGTTCGAACCAAGGATTTGCTACTCAAAATAGGTCTTATTAACCATCCAACCAACTATTGATGCATTAAAATCGTTACAAATAATATTAATAATATTATATGCAATGTTTGCATTTAGAAAAGAATTTTATCTTTTTATATAATTAAATATTTTTAATGGTGTATTAATTTTATTTATTAATATTTTTTCAATACTTTTAATTTTAAAAGTAAATTAAGATCATCAATGTCAGAATGCACTTCAAAACTCAAAATCTTTTCAAGACCGATGGAACATCTTCTCAATTCATCTTCGCTTAATATTATAAATTTATTTGAATGAAACAAAGAATCAAACATATTTTTGTGCTCTAAAAATTAATTAAATCGACTGAAGAAATAGATTGATATAATATATATAATAAATAATTACCACGAAAAGATTCTTGAACTAATTGAGTTCTAAGAGTGTGATAGTTCACATGTACGGTTTGAGGAAAAACAAGAGAAAGTGAAAAGATAAAAAAAATGAAATATAAAATCTATTAGATTTGACCTTATAAAATATTGAACCTCACATTAAATTAGTATTTTTTATATTATTATTATTTAGTATTATTAATAAAAAATATTGGAGCCTTGCGTTGAAAATTAGTAATTTTTTTTATACAAATAGTATTATTAAAAAAATTAGGGCCTTGCATTAAAAATTAATATTTTTTATGTTATTAGTATTATTTTTTTTTGGGCCTTAGGCGATAGTCTCACTTTCCTAAGCAAATATAAAAAACTCCAAATGTTTCCTTCCTCTTATTTTCACTTTCTTTCCACCTAATTTCTTTAACTTCAAACACCGAGTAAAAGTTAGTTTTTCAACATCTTACCAAATATTGACGGTAAAATTTTTACTAAGAGAAGAAGAGAGGTTTTGCAGAGAAACCCAAAAATTCCTAAACGAAGAAAGAAAAACTTCTTCTAAGAGAAGAACAAAAGATAACAAAGTCATAAGGAGAAGGGGGATGCCTCCCCTTCTAGAGAGAAACCACTACTTTGGTTTGGGGAGCTCTAGCGGCTAGGGTTTTCTACAACTAGGGTTTTCTATCTACTAGAGATCAAGGAGAGGAAATGGTATTATTTTTGGGTCTTTCATCAATTTTTTCATCAATGAAAAACGCAACAAACAACTATTATAAAATCCACTTCCATATCTAGTTTCATCACATTTAGGGGCCACCTAACATATTTGAATGTCTAAAACAAATTTTTGATTTATGGTTTTTAAAATTATTAGTGATAATCAATTGATACTATCTCTGGTTTTATATGCAATAAACAAAGAAAAGAAAAATTTTGGTCCATAATATAAGAAACATAATACCACGTATTAATTGCTAATAAAAATTGATTTTCCTTATGTACCTTTAATTAATTACTACCTTCGGTCCTATAAATAAGAAACACGAGACTAAATTCAACCAATAAAACATATTAAATGATATTTTTCAATTAATTAAGCGATGAATTTAAATTTTATTTCTCTTGTGTTCATAAAATTAATGTATCCACTTGTATGCGAATTAATGAGTGACATACTCTCTCATAATTAATTAAGGGTATATAAAGAAAATCAATGTTTGTTAGTAATCAACACACTTAAAAGTGCTACTATGTTTCTTATGTTTAGAACCAAAAATTTTTTCTCTTTATTCCATATATATAAGATCGAACCGGAGGAAGTATGAGAGAGTATGACACTCATTAATTTCCATATTCATATACATTAATTATACCGGCACAATAATAGGGATAAAATTCAAATTTACTCCCTCCGATTCAAAAATTATGTTGTTTAAGGTTTCTACACATAGATTAAAAAAACAATAATTATGTGATATTTTTTTATCTATTAGACTAAAAGCCCTTATTTATATTATTAAAATTTTTTTTTTTTAACTATCCCACTGTTTACCTAGAACAATAATTTCTCACTACACATAATTATTGAAAAGATACTTTACCAAAATTACTAATATTTCACGTCCCTTGGCTTCCCAAAGCTCATTCATTCATTACTCCCTCATTGGCTTACTGATTGATCAACTCAATTTTGTAGTGTGAGTAAATTTGCATTAAAAAAACAAAGGAAAATGAACCAATCCACTTCATTCATTTTTTCTTTCTCACCTAATGAACTTACTGTTTGATGAACCCAATTAATAGTGTGAGTAAATTTGTATTAAAAAACAAAGTGAAATGAACCGACCCACTACACATTCTTCAATTACTTTTAATTCCTTGGAAACACAAGCATATAGTACTCATTAAGCTAAGTAAGTGTATAACTAAAAAAAAAATTAATTATACTTTTAAAATATAAAATAACAACACTTTAAGGACAAAAAAAAAAAAGTCTAAAACACATAACCTTTGAAATGAAGGGAATATCACTTAATTATTTAAAAAAACATCATTTAATATGTTTAATTGGTTTGTATGAATTTAATCTCATATTTCTTATATATAAGACCCTAGGTAATACTATTTAATTTTATTTAAAATCTATTTATAATTTTTTATATTGTAAAGCACTTAATTATTAAACTACTTTGATTAGTTTATGTTATGTTTTCTTTAATTAATTAGTAATAAAGTTAAAATTTTTTATAAAATAATGTATTATTTACTTTGAAGTTTTTAAGTTTAATTTACATATTTTTAAAATTACAACAAATTTTTAAGATATCATGTAATTTATACTTGAAGAATAGATTTTTTTAAATAAAAATTAAAATGTGTTTTCTTGTGTGTTTAGTTTAGATGACATGATAGTTGGTCATAATCCAGATAACGATATCCCAGTACTCACCGAATTTTATTACTTGGAGCGACAATGGTATGCTTGTAACATCCCTAAACACCCCAAGTTAAGAGTTAAATTTTGTGAAAATATCAAAGTAGTCCTTAAGGGGCTCATTTGAAAAGAACTTGGGATTTAGTTGCAAAACCATGGAAAAAGGGGAGGAGGGACTAAATTGCAATATTTAGAAGTTCCATAAAAGGACTAAATTGCATAACTTGAAAGTTTTCAAAATTGAACAAGACTCTCACTTTTCCTCTCTCCCCTTACACGCACCCTTCTCACTCTTTCTCACCCTCTCAAGTTTTTCTCCTGCTTCTTCCTCTTTCTCTTCGAGGGCTATCTCCTACCTCCAAGGATCTTCAAGGATCAAGCCCTCTCCCTTCAAATCTTCTAATTTCAAGGCTTAGGTTATTATCTTCAAACTCTAGGAACTCATAAAGTTCCCAAGGTGAGTGCATGCAAACCCTTTTGCTCTTCCTTTGACTCAATCCCTAATTTTAAGCAAATGGGTCTCAAAACCCTTCCATCCTCACATGCACTCCACAAATTGGATTAGTATGGGTGTTGATGATTTGGTACTTGTGGATTTTAGGGACCTCAAGTACTCTTGGTTGGAGGATTGAAGAACCTTGAAGGAATTGAGAGAAATTATGGAATTGAGGATCAATCATGGTAACCCATTGTAAAACCCCAAGCTTAAATAGCTAGATGGTATAGATTTGTACGCAGTTAGGATAGGAAAATCTTGATTGTGTAGATTACATGAAATTAGGGATAAATGTGAAATTGTGCAAATGACATTTTGTCTTGGGAGTGTGACTTTTGTTGGGTACTTGATTGTATGTTGTGTTTTTGTAAAAATTTGGTTTGGTGGTGACTCTATTGTTGCATGTTGATTCCTTGTTTGGTTAGTGGCTTGTATGTTGATCCATGTATGTTTGAGGAATCTCCATCTTATGTTGGTCTTGAATCGTCATTGGTGATTGAAGGGATTAGAAATGAACATGTTTGGTTGTGTAAATTGTCAAATGCCTTGCGAAATGATATTTGGTGGATTTGATTGAGAATGATATGATTTAGTATTTTGGTGTTGTTATTCTGGTTATTGTATGTTGTTAGAAATGGTTTGATGGTCCCAAAATGCATGAAATGAGTTTTGTGAAATAAAGAAACAGGGGATTTGGGTTTTTTTGAATCGCAACATTTTCGTTGCAGCAAATGACATTTGCTACAGCGAAAATGGCCCAATTTGAAGGCTCAAAACTAGAGCAGTTTCATTGCAGCAAAATTCATTTTGCTCTAACGAAAAAGCTCCAGGAAAAGGGTAAATTCTAAGCATGTTTCGCTGCAACGAGGTCACTTTTGCTGCAGCAAAAATCTAGAAATCCCGTTTTTTAAAATTTTGATACTAAGGAATTATCATACCTATAATCACACCCTAGATGCCTTATTATACAACATTATAAGTGTTAAATGCCTAAACTTTGATGTGTGAGGAATAAATTGAAAGGAAAGAATTATGTAAACCTATTGTGGTTCGTGGAAATTTATGCATACTCTTTGTGGTCCCTGAAAAATTATGCAAGACCTGTCATGGGGTCTTGGGTCCATTCCTGGAAAGGAATGAATAACTAGAAGATGACTTGGATGGGGACGCTCATCAGGGTCACATGTGAGCTCAGAAATTGTGCATTGCTGCTATACACCTATGGTGGATTCCCTGTGCACGAGTCTCCCATTAAAAGATGAACTGAAAAGAGATGAAACGAAAAGTAAGTGAACTCATGGCATGCATACATTCTTAAACTGTCATCTCATATATTATGGGTGTGCTAAATGTTATGTGTTTGGATATATATGACTGTATTTGGGGATTTTCTAGTTAGACTTGTTACAATATTGTCAAAATTATTTTATGAATGACTAGTTACTCAATTATATGTATTGCATATACGGTTACAATATTGCAGGTGCTGAAGACAAGAAAGACTTTAGTGCTTGAAGACGTTTATTAGACAGGTTTTTTTTGTGACAACTAGGTAGTCATCCTCCTTTTTTATTTTTTACCTCCATTTGATTACTTGAGTAGGAAAAGTTCCCTTTGGAATTGTATAAACCAACTCGTATTTTGGAATTTAAACTCTTAGTAACAAAAGTACGTATATGTAAATGTGTATATGCATGGCTATGTAGGCGATAGACTATGAAAAATATGAAGGTTAAATGATATTTGATGTTCCGCTAAGTACTCTGAATTAAAAAAAAACGGTTTTAAAATTTAGGTGTTACAACGCTTGCCGTTTGTCCACACCACTATACAAGTGAAAAATAGGCTATTTTTTGAAATAAAAATGAATTTTTTAAATTAGTTAAATTATTTGAAGATTTTTATAAAACAATATTTTATTAACTTTGAATTTTCTAGTTCAATTTACATAATACTTTATATTTTTAAAATTGCAGCAATTTTTTAAGAGAGAGTGTAATATACAAATGAAGGAACATGGTGTTTTTCAAAACAAAAATGAAATCACCTTTTTAAATTACTTAATTTATTTGAAGTTTTTTTTTACAATGTATTATTTACTTTTAGGTTTCCATCTCAATTTACATAATTTTTAAAATTGCAACAATTTCTTAAGTGATCGTGTACTAGAACAATAGGATGTTTTTTAAAATAAAAATGAAAACTTATTTTATGAATTTACTTAATTTATTTGAAGTATTTTTATTACAATTTATTATTCACTTTGAAGTGTCTAACTCAAATTACATAATTTTTAAAATTGCAACAAATTTTTTAAGAGATTGTGTACTATACATATGAAGAAAATGATATTTTTAAAATAAAAATGAAAATATACTTGTTAAATTAATTAAATTATTTAAAATATTTAGAAAAAAATATTTTTTAATTTGAAGTTTCTAGTTCAATTTAAATAATTTTTAAATCTGAAACAACTATTTAAGAATTTTTTAAATTCTTAAATTATAAGAATTTTTTTTACAACAATGTATTATTCACTTTGAATTTTTTAACTCAATTAACGTAATTTTTCATATTTTTATAATTGCAATGTTTTATAAAAGATCGTGTACTATACACTTGAATAATATAGTGTTTTTCAAAATAAAAACAAAAATACGTTTTTTAAATTACTTAAATTATAGGATTTTTTTTTACAACAATGTATTATTCAATTTGAAGTTTCTAGCTCAATTAACATAATATTTCATATTTTTTAAATTAAAACAATTTTTTAAGGGATCATGTACTATTCCATCACTTGAAGAATAGAGTATTTTTTTAAATAAAAAATTAAAAACATGTTTTTTAAATTATTTCAATTTTTGGAAGTTTTTTTTATTACAATGTATTATTCGCTTTTAAGTTTTTAGATTAATTTATATAATTTTTAGAATTGTTATAATTTTTTAAGAGACGATATATTTTACACTTGAAAAATAGTATATTTTTTAAAATAAACATGTAAATGTGTTTTTTAAATTATTTAATTTCTTTGAAGTATTTTTTATTACAATTTATTATTCATTTGGAAGCCTCTAGTTCAATTTACACAATGTTCTAAAATTATAATTTTTTTTTAAAAATACTGTATATTATATATTACTGTTTTTTTTTTTCAATTTAAAGACATGTGAACCCAGTTCCTCCATTCTTTCTCTCTTTTTCTTTGTTTTTTTTTTTTTTTAATATTTGAATGGAAGAAGGTCACGTAATGTCTAACTCTAGAGGACAACAAAATAATCATAAAAAAGTGGAACTTTATAGTTTATATTGGGTCGTTATGGGCAGGGATCTTTTACCACAAAAAAAAATGTTATTTTTCAACCTCTTCTTTGGATAGGAATCTTTAACCACAACCTTTTTTTTTTTTTTTATAGCAAAGTTGTAACCACAACTTTAATCTTTCATTAGCCTAGCCTTAATTATTTTTATACCATTCAATAATATTCGAACCGAGAACATCAAATGGCGATGATTATATAATTAATTTTTCAATAAAAATTTTTTATTCATAAAATTGAAATTTAGAACTTTACTTAACAAGAAAAATAAGTATATAATACCTTTTAAAAAAAAATAATTAAGTTGAAGACATACTTATCCATTTTAAGGTCAAGAATAACCACCAACTTCAACAAAAATTTATAATAAAATTTATATTATATAACCTATTAACGAAATGACTTAAATCTTTGACCTCACAGACAAGTAACCAAACACACGACATTTGAACCAATCCTCTTTGGTGAAGTGTATAATACTTGAACCAATTATTCGACTTCGTCATCAACATTAAGGATCTGTTTAATAACACTAGCTTATAGCTTATGACTTATAGCTTATATCTTGTGACTTATAGCTTATGACTTGTGACTTATAACTGAGTTGAGGTGTTTGGTAAAATTATATTGTTAGGTAGCTTATATTTGTTAAATAACTTAAAATGACAACTAATAATTACATTTAATAAATTATTTGATAATAAATGATTATAGGGTAAAATAGGAAAGAATTATTAAAAGCTACTTTTCATAAGCTATAAGGTACTTGAAGTAACTTTTTATAAGCTAAAGCTGAGTTTATAACTTTTAAAAGTTATAAGTTTGTTATCACCAAACTGATCCACTTACTCATAGATTATAAACTATAAACTCCTAAATAAGCTATAAATTAGTTGTGTTAAACACACTCTAAATTTAAATAGCAGCTCTTCAATTTAAATTTCTGTAGATACACTTTAGCATATAAAATACATTAACTTGAACATTATAAGTTATAATTAAATTGAATTATTATTTTGATAAAATAAATACTTGGCCAAGAAGCTCCGGTCCATGATAATCCCTACTAATTAGGGAACTATAGAAAGGCACAAGATGTTTTGTAAGGCACAACTTTATATCATGAATTGGTGTTATCTTCATCAGTCACTTTTTTTATTTATTTATTTTTTCCATCTCATCCAAAATTTTTGGATAAAAAGGAGCTACACATCATCTCAAATAACTAATTATTAAAAGTTGTCGTCAGGATTCAAGAATTTCAGGATATGTAGTAATCATTTTTAAAGAACCATTGTGCATTTGGTCCCTATCATCTTGTTCTTGATAAAGTAAACCCTCGAATATTTGGTTTTTAAAATTATCATGATACGACCAAGAATTTTGTTTTAAAAGATTTTGAAAATTAATTCTTTAGTCATTAATTTAAATTGTTTTTGTAAAAGTTTACATAAAGTTTATAAAAATAACATACAGATCTCTATAAGTTTTTTTTATATTTTTTTTAGTAAACTTATTGTAGTAACTCATGAGAATAAGTTATTTTTTTAATTAGTTTATTTTATAAAAAATTATAATTTTATTTATAAATAAGATTTTATGCATTTAATAATAGTTTATTATATAAATATTTAATTAAGCTGTATTTTTAAATGCACACTTAATTTAAAACAATAGACTATTTAGTCTTTTTTTTTTAGTTTTATTTTTCATTTTTATTCTGATATATTTTACTATTGTTTTGTATTAAAAAAACTATAGCGATTAGTATCATTTTATAAAATTAAGAACAACAAAGAGTTATTAAAGTTTTAAGGATTAAATTGATTATCAAAAAATAATTTAAGAGTTTAATATTTTAATAAATTAAATATTAAAAGTATGGTGGGGTTAGGATTAGAAGTAGTCATTTTCGTTCATGAGTAAAGACTTGGTAGATAAAGACATGCCATGCTGTGGCCAATAAAAAACCAATGGTCAACAATAAAGCACCAACACATATATTTAATATGAAAATAAACAAATTATTAATTAATTAATTAATTAATTAAAAAGCTTACATCTACCTATATACATGACTTTTTAATTTCTTCCTTCCCCACCTCTCAAACTATTTCTTTCCCTTTAAGTTAATGCACTTTTTGTTGATCAAAAAAAAAGTTAATGCACTTTTTGTTGTCTTTTATTTTCTGTGAGTTTGATTGATGACATTAATTTCTTCCCTCTCCAAAACGAGGAATGATTCAGTTTATCAAAATCTTTGTATCTTCATGGAATAATATATATTAAGTAAAGGAAAAAAGTTAATGCAGCCACTTTACATATTAATTATTTATAAATAAGCAGTCAAATCATTTTTTTTTTAATTTGGATGTGTTTGGATTAGCTGTAAAAAAAATTGATTGTCTAAAACTTAATAAGTTTTTGTTTAGGTATAAGAAGCGATTTTTAAGATAATTTTTCACTGTGAGAAACGATTTTTAAACTTTTTGAAATAATATATAAGTTTTAGTTGAATAACAAAAAGTTTTATTTTTGTTAAAAGAAGAAAAAAAACCTTTATAAGTAAAAAAATCAAAGAATCTAACATATGTTGCACCCAATATTACCCAAACATATCCTAAGATTTTTTATTTTATTTTTCCAAATTAAGAGTGTTTTCAAAACTTTGACTCATTTGCAATTAAATGTTTTTTTTTTTCGTTTTTCCCAAATTAAAACTTTCACCCATTCACATATAGATAGTCATATTTTTCTTATTTCAAACTAAACGTTAAATGTTTTTGTATTTACAAGTTTAATATTTGGACGAATTTCACAAATATGTAAAAGCTAAATATTCAATTGTAAGAATATACTCAAAGTTTTATAGTTACCTTCGGTCGTGTTTTTTTTTTTTTAAATTATTTTCTTAAAAAATAATAAAATAATCAGATTGTACAAGTTGTGTATGTTTAGGACATTATTCAAAACATGATGCGTTTATTTGCAAACGAATAAAAAAGTCATGATTTAATTTAGAGAATATGAAAATATGTCTTGATTGCAAAAAAGGTAGAAAGTTTAAGGTCTAATAAAGAAAAAATAATAATTCAACGTACTTGTTTATAAATAATTGAAAGTTTGGGATAGTTACTTATTTTTTCTTAAAATAATTTTAGACAACAAATTTTGGTTTACCTTTAATCTTTTTGACACATTAAAAAATAAACAAAGTTAAGAAACTATTGCCATCATATAAAATACACGTTCTATCAATTAAATGCATAGGCTAATATCTTTTGGAAGGTCTTTCCAAATGATAAAAGCAACGTTGTTCACGAAGTTAAACTTAGGCAACTACTTAGCACAAGAACTTGCTTCACAAAAACAATGCACCAATTGAACCTACACTTTTCTATGTTGAAATTTATTACAATTTGGGTTTGAGCTTAACTCACTCCCAAAAGCTAACTTATAAGAAAAGGATTGTCACATCTTTATAAACTCAGTAATGACCATATCACTAGCCGACGTGAGACTTCTAACAAAATTCTCGAATAAAACCAATAATAACACCATATTTGTGCCATTTAATATCACCCTTCAAAACTAAATCAATAGACATAACATAATCCAAATTATAGTGAATGTCGCGACAACAAAGACGTAGATTCAATCCTTTGGAATAAACACTTGAAGCCATGCATAATTCTCTAATGGTATATTTTCACTACCTCATTGGTTTGTAGGAATCACATTACATTAAAGAAGAAAAAAAAAATAAAACCGACATAACAGTCTCAGACAATCTAGTTTTTCAAACCTTTTTCTTAAAAAAAAAAAATTAAATTCACTTTATCCTCACGAAACTATGTATGTTTTACAATGTTCAGGTTACCACATAAAAGTCAAGTACTTTTCTATGACTTCAAAGTTCAACCCTCACTATCTACCTACATGTTTGGATAAAAGTGGATTCACGTTAACGTGGATCCATTTTAACTCTACTTTTTGTTGCGTTTATTGATCCGTCTCAACTTATGTGCCAAATTTATTTCATCCGTTAATTTATCTATCTTAACGTGATTTGACGTGATTCGACGTCAATCCAAACACACACTATATATATATTTGTGGCGGCAAACTGATTTTTTTTGCTAGATTGTGAACTAAAACTTTATTCATAACTTATAAGAAAATGTGAAATGTTTATTATAGTAGTATTAGATTGAAACTTTATAATTGGTTTCTTGCAAGGAATTACTGAAGTAATAAATAAATTAGTTGTGAATGATTGAAAGATTTTTTTGCAAAGTAAGAAATTGAAGCTCGCAAGGAAAAATTTATTGGACACAGTCGGTTTCAAACTTTCAATACTTAAAACATGGTCAGAACTCAGAACAATAATTAGTGTCACAGAAAAAAAAAATCAGAGGTCTTTTTTTTTTTTGCTAAAGATGTTCAGAAGTCTTTAACAATTATTGTAGAGTATGCAAGAGCTTATTGCAGAGATGATTCTTTTTTTTAAAAAAAAAAATCACCAAGAAACTTTTTTAAATAAACATACATTGACAATTTATAATATTTTTTAAAAAAATACATTTATAGAATCAAGTTAAGTAAAAAACACATCTACTACTCTTTCTCATCAAGAAAGAAGCCCATTTTTTTATATATAATTTATGTTAAGTCTTAAAATTAGTTGGATCGGTCATGTGATAAATACCGTGCTTTGAATTCATCCAAAACAGTAACTGTGATTTTATAGTAATAGTTGAAATTTAAAATAAAAATTTTATTCAAAAAATAATTTAAATTTTATATTTATTATTTATTATTTTCTTAGTATTTTTAAATTATATTTAATATATAATTTACTTAAATAAAATGCAAAAGCACACGAAAAAAAGACAAAATAAGACGGAAATGAAATTCCTAATAATTGACGAAAGTTAAATATTGAATTTTAATTTTGAATTCTTATTAAGAATGCGGGGGTGTTTGATTTACATTTTTATTTTTTATTCTTACTTTTATTTTCTGAAATTTCATGAAGGAAAAACTGAAAACAGATAAAACAAGAAATAGAATAAAAACATGAAATAAAAATGTAAATCAAACACCCTCTAAAAAAAATGTTTTTTTGTTTATAGAAAAATAATAGGCTAAATACACATTTGGTCTTTTATGTTTTGCCGAAGTTCTATTTTGGTCCTTTATGTTTATTTTGTCTCAATTTGTTTCTTTAGGTTTGTTTTCTGGACCAACGTTGGACTCTTCTTTCAATTCGTTGGTCTAAGTTAAAAGAACTGCATACGTGAAACCTACCTGACATTAATGGCGCTAGTTGACATCCAGACTAAAACGATATCGTATTGCTTTTTTTTCTTAAGCGTGCCTCCGTTAGTCTAAGTTAACAGAACTGCAAAAAAATTTAATACAGTGTCGTTTTAATCTGGAAAGGGATGACAACTAACGCCTTTAATGTCTTTAGGTGTCATGTATGCAGTTTGGTTAACTACACTAACGGATTCAAAAGAAGAATTTGGTAAAAAAAAACAAACGTAAAAGACCAAATTGAGACAAAATAAACATAAAAGACTAAAATAGAAATTCGACAAAACATAAATAACCAAATATGTATTTTAACCAAAGTAATATAATCAAGAATTGGATCTCATACTCACACGAACATAATTTTATATATTCAATAATTAAATTACATGACTAAAACATTCAAAGAAGTGTTTAAAGAGTAGAAATTAACAGCAAATATATAATGCATCAATAAAAAAATGCACTCTACTCTTTGTCATTCCCTTTCATCCTTATCTCTATTGGTAGTCATGTTTATTTTTCTATTAACAGCAAATAAATATATAAATATGATGAATGCATCAATAAAAAAATCAACGTTGAAAAGTAAGGTTCTACTACTCCAGCCGGCCAAATATACCTAATTTCTAACTAGTTTATTATTTAGAACAAAAATTCATTTGAAAATACCATCTAACTGATAAGTTCAATTATTCTCTATGAACTACAAAGACAAATGAATTTTAGAGAATTAATTCTAAATTATCTTATAACTTCTTTTTATATATAATTTATCCTACTTGTTTGACGAAGAATATATTTTTTTTTTTATATTTTTAAGATGTAAAATATACTTAATTTTTATTTTTATTCTTATTTTATATAATAGTATCACGATAAGTAGAAGAATATTTATGTTAGGTTTAATTATTTTTTTCTAACCTAGTTAATTGTTGGATTTTGGTTCTTCCACTTTGTTAATTGTACGAATTTATCCATTAACTTTTAATTACACAATTTTAATTTATCAATCTTTTCAATTTGCGGTTTCGGTCATTTTGACCATTTTCTATTAAGAAGCTAATAGAACGCAAAACCATATAACCAATTTTTATTTGTTTAATTTTAGTCTCTCAATTCTTTTAATTGCATAATTTTTGTCCCGATTTTTTTGATTGCGTGATTTTAATTCTCTCGTACTCATACAATTAGTTACTATATTGATTTGACTGTGCTAATCGTTAGTTCCATTCAGAAAATGAATAAAATGACCGAAATTGCATAATTAAAAGTTGGGGGACCAACATAATAGAATTAGTAAAGTTGAAGGACTAAAATAACACAATTAAATGTTAGGGGACAAAAATAGTATAATTAATAAAATTAAGAAACTAAAAGTATAATTAAACATTTATATTACTTCAAAATTACGATTAATCATATGTAAGTCTAATAAGTTGTATATCATAAATATAAATGTTAATAAGTGTTCTAAAACCTTTTTTAAAGAGTTAAATTTAAATGTAATAAAAAATTATTAAAAATATATATTTTTTATATTTTTAAAAGACCGAATAATATGTACTATTTATAATTATTTTTAAAATTCTAATGACTTTGTCAAATATTTTAAAGACATTGTTTTACTGGACAGCTGAATCTGAAACTAAAAATGGTAATGATTGAGTTTGCCCAATGGACTATTGAAATGAGTTGAATACACATAGCATCAAAAGCCTTGCTAGTTGCTAGTTGCTACAAAGTGGGAATTAATTATTATAATATTAATTTGGGAGAGAGGAGTTGTTGAGTTGGGTTGGTTGGAAGCTTAGAGCATCAAAGTGAGTTTTTGCCACTTCCACTTTATTACCCATTTGTCCTCTTAATTGGAAAAAGTGGCATTTGTTACAAAAGGACAAACTTTGGGTTTGCTTCAAATAACTCAGCTTCAAAGGAATGTTTTTTTTTTCTTACTAAAAACAAATGTTATTTTTTAAGTAAAAAATGTTACTTGAGAAAAAAAAATATTGAGCTCAATTATTTAAATGTGATTGGTGCTTATTGATGTATGTATTGAGGTAAATCTTTAATTATATGTTTGAAATACCAAATCTAATATTTAATGATGAGAATGTAAAATGAAGTAATTTTTATTGGGTTCATCTCAACCCTAATATAAAATTAAACATATTTTTTTAATTATGATATAAATTTTGTCTTTTGTTGTATTTTTCTTTTTCTATCTTTCTGTCTTTCAATAATTCCTCCCTTTTTTATTTGATGTTTAACACCATGTATAAGAATTTCGAAGTAAAATTAAGATTTAAGAGTATTTTAGTTTTCATAAAAATTAATTATTCAAGTATTTATTGTATATGTACTAGTAGTATATATCTTAATTTTTTAAAACAACACTTTATTCATATAATGACAATAATTATAAATGAGATTTTTCTGATATGTGTGAGCGAGTGAATTTTCAGTAAGTTTCTTCATTTTTTTAAACTTATTCATTCTATCAAAATTTTTCTGATACGTCGGAGTCGAGAAACTTACAAAAAACTCACTCACATTTTTTGTTAAAAAAATTTATTTGTTATTATTCTTATAAATTAAACACTAAAAATTAATGCATAAAAAATATATTACTCTTTAACTCACATAATTATAAAATTTAGAGCATTAAAATAAAAAATTATCTTTATTATAACTAATATTATAATTATTAATAATCTTATTATGTATATATAAGTATATGTATATATATAAACATGACTTTGAAGTTAGAAGTAGGGCAAGACGGACAGTTAGATAGTTAAATCTGTTCTCGTTTTGTTAAAAGTGAAGAAGGGAAAACTCATACCTTAAAAAAACTCGACTAAAGTAAGAATTTTTCGTCAATATCAAAGTAAGTTTATTTGAATACCCATAAAAAACGTTAAATCCTCATATTAAATTATCTTATAAACCTTTTTATCCATTTAATTTTGATAAATATATTTTATTTTATATTAAATATTTATTTTTTAAAAAATAAATAACACTTATAAAAATTTAAAAAAAATTTAGTAAGAGAAATTCTCTTCGATTTTTAATGCCAATGAGGGTTAATGAAGAAAACCAAGTTGCTGGTTCATTGGTTGTTGTGTTTTCCCACCAAGTTCACTTTTTTTTGGGACCTTGAAATCACTCAGCCTCTCTTCTAAAGTGGGTCCCCTACTCCTCCACTTGTTCCTCCTCTCTCTCTAGCTGTCTTTGCCTCCTCTTCTAATTTACCCCTTTATTGTTCTCTTCAACACTCCCTATTATACTGCTTCTATTTTTGTGCTCCTCTTTCAAAGATCCTTTCTTTCTGAATCTGGGATGCTTTCTGATTCTCGTTTTTTCCCCTTTCTCTGCTTCCTAAAGGTGATGATGATGTGTGGAAGCACAAAACAGCAACATCTGAACCTGCTTAGTTGAGGGTTTCTCTGTTTTCTCTTCAACAGTAACTATATCTTCTTGTCTGGTTTCAAGGAAACTTGCTTCATTTTATTCCTAGCTTCTGGGTTCCCTTGATTTAAACCCTGCATGCTGTTATTTGGATTTGATTGTTTCTGACTTTTGGTATCTGGGTTTAAGAGCTTTTTGGCAAAAAATAGGGAGAAAAACAAAAAGAAACTTCTTTGAATAGTTTTTCAGTTACCCTTCTCTGAGAAAGTGGTATAGATTTAGATTTGATGCTTGGTCCAAGATCATTATGGAGGTTTTTCCATTTCTCTAGCATTCGGTATTATTGTTGCTCAGTAGAAAGATATGAAGAACATTCTTAAGAAGCTTCATATCATGTCTAACAATTCAGAAAATGAACAAGGGTCTTCATCATCATCAAAGGGCAACAAGTCTATTCATGGTTCGTCTTCATCATCCTCTAAGAAGTTTTCACGGTCTCGGTCACCTCAGAGTTCCGAGCATAAACCCTTTTCTGGGCTCTCCAATTGGTTGCATTCAGTTGCTAATAGGCAGAGTTTGAATCAGGCAAGAGGGGAGAGATTGGAGCCATCTGATGCAGTGAGCAGTAGTGGTGGTTTGGATGTTGTTTCGGATTCTGCTAGGCGTGATTCGGGGTCTAGTGCTTCGAGGGATCCCGAAGTTGAGGAAGAGTATCAGATTCAACTTGCTTTGGAGTTGAGTGCTAAGGAGGATCCTGAGGCTGTGCAGATTGAAGCTGTTAAGCAGATCAGTTTGGGGTCTTGTGATCCTGATTATACGCTGGCTGAAGTTGTGGCGTACCGATATTGGGTAAGTCACTCTATTCCCTTCTATGGACATTGACTTTGTGTTGAAGTCACATTCTTGTTAGACTGTGCTGCCTGACGAAAAGGTGTTGGAAGGATTATGGAATAAGTATGATTGTTTGGTCATTCCTAGATAAATATGAGGATTCCAGAATTTTGTAAAGAATTTCAGATGTGTATATGATACTTCATTGGCATTGTTTGGAGCATGGAGTTTTAGTTAGGGGTATAGATCTTATTTTGAAGTTGAAGAGAAAATAAAGATGGAATGAAGGATCTGGGATTGTTTTCACATCACATGTGCCCTTATTCATGTGGGTTTTTCGTTTGACTTTTCTTACCCATGTGATACGACATGGATAACTAATCAAGATATTGGTAGAATTTGGACACTGTTAAATATGTTAATTGCAATTCTGAACTATGCCAATTTGGGTTGGAAATTCCAATATCATTCGGATTCAGCCACACACACACACATATTGAGAATTGATGTTGAAGTCACGCCAAGATACTTGGAGTACTTGCATTTTGGACTAATATAACAAAAAGCATTAACATTAAATTGCTGTTTAGAATGTAACAAATGGGTTAGTCTCTTGATATGAGAATATGAGATATTATCTTTTGGTTTTTAGAGTTAAGGTTAAGGCATTTATCCGTGAAATACTGTTACATCAAGGGCAAAAATATTTCTTGTGATTCCAAAATTACTTTGAATGAAGAACGGGTACATATTGTTCGTTCATAACATAATATTAGAGCTTTTGTGTCTAGGTCTAGAGTTTGATCCATACTGCCTTCATTCTTAAAATCAAAAGGTGTACCTTTGTGTTGTCTGCACTACAAGCCTGAAGGGGTGTGTTAGAGGTAAACCACATGTATCTTCATCTAATAACTTAAGCTCTTGGGATGATTGGTTCATGACATATGTTTGTCAGAAAAATTATATTAATTGTTATGATATAAATTAGCAGAAGGCACTTTTAAATAATGGCTTTATCTTCCACTTGTGAGATATTTCTGCTTTTGGGCATTTCTGTTTTTTTTGTTGTTCAAAAAGCCTCCTATATCTTCCTTGTTTAATATTTAATTCTCAATCATTTTGTCATAGAAATTTCATAATATTTGGTTATAAACTTGTAGTCATGGTTTGCCCCTTAATAGAGATAATTCTGGATCTTTTATGCTTTTGAGTTTCTATGTTTGACTTAAAATGCAGTTTGTGGTTCTATCGATTAGAAGGTTTAGGATTCAGGATTCACTTGAATTACAATTTATGGTCTGGATTGTTTCAGATGATCCTTATATCAAATGGTTTTGATATGAAATGAACTCATTCCTGTATGTCGCTTGGTTACTTGGCTCTACTTTGTTCTACATAGATTCCTTTCTAACTTATCTCATATCGTAGATTTATCCGTGCTTCACAGAATTACAATGCTCTTGGTTATGACGACAAGATCATGGACGGTTTCTATGATCTGTATGGGATCTTAATTGAGTCAACCTCTGCAAGAATGCCTAGTCTAGTAGATCTGCAAGGAACACCAATCTCGGGTGGTGTCACGTGGGAAGCCGTCTTGGTCAATAGGGCAGCTGATTCAAATTTGCTGAAACTGGAGCAAACTGCTCTAGACCTAACTGGCAAATCAAGATATGATTTTGAAGTAGTTGTAGATAGCAATTTGGTGCGCAAGCTTGCAATATTTGTAGCTGACTATATGGGCGGCCCAGTTGGCAATCCTGAAAGTATGACAAGAGCATGGAGGAGTCTCAGTTACAGTCTGAAAGCAACTCTTGGTAGCATGGTGCTGCCACTTGGTTCTCTAACTATTGGATTGGCTCGGCATCGTGCATTGTTATTCAAGGTACTTTTCCCATTGTATTTTCTTTTGTGGTTTGAATTTCAATTGAGTAAAGCAGCCCTTGGTAGCATGGTGTTGCCACTTGGTTCTCTAGCATTTGTTGATGGAAGTAATGACATTTAAATTATTGTTAGTGTCATACCCAAAGAATCGCAAGATCATATCAATAGAAGGAACGACTGTGACCAACTGACCACTATAAGTTATTATATTTTAATTAGGGTCCTGGCATCCTATCAACCAGTGCTCTAAGTGCACTAGTTAAGAAGCACTAACTACTCTCTATTAAATGCCTCAAATTATTAGAAACAAGTGTTAAGTGACTTTTATATTCAAAACATACTAAATGTTTTCATTTTCAATAAAAAAACTGTAGAATTGTTTCCTTAATCAGTTCTCTTAAGGCACTTGTTAGAATTTGCCTTTTTATTATATGGCCTTAAGTGTTCAAAGTTTTCTATGCATTTAAAATAATACAACAAAATGTTGCCTTTTTCTATTAGATAGGGTTGTCTGCTTGGATCAAACATGTCATTGTATTTAAGATAATCTTCAATTTTTGTATTTTTCTGTTTTTGATACTCTGGTTTACTTTTCTGGAAGTCCTGGTATATGCAATCATAATTTTTGCTTAATAATAAATGTAGGTTCTAGCCGATAGTTTGGGCATCCCATGTCGTTTGGTGAAAGGACTGCAATATACAGGTTCTGATGATGTGGCAATAAACTTTATCAAGATTGATGATGGAAGGTAAATGCTAGTAAAGTTGTATTTTCATGATATAGGCTACTTGGAAGAATTTCCTTGTTTGTAATATAGTTCTGTGTATATTGCCAATTTCCCATTGAGATATTAAGTTATGTACTTTTTTTCCTATTTTATTACTAGTGTCCTTGTTATTTGTTTGCCTTTGCTGTGGTAGCTTTTGTTAAAATTTAAAGTATTCTTTTAAAAGTGCTTGTAGTTGAACATTCTCTCATTTGTTTTTGTATCTTTAAGTAAGGGCTGCAAAGCCTTGTTCAGTATCTATAATATATGCTTGATATAAATTTCAGGGAATACATTGTTGACCTGATGGCAGATCCCGGAACTCTTATTCCATCTGATGCAACTGCTTTGCATACTGAGTATGATGAATCTCCCTTTGCGGCAAGTCCTTCATCTAGAGACCTGGATTCTTCTCAAGTAGCATCATCCAGCAGCGGGGTTGGAAGTTCGTCTGAAGAAACTTCAGATTTTGGGATGTCAGACAAAGGAAACAAATCAAAACATTTTCCCTGGAAAGAATCTGATGTAATCAGACCCTCTACAGTAAAGAAAGAATCAGCAAGAGCCTTGAATGAACTCAAAAGTTCCCAGAATGTTGAGAAGATAAAGGGGCATGGAGCTCCGAGCAGACCTAGTCATCCATATGCGCATGCAAGATCTCCTTCTTGGACTGAAGGGGTCAGTTCCCCTGCAGTGCGTAGAATGAAAGTGAAAGACGTTTCCCTATATATGATTGATGCTGCCAAGGAGAACCCTCGCTTAGCTCAGAAACTTCATGATGTTTTACTTGAAAGTGGCGTTGTTGCTCCTCCGAATTTATTTTCTGAAATTTATAGTGAGGAGTTAAGCTCCTCCTCCGAGGCCATTTTCTCAATAAGAGAAAAAGATGAAAATAAACCAGGAAGTGGACATCGGGAAGCTGAGGTTGATGATAATCTTGGCCAGGCTCGATTTTTGCCTCCTTTGCCTAACTTCAGAATCCATCCCAAAGCAAGTCCAAGTAGTCAGCTCGAGCATTCTAAGCCTGTAGAAGGTTTAGGAATCAACCTTCCTCTTCATACAAGGGAAGCAGCTGGCCTGCAGATACCAATTCAGGCAAAATATGGGCAAAATGTCCCGGTAGCGGCTGCGGCAGCTGCTGCTGCTGCTGTTGTTGCGTCTTCTATGGTAGTTGCTGCTGCAAAGTCAAGCATGGACTCAAACATTGAGCTTCCAGTAGCAGCAGCTGCTACTGCTACTGCTGCTGCTGTAGTAGCAACTACTGCTGCTGTCAGTAAGCAGTATGAACAGGGCAGTCGAAGCGAAGGAGATACGGACAGTGCTGGTTATGATCATAAGGGTAGTGGTGACAGAGAGAATATTGGTTTAGGAGCAAATTCAGAAGGCGAGAGAATATCTGATAGATCAATAGCAAGTAACGATAGCACAAAATCTGATTCTGCATTAGATGAAGTTGCTGAATTTGACATTCCATGGGAGGAAATCTCGCTGGGTGAGCGTATTGGACTTGGTATTAACTTTACTTCGGTGATTGGTCTATCAGATTCGAATACATTATTTTCTTAGATTGTGCTATTTATCTGGTTTTAAAAATGAAGACTTAATTACATTTGGTTGGCACATGCTTGACATGCAGGATCATATGGTGAGGTGTACCGAGGTGAATGGCATGGAACTGTGAGTTTCTTATATTCTTGAACCTAATTGGTTGTGTTATTCTGATTTAGGCATATGCTATTCATCGTTATTTTGTTATTTTTTGTTTGGAATGAAATTAAAGTGTAAAGACTTCACCGCCGCAATTACTCCTGTGTATATACAACAAATTATAAAATTTAGTTCTTTTTATCAATTTAATTGTGTCAAGAACTCTCGGTGGCTTCAATTACATTTTTATATGAACTAGATAGTTATCAACGATATTGCCATTTTTACTACTAGCATACTTGACTACCTCCAATTTATTCTTGTCAGTACCGTAATGGATATTTTCTGCCATATTCTAGAATGTAGAGTATAAAATTCTAACATTTCACATTTCTGCTTTTTGTTTTATAGGAAGTTGCTGTAAAGAGGTTTCTAGATCAAGATATATCTGGTGAATCGCTTGAAGAATTTAAAACTGAGGTACAAGTCATCCCTACTTCCCAACTAATATTCGTGCTTTTGGTTTATCATTTTTGCTAGTATTGTTTTTTCTTTATTTTATTTTTTTAAACAAAGAACGAAATGCTGTTAAGCTTGTGAATGTTTTATATCCAACAAGCTAGAACCCTTCTGGCTTGAAGTGTGAATAAAGTTCAGTCTCACTTTTATGTTTTCAACTTTTTTTTATGTGCCTAATATGGGCAATGAGTGTCAAACTTGTGACAGGCTCTGTTACTATGTCATGAGTCAACAATCCCAATAGTTTAAGATGTTAGGTGAATGCTTATTAGTCATTTTATGTTTATTTGTTATGAATTTTGGTATTATTTCTGCCAAAATTTTGTAATGTTAGTTATTTGGTCGGTTCACAATCTAATTTTCACATTTGTATGGTTTTTTTTTTGTTGAAACTGTGTTGCAATTCTTTCTGTAAATGACAATATACTTATTTTAGATGATGGAAAAGCTTAATACATAATATTAGTTAACAGAAAACTTATTTTATTAATTGCAATAGGTGAAAATAATGAAAAGATTGAGGCATCCAAATGTCGTTCTCTTCATGGGAGCTGTAACTCGAACTCCAAATCTTTCAATTGTTACTGAATTTCTTCCCAGGTAACTTGAAATTCTTAATTCCCCTGTGAAACTCTTGTTAACTTGATTTTGAATTGGTAATTTTTTCGGATGTTGAAGAGTACTACCTCCAGTTGCAAATATAAGCAAAAGTTAAGTAATTCACACTTATTAAGAAAATTAGTTAGCATCATTTAATTCTCTTGATTTCATAAAAAAAAAAGTTTGTTTTTGATAAACTACCCTTTATCATGGTATCTTTCCAACTACTAAAATTAAGTGATTCATTGGAAATGAACAAGAACTAATGTAGGGTAATTTAGGAATTTTAACATCAAATAAAATAAAAGTAATTGACTTTGGCTTATATTTGGTATCAAAAGAAATGGGTTCTAAGTTGCTTATATTTGGAACCGGAGGGAGTCATAACCAAGAATCTGCTATGATTTTACACTAAGCAAACACATTTAGTTATTTTTTTTATTTATCATTTCCAACTGCTTGTTCCAATTGATGAATATTTTAGGCGTTAATAGACAAAATTGGATAAAACTTTTGGCATGCATTTTCAAATGTTCCATTTACAATTTTACATCTCATTGATTGGACCCCCCTACAACTTCTTTAGAATTTAATTTATTTGATTGATTAATGTCTTGTATAGGGATTTTGGTTTTACTTTTCCTTTTCCTTTTTGACTCTTGAAATACTGATATGTAGAGCATCTTATGCAGAGGAAGTTTGTACAGATTACTTCACCGACCAAACAATCAATTAGACGAGCGAAGGCGTTTAAGGATGGCTCTTGATACCGTAAGATTCTGTTGTCTTTTAATGCATTGCTGTTGTATTGAGAAAGTTATGTCTATGATCCGTAAAGCTCAGTTGATCGATAATTTGTTTCTTTTGAATGTTCAGGCCCGAGGAATGAACTATTTGCATAACTGCACTCCAGTGATAGTACACCGTGATTTGAAGTCTCCAAATCTTCTTGTTGATAAAAATTGGGTTGTTAAGGTGCAATCTAGTCTCATGATTAAAGTTCGTTGATAGCGTGGGAATGGAATGCGTAATGTTTTGACATGTCATTTTTTTCCCTGTCTGTTGAATAGGTATGTGATTTTGGGTTATCGCGTATGAAGAATAGCACATTCCTTTCTTCCAGATCAACTGCAGGAACAGTAAGCTATCATAAAACTCTCAGTTTGACTTATTTATCCCTTCATCCTCTTGCTTGCTTTGTTGTTCTGGATGGATAATCTTTAGTGAAAATTATGCATAAACACTCAACAAACCAATCAAATTTGCATGATGATACTATTAGTTTCATTTTCGGTATTACGCTGGTGATATAACATTTTCAAGTGATAGTTTATGCTGCTTGGTATTGCTGTTGATGGTTGCATCCCTTTTTCCACCTCTGTCTCTTGCATTATCATTCTGTTTGTGTCAGTAATAGTGAATTAAAGCTTCAAACTCACTGTAGTTGAATATGTTAGTTACTTCATTTTGTATATTATTTTTCAGGCCGAATGGATGGCTCCAGAGGTGTTGAGAAATGAACCTTCTAATGAGAAGTAATCTTTTTAACTCTTGACGTTTTCCTTTATTGTTGTTATTATAATTATAATTATAACAATAATAATTATTATTATTGCATCCTTTCCCTTCTTTCAACTGGTGTACATAATATTACCATGAAATGACATGATGACATGATGCATGGCTCCAGTGTTCCTTGTACAAATTTCAGTAAACAGGAAATAAAATGTAAACAAGATGATGATTTTGTAGTGTAATTATTCATTAAAACAAGAAATGGAATTAGGAAATGAAAACGTAAACATGCCCTTATTCGTTGGTTCGATCCCTTGTCTGAAAATTTTGATTTGTTTTTTCATGAGAAATACATTATTATTTGGTTTGATCCCTTGTTTCACACTCATGTGAACACATTGGCTTTGCCTCATTTTAAACTATACATAAATTAGTAGAGTAGATGGATGTGTATTAGAGTACAAGAGACAGAGATAGAGTTAGTTAGAATCGTTATGATTCTGTTAGAAGGTTAGTTAGACACCGATGAAAATTCTGTGCTATAAATACTAAACTGATGTACAGAGATCACTGAGTTTTGAATATATCAGATTTTCAGTTTCTCCAATTCTTTCTCCCTTCTATCTTTCTAATATAAACCCTAGCTTGATGGTTTCATAATGCTAATAAGTTTGTGTTCAAAAATGTAGGTGTGACGTTTATAGTTTTGGAGTCATATTATGGGAGCTCACTACTTTACAGCAACCGTGGGGAGGAATGAATCCGATGCAAGTTGTTGGTGCTGTCGGTTTCCAGCATCGCCGACTTGACATTCCAGATGATATGGACCCTGCCATTGCGGACATTGTTAGGAAATGCTGGCAGACGTGAGTATACTTTTTTTCTTATTTTTACCCTTTCATTCTATAATGTCTTCAAATATGTTTGTTTGGTGTATTTTCTTCGCGACACCATTCGCACAAAATAATTTGGTTTCCCATAAACTGGTTGGTCTAGTGGCTGGTGAGTGCTACTTTGAGTAACAATTCCTCGGTTTGAACCTTAGTGGACGCACTTTCGCCTATAAATAAACTTAAATATTAGTACTCACAATATGCTCTGGAAAATTTTATTTTGAAAGAAATGATTTTTTTCGTAAATTCGATTAAGCGATCTTTTAGAATAAGTCTAAATTAGAGATGCACTAATTAGAGATGGATGTTACTCTTGTTGTGTTATAGAGATCCAAAGTTGAGACCTACATTTGCTGAAATATTGGCGGCGCTAAAACCTCTACAGAAGCCAATCACTGGTTCTCAAGTACCTCGATCAAGTGCGCAAGCGAGGAACGAGAAAGCGAAGTCATCGCGTATTGCAGAAGACCCAGCAACATAAGAAACAGTTATATACAACTAACCAAATCTTTGTTCATTTTACTGCTAAAAAGTGCAGGACAAGTTGTATAGTATTTTTGGAATGAAAAAAAAAAGAAGTGAGTGGTTGAAGTTGAAGCCATCACCTAACGTGCATTCTCTTCCAAGGTTGTGATTATTTGTTTTCCCCCTCTCATCTTTTTGTTTTGCCTATGGAATTCAGCAGTTTTGTAATTTTCTTTTGTCAAAGTTGTACCATTAGTTTGTGCTCAATTAATTCTTTTGTAATTGTTGTAATCAATTATAAATTTTGATGTCCATAGATAGTTATGAAATTTTGTAGCTGTAACAGTTTGAAAGAACATGAACAATGAGTGAAAAAAAAATGTTTGTTCATCACACTCTCCCCCCCTTGATTAGTGTCCAATGATTCATAAACCAAACACTTGAAATTAAATCCAAACTTGTTATTAGATAGTTGAATTTCTTAAATGTGTTTAGGATCTACGATATGAAAAAAGGTTTGTCCTGAGATATTACATTCACTTCGATGGTATCTCAATTCAAAAGGTTTTTGATGGTGTTAATTTTGTGTCTCACGAGCATCTAGCAATGAAACATTTCTCAAGCACACGAACATCACACTGGTGTATAAGTGCATTTTGGAATATCTTCTAAGAGTTTCTTCAATTATTTATCTAAAATGAATTAAACTAAATATCTACAAAAAAATTATTATAAAATAAAAATATGTACAAAACTTCCATTGTTTGACAGGTACTCTTCAGTTCACCAATGGAAAGGATGAAAAGAGCACATAAGACTCACACAGAAACAATCATTTTTCTTTCAAGATGTTCTCTCAATGGATCAATTATGACTTTGACAGGCTTTGGAAGTTCTGGTTCTTGGCCTGCTACAAGAGGTAACATTTCAGAGGCAAAAATGCTGTTTATTTGGGCTTGCATTGCTAGTTCATTGTTCAGAGAGGCCTTAGCAATTCTGCTGATGATACCCAACATCATCACTGCATAAAAAAGTCAAAAATACCACACAGTAAAAATTGGAGTAAAAGCAATTATCAAAAACAATTCATTGTTTCAATGGACACAAAAGTAGGCAAAAGGAAATACACCAAGAAAGTTGAAGTCTATAAGGGTCATAAACTTTTACTCAGCTTGAACATAATTGTCTCAAGTGAAGGACATTTGTCGTCCTAGACCAAAAAAGTTAACCATGCCATCACCCCAAATCACTATAATTCGGAGGAGGATTTAACTTAAAGATGATTCCAAGACATGTTAGTGTATCTTTTTTTTTGTTTTTTTAGAAACAAAGCTTGCAATTCTCATAATATATCAACAGTTATAATTTAATTTGGACACAAATTTTAATCACATTTAACTGAAGCAACAATCTCTTACTTCTAGTAGGTTCATTTGTTTACTTTTACGGTAAGTGCAAGTACTTTTGAAAGAAATAAGAATTTATTACTTCAGATCTGTATTAGAATTAAAAAATTACTACGAATGAATGTATTTTTGTACTGTTTAAGACCAAGGGCATTAGCCCAAATGATCATGTACCAAGCTTCTAAGGCTTGGGAGGGATGAAAGTCAAAGCTTCCAATCTTAACAAAAGAGAATAGTGTAGATTATTGGAGATTTACCTGTTAGATGTTTTAAAATGCAAAAAAAAAAAAAGGGTTTTTACCGGTTACCACTAGACACAAACTTATATTCAAGGTCTAAAACTTTAGTACTCCATTAAGAAAAAAAAACAAGTAGAAAATTGCTTCTATAATCAGAGAATATGAACTTTCTCATCGTTTCAATATCAATATTATAATTTTGGGATTATAAAGTGAGGTTGCAACATCTCTTTTCTTAAATGTCTGATACCAATCTCTTCTAGTGTATATGATCAGAGTATGGTGTGATGCACACAAAAAACTAAATTGAAAAGTGAGAACATACAGCAAAGCAAATGAAAATTTGAACATAAAAAAGTAAAAAATAAAATAAAAAATGAAAGTCTATTATCAAAAAAAAATTACCAGTTATTCCAAAGCCAAATAACAGAAATACCTGCATTGCAAAACCTACATTAGTATGTGAACAAGGAGAGACAGCAATGTTTTCAAATAGGTTCAGAATTTATTCCAAAAAAAAAGGGGTTCAGAATTGTAGAGCTGATAATTTTTATAATTTATATAACATATAGATTTTTTCCCCTCCAATATAATTTGATATGATAGAAAGAAAATAGAAGGCTTCAGGTCACCCATTGAGTTGTTGAAACTTCATTCCATCCATGTGTTATCTGTGAAAGACCTTTGAAGGTTGTGGAAACATATAGTGCAGCAAATGCTATTGGCTGTCATATGAAAAATTGAAGAATAAGATAAACTTGAGTAGAAGAAAAAAAGCAAAACAAAACAAAAAAAAAAGAGAGGGAAAAGATTTTGGCAATACATACCCACACACCTATCCTAAATTAAATCTCTAATGCTAAGGATCGAAACGTTACCTCCAATCTTCCAATCTTTAAAAACTTGGTTCATAACCAAGTGGGCTAATGCCCACAGTTAAAAGAAGATTATGTTACCAAATTTAAATTAAATGAACATGGATTCTAAACAATTTAACATTGTTGAAGAATAAAAAAAATTACATTTATTTACACTCGCTGTTTCATTGCAACTCCTTTCGGCTAATAACCATCGAGACTTTTGAGGTTTTTATATTATATTATAATCGAGTTGCCTTAACAAATCATCAGGATTCTCTAAGAAGACAAGGCCGGAGGTGGCCAAAGGGGCCCACTTGGAAACTAAGTTGCTTCGACTGCATAGACCTCAAGACTTCTCGGACTATGTACCTAACCATAGCTCGACACTCGCCAAGTATCATTGGCCCTACATAAATCACACCTCTAACTGGCAAAGAATTTTCTCAGCTAAATTTTTTCACTCTTTGACTCTTGGAGACTGAGCTAGGTAAAGAGTTTTACCTTCATCTAGCTTGGCCATCGAAAAACTTGTCTTAACAATTTTTAACGTTTATTTTATACTACCTTCACACACCGTTTTTATGATAAAAAGAAGGGACTAAAAATTTAAATTTGAGTTTTTATCTCCTCATTTTTACCATAAAAGTGAAAGTGTGAAGGGAATGTTAAAAAAAAAGAGTCCGACAAATTTTTTTTAATGATTTTGTTATACAGCTCTTTTACACCATAATTAATAACCAAATTAAACTATATTCAATACAAAAGACACATGTTGTTGAAAGGGATTCATACCATCATTCCCAACAAAGATCCCAGCACATCATCCTCAATGCAGAAAGGAGCCAAAGATAGAAGGTAATTTGACATGTTGAGAAAGTAAAGAAGAAGAAGCTAAAGTAGTAGAATTATCTGCAACATACCCAGAAATTAAGGAGCATTAGTATTTTTTTTTTAGAAAAAAAGTTAAATAAAATCACAACAGAGTTCAAATATCAGGATATATTAAGGGCTTGTTTGATTAGCGTTTCAATTGCGACATTATTTTTATTTTTTAGTTTTTTTAAATTTGAATAAAAAATACTAAAAAAAACTAAACAAGATTTTCTTTGTTGGAGTGTTTTTCTATACACATCACAAAAACACAAGAAACAAAATGAACACAATGTAACAATTTTATAATTATTATTTATGAAAACAATCAAAAGAAACACTGGGAGAAACCGTTTTAACCAACATAATGAAAAAAAGCAAAAATATATCACTAGAATAATAATTAACAATCAATATATATCATCTGCATTGTTTCCTTCATGCGAAAGTCATGTTTAATGCAACATGATTATAACTGCAACACGACTATGATGGCAATTAGAAACCTATATTCTAGATATAAGACTCCAATGAAATCCCAATCCAAAAAGGGCATCCATGAAGCAATTCTTCACAAATCACAATTTATGATCACAAAGAAAAACATTGTACTAATGTGTAATATTGAAAAAGAAAAATGCCTTTGCATAAAGATTACACTAAGTAATTGGTCATGAACATGCTTGATTTGGAAGCTGGTTGATGAGGAAAAACTGTTGGTTGCATTTAATATGAAGAAGAGGAGAGTCAACGGAAAAGGAGAATGCGTTGACCAAACAATGGGAAAAACAGAGGAAACGGAATACCACAGACAAAAACAAAGAAGAATAGTACGAGGATTATTAGCCATAAAAAAAAAAAAAATTTACAAAAAGCCACTTAAAGTTAAAAGTTAAAACTCTCACACAAATTGCCAAAAAAATAAATTCCCACATTTAGGGGTCTCTACTTGGATTAGGTAATAAATCAAAACAAAATCAAATTGTAAGAGTGTCCAATCCAATCACAATCGGAAAAAATTCGAACCAAATCAAACAAACTTGAAGGTGTTCAATTTAGGTATGGGCTTTAGTAATTTGGACCCGACGACCCAATAGTATACCCAATGACCCAACCAAAATATTTTATTTTTTTAAACATACTAACTATGTCCTAATCATTAGTAAGATGTAAATAGACTTTAGAGTTATATAATATGAATTTAAAAATTTCTTTATTTAGTTATTAACTTATGTGATTATTATCTTACTGTAGGTTGGTGAAGAAGGGGAAATTAAAATTAAGATTGCTAGTTGTGGTCTTGAAATATGTATCGTTAAACTTGAATTTGAAAATTGTATTGTGTTGTGAAATTGATAATATATTATGCTTTTGAATTTGTAGTTTTTGAATTTTGACTTTATTTTTATTGAACTTAGTATTTTAAATGTTTAATTACTATAATATTAATATATTGTTAGATGCATGACGTAGTTAATTTTTTAAATTGAACAACCCGATGATCCAACCCAAACCAACCTATCACGTTTCGGATTGGATTGATTCCGATTTTAAAATTATTTTGCACAAATTCAAACCAAACCAACCTAAACTATTTTTATCGGTTCAGGTATCGGATTATCTCAAAACCGAATCAACCCAATTTATCCCTACACACTGTTCAAAAGCTTGCCAGACTAATGATTTTATCAACACCACTTTTCTTTTTCTTTTTTTTAGCAATTCTTACTTTTACAAAGAGCAACCCATAATATTAATATTAATAACTAATAAAATCATATTTTAAATTTGAATGAAAAGTAATGTTATATATTCCTACTCATCCTCTTAATATTATATAAAATAAAGATTAAATAAAAAATTAAATAAATTTTATAAATTAAAAAATAAACAACAATCAATAAATATGTCCCTGAGAAGATTCACAGGAGGAAGTTATAGAAGGATTTATAATTGTTTGTTTAAATAAAAAAAAATGAAATAATTATTAGTTTAGTTTTTGAGTTTGCAAAGGTAGTTTACATATATACCTGAGTTATATAGAGGTTCATTTAGGTTATTAAATTTGTAAAAATAGTTCAGATAAATTCTTAAATTACATGAAGGTTCATTTAAGTCCGTAAAATTAATAAACATTCATTCACTTACGTATATGCTTTATTGTCCAACTTGATTAACAATAAATGTTTTTTTTTTTTGTTTTTAACAATGAATGTTTTTATCACACAAGTGAATAAACCCCTAACGCTCACCCTCAGTGGAAGATCTAGGACTAAGGGGTTAGAGTGCAACTTTATTAAAAAAACAAAAAATAAATAAGTAAAATAAAAAAAAGGTATTTTTAAGGGAGTTAAGGACAAATAAAAACAACAAACGGTTTGTTTTTTCTTCTTAAATAAAATATAAACAACAATCTAACCATAGTTAGATTTGGATATAGGAGTTTGAAAGAGTTTGAAAATCTAACCATAGTTAGGATTAATGTGCGACTTCAATCTCGTATTTTTTCCTAACAACTTTGATTTCAATTTTTTGTAATATGCAATTTTAATTATATTCTCTGGCATGTTGCTCAAATTTTATTGATCATACATATATATATATATAGTGTTAAACTTAACGATATTATAACAAAAGAAATTGTAAAAAAAATAAAAAATCCTTAGCATAATTCTTCAAAATAAATTATCAAAATTAGACGATAAAAAGTTGTTGGCTAACTATTAGTGTCAGTGTACAGCTGCCGGTAAATTAGCGTAGGCCAAGACCATAGCAAAGTTTAACGTGTGCTTCGTGCTAGCATTAATCAAATTATCATGCAAACGTAAATAAAATATTATTATTAAATAACAATTAAACCTGAATATGATAATATTAAATGTAATATAAATTTAATAGAAGAATATCAAAGATAATATAAATCAATATTAAAAATGATAATACAAAGTATATTATGTTTAAAGTTTTGTCTCAATAACTCATGATTAGAAGTAAATTTAGAAGTAATTTTTTTAATAATTTTAAGAACTATGTTATAAAATATGTTTTTAAACGGATTTTTTAGGACTTAAAAAAACAAACTTATGACATGTAACAGGTTTGATCAAGAGTTCTATTAGGTCATTAAATTGAAAATAAAAAATCAAGAACCAAATGAATAGATTTTGGTCGTGTTTGTTTTTATTCTGGTTCGATCTAATTATTGAATTTAAATTTGATCGAGTTGGTATTTTGGATTGATCGAGTCAACCCGAAACAACGGACACCTCTACCAACATTCAACACTTTTTTCTCATAAGATACATTATTTGAGATAAAAGGGAAATTAATGCTAATAATCTACTAACAAAAACAAAAATCATATCATATATCATATATAATATAAAAATCATCATTTACACTCTACCATCTCTTGCAAGATCAATTTCTTGCAAAATGGCAAAAATTCAAGAAGCAAACTCTCAATTCTCATCTTGAACAGCAATTAGCTTGTTTGGTGGCAGTGACTTCATCATCAGCAATATGGATCTCCTTCCCATTAGGAACACTCAAACTTGTCCCATTAATTTTATTTTCCAAACATTTCTGATTTATGATATCATGAATCTTAGTGATCATTTCCAAGAATGCTTCTTCAACATTCAAATTCTGCAAAGCAGAGGTTTCCATGAAACAAATCCCTTCTGTTTCTGCAAACCCTTTTCCTTCTTCCTTCTCAACTTCCCTTGATTGGTACAAATCAGATTTGTTTCCCACCAAAATTACCACCATCTCCTCACCTCCATTTTCTCTTAACTCATGTAACCATTTTCTTGCATTCTCAAAAGTTGTTCTCTTGGTTATGTCATACACTAACATTGCACCTAAGGCTCCTCTGTAGTATGAGCTTGTGATAGCTCTAAACCTATCAGAAAAAAAGACAAAATAATTGTTTTAGATATTTTTTAAAAGGTTTTTTAACCCGTACAATATTGTACCGATTAAAAAACTATAAGTTAAAAAAAGTTGTTGAGAAAAAACAAAAATTTAATGTGATAGAGTTTGACATGCAATTAATACTATATTTTCTTTCTAGTAATGATTTATTAACCTGTGCAGTATATTGCACGGCTTTAAAAAATCCTTTTTAGAATGAAATATAAGATCAAGAATTCAAGATGATATAATTACATTGCTATGTAAATTCACTCTCAAAATCCCAAATCAAGCAATGTTATAAAATTAAAGGAAAAAAAACAAAGAAGTTTATTTGTGGGGTGCACAGCTTACAATGACAGAACACTCCTTTTAACCCTGTAATTTTTTTTCTTCTGAAAAATACAAAAAAATAAAAATAAAAATTACCCTTCAAAATTGAACCCCCTTCTAATAGAATGGAAATGCCATATGTATTTCAATTTAAATTTTATATAGGGTTAAAGTCTCATATCAACTACAGATAAAATTAAATTAAACTTTTTGAGGTATATGCAATTCTCGTCTCTTGATCTAGCTTTTCAGGTTGAGTTAGACTTAACCAAATTTTTTTTTTGTCTATTACTTAACCCGAGTTTCAAAATAATATTAAAATTTATTAAAAATTGTTATTGGGACAAATTCACTCTACTTACCCTAATCATACCTTTATTGCTGCACCATGTGCTGTCTTCACAGTGTAAGATTTGGTAAGAAAATTTATACCTTAGAGATCATATTGTTATTTGACACTAAATTAGTTATCCAACTAATTTGATTTAACCTAGGTAAAGCTATACTATAGATAACTAAATTTTCCCCACTAAATTTCAAGGAAATAATTTTATGGACTCAAATTTTAGACTTATCATAGTTAAATTAGAATATCCTCTTACCAATGGATTAAATCAGTTAATTTACTAACTAAAATGTTGCTGATTAAGAAATCTGCAATTGAAATAAAGAGAATTTTGATGTAATTAAAACTAGCCATAGAATTGGTCAACATAATTAACCAAAAGATTATTGGATCTAAAAATGCAGAATTTTTTTTTTGGTATATAAGAAAATTACTATATCATAAATTGAATCATGTACCACACATACGTCTTTATTAACTGTGCTGACCTTACTGTACTGAAAATGCAGAATTTAGGTATTGGTGAGTGAATTTCATGTGATCTTTTAGAAATTTAAAAATAAATATTATATAATGATAGTGGGGTTGGTGACCAAAAACATTCACCATCTCACATGCATTTCCTTCAATCTATTATTGATTGCCCACTTGATTTTTGGTGTTACTTTCAATCATTTTCATCTTTTCTTTCTTAATCTTATGCTGAACATGTCCTATCCTTGTCCTGGACCCTCATTTCCCCAACCTTATACTATTTTAAGATTTCATTATTGCATTAAAATAAAATTTGGTTTCTTCTTTATCTACACTTTATAGTTTAAACTCACTAATTTATTTATTTTTCATTTCCATCAATGAATCAATCAATGAGTACATATAGTGCAAAGTCACTTTTATATTATTTTAACATTTTGAGATTCTTCTTTTATTACTAGGAAAAATTAGTGTACGTTTGATTGGAGACAATATTTTTGTTTTTGTTTTATTTTTATTTATAAATAATTATATATAAAGTTAGAAACTTATATTTGTTTTATTTTTTGTTTCAAGAGTTTGTATAATAATCACTAAAAAATATGATTTTGTGCACAGTTTTTTGTGCAAAATTTAGAAAATAACAAATAAGTGAATTTAAGATAACACTTTTATTTATAATTATTTATAAAAATAAAAACAGAGTTGAAAAAATGTTTTCACACCCTTAATTTTCAATTATGCTACAAATGAGATGAAATTTGTTTAGGTAATAAATATTGAATTTAATAACTCATTAAGTAAGTGGTAAATTGGTGAAGTTTAAAACCTGTCTTTCTAAGTCCACCTCTATTAAATAATTAGAAATTTTGGGCCATCATACTAAAAAAAAAAACACAACTTTGCTAGATAACAAAAAAAAATGCTGATGAAAGAAAAAAGGGGAGTAGGACAAGATGTTTGTGGGGGAAAAAGATAAGGGATGAAAAGTGGAACAAAGATTGAATAAAGTCCAACAATAATGAAGTCAAATTAGATTAATTCATTAAATTCTTCTAGACTAAGCAAACCTCATATGACACCTACTGTGAAACTGAAAATGCCAGTTGGAAATTTTTTTGCTTTTCATTAAAATAGAAGAAGCATGAAACCAACATCAACAAGAAAGCCCAATTTTCAAAATAAAAAAAAAAACAAAAAAAACTGAAAAAATTTAATATTAGAAAAATAATTAATTTTAAAATATTATAAATGAAATTGACAAATACCAGTTATGTTTTCTTTTAAATTGTTTTTGTCAAATTTTGAATGAGTGAAACTGAAAAATCTCAATACTCCACAAGGACAGAAAACTTTTTCTGTATGATTTGAAAGATTTTCAGAAAATAAAATTTTTTTTTCCTTTCAAAAACAACACATATGATAAATGAAAATATCGTATAGACTAAAAATATGGTTAAACAGGTGAATATAAAATATGCAATAAACATTAATTTATTAAATTATTTTTAGTATTGAGTTAGACTCAAATTTAATACGATAACAAAGCCTAATCAGTCATTATGTGGGCCACACCCACAAGTATCGTTGCCTGCATACTTGCACACCATGATGTAAGACACACTCAAAGATAACAGTCGGTTAACATAAAGGCTCACATCTTAAATGTGAGAAAGTCTCTTGAGATAAAAACTATAAACACATTAAACTAAAAATATAACTAAATATAAAAAATACTATAATTACAATACAATCATCTCTCAATAATAGTCAATTATTGCTCTTCAATAAATTATAAGAAACAAATTTATGAGCAAAATGAATTTCAATTTAACCATTGAAAGTTGAAACACAAGATTTGAAATAGCTAGGATCATGATAGCAAATCAAATTAAGAGACAAAATCACAAAACAGTAATCATTAAATGTAAGTGGTTGAAAAGAAACAAACAGAGAGAGAGAAAGAGAGAAAGAGAGAGAGAGAGAGTTACCTTTCTTGGCCGGCAGTGTCCCAAATCTGTGCTTTGATGAGTTTATCTCTAACCTTAACATTTCTGTAAGCAAATTCAACACCAATGGTTGGTTTTGAATCAAACCTGAATTCATCTTTTGAAAATCTTGTTATCAGATTTGATTTCCCAACTCCAGAATCCCCTGTTAGAACTGCCTTGAACAGATAATCGCACTGCTCATCAAATGCATCTACCATATTAATTTTTATATGAATTTCTGATACCAAAATGGAGGAAGAAATTCAAAGGAAACAAGGGTAATGATTAATAAGTAAACGAAGAACAACGAAACTTCATGTAGCAGCTTCTCAGATCGAACCCTTCCTTTCGATTATGAAAAAAAGAAGATGAAGAAAAAAAACAAAAGAAGACACCTCAAATCAAATGAAATTGTTGGTTATGAAGTATGCAGAGCAGAGGAAAAGGAGAAAGTGAAAACAGAGTGAAAAGTCATATGTTTTATATTAAGATTATTAGAAAACAAAAAGGGGCATTATCAAATTATATGGTGTACTAATAATAATAACTTGAGGATAGGCACAAATAATAAAGAGAATAATAAAGAGAAGAGTTGATTCCATTTGTGTTGTATGATGTTGAATATTATATTATTATATTATATTACATGTTATAAATGCAGATAAAGAAATTTGAATTCAGATCACTATCATATAATATATCTTGAGCTAGTATTTGGATTAGTTTAAAAAATTAAAAATTGGGAATAATTTTGAAAAATAGAAATGTTTATCACTTAAGTAATATATATAGTCCTTCATCAAAAATAAATAAATAAATATATAGTCACTTATAAATAGAACGTAAATTGAATTTGTATTTTTTAAGATGGATTATAACATTGAAACTAATAAACTGTGTACAAAAAGATAAACTGATTAATTAGTTACATGGTTTTATTGAAAGAGGGATTGAGATTATCTCAAGTCATTTATATATGAAAAAACAAATAGATATAATAATTTTATGGATTCTGTTAACCCCAATGCATGGGCTTATTGGGCATTTTTTTGAGTTCTCTATAGCTATTTTTTGTTGCATTATTTTTTTTTATCGCTAAACACACACCCTTACACTATATTATTTTTAAATTTTACTCCTAATTCTAATTTATCGAGAATTAAACTCCTCTTCTTCAACTCAAAAATATTCTTCTTTATATCACTTGAGCTACAAGTTTTTGGCTAATTTTGCTATTATTAGGTGTAGTTATTCCATTAATTAGGATAAATACTCTTTTGTAATTTTCGGTAAATCAGTTTTCAACGAATAATTTTTCAAAGGTTTCTTTCCTCCCTGAACTTGTTCTAGGTTCTTCCATGTAATAACAGACTACACTTGTTAAGTGAGATTCATAAAATTATTTAATGAGTCTATCTCGCATATTTTACAAGTAACTTGAGAGGAAAAAAGAATTTCTATGTTTTTATCTCTTTTTTTATAGGTAGTAATTACATACTAAATATGTCGATCCATATAAACATTGATGAAAAAAGAGATAAACACAAAAGTATTAATATGATATGTTATGTTATTTTTAACCTGAGGAGATTCATTCCCCTTAATAGGAGAGCAATGCATAGATTCGGCGAATAAGTAGTGTATAAGAGAAAGATAAAATTAACTAGGAATGACAATCAGACTTAAACCTAAACCCTATAGGTACCTACAAAAATTATTCACGATGAGGAGGAGGATTACCGACAAATTTTGGTTTGGATATGGGTACGAGTATCTTAGTTCCACCCCGCCCAATACCCGCGCATATAAATATATATTTATTTTTATACATTTATTATATATTATATATATTATTAAAAATAACTTAATTAGATAGTAAGAGTACTGACTACTAAACTGTTGAAGTGCAGTGAAAAAACATATATAGTTCCTTTGATTCCCTCTTTATTTTTTTATTTTCCCGCAAATGCTTAAAAAGTAAGGGCTGGTTTAATTTCTATTTCTAAAAAAAAAATTTTGTTTTTAAAAACAGAAAATTTAAAACTTGTTTGGAAGACATGTTTCCAAAAAATAGTTTTTATTTTTTATATTTAAAAACTAAAATTTGGAAAAATCTAAAACTTGTTTTAGTTTTTTTTTTAATTTAGACACAAATTTGTATTGAAAACTTCTCTAATTTATTTTTTTTTAAAACGATTTTCTATCAACTATTTTTACAGTTTCTAAAAATTAAAAATCAATACTGTTTTAAACAAGCCAAATGCCAAATATCTAGCTACTTAGTTTTGCGTCTCATTGCTTCTTCTATATTAACTTGTTTTATTTGTTACTTATTATATTTAGTGTTATAAAAACATTTTGATAATTTTAATTTAACATGAATGTAGTTGCATCAACACTATTTGTTTTGTGAACTTTTAAGTTTAAATATTAAATAGCAACATTTTTTTTTACAGTTATGAAAAATAGAAAATTAAAAAATTTAAAGATAAATATAATTTGTTTAACTAATATATGGGTAATAAAGGGTCTGAATATGGGTATTTAGGTACCCAAAATGTATAGAGACAAAGATTAAAATTGTTGCCTATGTAGGTATGAAAACGGTTATGAGAATTTTAGGCACGGGTATAAGGACGGATAGTACCCTAGCCCTATCTTACACATTCTCATCCTTAAAATTAACTCCACTTACATAAAGGGTACTTTATATTTTTTTATATGGGTCTTGATATACAGTGTCCTAAAGGCACTAGTTAAGGTTACTAGAAATAGAAAAATAATTATAATAGCACATTGTTCCATACAAAAAATTACATATTCCAATATCTTTTTACTATATTTGGGTTCTTAAATAGTGCTCTTAGGGCACTAAATATCATTTGCCTTTTTATATATACCAAAGATGTTTAGTTAATTGTCGAAGACTAATAACATGTTTGGAAACGATTATTTCTCTTGAAATAATAGTTTATTTTTCAAAAACTCTATCACAAAACTTATAAAAATAAGCAATTATTTCTTTAAAATAAGTTAATTCAAGCATATACTAATCTTCTTGAGACATAAAAATCACTGAAGTGAGTATTTTATATTGAACACATACAAACATGATGGAAAAACAATAAAATAACCAATTTATCAAAAAAATTATATTCTAAGCCATGCTTTTTGAACACTTGTTGAATACTTTAAAAATTGAAATTATTAAAAAATACAAATCATTTTAAACTTTTAATGTATTAGAAGTTATAAATTTTATTAAATGATTTTTAGAAAATATTTTCAATTAACAAGTTTTTTTGAAAATATTTATTTACTAGCATAACCCTTACTCCCTTCGCAATGAATTATAAATAAAAAAAACATCAAATTTATTGTCTCAAAATATAAGCAAATTCTAACTATTTCATTTAATGTCATTATTCTTAAGTATCATTATTTGATTGGTTATTTGACTTTTTAAATAAAGAGATAATAAATATGATAGATTAATTTATTAAATAGAGTTAAACATTTACTTAAAAACAAAAAAATTAAATCTGTTTAACTAATTTTCTTAATACATGTAAATTAAACCATATAGTTAGCTTTAACTGCCAAATATCATGTTTAATAATTTTCATTATTATTTTGATTTTGTTTTTTTAGAATATTCCTTAGAGAGTAAGACATCGATTAGAGTTAAATACAGAGGAGCTAAAAGTGGAAAATCTTTCTGATGTTTTTTTTTCTTAATTTAATTTTTTTCCTTAACTTTATATTTTAGGCGAATTTGGTCTTTCAACTTTTAAATGTTGAATTTTGGTCTCCAAATTTACAAAATGAGCAATTCCAATCTCTCTCACTACAAGAAAAATCAGCGACATTTTTTTAAAATTAGAACGTATTTGAATTAGATGTGAAAATTAGCGGTAAAAAAGAATTGATTATCTAAAACATAATAAACTTTTGTCTTGATATATTTGCTATGAGAAACGATTTTCCAGATAGTTTTTCAATATGAGAAATGATTTTTAAGCTTTTTGAAACAATGTTCAATTTTTAGCTGAAGTATCAAAAACTTTTTTCTTTGTTAATAGAAGAATTAAAAGCTTTTGTAAGTGTAAAATAAAACAATTCAACATAGGTTAAAATAAAAAATACTCAAACATGCTCTTAGTAAATAGTCTTTTCTAAAATTAGCTGTGGTTCTCATCCGAATTAGTAATGAAAAGACTAAAATTATCAATTTTGTCAACTTTGGGAATTCAAATAGCTTATTTAAAAATTAAAAGACTAAATTCACATAAAATATAAAATAAGAGGACCTGCAATTAAATATTTTTTTTTTCTTTACACGTGATTTTCTAAACATACAGAACCCAAGATTACACGCTTAAGAAACTAAATATAGTCCTTTTCACTCAAATAAACAAACGTTGATCTCATTTGGTTAATTTTGAACGATAGGTAACTAAATCTAATAATAGTTCAGATAATTGAATTGATACTTGTAAAAGTAAAATTTAGCCAAAATAGTTAAAATAAAAAATAAAAAATACTAATAAGGACACCCTTGTGATTACCCTACATGAAACATATTAGGAACAATTCTCTTTGATTTTATGTCGAATCAGATCAAACTTAAATTTAAAACATAAAAGGTGTTCTTATTAGCTAGTTGTGTTAAAATAAATTTTCAATTATCTCATACAAACTTAAAACTAATTACACACACATAAAAAAAATAGTTCTGCCAACATAAAATTAAAGGGAAACGAATTAGTTATTAGTTCATAAAACAAATCTTTTGGTCACGATCTGCATAAAAACTAGTCGGAATTTGACCAAAATAATTATATTGAGTAATTATATTCTTACTTCCAAATAGGAGTATAGGTGTATACAAAAAGAGAGATAAAAAGAAAAAAAAATGTAATAAGTGATGTGATAAGAAATAAAGAAATATCGTCCAAAGAGAAATTTATGTAAAAGTATAATTATTTAATCATATCATATTATATCTTATTAGAACTAAATATCATAACTTATTAAAATTAAAGGAGGTGATTGGAGAATGAAAAAATTTATTATTTATAAGGTGAATTTACATCTTAATATTTATTCATTAAGTTAATTATCACATTTTTATCATATCTCTATCTTTTCATGTTATCTAAACTTTTTTAGCATGATTATGCTTTTTTATTTATTTTTTTAATGTAAACTTATTTTTGTATAAGGTAAATATTTTTTTACTATTTTTTAAATAAAAATTATATATAGTAACAATACAGAAAAACCTGTAAAATCATAAACGAAGAAAAAGTCAATCAAATAATATCATGATAAATAAGTTAATGAATCTTTTCAATGGTTTGTTTGTTCATTGTTCTTTTTTGTATAACTTAACAAATTGAAAATACTATTTTAGTAAAACTACGTTGTTAGAGGGATATATTCATAGTATATCTCACAGTTATAATATTTTAATGTAAATAATATATTCCTCAGTCTACAAGAAAAAATCATGTTTTACATTTGAAAAATAAAATATTTTGATTTAAAAATCAAAATGTCTTTATTCAATTACTTAAATTAGTTGAAATTTGTTGAAAATAATGTACTATACACGTAAGTTTTTAAGGTCAATTTACATAATTTTTATATTTTTAAAATTTTAAAAAAATAATATTTATTTCAAACCGCGTATTCTTCAATTTACATGAAAATATCATGTAGTTGTACTATACACTTGAAAAATATAATGTTTAATTTTGACTTAAATTATTTAAAGGTTTTTAAAATAATGTACTATAAGCTTGAAGTGTCTAGGTAAATTTACATAATTTTTATATTTTTAAATTACAAAAATTTTTTAGAACATTTTTTTTAAATAATGTATTATTTAATCTAAGAGAAAAAATATGTACAATTTACTTGAAGAATACAATGCTTTGATTTAAAAATCGAAAGCGTGTTTCTTAAATTACTTAAGTTACTTGAGGTTTTTTTTTAAAAAAAAAATAATGTGCTATACATGTGAAGTTTCTAGATCAATTTACATAATTTTTTATATTTTTTAAATTGCAGCAATTTTTTTAGAACATTAATTTAAACAATATATTCTTCAATATAAGGGAAAAATCATGTATAATACACTTGAAGAATATGATGTTTGTTAAAAATCAAAGCGTGTTTCTTAAATTACTTAAATCACATGAAGTTTATTTTTTCAAAAATAAGGTGCTATACATGAGAAGTTTCTAGGTCAATTTACATAATTTTACATTTTTTAAATTGTAGCAATTTTTTTAGAATATTTTTTAAATAATGTATCCTTCAATCTAAATTAAAAAATTATGTACTATACACTTGAAGAATATGATGTTTTGATTTGAAAATCAAAGCGTCTTTTTTAAATTATTCATTTTTTTAAAAAAAACAATGTAGTATAAACTTGAAGTTTCTAGGTCAATTTACATAAATTTTATATTTTTAAAATTGCAAAAAAAATTTTAGAAGAATTTTTTAAACAATGTATTCTTCAATCTACAAGAAAAATCATATATTATACACTTGAAAAATACAATATTTAAATTTAAAAATGAAAGTGCCTTTTTAAATTACTTAAATTATTTAAGGTTTTTAAAAATAATGTACTATATATACACTTGAAGTTTCTAGGTCAATTTACATAATTTTTCATCATTTTTAAATTGCAACAATTATTTTAGAACATTTTTTCAAATAACGTATTCTTAGATCTACAAGAAAGAAAATATCATGTAATATACTCTTGAATAATACGATGTTTTGATTTAAAAATCAATCTGTATTTTTTAAATTACTTAAATAATTTCAAGTTTTTTTAAAAACAATGTATTATTCACTTTGAAGTTTCTTTACATAAGCTTTTATATTTTTAAAATTGTAACAACTTTTTAAAGATTGTGTACTATATATAGACTTGAAAAATATGATATTTTTTAAAATAAAAAAATGTGTTTTTTAAATTACATAAGTTATTTTTTAAAAAAACAATGTATTATTCACTTTCAATATATGTTTAAGATTGTAACAACTTTTTAAGAGATCGAGTACTACATGCTTGGAGAATAGAGTGTTTTTCGAAATAAAAATAAAAATATTTTTTTAAATTACTTAAACTATTTTATTTTTTAAAAGAAAAATATATTATTCACTTTGAAGTTTCTAGCTCAATGTACATAATTTTTTATATTTTTTAAATTGTAACAACCTTTTAAGAGATCGTGTACTATAAAGCTTTAAGGCCACTCAATAGACAGACTCTCAACTGTAACGCCCCGACCGCTTGTTAGGATTGACGACTGCCCTCACACTCACACACTTCTTATGAATGAATTCCCATGAGGTCACCCATCCTTAAATTGCTCTAGGTCAAGCACGTTTAACCATGGAGTTCTTAAGGGATAGGCTACCGAAAAGTAAATGCATTTTGTTGGTATGGATAGTGCGAATCAATCTATTAAGCTATCCTTGACTGTATAGTCCCATACCTATACAGCCTTCGGATCTCTCATTCCGGTGTAAATTCGATTCGTTCATGTACCCTGTCCCTAGAAGCCTTGTCAGGAGCCTGGATGCCTCATTGCACTTACGACACTCCCCACCCTTATCGTGACCCGGGATGTCACATGCCCACCGGCTTCCGCCTGGTTCGTCCTCGAACCACACCGTACGGGAGAGGCCATGCTCTGATACCACTTGTAACGCCTCGACCGTTTGTTAGAATTGACGACTGCCCCCATAAACCAACACGAGACTTTTCAGTGTGCTTTGTCCTCACTCACACACTTCCAAGAAATGACTTCCAGGAGGTCACCTATTCTTAAATTGCTCCAGGTCAAGCATGCTTAACCATGGAGTTCTTAAGGGATAGGCTACCAAAAAGTAAATGTATTTTGTTGGTATGGATAGTGCGAATCAATTCTATTAAGCTATCATTGACTGTATAGTCCCATACCTATATAGCCTTCGGATCTCTCTTATTCTGGTGTATGTTCGATTCGTTCATGTACCCTCGTCCCTAGAACAATTTACTTTGAAGCTTGTAGTTCAATTTACATAATTTTGTATTTTTAAAATTATAAAAGTTTTTAGATTTTACAGTTGAAGAATAGTGTGTTTTTTGAAATGAAAATAAAATGAATGTTTTTAAATTACTTAAATTATTTAAAGATTTATGAGAATAATGTATTATTCACTTTGAAGTTTCTAACTCATTTTACATAATTTATTATATTTTAAAAAGTGCATAGTTTTATATAGATCGTGTACAATACATTTAAAGAATAATGTGTTTTTCAAAATAAAAATAAAAAATATCATTTTTGAGTTACCTAAATATTTTATAGATCATGTACAATAAATTTGAAGAATTGAATGTTTTTAAAAAAAAATGAATAGGGTGTTTTTAAATTACTTAAATTATTTGAAGCTTTCTGAAAATAATGTTTTATTCACTTTGAACTTTCTAACTAAATTTACATTATTTTATATATTTTTAAAACTATGACTATTTTTTTAGAGTTGCGTACTATACAATTGAAGAATATGATGTTTTTCAAAATAAAAATAAATAGGGTGTATTTAAATTTCCTAAATTATTTGGAGTTTTCTGTATTTAATGTACTATCCACTTTGAAGTTTCTAACTTAATTTACATATTTTTATATTTTTTAAATTATAACAGTTTTTTAGAAATCATATACTATCACTTGAAGAATAGGGTATTTTTCAAAATTAAAATAAATGGGGTGTTTTTAACTTATCTAAACTATTTGAAGCTTTATGAAAATAATGTCTTATTCACTTAAAAGTTTCTAGCTTAATTTGCATCACTTGAATGAATATGGTGTTTTTTGAGATGAAAATTTTGATTTACCTAAATTATTTGATACTTTCTAAAAACAATATATTATTGACTTTAAACTTACTAACTCAATTTACATAATTTTTAAAATTGTAACAGCTTTTTGGAGATTGTGTACTATACTCTTTGACAAATAGAATGTTTTTCAAAATAAAAATGAATATGAAATTTTTAAATTACCTAAATTCTTTGGAGTTTTATAAAAACAATGAATTTTTCACTTTGAAGTTTTTAACATAATTTACATATTTTTTTATATTTTTAAAATTACAACGTTTTTTTTTTTGAAATCGTGTACCACCACTTGAAGAATAAGGTATTTTTCAAAAAAAAATGTAGAACTTGATTTTTAATACACCTAAATCATTATAAGTTTTTTGAAATGAATATCTTATTTACTTTGACATTTCTAGCTCATTTTGCAAAAATAATTATATACATAAAATTCTTACCATTTTTTAGAGATCGTGTACTATACACTTGTAGAATATGGTGTTTTTCGAAATAAAATTAAAAGTAGGATTTTTAAAATACCTAAATGGTTTGAAGCTTTATGAAAAAAAAGTATTATTTACTTTGATGTTTCTAACTCTATTTACATAACTTTTTATATTTTTGAAATTACAACATTTTTTTAGTGATTGTGTATTATACACTTGAAGAATATGATGCATTTTGAAAAGAAATTGAAAAGGATATTTTTAAAATACCTAAATTATTAAAGTTTTAAGAAAACAATGTATTATTCACTTTGTAGTTTCTAACTCAAGTTACATAATTTTTTATATTTTTAAAATTGATTTAGTTTTATAAAGATCGTGTATTATACACGTACAAAATATTGTGTTTTCAGAAATAAAAATAAAAACATGATTTTTAAATTATCTAAATTATTTAAAATTTTTTAAAAATAATGTCTTATTCACTTTGAAGTTTGTAGCTAAATTACGTCATCTCTATATTTTCAAAGTTGTCACAAATATTTTATAGATCGTGTACAATATATTAGAAAAGAATATGGTGTTTTTAAATTATATAAGTTACTTGAAAAATTCCAAAAACAAATTATTATAGACTTTGAATTTTCTAACTTAATTTACATAATTTTTTATATTTTGAATATTGCAACAGTTTGTTTAGATATCGTCTACTATACACTTAAAGAATATAGTGTTTTTTGAAAGAAAAATGTATATGATGTTTGTTAATTTCCTAAATTATTTAGGATTTTCTGAAAATAATGTATTATTCACCTTGAAGTTTTTAACTAAATTTACATATTTTTTTTCACTTTTTAAAAATTGCAACAATTTTTTCAAAAATTATGTACTATCACATGAAGAATTTGGTGTTTTTCGAAATAAAAATAATTAGGATATTTTAAAATGACCTAAATTATTCGAACCCTTTTCAAAAATAATGTATTTTTCACTTTAAAGTTTCCACCTCAATTTATATACTTTTATTATTTTTTAAATTGTAAAAGATTTTTAGAGATTGTATACTACACACTTGAAGAATAAATAGGGTATTTTTTTTCAAAATATTATTTGAAGCTTTTTGAAAATAACGTATTATTCTCTCTAAACTTTCTAACTCAATTCACATAATATTTTATTGCAACAATTGTTTAGAAATCGAGTACTATACACTCGAAGAATGAGATATTTTTTGAAATAAAATTGAAAATGAGATTTTTAAATTACCTAAATTATTTGAAGCTTTTTGAAAATAATGTCTTATTCACTTCGAAATTTCTACTTCAATTTATCTAATTTTTATTTTCTTAAACTTGTAATAGTTTTTTAGAGGTCATATACTCATCAAGCATAGGATTCTTTTTGAAATAAAATTAAATAGAGTGCTTCTAAATTACCTAAATGATTTAAATTTTTCTAAAAACAACATACCCCCTTTGTTTCACATTATAAGACCTTTTTCAGACAAAGTGAGTGTCCTCTACAAATTTTTAGGATAATTAATTAGATTTTTCCTTGTTTGCCCTTCATAAATGACCATTTTTTTTATTTCCAAGATTTAAACAAATGCAATAATTAAATGCTTCTACTTTAAATAGAGGCAAATATGAGAAATTGTACTAATTTTTTAAAACCCAAGATATTAATTGATGTTTTCTTAAGAACCGCAATTGTTCAAAGAGGACCATATAATACGAAACGGAGGGAGTATTATATTCACTTTGAAGTTTCTATCTCAATTAATATTATTTTTTATATTTTTAAAATTACAATATTTTTTTAGAGATCGTGTACTAAACACTTAAGAATAGGGTGTTTTTCGGAAAAATAATTTCACCTCAAGAATGGGGTGGAGTGCAATTTCACCTCAAGAATGAGGTGGAGTGCAATTTAGCCAAACCTCAAGGGTAGTGAGTGCAATTTACCCTAAAAATAAATAGGGTATTTTTAAATTACCTAAATTATTGCAAGGTTTGAAAATAATGTATTATTCACTTTTAAATTTTTAGTTAAACTTACATAATTTTTTATATTTTTAAAATTACAAAAAAAAAATTAGAAACTGATATTACTTTTAATCTGAATGCTTTATGCTTTACTTTATCCTATATATCTAGATATACTTAGAAGCTGATGTTACTACTTTTCTTACCTACTAAAGTCTACTTATATGTTTTTAGATGCAAAGACCAAGTTCATTTCTTCCAAATCAAGTAAAACACACTCAAAACGTCATTTCTTTGTATCTAAATCTAAATGCTTTATGTTTTTTTTGTGTTTTAGTTTTTTTCAATCTAAGCCAAAAAAAAATTGCGTCGTAACATACAAAAAGCAAAGAGAAAAAAATGCAATGTATACACATTACCCAAAAAGAAGTATTCACAAAAGAAGGAGAGTATTAAGACACATTAATGAGAGTGATGATTGTTATCTAAGCCAATAAAAGAAATGGGAAAAGTCAAGATCTTGAACATCAACCATTCATACTTTGTAACAAAGATTAGTTGTATCCAGCTTACTATCTTACCACCAATCAAATTGAAAAAAAATCTCTTGCCCCAACTCTATGCAATGCTGAAAGAGAAAATTCAAATATTACCATGTTTCTTCCTATAAATATAGGTTGCAGTGATTTCCAACCCAACTTAGTTAACCACATAGTTCCTCCTCCACCTTCACGACATCGGACTCTCAACCCTTTAATTTCACCGCTCAACACTTTCTCAAAATAATGAACAGCCCCTTCACTTCTCCAAGTGCCTTTTCTTTAAACTTCTTTTTTTTTTCTCACATCCTCCATTCTCCATTTCCTACTCTTATTCATCCTTCAGTATAATTTTTCATGGTTATACGACGTCTCTTTTTTGCATTATATGAAAAAAAAACTAACTTATACTAATTTTTAATTTTTAATTGTTATAATGTTGTAAAGGGCCTCTCATTGCAAGATCACACATGTATTTTAATTACTTCTTTCACTCCCTAAGTTTTAATCTGACCTCACGTTATGTTTTCATTATAATGATATGAATATATATTAGATATGATTTCTTCCCTTAGTCTCTTTGAAGAAATTTTTATATGATTTAGATTCGGGGTAAAAAAATCCAAACAAATAAAAATAATTTGAGTTGGTTTGGTTTAAGTTTGTTTAAAAATAATAAATTAGTTTGAGTTTGGTTATTGGGTTGTCAGATTAAAAAAATATTATTTTTAGCTACATTAAACACTTAACATATGTTAATATGATATTAATATTAATACTAAATAAACATTCAAAATACTAAGTTTAATAAAATCTAATTCGAAACACAATACAAATTCCAAAGTATAATAACTAGTGATATTGATTTTCGATCATTATTTTACGGATTAGTTTAAATAAAAACGAACAGTCATTAAAAATTTTAAAAATAATGTCTTTGAGTAAATTGAATATGTTATTGAATGATGGGAATTCGAAATCTCCAAATATTATGATATACGAACCAATGGAGATCGAGTCTCGACGGATTGATTAGGGTTGAACCTAACTATAATTGAGTTCAACCCGACTGTGATTGAGATGTGTTGTTTTTCAGGTTATATTGTTTTGGATAATCAAGTTCATTAAATATACCTAATTCGATGGACACCATATAATTTGATCACACACAAACACATTTTTTATTAAAAAAAACACTCATTTTCCGTGCTTAAGAAAACAGAATTCAGACGTGTAGTCCACGTACTCTTTATGGTTTTTTCAATCTACCTTTGGGAGAACTTAATTTGGACTTATTTGAATTTATCCAATAAAATAAGCACTTGATAGTATTTGGGGCCAGCTTATGAAATTTGCTTATTGTCCAACTTAAGTTTTTTTCGACTTATTTTATTGAGCTGATCTTAATCTCTTAGATAAGCTAGAACCCCACATAAAACTTAACAAATATTTTTTAAAAAAAAAATTCAAGTGCGCATGCTTTTGATTTATCCTCAAACTATTAAAAAAACTAGTTTCTTTCAAAAGAAAATATTAATTGAATCAATTATATCTCAAGACCCCACAAGGGTGACATAATCGTTATATTATTATTATTATTTTTTTGCCAACAGCTGCCTATGCGATTCATTGACATTTATTTTTCAATGATTGCAATTCTTTAAGATTATCATCAACATAAAATGATAAAAAATTCTTGAGAATACCATTATCTCTATCTCAACTCAATCCTGATTTCCATCTATCTAAAATTATATCCGGGTTATTACAGAAAGATTTTTTTCCCAGATGAGTCTTGGTCAAATGAAATCCAAATTAATGATTTTATATCTTTAGTTTCAACTAAAGGATCAAAAGATTAATAAAAAATAAATAAATAAGTAATTACACTAATCTCTTTAAATTTAAAATCTCATTATAATTACTCTTAAAGACATTACATTGATCCTCTAAATTATATTTTAAATGTAATTTCAAAAACTAAAAAAAATAAGTATAATAAACACAAATTTCAAAAATTGTTGGTATAATTATCTCCAAAATAAATAAAAGATCAAAAGTTCAACAATCCCTTTTTGTTTCAATAAAGCTTGCATTGTGCCTCTTTTGCACAATTTTTTTGCTATTTTTTTAAAAATTTGCTTTGGACAATAGTATATAGGACGGTGGGGTTGGTACGATCCAATTGTTAACAAAATTACCATTTTTCTGCACATTAACATTCAAAATGATATTTTCGGATGGTATTGTTAATAAAATAATAAAAATGAAAATAAAACTACTCTTTTTTTTATAAATAACACCGTCCGAAAATATCACTCTGGACGCTAATATCCAAAATAGGATGATCTTATTTATAACTAGGATAGTGCCAATCTCACCACCCTAATATATAGCTATGCGGCTTCTTCACCTGGGCTTGGCCTTTATTAGGCAGGTGGGCGGTAAGTTTTATAATATAGGGCAATTGGGCCATTTATAAGGGTACCATCTCCTATTTACACCTGTCACTATTCTTTTATGTTTGTAATTTTTATAATGGCCAAAATAACCTTTCCAAAATAGGGTTTTCCGGAAAGTTCCCGGAAGGGAAGAGGGCCTTCCGAAAGTTTTTTAGAAAAGGACCTTCCAAAAACTTTGAAAACTAATTTTTTTTTTTTAAAAAAAATGCCTTCCAGAAGAGGACTTTCCTATAATTTCCTGTAAGAGGACCTTCCGAAAACTTCCCATAAGAGAGTCTTCCGAAAAAGGGCCTTCAAAAATTCAAATTTTGGGTGGTGTCACTTATGAGTATATATGTAATTTTAAGACAAAAAAAATGAGAAGGATGATTGGCTTACATAATTGTGTTGGTGCTAATATAAATGACCGGAGAATTGCTATTTGGATCAAGTATTTTTCTTAACATTTGAAAAAGTAATTAAGATTGACATCATCTTTTTTTAAGAACGGCGTCATCTTTTTCCGAAAATGAGTCTGGAATTTTGTTTTCATAAATTCACTCCAAAAACACTTTTTTGTACTAAAAAAAAGTCAGTCCAGAGACACCTTTTTTAAATTTTCCAAACTAGTTTTTCCAATAGATGATAATGCCTCTTTTCTAAAAAGGGCAGTGTCAATCTCAATCCCAACTTGCATTGGCATCCACTACTTATTGTTCTTTTTTAATACCTCAAACAATATTGTCCCAAAAACAAATATCTCAAACAATATTAAATTGAAAAATATGCTTGAAAACTAAAAAAACAAAACACAGACAATAATATTTTGTAATTATCGTTGAAAGTCTCACATTGATTAAATTGAGTCATGTCTAAAATTCAAATCTAAAAAGTTATCAAAATCAATCTTAGATTTGTTAGTAGGTCACTCATAACAGATATATTGAAAGTCAAATATATTAGGTCACCTGAATAGTTCCAAATATTCAATCCTAATCGAAACGAGGTGCATTTTCATATTGACTACTAGAAATGAAACTACTATAAAGTATATAAATCGATAAAGACACACAATACCTCTAATATCAGTAGCCATCTGATTGAGCAGCTTCGTGGATATATATTCCAGGACAGTAATACCCTCCTCCAGCGACCAGCGTTGCTCATATTAATAATTTCAAGTACTAAATCTATTGATAGCTATAATTTTATCAACTAAATTGATACTACTGATTTTTTAATTCACTAGAAAATTGCTTAACATTTTATACATTTTTTAAGAAAGTATTTTTACTGTTGCATTATATCAAATATTTTTACTTTGTATTTAGTACTTTATTACAAAAATATTAGAAGAATTAGTTGCAAACTATGACATTTTACCAATCTAAAAAAACAATCAAATTCAACGGACACGAAAATCACGTATCATTTAGTGTAAAATGAAATTGATGGCCATTGGTGATTGGTCGAAGTAGGATTTAGATAGTTTGAGTTTACTTCTAAAAATAGATGCCTGAGTTTGACCTGTTATTCATCATATTTTTTTTTAAGGTATAACAAGTTTGTTTCATAATAAAATTTCTAAAATTATTTAAAACTCTTACTTTTAAATAAGCTAGTGAAAAATAACTTTTAACACAAAGAATGTACCATAATAAAATATAACATTTTCACATAATAATAATAATAATAATAATAACAACAACATATATAATCATATTATAATTTATTATTATTTTTATTAATATTATTATTATTATTTAAATAGAATGACATATTAAACTAAAAGACTTTTTAAAGAGCCTAAAATCTAACATTTTAATTCAGCGAACTTTTTAAATAGCTTTAATTTAATTTAAGTATGATATAGACTATAATTGGGTTTCTAACAAACGGCGTAACCTATCTCTACTGCTAATGGCCATGAAACAGGTAAGGCTAGAAATTAGAATCTTACAATTTTTTTTTGTTGGTAAAAATAAATTAGAATCTTTACTTTAAGCATTTTATTAATTTAAAATTATCAAAAAGTTTCATATTGCTTGCGGCGTATATTTAGGGGACTTATAGCGAGGCTTAACCGTGGCCACATTATGGCACCTCCTTTTTCTACATGATGGCCGACCATCTCCACTCTTCCACACGTTTTCACGACTCAAGACTTGAAGGCTTCAATTATGCTTTGTTTGGAAGAGGAAAAATTAGGAATAAAAAAAAATACGAATTACAAGATATTTTTTTATTTATTTGGAAGAAAAATGAAAAAAAAAATGAAAAATGTCTTGTTATACATATTTTTTGTTTTCATTTTCTTTTCTCTTTTTTTTTCTTAATCCAAACAATGGGTTAAGGAAATATAGTATATCTCTTTTTTCTTACATTATGAATTATTTTTAGGTTTTATAAGTGTTTTTTACTTCTACTAATAAATATTGAGTGTATCTAATATTTATTAGGGAAAAAAAATCAAATTTTAGATATGAGATATGAGATATTCTTAAATCAACCAAAAAAAAATTTTATCAATTAAGTTAGTGTATGATATTTTTCAAGTTAAAACTTCATATGCACATATTTTTATACGATGTTTGGCTATCCTATGCACTTCATGTATAGTTTGTTCCTAATTCAATTCTAAAAGCTAGTCTGTAAATAAGGATTGTCACACTTTTATAAATTCACATTTTATAATTTGGGATTGGGTCTAACTCAATCTCAAAAACTAGCTTGTAAAATGAGGATTGTCACACCCTTATAAATTCAATAATGATCATATCACTGACAAATGTGAGACTTCTAACATATAGGTTACCTAATCAAAAATAGACTTTTAAAAAAAAAAAAATTAAGTTTCTCATGTAATAGTTGTTCGTGTTTTCAATAGAAAGTTTTTAGTTTTAATTTCATAACTTGTGTTGTGTGTTTAGCACAACTAGCTTGTAGTTTATTTAGGAGCTTGTAGCTTATTTATGAGCTTATAGCTTATAAGTAAGTAGAGATGTTTGGTAACAACTAGCTTATATATAAGCATAAGCTATAAGCTAGCTTTCATAAGTGAAAAACTACTTCAAGTTATTTACTAGATATTTACTTTATCAAATAATTTATTACATGTAATTATTTTTTCCTTCTAATATATGAAATGAAATGACTATAATTAATTCTATATATATATATATTATAATTAGTTTTAAGTTTTATTTTTAATGAAAAATTATTCGCTTGATATAAAAAAATGTATTAGTTACAATCAAATTAATAATTTAGGAATTCAAAAAAATTAATAACTTAAGAAAATATTAAGAAAAAAATAAGTAATTGTATTTGTTAGTTAAAAAAAATAAAAAATAAATTAAAATCATTATCAAATTTCATATAGCTAATTTGTTTTATAATTATAAGTAAAGTTATTTAATTATAGTCTTCGTCTAGGCCTTTGGGTTTACATTTTCATGAAAATGTGTAACTCGTGAGTCAAATCCAAAATTTAATATTTGAAATTCAAATGAGATGGTGAGCTTTTCACCACGAAAAATGTAATGATGAACTGCGCGATTGAAGGCTAAATCACATCACTTTATCATCTCAATTATTCAGTGCTTGAATTTACAATTTACAATGCTAGAGTAAATAAATAAAAAATAAATAAATAAATAAACCTTCAAATTCAATGACAAACAGAAGATAATAAGAACTTTCCACTATCCAGGCAAAATCCTCAACTAGGTTGAGCTTTTCCGACGAATCCATAACAATAATCAAGAAAAGCGTGAACAAACACAAGTTCGCAATGCACAACATGAATTCCACGATGAAATAAGTATTTATGAAAATTTTCATTTTCGTGTTGTTGATAAGATTTCAGTCTATTTCTAAAGTTTCAAAGAAGCGATTCACTTCATCACAAAGATTATTTAATAAGAAGATAAAAAAGGAGAGAGAAATCGTACACTAGCAGCCGCCGGAGATATACTAGATCTTAGATCGGCAGTGAAGAATCAGAGAATTTCTACTGTCTAATTGACGCAACCATTGGCGCTAGGGTTCTTAGCGGTCATCATCTGCTTGAATTCGTCGAAATCGACGTTACCGTCACCGTCAGAATCTACGGATTTGATCATGTCACGGCATTCATCGACGGAGCACTTCATTCCGAGACGGTTGAGTGCGAGGTGCAGTTCAGCAGCGGAGATGAGGCCGTTCTTGTCACGGTCGTACAGATCAAAGGCGTCGCGGAGCTCCACGGCGCCGCCGTCGGGCGTGTCGGAGCGGCAGAAGGCGGCGAACTCCGGGAGACTGATGAAGCCATCGCGGTCGGTATCGAGGTCGTCCATGACGCGGCGGAGGTCGTTCGGCGGTACGCCGGATCCGAGCGTTCGGAGAACGCTATCGAGCTCGTCGACGGAGATCTTGCCGTCGCCGTTGGCGTCGAAGCGGTTGAAGACTTTCTCGAGTTCGTCCATGTCGCCGAAGCACGATGAATTTGGGTTCGAGTTCGGGTCGGACTCTACGGGCACGGGTTGATTCGGTTCCATATGTTTGGGTGTTTGCCTTTTCGATTTGCGATCGAATAAACAGAGAATGGGCGAAGATGGTTTTGAATTTGGGGGTTTTATGCTTTGTTGTTTGGAAGAATATCGTAGTTGAAGACCAAAAAGAAGAATATCGTAGTTCGTGTTTGAGTGGGACCCCTCTCTGATTCTGTTAATGGTCATAAACTCATAATGTATTCGAATAATGGCATTGGCACGTTTTCAAGGTCAATGTATTAAAAACAAATCACACAAAAATCTTAATTTTGTTATCAAAAACTGAAAACTGGAATGATCTAGGACGGTTTGTTTGTATTTTTATTTTTTATTTTTAGTCTGTTTTTTATTTTATGAAATTTTATAAAGAAAAACATTGAAAATAAAAAATTTTTGTTTCAGCGTTTTTAGTTTTTCTTTTATAAAATTTTAGAAAACAGAAAATAAAAATTCAAACCAAACAACCCTTAATTTACTCTTACTACTCTTAAATTATGTGATTTTAGCTTTTTTTTTTTTAATCTTATAAACGAATTAAAAAAATAATTATAATATCAAATTTTATTAGGGTAAATTGCACTCACCACCCTTAAAGTTTGGCTAAATTGCACTCCATCCCATTCTTGAAGTGAAATTGCACTCCACCCCATTTCATTAACTATGGTTAGTTTCATTTCTTTTTCTTTTTCTTTTTTGTTTTTTTACAATGGTTAATTGATTATTTTCTACATTAAAATAGTTAATTTTTAGGTTTGAATAAATTTTTAGTCTCAACAATTTTAGTTTTTCATTTTATTCCAACTTAACTCAAAAATTTTATTTTTAGTTCTTAATAATGTTAAGTTTTTTTATGACATTTTCTAGGGACTTAAAGAATTTTTCTTTGAATTAATTTAGTTCTTAATTGATTTTTTTGGTACATTAAAATGGTTAATTTTTAAGTTTAAATAAACTTTTAGTCCGAACAATTTTTATTTTTCCTTTTGATACAAATTAATTCAAAACTTTTATTTTTAGTCTCTAATAATGTTAAATTTTTGCATCATATTTTTTCAGGGACCAAAAGAAAAATAAATCAAATAACAGGATTAAAGTATGAAAAAAGGGACTAAATATAAAAATTAGTAACTACTAGGACTAAAAAATTATATATTTATCATGAAACAAAATTTTATATGAATTAAAAACAAATGTTTAGAATTAACCAAAGGGTGGTTCGTCCTATAATTTTCTTTTTTTTTTAATTTTTGACAAAATTAATTAAAAAATTTTATTTTTAGTCTCTTGAATTTTTTAATTTTAGTTTTCAATAAAAATTTAAATTTTTTAATTTTAATCCTATTATTTAATTTTTTTTTGGTCCCCTAAAAAATGTTATGAAAAACTTTAACATTATTAAGAACTAAAAATAAATTTTTTGAATTAAGTTGGATTAAAATGAAAAACAAAATTTTTTTGGATTAAAAACGTATTCAAACCTAAAAAACTAACCATTTTAATATAGAAAATAATCAATTAACTATTATAAAAAAAAATGAATTGAAACTAACCATAGTTAACTAAATGGGGTGGAGTGTAATTTTACATCAAAAATGGGGTGGAGTGCAATTTAGCCAAACCTCAAAGGTAGTGTGTGCAATTTACCCATTTTATTACTATCTTTTAAATTAAAATACTCTTAGTAATACGTAGCACAATTCACATTGCATTAAATCATAACTGGTCCAGCTTTTCTTAGTGTTGTCTTCCTCTTATAAGGTAGTGATTGGTAACAGTACAGAACTGAATAGAATGGAACGGTATAGAAAAAAATGAAACGGAATGGAACCGAACCGAACCGTATTTTGTGTATGGTGACAAATCACAGACAAAGAAACATAACAAAACCATATATACTATTTTGTATTTAGTGCGGATTACAATATAAAAAATATTTTTTTATAATATATATAAAATTTTACTTTTCTTTATAGAAAGTATAAAATTAAATGAAAAACAAAAAAGTATAATTTTTAAATTTCTTCTTTTAAAAATTATGAGTATAACTAAATAATAATTTTAAAATATATTAATTTTTTATTAATATATTTTGAAAAATAAATTATTAGATACAAATTTTTCTTAATAAATATAATTATTAAATATATTTTTTAAAAAATGATTAAACATAAATTATGTTGAATATATTTTTCTTATGTAATTTTTTAAAAAAAGTATTTTTTAAAAATATTTTTTGGTTGGAAAAAATAATATAATATTTAAGAAATTTAAATATATATTATTTTATTAATAAAAAATAACTATAAGAAAATAATGATAATTCTTCTGTGTGTGTTGTTCTGTTCTTTTCCATTTCACCCTTTTCAATGAAACCAATATGTCTCGTTCATTGGCCTCAATGTCGTGTTCCGTTTCTGATACACCAAACAAGGAACAACACACAGTGTCATGTGATGTTCAAATACGTCTGTCAAACGCTACTTAAGAAAAAGCTAAGTCAAACAGTATTTATGGTAAACCTCTTAAATTAAGCTAGCTTTTTTTTCCTTTTGTACAAAACGCAAAATGCTGACTTTTAAGCGAGAGGCTAGAAATAGGAGCTTTTAAAAAAATCTGGTTTATTTTGTGAGTCCATCATAATTAACACGTGAATATTCTAATTAATACCTGAAATTTTGAATATATTTTTTTCTTTTTTTGGAAAAATAGCAACTCGCTGAAACATTTTAAAAGTCTTCTTCTCGTTTATGAATTATTCATTTCACTTTAATATTTATGAGTTTTATTGTTATTTAAAATCGTACATATTCAAGATTTTTTAATGTTAAATTATTATTTTAGTAAATTTATATTGTGTTTAGTTTTTTTCAAAAAAAATATTGAGTTTTATCAAAAAAATTAATTTTTTATTGCAACTTTTATTTTAAAATATTTATATTATTAATTTATCTTTTTATATAAAAGAAATGTGACAATTAATGACAAGTGACTTAAAAAAATTAACATAAAATATTTTTATTAAACAAACAATTTTTTACTCATAAGTAACAATAATGTACAAAATAATGAAATTGTCAAACATCTTTCAACTTTTTTTTAAAGTTCTAATGTACAACTTTTACTTAAAAGCTGCTTATAAACAAAAAAAAAATAAGATGGGCCAAACGAAGCCAATACTAGTAGGTAGTATTAGTATATGAAAATAAACATGATTAGTTAAATTGATGCATACGTCTATAATCATTAAGTGAGTGTGTAATTGAAAAAAAAAAACTATTTGAACTTTAAAAATGTAAAATAACAAAACTTTTGGAACAAAATAAAGAGACTAAAATAACATAACTTAAAGACCGAAGAGAGTGTTCCATATAAAATTTTGACTGATACATCTCCCAATAGGTATTTTAATTTAAAAAATGTTTGGTATATGATTATTGTTCATTATTACATCTTTACACACCATTAATCTTATGCCAATTTTTTAAATTTTTGTCACAATTGAATGTGAATGTAAAGTATATTAATAAATAGTTTGGTACACCAAATACTATCTTCTAACTTATTCAAAATATTTTATGGCTTAATAATCAATAGATTTGATAATTACTAATATTAGGGTGAAAATGAACTAAACTATTCATGAAATATTCGAGCTCGTTAAACAAATAAACTCAAGTTTTAAGTTGAGCTCGAATATTTTAATGAACCTAATCCAAACTTTATAAGCTTAATATTATGGGGTCATGGTAGCTTATATATATATATATATATATATATATATATATATATATATAAATAAAGTAATAATAATAATAGTAATAAGTTAATATATAAATTAATAATTAGCTGGTAATATATATTATAGACTTTTTGTTTTATCAAATTAAAATATTGAATTATTTATTAAATATAGAAATAATAAACTTAAATTATGTGGAAATAATCATAAAAAGGTAATTAAGTAAATAAGTCTAACAGGTCAAGCAAAAGTTTTTTTTTTTTTTTAATCAAGCCAAGTTCAAGCTTATAATTTGGCTTGTTTAAACTTTAAATAAATGACCGAAGCTTGAGGCTTCTATTTTTTCACAAACCAAACATAAATTTTAGATACTCAACTCAACTTGGCTCATTTCTACCTCTAAATAGTGCTATGAAATCTATTTATCATAATATTTATAAGAATCCTAATTTATTTAGGCTAAGTGTTGTGCAAAAAAACTATCTATCACATATTAAAATTCTCTCAAATTCATTTAACTTGAAGTTAAGCATGAGAGAAATAAACATAATAATTTTGTGATTCGGTCATAATTAAGAGGTTTAAATATATTTTTAATCCTGTAAATTTCTTGATTGTTTGTTTTGATCCTTACAAAAAAATTTATTTGATTTTTATAAAATACTTTCATTTAGTTTTAATCATTTTTTCATTAAAAGTTAAGACTAAATTAAAAATTAATTAAGAAACTTAAAATAAAAAATGAAAGAAAACATTTTACAAAGGGGAAAGCCAAACGTTTTAATTTCTTAGAGACAAAAAACAAAAAAAAAATTACAAGAACTAAAATAATTTTTTTATAAAGACTAAAAATATATTTATATTTATTTTTAAAATTATTGTGTTTATTTTTTTATGATTGACATCGACCACTTAAGAGATATTGAATTTTATTGTATTCCTTAATTTAATTCATGGTGGCTTTTAGGAAGCGCACCTTCAGTTCGCGAATTGGAAGCGCATCATCAATTATCATTCGGTTTCAACAAGTTGCCGGTTCCCAGAATTTATGAATAATTGCCTCTATGTCCCTGTGTTCTGTCTTCATTGGGAAGGAGTTACTACTACTAATTTAGTAAAGTTGGTAAGTAGGCAATCAACTTTACAGAAATGCCTTTAACTTCTTATGTGCCGTGTTTAATTTGAAGAAGTCAATAAATTAAAAATATTAAAAATATATTAATAAATGCCGGCCCATATGCTGTCTTTATTGGTTTGCTAGTGGAATGAATTTTTCAGAAGTCCAAAAAAAAAAATATTAGACTTCCCATCTTGTCCAAATAAAAATAATTATTTTCTTAATTTTTTAAAGTCCAAAAAATATAAAATAAAAATAATTATTATTAAAATAACAATATTTCCCAAATCATCTTTCTCTTCCACGACAATCGCTGCCTCTTCGTCTCCATTAACATGTGTTTGGTTTAGCGGTGATAGAATTAATTTTGGATGAACATAATTTTATAGAATTGATTTTGTGTAAAATTGATTTTAAAGTAACGTGATTTATGTTTGGTGATTTTTTTCTCAAAAACAAGTTTAGAGTAAAAATACAATGTAAAATTTTCAGCTCAACGTGAAAGCAAGTCTCACCTTGCTTTAGCCAAAATCAATTTTGGCAACCCAAAATTAATTCTGATTTTTTCCTAACTCATAACCAAACAACTAGTTTGTCAATCAAAATTGATTTTGGCTCTCCTAAATTAATTTTACTCCAACTCAACATTTTTCCAAACACACACTAAAGCTTTCGCGATTCTCACTAGTTAAGGGGCTGTATGGTTTGCATTTTCATTTTCTATTTTTATTTCCTGTTTTCAGTTTGCTTCCTGTTTTCTGAAATTTTACAAAGGAAAAACTGAAAATGCTGAAAACAGAAATTTTCTATTTTCAGCATTTTCAGTTTTTTCTTTGTAAAATTTCAAAAAACAGGAAACAGAAAATTCAAACCAAATAGCCCCTAATCCGCTTCCATTAACCGCATGCTTAAAGCTTTGGGACAATTTTCACTGCTAGCCAAGCACATTGCCGCCACAACCTATGCCCACTACCACAAACACGACAAAGGAACAAATTTCCGAGCTCCGTCATCGATTGAATTTCCTGACGGCAAAAACAATGGGCTAAATCTGTCATACTTTATAAGTAGAAGGGCTGAACTCTGCAAATCTAGACAAGATGGCTAACAAGGTTAACAAGTAATTTGAGTGCTTTGGGTGCGCTTGTTAAACAGTGCGCACCTTAGACAGACCCCTAATTCATTTAGGCTAGTTTCTTCAAATTGTTAATGACACTAACTGTATTTAAGTTGTAATATATATTACTCCCTTCGTTATTTTATAAGTGTTGATTTTTGTTATTTTGCACGTATTAAGGAGAAATTTTTTAAATTTGTGTGATTTTTCATTAAATTATTGATGATTTTATTATTATAACTCTTTAAATAATTTTGTTATTTTCATCTAACTTTATGAAAAATGTGCCAATAATTTATAATTTGAAATAAAATATAATGTATAATTGGCAAAGAAATAATTAATATAATTTTAAAACTTGAAAATGACAAATCAATAGAAACAATTTTTTTTCAAACACTACACTTGAAAAGAATCGGGAGAGAGTATTAGCTAGTAATAGTATGATGCACTCTTCTTTTTATTTATAAGTACTTATTCAATTTTTTTTAATAAACATTTATTACAAAAACAAAAAGCATTTATTAATTTTTTTTTAATTTTATCTTTAGTTAATTAAAGTAGTTAAATTGTAAAATGAAATAAAATTAAGGTAGTTAAATTTAATTTTAAATTAAATGAGAAAGTCAGTTGAGTTTAACTTAAAGGATAAAATTGCAAATAAATTTATCTTAAAACTAATAATGCATTTTATAAATATTAATAAATTTATTTAAATATATGTAATTTTTATGAAACATGTTGAATTCTCTTATTAATTTTTTTTTGTGAATCTTTTTATTCGCTTAATTTTGATAATTGTCATTTATTATTTTAAAAAATAAATATTTAATAGAAAATAAATAATAATTATCAAAATTAAATGGATAAAAGAATTTATAAAAAAATTTCGTTACGAAGGAACATCATTTCTCAATTTTTATTTTAAATATTTATAAATAAGAAAGAAAGGAATAAATGACATTAAGCATTAACTGACTAAAAAACAAGAGGTCGGCGAATTTTGTATGAAAAGAAGAAGTGGTCGCTGATAGAACAAGAATGGCACCCTATTATTGTTAGGATCTTGATATACATTATTTTAAGAACACTAGTTAAGGTTATTAGAAATAAGAAAATACTCCAATATCAAAATATAAAAGTATATTATAAAAACATATTATTTTGTCTCTTGAAAATATAAAAAGTTACACATTTCAATATTTTTTTATTATATTTATTTTGGTTAATCATAACAAAAGGTGTTGGCATCGGTGCATGTGAATTTCGCTGCAATGCTGCATTTAACAAATTGTAATTCAAACTTCTAACATGTGGACCAGTTTGGTTTTTGTTCTAAAAAATTAAAAGTGAGTTTAGTTGCATATTTTAATTTTAGTCTTGATATATAGTACTTTTCGGACACTAGTGAAGATTATTAGAAATAGAAAAATAATCACAAGAATATATTATTTCGTCTCTCAAGCATAAATAAAACTACATATTTTAATATTTTTTTACTACATTTAAATTCTTAAATAGTATTGTGAAGACACCAAATATTATCTAGCTTTAATTTTTAGGTTTGTTTCCTTTGAAATTTTTTTCTTTTAGAAACCCGTTTTTTTGGAGACCCGTTTTATTTTTTTGGTCCAGTTAGAAACCCGTTTGATAAACTAAATTTGATTTCAAACTCAAGTAATCGAGTATGGACAAGGCTCAAATCATACACTAAAATATTCTCTTCATCCCAAAATTTAAAATCCCTAAATCAATATTAAGAGAATTAAGAAAAGTGATTAATTTAGTTAAATGCATTAAATTTGTGAGTTCCTTCTGATGTGGTGTATAGTACACCACATAAAAAAATATATACAAAACTCAACAAAAAACGTTTAATATAATAATAAATGATGTATTTTATATGTATGCATACTCCTTTGATATTTTTTTTATTTTAAACGGATTATAATAAATTAAATAATTCCATGACTTATATATGGTACACAATTTTAAAATTTGTGAATGTTAAAATCCATCTATAATGGATTAAAAAAACTTTAAAAATAACGACAAATATGAATAAATGTATGGAATGATACATTTAATTTAAAACCACATTTAGTTCATACACCACTTAAAAAGTGGTGTATCCTAAAATCCACCTAAATTTGTGTAACAAAAAGTATTAGTTTTTAAATTTACCCTTTCAATCTCTTTCTTTCACTTTACTTTCTCTTTTAATTAATGTTGTTCATTTATTTACTTTATTAATTTTTTTCTTTTTAAAAAAACTCTATTAATTACTCCATGGTTTGGAAATAGTACGTCACAATGAAAAATCAAAGTGATTAAATTTGGTGGCAATAAGGTCCATTTATATGGGAGTGAGAAATGAATTTAGTTAATTCATGACTTTATTTATAGTGTTTTGGATTCATCAAAATTGGTTGAGTAGCAAAGGTATAATGGTAAAAAAAAATTAAATGTGCACAAAAATTCTCAAAAGGTCCTATAAAATGAGACAAACAGAAACTTTCTAAAAGATCATACATTTTGGGATGGAAGTAGTATTAAACAGAGATTCACTCTACCCTACTCGAGAATACCATCATATATATATATATATATATATATATATATATATATATATATTCGGACAATAGTATCAGGAATAGATAAAATAATGAAAATAAAAAGTAGACTATTATTGTTTTTACCGACATCATCAGTGTCCAAAAATACAATTTCAGACACTACTATCTGAAAATAGATGATGTCTTTCTCAAGTGGGGTGTTGCAAATCCTTGCACCCAAATATTAAAACAATACCAACATGGTCTAATATTAAAACGGTACCCGTGTACCCTGAATGATTAACTCGTTTCAAGTATAGTGGTAAAAAAATGTATATCGTCCTAAAGGAACACTAAAATTGTTTATTTAAGGTATAAGTTAAAGTTTTAGGAAAACATAGTAGAAAATGTGTTTGTTGAATAACTAAGAATAATACTTAGAAAATATAAAGAAAATAAAATGAGAAATTACCGGGTATTGAATTTGATTACTTTTACTTTTGTTTATTTCAATAAAAGAAGATAATTTTTACATGTAAAAAGACGAGTACTCATATTTCACAAATGCAAATCTCTTTGAATTTGATTCTAAAATAAAAGTTTCCCAAGTTTAATATCTTGATATGAAATCAAGCTTTGCTTTGAGTAAAAGTAATAAGAACATTCATAATAGCTTCTATTTATCTCTAGAATAGAAGATTTTATGAGAGTTCTATCCAAATCTATTTATAAACAAGTTTATCAACTTTGCAAATAAATTATACAAATTTAATCTCTAGTTTATGTACTTTCCTATGAAAAAAATAAAAAATCTTTTTTCTATTTAAATTTATATTTTACACAACCGGTTAAATAAGTTTATACTTCACCTTCTTCGTCAAACTTGTTTATTAAAATTAAAATCACACCATCAGTTTTAACTCAATGATGCTTTTTGGGTTTGTTTAACATGGTTCTTGAATTATGATGGTCCCTTTATGAGAGTCATTGGATGAAGAGAAAATGATAGAAGAGAAACTTTGTTACACGATCTAATTGTCATAGATAACATCACGTCAGTGGAGTATTAATGGTCCCAAAATAAAGGGGACCATGATAAAACAACCCATGTTTTATACTGTCAATAAATAATTAATAGAAACTACTTAAATTTAATTTTTTCTGGTAAATACTTAAATTTATTTTAAGACAAATAAATGAAATTAAGGTGATTTTTTCAAAACAATGTATGTTAATCCTAATTTTAATTCAATCCATATTTTATTTATTTTAAATATTTTGATTCTATTTAGGATAATTTTTTAAAAAAATTATGATAAAAAATGTAGAAATTAATCATGATCTGAAGAGTAAAATATTTTGTTAGCATCTATAAACAATATGGAGGAAAGTGCAATTTTTAAGAATAAATGAATAAGTGAAGTGCATTTTAATCCGTATATGCCCATTACCCCAAAAAAAAGTCTGCACTTTTATATCCATGATAATAAATTTATTGTCTAAATTAAAAAATTAAAGATGAAAAGAAAACAAAACATTTATTATGTTATATAACATTTTATTAAAATTTTAGTTTTTCTACAGAGATATTTTAATTTTAACATTTTATCATGTATAATACCGTAGAAATTAAAATTCCTTTTATCGTATTCATATTTCATTTATTCATTTTTTTTAGTTCCTAAACTTTTATAAAATTTTATTTTTAATCCATCATGTTGAAAACACATACATTTAATTCTTTATCTTTAGAAATTTAATTAAAAATATACCATTTTAACTGTCTCTATATTTGTAATTACTATAGTAACTAAATTTTACATTTTCTGCTTGCAGGAGAGTTTTAAAAGAAGCTGCAAATCAAGACAAATATAAAAGTTATTACCACTATTTATATGTTGTCTCCTATTTAATATCTATTTAATCTCTTAAAGTTTTTAATAACGTCATAAGTTTTAAAAAAGTTGAGAATTTCAACCAAAATTATTGTGCTTTCTAAGATATTTCTAATTAAATTGAATATTTTTTTTTAAAATTGTTTTATACCCGTGCGTTGCAGGTTGCCCTTTATAATTTTATTGAAGTTTTAATTTTTTCATAAAAACTTTTTACCTTTAGTTTTTTGATACGTGCAATATTATATTGTCCAAATTAAAAAAATATTTATAGTAAACATATTTCATTTATTCATTTTTCTTTTAAAATAATTCTAATTATCCTATGGTAGTAAGATCGTAACCTTGTGGAAAAGTTCCTCTCACTGAAAGCTGCTGCATTACGCCTTGCAGAGATTGAAGAATACTCTGTCTCAAGTCTCAACAAATTTTCACTCTCTCTATTCTATCTCCTCTCGCTTTGAAAATCCTGAAATATCCAATGTCGATGTTATCGTTAAGGTTAAGGTACGCTCTCTCTGCTTCTCTCTCTTTTCATTCCCAAATTTCCCCCTTTTCTTTCAAACCCTAATTTTCCTCTCCGTTCCTATTCTCATTCTCACCCTCAGCTCCCATTTAATCACAATGTTGATGATGCCGTTCTATCATTCAATCACATGCTCCACATGCGACCCACCCCATCCATAGTCCAATTTAACAAGATTTTAGGATCACTTGTGAAATTGAAGCAGTTTCGCACCGTTATTTCACTCTCCAAACAAATGGAGTTAAGTGGAATTATTCCAGACGTCGTTACTTTGGATATCTTCATCAATTGTTTTTGCGGCCTTTGTCATATTCCCTTTGCCTTTTCTGTGTTGGGCAAGATTCTCAAAATGGGTTATCAGCCCAATACCATAACATTGAATACTCTCATGAATGGTCTCTGTCTTAAGGGCGAAGTTAAGAAAGCGCTACACTTTTGTGACGAGATCTACGCACAAGGATTTCAGTTGGACGTGGATACTTATAACACCTTGATCAACGGACTATGTAAAGCACAGGGGAAACAAGAGCTTCCATCCAGTTGCTAAGAATGATTGAAGTTCGGCGATTCATTCGGCCTGATGTGGTAACATACAATACAATTGTTGATAGCCTGTGCAATGATAAACTCATCAAGGAAGCATCTGATTTATACTCCGAGATGGTTGTCAAGGGAATTTCTCCCGATGTTTTCACTTACAATACTTTGATATGTGGATTTTGCTTAGTTGGTCAGTTGAAAGACGCAATTGGTTTCTTAAATCGAATGAAATTGAAACACGTCAATCCAAATGTTGTTACTTTTAGCACATTGGTTGATGGATTATGCAAGGAAGGAAGGATGAAAGAAACTAATATTGTTTTAGCTGTCATGACGAAACATGGTGTCAAACCTAATGTTGTTATTTATAATACATTAATGGATGGGTATTGCTTAGTTGGTGATGTGAGGCAGGCCAAAAATATATTTTATACAATGTCCCAAAGGGGAGTGAATCTTGATGTTTGGAGCTACAACATCATGATTAATGGGTTATGTAAGATTAAGAGGGTGGATGAAGCCTTGAATCTCTTTAAAGAAATGCATAACAAAAGTATGATGCCTGATGTTGTAACTATCAATTCTCTTATAGATGGTTTGTGCAAGTCAGGGAAGATCTCTAATGTGTGGGAGCTTGTTGATGAGATGCTTGATGGAGGTCAACCTGCTGACATAATCACTTACAGTTCCTTGTTACACGCTTTGTGCAAAAACCATCGTGTGGACGTTGGAATACAATTATTGAAGAATATTGAAGACCATGGAATTCAACCAAACGTGTACATGTACACAATACTTGTTGATGGATTGTGCAAATTTGGAAGATTGAAGGATGCACGGGAGGTTTTTCAAGTTCTTTTAGCCAAAGGTAGTCATCTAAACGTATGAACGTATAATGTTATGATTAATGGGATTTGTAAGGAGGGCTTGTTAGATGATGCTTTGACCCTATTCTCAAGAATGGAAGAAAATGGTTGCATCCCTGATGCTGTAACTTTCGAGACAATGATCTATTCCCTCTTTGAAAAAGACGAGAATAATAAGGTAGAGAAACTTTTTCGTGAAATGATTGCTAGAGGCCTATTTAGATAGTAAAGCAGGTGACATGCTTTCAAGTTACACATTTCATGGTGTGTTGCCTAAGTTAAAAATCTATAAGAAAATGTACATGTAATGAGCTCAGTGTAATCAAATTGATTTTTATTAGAAGACTTATTTGCATTTAGGTTCGTTTCGCCTTCAACGATTTTTTTAGTTATGGCTTGAAGCTACTGTTTTAGATGATGAAGCTCACTTGCTAATTTGGAATGTTTCATTTCTTCTAGTTGATTTTATTTACCCCAAATTTCAGAAACCCAAACTAGATTTAATTTCACTGTATATTTCTTCTGGTCCATTTACATAAACTAGAACAATAAAACATGAAAACACAAACTTGTTTTGATTGCATCATCTATGCGTTCTATGATATTAATGTTGCTGATAATTGTTTTCTAGGTCGTTACTATATGATTAATTGGAGCTTTCCCAATAACTATTGATTTATTTTGATGTTAATTGTTTAAGGTGTATTTATTATGGTTATCATCTAAATTTTACCTTTTGTACTTTACAAAAAAAGGAACAAAAGTCTAGTGATAAGAAATAATTCATATATAGAGTAGCTTGTGTGCAAAGTGCACACTCTCAGCTGTTATGCAATTGAGATTACTTTTATTAGCTGATAATAGAAAGATGAATGAGGAAGGAGACATTATAGCTGTGCAGGAAGTTGACGAAATGTGTTTTTAGTTTCAACTAGGGAAATGTAATTCATTTCATGACAATTAAGAATAACTTTCATGTTTGACCTGTTACTATGTGAAATCAATCACACACAAAAAGGAAGAAGTTCTATGGGAATGCAATGTCTTGGTTTGTTTTGGTTTTCAATTGGCATCATGAAGTTAGAGGAAAAATTTCTGTGAGAACAAGTGGCTACATTCATGATTAGTGAAGCTACACATAATACATGTTGGTTGGTGAGGTAATCAACACTCTTCTCTGAGACTAAAAATTTATTCTTTTGATGTATGTTCCTCACTGCTATAGATAAGTTAAAGTGAACAAAATTCAACAATTCAATGTCCAATTCAACAATTAAAGTGAACAAAATGTGCAGAATGCATATATTTGAATGCATACACACCTAATGTAGCTCTTTTAGACACTAGAATTTGTTTCCCCTTTTTTGTTTGGTCATGCTTTTTATGATTCTATTTTGTTTTTATGGGAAAAGTTAGATGACTTTCTTCCAAGTGTTTCATGATCCTGTGAAGGCAAGAAAAATCTTTCTAAAGCCTGGAATGTGGAATATGTCATGTACTTCCTCATGATGGATCTTCCACCTGACAAGAACAAGGTTTTTGCCTTGATTTCGCAACAGAAAGATCTCATTACTTTGATTCAAAGGTAAGAATCCGAAGAAAGACATGTCTTCCTGCAGCTATTGTGTTCATATTAGAGACAAGTTCTTTAAGTTGCATGGATTGATACTCCAAGCATTCCTCTTCTAATGAGGTCAACATGACCTCTAATAAGGTCAACATTACCTCTGATGCACCAAGTTCATGTTACAACTCATGATGGACACAAATTTTTCTTAACTTTGGTAGATGATCATTATTTATTGCACAAAAACTCAGATGATATACGTTTTATTTGTAGATTTTTTAAGCTAATTAGCTCTCACTTTAATTGCAGAATAAAGTGTTGAGCAAGATTCCTATGGTTTCCTATGTCTCCTCTCAAGTGAAGAGTATATATTTTTGGTATTGGTGTTGTCTAAATGGTCTCAGAAAGTTAGTCTCCATGATGGTCATGTTAATTATATTATTATTTTATTCATTTTAGGACCAAATGAAGCTAATATTAATCCAACAGATTTCCATTGTCCTTGTATGGCTGAGCTGGATTCTGATGCTTTATTTACTTTAGGACCATAAGTGCCACCATTGTTTGTTTAGATATGTTAAAGAAAAAAGGCCTCGGTTTTCCTGGGAGAGTGGAAAATAGTAGGGAGGCATCAAAATACCACATACCCAACCAAACTTTTCTACTTCTCATATTTGACGTGAAAATGCATCCATTTGGATGATACTTTTTAACATTTCCATTTTTTTTCCTAGTGAATAGAATAGGGAATAGGATATCACAAAAAAAAAAAAAATAGTACCACTAATTATAATCTGTTTTTCAGTATTATACTTTATGTGCAATTTAATATGGAAACTTTTAAAGTATATGCTTTGTCTCTCTTGTACTTTTTGAAATATTGTCACAAATTTCAATAAAAATAGTTACAAATTGTAGTTTTTAATTGTAAATTCTATATTTAAAAAGTATAGGGGCACAAAACATATTTTGCAAGTTTTATAGTAAACAACATGAGTAAAATACACGAGTGCAAATATTGATTAACCCTGTTTTGTACAAAAATTTTGATAAAAGAAGAACGCACCTGAAGTGCTTCATCATAAGTGTAATACACAGTAATTATAATTAAGTAAAAATATTCACTTTTTGTTCTATATTCAAGTGGCTTGTCTGCACAGTGCACACTTTTCCTCCTCAGATCACAGTGCAAAGTGATGGTCATTTCTATGCTGATCAATTCCTTGTGGTACCGTTTTGTATGCAACACTCACGGATTCACACTGACCAACTGATATGCAGTCATATTTTAGAAAATAATGTTTAATTTGTCTAAAATTATATTGATAAATTAGCATTTTTAGAAAATAATTTGTGCTTGGCTTCCATGTACAATGGTAATAGCACCAAACAGGTGAATACAAACCCATTTCTCTCATCAGGTGTATGTATAAGGTTCTATCCAAGCTCTTGGACAACTGGATTATGCGTTGTATTGATAAAATAATCTCTGGTGAGCAATCAGCCTTCATCTCTGGTAGGCAGATCTTGGACAGTGTTTTTATTGCAAACGAGGTGGTGGATAAGGTCAAGAAAAAGAAAAAACCGGCGTTTATGTTTAAAGTTGACTTAAAAAAAGCATACGACTATGTGAATTGGAGTTACCTATTATCTGTGATGGAGGCTAAGGAATTTAATCAAGTTTGGAGGGGGTGGATTCTAGAATGCCTTCCGTTAGCACGCATATCCGTTTTGGTGAATGGCAGCCAAACAGTTTTCACCTGCGAGGGGTTTAAGATAAGGTGACGACAAAAGGTTTTAGTAGATTAATGCACATGGCTAGAGAGCTGCAAGAGTTGGTGGGGGTAAAAATAGGAGTTGAGGAGGTTGAGTTGACTCATTTACAATTTGCGGACGATACTCCGATTATGAGTGAGACGTCATACGAAAATGTCCAGCCAGTGAGGTCTCTATTGGTGTTGTTTGAGATGGCTTCGGGGCTCAAACTGAACTTCCATAAAAGCGGGTGGTTGGATATAGCAGCAAATATGTTGCAATGCAAATCGGGGGTTTTTCCTTTTAACTATCTTGGTCTGCCGGTTAGGGGGATAGTAGAAGGAAAAGGTTGTGGAATCCTATGATTGATAAAGTCAAGAATAGATTGGCTTCTTGGAACTCTAGAACTCTATCATTTGGAGGCTGTGTTGTGCTTCTTCAATCTGTCCTAACATCATTGCCGGTCTATTTTCTTTCCTTTTTCGAGGCTCCCAAAGATATAATTTCTTCTCTTGAATCTCATGTTTGAAGGATAGATTTCATATTTTGTTTCTGCTAGTAGAAGTGCGGGTCTAATGCTGCTCCAAACGGTGTGGTTTTCGACTATTTGGAATTTATGGTTGGCTCGCAAGGATTCTATTTTTAAGCAAGGTGTATGGGATTCTGCAACAATTCTACGCAAGATAAAGGTACACTCCTGGTGGTAATGTTCTGTGTGTAACACTAATAGATTCACACTGACCAATTGATACGCAGTCATATTCTAGAAAATAATGTTTAATTTGTTTAAAATTATATCAATAAATTAGCATTTTTAGAAAATAATTTGTGCTTGGCTTCCATGTACAATGGTAACATTAAAATTATGTAATTTAGAAAATGTTTCCAGCTCAATAGTAAGATTAAAATTAATCAAATAATGTAATAATTTAATTGATAACATATTTTTTCACGTTTAATCACTTGTACAAATTGTAAATGCACATATTACAAGTTTTGATGCTTCAAAACATGGTTATTAAATAGAGATCCAAATTGTGAATTGGAAAACCTATTTTCCTAATCATATCTTATTATTAATCGTAAAATGCACGATGAATAAAAGATACTAGCTTTTAAAAGTAGAAAATTTATTAAATTACTAATAAATTAAAACAAAAAGTGAAATATAAACTTCGAACTCAAATATACCATAATTTAAGTCCTATAAGACAATATATTGAGGGTACAATTAAGTCATATAAGACAAGAAGAAAAATACAATAAATTAAAACAGTGACTACTCAAATTCTGTAGCTTAAGATTCAAGTGAGATTCATGATAAAAGAAAGATACAACTATAATACATATTGTTAGGCATTATTTTTGTATCATTTCGATATATGAATAAAAACTCATAAAGATACTAATTTCTTTGCTTCAAAATGTATGGATTATATCCATTTCTAAACATTTTATTGCATTTGTAGTTATACAACAGAATATATGTATGTATGCTACGGTTAATATAAAGCTAATACAGAAAAATGAGCTAAGGAAGAGAAAAATGCTTCATTTGAGCTTAATTCCTTACCCTTACAAAATTTAATTCATCGTGGCAATGAAAGATAAGGGAGCATGCTAAAAAATATAAGCATTACTAAATAGCTTAAATAAAATTTGGATAAATTGTAATAAACTCCCTTGAGGTTCGGGGAAACAGGGCCGGCCCACGGGCGAGTGGGCACCCGCCTAGGGCCCGATTTTAAGGGGGGCCCATAATAAATATATATATATATATATATGACTGTTATTTGCAAAAAAATAAAAAGAAAAATTATTTTCAAAAACACGCTCAGCAGGAAAGAACGAAGAGTCGGGGATGTGTTCTACTCATCCTCTTTGCTGGCGTTGCTGTGTTGCTGCTTCTATTGGTGCGGTTGCTTCTATTTTGTTTTTGTTGTTGTTGTGTCCTAAATGTGGATGTTTTTGGTGTTGTTATTGTTAAGTTATGCCCTAAGAAATTTGATGTATTGATAGGGTCGTATGTAATATCAAAACTTTATTATAATTTAATAAAAAAAATATTCCTTAAAAGGGCTTATTTTGTTTATTTCGCCCCAAGGCATATGAAAGATCAGGACCGGCCCTGCGGGGAAATTGCACTACACTCCAAACTTTATCAAAATTAGCACTCAACCTCATTTTAGTCAGTTAATTAGCATTTTTAGCCCGTCAATCTATCACATAAGTATTAAAAATAATTTTTAATATTAATGGAGGGTCCAGAATTTGCATATGTGACAAACTGGCATGACATAGACGTTAGTAGTATAGCAGTTAACTAGCATTTTTGCCCTGCCAGTTTGCTACATCATCCTTAAAAATAGTTTTTAAAGTTAACAAATGAATATATTTGTAGATGTGACAGATGGGAGCGACAGAAACATTAGCTAGGTCAGCAATCAACGGTCAACGGTTAAAGAAATGGGGTGGAATGCTAATTTTGGTGTAGTTTGGGATGAAGTACAATTTCGCCAAACCTCAAGGAGAGTTATTGCAATTTACCCATAAAATTTTCATCCTAACAAAATTGACATTTTTTTTTGTTTTAGTCTCTTGCAAGATATTTACTTTTTTTAGTCCAATTTAATTTAAAATTTTTGTTTTAATACATGTAAAATTAGCACTTTTTTATTTGAGTCTTTATAAAATATTTTATTTGATTCTGGTCCAACTTAATTTAAAATTTATATTTTTAGTCCAAGATGTTAATTTTCTTTTAATCACATTTTTTGTGGGACCAAGATGAAAAAAGATTGAAATTCCAAGGAACTAAATAAAAAAATAAAGTTATAAGGATTAACAATATAATCGTAGTGACTCAAAAGACTAAAAATGTGTACTTTGAAACAATGTTTATAGAAACTAAAAGCAAAAGTTTAGAATTAAGTTGGATCAAAATAATTTTTTTTTTTTATAATGACTCAAACTTATTTAAGCATTATTAAAAATAACTAAATAAAGGACATTAGTAAATTTGGTTATTGTAGTATATTTTGTATTACTTCAATTACATTTCATGCATTTTGATTCAATTATAAGGGTCTTCTTCAAAAAAAATTGATGGTCTTTTTACAAGGCATTCACCAATTTTTATAAAGTATTTATTATGTCTATCCTTATTTATCTTTATAATTAAATGCTCCAAATTTCATATCTTTCATGACAATATTCAATTTCAAATTTTAGTATATTACTTTAAATTTAATAAAAAAAACTAAATTAACTACCTGAAATGGTCAATCAGTGAGTTGTGAACTTGCGTCCGATTTGATTTTATTGCCTATTTTCTTTTGGTCTATTTACGTATAGAAACTAGAACAATAAAACATAAAAACACAAGCTGTTTTTGATTGCATCATCTATGTGTTTTATGATATTAATGTTGCTGATAATTTTTTTTAGGTCATTACCACATGATTAATTGGAGCTTTTTCAATAACGTTTTTTTATTGACTAAACACACACAAACTATACTAAATCTCTAATCAAATCTACGTTATTAAGGATCAAACCCTACATTTTGAATTCCAAGAACTCCACCTAATCTCACCTTCTGATACCATTTGAGTTACGAGCTCTTGGCGAACTTTTCCAATAACTATTGATTTATTTTGATGTTAATTGTTTAAGGTGTATTAATTATGGTAATCATCTAAAGGAAGAAGTTATCGAGAAATGCAATGTCTTGGTTTGTTTTGGTTTTCAATTGGCATCATAAAGTTCTAGGGGAATGCAATGTCTACATTCACTATTAGTGACGCTACACATAATACATGTTGGTTGGTGAGGTAATAAACACTCTTCTCTAAATAAGTTAAAGTGAATAATATTTAACATTAAGTATTTTTCACTTTGAAGTTTAATTTACTTAATTTTTTATATTTTTGTAAAATTATAACAGTTTTTTAGAGATCGTGTACTGTACACTTAAAAGAACATGGTATTTTTCGAAATAAAATGAATTGAGTATCTTTCAATACCTAAACGTTTGAAGCTTTCTAAAAACAATGTATTGTTAACTTTGAAATATTGAGCTCAATTTACATAATTTTTTATATTTTAAAATTGCAACAATTATTTTAGAAATTGTGTACTATAATATGATGTTTTTTCAAATTAAAATGAAAATACAATTTTTAAATTATCTAAATTATTTGAAGTTTTCTGAAAAAATATAATTAACTTTGAAGTTTCTAACTCAATTAATATTTTTAAAATTGCAACAGTTTTTTTAGAAATCTTATACTACACTAGAATATGGTATTTTTCAAATAAAAATGAAAACACGATTTTCAATACACCTAAATCATTTGAAACTTTATGAAAACAATGTACTGTTCACTTTGAAGTTTCTAACTCAATTTACATAATTTTTAAAATAGCAACAATTTTTTTAGAAATCATGTATTATATATTTGAAGAATAGGGTTTTTTCTGAAATAAAAATGAATAGGGTGGTTTTCAATTACTTAAATTATTTGAACCTTTCTGAAAATAATGTATTATTCACTTTGAAGTTTCTAACTTAATTTAGATAATTTTTTTATATTTTTAAAACTGCAATAGTTTTTTTAAGATCATGTACTATACACTTAAAGAATAGCTATTTTTCGAAATAAAAATTAAAGAGTTTTTTTTTTCTTTTCAAATTATCTATGTTATTTTTAGCTTTCTTAAAACAATGTTTTATTCACTTTGAAGTTTCTAACAATATTTACATAATTTTTCATATTTTTAATATTGCAGCGGTCTTTTTAGAGATGGTGTATTATACATTTGAAGATGGTGTTTTTTGAAATAAAAATGAATATAGTATTTTTAAATTAATTCAATTATTAGAAACTTTATGAAAATAATAACTCATTCACTTTGAAATTTCTAACTAAATTTACATAAATTTTACTATTTTTAAAATTGCAAAAGATTTTCTAGAGATCATGTACTTAAGAATAGAGAGTTTTTCGAAACAAAAATAATTATGGTGTTTTTAAATTGCCTAAATTATTTGAAACTTTCTGAAAGTAATGTGTTATTCATTTTGAAGTTTCAAGCTCAATTTACATAATTTTTTATATTTTAAAAATTGCAAGGTTTTTTTAGAGATCATGTACTATAGCACTCGAAGAATACGGCGTTTTTCTAAATAAAAATAAATATGGTGTTTTTCAATTACCTAAATTATTTGAAGTTTTCTTAAAACAATGTATTGTTCACTTTAAAGTTTCTAGCTTAACTTACGTAATTTTAACACTTTAATCATATGATGTTATTTGAAATGCAAATGAAAACACAATTTTTAAATTACCTAAATTATTTGAAGCATTTTGAAATTAATATATAATTCAATTTGAAGTTTCTAACTCAATTAACATGATTTTTAATTAATATTTTTTAAATTGTAACAGTTTTCTTTTTCTTTTTTTAATCTTGTACTATCACTTCAAGAATAACATATTTTTCGAATAAAATGAAAATGCGATTTTTATTATACCTAAATTATTGAAACTTTATGAAAATAATTTATTATTCACTTTAAAGTTTCTTGCTCAATTTACATAGCTTTTGGTATTTTTAAAATTGCATCAGTTTTTTAGATATCGTATACTATACATTTAAAAAATAGGGTTTTTTTAAAGAAAAATATCTAGAGTATTTTTCAATAACCTAAATTATTTAAACCTTCCGAAAAACTATGTATTATTCACTTTAAGTCTTCTAACTCAATTTACAGAATTTTTTGTATTTTAAAATTGCAATAGTTTATTAGAGATCGGGTACTATACACTCAAGGAATAGGGTATTTTTCAAAATAAAATATAATAGAATATTTTTAAATTATTTAAATTATTTGAAACTTTCTGTTCACTTTGAATTTTCTAACTAAATTTACATAATTTTTAATATTCCAAATATTACAACAGTCTTTTTAGCGATCGTATACTATATACACTTGAAGATAGAGGAAAAAATACCTATCATCATTTGCATTAGGTTTTTTGTTTTCAAATTTATAATTAAGAGTGCAACTTTAATAATTTTTTCTTAAATACAATTCAATAATATGTTTTAACAATATTAAAATAACAATACTAATAATAATAATTAAAAAAATTACTAAAACACAACAATAACAGCTTATTGTGGAAATTAAATATTAATTTTTTTCAAATAAAGTGTTTAAATATTACTATTTACTAACATATAAAATAATATAAATATATTATTTATATGTGTGTATAATTTTTTTTAAAATGGCAAAAAAAATATTTTATTGAATAAAGGAGAGAAACCATCCTAAAAAAATTAAAAATGAAAAAGAAATAATATAGAAATATAATAGAGAAAGATAGGAGAAATAACATAAAAAGAAGGTAGAAAATGTATAGTTGAATTGCAAAAGTTTGAATTAAAAGTTAGAGCACCGCCCTGTAATAGTTTGCTAGCTCATACAACATTTATAGCATATTATAAAGTATGTTATATATATATATAAATAATCCTATCAGGGAAGGGTGGGGCCGTCCCTCTACACTTGGATAATAATAAGATGTTTTTAGAAATAACAATTAATAAGAATTTTTTAAATTATTTAAAACTTTTTGAAAATAATATATTATTCACTTTATAGTTTCTAATTTAATTAACATAATTTTTAAGATTTTAAAATTGCAACAAATTTTTTTTTTAAATTCCTGAACTATCGCTTGAAAAATAGGGTGTTTAACAAATAAAAATGAAAATGCGAATTTTAATATACCTAAATTATTTGAATTTTTTTGAAAATAATGTATTATTCACTTTAAAAGTTTCAAGCTCAATTTTCAAATTTTTTAAAATTGCCACAGTTACTCTTGAAGAGTTGAGTATTTTTTGAAATAAAAATGAATAGGGTTGTTTTAAATTACCCAAATTATGTAAAGCTTTTTAAAAATAATGTATTCTTTTGAATTTTTTAACCAAATTTAAATAGTTTTTATATTTTTAAAATTGCGACCATGTTTTTAGAGATCTTGTACTATAACTTCAAGAATATAATGTTTTTTGAATATAAAATAAAATGTGATTTTTAATTTATCTAAATTATTAGAAAGTTTTTTTTAAAAAAATGTCATATTTACTTTGAAGTTTCTATCTAAATTTTTAATTTTTTTTATATTTTTAAAATTGCAATAGTTTTTTTTTTTACAGATTTGTACAATACACTTGGAGAATAAGTGTTTTTTTAAAATAAAAATGAAAGCACTATTTTGAAATTTCCTAAATGGTTTAAGCTTTTTAAAAAGAATGTATTAATCACTTTCAAGCTTCTAGCTCAATGTACATCATTTTTTATACTTTTAGAATCGCAATAGCTTTTTTTAGAGATCATGTACTATGAATAAAGTATTTTCCAAATAAAAATGAAAACAAAATTTTTAAATTACCTGAATTTTTTTAAGCTTTTTGAAGACAATGTCTTATTCACTTTTAAGTATCTAGCTCAATTTTTATAATTATTTTTTAAAATTGCAATAGTTTTTTTCGACATTATGTACTATACACTTGAAGAAATTGATGTTTTTGGAAATAAAATTGAATAGTGTAACGCCTTAATTTTTGAGTTTTTGTTTAAACACTAGCGGAAGCTAAATTTTACTTAACAATAAATGATAATATTTACAACCTTTTTAATTTGAATGAATTCCTATACAGCTGAATAAATACCTAAGAAATTTTTAATTTAAAGAGTATGGAGTTTTTCAAAATAAAAAAGATTATGGTGTTTATAAATTACTTAAATTATTTGAAACTTTATGAAAAAATATATTAATCACTTTGAAGTTTCAATCTCAATTTACATAAATTTTTATATTTTTAAAATTGCAACAATTTTTGTAGAGATAATGTACTATACTCTTAAAGAATATGATTTTTTTCAAAATAACAATGAATAGGGTATTTTTCAATTACCTAAATTATATGAAGCTTTATGAAAACAATGTATTGTTGATATTGAAGTTTCTAGTTCAATTAACATAATTTTTTATATTTCTAAAATTGTAACAATTTTTTTTGAATCGTATACTATACACTTGAATAATAAGTTTTTTTAAAAAAAAAAATAAAAATAAATATGGTGTTTTTCAATTACATAAATTATTTGAAGCATTCTAAAAATAATGTATAATTGGCTTTTATGTTTCTAACTCAATTTACATAATTTTTTATAACTTGAAAATTGCAACAATTATTTTTTGAATCGTATACTATACACTTGAAGAATAGTTTTTTTATTTTAAATAAAAATGAATATGGTGTTTTTCAATTACCTAAATTATTTGAAGCTTTCTAGAAATAATGTATAATTCACTTTTATGTTTCTAACTCAATTTACATAATATTTTATAACTTTAAAATTGCAATAGTTTTTCTAGAGAACGTTATAATAACACTTGAAGATTATGGTGTTTTTCGAAATAACATTTAATACTGATTTTTTAAATTACCTAAATTATTGAAAACTTTTAGAAAATAATGTATTATTTAGTTTAATGTTTAATTTCTAACTTAATTAACAGAGTTTTAAAAGATTTTTTAAATTGCAACAGTTACTTTTTTTAGAAATCCTGAGCTATCACTTGAAAAGCAGGGTATTTTCGGAATAAAAATGAAATTTTAATATACCTAAATTTTTTGAACTTTTTCTAAAAACAATGTATTATTCACTTTGATCAAGCTCAATTTATGTAAGTTTTATATTTTTAAAATTGCAACAGTTACTCTTCATGAATAGAGTGTTTTTGAAATAAAAATGAATATGATGTTTTTGAATTACCTAAATTATTTGAAGTTTTTTGAAAATAATTTATTATTCACTTTGAAAATTTTAACTAAATTTAAATAATTTTTATATTTTTAAAATGGCAATAGTGTTTTTAGAGATCTTGTACTATAACTTGAGGAATATGATGTTTTTTAAATAAAATTAAAATGTTATTTTTAATATACCTAAATTAATAGAAGATTTTTGAAAATAATATCTTTTTCACTTTGAAGTTTCTAGCTTAATTTACAAAAAAAAAATATTTTTAAATTTGCAAGATATATTTGAAGAATAGGGTGTTTTTCTAAATAATTAAAAATGAACACACTCTTTTGAAATTACCTAAATGGTTTAAAATTTTCTGGAAAAAATGTATTAATCACTTTGAAGGTTCTATACATAATTTTTTATATTTTTAGAATTGCAATAGTTTTGCTAGAGATAGTGTACTATACAATTGAATAATAATGTATTTTTCGAAATAAAAATGAAAATGAAATTTTTAAATTACCTAAATTATTTGAAGCTTTTTGAAAACTATGTCTTATTCACTTTTAGGTTTCCTGCTCAATTTTTATAATTATTTATATTTATAAAATTGCAACAGTTTTTTTCGAGATCATCATGTACTATAACACTTGAAAAAATTGGTGTTTTTCAAAATAAAAATGAATAGGGTTTTTAAAAATTACTTAAATTATTTGAAGTTTTCTGAATTCAATATATTATTCACTTTGAAGTTTCAAACTAAATTTAAATATTTTTTATTTTAAAATTGCAACAGTTTTTTAGCGATCGTGTATTATACACTTGAAGAATATGATGTTTTTCTCTATAAAAATGAAAACACAATTTTTTATTACCTAAATTATTTGAAGTTTTCTGAAAATAATGTATTATTCACTTTGAAGTCCCTAATTCAATTTACATAAAATTTATATTTTTAAAATTACATCCCTTTTTTTAGAGATTGTGCAATATGCATTTGAAAAATAATGTGTTTTCAAAAATTAAAATTAAAGCACGATTTTCAAATTATGTAAATTATTTTTAGCTAATACGATACTATTCACTTTAAAGGTTGCAACTCATTTTAAATAATTTTTAAAATTTTGAAAATTGAAATATGTGTTTTAGAATTCGTGCCCATATATACGTGAAGAATAGTGAGTTTTTCAAAATAAAAATGATTATGATATTTTTAAATTACCTATATGATTCACTTTATGAAAACACTATATGATTCACTTTAAAGTTTAAAGCTCAATTCACATAATTTTTTATATTTTTCAAATTGCAATAGTTTTTCTAGAAATCATATACACACTTGAAGAATATAGTGTTTTTTGAAACAACAATTAACTGGGGGCCTTTTAAATTACCTAAATTATTTGTAGCTTTCTTAAAACAATGAATTATTTACTTTGACAAGCTCAATTTACATAATTTTTTATATTTTTAAAATTGCAACAATTTTTTTAGAGAATTTGTATATACACTTAAAGTATATGGTGTTTTTCAAAATAAAAATGAATATGATATTTTTAAATTACCTAAATTATTTGAAGCTTTATAAAAATAATATATTATTCACGTTGAAGTTTCTAACTAAATTTGCATAATTTTTTATATTTTAAAAATTGCAATAGTTTTTTTTATATATCATGTACTATACACATTGAAGAATTGAGTGTTTTTAGAGATGAAAATGAAAACGCAATTTTTAAATTATCTTAATTATTGAAGTTTTTTGAAAGCAATATATCATTCAACTTAAAGTTTTTACCTCAATTTATCTAATATTTTATAATGTTAAAATTGCAACCGTTTTTTTTTTAGAGATTGTGCACCGTATGCACTTGAAGTATAGGAAGTTTTTCAAAATAAAAATGATTATGGTATTCTTATGAAAATTTATTAAGCTCAATTTATGAAAATTTATGAAAACAATGTATTATTCACTTTGAAATTTTAAGCTCAATTTTCATTATTTATTATATTTCTAAAATTGTAACTGATTTTTTAGAGATAATATACTATACATTTATGGAATAATGTATTTTTCTAAAAAAAATTAATAGGGTATTTTTTTAATTACCTAAATTATTTAAATTTTTTTAATACAATGTATTATTCAATTTAAAGTTTTAAGCTCAATTTACATGATTTTTATATTTGTAAAATTGCATTAGTTTTTTTAGAGATTGAGGAATATACACGTGAATAATAGGGTGTTTTTCGAAGTAAAAAGTAAAATTTGTTTTTTAAATTACTTAAATTGTCTAGAGCTTTTTGAAAACAATGTGTTATTCAGTTTAAAACTTCTAGCTCAATTAATATAATTTTTTATATTTTTACAATTGCAATAATTTTGTTAGAGCTCGTGCACTGTACACTTGAAAAATATTATATTTTTTGAAATAAGAATGAAAAGAAATTTTTAAATTTCCTAAATTATTTTAAGCTTTTTGAAGATAATTTCTTATTCACTTTTAAGTTTCTAGCTCAATTTACATAATTTTTTATATTTTTAAAATTGCTACAATTTTTTTATAGATTGTTTACTATAAGAATATTGTGTTTTTTGAAATAAAAATAAAAATGTGATTTTTTTAATGTCCAAATATATTTGACGCTTTCTGACAAAATTTTTTATATTTTTAAAATTGCTACAATTTTTTATTATTCACTTTAAAGTTTCTAACTAAATTTACATATTTTTTGACGCTTTTTGAAATATTTGACGCTTTGTATTTTTTTTCTATTTAATCTGTTATATTTTTAAAATAGCATCGGATTTTTTAGAGATCGTGCATTACACTTTAAGAATATGATATTTTTTGATATGAAAATTAATAAGGTGTTTTTAAATTATCTAAGTTATTTTAAGCTTTCTGAAAATAATGTATTATCAAAGTTTTTAACTCAATTAACATAATTTTTAGTATTTTTAAAATAGTAGCAATTTTTTTAGAAATATCGTGCTATCACTAGAAGAATAAGATATTTTTCAAATTTTTCAAATAAAATTGAAAACGCGATTTTTAATATACCTAAATTATCAGAAGTTTATTGAAAACAATGTCTTATTCAATTTGAAAATTCTATCTTAATTTACAAAAAAAATTATATTTTTAAAATTACAATAATTTTTTTAGAGATCCTATACTATACACTTAAGAATATGATATTTTTTGAAATAAAATTTAATAAAATATTTTTAAATTACTTAAATGATTTGTAGCTTTCTTAAAATAATTTATTATTCATTTGAACTTTTAATCTCAATTTATATTATTTTTACATTTTAAAATTGCAATAATTTTTTGAAGATAGTGTATTAACAAGTATAAGGTGTTTTTTGAAACAATATATTATTAATTTTGAAGTTTAAAGCTCAATTTACATAGATTTTTTTTATATTTTTAAAACAACAACAATTTTTCATAGATCATGTTCTGTATACTTGAAGTACATCGCGTCTTTTGAAATAAAAATTAATAGGATGTTTTTAAATTACCTAAATGATTTGAAGCTTTCTAAAAACAATGTATTATTCACTTTGAAGCTTTCTAGCTCAATTTATATATCTTTTTAGATTTTTAAAATTCCAACAGTTATTTTAAATATTGTGTACTATATATACACTTGAAGTATATAGTGTTTTTCTAAATAAAAATGAATATGATATTTTTAATTTACCTAAATTATTTTTAGCTTTGTGAAAAAAATTTATGCTTCACTTTGAAGTTTCAAGTTTATTTTACATAATTTTTATATTTTTAAATTTATAAATCTATTTTAGAGATCATCTATAATACACTCATTTTAGTATTATTTCAAGCTCGTTTTAGTTATAAAAATTTCAAAATATAGAGTGTTTTTCGAAACGAAAATGAATTGTGTATTTTTCAATTTCCTAAATTATTTGAAGCTTTCTGATAATGTATTGTTCACTTTGAAGTGTTAACTCAATTTACATAAATTTTTATCTTTTTAAAATTGCAACAAATTTTTTTTAGAACGTGTACATGTACATTTGAAGAAATTTTTAGAGAACGTGTACATGTACAATTGAAGAATATGGAGTTTTTTTTAAATAAAAATGATTATGGTTTTTTTAAATTATCAAAATTATTTAAAACCTTCGGAAAATAATGTATTAATTCACTTTGAAGTTTTAAGCTCAATTTGCATAATTTTTAATATTTTTAAAATTGCAATAATTTCTTTAAAGATTGTATATTATAGACTTGAAGAACATGATGTGTTTTCCGAAGTAAAAGTTAATACGGTGTTTTTTAATTACCTAATTTATGTTTAGCTTTCTTAAAAAATAGTATTGTTCACTTTGAAGTTTTAAGCTCAATTTACATAATTTTTATATTTTTAAAATTGCAACAGGTTTTTAGATATCGTGCACTATAACACTTGTATTATAGGGTATTTTTCGAAATAAAAATGAATAGTGTGTTTTTAAATTGCCTAAATTATTTTAAACTTTTTGAAAATAATTTCTTATTCACTTTTAAATTTCTATCTCAATTTAAATAATATTTTTATATTTTTAAAATCACATCAATGTTTTTAGAGATCACATGTTTTTAAATTACCTAAATTATTTAAAGCTTTCTAAAAGCAATGAATTATTCATTTTGAAATTTATAGCTCAATTTACATAATTTTTTTATTTTTTTAAAAGCACAACAGTTTTTTTAGAGATAGTAGATTATATACACTTGAAGAATAGAGTTTTTATAAGAAAAAATGATTATTATATTTTTAAATTACCTAAATTATTTAAAACTTTCTGAATACCTGATTATTCCGTTTGAAATTTGAAGCTTAATTTACATAATTTTTATATTTTTAAAATTACATCAACTTTTTAAAAGAAGATTGTAATATTGTATACTATATTCTTTATATTATTCACTTCCTATGAAGCACTGACTCCGACATGGACATCGCGACATGACACGACACAGACACCACGACTTGACTAATGTCCAAAATATAGGACACCGGAACACCGTTTATATATAAATATTAAAAAAATGTAAAATGTAAAAATTATACTGATATCATGACAAAAAAAAATTATAAGTTGATAAATAAGATGTTTATTTATTTTTCCAAAATAAATTGTTAACATTTACAATTCAACTTGATAATAAAATTAGTCTCACAAAACAAATATTGATGTGTCATCGTAATGTAAATATTCTTTTCTACCCCTTAAATGTCACATTTTGCATAATCTCCATCAATCTCACAAAAAAAGATATATTAAGCCTCGTAACAAAAAACTTTGAAGATAAGCCTTAATTTAAGGTATGTCATCATTTTTTTAACTTTTGTTATTAAAAAATATAGCCTACACAAAACTAAGAAAAAATGTCTCCGAAGTATCGAACATACATGCGTCGGCTCAAAGTGTCGAGCCGATGAGGTGTCGGAGACGTGTCGATATGAGATGTATGTCGGACACGACGCCTTGGCAATTGAGAGAGGTATCAGTACTTCCTAGTTCACTTCACATGAAAATGATTTTTTTCTTTTTTCTTTTATTGTTTGCTAGTATGATTTTTGTCGACACTTGCGAGTTCCAATGTACAGTAGTGTGCGCTGGTATCTAAAACAAACAAAACACCATGAGAATTGAGCACATCAGCAATTTTTTTGCGGTTTAAAAAAAAATGGCAATTTTTGCGAAAATATGCTCAATTTTTATTAATATTTTAATGACTTAAAAGGTATGCTTATTTTAATTTTTGTTTTGTTTTTAGGAAAATGAAAAAACTGAAATTGTTGGTTTATTTTTCAAATAAATTAGAAATTATATAAATGCTTTTGTATAGTTATAAAATATATTTTAAATTTTAAATGAGATCATATATATAAATAAAATATAAAAATACATTTAAGCAAGAAAGTTTGTCTTGGTTACAAAACCACCAAATTTACAATCACAGTAATTTAATCATATTATTCCATGCATATTTGTATTAAATAAGATATAAATTTTCACCTCCATAATATTTCACTTATTAATTAATATTTATGATCACATGACCTTCATTTAGAGTGTAGATATTAAATGTTTAAAATTAAACATTTTTAATAAAAGAATTTGATCAAAGAGATTAAAACATGAAAGCAACCGGATGAAACCACTAATAGTTAATTTTTCATTCTTTTGATCAAAATTTTTTCATAAAAAACACATAATCTCAGCCATTTAATCTCTACCATCTTCATCTTTATCTTAGAAAATAAATTTTGTATAATCAGCAATGTTAACTAATAAGTAAAACATCAAGAAATGTAAATTTACACCTTATTAAAAAGATATACAGTAACAATTAATCACCTTAAAAAAACGGTTGAAAATGAATATTTTTCTATTTCTAACTATATTTTTTATATTATTCACTTCATTCACGTGAAAATGATTTTTGTCGACACTTGCGAGTTCCAATGTATTTTAGTATGCGCTGGTAGTGGTATCTAACAAAAGAATTATATACTAAAATAGTTCCTAATTTTGTATTTTATAAGTCATAAGTCAATTTAGTCCCTCGCGAAATCAATCATTTTAGTCCTGACTTTCACTATTATTGGCCATTTTAATCCCTGACTTTCACTACATCATTCATTTTAATCCCTGATAATTCAGAGACTAAAGTGACCTGTAAAATATAAAATCAGGGACTAAAGTGACTTATCCGCACAAAGTAAGGGACTAAAGTGAATTATTCTCGCAAAGTTAAGAACTGAAACGGTACATCACTCCTAACAAAAACAGCATGAGAATTGCGCAAATGAATAATTTTCTGTTTCTAACTATATTTTCAGTTTTCTTTGAAAATGAAAAGAACAAATGTGCAAACCAATCAGTCAGCTGCAACAGCAATAACAAAGGGCTCAATCTAGATCATCAAATTTACTTTTGGATCTATATAAGGATTAAGAATAACTTTGCAAACAGTTGACACCACATTGATGAAAATATTCAAGAAAGAAAAAACGAACAGAATGCATCTGTGACTACATATATATGACAAAACTTGATGCCTTTCTTATGAATATAATCAGTTTGATCATCTCCATAAATGCTCCTCATAGTCACTGCTAGGTTGTTCTTTGGGGCGGTCAGTATCACACTTGAGGCAAGCACTATTTTTTGCGTAATTATAGAAATTACATCTGCAAGAAGTGAAACATGAAACAGAATTTTTAGCCATTGTTTGCTAGAGAGAAAAGAAAATGAAAGGCACAAAAAAAAAAATGTGATAAACAATAATTTTGAATTTTTCTTTTCTAGAAGTCATCTTTTCCTTTCATTTTTTTCAAAAACCAAACAAAGAAAGTTATATTGTTATCTGTGTTTTTTATTTCCTTCAATCCAAACACATCATTAGAGTGCAAGGAGACAGGGTAGGGCAAGGAGAAGCAAGAAAATAAATCGACTCACTTAGGACAACTCCAATCACCAGGATATTTCTTGGGAATTGGACTTGGATTTGACTCTGGACAACGCAAGCATTTCACTTTACTTGCAAAATTCAGGAATCCACACCTGCATACATAGAGAAATTCATGAAAACATAGAACTAACTTCATAGAGCCAATGAAAACATATTGGTCTATCATAAAGGAAGAAACCAGCCAGATAGATATACAGGAGGCAACACGGAAAACAAGTAGTAATAGTGCATGTTTAGATTGGCGTTTAGAACCTTCAAACCACCATTTAAAATGGGTATATCGAATTATGCTCGAAAACATGTTTGAAAAAAAATCACGTTGAATTATTTTTAAACATGATTCTATGTTCCAAACTGTGACTCGAGCAAAAGTGAAGAGAGAAAAAAATTGTTTTAACATTTTATCAAAATCAAACTACGGTTCACAAACTACAAACCAGACACACAAATAACAGTTGGAGAAAGGGAAAAATGACTTGCTTAGGACAATTCCAATCCCCAGGATTTTTCTTCGGCCTTGGCTCTGGGCAACGAAAACACTTCACATTCCTAGCAAAATTCATGACGCCACACCTACATACAGGAAAATTCATGAATATGTAGATAACTGTTACAAGTAAATGTCCAGACACTGATTCAAGCCAGTGCTACACACGGTTATTAATTTTCATAATATAAATATTAAATTCTGCTCTTGCTCTCGTTTACAAGTTGTTGGCCGTTTTGGCTGACATTTAAAGATTTCCCTGAATAAGATCAGTGATGAACATTTTCACGGATTTAACACTCACAAAAGAGCAATAAACTATAGTAATAGCATAATGGTAACAGTGTTAATGTTTGCAGATAGTACCGTAACAAATAGTGATAATAGTGCCCGATTAGAGTGAAAATTAAGGAAATAAGAAGCTTCTCAAGGCATATTTATTTAATCAATTAAATTCATAATGCATAAAACTTCATCCCCACACCATAAGATACCAATAAAATGCACAGAGCATATAAACTGCAGCAACAACAACGGAAATACAGAGCTTAAACTTACAATCAAATCTATAATATGCAAGAATATTAAAAAGATATGAGATTATGCAAATATACAGTGATTGCCCAATATGATTGTGTGGTGCGGATGAATTTTCTAGATGAGAATTTCTAAAACAAGAAAATAGATACTTTAGTCCCTGACTTTTGGAAGGGAATTCACTTCAGTCCCTGAGATTTTAGACAATGCAAATAGGTCCCTAACTTTGTGATCTGTAATGCAGTTAGGTCCCTATCGTTCAGAAAACATTAACACCGTTAATGGGAGTTCAACGTGGCATGTTGGACACCCAAAAAGGCGTCATTTAAGAATAGGGACCTAACTACATTACAGATCACAAAGTCATGGATCTATTTGCATTACCTAAAAACTCAGGGACTCATGTGAACTCCCTTCCAAAAGTCAGGGACTAAAGTGCCCCTTCACTTTTTCTAAAACTGAAGGTTTATGGATCCATTATAAATACAAACAAAGAGCTCTTAACATTAACCATTAGTGCCACATGCAGCCATCCAACTAGAGTCCGATTACTCCCGAAGAATACATGAGTACATGACATAAAACAGATAGCAAGCTGAATGGTATGTATTTTAAACAGATGTTTAAACTTTAACCATTAGTCCGGAATCTATCATAAAAAAGCTGAATAATTAAGAATGTTTGACTTAACAGATCCTACTGAAAATTTTCACTGAAAAACAGAAAGATATCCCAGTAGAAGAGTGCACCAAAAAATCCGGGCACAATAGCTGCAGGATATTATCACTGTCAAATTGCATCTCACAACTTTTTAAACTTTGACCGACTGTTTTAGGCTTCAACCAAGAAAGAAAGCTTATTTTATCAGGTAACTCTCTTTTCTTCTTAAAATAACTCCAGAAAGCTAAAAAATTAATGCCCAAGAGATTAAGCTTAAAAGATGAGAGATATTAAGAGAAGAGATGAATGGCAACAGAATATAAAGACATTAGAAAAATGGTTACTGTGTTAACGATGAGTTAAGTTATCCAGTATTAAATTCGTCAACATTTATCAAAATTTTAGTTATTGAAATGGAATTGATTATTCTGCTTCATGGAAAACAAAAAAAAAATATATCAAGGGGATTTTCTTGTTAGTAAAGATAAATGACTCACTGTGGACAAGTCCAATCTCCTTTTTTCATTTCAACTTCATTTGTTTTGACCACTTTTTGTGGGCCCTCAATTTTGCATTTTAGACACCGTGTATTTCTGGAGAAATTTAAAAAATTGCATCTGCAACAAAGCATACAGCAACAGTCAGCAAAACAGAAGACAACAAATAAGACAACTGAAAACAAGTATTAGATGACAGCCTGATCCTGATCTCAGACAAGATAAGAAAAGGAAAAAAATATTATGAATCATTTGTCTTCAAGATACAAGTCAGTTTGACAAGCATAATTGCATAGGGACAATAAAGAAAACTTTGGAGACAAAATCATAGAAACTGAAGTTAGCCTTAGGAGAAAAGAGGACTTTACTCAGGACATATCCAATCTCCTTGCTTCATTTCAACAGTAGGAACACCAATATCCTTTGGTCTATCTTCTTTACAGTTAAGGCAATGCATATTCCTAGAAAAATTCATAAAATTGCATCTGCAAGAAATTTTGGGAGAAGAGAGAACCAACTCTTAGGAGTGAATATTCAATACCCAAGATCTATTTTAAAACGTCAAAAACATAGAACATTTCCACTAGCAAAAGAATAACTGAGGAAAATTATCAATATTCATGATAAGGAAGATGTATACTGACAAAAGGGATATATAACAAACCCACTTGTTCACCAGCCAAAAATACTGATGAAAGAAAACTATTACAAAGAACGGTTCATTTTAGGATGGTGACTATACTTATGGAGTATTAGATGGTGATATTTTTTACTTTCTATAGCAGGTTAAACAAGTTAAGGATATTTTCACAAATCTTCTATAACACTCCTTATAATTTTCCAAAATTTATTTTTCACCACAACGAATAATTTTTTTTTTTCATATTATTATTTATGTAACAGAACATCGTTGTCATTTGTTAGTGTTCTAATTCTGAGATTGAAAACAGCAGTGGGTGGTGATTAAATAACAGAACACTCAATCTTCCCAATCTTCTTCTGCAATCTAGAAACCCTAATAAAAACTTTATCTCTCTTTGCAATAAAATTGTGAAACCTGCATCACTCCTCCTTCTCGTCTTGATTAAATTTTTTGAAACTCTCTGGAGAACAAGGCGAAGAGAAATTGGTGAGAGAAATTGGTGAAAAGATTGGGCCCTAGACCGCCTTTGATGTCGTCCATGCGCCGCCGCCGAACACCGCCGACCACCGCCTCTTTACGACTCCATCTTCTCCGATTGCCTCGCTTTATTCTCCAGTTCTTTCGACGTTTTCCGTCGCCTATGCACAGTCACCACCACACCGTACAAACGTGTCATTCATTTACGACAATCCGTGAACACACCGCCACCGCGACGCATACCTTCTTCCTCCCCTTTCGTTCAAGCTCCTCCACCGCCATAGTTTCAACCTTTACGAGCCGCCACACAAAAGCTTCCTGAAATCCTCTCAAACTCAAGCCTTTCACTCCCACACTCAGCCGAAGCAAAAAATCCGACGGCACAGTGGCATGTCTATCCCACGCTCAGTACTCAATGCAAGCATAAAACACCTAGTTCATTTGTTTCATTTTTATCTTTCTTCTTCTAGATCTGGATCTGTGTTTAAAGGTTGTTATTTTTTTTTGATCTATTTTTTTGTTCTTTTCCAGACTATGTTAATTTGGATCTAGATCTTTTAGTTTGTTTCCAGATTCAAATTTCATCTTCTTGGTTTAGATCTGTACTTCTACATACATCTTTTTGTTCTTTTCCAGACTATGTTAATTTGGATCTAGATCTTTTAGTTTGTTTCCAAATTTAGATTTCATCTTCTTTGTTTAGATCTGTACTTCTACATTTATTTTACATGTATTTCTAATTGGTTGATTCATGATTTCTGTTCTTTATTTTTTTTATAGATTTAGAAATTCTAAATCTTTATTTGCAAGATAATTTTTTCATAAACAAAATCTTAATCTAAAACAACCATTTTTTTAAACCAACAGCAGCAAGCCCAGCACTTTTGCATCTTCATCCCATAAACCACATAGGGGACCAAATTAATGAAATTATTAGGTAAGGGGTATAAAAGCAAATTTAATTTTATTCTTATCTTTCAAGATTTTCTTTGTAACCAGTTTTAATAACAACCATTGATCACAAACAACTTAAATCCAACAGCTTAAAAAAAATCACCATCAAATACTGACTTTTTCTCCGTCTCCATCGTAAACGAAGCCTACAAAGAACTATCACTCAGAAAATAAACTTCTAACGATAACAAAAAGGATATAAAAAATAATCAAGTCCATCAGCCAAGAATACTCCTCAATGAATACTATTACTATCACTAAAAACTATCAAACCAAAATTGTATCATAGCTTAAGGGATATAAAACAAATCCACTTATCCACTGGCCAAAAAAACTGTTGACTGAATGCTACCACTGAGAACTATCATACAGATGCCACTAAAAATAGTAAGAATTCTCGTTGTACATTTTAAGGGAGACTTGACTTCTAAAGTAAAATGGCTTGTGTATGGAGAAACTTCACTTCTGCATTAGCAATGCATTCCAAAATCAATGTAGAGATGCAAAATTTCAAATTCAAAGTGCAGAAATTACAAGTGGCAAGTGCTAAGAAATAAGAATGCGTCTACATGAGTTAATATGACTCACTTTTGACACACCCAGTCACCTTGCTTCATCTCAATACTTTTTGAAGATTTATTAGTCAGAAAACTTTGAGGTTGGTCTTTCGGCACAGCATCTTGGGGTGTACGCTTTGACCGAGCAACAGCAAGATCAGGCACAGGAGCAGGAGCGGGGGATGACTCACACAACTCAATCAGCTGGGAGAGAAGTTTTCTCGCAGATAATTCAATAACTTCTCGGCCTTGCGGTTTCTCTCCTCCAGAAACAACGAGCGGATCTAATGCATAAAACAAAAGTATTCGAACTATATCCACAGTTCGAGCATCAGTTTCATATTCCTTCAGAATAACATAAGCTCTATCACAGGAGCCTCGCAAACTGCAAGCGCTACAAACCTGTATTGAAGCAAAAAATGCCCTGTCAGGTTATCAGGTTATAGGGAATCGAAATGCCTCCTACGTTCTAACACTCAAAACGATAAAAAATAACTATAGTAAAATGAAAACTCATATGGTGATAACAATATGAACATCTTGCTTTGCTAATACTAGGAAAACACTCTTAAACAATCGCCTTTTGTCACACTCTTAAACACTGACTTCTGGACACACTTTTTGATAATGGGTAAAAAATATGCTAACTGCACTAAATATATAATCTGGGTCAACTCAACTACATTAATTAGTGAGACCATTCACCCTGTTTTGGCATCATAGACAGAAGAGAGGATTTAAAACTCCTCTCATACTTGCCAAGAGTGTCTGCACCCAACAAAACGCCCAAGAATGGGCTTGGAGAGGGGCAATTGGCAAAAGTAACAGAGAAAGAAGCAAAGACTCCTACTCCTACTGGCCCCATGGAAAGTATCTATGTTAAGTATCTTGGGGAATTCTGGGATTGACAACAATTTTTTCCAATATGTAGCCTGTGGCTGTGCATCACAACTTTGACTTATGGCTACCTGTTCAAGAAGTTCCTTTCACCAAGCTTGACAGTGAGAGTATGAAAAAAGGTCACCAGAGTGGATCTAGGGATGATTTCTTTATGGGAGGCCATCGCTCATTGATTGAAGGAAAAAAACAGAGGAAAGGAAAGAAGGAAAAAGATTAAAAAAAAAAAATAATAATTAAAAATAATAAAAAAAAATGAATGATACCATGTTACAATATCCAACAGAGAAGAAAAAAGAGGCATTGCAACATACTGATTAGTTTGTGAATGCATTGATGGTGAAAAGTAATTGTACAACAGAGAGAGGAAGTTGCAAAATCTATAGTAGAGTTAATTACATCAAGGGAAAATTAACAGAGTAACATAAACACTAAAAGAGAATAATAAAGACTAACTAATTCATATTAACTAGCCATCGCACATACTCTAATACATCGTAATTCCATTAATGAACAATGTGTTCTAGCATATTTTTTAGTTGTTAGATATTACTTGCAAGTTGCAAGCAATAATTTTGAAATATAAATGTTTCAAAAAATAAAATAAAAAAGAACAAAACATTTACATCTCCTTCATCAAGAAGTAGGTGAGCTCTCAGTCTCTTAGCTGAATTAACAGCTTTACGGAGAAGATTAGGACATCCACCCTCTACAACTGCTTGAATATCGTTCGATGGTAGCAATCTGCATAACATAACAAGCAACAAAAGCTAAATGAACTAGGAATCTCAGAAAGGGCTTTTTAGCATGCATTTTACATAATTAACAAGTGTAAACAAATAAAAATGACAACAACAAGATCATTTCCTTCATCACAAAACAAGAGTAATGTGTTTGGATAGACAACTTAATTAAGCACTAATACAGTTCTTTTATCAAATGAGAGTCTATTTATAAATAGAACATCAAACATACTTGAAAAAACTAATAAAAACCTCCATAAAGCTTATGAAAATAGATAATTTGTGCCAAACGCCACTTAAATTAACAAGCCCTATCTTCACATTCCAAATTAAGGAATCAAAATGAAAAGGAAAACGCACTTGAAAAGGTCGTAACGGTCACGTCCGAAGCTGAGACAAGCATCTTTCAAGAGGTTCATGTTGACGTAATAATCACTCTCATCAGAAGAAGAGGATTTGGTGAGATAACCTTTGGCGTTCAAGCGGTCGACGAAGGAGACCCATTCGGGCCACGGATGGTGGTGTTGGTCGGCGGAGGATACGGCTTCAGCGGAGACGGCGGCGGAGGAGGAGGAAGCGCGGAGGTGGAAGAGCGGTGGCGGGAAGTGAGTGGGCTTGAAGAATAGAAAGGGAGAGTTGGCGGCTACAGCTGCGGTTCGAGCGGTGCGGAACAGTGCGGTTCCCATTCCGTACAGTGCGAGCTTCGAACCTGACATGTTTGATTTCTCCCCGTTCTTCCCAGTGCCACAGGTTTTATCGGAACGGAAACACACACACAGGGTTTTGGGCAAGCTATCACCAGGGGATAAAATTAAAAATAAAAAATCTGGATAAATAAATTAAAATAGGCTTCATTATGCAATTTTGGCACTTTCCCCTTCAATAGTCCATTTTTTTAATAATTTTAATCATCCATTTTAGTTGCAGAGTTTTTGTTAAATAAACTTTCAGCAGTTTCACTTTGAAAAAAAGTAAATATAAAAAAATTACGACTCGACTTATTTCTAAAAAAGAAAAATTTTTAATTTTTAAATCAAACTATAAACAATACATTATTTTTCTTATTTTCTCTTCTACCATTTTTTTCCTCCATAAACATACCATAAATTATTTATTTTTCTTTATTTTATCTTTTAGTTATTTCATTTTAATTTTGGATAAAAATTTACATTTTTTTAAAAAATATTTTTATTATTAAATTTATGATTAATTGCACTAATCTCACCTAAAATTTATTTATATCACACTTATTCATTTCAATTTTCAAAATTACATTTACCTCTAAAATTTTTAATTTCATTACAGAAACTCATTCACTAAGATTTATTTATATTACATTTATCCTTTTCAATTTTTAAAATTACATTTATTTCTAAAACTTTTACTTTCATTACAAAAATTTTCTATCGTTAATTTTTTGGCAAAAATATAATTTTGGTCCCATCACTTTTTTAAGGTTCATTTAGGTCCTTCTAGTTCTATTTTTGGTCCAAAATGGTCCCTATTGTCACTTTTATTACCAATTTAACGGATTTTTTACTAATACTATAATATTCGGTTATCTATTTATTTTGAATCGTTAATTTACAACAATTTGTACCATTTATTTAAAACAATTTGAGCCATAAAAATCCATTAAATTGCTATGGTAGTAATGATGAGATTATTTTGAACCAAAAACTGAAATTAAAAGACTAAAATGAATCTTAAAAATGTTATAAGATCAAAGTAAATCTTGAGTAAAATTTAAGGGATCAAAATTGTTTTTCACCTAATTTTTTTAACGATGTTATTGTACACATTTTATATTTTTAAAAAATAATTTTGATTTGACTATTTTATCTTTATTTATTATTCTTATTTGAGTTATTATAATTTTTCTTACATTTTACAATTATTACACATTTTTCTTACGATTTAAAGCAATCTGAATTTATAAAACTAACATAAATTAACTGTAGATTGAAATAACTATAATAAAATTTTACATTCTAAAGTGAAAGGTATAATGAATGTAAATTTCAAGGACAAAAGTGTAATAACTCAAAGAAAAATAATAAATAAAAATAAAATAATAAATCAAAATTTAATTTATAAAATGTAAAGCATACAGATAACAAAAATTTAATGGTAGGGATTTTTTATTATAATGAAAGTAAGTATAAGTGTAATTTTAAAAATTGAAGAGAATAAGTATAATGGGTTTTGCTATCTATTGCCCTTAGGGCAATTGCTAAGCAATCCATAAATGAAAACTTTGCATTTAAAATAAAATAAAAATAATTTCATAGCAATACTCTACACTTTTCAACACTTAAATTTCTATTTATGGCTTGCTTAACCATTGCCCTAAGGGGGCGTTTGGTAGTGGGAATGTTTTTTCATTCCTGGGAAACTCACTTAAAATCATAGCTTACCCATGTTTGATAGAAGGTTTAAGTGACTTTCCCAGGAATGTTTTTTCATTCCCACCTGAGAAGGTGGGTATCACTTACCCAGGAAACACTTACCTGGGAAAGTAGCTAAATGTGTTTTCTCTTGAATCAATTTTACTTGGACGGTAAGATGAGAGAGAGTGAGCGTGTGAGAGAGAGGGTCAAGGACGCTTGGACGATCGTTCAGCCGCAACGAAGGAAAGATCAGAGACCAGTTCGCGTTATCTTCGGCAAGGACAAAGAGGTTCGAGAGAGAGATTCTTGTGCAGGTTTCCAAAGGTGGAAGGCAAAAGGTTTTCTAGCTTCTGTGGAACGTGAAGCCATCAATGTATTCTTCACTAACTTTCCAGAGGATTATGGTCAAGTAGACTTGTGGAAGATATTCTCCAGGAGGCTTGCGGCGATCGGATCTGTGAGGGATGTCTACGTGCCAGCGTGGAGGAACTCAAGAGGGCAGCGTTTCAGGTTTGTCCGAATTGGAGGAGTCAAGAATATCAGAAGTCTGGAGAGAACACTTGATCAAATCTGGATTGGTTCTTTCAAAGTCAGGGCTAATGTTTCAAAGTTTGCAAGGGTAAAAGGTCCTAAGGTGGTTAAGCTTAGAGAGGGCCCTTCAATCCAAAAATCAATGTTGAGGAATCCAGAGGTGAAGTATGCCGATGTTGTAGCTGGAATCGGGAAGTTTGCGGATGTGGGCGTGACCCCGAAGCAGGATGTTATTCGCGCTTCCTCGGTTGGTGAGTCTTCTAAGATCAACGATAAGGAGCCACAGTTTTATGTCTCTAATGAAGCCTTACGTAATCGCTTGGAAAGGTGTTTCGTGGGGGAACTTTTTCATTGGCAGTCGGTGTTCGGAGTCGAGGACAGACTTTTGGAAGAGGGGATCCGTTTGGCGAATTTTATACCAATGGGGGGCCGCCTAATGCTCATCGAGCCAATGGAAGGAGAAGACCTTGAGGGCCTGTTAGACGCGGCGGACATCTTGGGTCGGTGGTTTCAAAGCATTCGCAAATGGAGTCCAACTGATATAGCAAGGGAAAGGAAGGTGTGGGTAAGAATCCATGGTGTTCCGGCGCACGTCTGGGATGGCGATTGCTTTGTATTTTTAGCAAACCTTTTTGGTGAATATGTTCATATGGACGAGAGGACAGAGAAACGGTTGTCGATGGATGTCGCTAGAGTGATGATCATAACGCCACAATCATATGCAAGTCGCTAGAGTGATGATCATAACGCCACAATCATATGCAATAAATCAATCTGCTGAGATTTTCATTGATGGTGTGTCATATGTCTTTCTAATTGTGGAGGAACCTTTTAAAATTGATTTAAGCTATCGTCGTCCGGTGAAAGGGGTGGTGGTGGATTCAGACTCAGATGACGACTCTGTCTCAGGGGCATCAGCTAATTCTCATTGGCCGAGATCCAAGGCAAACTTGGTGGAGGCGTTATCTCAGTAGGCAAATATTAAGGAAGATATGGTGGATGAATTAATTAGTGATTGGATTGAGGAAGGTAATAAAGAGTTTATGGATGTTGATAATGGTGGGGCGCTAGAAAAGGAAACTTCATATATGCTTTTAAAAGAAAGAAGGCATAATGTGGAGGTTGTATTAAAATAACTCTTCTCAGGTTCATACTTAGAAGTGGGTCCAATAGGTGATGAAGATGTGGAGGGTGGAGCTAGTAGCAATAATGCATTTGAAGGTCCAAAGGAGGTGAACATTGACTTGCGCAATAAAGGGGCCGTAGCGGAACCTTTTCAAGATAGGGTCCACTCATCTTCACAAGATAACTTGCGAGGAAATTGTTCGCTCGACGGTGCTGAACACGGCGAGAAGGTGATTCAAGAGGTGGATGATGTAGCCATGGAGGTGGATAGCGACTCCGTTAGTGAGGATGAGTCTTCGCGGTGGAATTTAAAATTAGAGAGGAGATTGTCCAAAAATTCAGAAAGCAAAGATGAGGAAGAAAAGAAAGGAAACTCGAAACCCAGATTTGTCAAGGGACTCCCATTCTCAAGCTTTAGGTGCGTCTGTCCCTATTTGTAGCAATCCCTTATCTCGATTGGGTGTTGAAGAGAGAGTGGAGGGTGTTATTAAGTTTGGAGAAAAAATGGGGTTAATCAAGGAGTCAAATAGAGAGAATATGCAGAAGAAGTTGGTGGATCTTGAAATTGCTAAAATTGGTGCAAATGGAGGGGGAGGGGTGATTAATGCATAGTAAAGATGGTGGGGTCGTGCGATGGACTGAGAGTTTGGGAGATTGTTATTTCATTATGATATTTTTAAGTTATAATATTAGAGGTTTGGGTGGGAATCTGAAAAAGAAGGAAGTTAAGGAATTGGTTGAGAAAGAGGTGGAGTTCCTGGAGACAAAATGTGAAGTTATTGATGGGAATTTTTGTAAGTTACTTTGGTGTTCTGGAGATTTCGGGTGGGTGCATCTTCCGTCTGTTGGTAACTCCGGAGGTCTGCTGTCAATGTGGTCTTCAACACATTTTGATATGTCATTCTCTTTTCAAGGAAGTAGATATGTGGGGTGGTGGGTTTATGGAAGGATAAGGATTTGACAGTATGTATCATCAACGTTTACGCACCTTGTGCATCTTTGGAAAAGAAGGAATTGTGGAATGAAATTGTATCGGATATCAGGAGAAGGGGTTTGGTGTATTACTGTATCGCTCCTGACTTTAACAGTGTGGCTTCGGAATCAAAAAGAAGAGGCTTGACGGCATCATGCTACCAACAGAGAATAGACGTGGCAGATTTTAGAAATTTCATTGAGGAAGCAGAGGTGGTCGATATACCTATGCATGCCAGAAAATTTACTTGGTATAGAAGTGACGCCACCGCAATGAGCCGTCTAGACAGGTTCTTATTTTTCGAGTCCAGAATGGTGGCGTGGCCAAACATTACTCAGTGGGGTTTGATCAGAGGACTCTCGGACCATTGCGTAGTCTTGGTAAAAGAGGTGGTTAAGGATTGGGGCCCGAAGCCGTATTTCTGGAGTTCGTTGGAGGGCTACGACTCTTTTGTGGAATCATCTTGGAGGGCTTTCAATATATTTGGTTGGGCCGGTTATATTCTTAAGGAGAAGCTTCTTCGTATGAGGAATCTTCTAAAAGAATGGAGTCAAAGTAATGTGGAAAATTTGAAAGCAAGAATAGATGAGCAGCAATTGGTTCTCAAGGATCTTGATTTGAAAAGTGAGGATAGTGGCCTTACAGAGGAGGAGGTGTTGTTAAAGAAGAATACAACCGCAAGTTTATTTCGCCTCTCCAAGATGAGAGCACAAGAACTCTTTCAAAAATCGCGCTTAAAGTGGATAAAAGAGGGAGACGCAAATTCTAGCTATTTTCATCGGGTGTTGATGGGGAGAAGAAAGGGTAATGAGATTCATAGCATCATGGTTGATGGTATTCAAGAGGTAGAAGTGGGTGGCATCAAATTGGCAATCAAGTCCTTCTTTGAATTCATGTTTACAGACACAATGATTTTGTTTCTTTTGATGAGTTGTCTTTTAAAAGTCTTGACGGGAATCATAATGCTAGGTTAATTGCTTCATTTTCTGAGGATGAGATCAAGGCAGCAGTATGGGACAGCTACAAGAGCCCGGGGCCATACGATTACAATTTTAAGTTCTTGAAACAATTCTGGAATGTGGTAAATGTGGATTTCATTCGGTTTATTTCTGAGTTCCACTCTAACGGGAGGATTGTTAAGGGCTGCTCGTTTGTGGTACTCATTCCAAAGAAAAACAATCCGCAGAAGATACAAGAATATCGTCCTATTTCTCTAATAGGGTATATGTACAAAGTTTTATCCAAACTATTGGCGAATAGGATGCGGGAGGTAATTCCCCTGCTTGTGTCTCAGAACCAATCAGCTTTTGTAAAAGGCAGAAAACTTCTCGATAGTGTGGTGGTAGGAAACGAAGTAGTTCATGAGATTGTAGCTCACAAAATGAAAAGCATTCTCTTCAAAGTGGATTTTGAGAAGGCTTATGATTCGGTGAGTTGGGAGTTTCTAAGCTACGTGATGCAAAGAATGAGTTTCTGCCGGCAATGGATCTTATGGATTCGAGAGTGTTTGCTTTCTTTGAGGATCTCTGTCTTGGTAAATGGAAGCCCCACTGACGAGTTTAACCCATTGAGAGGTTTGAGACAGGGCGACCCTCTGTCTCCTTTCTTATTTTTGTTGGTGGCTGAGGGGTTGAGCGCCTTGATTGAGAAGGCAAAGGGGGAAGGTCTGTTTTCTGGTATTCCTGTTGGTGCAAAGGCCGTGGAGGTGACTCACCTTCAATTCGCTGACGATACGTTGTTGTTCTCCGAAGACAAGGCCTCAAACATTTGGGCCATAAAGTCTATTTTTCGGTGGTTTGAATTGGCATCAGGTTTGAAGGTCAACTTCCATAAGAGTCGTTTGATAACATTCAATGTAGATGTGAGTTGTCATCTTTCTTAGGATGTGGAATCGGCAATATCCCCTTCATTTACCTTGGCCTACCAATAGGTGGTAACCATGGCAGACTAAAATTGTGGGAGCCTGTTATTGAAAAGGTCAGAAGACGGTTGTCTGGTGGGTTAAAAAGAATCTCTCTTTCGGGGGTCGCATTGTCCTTGTCAAGTCTGTTCTAACCGTATTGCCCTCCGACAGGTATCCTTTCGTCCCTTGAGTCTTTATTTATTAATTTTCTTTGGGGGAGTGTGGGGAAGAGGAAGACTTGTTGGGTGGCGTGGGATGACGTTGGTAAGGATAAGGATGTAGGGGATTAGGCATTAGGAAGCTACGGAGGTTTAATGAAGCTTTGCTCGGTAAGTGGGTGTGGCGTTTTTTAACTGAGGAGGGTAGCTTTTGGCATAACATTCTCTTATCAAAATATTCTTTTTTGGGGATCAGAAGGTTAAACAATGGTTACAGAGGCGCATGACATTTTGACTCTGTGTAACAGTGAGGGTTGGGTGGGAGGTAGCGTAAGGAAACATGTCGGGAATGGGATGGATACTAGATTCTGGTTGGACAAGTGGTTGGGGGATCAAACTTTATGTGAAAGGTTTGAGAGACTGTTCTCAGTGTCCACGTGTAAAGGTTGTTGTGTGGCAGTAGTGGAAGGTGTTAGGGAGATTTTGATATGGAAGGGTGGTTGGCGAATAGAGTTGTTTGAATATGAAAAAGAACAATTTAATCTTTTGGTGCAAGATTTGCAAGATGTTCCTTTTTAGGTTGATGAATCAGATAGGTGGCAATGGTTGACAGATAATTCTGGAAGATAATTAGTTAAATCTGCATATGACCTCCTCTAGCGTTGTGGAGCACCGGCGGCTAACCCTTTTTTCAAGATTATTTGGAATGCGCATCTACCGTTAAAGGTTCAGGCTTTTGTTTGGCAAGTAGCAAGGAATCGGTTGACTACCAGGGAAAATTTGCTGATTCGAGGAATGGTTGATCAACTTGCTGTAGGATGCACTTTGTGCGGTGCTGCACCGGAATCTGCGTCTCATCTGTTTTTTTGGATGTCACAGGATGGCTGAGTTCTGGTACTTTTTGTGTCAAAAGGCAGGTGTCTGTTCAGCCTTCCATATCGACTGTGATGCACATTATTATCAATTTATGAATGTGCTTCCTGTTCGAAAGGATAAGCGATGGATGTGGAGCATTGTTTGGTTCTCTACTATGTGGTCTATGTGGTTATCGAGGAATCAGGTGATTTTCAATAATAAAGAGTTGGTGATGGAAGATTTGTTTGATTTGATGATGGTGTGGAGCTGGCTTTGGATTCGGGCTCACGCACCAAAATGCGGCGTTGGCTATTCGGTTTGGAGTTCAAACTTTTTGGCCTGCGTTATAGATCCGAATGCTATTTGAGGATATGTACAGTGGACAGAACTCATGGTCATTGCTGATAAATTATCTATCGATTGGTATGAGTGTGTTGCTTGTTATTTGGGCCTGTGGCAGAGTAGCTTATGGTTGGTGTTTCCATGTTTTGGAAGTTGACAGTGTTTTTGTGTGATGTGTGTTCTGTTATCTTAGGTGCTACACACTTGTGTTGTGTTTTCCTGTTTTAATTTGTGTGCGGTTGTATAGGCGGCTGCTGAGAAACTGTGTTATGGTGGCTTTTTGCGACCATATTAGATTTGTTTGTTTTAGTTTGGGGTGCTTATACTGCATCGTTTCCGGTAGGTTCCCTTTTCTTTTTAATAATTTTTGTATCCAGTTTTGAGTACTTCATGTACTCTTTTTAATTGATTTGGCTTTTCAAACAAAAAAAATTGGAGCTTTCCCAGTAACTATTGATTTATTTTGATGTTAATTGTATAAGGTGTATTTATTATGGTTATCATCTAAATTTTACCTTTTGTACTTTACAAAAAAATGAACAAAAGTCTAGTGATAAGAAATAATTCATATATAGAGTAGCTTGTGTGCAAAGTGCACACTCTCAGCTATTATGCAATTGAGATTACTTTTATTAGCTGATAATAGAAAGATGAATGAGGAAGGAGAAATTATAGCTGTGCAGGAAGTTGACGAAATGTGTGTTTAGTTTCAACTAGGGAAATGTAATTCATTTCATGACAATTAAGAATAACTTTAATGTTTGACTTGTTACTATGTAAAATCAATCACACACAAAAAGGAAGAAGTTCTATGGGAATGCAATGTCTTGGTTTGTTTTGGTTTTCAATTAGCATCATGAAGTCAGAGGAAAAATTTCTGTGAGAACAAGTGGCTACATTCATGATTAGTGAAGCTACACATAATAGATATTGGTTGATGAGGTAATCAACACTCTTCTCTGAGGCTAAATATTTATTCTTTTGATGTATGTTCCTCACTGCTATAGATAAGTTAAAGTGAACAAAATTCAACAATGCATGTCCAATGTTAAGAGAGTGATATTTAGGCAGCAATATTATTAGTTATCAAGAGTAAAGTTATTGAGCATGTCCTTTATTAACTGTGCAGAATGCATATATTTGAATACATACACACATAATGCAGCTATTTTAGACACTAGAATTTGTTTCCCCTTTATGGTTTGGTCATGCTTTTTATGATTCTATTTTGTTTTTATGGGAAGAGTTAAATGACTGTTAGAATATGCTTAGAATATTCCTTATGTATTTGTCACATAAGCTGTCTAAATACGTAAGGAATATTCTAAGCATATTTTAACACTCCCCGTCAAGCTGAGCATATATGTCATATGTTCCAAGCTTGTTACAAATGTAATCAATTCGAGTACTTCTGAGGGATTTGGTGAGCATGTCGGCTAACTGATCGTCTGATTTTACAAAATCAGTTGTGATCTCTCCAGAAAGCACTTTCTCTCTAACAAAGTGACAATCAATCTCTATATGTTTGGTCTTTCTTCCAAGTGTTTCATGATCCTGTGAAGGCAAGAAAAATCTTTCTAAAGCCTGGAATGTGGAATATGTCATGTACTTCCTCATGATGGATCCTCTACCTGACAAGAACAAGGTTTTTGCCTTGATTTCGTAACAGAAAGATCTCATTACTTTGATCCAAAGGTAAGAATCCGAAGAAAGGCATGTCTTCCTGCAGCTATTGTGTTCATAGTAGAGACAAGTTCTTTAAGTTGCATGGATTGATACTCTAAGCATTCCTCATCTAATAAGGTCAACACTACCTCTGATGCATTAAGTTCATGTTACAACAAGTTCATGGTACAACTCATGATGGACACAAATTTTTCTTAACTTTGTTAGATGATCATTCAAGATATGTTTGGTGTTATTTAATGCACAAACTCATATGATATACGTATTCTTGGTAGATTTTTTAAGCTAGTTAGCACTCACTTTAATTGCAGAATAAAGTGCTGAGCATTGTTTGGACATGTTAAAGAAAAAAGGCCTCGGTTTTCCTTGTAGTTTTTTTATTGTAAATTCTATATTTAAAAAGTATAGGGATACAAAACATATATTTTTCAAGTTTTATAGTAAACATCATATGAGTAAAATACATGAGTGCAAATATTAATTAACCTTATTTTGTACTAAAATTTTGATAAAAGAAGAACGCATCTGATGTACTTCCATCATATGTGTAATATACAGTAATTATGATTAAAGTAAAAATATTTTTTTCGTCCTTATAAATTTCTTTTAAATTGAGTCTCTCTAAAAAAATTCACTATAAGGTAAAATTAACTTTTTTGTTCTATATTCACTAGGTGTAGTAGTTGATGAACAGAATCATTGAATTTTTTTTTAAAGTGGAAAGTTAGTTAAATAATTGAAGGACTTTTTTTAAAAAAAAATAATATTTCCAAAGGGTTAATGTGCAATTTTGTAAAACTTAACAAAATAAGACTATGTAACAAAATTGATTAAGTTGTCAAATGAAGAATGGTCCACTTTGGATGGGTTAAGAAACTACCTTTTTGTTTTAATTTAAAATTGTAACAGTTTTTTAGAGATTGTGTACTATATACTTAAAGAATATAGTGGTTTTCGAAATAAAATGAATAGTGTATCTTTCAGTACCTAAATGTTTGAAGCAATGTATTGTTAACTTTAAAGTATTGAGCTCAATTTACGTAATTTTTTATATTTTAAAATTGTAATAATTTCTTTAGAAATTGAAACTTTTTGAAAATAATGTATTTCTCCAAGGTTGAAAAAGGAACCGTAGTATTATTTGAAGTATAAGCGATGGAAAGCTCTTTGAATGGCATTCCCTCTGGTGAAAAGCTTTCTATAAAGGAGAATGATCAAATTTCACGTAGCACCAAGAAAGTTAAAATGACATATAATCATGGAGTACTAGAGGAACAGATGGAAGAACCACCAAAGGAAGAAGGTCCAAAAATGTCCTACCGTGACAAGGTTTTGGAGAGGAACGATAGCAAGGAGGAATTCCTAAGTCCTGATGACTATGTTCAAATGATTATGGAAGATCTTCCATTTGCTGAGAGCGATGGGGAGGAGGATGTGGCTCCGCGAAAACCTTTCAATCCTTGTCATGAGATCAAATTTTTTTTCCAAGAATATGAAAAATGGTGTGCACCATGGAAGCACACACTCATCGTCAAGCTCCTTAGTAAGAAGGTGGGGTTGCGATATATGGGTGCAAAGCTTAAGCATCTATGGGGCAAGCGTGGAGATGTGAAGGTTATCGACATGAATGAGGATTACTTTTCTGTCAAGTTTGGTAATCTAGACGATTACAAATTTGCTTTATTCGAAGGACCATGGTTGATTCTCGATCATTATCTTCTCGTCCAAAGATGGAGGCCTCTATTTCGCTCGACAAGGAAGCCTGTACGTAAGATTGCGGCATTGGTTCGTGTTCAAGATGTTCCCTTAGAAATGCATAATAATGATTTTCTTTGGAAAGCAAATTAGGAACAATGCTTAAAATTGACTCTCATACGTGTATCCATTCGAGGGAGAAATTTGTGCGTCTATGCGTAGAATTAGATTTACGTAATGAGCTTGTTCTGACATTCACGTGTATGAACCTTAAATTTCGGGTAGAGTATGAAGGAATTTGTAAAGCTTTGTCTCATGATTTTTAACGTCAAGTTGAATATTGGGGATGGTAGAGCTACCAAATTCTGGACAGCGAAATGGGTTATTAATAATCTTAATCTTGAGGAAATGTCTCATCGTGAGATCTCTCAAAATATAAAGGATTTACCTGTTGCTAATTATTCTCTTAATGATAATTGGAACTGAAATCTCATGGATCAACATTTAAGTCCGGCTACTCTTTCACTTATTGCTAGTCATCCTATGCCTCACACTTCAAATGGGAAAGACTACCCTTTGTGGGCTCTCACTAGTAATGGGCAGTTTTCGTTTAAATTTGCTTATGACTTCCTGCTTGACTATAAAGAAGATAATGATCCTGATAACATCTTCAACGTTATTTGGGATTAGGAGGGTCCTCAGAAAATTCGGAATTTCCTTTGGAAAGTCTCTCATGGTCGTCTTCTTACAAATGTGGAAAGGAAGAAGAGACACATGTTTGACTCTAAGGATTTCGACTATTGTCATGAGGCCACAACGGTAATGCATGTCCTTTGTGATTGTCCTCTTGCTCATTCTGTTTGGTCTTCTTTTGTTTTGTAGGACTCATTGGCGGCTTTTTCCAGCCTTGGTACTCATGGGTGGATGAGAGAAAATATCAGTGGTAGCATCAAGAGCAAGAATCAAGTTGGAGCTTGTTGTTTGGCGTGATTGCATGGCAACTCTAGAATGCTAGGAATGATCGTATCTTCAAGTCTTATACTCCCACTCCTCAAGACATTATTCGTCGATCAGTGGACTACGTAATGCTAAGTCGTTCTTGTAATAGCTTCTCACAAAAGATCTTGAGAAGCTCCTCCAAATCAGAGACTCTTATCACTTGGAGTCCCCCTATGACTGGTCTTCTTAAGCTCAATATTGATGGATCAGTTACCAAAACTCCTCTTGAAGCCACTTGTGGAGGAGTAATTTGTGATGATCATGGCATATTTGTGGTTGTCTTTGTCTACAAAATTGGTAGCTGCTCAGCCGTAAAAGCAAAACTTTAGGGTCTTCTAGAAGGCCTCAAACTTATCAAGGCTCTCAACCTCCATCGTGTTGTGATTGAGATGGATTCTAAGGTGACAATGCATCTTGCCAAGATGGTTTGTGACAACTACCATAGTTGCTTCCCTTTTGTTAAAGATATTCGTGATCTAGCCAAGGTGCCTAATATAGTTGGCATCTTCCACATCTTTAGAGAAGCAAACCAGAGTGCGGATCACCTTGCTAACATTGCTGATGGGTATAGCTTAGGATTTCATCCTTTTGTATCTCTTCCTCCAGTCTTATTCCTATTCTTAGAGAGGAGGACTATGGTATTGCTTTTCCCCGCCTTCGTTGGTTAGTTTTATTGTGCCTTAGTGCCCCAATGAATAACAAAAAAAAAAAAAGGAACCGTAGTCCATGCTAACATTTCTCAGTTTAAACCGTAATTAATGCAAGAATTTCTTCATAGTTTATAATCGTAGTTAATGTAAATTTGTCTACGGTTTGTTTCTGAACTTCCAACGGGTGGTCAAAATAGTAGATAAATTATCTCCCTTTGAATGATTTGGCTACGCTTGTGCCAATTGTGGAAAAGTGTTTTGTTGGTCCCGTTAAAAATGTAACTAAAGCCAAATTTTAACCGTAGCTAAAAACACAATTTTTTATAGTGTAAGGAGTATCTTTTTTGGTTATCATCTAATTTTTACCTTTACAAAAGAGTGAACAAAAGAGTAGTAATAAGGAATAATTCATACATATAGAGGCCTGTCTGCAAAGTGCACATCTGTGTAAATAACACTCATACTATTTTTATCTTCATTATTTTCTGTTATTTCTCTTTATAATTTCTTCTGATGGATTCAGTTTTGTATTACCGGTTATGCAAATGAAAATTTGAAATTACTTTTATTGGCCGATAATGGAAAGATGAATGATGAAGAAGAAATTATAGCAATGGAGGAAGTTAGCGAGATGTGTGATTGGTTTCAAGTTGAAACGAGGTAAATATGATTAATTTGAACATAATTAAAAATAATTTTTATTTTTTCACGTTTCATCCATCACTTTGTGGAATCAAACACACACGAGAAGGGAGAAGTTCTAGGGAACAAAAAAGTTAAGGAACTAAAGTAATTATAATTAAAGACTAAAATCAGACATTTTCAAAGATAAATGACTAAAATACATACGTTTTGAATATGAGACTAAAAATAAAATTTTGTCCAAATTTAAGGACTAAACACATATTTAACTCAACAATTTATCCATTATAATTGTTCAGAAAAGTATTAGGACAATTTTCTCTTGTTGGCTACTGTACTTGAAAATTGTTTTCTGTTTTATCCTTGAAATGTCATAATTTGATGCAAGTTTAGAAAGATTTGACCATGTTTGAAAGTTATCATTCCTCATTCAATTTTTTTATTTGAGTTCGACTTGTTTTTAAAGACTCACTTATATTTCTACTTTTTTCTTAGTCTTTATAAACATTATAGTTATGAACAGACCCGGATTTATATATTTTCGGGCCTTAGGCAAAATTCATGATAAAGATTTATCTATATATAACATATTACTTTTTATTTTATTCTTCAATCTTTTTAAGATGAAAATTTATTTATAAAAGTTTTATAATCAACCAAATTTCAATAGATAATATAACTAATACTTTAAATTAAGTATAAATGCTTTTTTTGGTAGGGTTATCAGTGTTTAAATTTGCAAATTATGTATTCAGGAAAGAAGCTGTTATTTTTATATAATTTAATTTTCTAATAAAATATTAATTTTACTTATTTAATATTTTAATGAAGTATTATTGTGTTAATAAAAGTTGTTTAAACATATAATAATATATTATATTAATAAATTATTTTCAATAATTAGCACTTATTAATAATATTAAATAAAAATATTTTTAGGCACCTTATTAAGTAGGGGGCTCTAGGCAATTGCTTTTCTTAACTAAAGCAAGATTCGGTCCATGTTATGAAAATGAACTTGCTTATTTTAAGTTACTATGCGTAGATGGCTATGATACAGCGAAGAATAACATCTTTGGCACTTTGCAAGAAAGATGGAAATACTAATGATATTTAAACCCTAAAATTAAAATATAAATGAAATAGAATTTATATTAGAGCCAGATGAAAAACTTAAATGATAAATTAAATCATATATTTGTATGTAAACTGAAGGAAAAAATAAATTGCATGCATGTACACAACATTTGCAAGTTTATAATATAACGAATTATAAAAGAATGATGATTGGTACACACCATTAAGAATTTAAGGTGTACAAATTATTAACAACTAGTATTGTGGCTCCTAATTGTGGTTTCCGGCTATCTTTTTTCTTTTTTTAAAACAAGAAAATAGTATAACCCAGTTGCAAATGAGAAAAACTTTACTGTTTAATTATAACTTGTCTAAATGTGGCTCTTTTCTGTGGTAAAGTTTAAAAGTGACTCTAAATTACTAAAATGATAAGAAGATGTACATTATTCAATCAAATAAAACATATGTTGCTGAGTAAAAAAAACACATGTCAAAATATAAATAAATGTATAGAAAGTGTTTTGTTGATAGTAGTAAAATTCACTTTAGTGATCTTTACATCTCAAAGGAGTGTTGATAATGAGTGTGTTTTATATTCTTTTTCAGATAAGTGTTTCTAGTAAATGATACCTACCATTTGAGGTGGGGATGAAAAATATTTTTGAAAAAATCACTTAAACATTTTATCAAATATAGGTAAGTTATGATTTTAAGAAGTTTTTCGAGAATAAAAAAATATTCCCAATACCAAACGTCTCCGAAGACTACCAAAAGGATTACTCTTCGGCTACCGGCCGGAGAATTTCTTAGTAAAAAAATAATATATATAAATATTAATTTTTCTACACTATTAAAAGATAGATCATAGATTACCAACAAATATTAGTGTAGTAGACAAACAATGATTTATTGAAAAGACTCAAGTTCAAAATTTGAAGATATTACTAATTCGATGGATAAATCTATTTATGTTAAGCATATAAAAGCTGCAAGAAGCATGCAAAATTATAATTGAGTTGTCAATTTATTAAAATTAAACTAGAGCTATTTTGTAAAATTAACTACGCAGCTAGTTAAATTATGTTAAATAAGTGAATGGGACATGTAATAATACAATTTTCAATAGCAAAATTAATTTGAAAAATAAATTCTTAATAGTTAATTAATTTTTTGAAACTAAAAGCTACTTCAAATTAGTAATTTTAAAAAATTATAATCTTAGAATCCTAAATTATATTTTGGTGATCACCAATCACTTTTACATATTTTTTGAGAGAAACAAATTTTAGTTTAATAATTTATATAACTTAGAAAAAATGATTTTTTACCAAGTGTAGTTTTGTTTCTAAAAAGGAGTATTATTGCATCTACTTATTGATTTAGTGGTTGAAAAGTGAAACTTTAAATAGCAGTTCTCCGGTTTGAACCATGACTCTGACCTAGATAAACTATAGCTACTAATGCAAATTTAAAGACATAAGTAAATAACGTTTAGTAGTATGAGAAACATAAGTGAATTAGTATTAGGCTTAAGTGAACTTTCGTGCAATTCAAAGACTTGTGAATTACTCTTACAAACTCAGAAACTTGTATCTCAACTACTTTTATAAATTTAAAAATCTATGTGGTGCTTTATTTATTTAGAATTATTCTTTAAAAAATAAGTGATATATTATTTTTTGTTTCTATTTATAAGACACTTTTAAAATAACAATAATAACATATTTTAGTGTAAGACTATCTATAACTTTTTATGAACATTTATTATTCTTTTATATGTCCAGAGTCAATAATTAATAACCTTTCTTAAATTGATATTAAAATACAATTAATAAAAAAATAAAAAATAAGAATAACTTTAAAAAACTATATACTCTTATTTTTTAAAATTAATATATTAATTACTTCTCTTAGGTATTTTCTTAATGACTAATGCTAAATCTTCTTATTAAGGGCTTGTTTGATTTCTCTTTTTGGAAACAATTTTCTGTTTTTAAAAACAGAAAACTAAAAAACTCGTTTGGCAGTCGAGTTTTCAAAAACAGTTTTCGGGAACGGTTTTTGTTTTTCAGTATTTAAAAACTAAAATATGAAAACATCTAAAATATGTTTTGGTTTTCAATTTTCAGTTTTCTAAATTTACAGACAAACTTGTATTCAAAACTCCTCTCACTTTTTTAAAAAACTGTTTCTGAAAACTATTTTATAATACAATTTTTAAAAATTTAAAATCAAAACTGTTCCAAACAAGCCCTAAATCTTTCTACAAATTTTCTTACCCACTGAATTTTGACATGTGTCATTTAGCTTCCAAAAAGTAAATGCTTAGTGGAAGATAGAAGCCACTTATGAAAATTAAGTGGGTAGAAGAATTTGTAGGAGGATTAAGGACTTGTTTGATTTTTGTTTTTGAAAACAGTTTTCTATTTTTAAAAACTGAAAACTAGGGTTTGTTTGATTTCTCTTTTTGAAAACAGTTTTCTGTTTTTAAAAACAAAAAATTAAAAAACCCGTTTGACAATCGAGTTTTTAAAAACATTTTTTTGGAATAGTTTTTGTTTTTTGGTATTTAAAAACCAAAATATGAAAACATCTAAAAGATGTTTTGGTTTTTAGTTTTCTGAATTTATACTATTGAAAACTCCTCTAACTTTTTTTAAAAATCGTTTCTGAAAACGATTTTATAATACAATTTTTAAAAACTAAAAATCAAAACTGATTCAAACAAGTCTTAAAAACTCTTTTGACAGAAGAGTTTTCAAAAACAATTTTTGGAAACAGTTTTTGTTTTTCAGTATCTAAAAACTAAAATTTGAAAACATCTAAAACTTGTATTGAAAACTCCTCACACTTTTTTGAAAACTATTTTTTAAAATTATTTTATAATACAATTTTTTAAAATTAAAAACCAAAACTATTTCTTAGTAGGAGGATTTAACATTTTTCTTTCTTAATAAGTGTCACATTTGCATTTAACAGGTTGATTGGATAGTTGGAAAGTGCTACTTTGAGTGTGTGTTTGGATTTGAGTTTGGTTAAAAAAAAATTCAACTACATAAAATTATGTGTCATCGGGTCTGTTTGATTTGCTAATTTTGAAGGTATAGCATAGAACAAAATTTTTTGTTCTGTGTTTGATTCAAAAAGCTGTTAAGAGACAGCACAATATTTGAGTAACTGGACAACATAAATAGCCACTTTTTTGTACCCCACTAAACCAAGGGACAAGATTATTGTTCCATGCAAGTTAGGAAAAACCAAAACTAACCTTTCATCTTTACTCAGTAGTGTAATTACCTTCCCCACTTTTCTCACTTTCCCCACTTACCTAAGATAATTTATGTTGTATTATTTTTTTAAATCAATGTTTACGTTATTTTTTTCACTTCTGCATATTTACTGGTTAACGCGATATATATATATATATATATATATATATATATATAATTAAAATAACGTATTAATAATAAAATAAACTTTAATAAAAAATATAAATATTAAAATATAAAGAGTCAAAAATATTTTTTAATAATAATTTTTTATTTTATTTAATATAATTATTATATTACATAAAATAAAATATATTATGTAGTAATTTATTAAAATATAAAGTTTTAATTTTATAATAAAATAATAAAATATTAAAATATTATTTTCTTAGAAAAATTAAAGTGAAATTAATAATATATAACATGAAGGATATTATTGTAAAATTTATGTTGTGCTTCTTGTTATGTGTATTGAGTATCAAATAATACACAACACAAAAGGTTGTGATGTGACTCATCAAAGTTGTATTGTGCTGTATTACTGTTCATACATCAAACGCACCCATCATATTTGTTTTTCAGTTGAGTCAAATTATCAAAATTGGATTTGACATTATAGTGAGTTAAAAGTGGATTTAGCCAACGAAGCTTATGAGTCACTTAATCGTTTATTAAAGGTACTTTCAACTTTTTTTTAGTTCATAAAAATATTTTTATCTTCTTATCCAAACAATATTTAGTTTGCCAAACTTACTTCTCTTTTCTTCTAAAAATACCCAAACATAAATTCCATTGAAATAAACTAATTTTTACCTCAACATACTTCTAACAAACTTACTTTAAGTTTTAACTAAACAAAATTTTACCAACGGAAAATCAAATACACACTAAGTAGTAGCTCCCGAATTCAAACGAACGCACTTTAGCCTATTAAAAAAAAGACTTAAATAAGCTTTTCGTCCCTACAAAATATTATGTTTTGCCTTTTCGTCCTCGCAAAAAAAAAATTGTAGTAAAGTCTAAACTTTTTTAAATGTTTGTCTTTCAGTCCCTGCGGTTAACTACTAACGTAACTAACAAAGAGCCACGTCATCTTGCCATGTCATTTATATTGTTTTGCTTTTAGTCCTTGCAAAATTCATGTTTTTTATTTTTAGTCCCAAAGCCATTTTTTCTTATTCGTCCACCATCTTTTTCTTCCTCTACTACCATCACTACTTCCCACCTTCGTCACTCACTCCTCTTCCACCACTACCACTACCTTCCACTCTTTTCTCTCATTTTCAATCCTTAATTTTACTATATAAATTCTAATTCCATACTCTAATTCATTTTCTCCCAATTTCACCTTCATCATCAAAATTTCAATAATACTATAGCTGCAAAGTAGTGCAAAAATTTTAGTTATTTCTTGTGTTTTTTATATAAATTCCAGAAAACAAGAACTAAAATAATAACAAAATAAGAACCAGGAAAAAATGTAAACTAAATTAGCCCCATGTTTGTTTTGTAGTTCACAAATGGTGAATTAAAATTACTAAAGCTTTCTTCATTATCACTATCATTGTCAAAATGCTTCATCAGATTGTTCCTCAACTTGGTCTGATTCCAAATGCTCGGATTCTTCTTCACTATCATCCATTTTCTCATAGATTATTGGCACTGTTTGACCTTCATCTACTTCTTCATCAATGGTATGTTGAATAGAAACCATGGAAAAGTGATCCCCCAATTCTGCTAGGAAGGGGGAAAAATGCTTATATTTGTATAAAGGATGTCCAAGCAACTTGACAGATGAATGACTGACTTAAGAAAAGGTAATGATAGTAGTGGTGGAAGAGGAGGGAGTGACAGAGGTGGAAGGTACTGGTGGTGGTAGAGAAAGAAGAAAAAATGATTTTGGGACCAAAAATAAAAAAATATGAATTTTGCAGCGACTAAAAGCAAAACAACATAAATAATATGGCGGATTGACATGACTCTCTGTTAACCACGTCAGCACTTAACGTCAAAGTTAATAGCATTGAAAGACAAACGTTTAAAAAAGGTTTAAACTTTACCAAAAAAAAATTTGCAAGGACAAAAAGCCTAAACTGAATATTTTGAAGGGACAAAAATCTTATTTAAGAAAAAAAAAATTGGTCACATTTTTTTTGTATAACCACGAGTTTCTCATTCTTAGGATAAGATTAAATCCCGTTCGCGCCGCGTTGCTGGTGCTAGTTCTCGGGAATTTGGCATAAGTTAGATTCGAACACGAGACCTTCCATTGTGGATCATCCCTCTTATAAACTTAACAGGGTTTTACACCGCTAAACTAATCCTTGAAGTTAATTGGTCACATTTTGAGAGCACGTGAGTGGTAAAAGAGTGCAGGTTGAAGAGGAAAGCTTAAACCCCGAGGTGGATCTGCCAAAACCGACATAAACCCTTCTAAGTTGTACGCAGAGAGATAGATAGAGATCTGGAATCGGAATCTCATACGCTATGAGAAGAGCATCCTCTGTTCTCTGCAGAACCCTCGCCGCCACTCGCGATGGCACCGTCGCCGTCCCCAACCGTTTTCTCCGGGCGGCTCTTTACGGCAGCGCCACTGGCGGGGCCCGCGCTCGCCGCCGCTGGTTCTATCCCTTCATCGGCCCTTTCACCGCCGGCTCTCTCGCCATCGCCGGGGTTCTGATCTCCCAGGAAGTCCTCGCCAAGGAACCTCCACCGGCCGAGCGCCTCCCAAACGATGTTGTTCTGTACCAGTACGAGGCTTGCCCTTTCTGTAACAAAGTCAAAGGTAAACGGCGATATGCAAATGCTCACTTGCGTACTTTGCTCTGCTCTGAGTTCAATCGGTGATTGCCATTGTCACACTCTTCAAATTGCAATTACTTAGCAATTAGTATCATACCATTCATTTCATGTCTTCGATTCGAAATTGTGCGTGTGAAAAAAGTTATTACATGTTTGATTTACTGTTGGCTGAAGTGCTCAACGTGAAAGTACTTTTGCCAGGAGGTAGAAGTTATTGTCAACATGGTTGGATAACCGTTTATATATCATTTACTGAATGCTAGTCACATTGGTTCAACTGAAAAACAAATATGCATTAATGGAAGCATTAGTCATTGAGATAGAAAACTGATTAATAGATTGAAAAATGGTGAATGTTTTCTAGGATGTTAGTGCTTGTTGTGGTCTACACATCCTTTTTTTCTTCACTGTAGTTTTTCTATGGACCTTTGGCAGCATTTATTCCTGGTTACCATTGTGCATTGCTGATGATATTACATGTTACCAGCATTTCTGGACTACTACGATATACCTTACAAAGTCGTGGAGGTCAATCCGCTCAGTAAGAAAGAAATCAAATGGTCTGAGTATCAGAAGGTGCCAATATTGATGGTAGATGGCGAGCAGCTAAATGATTCATCAGGTTTGTTTGTTTGCCTCTTAAAATTGGTCGTGGGTCATTCACTTATTCCCGATAAATGAGCGCCACTGTTTCACCTTTTTAATTGCAGCTATAATTGACAATTTGGGACTTAAGATTCTGTCTAAGAAAAAGCCTGGTCCAAACTCTGAGGATGACGAAGAGACAAAATGGCGGCAGTATGTATGATTGGAGGAGAAAGTCATCTTTCTTCTTCAGCTTTTTGTTCTTTCTTTATTTGAGCCATATTTTCAGGGTAGAAGAAAGTATATTTGCTCACTTTTTTTTAATAGCATTTCACTTGTCTTTTCTATTGTCGAATAAGCTTAGAAATATAGCGAGCTAATATGCTAACAAGCACACATATGTCTGGCCTTTATTATACCATTATAAAGTAAATTTCGGCTCCATTTCTATCAGACACTGTTATATTCTTTGCTTTCTTTCTACGTGGCTGTTTGATTTCAGCCATTCTTTATTGCATATGACTTGTTACAATCCTTTGTCTATGCATGATTATCTTACTATGTCTCTTAGTGGGTCAGATTTTTGTCAATTTCTGACTTTTTACACCTTCCATTTGTATTTTAGCTCAATATCCCAATTAGGGACAGCACTGTTATAGCAGGCCTTTGGCGCAGCCCCCCCACCCCCACAACAAAAAAAAACTATTTTCACCCCTTCTCCATTAAATATTTTACATTGCCCCGATTATTCTCTTTAGTCTAGCTCTTCCTATGATAGCCTTCAATGTCATTTATTCAAGAAAGATTAGGTGTATCCGGTGGACATTAGTACCTGGTAACTTGTGTCTGAAAAGCTCATCTTTTCTGTAAGATGCTCAATTTGGCAATCAGTGTTTACATTTAAACCTGTGTTCCCAGCACACATGCCTTGGATTGCAAGATACAGTGATACAGGCGACTTAGTTACTGTTGGTAATTTGTACTTGTCATAGGAAACTCAAACAGAAAAGAATTTGAGGGAAATGATTGAATATCAACACACATTGTAAATATCTTTTTCAATTAATTCAATATGAGTTTGCTTTTCTATGGCACTCCTCTCTTGTTCTATGAGATTTATGGGTATTGGCCACAATACAATGGCTATACTTGCATTTATCCAGGTTCTTCTCATTTCTCTGATATGGCATCAGAGCTCTCCTCTGAGGAGAGTGATGATCCTGTTCAAACTTTCGATTCCGCAGCTGTAGATTCCAAATTCCACAATATTCTAATGCCACGGTCTAAGAATTTCAAGAGGAAGCCTCATTCTATAAAAAAGTTGTCGTGGAGTCTTGCTGAAATGGAGAGTTTCTTCAACATTGGAGATAACAAATCGATGCACGAAGAAGTGAACGATTCTGAATCAAAGATTGAAGATCTGGTTTCCATGGAAGAACAACAAGAATCACTTGTTTTTGGCTCCCTCGGTGATTCGTTATGTTTTCTCCACAAGCAGATCGAAGATGCAGATGAAATCGCTCTTTCAAAATTAGATTCGTTCTTTGATGGAGAAATCCTAATCGGTTCAATTTCTCTTCGATTGAAGCCACATTGTATTGAACCTGACGCTATCAATTCCATTGATGACGATGTCGTAATTTGCACAAACAACACTCAGAAGATTCACGCACCAGAAGACGATTCCGTTTGGTTCTTCGTTAGAGACACAAGCAACTGACGATATCGAGACAGATTTTTTGGTTTCGTTCAAGGACGCGACACAGACTGATGCGGAAGCTCTAAACGCACAATTGGTTTCCAATATCTGTATTCTGAAGCACCACTCCTGTGATGATGGTTTCGTGTCCGATAGTGTGAGTTCGGAGAAGCAGGTATCGCTATTTTCCGATTCGATGATTGAGCTTTCAGGTGACGACTCCGGCGCGACGGGGAACAAGCCAATAAAGAGCAATAATTCGAATTCAATCATCCTGCAACCATTAACTCAAGGATTTTTTACCGAACGGTGCTGGTTCATATGCTTCTTCCAATCTCGAGCAACCAATTTTGATTTCCCCTTGGACTGATGATGGGAAACATTGCAGTGTTGAGGGATTGGACTCTGTTTTGGCTAAATTTTTTGTTAGGAATCAGGTTGGTTTGATCCAATATTTTCCTAAAGAAGTCGCAGAACCTATGCATGCATGGTGTTCAACAAAATGCCTGAGAGAAATAGTTCTTTTGAGTTTCAGCATGCTTGATAGTTATTTGCTGAAATGTCACACAGAATGGGGAAACAAGTTAGTTGATGTCATTGGTGCCTCTGAGTTGGATGGTTCTGAGTTCTCTTTTGTTGAAGCTAGCTTTTGGGATTGAGTTAGACCCAAACCCAAATTATAAGATGGTATCAGAGCCTAACTCACTCAATTATGCTCTAACCAACTCTAACCAACTCTAACAAACTCAAATTATCTTTATTCTCTATCAGTAATTTGTACTTGTCATAGGAAACTCAAACAGAAAAGAATTTGAGGGAAATGATTGAATCTTATTATAGCTTAGCATGTATCTCGTTAAGCAAATTAAATTTTCTCCTTTGATATAGGTGGGTTGATAATCATTTGGTGCATGTTCTGTCACCTAACATATATCGAAATACTTCTGAAGCCCTGGAGTCCTTTGACTATATTACGAGCAACGGTAAGTTGGTACTGGCCTTTGCTATAAATAATTTATTATTATTATTTGCAATTAGCTGAGGGCTTGCTTTGATATATGTTTCCTTCCATCAAGCTTACTGTTATATGAAGTTGTCTTTTGTATCTCAGTAACCATTTTGAACAAAGTCTGTAGTTGGTAAAGAAGTGGGACATTATTGCTACTGATAAATTTTCTTTGTTCTCTGGGAAGTTTTGGGCATATTATTGGATTTTTTTTATTTTTTATTTTTTTAATTTGATTCATATGATTTTCAATTCTAATATTCATTTTGACGTCAGTCATTTTGTATATTTCTTGTCTGTGTAAATGGGGTATTATACTTGTGGTTTGTTCCCATGAAGTTTTTCATTTATTAGAAAACTATTTTGCCATACTTTTATATTATGACTTATAGAAGATATTAGAGGACATCACAAATAATCTGCTTTGGGTCTTAAATGACATTATCTGTTTGAGCTTCTTATTCTTGCTAGTGGTAATAAACTGAAATGCATATAGACACACGAAAAGATGTAGCAGCTCTCTCCCATTTTTATGTATACAACAGATCATAGATAGCAGTCCTCATTTTCTTTTTCAACAAGAGACTTAACCTTTTCCTACTTATTGTATCTTTGCTCAATCTATGTTAGTATATTTTCGTGGACAAAATTACCACCTCTAAAGCTTTTAATATTTTTAGTCACTTACCAAGAGATATATGAACACATGCAAGAAATTAATTGTCTTCAGCTTTCTCTTTGCAAATTGTGCTGAAAGCCCATGTATATATCATGCTAGCAAATCTCTAATTTACTTGATTTGATTTGAATTTATTCATTTAAACCTCTTCAGTGGACATGCTTTTCTTCAAACTTCAATACCTGGATGATGTGTAATAATTTATTTCATTTTTATTGTTATTTTAGGCAATTTCAGCTATTTTGAAAAAATTTCGGTGAAGTATGCTGGAGCTGCAGCTATGTATTTTGTGTCTAAGAATCTGAAGAAGAAATATAACATCACTGATGAACGAGCTGCTCTTTATGAGGCAGCAGAAACATGGGTAGATGCTCTAAATGGCCGAGACTTCCTTGGTATGTACTCCCCTGTGGTTTTTAGTAGAATATTCTATCAATGCATTCGCATTGGTTGTGTTTAACTGAAGCTGAACATATCTGGCAATGCTTTAATATTTCATTTTATCATATGGTAGTTTTTAGCCAAGCTAAAGAATCACAGGATAAAAATATTTATCATGAAGATTCCTTTTGTAATTAATTTGTTTTGATTTCATCAATGATGGGTGCTTCGTATAATATTTCCAATAGTAGACTTGTTTGTTGAACCTTGAAAGATCACTCATAGTTCAGAACCTGAATGTAACCACTAATCACTCCATTTTCATCTCATTTCTCTTTTCATTTTCTTCTTGAAACCAAAACATTGTGTAATAGTAAGGAGCGACCATTTCAAATTTGTTTGTATCTTTGACTATAAAGAAGTCTCCAGAGTTACCTTCAGTTTACTTCAATTTTCTTAAAGAGTCTTTGTGATGAATAATCATTTTGCTTTCTTGGAATATGATAGAATGACATTCTGTGTCTTTTCAGGTGGGTCTAAGCCTAACTTTGCTGACCTCACTGTCTTTGGGGTTTTAAGACCTATACGTTATTTGAGGTCCGGCAAGGATATGGTGGCGCACACACGTATTGGTGAGTGGTACTCAAGAATGGAGAGCGTTGTTGGAGAACCTTCCAGGATTAAAGCATAAATGGATTATTTGGTGTCCAGCCAGACTCCAGACATTTATTATTTTAATTATTATTATTATTTTGCTTCCATTGCTTTATGCTCTTGGGGTTTTGCTTTCACTGGTTCGAGGGGAAGACATTTGGGGTTCTTACTTCTTAGTGAAAATATATTTTGCTGTGTTAGTTATAAATGTAGGCAAAGTTTTGCTGAACAATTGATTCTTTAGAAAACTTACTACAGCTACTATTTTTGTAAAGATCGAACAATAAGGCGATACCTGCTGCGCCTTTGATATTTAAAATTTGTTTTTAATCAATTAATACATTAAGGGTCTTGATTGAGTTAAATATGGATTTTGAGATGAGCACTGATGAATTTTTTAGTAAATCTTGAATTACTCATCAATGTAAATTAGAATTTGTACAAAATGATATGATCTTTTGTCCTTGTATCCTTATGGCAACGAAATTTATATGCATGGGAAGCTTGTTTTACTTGTCTTTAGTACTGTTCTCAGGTGCAGTACTATTATTCTGCCACATTAGGGCTATTGCCGGAATTATTATGTGGCCCAATTTTGCTTAGTTATTTAACTTTAGGGTGTTGGGATTGGCACAATTTCAATGTGTTGGGATTGACACAAAATTGAATGGGATCACTCTATTTTGGAAATCAGCATTCGAAATGGTGTTTTTTGACAATATTGTTAGTAAAATAAAAGTGGTTTCTTTTTTATTTTTACTGTTTTATGGATGATATTATTCAAAAATATTATTTTAGATGCTAATTGTTTGAAATAGATTGGATTCGTTCTCAATTAAGATGGTGTTATTTCTAGTGTCCTTGACTCGAGGATTGTAATATATTTGACATGTGAGGCATGGTGTTTATGGGTTTATAGGAGTGGATTCGGTGGGATCTAGTGCGAATGAATGTCGTTTTGAATAATTTTGTTGTTTGCGGTCTATTTTCATGGAGATGGTTAGCATCTTATGAGATGCTTTTATAACATTCTGAGTTTGACTTTATTTTGATATATACTCAAGATAATTTAGAATATACTTTAATTAGGTTTAGGATGTATAATAAAGATATTCGAATTTTGTAAGCATTTGCCTCCAATAAAATCACATCCTTCACATTATGCAATTTTGCAGCAAATAAATCACCTAAATAACTTACATATGGAAAAAAATATATATATACTCACCTAAATAACTTACATATGGAAAAAAATATATATATATACACACACATGCATTCCTTTGAAAGTGAGACTCCCAGTGAAACTGTTAAGAGGCGAGAAAAGTTAATATACAAATGAACGTGAGTTTTAAATAGGGATAAAATTAGAGATTTATAATAACTTTTTAAAGTATCAATGTATTTTTTAGATGTTACTCCTCCCGTTTTTAAATATAAGCAAATTTTTTCAAAATACTATGTTTTTAAATATAAGTAAAACTAATTATTTTCACTTGCATTTAATAAAAATTTATCTATTATACCTTCCACTCAATTCACTCTCATTTATTATAGTGATTTTGAAGAGGAGAGAGTAACTTAACGAAGGATAATTTAGGAAAATAAATTGATTTTTTGATAGATTCAAAAAAATTACATGAGGCTAACTAATTTTCTTAAAGGGTGTGAGTTAAGTAATTTTTGCTTATAATAAAAAATGGAGGGAGTAACACTTTTCTTAATATATGAGATTTTTTTTAAGAGCTTAGAAATGGAGAGAGTAATAATATGTGAATACAAAGTAGTATTTTGATTACAATACAATACATTAATTATAATATCATAATTCTCTAACTATAACTCATTTATAATATTATAAGAATATATCTAAAATAAATAAACTAATTACAATATTATTATTATGTCATAATAACCTTGTTTTTTTTTGGTACTTGAATCTGCTAAAAGTTTAAGAAAAGATATTACACTACAATGTTGCGGAAAGTAAAACTAAAAACTCCAATAACATTAACAAACAAATTGCTAGAAATTTGTCTAAAGAGGAAAAAAAAACATAAAACCAAAGAAACCATTTCGAAATACCCCTCCATTTTTTAATATAAGCCACCTAGCACACAATGCACATAAATTAAGAAAATAATAATTACTACACAATACCATTATACCCCTAATTAAATAGGAATAGTTGATAGTATATTCCCTTTGGTCCTTATTATAAGGCACATTTTAGAAGGACTTTGTAGTCCTTTTTATAAGCCATTGCACAAATCCCATAAAGTATTTATGGTTACTTTTTTTATTTGCCCATATTAAATGTCTTAACTTTATTATACCAACCACTAAACACGATATTTAAAGAAGGGTAAAATTGATATATCATCCTACCTTTTAAGAAAATTGATGCAACCAATTATCTTTATTGGTATGCGTAATTTAGGTATTTATACCTGATAATAAGGACGAGAGGAAGTAGTTTTGGGAATTGGTAGTATAGTTTTTAATTAAATAGGGGTAAGACCGGAAGAAATTAATAAATAGGTATAATTTTTCGTGTAAAGACTTATATTTAGAAGAAAAAAAAATGCTAGATGCTTATATTCAAAATAAGAGGTTTTTTTAATTATATACTACTTTATCTGTTTCATATTATAAGGTTATATTTTGACGATTATAATTTTCAAAAAAACATATAATAAAATTAATTAATGAATTGATTTTTAAAAAATGTATCTAATCTCTCAAATTTACTCATTTTCTTTCTCATCATTATATTAATTTTCTCGAACTATTTGTTTATAAAATCTCAATAATTATAATGGATAAACATAAAAAAGTAAAAAATGCTTTTAAAAAATTGTATGAGGTCTTATTTTTTGAAATACTCCATTTTATATTGTAAAACTCTTTTTGAACAATAATAGTGTTTTATAATATAAGACTTCATATAATTTTATATGGGCATTCATTACTTTTTTTTTTTCATGTTTGCTTATTATAATTAATGAGATTTTATAAAGAAATTAATTCAATGATAAAAGAGAACATGGGTAAGTTAAAAGAGATTATATACATTTTTTAGAAGTCAATACATTAATTAATTTTATTATATATTTTCTAATAAACATAATTATCAAAATAGAATTTTATAATATAAAACAGAGGGAGTATTAGGTTGTGTTTGGGAAACGGGTTGAAATCTAAGACTTTTGGCTGTGAAAGGCCGTGAGATTATGACTGTGAGGTTTGTTTATTAGTCAGAATTATTTGGTAAAATAGGTTATATAATAAGCTGAAATATGTTAAATGACCAAAAAAGATAATTAATATTATATTAATATTAAATATAATAGTAATATCAAATAGTCGTGGGTATTTTGTGATTTTTAAAAATAAATAAGGGCAATTTTGGAAATGAAATATTGAAAGTCCATCTTTCGAAGTCAAAAGCCTCTCAAAATAGCTTTGCAAAAATTAGTTATAAAAGCCAAAAATCATAGCCAAAACCTTATTTTTATAATACTAAACGACAACAAAACTTTTTGAAAGTCAAAATTATCTGAAAAAAACCTTCTCCAACATAGTCTAAGTATTGTCCAAAAATAATATTATAAAATAATTAAACAAAAAACAATATTTGAGCGGAAACTCAATTATTGGGAGTTGGAACGCGTTGGTTGATTTTTCACGCACCCCCATCGAATCTAACTGTCTACGGAAACTACCGGTCACCTCTCATTCCTCAAAGAACAAACAAAAACATAAACACAATAAACACCTTTTTTTTTTTTTTTTACTTTCTTAAACATAAATAAATAAAAACTGTCTGTTCCTCTTTGTTGTTCTTGTTAAGGTTTCTCCTCAGAGACAACAACCCCCATTTTCTGGTAGGTCCCGCTACTCCTTCTTTTCTTCTTTATTCTTTTTCAAAGATTTCTGAAATTCAGACAAACTGAGATAATATATATACTACGACAAAAATCTTATTTTGTTTAATGTGTTGATTCATTTACCTTATAGATAATAATAATAATATAATTTACTAAGAATATATAAAAGAAAAATGAAAAATGGAGGATTCATCACATTCATCACCTCATTCAGATTCAACCCCAAAGTCTCTGATGGAGAACCTGCTTGGCCTTCTAAGGGTTCGCGTCAAACGTGGCGTCAATCTCGCCGTTCGTGATGTCCGAAGCAGCGATCCCTATGTTGTCATCAAGATGTTTAATCAGGTTTCTTCTTCCTCTTCTTCTCTTCAATTTTGTAATTTCTCTTCAAAAATTCAATCTTTTTCCTTATCTCTATAACCCCATTTTCCTCTTTTTTCTTGGGGGTTGTAAAGTCTTAATTTTTTTAACAAAATTGGATGTTGAGGTAGCAAAATTCTTAATTTTTGTTATGTTTTAATCGATTGTTAAATTGAATGATGAAATTGGGGGATATGGAAATGAAAGATTCTAGTAATTGATGAATTTTAAATGCAGTATTTATCCTCATAGGTCTTGTCTAATTATGCACAATTGTGGATTTTTGTTTAATTTGTTTCAGAAACTTAAGACTCGTGTGATTAAGAAGGATGTGAATCCTGAGTGGAATGAAGACCTTACTCTTTCTGTTTTAAATACAAATCACCCTATCAGACTGGTGAGTGATTGAATTGATTTATGTCTTTTCATAGTTTTCAAGATTCAGTTCAGTTTAGAAGGGTAATGTTTAAGAGTATTCTTATTTTCTGTAATTGAAGAACCATTTGTGTGTTTGGATTTTCGTTGAAGCAACCAAACTGTAACAATGTGGCGTGACGATGAAAGTCGGTTAACTGAAAGGAAATAAAGGGTTTCAAACTAGCATTGAATAGAAAACAAAACTTCCTTCTGTTGAGCTTCAGTTTCACACAAATTTCAGATTTTTTTATATAAATCCAAATACAAACTATATATAAAACTTCATGAACTGCTCTGTTTTGATGCAATAAATTTTTTCACTTCATATGTGTCATTCGTTGGAGAATAAATTTTCTTAACCACTTGTGGTCCCTAACAAAATTTTGGATATTGAGGGGTCTTAAGTCTTATTGTTATTCTTGCAAATGAATTTGATTAATGCATTTTGATTTCGATGGGTCCTGTTTACTTTGTATTTCTATTTTTTATTTCTATTTTTTTTATTTATGTGTTTGGTTTAAAGGAGAGCTGGGGATGGAAGAAAAAGTAGTGTTTTTGTGTTTAATTTACAATGGAGAAAGAGAGATTTTACAGAATATTGAAAATAAATTATAGTTATTTTCGGTTGCTTACAATGTTTATTATACAAATCTCAAAAAATAGGAGATGAAATGGGAACAGAATGATAATTTTGTATTGTAATTATTCATAAAGTAATAAATAAAAACAGAAAATGAAAATACAAAATAAATCGTGCTTATAATATAACATTTTTCATTTGGAAATTGGAACTAGTGAACTCTCTTTAATATATGGCAAGGTGCTCTAATTCTTTGTATAGTTATTTTTTCTCGAGATTACATCTCAATTTTTGTTCATCATATTAGACTCTTCGATCTGTTTGTTTAAGATTTTGCAACATCATAACACACACAGACTGAGGTGCTCAAATGATAAGTTATAATTTGTCTCTTTTTCTGAAAGTGTCTCGATTTATATATTTTTTTCACTTCTTATTCTATTAAATTCTAAAACAAACACGCGATCTTTCACTGCATGATGATATATATCCTTTGTGATTTCAGACTGTGTATGATCATGACACATTTAGCAAAGATGACAAAATGGGAGATGCAGAATTTGACATCTTGCCCTTCATAGAAGCCTTGAAGATGAACCTAACTGGCCTCCCAAGTGGAACCATAATCACGAGAATACAACCAGGTCGGCATAACTGCCTCGCCGATGAGAGTTGCATCACTTTCACCGATGGCAAGATTGTCCAAGACATGATCCTCAGATTGCGAAAGGTTGAATGCGGCGAAGTTGAAATCCAGTTGCAGTGGATTGATCTTCCCGGTTCTAAAGGTATATGACATAGTGGAAATGTTTGTGCATGAGAAAAACTTCATGATTTGCTTATAAAGCTGCTGGTTTTTCCATTGTAGTGCCTGGTTTTTTTTAACCATTGGTATACAGAGACTTGAGGAACAAACAGAATTTGTACTATTTCAGTTCTGTTAATCATATATGGGGTTTGAATCATTAGCATTGTTGAGATTTTTTTAATTTTTTTTTATATTTTTGGAATTTTAGTATCTAAACGGCACATTAGATATGCGTCTAATCTCGTTTAGACATGGTAGAACCTCTATAGACGACAAAGCTTTTCTTACTATTCATAGGAACGTTTTAGAACTCGAACTCAAACTTGACACTTCCATTTTCTATGTTTTCACTTTTTTGTTTCTTTGTTAGAAAAAGTGAAAACAAAAAGAAAAAAGGTATGAGCAAGGTGTTAGTTTTATAGTTATTAGTACAAATAGAAAATGAAAACATAAAATATTTTATCAAACCAAAGTGGCATATATCCATAGCCATTGATACAAGCAGAGTTAACTAGAATTAGTTTTAAAATGTATTTTAGAACTTGGACGAGAACTTTTTTAAGTTAACTAAGTTTTAGAACTCATTTGCACGTGATAATATCAAAAAATAGTGTGATGCAAATAGTGACATTTAATAGCACGTTTGTTTTTAATTTCAATCCTAGTTACAATTTCTATTCATCTAAAGCCGAATGTTTTTATTTTCACAATTAAAAGAGTGCTTAGATGTCGATCAAATTCCATTTACTTTGTCCAATATAACATCCAATTAATCAGTAAAATTACAACTCCAAATCAATTTGATTCTTGAAGATATTAAAAGAAATCTTAGACACTTAAATTATCAACTATTAGTTAAGTTAGTCCTAACAATTAATCTAGTCTTTGAATTTATTAAAAGTAGGTCAATTCATTCCATCACATATTAAGGGATAAAATTGACCATTATGATTAAATTAATTGATATTTGTTAATGTAAGAACTAAAATTTTCTGTATCATAATTTTTTTTGTGAATCTGTATAAAAATATTTTTTTGGTAGAAAAGTTTATAATAATATTTTACTTGATTTTTTTTTTTTGATTAGCAATATTTTACTTGAATGATCATAATTCATAAGCATAAGCTTTATCCAAAGAGAGTAAATCTTAATAAAATTAACTTTTCATTTGCAAGTATTCTTACAAAACCTTAATCAACATTGGATAATATGTTGGAAATCCTTTGTGAATCCAAATAAATATGTTTGTACCATTACTTATAGAGAGATAGCGGTTTTACACTATAACCACTAAGATTGCATAAGAAAGTTATTCTGTGTTATCTTGTTACTTGCATTAATTAGTTTATCTCAGTCATTTTCATATTTTTCACAACTTGTATAAATAGGACTCAATGAACAAATTATACCTATGAATAGAATCAGAATTTTCATATCAAAATATTTCCTTTTTCGCTTTCAATATGATATCAGTTTGATCTTGCTTTGCATGAATACGTCATGACCTTTTTAATGGGTCTTAATGATACTTTTTCTCATGTTAGGGGACAAATTCTTATTCAGTCCCAACGTTTCCTTATTTAAAACCATGCATTATTTATCAAATTTCAATGTTGGTCTCCCTAACTAAACTCATGTTCCTCTTAAGGGCATAGTGAGTATTTCTTTCTCAGATAACTTGTTTTTACATAATGTTCTCTATATCCCTTCATTTCAATATAATCTTCTCTCTGTTCCTTCTCTCCTCCAACATTATGATTATGAGGTTGTTTTTAGATCTAACTCCTTCTTTATTCAGGAAACTCAGAGCTTGAAGAGAATTGAAGCTGATAGACTTCATGATGGATTATACAAGCTTCACCCTCACAATGATTTGTTTCAGTTGCTAGTTGTAACTTTGTTTCAAACAAACCTTCATTAGATACTTGGCATTGCCATCTAGGACATCTATCAAATCCTGTAATGAGAATGATCAATAAAAATATCATCTTGTTTCCAATGTTGATAATGATAATCACTGTTATGCTTGTCACATGTCTAAGCAACACAAATTGCCTTTTCTTGCCAATAATAATTTCTCTCATGCATGTTTTCTAAAATTATATTATAAAACAATTTTTTAAAAAAAAGTTAAAAGAGTTTTCAATATAAATTTGAATGTAAATTCAGAAAACTAAAATCTGAAAATAGAAACAAGTTTTAGATGCTTCCAAATTTTAGTTTTTAAATACTGAAAAATGAAAATCGTGCTCGAATTTTTTCTTGAAAACTCGTCTGTCAAACAAATTTTTTTATTTTCTATTTTCAAAAATAGAAAACTATTTTTAAAAACAGGAATCAAACAGGCCCCAAGTCTTTATGTTCCCGAGGGTTAGTTTTGTACTTGATATTCTCTCCGTCTCATAATAAGTGTTGTTTTAGAGAAAAAAAAATTGTCTTACTTTATTTGTTACTTTATTGTTTCAATGAAGCATTAATTATGTTTTCTCAAATATACCTTTGAGTAGTTGAATTTTAAATAAATATTTTGAGAGATGTGACTCACAAATTAATAAAAGTGATAATAGATATAATAAGACGTTAGACAATTATTTATATAAAAACAACAAAATTAATGACTGTTATGGCCCGGGATTGTGACAACCTTGTACCTAGTCAGATGTCGTCTAAACATCACAAGTCGTAACCCGCCCGTAACCAGAAAGATACCAGGCGAGATACACGCTACAATACAAATTAGGCTTGGATGACGATGGCCAAGCCCATAATGACGTAGGCTCAACCCTAATACGCTATTTATAAGTATCCATATGACACTCCATGCACGGTACGTTCTATCCAATTTACTACGAATAACCTAAATCACTTACTAACTTGAGCGTTAGAATCACCGTCGTCGAGAAGTCACGACGCTATATTAGATATTGGTTATCATTGAAGATACGCTTGCGATCATCATTCCAGGTTATCTCTCAGATACCATCACAACAATAATATTTCTTAAATTGTATATAACAACCTTAAATGATACTTAATATAAAACGAAGGAAATAATAGAGTGAGAGAATATCCAAGAAACATAATTTAATTATTTAATTATCTTAGTTAAAAACATGTACCACTTCTCATAGATTAAAAAAATTAATTAAAAATATTTAAAAGTCTTGAAGTTTTGCAAACTATATTGACCTTCCAAAATTATCCTCACATGTATCGTTAATGCATTAATTGAAAAGCTAACATAATTTATGAAAAATTATAAAATTATTAATGATGATTACAGATAAAGTATAAACAAAAAAATAGTTCTTCATCATATTCAAGAAATGACTTATAGTTATACTACTTCTTCTATTCTTACTTATTGAACTGAATATTCACTGAGACAACTAAGGTCATGGCTTAGAGTCCCAAATTTATAAGGCCCCTAATTTTACTTTTTTTAATAGAAATATTATTGATATAAATTTTATTTTTAAAAAATAATGTTTGAGATATGGCCCAATATTTTTATAAGGCCCATATCTTATATTTTTTATCAATTTTTTTCCTACTTTTTATACTACTTAAAAAAGTCCACAACCCATTTAAAAGTTTTTTCAAATGAAAAATCACTCAACAGTGACTCAGTGTGTTTCCTTGGATTGCTGAGCACATGAATCTATGATCTATTGGCTAGTTGTTATGTTGTTACATTAATACAATTTACTTTTCTTTGACAAAGAAAAAACACCACTTTCTTCAAGAAAATTATTAACCTCACATTTTTCTCACTATTCTCTGTCTTTCTCATTTTCGCTATTCTCACTTCAAAACTCTTCTTTATATTACATGAATTCAAGTAATTTACAATTACATACACTACACGTTGCTAGCGTCTCAAATTTTCAACAAGTTTGACCATTCACCATTTCACTCATTTGCTTTGCTTTTAAATTTTTAAAGCAATCAATTGAATTGAAATTAAATGATCATTTACAAATTATAATTGTTACATCTCATTTTTTTTATTGTTTATCATTGTGGGTGCAAGTAAAGTGACTATCACTCCGTTTGAATTTTGGATACTAGTAGATGTGACTATGCATAGCCATGGCTTAAAAAAAATTCATTCTCAGATATATGTGGAAGATGAATTGAAAAAATATTTTATTAATCTTGAAAATATTTTGAGTTTTGAGGATGATGGTCTTGAATTAATTTTAGAACTAAAGTTATTAAAGAAATTCTAACACATGAAATTAACACACCATTAAAAATATTGAACTATATAAAAAAATCAGGTTCTCCTTATAGGATACTATTAACATTACGCGTAACTGTCGTGACCACTGGAAGAAGCTTTTTAAAATTAAAATTAATTAAATCATATTTGAGATCAACTATGCTGAAAGATAGATTGAATGGATTAGCTATATTATCTATTGAGAGTGAGATGTTAGAATTATTTGATTATAAGACTTTAATAAATAAATTTGCTGCTCAAAAAACCAGAAAAATAACATAAAAATTATTAGTTTATATTAATATAGACCCATGTCTTAATTTTCGCCTAAGGCCCCGAAATTGTTAAATACAGCCTGGCCTACTTACCAACACTTAAAACAAAAATCACACATATTATAAAATGTGTTAATTTCAATAAAATGCATTAGTTTATATACAAATAATGATCTCTTTAAAATTATATCATTATTTAAGTCAAACTTCAATATATACTTCCTCTGTCACATAATATAAGTCCTAAAACAAATTTATGTTTTAATGGGTTTTGCTATCCATTGCCTTAAGGGCAATGGATAAACCCATAAATAGAAATTTTGTATTTAAAATAAATTGAAAATAATTTTATAACATTAAATACTCTGCACTTTTCAATACTAAGTTTCTATTAATTAGGTGCTTAACCACTGTTCTAAAGGCAATGAATAGCAAAACTCTTTATATTATAAGCACCAACACAAAATATTAAAAGCATTTATTAACCTTTTATCCTTTTACTTTTATTTATTAGAGTAAATTACTACATTTAGTTGGATTATATTTAATTAGGGGTAAAATTATAAAATAGTACTAGTAAATTTTTCTAAAACTAATACATTAATAATTTTTTTAAAACGGTAGTATTAAAAGTGGTTGGGCGGTTATATTATGAAACAGATGAAGTATCAGTTAAAACTAATCTCAACTATCTTCATTAATTAAGAATAAAGTTGAAAAAATTAAAAGCTACTATAAATATTTCTCGTTTCTACGATAAAAAAACTTATAAAAAAATACTAATTTTTTTTCAAGTATTTATTAATAAGATCAGAGAGAGAGTATGTAAGAACATGAAAAGCTTTTACATATAAATAGAAACCGAGATAGTACATTAATAAATACAATTAAAAAATGAAAAAAATATTGACAAAAACGCTAATAAATAAATTGGACTATCATAAAAAATTGAACTTTATTTTTTAATTTAAAGTAATAAATAATTTTATTTTTATTAAAAATATTTTTTTTATTGTCTGTCATAGACACATATTAAAAAAACCTTACGTACATGTACAATCTGAATTAATTAACCGTTATTCAAGAAGATAAGGTGAATGTTTAATCGTATGTAATTGCTAACTACTTAAGGGCTTAAGGCCACGTTTCCCTATAAATAAAAAGGTAAATGATATTTAATAATTTTAAGTGTATTATTTAAAGAATTAAATATAATAAAAAATATTAAAAATATATTTTTTTATTCTTAAAAAACAAAATAACGGCGTTTAAAATATTTGGGATTCTATAATCGTTTGATAGTTGGACTTTATTTCATAAGCTCTGGAATGTCTCAATTTCATCGTCTTTGGAAAGCTAATCAGTGCGCAGATCTTACCAAATGATACAATTAACCTTTTATAAAACACTTTTAATCACTCTTGCTCTTCTAACTGATAAGATTGAAACTGCGTTATAAGAGAAGTTTAGCTTTTTTTTTTCTTTTTTTTGTTTTTTATATTTTTATTACCAAAAAAAAATATAATATACATTTATAATTATTTTTTTAATTTTAAAAACTTTAAAAAATATCTTAAGAGCATTACCCAAATAAAAATTCCTCGATTCAACTCCAAAAATTGTTCAGATACATTGGAATGTCCTAACTGTTGCTCTGTTTCATGTTCGAATTTGCAATTAATTTTTGTTATCAACCAGCCATTTTTGGTTGGAAATTAGTAAAATATTAAAGGGCACGAAATTTTTTGAAGAAGCCAATTTTAGAGATTGCATGTTCATACAGTGCATAAAGAGTGGTTTTTGAGCAAGAGAGGCATATAAGACAATGGAGTTTATAGATTAAAGAAGAATTTAATTAATTAATTAACAAATAAATTAATTAATAAATAAAATGCGTGCGTTGCACTTAATTATTATCTTAGGGAACACAAAAACCTGTCTGCACTGCGTGCATTTAAGCATGGTGTCTGGTGACGCCAATATAATCTTACATCTACACTTTTTTATTTCAGATTTTGTGATAAACAATCTAATATTATGTCTGTTTTCAAATACTAGTATGTCTTAAATATAAGATTTTTTGAAAAAATTTTTTTTTGTCTTAAATATAAGAAGTTTTTATTAGTTTTTTTCTTCTTTACCCTTGTAATAAATAAATGGTTAGTTAGTACAATTAATGTATTTGTTGAAAATTTTGACTTTGAATAAAGGTAAATTTGGTACTCCCTTTTCTTATGAGTCTTGATATATAGTGTCTTAAGAGCAATATTTAAAGTTACTAGAATTAGAAAAATAATGGTAAAAGCACATTGTTTTGTCTCTCGGGAATAAAAAAATTACACATTCCAATATCTTTTTACTACATTTGGGTTCTTATATAGTACCCTTAGGACACTAAATATCATTTATCTTTTTTTATAAGACAAGATATTAAATAAAGTTGTTAGTAGTTATGAATTAGTTAAAGGATCTTATAAAAATGATAAGACCATAAAAAAATGTTAGTGTTTTTATAATAAGGGTTTTTTTAACTTGTGCAATATTACACAGGATAAGAATCTCAAAGTGAAAAGAATAGTAGGTAATAAATGTATGTTTAAACATAATTCAATTAATTTTTGTATTTTCCCATAAAAAATTTCTCATTTGAATAGTTTAACCTCTGCAATATTTCACAGGTTAGAAAACTCATTTTAATAAATCTCTAATATAAAAATTTGAGACATTTATTATAATTTTTTTTATCTTTAGTTAATAAAGATAAAGGAATATGTTGATTTTAAAATGAAAAAATTTTAAATAAAGGTAAAATTAAATATTTATAATAACTTTTTAAAATATCAATTCATTTTATAAATGTCAACACTTTTTTTAATGTGTGTAATATTTTTTGAGGGATTTCCAATTAAAAACGAAGATAATAATAAATTATAGTAGGTGAAACTATCATATACTACATATATTAGCTATAATTCACCATTATGCTATTAATGAATTAATAAAATAGTCCTTAATTTGTAAAAATTGATTATTTTAATTTTTTTAATTTTATTAAAATTAAGTTTTAGTCCTTAACTTTTTTAAATCGGTGATAATAATTCTTGTTTTATAAAAAATTGATTGTAATACTCTTTGACTTTATATAAAAATTTATCACTTTAATCCTTTACTAAACTAAACTAAATGTCATTTTTTTAAAAGACAAACTAAATACTCCTATCATTTTACAAAATTAGAGATTAATAGCTAATTTTAATAAAATTAAAAAGTAAAACATGACCGGTTACTATAAAGTTATGCATCATTTTACAATATCATTCAAACCAAACGGTTAGGAAAAAAAAAAGCCAGACATACACAGTTTCTTTCTGACAAGAGCAAAGAGAATCCAATTCCCATGTTAGAGGTTTTGATTAGCTTTATTCTAGAAAATAAGAAAGAAAATTAAAACAGAAAACAGAAATACAAATTATTAGTAAGAATTTGGTGACTGACTTTGCCAATCAGTGTTTCCTTCCCTTTAATTTCGTTTCATTCTCTGTTTATCCTTATGGCCACCATCATTGACTTCAACGCATGCTTCAATTATCATTTCTAGGAAAGAGTGATTATCTCTAAGTGTGTATTTTTTGCATTTTTATTATATGAGATTTTTTTAGTAATGTTAAATTAATATTTGGCAAATAATGTTAAATTAATATTTGGTAAATAATATTTAGTTTTTTTATCTCTTAAGAGCACTATTTAAGAACTCAAATGTAGTAAAAAGATATTAGAATATATAGTTTTTTATATTCTCGAGAGACAGACCAATATGTTTTTATGATTATTTTTCTACTTCTAGTAACCTTAACTAGTGCCCTAAGGGCACCGTAAATCAAGACCCTTAATTTTTTTATTCACTTAATTTTGTTAAAATTAAGTGTATAAGAGAATTTAGTAAGATAATTAATTTTTTTTCTTTTTTTTATATGTCAAAGTGCGTTTTCAAAGATTCAAACTGAATAACTACTCCCTCAGTTCCAAAATGTAACACCCTCTAGACCAATATTGCGAGAATTAAGAAAAGTGATTAATTTAGTTAAATGCATTAAATTTGTCTAATAAAAAGTAATAGTTTCCAAATTTATCCTTTCAATCTCTTTCTATCACTTCACTCTCTCTTAATTAATTTTCATCAAAATTAGTTGAATAGTAAGGGTATAATGGTAAAAAAAAATTAAATGTGCACAAAAATTCTCAAAGAATCCTATAAAATGGGACAAGCAAAAACTCTCTAGAGAGTCTTACATTTTGGGACAAAGGGAGTATTACTCAAAGTACACTCCTCAACTATCCAACGAACCCGTTAAATGCCTATTATATGAGATATACATAATGCTAAGTCTTTGGCGTAACATGTCATAGCTACTCTTTTAATTCAAGATTAATTAAAGATATCTTTCGACCCACCATCAAAGACTAATTTCTTTGAAGAGACGAGATCATTGAAGTGTATTTTGCTTCTCTTAAGTCTTAACCAAGTTTTTTCTATGTGTATTATTAAGATTCAAATTTCTATTAAGATGCTTAAAGGACTTAGTCTCTATCAATTATGCTGGATTGATTGACATGTCATAGTTTTACCAACACTTTCAATATTTTTTTTAATAATGATATGGTGGAGAGGGGAGGCACCTCCAAACCACGGGATACGGCACTAATGCCCTAAGCTCCTAGTGATCTAGCTAGTGAGTGCAAGTAGTGACCCGAATGGCTAATCAAGAATCATGCCCTTGAACTGTTCCAGCCAATACTACCTAGAGGTTATTGTAGAAGCAGCAACAAACACAAGCCCCTAAGTATTAGGGGATCTCCTTGGGGAGGGATGCCTACCAATGAAAAACTTAACTACTTTACGGGACCTTGATTCCATGACCAGGTCAAAGGGATCTCACTTTATTGCCATTTATGCTAACTTCGTTGACTTTTGTAGTTTTTTTTTCTGGACAACCACTTTCCATAGCTAGACAATTAATACTCCTCCCTTCCCATATTAAGTATCGTTTACGGTTATTACACAATTTAAGAAATGTTATTAATTTTCTTGTTTTTATATAAATAGTTGTCTAGCTTCCTATTATATCCCTTATCAATCTTATTAATTAGTTGGTCACATCTCTCAAAACATTTATTTAAAACTCAACTAATACTATTCCCTCCGGTCCACAATAAGTGTCACATTTGGGTATTTTACACAGATTAAAAAATGTATTTAGTTGTCTTAATTTTATAAAAAATAATAGTAATATTGCATTGTAAGTATAAAGTGACCTATAATATGACATTAGAATGAGAAATTGATAATTAATATTGCATTGGGATTAAAAAGTGACATTTAATATGGACCAAGTTAAAATGACCAACATGATACTTATAGTGGACAGGATGGAGTATTTGATAAAATATAATCAATGCTTCATTAAAATTATAAAGTAACAAAAAAAAAAAAGGAAATCATTTTTTTTCCTATAATGATAGTTAATATGAGACAGAGCAGTATCATTTAAGAAATGCCTCATGTAACAAAAGTCTCATTATTTTTGGTCTCAACAAATACTATCATTTAACAAATGTCACACTTGCTGTCCAAAAATCAAAATAATATTTTTGGACAAAAATGTCTCACTTGTCCAAAAGTAAAGTTCAGCCCATTTTATTCGGACTATTGTTAGCACTTGTAACTTGGTTGCATCCTCATTTTTATTTTTTTTTGGAAATTTTGAGAATTTTACTGTCTTCCATCCAAAGTACTATCTCACTTCATAAATTAATATTTTTATGTTAAATCTTTTAATATTATATTGTTTCTAAACTAATTTTATTAATTTAATGGAATAGTACCTTAAAAAAAATGTCACCTTGGTCGCTTGAAGTTCTGCAATTTGCAGATGTTTAATACGTACCATTCGATATAACAAGCCACACAAAGCAGAGCATCAAGATTTTTTTTTATTTTATTTTATTTTATTTTTGATAAAAGAGCATAAAGATATTTTTGTACTGAATCTCGCAGCTTTATTTTTTATTTTATTTTATTTTATTTTAAAAAAAATAGAATGTCACAACTTTATTGAATGAAGTAAACAATTCTGAATCAGTCTCGGAATTCCGAACCTTTTGCTTAAGTTTTCAGGTGTGATTAATTAATCAGATAAATCTAAAGCTTCTGAGCACGATTGAACATCCGTTTATAAACAGAAAGGATAAATGTAAGAAATTATTTTTATATTTTTTTGATACAAAATTGTTTTTATATTTGGAATATCGATATCTATTCACAAATTTTAAGAGATGTTAACGGAATTTTAACAAGTATTTAAATATATCTTTAAAATATAAGTTATCATCATTTTTTTCTTGACAGTATTATTTATATACTCATTTCGTTCTTATTTAATTGTCAATTTTAAAAAAAATATTTATTTCTATCTATCTTTTTATATTTTTAAAATAATATTTATTCTTTTATTATTTTTATTTTTAATTGAAGAACTAATTAATATTTTATTATTTAACTAATAAAATAATAAAAGATAAATAATATTATATATGATAGGGAATTCAAGAGTTGCTTTGATAAAAATAAAAACAAAATTATATTTCTTAATATTTATAATATTAGATAAATAAGAACGATAGAGGTATAGAATATATATATAGGAATTCTTTCGTTCTCTAATAACTGTTATTTAAGGGTTTAACACAATAACTAAAAAAACATTTAATACTTTTTATTTTATAAAAAAAATTACTTAATTTTTTAATATATTCATTCAGTTTTATAATTAATTAAATTTTTCTCATTTTTAAATATTGATATTAACTTTTATCACTATACTCAATATTAATTCTCTTTTATTTGAGTATAATTAAAAAAAATAATTAATATCATCATTAAAATAAAGTGATAAATAATTTTAAAAAATTAAAATAAGTAAAACGAAAAGTATCATAAAACAGAAAGAATATTATTTGAATATTATTATTATTATTGTAATAACTTTTTACGTGTATCAAAAGTATCTTCTCAGAGGTGACACATTAATGGATGTGCAGGAAACATTTCCCTTCTGTTTTTTTTTTTTTTTTCATTTGCCAATGTCATTCATGTGTTGCTTGCTGCGTTCACAAATTCAAAATAAAATTTAATTAACCTCGAGTTGAAGCCAAAGGTTAATATGCACTGATATTTTGCTAAAACTCATGATAAATATGAGTATTAAAAGAGCGCATTTTATTGAGATAAACTTGATCGAAATATAACTTTAAGGTTTGTTTGGTAGACGTAATATAATAAAGATAAATGAGATAGATAAAAGTAAAAGAAGATAAAAATCATGTAAACTCTATTCTATTTTTATTATATGTAATGTTTGGTGTTTATTAGATAGTATCCTTAATAATATATATTATTATATTTTATTTTAGCTAAATTATATTATAATAAATATCATATTAGTTATAAAAGTATAAAATCTTAATATTTTAATTATATTTAATTTTTTTACTTTTCAATTTCATGTTAAAAGTTTAATTTTAAGGATTGGATTAGCAGTGAAAGGCTCGTTAAGTTCATAGGAGGGACCATCTACAGCGGGAATACTCGTGTTCGAATTTTACCTATGTCAAATTCTGGAGGGCTAGCACCAACCACACAGTGCGATTGAAATTAGTCACATCATAAGGGTGTGGACACCCGTAGTTATACAAAAAATTTCATGTTAAAAGTTTAAAAATTAATATCATATATAAAAATAAACGAAATAAATTAAACTTCCCTTAAAAATTGACAATAATATTATTTTTACTATAAAAATTACATAATAATTAATATAATGACCATAAATTATATCTTACTACAAAAAATTATATTTTGACTCTATCCAAAAAATAATAAAACTTTCATATATTATTTTTTTCAAAAAATTTTCTTTTTAAAAAAGATGATTTTGAAATTTTCTCAATCTTTTTTTTTCTATTTTTTTTTAAAAAAAATCTCTATTTGAACTTAAAAAAATAAAAGTTATATTGAGAATAAATATCGTAAATGAGGGTAGAATAGAAAAAAAAAAATCTTTATCATATCCTTTATGTTCATATCCAGACTCCCCCTCAGCATAAAGTTTGAACTAGAGAGCATGATAGGATAAGCTTATCGTATCATGCAGCGCCGTCCATAGATTTAGATAATTTCGGAGGCTTGTGCGGTAATAAAAAAGAGGCCCTTTAAACACATGATAGATAATTTTTTTTACTTCTATTAATAATTGTAAATGCGAAATTAAATACAACAAAATAGAAAAAAATTGCATTCAAATCATAAGTCCACTAATATTTATCAATACATATATCTAAAAGTTGTTCTTGTGATTCTAAACTAAACTTATCAAGTAAAAAAATACATTCTTCTAACATTCTTTTTTATAATATAACGTTTTGTTTGGAGGCCCCTGTTAATTGGAGGCCTTGTGCGTAAGAACAACTTGCACATACTTGTTAATGGGCCTGATATCATGTTAGCTCATCAAGCTGCGATTTATAACAGGAAAAGATATGTTATCATATCATGTCCAATTTATCATGTCTACCAAACGGACCCTAAGAGTTTGGTTAAATTAAATAATGTCTTTAAAGTATTTTTAAGGTTATTAGAATTAAAAAATAATTATATATGTATATTATTATTCCGTTTCTTGTAAATACAAAAAAAAAATTACATTTTTCAACAACTTTTTTATTACTCCTACATATAACTCCTTAAAATGTGTCTTTAGAGCATTCCATATAACATTTTCCTGACTTTAATGACACTTAAACAATTGCATTCTTATTTGGTCATTGTTGGGGTGCACTCTTTTAATAAGGTGTAAATGTACTCCTATGTGGTGTTTTACTTATTAATTGCTATTCACAATCACATGACTTTCATTTTCTAAGATTAAATAGAGAGTGTACACATTAAATATTCGAGATTAAGTGTTTTTTATAAAAAAATTTGATCAAAGAATGAAAAAGTAATTACTACCGGCTGTGTCTAGTTGTTCCAATATTTTTTTTTCTTGGATAAAGTTCTTTTATTAAAAATGTTTGATATTTGTCACTTGATACCTACACTCTCTATTTAATTTTAGAAAATGAAGGCCATATAATCCTGAATATATACCAATTAATAAGTTAAATTCCATAGATGTATAAATTTACACCTTATTTAAAATGTGCACGGTAACAATGAACTTCTTATCTTTACTTTTTTTTTTCACCAAACATACACAGACTTGATTTTTTTAATTTTATAATGATCTAATTTATTTATTTTTCACCCACAACTTACCCTAACTATTTATTTCATTGATTTCATAATAGGAGTTTTCTATCTATTGCACATGTTAAGAAATTAAAGATAGAAAGAAAATACAATATTAATTATATGTCAAACACAATTTTATTAATTTTTTATTTTTTCCAACAAAAACTTTTTATATTTAGTTTCTTAATTTTTGAAATATTACACAGGTTAGAAAAACTCTTTATAATATAAGCCTCTCAAAGTAAAAAAAAAGAGTTAATGTTTTATATTATAAACACGAATGCAAAAGCATGTATTGACCTTCTCTTGTTTTACCCTTATTTATTAGAGTAAATTACTACTATTAAAAATAGTTGGGCTACATTTAATTTATGGTATAATTGTGAAAAAAATAGTAAATTTTCTTGGGTCATGTAAAAAGTAGTTAGGAGTTTATATTATGAAACAGAAAATAATTTATTAATAGTGTTGGGTCGCTCTTATGCATCATTAATTGCAATAGATACATGAAGGATGAGTCCCATAATTCTTTAACAAATCATAAACAACTTAAGTTCATCATTCTCCAACAAATCATCAGGAAGGAAACACTTATTGATGTAATATAACATTTCGCCTTTGAAGTGAACTAACCTGGGTTAAGTCACGACCATAAAGTGGCGACGCAACTCTATGTGGTGCGGTGGAGATTGTACCTGCAGAGATTAACGTCCAATCTAATGACTTATTTGGATTTATATGTAATCTATAAAAAAGTAACGTTAATTGTATGAAGTGCATGCTATACATTTATAGTGAGGTCTATAAAGTTAGAAATACGTGCTTCGAACTTAAGGAGACTAATGGGTGTGAGCCCTCGATCCAAATGAATCATACTGTGCATGCTAGCTGCCTTTATAAAGTATCCCATCATTAACTAAGATGACTTTATAAGGCCAAGTACCAACATAACTCTATGATCGTGATGTCACCCAAATATCAGTTTATAAAAAGCTTTAACTTACAATTATCTCTTAAACTTATAAATTTGTTAAGGGTCTCATCTCTCTTTATTTATTTATCACTTATAATAATTTATTCTCCTGAAAAGGAGAGTCTTCTTAATTCAAACTCATAACTTTAGAGACTTTAGCCATAAATTTGATTAAATCACTATCAATTATGACCACGCATCATCGAGAAAATAATAAAGAGAAAAAATGCCAAAGAAATAAAATTCCATAATATTTAATTGATTTAAAATTCCTTAATTAACATACCATTTGCACCTCAATAAAACTAGAGGTATCATTTCCTTTGTACTATTTTTTCCTCTAAACAAACACATATACTAACCTAATAATTAAGTTGATTATTATTTATTTCTGCTTTCTACAATTGTACTGTTACAAGGGATATGAAGTTGGTTTCTATTTCAGTTATTTATTCATTCATTCATTTAATTTAAAATATAAATAAATAGACAAACAATGAGGAGTGGCTTGTAATGTTATCCTACCTAACAAAATGAACCCGAAGCTCTTGGAAGTGGCAATAAGGCTAATTAGATATATATATATATGTTTGTGATTGAAAAGGACAATTTACATCCACGTGATGCTTTTCACTTTCTTCATCTCTTCCTATTTGTCCTCTTTTGATTTCTCCTCTACCCTCTAAATTTTGGAACTCCTATATGACTTTATCTCACTACCTTATGTCTCCCATATCTCATTTCATCTATCCTGTTCCCAAAATGGTTCCATCAAATTTTGCGAACTGAACGTGCGATTTAGGTCTTATAACTTTTAATTATGCGATTTTATAGTTTTTAATATTTTCAATTAATTAATTTTGACCCTTCTGCCCATATTCTGTCTATTTGAGTATGATCCAAAAGGCTTTTTATTTGAAGTTATTTCAAATCTCAATGCAATCAGATAAAAGTAAAAAATTATTACTTTTTTTAATAGGTCTTCTCTTTAAAGTAAAAGTGTAATCAAACAGACTCATGGTCAATTTTTAATTCTAGCATGATACTTATCTCAATTCATCCATCCTTCTTGTTTCCAAATGGTTCCATATGTATTTATTTGTATATTTCACTTTGTAAACAAGTTTAGCTACTTTTTAAAATTCCCAACAAATTATGTAGGGTTTAAATATGTTTTTATCCCTAAAATATCATAATTTTAATTTGATCTCTTATTTTTTTAAAAGTCGGGATTTAGTTCTTATTACAAAAGTTTAATTATTACCATTTAGTTCTTGGGTTTATATTTCTTTAATTTTTCTGTTACATACGTGATAAATAAAAAAAAATTATATAAATATCTTAGTAAAATATTTACAATTGTAAACTCATAATATAGTTGTGAACAACATCGCATTCTAAATTTTAGAAAAGAATATAAAACTTTCATAAAGAATCCCTATAATTTTGAATTGATATATATATTTGAACAGACAATTCATATCAGTTGCCTGTGTTTCCTTTCTTTAATTGTTTTTCGATTTTTTCAATTAAATAATGAGAATTAACTTGAAAAAGAATCGTTTTTAATGATAATTTGTAAGGTAACAAATTTTTGTATTCAATTGTCATTATATTTTCTTATAATCATTTGGAGACATTCCTAAATAAGTTAAGAGCACTGATTTGGAATTTGTGCTTTTAAATAAGTTATAAGTTAGTGTTATTAAATATAATCTCAAGCTGTATTAAACACAATCTTTGGCTGCATTTATGTTTAGAGACATTAGTTTATAATTTATAATATATGACTTATTGTTTAAAGGGATTTGGATTCTCTCAGGCGACTGGATGGTCCAGCAATCATTCATTGTTTTCTCTTTCTTATTTAATATATGTAATATATGTGTACAAAAAAAATTTCAATAGTTAGAATGGTTTTTAGGGAGGCTAAAGAATGGTTGAAGCTGGAGAGGATCCAACTCCAGTCTAAAGTAAGCTTATTATATTTGTTATTAAACTTAAAAAGACGTGTAATAATTATATATAATAAATACTTTATAAAATAAACATAAAAAATAACTTAATGATAAAATATAAATACATTATTGAAAGCTAGTTTTACGAGATATAAACTACTTTAAATAGTTTTTGATAATCTGCTCCCCTTAAAGTTTATAGTTACTAAACACCATTACCAAGCTATAAGTTATAAACTCCTAAATAAACTAGTCTTGCTAAACATTGTCTAAGGTACAGTTTGACTCGTCTTATTTTCCTCTTAAAAGTCACTTTTAAGCCAAAGCTATATATAAGAGGTTTAAAAAAAATTCATAAGCTGTTTGGCAATTTCATTTTTTTTTTTCAAAAAAAATTTGACCGGCGACGGCGGCAAGCGACGGAGGGTGGTGGAAGGTGGCCACAGGCAGTGGTAGGCAGCGATGGGTGGTGGACCGGCCTTGGTTATAGTGGTTGGTGGATGTTTAATGAAAATAAGAGGTTGGAAAATAAGCAAAAGCTCCGATGCGTGACTTATTTTAAAGCTTTTTTTTTTTGCCTCTTTCCTTCGTTAAAAAAAACACTTAAAATTTTAAGAGCTTATTAATATTTCTGTTTGGCCCGACTTTTACTTATAAGTAGAAGAAAATAAGCTCAAAATAAGTCGGGCCAAACGGTGCCTAATTATAGCTTATTTAAGAGCTTATGACTTATAGTTTATACTATAGCTTAGTAGATATGTTTAAAAAAGCTAGCTTCTAATATGTCATTCTTATTTTACCCTTAAATTATCTATTACATGTTTACTTTATAATTAAAAGTAGAGTTATGCTAACCAGTGTCTTAAGAGCACTTGTTATAGGACACTTGTTAAAGTGCAATAAATACACCGTATTTAGAGATAACTACACAAATTTTCCTTGAGATTCGTATATATCACCCTTACTCCACTCCAATTTTTAAAATTACACTTTCTCACTTAAGATTTGTGCCCCATTATAGTTACCCCTACCATTAACTAACTTTTAAGTTAATGGTGTTACGGTTTATGGAACCTTTCAATTTTAATATAAAGATTTCACCATTTTATTCTTATTTATTATATTTGCTAGAGTTATTAAAAAGTAAAATGGTATAATCTTTATTCCGGTGAAACTAGTCCCAATTTTTTGGAAGACCAAATATAAAAATTAGATAACTCAAAATTTTTTCAAGGGTCTTGCTAAACAGTGCCCTAAAGATACTTGTTAAGAATACAAAAATAGAAATGTTTTATTAAGATTGATAGCATTTAAGTAGAATTTCAATTTTCGAAACAATAAATATTATCAATTCCAATAAAATATTTTCACTTTTGTATTTTTAACAAATACCCTTAAAATACTGTTTAACATTTTTCTTATTTTAAATATTAATAATTTTATTTTTTTATTTTACGAAATTGTATATACATATTATTAAATTTTTTCGCAGTAGGAAGCAAGGCTCCCAAACTTACACGTAATTCCGCCCCTCTCTTTATCTTAAAATTAAATTGGGTTACTAAACAGTAATACCATCCACCAAAAAGTTATACTCATCTTCATTTCTTTTTATTTTTTATTACTCTTTTTATTGGAAAGTAATACTGTTAAGATTGAACTTCGTATCTATACATGTATGTTTCTGTGTGTTTACTAACTGAACTACATGACTCGGACACTTTTTTTAATCACATATGTTATTTTTCTCCTTTTTTTATTTTGTTTTTCTGTTTTCATCTCTCTTTTGTATCTCTTCCACACTATCTTTCCTACACTAAAAAAGCAACCAGCAAAAAATATCATTTCACACTATTAAATGGACATAATTATCTCTAACGGTCAAATATATAATGCTTAATTAGGATAGGATCAATTTGTTTATGCGTTATATATATTAAACAACAATTTAATATTTATTTATTTTTCATTTATTTAGTATTTGATAAAGGAACTCGTGCATCCAGAGAAAAAGAGACTCTTTACAAAGCTTAAAGCACTGTCCAAACCAAAACAAGTCACTTGGAGACATCCCCACCTCAACCCAAATTGCTTTTCCTATGCTTTTTGTGACAATTTTAGGACCCATACAAGTTAGAGAGAGAAAGAAAGAAAGAGGCAAAAAAAAAAAAATTAGAGAGAGAAACTCACCTCAAGTTTCCTAAATTTATTAAATACCCCCAATTCCATTCCATTCATCTCTAACCCCAAATCCTTACCCCACTTCAAAACAAAAAGAAAACTAACAAACTCAAAAATAAATAAATACATAAAATGAACAAACCTCCAAATCAGTTTTCAATGTTAAAAAATAGATATTTTGATCCTTGCTATTTTAAAACTTTTAATTAGTTTTTAAAATTGTAAAATACTCCTAATATTCATTTTAATTCTTTTGACAAATAAAGAATATTAAAATAATTAAATTAAAAGAGATTAAAATAAATATTATTTTACAAAGTTATTGACTAATTTTGAATTATTAGCATCTTAGAAATTAAAAATTTCAATCCTTATAATTTTAAGGACTAATTTAGCAATTTAATTCTTTTTTGTTTTAAATTTTAAAGTAACTTAATATTGTTTAAATCAAAAGTAGGGAAAGACTCGAAAGTAAAAAAAAAAAAAACCTACATTTACCTTGTTCTGACAACATAAATGAAAGTTTAAACCTAAAATAGTAAGTGAAATTAATAAAACCCCACGTAACTAATAAATAGTTAAGTGTTTTAAACATGTTAACTTTGTTAAGTAAAATTTTACTTATTTTATTGATATTTCTATTTCGAAAAATATTAGTCTTTCACTATATATGAAAAAAAAGAAAAACAAGTGAAAATTTAGAAGTTACAATATATGAGATTTGCACAACCCACCGTTTGTGGTTGGATTCACTCTTTTTTATTTAAAGAAAGCAAAAACTCTCACTCTGCCTTGTGCTTTGGGTTCTGCAAGTTCAAAACTTTGCTTCCTTGCAGCTCTCAAAGCTGAATTTTATTTTTATTTTTATTTTTTATTTTTTTGGTTCTATAATCTCACCACCAAAACCCAAAAACACATGCTCTTCTTCCACATCCCTATAAACCAAACTCTCCCACTCACTTTCCTTTCTATATATTCCCCTCAACTTCTCTTCTCTTCTTCCACCACTTTCTAACTTGATAGAACCAAAAAGAAAAAAACCATATCCTGAAAGATGATCACATTAATAGATTTCTACCATGTGATGACTGCAATGGTTCCACTGTATGTGGCTATGGTCTTAGCATATGGGTCAGTAAAATGGTGGAAAATCTTCTCCCCTGATCAATGCTCTGGCATAAACCGTTTTGTTGCTCTGTTTGCAGTTCCCCTTCTTTCTTTTCATTTCATTGCTTCAAACAACCCTTATGAGATGAACCTTAGGTTCCTTGCAGCTGATACCCTTCAAAAGATTATAGTTTTGGTGGTTTTAGCCATTTGGGCCAATTTAACCAAAAGGGGTTGTTTAGAATGGACAATTACCCTTTTCTCCCTTTCCACCCTCCCTAACACCCTTGTTATGGGTATCCCTTTACTTAAAGGGATGTATGGTGAGTTTTCTGGGAGTTTAATGGTTCAAATTGTTGTCCTTCAGTGTATCATTTGGTACACTTTGATGCTTTTCATGTTTGAATTCAGGGGTGCCAGGATGCTGATTTCTGAACAGTTTCCTGACACTGCTGCTTCAATTGTTTCCATTCATGTTGATTCTGATGTTGTTTCATTGGATGGGAGACAAGTTCTTGAAACTGAAGCTGAGATTAAGGAAGATGGGAAGCTTCATGTCACTGTTAGGAAATCAAATGCTTCAAGATCAGATATTTTCTCTAGAAGGTCACAGGGACTTTCCAATAATACCCCTAGGCCTTCAAATCTCACTAATGCTGAGATTTATTCATTGCAATCTTCAAGGAATCCAACACCAAGAGGCTCTAGTTTCAATCACACTGATTTTTACTCCATGATGGGTGCTAGGAATTCTAACTTTGCTGTTTCTGATGTTTTTGGTGCATCAAGAGGGGTAACTCCTAGGGCTTCTAACTATGAAGAAGATGGTGTTGGTGTTGGTGGGGGTAATAAGGGAAATACAACAAATAAGTTTAATTACCATGCTGGAGGAACAGGAACAGGACACTACCCTGCACCTAACCCTGGAATGTTTTCACCTTCAAAAAGTGGTGTTAATAGTAATGTTAAGAAGGGTAATGGTAAGGCTGAGGAAGGGCATAATAGGGATCTTCATATGTTTGTTTGGAGTTCAAGTGCTTCTCCTGTTTCTGATGTCTTTGGTGCCCATGAATATGGTGTTCATGATCACAAAGAAGTTAAATTGAATGTCTCTCCAGGAAAAGGTTTGATTTTTTTAAGTGCCCGTTTGTTTAAATTTTTATTCATTGGTTCCTCATAACATGAAATGCTTTATTATGAAATAAAATTAATGGTTGTGATTTTTTAGTGTATTTTTTTAATGGTCAGTTTGTTTAAGCTTCTATTCAACCATTTTAATGTGAAAGTTGAAATGGTTTACTAAGTAAAATTAATAGTTGTGATTTTTCGTTGCGCGCATCTGAAGTAGTTCAATGTAAGCAAGTTTTTGTTTGCTTCCTTTTAAAATCCATTTGGGGTGACAAGAAGTCAAGTTTAACCAAAAGGACACATAATACATGTTAATCTCTATTTTGTTGGATTTTCTTGTCTTCTTCTTAAGATTCTATTCAGATAAAATGTCCTATGAAGTAGTATCAAAATTAATAGTTGTTTTTTTTTTTTTATAAAAAAGTATAATAATCAAGAATTGAATCTGAATGTCAGTATACACATGTATGTCTCATGTATTTACCAATTGAGTTACATGACCGGAATCATCTCAACTCATCTAGCCAACCCAATTTTTTTTAAGTTTCCATTTAAAGTCGGTTTGTGGCGACAAAAAGCTTAACCACACATGCCCTTAATTCAACTTAATCTCATTTTTATTGGATTTTTCTTCTAATGTTAGTATTTTGATGGACAGTGGAGAATCATAGGGAAACACAAGAGGATTACTTAGAGAAAGATGAATTCAGCTTTGGGAATAGAGGAATGGAAAGAGAAATGAATCAACATGAAGCAGAGAAAATTGGAGATGGAAAACCAAAAACAATGCCTCCAGCAAGTGTTATGACAAGGCTTATTTTGATTATGGTTTGGAGAAAACTTATTAGAAATCCAAACACTTATTCTAGCTTGATTGGCCTCACTTGGTCCCTAGTTTCATTCAAGTAAGAAATATTGAAAATAAAAAAAAATAAAAAAAAATCTCTGCTTATTTTTTGTTTCACATTTCATATCATGTGTTACTATTTGTTTGGCTTTTTTTTTCTTTTTTTCCATTATGATTGATGATTGATGTGTGTTAATTGTTGTTCCTTGAAGGTGGCATGTTGAGATGCCTGCCATAATTGCAAAGTCTATCTCTATTTTGTCAGATGCAGGGCTTGGCATGGCCATGTTCAGTCTTGGTCAGTATCATCCTCTCCCTTTCTTAATTATTACTAGCACACAAAATACTTTTGCTTGAAAAATTTAGAAAAGAAAAAAAAAAGAAGGTAGAGCATAAAGTCTTTTCTGATTCCTTGTTATTAGGGTTTTTAATGTGTATAACTTTGTACAAGTTAAAAATCTTTAAAGATCGGTTTTTTTAGGGAAACAAAACATTACAAGTATTGTAAACATAAAACTAAGCACTTTTTTTTATGTCTTTTAAAGATTTCGTTAGGATTTTTAGATAGAAATTAAATTGGCTTTCGGTTTGCTTACCAGAATGACAATGATGTGTTGACTCAATGTTAGTTTGAAGACCGATCTTTTCTTTAAATTAACTGATTTTCATTTAGTAATTTAAATAGTTTAACACATCATTACATATAATTACATTAGATAAAATTCAATTTAATTTAAAAAAAATTCAAATATACTCTTAAGTAACGTATAATTACAAAACATTGAAAAAAGGCATTATTATTATGATTATTATGAAAGTGAAATGCTTTAATTGAGTAAGCAAGGAGCAAGGAGGCAGAGGTGTGTGATCACTAGAGGAAAAAGCAATTTTTTTTTGTTTTAAAAAAAATAAAGAGTATAATGTGATGATAATGTGCTGGCTACTTTATGAATCTTTTGAGCACATTTTGCCATGTTTGTGATGAGGTGGGGTTGGTGTGGGTGATGATGATGATGAAATGTCATTCTTTCTTTCACTCCCAACTAGTGACATTTTCATTTTGATGGAATAATGATGATGGTTTTGATGTATGTATGTATGTTATATGTTACATTACATGAATGGATACATGACATGACATGGCATGGCAGGTTTGTTCATGGCATTGCAACCAAGGATAATAGCATGTGGGAATTCAATTGCAGCTTTTGCAATGGCTGTGAGATTCCTTACAGGTCCAGCTGTCATGGCAGCTGCTTCCATTGCTGTTGGCCTCAAAGGTGTTCTCTTACATGTTGCCATTGTTCAGGTACTAATTACTATGGTTCTTATCTTTATTATAAGACGTATTTTAATATAAATTAATAATTTATATATTATTTTTATAGATACCTTTTTAATATTAATGTTGATTGGTAATAGCTATCAAATACGTTATTTGAAGAGATATAATAAAGTTAATATATCATATTATATTTTTATAAAATTAATAAAACTAATTACTTTTTTCCCTTATAATAAAGGCTTAAGGAATAATTACTAATGCCAATGTCAATACATCCATACATACATACAATATTTATTACTACTATACTAGTATTGCATAACCTCCAAAAATTCCCCTTCCATAGCTATCACTATTATATTGCATTACTATTTATGTAATCTAGCAATGCCAAGATAATCTTTTATATTTCTATCCACATAGAAAAAAAGTATTTTTGTTCTAAGTTCTAATTAAGTATTCCTTCGGTCTAACCAAGAATTTGAATTGTGGTCCTTTATGTGACATTGCATTATAATATTATAGTTTTGGTGATAATTTATCAAATAGTGAATGAAATCCATAATCGTCGTATCTTATTACATTCTAACTCTAATTAAGTATTCCATTGGTCAAACCAAGAATTTGAATTGTGGTCCTTTATGTGACATCGTATTTCAATATTATAGTTTTAGTGGTAATCGTATCAAATAGTGAATGAAGTTATAATAGTCGCATCGAATCACATTTGAACTAAAAACTATGTCAAATAGTAGTTGTGTACCGTGACCACATTCGACCACATATGGCATGATCTATAATGGCTGTATCTAACCACATATAATACTAAAATTGTATCAGACAGTAATTATAGTATATAATGGTCATAGTAAACCATATAGCAAGCGACCTATGATGGCTGCATTCGATTACACCTGACATTAATTGTTGATGGACACGATTGTGTCTATCGCATCTGACTGGACCATAACTACAATTTAAAATCTTCGGTCTAGTATTGACTAGCTATGACATCAAACCTCATCATAGGAATGAAAAGAACAAAATGTTGACTTATATTTGAAAAAAAAAAGATAAAAAATTAGGAGCTCCTAATATGAATGATGAGAATTTAATTAATATATATATTGATATTTATGTGATGTGTGTTTGTGATTGAGCATGAAAGATTTTGAAACCACAGTTGACATGTTTGTTTGGTTGTCCTGTTTTTGGTTACTTGAATGCTAAAAAAATACAGGCAGCTCTTCCCCAAGGAATTGTCCCATTTGTCTTTGCTAAGGAATATAACGTGCATCCAGATATTCTCAGCACAGCGTGAGTACATATTTATTTTATTTAATTTTTTATAATAAATAAATTATCTTAATTAATTGCTCCTATTAGAATAATTTAATTTTCTTTTTAATTAATTAATTTCCACCCCTCATTGAATGTCTTTTTTTTCTCTTTTAATGCTAACCAATGGATCTTCTTTAATTTAAATGCAGAGTCATTTTTGGGATGTTGATTGCGTTGCCCATAACTCTAGTGTACTACATCTTGATGGGATTATGAATGAAAAGAAGAAGAAAATTTAAAAAAAAAAAAGAAAAAAAGAAATTAAATGATGGATGATACAGAAAGATTCATTCTTCACGTGTGAGCATCCATGAAGGGGCGGTTCAAACTCTTAGAGCATCAAGAAAAAAAGGAAAGAAAAAAAGAAAAAAAAAATGTTGTTCAAAGGAATAGAAAAGCTAATTAGCATCACAAGAATATTTGAATTGAAGAACATGCCTAGCTAGGATGAGCTTTTTTATTTTTTGTATTTGTTTTTGTATTTTCTTTTTTTTTTTTTGAATGAAGTGTCCTTTCCTAGTAAAAGAAATGTAAAATGTTGATTTAGCTAATTTAATTTACCAAATGATGATGATTATCTTGTTAAAATTTATATTATAATAATAATAATAATGTCCTTGGATTCCTTGTCACTCATCAAATGAAGGGAAAAAAAGTAATGGGAGCTTGGTAGAAATTGGTGCGGTTATAATCATTTTTCCTAATATAATAATAATGGTATTCATGTTCTTTTTACTTTTCACTACTTGCCAATTTAACAGTGAAGTCTGAAGTTACAGGTAGTAAAAAATTGGGGTTTTCCTAGGAAACGGTGTTTTTTAGAGTTGAAATGTAATGTAAAGCTCAAAATTTAAATATAGAAAGTTGCTTTCAATGTGGAATTAATAAACTATTTATTTTTTATTTCAAAAGATATTCAGAGCTCACTCTTGATGCATGTCAACTTGACATACTTGCATATTTGAAAACAAATTTAAAAGGTTTAAGCTTATATTTAGAAATGGAAATATTTGTTACTTATATTAAAATTAATTTATGTTTATCTTATTTAAATATAATATCAAAGTCACTAAACAATATTATTCACAAAAGTTTTTGTTGTAGGGTTAACCTCTATAAATAATATAGATTTTATTTATCGATAATTAGTAACCAATAAATATTTTATCATAAAAAGTTTGAATTGATAACAATTTATGATATTGTTAGAATAGTCATTTTTTTTAATGTACATTTGTAATAAAAAAAACATAAAAAAAATATTACCTTTTAAGGATTGTCACTATTCACGTAATACTATTTTGTGACTACACCACACAAAATACAAGTTCTAGAATTTAGTAATTTGAAAATATTCACTCGGATTTTAGAACCTGTTTAAAATAAACTATCGGATTTTAGAATAAACACAAAATGTGATGCATCCAATAATGTGTGTGGTGGGATTAGCATCCAATAATCACTTGCCGATTTCTAGCTAACATGTGGATGATCATGATAAAAATCAAGAGGGATTCTAGCTACTTGTTCGAACTAAGGAATTTTAAGGTAAAACATAAAGTGCAATACTTCTTATTTAGGCCTTTAAGATTTTACTAATTACTATTGTTTTAAGTGTAAATTAAGAATTAAGAATATTTTAATTTTGTAATAAATCATAAGAACTTTCATAAATTATGATTATTTTAAGAATCAACTATATTTATGATAAATAATTTACTGTGAATATTATTTTATTTAGGTTAGAATAACTTTTGTCTATTTAAGACATTATCAATGTAATTGACATACAAAAAGTTTTGAAATAAAGTAAAATTTGAGATAATTCTCATTTGTGGGAATTCGATGTGCTATGAGGCTCTTAGCTATTGGGTCTTATTAAATGTTCATTACCTTTGTGACCGTCATTATCTTTGACTTATCAATATTATGACACTATCTTCATCTTAATTGCGACAAATCTTATCGAAATATTTTACCTTTCGTGGCGAGTCTTATCAAAAAGATAACATAGACTATTCAATCATATTCATTTTCTTTTAATTGTATTTTTAGTTTTTCATCAAATTAAACACGTCAATTTTTGTTCCATTTTCTCTCGTATACTTCCGTCCTCTCTCCTTTCTTTCTCATTTATTTCCTTCGAAATCCTCTCCTTATCCAAACATAGCATTAATGGGAATTTCTTTTACTCCTTTCGGTCCTTTTTACAAGGACCTAAAAAGACAATTGCATTTATTAAGAAAACATGTAAAAAAAGTAACTAAAACATTAATTTTCGAAAGATTTACATAATTTTTCAAAGATACTCCTATTTTTTCCCAAGTAATGCTAAATCCTCCTATTAAATCTTCCTATAAATCTTCCTACCCAATTAATTTTGACAAGTGTCATCTATTTTTTAAGAAATAAATACTTAATGGAAGATAGAATGCACTTGTCAAAATTAAGTGGGTAAGAAAATTTGCAAAAAAATTTAATAAGAGGATTAAACATTTTTTTTCTTCATTGCATTAATTGTACTCTATCACTTTAAAACCTCATTAATTGTAATAAGTAGAACATAAAAAAAAATAATGATTATTTTTAAAATTTTATATAAGATCTTATATTAAGGACTACTAAATATATCTAAAAATGGTCTTATAATAAGAAAAAAAAAGTAGCAACAAGTAAGTAATTATTTTCTAGCTTCAACTAAATAAAGTGGTTATTTTGAATATTTTAGAACTATATTGTAAAATAATTTGTACATAAATGTGAAATATATAATACAATGAGGACAAGCTACTTTATTTTGTGTTTTAGAAGATGTATAGTGTATAGTGCAAAAAGGAACCCTCCGTTATAGGAATTAGGGGGTTTGATTTGATAAGGACAGCTTTGGAATATTGGGGACAACATTCATAATCCAAAGTTTCTTCTCCTTTTTCCTCCCACTCTTTTCTTCATCTATATATTCTTTTAGTTACACACAACATTATATATTAATTGCCCTTTTCTCACACCTTTCTTTTTCACTTATCTTTTCTATTTGTTCTTTTCTTTTCCTTCTTCAAAATAAAGAGATTACTTAATTGAATATGACTTTAGCAAAATATTTATCTTTTATACAATTAAGATTTGACTTTTAACTAATCAGTATGCTTAAAAGATTTAACTATCTATCAACTGTGACAAAATTTGTTTTCTTTACATGCATGGCATATTTTTTAATCCAATGTATTGTCAATTACTACTATTATGGAAGGCTTGGAGAGGGATCAGAGTTCCAAAGCAACCTCTGCCTCCTTTCATGAGTAAATATCTTCCTGCTAATGTCAACTATAGTGACAAGCTGTGCAACTGCTCACCCCTCAATTTGATAAGCTTATGATTTACTAATAATTTTATGGTTTTTTTTTTTTTTGCACTAGCTCTTATTATTTTTTTTTTGAATCTATGCACTTAAACTTTATATTTTAGTTTTTAATTTTATAATTTTAAATCTATTTTATATAATATATACTACTAAATATGAATCAAAATTCATTCTAACTTATTTAAAATTACCTATTTTTATCTTTTCTTTTATAAACAAATTATTAAGTTATTTCCGCTGGCTCTAGGTCTTAAGTAGGCCATTAGACTCTACCTATTAAAACATAATTAATTTTTAGCAACCTTAAGTACATTTATACATTATTTACAAAATATGCTGTAAATACAAAAGGGTAATACATTTTAACAATTTAAAAATATTTTTTAAATGTTACGTTGCTACTAAAACATTTTAGTAATATAGTTTTTATATAATATTTATAAAAAATGTTACAAATGTAAAAAGACAATATTTTTAATAATTTAATAACATTTTTAATAATTTAACAATATTTTTTAAAATATTATTAAAAATTAATTATGTAATAGTGACGGAAGCAGATTACAAAAGTAATATAAAAACAAATTACAAAGACATAGATAAAATAATATCCAAAAACAACACAAATAAATTTACCCCTTATTACTCACATAACCAAATATAGAGTAGTAATTAGCACTGTTTCAAATTACATAATAAAAAAGAGATTCAAATGGAAAACTACAGAGAGAATACATCAAGAGAAAAAAGGAGAGGGGATCGATCATCAAAATAATGCAGTTAAATTTGAAATTAATTAGTTTATTTGGGGTAATGTTGATTAGGGATTTAATTAGTGTGATGTACCGTTTCAGTCCTTAACTTTGCGAGAATAATTCAATTTAGTTCCTGACTTTGTGCGGATAAGTCACTTTAGTCCCTGAATTATATGATCATTCATTTTAGTCCCTGAAAGCCAGGGACTAAAATAAATGATATAGTGAAAGTCAGGGACTAAAATGACCAATAATAGTGAAAGTTAGGGACTAAAATGACTGATTTCGCGAGGGACTAAACTGAATGATAAAATACAAAGTCAAAGACTATTTTAGTATATAATTCGATTTAATTAATTGAGGCATCAAATTAATTAATTTTTTACATACATTCATCTAACAATCTTCGTCAAACCTCGCCGAAATGAACCTAACCTTCTTAATTATTGCTAAATCTATAAAGTAAAGCTATAATAACGAGTAGTTACGGGTAGGGGTGGATTTTAGGTTAAGTCAACCTGATAATCCGATAAATCTGAATCAATTTAAACATTATTTTAATTGAATTCAAACCAATCTGAACTAATAATGTACTCAAATCGATGAAACCAAGGTGATTTGGTTCGATTCTCGGATTAGTAATTTTTTAACCCAATCCAAACCGAACCAAATCGATTAAAAATAAAAACACAATAGTTTTGATATATATAATTTTAAAATGCAAACCTAAAACTTAATAATGAATATACCAAAACCTAAAATTCCAAAATCTAAGTTCAACTCTACGCTCAACTGTCAGTGGTATATTTTGAGATCTATTGTTGATTTGTTGTTTTTAATTTTGTGATGCACGATGACATTATGAGTTTATGTTATGACATATTATGGGTTAGACTTCTATGCATGAGTTTATGTTATTTATAATTATTTTTGTTTATTTTGTTATATTTGTGTAGATGAAATCACTAAAAAATAATAGACAAGTGATTTAGTAAGCTATAAATAATTTATTATAATTTTTTAAGAATTTTCAATATAATTTCAGAATTTTAATTTTTTATTTTCCAACTTGAGACTCAGCTTAACCTAAACCGAACTTGGTCGGGTTGGTTTGGTTAGGGTTGAAGGATTTTTTTTTACAAAACCAAACCAAACCAAACCAACCCGAACCCACCCCTAGCTAATCACAGTGTTTATCAGGTCTAGTTAACCCGAATAACTCGTCAAACCAACATAATCAAACTTGTTTGATTCGTTTTAAGTTTTTTCATCGGGTCTAAACCAATCAAATTCAACCTTTATTGATTCAGGTATTGGCTTTTGACGGTTCAAACTTGATAATCTAATACTCATAACTTTATGACTTGATTAATTTTAAGAGAAATTACACCAATCTATCTTGAGTTTTGTGTCTATTATACCTAGGGATAATTATACTAACCTCTCCTGAAATTTGCAGTTATTATATTTACCCTCTCCTAATTTTTGAAATTACACAAACATTCTAAGGTTTGAAATTTCATTACATTTGCCCTCTTGAGATATTACACTTAGTTTCTTAAGATTTGAAATTCATTACACTTATCCTCTTTATAGGGGGTAAGTGTAATTTTAAAAACTAAAGAGCAATAAATATAATAAGCACAAATTTCAGGGAAGATTAATGTAATTATCCTTTTTACCTAACACTGTTATTTTACTTACCTGATCCCTAGAAAAGGAGATTGTTGTAACACACCAACAAATATCCTCAAGTGAAATAATTGTTATATGTTAGGGAGATGCACGCGATAACATACACCACAAACAAATCAATAATTACTCACATTTTAGTTTAGTTAACTACGATTGATATAGATTTTGGCAAATAAATTTGTCTGTTAATATAATTATTAAAGACATTTATTAAGGGTCTATATATAAATAATATATATTAATTATTTATACTAATTAATATATTTATGTGTTAGTATAAATATTATATACTTATACTAATGAATTAATTGACAAAGCTATAATAATAATAACTAATCTAACGAAAACAACAAAAAAAATTAATATATGACAATTTTTGTTTTGCACTGATATAGACAAACTTAAGACAAGATAAGTGTTACAATAAAACTTGATGTACAACTAATGGTTATTTAGTTATATCTGATCAATTTTTTTTTCTTAGTAAAAATACTATAAGGAGGTTGTATAAGTTGTATAATGTTTGGGTTGTATCTCAAATATTGTTATAATTAAGTGTAATTAATTTCACAAACTTTAGGTTGGTGAAATTTTGACAAATATATTTCTTTTTATAAGCTAAAGTGTATCTACATGATCAAACTGAAAACTTACTACTTAAAGTAATACTCCTAAACTATCTGATTAACCTATTAAATTTTGACAACTATGTTTTGACGGGGGGGGGGGGGGGGTAGGAATTAGTATAGGTAGTCCCTACCAAGGGAGAGACATGGAAGGTTCTTAATGGGGGAAGATGACTGGGCTGGCAATAGCATGGAGGGTTTAGGCAAAGAGTGAAGTGCCTCCATAACATGTCACCCCTTCTTTGTGCATTTGTCAGTACAATTATTGTTTTTGTCCCAATTCTTCACCACTACCTTCTCAGTATATATTCCACAGGATAAAGGTCAACATGCCTCTACATTTCTCTTAGTGCCAAATATACAGGTACAAATCCGCAAAACCTACAACTCATATAGGTTTAGTTCACAAAAGTTCTTACTATTCTGCTCCTATTAAATATTATCACTGATATTTTTTATAAGACCTTCTAATTAATTCACACAAATTAAGAAAACTACTAATAACTTTATTAAATATTTTGTTTTATCAAAAAAACAAAAAATAGTATAATCTATCAAATTTACCTTTATTCAAAGTTAAAAATTTTAGCAAATGCATTAATTATACTCATTATCCCTTCATTCAAGAGTAGACAAGAAAATTAATAATTGCTTCTTGAACTTTGTAAGGGGTCTTATATATAGGACCAACAAATTTTCTCTAAAAGGTTTTATATTTAGGACCGGAGGTAGTATAAGTCACTTTCACTTATATCACCAAAATTAAGAAATAAAAGTTAAATTATTAAATTGGTCTAAAAATTTGAAAAATTTCAACCAAACAAAATTTTTTAAAAACAAAAACTAGTGTAAGTTGTGTTTTAAAAATTTATACCCCATCTTAATTGACCCAACCTGACATATTATTTCAAATTTTAATGTTATTGTTAAAATAAAAAGAAAGAGTCTCTTTCATATAAACCCTTTTCCATTTTTTTTTTAAAAAAAAAATCACATCAATTTTAAAAATCTTCCATCAAATGAGTAGTACATGCATGGCGCAGCATACATTATATACAGACAGACAATGGTGGAATTTCAGAATTTGCAATTTTCTTGAATTAATTGACAAAGCGACCCACAATTTTCAGTTATTGTATGAGTGGTCTACATCCACACAGGCATATAGCTAAAAATAAATATGCAGAACTATTAATGATTCCTTTGACAAATTTGCAAAATTGCTTAATAATTCAAAATAACTATAAAGCTTAAGGTAGAAATTAGTGAATGCTACCTGCTACCAATTACTACATTAGTCAATTAGATATAGTGACACATTATGTGCTAGAATGAAAAATTATGAGCCCAGTTTGCAACTCAATAATCTACATTTACTCCCATTAAGCTACTTTTGAAAAGTTAACTCTAAGCCTAGACATTAATTCTAGACTTCTTATGATCGCCTTCATCAGCCCCTTGAGCCCCTCAACATCAATGATAAATAGAAATGAGGTTAAGGGATCGCCTTATTTCAATCCTTTGGACATACATGTGAACCATACTAAGAAATACACATGCTTTCATCCACCTTCTCCATTTATCACTAAACCCTAACCTTCCTAGCATATAATCCATATACGCCCGACTTACTGAGTCGTATATATGCCTTCTCGAAGTCAATTTTAAAAATCAAGCACCTTTTCTTTAGTCTCTTGGCTTCATTCAATACTTCATTTAGGACAACAACCCCATCAAAGATACTCCTCCTAGCCAAAAAGACTCTTTGCAATGTTGAAATTACTATCTTTAGCCTTGCTGCCAAAATCTTGACAACAATCTGATACAGACTCCCCACTAATGAAATTTGAGGGTAATCCACCTTCAGAATCTAAGTTATAAACGTGTGTCGGTAAGGCCGCATTTGTATAAAAATCATTCATCAATTGGTGCACCAAGTTATAAACTTAAATTCTAATTTTCGTATTCTAATTCATATTTAAGCCTTAAAATAAAAAATTATAATCCCAAGGGTTGGCTTAGGGGGGTAAAGTCCTGCTAAGTTCATAGGAGGGACGATATACAGCGAGAGGTCCCATGTTCGAATCTCATCTATACCAAATTTCTTAGGGGCCAACGCCATTCACGCAGCGTGAACGGGATTAGTCTCATCTTAAGGGTGGAAAAATCCGTGATTATACCAAAAAATAAAAAACTATAAAATTTTACGGAAATTGACGATATATTTAACCTAATTTATTATTGGACATTCATTTTATTTTATTTTTATTATCATTACCAGGGTGATGAGTAGTACGTAGATCACCAAATAAATATCTGGTGGATATTCTTAATGTATAATCTGATATCAAATTAAATCTCTGTGTCCATAATTCAGAAAAAAAAAAAGAAAAGGAAACTCCGTGTCCATAATTTATTTATTTAAGCATTCATTATTTAGGATCCTATTATTTATATCCCTTCCAACAAAGATATTGTGGGCTGTATCCAAATAATTAAATAATATCGCATAATATGGAGAAATACTTTAAATCTTTTATATTTTCTCTCTAGCTATGGCTAAACTGAAACCTACCTACCTTAGCTACCTGCAACAATATGTTTAATTATATTTTTATGAAGGAATTTTTTAATCTGTGCAATATTGTACAGGTTAAGAAATTAAAAATGAAAAAAAAAGTAAATTATTAATTGTATGTTAAATATAGTCTTATTAAATTTTTGTTTTCTTCAAGAAAAACTTTTCTACTTTAATTTCTTAACCTGTGCAATGTTGTATAGATTAAAAAAATCCTTTTATGAATTGAAATTATGAAACAATATCCAGGATCCATTCCTTCATAGGTGTTATATACATAAATTAAAATTAATATTTTATATTAATATTTTAGATTAAAGCATGGTTAGATATTCTATCAAGCGCAAGAGTTTATAAAGAGATATTTAGGGCTTGTTTAATATCTCTTTTTGAAAACAGTTTTCTGTTTTTAAAAATAGAAAACTAAAAAATTCGTTTGGCAGTCGAGTTTTTAAAAATGGTTTTCGGGAACCGTTTTTGTTTTTCAGTATTTAAAAACTAAAATACGAAAATATCTAAAACATGTTTTAATTTTCAGTTTTCTGAATTTACACACAAACTTGTATTGAAAACTCTTCTCACTTTTTTTAAAAACGGTTTCTGAAAACTGTTTTATAATTTTTATTTTTTTCTTTATTTACCTAAAAAAACAATTAAGTGACAATATAAATATCTTAAAAGTTCACATGATTTTATTAAAAACCTTATAAAAATTTAAATCATCATGATTATTCATATTGGCCAAATTTACTCCTCTCGTCATTATTATATAACCTTTAAAAGATTATATGATACCAACATAATGGTATTATATATGTCAATTTGTTATTAACCATAATTAAATTATATTTAAGAGATTAAAGGCATAAAACACTAATTTTTAATAATCTAAAATCATCAAATAATAATATATATTATTTGTATTATCTAATTTTACATAGTAAAAATATTTACAAATTTTTAGTTTGGAAATGGATGGCAACTAATGCCGTTAATGCCATGTAGGTGCCACAAATACAGTTCGGTTAACTAGACTAACAGATTCGAAGAGTGTAACGTCGGTCTAAAAAACAAACGTAAGGAACCAAATTGAAACAAAATAAACATAAAAGAGACTTCAACAAAATATAAAGGACAAAATATGTATTTTAACCAAAAATATATTAATAACAACTTTTAGCTATTGATAGATATATACCATATGGAAAGAGACTCATCCAAAATGATAACTAACCCCAAATTAAATATCGTTTGATAATTTTCTTTTTAATAATCATAACAAAACATATAATGGCTGGATGGGAAAACGACATTTTTGAAGCTATGTAGTGATCTCTCCCCATGCAGAAGAATATATAACATATAAAATACGTTCAAACCTGACTTTCTTCTTCTAAATAATGATTCTTGTTATTTTACTTTAATTTTTTCAAATATTCAAATCTTTATATACTATTATTCATATGGTGATCATTCCCTTTTTATCCAAATCTCTTGCTTTTAAGGAACAAGTTAAAATGATAGAGTTTTGATCAATGACCATTAACAAACTAAACAACTTTAATTATGTCAATGTGGATGTCATTAATTAACACTATATATGTCATACATTTTACATAATTATTATATGAGTTTTTTGAACCTATGCAAAATTGCACAGATTAAGAAACTAAAAATAAAAATAATACACATCATTAATGGTATGTTCAGCCTAATCTCATTAATATTTTGTTTTTTTCCAAGAAATATTTTTTATCTTTAATTTCTTAACCTGTGCAATATTGCATAGGTTAAAAAAATTCTTATTATATTAGCAAGTGATATCATGAAATTGTTAGTATCAATGTTTTGAAGCACTATAATCCATCACTTAATTTAAATCAACAAGCTTTCAAAGATTTTTTTTATCAGCACTCAAAATTTAAAAAAAAAAGAAATTAAATTAACAGATCCTATGTAGAAAAGAAACTTTTGCTGATAAAAAATTTAATGATGAATTTTAGTATGGGAAAGGGTAAAAGTTTTTTGGGAATGGTTCCGTCATGTTTAAAAATAACATGATATATTATGTTGGTATTTTTGTATCTATTTCTTTCCTCATAGATATTAAATGCATATTTGATTTGTTGGTCTGTATAAATATTTATGAAGAAAGATAGACACAAAAATATTAACATAATACATCATATTATTTTTTAACACAAAGGAATCCATTCCCAAATTTCTTATCATAGGAAATGAAACAAATGTTTAATGAGTCTTGATATATAGTGCCTTAATTAGGGCACTGGTTAAGGTTAATAGAATTAGAAAAATAATCATAAGAGCATATTATTCTGTCTTTCGAAAATACAAAAAATTATACATTCCAATACATTTTTACTATATTTGGGTTCTTATATAGTGCCTTTAGGGCACTATATCATTTGCTATGTTTAATTATACTAAATAGAGGATTTTTAGGAGGCTTTTTACTCTATATACTTTGAGAAAATGTTTAATTATTTCAATATTATATTTTCCAAGAGAGAGAGAGAATTGTAATATTTGTGGGTAAAAAAAGAAAATTACAGAGAGAGAGAGAAAGTTATGATTGTCTCCCACTAAGTTGTGTTGGGTCGGCCATTTCCCAGACAATGCTTTGTGGGATTTTTCACGTTTGTTCTTTATCTTCCTATTTCCTTCTTTATGGAGTATTCTTCTTTTTAACTTTATTATCCAGCATATCTAATTTCAGTTTTTTTATCTTATAAGAAAAAAAGTTTTGTATTCAACATATATTTATTATTTATATTTTTTTTATTTTGAGATTCTTATATTATGCAAGGATTATACTGGTTAAAAAAACTCATCTAAGTTATAGAGTAAATTATTAATTTAATCCTTAAAAGATTTGTTTGTGATTAATTTAGTCCTTTAAATATTTTTGTTACTAAATTAGTCTCTTAAAGATTTTTTATGTATATTTTAAGGAACTAATTTAATAGTGTTTAAATATTTTAAGAAACTAATTTTGTAGTGTTTTAAATCTTTGAGGACTAATTTGGTGTGAAAATTTTTTGAAAGACTAAATTGATGACAAGTAAATTTTTGGAGAACCAAATTAATGTTTCACTCTAATTTTCATGAAGATTAATTTTTTTTAGGCATATGGATAAATAAAATAAGTTTTGATTCTTATGAAAACTCTTTTTTATATACAAACAGTTAATTAATTTAATTTTGAACCTTTAATAATATATTTAAAAGAATTAATTATTTTCTAAAATTTGTTGAGTAGAGTACTCTGTATCTTCATTTTGCTTTGTTTGGTTGTAAATTGAGCGTCAGATCAAGCTATATTTTTCACTCCAAAACTGATCTAAGTTGTTAATTTTACCAACATACTGTAAATCTTGAATTTGGTGTATTTTTTTTTTTATAACTACGGCGTTTCCCTATTTATAGAATTAAACTAATCTCGTTCGCGTTGCATAGTTGGCGTTAACTCTCAAAAATTTTACATAAGTGAGATTCGAACACGAGATCTTTCAATCGTCTCTCCTATAAATTTAACGAAAATTATATGTATTGGTGTAGTATATTTAAAAAGGCTTATTATACGTATATTTTAGTGTATCATGTATCTTTATGTCAAACCCTCTCACAGTCAGAATTATAAAATAGATTGAACCAAAAAACGAATTATAAAATAGAATCATTTTCATGGTTAAAGTGATAATCAAATCATTTTATATATATATAAACCCTTGTGGAGCATCTATTAGATTGGTCCGATGGTTGTGAGTATTACTGTAAAGCAGCAGGTCCTTGATTCAAATTCCTGCGAACGCACCTTAACCGGTAAAAAAACCTACCAAAATGATCCTTCAAGTCACTATGTCGTAAACTAGATTCTCAAAAAAAAAAAAAAGTGTAATTTTGTTGACCAATCCAACAGAAAAGTAGTTTTGTTGAATTCTCTCAAATTTAAATTTTTTATTGTTCTTACGATAAAGTAAATGTAAATATTTCTTAAATTTTATTTGATTTCAAATATTTTTTATGCCTTTAACTGATCGAAGTATATATCACCTTCTCGATGATAATGGTTTGTTTAGTTTAAAGAAAAGAGAATAAGAGGAAAAAAACTGCAAAAATTGATGTGTTTTCCTTTATTTAATTGGATAGAAATTAAGAAAAAATTAATTTTTTCTCTTCTCTCATTTTTTCTTCAGCACCTCCATTTTTTTTCCATTCTATTTTTTATCTTAGATCCAAGCAGTGAGTAAATTTTTATTGACAAAATAAAATGTTTCTTAAACTGAGTCAGGTCATAATGTTAAAAATTAACGGCACGTTTGTTTATGTTTATTTTAACATAAAAATTTTTTATAAGTTTTTAACATGTTTATTTGTGTTTCTTAAAATAATTAAAATTTAAAAATAATTAAATTTCGTCTTATTTTGAGAAGTTACTATGATCTGTTTCTCAAACTAATCAATTACCGTAAAAAAGAAAAAATTAAAAAAATAATTATTTTTATTGTAACTAAATATTAATAACTTTTATGATTTTCAACCTAATCAATTAAAAAAATAATTACTTCTCTACTCGTCTTTAAAACTACTTATTTTTAAGTTTAAAGAAACTGATTCTAAGTTAATTAGACCTTAGTATAAATATATATTAGGTTTTTATATCTTGTAGTATGTGTTTGGATTTCAGTTCGAACCCCGTTCAACCTCGTGTACTTGCCTTCGAACCCCAAATTACTCTTTACGAAGTACAAAACATGAAAAAAAAAACTTAATTTCTTCCACAATCAATTTAAACTGAGTTTATAAAACTTAAATTCAAAGACACCCTGAAGTAAAATTTAAGAAAACAAATCAGGCATAGGTAAAATGTTTCATAAAGGGCAGAAACTTGGCTCACGACGATCCTCTTTTGGGTCAATAGTTTATACTAAAATCAAGATCTAGAATCAATTCAGGTGAAAAAGAAAATCAAACTTGAATTATATCATATCATATATTCATATATATCATATAAAAGAAACAAAGGTGGAAAAAAGTAGCAATTTACTTATGATGAAGAGCATGTTGGCATGATAGGAATATGAAATTGACTTATCGTCACTGATCAATATCTTCTTTAATGAGATCACTTTGAATTAAGATCCCTGAAATTCTTCATAAGCAACTTGATCATCCATAAAAAATTAAAAAGTTTAAAGTTATGTATCTGGCTTTAATATATACTATTAGTTAATTAGGGTTATAGTTAGATATATGTTAAGCTACTTTAGCAAAAAGCTAGAGTCACATTGTCCCCAAACTCTTACTACAAACCTAAAAGAATATTTGGTTTTGTTATGAACCTGCGTCCTGACATTTATATCATGTCTGTTCATAACCACGACATATTATTTTAGTCTTGATTATTGAGATGAAGTCTACAAACTAGCATAATTAAGCATCACAATCCAGCCGAATCAAAAGTTTAAGCTCAATAGTCTCTAAAGGTCCAAACGCTTACACGAAATATTTTACTATATAAATGTATTACATGTACATTGCGCAAAGTTACACAACATTCTTATCACATGCACAAATTCTAATTATAATTGATTTAGGCGTCAAAGTCTCTACAGATACAACCATGTCAATTTAGTGCCGTCATACAAAATAAATTAACTTAAATAACATCTTCCATTCGTAACTCTACTTTTATGATAGAGACTTAACCCTCAAAATTAAAACACATACATTAGGTCTCAATGGTATATTTATGGGTTCCTTTAGGCTGGAATATTTTCTTTCACATTCATTATATTTTATAATTAGCTTGGTGATTCACCTATTATGGGCCACGTTTAATCGTGTAAATGATATTACTAACTTTTAACTTTTAAGATGTTAAATTAAATTTTATATTAATAAAGATTACGATTGTAATAAAGCATATTGAATTTTAGAATTATTAAGCTAGATTAAATACAAAGAGAATCTCATAATAAAGAGTCGAAAATATCTTTAAATTGATAAAATATTTTCTGAGGGTAAAACTAATAAATAAAAAATAATAATACATAATAAATAAAACAAAAGAAATAATATAATATTTTTCTTTTTGGTAAAGAGTTTTATTAATTAGTAGAAGTAGTATGAGATATCAATCCAACCCAGAAATTCAGCAGCCTTTCATCACTTTTGAGTTTTGACAATGGAGCATGCAGCCTCTAATCCCAATTAATTTCTTTTTCTCCGAAAAAGCTGCTTTTTTACATTAAAGAAGCCGCTTTCGTTTAACAATAATATCACTATATTAGTGTAATTTACTCCTTTTATATTTTTTAAAAATTTAATCTGTATTTTTTTTTTATAGGAAAGTATAGCAATTGGGGGATCAAACTCCGTACCCACACACATATCTGCATGTGCTAACCAACTAAATTATATGACTAGGACATCTGTATTTTTTTAAAAAATAAAAATAAAAAATATTTTTAAAATTACTTAAATTATTTGAAGTTTTTTTTAAACATTAATGTATTATTCATTTTGAAGTTTCTAATTTAATTTAAATAGATTTTATATTTTTAAAATAACAACAGTATTTTTAGATATTGTGCATTATATAAACTTGAAAAATATAGTGTTTTTCAAAATAAAAATAAATAGGGAGTTTTTAAATTACCTATATTATTTGAAACTTTTTGAAAACAATATATTATTCACTTTGAAATTTCTAACTCAATTTACATAATTTTTTATTTTTTAAAATTGCAACATTTTTTTAAAGATCGTGTACTATACACTTCAAGAATAATGTATTTTCCTATATAAAAATTAAACTGAAAATTTTAAATTACTTAAATTATGTCAACCTTTTCTGAAAAAAATGGATGACTGAATTTGAATATTTACATAATTTATTATATTTTTAAAATTGTAATTTTTTTTAGAGATCATGTATTTTATACACTTGAAGAATATGATTTTTTTTTCGAAAAAAAAATGAAAACTCGTTTTTTAAATTATCTAAATTATTTGAAGCTTTCTGAAAATAATGTATTATTCACTTTGAAGTTTCTAGCTAGATTTACATAGTTTTTCATATTTTTAAAATTGAAACAATTTTTTAACAGATTGTGTGCTATACACTTGAAAAATTGGGTATTTTTCGAAATAAAATTAACAACATGTTTTTTTATCACAAATCATTTGTAATTTTTTTAAAATAATATTTTATTCACTTTGAATTTTATAGCTCAATTTACATAATTTTTATATTTTATAATTGCAACAAACTTTTTAGAGATCGTATAGTATACACTTGAATAATATGATATTTTTCCAGGTAAAAATGAAGATGTATTTTTTAAATTACTTAAATTATTTGAATTATATTTAAAACAATATATTATTCACTTTGAAGTTATTTCTACCTCAATTTACATAATTTTTTATATTTTTTAAATTGCAATAACTTTTTAACAAATCGTGAACTATACATTTGAAATACATGATGTTTTTCGAAATAAAAATGAAAACTTGTTTTTTAAACTATTTAAATTATTTAATTTTTTTAAAAACAATGTCCTATTCATTTTGAAGTTTTAACCCAATTCACTAAATATTTTATATTTTAAAAATTTCAACGGATTTTTTAGAAATGATATACTATACACTTGAAGAATATGATGTTTTTAAAAATAAAAATGGGATTTTCAAACTTCCTAAATTATTTGAAGCTTTTTGAAAATAATCTATTATTCACTTTGGAGTTTCTATCACAATTTTCATAATTTTTTATTTTTTTTAAATTGCAATAGTTTTTTAGAGATAGTGTAAACACTTGAAGAATATGGTCTTTTTCGAAATAAAAATGAAAATGCGATTTTTAAATTACCTAAACTATTTGAAGCTTTCTAAAAATAATTTAATATATATCCACTTTGAAGTTTCAAATTAATTTTTATTTTTTTAATATTTTTAAAATTATAACAATTGTTTTAGAGATCGTGTACATACTTGAAAAATAGAGTGTTTTTAAATTACCTAAATCATTTAAATTTTTTTGAAAATAATGTGTTATTCACTTACAAGTTTCTAGCTTAATTTATATAATATTTTATATTGTTAAAATTGCAACAGTTTTATTAGTGATCGTGTACTATATACACATAAAGAATATAAAGAATATGATATGTATTTTCCGAAATAAAATTGAAAACACAATTTTTAAATTTACTATACTAGTTTAAGCTTTCTGAAAACAATGTACTATTCACTTTGAAGTTTCTAGCTCAATTTATAAACTTTTAAATTTTTTCAAATTGTAACTTTTTTTAGATATAATGTACCTTTGAAGAATAAGATGTTTTTCAAAAGAAAAATGAATAGGATGTTTTTAAATGACCTAAATTATTTGAAGTTTTATAAAAATAATGTATTATTCACTTTGAAGTTTCTATCTCTATTTAAAAAAAATTTAAATATTTGAATTAGCAACAATTTTTTTTAGAAATCTTGTACTACCTCAAGAATAGGTATGTTTTGAATAAAAATGAAAATGTGATTTTTAATATAACTGAATTATTTGAAACTTTTTGAAGATAATGTCTTATTCACTTTGAAATTATTAGCATAATTTATAAGTTTTTTTTTATATTTTTAAAATTACAACAATTTTTTAAGAGATCGTGTACTATAAACTTGAAGAATATGGTCTTTTCCAAATGAAAATAAAAACATAATTTTAAATTATCTCAATTATTTGAAGCTTTCTAAAAAACAATGTATTATTCTCTTTAAAATTTCTAACTCAATTTATATAATTTTTTATATTTTTAAAATTTCAATAGTTTCTTAAGAGATTGTGTACTATAAACTTGAAGAATAATGTATATTTCGAAATAAAAATAAATAGGGTGTTTTTAAATTACCTAAATTATTTGAATCTTTCTAAAAATAATGTATTATTCAGTTTAAAGTTTCTAACTCAATTTACATAATCTTTTATATTTTCGAAATTATAACAGTTTTTTTTAAAGATCGTTAACACTTGAAAAAAGTGTTTTTCGAAATAAAATTTAAAACACAATTTATAAATTTCTTAAATTATTTGAAGTATTCTAAAAATAATTTATTATTTATTTTGAAGTTTCTAACTCAATTGACATAATTTTTAATATTTACAAAATTACAATTGTTTTTTTTAGAGATCGTGTACTATATATACTTGAAGACTAGGGTGTTTTACAAAATTAAAATGAATTGGGTGTTTTTGAATTATCTAAATTATTTGAAAATGTTTTAAAACAAGTATTATTCTCTTTCGACTTCTAACTTAATTTATAATTTTTTTTATATTTTTAAAATTGTAACAGATATTTTAGAGATCGTGTACTATATACTTAAAGAATAGGATATTTTTTAAAATGAAAATATAATTTTTAAATTAGCCAAAGTTTTTAATATTTTTAAAATAATAATATATTCCCTTGTCCGTTTCACCAATATTTTATTCTAAAATCTAAATATTACTATTTTATTGGTGATGTATAGAGTGTGTACAAAAAGTTACGTTGTTGTACACAAAACATTATTGTCTTGGAAATGCACCTATACATCTTACTTGCAAACTGTACTTATAAAAACAAAAATTTTATTTTTAAATTAACCAAATTATTTGAAGCTTTATGAAAATATAGCATAGGGTGTTTTTCGAAATAAAAACTAAAATATGATTTATAAATTACCTAAATTACTTGAAGATTTTGAAAATAATGTGTTATTTATTTTGAAGTTTCTAGTTAAATATTTGCATAATGTTTTAGATTTTTTTAAATTGTAATAGTTTATTTAGATCTCGTGTACTATACTCTTGGAGTATAAGATGTTTTTTCGACATAAAAATGAATATGATGTTTTAAATTACTTAAATTATTTGAAGCTTTTCTGAAATTAATGTATTATTCACTTTAAAGTTTCTATCACAATTTACATAATTTTTTAATATTTTTAAAATTGCAGTAGTTGTTTTTAGAGATAGTGTATTGTACACTTGAAAAATAGTGTTTTTTTGAAATAAATTAAAAACGTGATTTTTAAATGACCTAAATTTTTTGAAAACAATGTTTTATTCACTTTGTAGTTTCTATCTCAATTTGAACAATTTTTTATATTTTTAAAATTCCAACAACTTTTTAGAATTCGTGTACTATACACTTGAAGAATATGATGTGTTTTGAAATAAAAAATTAATAGGGTGTTTTTAAATTACCTAAATTATTTTAAGCTTTTTGAAAATAAGGTATGATTCTATTTGAATTAGTTTCTAGCTCAATTTATATAATTTTTTATCATTTTAAATTACAACCGTAAATTTAGATATCGTATACTATACACTTGAAGAATATGGTGTTTTTTAAAATAAAAGTGAATAGGGTGTTTTTAAATTTCCTAAATTATTTGAAACTATATGAAAATAATGTATTATTCACTTAGAATATGCATCTCAATTGACAGAATTTTTATATTTTAAAAATTAAAAATTTCAATAGTCTTTTTAGAGATTGTGTACTGTGCACGTGAAGAATAGGGTGTTTTTCGAAAGTAAAATGAAATCGCGTTTTTTAAATTACCTAAATTATTTGAAACTTTCTGAAAACAATGTATTATTCGCTATGAAATTTTTAACTCAATTTACATAATAATTTATATTATTAAAATTACAACAGTTTTTTAAAGTTGATATTACTTTTTATCTAAATATTTTATGCTCTACTTTATCTTAATGTACTTAGATATACTTAGAAGCGTATGTTACTACTTTTAGTCTAAACCTAAAGGCTTTATGATATAGATGCTTTATACTTTTTGCATTTTAATTTTTTTTGATCTTAGCAAAAGAAAAATTGTAGGGATGGTGTTCTCTAAAAGAAAATAAAAAAAAATGTATTGAGGATACAATTTTTATGTAGATAACTAAAAAAGAAATATTTCTAAAAAAAGTAGAGTATTAAGACAAATTAATAAGAATTATGATCTCTATCTAAGCCAATAAAAGTATGTCTTAAACTCCAACCATTAATTCATACTTTGTGACAAACATGAATTGTATCAAACTCACTATCTTACCATCAATTAAATTTTTAAAAAATTCTTGTCCCAACTGTATAGTCTATACTACCATGTTTAAATAACCGTGATTTTCAATCCAACTTCTTAACCACATCAAGTTCCCCTTCACCTTAATGACATTGAACTCTCAACCCAACTTCTATTTTATTTCATCCTTCATTCTCCATTTCCTACTGTTATTCATCCTTTACCATAATTTTTCATGACTATACAATATCTCTTTTTTGCATTATATGAAAAAGTGACTAATGTTTACTAATTTATAATATTTAATTGTTATAATATTGTAAAGTCTCTCAATGCAAGAATGCACTGGTATTTTAATTACTTCTTTTACTCCATAAGTTCTAATCTAACCCCACATTATGCTTTCATTATAATGATCTGAATATATATTTTAGATATGATTTCCTCCTTTCTTTAGCCTTTTTGAAGAATTTTAATTTCAAATACATGCAGCTGTAGTAGTTGAAAAATGTATAATATTTTTTCAGGTTTAAAACAATAGTAAGTTGTTGTTTGTCACTAAGTAGCTACAATCTAATAGTTACCAAAAGTTGTGTTACACAAAAAAAAATAGGACTGTTTGCTAAGGTTAAGAAAAAAAATCTACCAGGTGTAGCTTTTGGTGAAGGTTATAGAATGTTATTAGCAAACAATTACACGATTCACAATAAATCTACCAGTTCAGTGAGAATAATGTAAGAGATTCTCTTGGACGTGAATTAAAGTATCTATTTGATAACTCTACATCCCTTTTATTTACGATAATAACCAGTCACAATACCGAATACGGTAAGGAACCTTGCTCCTAATTATTAATACAACATATTAAATAATCATATTCCATATGTCTCACACACATCAAATATTAGTGAATGTGCTATAGGAACATAGAGCCGAAAATAGAAAAAGCTAAGGATGCCTGTTTGATATAAAAGCAGCAAATTAATTACAATCCATTCATACCCATCAAGTGCTCAAGTGCATAGAATACAATCAACAAACTTGTTGTATACAATATACACGAGGCATTGTCAAGATGTAAATTTAATGGAATCAAACACTTCATCAATGGAGGAAATAACATCTTTGAAGATAATGTTATTCTTCCATTTTCATATATTTCATATACTAACTAACCAGACAATATACCACAATTTTAAGTTTTAACCAACAACATGTAGCTATTTAGCCATGTGTTTAACTATGAAAAGTTTTTATAGCTACATTTTATAATTAATATGTAATTTTTTATATAATAAAAATAAAAATCAAGACGTTTAAAATTATCAACAAAATTTATTTAACAGCTAAAGAATTTTAATATGGTGTAAGAAGGACTAGTAGACGATAGGCTAAAGAATTTATACAACATAGTTATAAGGTGTATGTTTAATAACTGCACCATCCCTTTTAGAAAGACCTATTTTGGAAGTCAAAAGAAAGAGTGTTTTTTTTTTTTTGCGCCAAGAGTATGGTTTTGCCTCTACCAACAAAATATTTTTTATACACACGATTAGGATTCGAATCCTCTGTCATCATGTTTAAAGGACTCAGCTATTTACCTAATATGTCGGGCTTTGTTGGTAAAAGAAAGAGGTTTTTGGATAGGTTTTTTTCAAAAAAAAAAAGCTTTTAAATGAGTTTTTTTTTTTTTTTGAAAAAAAAGGAGTGAACAGTGTGGCATCAAATTAAAATAATACGCTTATTAAACCCGTGATGATATACTTAGGCATACAAAACCACATTTTTTTTAAAAAAAAGTATTTTCTACTTTATTATAACTTACAAGATTAAAAAATTAATTATTCGAACATATAGGTAGCATTCGATAGACGTGTTTGAATATAATAGAATATAACACTGAGTACTATGGTATGTTTGGTATACCAGTCTAGAAGAACAAAACATGACACTAAGCCATATAAACAGAACACTCTTGGTTCTACAAGAAAAGGTGGAATAGAAGAGAATGGAATAAAACACATAGAAAAGAAGTATTATTATTTTCAAGTAGTCATTTTTTATTGGCAAAATAATACATGTTTTAATTCTTTAAACCTTATATTATTTTTTATTTGACCAAAAAATATTTTTGAAAAATATTTTTAAAATTTATATAATAAAAATATATTCAACATAAATTATATTTCTTGTAAAAATTTTGTATTTAATAATTTAAAGACATTTTCATAAAATATAATATGAAAATTAATAAATTTAAAAATTATTATTTAATTATGCTCATAAGCTTTTTTAAAAATATTAAAAAATATATCATTTTATTTAATTTTATATGTTGTATCAAGTAAAGTTATATATGTATTATACTCAATGTTTTCTATATTTTAATGCGCACTAAATGTAAAATAAGACATATGACCTTGTTTTGTTCTATGATCAACAAACACAATATACGTTCTGTTTTTTTAAATAAGCTAAAGTGCGTCTACAGGGGTTCGAAACCTGCTACTCATAGTAGGTCTCATCAACTATCCGACCAACCTGTTTTGACACAGTATAGGTTCTGTTCTATGGTCAACAAATATAATACACATTGTTTTGTTCTATCCCATTCCATTTTCTTTCACTCTATTATATATTATGTTCATCTACCAAATGCTACCGTATATACATTTTTTTCTCTTAATTAATATTTTTTTGGGATTCAAATTTGTATTTCCTTGTGAGGCGCGTTTTATAACACCCATGGTAAGATTCTCTCTAACTATATCCCTGCGTGAAGTGAAATTTAAATTAGTGTCCCCAAATCAGGTTTCCAATCATGTTCCACCAATAGAATATCACCATGTTATTAAAAAATTCTATTAGGAAATTAAAGATTAAAATTAAAGAAAATATTTTTGATGACGTGACAATATTCTATTAGTGAGATATGATTGAGAACATGATCTGGGAACACCTGATTTGAATTCCCTGCGTGATGATTGTGGCTCCAAAACATGCAAAAACGACAATCACCTTACTATAATTAGCCCATTCTTGGATTTTTTTTCATTGGAATTTCGAAAGAGTTAAAAGGAAATTAAAATCACTTATTATTTCATATGTTCACCAAATGGCCATATAGCCTTTATTATTATTTGCCAAGCTAGAATATCCATATCCACAGACCAAATAATCTCGATTATGACCACAGTTGGTAACATTATTTTACAAGTACAATGATAATGCACCCCATTACACTCGTTTTAATAGGCAATTATATCGACAAATCTGTTTAATTTACGTCTAGTGGTTCAGAGTAAAGCTTTGAATAATTGTTTTTTAATTTAATTTAAGATTATTGAAGGTAAATTGTTCTTTTGATTTTCACGAATTTGATTTGACTAAAGTCAACGAGTCTTTTATGATGAGACTAACTACCTTAATGAATTAACCCAACAACGTATCCGACGGTCAAGATTCAATATGGAATTTTGTTTTATTTCGACTAGTTAAAAATAATTCAAGTAAATACGATAAAGAATTTTAGTTCAAATGGTAATAGATCAAGTCATAAGACTTGAGAACAAGAGGTTCAAGGTTCGAAACTTGATAGAAGATAATAGTTTAGAGTACGTGAGTAATTGCTTAAAAAAAATTTAAGCAAATACATTTTGCACTTCGCATATTAAAAAAAAATATTCTTTTTGTTAATTTTTTTCTTTAATTGCCTGCTAGTAAATGAAAGCATGCGTTAGTTAAATTGTGATTTGTGACAAAGGGAACAAACAAGAAGGTGCAGATGAAATAAAGAAAAAAAATCAAATAAGCATATTAATTAATTGACAAGTACTTAGGAAACAACTTGGCCACCACAAATCTTATAGCAATAATGTATAATGGCCACTCTTATTAATTATGAAATATATAGAATATACTACTTTACATCTTGCACGCCTTACAACATTTTCAATGGGTTAAACATCTAGCGTTGAATTCTTCAATTTCCTTCCTTTTAGTTTTCCTCTTTTTATTTTATTTACAATTATAATTTAAAAATATTTAATTTAAATTTAAATTCTCCTTAAAGCAAAAGGTGTATCTTTATAAAATTTTACTTGTTTTATAGAGGATTTTTTTATCATCATAATTTAGTTAAAAATTGTATAATCGAGTTATGATGATATAATATAGTTTTTTTTTTTTTTTTTCCATTGTAAGAAAAATGAAAGAATGGATTGTGGGTTCGAGATATTTTCATACAAATATTCTTTTGGTTGGGGAATATTCTAATAAGAATATTTTGATTTTTGAGCAGTGAAATAGGATCTAGGCCTGGACTTTCAAAAAGTCCTAGCCTGGAGATGTATCCCATTCAATTATTCTCTTCTTGAATCTTATAATAATATGACTATACTGCTTTGTGGAAAATAATTTTTTTTTTTGGGATTAATATGGAAAATATTCAAAATCCAACACAATGTCTATGAGGAATTGATTTAGACGTGTCCACTTTGGTTGTCTCATTTTCCTTTTTTCATTTAAATGAAAATTCTCACTCATATATTAAAAAAAAAAACTCTTTTGTATAGTAATATTCTCTTTTTATTTTTTAAATTTTTCATCAAGGTGTTATATTTTGATTAAAAGAAAAAAAAAGAGTAAAAGACATAGCAAAGAATCGAATAATTTCAAACCTTTTATCCAGGGTAAAATAAAAGAAAAAAACTATTGTTATTCTAATTTGTCTATTGTCACTCTTTTGTAAATATTTTTTAATTTAAAATATATTTTTTAATCAATAAAATTAAAATTAAAGTATAAAATTGAATGATAATAATTTCGTCAAAAGTTAAATCTTAAAAGAAGCAAGCATGATCTATTATCAATAATTGAAGTGGCAAACGTGTCACAACTCATACAAGCAAAAATGAATAGGTGTAACGCCACGTGCGGTAATTTACCTCTCATAAAAAAAATCTACACAAGCGAGTCTACTCAAGTTTATATTGTCTCTGTTGATCAAATTAATTTTTTTTAGGGTAAATTGCACAAAGTATTCTGAAGTTTTATAAAATAATAAAAAAAATTAAAATTTTAAAAAATTAGTAATTTATAAAATTTTTTCACATAGACACTAACCATAGTTAAATCTCACTCTATTTTTTCTATAAATAAAAAAATTAATTTTCTTGTATGCTTTTTTGTACAAAATTCATCTATTGAAATTTTTCAATTTTTTTCGTAAAATAAAAAAAATTACTTTTTCATAAATTAAAATTTTTTTTTCATAAAATAAAAAAATTATTTTTTCATAAAATAAAAAATTCTTTTTGAATAAAAAATTATTTTTTATAAATTAAAAAATAAATAATTTACAAATGATGATAGTATTTTTTAATTTACAAAAATAATTTTTATTCACAAATAAATTTTCTATTTTATAAAAAAAATAATTTTTGAAAAAATTTAATAGATGAATTTTATACCAAAAAAACATACAGGAAAATTGATTTTTTTATTTATAGAAAAAAATAAAGAGAAATTTAACTATGGTTAGTATCTATTTGAGAAAATGGTGTGATTACTAATTTTTTTAAAGTTTGGTGGTTTGTACTATTTTCTAAAACCTCAGATACTTTGTGTAATTTACTCTTTTTTTATATAATTAATTGATCTAAAAACTACTGTAACTCGACAACATTGTAATTTTTTTTTCTTTCCAAAATTGTAACTCATATTGTGACAATATCATGCCTTTAATATTTATGTATGATATGTTTTTTTTGTTCTATTTACGTATGATATTGATGTTGTATAGATTTATGGAATAATACCATGGTGGTAGTTAACATCTTTCCTTAACTATATGTATAAGGTTTGATGCTTTTCTAATGAGAATTGGATAATATTTTGTGGTTATTTGATAATCATTTTATACTAATTCAGCTTTAGGAGAGAGGATGAATAATTACTTTTGGCATTAATTACCATGTAAAAAAAAGATTTATTTTATAATTGAACACAAAAAAAATTTATATTTCTCCAGTTCTTATTTCCGTAGCCTGACTAAGGTGGGAGTTATTGAACCACTTAATTATGAAAATCTCACCATCCCTTTATATATAAGAATAATAAATTTATACATTAAAAAAGATGGTACCACTCTCAATAGGGATGATGCTAATCCCTTCCACCCGACTATAATTTGGGCTTCATATGAGAAAATTGTGGACTCAGGCTTTTTTTTATGAGGTGGGCTCAGGCTTTGAGTTCATTATTTTTGGACAACAATTCGGCTGTTGGGCTTAGCTAATCCAAACCAATGTTTGGGCCAATGACAAAAATTATCAAGCCGAAACATGAATCAAGTATGGTACTACTTTGACAAAGCTAAGGTCTATACTTTCTCCGCCACACATATTTCTCACCTCATCATATGTCTTTTTTTTTCGAAATTACACCTCACTCCAATTATGAGAATCCATCTGGGAAAGAAATTTGTTCTACGGATTTTTGAAATCCAGACAAAGATCACCACATGTTAAACATGTCAAAATAATTTTTGAGAAATTTATGTGATTTTTAGTTTTTAAAAAATAAAATTTAAAAATATCTACAACTTGTTTCAATTTATAAATTTCTGAATTTACATACTAATTTGCATTATAAACTTATTTTTCTTTTTCTTTTATTAAGAAAAAAATATTTATTAAAAAATATTTTATAATACAATTTTGAAAAATAAAACTAAATAAAAAAATCTGTTAGATTCTTATAGTTCAATTTTTGAATTGCCTGTATAAAAATATTTTGTTCAAAAAGTAAATTTTACGTAATTTTTTGTGTCAAAATGAATTAGTGTTCAGTTATTGCCTCGGCAAATCCTAATGTATAGAAAAAAGGTATTTGTTTTCATTGTAAACCAATAATATTTAAAGACTAATCTAATGTTATATTTTATGAAAGACAATTTTGTTCGAGTCAAACTAAACCATATATAATAAGTAACATAAACTCAAATTTGGGTTCAGATTTTTTTTATCAGTAATACACACTCCCATACACTTCCTGCACTAAACTTTTGCTGTCAAGTATTTACCTCCAATCTTTCAAACCTTAAATATTTAATACATAATTAAATAGACTAATATTCACAGTCAAATTGAACTTAAGTTAGAACAACCTTATGTGATCACGGTGATGGTTATTAGAGATGCTTCTTTACATTAGAAAGTCTAGTGAGCTTATTAAATTGGTATAGTTATTATTTAATAATTTGGTATACATATGTAATATGCTATAAAGAACTAGTATTTGTTTTTTTGTTGTAAAGACTAAAGACGAGTAGTTTTTTTGTTTATATTATGGGTTTTTCAAATGGACTAGGGAAGCCCATCAGCCCAATACGAAGCATAGCAAAAAGGGTTTAGGGTTTTGACTGTTCCACACTGCGTTCTATTTCATGTCGATTGTGTCTCTGTCTGCGACTCAGACACAGTGACAGTGATTCCACTCGTTTTTCTTCGTCGGTTGCAGCTCTAGGGTTTCCGTTCACCCCCAATTCCAATGGCGCTGTTCCTTCTCTACGAATCAGCCTCTGGTTACGCCTTATTCGAAGCTCACGGCATCGATGAAATCGGCCACAACACCGACGCAGTTCGCAACTCAGTTTCCGATTTGAACCGATTTGGCAAGGTCGTGAAACTTCGCTCCTTCAATCCTTTCACTTCCGCTCTCGATGCTCTTAAACAGTGCAACTCTGTTTCTGAAGGTGCATTCACCCTTCCACACGTCTCTGAGCTTTTTCTTGTTTTTTTCTTCTTGTTTTCCCTTTTCAGTATCTTTTACTGTTTTTATTGGGTGATATCTAGAATTCGATACAGTTTAATTATTTATAAAAACAGAAAATCCAAACAAAAATAAAACAAAGCCTTTAGTTCTAAACTAATGATTTTGAATTGGAATTGTTGGTTCAGGTTTGTTGACAGATGAGCTCAGAACGGTGCTGGAGACCAACTTACCTAAAGTGAAGGAAGGTAAGAAGGCCAAGTTCAGTTTGGGTGTCTCTGATCCTAAGATTGGCTCTCAGATATCTGAAGTCACCAAAATCCCTTGCCAAAGCAATGAATTTATCAGTGAGTTGCTTCGTGGTGTGCGCCTTCATTTTGATAGGTTTGTCAGTGATCTCAAGGTTAGCATTCGATCCTTTTAGGGTGAGGAATGTTAAGATAGTAGTAAGTATTAGTATTTTATTAGTTTAATTCATCACTTTAATTATGCCAGATTGTATGCTATTTCAGTGACATGATAGAAGTATTACTCTGTGAAATTATTCACACTATTCTTTGATTTATAAAAGAATTATTCATATTCATATTAGCTCATGACTTTATATATAAGCCATTCACATTAGTCCAAGACAGTTTACATTTCACAAAGTCAAGGATTAGAATAGAATTTTGATAAAATCAGGGATTAAAGGGACTAAAATGTACTATGCATACAATTTGAAGGAATAATAAATTTTATCTTAACCGAATTCATAATTATTTTACGTGTTTCAGCCTTCAGGTATATAACAATTGAGAACATATTAGAGTAATAAATGACTCGGACATCAATTAATTAGAGAGATAAGAGTTAAAGTGCATGTGAAGATTTTTTTTTTAAAAAAAAAATGATAAAATGAGATCAGGGTAAGTATTCTCCCTAACACATTTTTTTTCACAAATCTATGTTATTAGCTGAATTTATGTTTGATTTGATAATGATGTAGGTCAATGGATTATATTTGTTATTTAGTACGGCATCATTTAGTGTTATTTTTAGTCTATGTTTTTTATTATTTTATTGAAGTTGATTATTTGTCCTTAATAGTCAGGGGATTTGGATAAGGCGCAACTTGGTCTAGGGCATAGTTACAGCAGAGCAAAGGTGAAGTTTAATGTTAATCGAGTGGACAATATGGTCATTCAAGCGATCTTCCTTCTTGATACACTCGATAAGGATATTAACTCATTCTCCATGAGAGTCAGGTAATCGTGTTCGAATTGAATAGACATACAAATTGTGAATTTAGTTTACTTCCTTTATGAGAATTCAAGTCTCTGCTGGTTCACCAACTTTGTGCAGAGAATGGTATTCTTGGCATTTTCCGGAACTGGTGAAAATTGTGAGCGATAATTATCTGTACGCCAAAGTTGCCAAATTTATTGAAGATAAGTCAAAGTTGTCTGAAGACAGTCTTCCTGGCTTAACTGACCTAGTTGGTGATGAAGATAAGGCAAAGGAGATAGTTGAAGCCGCCAAGGCTTCCATGGGTAGAGTTTTAGTGTTTGTATTGTCATTTAGGTTTTATGTGTCATTCTCTACGACTCTCTCTGAATCTTTTTACCCTTGCATTCTCCAGGACAGGATTTGTCCCCAGTGGACTTGATTAATGTCCAACAGTTTGCACAGAGGGTAATGGACCTATCTGAGTACAGGCGGAAGCTGTATGATTACTTGGTTACCAAAATGAATGACATTGCACCAAATCTGGCATCTTTGATTGGGGAAGTTGTTGGTGCACGATTAATTTCCCATGCTGGTAGTCTCACAAATCTAGCTAAATGCCCCTCTTCAACTCTTCAAATTCTTGGTGCAGAGAAGGCTCTGTTCAGGTTTTTAACTCCAGCTCCTTTATTTTATTCTTGTAGTTTTAATGGTTATTTTTTGTTGAACTAACAAAGTTTTATCTTTAACACTGCAAGAATTTCTCCATTTTATGATGTTAGGTTAGGCTCTCCCTGTGACAGATGTTTAGGGTCCAAATTCGCACCTTTCTTATTTCATCTTCTCAGTTGTCATCTTTCATCAATCATATTCATTCTCCTGTCTAGTTCAGTCTAGTCTTTTAAGCACTTGAGAAGGTCACCATTTCCATTTGTATACTGGACAGGACTTCATTGTTCTAGAGCTTTATTTTTTTTCTTGACTAATAACATAAAATCAGTAAATAATTCAATCTCTGCTGCTAAAAGCTATATATTTCTTGTTTTATCCTTAAAATACACAAATCAGGATGTTCTAACTTCTAACAGAAGTGAATGCTTATGACTACTGTTCTTGCGTACAAGGTAGTAGTTGTGTGCCCACAAGTCCCTCGTCCCACTGCCCCCAATTTGTTTTTTGAAAAAGAAAAAATTTGGCCTGCAATATTAGCACTAGTATTCTTCTGTGCCTTACTTTTTAAGTTCTAATAATTAATAATTTATAATGCCTATACATTTTCAATCCAGGGCGTTAAAAACAAGAGGAAACACTCCCAAATACGGTCTGATATTCCACTCTTCTTTTATTGGCCGGGCATCTGCAAGAAATAAAGGGCGAATGGCTCGCTATCTTGCAAACAAATGTTCAATTGCATCACGGATTGACTGCTTTTCTGGTTTGTTTCTTACATTGTAATCTTAGCAATCTTATGCCTTACCTGTCACCTTGGACCTGAGATGATTTTGTTGTTCTGTTATGCAGAGAGGGGCTCTACTGCTTTTGGTGAGAAACTCCGTGAGCAAGTTGAGGAGAGACTTGACTTTTATGACAAGGGAGTTGCACCACGGAAGAACATAGATGTCATGAAGTCTGCTATTGAAAGTGTTGAAAACAAAGGTAGAGGTGGAGGGATAGCTTGAGTAGTATTCATTTAGTTGTGTCCATAGATACACGTGTCCATGCAAGTCAAGCTCGTATATCTATATATCTTGTATTTCCCGAAGTATTACGCGTGCAATAATGGAATGTCACTGATATTCTAATTGTTGCAGATACAGAGATGGAAACAGAAGTGCCTGTTGAAGTTTCAGGCAAGAAAGCCAAAAAGAAGCATAAATCTGCTGCTACAGATGAAGATGATGACGCCATGGCTGTAGATAAGCTCACAGAAACTAGAAACGGCGATGCACTGGAAGATCACAAGTCAGAAAAGAAGAAGAAAAAGAAAGAAAAGAGGAAATTGGACCAGGAGATGGAGCTTGATGATCAAGCAGTAGATGATGATGCCAATGGGGTTGCAAGAGAGCAAGATGGAACAGTTAAAAAGAAGAAGAAAAAGGATAAAAGGGACGACAAGGGGGAAGCACTTGAGGCTTCAAATGAGACTAAGAAGAAGAAAAAGAAATCAAAAAGCAAAGATGCTGAGTAAACTATGGATTGTGGTATTAACTGAACTGTTGAAATCGTGTTGTTATTTTTTTGGGGTAATGTTAGGTTTTTTTTGGTGATTGGATAATGTTAGTTTTGTCTATTCCCGCTAGTTGCTGCTTAACTCTGTCTATCTTTGTGTTGACTGCTTTTCATTTCGCATGCAAATTTTGTTCTGGCTAAGTGGTGAGTTTCAACATCTTTCCAGTTTTTGACCAGTGTTTACCACATAATTTTTTTGGTAAATTTTACTGTTTAGTCCCTGTATGTATCTCTATTTTTTTGTTTTTACCCCCATGCAACTAGTGTTTAAAGGGCATTAGTTAAGGAACAATATCTTTTATTACATCTTATTAAAAGTATTGACATAGTGTGTTTAGATTAGCTTATTTTAAAAAAATAATTGTTTATTTTTATAAGCTATGTGAGAGAGTTTTGAAAAATAAGCGATTATTTCTATTGAAAAAAGTGTTTTCAAACATGCACTTAATTTTTTTTTTATCAGCAGTATTGACTTACTTTTAATACTATGTATTGAATAATTTTAAACTTTCGAGAGTATAAATACTTTTAATTTTTATAAGAATTTTTTATTTTGAAATTATTAATAAGTCTTTAAGGGAACTAATAACATTTTTCTAGTTCCTATACATAAACATTTAATTTAGCCCCTACATATGGTATTTTTTACAGAATTTGTTAACTCATAAATAATTGTCTCTATACGTGTCTATTTTTTTTTAGTCTCTATATAATTAGAAAGTTATTTGTTTCTTTTTTGGTCAAATATGATATTTCAATCAATGGGAAGGGGCAAAAACAAGGAACAGGTCTGGCCCAAAGCCAGAGCAGATACACCCTAACCAGAGAAAACAGGATCAAAGGAGTTAAGAACCCCAAAAAAACCTTGCCAAATGAAACCTAAGAAGGGATTCCCGCGCAAGCTTATCAGAAGCCACCAGGGAGAAGGCTATTAAAACATAATCCCCCCCTTAGTCCTTGTTGATCGAAATTGGAAGTTAGTTTAATCGCAATAGTTTAACAGCAACCAAAATATGATGATATGGCAAAAAAGCTAACGAAAATACGTGTAGGGGTTAAAATATACTTTTTGTCTTTGTATAAAGACAAAAACAAAGAAAAGACACATATAAAGACTATAATTTTTTTTTTTTTTAATTTTGTATAAAGACCAAATGGTTAATTCAAATAAAGGACTAATGCAAATATAACGATAGGGACTAAAACGTATCACGACGACACGTTTAAGAACTAAAAGGAAAAAAATTGTATAGAAACTAAAATAAAAATAAAGATGATATATAAGGACTAAATAGTTAATTTAACCACTATTTTTTTTAATCTTTTATGGGACATAAACTAAGGTAATGACAATACAAGTGTTAGGACAAAATTAGGAAGTAGCAATTGGTGCAATTGGTGCAAACACGAGCTCATTAAAATACACAAATACTTATCACATTTTTATTATACTTATTGAGACTATATTATTAATTTTCATTTTATAAGCTATTTAATAACTTAACTAAATTAGATAATATTTGTACACCTAACTTAAAATAGACAAACCATATATGTTATTACAATAAATCTATTTCTTATAATATACGCATACTATAATTTATATTTATTTGTGAATTTTTTTTTTCGAAAAATCCCTCTATCATATAGTTAAGATAGGTTTGCCTTCTTTATTAGTGTTCTCTTGGGGACTTGAATCCGAGTCCTCACACTTGGATTATAGTATAATTGTATCTCTACCACTGTATTATTAATTATCAAATTCTTATTTAATAAAATATAATTTATTTTAAAAATATAATAGCAAATATTCATTAAAACACTCTCTACCACTTAGACATAATTGACACTTTGGACTAAACTATTTATTCAAATATATCCTTACTATAAAATTAGTGTATAAGACAAAAATTACCCTCTTTGTTATTTAAAATTATGTAAAAGGTTCAATGTTTAACTAAATTCATCATAGAAAAATCAAATAAAGAATGTTGAAAGAGAGAGATAGGAAAAAACAGTAAGAAAAAATAAGTATATAATAAGTGAGATGATAAAAAATGATGAGAGAGATAAAAAATGTAGAAATATAATTAGTGTTAATAAATATTGTTCAATACGTTAGGCATATAAAAACTCCAAATATATATATATATATATATATATATATATATATATATATATATTGTTTTCCACTTGCAAGTTGAGGAACATGTAAAAAGAAATCTTAGCATAATACATTGGCTAGTCATAACTTCATTAACTTTAAGTTGGATTGAATAAAAACTTCATATAAAACATTATAATTAGTGATTGATTCTCAATTTAACACTATAAAATTGTGTTATTTAATTTCATAGTATATCTCCTTAAAGTTAATTCTGAAGAAATTTGATCCATTAATTCATATAAAGCTTTTCATATAATATACTAATTCATTTAATTTAAAAGTTTAATATTATATCTAACCAATGTTTGGAAGAGCTCATACATAACTTATGAAAATAACTTAAAAGTTCTTATAAGATATTTTCAGTTTAGATGAGCTTATAACTTATTCAAATAAATTTTATATTTTTATTTATACATTTTATTTATCAATGAGATCTCACTTAATAAGAGTTTGTTGTAAAATTACATAAATTAGTTGTGTTTTCAAACACACCTTTTATATAGTAAGAAAAAATCTTTTTAAATTGAATTACCACCTAATTTAAATTTAAATAAACACTCCTATATGAGTCTCACACAAACCCCGCAGAGAGAACACCAGTTGGGAGGACAAACCTATATACTAGAGTTGTCAAAATGGGTCATTTAGCTCAGCCCAACTTTGACAAAGCAAGGCCAAATATTTGGTGGGAGAGATTGAGACTATCCAATTTTGAAAGTCCACCATCTCTTCATATATAAGAATTATAAATCTATATTTTAAAAAGAATGGTACCACACTTAATAGGAATGATGTTAATCCCTTTCACCCAAATGTTTATGAGATTGAAATAGGCTCTGAGATTGTTAGCCCTGTAGGGCCAAAAGGCCATAGAGCAAAGAATAAAGTCAAGGTCAAATCAGGGTCAAATTTTTTATATATGTCATCCATCGTGCGGGTTAGTGCTAGGATCAGGGCCAAATTAAATTCTAGAAAACAAAAATGAATATACAAATTTTGGTAGATATACAAATTAGATCACCTTTCATCCTAATCACATGCTTTCTCTTTATTTTCTCATCCTACACTCTGCATGAGTCTTGCATGGACCCAACAAACAAACTATCCCATATTTTTTATTTTAATTTATTTTATACTTGTAATAGTATAAGCAATTATATACTTGTCAGCTATACTATGATTTTAATTGTAAATATTTATAAAGCAAAATATAGTTTGGTTCTCAAAAATTTGTTTGTCATCAATTTCGTCATTAAAGATTATTGTCTTTAAATTAATCACTCAAACATTTTTAAAATGAGTAATTTAAGGACTAATTTAATATTATTTAAATATTTGAGTGATTAGTTTGATAATATTTTGAATATTTAAGGAATTTATTTGATGTGAGTGAAAATGGAAATGGAAATTAATTTGAGTGAGTGAGTGCGAAAATTGAAATTCTGCGATGTACACAAATATGTGAGTAGTAAATAGGGATGACAAAATGGATAGGGTCTGGCGGGTATGCTGGCCATCAAACATAAGCAAACTGAGCTGGGCATTTTGGCTCAATAACCCATGTAGTTTGTCCTGCCTAACTCGTCAGCCAGCCGGACTACAAAAATGACGGTCAGACCTACTAGGTTGGCTTTTTTTAAAAAAAAAGAAACTAACAAGGCCTAGTAAAAAAGGTCAAAACCAAATAAAAATAATGAAAAAACACAAAGACTTTGGCCCAAAATTAAAAATAATAAAGAAACTTTTCAAGCTTTTTCTTTTAAAAAAATAGCTTTTTGCATGGTTCAAAAAACAAAAAGCCAAAACAAAAACAAAACATGCCCAAATATTTTTGTCATTAATTTTTTAATTAATATAACAGGCCAGCTCGCAGTCTGCGTAATTTATGAAGCAATGGGTGGAATTAGCAAAGTAAGCCCACAAAAGCTTAGCATGATGACTCGGCTCGGCCCTTTTTTGGCGAGCTAAGCAGGTTTGGGCCAAACCGACAAGGTTGACCCGTTTTGCCACCTCTAATAGTAAAAAGTATAAATTTATAAGAAAATAAGTGAATTCACACTTTATATTGTGATCTTTAATTAAAATGAATAAAAATGTTCCCTTTAGCATTATATAATTTAATTAATTATTTTTTGTATCCTGATTGCTTTTATTATAACTATCCTCTCATAGTAAAATTTTGAACTCATAATGCAAGATAAGACATGTTAACGGGATAAAATAAATTATCGTTTATTATATATATGATAAATTAAAAAAAAAAAGAGTTTACTCTCAAGATAGATAAAAGGAAAAATATATTATAAAAAAAAAACGAAAAAAATTAGCAAAGTTTTAGAATAAAAGCTTTTATTCACATTATGATTATGACATGTATTGCAAGGACCTTATATTCGTAGAGAAATAGAATCAAATTTCCAAAATCCTCTTTTGATAATTAAATATTTTAAATGCCAATTAAATGTTCTTATTTATATATTTTTAATAAGTGCTCATGAAGTACTTTTTAGCAATTTTTTAATCCTGCTTGACTCCTTGGACACGAAGTATTTGCACATTCATGCTTAAGGGCTAAGGCGACAGAATTAGTTATGGGAAAATCAGTCAAATTGATGGCTTGACTAATGAAGACAAAAGGGTCACCCTGTTATGTCCGCTACTCTTGTTTCATTTCATGTACCATTATTACTATTTAGGTCTTTAAATATATTTTTGTCCCAATATTTCACCTCACTTTAATTTGTCCTTATACTTTTAAAATTTTAATTTTGGTCAATATATTTTTATTCAGTTAAGAGTAACGCTAGATTCTCCTAAAAATCTTTTTATTTATCCTCCTATTATCATATAAATTATGAAATTAAATATACTTTCAATTTTAAAAGTATAAAAAATATTGAAAATATTAAGTAAGCGGATTTGTAAGAATACAGAGTAAGATGAATATGATTACTCTTCAATTAGAGGGGTTTGGTTTCCTTTATTACCTATTATTCCCTCCAGTTCATAAGTGTTGTTGTTTAAGGTTTCAGCACATATATTAAGAAAATATTGATTATAATGTTTTTTTATCCTGCTAACTATATTACCCTTATTTATATAATTAATCATCATTCATTACTCTTCTAATATCCCACCACCTATCTATATTAAATGAGGGGTATAGTTGACAAAAATAAATTAAATGAGCCTTGAAAATATAAAACAACAATACTTTTAAAACCAAAATTAAAATTTTAAAACAACATAACTTATGGACCGGAGAAAGTACTAATTAGTAATTTCTTAATAAGATACTTCCTCCAAACTCATAAAAAAAATCTATTCATATTAAAAAATTTATATAAGGTTATTTAATTATATTTAATTTTTTTATTCATTTATTTCCTCCGTTTCTAAAATAATTTTCAAAGTGACATTCTCTTTCATTTAAGAGTAAACTAATGAAGAAAGAAAAAAACCATAACATTCATAAAAAGGAAAGTAGTTGTATTAAGAAAATATTAGTTATAAAGACTTTTATTATGTTTTTGGCTAATATACATTTATTTATTTATTTTTAACTATTTTATTTATGATCTTTTTCATATTAAATTGGACATTAAGACCATATGATTTTCTAATATTTTACTATTTATTTTAAAGAAAAAATTTGTCTCATTTTATTTAGTTTTAATATAGCATTAATTATGTTTTATCAAGTATACTCTTGAGTAATAAAAAATATAATAAAAAGTTAAACAACTATTTATATAAAAACAAGAAAATTAATAATACTTTTTAAACGGTGTATAACAATTTTAAACTATACTTAATATAAAACGGAGAAAATACTCCCTTAGTTACTCATGATAAATAGGGGAATAGATAAAAAAAGAAATAAAATGTTCATTAAAATTAAAATTGTAAAACAACTGTACAGACAAAATTTTAAAGAGAGAAATTTAAAACAACAAAACAAAAAGACAGGAAAAAATATGTTTTAATATATTTTTTTAATACAACGGAAAGGGAAAATAACAAAACAAAGAACTAAGACCTTATATGGGCTGTAATTGTCCTTTTTATCTATTTTTACATTATCATTGTATACTCCCATGAAAGAGGGAAGACGGATCTGTAACTGATTTTGATCGTTTTCTCACAATATCGTCTACTTCTGCAAAAGTCGTTTCACCCTTGTTCCTGCGCTCTTCGTTTTCTTCGCTCCCGTTACTCCAATTCCAACTCAAATCCCGATGGAAAGAGGCGGTTACAGCAACCGAGGTCGCGGCCGCCGGGGCCGCCGCGGCGGTAATGGTGGCAGAGGGCATCCTCCACCGCCGCGACAACTGTGGCAGCATAGGCCAACGAATGTCACTACAAACTCCTCTTCGTCCACACAAGCGCCCACTCACAAATTTCAAACTCCTCCTCCAGGTAATTTCCTCACCAGCATGTTTATATAATTTCGCGATCACAGTAAAATCGATTATTCTCATTGTTGTTGATGCCTCATCCGGTCTGCAGACATTGGAGCTTTGAGCATTTCAGACCCGGCTGAGAAGAAAGTGACGGTTACGCCGTTACACAGGCCTGACAAGGGTGGAATCGTGGCGGTTCGAACATGCAACCTTAGTGTGAATCATTTTCTGGTCAATTTCGATACAGAACGCATAATCATGCACTATCATGTAGATGTGAAGGTGAAATCCCCTCGTATTCAGAAGATTTCCAAGTCCGATTTGGCAATGATCAGGGACAAGCTGTTTTCCGATAGCCGGCTGCCATCGATCGCGATGACTGCCTATGACGGCGAAAGTACTCTCTACAGTGCGGTGCCATTGCCTGAAGAAACCTTCATTGTGGATGTCTCCAGAGGAGAGGACGAGAAGGTTGTTTCTTATATTGTTACCCTGAAACTCGTGAATCGGCTTGAGGTTCGCAAGTTAAGAGATTATCTCAACGGCAGGGAGTTGTCTGTTCCCAGGGAAATTTTACAGGGCATGGATTTGGTGATGAAGGAGAATCCCACTAAATGCACCGTTTCGGTGGGGAGATGCTTCTTTCCCATGAATGCTCCTGAAAGAGACATAAGGAAGCTTGAGGATGGTGTGATTGCAGCTAGGGGGTTTCAACAAAGTCTCATGACCACTTCTCAGGGTTTGGCCTTACGCCTCGACCCTTCCGTTTTGTCTTTCAAGATGCAGATGCCGGTCTTGGATTATCTGAAAGCTCGTGTCAAGTATTTCAATTTGAATGAGTTTTGGAAATTCAAGAAAGAGGTTGAAAGGGCGCTTGTTGGGTTGAAAGTGAACGTCACCCACAGGAGAACCAAGCAGAAATACACTATTGCAAGATTAACCTCCAAGAATACACGGCATATTACTTTTCCTATTTTGGACCTTGAAGGCCAAAAGCCCCTGAAGAACACCAGCCTTCTGGCTTATTTCAGAGATAAGTATCGCTTGGAAATTCAACACAAAGACATTCCTGCTTTGGATTTTGGGGGCAACAAGACCAATTATGTGCCCATGGAGTTATGCGTCTTAGCTGAAGGTCAAAGATTCCCCAAAGAGCAATTGCAAAAATTTTCTGCCAAGGCGCTTAAAGATTTGTCAGTGGCTCCTCCAAAAGTTAGGAGGAATGCAATAGAAAAAATGGTGAACTCAAGTAGTGGACCTATTGGGTAAGCATAATGTATTGGAAGAGCTCGTATTGTTTTCTCTGCTCTGTCTGATTTTTAGTTACTGTTCCTTGCAATGGCAATGTTGCATACTTTGCTGCATGTTTATAACTTGTTTTAACTAGGTGTAGTTTCATTCATGCAAGGAATGTACTGCTTATTATGGCTAGGTTTATTCATAAACATGCAATAGCTTGTTTTACTGGTTGATTAAGATAAGATGGTTTTGCATTTTCATTAGTGTATAGCAAAATGGCTTCAAATATGAGGGTTCCACTACATTCGCATGAATTTGAAATGCTTGTGCAGTACACTTTCTCCTCATCTGCTAACTGTTTATAAACTGTTATGGTACTTGATAGCTTATAATCTTGCTGGATACATGCGTTGAAAAATGTTGTTGAAAGTGTATGTCTTGTGGAACTTGTGTTGGCGTCTTTTGGTGATTGTTAGATACTTTTGATGGAATTATAAAGTTGGATGTTCAGCTGCTTGAGTGAAACTTGCTTTTTACTTGCATAGTTTTGTTCATATAATTTATACTTTGGGTATTTAGTTTCTCCCCTTCATCCTGCTTTGTATTATGTCCAACAAGATTATATTTAAAAGCTCTATTTTGCTGAATGAGAAATTAATTAATTATAGGGGCCTGCTCTTTAAGGATTATTGTAGCTTAGTAGCATATGAGAACACGTTCTCCAACATAGTTTATTTAATCTTTTTGATGCCATAAATGTAAGTTGATTTATATTCAGCAAAATCACTAGAAATCTAAAATTGAAACTGTTGCGACAAGCGTACTATTTTTATTTTTCCTAAATTGTTAGAAATAAATGCCTTACAATATCTTTTTTTTGGCAGCGGTGATATTATCCAAAGTTTTGGAATGAATGTCATCACTTCCATGACAAATGTGACAGGACGGGTACTTAAGCCCCCAGAATTGAAGTTAGGTGATTCAAATGGCAAGATAACTACCATGTCCCTGGATCACAGGAAATGTCAGTGGAACCTTGTCGGAAGATCAATGGTGGAAGGCAAGCCAGTTGAATGTTGGGGCATTCTTGACTTTACCAGCAAGGGGCCTAACTGGTGTCAATTAAGAGGCGACCAGTTTATTGAGAATCTTATTGATAAGTACAGGAGATTGGGTATTGACATGAAGGAGCCAGTTTGGTACGAATGTTCTGCTATGTGGAAACTTGGGAGTTATGATTTACTATTTGAGTTACTTGAAAATATTAATGAGAATGTTCAGAAAAAATGTCGACGAGGGCTGCAATTTCTTCTTTGCGTGATGGCCGACAAAGATCAAGGCTACAAGTGCCTCAAGTGGATTGCTGAGACCAAGGTTGGCATAGTGACACAATGCTGCCTGTCTAGTCATGCTAATGAAGCCAAAGACCAATACCTTACAAATCTTGCTCTGAAGATCAATGCCAAAATTGGAGGTAGCAATGTGGAGCTCACTAGTAGGCTCCCACATTTTGAGGGTGAAGGCCATGTTATGTTTATAGGGGCTGATGTCAATCATCCAGGTTCACGGGACACCAATAGTCCTTCAATTGCTGCTGTGGTTGCCACTATGAACTGGCCTGCTGCAAATCGCTATGCAGCACGTGTTTGCGTTCAACACCATCGGAGTGAGAAAATTTTGAATTTTGGAAATATTTGCCTTGATCTTGTTACATATTATGTTAGGGTGAACAAAGTCAGGCCTGAAAAAATTGTCATCTTTCGTGATGGTGTAAGCGAGAGCCAATTTCGTATGGTTCTTACAGAGGAGCTAGAAGATTTGAAGGAAGAATTCCATCGCAGAAATTACTTCCCAACCATCACTCTTATTGTAGCACAAAAGCGACATCAGACTCGGTTGTTTCCAACCGGCGAGAAGGACGGGACTCCTAATGGCAATGTGTTCCCTGGAACTGTTGTGGACACAAAAGTAGTACACCCTTTTGAATTTGATTTTTACCTTTGTAGTCACTATGGAAGCCTTGGTACAAGCAAGCCCACTCACTATCATGTCTTGTGGGATGAGCACAACTTTACTTCTGATGATTTGCAGAAACTCATATATGATATGTGCTTCACCTTCGCAAGGTGCACTAAACCTGTATCTTTAGTCCCTCCAGTGTACTACGCCGACCTTGCTGCGTATAGAGGACGATTATACTATGAAGCAAGGGTTTGGGCACAATCTCCGGACTCCGGTGCATCTTCTTTATCATCTGCCACGGCTTCTTCATCACTTTCTTCAGCAATCTCGAATTCATTTGATCTAGGCCGTTACCAGTTACATGCTGATGTGGAAAACGTAATGTTCTTCATCTGATGGGATCGCATCGGCGCTGTGTTGTGGACTTGTGGCAGAAGAACTTAGGTGCTCCCCTATTTCTTTGACTAAAACTTCTCTGCTCTCTTTGCATTGGGAGAAATTGCTTGAAATAGTTAAGTAGTTTGTGCGTGAATCTAAAAGGTATCGTGTCTTGAAACTGTCTTGTCCTTTGTTATCGTATTAGTAACTAGCAATAATGGAGTCCTATGTTGTTTGGTGAATGACTGGTTGAAGTTACATAGTTGATTGTTGATTTGTAATTTGTATGGTCTTTAGTTTGGGGTTGCCTGTAGCATTAGTTGTTGTCTAATGTGTACCGTTTTATGATATGTTTTGTTTTAATGTTGTCTTATTGTTCTATAATTTGTTATTATTGCTTTTTATGCTATAATTTTATAATATTTCAATCTCCCCATTTGGCTCTATACGATTTGGACTTGAATGTTGTTAAGATCAAGTCCCACATCGACTAGAAAGAGGGCCACCATAGAATATATAAGTGGTGTGACAATCCTCCTCCTATGAGCTAACTTTTGGGAGTGAGTTAGGCCCAAACCCAATTCTAATAAATGTTGAATCAAATTGGTATAGGCTTTAAAATTGCGTTGGCCTCAGATTCGCTCATCCCTTACAGGGAACAAAAAATGCGATTCAAGTTTTACAATAATACCCTTTATATTAATATTACATATTATTTTACATAAAAAATTGACTTTCTTAATTATTTTTTTAAAAAAATATTATTATTTTTCACTAAAAGATTTTATATATATATATGGTAAGTTGAGAGAGAAAGTGGGGTAAGGTGGTTACACAATAATGGGAGAGAATATGGATATTTTTGACTTTTGGATAATTGTGCTGTGGAACAAAAAGTTGTCCCATGGTATAGTGTGGTACAAAATTTTGGCTTTTTGTGCTGTCCAGTAACTCTACTTTTGTGCTGTCTCTGATCATTTTTTGAATCAAACATTGAACTAATAAATTTGTGTTGTGCTGTACCATGAAATTTAGCAAATCAAACGGACCCTATATGCGATCTCCAGGGGCAGCAGTTATGTTTCAAGTTTTGTTGTTTATGAAAGTCAGCATTTTCTTGTCTCTTTCTTCTTTCTTCTTTTTTTCTTGTGAGCATTGGTACAGGCTTTAATCACATATTTTTTCACATTTAACCATGAAAATCGTGTGTAAAAAATGTCTGAACATGTACATATATCCTTTCTCTTTTAATCAAGGGTTAGATTTTTTTTTTGGGGTTATATTGGTTAGATTTTTTAATGATAATTTGGATGTATAACATTGATCTTCTGTGCTAAAATTAATATATCAAGCATGCTTCTGTGATATCAGTATAGATAACGATATCGATATTATACATCAATAAAGATAAAGAAAAACACATAGGTTACATAGATTGTTAGTTAGATACACATCTCACGTGAATTTTCAACTGATGAATAATCAAAAGTGAAGTGTACCAAAAGCAGTGAAAAGGATTAACATGCCACACAAATGTGTCAAATTTTGCTACAATATTAAAATCCTGCATACACTTGACTTTGAAGTTTCAACAACAATCTTCATGACATTGCTAATTTTGCTTGAGCACTATTATTCTGCATTCATTCTTCTTGGCAGCTTGACTTTTACAAAATTAGTATTAATTTTCGCATAAAAGGAGTGAGAAAGATATTCAACTATCAATAATCAAACATGATTTAATGGCTTCAATAAGGAACGAAAGGAAACACAGTAACCAACCCTAGTCTTCTTGTTAAAGGATCTTCTTAAATTCTAAAATCAACATAACTACGTAAATTCACCCTTTTGTGTGTCACATATTTAGGTTGTGATGGATACAATTGAGATTTTAGTTGTTATATAGGTGTTAATAGGTATTGGCAATAGCATTAGGAGATTGGTGGAGTAATTATGTTAATGCGTCTAGTTTCACCCATTATTTTATTTATGGGATTACGTTTTGATTTTTTTTTTAAATGGGTTAAATTTATAGAACTTCTCTATTTTTTTTTCATGGTTACAGTTTGTCAAGTAGGTATCTGCTTTGTCATAGAGGTTTTTACCTCGCCATAGAGATTCTTACTATTTTAACATTTTTTTTAATGAAACATTATTTTAAAATCTTAATAACCCTATAAGGACTTGTTAACATATACCTACCTACTTATTTTAGTGAAAGAATACGTTAATAAGTTATAATTTAATTTTTTAAAATACATTCAAAAGATGTAAATTATTAACGTAATCCTTCTAAAAAATAAGTGAGCATACGCTAACCAACTTAATATATAAATTATTGTAAGTAATTTTATTAGAAGTGTTTTTGTGGTAAGTATATAAGATATGTAATTTTATAATCTTAACCAACAGCTCCCTATTTAATTGTTAGAAATTAACCTTCCTAATAAAGAGAGAATAAAGAGAGAATGTAAGAGTGCCAATTGTAATGCAAAATATGCACATGTGGTTAGAAATGCATAGTGAACCGATGAAATCCCACCACATCTCATTTCTTTTTTTTTTCTTCTGATGTAACTTGACATTTTATTAATATATAAGTTCCTATTAAAAAAAAAAAGTTGTCGGAAATTAACCCATACTAGTACAAAATTTATCTCAGTATTAATACGTTCGAAGTTTTTTTCTCTTTTGTAGTGAAACAATATGTTTATCAACTACAATATTATTTTTTTTAAACATGATTTTATATCTCAAATCACCATGAGAGATAGTAAAAAAAAAATATTATCTTTACGGTGGCGAAGGGATTAGTCTTCGATTGTCGACGAAAGTATACCCTTAATACAAAAAAAATAGTTTACAAATTACCGACTAACACTAATAATATATATCTTCTTGTTTATGGCATGTTTGGTTATTTTTGGGTGCAATGTAACATATGTTGGATTGTTTAGTTTTGCACTTACAAAAGTTTTTTATTTTTCTTTTAACAAAGAAAAAACTTTTGGTCATTTAACTAAAAATTGGACATTGTTTTAAAAAGCTTAAAAATTAATACTCACACCTAAAAATTATCTTTAAAATCGTTTCTCATAACAAATATACGAAAAAAAAATAATTATATTTTGAATAATTAATTTTTTTTCGAAACTAATTTTCATCGCTAATCCAAACACACCTTTAATTACCTTTGAAGTTAACGACCACAATCACCAGTAACCGAAGAGAGGTTTTAGCAGCTAGTAGCTATAAGCCCCTATTTATATTTTATACAGTTTAAAAAATAAAAACTAATGTATTAATTTTAAAAAAAATTATTATTTTATTTTATTTTATTTTATTTTTACCTTTAATTAAATGTAACTCAATTATCTCTACTAGTAATAATAATTTATTCTAATAAATCAAAAAGTAAAATAAAAACAAATTAATAAATATTTATAATATTTTTAAGTGTTTATAATATGAAATATTAACTTTTTATTCTTATATTATGAAATAGATGTCCCAGTCATGTAGCTCAGTTGGTGAGCACATGGGGACATGCATGTGTGGGTACGGGGTTTGAATTCCGGTTGTACTACTTTCCTATGAATAAAAAAAAATATTATGAAATAGATGGATACTAATTAATTAACTACCAAGTTAATTAAGAGCATTATTTATTGCATATCTAATTGGGTAACTATACAAGTGATCTTAATTATTTGAAAAAAAAAATGAAATGATTGACTCTAGTAGAAATTAAAGTGACACTATAAAGAAGGGAAGGCTTTTACTATTCTATTGTTGTTTTGTTGTGGCTTGCATTTTGTCCTCTTCATTTTTTGAAGCATGCTTTAATTTCATTATTATTTTGGTGTCATAACTCTCAATTATTTGTGTCCTACAACATTCCATTATTTTTGGCTCCATTTAATTTGTGAGTAGTGCATGTGATGCTCCTAATCGTACCAATATTGTCTTCCACAACTCTCAACCACAAGCTTGATGAGATTCCTCTTTGGATTCTCATACATTTTGTTTCTATTTTGGAGAATCGTCTTCTACAATTTATGTAAAATATTTATTATTATTGCTCTCCACACATTAGTAATATTTTCTTTATTTACTATATCTTATGTATACGATTGAAGGTAGTATTATCATAACTAGCATCATAATGAATAATTTGCTTAAAGAAGTTATTATTGCTTACAAGTTGTTTGTATACGTACAATAGGATATTATCATATATGGGAAGCAAATATTATGTAAGTATTTATCCATCAATTATTATGATAATCTCATATCCTTAACACAACATTGTGCTACGTACATTTTTCCTTTTTCCTTTTGAGGAATACTTATAAGAAGTTCAAAATTTACTTATTTTAAATAAATATCATATAATTAGAACATAAATTACACCAATCTCTTCATAAATTGATATTTTCTTTACGTTTATTCTTTTTTAGTTTTAGAAAAAACACCTACTTCTCCTTTGAAGGGAAGATAAGTGTAATAATCCAAAGAATTAAAATAAGTGTAATAGTTTAGAGAGGTAATTGTAGGGCGACCCAACGTCTAAGTTACTAAAACAAATTTTAGAAAAAATGGCCCCAAAATATTTTTATTATTAATGTACAATAATAAAAAATATATTTAATTGTAATAGTATATTAAATATAAATAAATATCATTTGAAAAATTTATACTAATAAAAAATGATAACCAATTAATATATTTAATTGTATAATTATAGCGTTAATTATTTTTTTAATATATATTGCTTATCTTTTCTTTCTTAGATATATTGTATCTTATCCTATCATTAGCTAGGATAAAATGACTAATTTTTTTAGTCAAGGCTGGCCCAGGGCTTAAAGCGAATGCAACATGGAGATTCGAACCACAAACGCTTGGGAGGGAAGGAATTAGGAAAACCAACCAGCTAGGAGTCGCATGCAATATAATTGACGTTCCTTTAATATTTCTATCTAAAAAAGTATATTTTATCTAAAAAAAACCTAAAATAAGCACACACAAAAATTGAGGCTTAAAGCGATGGTTTGGGCCGCTTTACTATTGGGCCGACCCTGTTTTTAGTGTAAATAGACTTGCTTTCTTGATTAATGTTATCTCAATATAAAGTTAACAATTCCATTAGTTTAGCAAAACTAATCTTTTTGCAAGTAAAATCAATAAAATCTTATTTAATAAGATATTTTATATGAAAAAAAACTCAAAATAGTATTTAAGCAAAACTAAAATAATTTCAGTTTATTATTAGCGATAAGTTTAAGAGTGTGTTTGGATTAGCTATGATTAATTATGAAAATAAGTTGTAAAAAAAATTGATTGTCTGAGACATGTAATTGATTTTGGTTTTGATATATTTGCTGTCAGAATCAATTTTTAATGTAATTTTAAGCTGTGAAGAGCGATTTTGAAGCCTTTTGAAACAATGTCGAATTTTTAGAAGAGATTAAAAGATTATCAAAGTGAGTACACAATCTCTCCTAACAAATTAAAGTCTTTTTTATACGTATGTCTTAGAAATGACATAGGCTTAACCCTCCTCAAAAGCTAGCTCACAAGGAGAGGGTTACCTAGGGCTTATAAAGGCTATCATAGCTCTAGACAATATGAGACTTTATTTCCCAACAATGTTAGGAGAAAAAGTCCCATGTTGCCTAGGATAAGAGCTATGATAGCCTTTATAAGGTCTTAGGCAACCCTCTTCTTACGAGCTAGCTTTTGAGGAGAGTTAGGCCTATGTCATTTCTAAGTTAGTGTCAGAGCCTATCAAAAAAGAAAAACATCGGGCAAAAATAAAAATTCAAGAAAAAAAATGAGCACAAAGTCCAAGAAAAAAAAGACTTGAGATAGATGCTCATAACTTGAAAAAATAAAAAGACCCATTAAAAAAAGACAAGTCACAACTAGGCTAAAAAAAGAAAAAATTCAGTTGGACTTGAGGGAGAATGTTGGGAAATAAAATTTCACATTGCCTAGAATAAGAGCTATAATAGCCTTTATAAGGTCCTAAACAACCTTCTCTTATAAGCTAACTTTTAAAGAAAGTACAATTAGAATTCAAACCCACTTATAACATATTCGAAAGACCTAATTATCTACTGAGTTTTGTTGATGTTTTAATTTAGAGAAACAATAGGAGAAAAAAAGTGGGATATGTGGAATTTTGTAGTTATATATGTTTAAGGGTGAAAAGAAAGATGGTAGATGTGTTTTCTATAAATGGAGAGAAAGTAGTTGGAGAGCAATGAAAGCAATTTTGTACTTAACACCTTCAATTCCTTTCTCCTTCTCTCATTCTCATTCTAGCTGCCATCCATGGCTTCATTGGAGCAACAAGGTGAATAATTAATTAATTAATTTATTTATCATTAATTAATTTATTTGGTCATAATAATGAAATGTGATTTGTGATTTGTAGATGAACGTTGTGTACAGAGAAGGTATTGGATAGAGCATTCAGTGGAATTGTCAGTAGAGTGTATGATGCTCGATTCTAACGCCTCTCATCTCGACAAACAAGAACGACCTGAAGTAACTGCCTTCATCCCTTTTTCTAATTAATTACTTAATTCCCATTTTTATTTTAATTTATGCCATTTTCTTTTTACTTTCTTTTTGCTTTTTTAACTTTGATCTTTTCTTTATTATTATTATTACAACCTCCGGTAAACACTAAATCCATTTTAAGTTAACTGTACTACGTACTAATAAAACATGTTTAATAAGATATTTTGTAATAATGAAGTGATCAACTTAAATTTTATCCTTAAAATATTCGCATAATTATTATACTATATCTGTTAATATGAGAAATTAATAAGTTTAAATTAAAAGTTATACACATATAAAGAATATAAATTTATATTATTTTATATGTTATTTCAAAAACATATTGTTTAATTTTCACAATAAGCTATTATTGTTGTGTTTTAGTACCTTTTGTAATATTTTTATTATTATTTTAATATCATTAAAAGCTTATTATTTACTTGTATTTAAGAACAAAATATTATATTATTATAAGGATTATAAATTTGAAAAATAAAAATCTAATACATATGACGATAAATATTCTTTTTATATTTAATGTTTCGTGTTATTTTTCTCTCAAAAAATTTGATATGTTTTTCCTGCTTTTTATTTATAAATTCTCTATATTTATCATCATTTTAAGTTTCAGCTCCCCCACTTGGCATTTCTAGATCCGTCCCTGCTTCCAACTGGTATTCTCTAGTTATATAATGTTAACAATTTCATTGTTCAACAAAAATAAAATTTTCACAACTAAAATTAATAAAATCTTATCATAACATCAATAATATCTTAACAAAATATAAATAGAATAACTTTATTATCTGTTAATTAAATAAAATATTACATAAATTAATCATAATTATTTAATAATTAAATACTATTATTTAAATATTTTCAATAATTTTAAAAAACTCTATATCAAATATTTATTTTAGACTTGCAAATTTGTTGAGCTGCCCTCACATACACTATATATGTTTGCAACTTTAGAATAAAACATGACAACATGTCTTGTTTTGTGTTTTGTACATGTTAAGATGAATGAGACACGGTACTATTATATCATTACAAAAAAAAAGCATATTTATTGACCAACTTGCATTTGCATTTTCAGTCACTAAATATTTTAGCAATAGAATTAGTGATCGAAATGGCTAATAACGCCACTTTAGCAACCAACAACCTTGCTATTAATTTTATGATATTTTTAAAAAAATATTTTTTTAAGAATTTTATTAATTTTTTATACTATTATTTTTTATAATGATAGTCTTGTCCGTGTATTATTGTATAATAATTTTAAGAATTCCATTAATTTTCTATAATATTATTTACGAAAATATTTTTAAATAACTAAATATGAATAATGGTTTACGAGAAGCATAAATTTTAAATATAAGTTTAATTTATGTTAGATATATTTTTATTTCTATTATAATATAAAAAAAATATATAATAAAATTTTCTTTTAAATTTTTTTTGTTTAAATAAAAAAAAAGTATATAAAATATATTATTTAAATAATGACTCACCGAGAATAATAGTAACTATTTTTGTCCTATTCTAGATGATTCAACTATTTTTTATATGGAACTAAAATTTGTGTTCATTTGATATAGTGTCATATTCTGTTCGTTTTAACTGATATAACAAACATATAAAACATTATTTAATGTCCTGTTTCGTTTTATTCAACACTTAATCAGAGAGTGTTGTAACTTATCAAATATTCAAATGCAAATATAGGTACTTTCCCTACTTCCAGAATATGAAGGGAAATCAGTGATAGAGCTAGGAGCAGGAATTGGAAGATTCACAGGTGAATTGGCTCATAAAGCTGGTCACTTACTTGCTGTTGACTTCATTGAAAGTGCTATCAAAAAGGTATATATATATATATATATATATATATATTATTAAAATATCTTAAGTTACAACACTCTTAACATTGATGCTTAATTATGTTTTAACTTTCAATTTAAGAAAATTAATTAAAATTGGTTTTCATTTAATTGAACCTCACATATCACATAATCTTAATTAATTTAATTTTTGCAGAATGAAAGCATTAATGGACACCACAAGAATGTCAAGTTCTTGTGTGCTGATGTCACATCTCCAAACTTGCATATTTCTGAAGGATCACTTGATCTTATTTTCTCCAATTGGTTACTTATGTATCTTTCAGATAAAGAGGTAAAAATAGACATGGATTATCTTTCTATTTTTCCTCAGTGATTCTGTTAAATCACTTTTAATGAGAAACAGTAAAATATATATATGATTCAAACACTTTATTTTAGGCTTTTATTTTTCCCTTGATGCATTCATTTCAGGTGGAGGATTTAGCTGAAAGGATGATCAAATGGTTAAAAGTTGGTGGATACATATTCTTCAGAGAATCTTGTTTTCACCAATCTGGAGATTCAAAGAGAAAATACAACCCAACTCACTACAGAGAACCAAGATTTTACACTAAGGTCTGTTCTGATCTGAGTGTAAAATATTTTTGGAAATAGATCTTTCATAAGTTTAATTTGATGAATAATTGAACTTATTAACTGGAAATGGTTGTGAATTTTAGTCATTAGTGTTACAAAAATCTTATTCACAGACACCTTAATTATTTTCTGTACTCAATATATTTAATCTACAATTAAATTTTTTTGATGTAGGTATTTAAAGAGTGCCATATGAGTGATGATAAAGGGAATTCCTTTGAACTTTCCCTTGTTGGTTGCAAATGCATTGGAGCTTATGTGAGAAATAAGAAGAATCAAAACCAGGTATTAATTTTTTTTTCAAATAAAAATATTATCCCTTGTTTCAGACTATAATTCGATAATATTATTAAAACAGTAATCTGATCTCTATAATGCAGATTTGTTGGATATGGCAAAAAGTAAGATCACAAGATGATAGAGGGTTTCAGAGATTCTTAGATAGTGTTGAGTATAATCATAAAGATATTTTACTATATGAACATGTTTTTGGCCAAGGTTTTGTGAGCACAGGAGGACTTGGTATGCATCTCTTCCCATTTTACTTTTTTCTCTTATTCCTTCTTACCATATAGTGATATTTCCTTTTATTTAACGGATTTTTTTAATCTATGCAATTTTATGATTCTTTTGCTAATTAAATCTTAAAAGTCAATTCATTTGTTTATTTTTGAAAGTGTTTAAAAGAAATAAGTTTTTTGAACTTTTGTACGTGCACTTAAGTTCAATTACTTTTAAAGTGTGCATTTTGCTCGTTCCTGTACTTTTCGAAGTGTGCATTTAAATACAAAAGTCATATTTAGTGACGATTTTTATCACAATTAGCGACGGTTTTCGCTAATTAAAATCGTTACTAAATGTAACTTTGTACTTACGCGCACACATTAAAAAGTACAAGGGACCCAAATGCTCAATCTAAAAGTAATTACACCTAAATACAGGTACGACTTATTTGTTTTTAACCCAGTTTAGAATGAATGATGGTAGATTTTGAGATGTTTGAAACATAATTTGTTTAACAGAAACAACAAGGGAAATGGTGGCAAAATTGGGACTAAAACCTAGTCAGAAAGTATTAGATGTTGGTTGTGGAATTGGAGGAGGTGACATTTACATGGCTGAAAATTTTGAAGTTGAAGTTATTGGCATTGACTTATCTATAAATATGATTTCTCTTGCAATTGAAAGAGCTATTGGACTCAAATGTTCAGTGGAATTTGAATGTGTTGATTGCACTAAAAAATCATTTCCTGACAACACTTTTGATGTAATCTACACTCGTGACACTTTGTTTCACATCAAGGTAATTAAGGAAAAAATATATTTTTATTTTTATTTTATTTTATTTTTCTGCAATCTTATGTGGATTTAATTTATACAGGACAAACCAACCCTGCTCAGATCATTTTACAAGTGGTTGAAGCATGGAGGTACACTTCTAATCACTGATTATTGCAAAAATGCTGCAAATCTATCATTAGAATATGCTGATTACATACAAAAAGGAGGATATTATATCCATGACATCAAATCATATTGTCAGGTATCATATGGTTTAATTAATTACCTCATTCTGCTTCACCTCAAATTAATTATTTTATGTGAAGTGATTTATGTATTGTAAATAATGTGCAGATGCTTGAGAATGCTGGATTTGATGATGTCCTTGCTGAGGATCAAACTAATTTGGTGAACCTAGGATTTAATTAATTTTAGTTGCTGGATATTTACATTTTATTGTCATTTTGGAGTTTTAATTAATAAAATTGTTCACTTGTATGTTTCAGTTCATGAAAACTCTACAACAGGAGCTAAATGCCCTTAGAACAAAAAGGGTGATTTCATTGATGAATTCTCAGAGGTGGGCCCCTTGCATGTTTTTTATTTTTCTTTTCAAGACAAAAAAATAAAAAAAATATCAAATAAGAAAATAAGTCTATTTCAACCTTTGTGTGTAAAAAAAATACGGGTTAAAGGCGATTCTATTATTATATTAGACGTTTTCTGTTTATTTTTATATATTTTTTATTTGGTAGCGTACATACAACACTTAAAACATGATGTATGGAAGATAAAACATATTTTATAATATTATATTATAAATTTCTGCAAAAATTACATTCTTTCTTTAGAATTCCTTATCCAAACCCAAGGACTTTCTCATTATACACATCCATGTCTCTCACTTTAGAGGATTTCAATGTGCTATATGCTACTTTTGTTTTTGAGGTACATGTTTCTGATAATTAAAAAAAATAATTATTGGAAAATGTTTGCTTTAATTTCAGGAAGATTATAATGAAATTATTGAAAGATGGAAGGGGAAGCAGAAGAGGGGTGCAGCTGGTGAGCAGATATGGGGCTTGTTCATTGCCAAGAAAAAAATGAAATGATATGCTTCATCATGAAATATAATCCTGTTTTGGCTTAATTAGCTACATTTAGTTTAAATTTAGAATAAAAAGTCTTGCAAATCAAATAATTGTTTGGATTATTATTTTGTTATTTATACCTTCAGATAAAAAAATTGTGCTTGTGCACTCTTGCACAAGATGAATGAATCTTCATATGTATTATTTTCTTTTAAATCTAATGTTCACTAGTAGCAATGGATTGTATGATCAAAATTTATTTTAATGGAAAATGCATAATTATCAAATTAGAAATATTTATCAAATTAAAAATGAAAACCCTTATTATTTCAAAAGTTTAAATTTAAATATTGAACATATACTTTTTAATGGTGGCAAGGTAATTTCATAAATACATCTGATCCTTGCACAATTAATAACTTTGAGTTCGTTTAGTTTCACTTTTATTATAAAGAAAGTATTTTTGAGAAGTAAGAATTTCTTATTCCTATTATATTTGTGTATTTGAAATTACTATAAATAAAAATACTTTTTGACAAATTAGACTGTTATCAAAAAAGAAAAAGATGACATGATGAATTGAGAATAATAAAAGAATGAGTAATAAGAGGGCACATCTACCACAATAACTATTAATTATATGTTTTGTTCAATTTTTCTCTTCTCAAGAATTGATTTTATTAGTAGTAATTTTGAATTTCAATTCAAATATAAAAGTGAATATCTTTTTTTTTTCTTTCTAAAATCAATTAATAAACCTAAGATAGATTGAGAATAATAGTAGGATGAGTAATAAGAGTGCACACCAACAATTGAAAAGAATTAAGGAATAAAATTCGGTAGGATTTTAAACTCAAACAGAAAAAAAATAAATAAAAATGAGCTTGGACATTTGAGGAAAAAATATGATACTTAGTAACACCTTATTTTAGGCCATATGTTTGGATAACTAATAATAAGCAAAATGGAATTGAATAAAATATAATAAGTTACAATATGATTATATGCGTTGTTATTATTATTATGTAAAAAATTTAGTGTTATATTTTTTTTATTATACATTTGTTTTAAAATAGTTTGTTTTACTAATTTATTTATATTCGTAGTTTCATTAACTTATTTAAAAATATATTTTTTAAATAATTTAGAGACTTTATTATGAACTAAGCTTTAGAACGGATTTAAAAAAAAGCCTATAACACATAATATGTCAAGTTTAAACCTTTAATTTTAAAAGTAGGCTTAGGTCTGACCATCCAAAATTTACTTTGACTCCGATCTATTTCTATTCTAGGTTAAATGAATTGCATTTCATACCCCAAAATTAAGAGAGAGAGAAAATTTAGAAAATTTGATGTAATTAAATTTTTCTTAGGTTAATTGAAAAGTAGTACAACTAGGGATCGAACTCCGTACCCACATACATATATTCCCATTTGCTCATCAACTGTTGTAATTAAATTGAATCTATTCCATCATTTACATCCTATTTCCTCACCTTTTAACATATATAAATAATAAAGAATTTAAATAATAAAACATGTTTAAGTATTTAACCTTCGTTGTTGAAAAAACAAGCCCTTTCCATTTATTTAACAGAAAAAACGATGAATGGTGGCATTAGCATATGAGAAAACTGAAAATTCTCACACTACACTCTGCACTCTGCACTCTTCAATTCAGTTTTAGTTGCTATGTCCGTTGAGCTCAAACTCTCTCGTTCAAATCGTATCTATCATCCTTCGGTAATAAAACCCTCTTCTCTCTATCTCTCTCTCTCTTATGAGACCCTTCAAAACTTTCTCTGTGATTTGAATTTTCAGGAAGCTCTGGAAGGCAAAATCATCGTCAAAATCCACTCTTCAATTTCCCACTATGGAATTCGTATCACTGTCAAAGGCTCCGTCAACTTGCAGGTGCCAAACCCCATTCACCCTCATGTTTGATTCCTCGTAAATTCATGAAAAGATCAAAACTTTATGCTCAGATTCATTCCTTTTTGATCGACCCAATTGATTGATCCAAATGAGGGTTTCTGATTGGTGTTTTATCATATTTCAGCTGTTTTTTTAAATTACTTTTGCTGATTTTGGTGCTTTGTTGTGTTTGAAGGTTCGTGGAGGATCAGCTGGGGTTGTTGAGTCATTCTATGGCGTTATTAAACCGATCCCAATTGTGTAAGTTTACATGAACTGCAGAGTAAGCAAATTAGTTAACAAATAGTAAATAATTGTTTCTGTAATTACCTTTGTTTTTTTTTAAAAAATAATGTGTGTAACTTATAAGTAGAATACTGAATATCTTAGAAGTTAGAATTTGATAGATCATGCAATTTTGCCCAGAAAACATCAACAATAGCAGCTAAGTTTTCCAACAAAGCTAAGCACAACTGGTAGATAGTTGTTTTGCTTAAGGTTGTTGACCAGAGATAGAATTTTTTATCTTGTGTGTGGAAAAGGCTTTGTTCGGAGAGACTACGTCTACGTCTACGTCCACTACAAGTGATCTCTCCGGCTCGAAAGAAATTCGTCTTCAGCTGTCAGCTAAGGATATCCCTTCCCTGGTGTGCTAAAAAAAAACAGCTAAGCACTTTTCACTTGATGGGTTTAGTTACATGGTTCATAAGACACCATATTGTTACCCCAAAAAGACCAAATTAATTCAGCATTGAAATGTTCCTGTTTCATCTGCTAGTGTTACTCTATTCATTGTTATTGTTGATTTTCTTTTATTTTAAATTTTGGCCAAGATTTTTCTAAATAGCAATGTATTCTCCATATTCAATTGACCCAATTTTTAGCCCTTTTGGGTGAGTAAACCATAGTAGTTATCTTTAGAACTACATGTTTTTAGATGATTCTGCATTTTGTCAGGCCAATCTGGCTTTCTAATGGGATTTAATCCGTTCTCCCTGTCTATCATCCACCTGAAATGCATGCTTTTTACTTGCCATGCGTGAACCTTTATGATTATAAGCTGTAAATAGTTTAAAATAATCTTCTTGATGCCTTCCCACATCACCATTGCTAAGTTTGTGTATTAGGGGATTACTGGTGTTGCAGAAAAAAAACTGAAACTTGTTCCTTCATGACGTTTATAAATTCTTTGGCTTGGATTAGGACAAGTCCATATAATTCTTGTGGTTGACTTGAAAACAGGAATAGGACTGTTGAGGTTAAACCTTCTGGAAAGATTGGTTCGGGTACAACAGAGGTAGATATCAATTTTCATTAGTGAATGAATTAAACAGTGCCTACTTAAAGCTTTGTTACATGGTTTGATTACTAAATCAGAATTCTTCTGTCCATATTCATTTTTGCAATCTTTATGGCAGATACCATTTTCATTGAATCTTAGACAGCAGGACGAAAATTTAGAAAGACTTTATGAGACTTTCCATGGGTCAAATATTAGTATCCAGGTAAAATGCTTTTACATTGGTTTGTATGGCAACTGATCTTTATGATGGATGTATATTTATTTATTATTATGCCTACTATTTTTTTTTTATATCTCCTTTTTTTTTGCATTAATAGAGTTTAATCTGATCTACTGCAAAGTTAATGCAATCGTTTTAGTCAAATTGTCACCATTTTGTTAAACCAAGGTTTGGTGAGTCCACAAGGTTCACTAGTGGTATAAACCTTCAGTTTTTACATTGTCAGATGATCATAATTAAATCTTTTTGTAAACCCATTTTTCTCCATTTTTTCTATTTATTTTTTTCATACAATTTATTTTAGACAGTTGGTGACTGATAGCCTCTATAGTATTTGGCGACTGTAGATGTATCTCGTGGATACTTGCATAAATCATTATCAGCAACAGTGGAGTTCATTATTGAGAGTGATAAAGGTGTAATACCATAATTTTTTTTCTTTCCAATTCATTATTTTTAAACATTTGCAAATGATTAAACTACTAGTTTCTTTTTTTTTTTTTTGTGAAATTTTTCAGCTGATCTTCTACAAAGACCAGTTTCTCCAGAGATGGTCATCTTTTACATTACACAGGACACTCAAAGGCATCCTCTACTTCCTGAACTGAAATCTGGTGTGTTGATTTACCTTCAATATGCACACGTGTTTGCTCGGTCTCATTAGGGAGATGAAAAGGAAAAAAGAAAATTGCAATTTTTTCATGCCTTAAAATCCCACAAGTAGGAATACTAATTACAAAGGACCTGTTTGATATAGGAAAAGCTGGAAACAAGATTTTCCTGTTTCCAATGTTTCCTATACAGATTTTAGGAAACAGGAAAGAAAATGAAAATATGTCAATATGATGATAGTTTTGTAATTATTTATGAAAAAAGGAAATGGAAATAGGAAATGAAAATGGATACCAAACATGCCCTAAATTTGTTGTTACATGTCATGGAAAAAGTTCATCAATGTGTAACCTCTGGTCTCTAAATTGTTGTAAACATCAACGAAAAAAGCTCATCCGGCTCATGCAATGATGATATTCTTGAATAGGCGGATTTCGAGTTACGGGAAAAATCTCTACTCAATGTTCTTTGCCTGGTTCTATAACTGGTGAGCTTACTGTGGAAGCATCAGCAGTTCCAATTCAGTCAATTGACCTTCAGTTGTTTCGTGTCGAGTCCATTCTTCTTGGCGAAAAAATTGTGACTGAAACATCTCTGGTTCAAACAATCCAGGCAAGTGTTTCTAGATTTCAATAAGATCATGTCAATTTCAAATAAGCTGCTAATATTCTTTCTATTTAACAGATAGCCGATGGAGACATATGTCGTTATTTGACTCTGCCTATTTATGTAATACTTCCGCGTCTTCTGACCTGTCCGACAATCTTAGCTGGGTATGTATTCAGTTAACCACAATTCTCCTCCAGTGTAAACACCTACACGCGAGCACACTCACAAAATGGTCATGACTTAATGAACATTCCTGTTCATGGATCCACGTGTAATCTAATGACACTACAACGGGTGACCTTCTATGTCTGTTTTAGGAATTAGGGAGTCAGTTACGACAGTTATTGTAGTTAGTTTGTCAAAGGGGTTAGTTAGAAAGGGTTTGTAAGGTAAAAAACAAATAGAGGATGCAAGGCCTCGCCTATTTTCTGTACATCTTCGGTCTTTCGATAATATCATTCTTTCCATCTTCTCTATTTTCCGTTCTGCGTTCGTAACGGTGTAAATTTTTTGAGTTTAGCAACTTTCCAGTTTCCTAATCTTCTCATGAATTCTTTTGTGCTTGTATAAACTCATGAATATTGAATCTTGAGGATTATGTTGTTTATTGTATTATTCATTATTATTTTTGTTTATGCAGCCCCTTCTCAATTGAGTTCAAAGTGGCCATTGTTATAAGCTTTCAGTCAGAGCTATCTAAATTGCATAAAAAGTCTGACTCCGGAACTCCGAGACTCTGGGTAGGTGAAGCTCCATTTTCTTCATGGCAGTTAGATTCATCATAATCTGTTAATCTTAACTTTGAAGGATCATTTTGGTTTATCTAACAATTTATATAAACATGTTCATATCTAACAATGTTCTGTTTCTAAACTTTCAGCTAGCAATGGAAACATTACCACTTGAGTTGGTTCGGGCAAAGTAAGATGACATATATTGTTATTTTCTCATAAATATGTCTGAAACTTGAATATGTGGACATTTGTAGATTTACTGATGCAAAATTTTAGATATTTTTGTGGGGAATTGACTTCCTGATTTTTCAGTTTCATGAAATGTAACACAGTATTTACTCTGCAAATATTTCAAGATACAGCAATATTGGAAACATTTCTTACTCTCTTCATATCTTATCTACTATTTACTTTAAAATTGCACGTTTGTTCGAACTTGAGACTTTTCCTACCTTAAATTGGGGTCTGAAAACAATCACCAATAATTGAAGAAGCAAGCACGAAAAGCCCTGAAGGTTGTTATTCAATAATTTCTTAGGTGTTTGTGTTTCACTCAACAATTATATATGCCATTTTTATGTGTTTCATTATGGGTTTACATCCTAGTTGGTAAGTGGGGAATGAGGAAATTTATTTTTTATATGGTGAATTTATATTTTAGCATTTTTCCATTAGGTTAATAACTCCGCTGTCTTCATGTCTTTATCTTTTCATCTTTTCATGTTATCTAGTATTTATCAAAACGTTTTTTTTCAATTACTTAAATTATTTGAAGTTTGTTGAAAACAATGTATTATACACAATTTGTAGGTTAATTTACATAATTTTTTATGTTTTTAAAATTTTTAAAAAAATTAATATTTATTTTAAATAATGTATTTTTCAATCTACAAGAAAACATCAATATATTATACATTGAAGAATACAATGTTTTGATTTAAAAATCAAGGCATCTTTTTTAAATTACATAAATTATTGGCTAAATATCTCTTTTGGTCCCTTAACTTTATATGAGGTTTCACTTTGATCTCTTAAGTTTATTTAGGTTCAATTTGGTCCCTTAAGTTGTATTTTTTGGACCACGTTAGTCCTTTTTGTCAACGCCGTTAACAAATTTAACATTGTTCCGTTAGTTTTCAAATCAACGGCTCAGATTACTTTAAATCAAAGGCTGATATCGAATCTGAAAAAAAAAATCATCTTTAATATTTTTTCTTCTATTCTCTGCATTTTCTTTCTAATGCTTCTTCCTGTTCTTCTTTCTCAATCTTCTTCTTGTATTTCTTTTTTATTTTTCTTCTTCTTCCATCTTCTTGTACCTTTTTTCTTCATTTTCTTGCTGCATCTTCTTCCTTTTTCATCTTGTTCTTGTTGTATCTTCTTTATTAATTCCCAAATTAGAATAAAAAACACAAAATCAAATAATCCAAAAAATCTAGAATCTAGAATGAAAAACCAACTCTCAAAACCCGAATGATAAACACGAACAGAACATGAATGACAAACCATAAAATATAGAATCAAATAATCAGAATCAAAGACACAAGTTTAAATAAGAAAAAAAAAAATCAAATCCCCAATGTTCAAAACCCTAATCCCCAAATCAAAACCAAAAATTCCAAAATCCCTAATCTCCATTTTGCTTCTTGTTTCACAGATGAATAACAAACATAACATGAACATATGAAAATCACTAACACAAACACATAGAAGAAGAAAAAGAGACGGTGGTATGTTGACCCAATAAGTTTTTAGGAACACAACAAAACATATCAGTTGGAAGTAAGCACTATCACATTTGATATTCTACTAAATCCATGTTCCTTCTTGCTCTAACTCTTCTCTAGAGTCTACACCTTCCCTTTATTTCTTTCCCAGCTTCTTCTTCTCTTTAGTTTTAGATTTTGGTCATCCCAACTAAGAAAATAAAGGGATCATCCACCTACCACATATATTTAACTAAACAAATACTTAAATCCACAAACAGAAAAAGAGCAAAGAAGGAGACAGGGAATTGGACGAAGAACAATATCTTTTTTTTTTACTTTTTTTTATTTAATTTTTCCAGATTCATTATCAACCTTTGATTTAAAGTAATGTGAGCCATTGATTTGAAAACTAACGGAACACTGTTAAATTTGTTAACGGCGTTGACGAAAAGGACTAACGTGGTCCAAAAAATACAACTTAAGGGACCAAATTGAACCTAAATAAACTTAAGGGACCAAAGTGAAACCTTATGTAAAGTTAAGGGACCAAAAGAAGTATTTAGCCTAAATTATTTAAAGTTTTTTGAAAACAGTGTACTATACACTTGAAGTTTCTAGGACAATTTATATAATTTTTATATTTTTTAAATTGCAACAATTTTTTAAGAACATTTATTTTAAAACAACACATTCTTCAATCTAAGAAAAAATCATTAACTATACAATTGAAGAATAAAATGTTTTGATTTAAAAATAAAAGCGTCTTTTTTAAATTAATTAAATTATTTATTTTTTTATAAAACAATGTACTATACACTTGAAGTTTCTAGATCAATTTATATAATTTTTAAATTGTAGTAATTTTTTAGAACATTTTTTTAAACAATGTATTCTTCCATCAAAAAGAAAAAAAATCATGCATTATACACTTGAAGAATACGATGTCATGATTTAAAAATCGAAGTGTCTTTTTTAAATTATTTATTTTTTTAAAAAAAACAATGTAGTATAAACTTAAAATTTCTAGGTCAATTTTATATTTTTAAAATTATAACAATTTTTTAAGTGGATTTTTTTTTTAAAAAAAACGTATTATTCAAACTACAAGAAAGATCATATATTATACACTTGAACAATACGATGTTTTGATTTAAAAATGAAAGCATCTTTTTTAAATTACTTAAATTATTTAAAGATTTTTTAAAATAATGTACTATACATACACTCAAAGTTTCTAGGTCAATTTACATAATTTTATTATTTTTAAATTACAACAATTTTTTAGAATATTTTTTCAAACAACATATCCTTCAATCAAGAAAAAAAAATCATGTACTATACACTCAAAAAATATCAACCAACAGAAAATATGCAAACCAAACAGGGTCTTAGATACCCAGAATAATTTTAAGATACCTAAGGATGAGGTAAATAATTTGGGTTTTGTAATAGTGAATAAACAAAACGGTGTCAATGATTTTTCATTATAAATTGTTCAATTTCTATCCTAATTTCCAAATATTATTTTAAAAAAAATTCCTCCAGATTTATCACCAGTGGGATATTTCTATCTTGAAATTAATGCGGACCCAAGAGCTGATATTCTTAATAAATCTGCCTGTACATCCATGGAAGAATTCATCCTGCCAGCTACTCATAAAACCTTTAAGTACATAAATTTTGGGCAGGAAAACAACTACACTATTTCCGATGATCCACGATCTAGGAGTCCCTTGATCTCATAATGATATCAAAGATTCCTATTCAGACATAATTTTCTCCATATTTCTCATTATGCAATAATTTGGAAGCCACATAATAGAAGAATTATTTTAGACTTGAGGACGAGTCTTCTCTAACCCGGAGAGAATGATTCAGAATGTTTTCCACCATCTTCTCCAACTCATCACAACTAACACCCACTTATCACAATTATTATTTACTTTCCAACTATGTTCAATGAATCTGAAGTGTGCAAAATGTGTAAGGATTACTATAAATAACAATGAATTGTAACCATTAGACATAAATTTAAATTATAAATTAAATACTTTTTTAAATATCTCTTTTGAGACTTTAAATCCTTGGGTATTTTGAATCACCATGACTCATCCCTATCTTACCTTCTACTCTAACTCTAATTGATTTTATAAATAAATGAGAAATCGATTGTTACAAATTCATTAATCAAAATAGTGAGCTATTACTACATTTGTAACTACTCACTATTACGGGTAAAATCATTAATGCTCCTGTTACCAAAAACAATGGCTGAGATATATGTGCAAAGAAAGGAAGAGTGCAGATGTATTGTTTCCTTCTCAAATTATATACATCAGTATATCAGTGTCACTGCACCGATATTTCTTAAAAAGTATAATAATTTAAAAATTTTGAAATGCTTATCGGGAGACACTACTTTGAGCACAAAGAAAATATTGAGCATATAATGAAAATATAACTGCACCACAAACAATGGTATATTCTTCTGTTCTCTTACTTTATACAATTAAAATAAGATGAATACTCTATATAATAAAATTACGAGAATCAAAACTAACATTTTAAACAAATATAGAATTAAAATTTTGATTTTCATTCTTAAATTTTATACTCATGTAAATTTTAGTCCTTATACTTTAATTTAAAATATGTTTCTATTAATTGAGTTGATGACACAGACTAAAATCTATACTAAAAAATATGAGGACTAAAACTAATATTTCAAAAGTATAAAGGATTAAACCTAAATGAGTGGAAAATATAAAGACCAAAAATAAAAAAATAAATTTAAACCTTAACTAAATTATGACAAATATGATATATAGTAATAGTAAGCTCTTTTTAAAATAATTCTCTTAATAAAATCAGAAACTATATTTTCATCTGTCTGTATAGGAGGGAGCTACGTGGACTTCTACGTGGACTTTGTGGCAGTTAGCCCCTCTAGGCTCTAGCCATCTCTCCGCTTCTTTTGGCGGATAAGAAAGGCGTAGGTTTGTCTTTAGATTATAAAAAAAAAACTATATTTATATCCTTAAAAAAACATTATTAGTTTAGTTATGAGAAAAAAATTAATTTGGTTTTTCAAAATTTTGTTTGTCACTAATTTGGTCCTTGAAAGATTTTTTCCACTAAATTAATTTTTTAAATATTTATTTTATACATTTTGGAACCAATTTGATTGTGTAAAATCTTTAAAAGAAAAATTTTATGACAAAAAAATTCAAAAAATAACAAACTAATTATAAATGAATCTTTAAAAAATCAAATTAATATTTTTCTCTTATATTATTTATTAATTTTTTAAAAAAAATTAGACCCACGCAACGCGTGGGTTTACATCTAGTTTTCATTAAAGAACAGATCATTAAAAATATGGACTCTTCCATCAGATGCAAGGTCCAAAATACACACATTCCTTGGTTCTGAAGCTGAATTTGTGAGTATTATAAGAACGGAGCAAAGGATAACAAGAGCACCCAAAGGTTCTTAAAATAGAATAATCAGTTAGCTTGCCATGTAGCTTTGTAAAAGGAACCTCTTTGTTTATTAGATGGACTGCAGTAACAAAAGCATAGTCCCAATACTTGAGAGGCATACCTGCTTGTGCTAACAAGGTTAACCCCATATCAACAATGTGTCAATGTTTCCTTTCAATGACCCCATTCTGAGAGTGAGAGTGAGGACAAATGATTCTATGTTGTACTCCAAGGTCAGCTAACAGAGAGGAGAAGGGTCTGAACTCACCTCCCCAGTTAAACCGAACTGACTTAATGCTGGTAGAAAACTAACTCTGCACCAAAGTTGAAAACTGCTTAAAACAAGTAAGAGCATCAGACTTTTTCTTTATAAGATACAACCATAAGAAGCATGTGCATGCATCCAAAAAAGTTATGTGATAGGAATAGCCTTGTGTAGATAGCAATGGGGCTGGTTCCCACAGATCAGTAAACACCAACTGAAAAGGCAGATTATATTCAGTCACAGAATGAGTCTTAAGATTTTTATGTATATTCGTGCAAAATCTCCTCCGTTACCATTATATTGTTGCTGAGACCAGTTTGGATTAGTTTCTTGTTTATTCGGTTTCTGTTGTCCATCAAATTTCTGCTGTGGTGAAGGAGCAGAGGAATTTAGGTCCAGACTGAAAACAGTTTGACTGAGAAGGTCCTTGTGCAATATTAGCTGAAGCAGTATCAGGCTCTATTCTCCTCAGGAAGAACTTCAATAATGGCCTCAATATGATCTCTAGGTTGCCCTGGATCTCCGATGGAAAGTAGCGCATCAACAATTGCTTTAACTCTGCAAATATTTTGTAATTGTGTCTGAGCCTTGTTGAATCCTATGCAATTTTGACCATAATGTCTGTGATCTAGCCTTAGTGTGCGAGAAGAAGAACGAGTTTATTTCATCCCAAACCTGAAAAGAATGAGTGCATCCTGCAACTCTTGCCATCAAAGATTCAAATAGCGATGACAGCAACACCGAAGAAATTCATGAGCGAAGGAGTATGAGTATTGTTCGTCAGAATTTGAGTTTGCATTTGCATTGACATTCGGAATCGAACTCACATATGCATTCGAGAACGAATCCGCATTCACACTCGGATTCAACGATTGATTCATTATTGCGTAGCAGAAAAGGGATCAGAAAGCTCTATATACCATATTGAATCTAACTAGATAGGTAGGAAAAGAGAGAGAATCTAAAACAGAGAATTTAGGGATTTGAATGTATATCTGTTATTCAAATCATAGAGATTACAGAATTAAGATAGATTTTATAGAAGCTTAGCTAGTGTAACAGACTACTGTAACTAACTTTTCTACAATAACAAACTGCTGGGTCAGCACAGATCCCACAGCTGACTTCGAAAAACATGCCCAAGCCAAGTTTTCAAGACACGATTAGACCAAAAAAAAGACACAAATATGATTAAAGCAATAATTAGTTTTCATAGTTTTAGTCTTCATCCATGCCAGCAGGTTGCTCTCTCCTAGGGCCACCAGCTGGTTTTGCCATAATGATCTGAAAATACATAAAAATAAACGTGAGGAAAAACCGGCATCCAATTTCACATATGCTGTATTTCAGTACTTGCAATCGTCAAAAAGACAACCATCATGACAAATGGCTCACAGTAGTCAAATGAACTACTATTTAAACAGAGAACACTGAAGTTTACTGATAGCATAAATTTGTTTACTGTTGTATCAAAATAGCTATGGAAATATAAAGTGGCACGGATTGTTCAATGTTTCTAATACCCAAAAATTTCTCATACGATCAAATATTTTATTGGAGGAACATCATAACCTACCCATAGCAGATTGCAAGAAAACTAATGTGTGCACGACATTGTTAAAATGCAATTAGTGCAATGGCAATAAAGGGTTGGTTTAGTATTTCGACTACAGGTCTATTCAGTTAGACAGCTTTTACCAGAATTATACGTAATTGATCAGTGTTGAATTAACATTGTGTGCGCACAAGAGTCTCCCATAGCAAGCACACTGTTGTTTCAACATTATAGAGCATAGTAACTCTACGTTTCAAAAAAACTATGACCCCTCATGTAATTTAAGTGCCAAACCAAAAACTGTTCCAGATCTTAGTCAATAGATCCCATTTCTGAATATGGCATGCATCATGTACCCGTATTGTCAAGAGTTTAGTTGCTTAAACAGCAGCACTCTATTACAGGATGCAATTTTATTAAGTTGCTTCTCCAATACAATCACGCATCCCGAAAAAAAAAAAAGGCTAGAGAAAAAGTCCATATCGACACCACACCGCTTGCCTACAGTTTAAGTTGGATATTCCTTCATAAATATATTAATTCTAATTAATCATCAATTTTATGTTTCTGGGCTTGTTCCCAAATAGAAAACTGTTTCTAAGGTACTTTTAAAGTTGGCGAACAGCAATTGACAAGGAATAATTGGAGACTATTTACTTCCAGTTGAATACCTGATCCACCCGTAGTACAGTGCATGCAGCATCTGCAGCGTATCTAAGAGCAAAGAACCTGAACAGAAAAAGCAATATGATGAAATTAGTCTTCAATATGGCATAAGATAAACTCTGATTCAACACAGAATCATTTAAGATCCGAGTTGAAACAAGGCACAATCAATCTAAGGAGCCCATAATTCAGGATTTAAACTTCTTTAATATGACGGATATTTAGAGAAATCTACAGAACCAATAATGAAAAGACAGTTAACTACTTTCTCAAACTGGGGGATTGCAACATACCAAACATGCATGCATTAGAAAGAAGCTTACTTAGTCACATGGAGATCCCAAACGCTCGTGGTTGAGACATCTTTACAAACACCTTCTTCCAAATCAATGCCAACTTTTGTATTTCCAGATGCATGTTCTGCATACAGGGAAGATATGATCTCCATTGCATTCAGACCAGCATTCTCAGCCAATGTTCTAGGAATCATTTCAAAACTTTCGGCAAATTTTGCGATAGCATACTGGTCCAATCTGCAGAGCCATTGAAAATATTTAGTCTACCTCATTCATGCCTCAATTATCAAATAAGCACATTGAATTGGATAACAATAAATTCCTGGAGGACATAGATCTAATACCAATTTCCAAATCAGTAAAATATAGCGCTCAGTTAAAAAAAAATCGTTTAAATTTTGATTTTAGAACACCTTTGTGTTAGTTGACTTTACTAAAACTCTAGCGAGAAGATATAGAGACAACAAAACAAAATGCATTACACTTTCAGAAAATACGGAACTGTGACGCAGAAAGATATACAGGACAAGATAGCCTTGTGTTAGCTTGTCCTGCATATCTGCCTGCTTCACAGCTCCCTGTTTTCTGATCAACTGTGTAATGCATTTTGTTATGTTGCGTCTATATCTTCTCGCTAGAGGTGCTCGGAATTTGTTAAGGTCAACTAACACAAGGTGTACTAGGATCAAGAAATTTAATTGGCTATGAAATGTAGTTTCCAAAAGCCCAAATTACATTCTCCAAAGTTGGAAATACATTCAGATGGAAAACATATGATAAAGAAATGCAATGAACAATGAATTTTAAGCATGTGTATTCGTGTGCACGAGTAAACACAACAATGTATCACCAAGAATGGAAACCAGACACTTTTTGAATGTGAAAACTTAAATGGAAATACAAGGTACCCTGTCTCCTTGAAGGAAAATTCTTTAACCCTTTTGGCTAACTCAATTTCAGTGGCTGCAGCACCAGGTACTATGCGACTATCCCTGCACATGGCCTGACAAACAATTGCAGAGAAAAAACTAATCAGTGTACAAAATTACAATTAGCTATAATTTTTTTTAACATAATATGCCTTCAAAAGTATAATCCAATAGATGTAATAACAATCCTTAGGTTTGCAAAGGCCATATTTTATAGGATGGTGGGGGGAAGTTAACAGCAACTCGTTATGAAAGTAGACATTTTAAAATTTAAATTACCTTATAAGTGTTCACTCCATCATCCACTGCTCTTTCAAGATCATCTAATATACTATCAGTACTTCCTCGTAAAACAACAGTAGACACAGAATTTCCACCTTCTTCATTTTTCACAATGGTCACCTGCATATAATATCAATCCAAAAGAGGGAAGGGGGACAAATCATAAACCAAACATAGAAGTACGGATAAAAAGAAGAAGGGAATTAGCTAAAATATATATATTAAAAAAGAAAAGAAATAAGGATCCAAGAAGATGACAGAGCCCAAACAATTACTTTGACATACCCTAACACCACCAATTTCCTCCACTGAAACAGAGTCAACATATCCAAGATCATCCGGGTTGGGTTGGCCAAGTTTCAGCTGTAAAAGGAAAATAAAATGGGTCAGACAGAAGGTAGAAAGCTTCTCTATGTAGCCAATGAACAAAAGTCCATACCATGGCAACAGAGCCAGTTGTTCGGCAAAATCGACGTAGTTCAAACTTTGAACTGATTTTCAAAACCATGAGCCTACGAGTAGAGGAAGTTTAAAGTTAGAAAATAATCTAGACACATACCATGTCTTAAAATTGACCAGTATACTGACAATGCTAAAAGGAATTCAATAGCACAAGACAGTTAAAACCACCAAAGAGAATGTAAGACTTTACTCACTTGTAACGCTCACAAAAATGCAAGGCCATCTCTCCTACTGATCCTCCACTGACAATCACTTTGGCACCAGAATCTGCAACTGCCTTGATGAGCTCCTCTACTTTAGCCTCTTCAGTTTTCGAGTAATTTTCTAGCTGTATAAATCAAAACAAGGAGAATAAGTCCAGTTAGAAAAAAACATATAATCTAAAAAACTGAACATGAAAACCCAAAGTCACAAAGTTATCCTAAAAGTTATTGCTGCACCGTGTTACAAGTTTAAATGCTTAAAATAGTTTCCAGAAAAATATTCTAACAAATTCACAACATAAATCACTTAAAAAAGTTCAGCACAACAGAAATAGTAAAAGGCACAAATAGAGCCAAAAATAGTGAAATCATGTGCTTGTAAGATGAAAGTTTGTTGCAGATTGCTTTTGGAAAAATAAAGTTGATTCTGTAATAAAGCTGAAGATACTCAGCAACCTCAGTTCTTTATCAACTTCAATCAGCAATTGACAAATCAATTACAGACATTTTAGGAACAGAAGATGTATAAATATGTAGAACCAACATATATTTTAACCATAAACACAAACTGATGAAGGCACAAATAAAGGAAAACTTTGAGAAACCAAGAATGCATTAAAGATGTAACATTATTATCTTTGACTTTGAAAATATAAAGTTGATTCTGTCATAAAGCTGAAAAATACTTAGCTTCCTCAGTTTTTTATCAACTTAAATCAACAATGACCAAAAGGCATTACAGACCTCTTAGCCTTTTACTTATTTTAATAATTACCAGAATATATGTAGGAAAAAATAAAGCATATCCATGCACAAACATCACATGCTGATACGAAATAGCAACTTCCGCAACAGTGTTAACAGCTAGAACATACAAGACAACAGAAATGCAACCCAAAATAATACCTTGTCCTTATTAAACCATACTCAAATTGGCAAAACATCGAGAAAAGAAACAAACAATTACACAAGAATTTAGGATCATGGTTGGTACCTCACCACCTTTTCAATCATTTAATCAGCAACAACTTTCCTCACTATGTGGGATCAACTTCATGAATCAAATGGCACTATAAACCATAATGTTCAATCATAAATCATATCTATAGAAAAACTGTCGAGTCATTGAATCTCTATATCCTTCTAAATGGTTTCACCAACCATATTTCTTCGTCTCTCTTTACCTCTAGAAATTTGGCTATCCTCTATCTGATCTACTCTCCTTACATAGATTACTAAGAAATCACTAAAGTCTAAACACATGCAAACCACCAAAAGTGAGATTCTACCAAAAACAGGCAAAAGAAAAGCCAGTAATCAAACTCAAAACTGTCATGTTTATCTACCTGCTCGGCACTATGTATGAGGACAGTTCCTTTAGTTTCAGTTGCAGATGTATCAACACCACCAGCAAACACAGCAACCTTAAACAGCAATGACAAACAACCTCAGTATTAGACAGTATAAAGATCTGAAATATCATTTAATTGGGAGAAAAGAACTTTTCTGAGATATTGATTTCTCATAAAATAGAAAAACAAAATAGAACAATTCAACAAAAAGAGAGGGAGAGAACAAATAACTCTTCTCATACTTACTAAAGCTGCATAGTTGAGCTACAAAATTTCAACATGCATTACGCAACATAGTAGGTAACACTAATTCATAGAAAAATAGTAGCTAACAATCAGTTAAGATACAACTCAAAATCCAGCAATTCTCACTTTAGATAAGTCTTTTGCATTAGTAGTATAGTATGTATTTCAATCCCTTGAAAACAATGAAAATATGAACAAATTAAAACCTCTAATGTATCAACAGGGACACATCATAAAACAAAACATGTATAGTCATATGAAGATAACAGCTGCTTCCTCAGGATCTAGAGCGTGATTTAAAAAAAACAAATGCTTTCAGAAATTTAGGTTACGTAGCCCAACTATAACATTGGACCAAAAAAACAAACCATAAGATACTTAAAATAACATCATTAACATGAACGATTCCACAGATCAATTTTATAAAATGGCAGTACATTAACAATCCTGATTCGGATTCTTCTTGCAAAGGACGCAAGAGCTCAAACAATATCTTCAACATCATTCTATGATTTATATAAGTCGTTCCATCTTCTAAAACTTGATTCAGTTTGTTCATTGTGTATCGTTGTCCCTTATTTGTAATTTTTTATTTGTTTACAACCAGGCATCATTAGATAGGAGAATAGGTGATACACAAATAAGATGGACCAAAACTGAAAGTACTGCTTCATATTACTCAAGAATCATGGAAATCAAAATAACGAACTGACGAAGATCAAACTGCACTTGCAATCCCCAGATCACACACAGCTAGACATCATCTAGAATAAAGCATTGCAAAATTGATAAAGTTCTGATTTCTGAATTATCTTAACAAATAAGTTGTGCAGTAAACTGCTCAAGAAAACTGCAAAAATTCCAAAACCAACCAAAAGCTGACCTTTGCCTTTTCTGCCCGCTTTATAGTCCCAGTAGCATCACTTTTCAAAACCATTCCCCGAATAACAGTACTGTTATGCAAGCCTCCTCCCAAAAGCTTGGCAACACGAACATTGTCCACGTTAAAGTTTGCTGGGTTTTTTGGGCACACTTGGATGCATGCCTATATTTTCCAAACAAAGGTCAGAAATGATTGGTATTGTGCTACCAAAGCATTTTAACTTAGTAAAATGTGGCAATCAGGTTCTACTCACATCAGCAACAAGTGAGCATATGATATCTTCTAGACCAAATTGCTTGCTAGCAACGGCTGCTTTCATTCGAGAAATAACTTGCTCCTTATCACGGACATCCATATTCTCTGAACCTTTCTCAACCAATTCATCCAATATTTCAACAGTCTGCAATATGAGAAGGAATTAGAGGAAAAGATTGGATGAGGTTTAAAGATGAATCACTAAGAATCTCATCAGAGGACTCAAAAACCTTATTGATTGCTTTCGTGTAACCACTAATGATCTCACTTGGGTGGAGACCCATCCTTATAAGTTCCTCGGCTCCTTGCAGAAGTTCCCCAGCAAATGAAATAGTTAAATTTGCTCCATCCCCAATTTCCTCTTGCTGAGCCTTCCCAGCCAAAACCAAAATCTTCGCAGCAGGATGCTGAACTTCAAGTTCGTTCACAATGGTGGCAGCATCATTTGTGACAAAAAGCTTGTCCAAATGGTTTATAACCATCTTATTCATACCTGAAGCGGAACAACCAAGACATAACAATAACACCACTAACAAAATTTGAAATATATAATATATTTTTATGACAAACTTTACAAAGACCAAATTCTCCTCATAAATTGAAACAAAATACAAATAGAAATCACTATTTTTCAGTTCCCAATAAATCTTCAAGAGCGTAGCATTATTCCCTATATTATATATAAACTGAAATCGTGACAGTCACATTACGTTCTTCCAAGTTCCAAGTATAACTCTCAGCACTCAGCATCGCATTAAGTGAAAATGACAGATCAACATAAGATGTAAACTTTATCAGACGGATATTATAGAAATCAGAACATTTCAAATCTGAACAAGTAATATTCACTTTGGATAAACAAAAACTGTGAAAATGGAAAAAAGAATGAAGAAAAGTCAGGGTTAACGATACCGTTGGGACCAAGAGAAGTTCGAGTGATAGTAGAAAGCTGTTTGCACGCGTCAATATTCTTGAGAACAGCTTCATCAAGACCAGAAAGATGCTTGTGGCCTTCCTTCAGCATAGATTGTATCCCATAGGGTTGAATGTTGAACCCCACCATCTTCCAGCAATTTCAAAGAATCCTAACCCTAAAAAACCCACAAAATGAGAACTTCTAACTTATATGCAGAGAAATAACTGGCCCAGCACGTTCATCATAAGAGTTCGTTTGTTTAAACTTAAAAATAATTGATTATTTTTATAAATAAAGAACTGATTATTTTTTTAAGTGATTATCATAAGAATCAGAAGCTATGTATGTTTGGCTACAATAAGAATAATCAGATTTTCTGCTTATTTTGAGAAGCAACTTGACACATGCTTCTCAAAATAAGCGGAAAATCTGATTATTTTCTAATTCTGATTATTTTGAGAAGCAAACAGATTAAAAAAATTTATAATTAATAATTAATTTTTTATTAAAATAAGTACTTATTTTACTAAATAAGCTTAAACAAACGGACTCTAAATCTATATAATGCTAGAGTGTTCATGTTTGCAATTCTTAGTTATGCAACAACAGTTCAAAACGTAAATTTACTTATTAAACCTTATCACTTTACTTTTTAACTCACATTTTGTGGCTTGGTGTCCACACGAGAACTTCCATTTTCACCCTCACCCACTCACTCAAATTACTTTCTTCCCTATTTTCTTTTTCTCATCTCTCTGCTTAGGCTAAGAATAGCTTCATGTTCATCTCCTTTTAAATTTCTATTCATCAACTATCAACTTCAATCTCGCTCTGTCCTGTCCTAAGAGTCTAAGAGAATCTTAAAAACAAGAGAACCGAATTTCAGTGGGAATGAAGAGGAAAAAAAGAGGAGAAAGCAGTACCAAAAAAAATAAAACCTTGTTGGATGTCAACGATTCTGTGAACGGCGGTGGGAGGAGCTTGCTTCGGGTGCGGGATCCGGTTAGAGGGATGACAGTTGGTGGCTCAAGACGGTGGCGCAGATCAGTAGCTTCGACGTCGTTTTCGTATGAAGGGCAAAGCAAAGAAGGAAGGAAGCATGAGGAGGGCTTGGGTTTAGGAGATGAGAAAGAAATCTAGCGTAAGAAGGCCTAGGGTTTAAGCCTCCTTCATCCTTCTTCAAACAAAAAAAAATTAAGTATGTTCAGAATATCAAAAAAAAAAATTAATTATAAATTGGGCCTTTAGCCATTAATTTTTTTTCAAATGCACCTTTTTGATCTTCTGACTCTTATATCCGTGGTCTTTCAACTTTTTGAGATTATATTAATACCTTAACTTTAAAAAACGTTTGTTTTTTGTCCGTTACTAAATTTAATGGAATATTGATGACGGCGTTAACTTTACGCCTCCATCACCAAACATGCAGGAGAACATTCATTTGAAAATTTACATAATTTTTTATATTTTTTAAAATTGTCACGGTAGTTTTTTAAAGAACGTGTATTATACATTTGAATAATACAATATTTTTCGAAATAAAATTGAAAATGCAATTTTTAAAATACATAAATTATGTGAGTCTTTTTTTTAAAATAATGTCTTATTCTCTTTGAAGTTTCTAACTCAATTTACATAATTTTTTATTTTTAAAACTATAACCGCTTTTTATAGATCGTGTATTGTACTCTTCAAGAATAAGGAGTTTTTCGAAATAAAAAAGAATAAGATAATTTTAATTTATCTAAATTATTTGAAGTTTTCTGACAATGTATTATATTCATTTTTGTAGTTTATAGCTCAATTAACATAATTTTGTATATTTTTAAAATTGAAACAATTTTTTTAGAGATCTCTTACTATACACCAAACGAATAGAGTGTTTATCCATATAAAAATGAAAGTATTTTTTTAAATTACCTAAATTATTTGAAAGTTTTTAAAGATATTGTATTATTCACTTGAAGTTTCTACATCATATCTATGAAGCACCAACTCCGATTCGACACAGACACTGAGATACGACGCGACATGGACACTGCACCACACAAAATGTCCAAAATATAAAACACTTGAACACTGTTTTTATATATATATATATATATATATATATATATATAATAATGTAATATAATATAAAAATTATAAGGAATATGAAAAAAAAATATGAATTAATAAACTATTCATCTTTTGAAAATAACTTTTTAAACTTTTCAATTTTATTTGATAAATGAGTTTAAAAAAAACACTTGGAGGGATTATCATAATATTAACACTTTGTCTTTCCTACTATTTAAGGTTCACATTTTTCCTACTCCTATCATAATATGCCTCAACAAAAAAAAGAAATATTAAAAGACATAATTACAATGTAAGACATAATTACAATGTATATCCTATCAAAAAAAAAAATTTTGAAGAGAATTCCCAATTTAAGATGTGTCACCTTAATCCTCGTTATTGAAAAATATAGCCTCCAATTCTGGTTCATCAATGGGCGAATGAGCTATCTCAAGAATTCCACTATCTTCGAGTGATTCAAATTCATCTCCTTCTGTGTCTCACATTTTTGTTTCCTTTTAAAGGTATCGTAAATTATTTCTTAAAAGAAGACGAAGATTACTATGAATAAATACTATATCTTTTGTCATATGAGGTGTCGTCTTATTTCTCTTTAAACATTTTCATTTGATTTTTATTTCCAATATTTTATTTTAAATTATAAAATTATAATTAATTAATTATATATTTTTATTTTATTTAGCATATGATATTTTTTAAGGAAAAAATTATGAAAAGTGTATATCTCGGAAGTGTCGAGCTACAACATAGGTATCGCCTCGAAATGTCAAGCTAAAAAGAGGTGTTAGCTCGAAGTGTTGAGCTAAATAGAGGTGTCGGTCCGAAGTGTCGAGTCGATAAAAAAATATTTTTTATTGGACACCGCTAAAGAGGTGTCGGAGACGTGTCATACAAGTTTCGGTGTCGAACGTGTGTCGAACATATGACACGACAGTTGAGAGAAGTGTTGGTGCTTCATAGGATCATATTATATATTTTCTTATATTTAAAAAATTGCAAGATTTTTTTAAAACATAGCGTACTATACCATTAAAGAATAAAGTATTTTTCGAAATAAAAATAAATAGAATGCTTTTAACTTAACTAAATGATTTGAAGCTTTCTAAAAATGATTTATTGTTTACTTTAAAGTTTCGAGTCAATTTATATAATTTTTATATTTTTATAATTACCAGTTTTTTTAGAGATCGTGTATTATACACTTGAAGAATAGTGTATTTTTAAATTATTTAAATTATTTGAAGCATTATGAAAATAATGTATTATTCAATTTGAAGTTTTTGGCTCAATATACATAATTTTTTTATATTGTTAAAATTACAATAATTTCTTATAGTGATCCTACACTTGAAAAATAGAGTGGTATTGAAAATAAAATTAAAAACATAATTTTTAAATTACCTAAATTATTTCAAGTTTTTTAAAAATAAGGTCTTATTCACTTTAAAGTTTTTACTTTAATTTACTAATTTTTTTTAAAAAAAATTGCACCCGTTAGTTTTTGTACTATACTCTTGAAGAATATGATGTTTTTCAAAATCAAAATAAATAGGGTATTTTAAATAACCTAAATTAATTGAAACTTTCTGAAAATAATATATTACATTTAGTTTGAAGTTTCTAGCTCAATTAACATAATTTTTTATATTTTTAAAATTAAATTTTTTTAGAGATCGTGTACACTTGAATAATAGAGTATTTTTCAAAATATAAATGAATAGAGTGTTTTTAAATTACCTAAATTATTAGAAACATTTTTATAATAATATAATATTCACTTTGAAGTTTCTAGCTCAATTTATATAATTTTTATATTTTTTTAATCGCAACAGTTTTTTTTAGAGATCATGTATTATACACTTGAAGAATAGTGTGTTTTTCAAAATAAAAATGAATGTGGTCTTTTTAAATTACGTAAATTATTTGAAGCTTTATGAAAATAATATATTATTAAATTTAAAGTTTTTGGCTCAATTTAAATAACTTTTTATATTTTTGAAATTGCAACATTTTTTTGTGGCGATCCTACACTTGAAGAATAGAGTATTTTTCAAAAAAAAATTGAAAACGCGATTTTTAAATTACCTAAATTATTTGAAGCTTTTTGAAAAAAAAAATGTCTTATTCACTTGAAGAATAAGGCATTTTAAAATTACCTAAATTATTTGAAGCTTTGAAGTATCAAACTCAATTTACATAAATTTTTTATATTTTAAAAATTACAGCAGTTTTTTTAGAGATCGTGAACAAGAATAATGTGTTTTTTGAAATAAAAATAAAAACCAATGTTTTAAATTACCTAAGTTATTAAAGCTCTTCGAAAATATTGTATTATTCACTTTGAAGTTTCAAGTTCAATTTATATAATTTTAATATTTTTAAATTTGCAACAGTTCAATTGAAAAATATAGTGTTTTTTGAAATAAAAATGAAAACCCGATCACTTTGAAGGTTTTAACTCAATTTACATAATTGTTTAAATTTTTAAAATTGCAAACGTTTTTCTAGAGATCGTGTACTATAATTTTTTTAGATCGTGTACTATACACCGAGAGAATATATTGTTTTCAAAATTAAAATAAAATAAGGTACTTTAAAAATACCTAAATTATTTTAAGCATTCTAAAAAAATATTGTATTCACTTTGAAGTTCAAGCTCAATTTACAACAATGTTTCTATTTTTAAAATTACAATAGTTTTTTTTAAGAGAACTTATACTATACATGTGGTGATTTTCAAAATAAAAATAATTTTTGAATTATCTAAATTATTTGAAGTTTTTTAAAAATATTTTATTATTCAATTTGGAGTTTATAGCTCAATTTATATAACTTTTATATTTTTAAAATTCAATGGCTTTTTTAGAAATAGTGTTCTATACAGTTGAAGAATATGGTATTTTTTAAAAGAAAATGAATAGGGAGCTTTCAACTTACCTAAATTATTTGAAGTTTTCTGTATTATTTACTTTGAAGTTTCTAATTTAATTAACATAATTTTTTATATTTTTAAAATTGCAACAGTTTTTAAGAGATCTTGTACTATACGCCTAAAGAATATGGTATTTTTGAAAATTAAAATGAAAATGTGCTTTTTATATGGTCTAAATTATTTAAAGTTTCTACAAAATATTATATTATTCACTTTGAAGTTTCCTGCTCATATTACTTAATTTTTTATTTTCTTAAAATTGCAACGGTTATTTTAGAGATAGTGTACTATACCATTGAAGAATATGGTATATTTTAAAATAAAAATTAGTAAGGTGCTTTTAACTTACCTAAATTATTTGAAGCTTTTTGAAAAAAATGTATTATTTACTTTGAAGTTTTTAGCTTAATTTAAATTATTTTTATATTTTTAAAATTGCAATAGTTTTTTTTCTAATTGCGTATTATACAATCGATGAATATGGTGTTTTTCGAAATTAAAATGAATAGGATGTTTTTAAATTAACTAATTTATTTGAAGTTTTCCTAAAATAATGTATTATTCACTTTAAGTTTCTAACTCAATTTACATATTTTTTTTTATATTTTTAAAATTGTAACCATTTTTTAGTGATCATGTACTTACACTTGGAGAATAGATCACTTTTCAAAATAGAATTGAAAATGCGATTTTTAAATTACATAAATTATTTGAAGATTTTTGAAAATAATGTCTTATTCACTTTGAAGTTTCTAGCTCAATTTAATTAATTTTTTTATTTTAAAAATTTCAACAAATTTTTTTAGAGATCGTGTCTACAAAAATTTACATCATTCTGAAATCATCTAGACTCCATCAACGTACTAAATAAGTAACGTAAAATATAATTTCAAAATATATGAAATTAACCAGCATTGTGATGGATTACTAAACAATTTTGGAATCTTGTGAAATTGTGTAGACATAATCTATACGATAAATAGTTTCAATCCTACAGTGCATTTCAACAAAAACATCTTCGACAAATAATTATTAACTAGTAAGAATTGGTGTAAGTTACACCAGTGTCATTTGATTTCTCCTCATTTTTAAATTATCTAAATTATTGAAATCTTTTTTAATATTCACTTTGAAGTTTTTAGCTTAGTTTGCATAATTTTTATGTTTTTAAAATTGCAACAGCTTTTTGTAGAGATTGTGTACTATCACTTGAAAAATATGGTGCTTTTTGAATAAAAATAAAAACACAAATTTTAAATTACCTAAATTATTATAAGCTTTATGAAAATAATATTTTATTCAATTTGAAGTTTCTAGAACAATTTACAATTTTATTTTATTTTGTAAAATTGCAACTATTTTTTTAGAGATCATATATTATACATGTGAAAAATATGGTGTTTTTGGAAATAAAAATGAATACAATGTATTATTCATATTGAAGTTTCAAGCTTAATTTATCCATTTTTTTAAAATTACAAGAGTTTTTTTAGATCATTGTGTAGTGTACACTCTAAGAATATGATGTTTTTCGAAATAAAAATGAATACGGTGCTTTTTAAATTACCTAAATTTTTTGAATCTTTTTGAAAATAATGTAGTGTTCACTTTGAAGTTTATAGCTCAATTTACATAATATTTTATATTTTAAAATTGCAATAGTTTTTTTAGAAATTGTGTACTACACATGAAGAATATGGTGCTTTTCAAAATGAAAATAAATTGCATGTTTTTAAATTACCTAATTATTTGAAACTTTATGAAAATAATGTATTATTCACTTTGAAGTTTCTAGCTCAATTTATATAATTTTTTATATTTTAAAAATTGTAACAATTTTTTAAGAGATTGTGAAATATACATTTGAAGATTAAAGCATTTTTCAAAATAAAAATGAATAGGGTGGTTTTAACTTCAATAAACTATTTGAACCTTTTTGAAAATAATGTATTATTTATTTTGAAGTTTTTAGCTCAATTTATATAATTTATTATATTTTAAAAGTTATAATAGTTTTTATAGAGATCGTGTACTGTACACTTAAAAAATATAGTGTTTTTTGAAATAAAAATTAAAACGCGATTTTTAAATTACCTAAATTATTTGAAGCTTTCTAAATTTTGGATTTTCTAACAACTTAAATAATTTTTATATTTTTAACTTACCTGGATTTGGAGATGGGACTAAAGTAACATAAAGAGGAGAAAAAGAGACAGATGAAGAGGAAGAGAAGAGAAAATATCGACAACCTGAATTGACAACAATTATAGTAATCCAATATTTTCAAAAAATATACAAAAAAAATAATTATGGATCAAGAACCAAAATAAACCTAAATCAATAATAGAAGACTACACAAAAATTATAGAAAATACATAAACTGAGAACAAAAAACAATATAAATTAAGAACAAGAAATTATAAGATCAAGAACATAAAATTACAAGAACAAAAAAAAATACAAAAAGATGGCAGAAAACTTTTAGAATACGAACCCTAACTCAGAAAATTTTGAAAAACAAACCTAAACCAAAATATATTTAAAAATCAAACTCTAAAGAAAGAATTTCAGAAATCAAACCTTTAAATATTTTTTTTTTGAAAATTAAAACCTAAAGTGGGAGTTGATCTATGACATGTAAGGCTTGAAGCGATCTCAATCGCCCCAATAGAAGATAAGCCAGAGAAAGACAAAAGCTTCAAGACGGGAAGTCGTGGAGGCAGGGTTTTGTGGTAAGGGGGGAAGAGAATGGGAAAGAGGCAAAGAGGCTGCGTGAAGAGGAAGAGAGAAATGAAGGGAGTTACAAGATGGAGGAAGAGAGTGACAGAGAAGGAAAGTTTGTGCCTTTAGCGAAGTTGAGAAAAGAAGAGTGAAATGAAAGGAGGCGATAGAGGCAGAGAGGGGAGACGACGATGGGGCATAAAAGATGAAACATTTTATGTGGATTGAAGTGGAAGAGAATGAAAGTGAGTGATAAGCATGACTATGTGAAAGAGGAAGCTTCATGAGAGAGTTTCTCAACTTTGTGATCAAATTATTGAGTGTCTCAACCTTGTGATCAAATATCCACATCATGCACTCCTTTTTTTAAAAAAATAAATACATCATTTAGTCCTTAACTTCATAGAATTTGTTCACATTAGTCCTTGATATTTGTGGCAGTGTAAATATGTCCTTAACATTGTGCTCTGTAATGCAATTCAGTCAATGTTGTTAGTTTATAATTAAAATTGTTAAGTTCTTGAACTAACTTGAACTAAATTGAACATTTTTTAAAAAACTTAGGACTAACTTGAACTTTTAATAATAAACATAATTATCTACATAAGAAATTCTTTTTAAAATTTTAGGGAACAATATAAACGAATGTTAATGGTGTTAATTGTAAACTAACATCATGAACTAAAATACATCACATAATAGAAAGTCAGGGACCTATTTGCACTACCGACAATACTAGGACTAATGTAAAAAAACCCTACAAAATCAAGAATTAATGTGCCATATCACTTTTTTTGAATAAAAATAAGTATGTGACCAAAGTGATTTTTTTATTAGACCAATGTATTTTTTTTTTTTTGAATTTTAGGGACTAAATTTATTGTCAAATGCTAATATTAAGGATTGAAATATATTTTTCATGATTTTTTGAACCGAATTGATCAACTATTGTTAATTTTGATATAATTTTTAACTAAAAATAAATATTTATAAATTAACTTATTCGAATCTATATTCTTAAAATTTTGAAAAATATGTTACTTCTGATTGACTACGACAAGCAGATGGCCCACGTAACTCAAAGCAACATTGTCTATGGTGACTGGGTGCAACAATTTGTCGTGACGAAAGGTCGCTGAAGGGGACAAAAATAAATGAATTATACATTCTAAAAAATAATGACTTTTATTTGTTATGATTGGTATTTATTTTAAATTATCAATAATCTAGAAAGCATTTATTAAATTGGCTTTGAGGCATATTTAAAATTCACACTTTTGTAAAACTATTCATCTCTTTTATTCACGGCAATAACTAATTGACATTTATTACGCCAAAACAAGTGTCAGACGCTATAAGCAACTTTATTCCTAATAAACAATTCAACATATTAAAAAATCGTAACCCCGGTGTCATGATACTTGTATACAATACATACATTAAAATTCTCCCCGCTTATGTATATTAAGAAAACATATAATACGCTTAACTAGTATCTTAATTTTCAAAAAAATTATACCATATTTATCCTTATCCGCTTTCACCAACGTATTAATTACATATTATTATCACTTTAAAAAAAATTATTAACTATAAAGGGTTAACATGAATGAAAATTATAAGTATTTTTAAAAACTTATTAACTTATATTTCAATCATTAAATATATCTCAAAAATTTTATAATATGAATTGGAAGGAGTACTAATAACCTCAATGCATGTGTTATTTTTATTTTGATACTTTCAAACTTTTGATTGGTTATGCATGTGTTGTTTTTATCTTGATATTTTCAAACTTTTGATTGGTTATGTGTGGGTGGCCCTATTTTGCCACCATGCTCTTTTTAAATGGCACCAAACACTGTTATTTTTTTCAAAAAAATTATTCTATAGCTGGATTTATAAAATTAGGCAAAACTAGATTTAGAAATTTGATTCGTTGAAAGGAAAAAAACCCACGCACTACACATAAAAGCCAATTGGATTGAACGCATAGGTGTTAGAAAATTGATGGAGGAGAACAACAATGTGGTCTGAGACGTGTGGAAACACACTGTCCTAAAGGGTTTATTCGGCTCGTACTCCGCAAACCCCAAGATATAACAGACCCTTCCGATTTGGAATCAGGATGCAAAAACTAACGAGATAACAAAATACGTAGGAAGAGAAGAGATTAGAGAAAGGAGAATGAGTTTAGAGAGAGAAGAGAAGAGATTGTTGGTCTATTCCTATGTAAAACGTTATTTACTAGGAATGGACGGTAGCCTCTAATTAGAGTTGTATTTAGACAGAGGAATAAATGTGGCCGGTGGACAGCCCATATTATTTGCGCACAGGGGAATCAGAGTTTTTTGAACTGAATTGGGCTAGAGGGGCCAATCTCATGCGCGCGAGGCCAACCCACTTTCTATTCAAGCTTACCACTGGTGGATGGGATTAGCACCATCCTTATTAGGAGTGACACCGTCCTTATTAGGAGTGGCACCATCATTTTTAGTATATAAATTTATTATTCTTACATATAAAAAGGATGGTGCCACTCCCAATAGAAATGGTGCTAATCTCATCCTACCTTACCACTATGAGACCCTCTTGGATATATAAATTCTTTTAGAAAGTGTGAACCAAGCCATGTGAAACTTTAACCTTTTGAAATACAACAATAGGAATTTGCATGTGTGGGAACGTGATTGGATCCCCAATTGTATTACTTTTCTATGAACAACAACAAAAAGAAACCGATCGAATTTATAAACCTGGGCAAAATCAAATTTTAAAATCTGATTGAAACCAAATATAAAATACAATATTATTAAAAAATTGTGTTGTAATTATTAAAATATTGTGTGATAAAAAAATTACTAAAAAAATAAACTGTGTTTATAAATAATAAATATAATTCATACAATCACATTATATTTTAAATTTGGTTTCAACTTGATTTTCAAATTAGGTTTTATGGTTATTATCAATATCTTTGTTTTTAATACTTGTGGTTTTTTATTATTTATTACAACACAATTCTTTGATAACATTGTATTTGTGGTTTTTTATTATTTATTACAACACAATTCTTTGATAACATTGTATTTTTAAATCTGATAACAACCAAATTTTTAAATCTAATTTCGCTTAGGTTTATAAATTTGGTTGGAAGGTAATTTTTAAAAAAAATAAAAAAACTAACTTGTGGTGTAGTTTGAAAATAATGTGGTGATAATAATGCCACCGTTGAAGTTTGATGCAAGTGTTACACTTGGTTTCTAACAGTTTCAATGTGAAAATAAGGCTTTGTTTTTAATACTTGTGGTTTTTTATTATTTATTACAACACATTTCTTTGATAATATTGTATTTTTAAATATGATAACAACCAGATTTTTAAATCTGATTTCGCTTAGGTTTATAAATTTGGTTGGAAGGTAATTTAAAAAAAAAATAAAAAAACTAACTTGTGGTATAGTTTGAAAATAGTGTGGTGGTAATAATGCCACTGTTGAAGTTTGATGCTAGTGTTACTCTTGGTTTCTAACAATTTCAATGTGAATCAAGGTGATTTACAAATCCCTACGCACTTTTAACGAGAGCAGAGTTTGCAAAACAAGCATGCAGAAAGTCAAATCTATAGCTAAAATTAGTTTCTTCTACAGTCAGAATGATGAATGTTGAACTGATTCTTAAAAAGCGGCATTCATTTGCAATATAATATCAACATTTAGAGAAAAAAACAGTTGGTAATGTGTTCTTATTCATGAAATTCTTTGAACACAAACAAGTAATTATTCTAGTTCTAGTAAGAAGTATCCAAGGATAAACTGAAGTTCAGGTTCTAAATCATAACATGCAAAACAAGTATACCTCATCCTAATGCCGCTCTAACAATATCACTTCACTCAACTGAGAACTCAAACAGCATGGTATGTTGATACTTCTCACCAGGTCGAACCACAACCGACGGGAAATTTGGCTGGTTTATGGCATTTGGAAACCCCTGTGTCTCCAGACATAACCCAGCATGTTTTCCATATATAGCACCTCCTTTTCCGTTAACACCATCGACATAGTTTGCCGTGTAAAATTGCATACCAGGAGCATTTGTCCACAAGTTTAGTACCCTTGAACTTGATGAATCCCTAACTTTAGCGGCATGTCTCAAACCTGCTTTCTCTTTCCCACAATCAAGCACGTAATTATGGTCATATCCCATTCCGACCTGGTTAATGGTGTCGCCTATTCTCTTCTCAGATGTAAAATCAAAAGGGGTGCCCTTCACTGGCGTGATTTCACCGGTTGGCACGGCATTTTGATCCACCGGAGTGATATGGTTTGCCCATATCTGAATTGAATGGTCAAGTATATTCCCTGAGTTGTGGCCAGCTAAGTTCCAGTAGGTATGCTGAGCTAAGTTTATTATGGTGAGCTTGTCCTTTGGTACTCCTTCCATGTCGAGCCTCAGAGTCGTGCTTGAGGTGAGCGTGTAAGTTGCAGTAACAGTGATATCCCCAGGGTAACCTTATATGATAGAAAACAAAACTCAGACTAAGGAAAGGAAGAATGAATCAGTAAGAAAGAAAGAGAGAGTAAACACTACCTTCCTCCCCATCGTGACTGTGATACTTGAAAGTGATTGATGGGGTTTCGCCTGTTTTGTATTCAACTACGTCCCATACCTTCTTATCAAACCCAACATTTCCACCTAAAATTTCGAGGGGCAAGGGATCAGGAAAACAGCATACAAAGATCATAAATTATTTAAGAGTGTGAACACAATGCTATTTCAGAAATTTAACAGGAACAAAATATTTCATTTCAGAATCATGTTATCAGTGGAAAAAAAAAACAAGAACGTCTATCTATAACATGGTCTGTCATTCTTCATAATAGAAGATAATGTTGTATAATGTATTGGATTCATTCCATGGCTTGACCTTTATTTCAGAGCCAACTTTTGATGGAATGGAAGAAAAGGTCACATGGATATGGTAACATCTATTAGAACTGGACCACAATTATAAGAAAATAGGAGCCAAGTATCGTTTTATTGAGAATCCTTCCCTGTAATGGGCTTTCTGGAAACCCGGAATATTAAGAAGAATACAACAGAGATGCCTTCAGGAAGTCTAGATCCTGAACTCTCCCTCCAATTTCTAACCAACACAACAGATTACCAAACTAGTAACTACTTCCCTCCCTTTTATTCAAATGCTTGAACAGCTGTACATAGCCATAACATATATTCAGTAATCCAATTATCCAAATCAATAGGACCTGGACAAATTGATTCATTGGGCCATACTTGTTCCTTCTTACAAGCACCTTCCAGATAGGAGGCCAGTTACATATGATAGATATCATAGTTCATAACCAAGCATTTCATGATCCAGTACTTTTGAGAGAGAAATTTTTTCTTTGATGGTCAGCTCAGCATAAATGGACTATAGCATCTGAAAATATTTGTTTAACTACACAATCTATAATATAATTTCAACCTCATGGACAAAGTACAGCAAGAATGAAGGGAACAGAAGTGCAGAATCGATACCATGGAGACTGTTTGGGGGTTTGTTGACTGGCAACGAGTAGTCAACTCCATCAAGTGTAAACTTGCCATCCTTGATTCGGTTTGCAACCCGACCCACAATGCAGCCAAAATAAGGAGCAAGACCTTTCTGCATTCAACAAGAAAACACAGCAAGCCAATCATCAGAATACAACACTAAAACTTTAAGCGCGTGTTTGGTTTCAAATCAAATCAGGTCAAACTAAGATTTAAAAAAAAAAAGGTGAAAGCTACTCTTATTTGTGTAGAAATGAATCTATGTCTACCTTGTTCAAACACAAAACCAAACACACACTAAATATGAGATGTATTAGGTGAGATTGTGAGAGAAGTTAATCTCGATCTTTCGATCTGACATATGGATGGTCAACATTGATGTTAAACTGAAAGTAATCTTAACCATTCATCTAAGTGTGAGTTTAGGGTACAGTAATTTTGGAGATATAATTCCTAATTTTTTTAAAAGCTCTCTTAGGAAGCTTTAAAAAAAAATAGCAATTACCTTTGTAAAATAAGCTAAAACAACCACATACAATGATTTGAACATGAACGATGGCATATGATATAAGATTGAATAGTTCAATTATATTTTGTTTTCATATAAAACTCTAATTATAATAAAATGATATTGTAATAGAGGCTTGGAACAGAAAAGGGGGATTTTGTCGGTTAATTGGCACCTGATAGGATTCAATGGAGTCGAGGCCAAGAACAACGTCGGAGAGGACACCTTGAAAAGGGAGAGAAATGAATCATCAGTTAGAAAATTCAAAGAGGGAAGCAAAACGGAAAGAAGAAAGGGATGAACGGAGAGAGAGAGGAAATTAACGAACCGTCTTTGGAAGGAACGGACAAGGAAATTATAGTGCAGCCGAGATTGGTGAGAATGAGTTGCATCGTGCCATTGTTCAACTCGAATTTCTCTGCCTTCTTCTCCGCCATTGAAATCAATTAGAACCTTTCTTTGTCTCTGTAACTCGCAATTTCGCGATTCAATCACCCACCGCTAACTCGACCGTCGACACTCACTGCTGTCTCTCTCTCACTCTCTTCTCACGTGTACTATATAGATGGATGGATAGAGATATTAGACTTTGACCCCTAAAGTCAACCATATTATTATAACCTTATTATATAACTAATTTTTAATTTTCGTAGCATTGCACTTTTAGTCCCTCAATTTTATATTTTGTGCAAATTAGTTAGTCCCTCCACTTTAAAATGAGCAGTTTTAGCCCTTCAAGTTTTTATAATAGGCAGTTTTAGTCATTCCATTAGTTTTTTTTTTAAATTAGCAATAATTTTTTTTATCTAAATTATCTGCTGAATCTATTTGAATTAGAGATAATTTTTATCTAAATTAGCTATAGAAGGACTAAAATCGCTCATTTTCAAACTTGAAAGATCAAAACTAAGCATTTGAAAGTCAAATTCGCTAGAAGACTGAAAATACAATTAAGTCTTTTACTATTGATAACTAAGTGCTTTTTTTCGTATGGGATAACTTAAGGCTTGTTTGATATCTCTCTTTGAAAACAGTTTTCTGTTTTTAAAAACACAAAACTAAAAAACTCGTTTGGCAGTCGAGTTTTCAAAAACAGTTTTCGGGAACAGTTTTTGTTTTTCAGTATTTAAAAACTAAAATACCAAAACATCTAAAACATGTTTTGGTTTTCAGTTTTCTGAATTTACACATAAACTTGTATTGAAAACTCCTCTCACTTTTTTTTTTAAAAACTATTTTTGAAAACTGTTTTATAATATAATTTTTAAAAACTAAAAATCAAAACTGTTTCAAACAAGCCCTTAGTGTTTTCTTCCTCCAATTTTTTGGGTATTTATTGTTGGACTAATCCCCTCTTTGAATTGTTAGGTAATAACTAATGTCACTCAATTTTTATTAGCACATGTGACTAAGGAACGACATGTGCTACTATCATGCCACACTTTGTGGTTAATAACTAAGTGCTTTAAATATGTTAATCTTGACTCTATGTAAAAAAAAATTATGAAAAATAAAATCCGATTGAGTAAACTTTTAGGGCCGAAAACCTCTTAATCGTGAGAAAAGAAAGATCTTTTCAATGGTGTCTCTCATAATTCGACTGAATGAATTCGAAGATTTGATGAAAAAGGTGAATTGTAACCGACGTCAGAAGAAAGAAAATGATCAGAAGTTAAAGTTTGATGGTATTAAATAGAACTAATAAAAAAGACTAATTTACTAGATAAAAAAATATAAAAACTTATCTAAAATTTTTATTAGTTAAAAGACAAAATAAAATATATTGGACAAAATTACTAATTTCACCGAAATAAATAAGAGTATGGTAGTATTTATAACTATTAGTACTCCTACTTATTCTATGAAATAATATGTAGTATATTTTAAGTTTTTTAATATATATTTACAAGATATATCTTTGCTAGTTTATTTCTTCTATAAAAAACAAAAGTGAAGACATTCAACTACAAGTCAAATAATAGTAATTGCTAAAAAAATAAGTATAGGAAATGATGAAAGAAATAGGTGGATTTTACTATGGAGACAGAATATTTAGGATATTACTATGTGCATTACCATGATTTCTTAGTATATCACATGCATTTTTATTTTTGGGTCTTGATATATAATGCCTTTAGGGCACTAGTTAAGATTATTAGAAGTAAAAAAATAATTATAAGTACACATTATTTTGTCTCTTGAAAATATAAAAAATTACATTTTTCAACATATTTTTACTACATTTAGCTCCTTAAATAGTGCCATTAGAACACTAAATATCATTTTCCTTTATTTTTTACCTAGTTTGGAATATATGTTTTACTTTTTAACTAAAATTGCTCAATAGATCACGAACAATAATTTAGAGCAATAGATCACGAACAATAATTTAGAATATAATGTTCGTCTTTAGGCTTGTTAAAAACATAAGTTCTATTTTGAAACTTAAAAAAATTGAGATTAAAATTTGTTTGGAGATTCGCTTAGAACTTACAAATAGATATTAATGTTTGTTTCATACGAACATTAATATCTTTTTCATATGGTCACTAATGGGTTTAAGTTAGTCACATAGGACGAAGTTAATACTGTTAGTATTGAAATCGATTATAGGGACTAATCAAAAAATAACGAACATGTATATGGACTAAGATGAATGATTTTTATGTATAGAAACTAAATCGAAAATAAATAACACGTATAAGAACTAATGACTTGTTTAAAACAGTTTTGATTTTTAATCTTTAAAAATTATATTATAAAATAATTTTAAAAACAGTAACCAAAAACTGTTTTTAAAAAGGGAAATCAAACTGTCCTAAATGATCAATTTAACAATTTATAGTTTTTGTTCAATTTTTAACATTTTGCACCGATGTCCTTCTTAAGAGGTGACCATCATGGACCAGTTTAATCCATTCCCATGGTAGACTACACCAAAGAAATAAAGCTAATAGAGTTTCATGCTTCAAGTTCAACTACCCATCGCCGCCAGATCGAGAATCCCTTGTTCTTCTTCAAGTTCAACTGAAAACAATGCCTTTATCAATTTCAAGGTATGCTTGCTCTCATTCTCTCTCTATTCCAAAGTTTCCTCATTTTCTTTGTTATCCTGCAAGCTTTTCAACTATTTCACAGCCTCATCATCCCCAATTTATGAACGTTGATGAAACCGTTGCATGTTTCAATCGCATGCTCCTTATGCGTCCCACTCCACACCTCATCCATTTTAACCGGATTTTATCTTCCCTTGTCAATTCGAAGCATTATCCCATTGTTATTTCCCTTTCTAAACAAATGGAAATCGCTCATATCATCACTTTTAACATCCTGATCAATTGTTTCTGCCATCTGGGTCATGTCGATTTAGCTTTTTCTGTGTTGTGCAAGATTCTCAAAATGGGTTTTCAGCCGGATATTATAACCATCAACACTTTGATTAATGGTCTCTGTATTAATAGTGGGATTAGGAAAGCATTACACTTTCATGACAAGGTTGTAGCTCAAGGGTTTCGGTTAGATCAAGTTAGCTACGGGACCTTGATCAACGGATTATGTAATGCGGGGGAAACTAGAGCTGCAGTGGAGTTGCTTAGACGGATTGAAAGATTTTCCATTAAGCCTAGTTGCATGATGTACAACAAAATTATTGATAATTTAGGCAAAAATAAACTTGTAAGTCAGGCATGTGATTTATTCTCTGAAATGGTTGTTAATAGAATTTCTCCTAATGTCGTTACTTACACTTCGCTCATCTATGGATTTTGCATTGCGGGTCAATTGAACCAAGCCTTTGCTTTCTTGAATGAAATGATGTTGAAAAATATCAGCCCGAATATTAAAACCTATAGTGTATTGGTTGATGCATTTTGCAAGGAAGGAAAGGTGAAAGAAGCTAGAAACGTGCTAGCTATGATGACAAAAGAAGGTTTGAAACCTGATGTGGTTATTTATAGTAGTTTGATGGATGGATATTGCTTGGTTGGTGAAATGAAAAAGGCCGAAGATATATTTGTCGCTATGGCCAAAAGAGGAGTCAATCCCAATGTTCGGAGCTATAGTATCATGATTAATGGACTGTTTAAGATTAAAATGGTGGATGAAGCTTTGAATTTCTTTAAAGAAATGCGGTGCAAAAATCTAGTTGCGGATACTGTAACCTATAGTTCTCTTATTGATGGCTTGTGCAAATCCGAGAGAATCTCTGATGCTTGGGAGCTTTTAGATGAGATGAATGATAGAGGTCAACCTGCTAATATAATCACCTATAGTTCCTTGATGCACACTTTGTGCAAAAATCATCATGTTGACGATGCAATTGCACTATTGAAAAAAATTGAAACCCAAGGAATTCTGCCAAACATATATACATACACAATACTAATTGATGGATTGTGCAAATGCAAAAGACTTAAGGATGCTCAAGAGATTTTTGATGATCTTTTGATTAAAGGCTATCATCCAAATGTCTATACGTATACTGTTATGATCAATGGACTTTGTAAAGAGGGCATGCTTGATGAAGCTTTTGCAATGCTGTCAAAAATGGAAGTCAATGGCTGCATCCCTAATGATGTAACTTTTGAAACAATCGTTCGTGCTCTCTTGGATAAAGGTGAGAATGATAAGGCAAAGAAGCTTCTTCGTGAAATGGTTGCTAGAGGCCTATTGTAAGAGGTGAGAGATGCTTTCTAATTACACATTGAAATGTTTTGATTTTCAATGATGACCTGCCAATATTTATTTCTTTTACTCTTAAAAATAAAAATGTATTTTCTGATGTTCCAATAAAAAAAACATAAAAAAGAAGATGGACTATGTGATTGGCTCACTATCACTTCAGTTTTCTTTTAAAGTCTTGAGATTCATCTTGATATTGTAAAGTTAATTATGGCCAATTTTTTTAGAGTTAGCTGACTTTTTTCTTTCCACTGTACTATTAATCTGCTGCATATACTTTCTAGGATTTTTCAGTCACTGCTCTTGTATGTATTTCAAATAGCAAACCACACTAAAACTTACGTGATTATTTGGATTTTTTATATCTTATAGTTGGCTTTATTTACCCCCATATTTCGATGAACTAACAATTTTAAACTTATATCAATTGCCAAGAACAAAACTAGAGCAGTACTCCAAACATGGCAGTTTTCAAATGCTTAATGAACAGTAAAAGATCTTCATTTCCAACTTCTGCAGAATATTTTCCTTCCTGTTGAGTCTATTGCAGCTAATATCAAATTGAAAAATTTCTCAAAGATTTTTCAGGCACAATTTAGCTTACCAGAGTCAGAAGTTCTTATCAGTTATGTATATTTTGTCATCACCTTTTTAGAATCTGTTTTAGTTTCTTAATTTTCAGGTTTGTTGTTAATCTAGAACTTTGTAGTATTCTTTTAAATGTCTATGAGGAGACTGAGAACTGAGTAAGCTCTAGTAACTTCTGAATTGGTTCCTCCTTTTCATTAGTGAGTTTTGCCGTTTTCCTTTTGAATTTGTCTCCATGAAGCTTTGAAACTTTTCTTCATATTTTTCTGTTATTGGAGCAATGTTTTAGTCCATGTTGACACTTTCAGATGAATGAGTTGATTTCTTGTGAAATCCTTGTTGTTGCTATTTCATAGATTCAAACAGTTTCTTAGTTAAGGATTTATTCTTGCATTAATGGGTTTCAGTAAATTTTCCCCATATGCTGATATGCAGAACTTGATCGGATAACGTGTTGTATACTGGGCCTAAAATTTCCTTCTTGCATTACTGGTTTCAGGACTACAAAACATTTTCTGAAGGGTGTTGGTAATATGATTTAATGGAGAACAAATTACTGGTTTCCAAAATTATATATATTTTTTCGTTTAATGCTCTTTCATTTTTGGTTTGTACACTTTTACCATGGGGCATTCATTAGTTACTAATGATATGATTTTCAGTACTCTATAATGGTTCAGTTTCTCTTTTATCATTCTCAAATTATTTACTTTTACATTTCTTATCAATTGATTTTGATAATATATATGATATATGATTTTTTAATTTCAATTTTTCCCATGTTTTACAACTGTTTGAAAACACATAAAATTCTGCTCTGTTTCACTATTGCATACTCAATAAAGTCTCCGGAATCTGGTTTCATATCTAGTTTAGAACACTAATAATAGCAAAAAGTCTTTTGATCCCTGTTGAGAGTCAAAGTTCTGAATCCAATTTATGTTTCTAGTCAAAATTGTGACACTTATTCCAATTGCTCTGAGGTTTGTGGAATCCAATTTATGTTTCTAGACAAATATTGTAGAGTTGTTGCTTGGTGTTCTCTGTATCTTCATGTGGATTCGTTGCAAATTTGTAACACTTATTGATTATAATAATTTGTTATATTCTCTCAAGCGTGTATTATATTATTACTGATTTGTATTATTGTATTATAATTGGAAACATTCTTTCATGTGGATTCATTGTCTTTTTTCAAAGGAAGCAATTTACTTGTTATATGGGTTGCTTCAGTAAAAATAATATTTTTGGCCCTATTTTTGCCTGGTACAAATTGCGTGTTCTCCATGCAGTCTTCAATTTCAACATCACAGAATATGAAATCACAGCATTATATGCGATTAAATGATTCATATTTCTTTTTCTTGTAATTTTGGCCAATGCTGGTTCAATATTTCTCTCTCTCGGCTTTATCCCATTTTACGGGACAAAGAGAGAGGAGGGGTAAAGGTAAACTGAGCAATTTGAATTTTTAGTATCAGAGGTAATTCTTAAAACATGACAAAGATTCCATGTGATTTTATATCATATGTATTCTTAAATTATGTTTGGGTGTGATGCGTTTTTGTATTTCATAAAGAATTTAAGAATGTATGAGAAGACTATTTTTGAAAAAAATAAAATAAAATAAAAATAGACACGTGTGATGCATCACACATCCAGAATTTATATGTGGTGTTAAAAGTAGCATCCCTGAACTTTAGTCTAACCGTAGAACTGAATTTGCTTTGAAAATTTGTCAAAGTAATGTATGTTTAATTCAGCTTTTGATTAAGAAAAGCTTTTGATATTTTTTTAAAAAAAACACATTGAGCTAATGTGATATTTCAATGTTTTTTTCGGATTATTTTCATATAATTATACTTTTATTTTTTTTTAAAAAAGCTATAATTTATAGTTTTTATATTAAAATTTTTTCTTTTAATTTATTTTCTTTTTTGACAATTTAAATTTTTACTTAAAAAAATATCATTAAAACATAAAAGATTATATTAAAAATTACTTTTCAACAATGTGCGCAAATATAAAATGATTATGTTATAAATGATTGTAACATATAATCAAGGCTAAATTACACTTTTGGTACCCAAACTATAGGGGTCAGTCAGTGCAAGTTAGTATCAAAACATTTTTGTTTGTTTAAATCGATATCTCAACTCTCTTGAACGGTTCACGTTTACCCTTTGCGTTAATAAACCGTTATATTTTAACGGCGTTAAACTTGTACACTTGTCACATTTTGAGTGGTTTATTAATAATTAATAATATTAATAATTAATAATAATAATATTTTTTAATTAATGAAAAAAAAATTATTTTCTTTCTTCTCTGCGTCATTCTTGTTCTTCCTTCTTCCATTTTCCGTCTTCTTCCTCCTCCTCCTTCTCCTTCTTCTTCTTCCATCTTCCTTCTTCTTTTTCTTCTTATTCTATCTTTCTTCTTCCATTTTTCTTTTTGTGGGTTTGCAACACCAAATTAAATGATGAGTTTTCTTTTTTTCTTTCTCAGTTTTCTTCCCTAAACCCAGAATCACAGCCGAGAACATTTTCAAGTCCATTTTTCTTTTCTTTTGTTTTCCACATTTCCCTTCTATTATGCTTTTGAAACTTAGGGATTAAGGCTCCAAAATTAAAGATAAACAATTAATTTAGGATTAGGATTCTAAATTTTTCCTTCATCTTTGTTGTTGCTAGGTTGAATTTAGCAATTTCACTAGGATTATCTGGTTTCTTTCATTGATTTGATTAGCATTCTTTGTGTTTTAATTTGTGTTTTGGTTTTGGGTTTGAAGAAGAAGAAAGACGAACACAGAAGAAAAAGAACGCAGAAGAACATAGACAAAGAAGATCACAGCAGAAAAAGAACGAAGAAGAAGAAGAAAAAGAACGCAAAAGAAGGAGGAGAACGAAAAAGGATGATTTTTTTTTTTTTTTGTATTTTTAAATATAAAAACTGTTTTAATTTAAAAATATTATTATTATTATTAATATTATTGATTATTGATGAACCACTCAGAAATGTGACACGTGAACAAGTTTAACACCGTTAAACTTCCACCGTTAAAATATAATGGTTTATTAACAACGAGACTAAACGTGGACCGTTCAAGAGAGTTGGGGTATCGATTTGAACAAAAAAAAGTTTGGATACTAAATTGCACTGACCCCTATAATTTGGATACCAAAAGTGTAATTTAGCCTATAATAAATTATATAGGCAATCAATTCTTAAAATAATCAAATCAAAGTAAGTACATAATTGTTTAGTGAAACCTGCTATAGCCGGTTACACATGAGCCGGTCCATCATGCAAAACTTTTATCCTAACTCATACTAATAATTAATAAATTAAAAACCTTATTGAATTGAAGGATATAGCGAATTCATGATGCATATACATTGCCTTCCTTATTAGCAGATAACATAATAACATAGTAATATACAGTTGATAATGTGCAACAATCCTAGCTAGTAAATTAGCAGAAATCATGTCATGCCCTTCCAGCTGAACCAAAGAGATGCATCTTTTCTGCAACCACTGCTTTCATGGCTTCCTTAGCAGAAGCCATAACATGAACTAGATCTTTCTTGGGAGTCATGAGGGACTCCATGTATGCGTTCCTTACTTCTGTGTTCACATTGAACTTTGTGACGCTGAGGTTTATACACTCCTATAAGGAATCAAGAAGCTCTTATGAGATTTGCAATATGAATTGCAAAAGCTTCTAGAACTCAATTGCAAGTCACATAAAAAGGTTATTTGGTTGGATAAGAAGTAAAGGACATTTCACAAAATATGTGAAATGCTCATAAAATCTTAATGTTAACTTCCAAAAATCTGTTACGTATGCAAACTTACCTTAATAAGTTCTTTGCTCAGACCGGACGCACCATGAAGCACCAGAAAAACTCCTTTTTTCAGGCTCAAAGCATGCAGCTCCTGAACATCGTAGAATGTCAAAATTGTGTAAAAATCTCAACTATGGGTGTAATGACTATCCCTTGGGAAAACATTAGGCATCAAGAAATCAAAGTAAATTCAGCAAAAGTTAATTTTACATTGAAAGGCATTTCAGTATCACCAAAACTGTAAGGATTATTCCACAAATGCGGAATCAACAATAATATTGAACTAGCCTCATTGAAGAGATGATTAATTTTAGAACATTTTCAGCAACTGAAAGTGTTTTCGATGCACACTTTTGCTATGGAAAACAGTGTTGTCAAGTCAAGTTACACACATTTTCAGAAGTATTGTCAAAATGCTAACAGGTCACAGCCCTTACAGATCCAGAACATTCCAGCTTAATGCTAACCTTAAAAGTGTTAAGGTGATAGTTCTCCATATTCCTTAGCTATTTGAGCATTCTTATTAGTTTTTCTTATATTGGAAATATTCAAATATTCAATATAGAAGTCTGGTTTTTGCAATCTACCAAAAATTTCGCAGATGGTCAGCTATCAACTTTAACATTTTATTTTGATTTTTTCATGTAAATTCATTAGTAAATAAATAAATAAAACTCTTAAGTTTGGGTTTGAGCCTATCTTAATCTCAAAGCTAGCTTGTAGAACAAGGATCGCCATGCGTTATATACTCTATGGTTGCCGTATTCTTAACCGATGTGAGACTTAACTGAACATCTTAATACACACCCCTCAAACCTAAGACTGGATATCTAGTACGTGAAGTTTGTAGTATTGGACATTTGCGATTAACCCACGCTGAGGCTCTGATATCATCTTAAACAACAAGAGATTCATTCAGATTTCTTCAGTTTAGCACAGAAATGTATTATCACCTTAAGCAAATCAAATCTGAGATTTGGACCACTTGCAGGGTACTTCCCATGAACATTACCAATACACACTGCCAAAGCATCTATGCCGGTCTCATCAATGAATTTTTGTGCCTGAAAATTAATGGGACCCAAAGTAATAAATTTAGCAATCTTGAGCACAAAAGAAAAACTTGTGTTCTTAGCATAGAGGAGAAAGCAACCATATTAACATCTGTTAGCTTGGCTTCATATTCTTCAACAGTCAAATCATCTTCTGTCCCTGATAATCTTCCTAGTTCAGCTTCAACCAACATATCTTTTGAGTGAGCCAATGATGTTATAAACTTTGTGTATGCAGCATTTTCATCGAAAGGAAGATGTGAACCATCTACCATCACAGAACTGAATCCCTGGAATTATTGCATTCACAGATACAGCATAGCTTTAGAGAAAATGGAGATGATAAAGCAATAAATAATCAAATCATCTTTGAGATTGAAATGGTTCTATAGTTATGATTGTTATGAAAGTAGAAAAGCAAATTACCAGCTCAAGAGCTTCCACAAGATCTTGCTTTGAAGTTCCATGATCAAAGTGAACAGTGATGGGAACCTGCCACGTGTACATGTATAAGCAGTTAATTTTAAAAATACTCAAACTAATGATTACCTAAGCCTAAATTCAGACCTCTAACTGATACTAGTTTCTTCTGATTCATCCTCAAACTATCCGAATTCTGTTTCCAAGATTTTCAGGATTAAAAGTTCAATATTGAATTTCAGAGATGAACCTTTTCGATTTTATCAAACATACCCTTGTCAGCAACAAAGAGCCTTGCATTCTTATTACCTTTTAGTTCTCCAATTGCTTTAAAAAATATAATCACTTACACTGGCTTGCTCTGCCGCAGAAATGCAACAAGCAACCAAGGGAATTCCTCCTTGCTTCAAGGCACCAGGATGGATCTGAAAATTAAATAGATAGTTCAAAGTATTTAGAGGAACCAGGTTTCATAGAAAACAATAGAATATTGGAAACATTTCTTTTATTTCCTCATAGCAGTTTGATCACAGAGGCTGGAAAAATTAACTCTACTGAGATCAATATATCAACTAGAGAACCAAAAAGAAAATTTTCAGAAGATTATTGATTAGGGGAACAACCTAATTCCACATTTTCATTCACGTTTCAAGATTCTCAAAGCTTCTAGAATGGAGAAAAAAAAAAAAACTCATAAAAGTAAAAAACAGCCAACTGAAGCAATAAGGTAATTTAAAAACCAGGCTCAAATGGACAGGATTTATGCATCGGCCAAGATTCTAAAGATAATTGAAAAAAAAAAAAAAATTATCCTGCATACATCATGTGATTTCACCAGCAGCCGTACAGATATATCTTTGGAAGAATCCTTTATCACTAGTGTGCACAAGAAAAAAGTTTAAAAAAAGGATTCTCCAACGTATTCCTCTTTATATCAGCATAACTAATTAAACATAACTTTATATCAGCAAGAAAACAGTAAAAAAGAAAAAAGTGGGACAGAAGCTGTTCCTTTAGACCTGGATCTCCATGGTTATGGAAATCCAAGCCACCTACTCTGCTTCCCCAACCCCCCTGGCGTGCGTGCTCTCATGTAATTTATGATGGAGACAAATAAATTTGAACCAACTGTTTCTGACCTGTAATATAGCAGGACTTTGTTCTTCCTCTGCAGCAGAAACAACAGCCTCAACTCCTTCCAAATTATAGACATTAAATGCTCCAATAGCATATCCACCCCTTTGTGCATTCTTATGACAAAACAAAAAAGAATCAATATTCAAGGAGAATCAGCTGCAAAACCTCAAATCAGATGATCCTTACGTAGAGAATCTCTTTTGTTGATGCAAGTCTGATTGGACATGTCCAGGACTTCGCTACTTCTGCCAGTGCTCTGCTATCACCAACATTACCTAACAAAGATCTTTGATAAGTAAAGATGAAAAATATTGAAGGATGAAGGAAGATGTTTATTTTACAGAACCAGATACTCAGATTTAGTCAGAAACTGTAATTAATAAAAAGAAGGAAAAGTGGAAAATTAAAAAAAAAAAAAAAAAATACCAGGGAAGACAATGTAAGGAACTCCAGGTTGTCTACTTTCAGGGCCTAATTGCCACAAGGGAATACCAGCAAGTGCTTGTCCAACTACCTTGGCACATCTTGCACCAAGGGCTTTTGTAGCAAGGTCTGAAGAGGTAATACCACCCTGGAAAAGGTAATATTTGTCAACGTTTGATTAACATCTTGGGAGTTGGAACACAGCCGAAAAGGAAGGGTTTGAAGCAGGGTTTTATGGCTTCAAACTTCAATTTTCTTACTAAGTTATCATACATGCATGAAATGTTTTTATTTAACTTGTAAAATGTAGGAGAGATGGATAAGCAATAAACATTCTTATATATCTAAAGAACATAAATTATCTCTTATTCAAAAGTAATAAATTAAATTGCAGAAAAGCTTTTTGCATTCTTGAGCATGAAACCCTATCTCAACTTGTCCATGCGTTCCTATAGTTTTTTTTTAATGGTATTATTTCTTGACATACATTTCTCATGTCAATCAACTTTATTATGGTGCATAGCTAACAACAACACAATCTTGAAGAAAAGTGTGCCCGTCCGTGGTAGTGTCACGATGTTCATAAATGAATACACTATCCAAGTCCTACAAAGACTATTTTGGCCATATTTCTAATCCATGTAGGAACTTAACACCCCGCTCATGCTAAGAAGTGGACATTCAAAGCATGAAATTTGTGGGACTGAACATCTGCAAGTGGGGTCCATTTTAAGGATTGAACAAGCTCTGATAGACTGATACTATAATAGAAGAGTACCTTTGCAATTATATAGCGAGGTTTTGTAGTTATTCTTTTCACTATTTCCACCAAAGCAGAACTAACTTTATAGTTAATATCCAAACTCTCAGAGGCAGCTGCACAATTAAAAATAAACCAGAAGCTTAGATTTGGGGACTTAAAATTTGTATTTGACCATTGAAATGCTATTTACTGTTCTTTGCATGGTTAAAAAAATTAGAATTAAGCTATTTTTAGAGATGATCTTGAACGTTACAATAGTTCTAGTCTCTAGCTAAGCAAGAGGTGGAATGAAGAAAAAACAAGCAAAATGAAGAAAGTCTAACTTATTCCAGTTATGAGATTACGGCTGGTCATTATAAGTGTGTCTTTGTGAGCATTAAGATATAAATCTGCTAATTCAGCTGTTCTACTGATTTCCTCCTCCCTCTCCTCAATTGGACCCATCGCAACTTTTTCAACCGATACCTGTTAAAAAGAAAACCCTTATCAGACCAGCAAATAGCATTTGGAAAAAATATATATATATTTTCACTTGGCAAAAAAAAAAAATTGCCTTCACTAAAGTTTTCATTATTATTCACTCCATGAGTGGATTAACAATGAAAAGAAATTACAGAAGGTGATCACCTCAATGCTTCTTAAGAACTGACCACACTGTAATTTAAGCTCTTCAACCTGTGTATCACAAGCATAAGCCAAAATGAGAAAATGCATGTGCTTGGGAGATTTGATTTCAATGACTTATTTCATTTTTCACCTGCTTTGTTGTTTTGGGAACATAGGATCCTACAACTATCAAACCACCATTCCTTTCTCTAGCTATTCCTAGATCATTCGGCAATATTGGAGGCTTAGAAATTATTCCCATACGGGCAGAAACAAAACTAGCAGCAGTGCGACACAAGAAATGTTTTCCTGTCAATTCTGCCTATTGATAAGACAAAACAGTAGTAGAACATTCGCATCAGAAACAAAGCATGCAAAAAAGGCCAAAAAGCAAGGAGAAGAAGGAGGATTTGCCTTGATTGTTCCAAGCGCAAATACAGCCATGTCTCTTTCACTAGCTGCATTAACTATGCATATTGAACCCTGCTTAATACAACAGATACAAACGTAGTAAATGGATTGAATACACCTAGTTATTCTTAATATCTTAAGTAGACAGAGTAAAGTTATACGTTCTACTCTGAAAACTTAAAAATGTACAAACTGAAGTGTGTTCACTATATCTCTAACTTTATGTACCTTCTGCAAACTGCATAGAAGCTGACAAACTGCATCTGGCCCCCCTTTCCTCAAAAGTTGGATAGAAACAGACACAATGCTATTTGCAGGTATTCGGCCATTTGTCTTCTCCTCTACCCACTAAATGTACATAAACATCTCAAAAATTCATTTTTATAACCAATAACATGAGAATATGAATCCCATTGTTCAATTCAAAAAAGGGACAAAATGTTTTACATCACGTAGGTTTGAAGATTTGTAGCCAAATGCAGCATCTTTGGCGAACTCTGTGTCCCCTGCAGGAACAAGGCTGCAGACAAGAAGTTATAAGCATGATCTAATTGTTTACCATCTAATAATTCCTCAAAGCTAAATCAAGGATGCCAAGACATACGTATCAGAATCAGCAACAAAGTGTATGTCTTCAATAGTGTAACGGCCTCCTTGGAGAAAAAAAGGACAAATTATCCATGCATCCATTTCACCCAATACTGAAACAACAGCATCAGCTTCCTGCACTCAGCAATCTAGCGTCATCTAGGGAATTGAAGCATAAGTCTCAACATTATATATCAAAATATACTTATTGAACTAAATAATGTCATCCTTGCCTCTGGAAAATGACCACGTAAAGTTGAATCTCCCCTCAAAACTACTGTATAATCAATGCCTTCAACTGATTTTGCTGCATTGTCAAGATTTCTGCAAATCTCTTTTATCAATGCACTGGCCTGTCAAAGATCAAATCTAAACTTGTGAACATGAATGAAGATATATCATTGATCGTTTAACTGTCCAATAGCTTTAATTCTGGTTGGGACAAAGGGTCCATGCATCAGGTTGCTTTTAAGGTAATTTATGGGATGGCACATAAATGCTGCAACTTCTACAGCTCAAAACATTTTTCAGCTCAAAAACTGCATGTTACAAGAAGACACTTTTCTTTGCATTTCAACAACATGATGTTCTTTTCACAGGTCAGCAATAGGACTAAATGTTGTAATTTTCAACCCATAGTCTTGGCCTATTTCACCCTTGGATACAACTCTTAATTTTTCTTCCATGGAAACATCAATAGGACTTACAGAAGAAATATCAAAAGAGCAATATTTTTCCCTGATTGACTAAATAAAAATTTTATGCATTTATTGGCGCATGTGAATTAAGATCTTTACCTTCTCAGAACTCAAGGACCTGGAGTTTGTCAAAATGAAAAAGCATTTTGGACCTTTTCTAAACTGCTCAACCAGTGACTCAATAGTCCTGCAGAGGAACGTGTCAAATTGAGTAAAACTAGAGATTTTTATTTAGGAAGAAGATCTTGATTCCAGTTCCAATCTCATGATGAAATTATTACTAACGAAGTAAATGACTAAAACAATAACGCTGTTAAAATACCAGTGCTTTAGTGGTTTGGTTTGGGATAGAATTTCATGAGGCATTATTAACAGTAGCATAGATTCTGCCAAACAGTTAGAATGACAAAGAAAATGAAAAACACTTACCATTCTGTTAGTACCTCAATATCATGAACAGTTTGTGTTCCTGTCGGATCATCATCCAGAACAACCAAAATCTTTGAATTGGCTTCTTTTAGTTTTTGTATATCCAAAAGATTATCTTGGGGCCACTCGGGTGGAAGAGATTTCAGTACAACATCTTTCTTAAGAGCCTGGAGTTTTCCTTCAACTCTAACACCAGTTAGTGTCTCATAAACCTGTATGAAAGTTGAGACACAAGGGAGGTGGGGTTGGTTAGGAGTTTGATCCTTGTCAATTCCATTCTTTAAATAAACGCTGAATTTCAACAAAAGGGAGGTGGGGTTGTACATTGACCACACTTCAAGCCCAAAGGGCTCTTGACAATAACCACCAATGAAATTCCAATGTTAAAGCAAATCCAAATCAACAATATAGTAGAAATAGATAATGCAGAAATCTATATATGATTTGCTATAAGATAGCTGTTAAATCAGGATATACAAATATACACAACTGCTACAGTTTATAGCACCAATTAAAATCAAGCCAAATTCAGCTGCAGAGATTATAAAAAATGTTAAGCACAAAATTCTGCCTTCGTAAAAAGAAATAATAATTGAACTGTAAACTGTATGATGCTCACATGAAAGACTTGCTAATTTCATAGAGCTGCTTTAGATGGAATAGCCTAAAGTTGTTACTTTATCATGCTAATTTCATTCTCATTTGATTTCACGATATCAGAAAGAACTAAATATCAGAGTTAAGAGGTTAGTCAACCGACATCAGTTGTGCATACCTTGACAACACCAGCATCATCTATCCGTCCCCAACCAGCAGCAGATCCTGCATAGCAATATTACAAGATTGAGAAAGCATTTATCCTATTAGTTTTCTGTGGAAAAAAATTTCTTTCCCGTTTATATTTTGTATCATTCGCTAAAACTATGTAGTTAACTTCTACCATATATATGTTTTCTTTCTTGGGAACCATAAAAACATGAGCATTTGAACTTAAGACCTTCTGCAAGCCACTCAAATTAAACTACCAGTAGCCTTCTAGTGGCTTATTGTCTGCATATTTTAAAAAATGTATGCTTCTGCATATTGCAACGCATCATATGCAAAATGACCTTCAAAAGTTTTCCACCAGTTGTAGAAAACAGGATCTCAGTTTAAGAAACATTCAGGTCATTTCAAAATGAGATCATGAATAAATAGATCCTACATGCACCATACTTTTCCCATCACATGGACAAGTTCATTTCTCTCCCAATTTGAAACATGGCTTCCTATCCCCTCTCCCCAAAAATTAAATGAGGTTTTGTTTGATTCTTTCTGTCAATTAAAATCAGCAACAGGAATGACCAAGTTGAAGTAAAGAGAAACACAACACTATATATCTCATTAAGATTCAAAGTAATATACAGCACCTGATAGATACAGTTGGTGAGCAATAGTTGATAGTTGAAGTGGAACTTTCCAAGAAGATGATTCACGAGTAACGATTCCCTGCATACGAAAATGCATATTATTACTAAAATGTCATTAGAATGTTATTTAAGAAACGTGTCCACTGATAACCATGCTAAACATAGAGGAGGAAAAAATAGATTCACTCTGACCAGGTCCTTAACAAAGATATCAAGTGCTGAATAAGGTGTGTAGTCATTGTCTAGCATGTGTGGGACACGGTTTTCGAGCATCCTGTAACATAAAACGTCTCTTAAGGCTGGCAGTAACACTTTCCATTCAAATCTATGGATGTGCTTCCACAAAATAGCCATAAACACTAGAAAGAAGCCATAAACACGACCATAACCTCAAAAGATGGATTATAGACATTAGAAAGTACTAAAAAAGTTACCAAAAGGCAAGAAGAAACTCTATGTATGTGACTTAAATTTTTTTTCTTATTTCCCTTATTGGGCAGGGTAAGAGGGTAGAGGACAATGTGATCGCTTCATGAATGAGACATACCAGGAAGTTCCCCCACTTATTGTCACATAGTCAAACACCAGTCTTGTATTCAAACCCAACCGTGCTGCAAACGCCATTGCCTCAGCAGCTGATGCAATATGAACTCCAGCAAGAAGTTGGTTAACCATCTTTATACCACTAGAGAGCAAAATAGACCAAAACGATATTAACATACATTCATTTGAACTGAGGTTATCACTTTTACTCAATTTCAAAGTCATCTTCAATTAGAATTATCACTGCATTACCTGTTTCATGCATAAGGGAAGAAGTATTAGTATTAGTCAAAGTTCAATAATGGATAAATAGCCTGTTTAGATGTGTTTCTTAAGAAGTACTAATATGATTGAAGTTTGTCATGTAATAACTAACTCATAAGTTGACTTTACATAAATTTCAAAGGACAGCTTCTTGAATAAGCTTCATTTGCTTAACTTCTCCTAAAGCTGTGAGCTGTCTCAAGTAGCTATTGGAGAAATTGAGGAAAGGAAGTTTATTCAAGATGTCCTTTTAAAATAATATAGAAATTTCTTATGACATTAGTATTTACATGATAAAACTCTACTTCTACAAGCACATCTTGAGAAGCTCATCCAAACTAACTCAAAGAATAATTAAATTACAAATTAAAAATTACCTTCCGGAACCACAACCACCTTTGATAACATAAAGCTTCTCACTCAAGGCTGATTACAAAGAATCAACATGAACTAATGAGAAATTTATTTATGAAAACCCTGACATAGAATAAACATCATTTACTTCTGTGTTAAGTACTTATTACCTGCTAAGACTAAACCAGAGCTCTTAAGAGCGTCATCAGATCCTGAAGCCATTATCTGAGAAATATCCACCATTTCAGTTGCTCAGTCCATAATATCTAAAGAAAAGTCTCAATAAAAGCCAAAGATGTATTTCACACCGTAAGTGTTCCCATTGAGGCCCTCTTAACACCACCAGAAACAGGGGCATCCACCAACTTCAAATCCCTACCTTCATCTGCATTATTTTCATGTTAATGATCACAGTTACATCGTTCACTAAAGCATATAAACATACTGTGGAATAAACTCTGAAAAGCATTCAAGCTGAAGAAACACTATTCCTTACAAAAAATCATAAAGGTATCCATTGCCAAGGTTCAAAATTCAAATATTGGAAGTTGGAACCCAGAGATTGCATTGATGTATCAACTACACCATGTTCAATCATTGGTCATCCTAGAATTACATTACAAAAATAAAAATTATATCAAGTATGAACTTCTACAGAAAACACTTCCCAATATAATTGTAAACAAACAACCATAATCATAAAATAAAAGAGAATTTTAAACATTTAAATGATATTATTAGACATTTCCATAAGAACACATACATTTTATGGGAGAAGAAAATACACACTAATACATATTGCCTTAAGAATTTTAAGCTTTATCATTAAATTCCTAGCCAAGTACTTAAAATCGTGGAAAGATACAGACAATATACATAACTGCATAAAATCATGTTTTTAGGGATGATGAGTGTCCAATGTGAAGAAGTTTGTCTATTGCTTACATAACTGCAGTAAATCACGTTTTTTAGGAAAAAAGTCTAAACTTGCATAAGAAAGGAAAGGAAAAAAATACAGATTAGATAACCATCTCACTGGAGCATTAACATACTGTGCAATCTGCGCTCTAGCTGACTCACATATGCAGGAGAAACCGTAGAAGAGAGAATGATAGTTGCACCAGGTGGAAGAACTACATCGTGTAGAAATCAGGATCAGTATAGTTAAAAAGACGTAATAATAAGTACAATGAAAATACTTATGTTCACCTGAAACTGCACCATATTCTCCATATAAAGCATTCTCTGCTTGTACTTCATTCGTGACCATGATTATGAGAACATCAACGTCTGGAAGGAATAATATTATGTGAATAATTTTATCTATGTATGTGATTCCAAATGTGCTCGAGATATCGTCAATTGTAGGAATCTAGCAAGTTCTCTAATACAACAAAGAAATAGCATGAAATAAGCAGTTTCAATATAGATGGCAGTGTGGCACGGTCCACTCTTTTGCCTTCTGCTCAAGCACAGAACTGATTAGCATAAAAGGTCATTCAATTTACCTTTGCTCACTTCAGCTGGAGAACTTCCAATCAAGCCACCAGCATTTGCAAACCGTGTTAAAGTTGGTTTATATACCTAGAAACCCCAAAAAAATGAAGAGACACTTATACTGTTCATTTTGACTTTTTGCAATAGTTTAATTTTTACGGTAACATCTAGAATCTAGACCACACACAAATATACAAACCATTCTATACACATAACTTTATATAAGAATCAATATACTCGCATGAACACAGTATATGACAAAAATATAGAGACACAAAGTACGTGCAGATACATAAGCATGACCATATATTGTAAAACATCACTTCAAACAGAAAAATTGAGAACCAGCTCTAGGCTATATATCTGGTAAAATTCCTTTTTATAAGATACCATCTAAAAGGTTTTAGTGGTCTATATTATAAGACATTTTATAATTATCATGAAGTATTTTTTTCTGTTTCCTTATTTGCCCTTATTAAAGACTTTGACTATTTTTTTCTCTTTAATTGCAACTTTCAAGTACATTATTCAAAAGAGGATAAAATTGGTATATCATATAATTTTTTTGAGAAAAATAATAAAGCCAACTAAAATTAAATTTTAATTCAGTTAAAATTTCTTATAATAAGAACTAAAAGGAGAAACTTATAGTTGTGTAGAGTTTGGCAAAACTGACTCATAGCTAGTTGAAATGTGCTAAATGACTTGAAAGAACATCTAAAATTATATTAACAATACAAACATAACAAAATAACTTAAAGTACATGTAATAAATAACTTCAGAGTAAAATAGGAAATGAATTTTTGGAAGCTAGCTTTTTAAAACTTTGTGCTACTTCAAGTAGTTTTTCAAAACCTATCTTTCATAAGCTATATAAGCTCGTAGTCACCAAATACCACTAAAGACTATAAGTTACCTTTACCAAATATCCACTTAGTAAAAAAATCAGTGCTTGTCCATCTAGGAACAAATGAACTGTGAATTTCGATTTCTGATGCATATTGGGTTGCATTTTTGCTTCGGTTTTTTCCCCTCAAATGATCAAAGATAAAAAGCTGGTATCTTAAAATTCCTATCAAGAGACATACTAATGAAGTCCTACTAGCCAGAAATTACCACTAAATTTCCAAATAAATTGTCATTTTGTTGAAGCAATAATGCTCAAGATTCAAAAGTGAGAAATTACATCATAACCAACGACGCAGAACTTCGAGCTCAGCAAATGAGTTGCCATGCCAAATCCCATAGCTCCAAGACCAATAAAACCAACCCGTCTGACATTCTTAGAATTAGTAATGAGTTCAGATGCCAATTGTTCAGGGTTATATGCATCTGCATTTGCAGCATCTGAAATCTTCACCCCATAAACTTTTTCCAAAACCTGTCATAAAAATTATGCAGATAAAATTTTGTTAAGAAAAATACATTACAGCTTCTGGGGGAAAAAACTAAAAACAACAACTTCTGATTGGAACTGTTCAAACAGATATCAGTTAAATTAACCTCAATTAATGCTGTAACATCGTCTCCACAACCAACATGTGAAACCCCTGAAAATTTTTTTTGCTAAACTGTGTAAGTAGCAAATGGTTTGTTGCTTTTTATTAACTGGACAACAAATGAGTACTGTATTGATTACTGAATTGTGTACCATGAATAAGTTGTTGATGAGTAGTAGCCAAAAGTAGAAGTGGAAAAGTAAGTGACTTGGCCGCATCCAGAATGATTTCCTTCAATAAGAAAACTCCATTACAATTATGAGATGTTCGGAGAAGAATAACAATAACAATAATGGAAATCTAATTTAAGGAATTAAGTTTATTTTTTAAAAATAATAAAATTTCATAGTAATTGTTAACAAACACCCAAGTGCTAAGTTATAAGTGAAGGATAAAAAACTTCAATTAATGACAGTTAACTTCAAATACTGTTTAATTTATGGTAATTTGTGATGTCCACATGTGGTTTCTTTCACTGTTCTAAAATAATACTTAAATTTCAAAATTGATATTTTAGAATTAAAAAGAAGAAAAATGAATTTAAAGGATTGGCATGAGAACATAAAGACTAGAAATAAAAAAATTAAAAAAATAAAATAAAATGTCATGAATTGAATAGGGGGAAACATTAACCAGAAGAAACAATCTGAATCCATAATATCCATTCAAATTTTCTCCTCATGTTGAGGAGAAAAAAGAATTTTAACCAGAAGAAATATTCTAAATGGTAGTTTCCAATAAAAAGTTTTCCTCCTTGTGACCTTATCAAATTTTTTTTATTAAGTCCAAAACTGATATTTTTACAATAAAACTGTTAATTGAATCAAACAATAGTAGACTACACATATTGATATCACTAGTAGACGAGCCAAAACACAGTGACAATGCATGTATATTGAATTGCTTCTGATCTCGATTGAGCTTACCAACTCCTTAACTAAGGGGTTCAGAATTTGATGCTTAACCTCTCTCTTTAACAAAAGAGGAGTATTATTCTTGAATACCCTACAAAATAAATGAAATTATCACTGCCTACCAATAACACAGGGGGAGAGATTCAGTTAAATAAGAAAATATTTACACTGAATTTTAGATAGCACATTTTGATTATCAGCATTAAGATAGTACAAAAAATGAACATTTTGGATTGACAACAAAGAATATTGTGATGACAGCGAATGTCCCTTTTTGATATATTTTGGGCAGCATTCCTAACATGGAAGATTCTTCATTTTCAAATAACCAATAAATAAATGTAGCCCAAAGCATCCACATGAGTAAATCTGCATGCAAGGATTTTTACTGTAGAGTTAGCTGTTTCATATTGATAATCACATACCACGAATTTCCAGCAGCATTGGAAATAATATCATAGATTATCCATGGATGAACTCCAGCTTTGGCACCAAGAGAAAGAGCCTCCAGTGAAGCAATGAAATGAATGCCTTCCAGCATCACCGTAACCATTTTAACCTTACTGCAATGAAAAATGGTGGTAAAATTTAATACACCTAACAGAACTCAACAGCCCATAACAGTAACTTTCCGGATCAAGATAGATATAATGAAGTAATCAACATTATTATGTAAGTTAGACATGTAACATGTAGTTTTGCACTTCATAAAAAAAAAATTATGAAAACAGAAGAAGAAGAAGAATAAAATGGTTAAATAAACAGGTTAATTTATTTAATTCAAGTTCAATATAATGGTAAAATTAGGTTTGGCAAGAACAAGAAGGAAGAATACCTGCCACCACCAATTTCACCCTCAAAAGTGAATAGCTTTTCACACATTGCTGTAAACCGAAAAAAAAAAAAAAACAATTAACTAATATGAAAATAAAAAAAAAGGAATGGCACTTTACTTTATGACATATATACTGTTTGACTTTAGTATAACTCAATAGGTCTCAAAACTCTACCAGAAAGAATAGGCCGTGCTCTTGCAACTGCATCTGGTCTTCCTGATGACACAATCTAAATAGTTCAAACAGATACAGTCAATGAAAGATATACTAAGTAGCCAATCTGAAGCAGGAAATCTGTTCTATGTCTACAACTTAGCAAGAAATTATAAATATAAATATATATATATATATATAATATTAAAACAGCAACTCACAGTGACTTTTCCATTCAAAGCATCAGACCTCCCATATGAGACATATGCGTCAACAACCTTAGCTATCTCACGAACTTCTACAAGATAAACAAATATGGTGATTGTTGTCATTCTAGAATATACAAGGGAAACTATTTAAATGATTGTACTTTAAATGAATTCAATTTCCTAAAGGTGACAGTTATGGCAATTTAAATTGAGACCACGCAAAAGTTGCAGAGGATGCATTTAGTAACAAATTTTTCCCAAATTTTATAACAGGGTTTCTTTTAGGTGAGTGCCAAGGGTATCCTCCAGCCAGCAGCTGGGACTAATTTCTTCAAGGCCTACAGATTTTCTAATTCTAATGAAATAAAAATGAATCCAGTTTTCCACCTCTTCTATATAATTACACTTCAATGCCGCTACAATATATGAATATAAAAAAGAGGAAAATAAGCACTAGCCTAATTGAAATTAGATAACGCAGAACAAGAACTAATGAAAACCAGTTCCCTATGTTGTTGTACAGATACTTACCCTTTCCCAAATCATGATATCATGATATACTACGTTTAAAATCAGATTCCACCTTTCACAAAGAGAAAAGCATTTTAAAAAGCAAAAAATATCGAAGGCAGCTTTACCTGCAAGATCTTTCTCTAGTTTTTGAAGAACTGATGGTAATATGGTTGATCGGAGAATAAGAACTGTATCTGGTTTTAGACCTGCAAATTGAAAGAATGATTATTCTCCACATGAAACAAGATCCTAGGAAATAAAAAAAGTTTAGTGCCAAAAATCTCCAAGAGACCTTTCAAAGCACTGTCATCCCCAAAAAATAGATCATTAGTTTGATCTGGGTGAGATATTAGGACAATTAAAGCTGCTACATCTGCAAGTGAGAAATAGAGATACATGCATTAGGGAGAAATATTTATGTAATATTTAATGTACAGATTATCACATAGATAACACCATTGGAACAGTTAGAACAGCAACATTATTCTTTCTTTTGGACAGAAGATGATAACACCAATTAATAATAGTGATAAATGATGAAAGAACTATCTTTATCTAAATGATGTTTAGTTATGAAGTGCAAAGTCATGTGAAAGTGAAACAAAGAAATTTTGAACTCCAAGTAGCAGTATAGTAGTTTATGAAATAGTCATCTATATTCTATACAGCTGAAATATCAAAGTACCTCTCCCTGCTTCAGAAGGGCTTGAACATCTAGTTCCTCCAAGCTTAACAAGTTCTTGAATGATAGGATCACTTATCTACAGAGCAATTTATTTCAATGGAACAGACTATAAGCAAACAAAAAATTGCTGTAAAATAAATTTCTAATAACAGAAGAAGTAGTATCAGGTGGAAGGGAATAATCATAAAAGGAAGTCTTATTGACACAAATTAGCAGGTCAATATTTCATGCCTAACAATAACTCCTTTTCTTTTTTTGGGATAAACTATGACTCCTTTTCTGCTAGACAGCAATTTCATTTGTGTTGCCACATTCCAACATATTCTCATCATCAAGACACTCCTTTAACTTATACCCTAGACAACTACTAAAAGCTTAACTAAATTCCTGTTAATTTTTTGAATCAAGAGAAGAACAAAATTTATATACAATTTTTAAGTGTAGTCGGTGTTGTTAGAGTGTCACCTAGTAACATATGCTCACCTTTAATACTCAGGTTTATTATGTGGGACCCGAAATGTAAGTGCTTATTACTAAAATAAAATTTCAACTCTAGTTGGAGAATAGAGTCAATTATATCTAAAGAATTGTATCTAAGTTTTGTCCTTTTCATAATTTTTCAACAACAAAATTAAATTCTGATTGTAAATTGAGAGACAGACTAAATTGATATTTTATTATTAATTATTTAAAATTATTTTAATTAATATTAATTTTTCCTCAATTAAAGATATAATAAATATTTCCGAATCACTATAAAACGTAATATTATTAAGCTAGTTTTAATTGAAAAATAAATCCTTTTTATTTTTAGATATGAATTTATGTTTTTATTATTAATAAAAAATTATTTAAATAATTGATATTTTTTACAAAGGCTCTGTTTGGTAAAACTAGCTTGTAGCTTGTAGCTTGTAGCTTGTAGCTTGTAACTTGTAACTTGAGTAGAGGTGTTTGGTAAAATTAGTTTATCACATAGCTTATATTTGTTAAATGACTTAAAATGACAAGTAATAATTACATGTAATAAATTATTTGATAAAGTAAACATAATAAATGACTAGAGGGTAAAATAAGAAAGAATTATTGAAAGCTACTTTTTATAAGCTATAAGCTGCTTGAAGTAGCTTTTCATAAGCTAGCTTAGCTATAAGCTAGTTGTTGCCAAACACTTCCACTTGACAATAAACTACAAGTTATAAACTCCTAAATAAGCTATAAGCTAATGTTACCAAACACACACAAAGTGATTGAAATGATACATATAGTATACATATAACAAGATATCCCTTTGATAGTAGCTTGATAAAAGTGCTACGGAGATATAAGATAGAGGTACACGTTTAAATCGTTTCTTACTAGTGCCCGTGCAATTTTTAAGATTATATTTTAGGTTTTAATTTACCGATGTTCTCCCTCCAACTAAAATAACGGCATGTTTACTTTACATTTTTATTTCTTATTTTTATTTTTTATTTTATTTTTTATGAGAAATTACAATACAAAATTATTAACTTATTTTTATTTTATTTTATATTTTTAGAGATTTGTATAGAAAATATTAAAAACAACCAAAACAGCTATAAATTATTTTTAATGTTTTATAGAACTTCTCTATCTCCTCTCGCAAACCAAACACAAAAACACTACATTTTTAGTTCATTTCTCTCGTTCTTTTGAACTAAACACATAAATAAAATATAAAATAAAAACTAATATTTAAATATGTGGTAAACAAGCTCTAAACTTCTTAGAATTCATACTCTAACTAATGTTTAGTACTGTTCCAACAAGTTGTTGATAACTTCATAAATAATTATAAGGATTTTTTTAACTTGTACAAATTGCATTTAGGTTAAAAAACTATAAATAAAAATAAAACACAATATTAATGGCTTATCAAACTCAATCACATTAACTTAATTTTTTCAATAATTTTTTTTTATTTATAGTTTTTTAACCTGTGCAATATTGCACAAGTTAAAAGAACCCTAATTAATTATAAAACTGTATTTAGATTTCATATTTTTTTTTTATCAAGGGTATCCTCGTGCTAACAGGCCAGCCGAAGACTAATTTCTTAACCTAGTAGGTTTTGTCTCTATCAATAAAAAAATTTTTACACACAGTTACGATTCGAACCCCTATCAACTATTTATTAACTGTATCATGTGTCAGGTTCGTTGGTTACTAATCTTCAATAAGAGTATATTTCAATCTCTGCTTTTATTTATAAGAAACATATGATTATTTTCTCACAAACAAATAAAATACATTTAATGATATTAGTTTAATTAATATTCAAAATTCATTCCTCCGATACTCAGGTAATTAATACACTCATTTGCATGAAAAAATTGATAAATACATTACTATTCAATTGAAGATAAATAAGAAAAAATAATTTTTGTAATCGATTAATACACCTAAAAATAATAGCAGTACTATGTTTTTTATACTTTATAAAGATCAAAATAAAATATTTATTTCCTTATAAAAAGAATTTAATATGTTAATAAAAACAAGTAAAAACATAAATTACGTAACTGAATAAATATCAGCAGCTAAAGCGAGATTTTGGTCAATAGCAACAGACATTGAAACTTTTCAAAGCGAAAAACGTGCACACTCTCAGAAAAGACACACATATACACGTGTAGTGTATATCTAAATTCTAATCCAGCTGGAATGCCAAAACAAAAAGTGGACTATTCCGATTTTCCGTTTACAGAAAAATAGAAAATATTAATATATTATAAGAAAGAGAAAGGAACCTCGAAAGCTTGGACGCCATAGCCATGGCGAACGGCGGAAGACGCCATCTCCAACCCCAATTCATCCAATCCAACGAATCCGACGACCTTCCCAGACGCCATTTGCAGATTCTACAGCTCCGATTTCGACCTCAACTCAATCTTTCGGACACAAACCAATTTCAGCACTGAAGAATCAAATTTAGCAACACTATATCTACAATTGAAGTGACGAAATTAATCGACAGAGAGAGAATAGAGAGATGAACAAATTGATACAATAAATAAATAAATAAGTGGATCGAAGATCTATTGTACTACAAACCAAAGAAATCAAAGTGAAGTGAAGAAATTATTTGGGGAAAAAGGCACGAGCTGAGAAACGAAAGAGAAAGGAAATTGCGTATTTTATTGAATCTGCTATACTCCTAGTCTTTTTCTCGATATTATATAGTAAATGATGGCAATGACTAGTTTAATTAAGATCATATACTAGTACTAGGAATTCCGTTTCTTATATGATTTTCTTTCTTTTCTTTTTCTTTTTTTTTTTCCAAAACCTCTCTTATATAGTTTTTTATTTTATTAGAGAAAAAAATAATTTTCTCTAAATTATAAAATACAGTATTTGATATTTTTTAGATGTATTAATTACATAAATATTTTAAGAATAAAATTTAAATGTATCAATTTATTAATTAAAAATTATTAAATATATTTTATTAATTAAAAAATATGATTAAATATATTTTATTGATATATATATAACATAGAAAGTAATACTCAATAGGAATAAGAAATTACAGTGTTCATATTTTTAAGAAAAAAACATTGTTCATGTTAACATATTTTTCGTAAATGCTAGAATTGACAAGTGTCAATGAAAGTTTTACTTTTAGAGACTTCACTCCTTTTTTCTTTTATTAATCATAGTATTTTTACATACTCTATTTTTTTTATATACAATTAAGAGGACCTACTCTCTAATTTTAAATATGAGCAAATATTTTTAGAATTATATATTTAAATATAAGTATATCTTTTTTTATTAATTTGAATAGACAGACATTTTAAAAATCTATGATTTAGTTCATTTTTTTATTTTTGAAAATTAAAACTAAATTATTTTAAGATGAAATTAAAGTAAATTAATAAGATTAACTAATTTTTTTTGGATACATAAGATTAACTAATTTATTGCTTATAAAAAAAATATTAACTAATTTATTTACAATGTATTATGTATTCTTTTCTTTTATTTGAAAATGGAGTATTACATAATTAAATACTAATATTAAAAACTATTTTTAAATTTAAAATGGCATTATGGTTATTTTCAGAAAAATACCTTTTGAAGAAAACTTTTAATTATTTAAAGATCGATTTAAAAAACCTATTAGGTTAATTTAGTAGTACGGGATTTGATTTGAGTAATTTATATAAAGTTTATAAATTGACTTTTTTTTGTTTACAATGAAATCTTTTTTTTTTTATATATTTAAAATTGGAGGGGATATTGTTCTCGTAATTCTGGGAGCCGTCAACTCTTTACTATGTGCTACTCATAAATCTACTCTTAGTATATCTTACTGGGGATTGAATCTCTCCCCTCAAGTTCCAGTGCTCCTCCTTATACCACTTGAACTATAAGTTCTTGGCGTGCATTAGATCAATTAAAAAAGTGTAAGCAAATAGCTTGTGATTTATCAACAGTTAATGAAAATTTGAAGAATATCAAGTAAAAGAAATACAATGTCAATAAGAAGTTGTTTTATTTATTATTTTCTAGTTTTCTAATAAAACCAAAAAAAGAAATCCTTATTTTTTAGCCTCTGATTTTGTATTTATATCTCACGCTTTCATTGAATAATGTATTGCACTTGATTAAACGTGTAAGACGCATTCTGTTTCGCGGAACATTTATTAGTAATTAATCATCACCTCACCGGTGACAATGAACACAATGAGAAGAATCAGAAGATCTCATCCTCATCCATAATAATGTTGCTGACTGCTGACTCATTTCTGTATCATCTTTCTTCCTTTTTTTATAAAGAAACTAGTACTTTATCCGTGCATAAGCACGTGTAGATGTTACGCAATTTTATGACGTTTAATTGTTCTGTATATTTTTAATAATGACAAGTTATTTTGGATTATAACATGCATACATTAATGTATTAAATTATTTTTATAATAGTTAACTTTAAATTGATATCGAATAATTTCAAACAACAAAATACTATGTAATGCGTTATAGTCATAGGATTCTAATTAATGAAAATATAGAATCAAAAATAGTATAAATCAAAATATAGTTAACGTTATATATCAGGTAACTGACAACAATATATTCACAACTAAATTATTTCAAGATAATATAGTATTCACAAAATCTCCAAACCATGCTAACTTGAAATATTTATATATACCTAAATTTAAAATAGGAAAAGGGCATAAATTGAAGAGGGGATAAGAAAAATTGAAAAGCTTCATGATCTCATAAGATATTAGAAATAATATTTTCTCTATCATTGTTTATTAGTCAATAGTTTAACATCCCATATACATAAATTATATAGTTGTCAAAAAATTTCTTCATGCAATATAATCAAGTCCAATTCAGTAATAAGAAGTTGTCCGCCAGCTTCCTATCCTGAAAAAAATATTTTCAAAAATGAAAATCTTGAAAAAAAAATATGATTTGATAATAACATAACAGTTAAGTATGCTCAATTATATGGAAAATTTATTTTGATAACTCTTAAGCTAATATAAAAAGCAATCCTCCCAAATGACACTTCATTAGCAAATTTAACTATAATTTTTCCTCTAACTTAAAATGATATAAATAGACTTATAAATCTTGAACTAAATATGTAAGATAAAAAATGGAGAATCAACGTAAAAATGAGAACAACAAATAATATAGGGAGAAGAAGTATACCTCAAAAGGAAGTGGAAGACAAAACTTCAATAGAGGGTGAGGTCAAGAGTGAACTCTTGTCAAGCATTTTAACTTAATTAGAACAAAAAAAGGAAAAAAAGTAAAAATGATGAAACAATAAATACGGAGAACAAATGGTGCTAAGATGAAATAGAGACACAAATATTCAAATTATAGACAAAAAAAAAGAACCAAGAATCAGGGAAAAAAATATTTAACAAAAGAAATGCTTACCATAGAAGAAAATAATACTTTCCCAAAGCTAATGTTTATGTTTCCCACAACTACCAATATATCGAAAGAAGAAAAAAAGAGCAAGATCTTCACTTTATCAAATAAACATGTCTTATCTATAGACTCAACTACTATAATGCATAAAAGCAAATTAGGGATTGAGATCTCTTATCATTTCAAGCATCAAAGGGGCACCCTCATAAATAAGAGCAAAAAAGAAAAAGAAAAATGATAAGAAAAAAATAGAGAGGAAGCATAGCTACACCCACATTAACACAATTATATCAGAACTTGTAGAAAAATGTATTGATAAACATTGACAAATATTGAGAGAGTAAAAATAACTGTTTAAAAGATATTTCAAGATTTGGATATAATGTCAAATAGGATATTTAAGGAAGTTATCGATATGATTCTATTAGCATAATATATGTATCATGATGATTTTAGATTTTAGTATGTTATAGCAATTATTGTCATCATTCATAAATTTTGAGAATTTCTCTTTCACCATTAAAAAAAAGCTTACCAAAGAATGAAATAAAAAATAGAAAAGAAAGAATAGGAGACAAAGACAAAAGGATGTCTATTGCAGCTTTCAATTTTCCTGCATAACCAAGAGGTAAAAAATATAATAAACAGTTAAGCACAACCTCAAGATGAAATAGAGAGACAAATATTAAAATTAGAGAGAAAAAAAGAAATAAAAAATCAATGGCATAAAAAAATAGTTAATAGAAAAAAGCTAAAAAAACACATCTTATGAAGACTTGTTTTCCAAGGCTAATGTTTATGTTTCCTGCAACTACCAATGTCCCTGTAAAAATTAAAAAAAAAAATACGGAACGGACAAAAATCACACCTTATGAAAACTTAAATCTCAAAAAAAGATATCTCCTTCAACTTTCAATTTTCCTACATATCCAAGAGAGAAAAAATACAATAAAAACAACATCAAGATGAAATAGAGACACAAATATTCAAATTAGAGAAGAAAAAAAGAACCAAATTTCAGGGTCATAAAAAAATAGTTAAGAGAAAAATGCTTACCAAAAAAAAAACATCATATAAAGATTTGTTTTCCAAAGGTAATGTTTATGTTTCCGGCTATTACTAATGTCTTGAAAGATGGAAAAAAGCAAGATCTTCACTTTATCAAATAAACATGTCTTGTCTACAGACTCAACTAACTACTATGACGCAAAAAACCAAAAAGAAACATGATAAGAAGAAAATAGAGATGAAGAAAAGTTACGTTCACATTAACACAATTATATCAAAACAGGTAGAAAACATGTATTGATAAACATTGAGAAAACATTCGGAGAGTAAATAATTTTGTTAGAGATATTTGGAGATTTGGATATAATGTCAAATAGGATATTCGTGGAAGCTATAGATATGATTGTGTTATAGAAGCTATAGATATAATGTCAGATTTGGAGGTCTTAGTTCTCAAGTTCCCTCTATAAAAAACAAAAATTAGCGGAAGGAAACTTCTTGTGATCAAAATTGGTGAATACGCACGATAAAATCAGTTTTTCATTAATCATGCAGTATTTTGCAAAGAGCCAAAGACCCTTTACAATTCTATTAACCCCCAACAAAATTTTTAAAAAAATCAAACAATCTTCTTCATAAATATCTCAAGAAAAGACTTTCTCGCAAATTAATCAACTCTGAAAATTAAACAAATCTACACAAAGAACAAAATGATGTCTAATTTAAGCCAAAAATAAATATGAACAAACTTACCTTCACCAAATGAAGAAATAAACAACTTTGAGAGCATGACAATGAGGTCTTAGTTCTCTACTTTTCTTTTGCTTCATGTCTCAAGTTTCCTCTGTAAAAAAAGAAAATGAGTAGAAAGAAACTCCTTGTGATCAGAATTGGTGAAATAGCATCATTGAAAATTGAAAACAATTTTAATCCACCCAACTAAATTTTAAAATCTGAAATAATAAGCTTCATAATTTCATTAATCATTAATAAGTCAGAAAAATACTTTTTCTTCATATCCTCAAATTATTTTTGAGACGCATTCAAAAATTAAATAACACTAATTATCCCCGATAAAATCAATTTTTCATTAATCACAATCATGCAGTATTTTGCAAAGAGCCAAAGACCCTATACAATTCTAATCAATTTTAACCCCCCAACAAAATTTTAAAAACTCAAACAACCATCTTCATAAATATCTCAAGAAATTACTTTCTTACAAATTAAGCAACTCTGAAAATTAAACAAATCTACATAGAGATAAAATGATACTTAATTTAAGCAAAAAAATAATATATGAAGAAACTTACCTTCACCAAATGAAGAAATAAAACACTTTGAGAAGCATGGCAATGAGGTCTTAGTTCTCTTTTTTTCTCTTGCTTCATGTCTCAAGTTTCCTATGCAAAAAAACAAAAAAGAGCAGAAAGTCTAAAATGATAATCTTCATAATCTCATTAAATTCTATAATAATTCTAAAAAACTACTTTTTTTTCACATTCACAAATTACATTCGTTAAACATTGACAAATTAAACAGCACTAATTATCCCCGATTCATCAAGTTTCCTCGACAGAAAAACAAAAAATGCATAAGCAAAAGCCGTGTCAATAGAAATTGTTAAAGGAGGCAATTGCCAAGTGATCTATAGAACGTTAACGACTTATTAAGGTTTCAATATCAGAATTCCCATTACAGGAAACAAAGAAATAAAGCTTAGAAATAGTTGTTTTTTAATTTTCCCTCTCACTTTCTCAACTACAGAGATTAAAATGTTCCCTACACATCGACGTCGTGCAAGTTTCCTTACCCACAACACATTTTTCTTGTTCAACCGAATGGAAGAAAGGGAAATAGACAAAGAGATGAAAGGATTAGGGGATTATCAACACTAAAAGAGCAAGACCAAGCACAGTTGAAAACAAATTAGGGCTTAATGAAGAACCAAACCTGGACAAAGAAACCCACAATGGAGGAACAAAGCAGACGGAATCGAAAACCCCTCAATAGTGTGACAGCGTCCCGATCAAAGCAAAAAGAAGAAGAACGTGAAGGAGGTAGCAACCATATGAGAAAGGAAGAACATGGAAGAAGCAAAAGTTTGTGACAGAGGAAGAAAAAAAAACGTATGAGAAAGTGTTGGGGCAAGTGAGAGAGGAAAGAGAGAGAGGAGTTGTCAGATTTTTTAAATTTGAAATTGCAAGAAAAAGTTTCTCTTAGAAGCTTTAGCCTTTTTTTCTTTTTTTTTTCTATTTAGGTGGGACTCACTCGCTACAGTAGTGAACAGTGATTCAGGGGTGTGCAATTGCGACACGTGTCCAAGAAAAACCTTCTTTTCTAACCCGAGTTTTGAAGTTTAGTTAAGTGGAGGCCTATCCGTTGGTTAAGGAATACAATCAATTTCATTGATGATTTATAATGTAATTTATATTTCGTCTATTTATCAGGGTTAAATTTAATTAAATAGGACACGAATCTATTAGGAGTGAAAACTAGTTAGATCAGGTTTTGGCTAAACAAGTCACACCTATTTTATAATTGTTAGAGATAAGTATGAACCATTTAAAAACCTATAAAGCTTGTAGGCTTATTTATAGGCGTACTTCATCCTAATTAAAACCTCTAAAAAGGCGAATAATTATATCTTAAATAGGCCAACAAGTCATTAAATAGGCTAATAGGCATTTATAACAAGCCTCTAAATAGGTCTAATTTAATTATTTCACATTCAACTAATTGATATCCGAACCAATCTTTTGCGGTTTGGATAGGATCGGTTTTTCATTTTTTTAAAAAAATATATTTTTATTATAAAAAAATTGTAATATTAATAACCAAACGTTGATATGATTCATATATTTAGATTAAATTTTGTTGTCTAAATTTTTATTTAAATATTTATATATAATACATATATATATTCGACAAAAACTCAAATACGGTCTATATTTAAAAGAAAAACCAAACTATAAAAATAATGGTTTGAGCATATCATTTAATTTAGTAAGAGAAAGATGGATAATATAGCAAAAATTGTAAATCTACATTAGTATATGCGGTTTGGTTTGCGTTAGTTCAGTTTTGATAGAAGGAACCAAAATTCGAACCAAACCAATATAATTATGCGATTTTTTCGGTTTTCGGTTTATTCGGTCATCATTTTTTGGATCGGTTTTGGCGGTTTAAAATGAGTTGGTTCGGTTATAAACACTCCTACTTACTAGTTTTGATGCTTTTCCCCAAATATTGTTTTTGAATTCAAGAATGTTTGCTGCGCGCGGACCTCGTAAGGGCTGCAGCGAGGCTTAATAGCGGTGGAAGAGGAAGAATGTTTGCTGGAGCCACCTCGCTGCCCAATCTTTCTCCGCTTTCCTCCATCGCGATCTAGGTTTTAGCTCTTCAAATATGAATTTAGGGTTTAGGAGAAATGCGGTTTGGGATGAAGAAGAGGATGAGGGCGCAACCATTAAAAGGACCTTTCATGGAGAAGGAGTGGTCGGCCAATATAGAATAAGCATCGACGAAGAAGAACAACAAGAAGAAGATGAAGAGTTGGTTGATTTTGGATCTAGCAACGGTGGAAGTCTGGAAGACGACGATGCCAGAGGGTTTTGGTTTTCGAAGGAAGTGGTGGTGGTCGTGAAACTCTAGAAGACGATGACGGAGGGTTTTCGTTTTCGGAAGAAAAAGTTGATGAGTTTATGAAAAATCCTTCTGCTTAATAGAAAAAAGGATATTTTCATGCCCTAATTTACAAATTTAGATGTTAACATGTTAGGTGTAATCTCAATTGACTATTTTATTTATTTGTGTCCAACGAACTACACTCAATAGAAACACTAGACATAGTTATATAGGATCTTATTTTTTAATGTGGAGCACGGTGCTTCATTGACAAAATGGTGCACCTTAGACATCGCCTTAACTTTTTGGTACACTATAGAGACAATTTCATTCAGATTATTATATGAGACAAAGTTATCTTTTAGAGTATTTAACACAATTACATTTTTAAGACTTGGATATAAAATTATTGGTTAAAGTGAAAGTTTCATGCACACAATGATAAATTAAAGACTTAAATATGTAATGTTTAAATATGTTTTTAGTCCCCGTAAAATAGGTCATTTTTTGTTTTGGTCCCCAAACTTCATTTTTTATGGAATTACTCCTGCAAGACAGAAAAATATGTGTTTTTGGTCCCTAGCCTCAATTAACAGATTTTGAGCCAAACAAACCTTATACAGTCGATTATCTAATTAATAAATTAAATAATAAAATATATATATAAAGAAAAAGAAAAAAAACCTTTCTTTCCTCTTCTCCCTTCATCCACCCAGAGTCACCACCAACTACAGCAAGGCACCGCCACCCCCTACCACCACCACACAACCATCTCTCACTCTTCAAGAAACTAAAACCCTATCATGGTTCCAAAGCACCACCGCATTACTCAATTTCTATTGCTGACAAGTGTGCTTGTCTCCTCTTCATCATCATTCTCCTTTCCATAATCATATTCCTTCCTCAACCTCCATTCACCCCACCCCCCCAAATCGCTGCAAACCCAAAGAAAGCATGAGTGAGGGAGAGATTGAACTAGGAGAAAAAATCTAAAATCCAAATTGCTGCAAACAAATTGCTGAGAAGGGATTTCTAGATTTTGATGCGAGATCTAATTGCAACTAGAGCAGAAGCAGAAATCGAGATCAAAGAGCAAACAAATCTTTAAAACTGAACCTGCAACAAGAATTTTGCAAATAATAGAACAGATGAAGAAAGGGGTTGGAACCAGAACAAAATAAGAACAGTGAAAATCGAAATAGAACAACTGAATGAGAACGGAACGACAAGAACGACAGAACAAGAACAGTGAAATGTGCAGTGCGAATGGCACCGGAACCGAAACTAAATCTCGTTATTCGTCTCATCGAAACTTTTCTTTCTCTCAAACCCGTATTCAAAGGTGTTGTGGTGAGGGAAATGAGAGGAGAGGGAAAGAGATAAAGGAGAAGAAGGAAGAAGAAAGAGAAAGGTTTAATTTCTTGAAAAGTGAGAGGTGGTTATGGTGGTGGTGAAACCTTACCGGAATTGTGGTGATTTTGGTTGGGTGGATAAAGGGAGAAGAGGAAGAAGGGTTTTCTTCTTTCTTTCTTTTTTTTTTTATTTAATTTAATTTAATTTAATATTTTATTATTTAATTTATTAATTAAATAACCAATTGTGTAAAGTTTGTTTGGCTCAAAAACAGTTAATTGTGAACGGTGACAAAAAAACACACATTTTTTTGTTTTGCAAAACTAATTAAAAAAAATGAAATTTAGGGACAAAAAACAAAAATGACCTATTTCATAGGGACTAAAACATATTTAAACCTAAATTAAATTAATTTTAAAGTTAGGTTTAAAATATTTTTTTAAATACAAAATAACTTAATCTTTAAAAAAATGCAAAATGAATTAAATATTTTAAAGTTAAATTTATATATTGTCATTATCTTTTTGAGAAATTATATCAAATGAGTCCTCTAAAAAAATTAAATTAACAATGATTTTATTTAAATAATCTATTATTTTTAAAAAATTGAAGAAGGTCAAAAGACTTTTAACTATTGATAAATTTGACTTTGGAGCAAATAACACATTTGAAAACTAGGTCGGGACACATTGCAAACTTTTAAATTTTTTACACAAATTATACAAGAGACAAAATAAATAGAGGTAATTAAATTATAAATAAATTACAAAACTATTAATAACGTACAATACTATTATTGTTATTATTATCACTATCATTGTTACTTCCCTTGTAGATTTTTGTTATTTAATATTAATTCATATTTTGCATAAAAAAATATTAATTCATATAGTATTTAATAGGTTGGTTTCGTGACTAAAAAGTAAAGTTTTAAGTAGTAACTCATTAACTTGAATTTATATGAATGCACTTTCGCCTATAAAAAATGGTTAAGTTTACCTTTTAATCTATATACTTGCACTTCATTTTTGTTTTAGTACCTATAAAAAAAAGTTCATTTTATATCAATATTCTTCGTTTTCGTTTTAGTTCAGACTATCATTTCTTGTTAGTCATTGCGATTAAATTTTACAACTCCACCACCGCAACAATCACTATAGCAACCTGGGTCCTAGCACTTTTTGGTATTGAGCCATTTCGATCTACTCTAGGCATTTTCCATCCCCTTAAGTGGACTTATCCTTTCTAGAAACCTTCTGTAGATTCGAACTCAAGAGTAAAAGAATTAGTTCTTAACAATAGTTTCGATGAAGTCATGAAATAAAATAATCTATACCTCTGTATAAAAAAGATATCCATAACTATAAAATCAGATACGATTTTAAGTATTTTTTTTGTTTTTGTTAACACGTATACAATTTTAATTAGTTCTATGAAAAACGGAAAGAATATCTGCTGCTTGCTGAGTTGTTGAAGTTGACTCTTTCCGTTTCTTTGACTTCAAAAGCCAAAGACGACGTCGTCTCTCAGTTCACCACTCCATCAACTCTTAAACCCTCTATTTTCTGTTTGGCTGCCGAGAAAATTTTCTAAACATTTTCCCATTCTAAACATTTTCCCATGAAATTTTCTCCCCCCTTAGGATCCCCAAAAAGCGACAGTATCTGCTACTCAGAAGATCATCGCGGGCTGCAGCGTTTCGAATAGCAGGTTCTTCGTTTTCCTGTGTCTTTTTTTTTTCTGACCTGACGAACTGAGAGTGAACTCAATCGCGCTGTAAGCAATTTTCTAAAAGGTTTGGATTCTTGATGAATGTTTGTAACGTGATTGTATGAATGCTTCCGTCTTTGCATTTGGCTACTGCATTGCATAAACCTGTTGTTCTCCCATTTGTGATAAGGTGCGGGTGTTCTTGCTTGTAATGCGCGTATGTTCATGATGATTCTTCGTGCATTCTACAATTTTCAGTTTTTGATTTCTATCTTTGAGTGATTATTTCAATCCTGTAGAAGAATAATGAGAGAGAGAGAGAGAGAGAGAGAATTGGGCTAAGTGGCAGTTTCAGTGAAATTTGTGGCTTCTACCTTCCGGAGTCTCACAACTTAATAGAACTTGATTCTTATGTTATTTTATTTGAATTCTTTCTACAAGCATGCCCTGTATTATTATTATTAGTATTCATTTTTTATAAATCGATGTGCAATTGAATGGCTCATTTACACACAGGCAACCCTTGTCTCTTGAGCATGATTCGTTTGCTGGAATTGATGCTGAACTAACGTGTAATATGCAACAAGGAAATGTACCCAAAAAAATTTTCAAAAAGGAAATTTTTGGGAGGAACTGCATGATTTTCATAGTTTCATTTTCTGGCTTTAAATGCATTGCATAAATGAGGTCTTGATGCGAAACATGGGATATAGGGGAGAGTGGTCGATTTTGATTATTGTTTTTGAGTGGATGTAGCATCAAATATTTTCCGTTTCCTCGTGCTTTTCCTTTTGGTTTTCTGCTTGTTCTCTTTATAATTTGTGGCTGTGTGTGTTACTTGCCTGCTTTGTTTTTTTGTTTACTGACTGAAGCTCCTCTATTTTGTCACCTATATTGGGGAGAAAATTGACTGACATAATTTCTGTTAACTGACATACAAAATCCATCGAAAGCAGCCCTAGTTCCTCAATGGACATTTCTGACGATGAAAATGACGGAGTCTCTCAGAATCATGTACCTAAGGAACTGAGTCGTTTAGCATCTAATGGAGTGAAATTTGTTGACGAAGTACTTAACGGTCAAAATGAATGTTGTCTGGAGAATTTCCGCATGGATAAGCATGTATTTTACAAGTTGTGTGATATCCTGCAAGCCAAAGGGTTACTGCATCACACAAATCGAATCAAAATTGAGGAGCAGTTGGCCATATTTATGTTCATTGTAGGGCATAATCTGCGAACAAGGGCTGTTCAAGAGTTATTTCGTTATTCTGGAGAAACTATTAGTCGTCACTTTAACAATGTTTTGAATGCTATAATGTCAATTTCGCTGGATTTCTTTCAGCTTCCTGGCTCTGATGTTCCTTCAGAAATATTGAGAGATCCTAGATTCTATCCATATTTTAAAGTAAGATTTCTAGAAAAGTGTTTGATCATTAAGAGCCTGTTTGTTTAAGTGTTTTTACTACTTGCAAACTCTCTTTTTGTAAAACAGGTTGTAACTTGTTTGGATCGATTCTATCTCACTTTTTGAATATTTTTTAATAGGATTGTGTGGGAGCAATTGATGGTGTGTATATACCAGTGACGGTTGGTGTAGATGAGCAAGGACCTTTCCGCAATAAGAATGGCATACTTTCTCAGTATATTCTGGCAGCTTGCTCGTTTGACCTCAAGTTCCATTATGTTTTGGCTGGATGGGAAGGATCTGCTACAGATTTACAAGTTTTCAATTCTGCAATCACGAGACGTAATAAATTGCAGGTCCCAGAAGGTAATATTTATCTATAAAACGAAGCTATGGTCTGGGTAGTTTATTGGAATTCTCTCTCATCTCATGACAATTCAATGGTCAAATTTTATGCTAGATCTCCGTTGGAATATTCATCCTTTATATTTTGAATAAAAACTAGACAAGAAAAATTCACTACTTCATTACTTGTTGTCATGTATCACTTCAAGCATCCACTAGAAACTAAGTGTTGATATAGAAAAAACAAAAAAATTTCCCTCCAACTCAAATGGACAAAAGAAATGATGTTGCCCAGTTCACACTGCTTCATGCTGTTTTTTTTTTTTTTTCAAAAAAGAAAAACCAAGCCTTTGTTCATCTTCCTCTCTGAAATTGACCCGTGTTGATGTCGAAAGTCAAAATCACCAGTGTCTTTGAACCAACGCTCGATTATGCTTAGCAGTGACTGTTCAAATGAAACACATGTGATGTTGGAGTTGAGCTGCCAATTTGATGAAGTTCATCACAGCTATCTGTTGGGTTTACTGGATGTTTGTTCTCTACAAATGTCCAAAAAATTGGTCTGGAAGATAAAATTGCATCTCTACAAAAAAATAAAATAAAATTATTACCTATCCTTTAACTGCAGCTAATTGAAGCAGATAGTATATTATTTATTATTTAGCTGATGTCATCAACTTCTATTTTTTTTCTAGTTGTAAGAGATTGGTATTTAGGAAATGGTGGTAGTACCACTCAGGTGAATGGTGATCTCTTGCTAACTCTTTTCACGGTGTCAGTCAATAGGAAAACATTGCAACTTTTTTTGATATATTTAACAGATAATTGAAACACATAAATTTGGATAAGTAGGATGAAACTTGATGCAAACTTAAGAGACAAACAATCAGTTATTCCGTATGATTACTATACCCGTGTAACTTTTACTCCAAACAATAGATTAAAACACTTTATTTTTCTTATACAGGTAAATACTACCTTGTAGACAACAGGTATCCAAATGTGCCAGGATTCATTGCTCCATTTTCCTGTACTCCCTATCACTCCAAGGAATTTCCCACTGGTTACCACCCACAAGATGCAAGCGAGTTATTCAATCAACGGCACTCCTTATTACGAAGTGTCACTGTCCGAGCTTTTGGGGCTTTAAAGGCACGATTTCCTATATTGATGTCTGCTCCTTCATACCCATTGCAAACACAGGTGAAGTTAGTGGTGGCAGCTTGTGCATTACACAATTACATTCACAGGGAGAAACCGGATGATTGGCTTTTCAAGATGTATGGAGAGGACCTATCGTTTCAAATGGAGGAATCACTTCCCCCAATAGAGGCAGATGTACAGCCAATGTCAGATTTTGAGACTCAGACCCAGTCATCAAAACTTACTTTTGATGATATAGAAATTGCACAAGCCTCACAGTTAAAGATGTCCATTGCATCTGAAATGTGGAATGATTTTGTCCATGGTTTTCCACCTATGTAAATTTCTTTAACTAAGGTGATATATGCTCAAGTTAGGTTAGAAGTTTTCTCAGGATCTACCGGATATGAGAGACTATTGATTTACATTTCCATTTTGTAAATTGGCATTTTGTTCATAACATAGAAGTATGCCTGTCAGTAAAGTGGCTAATGGATTTCCCAATCCCTGCTGACCAATGAACACAAGTGCATATTGCTTACTGGATTTGGATTGAAGGGTGAGTCAAAATCAAAAGCAATTCAGGGGAAAAATATAAATTGCTTTAATTGCACAGCCATGAGTAACTGCCCTGACTGTAAAGAATATTAATTCATTCATGTTTTCAATTATAGAATTTGCCTTAAGATTTTCTTTAAAAATTTATGACTGCCCGTTTCCTTTATATTTTGCCAAGTTTCACAAATTTGTTTGGAAGGTGTCTTTTATTTGAATTATTGTTTACTCCCTACAATGACTGATCACCAGTGGAGAGCTTGTGTGGCGGACCATCATATTCATACTATGAGCTTTTATGGTTAGTATACGGCGTACTCAAAACAGATATTCATGGGACCATATGTAGAATACACTTACATTTTACTTGCCAGAATGTCATTAAATGTAAGGGAAAATGAAGGTACACAGACAGAGATGTGACTTACTTTGCAAGGTTAATCATGTTATTGTCATGCTATGGATGAGTTATGGTATTCTGGATCCAATCTTTATAATTATTTTTATTAATATACAATACAATAATAATCCTCACCTTTTTCCTTCACTTCTATGTAAATTTTTAAGTGGTTAACTATGTGTTTCTCGAACTAAGATTGAGATTGACTCACGAGTCATGTTTTTTTTTATCTTAGCATTTGTTTTTTTCTAAAATCTTAATCTACCAATTATATTCTCTCACATTCTTAATTATTATGCAATAATCAATCAACAATCAAGATGTTCTTGCACATTAAGTGGAATAACCTAGACAAAGTAAAGATAAAGATGTCATTATATGTATTTATTGGTAAGATCAAGAATCCAAACACATCTTAAAAAAACCTTCAAATAAAATGAACCATCCTTGTACCTCAAACTTTTCACATGAATCCCCAAACTCAACTCCAAATTGAACTGTAAAGTTGAAGAGAAAAATAACAAACCCCACATGAGTTTTGTGTGATCAGCTAAAGTAGCAAGCAAGGACCATACATATGAGTGTGATGTGGTAAACCTCGTGTGAAATGTACGATGGCATCACCACTTAATGCAATTCCCTTGTGATCTAGTCGCATGAGCCTCTTATGCATTATGTTTCCAACCCCACAATAGCACTAAACCAGTTATACACAAACTCTTTATGACTGAGTTTTTTAATTTTTTTTTATCAGTCAAACGCACACTCCCACACTACACTACTTTTAATTCTACTTCATGAGAATCGAACCCCTCACCTTAAGGTCAAAGAACACATCCTTATGCTACTTGAACTACAAGCTTTCGAGAGTGAATTTTTTTAATTATTTTAAAAAATCTAATTATTTATTAATTGTATCAGACGTGATTGGTTTACGAGTGAGCTTTTGCTTCTATACAACTAATCTATTTCAATGCCAATGGTGTCCAGCCAATTGCAGCACGAAGCTATGGGATGATGGTGAGAGAAGCTAATAGCATTAAGCCTTTTTATTCACCTTTTTGTTGGGGGATATAGATCAGTCATCAATCATCATCAATTCATCATGTGATAATCCCTTCCAAGCTAGCTTTTACTTAAATTGAAGATTTGAAGCATCATTTTCTTATAATTTACTTAGTCTTTCATGTTTTGAGTATGGAAAAAGTACTTTATTGATGGCTCGAAAACAAAACTAAATTAGAGAAAAATATTTTATATATAATTATTATTTATACCTTATACTTTTTTATGTTAAAAAAATTGATTTTTGTTGCAACTAAATGTAAGGTGTACCACTAAACAGTAGTAACACACCAAACACTACCCTACATTAAATTAATATAAGTTATAAAAAAAATTAATATAAGAAAACTTGCTAAGTACACTCAAAACCAGTCAAGAGTTTACACTTCTTAGCTCGAATGTAAATAAAAAATATTTCAGAGTTAAATATTAAATAGGTCTCTTAAATAATGTTTCATATTTTTACTTAAATATGTTTTTAGTCTCTAAACTTTAATGAAAATTTGTTTTCAGTTTCTTAACTTTAAAACATCAATTTTTAGTCTTTAAATTTTCAAAAAGTTCACTTTTAGTCTCTATGTACATTTTCAGGTGACGTGACAAACTAATGGTCTTTCATCAGGTCCACTTGTTAGTAGATCAATTTGTCATGTCACCAGAAAAATGTACAAAAATGTCCAGAGAGACTAAAAGTAAACTTTTTGAAAGTTTAAGAATTAAAAATATATTTTACTAAAAGTTAAGCTGTTCAAGGACTAAAAACAATATTTATGTGATTGCATTATTCTAGCTAATTATAGGAGTCTTTTGCAACTAGTGTAAGACTCTAGTTCAATGCCAAAACGTTTTCACTGTGATTTTAAAAAACCCTAGCACTGCACTGCATCTTAGTCTTCCTTGTCACCTTTGGTTTATTCTTTTTTTAGAAGTTTTCTTTCGTCTTGTATGTATGTTTTTTAATTTTAGGAACTAATAAGTTCTCCTCTTGGAATTATAGAAGTTTAATCCATCTCTACTTTTTTTTTTTTTTTTGCAATGAATGAATTTTTTCTCTTGGAATTAAAAAAATAAAAATTTCCACTCTCTCTATTCATGTAGGGTTGATAATAAAGGATATTAAACCAAACACATCATTGTACAACTAGTAAAAAAAACAATAATAACAATGAAATGTATCATTATTGTATTGTATTTGTATGCAAATTTCAGTCTTATTACCTTACCTTTTATTCTTTTTATATTCTATTAAAAAAAGGACAAAAAAAGTTGGCACTGAAGCTTCGCAGCATTAACCTTAGATCACCATTGATAGTTACTATAATCCAAAACCCTCGGCAGCTAGGGTATTGACATCGTTGCCCCCAATTAGCAAAATTACCAACATAAATTATTGAGTTCTTTAAGAATGTTAGACAAATAATTAAAAGGAAAAAATATTTTTGGTACGAAAATAATTTTCGTGAATTTTATTAGCAAAATTTGATTGGCTACCTTTTTATCATTGAGATAATTTTACTCTTAGTCCCCTATGATTTGTGGTCCCATTTCTGAATTTACCGAATCAATGAATATATATATACAGCTCCTTTTCTTTTTTTGTGATAAATAGCTTCTCAAATTTAAGGGTCTAATTCTTTATGTTTATTTTTATAAAATAAGCATTTATTTTAATATAAAAAATATTTTTATAAGCTTTTACATATTTGTTTGTAATTGTCAAAATAATAAAAAAATAGCAAATAATTAGAATTTCACTTATTTTAAGAAATTATTTTGAGTTGTTTTTCACAGTAATTGATTGTAATAAGAGAGAGACAAGATTAAAAAATAATTATTTTCATTGTAACCAAACATAAATAATTTTTAATCAATTAAAAAATTAATCACTTCTCTATTTATCTTCAAAACAAATTATTTTTAAGTTTAAATAATCTTACATTAAATCATGATTCACGTTGATATATATAAAAAGTTTTTTTAGCATGTAGAATATTACACAGGTAAAGAAACTAAAGATGAAAAAAAACACATTATTAATTGAATGTTAAACACAATTCCATTAACGTTTTGTTTTTTTCAATAAAAATTTTCTACTTTTAATTTCTTAACATGTGCAATATTGTACAGATTAAAAAAATCCATATATAAAAAATGAGATTTGGATCCTCTCCGACACTAAACAGTATAGTAGCTTAATTAACGGATCTTAACACTTTATTTTTTTGCTCTTTTATACTCGGTTAGCTTATAAAAATAATTAACAATTTTAATGTTATTAAAACTAGCTACTAAATCCTCCAGGAGAGGATCCAAAGTCATAAAAGGTGTTTTGTTAGGATAATAAACCTATTTGTAACCTATTAGTCTCCCCAAGAGCATAATCTTTAGCTGAAGGGTAATACTGAAAAACACCTTAAAAAAAATGGTTTTGATATCATTTTCCAAAGGTTCTCACACCAATAATAGTTTCAAACACAATTCATTCCTTTTTACTTTGATCCCCCTATTGTCCAATACCAAGACACTTTTTCATCCATTCCTGTTCACAAAACTATGATTAGTGCATATAAAGCCACAAATTCAACACTCTACTACTAGTTGCAAATTGCAATACATATAATTCCCAAAACAGAGTTAGAATTTCTCTGCTCCCATCATCCCTCACAATGCTAGATCCAGCATCTGAGTTGGTGCCACCACCATCTTCTCCCACAATTTCCTCCATTTCCTCCTCTGATCTTGACACTGAGGTATCATCAATTTTCAAATTCAAATTCACATTCACTAAAATTACCCTCTCCCCAATTCTCAAAATCCTTGAAAGTTTCCTCTTTTTTTATTTTACACATCAATCTACTTGATCTTTATTTTTTAACACCCCAAAATTTGAAGAATCTGAAGTTTTAATCTTTTATGACTAATTAATCTGAATTTTGATTTTTTTGTTTTTGGGTGTTGAATTATAGTCTACTGGATCATTCTTCCATGACAGAAGCACCACATTGGGGACTCTGATGGGAGTGAACTTCCCAGCTATTGCATTTAGAGTCCCATCACAGAACCGGGATCCACAATCCGCCGGCGCCGCCGCCTCAAACAGGGTAGTCGCTGCCGCATCTAAAAAGAAGAGAAGAACCGGCGCCGCCGCCGCGGCGGAGCGACGTCGGAGGTGGTGGCAGCTGTGTAGGGACGGCGACACCAGGCCGGCTTCGCTTGGTGAGTTCCTGGAGGTGGAGCGGCGGTTCGGCGACGGCGCGTTCTACGGCACGGCGGCGGAGCTCGAGGGAATGGTGGAAGGCCATCAGCAGAGGAACGGCGGAAGGGTGCTTTTCGCCGACGGGAGGGTTCTTCCGCCGCAGACGGACGTCGATGAAGGAGCAGCGGCGGCGGAGAGCCTCTGCAACAGGTTTCCGGTTTCGCTCGCCGGGATCTGCAGCGGCGGGGCAGGATAGATATCTTTAAGCTTTTGAATTTTGAATTTTGAATTTTGAATTTTGATTTTATTTTTTATTTTTTATTTTTTTTTTGAGAAAGACAGGAAATTTTCTTGTTTTATTTTATTTTTTATTATTTTTAGGGGGCTGTTTGGTTGTTGCCTAATTGGTAAATTAAGATTCTTTTTGTCTGTGATCTAGGTGCAAAAAGCAGCTTTGGCTTGTGGGCTTCTTTTTACCTTTTCTCCATTTTCTTCTTTTGATGTAGTATTAGTATTAGTGTATATTTTTGTGGTCCACATTATATTATATTCTAATTCATATTGATAACATAATATAACTCATGGGTATTGTGATTTGAGGGGTAATTGGTCCTAATCACTTGCTGCATTTACGCCAAAACGATTAGTAAAATATGGATTAGAACAAATTTTGGTTGTTGAATAAAGGCAACAAACAATTTCTAATGAAGTTTACCAATCCAAGTTCTGAAATATGCTATGAATATTATTCCTTTTTTTTGGATAAGCTAGAGAGCAGGCCCGAATTTATACATAATTAATTAAATCTCAATAGATAATATGACTAATAAATTATTTATATATCTTGTAAAACATATGGTTAATCTCAAATATGACTTAATCAATTTAAATTATGTATAAATATTTTTCAGGGTTATCAATGTTTTAATTTGCAAATTATGCGTTTAAAATAGAATCTACTATTTTTATATAATTTAATAATTTAATAAAATATTAATTTTACTTGTTCAATTTTTTTTAATGAAGTATTACAGTGTTGATAAAAGTTCTTTAAACATGCTATAATATATTGTTATTGTTTTAGAGGTTTTGGCAGATGCATTCTTGTTGTTTAGGGGTATGTTCCGGTCGAAAAAACAGAAAAAAATTGAGGTTTTAATTTATCTTGTCTATTTGGTTGCAGCATAATGTCCAAATGTCTATGGCTAAAGGAAATTTTTGTTTACGTTATCTTCTTGTGTATTGATCCATTATCTTTCCTTCTCTTTTGATTAAATTTTCTATAAATATGAGTACTCCTAGTACTCTTGATTATTAATAATATTTATTTGGCTTATCAAGAAAAAATTTTACATTAATAGTTTTTTTTAATAATAATATTAAATAAAAATCTTTTTTAGGAGTCTTATTAAGTAAGGGGCTCTAGGCAGTTGTCTTTCTTACTTAAAACAAAATCCGGCCCTGCTAGAGAGTATGCAATATAATTTATCTCCCATTTTTTCATTTATAAATAAGCACCTAAAAAAATTAAAGAAGAAAATAATCCTTCTTTTTTTTTTGGATTAGATTACAACAGAGATAAAAATCAGTAGTGAAGAGATTTTTATCTTTATCTTAGTAACGTGGTGTGATAAGAAAATAGAAAAGTGAAGAACCATCTCATTTCCACAAGGGCAAAGAATCCTGGAAACTCCTCGAACAAAAACTACATGTAAGTTTTTCGTGACAATATCAATTGCTCATCCTGCCTCGAGGTGCTTCTTTCTTTGTCCTCAACTATACTACTACTTGCAATTCATATATAGTCATATCCTTAATCAAGCGGTGCCTTCTGCGTAAGGGTGCGAAAATGGCGCTTTTTCATTTGTTTTGAGATTTACTTTAATTATGCTATTTGTGAGTGATCAATATTTTCTTTGAAAATGGGTGATCTTCTTAATTTTCATTGCATGTATCTCCATATGGTTCAATGTTCAGCGTTTTGTTTTTGGAACCTGTTGCCAATTGGCACTCCCTCTATTAATTTTAAGTGGATTTTATGTTTTTTAAAAATTCTACTTCAGTTCTTTTTGTTTTTTTTAAGTAAATTTGGACCTTATGTTTGTTTTTTGGACCATCGTTGGACCAATAACAGAATCCATTACTTCTAATCCTACGTGGCTGAGGTAGATCTGAGGTGGCATACTGGCGTTAAGGGTTGACGAGGTGGACTCTTATTGGTCACTTATGTTTTAATTTGGTATTAAAATGGTCCTTTATATTTTAATTTGGTAATTGAATGGTCCCTTTATGTTTTCAAAGGTATCAAAATAGTCCTAATTTTATAAGTACTTTCCTGTTTATCAATAACACACACTCAGAAACATGTTACACAATGCATAATCTATTACAAAAGTCATTATAATACTTATGCATAATTCCTACACTACTTTATCAACACTTCTATCATAATAGATAATACTCTGTTCCACTTCCTCTACTTCTTCAAGTTCAATTGTAGAGTCACTATCCTTCTTCTCTGTCTTAAAAGTATCTATTTTCTTTTATCATTCACATCAAACTCAACCCACTCAAAGAAACCATATCATTCACTATAACGATAGCTGTTGCATCCCACAATTGGATCCCCTTGTTGGCTATGCACAAAATTGCCCGTTCACTGCAATAATAGGAAAATGGTGAAGGTTGATTACGTTTGTTAGGGTTTTCATTTCCATTTCCATTTGACAAGAAAGAAGTCATGGCTAGTGACGAAGTGCTGTGATTGAACAATTACAACAAACAATTGAAGAATTAGAAGAAGTAGGTATCAAAATTAGACGAAGATTGCAATTTGGGGCTTTTGTAAACCCTAACCCCAACAAATCTATTCCAATATTCAATTGAGTTTTTTTTAATAATATTAATTAATTGAAAAAGAAATTTTATGTCACAAAGAGGCTTGGGAGTAGCGGAGGATTAGGAGTAACGGATTTTGTCATTGGACCAATGATGATCCAAAAAAAACATAAGGTCCTGCTTAACAAAAACAAAAAGGACCAAATTAGAACTTTTGAAAAACATAAAGTCCCAAAAATGCATTTTAGCCCAAATAATATTTAACGCCGTTTGTGCTCTGTTAGTCCATGTATGATGGATTTGTGACAAAAGTGTTAGTTCGGTCCAAAAAACAAACATATAGTCCAAGTTTGCTTCAGAAAAAACAAAAAGGACCAAAGTAAAACTTTTAAAAAACATAAAATCCTAAAAGTGCATTTTACCCTTAATTTTATTAAGGTCTAGTCAATAATAAAAATTCAATTGTCTTTAATTTATCTTTGAATCTTCACGATTTAGCATTAAAAAATATTTTTTTGGATTCTTCGTGTCATTATTAACTTGAAAAATTGAATGAGATTTTTTTTTCATAAAAAAAAAAAAGAGAAATGAATGATAATTATCATAGTTGGTGGTAGTAAATTTTATGGGAGGTGCATTTGGAGAATGCTTCTACCTTCTATTATTTCTTTAGTGAGTTGATGAATACTCATATGTGCTAAAATGGTGTTGTGATTAAAATGTTTAGATCGAAAAAAAATAAATTATAATGTAAGGTACATTGTCTTGAATGTTTATGCGAACAACCATAATATTTAGTATATGATTAGATTATTTAAAATTATAATTGTTCAATTTTGTAACTTACGGGAAAAGATATATTCGACCGTGGGAAGGCTTCGACAATGGAAAGGATGAGATTGTGGCAAAATCTGTAGATCACTCTTGAATACCAGACACATATATGGCCTATTTGCGCAAAACAGCAATTACAGCGAGAATTGTGGGGGTGGAATATGATTAATAGACCTCACTAAAGTGTCTTGGTTCATAGAGCTTGCTCCACCAATTCACTTGTGTTAAATCTCATCAATCTAGATCTGCTTCATAGTCCAAAAGACACAAGATTCGAAAATTTTGTGTATTTCAAAAGTTTAAAAGTATCATTAATTTTAACAACACCGTCCAAATATAGATTTTATCTCCACCGTCTATATAAGTGCATCATCCACTGTCCATATTAATATTCTGCACAAGTTGAACACCATTTTCATAACACCATTTTCATATAAGAGGAGCCTCATATCACTTCTCAACACATCAAAATCATTTTTCTCTTCTCTCTAATTCGAGCTTCTCCTTCTAAATGGAGTTTGCGGAAATCAGGGTCTATCCATCAGAAAAAGTAGAGTAGTGATCATTCAAGCCACGGAGAAACCAAACCACAATATCAATATTCCATTGAGTATGCAACTTCACCAAGGCACCGCTAGAGCACAAGTGTAATACTTACTCACACCATAATTTCCTCGATGTAAATCAGCATGATAAAAATGTTCTCATAATTCACTCCATGCTCCAAGTGAATTTTGAATTATGTATTCCCCAATAAACTCATTGACATTTATCATGAGTTTGGTAACTAGAGAGGAAAGAAAGAAGGTAAAAGAAAGTTATGAGAAGAAAAAAAAAATATAGAAGAATAAAGTCTTTTAATTTTTTCTCTAGAAATTAATGTTTTCCATCTAATTTCTCTCTAACAAGACAAAATGTTAGATAATTATTCATATTCTTTTCTTTTCATTTCTTTCTTCCCGACAAAATATAAGATTTGTAAACCTCATGGGGTAAATATTATATTTATCTTGGTTCACAAGAAAATTTGTAACTTTTTATAGGGTTCTAAATATTTCATTTCATAACTGATTGGTAACTACACATACATTATGTCTCTATTTTAATCTTAAAAATTAGCTATTTTAAAAAGTTAGATATTCAGAAACACGACGAATCATAAAATCCATCGAGTTTCATTATTCGAAGTTTGTAGTTCAATCATGTCAAATGTCAGCTTGGTTCAAATCAGAAAATACTATAAGGTACACGTAACAATCATAAATACTCGAGTGCTACTTTTAACACCATACTCCATGCTGGGGGACGACAGACTAGTGGATCCGTGACGAATACAAATATGAATACAGATACGGATACATAGTCGATTGTCTGACAACGTTGGTTTGTTTCCGAAACTCCCTCTGTAAGTGCATTTTTTGGAACATCAAATGATAATTACATTGTTTTGGAACATCAAATGATAATTACATTGTTTTTTGGAACACAGTTACATTCTATTTTTTCTCGAACTAGTAGAGAATCGCAAAGTAACAGTGAGATCTCTATAAAATATTGGAAAACTTTTACCAAAAAAAGTAAAACTTTACTCTTACACAAGGAAAAAATCAATCCATCGGACGACATTGTATCATTATCGCACGAAAATTTAAATAATGATTCTTCACATCATAAGTATTATGATGCTCTTGAACAGTTAAGCATCACGTGAATCTTTACTAAAGAGAAAAGAACTAATATTATTATTCTAGTGAAATATTTAAACTAACATAACAAATTACATACATAAACTGCTTAAATTACAAGTTGAATATGATGCTTCAGAAGTACAAACAACATCCAAAAATAATGCATCTTTCTATTAGCATTTCCTACTTCAGAACTGCTTAAAGCAATTAGTGAGAAAAACAATATTATAGAAAAGCACAACGAAAGAACAAACAGTGAAAAGAAAGAAAAAGTCGAGTGGTATAGCACACAACCAATACTAGACGAAAAAATCAACGATGTATTTTTCTCAAAAACCAACCGTATATCATTCTGATATCCCACCATCTACGTCAGATCTGGCTTCCCTGATCTAGATCTAACTTCATGATTCACCGACTGCAACAAATCGAATACAGAAGTGTTCATATCTCTCAATTTTTATTACTTATACATCCAATTCATCGGACACAAAAAAATAGCAGTATATTCAAACCAGAGAGTAAGTATAAATATCTCAAACACCCGGATCTGAGACGCCAATTAAAAAAAAACAAAAGCAAAATAACAAAAATATAGGAACAATTAATTACAAACAATGTGAACATTTTCCAAGTAATGAAAGTGCCAACACCGTAAGCAACATTAACAATTCGTAAGCGATGAGATTATGGTATGAACCACCATCGAGAGAAGCATTAACAACGTTTCGATGCTTTTGAGAATCTCCCTGATTGCACAAACCATCCATAGTAACAATTATTTCGAAGCAGATCTGTGCATCCTCGCAATTCATCATCGAAGAGGATCAAACCTTCATCGATCGTTTTGCTAGCACAATAATACCTATTGATTAAGATGAATTGGTTTGTGCAAATCAGGGAGAATCACAAATTGGACGCAGATCAGATGCTCGACAGTGTCGGCGGAGAGGAACTAGATGAGAAAAAGAGAAACAGAAAAGAAGAAATTAGGGTTTTAGATTGTATCGGAATCTGAATTCTGAAATAGAGAAGAAGAAATTAGGGATTTAGTTTGGATCTGAATCTGAATCCGAATCCTGTACTCCACTCTGTATTTATAGACTGTATCGTTCGTGTTTGCGTGGGTAGAAATTTTTTTGTGATCTCACCGTATCTTTTGTTAACCAATCAAAAATTTAACTGCCCGATTTTCACTGTGTGAATAACGAATGAAAAGTTAACATGCTGTTTCACTGCGTGAAAATACCGCAGCTAAAACTGGAATAGATCTTTCTAGTACTTGATGATAGGAAGAGAAAGACACGTCATACACGTGAATCTACCTAACATCTGTGGCTTCATGCACCCGTAACGTAATGTTCGCCACCAGAAAACTCTTCCCTGTGCAAAAACAAACGTTTTGGGCCTTTTTTTTATTGTTTGCGACTAGATTTAGCCTGCTACTAAAGGCACCACACGGTTATCTATTTTGATTTTGATTAATTCAATAGTTAATTTTTTTTTCAAAAAAAAAAAATAATTAACATTTTTTTTATCGGTCAAACTCATACACTCCTACACTACTCTACTCTTAAATCTATCCCACTAGGGATTGAACCCCTCTACTTGAGTTAACTCCTCCTTATGCCACTTACTACAAGTTCTCAGCTAAAATTTAACATTTATAATCAACAATGTTTTGAAAACCAAACTGGTTATTAAATTGATAGAATCACTGGTTTAAGGGTTTAATGGTTTGAATTGTGGTTGAACCGATTTATTTATATACATATAAAATAAAAAATGTTTACAATTTTATTGTAGCCAAGTTGGTTATGCTTCACTATTTTTTCAAGTGGTACCAGTTTATTCTTGTAAAAACACTTTTTTATGGTTTTTAATGTGGAAAGCACTTTTATTTAATGATATATACATATATTACGCAAATGTAAATAAAAAATTGTTGATAGCTGAGTGGTAAGCGAGTTAGATTTTAAGAGTAGACTGTGAGTTAGATTCTTGGTGAGATATTTTGTGCATTTTACACGAGTTTTTGGAGGAAATAAATTTTTCTGATTTTCTGGTTCTGAGTCTGATTTCAATAGAGGCCGGTTATGTGGCTCAATCGAACCGATTAATGGTCTGGTTCAATAGGTCTGACTAGCCAATTTGGTTCGGTTTTCAGAACAATGATAATCAGTTATCAGTCATTAAATAGAATTAAGTATATACTAGTATTTACTCCTTGAATAAATAAATCCCCAATTGATTTTTCTTTTTTGATAATAAATAATAAGTCCCACTTGCAAACCAAAAATAAAATAAAACTATTTTCATGTGGTCATTATAGAGCTATGTTAGCAAGTCTTTTGATTTCCTAATATATTCATCCATAATCGGCACAACTTGATTTCTATTGTTAATACAGTTGTTTGATTATTGGTTCAATGCTTTTACAAAGGGAGTTTTAGTGCCTATTTGGATATTAATGCTCGTTAATACTTTTACTTATTTTATATTTTGATGTAAATTTGATGGAAGTAAAAAATTTTACTTTTTTTAAAAGTACTTTTTCTTATAAGAAAATATAAATAAACGGATCTTAATATTATGAAAAGCATCGTTGTTGTTGCTTTAAAAGAGAAGGTAAATAACCCATTTGTTATTGTTTTTAAAAATGATTAATTTTAAAATTAAGTAAAGAATTAACTATTTTTTTAATTAATTATGATAAAAATTAGAAATTAATTTATATTTGAGTTCAATGGCCAATTATTTTTTTGATCTTCTATTTTCTATAAATTCTTTTGAGAAGTAAAGTAACAAATTCGATTATCTTCTGCTTCTAATTATTTTTAGAAACATAGATAAACATCTTAAAAATATTTATAATTATTTTTTATTAAAAAATGATTATTTTTGCAAAATAAACAATAATGAACAGGATGACAAAAGCCCGCGTCCGTCATAGATACTTGTCATTAATACCTGCGGATATCCGTTATCCATTAAAAATAATAAAAAACAACATAAATTTATAGTATTTTAAGTACTTTTTCTTTAATTTCTAAAGATGATAAAAATGTTATAATTTTATTCAATATGAAATGTCTTTAAAGAATATAATAATATCTTCTCACTTTTTTAAATAATTTTTAATAATTTTTTTAATTTTAATTAAATAAAATACCCACAGATATCCGACAAATATCCACAAATCCATTGGGGACAGGCAGCGGGGACTAATACCCACCCCATTGCCATCCCTTAACAGACTCTTACTAGAGACTCTTATTGATCATCAAAATCACCTTTTAAATAAAAAGATCCAAACAAAAATTATTACTTCAAAATCAATTTTACTCAAAATCAATTCTATAAAATCACATCTATTCAAGATCAATTCTACCATAGTTGAAACCAAATACACTAAGTTGAACATCCTAAACTGCCATTCTGATTTGATCACTTTTTTGTACACCATAATTGAGCTAAACCAATGGTATTATATAGAATAGATACACTGTGACCATTCTTTTAAATTTATTGGCCCTCTTTTTTACTATTTTATTTTTTAAATACCCTCAATTTAAATTGAGATGATATAACTAGAAAGTATAAATTAACTAATATTTAAATCGTACCAAAAATATATCATTTTAAATATTAGAAAACAATTGAAAAAGAGACAACAAAAAGAAATGACATTTCCTGTAAAAAGTTTAGGGCTACAACACAGGAAAGCAGTAAATATTTTCCGCGTTACCAAGAATGCATAGGTTAAACGAACCATTGGCATCCTAGGCCAGACTGCCAGAGCTTACATTGGAGCTTCAAGGATTATCTCATTTATTTATTTTGTCAATATGACTGGCATAATCTCCACTTCCTAAGCTCACAACCAATCCAAACACACCCTATAACTACTAAATGTAGTAGCCGTTTTTTCCCACATAAAAGAATGACCTTTTAGATAGTAAACATCAACATCTCCACCCCCTTGAAACAAAATTTTAACCTTTTTTGCTGTTCAAGTATAAATATCATCTCACATTCATTCCATCAGTGTTTTTGAGGTGGGGATAACTTTCTGAGAAAGTCAAGGGCTTAATTGCTTGAAAATGATTCATGTAAAACTGGGATTTGGAGAAAAGATTGAAAAGATAATTGCAGAGGCAAATTTCAACTATTACGGCAATGAATCTGCTATCTCCGCTTAGTTTTCTGTCGTAGTCTCTTGAAAGCCATAAATGTAACTGCTGCGGAAAGAGAATACCTGTCCCAAAATTCAAATGAAAAAATGGTTAGAAAGAAGCTTGCAGTGAAGCTCACCATTACAGGCAAAACTCAAGCGAGTTGTTTTTTCCAGCGCCTTCACATTGACAATCTCTTTCCTTATGTCAAGCTTAATTTTTGTTGAGATCTCACATCCACAAGGAATATTGACGAAATAGCCTTTCTAAAGTTGGCATTCCTCCCCCTTAATCCGCCTTTTGGAGTTATGTAGGACCTTTTCATTTCTAATATGATATCTAAGTTCATCTTAGATCTATTACACTGGATTATAATCGCAAATGTCCAGTCCTAAAAACTTCACATCTCATATATCTAGGTTTTAGTGCGAGGGGATATGTTGAGATCAGATACAATTACACGATGAACTTGTGAACACTGAAGTCTAAATATTCTTTTACAGGTGGCAGAAGAAAAGTGGCTTACAGGCAAATTAAAAGGGCAAAAGGAAGAAAATGTAACTAAGGGATCCTCTAATAGCGTGTCTGAATGGGAGAGAAGGAAAGCATGTTTGAATGGGCAAACATATATGTTTCCTATTCTTTCAAATAGTGACAGAGTACTTGTTGATTTCACCACATAAGCGTACTTCAATTACGTATTAAAAAAAAAAAAAAAAAAAAACTTCAATTACTTCAGAAAAAGATCAACTGATGATAGAATCCAAATTCAAATCAATTACAATCAACTAAGTATTATTTCATCAGGGGATTTCAGATCACAAACAATTAATACCTGATTTTTTATCATTGCTTTGATTAGTATCTAGTAAACTTCAATCATATATTATTACTCTAGTAGTAGTAGTATTTGTCAGTAAACTACAAGTCTGAAACTATCGCACAACCAATGGTCTTGGCAGTCAAATTTAATGGAAAGGTATGCTTTCTAGCTAAAACAGTCATAAGCTAAAGTAAAACAAGGACACAGAGCAAAAATAAAAATTACAGTATATAAAAGAAATAATGTTTTAGCTTACAAAAAAAAATGCATTAATATTAAACATGCGAGGAGAGAAAAGAATGTTGCTAACCATGTCAATGTGTAGTTTAGATGGTCCTGAGGCATAACTGAACTTCGAATCAAGGTATTGACATCCTTGGGAACAGGATAAGGATTACTTGGATTGATATTTTCGTTGATATCTTCAATATAGATAGTATTTTCAGGAAGGCCACAAGCACGGGCAATGCCGGGAACATCAACATAGAACCACTGGGAAGACTCGGGATCATTTGCAGGAACAAATATGCTTGGCTTCTCACTTCCGCGAACAACGCCAACAATTTCTACAGGTGTAACAGAAGGTGCCTGATCCTGTGTGTTGCACAAAACAATTTTGAATTCAGAAATTTTTTACAATGAACAAGGCATGGGAAAATGACTGCAGGGAGAGACAACCTCAATAATAGCAGGCTTTTTAGACCAAAACTTCCACCAAGATATAGATCCGTTGGCATGAGAAGGGGAAGGAAGAGCATCTGCCAAATGTTCATCTTGTGAAGCCTCTAAAAATCTGTCTTTCCAACTGCGGGGAACCCACCCTCTGTTGACTAAAATTGGAAAACACACACTGGAGAAAACAATAGGAATTGTAAGAACTGAAGAAATTCATAACGAATAACACAATTAATCCAATAAAACAGTGAGAAATTGCAGTGACAGTGAAGCATGCAAAATTAGCAAGTGATTGTTCATGATTAAGAAAAATATGTTGTTGGTAATATGATATCTTAGAAACATTTAGGACTTAAAGCATATGAACTGCTGCAAACAAATCCAATATGGTCAAGCCCTCAAAACTCAAAAGCTCAGGAATGTTCACCCCGGTACAGTGGACAAATTGCACCCATGGATAATTATATAGATAAAAAGAGAAGAACATTGAAATAATACATATGTACTGGGCCACAAGAAGTGAATAATCATTCATCAAAAGGAAAAGCTTAAAGTTCATAAAGGAATGATGAAGATTGATTCTTAAACAATGAACATCTATTTTAACATTTTAAGAGAAAGTTTTTATACAGAACTGAGTAAATAGTATGAGTTTTACAGTATAGAACTGACTGTGTAAAACAGTTACTGAAAGTGAAAACGCTAATCACTGTGATGATGTAGTACCTTCTACTGCATGTACATTATGAAATTCAAGCTCTAAAAATAAAAAATTTACAAGGTAGTAGCACTAGAGATCAAAAGTTTATTGGGACTTGATGCATTACTTATTTACTTTCAATGATAAATCTTTTGATAATTATGTTTTACCTGTCAGGATGATCGGGAGCTGGCATAAGAGGCGTTATGATATAGTAGCCATTTTCAGTAACTCCTGAAATGCTTCTTGAACGTGGTCCCACAAATATTGATTTTTTATCATCAAAAACTCCTTTGCACAGCACCTTTCTAAATTCCAGAGAATCTAACTCTTCACTTGAAGGATAAGCACTAGTGAATTTCAATGGTTCCATTTGCAACCTTTTCTCTCTATACTCTAGCATTTTAATCTGTAAGTTCGACAGATGGAAAGAATTTTCATTGAGTTTACACCTAAACAAGGAATCTCATGAGTTCATACAAAGCAAACTTATCCAAAACTTTTTACAATTTTTGAAAAAAGAATTGGCTGTGAACAAGATCAACACCTACTAGCTTAAATCTCCATCATTCAATATATGTTAACTACTACTAAATTGTTATTGTTTGATCATAATAAAATTATGATAATAACGTGCCTTTAAAGTTTAAACCATCCACATGCCATGGACATGGAAATGAAGAAGGAAATAATCCACAACATGAACCGATGATTAAAAATCTCCTTGATGGTTTAAGACTTAAGAGATGAGTCACATTCCTAACATGAAGAACAAAATGTCAAAATATCATAATACACTAATGCCTCAAACTCATTTAAGTTACCTAACTAGATCACCAATATCAATGACAGTCACAATAATTGATACAAATACTCTCAGCCACAGTAATTTGGAGAAAGTTCAGGAACCGCGGTACATACAACAACAGAAAATGAATCACAATAGCACCTGATATCAAATTTTAATATCACAATCCACAAAGTTTGTAGACTGAGTCCATTAATTGATCCTCATCACAAAGCACAATCTTTCCCGATTCACTTGCCAACACTTGGGTGAAGTTACTTTCAAATGATTTTCTCTCACAAAATATCAATGAACGCCATTCCTCTATTCCCAACTCTCTTTCTTCAGCAGAATCAACGGTTCAAAATTTCATACGCCATAAAAATTATGTTAAACTAACATGTTCCTAATCATTATGAATTGAATACAATTCCAAAAGGACACACACCTTTTCCTCTCTCCTTAAAATTTGCCAAGTCCCAAGGCCAAATGTGATTGCCCCAGGTAGGAACAACAACCATCTAGATGCTTTTCCTTCCATATAGCAAAAATAAACAAAATTTAATCAATAAGCATAAAAACAGAGTTTGAGTTTTTAAGAAGAATGACTTCGGGATTTCAAAAAGAAAAGGATTGATCCATAAAGAGAATCCATCAAAGGAAGGGGAATGAATGATTACCCTGTGATTCAGAAGAAGAGGAAAGTGTTGGGTCGGAACCAGATGAAGAAGAAACGGCGGCAGCGGAGGAGGAGGTGAGCGTCCTAACTACGAGGAAATGGCCGGAGCTGCCACCGCCGCAAGCGGTGGCGGCGGTGCGGCGGAGCTCAGCTAGAGTTCTGGCGGCGGAAGCCGACGATCGCATTTGGACATGTGATGTGAGAGAAGCAAAGCAAGGGTGAAGAAGCGCGAAGGGTTTATGGGGGCAAAATTCTGCTGCGTACGCGACCACGTAAAGTTCAGGTGGATCTCTAGGATCTGGCCATCTGGGCCTTAGGTTGCACTGTCAATGTTTATCTACGGTTTAGGTTAATTTCCTTTTTTTTTTAATATGGATATCCCTAGATGACAACTAATTGTCATTTTGATCTTTTAAGTATGTTTAACACTTTAATGTGTGACTCTAGTCTTTCTATTTTGATTAATAAATTAAGAAGTTCAGTAAATGTGAAAAGCCAAAAACTAATCTCTTTGAGAATTTTGTCAGCATATTTTTAGAAGATTTAATTATCTACAAATTGTATCGGATTTTGTTAATTTTTCTTCTATAAATATTATTGTGTTTAAAATTTATAACGTGAAAATCAAATTTCCTTCGTTGATGCGTTTCAAAATTTAGTTAATTGTGTTGAGCTATATTATTTTGCCCATTCTTTTTACTTTGGTCTGGCTCTTTGTCATCTACAATGTCAATTTATGTTTTGTCTAATCACAAAAAATTAAATTTAAAATCTGAATTTTTCTTATATTTTTCTAACATTTCATTTCTCTCCTCTCAAATATCCTCTCATCACAAAAAAAAAAAAGTGTAAACACCTGCCACAGCAAAATCAAATTCAAAATGCATTGGAATATTGATAGTTCTGGAAACATGTTCTTCATTCAATCATGAAATGAAAATTCTCAGAAGCAAGATTCAAGAGAGAAATTTCAGGAGTAAATAAACTCACAAAGTTTGTTTTTTTTACTAATAATATCCCAATTAATAATGCCCCCCATTCACAAAATACCCAATTAGTATACAGAAAATACTAGAGCACTCATAAGAGCAATAAAACCAGTTACACCAAAATAATTGATTCCATTTGGAGTAATCATATTCGTTGAACTTGTTGAATCTTTTGATCCTTCACTCACTGTGCCCTCACCTACAAGCAACAAATATATAATACCAATTTCAGATTTGTTCACATACTATAAAAAATTTAAATTCTCTCGTATTTCTTTCTAATCATATTCATCACTCTTATAATATAATAAATATAATTAAAGAAAAATAGATAGAATCTAAATCTATACCATAAAATAATTTTTTATATGTTGAGTAACAAATAGTTCAATTAATGCTTCATATTATTTAGATGAATACAAGAAGATAATTGGTAAGTAATTATTTACCTTCAGATGATGATGCTGTTTGGCTTGTTCCTGCAATGAAAAGAAACAAAACAAGATGAAAATTTGAGCCAGAGCCTCATGCAAAATTTGAAGGATAGATAGATAGATACAGAAATAAGTCATTAATAAAATGTTTCTATTTTGAATTTTGAATTCTTAACTCGTGGCGGATATTAATGAATTCACAAACTGTTACCTGCATCTGCGGATGTGGCGGTCTTGCATTTAGAAACATCAACCTTGATACCACAGGCGTCGGGGATCTTCATCGCATCGTCCTTAGAAACATTGACGGATTGAAGGAATTTAGGGTTGTTAACAAAATTACAAAGACATTCTGTTTCATTTTCTTGCATTTGTTCTAGAGGGGCACAACAGGCAGGTGTAGGGTTACTTGGATCCTTTAAGAATTGTTGGCAGGGTAGCAATTTCTGCATGCATTGTGCATCTTTTAGAACTTCTTGTCCTCCAAGGCCTGGAATAAGTTGGTCTAGGTTTGGGGTTGGTTCGCACAAAACTCGAATTTGATCATGAAAAAACCACGAACATGATGAAATTATGAGCAAGATTGAGAAAATGGCCTTGGATTCCATGATGATGATGTTGAAGAAGATTAAAGGGAAAAAAAAGTTGAATGAAGAAGAGAAAATCAATGGAAGGGTTTGTTTCTTCCTGTATTCCCTCTTCCCTAGTGTTTCATTGTGGTGGAAATTGGTTATATAAATAAGAGGGAAGTTCTATTTTTAAAAGGTTTTTTTTTTGGAAGAGGAAATTTAGCTAGCTATATTGATTTATTGCTTTTTATAAGTTACCAGGCTGTTATTTTTCCCCATTATACATTTTTTCCCCTTTTTCCCTTAATTTGTCTACGAGGTTGGATTTTACAAAATTCAAATTTGAAAGTTTTCATATAAGGGTTTTGTTTATTTTTAAAGGAGAAAATGCTAAGTGTAACTAATAGTTGAATTAATCTTATGCCTTTTCTGTTTATATGTACTTTTAACGGGGCCAAGCGGGTAATAGCCCCTATTACCCATTTCCGCGGGTTCGCAGGTATCTGTAGGTATCTACGAGTAGTTTATTCAATTAAAAACTTATTAAAAAGGTATATCTAAAATTATATTTTAATATAAAATTTATGTTAGTAATTATATTAATTATTAGAATAAAATAAAAAAATAAATTCAAATAATATAATTATAGTTTAATATTTATATTTTTCTTTTAACTGAAAAGATATTATATTTACAATAAAAGAAAAAAGATATTATATTTTTTAAAAACATTTCACATTGAAAAAAGACATTATCACAGGTGTAATTTTTTTTTTTTGTCATCCCTAATTTCAATATTTGAATTCAATTTATTTTTTCAAGAGTGCATCAGAAAATTAAATTTTCCTTCTGTGCGAAGAAATTAAGCCAATTTTTTAATTTGCCATGTGATTAGCCATGTGACAGCTGAAATCGTTGATTAAACCCTACCATACTATATTATACACAAATCTAAATTTAATTTGAACACTGACAGCCATAAAAAATCCAAAAATTATTCTATTACATTCATTAAAGAAACAATTATACAGCATGATGAAAGTCAAAAAATCATACATGACGGCTTGCAAGATCTTCATCGTGAAGCAAAATACTATAAAAAAGTAATTAATAATTAATAATTATAAAAATCTTGGGAAACAATTGAAACAAAAAATGTAGGATCAAAATGCCTATGAAATAAAATTTCTCTACCACTGACCCAAAGAATTTACCTTTGACCTTACAATTACAAAAGTATATATCTATATATGTATATATACTTTTCAATTCTGCTGATCAAAACAAAAAACTTTTCAATTCCATGGATGCTCTTTAATTAATTTCTTTCTTGAGGCTAGTGAGTGGCAGGAGAAGAAGCAGATAAGTTCAATGATAAACTAACACTGTCTGATCCTTGAGAGCTGCATTCAGGTGATGATAATTTCTTGCACATTTGGTATGGTGATGTGCTTGTGATCCTATGAACAAAAAATAATATTTTTAGCCCCAAAACTCAAATTACTAGAGAATTGAATAACATAATAAATTAAATAACCACGTCAAGCATGGATTCAAAATGTAAAAGTTACTATTGATTGATTAGAGCAGTTACTATAGTTAGTCAGTTACCTTTCCTTTCGCTTCTCTAGGAATCGAGCCAATGATGCTTTGCGCGCCTGAGGCAAGCATACTGGAAAACACAACAAAACTTTGTTATTAAGAACAATTACAATAACGCTAAACTAGAAGAGACGAAGAAAAATCTACCTGGTTGGATCATTTTTGTGGCAACAGAAGCAGAAATAATATGAGATTCCAAATGATTTGTTGTTGAAGTTGAGGGTCCTATTGATCTTATTATTGCAAGTTCATTGTTGCTAGAAGAAGATCCTCCAACAGGATGATGATGATGAGATTGGCTTATGATAAAAGAATCATCTCTTGAGGGAATAGAGATTGATGATGGCTGCAATTTGGTTGTGGTGGAAACTTGTTTGTTCTGAATTTGATTAGATCCACCTCCAGCTAGTAACATGATTGCTTGGGCCTAATATGGCCATTCAAAGTAGTGAAAATTCAGAAAAATATAAAATATAAATAAAAATAGGGCATTTTGAAAACTAAAGCAGAATGAACAGTGTTTAAAAAAAGTTCTTTTAAGGTAAAATTGTAAATTAATTGTGAGTGTGTTTATATTAATTGTGGTTACCTATGAAAATACGCTGTGAAAAATAATTGATTTTTGTTTTGATATATTTGCTATCAGAAGTGATTTTCAAGATAACTTTAAGCTGTGAAAAACAATTTTAAAAATTTTTTAAACAATGTTCAATTTTTAACTAAATGACAGAAAGATTTTCCTTTGTTAAAAGAATAATCAAAAGTTTTTTTTTTATATTCAACAGGATAGTAAGGTCCAATAATCAAAAGTTTTTATAAGTGCAAAATATCACTGTTCAATGAATGTTAATATAATCTAATCCAAACACAGGCTAAGCCTAAGAGAAATTTCATGAAAAGCATACCTTCTCACGAGCTACATCATCATAAACACATACTGAACCACCATAGAAAATGGTCAGCTGAGCAGGTGTGCCAGTGGATTTGGAACAATTCCTTCAAACAAAAAATAAATAAATTAGGTGTGCCACTCTAAATTTCTCAACAAGATGTTTAAGACTTAAAAAACTATTTTCAGATGTCTAAAAATCATAATAAATATTTAAAATACCTTAGTTCAGTAGAGCCAACAACAGAACCCATTGAAGGAAGAACAGAAACAGGTGTGGCAGAGGATTTGGAACCAAGAAGTTGTGGTTTTATGGCTGAATTCACCATATTGATTCCATTAGTAGCCATATTTGTAGAATGAAGAACAGGATTATTACATTGATTGGAAACTGAAAATATTCTTGTTTCTTGAATGCAAGCTGGTTGTGCATCAGAACATTGCACAGGAAAAATATTCATTCCATGTTTGTTTCCTGATTGCTTCCCAATTGACAGATTTTTCTACAAAATTTCAAATTAATAAGGAAAAATTAGTTTCAGAAAAAAGCATAAAAATCTTCAGTCATGTAAAAAAATCACTAGCAATTGATAGAAGTGAAAAATCACCTTTTACAATTATAATATAAAGTATAAAACATTCAAATGTTCTACTTTAAAAAAAATTAAATTAAATGTTCTACTTGATGGTGAAATTTCTGTTGCAATAGCAAATGTGAGTGGCAAAATCCCAAGTTGGGTTGGAATGAACGACGTGAGCTACGTGTAAACAGTGAGAACCCATACGCCTAATGTCTTAAGAAGTGTTTGGTTCGAGAATATTTTTTTCTCTTCAAGAAACTCCTCACTTAAAATGATAACTTAGCCGGTTTTGAGAGCTGCCTATCTTGTAATTTCTTAAGAAAATTACTAATAATTTAAGGTATTTATATGATTTGACGACTCTCGTTAAAGTAATTGTAATATAATTACCTTTCTTATTCTCCAAAAATTACAAGATACTCACTTTCTTAGGAAAATAACTAAAATTTAGAACTTTTACCAAACAAACCATAAGCACTTCGAACGAACGTGGTTTCTAACTCTTAACCAGTTATGTTATTGCTCTTAACCCATTAATAAAGATCTCTCCGATGTTTTAGCCTCGTCGTATATCTCAACACTATCATTGATATATATATGATACTAGGCCTTTTCTGTAGATTTATAATTATAGCATCTATTTATTGGGAAAAAAGAAAAGAAAAAAAGAAACAAACCTGAATCACACCCATGAATGGTTTGTGGCTAGAGTCAAAAGCATCTTTAGTTGAAATGTTCATATATGCAGATGAACCTAATGGATCAACAACATTTTTTCTTGACCTATCTTCCTGATTGTTCTTGAAGGACAAGAATTGAGGAATTGCTGATACCTTGTTTGAAAATGACCACTTCATCCCTGAACTCCTCACTGCACCAAATTAAACACAGAATGTAAAAAAAAAAAAAAAAAAAAAAAAAAACCCACCAATGAAAGGTACCTAAAAAAGGTTGTAGATTATTAATTGCTTTCCAAACTATGAAATTGATCTAAAGTAAACAACTAAGAGAAATTAAACATTCATAAGTGTAGGTATAAGAAATGGGAGAAGGTGTTCCACTACCTATATATTTCAATTTTCAACTATACTCCCCACCCCACATTGTATAAATTAATAAATTAATTAAAAATAATTAATAAAGGTAGAATACAAGTACTGACATGAATGGCTAATTAAAATGCTTAAATAATTACCGTAATATATAAACCTATTTATTTGGTAAAACCTTTGGCTGCACTTTCATCACAAAAAGCCAGAGTCCATGTTTTATTATTCACATTTTATAATTTTATCACATGTGATCATGTTATTAGTTTATTGCAATGTCGGTAGCATAAGCCAGACATGGCTTAGAAATACAAATTTAAGGACCAAAGCAAGTAAAAAATTTTTAAAAAAAATTAATTTGCTATGAACCTTATATTGTTCAATCGTAGTATATAGTACTATTTAATATATTGATACATTCTGACATAGTTGATATTTAATAGATAATTAGATCTTTTAAATTTGTTAACAAATATTTAAATCTTGATTACGTGTAAAAAAAACTTTTTTCGGAGCACAACCCATTTTAATAATATAATCTCTACATATATTAGTTTTTAATTGAAGACCGGAATACTCTTAGCTTTGTTGAAGAAAGAAAAGCACATTATTTAATGTAAAGGAATATTGTATTAAATTAAATGCTATTATTATATATATTATCTTCAAATAATATTTTAAGTTGCTACTCTTTGTTTATTTTATTAAGTTTAAGATGTACCTTCCGTAGGTATATTTTTTATGTAAACCATATAGCACCGAGCTAGTCATCACTAGCACATGAAACATAGTTTTTTATTTTATTTTATTTTTTTATATACTATATAATATTATATTATTATTATTTCTATTCAATTCGTACCATCACGCATGCCCATGTTAACCTTAGATATTATATTGAATGATGATTCATATACGTATTAAAAAAGTATACATTTTTTATCCTTTTCATATTCATACATCAAAATCCATAATATAATATATACCAATATTAGAACACATACACCTCAATTTCTTTAATTGTTTAAATATTGCACATCAATCTAAAACTGCAATGGAAGCGAGAAAAAGAAGTAGCACATTTCACAACAAAATAAAAAGAAGAAATGTTACCACAATAATAATAATAATAAAATTAAAAAAGAAGAAATGGCAGTAGACAGCCAAGACCACGTTTCTACTGTTCACAAACCATCCAACAAATTATTAAAATTTGTTATTTCTAAGCAAGACAAGTGTCACTCCCTCATTCCCTCCCTAAATTAAAAAAATCAATAATTAATTATTTATATTTAAACTTAATTGCAGTTTTGGTCCGTTTGTTTGCATTTTGGGCGATTTTGATTCCCCAAGTATCAAAGAGGCGATTTTGGTCTATCTCATTTCCAAAACGGACGATTTTAGTTCTTCTGTTAGTTTTTCATTTAAATTAGCCGCATGTTTTAGCTAATTTAATGGCAGTTTTCCTTTAAATTAATGATGGAGGGACCAAAATCATTTACAAATAAAAAATTTTCAAAAAATATTAATTTAGTGACAATTTTTTGTCAAAATAGCGACAAATTTCAAATCGTTTACTAAAAATAATTAAAAAAATGTAATTAATTAATAGTTTTTGGGAATACATTTTATCGATAAACAATTTTAGTCCATCTATATACATAATGAATTGACTAAAAATCATGAATAATTTAAAAAAAAAAACTAACAAAAAAAAATATATGTGATTTACTTATTTGACCCTTACAAAGTCACAAGACACTTGAAAAAGGAGAAACTCTATGCAAGTTGCCATTCTCCAATCCCCACCATATGTCAAATATTAACCTATGCATAAATACTACATGGACCCTAATTCCAATTCTTGGCCCACTTTTTACATTTTTTTTTTCATAGTAGATAATGATGTATACTTCACCTGATTATTGCAGTTATGCATATATTGTAGTACAGTTGTATAATTGCAACTTGCAGGTAAAATACCTTCTCTTAATTTACAGTTTTAACCAATTAATCCACCCTCCTAAAAATGGGTAGTTCAAAACTTTAGGGTACGTTTATTTTGTATTTTATTGTTTAGTTTTATTTTTTTATTTTATGTATATGTTTAGTTCAAAAAATACGAAAAATTAGACTAAAGAATAATATATTTATGATTAGTTTGTAAGCAAAAATAAATATTTTTTTATGAAATATTAAAAATATATTATATTTATTTCTTTATTATTCTCAAAATTTTCTATACAAATGTAAAAAAAAAAAACAGAAAATAAAATGTTAACGAGGTGATAATTTAGTATATAAAAAGTAAACGAACCCTTAAAATTCTTGGTCTTATCCATTTAATTTAAGTGAGGGAGAAAATGAGAATCCTACAAAGGCCATGACAATAACACCTGGTATTTTCTGTTGAATATAATAAGGGTGAAAACCTTTATACTTTTTCCTTGTTCTTCCATAGTTTTTTCTTTTTTTGGAGGATACATGTTCTTCAGCTTTTTTCTTTTCTTTTATGAGAATAATATAAAGAACAACTCAAAAATAAACCAAACACCTGAATTTAACTTAAAGGGGGCATATTATTTCTCCAACAGTCAAATGATCCAAAATTAGAATTTCAAAAAGAATCTCATCTCTTAAATTTGGGCTTTAACAAACTATTTAACTCAATATCTCTCACGCTCAGTACTAGATATTTACTGTACGAAATTTACGGTGGTCCACATCAAGATTGGTTGATATACTATCTTAATCAATGTAAAAATTCCTAAGATATCCTTTAATATCCCTGGACTTTTAAGCTAATGCAAAACTTTCTAGTTTATGTCAAATTGTCAACATGAGAATTGAAGAGCTGCAAAGTTTTTTTCATAGAAAAAATATTAACAATAATAAATATTAAATTAATAGAAAATTATTACCTTGGTCTTTTTGTTTGTTGGAAGAATCCTCTTTAGTACTATTCCAAGCACCATTTTTGGAACTCAAGCCAAGGAATATTTCTCTCTCCATATGATGAAAAGATCAGAGACCCAGAAGGATTTTTCTCTTTGTGGTTACGCAAAGAATGAAACTTTAACAAATTCAGTGAGAAAAAAACAAAATTTGAAGTGTGGGTAGTGAATGATTGGTTTTGTTCTGAAGATGAGAACACAGAGTAGAAGGAAGAAGAAGAAAGAAACAGAGAGACATATATAGAGGTAAATTTTGAATGAACGAAAATAAAAGGCACGTGCAGCCGCATGAAACATGAGATCTAAACCGTTGGATTAAAAGATATTCGATTCTACGTTATGTGTTGTCACTTGTCAGTAGTTGACCGGTTCGGGCTGGTCCAGAAACGGTTCGAACCATTTTAGTAGCCACGTGTGACACGCTACGCTTTTCTAAATGTAAATAGTATATATATTTTTCCTTTTTTATAAATCAAATACATTCACATAATCACATCTGTATCAAAAAATAAAAAAAATACATTCACATCGATTTGGATTTAATAGTTTGCTTAAAGTTTCACTTCTTTAATTACTAAATCAGGTATAAATATAATATAATATAATTCAAAAATATATATTTGATAGAAATACTCAAATTACAATGGAATATGTTTGCTTTAATTTTGTTAACTATAAATTGGTGAAATCATGTATATAAAACTGTGTAATTTATTTTTTTAAAAAAAGAATCTCCTTCCTAGAGTATTCATCACTACCGAAAAAATTGATCAATCCCCTGCTCGAAGCTGAGTTCGCACAAAATAATTGTCGAATGGTCACGAAATGTCGCTATACTCTCACTAACAGGAGATCAAACGCCTACACATGTGGTTACTGAACGAGATGAACTATAATCACGCCACATCCGGTAATCTAAAAAAATTACTTTTGAAAAAAAAATTATTAGCGATATAAAGAGATATTAAATTGCTAACAATATATATAGAAAACATATCAAGTGAGAGAGGTTATTCTTATATGAGTGTGGGAGGAGTAAATCTAAGTCATACAATAAAATATGAATGATGACTAAAAATTTTAAAACCTTTTAATAAAGTCATGTGACTTTTTTAAAAACTTACACAACTTACTTAAACTAATTTCAATTTAAAAACTTTTAATCATCATCTACGTCACGAGGGTTGAAAATTAATCTTAAAGATTAGATGAGTATGTTGTCGTTTCGACGATATTCTCCGCATAATATAAATTTTAGTTCTTTCCATTAAAAGTGTAGCAGTGTGTCTTTATCATTATGCATTATCTTACTGTTGTCCTTAATCATATTAATAATCGTGTATAAATCAACTTAGGTGTTAAGCAGCTAGCTCTTCATAGAGTCTTCAGATGCAGTGTGTTTGGTTTAGATTTTATAAAAATAAAAAATGAAAAAATATAAAAATTAAGTTAAAAAAATTAATTAATAATTAAAATATATTTATATATACAATATTATTTGATAAAAATAAATATTTTTAATTTTGATCAAAATTATTTTAACCAAAGTAAAATTCTATATAAGCATGTCCATGATTCTCATGGTGGCTCTAGGTTGTTAAGATCAAGTCTCACATCGACTAGAAAGAGGGTCACCATAGAGTATATAAGTGGTGTGGCAATCCTCCTCCTATGAGCTAGATTTTGGGAGCGAGTTAAGCCCAGACCCAAATTTCTAATATGGTATCAAGAGCCAGGTTAGTCGTGGGCGCCACCCGCAGATGTCCAGTCCTGGGCGTGAAGAGTGCCACCATAGAATATATAAGTGGTGTGGCAATCCTCCTCCTATGAGCTAGCTTTTGGGAGTGAGTTAAGCACAAACTCAAATTGTAATATGGTAGAGCCAGGTTAATTGTGGGCGCCACCCGCAGATGTCCAGTCCTGCAAACTTCACGCACCAGATGTCCAGTCCTGGGCGTGAGGGGAGTGTGTTAAGATCAAGTCCCACATCGACTAAAAAGAGTGCCACCATAGAATATATAAGTGGTGTGACAATCCTCTTTCTATGAGCTAGCTTTTGGGAGTGAGTTAAGCCCAAACCCAAATTCTAATATAAGTGGTCAAGCTAACTTAATCCGGGATAGTCGTGATGACCCAAATATAATGAGTGTTTATTCTTTAATAAAAATTTTGTATTTAATATTAGTTTTGAAATAAATATTACATCATTTTCGTATTGAGTTAAAAGTAGTATTTTAAAATTTTTGTGGCTCTAATATTTTAAAAAAACTCCAAATATAAATAATTTGTTTTTCAATCAAAATTAATTTTAAAATCTCAAGCCGAAATTATTAACAAACTCACACAAATACATGAGATGCCGCTGATATGTCTATTTTATAATTTTTTTAATTATTATTATCTTATGGTTTGTCAAATATTTTAAATTACAACTACAAAAAGAAATAATTTAAATTACCGAAAATTGAATTAAATAATATTACACCTTTTGAACGATTGAATTATTTTATTAAAAAAATATCGATCATTTGCATTTTGTATAAAGTTTATATTTTATTGTCTGACTTTGGACTCACATGTTTGGCTATTAACTAATTAATTAATGTACTCATTTAAATAATTTTAAAATAGGTGAAACGTTTCACGAGACGAAGTTGATAGATTCGCTTTGCTGTGGGCTGTGGCAGCCTGGGTGATCATATTATAATACCATTCAAACCTTGTGGAACAACCATGCAAACAAACATTAATTTTATATAGTATATGCTATATTCTTTGTGTGTGTTTGGTTTTACATAATTTTATATAATTAATTTTGTGTATATTTAATTTTAAAGTAATATAATTTATATCTAGTTATTTTTTTCTTAACAACAAATTTTAAATAAAAATGTAGTATAAAATTGTTACTTAACAGTTAAGTGTGTGTTTAGATTGTCGTTTTACGAATACAGATCTATATTTAAACATGAAAATTTATCTTTAAATATAATTTTAATTTTTAATTAAATATGTTTCACGATAATTTTTCTATTTGAATATGATTTTAGAGTTAAAATCACATTAAAAACACCAAAAGAAACTGAAAGAACTCTAACCTCACTTCTCCCAAAGTTAATTACTTGTTACTTGCTAATTATGATTAGTTGAGTTGAATAAGATCAAAGTTCTTTTTTCTTGGAGTTTCCTTTCTTTCTCCGGAATTTTCTGCAACTCACAGGTTGTAAAGTTTATGATATTATTAGTGTTTTTCTTTTTAGTCTATTGTCATATGTTGCATTCCTCTAAGTGATTATGAGAGGTGATTAGCTTGAAAATTACCATATTACAATTTGGATTTGAGTCTAACTCACTCTCAAAAGCTAGCTGATAAGAGGATGATTGTCACACCCTTATAAACTCAATAATGGTCATATCACTAGCCGATGTGAAACTTTTAACATGTTGAAAACAGAAATTTTCTATTTTTTATTTTTGTAAAATTTCAAAAAAACAGAAAACTGAGTAAAAACCAAAAATAAAAAACAAAAAATAAAAATACAAACTAAACAGCCCTATTATTTTTCGATCGATTTTCATTTTGCCCAATTTTCCAAGTAAATATGTTGGTATTATTAGCCGATTGAATTCACCGTACAAAAAGATATTTGCTCGGTAACTAATTTCTATTTAAAAACTAACTAGTTATTCTCTGGAATTTGAACTCCCTTGAATTAATTATTGGACAAAATATATACTATATGATTTTTCTAGCAAAGTATCAACAATTTATTTTTAAAATTATCCTCATTTATTTTATAAATCACAAATTACACACTTTATTACTCTCATTTACTAATATAATATTACTTATTTTTTTTATTTGTTTAACATTGTTTAATTAATCACACAGTTTATTTTTGCCAAACAATTCTAAATAATAAATTAACTTCACAACTATAATCTCACCTTCATAAAAGTAAAAATCTAAGCATTCAGTTTGTTTCTTAAACATACTCAAAAACGTTCAGTCCGTCTCCAAACATATCCATAATCCCATAATTTTTAGTCAACTTCACAGTTAAAAATTAAAAATTTTCATTTATTTCTCAAATATACATTATGTTCTTAAGGGTGGGGACACCCGTGGTTATACCAAAAAAATACTCACGTTATGACTTTTTTGGTAATACTACCTCCGGTCCTTTTTATAAGAAACAAAAAGAGAATTTTTTTTTGTCCTTTTTATAAGAGACTTTGTGAGTTTTCTAGGTATATTAATTACTAAGAAAAGGTAAAAATACTTTGTTAGCACTCACAATTTTTTATACAAGTGGATGCATTAACTACATGGATATTTTAGTAATTTTTTTACATTATTAATTGAAAAAAAATCACTTATTATGTTTTATTAGTATGTGTAAAACATGTCTGATGTTTCTTATAAAAGAAAAATATTTTTCTAACACTCTGACATCATCCTTACATCCATAATATAATAATAATATCTCAATTTAATTTAAAAAAAAGAAAGAGTTAGAGAAAATCAATAAATCATTAAAATATTAAAAGTATAAACGAAGTATAAAAAAATTAGGTGTCAAAAATTCTGAATTCTTATAAAAAGGATCAGAGGTAATAATACATTGTGTGACTTTAATAAAACGTACATTATATTTAATTTTTATTCAATATTTATTATTAAAAAATTGCGGCTTCTCCCTCAACCTAATTCAGATCTGTCCATGAGGTCCGCCACTGGCAGAATGACCTTGATATTTTGAAGTTTTTTAAGTATATGATTAGTATTTATTTATTTATTTGCCGAAAAAATGTCAAACTGTATTTTTGGGAATTTCTAATTAATCTATTTTAAAAATAATTCTCAAACGTCAAAAGTCAATGATACTATTGATCAGATCTCACCTATATACTCGTAAAATGTCATTTGAAAATAATAGCTAGCAGTGATTCCACATTAAGGACTTCATATATATAGAAATCTTGAAATTATGATGTGTTAATTTCAAACTTTTAACTCATCATCACTATATTATTTCTTCAAAATTTACTGAAAAGAAATAATTATCGTTTTCTGTTTCTGTCCTCTTCTGTATTTTTCATGTTCTTCTTAAGTTGTTATTTGGCCATTTAAGTCTTTTTATTTTTTTGCTAGTTAGTCCTCAATATGTTTGGAATAATAGATGTTAGTTTTTTCATAAGATAAAACTTAATTGAGTTTTATATTTAATATACATTTATTATTTACAATTTTTTTTTATTTTTAAAATTTTATCATATATAATAATTGTACAGATTAAAACATTCCTTATTAAAGTGAATCCTCACTTTAAGTAAACCAAAACATATAGAATGCACATTTCAATAAATAATAAATTTGAATGTGGAAAGAGATATTACTAAATTTTTTTATTGATGAATATTCACGCGTTCTAAACTAAAATTTTAATATCCTTTAATAAAATTTTAATATTTTACATTGAACCTCTAATATCAAAATTCAAATTTTTGATCTCTAATCTCTTATCAAGAATTAAAAATTTGATACATGACAAAGTGAACTAAGTTAAAGCATAAAAATGAAAGGAGTGATTCGTTGAGGTATGAGTTGGATAAAGATAAAGAATAGTACATGAATAAACTATAACAGAGCGGAAAAAACATGTATAGCTATTAGTTATTACACCTATTTAAAATTTTTCTTCTTCTTTCTCTATCGATTATCATATCAATTTTAAGGGTTTTTATTTTTTTCACTCTTTCTTTCTATTTCTATTCTTACATACAACTTTACACCACAAAAAACCAGAAAAGGGAAATAAAAAAACAATAAATATATTTACTCTGTTATTTTTACTGCTTATTTTTCTTCTTACCTCTCTTTTCTTTTTATATCATATATATTACCTTTAATTTTTTATTTTTCTCTTTAATTTCTTTTAAATTTTTATCTCTCTTCTTTCATTACTTTTGCAAATGGGATATATAAGAATAATTACTTTACTCGATAAAAAATTAAAAGAAAGACTCAAGAAGCATGTGCAGAAGAAGAGGAAGTGGGGGCAGGGTGAGAAGGACCATGTGATAGGTGAATGCACCTATGCTCCCAAACACCCTTTCTACTATCTATATTATTTATTATCTATTATTATAAAAATATTGTGTAAAAAGTATGTATTAAATTAAATAAATAATAAAATATGCCTATTCCTTCTATTAAATATTCTATTAAAGTATATATTAAATAAATAATTAAATGCAATATTCTCAAGGGAGGCACCCTTGATATAAATGAAAATTTTAAAGTTATTAGGTTCAGGTGGCAATAGGTTAGGAGTTATGGAGAGACAAATCTTCTATTTAGTTTTTGGTGTGTTTCACCTATTAGTTGTATTTCTTCTTAATATGTTTTTTTCTGTAATTTTGTAGATCTATGGCATTTTTGGTGCTTTTGCTGTTCATTTTTATATTTTTAAATTTATATATATGGTTTCTTTTGATTGATAAAAAAATACAATATTCTCCTGTTTTTATTTTTAAGAAGATTTAAGTTGTATTTAGAATAATTTATACATAATTTATGAAAATAACTCATAATTTTGTATATATAATCTATTCTTATTTTATTTTCTTAAATTTCCTAAAATAACTTAAAAATTGCTATTAATATATTCATATAAGTTTCATATTATTTGGATTAAGCCAACTTTTTCAAAACGTGAAGTACAAGTTAGTCTTTAAAAGGATATTGTAAAGTTTTTAAGATTTTTTCTAGACAAATGATATTTAAGACAAGTGTTTCTAGTTTAAGTGGCATAAGAAGAAATTTTTGGAGTTTGAGAAGAGGGGTTCGATCTACGGTGGAGTATATTTAGGAGTAAATTTATTAATAGTGTAGTGTAGAAGTGTGTGTTTGGTCGATAAAAAAAAGATATTTTTAAAAATAGAAAACTAAAAAACTAGTTTGGCAGTCGAGTTTTTAAAAACAGTTTTCGGGAACGTTTCTTGTTTTCAATATTTAAAAACCAAAATATGAAAACATCTTAAACATGTTTTGGTTTTTAGTTTTTTGAATTTACATACAAATTTATATTGAAAACTCTCCTCATTTTTTTTAAAAATCATTTATAAAAACTGTTTTATAATACAATTTTTAAAAACTAAAAACCAAAACTGCTTCAAACAAGCCCTTAATATCTTGAGAACATTATTTTATTTTATTTTTTTCATAAAAGTTTCATATTATTTGGATTAAGCCAATTTTTCCAAAACATGAAACATGCATGTTAGCGTTTAAAAGGATACTGTAAAGTTTTTAAGATTTTTTCTAGACAAATAATATTTAATGTCTCGAGGATATTATTTTTTTGAGATAATTATACCAACCTCTTTTGAGATTTGTATTTATTATACTTATCTCTTTTTAGTTTTTAAAATTATACTTACCTCTTAAGGTTTGAAATTTTATTACACTTACTCCTCTTGAGACATTACATTTAGTCCCCTGAAGTTTGAAATTCATTATCCTTACTCCCTCTATAGGGGTAAGTGTAATTTTAAAAACTAGAAGAGATAAGTGTAATAAGCACAAACCTCATAGGAGGTTGGTGTAATAATCCTTATTTTTTTTGTTCATAAGAAAGTAGTACAACTATTATCGAATTTCGTATTCACACACGCATATTTCTATGTGCTCACCAACTGAGCTACATGACTGAGACCTAAGGACATTATTTAAAAAACTAAATAATAAAAAATATATTGAAAAATAAAATAATATATACTTATTATTATTTTTTTATTTTAATAAACTTGATAAATATTCTGAGAAGATTGTTTAGCCAGAATCTTTTTTCTATTAAACACGCTTGTCATTGCTTCATGGTTCCCCACTCTCCACGTAGTCACGTACCTCCATCACCAATAATAATGACGGTGACAATAATAATATCCTCGTGCACTTCATTTTTTTAATTTGGTATAATAATAAAATATAAATATAATATGAATCTGCCCAGACTAACCATATAATTTTCCACGTGTGTATTTAAAATTTCAAAATTATGTTTTTATAGAGAAAAACTATGTACTGTATTCTACTGAGAAATATTCTTAAGGTTATTTTCACCATGAATTTAAAGTTAACATCAAGGAATTCATAATTAATCTTGAGATTTCAAAAAATAAAAATAAACATTTTTAATAAAGTATTAAAATTCCCAATTTTCGGAAAAAAAAATCCCGATCGCATGTGTATTGGAAAATTATTTTATTTTTTAAATAGTAAATATTTAATAATATCAAAATACTGAATATTACTATAACAACAAAGTCTGTCACAATTTGTAGATAGTTTAATCCTCTAAACATGCTAACAGATGTTCAAGTCCTAACAGTACATATAGAGAGGCAGAGTTAGACGATAATTTTTGGAGGACCGGATATAAAGATTAAAATTAATATATCAAATATTAAAATTTAATTTTTGCTTAAGTAAAATATCCAAATACTTTGTAGCATTAAATATATCAATAATTAACATATTTAAGAAAATTCTAAATATTTTATAAATAAAAAAATTGAACCTACACGCTTCTGCAAAGTTAAACACGATAAAAAATTCGCGATTTAATTAAGCAAGTGTCAAATAATAGTCTAAGTCAATTAAATATTTCTAAATTTGTCAATAGATTTTTTATTCGTATAAATAAGACTTGCAAAAATTATTTTTATGAAAATTAAAATGAATGTACCACCACTTTAAAAAGTCAATTTGTTCGTGTTAGTTATTTGTCTTTGATTATATTAGAATTATTTTTTAGTCCCTAACTTTGTAAAATACTAATTATTTTAGTCTACTATCGACTAAAATGACTGACTTTTTTATAAGTTAAATATTATATTGACTACTTTTTTATATAATCAAAGACTAATATGATTAATCTTAAGTCAAAAGAATAAATTAATGACAAATAAATAATAAGAATAAATTAATGTATTTTTAAGGAAAATGACGCAACATTGCAGTCCATTTTATAAACATATTCAAGCCCAATAAAAGGGAGTTATCTTTCTCCATGCAATCATGGTCCATCTTGACAAAAAAAAATAGGCCTAACTCAGGGTTGTACAGTTGTTCAATAATAATAAAAATTAACAAACTTATATATCAACACCTCCTTTTTCAATCTACACCATCCAATCCTTTTTCTTGGGCCCTTCCTCTTCCCTCTTTTACTATTTTTTATAGAAAGAAGATATTTGCACCATCTATATTGGAAGTGACACCATCCTTTTTAATATATAAATTTATTATTTTTATATATAAAAAGATGATGAGATTTCTAAAATTAGGTGATCTCAATCCCTCTCATATTTTGTGTCATATCCTGTTGGGAAAACTCAAACTCGTCAAAAACTGGATCAAAATGAGGATTTCTCATCAATGTCAGAGTGGGGTCGATTAGGTACCCACAGATTCAATTTTTTGTTACCATGCCTAGATACAAGTACATTAAATTATTATGATTTTAATGTGTAGTCACTAGTAAATGTCATGTTTTTTTTTTTTATGTATTATATAGTCTAATAATGGTAGTGATGTCATATTTCTTTTTTGTGTGATCCCCCTAAGTTTTCATGTCTTTGTGGACGGTTGAAGTGTTTTTTTTTTTTAAGAAAAAAACTTTTTACTCCCTCCATTCTTATGAGTAAGATTCTCTAAAAAGTAAATATCTATCCTTTGTATAAGATATTCTTTAAAATTTTGTGTAAATTTAATTTGTTCTCGTTAAATTATCCGTTTGTATGGTTCAAAGTCAATAATGCAATAAAAGAATGAAAGATAAATTCTCTCTCTTATGATAATTGAAAAAAATTAAGTGAAAAGAGAATAAGATAATTAGAGAATAGTTGAAGGATAATTTTAGAAATTAATTCAAATTGTTAGACAAATTAAATGTTTGTACCTAAATTATTCAATTTTCTTAATTCTTGTAACTTTTTTTTTTGTAGAGAATCTTATATATAAGAACGAAGTGAGTAATATTTAAACAAATAGACCCGTTTAACTCTTATATTTGCGTGAGTCAAGTCGAGCATGGATTTTCTCAACCCACAAAATAAATAATAGTGCCAAGCTAACTCTTTTTTTTTGCCAACTTGCAATAAGTCAGCTCGTTTGACTTGAACTAATTCGTTTCGATGGTTCTATTATGCTAAACTTAAACTCGAAGCAATAATCAGAGCCACAAAATATCACTCAATTTTCACAAAATTAAACCTCACACATATAATTAAGAAACAATATAAACTACCACGGTGTCATACAACAATACAACAAATACTATAAGAAATACTATCCAAAATTTTCACTGATTTCACACAGTTAGTAATATTTCCTGGATTTCAATTTGTATCAACCAACTCACAACCCAACTTAACTTTAAAACATGGGAAGCTAATGAATTGCAACTACATAAATAATTAATTTTTAAGCACTTAAAGGGAATTATTCACAGTCAAATTCAAACAATATTCAAAAGGCCATGTGTAATGTAATTCTACCAAAAACAAAAGTCATGTGTAAAGGGAAAATAATTATTTAAGGGGAGCAATCATTTAACGCGGTAAGATTTAAAAGCATCAAAAAAACCTCAACGTGTGTGCTTCATCATATTATATTAATTAATTTTTTTAATAAATAGGAAAGAAATTATATTAATTAAACTAACTACAAATATAAATATTTAACTATTTTATTATTCTCTCTACTTGGTTTGAACATAATTTTTATCTATCTCCTTTAAAAATTTAAAACTATAATATATAGTTGAGTTTTAATTCCCCAAAAAAATATAGTTGAGTTTTATAATTTTAAATCTGTAAGATTAAATTACATATATATATATATATATATATAAATCTTTTAAAACTTATAATTAAACTTTTAACGCAAGAAAATTAAATTGAATAAAAAATGAGTTGAAACAATTATGATATTATATTGTAACATTGTACGTACCAAAAAAAACTTAGGTAACATTGTGTTTTTTTTGGAGGACTTGTAATATTATTGTGCATTTTTTTAAAATAGTAACACTGTGTTTGATTGTGAGGAGAAGTGTGAAAAAACAAGAGAGAATAGCAAACAAGAAAAAAATAGAGAGATTATTTTGCTTCATTATTTGACAGAAAATAAAGGAAATCAAAATAAAAAGAAAGTATATTATTGACTCAAAACTTGTCAAATTTGCAAGTTACTTTAATTCAATTCATAAGGTACCTTAATTCAAATAATAGATTATTATGTGATTGTTTTTTTCACTTTACACGCTAAAAAAAGTTAAAATCAATTATGAAATTTAGAAAAAATAAATATTAACCTCCTAAACAAGGAAATATTTTTCCGTTTGCATAAAGGTACCTAAATCTAGTTGTGATTAGCCTTTAAAATTTTATTAAATATAACAATAGATCCTTCAAAGTTAGCAATAAAATGTTCTTTTACTAGATAATAAAAATTTTAATCACACATTCAAAATTTTTCCTTTTGTGTATTTGGAGTACTTTATTATCAGAGCATAAAACTATTTCCTTTATTTTAAAATTATGTTTATTTTAATCTTCTTCATACAAATTAAGAAATTATTAATTGCAACAAAATTTATCAACATATGAATAAATTATTTTTTTCTAATTATTTATTGTTTTATCATCTCACCTAAATTAATTATTGTCTCACTTTTTAATTAGGAGTACTCTAGTTCATTATTCTAATTAATGAATGGTAAATTTGAAAAAAATTAATTAATTATATTTTAAAATCTTAAAAATGATAATTATTTTAAAATAAATTTTTAAAGCAAAATGATTATTTTTTGAAACAGAGGGAATAACTCTTTAAATGTATATAAATATTTATCCTTTTAATTTGTGTGTTTTTAGATTACAAATTTAACTCTAAATTTTTTTAGAAGTCACCATGTATCTCTAAAGTTAAGCTAAGTGTCTATTTAGAATAATCTATAATCTATTATTTAAGAAAAAAAAATAGTATGTAAAAATAGAAAATTGGATGTTCTTTAGCTAAAATTGATAATTTGTTTGGTTCTAGTCCTTTTTTTTCTTTTGAGGTTTGGTTCTAGTGTACAAAATATGAAAAGTCAATTTTTTTTTGAGAATTAGATGATGTCATTTTTTAATTTTTTAAAATTTATAAATTTTTAATTTTAATTAAATTTTTTTAAAATCTTCTATTATTTTCTTACGCGGTATTTTTGTTTTGTGTAAGAGTCATACATTTTCTTGCAGCAACAAGTCCAGTCCACAATCAAAGCTTTGAACAACACAACACAACATCACCAACTCCTCTTCCTTCCTTTCTTTCCTTTTACTTTCTCTCTCTTTCTCTTTCTCTCTCTAACTCATCAATTGAATTCCTGATCATCAATGTCGCTCTCCTTACCACGATGCTGCTAGGGCTTGTTCTTCCCCAATCATGGTCTTCAAGGGAAGATTCTTCTCCTCCAAAAAATCCGATTCCTCTAGCCCCGATTCCTCCTCCGCCGCCAGTTCCCCCTCCAGATCCGACAAGAAGAAGCCCAAATCACCCTCCACTCAAACCCTAACCGCCGTTACCTGCCGTCAGTCTCCGGTCAAAGATGTCGTCAAGGGCAAGCACTCCCAAACGCCGCCGGAACCGAAGAAGAAACTCGCCGCCTCTGATGGCAAGGAATCGCCGTCGGCATCATCCGTTTCACCTATTCTAGCCTCCTCGCTTGGCCTCAACCGGATAAAGACCAGATCGGGACCGTTGCCGCAGGAGAGCTTCTTCGGTTTCAGAGCTGATAAGGGGACTGCGGTGCCGACCGCCGCCAGTAACCTCTCCCGGCCTGGCGGTGGTGGCAAGAAGAAAGAGTTGCCGAACCAGAATAGAGTGGGGTTTCGGGATGGTTCTGGAACTGGCACCGGCTCCGTCGCCGGAATTTCAGTTGATAATGGGAGCAATTCGGATAGTATGTCTACCGGGAGCGGGAGCGCGCCGTCCAGGGAACAGAGTCCGATGGTGCTTCCTCGATCGCGGTTGCAGAACGGGGAGTCGTCCTCTGAAGCAGCAGGTATCAATTCAATGCAAATGCAATTCTGTGTCGACTAAATAAGAATTGTATACTAGTTATTCTATTTGTCGATTCCTTGGTTTTGGCTTGGTTGCTTATTTGATCACTAGTGTGGTTGGAAAAAGATTTGACTGTTTTTGACTTAGAAGTAGTTAGAACTAGGTACGAGGTATCTTATTATTGTTTACCTCAGATGAAGACACGTCAAAGCAGGCTAGATTTTTCCCTAATATTATTGTTTACACCATTGATACTGGACTAGTTAAGTAGACGTATTTCACAATTAGAAGCTTAATGAAATAACCAGACTCTAAACACAAAGTAAAAATAATGATTGAAGGAAAATCCCACAAAGCTATAGCCTGTACAACTACGTATGTTGACTCATTGAAACTTGTTTAACTTAATGAAATATCTTATGACTGAATATTATTATCAACTGCAATATCATGATCAAACCAAACAAGTGAGGTCTCTGGATCTTTAAACTTTTGACTTCTTGTGGATTTACTGCTACCGCTACCATATCATACTCGTATAAATTTGCATAGTGAAAGCGGCTTGCTGTAGGAAGCAATTGACCAGTTTTCACCTTCTTTGCATCTCTGTCTTACAAGCTCATCTATTGTTGGTTTTCTGTTGTTAACAGCAAGGTTGTATCGGTAAAGTATTCTATATGTAAGATGTCCTTTTGTTAAGTGTAACGAGTGAGTGGTGTTCGATCAGTCAGTTTTAGAATGATGTCATTATTCATTCAGTTTTATTTTACAAACTGCCAATCAACAGATTTGTCTTAACTCTTTCAATGTATATCTGTACTTAAGCATCTGGTAAACCTATGTTATTCTATTTTTTAAAATGTTGCTTTTTACTCATGATATCACTCTAAGCAGGGAAGCAGGAATCGTCATGGTCTCAGACAGGTGGCAGAAGTGCTGATGTTTGTACTCCAGAGGTAACTGTGTGTGTGCTTGTGTTGGATATCTTTCATTAGTGCATGTTTGGTTCAACTTCTTTTGGTGAAATAATTTATTTTTAACAACTTCTTGAGAGAGATTTTGAAACAGGAGGTTATTACCCCTTAAACAGCAGTTCCCCACCAAAATATACACTTGATTAACTTAAATTTTCTCTGAATTAGTTGGTTTCTTTTTATTAATTTGTTATGGCAGGAAAAACTGATTGTTTCCTTTCCAGGCCACATATGATTTTGAAAACCCAAAGGAGTCTGAATCTCCTCGTTTTCAAGCTATATTACGCGTCACAAGTGCACCGAGAAAGAGGTTTCCTGCGGATATCAAGAGTTTTTCCCATGAATTGAATTCCAAAGGTGTCCGGCCTTTTCCAGTTTGGAAGCCTCGAGGGTTAAACAACCTTGAGGTACCTTAGTTTCCATTTCATGTTATATTTTGTTGTTGATGATTTCTGTCATAGGAGTCATTACTTAATTATGTTAATTTGTTGTGCAGGAAATCCTGGTTGTAATTAGGGCAAAATTTGATAAAGCAAAAGAAGAGGTAGACAATGATCTGGCCATTTTTGCAGCAGACCTGGTTGGAATTCTTGAAAAAAATGCAGACACTCATCCGGAATGGCAAGAGACAATCGAGGATTTGCTAGTTTTGGCTAGGAGATGTGCTATGACTTCGTCTGGAGAGTTCTGGCTTCAGTGCGAAAGCATAGTTCAGGACTTGGATGATAGGCGTCAAGAGCATCCTCCAGGGACGCTGAAGCAACTTCACACTAAAATGCTTTTCATTCTCACAAGGTGTACTAGGTTGTTGCAATTTCACAAGGAAAGTGGCTTGGCTGAGGATGAACATGTTTTCAATCTCCGTCAATCCAGAGTCTTGCATTCTGCTGAAAAAACTATTCCTCCTGCTGTGGTAAGGGATACCAAGAGTTCTAGTGCTGCCAAGACGTCAAAAGCTTCAATGAAAAAGGCTTATAGTCAAGAGCAGAGTATCTTGGGTCGGAAGAAAGATCTTATGCAACCAGAAAATCTATTGGTTCCTGCTGATGATGACACTTCAAAACACTATGAGTCTCCTTCTGGCAGGGACCGGATGGCTTCTTGGAAGAAATTCCCTTCCCCATCAGGAAGAAGCCCAAAAGAAGATGCTCAGTCGAAGGACCAAAATTATGTGAGGGTTGAACCTTCAAAGACATCAAATAATAAGAGAATTGGTTCTGACATGGATCTCTCAGCTGTGAAGCCATCTGAGCTTCTTCCAGTGAAGGATTCCCTAGATCATGCTTCCAAGCACCAGCACAAAGTTTCCTGGGGTTACTGGGGAGATCAGCAGAATAATAGTGAAGAGAGTTCAATAATTTGTCGTATATGTGAAGAGGATGTACCTACTTCACACGTTGAAGATCATTCAAGGGTTTGTGCAGTTGCTGATAGATGTGATCAAAAGGGCCTGAGTGTCAATGAGCGTCTTGTCAGAATTGCTGAAACACTAGAAAAGATGATGGAATCATACACCCAGAAGGATACCCAGCAAATGGTGGGAAGTCCTGATGTTGCAAAAGTGTCGAATTCAAGTATGACGGAAGAATCTGATGTTCTTTCCCCTAAACTTAGTGATTGGTCTCGCAGAGGGTCGGAGGATATGCTAGACTGTTTCCCCGAAGCCGATAATTCGGTTTTTATGGATGACCTAAAGGGATTACCACTTATATCTTGTAAAACACGTTTTGGTCCAAAGTCTGACCAAGGTATGACGACTTCATCTGCAGGGAGCATGACTCCTAGATCTCCTTTAATGACACCAAGGACAAGTCATATTGACTTGCTCTTGGCAGGGAAAGGTGCTTATTCCGAACATGATGATCTGCCACAGGCATGCCCTTTTTTCAACCTTCGTTATAAAATTATTTTATTTATATCAGTGTTTGTATATTGAAAAATGCATTTCGAACAACTGATTTGTGAAAATTTAATTCTAAGGATAATTTGTTTTTGACATGAGTCTTATGGGAAGTTATTAAAATAGTACAACGTTAATTCAATCTCAAGAACCTTGTGTTGCATTGCTATTTTTAAAATTTTTATCTGCTGAATAAACAGTAATTAATGTCACATCTTACAGGTTGTGTGTGTCAACCTTTCTTTTATTCTTTGGTAATAAAGCGGATAAGGGAAAAAAGGGGATGAGGGAGTATGTCAAATTTGGAAGGGTGGTTGGGTGTCAGTAGGTGATTAAGTTGGTTTGTTGGTCATATGAGTCAGAGTTCCTTTTTGGTGGTTGTTTATATTTTTAACCCGCTACCAGCTTTATGCTGCACAAAAGGCATTTTTCCTGGATGCTGAATGGATTTTAGACTAGTCAGCAATACAACTTCTCTGTTGATCAGCATGAGCAAATTATCATTGACAGTTTGGTTTTGTGAATTCGTATAACAAAATTGTTTTGTCCCAAAATGTAAGTAAGGGGTATTCTGTTCTGTTCATCACTATTTTTATTACTACTATGAAAATGTTGGAATACACAGCTAAGAAATTTGTGATCAATTGATCATGTGTTTTTCTCAACTTGTTATTAGAATTTATCATTGGTCATGTCAACTTTCTTTTCTTTTGTGGAGTACTGTAGATGAATGAACTTGCTGATATAGCACGATGCGTGGCAAATACACCTCTGGATGATGATCGCGCAACGTCATATCTATTATCTTGTCTTGATGATTTGCGGGTTGTTGTAGAACGAAGGAAATTTGATGCACTCACTGTGGAGACCTTTGGAACACGCATTGAGAAGTTGATACGGTTAGTACATTTCTGCTATTGTATGAAAAGTACTGCAAATAAATTGCTTTGGTTCTAAATGAATAAATATTAGGGGTGAGATCTTGCTGAAGACCCTTTTTATGCAGAATAGTCATAACTTCATAGCTGAATACAGAATATGATAAACTGCATTTATGTTTATCTATCATTACTAGTCATAATTTAATTCAACTTACCCATCCCCCCCTCTCAATGTTCTGTACTTGTGACTTTTCCCGTGTTACTAAATACTGATGATAGCTGCAAGTGAAAGATATGCTCTAGAATTATGCTTGGTTGCACATAAAGGACACATATTGGCCATATTAAAAATCTATGAATTATACCACATGTTATATGTAAAAAAATCCAACAGTGGTTAGCCTTCCATTTGTCTTTTCTCGCAAACCTATGTTGTAATTTTGTTTGGTAGGGAGAAGTATCTGCAGCTTACTGAGATGGTGGATGTTGAAAAGATAGAGATAGAGAGCACCGTAATTGATGATGATGTTATCTTGGAGGAAGACGTGGTTCGTAGCTTGAGAACTAGCCCGATCCATTCTTCAAGGGATCGCACCTCTATTGATGACTTTGAGATTATAAAACCTATCAGTCGTGGGGCATTTGGAAGGGTTTTCTTAGCAAAAAAGAGAACGACTGGTGATCTTTTTGCAATAAAGGTAATTATGATTTATGTTGCTGACTCACTGTTCACTTCACTGTTTAAACTTCCCTCTGCCTCCTGCCCCATCATTTTTGGTTGTGATCTCATTTTTTATACCGTCATCCATTAGTCTCAGCGATTAGTTGTGTCTCTTTGTGTGTGCTTATTGATGTGACTTGTAAAAGAGTTGTTGAATAACGATTTGCCCAAGCTTAAATTATCTATGTGAAGTTTATTTGAGTTTTATGTTTCAAATATAACTGTGTATCTGAACTTTACATATTTCATTCATTGTTGCATATCACATAGCATGCTTCAGGGCAGTGCAGGCTATGTTACAAATGAAATACTACATTGAATTTGGCTTTACGCTGAAAAATTCATTGAGTTATCCTTTTATAACTTTTTTAGTTTGTTACTTTGTCTTTTTTACATCATTCAATTGTGAGTTATTTTTTTTATGCGTCTACTGTTTTAGTTCTTTTAGCATGCTGAGTTATTTTTTGACAGGTTCTCAAGAAGGCAGATATGATTCGGAAGAATGCTGTGGAAAGTATATTAGCAGAACGTGATATCTTAATTTCAGTGCGCAATCCTTTTGTGGTGAGCACTGAGCGGGTCTAACTTGTTTTGATTCCATGTTGCTCTGATAAATAGTAACCTTATTCTGACATAACTTTGAACTTAAACAGGTTCGATTCTTCTATTCATTTACATGCCGTGAGAACTTGTATCTTGTCATGGAGTATCTGAATGGAGGTGACCTTTATTCATTATTAAGGAATTTAGGTTGCCTAGATGAAGAAGTTGCCCGTGTATATATTGCTGAAGTGGTAATGATGGGTTTCTGCCTCTTTTTCTTGCTCTTCTGTGGTAATATGCAAAACGGTCTGTTATCACATTGTCTAAGATCTAAGTTTCTGTCTGACTGTAGGTGCTTGCATTAGAGTATTTGCATTCACAACGTGTTGTTCACCGTGACTTGAAGCCCGACAATTTATTGATAGCACATGATGGCCACATCAAGGTAACTACTGTCTAGTGTATTTTCTTATCTTTTACTCTCAGAAAGTTAGGATTAATACCAACAGTCTTGTGTTTTTGCATAATTATTATTATTTTTTTGTTGGGCTAGCCTATTTTGGTGATATGGTAGTGATTTATTTAGATTTTAGAATTAGTTTTTAGGGACCTACATCTATAATGGGTCATTGTTCTTTACAATTATAAGCTTCTCTAAACAGTACTACCGATATCATCCATAGATAAAAATGGTGTTATGTTTTAGTTTTTGGATGAGCTTTACAAAGGAAAAGCTGAGGCACCTAAGGAAACACATTTTGTGCTTCTTTTTTCAAGCTAGGTTTTCATGTGTGTAAAAATGACTTTCTTCTTTCTTTAACATAGAGAAGCTATTAAAACAGAAAGTTCTCATATTACATCCAAACATAAAATATTTTATGTCTAAACAGTCTTTTTGGAAAAAGCTCACATGAAGATCTCTATTTAAAAGCTCATATTAACCAGCCCAAAGTTTTTCTGCCACTTAGTTACACACTTACGCATTGTATCCCTTTTGAGTTTTAATATTGATTTTTTTTTTTTTTTTATTTTTTATCGAAATGATCTTTTTAAAGATCTCTTTTTAAACGCTCATCAAACCATCCCAAAGCTTTTCCGCCTCTTAGAAGCTGTTTGGTTTCCATTTTCATTTCTTGTTTTCAGACTGTTTCTTTGTTTTCTGAAATTTGACAACGGAAAAACAGGAAATAAAATGAAAAGAAGAAATGAAAATGCAAACCAAATAGCCTTTAGTTACACATTGTAGCCTTGAGTTTCAATATTCAAACATATATAATTTTTCCCTTTTAAGTGATCTCTGTAAAGAAACTCACATCAAAGATAATCTCTTTTTAAAAGCTCATCCAAATCAGCGCAAAGTTTTTCAACAACTTAGTAACATGTTTTATCTTTCTGAGTTTTAAAAATTCATGTAACCTGTAACAGTGCGATTCGATGAAATTTAATACATGCCGACGTTCTGATAGTCAACAATTTTTTCTTTTTCTAAAATTTCTGTCTACCTTTGCAGTTAACAGACTTTGGTCTTTCAAAAGTTGGTCTCATCAACAGCACAGATGATTTGTCTGGTCCAGCAGTGAGTGGGACATCACTACTTGGGGATGATGAACCTCGTGTATTTACATCGGAGGATCAAAGGGAAAGGAGGAAGAAACGCTCTGCTGTGGGAACTCCTGATTACTTGGCACCAGAGATACTTTTGGGAACTGGACATGGTTTGTATAGCCCCATTTTTATGTTTAAGGTGGTTTGGTTTCTGTTTTCTTTTCTGTATCTTAAAAAGCTGATTAGACTTTTATCATTATTAGTTTTTTTTTTTTTCTTAAATTAAAATCATTGTAGACAAATAATTTTTCTGCCGTTTAGGATCAAGTTATGAATTGATTTTAAAAATCTTGAAGGATCTTTATAGTTAAATGATGAAATCGAGTACACAATTTATCCTTGTAGGCTGCTGATTTAGTGGTTCTACATCATGTGTGTGATTATTATTGGAAACATAACAAACAATATTTTTTCAAATTTTACAGGTTATACAGCAGATTGGTGGTCTGTTGGGGTCATTTTATTTGAGTTACTTGTTGGTATTCCACCCTTCAATGCAGAGCATCCTCAGGTATATATCCTGCTTTTTGTCGAGATGTATTTATTAATTGATTTTAAGATTCTTTTCTTGTTAGTTTTGCCTTCGCATGGTTGAATTCTCACTGACAGATTATGCTATTTGTGCATTTTGTAGACTATATTTGACAATATTCTTAATCGTAAGATACCTTGGCCTGCAGTTCCTGAAGAAATGAGTCCTGAAGCACAGGATCTTATTGACCGGTAATAGACATGTTTTTCTAACTGCGCATCACTGTTCTTATTTTGTGAATTATGAAATCATTTGTTTCTGGTGAAAAATGACATATTTTAGAACATTGACTATTTTGTTACTTGTTGATGCAAAGTCAAAGATGGTGTTTGCTGATATATTTTGTTTAGCAATCTCTGGTCCTATATTTTGTGATTTTTAGGAATTAGGAAAGTCAGTGACTCTAACCCCAGGCGCAAGAAGTGCTGAGCGGGAAAATGGGAAAATTCTAAAATCCTCCGGTTGTATTGAAAATTCAGCACTACATTTATTTGCATGAGTCCATTTCTTTATCCAATTCACATGACTTCACCAAAACTTTAGGAACCATTGCTATATAATTGGGACCCACTTTTTAACATGTAATTGGTATGTGTAGTATTAGTATGTACTATCGGCTGAAAATTTGCTTTGCTGAGTGGGTGTTGCTTCATCCAATCCAGCAGAAAGCACTGGACCCCTTCCCTCGCCTCGCATTGGTGACTTCATGATTAGAAATTCTGTATTCTTGAAAATGTTCTCTGGATATGAGTATTGTTACTGTTGTCAATTTCAGTTTTCATCTTTTCCTCTCTGGCCTATCAGGGGTAAGGAACACTCACTTCTTTTGAAATTTGGTCTTAGGAGTCAGGATTCCTTTTAGTCCTCAAGGACTGACAAAAGCAAGATTTTTCACCATTATTTCTTTGACAATGATATTCCTTATACGGGTCAAATTTGGGCCTTTTATCTTATATAATACCCTTGTCTCTATCCAATCTATCATTTTCTTTAGGTGCCCTTAGCTGGTTACAGGTCTGTAATGACTCACGAGGCACTGTTATCTTGCACTGTCCTGAGATCTTTAATCAGCTTTAAATGAACTTTTTTTCTTACTATCTACCAAATTTGCTTAATTGTCCCGCCGTGACTCATTGGGGTACTTTCATTTATGATAGATGTATCTTAATAGTTAATTTATCCCCTGCTTAACATGCTTCTAGCATTTGGGGTATTGCTGTGCTGCATGTTAGATATCATGCTAAACTGCTGATAACAAAATATATTGGGACGATATATCCAATATATTTTCCAAATGCTAGTCTCTTTGCAGCATTTAAATTAGTGTATTGAGGTTTTGTTTGAGAAAGAGACTCTCAAACATTTGCTTCCTTGCATAATGGATATTTGAATTGATGCTTCTGTTGTATGAAGTTAACATCTAACATTTCATTATGGTATGGTTTCTCGTCATCTGGTGTCATTCTCAGTTAGGCACTCATAAGCAAGGTTTCGGGATGTTTTTTTGACTTAGTACCTGAGACGTTCTATTTTCAGATTATTGACGGAAGATCCTGATCAAAGGCTGGGAGCCAGAGGGGCATCAGAGGTGATCGGTTTCTTATAATCATATATATGCTTTTTCCCCTTATGATAAATCTCTCTCTCTCCCCCCTTTCGAATATCAAATTGACAATGTTTAATGATCCAGGTGAAGCAACATGTTTTCTTCAAGGATATAAACTGGGACACACTTGCCAGGCAGAAAGTATGTAATGGTTTACCTTAATCATGAATGGTGTTGTCAAATGTACTGCTGATCTCTTGATGTTGATATTCTGGACCAAACAACATAATGCATTCGTTTTGCAGGCTGCATTTGTTCCTGCTTCAGAGAGTGCTCTAGATACCAGTTACTTCACTAGTCGCTACACATGGAATACTTCTGATGGCCTTGTGTATCCAGCGAGTGACGGCGAGGATTCTAGTGATGATGATAGCTTAAGTGGAAGCAGTAGTTGCTTGAGCAATCGCCATGATGAAGTGGTATTGCATTTATAGACATTGCTAAATGTAAAATACTAACTGTTAAATAAACTGAAATATTCTGGGCTGATTTTATCTTGGGAACGTCTATAAACAGGGAGATGAATGTGGAGGTCTTGCTGAGTTTGATTCAAGCTCATCTGTCAATTACTCGTTTAGTAATTTCTCCTTTAAGGTAGTTCTCTATAACCATATTCTATTTCTTTATAATGTAAACCAAATAATTAGAATAAACTTGCATGACTAATGCATAGCCTATTATCTTTGTTTTCTTGTCACTCGGAAGTTAGAATGGGGTGTGTAATGTGATGAGTGGGAAGAATGTTATGTTGATATTTAGTTTGTTCAATTACACTGACCTTCCCTTGAGGCTAGCCTTAAATACACTTGGACCCTACTTGTTTTGAAAATTACACTCACATCCATTAATTTATGTATTATTCTTGCACATGGATCCTCTTTAGTTTCTGAATATTGAGTTTTCGACTACCTCCCTTATTTTATGTATGGACCATACACGACACCCTTAAAAATAACAAAAAAGAGTTAAAGGGGGGTATGCGTAATCTTCAATGAGGGTCTAAGGGAGGTCAGTTGTAATTAATCTTATTTTGTTGGATAATAATTTACTTTAGGCTTTCATCTTGGGCTTATGCTGTGCTTTACCAATCTTTGTTTCTATTTAGTCTTCTTGGACCTGCATTATTTGCTTAAATGTTTCCATCTGGTTTTCAGAATCTCTCCCAGCTTGCATCAATCAACTACGATCTGTCCAAGGGATGGAAAGATGATCCACCGACAAATTCTAGTGCATAGCTGTCTCATCAAAGTCCAGAATTTGGTTTTCGACCTTAGATCCAAGCAATTTTGGGGTCATAAGCACCTTTGTTGTTTGTATACCTTGTAAATGTATGATTCTTCCTAACTTTTTTGTTTCGACATGTCTCATTTACATGGTTTCTTGTTGATCTAATTCTTATTGCTGGATTTTGCAGAGATTTAGAGGCTCAAAATGGTTCAGGATGTACTCTTTGCTCATTAGGTTACAGGACAACAGTGGGGGTTTCAATCTTTCGGTTTATGTTGTGTATGAATTGAGAACTGTAAATTTAAAAAATGCATATCACAATTGCTCACATTGTTCTGTTGTGTACTTTGCTTAACATTCTAGCAACGAGAAACATCCCTATTTTGTTGTTATGGCCATTGTAATATTTACTTGTAAGAATTGAGATGCTGTTAAGTATCTTCTCATTTCTGAGATCCCTTTATGTTGGTTTTATTAACTTTGTTTACTATATTAAGAAAAAAATTACTACGTGGTTGATATCCGTGCCACACCTTTTGGCATTCCACTTTTTTTTTGGGGGGTTTGGGGGGGGGGGGGTGGGGGAACTCACTGTGAAGTTTAGGGTCTGTTTTGGTTTATATTTTTTATTTTATTTCTTGTTTTGTAAAATTTGTAATAGAAAAGCTGAAAATAATAGATAATAAAATTCTGTTTTCACAAAAAAATTAGAAATGAAAATATAAATCAAACATACTCTTAATCTTTTTTTAAAAACTCTTACTTTAGAAACATTTTTTTTTCACTTCCAGATAAGTTTTTTTTTTTTTTTTTTATCTTTTGGAAAAGAGTGTTGTACTATTATTACGTGCGGTATAAATATACGACATTACGACTCATCGCTTTTAATTCAACTTATTCAAGAAGGTTACTGTGTAATTGAAAGGTCATGCTTGTTGGATGAAATTGGTTGGAACAAGTATTTGATGCTCTTGTGTTGCGTGATGGGACTTTTACGTGTTGAATTGATAATCATGTGTAAGGTTGTTTATAACATGTCATTTGTATTTTAGCATAACAAATGTAATTTTATTGTGATTGATTATTACTTTTGAATAAAAAGGATATATATTTTTACAAAATTGTGGATTTTAAATGTGTCTCGGTTAATTTATTAAATGTTTTCTAGACTATTAATAATTTAAAATAAATGTCAATCATAATAAATAAAAGTAATTGTTTTTGAGAAAGTAGGGTTCATTTTTTTTGTCCTCTTCAACAATCTGTCGTTAGGTAAATTGTCACATTCAGTCACCATAGACAGTGTTGCTTTGAGTTACGTGGGTTTTCTGCTTGTCGTAATCAAGTAACATTTTTCAAAATTTTAATTTTTATTTAGAAAAATATTATATTCATCAAGTGTAAAGTACACTAACTCAAAAAAAACTAAGGGTGGGTTCAGGTTGGTATGGTTCAATTTTGAGAGATTTTAAAATCCGAACCAATTAATTTTCATTGGGTTGGGTTGATTTGGTTTTTAAAAAAAAAGTCCTTAAATCTGAACCAAACAAGTTCGGTTTGGGATAGGTTGGACTTCGGTTTGATAAATAAAAAATTAAAATTATGAAATTATTTAAAAAAATCTTAAAAAATTATAATAAAGTACTTGTAGCTTATGCCTTATGGAATCACTTGTTTATTATTTTTCAATGTTTCTATTTTCGTCTACACAAATATAACAAAATAAATAAAAATAGGAAAAAAAATAAAAGAATTATCAATCATAGATAAAAATCTAACATATAATGTGTTATAAACTCATAATGTCATCATTGGCATCACAAAATTAAAAACAACAAAGGATCCCAATGAATGGAATGTTTCTGAAGACTAAAGGGATGAGATTTGGAATTCATAAGGTTTCTCTTTTTAAAATAATATATGGGAACAAAACGACGGTGTTTACTTAAATCGGTCTAGTTTGGTTTGGATTGGGTTTAAAAATGGTTAATCCGAGAACTGAACCAAACCACCCCGATTTCATTGGTTTGGTAATATTATTGGTTCAGTTCGGTATGAGTTCAGTGAAAATAGTATTTGGATTGATTCGGTTTGGTCAAATCATCGGGTTGACCCAATCCAACACTCACCCCTAATAAAAATTGTTACAATTTTAAAAATATAAAAGAATTATGTAAATTGGGCTAAAAACTTTAAAGTGAATAAGATATTATTTTTAAATAGCTTTTAATAATTAAGGTATATTAAAAATCACGTTTTCATTTTTATTTGAAAAATATTCTTCAAGTGTATACTACGTTATCTCTAAAAAATTGTTGTAATTTTAAAAATATAAAAACCAATGTAAATTGAGTTAGAAATTTCAAAGTAAATAATACATTATTTTTAGAAAGTTTCAAATGATTTAGATATTTTAAAAAATACCTATTCATTTTTATTTCGAAGAACACCATTTTCTTGAATAGTATGTCAACCATCTCTAAAAAACTGTTAAAATTTTAAAAATATTAAAAATTATGTAAATTGAGTTAGAAACTTCGAGGTGAATAATAGATTATTTTCTGAAAGCATAAAATAATTTAGCAAATTTTAAAATTGTGTTTTCATTTTTATTTAAAAAACACCATATGTAAATATGTAAAAATATGTAAATTGAACTAGAAATTTCAAAGTGAATAAGAAATTGCTTTCATAAAACTTCAAATAATTTAGGTAATTAAAAAAATCAAGTTTTTATTTTTGTTTTCAAAAACACCATATTCTTCAAGTGTATAGTACACCATGTCTAAAACAATTATTGTAATTTTAAAAATATAAAAAATTAATTAAATTATGCTAGAAACTTCAAAGTGAATAATACATTATTTTCTCAAAGCTTCAAATAATATAGGTAATTTAAAAATTGCTTTTTCAATTTTATTTCGAAAAACACCATATTCTTCAAGTGTATGGTACCCTATCTCTAAAATAATTGTTGTAATTTTAAAAATATAAAAAATTATATAAATTGAGCTAAAACCTTTAAAGTGAATAAGACATTATTTTCAAAAAACTTCAAATAATTTAGGTAATTTATAAACACCCTATTCATTTTTATATTGACAAACACCCTAATCTTCAAAGGTAATAAGCACATGATCCTGTTTCAACTTTAAAAATATATATAAAAAATGTTAATGGAGTTTAGAAACTTTAAAGTAAATAATACATTATTTTATGAAAGCTACAAATAATTTAAGTAATTTAAAAATACCAGATTTATTTTTATTTTAAAAATACCATATTCTTCAACTATACAGTACATAATCTCTAAAAAAATATTGCAATTTTAAAATTTAAAACAATTATGTAAATTCAGCTCTAAACTGCAAAATAAATAATACATTGTTTTAGAAAGCTTCAAATAATTTATGTAATTTAAAAACGCGCAGTCATTCTTATTTAGAAAACCACCATATTCTTTAAGTATATAATATACTATCTTTAAAAAATTATTGCAATTTTAAAAATATAAAAACTATGTAAATACAGTTAGAAACTTCAAAGTGAATAATACACTGTTTTAAGAAAGTTTCAAATGATTTAGATATTTTAAAAACATCATATTTATTTTAAATTAAAAAAAACATATTTTTCAACTGTATATTACACAATTTCTAACAAATTGTTGCAATTTTTAATTATTTTAAAAATTATGTAAATTAAGATAGAAATATTAAAGTGAATGACACATTATTTCAGAAAAATTTAAATAATTTAGATAATTTAAAAATTGTGTTTTCAATTTTTTTTGAGAAACACATCACATTCTTCAAGTGTATAATACATGCAACTAAAACAATTGTAGCAATTTTAAAAATATAAAAAAATTATGTAAATTTAAAATTGCGCTTTCATTTTATTTCGAAAAACATCATCTTCTTAAAGTGTATTGTACATCTGAACACTGTTGTTATTTTAAAATACAAAAACTTCAAAGTGAATAATACATTATTTTCAGAAAACTTAAATAATTTAGGTAATTTAAAAAACATATTTTCATTTTTATTTTTAAAAACACCATATTTTTCAACTGTACAGTGAAAGATCTCTTAAAAAAATTGTTGCAATTTTAAAAATATTAAATTTATGTAAATTGAGCTAACAACTTCAAAGTGAATAAAATACTTTTTTAAAAAAGCTTCAAAAAATTTACTTAATTTTAAAATCATGTTTTAAGTTTTATTTCAAAAACACCATATTTATCAAGTGTATATAGTACATGAACGGTAAAAAAACTATTACAATTTTAAAAACATAAAAAAATTAAGTAAATTGAGCTAGAAATTTACAAGTGAATAAAATATTGTTTTCAAAAAGCTTTAAATGATTTAGATACTTTAAAAATCCCATTTTCATTTTTATTCGAAAAATATCCTAATCTTCAAGTGATAGTACAAGATTTCTAAAAAATTATGTAAATTGCACTAGCAACTTCAAAGTGAATAATTCATTAATCGGTAAAAAACTGTTATAATTTTAAAATATAAAAAACTATGTAGATTTAGTTAGATACATAAAAGTTAATAACACATTATTTTTAGAAAGCTTCAAATGATTTAGGTAATTTAAAAAATCCTATTTTTTTAAGTGTATAGTACACGATCCCTAAAAAAATTGTTATAATTTAAAAATATATAAATTGAGTTTTAAAATTCAAATTGAATAATACATTAATTTAAAAAAATCTTACAATTATTTGAGTAATTTAAAAACACCCTATTAATTTTTAATTCGAAAAACATCTTATTCTTGAAGTGTATAGCAAATGATCTCGAAAAAAACTTCCAATTTTAAAAATTTTAAAAACTATGTAAATTGAGTTACAAACATCAAAGTGAATGGTACATTATTTTCTTAAAACATAAAATAATTTAGCGCAGCTAATTTAAAAATTACGTTACACCATAATCTTCAAGTTTACACGATCTCTATAAAAACTGTTGCAATTTTAAAAATATATAAAAAATTATGTAAATTGAGCTAGAAAATTCAAAGTGAATAAGATATTATTTTTAAAAAACATCAAATAATTTTGATAATTTAAAAATTGCATTTTCATTTTTATTTCGAAAAACATCATATTTATCTAATGTATAGTAGACGATTGCTATAAAATAGTTGCAATTTGAAAAATATAAAAAAATTATGTAAATTGAGCTAGAAACTTCAAAGTGAGTAAGACAATATTTCCAAAAAGCTTCAAAGAATTTAGATAATTTAAAAATACCATTTTCATTATTATTACGAAAAACACCCTTTTCTTGAGGTGTATAGTAGACGATCTCTTAAAAAATTGTTTAAAATTTATAGTGAATAACACATTGTATTTTTTAAAAGTATAATACATGATCACTAAAAAAATTGTTGCAGTTTAAAAAATATAAAAATGATCTAAATTCAGATAGAATATTCAAACTGAATAATATATTATTTTTAAAATGCTTCAAATAATTTAGGTAATTAAAAAAGTGTGCTGTCATTTTTATTTCGAAAACACCCTATTCTTCAAGTGTATAGTACAAAATATCAAAAAAACTGTTGTAACTTTGAAAATATAAAAAAGTATATAAATTGAGTTATGAACTTAAAAGTGAATTATATATTGTTTTCAAAAAGTTTAAAAACTTTAGGTAATTTAATAATCGTGTTTCCGTTATTATTTCGAAAACACCTTATTTCAGGTGTATAGTACACGACCTCTAAAAAAACTGTTATAATTTTAAAAATATAAATTTTTTTATAAACTGAGCTAGAAATTTAAAAGTGAATAAGGCTTTATTTTTAAAATGCTTCAAATAATTTAGGTAATTTTAAATTCGCATTTCCATTTTTATTTCCAAAAACACCATATTAATCAAATGTATAATACACGATCTCTAAAAAAACTAATGAAATTTTAAAAATATAAAAACTTAGGTTATTTAAAAATTGCTTTTTTATTTTTATTTCAAAAAACATCTATTATTAAAGTGTATAGTACACGATTTCTAAAAAATTATTATAATTTTAAAAATATTATAAATTAAATAAACTGAGTCAGAAATTTCAAAGTGAATAATATATTATTTTTAGAAGGCATCAAATAAATTAGATAATTTTAAAGTCATGTTTTCATTTTAATTTCGAAAAACACTCTATTCTTCAAGTGTATGTACACGATCTCTAAAAAAATAGTTACAATTTTAAAACTATAAAAAATTATGTCTATTAAGATAGAAACTTCAAATTTTAAAAGACAATATTTTCAAAAAGCATAAAATACTTTAGGTAATTTAAAAATCGTATTTTTATTTTTATTTCGAAAAACACCCCTCTCCAAGTGTATTGTAAACGACCTCTTAAAAAATTGTTACAATTTTAAAAATAAATATAATATGTAAATTGACTTAGAATCTTCAAAGATAATAATATATATTTTTGGGAATGCTTCAAATTATTTAAGTAATTTAAAAACACCCTATACATTTTAATGTCGAAAAAACCCAATTCTTCAAGTGTCTAGTACATGATCTTTAAATAAACTATTACAATTTTAAAAATATATAAATTATATAAATTGATATAAAAACTTTAAAGTAAAAAATATATTATTTTCAGAAATATTCAAATAATTTAGGTAATTTAAAAATACTCTATTTGTTTTTATTTTAAAAATACCTTATTTCAGAAATATTTAAAGTGTTGAAATTTTTAAAATATACAAAATTATGTTAATTGAGTTAGAAATATCAAATTGAATAATACATTGTTTTCAAAAAAAACTTCAAATAATTTAGGTAATTTAAAAATACCTATTCATTTTCTTTCCGCAAAATACCATATTTTGCAAGTGTATACTAAGTGACCTCTGATGACGGATAATTATTACTATATTTTGTGGTTAATTTGAATATATTTTAAATGATATTATGTTTATCTTTTAATTAAATTCCATTAAATTTAGTAAATTCAATACTTATCTTAATTTGAGAGAGAATTGTTGATTTGAGTTTCATCCATATCTTATGGGTTGATTTAGATAAGATTTGATACCTAAATGATTGGATTGCAGGTAAATAGATAAAAGCACAGAAGATAAGGGCGAAGAAAAAGGAAAAAAGATCTGAAGAAACATTATCTCATATTATTTTATCTTATTTTGAGCAAAGATAAACCACTTGGGATCTCTTTAAAAGCCCCCATTCACTAGGAGTTAAGAGAGCCATCTCTGCACAAAATTTAGGGTTTTAAGGAGAGAAAGTGAGAAATTGAGAGATGGTTCAGATTTTTATTTGTGTTAAATTGATTGGTTTTCTTTTCTCCGTTTAATTTAGAGTTGAAAGTTTGATCACCTTCATTCTCTCCTTCTAACTTTTCTTATTGAATGAGAATTTAATTTGAAAAGAGGTTGAATTTCATCAATGAAAGTCTAGGGATAGTTTTCATTTATGAACCACTTTTAAAAAGGAAATTCTTAATGCGTGGCAACTCTTTTACCGTTTAAAGGGATTTAATGGATATAGTTTTGTTATACAATCTGGCAAATGAGGGATCTTTGTCAGTGGTTTGTATCCTTGGCCATTCAATTAACATAAGTTCTTAAGTTTTGGGAATAAACATAAGTACAGTGAAATCCAAGCCCAAGTATTCTTATAAATTGTTTTTACCACTTTTTATATTACGAGCACTTATTTTACGATTCAAACCCAAGTTTTCTAATTGAACTAAATTGTTCTAGAGTTGCTTCCTGAGGACGATAACTTGTTTTCCCACTATATTGTAATGCGACCTCTAAAAAACCGTTGCAGAAACATCAAAGTTAATAATACACTGTTTTCAATGAACTTCAAATAATTTAGGTAATATAAAAAATGCATTTTCATTTTTATTTCGAAAAACACTATATTCATCAAATATTTAGTACACAATCTCTAAAAAAATTATTAGACTTAAAAAATATAAAAATAGTGTAAATTGAGCTAGAAATTTCAATGTTAGTAAGACATTGATTTCAAAAAGCTTCAAATAGTTTAGGTAATGAAAAAATCTCATTTTTATTTTTATTTCCAAAAACACCCTAATATTCAAGTGAATAATACATTATTTTCGAAAAAATTCAAATAATTTAGGGAATTTAAAAATCTTGTTACCCTTTTTATTTCCAAAAATACCATATTCATTAAGTGTATAATACGTGATTTATAAAAAAACTATTGCAATTAAAAAAAATTATGTTAATTAAGCTAGAAACTTCAAAGTGAATAAGACACTATTTTCAAAAAGCTTCATATAATTCAAATAATTAAAAATCTCATTTCCATTTTTATTTCCAAAAATACCCTATTATTCAAGTGTATAGTACATGATTAAAAAAGTGTTGCAAAAATATAAAAAAGTTATGTGAATTGATCTAGAAGATTCAAAGTGAATAATACATTGTATTAAAAAATTTCAAAAAATTTTGGTAATTTTAAAAATACATTTTTTTTAGTTCGAAAAATACATTATTCTTCAAGTGTAACTAAACGATCACTTAAAGAATTGTTGTAATTTTAAAAATATAATCGTTTTGTGTTTATTTGTTTATTTTAGTTTATTTGTTATTTTTTTTTAATTTGTGCTATTAGAAATTAGAAAAGAGCTTAAAATAAGTTTATACCACCACATCAGCACCATTATACCATGTCACTAACGGTGTAAAGGGGACTAGACGGAAAAAAAATATTGTGACCAAAACTGAGTATTATGAAAATAGGGGGACTAAAATTGAGCAATTAAAACTCGGGAGACTAAAATCAAGCAAATAATAAACTAGGGGGACTAAAAGTGCAATTAAGCCAAGCTTCAAAGTGAATAAGGCATTTTTTTTTCAAAAATATATTAAAAATCACGTTTTCATTAAGCTTCAAATGATTTAGGTAATTTAACAACACTGTATTAATTTTTATTTCTAAAATTATTCTATTCTTCAAGTGTATAATACACGATTTCTAACAAAACTATTATAATTTTAAAAATATAAAAAAAATTTTAAACTGAGTTAGAAAATGTAAACGGAATATTACATTATTTTCATAATGATTCAAATAATTTATGTAATTTAAAAACAAACTTTTTCATTTTTTATTTCGAAAATACCCTATTTTTCAAGTGTATAGTGCACAATCTGTAAAAAAATATTACAATTTTAAAAATATAAAAAGTTATGTAATTTGAGTTAGAAACTTTAAAGTGAATAAAAATTTGTTTTAAAAAAGCTTTAAATAATCTTAGTAATTTATAAATTTGGTTTTCATTTTTATTTTGAAAAACACTATTTTCTTTAAGTGTATAGTATGCGATCTTTAAAAAAACTGTTACAATTTTACCAATTTAAAAAATTATGCAATTTGAGCTAGAAACTTCAAAGTGAATAATACATTATTTGTGTGAAAGCTTTAAATGATTTAGGTAATTTAAAAACGTCATTTTCATTTTTATTTCAAAAAACATCATATATTTCAAGTATAGTGCATGATCTTTAAAATAACTACCCCAAATTAAAAAATGTAAAAAAATTTGTAAATTGAGTTATAAACTTTAAAGTGAGTAATACATTATTTTTATAAAGCTTCAAAAAGTTTGGTAATTTAAAATTTACCCTATTTAGTTTTATTTCAAGAAATACTATTTTTCAAATGTATACACGATCTCTATAAAGACGGTTGCGATTTTAAATTTTTTTCTTTTGAGAATTGAGTTAGAAACATATAAGTGAATAAAAAATTATTTTTAAAAAGTTTCTAATAATTTAGGTATATTAAAAATCGTGTTTTCATTTTTATTCAAAAAAAATACCCTATTCTTCAAATGTATAATAAACGATCTCTAAAAAAATTGTTCCTATTTTAAAAATATAAAAATTAATGTAAATTGAGTTAGAAACTTCTGTGGGAATATATAATACATTCTTCTCAGAAAGCTTCAAATAATTTTTGTAATTTAAAAATACCCTTTTCATTTTTTTTTTGGAAAATACCTTACTCTTCAAATGTATTGTACACGATCTCTAAAAATTTGTTGCACTTTTAAGAATATAAAAAAATATTTAATTTGAGCTAGAAACTAAAAGTGAATAAGACATTATTTTCAAGAACACCATAATTATGTAGGTAATTTAAAAATTATGTTTTTATTTTTATTTCGAAGAACACCATATTCATCAAGTGTAGTATACAATCTCTAAAAAAATTGTTGCAATCTCTTAAATTATGTACATTGTGTTAGAAACTACAAAGTGAAAAATACATTGTTTTCATAAAGCTTCAAATAATTTTGGTAATTTAAAACCACCATATTCTGTTTTATTTCAAAAAATACCCTATTACTAAAGTTTATAGTACACGATCTCTAAAATAACGGTTTCAATTTCAAAAGTATTGATCTAAGAAAAACTTTATATGTTTTTGGAAGAATGAATTCTCATTATGAACTTAGAGAAGCTTTATAGTATTTATACATGAAACATTGTTCACGCGAGAAGCAATGAAATAGTGATCCGTAACTAACTCCTAACTAACTTATGAAAAACAAGTTAATTACAATTAAAACCACTAATACCCCCCTCAAGCTGATGGCCGGAAAATATCCACCATGCCCAGCTTGGCTACAAAATGCGAAAAAGGCTAGGAGCAAGAGACTTAGTGAATCCATATGCAATCTGTGCATGAGAGGCTACAGGGATAAGCACATAAGACCATTTCGACACTTTTCCCGCACAACATAACAATCAATTTTGAGGTGCTTAATGCGCTCATGAAATATGAGATTCACATCTATATAAAGTGCACACTGGTTATCACAATAGAGGATAGATTCATGAGAGCGAATGAGATGCAAGTCTGTCAGCAGATAGAAAGGCCAACGCTCGATATTCTGCCTCAAAGTCGGAGGAGGATTTAGAAACAGCTGCTTGCTTCTTAGCATGCCAACAAATGAGTGAATCTCCATGATAAAAGCAGTAGCATGTAATGGAAAGGCGTGTATCCAAACAGCCTTCCCAATCAGCATCACTAAAGCCCATAATTAGTTTCTCTGAGGAACGCGAGAAGAAGATACCTTTTCCAGGTGCATCCTTCAAATACCGAAGAACACACATGACAGCTTGATGATGAGACCGGGTAGGATTGTACATAAATTGGCTCAGTTGTTGTGTGGCAAACGCGATATCAGGGCGAGTTGTAGTTAAATACAACAATTTGCCAACAATTTTTAGATAAGCAGGATCAGAATATAAGGGACCATAATCTTGGGATAAACGGAAGTGATGATCACAGGGAGTTTTTAGGGGTTTACAATCCGCATCTTTAAGCAAGCGTAAGAAGTATTGTCTCTGACAAAGAGAAATACCCTTTGTTGAGTGTGCTGCTTTCAAGCCCAAGAAATACTTTAAGTACACCCAAATTCTTAATCCCAAATGCATCATGTAGAGTTTTCTTCAGTGAATTAAATTCTGCCATGGAATTGCAAACAAGGACAATGTCATCAACGTATATCAATAATGCAATGAAAGAATTTGGAGTCAGCTTAGTGAACAATGTATGATCACCATGAGCCTGAGTGTAATTTAGAGATGTCAGCAGAGAAGACAGCTTCTCATAACATTTACACGAAGCTTGTTTTAATCCATACAACGATTTACGAAACTTGCACACTTTCCCCAGAGGAACATTAGGGATACCTGGTGGGATCTGCATATATACATCCTCGCTAAAGTCACACCGTGTAAGAATGCGTTATTAACATCAAGTTGATGTATTAACCCGTTCTTTGCAGAAGCAATGGCTAGCAACAAGAATACTAACTTGGCTACGGGCGAAAATGTATCGAAATAATTCACTCCTTCTATTTGTGTGTACCCCTTGCCAACTAAACGAGTCTTGTAACATTTCACAAACCCATTTGAATTAAGTTTCACTTTATACACCCATTTGGAATCAATGGGCACAATGCCAGGTGGTAAGTCAACAATGGATTGCTTCAAGTGCATAGAGCTCAACTTGCATTGCCTGCACCCAATGTGGATGAACAGATGCCTCTTTGTAAGTCTTGGGTTCACTTTGTTCAGAGACAGAAAGGGTAGTAGAGTATGCTTGGTAAAATCTGTTTTGTCCACATTCCACAATTCCTGTTTATAACATGCAATCTCTTTGGTTCCCTTAGCAAGTTTGCAAGATGTCATTTAGTGAGTAAATTAGTATGGAAGATGCTTCAAAATGAGAATGCTCTCTAAGTTTGTGTTTTAAAGCATAAGTATCTTAGAGGACAGTGTAATGTTCAAGGACATGTGCATCCCAAGTTTGGAGAAGTATTTGTAAAGCAAAGGAGATCATTAAAGATGGGTATGAATTCAAATTTGGTGCTGGTAACATATCAGTTTGGTATGATTGTTGGCTGAAGGAAGGCCTTGTATGGGACTCTGTTCAGTATGTTCACATATCAGATACAGAGTTGGAAAGGATCTTTGCTCAGGTCTCCTTGCTAGAGATTAGTTCCTCCCCTACAGAGTTGGTGCTAACTTTGTTAGCAGACCAGCTTGGGATCTGTTTTCCTAGTGGTTTTTAATTGGAAAATAAAAAATGCACGCCACTATTTATCTTTCAACCTATTTACAACTAGTTTAAAGTGTGTCTTTTGAAAAAGAAAAGAAGGAAAAGGACAATTGAGCCCACATAATAATGAGTTAAAGGTGGCTGTTAATGAGTTAAGTGTGAATAGTGAAGTGCACGTATTATTGTTGTTTTTAATTTGTTGCTTGTTTTTTCTTTCCTGTCTCAACAAAAAAAAAAATTTAAAATAATTTAGGTAATTTAAAAATTACGTTTTTATTTTTGTTTCGAAGAACACCGTGTTCTTTAAGTATATAAAACACAGATCTTTAAAAAGTTGTTGCAATTTTAAAAATATAAATAATTATGTAAATTATGCTAGAAACTTCAAAGCTAATAATTCATTATTTTCATAAAGCTTCAAATGATTTAGCTAATTAAAAAGTCGCATTCTCATTGTTATTTCAAAAAGCATCATATTCTTCAAGTGTATAGTACACAATCTCTAAAAATAAAATTGCAATTTTAAAAATTCAAAAAATAATTATGTAAACAGAGTTAGAAATTTCAAAGTGAATAATACATTGTTTTCATAAAGCTTCAAAAAAACTAAGTAATTTAAAATACCCTATTCATTTTTATTTGGAAAAACACCTTATTCTTCAAGTGAGTACACGATCTCTAAAAAAAATGTTGTAATTTTAAAAATATAAAAAGTTATGTAAATTGATTTAAAAACTTTAAAGTGAATAAGACATTTTTTTTCTGAAAGCTTTAAATAATTTAGGTAATTTACAAATTGTGCTTTAATTTTTATTTAGAAAAACATCATATTCTTCGAGTGTACACAATCTCTAAAAATACTATTGAAATTTTAAAAATATACCTTTTTTTTTTTAAATTGAGAAAGAAACTTCAAAGTAAATAAGATATTCTTTTCAAAAGGATTTTAATAATTTAGATATATTAAAAATCACGTTTTTACTTTTATTCTCAAAAATACCCTACTATTCAAATGCTAGTAAAGGATTTTAAAAAAAAAACTGTTGCACATTTAAAATTTTTAAGAATTATTTAAATTAAGCTAGAAACTTAAAAATGAATGATACATTGTTTTAAGAAACTTTTCAAATAATTTAGATAATTTAAAAACACTCTTTTAATTTTTATTTCGAAAAATACTCTATTCTTCAAGGGTATAGTACACGATTTCTAAAAAAAATGTTCAAATTTTAAAAATATGAAAAATTATTTAAATTGAGTTATAAACTTCTAAGTGTATAATACAATGTTTTCAGAGAGTTTCAAATAATTTAGGTAATTTTAAAACACCATATTCCTAAAATATATTGCACACGATCTCGAAAAAACTGTTTCAATTTTAAAAATATAAAAAATTATTAAAACTGAGCTAAAAACTTCAAAGTGAATAATAAATTATTTTAAAAAAGGTTTAAATAATTTAGGTAATTTAAAAATCACATCTTTATTTTTTATTTAGAATAACACCATATTCTACACTATCTCTAAAACAATCAATTGCAATTTTAAAAATATAAAAAACTATGTAAATTGAGATAGAAAATTCAAAGAGAATAATACATTATTTTCAAAAAACTTCATATTATTTAGATAATTTTAAAGTATCCTATTTATTTTTAGTTTGAAGTACACCCTATTTTTAAATGTATAGTACACGATACTATTTGAATTTTAAAAAAATAAAAAATTATGTATATTGAGTTAGAAAATTCAAAGTAAATAATACATTATTTTCTAAAAGTTGCAAATAATTTAGGTAGTTGTAAAACACCCTGTTCATTTTTATTTCTTAAAAATCATATTCATCAAGTGTATAATACATGATCTCTAAAAAAATTATTGCAATTTTAACAATATAAAAAATTATGTAAATTGTGATAAAAACTTCAAAGTAAATAATACACTATTTTCAAAAAGCATCAAATAATTTAGTTAATTTAAAAATCTTGTTTTCATTCTTATTTCAAAAAATAACTTATTCTTCAAGTGTATAACATACCGTCTCTAAAAATTTAAAAAGTTATGTAACTTATGTTAGAAACTTCAAAGTGGGTAACACATTATTTTCAGAAATCTTTAAATAATTTAGATAGTTTAAAAATTGTGTTTTCATTTTTATTTCGAAAAACATCCTAAGTGGGAGTAAGTGTGCAATCCTCCAAGGAAGGGTGGTTTGGGGGTGAAAATATTGAGTGATTCAATGTGAGTCTCTTAGGAAAATGGGTTTGGCGTGGTTTGAAATTTCCTAACTCTAGATGGGTCCAAACTCTTAAAGCTTGTTATGGCCGTTTCGCTTCTATGTTGCGGAATAATTCAGTGGATTCTAAAGCTTTTGTGGACCAAGATTTCGGTCAAAGTCCCAGGCCCAAGTTCAATTTGGAATGAAGCTCTAATCTAATATGTGCTATAAATAGGCATCAGTACTAATTATTAAGGTACACATAATATATTGTTTATTCCTCATACTGACTTTAGCATCAGAGTCTATGTAGGTCCCCCACCTCCACCGTCGTCGGAGCACTCAAAGACTGGATTCTTCCCGCAGGCTCCACCTCGGTCGTCTCCTAGCCAGGTATCACATATTGTGTCCATTCCATTTTTCTAGGACGCAACAAAAGCGTCAGATTGGTGGAAGGATTTAGTTCTTTTTTTTCATCAAGCAGGTTCATGGATTGATTCAAATTTATCTACAATTATTGGTAATGCGGTATTATGAGGTTTTGGTTAGATAAATGGGTGGGAGATGTTGCTCTTGCGGAATTGTTTTCTGGCTTATTTTCTTTGGCAGTAAGTAAGGAGTCTAAAATCTGTGAGAATGGATATTTTTTGAGATTTATGGCAATGGCAATTTCAATGGCGTTCGACAATTATTTTTCAATGGGAGGAAGACTTGATTCGCAACTTGAAATTAACTAAAAATTTCAAAGTAAATAAAATATTATTTTTAAAAAGTTTCTAATAACTTAGATATATTAAAAATCGTATTTTTGTTTTTTATTGGTAAAACACCATATTATTCATATGATAGTACTAGATTTCTAAAAAAAATTGCTACAATTTTAAAAATTATGTAAGTTAATCTAGAAGCTTAAAAGTGAATGATACATTGTTTTAAGAAAGCTTCAAATAACTTTGGTAATTTAAAAACATCCTATTTTTATTTTTATTTCGAAAAACACCATATTCTTCTATATATAGTACACGATCTCTAAAAAAATTGTTCCAATTTTGAAAATATAAAAAATTATGTAAATTGGGTTAGAAATTTCTAAGTGAATAATACATTATTTTCAGAAAGCTTTGAATAAATTTGGTAATTTAATAACACCCTATTCATTTTTATTTCGAAAAACTCGTTATTCTTTTAAATGTATTGTACACGATCTCTAAAAATATAGTTGCAATTTTAAAAATATAAATAATTATTTAAATTGAGTTATAAAATTCGAAGTGAATAAAACATTGTTTTCAAAAAGGTTTAAATAATTTAGGTTATTTGAAAATTGTTTTTTCACTTTTATTTTGAAAAACACCATATTTTTAAGTGTATACAGGATCTCTAAAAAATATGTTGCGATTTTAAAACTATAGAAAATTATGTCAATTGAGTTAGAAATTTCAAAATGAATAATACATTGTTCTCAGTAAGCTTCAAATAATTTAGGTAATTTAAAAATACCCTATCCTTTTTTAATTTAAAAAACACTATATTTTTCAAGTGTATATATAGTACATGATCATGTTGCAATTTTAAATATATATAAAAAATTATGTATATTGAGTTAAAAATTTCAAAGTGAATAATACATTATTTTTTGAAAACTACAAAATAATTTAGGTAACTTTAAAACACCTTATTCATTTTTATTTCTAAAAATATTCTATTCATTTTTATTTCTAAAAACACCATATTAAAGAGCACAGTACACAATATCTAAAAAATAGTTACAATTTTAAAAATATAAAAAATTATGTAAGTTAATTTAGAAACTTCAAAGTGAATAATACATTATTTTCAAAAAGCTTCAAATAATTTAGGTAATTTAAAAACGTATATTCATTTTTATTTCAAAAATGATGTTATGAACTGGTATTCCGATTTCCTCTTCTAGGCCTGGTTCCATCCCAAAATCATTTTCAGATATACATGAACTATCACAATTGAGATAACATCGTTCTTCACCTGGAATTAATGATAACATGAATTCATTTACTTTGTTAACAATGTTATTTGTAGGATAAAAAATTGCTCGATCTTTGAAGTGTGTACTATCTGACATGTTTTCCAAAGAATTGGATATGTAGTGCTAACAATATCATGTATTGAATTGCCATAATTTTGAACCAACAAGTCTTCATGAATTAGTACCTTGATGTCATCATCTGATTCCTCTCCAATTGAGCCATCTCCAATAGCTAAAATCCATTCCTTTTTTTTTTTTTTTACCTAGCTTCCACTTTGCAACCTCGTATTGTAGGATTATATCAACACTTGGCAATGATGCTAAAGATAAGATGATTGATTGACGCATGTATAATATCTTGGCAGCTACCTTTTAGTAACCACCGAAAGGATTTGCCTAAAGACTCCACCAAGAACAATTATCTTTTCTTCGAATGGTTTATTAAGAATATCTTGATCAGAGAATATAAGGAAATCCCTCAATGTGCCGTCCACAACTTAAAAGTATATTTGTAACACATTGAGGCTTCATCCTATATGATCAATTTTGCTTTGATTATGAGTTCAGCCAAATAACTACCTTGCCTAATATTAAATGTGCAAACCTTCCATGTTTATTGTGGTGATAGTATTACCAACCTTCCATGTCTACGGCCAAATCCCTTTGCACCAACTTCTATTAATTTTTTTCAAATAAAAGCATGTTGTGGGTGTTATTGGTTTGCTTGGGTTCCGGGCCAAGACACGGGTTCGAACGGGTTCAAGTTACATAATTGATTTTCGGACTGGTTTCAAATCCAATTCCTAGTCCAATTGGTTGAACCGGCTAGTCCGGTTCAAATTTGATAATTTTGTCTATTAGAGATGATAAAGTAATCGCATCAAATCGATTGATCTAGTAGCTGAAAAGTAAAGTTTGAATAGCAACTCTTAATTTTTGCCTATAAAAAAACATAAAAAATGAATCATAATAATTGATTTTCTAGATTATTAGTTACATTATTTAAAAAAAAAACAAATTGTTACTTGCAATATTTAATAGGGGTTTGCTAACGTATACCTACTTGCTTTTTAGAAAAAGTGTGTTAGCAAATTATAACTTGAAATTTTAAATTACACCTACAAGGTGTAGCTTGCTAACGCACTCCTTCTATATAAAACAAGTGGATGTACGTTAGCAAACCGGGTTTGCTAACGTACACCCAAGTGTTTTATAGAAGGGGTGCATTAGCAAGTTATAACTAAATTTTTTAAAATACACTCAAAAGATGTAGCTTGCTAACGCACTCCTTCTATAAAAAATAGGTAGATGTATATTAACAAACCTCTATTTGATATTATTAATAGATAGATAATTTTTCTGAAAATGTAAAAGAACATCTTTACCGGGATTTAAATATGGACTATAATCAAAGATACAGTGCCCTCTAAAATTGGATTCAATGTAATGTATCTTTGATTTACCATTTCCTTTTTACATGAGATATCATTTTCTTTCATACATCTAAATCTTATTTTATTAAATTTTAAATCTTTGTCCTTTCTATAAGAAAAAATCATGAATAATTGACATCTTGATTTAAAAATTAGTCACATCCAATCATTGTCAAATTGTCAGAAATGGATCAAAAATGGTCCAATGTTTGTTTTTGTGCTTACTACAAGTGTTGGCAAAGATCCAAAAGCATCCCATGTAGTAAAATGGTGGTTTATATGTCAAGCTTGGCTTCTCTCTTCATCATTTTTTATAATTCGTTTTTTGTTTTCAACCTTATTTGATTGCATTCCCTCAAAAGTATCAATAAAATTAAAATAATACTAGAGAGGTTTTAGTTATAGATCACTAGATGCCAATAATATATGACAATGAATATTGAATAGCAGTATAGGACCACTACTATATCATAAACTGCCACTTTTAACTGCACTGCTACTCCACTATTATGTATTTTTATGTACACTATTTTGGTCCACCATAAAGTCACAATAATCATCACACGCACAACTATACGTTGTAGAGTTTTAAATTTTGGTTTTGTATATAAAAAGGCAAATAAGCACTATTTAAGAATTAAAATGTAGTAAAAAGATATTGAAATGTATAGTTTTTTGTATTCCGAGAGACAGAACAATGTACTCTTATGATTATTTTTCTACGTCTAGTAACCTTAATTAGTGCCCTTAGGGCACTATATATATCAAGACCCATATAAAAAATATTTGGTTGAGAAAGAAAATATTTATTTTGGTGATCTGTAAGGATTTTTTTAGCTTTCAATTGAAGGTTACTTGGTGTAAAAGAGGGGAAAAAAAAACTTTTGGCATCTATTTACATGAAAGAAATTATTTGAAATGCCAGCCTGCTGTGGTTTGATGTTTGAATTTTGAAAACATTGGCGTAATTCTACGGGGAGGGATCAACTTATACCGGTGTAAGTTTACGCTAACTCTTACATCGCAAATAATTCATTAATTAATAATTTTCTTACAAAACTGACCGACAGATTAAAAGTTCTTAGTATATACATCATATCTAAAAAGTTTCACGTCGATCTGAGTTTAGTACTCTATCAAGGTACTAAAAAATTGACGTAACATATAATTCTATAAAACATAAGAAAATATCAATAATTTGATGAAGTACTAAATAATTTCAGATCGACGTGAAACTTTGTATATATGATCTATATACTAAGAACTTTTTATATATCCGTTGGTTTTATAAGAAAATTATTAATTAATGAGTTATTCACGGTATAAGAGTTAGTGTGAACTTACACCGGATTAAATTAATCCCTCCCCTGTATTATACTATATATATCTCAAAATAATAGCTGAAACTTCCATCCTTCCAAGTTGTACATTGTTTCTTTCTCATTTTAAGTCTTTAATACCCACCCAAAGTAATGCTAAACACTTTTTAATTATCAAAATACGCTAAGTTCACAACAGCACTCTACTATTGAAAATGTTATTTATTTTAACCACTAACTCAATCATATTCAATATAGGGTAATGGTTAAAAAAATTTCTCCTTTTTTCTTAAAAAAAGATCTTCTTGAAACAATTGAAATATGTAACCACTAGCCATCATGACAAACTTTTAACTCATGACAGCGCATGTTTGACCTTTGCATTTTACTCATCATATAAATATTATCGCTTTTTGATAATATATCCACACACAGTGCCTATTGAGTTTGTGCTAAAAGTATATACACTTTTTTCTAAATTAATCTTCTTGATGTAAGATTGCTAAATTTTAAGTATCAAAATTACTAATAAATTGTACTTAAATTTCAGAGATACCAATCCTCAGTATTTATTTTAAGTAAAACCCTTGATAAAAGATAGATTAATACACTAATTTTCCCTAAACTTATCTAATATCAAACATGATACTTCTTTCAAGATGGTTAACACTATAAATTTAACCTCCACTGACTATCTCTACAATAGTATTATATGTAATTTTGAGAAAGTTTAATAGTAATTTGCATTATCACCCCAAAAACATGATTAAGGAATTGACATTACAAACAAGGGTCGTTCTATTTGCATCAATGGTCGAACATCAACCATTAGATTAGAAGAGATAAAAGATAAATCGGTAGTGAACCAGTGATGTAAAAAAACCAAAGGTGATGAGGGGATCATAGTGCTTTCGGGACCACCTTAAACACACTCGACAAACTAATATTTATAAACTGTGGATTCACATCAAATTAAGAGTTGGAAAAGTTAGTTAAAGAAAATAAAAATCAGTTCTGGACATAAATCATCCATCTTTAGCAAGGTGGGGTCCACAACAATTAAAGGTAATACATGCCACCTATAAGACAGTACAACCAACCATGACATTGACAATATCATCTCAGTAATATCAACACTCACAAAAAAGTTTTCATCAAAAAGCAAAAAATAAAAAAAATAAAAAAATAGGCCAATGCTAAAGCAACAATAATAATTACATCAACCAGAATCCACCGGCAACAACTAATGGAAACAGATATGAGATATCAACTCCTCTGGAAAGGTGTTGATTGGGAAGAAAAAAGAGGGAAAATAGTGCAATGGAAATTGGAGGGCAAAGGAGGAAAATTTAGAGTTGGATGACAGAAAATTGAAGCCTAAACTAAAAACAATACAACATAATCACTTATATAATAAGTGAAATTTAAAAACTTACTTAAAACAGCTTATTTTGATAAGTTCCTATGGAAAACTTGTCAAAATAAGTTGTAGGGTTGTATAAACTGTTTTCATGAATTGCGCATAAACTTCTTCTCCAAATGCCATGCGAGTACATAAGTGCATGCCTACGACTTATTTTGGAAAAACGATCATTTACTAGTTTTGGTTCCGTGAGCAGTTTTGATTCCCAAAAATAATCTTTTCCAAACACACACTTAAAAACTCAGAATAAGGGTTTTGACAAAGCCAAGAAGATCCTCTACTCATATAATTTACTACTAGTTAAATGGAGGCAAACCAAGACCAAACTCATCTAGAAGATGTATCATCTCTGTCACTGATCAAATCAGATTGTTGGATTTGTTCCTGACTCGCTTTCAAGCTAGACTTCCTTAGCTCTTCTATGCGCTGTCTCACCTCAGACATCGAAGGGCGGTTATCCGGGTACGTGGCGGCACAATCAACTGCGAGTTGCAACAGCTGAACCATCTCCTCTTCAACATTCTGATACCTAAGGAGTTCAACATCAAAAACCTCAGAAGTCCACTCTTCCCTAACAACAGATTGCACCCATCTTGGAAGGTCCACTCCATCCTCAGTCAAGAGGGCATGAGTTGGAGCCTTCCCGGTGAGAAGTTCCAAGAGCAATACGCCGAAGCTGTACACGTCTGCCTTTTGGGAAACCTTGCGAGGATCGGTTACCTCTGGAGCTCGGTAGCCGGCAACCCTGTTGGGCGTGGACGAGGGACCGACAAGGTGTGCAAGGCCGAAATCTGATACTCTGGCATCATAGGACTTGGTTAGGAGGACGTTCGATGACTTTATGTTTCCATGTGAAACATTAGGCCCTTGAGAATGTAGGTACTCAATGCCCTGAGCAGCTCCAAGCGCAATTCCTGATCTCATTTCCCAGTTCAGTGGTGTCCTACCAGCTCCCTTGTTTCCTATGATAGAGAGTCGCAAATAAATGTCATTTTACCAATGTTCAAGCCGGTCAAAACGATGCAACTCATAACATCTCAACAATGTTAATGTAACCAACAATCAGGGATGGATAGCAATTGTGCAATCTCAAGAAAAGAAAATAAAGCATATAACCTTAACATTGTGTTTAGATGGAGCAATCCTGCGTTTGAGAATCTCCGAAAATTTTGAAAATACTTTCTATTTAGGAGGAATTGGAATTGTAAACTTCTACTTTTTAGTTAAATATAATATAATTACCTATTGAGTTTCTAAGGATTCTAAATTCTTCTATAGAAACTATAAATTTCACTCAAAGTATGATAAATCCTATTACAAAATGAATTCCCGTTTTTAAATTCTTCATCCAAACACAAGGTAAAAGAATGTAAATTGAAGTGATCATTGCAAAGAAAAAATCATATGCTAAAATCAGGAAAGAAAGACTTACAAACACAACCACAAGCAAAACTTTCAATGAAAAAATGGAAGCAGATGATATTGATATCAAAAGTGAGTCTCTCACCATGCAAAAGTGCAGATAAGCTTCCAGTTGGCATGTAATCATGAACAAGAAGCTTCTCATCCCTATTATAATAGTAAGCCCTGAGAGGGACCAAGTTATGGTGATCCATAGCTCCAACACCTTCAATCTTCTCCTTGAATTCCCTCTCTGAAATGGTCACATCTTTCAACCTCTTCACAGCCACCACAGGTCCAGCTTCCAAAACAGCTTTATATGAAGTCCCAAATGTCCCTTTCCCCAAAACCTCAGCTGAAGCCCTAAGCAAATCCTCAAGATCAAACACCCTCCCACCAAAATCACCAAAAAATACTAACTTTTTAGCTCCACCAGAAACCCCATCACCCATTCCACCATTCCCAGTAACCACAGCAGAATACCCATTATTCCCATTAGCATTACCATTCTCCAAAGTACTCTCACCTTGAATTTCCACCTCAGAATCCTTCAAAGTACCCACCTTTTCAACAGAACTAGTCCTTTTCCTGCAGAACAGAATCAAAGCAAAAACAACCAACAAGAGAATAACCACAGACCCAATTACAATCCCAGCTATAGCACCACCAGATAATTTTCCCTTCTTGTTTTTCTCTCCCTCCCCAATTACCTTCCCTTTAGTGTCACTTGAAGAAGTAGTACCATTTGGATTTACATTTACATTTGAATTTGCATTTGCATTAGGGCAGAGCTTGAGGGGTTTCCCACAAAGGGAATTACCCAAAAAGGAATCTCTAGAGAAAGTTTGCAACTTTACCGGAACAGAGCCATTAAGCAAGTTGTTGGACACATTGAACTGAGCCAACTCGCTGAGTTCCAACTCGGGCAAGGAACCGGAGAACCGGTTGTCCTGTAGATAAAGCGTCCTGAGCCGGGTCAAGTTGCTGAACCCGACCGGAATCGGACCTGAGAAGTTGTTGGAAGAGAGGTCGAGGCGAACCAAGCGAGTCAAACGGAAAAAGGACGCCGGAAGCTCGCCGGAGAATTGGTTCTGTTGGAGATAGAGGTTGCGGAGGGAGAGGGAGAGGTCTGAGGGGAGGGGGCCGGAGAGGGAGTTGAAGCGGAGACTAAGGGTGCGGAGGTGGGGGAGGGAGGAGAAGACGCCGGAGGGGAGGTCGCCGGAGAGGGAAACGGCGGGGAGGTGGAGCTGCAGGACGCGGGTGCTGCTGGGGTCACAGAGAACGCCGACCCAGTTGCAGGGAGAAGGGGAAGTGGTGTTCCATAACAGAGTCCGCCCTCCGACGGCGGCGCGTAGGGATAACAACGCCGCACGCTCCGAAGCCAGATCAGGTTTTACAGTAGGAATCAACACAAGGAGGATGAAGAGGAAGAGAGTGAAGTGTTGGTGAAGCTGCATTTGCATTTGCATTGTTGAAGAAATGCAATGCAATGCAATGAAAGGAAAGTAATGTCCTTTTTTGGTGTCTTTCACTCAGAATTCTGTGTGTATTTGAGAGAGAGAGAATCAGAGATTACAGAGAGAGAGGGAGAGAGAACGGTTATGGATTATATTGCATTTTGGGTTCAGTTTCACGGAGTGGCGGGGAGAGAGAGTTAATGGTCCATAAATAAATATAAATAATGGAAGATAAACGTCGCTTTTCTATTCTCTCTATGTAGGATTTAATTAATCACAGTTCTTCAAATTACTAGCTTAAGAAATTAAACACTATAGTATATGTTTCTTTTCAAGGCACATGTATTATTTTATATGACAGATAATTCTGTTTCGGTGGCAAAGTAACTTTTAAATATGTAAAACAAACATTTTTCATTTTCTTAAACAGGACTAGAAACAAAAAAAAAAAAATGCACTGAAAAGAATACGTGTTGAAATTGAAAAGATAAATATTTCTACACTTGAAACATTAATAATGCTAAATTCTCCTATTAAATTTGTTTATAATTTTTTTATTAACTTAATTTTAACAAGTATCTTCTATCTTATTATAATCATTCCATATTAAGTGTTGTTTTAGAGAAAAAATGTATGCCACCTAATTTGTCACTTTATAATTTCAATGAAGTATTAATTATTACGTTCGGTCTTTTTTATAAAATATTAGACATGTTTTACACATACCAATAAACATAATAAATAATGTTCTTTTCAATTAATGATATGAGAAAATTATTAAAATATTCATGGAGTTAATGCATTCATTTGTATGGAAAATTGTGAGTGCTTATAATAAATTGAGAGTAACAAAGTACTTTTACTATTTCTTAGCAATTAATACGTCTAGAAAACTCACAAAATCTCTTATAAAAAGGACAAAAAATATTCTCTTTTTGTCTCTTATAAAAAATACCGGAGGTAGTATGTTTTATCAAAGATACTCTTGAGTAGGGGTGGCAAAACGGGCCTGGCCTGGCGGCCCGTCCGCATAACCCGCCATTTATACGTGGGGCAGACTATATAAAAGCAGTCAACTAGCCCGCATAACCCGGCCCGCATAACCTGCACTTTTGACGGACCAACAGTTGTGCGGGTCGGGCTGGCCTGCGGGCTCATTTGTAAAAAATAACTAAAATTTTAAATAAGTTGTAGACAAAAAAAAATTAAATCAAGCCTTTTTTATTTTTTGGTGTTAGGCCTGTTTTGTTCCATTAAAAAAAATAAACACACAAAGACAAAGAGGCAGAGTGAGACAACCAGTTCTACATTTGTTTACTATGAAGTTAACATAAATTTCTTATATTATTGTGAAAACAATACATTGTAAAATTTTTAGATCTTTTAAATAATTAATATTATTATTTTTATATAGTGTTGGAATTGATATGATTTTTTTAAGTTTTTTTAGAATATTTTTTTTTATGTTTTTTTAAAGAGATAATGAGATTTATTAATTTTTAATATTTTTTTTAAAATTTAATTGGCGGGCTAGCCCGCAACCCGCATAACCCTTCATGAAGCGAGTTGAGCTGAAGAAATGGGTCTGTTTTCCTCTGCGAGCTAGCTCGTCCCGCCCTACATTTTGCAGGCTAGCCGCGGGGCGGGCTGCTGCGGGGCGGGTTGGCCCACATTGCCACCCCTACTCTTGAGTAACTGAGTTTTATATAACGGTTTTTCTAATATGTATAATATTGCACAGGTTTTGCATCTCAAAGGAGAAGTTTTTCATAAAGAAAGACAAAAATTAATTGAGTTTTATATTTAACATAATTTATTACTTATATTTTTTTTTTATTTTGAGATTCTTATCATATGCAATAGTTGCAAATGTTAGAAAAACTCTTTATATAAATGTTTTGAAAGATGTGACCCACTAATTAATAAGAGTCATAAGGGGTACAATAAAAAGTTTGATAATTATTTGTATAAAAATAAAAAATTAATGATATTTCTTAAACTGTATGTAACAACCTTAAACGATACTTAATGTGATACAAAGGGAGTAATAAGATAGAAAGATAGCTTGAAAAGAAAATATAATTAAAAAAGTTGTTGGATAAATGACAAGTAACACTAAGCAAGACTTATTTTGTCGAACTTTTTGCATAAATGAACAAGATCTTAAAGATATGTTTTTGTGTGCACATGGATTAGGGATGGCACTCACACGATGCAGGGATACTTTCTCGTCCCCACTCCTTAGTTTCCTCCACCTCCTCGCCTCCCCATGGGCCCACGCGAGGACCCCATAGATATATTAAAAAATGTTTAAAATACCAAAAAAATAAAGAAAAAAAAAGTAAATTTATTGGCTAGGAACAACAACTAGCTAGAAGAAAATGGAGAAGCTTGGTTATGGAAGAAACAAGAAAGAAAGCGGCACAATGTTTCTATTGTTATGGTTTCGTTGTTCAATTTTTTAAAACAGATGAAAATGAAAAACTTGAGTGGGGAAAAAAACAACAAAGCTCGCAGTGGTGCCATGCTTCAAACTTAGGGTTTTTAAGTAATACTTATCAATTTAGAATAATTAAAAAGTATTTATATTATTTCATTTTTTAAATGTGTAAACTATTATATTAACTAACTAATTATAATTATATGTATATTTATTATATTAAATAATAATTTTTTAAGTAAATATATATGTCTCGAAGATGCGGGATCCCACGGGGCGATGAGTATAATCCTTGTCCTCAAGTTTGTTGCAATGAGATTTTTGTCCACATTCTAATCCTCACGGGGAAAAATTTTTCGATCGCAGTTCTATGAATCTTCAAATTCGAGTAATGATTACCATGGATCATGCCCGAGTTAGCAAAATGCAAATCTGTTTATTGATTTTTGCACTCCATTAATTGATCTCGCATGTCTAAATTTATCCTCTGTGTCGACAAATGCGTCCAAATCCATCCCTTGAAATAGCTAATTAATGATTTTGCTTATAGTGATATTTTTTGCTATCCAATTTGATTTGATAAATCCTCACTTTTATTTCCTTTGATTCCTAGTTGTTGGACACCCGCCTATAAATAGAGAGCTGGCGTGAGTAGCTCTACACATCTCACAGTCCTCTTCTTGTCTTCTGTCATACTCTCTTATTCTCCTTAGAAAATATTTTCTAGAACTTCAACGCTCTGATTGTTGGGTGCACGAGTTGCTATAATTGGGTGCACGAGTCCTCTTGTAATTTTCTATTGATTTATGTTATTTTTTATTCTTAGTTTATAAATTTTCTATAATTTTTTGTTATTGGTTTATGTTCTTTTTTGTTTTTGAACCATAATTGTGCTTCTTTTTAGTATGTTTTTTTAAAATTATTGGATCTCTTTAGGTTGTCGATATTTTCTCTTCTCTTCCTCTTCATTCCCTTCTTACTCTCCTCTTTTTGTTACTTTAGCCCCATGAGTGATAATTGCAACTCCAGGTCTTTTTTTTTATACATAAAAGTTTAGTTAAGGGGCAGACCTACCCCATCCAAGGACAGGACATACCACTAACCTCAGCGAAGATTTATAGTGGAATTTACAGATCACCTACCAACGGGAGCTAAATTCAACTCCAGGTCTTTTGATATCTCAAATAGTCATTAGTGTTTTAACGGGATGTATTTATTGTAGAAAAAAACCCAAAAATCTCATATTCAGTACAATCAAAATTATAACAGTTAAAAATAAAAATAAAACAATTTGACATTGTTTGTCACTAAATTGTGATAGTTAGCAAATAGGTGCTTTAACTCGTGTTTGAGAGAATCTTGGTTACATTATTCACACTAAATTAGTAGATCTCCAGTGAATCGTGTAGTTATTTGCTAATAGCATTATGTAGCTTTCACTAAAAGCTACACGTAGTAGTTTTTTTCCTTAAACATGGCAAACAACCCTTATTTTTATGTAGTACAACTTTTGGTAACTATTGAGTTGTAGCTACTTATTGACAAACAATAATATACTATTGTTTTAAACTTGAAAAATACTATACATTATTTTTCAACTGCATAGACACTACATGTATTTAAAATTAAATTTCTTCAAAGAGGCTAAGGAAAGAAAGAAATCATATCTAAAATATATGTTCACATTCTATAATGAAAGCATAACATGTGGTTAGATCAAAACTTAAGGAGTGGAAGAAGTAATGAAAATATCAGTGTGTTCTTGTGTTGAGAGGTCTTTATAATATTGTAATAATTATAAATTAGTAAACATTAGTTATTTTTTCATATAATGATAAACATATATATTGCATAGCCATGAAATTTTTTGCTGAAGATGAATATGAGTAGAAAATGGAGAATGGAAGATGGGAGAAAAACGCTATATTCTTCAAGTGTATATAGTACACAATTTTTAAAAAATTTGTTACAAATTTAAAAATATAAAATATTATGTAAATTGAGTTAGAAACTCCAAAGTGAATAAATACATTGTTTTCATAAAGCTTCATTTTTCTTTCGAAAAACACCCTATTGATCAAGTGTATATAGTACATGATCTCTAAATAAGTTGTTGCAATTTTAAAATTTGAAAAAAAAATATGTAAATTGGGATGAAAACTTCTAAGTGTTGTTTTCAAAAAGCTTCAAATGATTTAGGGAAATTTAAAAACTCCATATTCATTTTCATTTAAAAAAACCCCATTCTTCAAGTGTATACTATACAATCTCTAAAAAAATAGTTGCAATTTTAAAGATATAATAAATTACAACTTCAACGTGAATAATACATTTTATTCAGAAAACTTCAAATAATTTAGTTAATTTAATAAAATCCTTTTCATTTTCATTTTGAAAAATATCATATTCTTCAAGTGTAAAGTATAAGATCTTTTAAAAGACAGTTGCAATTAAAAAAATATAAAAAATAATTTAAATTGAGTTAGAAACTTCAAACTGAAAAATGCATTATTTTCAAGAAGCTTTAAATAATTTAGATAATTTAAAAATCACGCTTTCATTTTTTTATTTTGAAAAACACCATATTCTTCAAGAGTATAATACATGAACTTTAAAAAAAAAACTGTTGTAACTTTAAAAATATAAAATTAATTGTAAGTTCTTCAAAGTGAATAATACATTGTTTTCACAAAGCTTGAAATAATTTAGCTAATTTAAAAACTCCATATTCATTATTATTTCGAAAAAGTCTTTTCTTCATGTGAATAATACATTATTTTCCGGAAGCTACAAATAATTTAGGTAATTTAAAAACATCATTTCATTTTTATTTCGTAAAACATATGCTCTTCTAATGTATAGTACACGATCAATAAAAAATGAATAGATGACCAAAATGGTCCATGCCTCTATGATCATAGTTCAAAATGGTCTGAGACTTATAGGCAGCGTTTGACAGACGTGTTTGACCGGAACAAAACAAGAAATTGTATATTGTTCCTCGTTTGGTACATTAATCAAGAGAAACGGAACATGACACTAAGACAAATAAACATGACAGTTTGGTTCCATTGAAAAGAGTGGACAGGAAGAGAACATAACACACGGAAGAATTATCATTGTTTTCATAGAGTCATTTTTTATTAATAAAATAATATATATTTAAATTCCTTAAACCTTATATTATTTTTTCCGAACAAAAATACTTTTTAAAGAATATTTTTTAAAAAAAAAATATTCAACATAATTTATATTTAATGATTATTTTTAAAAATATATTTAATAATTGTATTTATTGAAAGAAGTTTGTATTTAATAATTTTTTCCATAAAATATTAATACAAAAACTAATATATTTTAAAATTATTGTTTAGTAAGATTGGGTAAATAGAGCTGGAAAATGATTTAGATAATTTAAAAATTGTATTTTACTTTTATTTCGAAAAACACCATATTCTTCAAGTATATAGTATAAGATCTCTAAAAATACTACTGCAATTTTAAAAACATAAAAAATTATGTAAATTGAACAGAAAAGTTCAAATTAAAAAATACATTGTTTTAAAAAAGGTTAAAATAATTTAGATTATTTAAAAATTCGCCTATTCACTTTTATTTCTTAGAGTACCCTATTCTTCAAGTATATAATTCAAGATTTGTAAATAAAAGCTGTTGTAATTAAAAAATATTAAAAAATTATATAAATTGAGCTAGATGCTTCAAAGTAAATAATACACTATTTTTAAAAAATTTCACATAATTTAAGTAATTTAAAAAATACTATTTTATTTTTATTTAAAATTAAAAAAACGCCATATTTTTCAAATGTAAGTGCAAAACTTTTTAAAAAATTATATCAATTCTAAAAATATTAAAGTTATGTAAATAAATCTACAAAATTAAAAGCGAACAATACATTGTTTTTCGAAAACCTTCAAATAATTTAGGTAACTTTAAAAATTCTTTTTCATTTTTATTTTCAAAAACACCAAATAATTAAGGTAATTTAAAAACTCCTTATTCATTTTTATTTCAAAAAATACCTTATTTTTAAGTGTACACAATCTCTAAAAAACTTTTCAATTTAAAAAATAAATAAAATTATGTAAATTGAGTTAGAAATATTGAAGTGGATAATACATTCTTTTAAGAAAGTTTCACATAATTTAGGAAATTTGAAAACAGCGTTTTCAATTTTATTTCAAAAGACACCTCATTCTTAAAGTGTATAATACATGATCTCCAAAAAACTATTGTTATTTTAAAAATATAAAAGATTTTGTAAATTGAACTAGAAACTTCAAAGTGAATAAGAAATTGTTTTCAAAAACCTTCAGATAACTATGATAATTTAAAAATAGCGTTTTCATTTTTAATATGAAAAACACCATGGTCTTCAAATGTGTCATACATGATCTCCTAAATATTTATTGTAATTTTAAAATTATAAAAATTAAGTATGTTGAACTAAAAACTTCAAAACATTATTTTCAGAAAACTTCAAATATTTTCGGTTATTTAAAAACACCCTATTCAATTTTATTTTATTTTCAAAAAACTATAAAAGTTTCAAAAGTGAATAATATATTGTATTTAGAAAGCTTTAAATAATATAGCTAATTTGAAATCACCCAATTCATTTTTATTTCATAAAACACCCTATTCTTTAACGGTATAGTATACGATCTCTAAAAATCTATTGCAATTTCAAAATTATAAAAAATTATTTAAATTGAGGTATAAAATTCAAATGAATAATACATTATTTTTAAAAAGTTTCAAATAACTTAGGTACTTTAAAAATAAATTATTCATTTTTATTTAAAAAACACCCTATTCTTCAAATGTATTGTCTTTGTTCTATAAAAAAACTGTTGCATTTTTTAAAATATAAAAAATTATGGTAATCGAGATACAAAATTAAAAGTGAACAAAACATTATTATTTTCAAAAGGCTTCAAATAACTTACGTATTTTAAATATCTTATGTTCATTTTTATTTCAAAAAATATCGTATTCTTCCGGTGTATAATACACAATCTCTAATAAAGTTGCTACAATTTTAAAAATGTTAAAAAATCATTTAAATTGACTTAGAACCTTCAAAGTGTGATAAACTATTTTCAAAAAAATTCAAACAATTTATATAATTTAAAAACACGATTTAATTTTTATTTCGGAAAATACCATTTTCTTCACAAGATCTTTAAGAAATTGTTGCTATTTTAAAAGTTTAAAATTATATAAATTCATGTAGAAACTTCAAAATGAATAATAAATTATTTTTTAAAAAATTAAAATAGTTTAGGTATTGAGAAAAACACGTTTTCATATTAATTTCGAAAAACACTCAATTCTTCGTGTGATTAGTACACAATCTGTAAAAAAACTATTGCAATTTTAAAAATATAAAAATTATATAAATTAAACTAAAAGCTTGAAAGTGAACAATTCATTATTTCTAAAAATTTCAAATAATTTGAATAATTTATAAAACATGATTTCATTTTTTCTTCTAAAAACACAATATTATTTATAGTACACAATTTCTTAAAAAAATGTTGCAATTTTGTAAATATTAAAATTATGTAAATTCATCTAGAAACTTCAAAGCGAATAATACATTGTTTAAAAAAAACAAAAAAAACTTCAAAAAATTTAGGTAATTTAAGAAAACCGTTTTTTTTTTAATTTTCAAAAAATCTTATTCTTCAAGTATGTAGTACACAATATGTAAAAAAACTATTGCATTTTTTAAAATATAAAATTGTATAGTACACGATGTATTAAAAATTTGTTGCAATTTTTAAAATATAAAAAATTATATAAATTGTGTTACAAATTTCAAAATGAATAATACATTATTTTTAAAAAGTTTCAAATAATTTAGGTAATTTCAAAGCACCCTAAAAATATTGCAATTTAAAAAATATAAAAAATTATTTAAATTGAGCTAGAAAGTTAAAATTGAATAAGACGTTGATTTCAAAAAGCTTCAAATAATTTAGGTAATTTAAAGATCGTGTTCTCTTTTTATTTTGAAAAATACCATATTCTTCAAGTGCATTGTACGATTCCTAAAAAGTTGTTGCAATTTTAAAAATATGTAAATTAAGCTAAAAGTTTCAAAGTGAAATATAACTTATTTTCAAAAAACTTCAAATAATTTAGGTAACTTAAAAATCACATTTTTAGTTTTTTACTTTATTTCGAAAAATACCATATTCTTCAAGTGTGTAGTATACGATTTATAAAGAAACTGTTGCAATTTTGAAAATATAAAAAAAAACATATAAATTGAGTTAGAATATTCAATATGAACAACGCATTATTTTAATAAAACTTCAAATAATTTTGAAAATTTAAAAATCTCACTTTCATTTTTATTTCAAAAATCGCTATATTCTTCTAGAGTATACGATTTCTAAAAATACTATTGCAATTTTTAAAATATAAAAAATATGTAAATTGCATTAGAAACTTCAAAGTGAATAATACATATTTTTTCACAAAGCTTCAATTTATTTAGGTAATTTAAAAACTATCTATTCATTTTTATTTAAAAAACACTCTATTTTTCAGCTTTATAGTACACGATCCTATTACAATTTTAAAAATATAAAAAAAAATATGCAAATTCAGTTAGAAATTTCAAAGTGAATAATACCTTATTTTTTGATAAATTCAAATAATTTAGGTAATTTCAAACCATCATATTTATTTTTATTTCGAAAAATACTCAATTCTTCAAGTGAAAAATACACATTTTTTAGAAAAATTGTTGCACTTTTAAACATATAAAAAATATATAAATGAAGTTAGAAACTTCAAAGTGAAAAATACATTATTTTCACAAATCTTCAAATTACTTGGGTAACTTAAAAACACCATATTCATTTTGATTTCTAAAAATATCTTATTCTTTAAGTGTATAGTACACGATCTCGATAAATCTATTTCAATTTTAAAAATATAAAAAATATGTAAATTGAGTTAGAAACTTCAAAGTGAATAACACATTCTTTTTAGAAAGCTTCAAATATTTTATTAGGTAATTTAAAAACTCCCTATTTATTTTTACTTTGAAAACTCTCTATTCTTCAAATGTATTGTACACGATCTCTAAAAAAATTGTTACAATTTTGAAAATATAAAAATTATGTAAATTGAGAGTTATAAATTTCAAAGTTACAAGATTTTTAAAAAAACATGTTGCAATTTTAAAAATATAAAATATTATATAAATTGAGTTATAAATTTCAATATGAATAATATATTATTTTCACAAATCTTCAAACAATTTAGATCATTTAAAAACACCTTATTAATTTTATTTCGGAAATCACCATATTCTTTAAGTATATAAATTTAAAAAATATGTAAATTGAGTTATAAATTTCAAAGTAAATAATACATTATTTTTACAAATCTTCAAACAATTCTGGCAATTTAAAAATGCCATATTAATTTTTATTTCGATAAATACTCTATTATTATTCAAGTATGTACACGAAATCTAAAAAAATGTTATGATTTTAAAAATATTAAAAATTATATAAAATAAGTTAAAAACTTCAAAATGAATAATACTTTTTTTATGAGAATTGAAGAGGTTGTTAAATTGTTACAAGTATACGTTAGTTTTCTGTTTTTATAAGTAATTATAATATAAAATTTTTATTTTTATTTTTGTTTTAAAAGATTTGTATAATAAATATTAAAAACAACGAAAATTACTTCAATTTATTTTTAATGTTTTATAAAATATATCTATCTCCTTTTTCATACCAAATACACAAATATTGCTGTTTAGTCCTTTCACTCCCATTCTGTAGATCAAACATATACATAAAATAAAATAAAATAAACATACCTAACCTTATAAAAAAAAGTAAATGTTCCTTCATATTTGAATAATATTGTGTTATGTAAAAGATACATACGGTGAAAAAAATGCCCACACTTTTTCAGGAAAAAGGAAAACGATGTATATATTGTAAAACTAGCATTAGTATTTTTTTTTTATTTTTTATTTTTGGGTGAATAACTAGCATTGGTATGCGAAACCAGGAAAGTGATAAGACAAAGAATAAATTAAAAATTATAGTGATGTCTGTAAAAGTGATACTAAAACGATCTCGACTCTTGTTATCATTCATTTGGAATGCATGGTTTATATAATTAATATTAATACTTTATAAATTATTTTTCATCAAAAGATGAACTTTGCCAAACAAATGAGAGGTTTGTCTTGCATTGTGAGCCACAAGCAACGTTACAATTATTTCCTCTTATTTTCTTTTTTGGTAACTTAATTAATGATTTTTTTAAACTAAAATTCACTTTGGTAGTTGTAAACTTTTTCAGAGAACGTTGTTATGGAGATTATAGACTTAAAGAATATGTTTATTTGTGTTAATTTTGAAAAATAAACACTTATTTTATTTAATAAAAAATATTTTTACAAGCATTTATTTTAATTAGATTTTTGTATATTTTTTAGAAGCTACTTTGAGTTTTTTTTTAAAATAATAAATATAATAGAAGAGTTAAGATTAAAAAAGTAATTATTCTTATTATAACTAAATATAAATAATTTTTTTATTATAATCAATTTAAAAAATAATTACTTCTTTACTTTTTTTTTAAAATTATTTATTTTTAATAAATTTAAACAAATTAACTCTTAACGATAATTGAAAAGTCATTATAGATAGATGTAAGACCGCTTGCCAAGAAAATCTAGCACAATTAGTAAATAATTAGATTTTTTAAACATTTTTTTATCAACAAATACATATGCATATACACATTCTAAACTAAATTCCAATAATTTATCCTAAATCTCCACTACCAAAATTCAAACATTGAGCTCTAACCTCCCAAATCTTAAGCATATTGATGAGAGTTCGATTTTTGATTGTGTACATAAAAGAACTTTGTTAAAAAAGATAAAATTTATTTTATAATCTTTATATCTTGAAAAAATTAATCTTTCAATTTTTAATTTGAGAATATCCTTAATGAAAAAATGTAGGACCACTCAACAATCAACTACCACATCACAATATTAATGAAATAATAATTAAGTTCAAGTTTATATAGCAAATGAACTACCAGAATATAAAAAAAGGGAAAACTAGCAAACCTACACTTCAATCTATATATAGGAAGAAACTACAATGAAATAATCAATTAATAGAAAGAAAGGTGTAGGTAGGACTTTTGTGCATAATTTCTTGGGGATTTGATAGTGTTCCTTTTGTCCTTAATGTAAGATATCATTTAAAAGAGATTAATGATTCTTTTTCCCGAGTCATTCTACAATTTTTATATAACATTATTATTATTTATTTGTTCACATTAATCTTTTTTAACTAAGTTTACTATTATTGAAAGTTTGTAATTTACAATTGCTAAGCACCCTATTATTTAAAAAAAAAAAGATAAAAAAGTATATCAAACAAAAACTAATGAAACTAATTAAATTTAACTAATTTTATAAATATGTATAATTTAATTAATAAAGTAAGGACTATACGTGTTGTGGACCGGAATTAAGAGATATTCCGGTCGTGAATATCATGCCGGGTCCAATATCTCAGCTATTATAGCGATGGGGCTAGACTCAGAGACAAGACCCTTGAGACCCGAAATATAACCTACAAACTCTAATACCTTCTTATTAATACCATGTTATTATAATTACTCAGGTATGCTATTAATCTAATAATAATTACTCTGACCCATACAGTCACTGACTTGCGTCGGAGTCTTTGTAGGTCCCCCACCTGCCGTCGTGGAGCGCCGCCGGAACACCTAGAGACCGGAGTTCTTCCGGTGAACCCGTCATCATCACCTCTTAGCCAGGTACCTATATTCTATGTTGTTCCCGTATTGTTAGAATGCAACAATATGTAAGAAGTACATTATAGTATAGTATAGTATCTACAATAAAAGAAATGTGCTTGTGTAATTATTATTCATATATTTTATAACTCTCAATTAGTTGTATAAATGAAAATTATTTTATAGTATGAGTAATTGTATTTTTAAAAGCATAATGCTCTATCTCCTGAAATTGTGAGAGTAATATCTTCTACAATTTCAAATATGAAAATTAACTCGTTCACAATTACAAGTTACAGCACACACATGCATCATCAACACACAAAGTTAATTGTCTTAAGGGCATCTAGGTTTTTGTTTTTGGACAAAAGCATCTAGGTTTTTTACTAATATCACTGTGTATTCCTGATTAAATGTGAAAAAATATGTGGTTAAATATTAATTTAACCACATATTTCTTTATATTTAACCGTAAGATCATGTATACATGAGTGGTACGAAGTGGTGGTAAAAAAAATAATTTTCCTTTATTTTTGGGTCTAAATTAAGGGCATCTAGTAGGAAAGCTATTCATGCATGGTTGCAAATTTTAGAAACAAATTTACCAAAAAGAAAAAAGAAAAATAGAAACAAAGAGAGAGAAGGCAATAAGTTTTCTATGTGGTTTACCCCATGTGATGACCATCATATTTGACCTAGACCTAATTTTTCCAACTACACTATAACTATAAACCTTATTTCCAAACAATTTACTCTCCATTCTTTGTATGAGTCAATTGAGGCCAACAACATCTCCTATTTCTTGTGTTCTATAATAAAAGTTTCTTGTATCAGCTTTTGATAAATTAGATATAGTGGTTGATCATAAGAAAGCCTTGTCTTCTTCATCACTTCAAAGACTTATGGTAATTTGAAAGAATTTGATTTAATAATTGATCGATTTTAAAAAAAGTATAATTATGTAGTTTGTTAAGTTGATGCACACTGTTGTTGCCTTTTCTAATGGGGTAGAATGTGATGAGAATTAATAGAAAACAAACGGTTGAGTGTTGACTTATAGGGGAGATCATTTAGTTGGTGTAATTTGGGGTCAGAGTCTTTCGAATTCACTTAATATTAGGTATAAGAGAGATAGACACAATAATTTTATGGATCTCATTTGTTAACTTAAACTCACAAAATTATTGTGTCTATCTTTCTTATACTTAATATCAAGTAAATAAACTTGAGAGAATCTAAACTCAATAATTTGAGGGAAAAACAATTTTTTTTTATTGAAACGAATACAATAAGAGCAACAAATCAAGTGAATTAGACATAACATCCTGCATTCATTGAATAAAAATAAAAGATATCACAGCGTGCGACATTAGGTATAAATATGTCCTTATCACTTATATGTTACTCAAGTTGTTAATTCTTATTCAATGTGAGGCATTTTTATTCACGCTTACTATTCTAGCTATGTTTGCATCTCACAAAAGATTGTTACTATTCACCACACATTTTAGTTTCGTCCGATAATTAGAGTCCGTTTATAAACGGATTCTAGAACTTAATAGTTCAAAACAACCGAGTTTAATACATCCAAAAATTAGAAATTTTTTGAAAATAATAAACTAAAAATTAAGCAAAACTAGAATGTGCGGTGAATCCAGAAATTAGTGTGACGTAAATAGTAACAACCCTCACAAAGCAATTTCCTACCCGCACCACACTTTTTATTACCAATTCTTTTTAATATTCTTTAAAATAAAAATGAACCATTTTTTTGGAAATTAATTTTCGAAACAATAAAATTTAGGGCCTGTTTACTTTATTTTCACTTTTGTGCTTTCATTGTTTTATATTTAGTTCAAATGTAGGAGTGGAAAACTTAAAAGTAGTGTATTTGTATTTAGCTTGTAAGTGGAGGGGAAGGGATTTTATAAAACATGAAAAATAAATTATAGTTGTTTTTGCTGTTTTCAAAATTTTTTATACAAAATTTCAAAAACAGAAAATAAAATAAGACTAATGTGATAGTTTTGCATTATAATTACTCATAAAAATAAAAAACGAAAACAGAAAAATAAAAACAAGGTAAAAAAAACCAATTATTCCGAAAACTAATTTCGTTGATCTAAAACAGAAACTACCTGTTTTTCAGATGGCCTTTTTCTTTCAGTATTTGAATTATTAATAAAAAATGGTTTCAAATTTGAACTAGAAGTGGATCCAAAATCAGAGGGGAATAATTTTTTTGTGTACAACTGGTTGAACGTAAACGAATGTGTGGTCAAATCATTACATAATTTGTTTAAATCATTATCTAACAATTTAACCTCATGTTCTTTTATTTTTAACCATAAAAAATTAATATAAAAAATGTCTCTAACGTAATGCTAACATTAAAATTAATCAAAATATATATTGATTTAACGGTATATTTCTTTATGTTGAACCTTGTACTAAGTTGTAAAAAAACAAAGTTATACACATACCATTGTTGATTAGAGGGGCACTAATAAAATGCAGCAAAAAATCTTAATCAAATTAGTATTTTAGTCTCTTAATTTTACACCAATATTCAGATTGGGCCATTTAACTTTTTTGGTTAATTTTGGTTTCTATATTTTTTGTGCTTCAATTCTATTATTAAATCATTAGAAAAATGCCTAGAGTAATTGTTGGGAGTAAAGAAGAAAACAAGGCTAAAACAACGATATTTTGATTATTGTTATTTAATTAACAAAATTAACAAAAAATAAACCATGTTGATAAAAAATTGGATAAAAGGCCAAAATGAAGAGAAAAAAATTAAAGGTTGAAACTGAAACTTTAAGTAAACTTGAGTGACCACAATACTAATTTAGCCAAATATCACATTTGATAACCTAGAGAATGAATATCAATAGAAAAGGTGGCTTAGAAAATTTTTAATGTGATTTGATAGTGAGAATTGAACTAATCTTGTGTTTGTATTTATGTTTCTCTCAAAGCTGAATATAAGGTGGCTATTTTAAATTGGGGACTACTGATAATCTCTTCTAACAGTCCATGTATAAAAAAAACATATTTACATATTTTAAATTTAATTTATTAAAAGAAATGATTTATAATGAAAAAGACTACCATAATCCCCAACTTAGGGAACCACCTTATATTCACCCTTCTCTCAACTGAACGAAACTAGACTCAATCCTTATTTTCAAGACTTAGCTCCTCGAAAAGCCAAATTTCACCATCTCAACTAAACTGAACGAACAATACGAACAATTAACCGAAAACCAAACCCATTGTACTAGAAAGAAAGTTGTGGGCCAAATCTTGTTCCAAACTTTGTGTGATCACATTGCCAGCCTATCTGTATATAAATGTATATAAAGTTGAGAAGCCTTTACGAAAGACAAAGGAGAAATGACAATACTAAAGTAACATACTACTACCACTTTTGCTATAAGAATTGGAAATTGGTGAAGGTTACTGAAGATTCCAAAAAATGACAAAGTTGCAACTTCTGAGCAAAAAAGTGGGATTTAAGGCTTTAAGCAATATCTGGCTAATGACAAATGTGATGGAAAACCCAAAATTTGGACTTGTTCAACCATTATTTTGTCATCTAAGGACTACTTTTAGGAAAGTAGGAAATAGATATAAGCCGTCAGATCTCAAATGATAGGTTAAATTATAAGTTGGTAGATTTACCTTCAATTGCTAGTGCAAAACTGTCAAATCTTAATTGATAACTTTTTTTTAAAGAATAAAAAATTCACCGAGCAAGTTGATCTAGTGGCTAAAAGACAATACTTTTAAGTAACAGTTTTTCAGTTCAAGCTCACGTGGGTGCAATTTCATTTGGCTTATAAGGGGGAAAAAAAAAGTATAAGCAAATTTAATTGATAACTGATCTAATAAAAAAGGAAAAAAAAAGAAGAATCAAATATACAAGCACCTATAACTAACATGATAAATACTATATGTTCTCTTATTATCAAGAAATATCATCATTTAACGAGATAATTAGTACGTCTGTGCGTATAATAAATATGTCAGTATAAGCAACAAGAACAGACATCAGACTTGAAAACTTAGCAACAAATTACTCCTACAATATCAAAATACAATAATTAAGAACAATGTCCAATCAACAACATGATTTGTGACTATATTAACTTGAGCAAATTTACAAATGTTAAGGATTCAAGTCTATTTCAGCTTAAAATACTAATGGAAGCAAAACAGCTCAAATGTAGAATCATGTCCTATCAATGTACTATAAGATGGGGGAATAAAATGAAAGAGGGTGAAATAAACTCACCCATCTTAAGCTCAAACAGAATGTTCAAAAGTGTACTTGAGCTAAATACATATTGCAGAGTTTAGTAAGAAAATTACTAACATGCTGTGTAAAAATTTTAAAAAAAATAAAAAATTGTGATGTTAGAAATTGTGGTACTTGTTCTCAATCTACTCTCAATTTTGGTCTCTTGTATATTGAAAAAATGATTTTTCAACCATTTTCCACCAACGTATCCTCTACCAAGCACTAAGGGGAGAAAATCAAAAGCTTTCAATCCAAAGCCACTCCCTTCCCTATCCAATCATACCCTTAATTTATTTTTTCATTGTGTGTTAATGATGGAGTGAGTTCTTTTCTTAAACATTGAAAGCTTAGACTTTGCTATAGATGCAAAAGTCCAAGTTATAATGAAAACAACAAAAAGGGAATCTGTGAATGAATGAATTTGGTGGCGAGATCTCCACAATGTTGCTGATGTATTAAGGCTAATTGAAGCAAATTTTTCTTCAGACTGTCCTCCCCTGTACATCATGAAATAGTTACATTATTCGTGTAAGATTTGCGCTTCGAAGAATAGTTTTGTCGAATGATAGTGCATCCTTCTTAATTTGTTTTCGACAACTTAAATAGTCTGAAGTCTGAACAATTTGAAACATTCATGCATAATTATACATGATTGTTTATATTCTATCAGAATTGTATTTGTCACATATAACCAACCAGGTTTACCAAGACATACCTTAAGAAGTTCTTGATTGATCTCCACAGGGAATCAGCATGTTGCACTCCCTTGCTAGAAGCATCACCTTTTGGACCCTTCTTCATGAATTCATTGAATTTTCCTCCTGCAAAGCACAGATGCAAAAAAACAAACTCCTGAATGATAATTTTTTTTTTTTTGTATGTTTAACCTATTATAAAGTATGAGTCAAATTAACCACCAGTACCAATGTCATTGGAAGACAGTTGATCACCTTTGCTAGATGCTCTAAGTGAAGCTAACTGCTCAACAAGTGCGCGTTCGGTGCCACTAGAACAAATAGAATTTGAGGAGAATGAAAAGAAATCAAAACAAAACTTGAAAAATGTAAGTAACAATGTATTCATTTATCAGGAAGCATCATACGTATGGTAAACTGTAACAAGTGATACTGAGAAAAGTAACATGTTCTCAAAATACTAAACCAACTTTGGGCCGCTACTTTGCACGCCACACCCTCTCCTTGTCCATGAATGGTGTACATAAATAAAATATTTACTGAAAATAGCTACTTTTGGGAACAACACTCAATGTACACCATCACTCTATACAGATGCTCCTGAAAAAACTCGCTAGTTTCCAGATCCAGCACATGCAAAACACTAAACTAGAGAATGAATGATAAATTTTTTCTTTAGAGATATAATTAAGAACAAAGAATGGTATGAAAAATACAGACCTGATATCCTTAGGGATGAGAACATTGACAATGAAGTAATGATCGCCTCGAATAGACGGTTTGTTCATGTCCGGAACTCCCAAGCGTGGCAACTTCACCGAATCCCCGGGTTGAGTCCCTGAAGGAATTTGGAGATCCCTTAAACCTTCAACAGTTTCTACCTGAAGTCACCTAAGTTTAAAGTCAAAACAACCTTCAAAGACACAAAGGCCACAGCACCTTCAAAGACACTAAACTATGCTTCAAAAGCCACAAAGAATGATTGAAAATGTGGAACGGGGCATCGGTTAACTACTCTTACGGTCTTACCTTTTTAATAGACCCTAGAATTGCATCTGTGAAGTCAATGTTAATCTTTGAGTACAAATGAAGACCCTCTCTCCAAATTCCTTGTTTTTCATCTACATGCAGCACAACAAAAAGATCCCCAGTAATTCGTCTGAAAAAAAAAAGAAGCAGAAATTAATAGTCAGAAATTAGACACGTTGGATTCATGATGATTCTGACCATATTTCTGTTTCCGATTGCACATGAGAGTATGAAACCTAATTTTAATTTTAAAAAAGTTTTTGTTTTTCAGATTAACTGACATCATTTTCCATTACTAAACATGATCAATCTGAACAGTTTTGTGGTAATCTGTCATCAACAAATAATCATGGTATTAAGCACAGGTAGTAAATTGAGAAATAAAATTGAGACTAAGGAACAGAAATGCGGCAGCTACTCATCCTCATTGGTAGTAGGAGTGAGGGCTGTAGGATGTCTTTGGGTCCTTCAATGGTGGCTTTTTAGTAAATTAATTAGTGCTTATGATGAAAACCATGAATACGGTCAGACCATTTACTTATTTAACGTTGGCAAGTTGACCATCCGTATCTAGTAGCAATTTCATGTTTATTCATTAAATAAACAATATAATCAAGACAATTTTAAGCAAAGGAACATACTGACATGCTAGTATGCTAAAAGTTCATATTTTCTAAGCAAAGTATTCATAGAAGCAAAAGAAACATTGGCAAGCAGCTCACCTGTTGTTATCAAAGTTCCCTTCTCCTCGAATTTGCATTGTGTCTCCATCATTGATGCCAGGAGGAATGACCACTTCCATTTTGCGTTTAGATTGAACCTGACCACTGCCATCACACCTTCGGCAATGATCGGTGATTATTTTGCCACGGCCACCACACTTGGAGCAGGTAGAAACCTGAACATCACATATTAAAAATATCATCCTGTTATAAGGTCTCAGGTAATTTATGTATACTTGTCACCTTTTAAATTAAATAATTTAAATTAAATAACCTGAGACATCATTCCAAAGGGTGTCTGCTGACTTTTCATTTCTCCTCCCCTGCCACCACAATTTGTGCATTGTTTGATGCAATTCTTTGATTTAGCTCCTGTACCATCACAACCATTACATGTCTCAAAACAAGACACTTCAATCTCCCTCTGTCCTCCAAATATTGATTCTTCAAAGCTCAAATAAAGGTCATACCTGCATTGTAGAATAAAATTTAGTTAATGTCTTGTATAAAAAAATTGTTTTCTGTCATTATTTTGTCTCTTTTGCTAACTTATCACCAGTTTACCATAGTGGAGAGTAAAACTTTTGGATAAGTTTCATTATTCATTTTGCAAGTCAGTCCTTGATTACATTATTTCTAATCCGAGTGCCACTCATCTTACTCTTTGCGAGTTACTTTGAAGCCAAAGGCCTTAGTGCTAAATTTTTTCCCCAATCCATGATACATTATGATGTCAAGTGTCAACATTACCAACCAGTTAAAGAATAGTAAACCCCATAACCCTGTTTGATTCCGTATCAAGAGCTTCAGTAATTCAAAGACACTAAGCCATTTGCTTATGCATTATTTATATAGGGTAATAATAGTTTAGTCATTAGTGCTTACTCTTGCTAGGTATATATATAGGCCACCGGAAAGCTAAACAAAAACAAATTAAATTTTCAAAACTCAGACGTATAAGTAGAGAGTATCCAGTAATCACTGAGTTAATTTTCAAAGAAATTAGTCACGGTAAGCATGAGTAAACTTCTTTCAGTTGCCTTTCTCCGTAAAAAGAGCCACAATCATATTGAGAAGATAATTACCGAATATCTCGACCACGTTTTCTGTTGTTTCTCAAATTGAAGTTGAAGCCCCCTTCATCACTATCCCCAAACATTCCATTTCCATCCGAGCGACCAAAGAATGCATCAAATAAATCAAAAGGATCAACCTGATCAATTCAAATGGCATCAAGAGTAAAATAAAATAAGAACTAATAAGGAAGAGACAAACAGGTGTTTGATCTCCATATCATTATATAAATTCTGACATAGCCAAAAGCAGAAGGATTGAATATACACATACCCCTGAAGCACTGGCTGGCCCTCCATTTTCTCCTTCTAGACCTGACTCACCAAAGCGATCATATAAAGATCTTTTCTCGTCATCTGATAGAACCTATATGCATGCTTTGTTACCACTTGAATAAAAAGGGACAAATACAAGTATAGTTCATAAGCAGTTTCCATTCATGAAGCAAATTATCCATAAATTTCACTAACCCAACCTTATAGCCCAGATGGAAAAAAGAGAACAATGCCAGTGTTTAGACTTCCTATCATAAGCAAAGCAGAGAGAATAATAGAATACAATATAGGGGAAAAAAAAGTGAAATAATCTGCATGGTGAAAAGAATTCAGAAGAAGCCCCTTAAATGAATACTAAAATGTCTCCGGCCCGAGCCTATATTGTTGATGTTAGAAAACATATCATTTTGGGAGAAAGAAGAATTACCTCATATGCAGCACTTATTTCCTTGAACTTCTCCTCTGCTCCGGGGCTTTTATCTGGATGGTACTAATCAAAAGAAAAACAAAATGTCATGAACTGATTCTCCTAAAGCTAAAAGTTTAAGCTGTTCGGTAAATCACGATCTTTGAGGTTGACCCTACCTTGTGTTGAAATTTAATTTTTTCTTGGAAGAATGGGAGCAATGAGGATTGGATTCTAGACTACATGGTTGTACAAGATCTAATAACATGCTATGAACCACAATCCAAAACATTTAAGCTGTTGTATATTGCAAGAACTAAGAATGCCCAGAAGGTTTATCAGCCATATTTTCACACTACTCAAAAACCAAATTTAGAAATTAACAAGCAATAGAAGTTGCTGGACTGTGGTATAAAATAGAGGCAGAAAATTTCACCAAAACAAAAAAGGGGGCAGAATGAATTTCATTTTAACCAATGCTATGCTACGTAGTTTGCAGTACAGGGTGAATTTCCAACTTCTGATTTTTCGTCTTTTAATACAAGTAATTGTAAAGTAATTTTCATTACAACTTTCTCATCTTCTAACTTTCTACTCAAACCAGTTATCACATGAAGTAGAGAAAACGAAATTAATAATCACCAATTTTAACAGAGCATTGACATTACGAAGCTATAAATTAACGTTAAATATAAAGTTTCCCAGAAACGCGACACCCCAGATTCCAATTTCCCTCACTTTACTCAATTTCTCCAGAAACCAAACGCGACCCATCAAAATTACAAACAAATTTCGCAGCACGGAGAAAAAAATTTGAAACCTTGCGAGCTAGTTTCCTGTAGGAACTCTTGATCTCTTGCAGCGTGGCACTTTTGCTAACATTCAAAGTGGAATAGTAATCTTTCCCAACTTTGGCAGTGATAACCGAAGCACGAGAGCGACTCCTAGTGGTGGAAAAATCAAAACTTGGGTTCTTGGTATGACCCGTTTTGTGCAGAAACTTGGAAGAAGATGATGCATTGAAGGGGAAGGAACAGTGGGTAACAGGGTTGAAGGAAGCATAGAAGAATGATGGAGAGTGGATGAGTGGCATGGATAATGATGGGTTTTGGTTCTGAAATGCACAAGGAATTTGATGCATCACATTCGGAAGAGAAGAGGAGATAGGAATTATCGAAAATGATTCGTTAATTGAGCATGAGATAAGAGGGTTTTACGAGGGTTCTGCTCAGGTTCAGCATTCAGGCAGTGTAGAGAATATGAATAGTTTTTTTTTTTTTTCCAGGTAAAATGGTGTTTTGAGTCCCTAACTATTTCCGGTCAATTCGTTTTGGTCTCTTAACTTTTTTTATTTATTTTGGTTCCTTAACTTTTATTTTGAATTCAATTTGGTCTCTATCGTTACTTCCGTCAAGTCATAATACACGTGTCCAAATTGAACGATAAGAACTAAATTAAATAAAAAAAAATTAAAAGACCAAAATGAATTGACGCAAAGAGTTAAAAAACAGAAAATATCATTTTATCTTTTTTTCCGACCAAAGATGAATTCAAACTAAGAACCTATTATTTAAAACAATACTGCTGAGTCATCATATCAAGATCAACATGTTAGTTGCAAAAACATCAATGGTTAAAATGAAAAAATTTGTTACATAATAGTTTCCTGGTTGTTTATATATTTAGTATAGGTTGAAGTACTTGTAGGAAATAAGAATTTGTTACTTCGGCTAAATTTGTAATGGGGGCTATAATTATTATAAATTAAAGTAAATTTACTCTAAAATGGTGTGCTAGCAACAAATGATGAAGTATAAAGGTTAAGACTCGTTTGTTTAAATTTAAAAATAATCGATTATTTTTATAAGTTAAGAATTAATTATTTTTTAAGTGATTATCATAAATATTAGAAGTTATGTATGTTTGGCTAAAATAAGAATAATTATATTTTTTTGTTTATTTTGAGAAACAACTTGATACTTGTTTCTCAAAATAAGTAGAAAGTCTAATTATTTTTTTATTTTGATTATTTTGAGAAGTATACACAAACATACTAAAAATTTGTATAAGTACTTTTTTAATTAAAATAAGTACTTATTTTATCAAATAAACTGAAACAAACTGACTCTAAATTATTAATGAGAAAACATATTATCTAATCTCTAACTTTATAGGGCTTGTGGAGTTTAGATTTTAACATTCGCTAAAGAGTAAATATGTCCCTGACTTAGCAAAAGAACTCGTATTTGAATCTCATCTATGCCAAATTCCAAGGTCAGTGCCAATCACACAGCGTAAAATAGGTCTCTGACTTGTCAATCGTGATACACATCCATCCCCGACATTAGTTAGTGTAAATACCGTTAACAAAAATTCAACGTGGCATGTTAAGTGCCACATAAGATCCCTAAACTACATTGTTTTGGTATACATATGGGATCAATTAAAAAAATTAAAATAAAAAATAAAAAGAAGCCTATTCTCGCTTGAATAAACGAATCAAAGCCTCAAGAGTAAGCAAGGAACTAAGAAGTAGTCTCTCTTCTTGAAAATCCTAAATCCCATAATCCTAAAATCTCCAATTTATATATCTCCGAGCCACAAACTAGCCTTCTCCTCTTTGAATCTTTTAGCCTTTGGCTCGTTGAAGAAGAAGACGCCACTTCACTCATCCCCAAATCATAGAATGGAGCTCGTGGAAGATGAAAGAAATATAAGTAATTTCTGTCAGCCTTGCGCCATGGAAATAGAAGGGATCAGAGAAGAAGCTAGTGCTCGTGGGAGAAGAAGGAAATAGTAAAAAAGGACTTAAGTGAACATTTTATAACAAACTAAATGACTTAGTTGCATCATTTTTTACAAATGTCAAGGACCTTTATGAATATTAGGTTCTAAACAGGTTGGTTGGAGATCATTATATCTCTATTCTAACCTACTTCCTTCGCAATAATATGATGTCCTTCGAAATTCTTACTACTTCTTGCCATGATTTGATCTGGATAGAGAATTGATGAAGAATAAAAGAACCAAAAAGAAACTAAAACTTCTCAAGAACATGAAAAACAAGCATAAATTTAGGAAAATCATCAAGAACAAAGCATAAATTTAGAGTTTTAACATGTCACATCAAATACAAGACGACCGTGTTTTGGGTCCAACATGACATTTAACATTGTTAGCAAAAAACTAACACTAACGACCTATTTACATCATGTCTCACAAAGCGAATGATGTATTTGCACGGATTAAATATTAGGGAATGATATGCACAAACCTTACCAAGTGAGGGACCAATGTGCCACTTCACTTTCTTTATAAAATCATATAATTATACTATATATAAATATAAAGAGTAAAACATCAATTTGGTTATTCAAAAATTCGTTTTTTTATTAATTTGGTCTCTCAAATATTTTTGTCACCAAATTAGTTCCTCGAAGATTTTATGTGCATTTTGAGTGACTACCTTGATATATAATATTTAAATCTTAACGGAACTAATTTGATAATATTTTAAAACTTTATGGACTAATTTTGTAGTTTTATAAATCTTTGAGAAATTAATTTGATAACAAAAATTTTTAAGGGACGAAACTGATGATGATTAAGTCTTTAAAGGATTAAATTGATGTTTTATTCTAAATATAAATGTAAATTAATCTTTTAATCATAATATCTTTTTAAACTTTTAAATCTGAATATCGCATAGTACATAAACTATAATTTTTTTAGAAGAAACATAAACTATAGTTTATTTATGATAAAAGTAAATGTTACATATAAAAAAAAGCACATTTGATGAGAATAAAAAAAAGACGTATTTCATAAACTTATTAAACCTACTTAGAACAATAAAATTATGGTGATTTACTTAAAACAGTAAATAAAATTATAAAGACTTATTAAATCATTTCATTTGATAAAACTATATATTTATTAAAGCATGCATAATGATATAACTTTTTTGATTTAAGAGAAAAAAAAAACTTCTAAAAAGTTCAGCATTTTTTTTCCTTTCAACTTTTCTTTCCTTTAACTTTGTTTCCTTTCAAATTCCCTAATTACGAACAATATCTAACAGACTACCACTACGAGTAACTATTTTGGTGATACCAATGTTGATTACAACACTCTGAGTATTTTCTCATAATATTTTACTCCTGTTTTTCATGATAATCTCTTTATTATTATTGGATTGTGTATTTTTAATAGTCTCTTTAAAATATTAATAACCAACTAATATTATATTTATGCCTTACAATTATATAAATGTATTTAATAAAATTAATTTATCAATCAATTTATATTTGTTAAATAACTTAAAATGAACATAACTTGAGAGTAAAATAAAACATAATTATTAAAAACTAGCTTTTTATAAGTTATGAGTTATTTCAATTAGTTTTTGACAAGCTGCTAACTTATGGATTAGCTTTCGCATATATGCAATCACTAAATACATCTACTAAACTATAAGCTCTTAATAAGTTATAAGTTAGTATTATGAACATACTCTATAAATAAGTACAACAAAAAATTATATAATAAATATTCTCAAAATTTTTAACATCTAATTATTTCTTTAAAAGGAGAAAAAAAATAAAAAAAAAACACCGAGAGAGTATACCTTATCTCTCTACCACCAAATTGAAGGATCCCTGTAACTTGATAATCAAACTGTTGAAAACTTCTTCCCTTACTCGTTTACAGAACAAAAAAGTCAATGCCTCTCTCCTCATACTGCATTTCAACGAAATCTCCAAGAAATTAAACCTCTCTCATCACAGTTCACACCACACCCTTTGCAAATAAATACACACAATCAATCATTTCTGCACATTAATTCTTCACCAATCACCTTAACAATTTCTCAAATCAAATCATGGGTTGTGTTTCTCGTTGCATAGTCATCACTTATTGCACATTCTACATCTTAATGTTCATGTTCATCATCTCTCTAATCCTCTTTTGGATCATAATCTCACCCTCAAGTGTAAAATTCCATGTAACTCAAGCCCACCTCGAACAATTCAACCTCACATCAAACAACACCTTGTTATATAACTTCAAACTCAACATCACAGTTAGAAATCCAAACAACAACATCATAGTTTACTTCAGAAAAATCACAGCAATTGCTTGGTACAAAGATAATGATTTTGGGTATGTGAGTTTGGCTCCATTTGATCAAGGTCATAAAAATACCACATTGCTTCAGAATGTTGTGTTTCAAGGGCAGAGTGTGATCAAACTTGGTGAAAAACAAGTTCAACAGTATAGAGAAGAAACTAGGGTTGGTGTTTATAATGATTTGGCTGTGGATTTGGATGTTTATATTAGGGCTAAGTATGGAAGATTCAAGAGTGGTCGTTTTAATCCACCTGTTATTCAGTGTAGGAGATTGAGTGTTGCTTTGGTTTCTAATAATGGAAAATTAGTGCCTCCTTTTGGGGTCAGAAAGTGTAGAACAGGGTATTTCTTTGCTGATCGTAATGCTGATTCTGGAGCTTGAGATATATGTATTTGAATTGATTATATATGATAATTTATTTGTAAACAATTTCCTTTACCTATACATGTTAAGCTATAAAAGTGCTACATGCATAAATAAAAAGAAATAATGATGTTTTATGTTATTTCAGTTTGTTGTTCTGTTTTTATTTGCTTGGTTCAGTTTTGATTACACAAAGTGCATATCAGCATATGCAGATTCACCAACAAAGTTTGGCACAGTTGGTAGATAGTTGGGTCCTTTAAACATCCTAATAGGGGTTTGAATCCTGGCGGTGCGTATAGAAAAGGCTTTGTTGGGAGAGGCAATGCCTACTTCGGTGATCTCTACAACTCGAGGGGATTAGTCTTCAACTATCGGCTAGGGGATACCCTTGGTTCAAAAAAAAAAAAGCATATGCAGGATTCAAATGCTTTGGCCCCATTTCTTCATTCAAAATTAATGCATTGACAAAAATAATTAAGGGGAATTATTAATCAGTATTAGAGATTAATATAAATTGAGTATCCCTAAACATTCTCATAGATACTATCAAGGACGAAATTTGAGGAAAACAGATATTAAGGGGAATTATTATTCCATAAAAGGAACATTTGAAGAGAATATAAATACAACTATCAGGAGAGAATATAATTTTCTAGAAAATAAAAAAGATATATATATATATATATATATATATATATATTTTATTATTACATCTCATATCTTGATAGAAAAGACAAAAAGAGGGTAACAATTTGGAACAAGTGATTTCAAGCACTTCAGCATTATATTTGAGTTTAGATGAAGAGAATTCAGTAAACAGATACATCGAATTATCGATTTTTAATAAAATTTGACATAAAATAGTACTCCAAGACCAACTAATTGCTCGAGTCCTAACCATGACAGGCCTTGTACGGCATTTATTAATATTCAATTTTATAGTATAGTCTAAGTCTCTAAGAGGAACATTTGATGTTGACATTGATTGCCTTTGAAAAGTCAAATTAAACAGTTGACTCCTTTGCAATTATGGCATTTTTCATATGAGGGACTTGTTTGGAATGAAATTTAGCCATTAACAAATCATTTTACTTCAACGAATTCATTTTAGTTTAATGAACTTAGTTTATTTTATAATTAAGAACCCATGTAGATAAACAACAAAAACAAGTATTTATTTATTCAATAGAACTGTGGACTTTGTTATACTGAAATGAACAAAAAAAATATGCTATAACTGCTCAAGTTGTTTATATATCTCCATAGATAAAACATTTTTGTGCATATATAAAAAGATGAGATAAACAATAGTTATAAACAGACGTGTTAAATTTGAATATAAGAGAATCATTATTCATTCCCAAATTAGTTATTTCCAGAAAGTTATAAAAGATATCTCATTCAACTAAGTTGCAAGGCATCAATGAATGGATTTCACAGCTAAGAGGAACTTCTTGACATAGAATGTGGCAACAATGGTTACATTTATGAGAGCTGTTACTCATAAAAGAATCAAAATGGAGCATACAAATACAAAGACAGATAGTTCTTTCCACCAAAAACCTAACTTGAAAATTCACTAGATTCTGCCAAGTTAGTAAACTACTGCTGATTACATGTTGATCTTAACACAGGAATCACTTATCTTTTGTGTTTTTTTCCGCGTTTAAGTTGATCCATAAGTAGATGTGCCACTGATTCGTATCTCATTTCCCGAGCTTCATTTCAATCAATCAAAGAATACGAAATTTAAAAACAAGGCTCAATTAGAAAGATATAGTATTAGCAATGAAATAGCAATCTCAACCATAAAGACAGAATGACAACAGAGAGACCAACCTTTGTATATTGCAAGCCCAGTTGGATCCATCTTTCGTTTCCTCAGGCATATTGAGCTACATATCATCAATCAATTAATACAAGAAGGATACAGTATCTTGAATTAGATCAAACCAAGTCATTTATAAAACTTGCGTTCATCATTAACAATTGACCAGTTCAGAATATTATTTTGATCAACAGCAAAACGCATAATATATTATAAAAAAAAACAATAACATAAGAAGTGTCACTGCGAGCAGAACCAAGTACAAACAAAGGATACTTTAAAACAAAACACAATCGAGCTACAACAAGAGAAAAACTAAAGAAACTATGCCCCAAGCCACACACATACTACGCCATTCCAGAGGGAAATGAAGTTAACATGAATTCTTTTCACTCAACCATTCACCAGAATATTTGTACAAGAAAACCATTCACACAATTATACACCCCCAATGCTCCCAACAGGAAATGAAGTTAACATGAATTATTTTCACTCAACCATTCACCAGAATATTTGCACAAGAAAACCATTCACACAATTATACACCCCCAATGCTCCCAACAGGACAAGTACACTAGCTAGCATAGGTAATACTCTGCTCTCCTACCTTCGCACTCTGCCATTTCCAAACATTAAATTTTATCCAATCAAATAACTCCTCAACATTAGACTTTTATTCTTAAAAATTCTTGCATTTCTTGCTAATCAAATCCCCACAGAACCCCAACCCATAGCATAGTTACTGCCTTCTTTGCTTGGCATCCCTGAACCTTCCCTCTAAGAAAAAGGCCAATCTCCACCAAAGATCCCGGAATAGGCTCTTGAAAACCCCACCAACCAAAAATCTTTTCCCATACATTTGAAGCCACTAAACATTCTCAAAAGGTGTATATCTGTTTCTTCATACAGATTAAAAATGGACAGCATCCGCCACATTTGCAATAACCCCTCTTCGCAATAAATTTACACAAAGATTGAAAATTTATCAAGTAGGATTTGCCAAACAAAAATGATTAATTTTGGAGGAGCCCCACACTCCCACACAAAATTCTGTAGGTTAATCACATCTTCCCTCAATTCACTCCTTGCCATTGGAAAAGTATCCTCCTCCAATTAAATCTCCATGACCACCCGTTGTCACGCCATACCCCGCACTCAGCTACAGTCTCATCGCTATTAAAGGAAAGTGAAAAAGCCTCGGAAACAGATACATTGTTCAGTACACCACCTATCCTTCCAAAATAATACTGACGTCCCACTCTCCAAAATGCACTCCAAACTCTCCTTTACCATGGTTCAACGTATCTACTGCAATCAAATCATTCCACCAAATTGAGAAAAAACTCTGCCTATGCCTTGCCTCCGTAAAATTAGTAATCTAGATTACATTGCCATATTTCTCTTTCAGTAACTGAGCTACCAAACAATTATACTCTTCCAACAAACATATTCTTGCAGACTGCTTCTCTCATAATAGCACCCAACCTTCGACCACCAAAGTAAATAGGAAGGGTGCCAATGGTCTCCATCCTCTCCTTATATTGATCTCTTCCGTAGGGGAGCCATGGAGGATTGTAGACAGATCCAACAGTTATGCCTTGATATTAATTTACAGTAACATACCCAAAAACTGCAGTATGGACAAAAATGTAATAACTGTACCTGTTGCAGATCCAGTAAGGGTTTATTCCTTTCTCTTCTATGCAATGTGGGCACATCCATCCCTTGTTCTTTCTCACTTCCTCTATTTCTAAACCACAATAACAGTGAAAGATTATCAGTCATTTTTAGTAAGTCTTGCTCTATCAAAAAATATCACAATTGAGTTCAAAGCATAATTTATAATTTTCTGATGAAACAGACTTTGGATATAAGATAGTTTAACTATGCTGTTCTAAGCAGAATGAAAAATAACATATTTGTTCATAAAAATCTAGAGCAACTAAGGTTCATAATGCAATTTTAACTTGAGCTTACCTACACCATATCTAACTTTGAGACAGCCTCTACATAAAACACCATTGCTAGAATGACAGACAGAACAATCAGTCTTTCCTGTCAGCAATACATTTCTGAAAATGTTAAAACATTGTGGAAAAAAACTAGTGAAAAAAGAACACAATATAAGACACTATTCTAAATCTGACCTAGGCAAGGTTCATTGACATCAAAATTGCCACATCTTTTGCAGTCTTCTTCGCCACACAATTTCTTTTGCCTGCGTTTGTGTTTTGCATTGCAATATTAATATGCTATCATCACTCACCCCCAAATACAGTAACTTTTTCATACATAAATATATATAGCACAAATCAAGTAAGAATTGTGAGTCTAACAATTTATCTTATTCATGCAACCATATATAAATGGTCATGATTAAGGATGGGTCTATTGCCACTCCAAAATGTCTATTGTCACTCTCATTTGATTATTTTAATAATATTTATACATTAATATTCTGATTTTATTGATTAAAAAATATATTTAAAGTGTTTAAAAAATTCAAAAGGAGTGGCGATAGACACTTATGGAATGACAACAGCCACTACCCAACGGTTAATTGTTCTTGTATACATGTGTGACTACCAAGATCTTCTATTGCGATCCCCTCCGCGACATCAATCAAAATCATGGTTTTGACGGTCATCAAAAGCAAATTACGATTTGAAATGGTAGCATCCACAATTTGAGACCTTAGTGACTGGTAATATACTTTCTACTTGTTTTTCATTAGTATAGGTTAACATAGAACACCTCTTGAAAGTATTATAACAAATCAAAATTACAACTTGAGTTACATAATCATTTCAAAAAACAAATGGGAGAAGTCTAACATTGAGCAGATTAGATACATGTCAAATTCGAGAGAAATGAATGAAATGACCAAAACAGGATCACCATCTTGGGACTACAGCTTCTATAAAGCCCACAATGTTTGGTGTATGTTTGTTTACAGAGCTAAGAAAAGTAATAGTATAACTAATATTAAATGAATGTTAAGTTGGTATATGTTTGTTTTACTAATGGTTGAATGTAAAGTAAGACATTATCACTTCAACAAATATTGGTCAAAAAGAAATTGTACTAAGGGGTACCTGCAAAAATGGCAGCAAATGCCAAGAACAGGATTATAGATAGTGCCTCTACCCTTGCTATTGCATCGGCGAGCAGAACACTCTGGCGAAATCTGAAGAATATCAGCTTCTCTGAGTTGAACAAAAGGTGCATTGGCAGGCCTCTTCTCTTCTTCTTCTTCTTCTTCTTCTTCTTCTTCTTTCTCGTCTTCTTCCTCTTTACATGATAAAGTTGTAACCTTTTTAGGTTTAGGGGATGAGAAATTAGGGGTTTTGGAACAATGCAGAGAGCGGCGAGGAGGAGGGGGATTCTTCTTCATCTTGGTTGTCGAAACTGATAAAGGAAGTGTTGGATCCTTCACCGCTAAGACTTGATCGGCGGCAGCGTTGAGACGCTGAGAGCGGCGGGGAGGGGTGAGACCGTACACCCTTTTCTGACATTGCCGAGGTTTCTTCATCATCTTCGCTTCTGATTGCACTTGTCGAAGCTGAGAAAGTGAATTGAGAAGACCTAGAGATTCCAACCGAGCTTGATTCTCTTCCATTCGCGCTTTTCTCAATGCTTCGTAATCGCATTTCGCGCTCTCTTTCACGGCTTCTTCGTAATCGCATTTCTCACCGCTTTGTGATCGTATTGTCTTCTTCTCACCGTTGGCAGCGGGGTTGAGTCGGTGAGAACGGCGGAGAGGGGTAAGACCGTAAACCCTTTTCTGGTATTGTCGAGTTTTCTTCATCTTTGCTTCCGATTGAGCTTCTCGAAGCTGAGAAAGGGTATTGAGAAGACCTAGAGACTCAAACCGAGCCTTGTTCTCCGACATTCGAGCGTTTCTCACTGCTTCGTAATCGCATTTCGCTTTCTCCATAACTTGTTCTTCGAAATCGCATTTGTCACTGCTTCTTCAAAAATCGAAATGGCATTTCGCTGTTGTTCACTTCACATTCTGCATTCCAACGTCATAACGGTCATATTGCTCACTGCTTTACCATCTTACCACTAACGGTAATTTATCTTTCCACCACTCTTTTACCTCCCTTGTTTAAAATTTAAAAAAATTATATAAAATATATAGTTTCTAAATAAAAAATAATAAATATGTAAAGAGTTTATTACCATTTTATTTTTCTGATATTGCATGAAGTTTTCAGTTTTGTTTAGGACTCTAGGGAAATTTATTTTAGTCCCAAGCTTCTTTGTCATTCGGTATGATCTTTTCATATATCATAATCATACGTAATATACTATCATAATATCGTTAATAAGCTTCATTAGTCACAAGACAATTTAAGAATGATTTAAATAGGTTCTTTAATTTATTGATACCAAGATCTAATTTTAAATTCGATTTTTCAATTTTGAAAGTGTGCTGATTTTTTGACACTCTTTTTTCTTACATCCTTATTACACCATTAATATTTTAATTATGTATAGGATTTTTGCATTTTTATTTTTTTGAATAAAAAAAAGAGATCTTATTATTTTAATATGAATATAAGAAAAATGATTATAAGAAAAACATTTTTCAACTTAGAAAATATACTGATCTAGTTCAGTGCAATCAACCCGAATTTATATTTATTAGGCAATTTAATTTTTCATATTATTTTAGAATATTATTACAACTTAATGTACAGGGACGGATCAGAAACAATTGGGCAGCGAAATTTTAAAAGATAATAATAAAAAATACTAAACATATAAATAATTTGTTTATAAATAAAGAAAAAAAAATGTGTTATGTTTTGAGAGAAAAACAACTCAAACATAAAATATGGAAAGAATATATATCGTCTTTTGCATGAGATTTTTTGTTTCAAATTTTAATTAAGAGTGCAAATTTAAAACTTTTTTTCTTAAATACAACCAAATAAAAGTTTTTCAAAAAAATAAAATAATAATAACTTTTATAAAAATTACTAAAATGCAACAACGCTAAAGGAATTTAAAAAGAAGTTTTTTAAAATATTAAAATAATAATAACTTTTATAAAAATGACTAAAACATTTAGTATATATTAATTTATTTATTAATTTAGATTATATATAAAATTAATAAAATTAGATTTATGGATGAACGAGGGGAACTGAACCCGCGCATGGTTGATTCATAATCCTCTGCCTTGATTCACTTGGCTACATCCGTCCTTATGCTATGTAAAAATTGCCTAGACTTCAAGTTCTCCTCTTTTATTATCATTCTTTTTTTTTTCTTTTAAGTTTTTATATTATGAAGTCTTATTTATTAAAAAAAAAAAGAGAAAAAAGATTGATTAGAAAAACACATAAAGTTAAAAAAAACAAAAAGTAGAAATAAAGGAGCAATATCAATAGAGTTGCAAAAAGCGCCCGCTTTTGGACTCAAACCCGAAACGAGAAGGTAATTATCAAGCTGCGTTATCGCTACCGGTGCTATGCTACACTGTGATTGTAGTTTATGTACAAAGTTTAACATATATAACTAGAGTTTTTTTAATCCGTGTAATATTGAACACGATAAGAATGTCAAACTAGAAAGAATAGTAGGTAATACATACATATTTAAACATAACTCAATTAATATTTGTATTTTTTCATAAAAAAATTTTCATTTGAGAAATTTAACCTATATAATATTACACAAATTAAAAAATTCCATATAACTAATACAAATATAGGAGGGGGAGGAGGGGCAAAGCCCCTTGCCCCCTCTCAATCTGTTCTTGTTAAAGTAGATGATGGGAAAAAAGAGATAAGTATTTATATAATTTTATTTGATTCCTTAATATTTAGTACACTAAAAATATATAGTATTAAAACAAATATTTAAAAAATAATGTGTTAAATAAGGGTAGAAAACTATGAAATATTTAGTAAAAAATAAATAATATATTATATAAAATAACATAAGATAAGGTTGGATAATCTGAAAATGAACTTGACTCCGATCAAAATAATGAGTCTATAAATAAAACTTGAACTCAACCCTAAAGATTAAAGTGGATAGCGTTATATCTATCCTAAATAGCTTGGGAGAGACTGGAGTAATGGAAACGATAGGCCATGAGCACCCTGTATATTTATTTTTTTACGAATTAGTAACTAGTTAATTGATTTGAAACAAGTTAATGAGTGATTATTTTTTAATTGATTATGACCAAAATTAAAAGTTATTTACGGTTAATTACAAATTTACAATAACAAGAATCATTTTTTTAATTTTAACGCTTTTATATTACAAATAATTATTTTGAGAAGAAACTTAAAGTAACTTCTCAAAATAATGAGAATAAGTAGAAATTTAATTATTTTTTTACTTTTGATTATTTTGAAAAGCGCAAATAAATATTTAAAAAAATTAAAAGTACCTTTTTTTATATTAAAATAATTTTTAATTTACTAAATAAGCATAAATAAATGGACCCTAAGTGAATGAGACTATCATAACGTTTTACATTCTAAAAAAAAAAAGTTTTTAACAATTGGCTAGAATATTCTTATTTAGTAGAGCTTAAACTTGAATAAGAACCTAAATTCGAATAAGAGCATGAACCCGAACATGAGCTTGAAATATAATTAAAATTTTGGTTTAAATATATTTTTTATCTTTTTAAAATATTTTTTTGGCTTTTTGGTCTATAAAAAAAATTGTTTTAAAATTCAAACTAATTGAAACTTTTAGTTTTTAGTCCCGACTTTTAAGTTGGACTGTTAACTGCTGATGTGGCTAATGTTTATGCCACGTCAACATCCTCGTGTATTTACATTTTATTTATAGTCCCAGCAAAATTAGTAAATTTTACTTTTAGTCCCTAAAGATTTTTCTTCTTTCTCTACCTCTTCTCTTATCCTTCCTCCACCACAATTACCTTTCACTCTTCTCTCTCAATTTTAGTCCCTAATTTCACTATATAAACTCTAATTCAAAATCTTAATCATCTTTCCCCTAATTTAACCTTTACCATCAAACTCTTCACCTTCAATTTTTAAACCCTAACCTTCAATTTATGTGTGCACGACAACACGTGTGTGTGCCATTGATTTGTTCTCTCATTCACTATCATTCATCTAAAATTCTGATGGCTAGAGTTGTATGTTTCGCGGCCCTTGTTAAGTCCGTTGGAATGCCCATAATGCATTTGTATCTAGCTAATGGACGGATTCAGTATGTAGTGTAATTGTTATGTTCTTGCTCTTCACCTTCATCATCAATCTCTCTTTCTTTTTGTTTCAAACTCTGGTCTTTAGGGTTTGAAATTGAAGGTGAATAGTTTGAAAATAAAAGTAAAAAAAGGGTTAAAGTTTGGAATTGAAATTTATATAATAAAATTTGGGATTGAAAATCGAAGAGAAAAGTAAAAGGAGGTGGTGGTTGAAGAAGAATGTTCAAGAACAATAAACAAAATTTATTAATTTAGCAAAGATTATAAACAAAATTTAAATATAAAAATATACTAATGTGACATAAATATTAGTTACGTCAGCAATTAACTGAACAACTTAACAATAAGGATTAAAAATAAAAAATTTCAATTAATTTAAATTTTAAAATAATTTTTTTAAAGACCAAAAACTAAAATAAGATAATCTGCAGAGACAAAAATATCCCAAATTTTTTTACATGAAATTTACACGTAATTTATTTGTAATAAAAATTTGCACGCAATTGTTTACTCTAAAGCCCAATGAAATGAAATTTTCTCCATTAAAATAGGGAGACGCGACAAGGTTAATGATAACATACAACTTACCTCTCAAAAGAGTAGTTGACTCTGTCCAATTTTATTTTATTTTATTTTTTTTTAACAACTCCCCCTTCCACACGTATCTTTGATTCTTTTCTGCCCCTTTTATTGATTAATTTCCAATTTCTAATTTTCAATTCCAAAGGTCAAAATCTCAATCATCATTATCCAACGACCGACTCAATCGTCGTCTCAAAACAAAACAAGTGTACAAACTGTTCTAGATGCTAATAGTATGTTTCTTCTTTCTTTTCCATTCACGTTTCTACACTATATATCTTCATCTCGTTATACATGCATGTTATGCTAGTAAGTTCTCGAGAATTGAAAGATATTTTGGGTTTGTTTGATAATTATTTTATTTGAATTTTAATTAATTTTAGATTTAAAAAAATTGATTAGTTACTGTTTTTGATAGTAAGAAATACTTTTTAAAAAAATATAAAAAGAAGTGTGTTAGTAAAATTGCAAAATTGTACATGCAAACAAAATAAAATTGATAAACAATTTGTTATGACCAATCTTGCCTTCGAGCCTATAAGCACATGAGATAAAGAAGGGCGCCAATCCCTCGTAAAGGACATGAGATAGCTTACCTAAGATGAAAAAGGTTACGAAGGTCCATGTGATTGAGTTACGAGACGCCTAGGGATTTAAACCTAGTTGAAGTTTCAAAGTCTTGAGATGCCACTTTAAAAGTAGGTCATAAATAAAGAGATCTTATACTTTCTTTGGTCCTTTTTATAGGATATTTTTAATTATATTACACATACCAATAAAATTAGTTAAAGTTAATTGATTTTTTTATTCTTTAAAAATTGTTACAACATTCCAAATTTACCCTTATTAATAAATTTGGAGTGACTCTGGCACACTATCATTACCTTCAACCCACCTCTTCCTTTGCATTTATTATGCTGTCCACAATTCCACATATCTATGTATGCCATTAAAACACATTTTATTTGGTGAAGTGCTTATTACAGAGATTGTTTCTTAACATTTGGGTTTCAAATTCTTTAGATTACACCTCTTCATCCTCTTGAACTTGATTTAAATCAATTTGTGGAATGGGTTCAACACCTTCAAATGAATCTTCCACAACTTGTTGAAGTAAATATTTCATATCCTCTATTTTCATTGATAGTGAAAAGAATGTTGCAAATCAAGTTTGAGTTTAATGATTGAGATAAGAACTATAGTACTATAATCATCAACCACCTATTTAAATAACTCAGAGAAAAGAAAAAGTCCAAGAGTCCAGCACTTTCATTGGTTCTCCTTTCACCTGTTTAGGTTGTAGCAGAAAGTGATGTTAATACATCTTGGTAATGAAAAACTATAAAGTAAAGTTGTTAGAAAATTTATTAAGGATAAAAGTGTCAAAATAAAAAATTGTTTTATAGATATTGCAATCTTATATAAAGGACTATCAAAAGTTTCTAGATGGTGTCTTATAAAAAAGATCAGAGGGAAAAACTAATAGGTATGAATTATAACTAGCATACTCATTCTAGTATCGGAGTCTTCGTAGGTGAACTTGCATCATTTGGAGTACAAAGGAGTTTGGAGTTCAGAATTTAGAATGAAAATCATGATGTCGATGATAATATAAAGATCAAAAGCAGCATCGCAATTAGATTTAACATATTACTCTCTTTGTTCCTTTTTATCTGTCTTTTAAGATTAAAACACACAGATTAAGAAATTTATTTAATGTTCTTGTAACTATCAAAATTATGTCATAAATCTCTATTATACCCTTGTTAGAACTTTACAATTATTAATTATCTATTACTTAGTATACGTATAAAGTAATAAATGAAAAAGGGTATAATAGGAAAACAAGCTATAAATATTTTCTTGAATTCCTAAAAAAACAGATATAAAAAATAATTTTTTTTCAAAACGGAAACAGATAAAAAAGAACAGAAAGAGTATTAATCAGGAATCAAATATTAGTGATGGTATGCATAAAACTCAATTGTTATACTTTATGAGTGTAGATAGAAAATTAATTTATTTTGAGAGAAAAAATAGTAAAATACATATGACTTATAACTTTTTGTAATAAAATATTTTTTACACACATATTTTTCGGAGTTTGATCTCATCGTATTGATATATTTAAAAGATTCAATTTCTATTAATTATGTTTAAGATTTTCTTAAAAAAGAAAAAGAAAAAGTAATAATAGTAGAGTGATTTGTTTGCCACGTTAGATACGAGGAGTATAGCTATAGCATGATGGATGATTTGCACATCATTGGAAAGGTTAGCATGATTGATAAAATGAGAGAATGGTGATAGCAACATCATTGGTTTTAAACCCTAGTTAGGGCAATCCACTAGACATCTCCATCAACAATCAACATTTTCGGTTATCCAATCAAAATCATGTAATAATGTTACCTTATCATCTCGGTCGTTGACTTTACCATTGCCTTTAATTTGTTTTCCAATTTTGTAAGGTAGTTATGCTTATGCTTTTCTTTATTTATTAGTACTCTCTACTGACCACATATATATATCGATCCTCTCCTTCATAACTAGGTGTTCTAATAGAATATTCTCTAATAAAAAAACTAAAAAAAAAAATCATTTACAAAACTTGAACATCGGTTATAATAGGGTTAACATCTATTATAGTTTGATAATTATGTTTTCATCTTATGAAATAAATAAAATTATGTATTTTATTAGTTTTTTATATGAGCACGGTAACAAATCTTTTCAGTACTATTTTACTCGAAATAAATGAAATTATGTATTTTTTTAGTTTTTTGACGCGAGCACCGTAACAAATATTTTCAGTATTATTTTGCTGTTGTTTTAAGAGTGGCCTTTTCAGCTGGAGTGTTTTATGTTCACAAGAGTAATTAAAGATCGAACCCAAACTATTTATTTAAGTGACAGAACTCCATACCAACTATGCCAACCTCACGACATTTATACGAAACATTATTTAATTTTAAAGATATTTGGAGATCAACCATAGGTTTAGAGACACACACCTACTCTTATATTTAAGTATCCTTTCATCATCACATATATATTTTTAGTGCTCTGTCTTTATTTCGAAATAGATGTAGCTTTCTCTCACTTTCAACTTTGAATAAGTCAATTGATTACATTATTTTTTGAGTAGTTAAAGTATTTGATTGAATCGTTTTCATAATTAATTGTATTTTTTTAAGTATGCATCTCTTATTTCATTGATTGGGATGAGAATATTTTAGACATTATTAGTTATTAACAAATGGAGAGAAAACATAGTGAAAAGAGAGATTTTTACATACAAAAATGGAAGAAAAAAAAAATTAAGTTTAAATACATTTTTCCCCTAAATTTTTGTAATTGCATAATTTTAGTGCCTTTATTTTATTTTCTCTTACAATTGAGTCCTTCCATTAAGTTAATCAGTAAATTTTAGGATATATCACTTTAAAAGTGGTGTAGCATACACCATTAACAAAATATAAATCATAAACGACTTTAGGTTAACTATATCACCCTGTACAACTTCTGTTTATCAATGTTTATTATTTTTAAATTTTTTTTAACTTATTATATTTGAATTTTAACTTTTACCACTTTGAAAGTGGTACATCATACTAACTCATGAAATTATTTAATTGATTATAGCCAATTTAAAAGAAAAAACAAAAAAAATATACATACTTATAAAATACATATTTTATTATTATTTTAAACGTTTTAAGTTGAATTCTATACATATTTTATTAAGTTGACACCACTTGGGACACTGATGTATTATTGGTAGATATAACCTAAGTTGATGTCCAAAATTTAACCAAAACCAATAATATACGAGCAATGAAATGTGTTTTTAGTTTACAATTAGCCAAAAGAGAAAATACTTTTCTTGGAAGCTAGAAATTATTCTGTTCATTGAGCATAATTAAGATTTGCATCAACATAAATTACAGCTGTTAATCACGTTTCAACTGAAAACCAATTGAATACCAAACAAATGCAGAGTTATTTTAATTCTAATCAAAAGAAGAATACACACATTGATCTAGGTGATTGCAACTGATAACAAGTGAAATCATGAGCCACAAACTAGAAGAATAGTGTATGTGTATGCTACACATAGCTAATACTTATTTAGATTTTCATTACACATTGCAAAAGAATCAAATGAATGAAAGAATGAATTGAATTTGAACATCTACAGCTGATTTCCGTAGGCTAAGATTCTCAACTACAATCTACAAATTCTTAATCTACTTTCCGATTCACCAACTCTAGCAAATTTCATGACAGAAAACAATTGCCAACATCATGAGCAACACTTTTCTTTTCACTTCATGACTTTGATTTCAATTTTTCTCTGTCCTAACATCTTGTGAGTGCTTCTCTTCTTCTACCACTTTGTACATTCCAAAAGCAACAAGAGAATCTCTATAATTTACATCCTACTTATTATATATCCATCTTTTTACTCTGCAGCTGAGTTTGCCTACTAACCAATTCATCTAAAGCTTCCTTCATCCAAGCATAAGGGCATATTTCTTTTGCTTCATCCACACTCATCTGCATAATGCAAGTCATTGAAACTTTAGTTCACTAACAAAATAAATGTTAACCATTTCAGAAATTGCAATTGGGTAGGTGAATGAGTAATACATCAATTTAGTCCCTTAATTAGGGTTTGTATGATTTTGTTTTTGAAAACAGTTTTCTAATTTTAAAAACAAAATTTAAATATTTGTTTGACAGACTAGTTTTCAAAAATAGTTTTCGGAATTAGTATGTGTTTTTTCCATTTTCAAAAACTAAAATTCATAAACATCTAAAACTCACTTCAAATTCAAATTTTAAATTTCCTAAATTTGTATTAAAAACACATTACTTCTTATTTAAAAACTAAAAAAGAAAACTGCAAACCCTATGTCTTTGAAAGAAATTTGTGTATCTGAAATTAATAGTCACCAATCAATTTAGTCCCTTGATACTCCCTAAAATATCAGAACCGATACTTCTTTTTTCATACTTTCAGAACTAAACTTATTCATGACGTGATTATAATTTCGAGAACTAAGTTGATGTTTTACTCGAAGATTAGTTGACAATTGAAGATGTTAGATATATACTTACCCATTTTCTTCTTCTTGTGTTCATCTCAGGCCAATTATCCAACTCCTTCTTAACAAGCAAAGGGAACATGTATCCCTCATGTATTATGGGTTGGCGTTTGCTCTTATAGTACCATTTACCCAATTTGTTCTGCAAGAGAAACAACCAAAACACAAAAGGGTAAGAATCAAAGGCACAAATTATTTGGAAACAAATTCAGAATTAAAAAGTGATTGCAGATACTAACTTCAACATTGCCAACAACACCAGCTTCTTCTATGGTTTCTCTTAGAGCAGCTTGTTCCATGGATTCATCAGTTTCCCAACCTCCCTGAAGATAAGAACATAAACATGTCAGGAACAGGATCAAAAAGGTTGAAATTATACTAAAAATTTAATGTTAAGTGCTTTTAGTACCTTTGGGAATTGCATTCCATGACCTTTCTGAGCACTAATCACAAGAACCTCTAATTCCTTTTCTTGGGTTCCATTGCTCTTGTATCTGTAGGGTATGCATCTGTTCATTTCCAAAATCCCACAAAAAAGTCAGATTAACAACTCAATCAGAACATTAAAAAAAAAATACAAATTTAAATTCAAAACCCCAAAAAAAATCAACTATTTTGTATAAAAATTATTTAATTTAATAAAAATTAAAAAAGCAGACTGTCAATTCATTCAGAGAAAACCTAAATTTTTCAAACTTGTCCACCCGCTTCAAATCCAGACATTAAAATTCCCAACTGTACACTGAATTAAGAAAACCCAGAACAGGAAATCACAATTCACAAGAGGAATCAGAAACAAACTTTCAGTTTGAGGTCATTCTGAGAAAACCCCAATTTGAAATTTTCAAAACTTGTCCACCCCATCAATTCCAGACATTAAAAATCCCAATTTTAAACTGAAATAAGAAACCCCAAAACAGGAAATCACAAGAGGAATCAGAATCAGAGGTCATTCTGAGAAAACCCCATTTGAAATTTTCAAAACTTGTCCAACCCCATGAATTCCAGACATTAAAAATCCCAACTTGAAACCGAAATAAGAAACCCCAGAAAGAGAAATGAGAAACACACCCCACAACTTGGCGACACCCTTTGTCATATCGTTGCAAATGCCTCCCAGTGCGAGGGGAAACCAAACACATGACGTTTTCCAATTGCTTAGGGAACAAATCCTTAGAAACCCTCTTGGAGAAGAGAAAAGGGTAGAAGAATTTGAAAGCCAGATTCCGAGAAAGGAAGAGACCCATTAAGAAGAGAGTGGTGGTGGTGGTTTTTGTTGTTGCAGAGAAAGAAGAGAGGAAGAAACAGAGGAGAAGATGAGAAGAAGGAACAGAAGAGAGAAGAATGAATTAAGTAGTGGTTAATTATGGCAAGAGACAGGGAAAGTGGTGTGTTTATATATAACTACCTGTTAGGGGTGGAAGGAAGAAGGTGTGTGCGCGTCCACATACTAAACTACAGCGTTCAAAGAACCACCGCATGGACCAGAGCGTTTACTCACGCGCTTTTTTAGTTCAAAACGTTTTATTTTCTCTTCCTTTATTTTATTTTTAGTTTTAATTGGTGTAGAAAATTTGAAAACGTTTTCATTTTCATCTTTCTCATTTCACTCTAAATGTTTTGAATTTTGATACATGAATGTAGATTTTATCTCGAATTAGGTAAAATTACTATAAGAACATAATTTTTTTTTTCAGATTTAGGATTTATGCTATGGATGGCGGCAAATAGTTACTAAAACTTAAGAGGTATTACGTTCAGTCCTAAATATAAATCATTTCTAATCGAATTATCGAAATTAAGAAATAAAAGTTACTAACTCATTTAATTTGTCTAAAAACATAAGATTTTTTCAACTAGACCCCTAAATAAATGTTTCAATTCAATTAATAAATTTTTTCTCTCTTATTCAACTATCATTCTCTCTTTATTATTAATTGAATCTTTGGAAACTGTAAAAGAAGTAGAAGTAAAAATTATCCATTATAAATTAGTTTATTACTTATATATATTTAGGACAAAGTTTTTTTTTTTCTAGTAGGTATCTCATATTTAGGATTGGAGGAAATTGTACACAATATGAGGTTGTAATATAAGTTGTTGATCGATTTAGTAAGATGAATCTAAAAAATTCGAAATATTGATAAAATTAAAATAATAACTCCATGAAAGTTGATTCACACTACACTATTTCGTTCATTTGAAATCAATATTCCTTTTTTAGGATAAGTTTTTTTTTTATAAAATAAGATATTTTCTAGTTTAACATTTTAATTTTTAATTTTTATTGTTTTCTAAACATTAAATTTGGTCCTTACGAAGAAAAATTATTACATTAACATGCATTTTTTCTAAATAAAATATAAGTATTACATAAAAAAAGTGTTAGTTATTAAAAATAAAAAAAAATTATAAAAGTATTTGTCATACACAAATATTTAATCCATATTTTTAAATAAGTAAATACATTATTAAAAGTATGTTTACTATTTCTTATAAAAAATAGTTAGCCAAATAGACATGATTCAGTGCGTTTGTTTTGTTGGTGTGATCGAACTAACAAAGTAGTCTTATTTAGATTTCTAGAAAATTTATTTTTGCATAAATTTAAATGGTTACAATTTATGTTTAAATACATTATAACCATTCCTTTATAATCATAACACATGTCACTAAAATCTAATAAGTAAACAATCATGCACTTATTTATTCGGAAGTTAGCAATAATGATGATATGAGTACTAATTTTTATTTTTATATTTTTTCATATTAGCAATAATCATGTCATTTGATAATAGTTATACCCGTGAACATTATTAACACTACTATTAATTCTTCATGAATAAAAATTAAATATACTACCATACAATTATTTTTCAATAAACCAATAGTTGGTCACAACAATCATTAACTAGAGCCTAAACTAATATGGGCGATTAATAATTAAAAAAAAATTGTGAATAAACAAGTCACAAAATGAGGGCATTAGTGACAAAATGGGATTTGCCCTTTGGAATAAAATATTAAGAAGAGAGAGAGAGTGGTCATAGTAAAAGAGAAAAGTGAAGAAGAGCGTGTGTAGAGAGTGTGAGTGGGTTAGGTGTTGTTAGTAATTTTTATTTATTTATTTATATTTTGCAAATTAAAAACTAGGGTTAGACGCGGCTTGGAGGCTAGGTCATTTTCAAGCATAGTTGGGATCAAAGGGAGATAGAAAGAAAGAAACTCGGAGTTGAAAAGACTCCAATCATACACGCTTATAGGTGAGAGTCCTCCAACTTGACTCACTCTTCCTTTGATCCTCTAGGGTTCGGATTCGGTTCGATTCAAGTCGTCTAAATTCTAGAATACGTCTCTTAAGTTTGTTATATTATGCTTACATAGTCTTTATAATTTATACTTTACTAGCACGTGACCCGTGCGTTCGCACGGGTCTCTATTTACGCGTTTATAATTGTGTTCATAATAAATGTTTATAAAATTATAAAGAGTCACGGTAAATTATAATTAATTATCAATTGTCAATTATAAACTAAATTGAAAAAAAAATGATCTATGTCTTATTCTATTTTATTAAATAATTTATGTTCCAACTCATTTAATAAAAATAAAATTTAAAACAATATAATTATACATAAATATAATTAAACATAAAATAAATGAATTACTTATTATTATATTTTAAATTTTAATATTCGATGTTAAAAAAAAATTTGAGTTAATGGTTACCCTCATAGCAATGTCAAACAGATACACTAAATAATAAAAACCTTATTATGATTTAATTAAAAAAATCAAAATAATTTAAGTTATTTTTTATGATAAAATAATTTAATTTATTTGTAACTTATTTTGTAAGAATGATTTAATTTTTGGGTTGATTATTATCATCAATGTATTTTAAGTTTTAATATATTATCATTAACAAATAAAATAAAAATTCTCAAGAAAAAAATACATTTGATATTACAAATTTGATTAATTATTTCATAAAATAGTAAAAAAAATTAAAGACAAATTTGATATTACAAATTTGATTAATTATGAATGGAGAGAGAGAAGGATTTTAGGTTTTCAATTTCAAAATTAAAAAAAAAAAGTAAGTATAAATAATGGGTAAAAGACAAAAGAACAATAAATATACTTCAAATATTTGAAATATAAAAAAAAAAAGAGTAATGCACATCCAGATAAAAAAATATCATCCAAAAAGTGGAGGAAAAGTAGAAGCATGTGAGCATGCCATGTGTCACAATGATTGTGTGTGGGTTAACAAAGAGGTTTCTTTTCTTATAGTATATGATATTTGAAGATGACAAAATAGAGAGATGCTTTTTCGATTTAAAGATCTAAGACATGCTCACTAGTTTTGGTGCAAGCTATAGTTGCACACTTTTGTCTTCAATCTTTTAATTAATAATTTAATGATAAATTATACTTGACTTGACAATTAACAATACTTAATTTTTTTATAAGCCAATTTCTTTAGAGGATGGAGAAGGAGAGTTTTGCACTTAATAGAATTTGAACCTTACATCTTCACCTAGTATCCCCAATAGCACTCTTTAACCACTTGACAATCATTTATAATATGTTAATTATAATTTATTCTTACATTATTAATTGAACCGTTGAGGACAGATAAAATTACAAGTGTAGTTTTTGTCAAAACAAAAAAGAATCTAAAATCATTTCTCGTGATGAAATATCTCAAGAACTCACAAATAAAGTCAAGATATAATGGTACGGTGGGGTTAAGTAGTTTACACGAGGTCTAAAGTTCAAATGATATCTATTTTTATTTTCTTAAGAAAATCAATATACTTCATAAATAGCTAAGTTAAGTCCTTTAAGTATGTTATATGAATTCAAGTTCTAATTGTTCGTACATAAAAGACTTTGCTAAAATATACAAAATCGGCTTCCATTTATTTTTTTCTTTAAAAAAAATCTAAAACACTCACAACCCTACAATGATGCGGAGGGTTTTCTAGCTTATAAAATATCTCATTTAATTTTTTTTTTTTCTTTTAGAAAAGAATATATATAAATATGAAAATTTCAATTGATTTCATTATTGATGTTCAAACCCATGAGTCCACCGGATTGCAAGTAGGAGGGGTTTGTGTTTTCCTGGTGGTTTCTTCCCCAAAACAATGAGCAAAACAAGCAAAATTACCGCACACCAGTTAGGTTAATACCAAAGGTAGAGGTAACTTTTCTGGATCATTTGAGTGAAAATTTATTGAATTAGAATATAATCTTCCATTATCAATCAATTTTTATCTTTTTTTCTTGCCATCTGTCTTTGGCTTCTTGATTTGTTTTACCTTTTGTCCTTTCCTGCAAATTTATTTCATTGATCCCTTTCATTAAGGCAAAGGTGATGATGGAATCTATGAGGACATATGGTTCTGATTCTACTTTCTTCTTACAATTTACACCAACTGCCAAACCTTCTTCTTCTTGTTTTTTTTTTTTTTTTTTGTACAATATTTCTTTAATGAATAGTTTGCTAAGGTCAATGAGTGTCCAATTATTTAAAAGCAATATCTTTGTAGTTATGTTGTAGTTTAAATTAAGAATTCATACCTATAGGCGGTAATTTTTTTTGGTAAATCTATAGGCCGTAATTTAGTTACTTATTCTAGTCCGATCCTTAGATGAAAAATTATTCTAAATTTAATTTTTTTGAAAGAAAAAAATTTCAGAACTAACAGTATGTTTGTGTTGGCATTGCCAACCAACGTAATAGGAAAGCAAAAAAAAAATAAAAAAACTTTCACATTTAGTGCATAAGAATGTGAAATCATAAATTCTGAAGCATTAGAAGGGGTATTCAACATCCATCCAAACATGTCCTTAAGGTTTAATAAAAGAGTTTTGTAGTGGGAGAAAATTTAATTTCTACTTTGATATTTGTACTATGCCATGTATTCTCTCCGTCCCATAATATAAGTCCCAATTAACATTTTTCACCGTTTAAAAAAAGTGGTTAAATTAATAGAATTAGAAGTATTAAGTAGACTATTTAGATGTTACACCAATTAAATTTAAACACAATTATTTTCTATTGGTTGAATGACTTTGAAAGTTAAAAAATCACAATAAATGCTTCTTATTTTATGTGTAGGTGCTTATATTATGGGACAAGACATTTTGGTAGTTAGAACTTATATTATGGGACGGAGCGAATATTTATTTGTTTGAAATTGTAAAGACAAGGAAATTCTCTATTAGTTGCTCATGTTAAGAAATTTCTAGTTGAGGATTGTTTGGAAAAATTAGTTTATAATTTATTGCTGGTGGCTTGTGACTTATAATTTATAGTTTATAGCTTATCATAAATAAGTGGAGATAATTAATAAAATTAGCTTATAACAAACTAAAATTATATCAAATGACCTAAAAGAATATAGTTATAATATATTAATGAGAAGTCCAATTAATTAGGGGTAATAGATGTTATTATTAAAAAAGGATAAGGATAGAATTGAAAAGAATTATTAAAAATTACTTTTGATAAGCTATAAGTTAATTCAAGTAGCTTTCATTAGCTAACTTTTATAAGTAATAAGCTATAAGTTAGTTGTCACCAAACACATTTACTTATCCATAAGCCATAAACTATAAGCTCCTAAATAAGCTATAAGTAAGTATAGGATCGACCCAAGGCCCAAGCTACTAAAGTAAGAGACTCCCAAATACATTCAAATAAAAAAAGGCCCCAAATAATTTTTATTGTTAATTAATATTAATAAAAAATTAAATATATATTTAATTTTAAATGTAAATAAGTATAACATCAATGGTTGGCTTAGCGGTGTAAGACTCCGCTAAGTTCATAAGAGGGACGATTGGGAGAACTCGTGTCTGAATTCTACCTATACCAAATTTCTAGAGCCAGCCACATAGCACGAACAAAATTAATCTCAATCTCAATATTATACCAATAAAAAATGATACATTAATTAATATATTTAGTTTCATAATTAGTCTTGATTCTCTCCTTAACGCGTATATATACCCGTGTGACTTAAAAGAATTAACGTTTGAAAAAAAAAAAAACTCTTAATTAAAAAAAAAACATTAGGGAATTGCTTGTAACATTAACATTTGTCCTGTATATATCTGCTATTACTCTTTTATAGCTACCATATGACATGTCACACGACTCATTCATCATTATTAGCTATTGAACCCAAAAATTTATAAGAAAAATGTTTACTTATGGTCTTATAGTTGGTCAATTTTATAATTTTAATCTCTATAATTTTAATTGGAGCAATTTTTATTCTAATAATAAAATATAAATAATTTAATAAATTTAATTTTTATTCAATTTAAACAATTAGTTATTATCTGTAGTGATATTATTGAACACAAATAGTGATATTACGCCAAGAGTTTGTAGTTTAAGTGGCATAAGAAGAAACTCTTAGAACTTAACGAGAAGGATTCATCTCTAATAGGATAGATTTAGGAGTAGTGTAACGTGGGGATATACTAATCATATCCAAAACGCGATCCAGTTCCAAGTTCCATTTCAAAAAATGACAGCATTTCGTTTTCGTTTCTGCCAAATGGACGACAGAAACACAAATCAAACATATTAAAATAATTCTCTAAATCTTTTGTTTTCACTAGTCATGCCAAAAATTAATGAAAGTGTGATCCGCTACGATTATTAAACAAACTAGCACGTGACTTGAATTACGCGTTTGTAAGTGTGTGTTAATTCTTATAATAAATATACAATAACACAATTAAAATTATTATAATATTTAATAAATTATTTTACAATATAATGATTAAAATAAAAGATATAATTGAGCTTAAAAAATATTACATTTAAAACATTCACCTTAATTATACCTTAATCTATAACTTTTTATCGACACAATCTTTTCCGTGAAGAATTACTTTTTATCGACACAATCTCTTCATGAAATATTCTTTACACCTTAACTATTGCACAAAACTATTAAATATGAAAAAGACCTCCACAGTTTATTATGAGACTCCTGTTGCACAATAAATTAGACTTTCAATATTATTAAAACATGATAACACACTTACAAAAAGAAAAATAAATGCAAGTAACAAATTTATATACCGACTTATATACTAACTTTATGAAAACTTACATAATTAACATATAAGAAAAAAATTTGTGGTATTAAGTACACAGATTTAATTAAAGTTTTATCCTATATTTGTGAATCACATATAACATGCTTTAAAAATTATAAAATAGACAAATGATAAGTTTATTCTTAAAAAAACATGTTAATGTATTAAAAAGTATATGTTATCTTATTCATAAATAATTTAACAAATTAATCCCAAGGATTGGCTTAGCAGTGTAAGGCCCCCTAAGTTCATAGGAGGGACGATTCACAGCGAGAGGTCCCGTGTTCGAATCTCAACTATGTCAATTTCTCGAGGGTTAGCGCCAGCCACGCAGCGCGAACATGATTAGTCTCATACTAAGGGTAAAGAAACCCGTGGTTATACAAAAAAAAACATAATTTAACAAATAACAAAAATCAAAGTAAAAAAATGGAAAACATGCATAGTAAAAATAGAAAAGAAATAAAAAAGGATAGTGAATGAAACGTGATATGAAGGAAAGTGGAGAGGAAAAAAAGAAGTTAGAGAAAAAGAGTTTAATAATATAATTTAATTTTATTATTAAAATTTTAAATTTTAATTTTTTTTATCTCAAAGTAAGCAAAAATTGAGAAGGAAATTAAATCATTCTTATAATGACATGTGTCAAGTAAAATAACTTGAGGCCAAAAAAAAAGAAAAAAAATAGAGGGGACAACAATAAAATTATAATAAACAAAAAATTAGAGGGAAATTGGATGCATGTGAAAATGACACATGGCATAAAATGTAGCTTAGAATTCAAGAAGGGGTTTCTTTTCTTATAGTATATGATATATGATATCTAGTGTCGTAATTGATTGCTTCCTTCAGTTAGGTTGAAAATTCTCCAATTCATTCTTGTTTTTTTTTATTGATTGAATAATAATGGGTGTAAATTGGGGATTGAGTGTATATAATTAAATTTAAGATAGGAAAGTGGGAAACAATAATGATAATTTGCAAAAGTTGTTTATCCTTATTAAGTTAATACAATTCGTATTGTTGTATACATTTTTGAACATTTTACTTTGATTATTCATTTATGGAGAAAACTTATTTCTTTTATGAAAGGGCTTTATAGTCATAGCATTAGAATTTGCAAATGCTTTTCATGTGGAATTTATAGTTCTTAACGGATTTGGATCCTTTCCGGCTAATATCCTCATCAAGCACCCTTTTAGTCTAATTTGGTCTATTTATTATATTTTATTTCTTTCATCATACATGTACAAGAAAAATCAATAATAAAAAAATGTATTTTTCTCGTTGCTGGACAACTACAATTTTTATTTTTTTATCTTTATATATTATAAATAAATGGATGGAGTAGCTAGAAAATAAAAGGAGTGATATACCTCTCCATCAGGGACATCAGATCCAGGAATATCTTAAGGGAGGGGCCGACGAAAGTTAGGGTTTCTTGAAAAAAAAACAAATGAAAAGATAAAAGCCTTACAAAATAACAATGCAACAAAGGTTAAATAGTTAATAGCATAATAGATAAGACTTGAAAAAGAATGCATTCATGTTGCTATTGTGATCTTAAAAGGATTTATGTAATAAAAAGAGTAGAAAATTTGAGAAGAAAAAATAAAATGGATTAAAATAAAAAATAATGTAAGTTATTGCTAATATCATTGATATTACTAAAACTAAAAGAGACACAAATTTTTTGGTTGATTCAATTTTAATTTACACTTATAATGTAGTAATTTTTAGCTTCTTTTTTTTTCCAAAGTATCTAAAAAGTTTTAAAATATTAGTGAAGTTAAAAAGGTGGAGCCGACTTTCCCATTTTTTAATTAATTGTTCAAACTTACAGAGAAATTTTTTTAAAAATTTATAAAATGAGAAATAACCAACAAAAATGACAACATAGAGGAAAATAACCTAGAAAAAAGCAACTTGGGATTCAAACTCGAAAGTCTTTAGGGGCAGCTTGGAAGCATAATCCACTAGACCAAACGTGCTTATATGGTTTTTATGTGCATTACATATCTTATGAATTTATTTTCTTTCGAAGGAGGGGACCAGGCTCCTCTTATTCTCCTCCCCCCCTTCGGTCCATCTATGCTCTTTATGGTGTGATGACATCAACATTATAAGAAAGAGAAAAATAACTCTTTCTAAATAATTTTCTCAAAACCAACCCTAAAAACATAATTATCTTATTTTATAGCCCATGTTAAGTTAGGGACTTGCAACATGGGAAGGTGAGAAAATACTTGAAAAATCAAATAAAAAAAATAGTGCATGGAAATAATGTAATTTTATTGCAATAAAGTAAAGGTGAGGATGTCATGTATTTTTTCATTTTGTTTTTTTCTTTTTGATGTTGATTTGAGATTGGGTATCGTGGATCCTACTCACTATACTTAAAACCCACATTTCCCCCAATCTTTGAAACGCTCAAACTTAGCCACTTACTATATCACTAGTGGCAATAATGAAGTAAGTCATTGTTGTTTTTTTTTTTTTTTTCCATATTCCATACACAAACTTCCAAATATGTGATGCTAAATTTTAGGGCTCCACAATTTTATTTATTTTTAGGCCATGAAGGGCTCCACAAAAGAGTATCAAAATCTTGGGGTATCTGATTTTGTGCCCAATGACTTTATGGTAAACAATTTGTGTTTATTAGAAGAAGCTCATCACCATGTGATGGGATATCAAGCAGGATAAGAGCAATTTTATGCAAGGAATTAGGAACCGTGCATTATTAATTAATTACTATGGAAATTAAAGGGATATATGCACCCAAAATTGAATAAATAATATTACTTGTTTTGACTTTTATAGTCATTGTCACTTGTCATCAACAAAATAAATATTTGATGATTATTATTTTGAGAAATGTACACATCAATTCTATTCTTTAGCAACATGATTGATTAATCTATTGGCTTATAGCTCCCCGGTTGGTTTTGTAAAAACAAATAATAAATAGTGCAATCGTTTGCATTTTATTTTCATAAGTAGTAATTATAAGTTTTCACTTAGTCTTTATTTTGTTTTATATTTCCTGATTTTTTTTGTTATTAGCTATTTTTAGTGTTTCTTTTATAAACTTTAGAAAATTTTAATGTTAATTTGCACCCCTTATACTTTACCTCCTATGTAGGGGTGGAATGTGAAAATAATTTAGGTCAAATTAGATTAATTTGTATAATTTTAGTTTGGCTTGTTACATGTTATAGACTATTGTAATGGACATTTTTAAATGTCTAATTCTAATTAAAAGCCTATTTAATGAGTCTAGCTTATTTCTTAAATTGATTGTCTAAACTTAACCCGTTATATGTCATATTTTATTATCTGGCTATGACATTTTTAAAAGTCTACTGTGTCTATTTAATTAAAAGCCTTTTTCAAATAAAGTTCTCATTTCTAAAAAATTAAATAAATAAAGTTCTTAAAATTATTTTAAAATAATCTACTTTTAACCGATATAATAATGAGTTAAAAATTTAAACAGAATAAATATATAATCATAAAATATAACATCAAAACTTTTAAAAAATAATAATAACATATAAAATGATATTAATTAATTATAAAAGGTTTTTTGAATAACTTAAAATCTACTTTATTTAGTTAAATAGAATTTGACATTGCCTGAGCTTAATATAGGCTAGACTTAAATCTCTAGCAGATAATGTGACATAATTATATCCTACTCATGTGCGTTTACTATGGTTACTTTATAAATATGTTGTTTGTCTCTCTATATACTTTTTGAATGTACAATTTGCTCTAAACATCTAATTAGCCAATGTTTAAACTGGGGTAATTTGAATAAATTGTTGCAAATTTGGACAAAAAAGTCATTGCAAACTATGGTTTTTGTAACAACCACATACTTTAAGACAAATCACACGATCATAAAGAACAATAATAAATCGCACATGAGATAAAGCATCTAAATATATGTTTACCCTTTTATAAAAACAAAACAAAAACAGTGACTATTGTATAATTATTATTTAAAAACAAGAAATAAAATCACAAAGTCTTAAATTACTAAAATCAAATGATGCCAATAAGATACTTACGAAATTCATAGGCACTTATGTCCAAAGGGTCAATTTTTTTTATTTTTTATTTAATTTTGGAAAATATTTCCAAAGGGTGAATGGCAAGCAGCAATAATGGAATATTAATCTACCGGCTTGGTTATGTCAATCCTAATATCATATCATCATCTAAAGTGGCATGATTAGAATTAAGATAAACTTTTAAAATTAAATGATGTTAGCAAGATATTACTTAATATTTGGAATTCATATCAAGTTATGTGTATATGGGTCATGGGCTAGTGGCAATTAATTAATAATGGAACTTTCCTAGGAAAAGCTAAATTAATTAAAGTTTAGGAAAAAAGAGATAAAGTTAGAGATTGGATTTCAAATTGGTAGCATATTAATTGTAGTGTCCTCCATCTCTCACTTGCTTTGCAAAAGTTCCTCCATGCATGTGTGTGGTAGTGTAGCTGGGAGGTAACATGGTCCCATTACTGCCACTTTCATTTGGGACACCAAAAAGATTCTTTGATTTTTTATAGGATTTGGATTCCTTTAATTTCCTCAAAATACTTGGATCATCCACCCATGATCCTCTCCCATGTCCATATGTCTTTTACTTCAATCAACTTCACTTCTAATATCTACTTAACAAGGGATGTTTATGATGTTGCGTATCATATCAGGTGAATCTTAGTTGTTAAATACAAAGAGCCTGTTTGACTATATGTTAAAAAAGTATAAAAGTATTTTTACTAGTAATAATTTTGAATCTCAATATAAATTTGACGAAAATAAAAAATTCTTGTTTTCTCCAAAAATACTTTTAATTATAACAAAAGTATAATCAAACGGACTCAAAGTATTTTTCTTGGTTCCTCTTTCACCTGTGGATCCCATATGGCCATATTATGTATGGTGTGGATGAAAGGGACAATGATATTTGACGCACTCAAACGTGTGAGTCTAAGGATATACAAACCCCTAATCCTAATCAATAGAGTTAGAGTAGATCTTTATAGAGAGTTCTTCAACTGTCTTTTAATTAGTCTCTTGATTAAAAAAAAATTACATCAAAGAAAAATAGAAAATTGGAGGAGTTTATGTGTGTTTAATTTAGTTTAATTTTTAAAAAATAATCGTTTATTTTTTTCAACTACCTAAAAGAATTTTTAAAATATAAGCAATCCATTATTTTCTCAAAATTGCGGTTGTTTTGCAATTAACTTTAATATAATAGTAACATATCTTTTATGGTGTGAATGAAAGGGATGTTAATACACTCAAAATTGAGTGGAATGGTATAACGACCCCTAATCAATAGAGCATATCTTATAGAGAGTTCAAGGGTCTTCTTATTCCTCCCTAGACTAAAAAAATTACATTAAAAAAAAAAGACAATTGGAGAAGTTTGTTTGTGTTTGATTTAGTTTACTTTACTTTTAAGAAATAATGAGTGATGTACCATTTCGGTCCCGAACTTTGTGATATAAGTCACTTTAGTCCCTAACTTTACATTTTACAGGTCACTTTAGTCCCTGAAATTATACGATCATTTATTTTAATCCCTGACTTTTAGGGACTAAAATAATCGATGATAGTGAAAGTCATGGACTAATATAACTGATTTTGTGAGGGATTAAAATGACCTATAAAATATAAAATCAACAACTATTTTAATATATATTTCAACGAGTAATTATTCATTTTATAGCTACTTAAAAGAGTTTTAAAAATAAGAGGGGTTATTTTCTCAAAATTTATAACATAATTGCTTTTCATTGAGGTTAAATTTTTTAACTCTAGTTAAATTTACGTTCAAATCGATGAGATTATCACTATAAGAATTTTTTAAATTTACTTAATAAAATTTCATAGCTATTAGTTAATTATTAATAACAAATTAGCTATAAAATTTCCTAGCTAAATCTAGATAGCTAATTAGTTACATAATTTTTTTAGCTAAATCCAGGTACTTAATTAGCTCAAAAAAATATTTAGTAGCTAATTCGTAATTAAATTTAAAAAATTAGTATCTAAATTCTAACTAAAACTTCTTTGATTATGAATTAGTTAAAAAATTTTAATTGATAACTAATTAATAACAATTAAGTTATGAATTAGCTAAAAAAAATATTTATAACTAAATTTTATAGGTAATCATGCACTTAATAATTTTAATGACCTGTGAATAATTTTTTCTTTCATTTTCTTTATATTGAAATGTAAAGTTAACTTTAGAGTTAACTATCAATTTGGTTCTCCAAAAATTATTTTGTCACCAATTTGGTCCTCTAAAGAAATTTACCCTCAAATTAGTCCTCCAAAGATCACCTCGTCATCAATTTGGTCCCCAAAAGAACTTTGTCACCAAATTAATCCTCAAAAGATTTAAAAGTATATCAAATTAGTCTTTTATTATGAACCAATTTGATATACTTAAATCTTCTTTGGAGGGCTAATTTGGTATACTTTTACATTTTTGGAGGATTAATTTGGTGACAAAATTTTTTAATAAACCAAATTGGTGATAAAATTGATCTTTAGAGGACTAATTTGATGACAAAATTCTTTGAGGGACTAAATTTGTGACAAGATATAATCTTTGAAGTAATGTCGACGAGAAATTTCCTATTCAAATGTTATCTCTAGAATTTTCTCTTTTTATAATATTTGTCATCTAAACCAGAATCACTTATCTCAATTACGTAGCTCATTTGGTTAGCAGATAGGGATATGAGTATATGAATACCTGGGTTTAATCTTTGGTTATTGTACTTTCCTATAAAAAAAAGAATCACATTATTTGATAATCAATTTTATAAAATCAACCATGTTCAATGATATCATATCTTCTAACACTCAAGATCAATTCTACGGACATCATCCAAAAATACCATTTCGAACGTTGATGATCGAAAAAATTGGTTCCGTTACCAATTAAGGTGGTGTCATCCCAGCGTCCTCAATTCTATCGCCACAGAGAAGGGCAGTTTAGTGAGGGTGGGAGGGATTGAGACCACTCAATTTTGGAAGTCCCATCATTCTTTAATATACAAGAATCATAAATCTATATATTAAAAAGGATAGTGTCACTTCTAATAGGGATGGTGCTAATCTTTTTCACCTTTAGTGAGCCCCATCTCTTCATGGATTGGTCCATGAGCCCATGATGATGCTGAATGCTCATTGTACTTTGGGCTTTCTGAACAAAACAATTGCACTTTGGGTTTTTAATCCCCGGGCCTCACTGGTAATTATCCAAATTCCTAGACAAAAAAATAAACATCGGGATACTCAATAATGATCTTCAACCATCCACAGTGTATAATTCATTATCTTCACGAATCTGGACCGTTTATGACCTCTCCATCAACACCTTCTCTTTAGTCAAAATTTCAATGATATATATATCTGTCCTCATGCTTGATTTAAAATAGATTAAATTTATTAATATACTTTCATTCTCATCAATTAAAAAATGATTTGATTTTTCTGTTTACTTTATACGTAGACATCTATATAATGATGTAAAAGAAACAATAGTATAGAAATTTATGGATATTTTTTGGTCCAAGCATTTTTTTGTCTTGGCATTTTTGTTAATTGAAAAATTGCATTGAAAATAATCGTTGAAGGGCTGCGGCCCATTGTTTATGTTGCAGGCTTGCACTCCGAGTGGTTAGTAGCCTAACACAGTAATATGTAAATTTTTTAGAAAAAATGCTATATCCTCGTATTAAATCCTGCTACAAATTTTCTTATCCACTTAATTTTGATAAGTGTCTTTCATCTTCCATTAAACATTTACTTTTTGAAAGATAGTTGACACTTGTTAAAATTAAGTGGGTACGAAAATTTATAGGAGGATTTAGTAGGATTTAACATTACTCTTTTTTGAGATGTTAAGATTCACATCATTTCAGTTAGAAACAGGATCACCCATTCTTTAGATATCAACATCAGAAATAATGTTTTTGGACAGTATCTTTAGTAAAATAATAAAAATAGGAAAGAAACTACTCTTATTTATAGATGATGCTGTCCGAAAATACTATTGATGTCAAAATAGGATGGTCTCGTTTTCAACTGAAATAGTGGCAATCTCAACATCTGTTTTTGGTTTGGGTGGAGTCACGTTGAGGTCGTACATAGGGGTGGAAGTGGGCCAGGCAGCCTACATGGGCCCGTGGCCTGGCCTATTTAAAGCCTGACCTGGCTTGACCTGTTTATTTAATAGGCTAGGCTTGAGCTTTTTTAAAAGCCTTTTTAAATAAATAGAACAGGCCCGGACCTTTAAAAAAGCCTATTAGACCTGACAGACCGGCCTATTTATATATAACAAATATATAATTTAATCATATATACAATATTATATATAAAATAATAATAATAATTAACTTTTTTACCATCATTTAAAAATATTTATGTAAAGAGAATGGAAATTATTAAAAAGACATTAAGGAACATTTAATGTGAGGCAACACTTAAAAAAATTTATGTAAAGAGAATGAAAATTATTAAAATAGTCTATCTTCTTCCAAATAAAAGTTATGTATTTAATTATTTCTTTAAAATATTTATTCTCAAAATTTGGTATATAAAAATTTGCTATTAAATAGGTTTTTTAAATAGGCTTTCAGGCCAGGCCAGACTCAGTCCTAGGCCAGGCTCAGACCTTAAAAGAATTCCTTATTAGGCTAATAGGCCAGGTTTAAATCTCTAATTTTTAAATCAAGTCAGGCTTATTTATGCAAAACCTTGCCGGGCCTAGCACACTTCCACCCCTACCCCTAGTCTTACATTAAACAAATGTTTGGTTGGGGTGATTATTTGAAGAAAGAAAAGATCATGAGAGAAAGGGAATTGAAGAAGTTCCATTTTTGCTCTATTTGTTTGCAAAAGAAAACATAAGAGATAGAAAAGTTTGGGGCTGGTCCCATCGCCAAAACCTTTCTCCGCTCCTCCGTGAGCAAAATGAACTGAGCGTGAACAGTAAACATTATTTAAAGGACTAATGAAAATTGGGGCAAAATAGTACTATCATAAAAATTTAGTCTGTTCCTTGTTTTGTCTCTTTTTTATTTTTATTCGACCAAACCAAATAGTGAGAGGGATTGAGACCGCCCAATTTTGGGAATCTCACTATCCTTTTATATATAAAAATCATAAATCTATATATTAAAAAAGATGGTGTCACCCCAATAAAAATGATGCTAATCCCTTCCACCTATAAATGGAAATGATGTCCATATAAGCGATCATGAGTTTGTAAAGCTCAATTTCAATAAAATAAAAATATTATGGCTTTTTTTTGGTCGATGGAAAATTTGATAAACATAGCCTCATATGATCCACCCTTATTAGTATTTACTAGGCCTTATATTGAGAGGATAGGATCAGGCTTGACAATTTATAGAAATTGGGCTTAGGCATACAAAAAATATATTTATAAAAAAATTATCCAAAAAATATTTACGTATCCTCTTAAAAAATTCTATTAGGTACATGAGTGTTTGGTAACATTAATAGACCCTAAAAATAAAAAAAAAACTACAATTTTGGAATTGAAATCTGAAAGATAATAAGATAATGGAAAATGATAATATTTTAAGCACACTTGTTAAAAATATAAAAGTGAAAATGTTTTATTGAAATTCATAGTATTTATTGTTTTAAAAGTTGAAATCCTACTTCAATACTACTAATTCCAATAAAACATTTCTACTTGTGTATTCTTTAATAAGTGTCCTTATGACACTATTTAGCAAGATTCTAAGATAATTTGATAGAATTAAAAGTGTTTGGTAGCACTAACAATTAAAGTAACTAGTAAATATAAAATGTAAAAAAAAAAATGAGAAAATTGAGAGAATGCTAATAAATTAACAAGGATGATATTGAAAAAAAAAATTATTGGGAGTTGAAATCCTTAAACGCTAGTTAAAGTAGCATTTGAAAAATGGTTTCAATTTTTTATCACCAAAAAGTGGCCAACAATTTGCTAACCATAATATAAAATTAATTTTTACCCCCACCTATTTTTTATTTTTTAAATTAAAAAATCAAAATATTATTATTTTACTCAAGTCGGCAAAAAGTTGGCCAACTTGTGATTGACTGAAAATCTTTTCCGTTTGAAAAAACACTAATAGAATGTTGGTAACCGCCAAAATCATCTATCTCATTGAACCTTTACAAAGCAAAGCTACTAGTGTTTCAACTAGTGAAAACATCTTTCAACAAAGGCTGCGTTTAGTAATACTAACTTATATCTTAGATTTATGACGTGTAGAGATGTTTAGTAAAATTAATTAATAAACTAGAGCTTTGCTATATCCTCATATTTATCCTCCTACATATTCTCTTACTACTTTGTATAATAAATATTAAATGAAAAATAAATTTACTTTGTTCCTTGAAACTATAAAAAGCAATTAATAAGTTTTTTATTTATAAGAATATTTAGTAGGAAGATTTAGAATTATTCAATAAACTAATAGTTTGCTCCCTCTGATTTTGAATATAAGCAACTTTGACTAAATTAGCTTGGTCTCAAGTATAAGCAAAAAAAAAATAACTAATTGTACTTTAATTAATGATAAAATTTTTAAATTACCGTTAACTTAATTCAATTTTTATTTTCAATGTTTCAATTAATTTTTTTTGCGTTTTAAATAAGAGAGAAAAATTATTCTTCTTTTAAATAGTACCAAATTTTTCTCACTCATGGGTTAATAGTACTTTTTAATCACTAGACTTTCTCTCTTATTGGGTTAAATTTAACCGATCAAATATTGTTTTAGAAATGAACATTTATGTTGCTTGTCTCAACTATCTTTGGAGGCTTAAGGGTAATTCAGAAAATGTGGTAGTATTTTTTTTTTTTATAAAATTTAGAGTATTAATGTGTAAACTTAGTCAAAGTTGCTTATATTCGAAATTAGAGGCAGTATATTTGTTAAATGACATGTAATAATTACATGTAATAAATGCTTTTATAAACTAAACATGTAATAAATAACTTAAGGGTAAAATAAAAAGGAATTATTGAAAATTAACTTTTCATATGCTATAAGCTAGTATAAATAGCTTTTAAAAAGTTGTTAGCTTATAGCTTATGCTATGTTATATGCTTGTACTTACTAAACACCTCTACTAAGCAGTAAACTATAGATCATAAGTTCCTAAATAAATTATAAGTTAATGTTATTAAACATAACCTAAACAAAATGACTTAGCAAACACACCCTAGGTATAGAATGCAACCATATATAACATGCAATGACCAACAAAACTTGGTACATATGAGTTCTTTTAAGTACGCTGAGAGTGATTTAAATCCTAGTATTGTACATAGAAAAGATATTGTTGAGAATGAAGTATTCACTTTGGTTATGTTTTCACTTTGAAGGGATTAATCTTCGAATGCCCGTTGAGTGTTATCCTTGATTTAAAAATAATTATATAACAGGCAATAAGAGTTAGATATACAAGCCAGTTCAGCGCGGCTTGCGGATTAAGGAGGTTGGCTCGCAAGACTCGCTTTTTAAATGGTACAGTATTTATTTTATTTCACTTTTATTATTATAATATTAAAATTACACAAAAAAATAATTTAAAAAATAAGGATTGAAAATTCAGATTTAAATTAAATTATTATTATTTATTTTATAAAAGTGGGGCACAGGCCACCTCGCAAACCCTCAAATTAAATTCATTTAACTCAAATTTAAATAGATCAATCTGTAAAACTCATTTCACTTACCACAAATCGTATATCCAGCTTTACAGGCAATGAAAGAGGTGCAATACTCCAATTCATGGTCACATAACATTATTCAAAATTGTATTTGTTCTAACTAACTGATCTGCAATAAACATAATTATTTTTTCTTACAAAATCATGACTTTTTATGCGTAGTAGTGCTAATTTCAATCACTTGGTGGTTACGGACTTACATGTCTACCTGCAAATTCAGTTCCTTGAAGGTTATGCCACGCAAATTAAAATTAGATAATCTTTTTTTTCTTTTTTCTTTTTTCTTTTTTCTCCCCTTTTTGCTCATTAAAAGAAGATCATGTTTAAAAGTGGCGTTGAAATGATCACAATTAACGTGAACTTGAAACAACATCTACACAATAATTATTGATTCCGTCTATTATGAAACATTGAAATGGCATCTCTTTCTTTCATTAAAGTTAATAATACGACTTCTTTTTTTTTTTTTTGCGGATGTTAATAATACGACACTCTTACGTACTACTACTACTAAAATACTCCTTACAAATTACAATAAAGATTCATATATACTATTTGATAATTATATCCAATGTAGAGATTTTCAAATTGATTTCTAATGTTAAATTAAAAAATCAACATATTAGAGAGGTGAATCTCAAATTTCTTACCGCACCGGTTCGATCTGTTTGGCTCTGGTAATTTTTCTTTAACCTTTAACAATCTAAATCTTCCCCTTTTTTATTTTGGACCAAAATCTAAATCTTCCCTTGAACTACACGTTTTAAACTTTTTTTTTTTGGTCTATTTACTTTTTGTTAACGCTAGCTGAAGAGTATAAAGTCTATAGTATTTTAAATATAGAAACCTTTAACAGAATCAGGGGTCTGGCATTACTTTTTTTTTAAGTCAAACACACACATTCCACATTACACTACTCTTAAATTTATTCCTAATTCTATTACATCGGCTCCCCTATCCTTCAGCTCAAATAGCTCCCCCTTATATCACTTGAGCTACATGACTTTGAACTCTTAAATATTATAGAAAAAAAGTCTTTTAAATAATTTTTTATTATTAATTAAAATTAATAAAAAAATAGAATTATATTTAGTTTTAAATATAAATAGATATTGTTTACAAAAAGTTATACTAGTAAAAAATGATACACTAATTAATATATTTAATTTCATAATTAATTTTGATTTTTTTCTTAATATATTGTTTATTTTTTTATTTCTTAAGTATATCATATCCTAATCCTATTATTAGGATAAAAAGATAAATTAATAATTCAGATGTTTTAACTTAAAAAAAGAATTTATAATAAAATATTATCCAACACTAATAATATTGTAAAAAAAAAATTTGGTAAATAAATAAAATAACTTTATTAACAATAAATTAAATAAAATTTTATATGATTTAATTATAATAAATTTAATCATTAAATATTTTAAAACTTTAAAATTAAATATATATTTAAAATAAAAATTAAATAATTTTACTTTACTATTTATAATAATTTTAAAATCCTTATATTTAAGGTTTTATATAAACTTCCAAATTTGTTAGACAGCCCCAAATGAAACTACTTTTGTATAAAAAAAACGAAATTACTTTTTATATAACACTTATCTAAAACCTCATATCGACTATTCACACCCTTCACTGTAAAACTATTTTTTTTTAGTTTTATCCTAGAGTTTACAAGATAGTTTACCTTAGTCATTGAATTACAATTAATTTACAATTAAAACCATTAAATTCTATGACTAATTGAACTTTGTTAGAAAATATATGGATTAAATTAAACTTTTAATAGCAAATACAAAATACTTATTTAAAACCGTATTGTTTTCAACAACGGTGTTGTGGATTGTAAAGAAATCTTGGATTTGATTCAGCTGCGTTCTTGGAAGTGAATGTCCTGTTCAATCAAGGGGTGTTTGGCTAGTTTTACTGATTGGCCTTCTAATTCGTGTTTTTGCTTTCTTTAACTTGTTTTCTTTCTTTTTTCTTATAATTTATTTATTTAAACTATTCTGATGTATTATGGGTTGAAGTACTCTGTGTACTCTCCGTAATATTATCCTCTTTGCTTATAAAAAAAATTACCTATTTAAATTGTTTTTTAAAATTGTATGAACCAATTTGAATATAAGTTAATAAATTAATTTTAAACTAAGTAATGTCAAAGATTAAAATAAAACTGATTTTAATCATAAGAACTAATATGAATTTACACTAAAGTCAAAAATTAATGTAAACTATGGTTATAAACTTAAAATTTTCTCAATTTTTTTTAATTGTTACGGATATCTTATTGACTTCAATTCCCAATAACTGTTAGTTAAAAAATTCAAACTTCAAAAAAAAAAAAAATCAACCTTGAAAGGAAAAAATGAGAACTGGTCAGATAGATAGATATGAGGTATGAATAATGAAACTAACAAATGAAGAAAGTTTCAAAAGGGTGAGTGACGAAGAATGGTTGCGGGAATATTACGTAATTTCGAAAAAGTGGCAGTTGACTGGTAAATGGCAATCCTGCTGCACGTGTCTTGTCTTTTCTATAACAAACTTAACCGCTCAACGACGACGTTTCCTTCCGTCATTCTCATTTCTTTTACGCATCATGACATGAAGTCATGAAATGTTTGGGTATTGAATAACAACGTATGATGTGGTAGTAGTTTATCATTTTATTTTATCATTTAATAATATTATTGAGATTTGATTTTTTATTAGTAGACATGATAATAAAAATTGAATATGTTGGTATTTGACCTACCTCGTCCCAACTTTGATAGGATTTTCTTGTTTTTGACCAGGTTTTTGTTGGGTATGAATTTTGTTGTGGATCAAAATCAAGTTATTTCGGTCTCTTATATACATGTCGGAACTCAGGGGCATCTCAGGATACACTCGAGATGACCATTGACCTACGTGAGACTTCATTAATAGTGGGCTGAGTCATGATATCAAGACTAAGGCCCAGTAAGACTCGTAGTCAACCATAATGCTCTTCTTATAAATACATACTTAAATGTACCATGCAAGTATATAACTTTCTATTATCACACATAACCCTAATTCACCTACTGACTTGAATGTCAAAGTCCTTGCATGTACACCAACACAGCCACTAGAACCATGAAGACGTAGCTCCAGCCATTCAACCCTCAAAGTGGAAGTTCAGTCTTGATCCTTCTCTATCCTCGCCATGTTAGATTACAACAGATTTTTTTTGCTCCTGCTGAAATTAAAGCGAGATGGGGACAGGTGTAGGGATTTAACTACTCATCCTCGAACCTATCCCATCTACATATTCACTTATATACATCTAAATATTTACTTATATACATATATTAATATTATTTGTAATTGTAATATTAAAATAAAGTTAATTTTTATTCTAATGTTATAATTTTATATAATTATGTAAATTAAAGTGTTTATTTTGTTTTTTTATATTGCTCTTTAGTTTTTATTTGTTTAAAATGTATAAATAAATAATTTTGTTTAAAAAAAAAAAGATTGGTAAGGGTTACTCACAATTTGTCCGAACCCCAATGGCAATGAGTTGGATTTGAATTTTTTTTTCCCACATATTTTATCCCTCAGCTTGCCCCCACCCTCGTCTCGTTTTGTTTTCTATCCCTACCTGCTAGTGGGATTGGAGCAATATTTGTGCCTACTTGATAACCCCTTAATGCGAGTTTAACTTTGGAGATAATATTAATTACTGTCTTACCAATTTCGATAGTAATACCTTTAAAACAGACTTAAAAAACCTACGGTTCAAAAAATTCAAAAAGAAAAAAGAACTACTTTCATTTTATAAAGTATAAACTATAAAGAGAATATATAACTAAACCAATAAAATACTCCTATAATATAATTATAAATAACTGAATTTTTTAAACATGCATACCAAAATTTATAAGAGTTCAAATTTTAATTATACGCATAAAAGAACTTCATTACAAGAAACAAAAGTGCAAAACCCACGAGTCAATGAACAAAGATTTTGATGAGGCCTAGTGTTAATTGGTTGAATCTCCACTGAGAGTCACAAATAAACAAATATTTGATCAATCTTTGACCATATTATTGGCATAGCCACAGCCATCAATATATTCAATGTATCATCTTATTCACACATAGAATTGCAGATTCCCAGTACAACCGACATTGGCATGCACCTTAATAATTTAATAATAATAATTATGATAAAGGATTTTCAATCAGGTATAGTATTCACTATTTAGTGGACATAGTTAAAAAGCAATTCTTTACTTTAACAGAACATGATTCGTCATTTAATTAAATTCAAAAGTAGTAATAATCAATATTTATTTTTTATGATAATTTAAAGTATTAATAATATATTTAATACTTTTATTGTATATATATTCATGGACATGTGACAAAAAACTGTTTAAATAATAATATTGGCCGTTCATTATTAGTTTTGATTTGTTTTTTTTTAGAAGAAAATAATATAACTATGAATTGAACTCCGTATTATATGTGTATGTTTATATACACTTATCAAGTATGTTACATGACTAATACATTATTAGTATTGATTTACTATAAAAGGAAAAAAAGTATTACTCGATCATAACATTAATTCTGAGTCATCAACCAACTTGGCAATTTGGTGAGGGAATCAAATCCGTATGAATATATTGATAATTATCCATGTATATATATAATTTATTGCCATATTCACTGTATTCTATATATATCAAAAAATGGTAAGCATGAGAATCTGAAATGAAGTATATATGAACAGAAATAAAAGGTATTTTTGCGCGTTTAAACAAAATTATGATGTATCAACCAATTTGATATAATTATTATTAATGGGTGAATGATTCAAGTGATATACATATTTGATTTATTTAAATAAAAGGTCTTGAATTTGAGTCGTTGTGAATGCAAAAGAACTATGTTAATTAACTCTATCATAATGTGTACAACATAAATAACTTTTAGCAACTTTTAAAAAATATTGCTAAATAACAATTTCTTTTTTGTGTATTTTAATTTTTGTCACTCATTTTTCTTTCTAACTCTCTTTTTTTCCCAACACATCATCTTTAATTTATTTTTTATTTTCTCTTTCTTTTATTTATTTTGTTTTTATATCACCTAAACACCTAAAAGTAGGGTTTATATATGAACCAGCTTGTTTAAACTTAAAAATAAGTGATTTTTAAAAATAATAGGCAAATGATGATTTCTTTAATTAATCTTGATAAAAATTAAAAGTTATTTATTTTTGACCATAATGAGAATTTCTCTTCGAAAATTTGATTATTTTTTAATTTTAATTATTTTAAAAAACACATACAAAATAAAAACTTATAAAAGTATATTTTTAATTAAAATAAAATTTTATTTTATAAAATAAACACAAACAAACGAACTCTAAATCATTGTTATTAACTTTTTTAAGAGAATCATTGCTATTAATTACAATATAAATTTAAAGAGTATAATATATTTTAATAATCTATAATTTATGTGATATTTTAAAAGTTGATTGATGAATTCCTATGTGAATTGTTTACAACATGTATATATGAGATGTATCTAAGGTGGTTCGAAGAGTACCATGATCCCCTTAGATCTTCTGAATTGTAAAATCTACTAATTGATTATTATTTTATTTCGTCTGATCTAACCTTGACCAAATACATAATTGATTTTTTAGAGAATCCTACTGCTAACAAACCCTAGCAAGATAATGGGTCATGTGGAGGTGATGCACATCATATAAGACCTTTTCTCTCTGTCAACAAATTGGTCCAATTTAGTCATCTTCAAACTGATCCCAAAAAGATAGACCTTCCCACCAAACTTCTCCCTCTTCTCTTATCCCTTACGTTTCAATTTTGTATTCCTCTCTCTCTCTCTATATATATTCACACACATATATATAAACCCAACATACACATATATTTTATGCATATATAGTGTGTTTTCCTTTTTTTCCCTTTTAGATTGACAAATACAGAAACAGAGTTGGAGGGTTAGCTAGGAAACCTGAAAGATCAAAATCGAAGCTTTTTGATAGAATCAGATGATGGAGAACTACAAGATAAACAAAGATGAAATCTTTTCTCAAAAGGGTGTTCCAATTCATAGCCAGGTTTGGAAGATCAAGCAAGAATCAGAGAAAATTGTTGATTGGTCACTGGGGAAGCCAGAGATTAGACTTGTTCTCCGGGAGATTTCCCGGCAGATTTCCCGGTCGCCGTTGGGAATCTCCGGCAAACCCATTTCGGTTGGGGAGTCATAGGGTCAGAATATCTGCGTAGGGTTTTGGATTATTATATTTTATATTTGATTTGATTATGTGTAAGATTGCGGAGGGAGGATTTGTTTGCTTCCCCTGCTTTTCTCTGTTTTCCTCTGTTTTTTTATCAGAGAATTTATAGGCACTTAGCTATATTCTCCTTTTTCTTTTTCTTTTGTTGTAAATAGTAATAATAGTATTATTGGATAATCGATAACTGAGTTTTTGGGTATTTTTTAAGTGGGAGTTTGGTTAAACTTTTGCAACCCTAAAATCAATTATCAATTATACTATTATAAAAAGGGGATTTTGGAATAGTAATTTTGTTTGGAATCAAAATTACTCTGCACAGACCAAGTGTTTAATTGGCGGTGAAGTTTGTCATTAGTTATGATATACGAAATTATAGCTTAATTAAAATTGCTCTTAACATCAAATCAATTCTCAATTGAAAATAATTAATTCTATTAAAAGTAAAAAATATTAGTTTTTACTTTTTATTTTTTATGGAAGCTAAGCAAAAAGATGAAATTACCCATCAACCTTAATTTATTCTTTCAATAGTAACAACTAACCACATTCATGTCTTTTATGGTAATTTTCATTTTTTTTAAAACTCATTTTTATAATATTATTTTCAAATACAAAACAATATTGTCAAAATCAATTCAAACGGGTTAAGTGTTTGCCTTTTGATTTCAGGGTTTTGATTTTGCTACAATTGCTGTACCAAAATCCAACTCACAATTAGTTCTAGAAAAAACAATTTGTTAAAAGTATTGGTTTTGGGTGGAACAAGATGAATAATAGTACATGACTATAATTTTCTTTGATTTTATATGACTATGTTACTTGAAGCTGATTGGTGGGGCTTTGGGAACTGGTCTTTCAAGGTTCTTAAACTTTGAATGTTTCAATATGTTTCTCGAAGACGGATAAAAAAATAATTTTAAATCTTCTTAATTTAAATTCTTAAAAATCATTTTATTTACTAAAAAAATGGTTTATAGGATCCCCACTTTTGAAATCTTCCCTATTTTTTTTATTATTAAAAAAGATTACAGGATCTTTTAATTTTTTATATATTATAATTTCGGCATAATTTGGATGAAAAATATATAGTTGTCACCTTTAAAAAAGTTAGGGTCTCTTTATATATTACTTTCTTTTGGTCAAAATTATTTTGTGTTAAAATATTTAGTTTAATTGTAATTATGGTCTTTTAATTTTATTAGTTTTGTGATTTGGTTCCTCAACTTTCAATTTAAAGATTTTAATTTTTTAACTTTTTTAATTGTACGATTTTGGTCTCGTAACTTTCAATTGTGTAATTTTAGTCGATTTTGGTCCCGTCAACTTTTTTGAATTGTTTCATTTTGCTCAATTAATCTATCTTTCATTAAGAAGCTAACCGTTAACACAATTAAGCCAATGAAATAAAGTGTGTAAGACAGTAAGAGCATTAAAATCATGCAATTAGAAAAGTTTTAACCAAAATTGCATAAATGAAAACCCATTATATGAATTTGACTGTATTGACCATTAACTTAAATTGCATAATTGAAAGTAGATAACTAAAATCACACAACTGAACAAATTAAGAGACCAATAATACAATTAAGCCAAAATATTTCAACCATTAATCAAAATTTGATTTGCTTCAATTTGTGTATTTTTTCACTTCTCATTACACTGAAAACTAAACCAAACATACACTTACAAGACAAACTTTATTTGATAAGGAATGGATCCCCTTATGTTTAAAACCAACCTGATATATCATGTTATATTTCAGTGTCTATCTTTCTTCTTATTAATATTTATATGGACCCATATATTTAATACGCATATAATACGTATAAGAAGAGAGATAGACATAGATATCATGCTGATTTTAAACATGAAAACTGTTGTAAAATTTGTGTATTTCAAAAATTTAAGTGTATCATTGGTTTTTAAGGCACCGTCCAAACTTAGATTTTACCTCCACCGTCCATATTAGTACACCGTCCACCGTCCATATTAATCTTCTGCACAAGTTGAAAACCAATCGGAGGCTACCGTCCAATCCTTGTAATTTACGTTTTACATAGAAATTAACAGGTGACTAGCATATATAAGAGAAGCCTCACCTCACTACCAAAATCATTCTTCTCTTCTCTCTCTAATTCGAGCTTCCCTCTCTAAACATATTCTGAGTTATATTGTTATTATTTCTCGCTAGTTTTTGCATCCCGATTAATATCGAAAGAGCTTGTTATATCCTGGGGGTTTGCGGTATTAACGCCGAATAAATCCTTTAGGACAGTGTTTATCAACACATCTCAAGCTACAACTTCGTTGCTTTCCTGAATTATTTCCAACAATCTAAAGGATTTATTGGCAACACTGGTGTTATCGAGTCAAATCTATAATTTTTGTTAATATTAAAGAATTATCTTCGTAGATTAGTGATCATAATAGATGAGCTTTCGATGAGGTAATATCCATCCTTTTCTGTTTTCATAGCAGTGAATTTCATTCCCTCACGTTTCATTCTCCTTTTCTTGTTATTATACTATTGTGATTTTGTCTTATGCTTGTATGTGACATATGTGTTATAAGGTGCTTAATCTGGTTGCTAATGATTGTGTTACTACAATTTTTTTTAACTTTGGGTGAGAGAACCGAGGAACAACAATGTTCCAATCAATTCTAAGTGTTTGAAATATGAAGCCCCTTCTAAACCACAATGTTTATCCGTGTTAGATTAGTTATCTCAAATGAAATAAAAAGGAAAAAGCTTGAATTAATATTTGTGTGACTTTCATAATTACAGAATTGAAATTATGGATCTAGCTAGCCTTATTTGATTCTTGGAATGATTACAAGATATGAGCTCAAATTATTAAGGAATTTTCACTTTTGAAATTGTGGTAGATAGACCCTTATTCCCTTTAATATATTTTTGTTGATAATTTCTTGGCTTCAGTCTATTTCAGATATTATATTCTTTAAAATTTTGTAAGTCATTAGAAACTCTATCTAGTTATACCTTTATGAAGGTGAATTGGGAATTCTTTATATATGGATATTTTTTTTAAAAAAAGAAAAATGGGAAGAAGAAAAGTTTGAGTACTTTTTATGGCTTCTTTGGCTTAAGAAGCGATTAATGATGATAGCCATTCCAATAATGAGTTTTAAAGTCAGCAAGTTTTAAGAATGTTATTGTTAATTATTATTATTGTTCACCCTTAGAAATTTAATAATAGGAGTTGGTCATTCACTCAATTTCTTTGGAGTATAATGTTGAATGATTGTTCCCTGTGTTATTTATTACAAGAATTATTATGCGTCTACTTGTGCCATTGAAATGTTAGTTAATCATCATAGTTCATTTTTAAATGAATTGAGTATTGTGGTGATCCAAAAGCATAGAAAAAAAATGAGAATTATGATTTGAGTGTATTATTGACTAAATATCATTTGAGAAATGATAAAAGTTGGATATATATGAAAAGGGCATAGAATCTTATAAATGTGAATTTATTTTATTTATCTCATAGATGAGTTTTTATCTTAGTAATATGATGATTGATCGTGCTTGCATAACCATGAGACTGTCAAGTTGAGTGTGTATGCTTAAGCATTAAATAATGATTGGAGTGGAAATTCTTTTTTTTTATTGGGATATTTTGGCTTAAATAAAATATATAGATAACACACATAGTTGTCAAGTTTAAATTGTGATAATGTGCCGCTCTATAAAAGCGAATTATATGTTGATTGGTATGTGTGTGTGCACAGTTTTAGTGATATTGAATCACATAACTTGTGAGTAAATGGCTGACTTGAATACCACAATGCATCTTACATTACGAATGTAGAGAGAGACTCAATGTAAGCAAAATTATTCTCTGACTTACGAGTATATGGTGAAATAATTATTTTGGAAAATTCATAATTAGGGAAAGAATGTTTATTTTCATAGTCTTACTCAATTTTGAGAGTACTGTATTTAAGGTGAAAATATTTTTTTTGAGAAACTCATAAGTTGGAAAACTTTGATAATGTGATATTTAATTTTGAGGAGAATCCACTATATCATAGTGATAAATTGATTTGATTCATATAAGGATAAATTCTTAAGTGAGTTTATCAGTTTTTTGAAAGTGTTGTCACTTGGAAATCATCCAAGTAAACCTGTATAACATGCTGAGATTAGCTGGCTAAGAAATTCTCTTAGCAAATAATCTATGGAAGAAGAATGAGTCTTCCATACTTTTTATTTGTCATGGAGGCCCTATGGCACTAGTGAAGGAAGAAATTGAGTCTTCCATATTTATATGTCGGGGTTGTCAAATGACAACAGTTTAAGAAGAAAATTATGTCTTCTATGTAGTGATTGCCAAAAATGCAAATGTGATGCAATTATTTACAACATGTACATGTACACTATAACATTATAATTTTGTAAAAGTAGCTACTAAATTATGTGAGGTAAATTTAATTTGGCTGTCCTTACTAAGCTATAAGCTTGTGAGAAGAACATCGAGGGGAATGAGACTTATATTAAGCCATTTGAAATTAACTGTGATGGTAACCCAACCTTTATGATTGGAGATCCCATGAAAAAGGTTCATATGAGTAATAACAAGTCACTAGTTAATTCTGCTAGCACTGATTATTTTGTCCATTCCTATGGTGTGTGAAGTGCTAGACTGCATCAATGTGAGGATAAGTATAAATACTTTTAATGATCTTTATAGCCCTTATGGGTAGTGTATGAGTTGCATCATACACTTGATGAAATCACCTATTTGAGTGTCAAGTGGGGCCGCTTGCATGAGATCGTGGCAAAATCTCTAGAGCACTCTTGAATAACGGGCGCACGCATGGCCTATTTGCGCAAAACAGCGTTAACAACGAGAATTGTGGGGGTACAATATGATTGGTAGACCTCTATCACACACTAAAGTGTCTTGGTTCATAGAGCTTGCTCCACCAATTCACTTGTGTGTTAAGTCTCATCAATCTATGTCTGGTTCATAGTCTAAAAGACACCAGATTCGAAACTATTGTGCACATTGAGATAACCCAGAAAATACCTCATTCTAGCTTTTTGTTCAAACTTAAACTTTTGAAATATGTGGGAGATTGTTGTAAAATTGTGTATTTCAAAAATTTAAGTGTATCATTGGTTTTTACGGTACCGTCCAAACTTAGATTTTACCTCCACCGTCCATATTAATGCACCGTCCACTGTCCATATTAATCTTCTGCACAAGTTGAAAAACCAATCAGAGGCTACCGTTCAATCCTTGTAATTTACGTTTTATATAGGAATTAACATGTGCCTAGCCTATATAAGAGAAGCCTCACCTCACTTCTCAGACACACCAAAATCATTCTTCTCTTCTCTCTCTAATTTGAGCTTCTCTCTAAACATATTATGGGTTATATTGTTATTATTTCTCGCTAGTTTCTGCATCCCGATTAATATCGGAAGAGCTTGTTATATCCTGGGGGTTTGCGGTATTAACGCCAGATAAATCATTTAGGACAGTGTTTATCAACACGTCTCAAGCTACAACTTCGTTGCTTTCCTGAATTATTTCCAACAAAAACATGGTTAACTAAACCAGCAATCAAACCAATATCATTCATGGGTTCACTTAAATGTTAGGTGAATTACACGGTAAAATCTATTTAACAAAATCGGTTTGTTTACAATATTACTATAGAAGTTTAATTTTTTTTACTTCCGTTGAATCTGCATTGAGATCCAAAATTATCAATTGTCCATTAATTCATTCAATTAGACTTTTTTAAAATTTAAGTTTTACTTGCCAATTTGTTTAACCTACGGGTTAGTGCGAATTGGGTTTATATTGACCGCTAGAATATTAGACATATTATTATTTTTTTTTTGGTCAACAGACTTATTAAAAAATTAAGTTTTACGAGCCAATTTGTTTAACTTGTGGGCTAGTGCAAATTGGGTCGGGCTGGCCCACTCATCTATAAATGAATGTGAGGTGGAGAAGAAGCGCAATGATGGGAAACAAGGCAATGGAAGAAGATGCGTCAAAGTGGCCCATAATGACTATGTTTTTTTTCCATCTAAAAATAAAACAAAGCAACAAAATAAAAACTAAATCATCACATAGAAGGTACCAATCTGTCGAGAATTTATAGCTCAAGTGGTATAAGAAAAAGTTCAAGAAGAGGCGTTCGATTCTTGATGGAGTAGATTTAAGAGCAGTGTAATGTGATGTTATATGTGTTTGACTGATAAAAAAAAATATAGAAAGTACCAATTTGCCGAGAGCTTGTAGCTCAAGTAGTATAAGGAGGAGCTCAATGACAATGGTTTGATTCTTATTGGGGTAGATTTAAGAGTAATATATAATATGAGGGTGTGTGTATATTTGACCGATTAAAAATATAGAGTATCAATCCTATTAGAAAATAAGGATAAGCTGAACTCCGGTGGTGCATCATGACATTATGTTTAATGCACAATTCACAACTAATAATAATAATCTTCAATTTTAAGTAATTTATTAATATTTAACAGTAGAATAATTCTAATTATGCTATGAAAACTTAAATAAACATATATAAGTTTTTTCTGGTTTAAGATTCCCCTTTTACCTTTATTTTTCAAGAAAAATGACAACAAATTTGTGAAATGGAAGTTTAAAATGGAAACAGTAGTAGTATGAAATTTGTTTAAAAAACAATAGGTTAAATTAACAATTTTGTTCCTATATGTATTATTTATTTTTATTTTAGTCACCCTATTAAAAATGATGAGTTTTGATCTTATATGTGTGAACATTTACGCACTCTTGAGAAATTTTTTTTGTTTTGGTGTTATGTGTTATAACATTTACACTCTAGTTCCTATGTCATCATTTTTGGTTTAGTCTGTAGATAATATTTATAAGGACATGTTGTATAAATATTCATCCTTATTTAAGGATTAAAAAAAAATATTGTCAAATATGGGGATAAAAATTTATATGTTCGCACATATAAGAAGTAACATGAAGCATTTTTTAGTGTTGGGATCAAAACAAAATGAGTGGCATATATGGAGACTAAATTATTAATTTAACCAAAATAGTATATATTTCATATTTTATGTTAAAAAAATTATGAAATTAATTAAGATACTTATAATTGTTAATAGGAGAATAAAAAAAATTAAGCAAAGAAAAAATGAAACTAGACAAAATAATATTTACAACTTTAAATTTAAACAACATATATAAATTACGAAATTGTTAACAAAATAATAGTATCAAATATCTCATTTTGAGTAATTGATTGTTTTAGTCCTCACTTTGTAGTCACATGGTGTTTTAATCATTGACTTTCTAAAATGTCTTAGTCTCTGACTTTCACTCTGTAGGTCACAGTAATCACTAGTGTTTATTGATATTGACGAAATATCTACGTGACACGTTAAGTGCCTATATAACACGTTAATAGACACTTAGAGTCCATGTAAGCGATAAAACGATGTTATTTTGTTTCACTCAATTAATCCCTCAAATTACTTACAACTAGGGGTAGAAACAGGCGAGACTTTGGCTAAACAGATCAGACATATTTTATAATTATTAGAGCTAAGCCTAGCCTATTATAGACTTAATTTTCAAGTTAAATTTAGCCTATTTAAAAACCTATAAAGTCTGAAAGCCTATTTATGAGTCTAATTTGTCTTAAGACCTCTAAAAATGCCAACAATTCTATCTTAAATATGCTAACAAGCCACTAAATAGACTAATATATTTTTAAAATTTATTATATATAAATATACATATTAAAATTAAACATGCCGACCTATTAGGCCTAATAGACTTTTTTAAAGGCTTACTTGGCCTTTTTACTTAAATAGACTTTTTAAAAAGTTTAAACTTAGCCTTTTTTATCGCTTTAAATAGGTCCGGTCATAGACCACTGTCAGACCCGGCTAGTGTTTTCCACCCCTACTTATAACATAACCAATTTTGGGCCTAAAAACAATGCATACCTTTAGAGATTAAGCAAAACGACATTGTTTGGTCGTTTACATATACTATTATATATGTGTCAAATAATGTGTCACATAGGTATTTCGTGTTGCAAAACAAAAAAACATAAGTATTTTATCAGTGTCACTTAACGTTAAAAACTAAAGTGACTAACAAAATATAAAGTGAAAGACTAAAATGCCCTACAACTAAAGGAAAAAAAATCAATTACTTATTGGGTTTTATGTGAAAACACTAGTTATGCACAACGAAGCATCGACTCCAACACGAACACCGTGACACGACACGACAAGAACACCGTGACACGACACGACACGAACACCGCGACACGTTTGGTCATTTATATTGACTCTTATATATGTGTCAAACAACGTGTCATATAGGAAGTTAACATGTCACATAAGTATTTCGTGTTAAAAAAAAATAGGTATTTTATCAGTGTCACTTAATGTTAGAAACTAAAGTGACTAATAAAATATAAAGTGAAAGACTAATGCCCTGCAACTAAAGAAAAAAAAAAGTCAATTACTTATCAGGTCTTATATGAATACACTAGTTATGCACAATGAAGTAAAGACTCCCACGCGTTTATATGAAAACACTAGTTATACACAATGTAAAGTATATTTGGATTAGTTCTGAAAAAAAAATGATTGTTTAAAACATAATCAATTTTTGTTTGGGTATATTTGCTACAAAAAGTAACTTTTAAGATAATTTTTAGCAGTAAAAAGTTATTTTTAAGCTTTTTGAACAATATCTCATTTTTAGCTGAATGACCAAAAACTTTTTCCTTTGTTAAAAGAATAATAAAATCTTTTATAATTGTAAAATATAGCTATCCAACATACGTTGGGAAAAAATTGTTTCCAAACACACCCGTAGAATAATAATTTTTAATATGTTTATTATTTTTCAGAGAAGAAAAATATAAGTAAACAGTTATTAATAAAAAAACTATATATATAATATATGAGTTTGTTAACGTACACCCACTTACTTTTTAGAAAGAGTGCGTTAGCAACTTATAACTTGAAATTTTAAAATACACTCACAAGGTGAAACTTGCTAACGCACTCTTTCTATAAAACAAGTGGGTGTAAAATTTGCTAACGTACGCCCACTTATTTTAGAGAAGGAGTGTATTAACAAGTTATAACTAAGATTTTTTAAAATACACCCAAAAGGTGTAGCTTGCTAACGCACTCCTTCTAGATAATAGGTGGGTGTACGTTAGCAAACCCCATATATATATTACTAAATCAAATTAAAAAAATGTTTGATGAAGATAATTTGAATTTATAAAAAAAATCTGTAACATGCTTTTTGTATTTATTGAGATTTTGCAGAAATAAATTAAATAATATTTTAATTTAATTATCTTTGTTTAAATTTAAAATATATGAAACCTTTTAATGGTGGATAATTAATTTAGGGATGGAGAAAGTAACTTGACGAAAGAAAATGTGTATGAATATATAAGGTTTAATTTTGAGAAAAAAAATGTCAAAAAAGAATTTGCAAATAAATAAGTATAATTCTTGAAATAAACCAAGATATAAATATAAAGAATTTTCTATCACGTGTAACTATGTATAAGCAATGAAATTAAAAATAAAAGCTAACTTTTTAAAGAAACAAAACATTAAATGCATTTTAAATATAGAAACAGTTTTTTCCTTATACAAAATTTTCATTTTAAGAGTAAATATGAATAAGATAAAAAAATAGTTGGCCAATTTGATAACTTGGTCCCGTAACTTATTTTTCAGTTTTGATTTGGTCTTGTAACTATTAAATATTTCAACTTAATCTTGTAACTTTTTTTTATTTCAATTTGGTCCTGTAACTATTAAACGTTTCGATTTGGTCCTGTAACTTATTTTTCTATTTTGATTTGGTCCTATAACTTTTTATTTTTGTTTAAATTTGGTCTCGATAGAAATGATGAATTTATTGGATGGAAAATAAGTTAGGGATTAAATCGAAACAGGAAAATATATTATAGGACCAAGTTGAAACGTTTAGGAGTTACAACACCAAATCAAAACAGAAAAATAAGTTACAGGTTAAAACATTTAATAGTTACAAGACTAAATTAAAACAAAAAAATAAGTTACAGAACCAAACTATTAATTTGGCCAAAATAATTCATAATCTCTAAATAAATGAAAAAACCCTAAATAAAGGTATTTTTCTCTTATTTGCTGTGAGTTTTAATTTTTTCATATGTCAAAGTGCATACTCAAAGCTAAAACTGTGAGTGACGAAAGATCAGAGAATAAATGAGAACGTGAACCTCATCATTCGTCTTCCAGAGAATTTGATAGTGAAAATTCTATTAAGATTGCCACTGAGTTTCTTTGTGTGTTTAATTTTAAATATGTGTGCAAGACATGGTGTGCTCTTATTTGCAATTCTCAATTTGCAAAATCACATTTGACCTAGTTGGCTTATAAAAAAAAAGCATTTTGATCTAGTTGTAGCAACGTCTACTTCCTTAATAGAGTATTGATGGTGGTGGGTGCAGTAGATTAATCAGTAAGATCAGAATGACTAGATGGAGCCAAGGCTTCAACGATTGTTGTGGATGCACTAGACGATTTTGCATGGACGTTATTTTGTAGCAGGTGTCCCTATAAAATAGTATCACCCTCGAGTGAAAAAAGATCAATAGAGTGTTAGTAAAAAAAGAGGACTAGAAGTAGGAGTAATTTTTGTGAATTTTAATATAGAAGAAAACATAATATCCTTCTAAAAGACGACATGACGAGAAATTCAAATACGTTAAGAGATAGGATCCCAACAACGATAACCTTTGTGTTCAGTTCCATATCCTAAAAAATAGCAAAGACGAGCATGAGGTTCAAGTTTAGTATATTTTTAGGGTTGAAGGAGAACCATGCAAGCACATCGGAAGCCGATTAATAGTATATGCAGCAGTGAGAGCAGCTTCTCCCCCATGCCCATCCTGGAAAAGAGGATGAAAGAAGCATGACACAAACAATATTTAGAATGTGGCGATGTTTTCTTTCAACACAATCATTTTGTTGAGAGGTTTCAGGACAGAAACAAAAAAACTCAGTGACAGTATCCTGTTCAACAAGAAAGTTGTGAGCCACGATATTCTATAGCATTATCTCGACGAAAGACCTTAATAGTTTTTGAAAACTGTGTTTTGATCATGGTAGCAAAATTAATATAAATTTGAGAAAGCTCAAATCCTTGTTTCATTAAAAAAAGCCAAGTAAACCTCCAAATATTAGAGTGCACAAGATCAAAAGGTGAAGCAGAAAAAGAGGTACTATTATTAGAATATAAAACAGGTTATTTAGCAGTTTGACAAGAAACACAATGAAGATGTTCCTCTTTAGCATAACCTAACATCCCGCAAGATATAAGTTGCTTCAAATTTCAAATAGAGCTATGACCAAGGCGCTGGTGCCACAATTGTAGGGAAAAAGTGGAAGCAGCATAGAGGTTCGCAAAAGTTGGCTGAGGCATATGGAGACTAATGAGCTCAAAAAGTCTGCTAACTTTACGACCAGTCCCAATGATCTTCTCCGTCTATGGGTCATGCACAGAACGCCCAGAAGAAGTAAAAGTTAGAGTATAGCCTAAGTCACAAAATTGACCAACAGAAATAAGATTGAAGTTCAACTTAGAGATAAGATAAGTGTTCGATAAAGTGAGAGAGGGTAAAGAGACAGAATCCGTCTGATTGACGTCTAACCATCAGCAATATTTATGAGGAATATTATTTTTAGATGAGAGACGGGAGAAAGCAAATGATAGTGATGTCATATGATTACAACAAGCGGAGTCAAAGTACCATATGAGATTACCTGGTGTTGTTGCTAAAGCGGTAGGTGTACTAAAATTTGCTTGAGAAGAGATTGGAAATCATCGGTGGTTAGCGGAGTTTGGGAAGAAGCTTCATTACTAGCTGGAGTGGCAAGAGAGGCTTCATTTGCAGCTGGTGTGGCGAAGGTAGTTCTAGTAGCTGAGTTTGAACGAGATTGAGATTGAGACTATACCAAAGCTTAGTCTGATCAGACCTAGGTGGATGAGGGGGACAATTTTCTATGTGATGCCCAGTCTTTTTGCAATATCGTCATATTAAAGCTGGAGAATCAGGTGCACGACAATTGGATGCAATCTAATCTGACCTTTCTTTTTGCAATGATGACATTCTATAATCGGCCATTCCGGAAGAGTATGTCCAGTTTGACGGCAGTGGCAGCAAAACTTATCACCTTTATTACTGACTGCAAATGCCATGTTATCTTTGGGCCGACCTGCCTCATTCTTTAGGGTGCGATTTAAATACCTGTTGAGCTACTCCTAGTATTGCCAATTAATTTTGTGATGAAACCTTAACAATATCATTATGTTAAAGTGTTAAAGCTCGTCACAAAATTTGTTGGAGACGTTGTATATCAATAATTAGAAAAGGAGATAGAGCAACTTTCAAGTTAAGAGATGATGATGTGTTTAGCATGCATGTAACATTCATGTGAAATGGAAACCCTAGCTGCGGCTCCTTGTGGATGTATACGTAGAAAAGTGCCCTTAGTAATGCCCACTTGCTTATCTTGTTTTGATAGATAAGGCCCCAACAACATCTTGTTGCATTGTGCTTTTGTGCCCAATTATCATGATCCTTTAGACTAGACCTAAATAATGCTACTCCTTTAATTCGATTATGAATATAAGTATTTGATCACATTTTACATATTTTAAAAATTGTCTAAATAAAGCGGAAACGTATCATAATCAGTATCAGATACATATTTTATACCGATAATTTTTTATATACTTTTGATACGTATCTAAGAAGCATCCATGACATTAATAAAAGAATGAAAAAAAAATGAAAACTATGAAAAGGGGATTCTTTCCATATTTGGTCAGATATCGAACTGAAAAAACTTATTAAAATTAAAATATTACGTATTGATATTAAAAAAAATAAATTATATAAATAGATGAAATCTCTATCAAAAGCAAAAACACACAAGAAAAAAAAAACAAATTTCTATTTAGAAAGAAACAAATTGAATTAAGGGTCAGTTTGTTTAAACTTAAAAATAATTAATTCTAAAGATAAGTAGAGACTTGGTTATTTTTTAATGGATTATGATGAAAATCGAAAGTTGTTTATGTTTGTTTAAAATAAGAATAATCACTTTTTTAATCTTTGTTACAAAGAGAAAATCTCCATTGCGGATCAAGAAAAACTTCGGATGCAAACAAATCAGTGCAGAGAGAACAAATGCACTATATTGATTATAAATGAACTTACAAATGGGTATGTATAGAGTGGGAATGATAATAACTTACTGTAACGGCTATGTAACTAACTTTGATAACGACATTTAACTAACTCTTAATTTAGAGAATAAACTGCCGATGGTACAATGTAACTAATTATGTAATGTATGTTAACAATCTTCTTTAATTTCTCTTCTATTACAGATGATTATTTTGAGAAGCATCTCAAAGTTGCTTCTCCGAATAAACAGAAATTTTATTATTTTTTACTTCCACTTATTTTGAGAAACACAAATAAACATACTAAAAACTTAAAAAAAGTGTTTTTTTATTATTAAAAACAAGTGCTTAATTTACAAAATAAGTACAAATAAACTGAGTGCAAATCAACTCTCCTATTGGTCAAGGAGGAGACACAATTAATACTATTTACAATAAATAAATTTTAATTTATATTTTATAGTTATTTATTTAGATTTAAAACCTTAAAACTATATTTTTTATTAAAAATATTTTAATTTAAATAAAACTTTAGAGTTTATATACGTGCATCTTAAACATATATTATATCTTATATATATTTTTAAGAATAGATGCTTCATAAGCTATTATTAATGATCTTCCTATTTTAAAATTATGAAATCAATATAAGTAATGTAATTGGAAAATGATAATAAAAAATCCTAAAATTTTATTAGTGTTATGAACCGATATCATAGTGATATATATCTCGGTCATGAAGACCATATCAGACATGAAGGTCTCATCTCGTTAGATAACTGAGAAGAGCAATGACATCATAGCTTTTATTAGAATTGGGCTAGACTCAAAGACAAGGGTCACGATACTCAAAATACAACTTGCAAACCATAATAACTCCACTATATATATAAATAAGTGAACATCATGCACAATACATAACATTTATTATTGACATACAAAATTCTAATCATCTATTAAATTGTGGGTCCAACATTAAATTTGTCTTTTATTTTTTGTCTTATATTATTCATTTTTTTTCTTCCACTTTTCTTTTCACTTTTCTATCAAACCAAACACATTATTTTCTCTCTATTTTTTCTCATACTCTATTCCTTCTTCTTTTCTTCTCTCGTAATTCTTTCCTCATAAATTTCCTCTTCATCCAAACAAAGCATAAGAAAAAAAAACTTGTAACTTAAATAGAAAAAATATTATTTTATTAATTGGTTGATAAATAATTATAATACTACTATTACATTATCAAACAAGAGATCACAATATTTTTTTTTCAATTGTTTTATTTTTCAACAATTGATCAAGTGGGGGTGGTGGATGAGACAAAACAAATTAAGCCATTAGCTAGCTATATATATATATATATAGAAGTTCGTGTTAGTGGTAGAGACAATAGGGCATCTTATTTCAGCAATAGCTAAAATATTTATTTATTTATTTATTAGGTATTAACTAGTAAAATATTTATATTTATTGGAGGATTTGGAAAATTATTTATATATGGAGTAAATATTTTGTGGAAAATGAGAAAAGATGTGCATTGGTAGCCTAGTTTCCCACATGCTTTAAATTAGATGATCTGACACACCGATTTATCGCTTCAATGCTATTTTGTACATATCATCACATGACAATGACATCACGGTTATACTCTCTTCCATCCTATATATAAATTATATTGAAATAGAAATTTTATTATTAAATATAAGTTATTAACTAATTTATTAATTGAATTTTTTTTATCTTTTTTATATTTTTTAAAAATTTAATTAATAATAAAGTGAAAAAGAGAATAAAATAAGAGAGAAAAAGATATTAATTTTTGAAGAATTTACTAACACATTTAAGTTGAGAGTATAATTAAAAAAAATTCTCTTTTTTAGACAAATTTAATGAGCTAACTATCAACTTATATGAGTAATGCTTAATTCTCTTACTAAATCCTCTTACCCATTTAATTTTGACAAGCGTTATCTATCTTCTAAAAAGTAAATGCTAAGTGAAAGATAAATGACACTTGTCAAAATTAGGTGGGTAAAAAAATTAGTAGCAGGATTTAGCAGGAGGATTAAGCATTTTTCAACTTATATATAGGATCGGAGGGAGTATTATTCTACCTCGAATAACAATAAATCCTCCTACTAAATTTTCTTACAAATCTTTTAATTCATTTAAGTTTGACAAATGTTATTTTTTGAGAAGTAAATGCTTAGTAATTAGTTAAAAATAAAAGAGCAAGAAAATTTAGTAAAAAAATTTTGGGTTTTTCATTTTACCTCTCACTCTCTCCATTAATACTGCCAAATTTTATGCTCAAAGTTGGAACTAATCATCTTAAAAGAAAAACCAAAATTTTACTCCCACCACTCCTATTTGTCAGGTATAGCATAATTTTCAAACTAAATTTAATACTAGTTTCTATGTTTTTCTATATTTATCAACTGCATAAGAGAACAAGACATTTTGTGCAGATTTTTATAATTTTCAAAGCAATAATTAAAGTTCAACCATGTGAGAATTGCAATCCATGATGAATTTGAATTTCTCTTTAGGTTGTCGTGATCCATTATTTAATCGATACATTCACTTCAACCTTTCTTTTTAAAATTATTACATCAACCTTTCTTAATTCTCGAAGATAATACTGAAAATTTAAACTTTTTTTTTCTTATAGGAGTAAAATTTATTAATAACCACTAATGAATATAAGCTGCATTTACCTAAATTTTAAAGACCAATTAATTTTTCAAATAAATTTTCTAATTCCAAAATTTCTGAAATTTTTTAAGATGACTTTCTGAAAACCTTAAGGTATGAAAGATTATTTAGGATATTAACTATTTATAAAAATATATTATAAGTTTAATATTTTATATGATATTAGTTTTTTTTTTCAGAAATTCCATGAAACGTGTGTCTTTCTTTTCTTATTACACCATTTCTTTTACTATTTTTTATGATATCCATATTTGATTCGTTCATTGAAAACAGTAGGCAAACCACTAATTTTTTTTTAATTAAAAAAACATGTATCAAACAAAGGATTTTTTTTTTATCTTATGTAAGATCAACAAATTAAGTATATTATATTTATTTATAAAAGGATTATATATACTAGCCAACACAATTATTACACGTACATTTTTGTCTCATTAATTTTTTATTTTCTCCCAATAAATTAAAAACCTTTTTACTGTACACAAAGGGATATTTTATATCACCAACAAATTCAAATAACTCTTGTCAACATATTTAAAGAACTAAAATAACATATTAACTCAATAATTATCTTTATATTCATTTAAAGATCATAATGTTCTAATTTTTTTCCTTGGGTAATAAAAGAGCACATGGGAGAAGAAATTGAGCAATACAACTTCAAGTCATTCCAATATTGTTACATAAATATAAAGTGGGAAAGGAAAAAATCAAGAAGCTTTTCTTTTTTATTAATGGAGAAAATGAAGGTAGGTGCACATGGAGTACATTAAATGCTTTTTTCCATAATTAAAAGAGCACTTGGAAACCACTAGTGAAACACCACTTTGCAAAAGATATAAATGGGAATTGAACACACAATAATACATATATAAAAAAAGTGGTCCAAATTTATAGAGAGAAATTTTGGTTATGCCTAAATTTTCATGGTTTCCAAAGAATGGTGGTTTCAGCAATCATGGAGGTAACCACATAAGGATCCATGTTAGAAGCTGGCCTTCTATCCTCAAAGTAACCTTTTCCACTCTTTTCTGTGTCTCTTCCAACCCTAACGGAGGCTCCGCGATTTGCCACACCCTATACAAAATCATAATAAACATCTCAAGATGTGTTTGAATAAAGAGTTTATTTATCAGTCGAATGATGAAAATCAGTTGATTTATGAGTTATTTTTATAAATTGTGCATAAATATGGTTAACACAAGTAAATCTTATGAGAGCAGGTTCAATCTTGTTCAAAAGCTATCAAAGATTTAACTCTTGAAAATTAAATTATTATCTTTAGTAAATCTCTAAATTCGTCTTCAAGTAAAATTAATTCTTAAAAATACAAAAATTTCAAATTAGTCTTTAAAAATGTCAGTATGTTTTTCTTAAATATGAGAAACATCCGTCCCTACAAAAAACTCACATGATTAACACTCTCGATTATCGAGAATTAAAGTGATAATTTTATATTATTAAGCACTAACATGTCTTTTGTATTTTTACTTAATGACAAATTTAGGCATTTCTTTCATTTTTTAGGGCACATTTTTCATTGCACTTAGTGTGTCTATATATATACCATTGAAAATCTTCTGTTTAACTTGCGTTTTCATATTCTTAAAAATTTAAATTATTTTTAGTTTTTTCTTTACAAATTTCATAAAATAGGAAACTGAATAAAAACGCGAAATACAAATGTAAACCCTAAAGGAGTAAAATAAGAAAAGAAAGTGAGATTTACCCAAGAGAAGGTGTTGATGTCAGCAGTTTCATGTTTACCAGTGAGACGTCTCTCATTTCCTTTACCATAAGCAGCAATGTGCTCTTTGTGTCTTAACCCTAATTTCTCAATTGCCTTCTTTATCACATCATATCCTCCCTCTTCTCTCATTGATTTTGTGCTGAAATTATTATTAAATCAAATAATAATCACCATTAATTAATTAATTCCAAGCCTCAGCAAAATAAAATAAAAAATTCAAAAATTGAACAACAAAATTATACTTATACTTACCTATAGTTTGTGTGAGCACCAGCTCCATTCCAGTCTCCCTGGTTACAAATTTAAATAAGAATTATCAATTAACATTCTTTATCTATATCAAGTATTCAAATAAAAGTGTTTGGATGAGTTAAAAAGGGTGTTTATAAAAGTGTGTATTTTAATTTTAAGCAAAAAAATCATGTAGAAATGGTATGGAGTTTGGAATTATAAGAAACTTGTACGAGACTATAAGTGTTTATAGAGAAGTTATGCATGTTAAGAAGTTTCTTAAATAAATCGCGAGATGAAAGTTTATTCAAAAAGTTGATCTTTAAAGTTTTTTATTTTTCAAACAACAAGATTTACTCCTATAAACACATTTTTTTAAAATAAAATAAAATAAAATAAAAACCAAAAGACAATAGTCTGTTTGGTTTGCGTTTTATTTCTGTTTTTATTTTGTTTTTTTTCTCTGAATTTTAAAAAAAAAACAGAATTAAAATATAATATGAAAATAACAGACCCAAATTTCAACAATTTTTTTTTAAAAAAATTGTCAAGGACATTTTTTTTACCTGAATAGGTTTGGGATCAAATGAAACAACTACTCCAGCTATCTCTGTAATCCTCTGCAATGTAGAAACATTTCATCAATATTTTACATTCTTTTTTATGGATTTTCACTAATTATCTTGATCATATATAACAATTGAATATAAATTTTAAGAAATAACAAATTGATTGAATTTTAAATTACCTCAAGAATATAGCGAGCAGCCCATAACTCATCTCCAGCAGAGATACCAACAGAAGGACCAACTTGAAATTCCCACTAAAAAATAAAATTATATTAAATCAGAAATATTAATTTTTATTTTTCAATTGAATCAAGACAATAAGATAATATATAATATACAATAAGCCAAAAAAAATTATTTATATTTTTTTTTTATACCTGACCAGGCATAACCTCTCCATTGATGCCACTAATGTTAATTCCAGCATAAATACAAGCTTTATAATGTGCATCCACAATGTCACGCCCATAGGCTTTATCAGCACCAATTCCACAATAGTATGGTCCCTGTATTTTAAATTAATATTAATTTATTATTAATAATAATAATAATAAGTCTGATTTTCTGTTGGGTCAATGTGACTCGCATTATAATAATTGTATTAAATGACCTTAAAGCTTACATAATCAGCAAAATAATACTTTCTTAGGAAAAAAATAAAATTAATGCCAAAAAAAGACATGTACAAGACATAAATTTCTTAGTTTCAGCAATTGCAGTATAGGACAAACAAGTTTTGGATAGATACAATGTAAATTAAACATGAGATGTATACTATGAAAACCCAAAAGCATCTATCAAAGAAATGTTTGAAGCAAATGACAATAGGGAAAAATTCAAAACAAGAAAATCCATAAAGGAAACAAATAAATAAATAAAAGAGATAGAGTATATGACTAGGAAAAAAAAAGAAGAAGAAAGAAAATCATACCTGTGGTCCAGGAAAGCCACCAATTGGCCACCCTAGTGGCCAATTTACATCTTTCTGTAACAAAGTATACTCTTGCTCAATGCCATACCTGTAAATATATTCAGGAAAAAAAGTTATTTTCATTATTTCATAAAGAAATAAAATTGCTTGTATACAAGATCATGTAAAAAACTAATTCCTATAAGGGTGAAACTTAATTACTCTTCTTCAACTGCTTTTTCGTGGTGCACTCTAATTAAAATTGGAGTTTTACTTTGATAATCAGCGCGACACCTTTAATAGTGATTTTTATCACACTGGTTATATAGGTATAACTCCAACTCCAAGTTTGAAACTAACATTTAAAAAAATGTACCTAAAATTTCTCTTTATTGAAATTTGAAAAGATTAAGAATCCAAAAAAATGCATACCATGGTTCCTCAGCAGCAACTTCAGGTTGGCTGAAAATTTTGGCAGCATCAAATCTCTTGTTTGTTGGAAGTGGCTCTCCAGCTGGGGTGTATACATCACAAATCACCTATTGATTTTTTTTATTTTTTTTGTCAATAAAGTGAATAGTTATGAAATAAGAAAAATTTGTTTGCTAACTCATAATTTAATAGCCATTATTTAAATACTGAAAAAACTTACAAGAATGTTATTGCCTCTCCTAAATGGGTCCTTGAAAATAGCTTGTGGACTTTTTCCAGACAAAAAGTAAAATCACTCATCAGTATTTGGTGAAAACAAATATTTGTTTTTTAAAAAAAATGAAGAATAGCTAGAGAATTGAATAATATACTATAGGATGACTTCACTATCTTCTCCAGGAGCTTGATCTGTGCTAGATCCATCATAGTTCCACTTGGGGAGTTTTGAAGGATCATTAACTGGTCCAGAAAGAGTCTATTTTTATTTTTTTTTCAAAATCACAAAGAAAATAAAAAAAGTTAGAATAGTGAACATGAAAAAAATTTACATAATTATTATAATTTTTGTGAAGAGGAAAAATTAAGTACCCTGGCTTTGCTTCTGATGTCCATACCAGATCCACCAATCCTGTTTATCAATACATAAAAATCATTAAAGAACTTTCCTCTGCTTTTTCAGGAAAAGGTCAAACAAAAAACAGAGTTCAAGAACACATCCATAAAAAACCAAAAAAACTAATCCCTTTGCTTATTATGTGTTTGATCCAGCAAAAAGCTATAGATGAAATAACATGTCAAAGGAAGAAAAGTTCCAAAATAAAAAATATTCCCAGAATCAGAAAGAACAATATATCCACAAAACATTAGTCTAAGATTTCATAAACAGAAAGCAAAACAGAGTCCCCTGTTTTGGAACAGAGTCCCCTGTTTTTGAAAAGAGTACTCTGTTTCTTTCTATAAGGTATAAGTAAGAGATTGAAGTTGAGATGTCCATAACATACCATATGTACTCAGCAATAACCTTATCGGTGGTTTCTGAGAGATTGAGGTTGATGAGATCTGAAAGTGAAGACATGAGTAGTAGTTTTGCAGAAAGAACAACAGAAAAGAAAGTGGGGCAATAAGAACAGTGCAAATTCTAGTTTTTGATAGGGTGAAACACTATGGATGGTTTCATCCCTTTTATAAATGGGTCAGTGAGATAAATACTAAAAAATAATTATTACACCATGCCAACAAATCAAAGCTTGGTTAGGTTTCTATGTTTATTTTTAGTCTTTTATATGAAAACATTGGTTTCATCTACACTACCAACTAAAAAATGTATCAAAATACATAAAAAATATTTGATATATGATAATAGATTATGTTATTATATATATATATTTTATGTTTTTTTTTTTCAACCAGTTGTATTCAGTTAGATAATTTTATAGAAAATATTTTAACATGTAAAAAAACTTAAATAGTAACAAACGGGAAACAAAATAAATGGGGTATTTAGAGTAGTTAACTTAGAAATGCCTGTAATTCGTATTTTCTTACTTCTATATGATACACAATTTTAAACTTGTGTATCCTAGAATTTTTTTTTAAAAAAAAAACATTTTGTTGAGCAAGTTAGAACTTTTTTTTATGCTCATCAAAAGTATTTTTTGAGGCAAAAATCATCTAAGTGTGAGTTAATACTCAAAACAGTCTCTATGATTTTAGACGTTAGTGTTATTCACTTTATAATTTTGATTTTATCATCTAATTAATTGTTCTCGTGAGAGGGGAGTGAAACTTTAAGTAACAGTTCTTTTTCTGTTGATAAATAAATTTGATTTTATGAAAAGAAATTGAGTGATAATTGACACACAATTATTATTCAAATCCCAGAAAGACAAATGCTTGTATTTACCCATGCTTTGAGACTTTCTTTTTTGCTTTTCTCCCTCGTGAAAGGAATAAAAATAGTGATATTTTAAGATAGTTTCCATAAAAAAAGAAAAATAAAATGAAAGATTATATGTAAGGAATTTGATGAAGCACAGTTTGGAGGAGGCAACATTATTGAATTATGAGCGGTAGGTGAGCCAGCGTGAGTCAAAAGCAGGTAACATGTGTAGCAATAATATATACATATATTTATTAATCAGCCACACAAAGTACCTTTCATTTTTTTTTATTTTATTTATATAAAGTACTACCATTGATTTAAAACTTGAATATTTAAATATTAATTATTTTCATATAAAGATATGAACAATCACAATTCACAAACAAGATGTAGAAAGTTGAGAATTAGCGAAAGTTTTAACTATTATTAAATATGATTTTGTAAATATATATTCTAAAAGTAAATGAATTTAAAGTATAAGTACATTTTAAAAGTTTTTGTAAAAAATTGCACATGACACAAAGTTTAGGAAATCAAATTATAATTATTAACTGTAATATTTTTTAGGAAAAAAGTTAAAATTTTATCCTGTCATAGGAGAGACTTTGTATAAGATTTGATAGTAAAAAACTTAAAAGCATCACTATCATCACTATTAATGCAAAATAGTTACTTTTTTGTTTTTATTGTAATTGCAAAATAGTACTTTCACTAAAATACTTATGCATCAGATGTTAAGGTAAAAATAGTGTTCGGAGAAAAAAAAGACAAGTATGAAGTATCCGATCCCAAAATCAATTTGCTTTCAAATGAAAATATTATAATACTTGTATTTTAATTATGAATTATATTAGTTTATATATAAATAAGGTTTAGAGGTTCATATTTTTGGTAACTTTGAAACATTTTTTATATTTATAAAATGGAAACATGAATAAAAAATAAAAAGGGATTGATTTTTTTTTGCTATTAGAAAGGGACTAATTTGGAACTAAGCGTGTATTTTGATAAAGTCAAAGACTATAATGACCAACGCCTACAAAATCCGAAACCATTTTAGGTATTAATTCCATACTTAATTGTAAGAGAATGGAGTGAATGAATTGAATCAAATAATAATGATTAGGACAAAACTTAAGCGCGTTACTTTAAGTGTTGTTAATACTATTTTTTACTCTATCTATTCTTTTTTAAGTGTCGTGTTTAAAAGAATTTTTTGTGTTTATTTATTTTTCATTTTTAAATTTGAAGGTTATATTAATTATTATTTTTTGTCAATTATACTTTTATACTTTACTTCAAATTCAATTCAATTTATTGTTGATAGACTTTCAATAAAGTTGGATGAGAAAATCGGAATCATTTAAAGGGTTATAATAATTAAATCACTAATAATTTATTAAAAATCAGATCAATTTAAATCTCTTCTTATTAGTACATATAAAAAATAAAAAACAACAATTATAACAAAACAGATGGAGTAATAATTAAAATTGAAATTTAAGCTTAGTAATCATGTGAACTTTAAATACCATTTTTTATTACATGAGTTATTGAGATGAAATTATCCGAAGTAGTAATTTTTATTGAAAACACCATAAAAAATACCTAAACATCTATGTTTTGTCCGAATGATTAATATCATTTACTAAGCTGTCATTTCGCCTGGACCAAAAGAAAAAATAAAATAAAACGAGTAAATTTTTAAATTGGTCCTTGAAATTGTAGGCATCATGTAGATTAGTCCCCTGAGATTATGAAAATCTCAAATTAGTCAATGACTTTGTAAAAACTCATTCATTTTAATTCTTTTTCACTTAGTTTTTTTAAGTTGTTTAACAGATGGACTGAAATGCATGTCGTTTTGTAAAGTCGGGGATTAATTTAAAGTTTTCATAATCTCAGAGACTAATCTGCATGATGCCTACAATCTCAGAGACCAATTTGAGGGTTTACTCAAAATAAAACTGTATATTCACACCAAATTTCATCTTCAAAGATGATAAAATTCCTAGTCTTCTAAATATTCCAAAAGCCAGCCACTAAAATTACTTGTTAATCATGCTTACAAACATGAATTGAATTTAAATCTTGATGAAAAATGTTTTTAAACCAAAATAAATAATTATAGTTTTTCGAATAATTGAAATATATTAATTACGAAAAGAGTAATTAAAATAAATTTTAAAAATTAATTAGTAATATGTTGAACACATCTGTAATTAAATAAATAGAACCAGTAATACAAGGTAACAGGGCTAGAAGAAGAAGCGGTCCTCAGCCCCTCACCGGTCGGTCGCCACCGCACGCCACCGAAATAAAAAAAAAATTAATAATAATAATTGTTATTGAATCAATACAAGAAAATAGGTATTTTGTGGCGGTTTTTTAGGCATTTTGCGGGATGCCATTGTTTCTACCGCCGAGAGGAATTTTGACGACGGTTTTAATTAACTGCTGGAATAACCGCCGTGAAGTGTGTTAGTGATTAGCGCGGTTTATAAACCGCCACTAGTTTTGCATCGTGATTTGACCATTTGTATAAATGTTTTTGCGGTAGTTTAAACCGTCACTATTTTACACGTTATTTTCTGCGATTTAGAACTGCCACTAGTTTCATTTTCTTTTTTTAGTTTTAAAACTATTTTCAAATTTTTTTAGTAATATTAATTTATCATTAATTTTTGAAGAACTATAAATGCATTCTTGGCCAATAAAATTATAGAAGCTAATTCAAAAATTACTAAACAACGTATCCATTAATTTTATACAAAAAAAATAATATACGTAAACAGAGAAGATAGATGTCCATTTTGGCTTAAAGACGAGTTGAAGAACGCTTTGTTGTAGTGAATGGCGAATGCATTACATTACAGACTATGAAGACTCGTTTAGTGAAAAGATAAAATAAGTACAATTATGATAAAAGAGTTGGATATGAGTAAGATATGATAAGCTCTTACTGAATGGCAAATGCATTACATTACGGGAAGCCGTGGGAATGAGCCAAGCTTAAGGATAAATATGTCTGGTCTATTATATAAACTTAAAGCACGAGCTTAGGTTTGTAACCTAATATAGGCTAATTTTCTAGTTCTGATTTGACCTTGTTAAAAGTCTGGCCTGACCCAATAGCTTACTTAATAGCCTATTTAACATTAACACGTTTTTGGAAGAAAAAAATAATTAAATTAAGGCCTCTAAGTAGATAAAAATTTCTCTATTGACAGGTCAATAAGCTAGCAGGTTAATTTCAAACAACATAATGTTAACAAATGCATAAAAGATCTCAATATAAAAAATGAATTAATATGGTTAGTGTAATAAATAATGATGTTTAAGAGAAGGAAAACTTTTTCTAAAATGCAGAAAAAAGAAAACTTAAGTGTTATTCTTTACTAATGTATTATAATGTTATTTTATATTTTAGTATTAGAGCATTTAGTACCATAAATATATATTTTTTATCATCGATAACATTTTTATATATTATTATTATTATTATTGTTATTATTATTAATAATAACAGTATAATTATATAATTGGACCGCCAACAAGCTTAAAAGATTTTTTTAAAAGTTTAAATATGGCATTTTTATTTAAATTTTTTTTTTTAAAAGTCTAAGTCTAGTCATAGGCCTCCGACGAGCAGCTGGCCCATTTTCCTCCCTAATTACGGGGCCGTTTAGTGAACAAGATAAGATAAGTATAAATAAGATAAGAGAATTGGATATAAGCAGGATATAATAACATTCTCATAAGCTCTTATCCTGTCTAATATTTGATGTCTACCCCATAGCACACGGGATAATATATGTTATTATATTTATATTTCAGTTAAATTATATTAACTAATATTATATTAGTAATAAAAAATTAATAGATGTATAATATCATATATAATTTTTAAGAAATTTATATTAACTATAATAAACATTATATTAATTATAAAAAATTAATAAATATTTTAGTTATATTTTTTATCTTAAATTTTTATGTGAAAAAATAAAAAACTAATATCACAAATAATATAAATAGGCCAAACTCTTCTTGAATTTTCACGGTAGTGTTATTTTTTAATTTTCTTTTTTCTTTTTTAACTTAAAAAGATAAAAGTTATGTTGAGAATAAATATGGTAAGTGAGAGTGAAACAAAAATATCCTTATCCTATCATGCAGGGGCGAAGTTAGACTATAATTTTTGGGGGCCAGACATAAACATTAAAATTAATATATTAAAAATTAATAACAAATTCAAATATAATTTTTGATTAAGTAAAATACAAAGATACTTTGTAGCATTAAATATGTTGGTAATTAACACGTTTAAGAAAATTCTTTATTTTTTTATATGAAAAACAATTATGGAGGGAAAATTCCACAGTTTCGAAGGTTAGAGTAGCATGTGCAAACTTCTTCCCCAAGTGAATGCTCCTCGCAGTTCAAACCATAATTCTCTTTTTAAATCATAGTGTGTCTCTACCACCACGCTAACACTTTGACACATTGGTATAAATTATTTATTTGAAAGATCTCTTTTATTAATTCTTACACCTCATATAATTGCATTTTACTAATCCATGAAGGGTAAATGCAAAAAGAGAAAATGAGAGAAAAAAAAAGGAAAGTCAAATAAAGACAAAATATGACTATTTTTCAAAAATTCAATTAATTATTTTTTTCATCTTTTCTAAAATAAAAAAAAAAATCATTGTTAAGTGTGTTTTTTTTTTTCTTCCATCCAAACAATAAGTCAATGAAAAGGTGTAGTGCTGTAGTTCTATCGTCCATGATGGGAAAATGCAAAATGAGAAAATGAGGAAATAAAAAGGAAAGTCAAATAAAGAAAAAATATGATTATTTTTCCAAAATTCAATTAATTATTTTTTCATCTTTTCTAAAATCATAGTTAAATGTGTTTTTTTTCCTTCATCCAAACAATGACTAAGTGAAAAGGTGTAGTGTCTTAGTTCTATCATTCATAAAGGAAAAATGTAAAAGAGAAAATGAGAGAAAAAAACGAAAGTCAAGTAATGAAAAAATATCATTATATTTCCAAAATTCATTTAATTAATTTTTTTCATCTTTTCTAAAATCAAACAAAAAAATCATTGTTAGATGTGTTTTCTTTTTTCTTCCATCCAAATAATAACTAAGTGAAATGTGTAGTGTTGTAGTTCTATTATATATGAAGACAAAATGCAAAATTGAGAAAATAAGGGAAACAAAGGAAAGTCAAAAAAAGAAAAATAATGATTATTTTTCCAAAATTCAATTAACTATTTTTTCATCTTTTGTAAAATTAAACCAAAAAAAATCTTTTTTAAATGTGTTTCCTTTTTTCTTACATCCAAATAATAACTAAGTAAAAAGGTTTAATGTTGTAGTTCTATCATCCATGAAGGCAAAATGCAAAAAAAGAAAATGAGGGGAAAAAATGAAAGTCAAATAAAGAAAAAATATGATTATTTTTTCAAAATTTAGTTAATTATTTTCAAGACTCATTATAAATAAACAAAACCTACTTTGTCATAGCCTTATCATTGTTTCTTTGACAATTCTCACTCTAGCTAGTCAACTCTCTCTCTTTGCTGTCTCTAAATTCTAGGTACGTTCAACCATGACAATGGTAATGTACATTCATACATCCTTATTATCAATCTCAAATCCATGTTTAATTTCTTAATCTTATCTTCTATTTACAATTTGTTATTTTTTTTTCTCATAGGAATATGCATGTGTGCCAGCATGGTTGGACTATTGGTGACAAGTACATTCTTCATGGAATGCGAAATCCACACCGAGAAAGTAAAAAAGAAATGCAATAAAATCTGTCTCGATTGCAAAGATCTTTTATTGTGTGGTCATTGCATTACATATTGTCATAAAGATCATCGTGTCATTCAAGTGGGTTTGATTTTTCATTAATTAATTGATTAAATTCATATATAAATATATAAAATTAAATCTTTTTCTTGGTCAATGCCTCAAAATGAAAACTTGCATTTGTTTCAATATGTATTCATGCGCGGATGTATACCAAGATCCTTTAAAGTGAGTAGTTTGCGTAGTGATAAAGTACAGATGCATTATGCATTCTTTTTAAAATTAAATTTTGTTAAAGTTATTGAAATTTTTTTTCAAATCAAGGATTGGTGAATTGATCTTTAACTAATTTTTCATTTTTATTTATTCACTCATTTGAAATGAGTCACATTCTGTTAGTGTTTGAATTTAAACTCTTTCTTTGTTAGATTTGAGTTTTTTTTATCATTTGTGTAAGAAAAATTGAATTTTGATAAGTGAAAACTGTGGGGGAGCTAAGTAGCCCCTTTACTTTGTAATGTGTTAACACTTCTTGTGATATATGTTGTTAATAAAAAAAAAACTGTTGTTAAAAAAACATTATTCTCAAATTTAAAAGTTGTCTTTACGTAGATTTGTGTTAGATTGAACTCCTCTATAGTGAGTACAATATATATGTAAATCAGTGCAAAAATAAGATTGCATTGTCAAATTAAGAACAATCACGTCTTTACTCTCATTATACTCACTTTAAAAGAGTTAGACCGCGTCATGCGTACATGTCTAGGTTTATTTTATTTTATTTTGTTGGATATTATTTGAGTTATTTTTTTTAATGATAATTGAAGAATGAATATTGATAAATTGAAAAATGTTATAATAATAATATAATGCAGATAAGGAGGTTTTTTTATCATGAGGTGGAGAGGACCACAGATATTGAGAGTTACTTGGACATAAAAGGAGTGCAGACATATGTAATGAATGACACCAGAGTTGTTTTTCTGAATATGAGGAAAAATTACAAACCTAACTACAAAGTTGATAGAAATGGAAAAGTTTACTCACCATGTGAGATATACAAAAAATTAAAAACCTCCCTCCCCATTATAATTTCCGATTTTTGGGATGTAAGGTTAGTTTGTAATTTAATTTGTCTCTCCTTTAATTTAATCTTGTTTTTATTTCTAGTTCATATTTTTATGTCTTAGCTTCTTTTTACTATTGTTCATTTGCTTTGTGTTTGTTTTCTTTTGTTTTACAAATAAAACCTAAAGGTGGGAGGGGGGCATCAGCAATTGCTCCTTTTGTTGAGGTCTATTTTTAAAAGTAAAAGGATAAAACAGTATGAAATTTATTTTTTAAAGTAAAAGGATAAAACAATATGAAACTTTTTTTAAAAAAATATAAAGAATGCATTTAACTGTTAGTTTTAAGTGAATTAGATTAATATGTTACTCGAATTCAAATATTTTAGTGAGTGTTTAAATTTACTTATTTATTTTAAAAAATAATATTTTATTTTCATAAGTTCTTTGAAAAAGTTCTTAAAAATTAAGTGATTATTTTCTCAGAAATAAGTTTGTTAATTTAAAATAAAAATAGGAAATTTATAGTGAATAGTTTCGACATTAGAAGTTATTTATGTTTGGTTATAATACTTATTACAAGTGCTTATTTTACATTCTTGCTCCTTAATATGCTAGAGTTAATTATTTTAAGAAACAGTTTAAAATAATTTCTCTAAACAAGCATAAACTTGATTATTTTTTTATTTCTATGATTATTTTTGAAAGCAAAAATAAATATCTTAGTAAAGTGTTTATGTTAAATAGACTAAACACAAATAAAGGGACCCATAATCTTTACCAACCAAGCACTTAATCACGGATTTTATCTCTTTGGAAATTTGTGTATTCTAGCTAGCACATTTCGTTCTTTGTTTAATATCATATTGAATTAAGATTTAAAATGGTTTTTGACTCATCAATCATTTTATTTTTTAATTTTTCACATGATTAAAATTATTTTTTAATCCATGGCTTCGTAAGATCAGTCATAATAGTTATTGGCTTTATAAAAAATCAGTCACAATAATCATTGACTATATATAAAAAATTGATACTTTAGTCCTTAACTAAACTAAATTAAATGATATTTTACAAAGTAGTAAATTAAAAGTTAACTTTGATAAAGATATATTAAAATAACTCATGACTAAAATGTTATGGACCATTTTGCTATATTATTCAAATTATAGTATTTTTTCCGATTAAAAAAATAAATTTCTAATTCAATCGATAAATATATACACACCTCCGTTTCTCGATTGAGTCAAAGCTTATTCATATTTACATATGAGCATATGTTAATTATCCGAAGGTTTCTTTTATTTGTACATATAAAAAAGAAGAATGTATACAGAAAATTAAAGTCATTAATAGGTTCATAGAAATTAAAAGTTCATCATGATCCTTACAGTATTTATTAGGCATAATAAATTAACAATTAAGATATATATTAAAATAACAAATCTTTTTAAAAAATTCTAAATAAGATATATGTTAAGTTAATTTTTTTTATTTATATATAGTTCCTGATAGATGAGTACATATAGCAGTGATCATATATAGATGAACTTCTTTCAGTTTGAAATTAGCCATTTAGCGTTGTTAACTAGCGAAAGAGGTTGACATATATGTAATTCACTAATTCGTCAAAGTCCCAACAAAATTTATTTTAAATTATTTTCTTAACTTTTAACCTTTAAATAAATTAACCCACTGACTTGAGGTCCTTCATTGTCTCTACCGGTTGTTATTTAGTTTAACTTAATTTTTTTAAATTATTGAATTTAATAATAATGATAAATTATTTTGTGTGGATATATAATATATAGCTAGTATGGACGAAGAAGAACGAGAAGAATAGGAAGAGGTTGAAGAGAATGAGGGAAACGGTTGCGAGAAGACTGAGTGCACCGAAAGAGGAAGAAGAAGAAGAAATCTCAAAAGGATTATGCCAATGCAAGGATTCTCGTCAAGTTTTTCCAAGTTGCTCTTATTCCCGAAGATACAGAAAGCGAAAGGAAACTCCTCATAGGGCATCCTTTTTTAATTAATTAGGGATTTATTGGTCATATTTAATTTCTAAATTGCTAGATATTATATTTGCTGTTTCTTTTATGAAATTTATTTATCTCACAATTTACATGTGGTTGATTGTGTAATGTTCATTATGAACCATGGATTTTAATTAAGTTGTTTCGATGAATCTTTGAATTTCAAATATGATCTGATTTTGGTATAATGTTGTTTTGCTTTTCAAACTACAAAACCAACATATATGCAGGGTGAAAATTAAATTAAACCATCTCGTATATTTATCCTAAATTCCTAATAATAGATAATAGATCATGTAAAATCTTTTACATTATATGTTCAATCACTACTTATTATCCAATCAAAAATTTAAAAGAGGATTTTTTTTTCTTGTACATTTGATTATTTTGTTTGCTTTCTCAACCACATGTGACTTTCTGTTTGAGATCTCATTTTCTCATGATCTCATCATAAGTGAGAGGAATAGCTCACTACAACATTTAATTTGTTTTTTTTCCTCTCCTAAATGGATCCATGTAAATAGATTGTGGACTTTTTCCAAACAAAAAGTAAAATCACTCGTCAGTATTCGGTGAAAATAAATATTTTTTTTTAAAAATGAAGAATAGCTAGGGAATTGAATAATATACTATAGGATGACTTCACTATCTTCTCCAGGAGCTTGATAGTGAAGTCAAAACATAAGCGCATTACTTTAAGTGTTGTTAATGCTATTTTTTACTCCATATGTTCTTTTTTAAGTGTCGTGTTTAAATTTTTTTTGTATTTATTTATTTGTAATTTTTAAATTTTAAAGTTATATTAATGCTATCTAATAATGTCTCTTCAAATCAAAGGTGTAAGTTACAAATGCTTGGAGAGTTATAAAATTTATAGTTAAACTATTACAATGAAGCATTTTATTTTTTGGGCACAAGTCTACTTTACATATAGATATAGATAGATAGATAGATTGAATCACGAGAGCTATAGTTAAAGGATCTTTTCATCTTTTATGCTTCTATACTACTCTTGAAGATTTTTTATATTGAAAATCTCTTTTCCTTTTAGCCAAATTGAGAAAATCTCTACATCATGAGAACCAAACCAAAATCACACATTCACATTGTGAATTGCCAGATAAACAATTGTTTTTTTTCCGTTCTCACGAAGCATAGATAGGTTTTATCCTAATTTAAATTTAGGGCCAAAATCTTCTCCTAAAAAAAGGCTTTTTAACATTGAGAGCCTTCCAAAGTAATATAGAAGCATAGAGAACGAAAAGATCTTTATTCTTTCTAATAATACTTCTCATGGCTTGATTGGATGGGTAGGAGTGAACCTGTAAGAGCTCAAAGGTTCGAAGAAGATGTTGAACAGTAACAAAGGCTAGAGAAAGAAGATGAACAATAAAATAACGGAGACGTTTAACACTGTCACTAACGATATTAGTCATAATGAAAATGACTAATTTATTAATTAAAAATGAGTTAGAGGACCTATTTAAAATTTGTATTAATTAGAAGATAAAATCAAAATAAAAAAAGTTAGAAGATAAAATTTTTAATTTAGCATTTTTTTAAATGAGTTAAATATAAGTATTTTTGGATTCCTTAATCTAGATCGATACTTTCATTGTTTTATTAGAACTAAAATATTATCAAGCCCTCACGAATTTATAATTTATAATATTAGAAAAAAAAGGTTGTTTATTTAAAAAATGTGTAACACTTGCCATGACATTATATATTCCCCTTTCTCAAAGTTGTTCTTGTCCACAAGTGTTTAATTTTAAGTACACTTTGCTTGTTTATTTGCTCTTTCTTAAACATTTTTTTTTTTGGTCAAGGGTCCAACATTTCCATTCATAAAGCCAAATGACTTATCATAGAATCATAGAATTTACAAGAAAAAAAGGACATGCTTGAAGAGCAAAGCCCACTCTAGAAATTCAATCGGGCAAAGGCCCATGACCCGAATCCGAAACCATCATTTTTCTTTCTTCTCATCTCATCCAACCAACTTCAGAAAAATGCTCGAAGCATATATAACACGAGGTCTCGTTTGGTATGGAACACAACAAACTCAGAATTCATTCACAACAAAATCAACAATCGAAACGAAACACTCAAGTGTCATTTCTTATTCTTCTTTCCTTCAATCTGACATCAGGTATCCCCTTGTTTCTCTTCTCTGCATATTCATTTCATCGCTTGTTATCCTGATCAATTTGCGTAACAGTTCTTAGATTTCAAGTTTTTTTCCAAAGTTTGAATCGAAATACTAGTCTATAGCGCAATCGATAATTCGTGGTGTTGATTTTGTTATCTATTTCATTTTGGGGTGGTTTTGATTTGGTTTTAGATTACGGTTGATAAGTTTTGTTGTTATCTTAAATTTCTGTGCGTGGTTGAATGAACTGGTTATTTTTCTATTCAGTGTTGGGTGTGGAAGGAACATCGTGAAGGTATGAGCTCGCAAGCTAGGAGAGAACGGAGGGATTGGTCTAGGGTTCCATCACGAGGTTCTGCTCGCCAGGAATGGGTTCCAAGAGGGACTGAATCATCCACCACAGCTGTCCAACCATCAAATTTGCCCACACCTCACAATGCTCATCCAGATCCTGATGTTGATGCTGGTTCCTCCAATCGTGGGGTTGCTGTTGATCGCCACCGAAGCAACCATGGTAATCATAGGGAAAGAGATAATGGAAATCATAGAGAAAGGGAGAAAGGGAGGAGTGGGAGTCAGGTAGGGAAGGGTTTGGGATCGAGAGACTCTAGTTTGCCTCAATTGGTGCAAGAGATTCAGGAGAAGCTCATGAAAGGGAGTGTGGAATGCATGATCTGCTATGACATGGTTCGTAGGTCCGCGCCTGTTTGGTCTTGCTCTAGTTGCTACTCTATCTTTCACTTGAATTGCATCAAGAAGTGGGCTCGAGCACCCACCTCGGTGGATTCGTCCATTGAGAAGGATCTAGGGTTTAACTGGCGGTGTCCTGGTTGTCAGTCGGTGCAGCGAACCTCATCTAAGGAGATTAGATATGTTTGCTTCTGTGGGAAGAGGATAGACCCTCCATCTGATTTGTATCTGACACCACATTCGTGTGGAGAGCCTTGTGGAAAGCCTCTTGGGAGGGAAATGTTGGTAAAGGGAGGGAGTAAGGATGATCTTTGTCCTCATGTTTGTGTCTTGCAGTGTCATCCTGGACCGTGCCCTCCTTGTAAAGCATTTGCCCCTCCTCGTTTGTGTCCTTGTGGGAAGAAAACAATCACCACTCGTTGCTCTGATCGGCAGTCTGTGCTTACCTGTGGCCAGTCCTGTGATAAGCTTCTTGAATGCGGGCGTCATCGCTGCCAACGCACTTGTCATGTTGGTCCTTGTGGTCCTTGTCAGGTTCTGATCAATGCCTCTTGTTTTTGCAGTAAAATGATGGAGGTTATTCTTTGTGGTGACATGGCTGTGAAAGGAGAAATTAAAGCAGAAGGTGGAGTGTTCTCTTGTGGTTACAATTGTGGAAAGAAACTCAGTTGTGGTAATCATATTTGTAGTGACATCTGTCATCCGGGCTGTTGCGGGGAGTGTGAATTTTCACCTAGCCGGGTTAAGACATGCTGTTGTGGGAAAACAAGGTTGGAGAAAGAACGCGGTAGTTGTTTGGACCCTATACAGACCTGCTCACAAGTGTGTGACAAGCTCCTCAACTGTGGGGTGCATCGTTGTAAAGAGGCATGTCATGTTGGGGAATGTCCACCTTGTTTGGTTCTAGTTTCACAGAAGTGCCGTTGTGGCTCAACTTCTCGAACCGTGGAGTGCTATAAGACCATAATGGAAAATGGGAAATTTACTTGTGAAAAGCCTTGTGGGCGAAAAAAGAATTGTGGAAGGCATCGATGTAGTGAAAGGTGTTGTCCGCTTTCTAATCCAAGTAATAATCTAAGTGGGGATTGGGATCCTCACTTTTGTTCCATGCCATGTGGAAAGAAGCTAAGATGTGGCCAGCATGCATGCAAATCGCTGTGTCACAGTGGTCATTGCCCGCCTTGTCTTGAGACGATCTTCACTGATTTGACTTGTGCTTGCGGTAGGACTTCAATCCCTCCTCCTCTTCCTTGTGGAACACCACCACCTTCATGTCAGCTTCCGTGTTCAGTTCCTCAACCGTGTGGCCATTCGGGCTCTCACAGTTGCCATTTTGGAGACTGCCCTCCTTGTTCGGTGCCTGTAGCAAAAGAATGTGTTGGTGGGCATGTGGTTCTTAGGAACATACCTTGTGGTTCAAAGGATATTAGATGCAATAATCCCTGTGGGAAGACTAGACAGTGTGGTTTGCATGCATGTGGCAGAACATGCCACCCCCCACCTTGTGATAATCTATCTGGTTCTGTGCAAGGTTCCCAAGCGTCGTGTGGCCAAACATGTGGTGCTCCGAGGAGAGACTGTCGACATACTTGCATGGCTCGATGTCACCCTTCATCTTTGTGCCCGGATGTAAGGTGTGAATTCCCCGTTACCATTTCTTGTTCTTGTGGCCGTATTACAGCAAACGTTCCTTGCGATGCTGGTGGTAGCAGCGGTAGTTATAATGCTGATGCCATTCATGAAGCTTCCATTGTTCAAAAATTGCCGACGCCACTTCAACCGGTTGATGCAAATGTCAAAAAAATTCCCCTGGGACAAAGAAAGCTTATGTGTGACGATGAATGTGCCAAGTTAGAGCGCAAAAAGGTTCTTGCCGATGCTTTTGACATCACTGCTCCGAGTTTGGATTCTCTCCATTTTGGTGACAACTCTGCTTCTGAATTGCTCTCTGATTTGTTAAGGCGTGATCCAAAATGGGTCCTAGCTGTTGAAGAGAGATGCAAGATTTTAGTACTTGGCAAGAGTAGAGGAACCACACATGGTTTGAAAGTTCATGTTTTTTGTCCCATGCTAAAGGATAAAAGAGATGCAGTGCGGTTGATTGCAGAAAGATGGAAGCTTGCAGTTAATGCTGCTGGTTGGGAGCCGAAGCGATTTATCGTAATTTCTGTCACTGCAAAATCAAAGCCTCCAGCACGTGTGCTAGGGGTTAAGGGTACCACAACTTTGAGTGCACCCCTTCCTCCTGCATTTGATCCCTTGGTAGATATGGATCCAAGGCTTGTTGTCTCGTTTCCAGACTTACCAAGGGATGCCGATATTAGTGCTTTGGTGTTGAGGTTTGGCGGTGAGTGCGAGCTTGTTTGGTTGAACGACAAGAATGCTTTGGCCGTTTTTCATGATCCTGCCCGAGCCGCAACTGCAATGAGAAGGTTGGATCACGGAACAGTTTATCAGGGAGCTGTTATGGTTGCTCCTAATGTTGCATCTTCAGCTGCAAATGCTTGGGGAGGAATGAAAGAAGGAGGATCAATGTCAGCATTGAAAGTTAATCCATGGAAAAAGGCTGTAGTTCAAGATTCTGGTTGGAGAGAAGATTCTTGGAAGAAAGAAGCACCAATTATTGCTTTGATGAATCGTTGGAACGTCTTAGACAAGGTATCGGGTTCGAGTTCTTCAGTTACAACGGCGAAAACCGAAGTGAAACACACTGAAACTAGTGCTGGCTCAAGGTTGGAGTCTCGTGCAGGTGGCTCAAGTGAGGATGTTTCTGAAGTAGTAGATGATTGGGAGAAGGCTTATGAATGAGGAAGAAAAGAAACAAGAATCAAACATTTACTTTTGTTAGAATTTTTATTTTCGGCTGAAAAAAAGACTTGAATTTTGAAGCCTCTCTGGCATCTGCCTTGCTTTATCAATTTTGGTGAGTTAAGGCCATTTTTCTTCTTTTTGGTTAAATGACTTAGATTCAAAGTGATTAGATCAGAATTACTCATATATCTAAAGAAGTGCATTTTGTAAAAGCACTACATTATGTTAAAGTGCATTTGAGTTTGTTAATGAAGCAAAAGACCATCTTGTTTGTAATGAATGTAATTTGTCACTCCAAAATAATATTCAAAATTAAAAATTGTATTTCAACTTGATGTTTCAATTTTTATTTTATGCCTTGAAGATGATACTAAACTAACTACTAAGTTCGGAGAGAAAATCAAATCCAAAAATATATCGGAGTTTTTAAGATTATCACTCAATTTTTCCTGGTTCATATTTTTTCATAAATTATTCATTCCATGGTTGATCATGCTGATGCACAACATGATAAGGGTATCAAAGGCTCTATTATTTGGTTTGCATTTATATTTTACATTTCGATTTCTTGTTTTGATAGATAATTACAAACATACCATATTGTTTTCTGTTTGTATTATGATATGTAACTCCTGTAAAGAACTTTGAAAATAATATTTTTAAAATTTTAGAAAATAAGAAACAAATTAAAATTTAGATAACATGTTTATAATTATTTATGAAAATAGGAAACGAAAATTCCTCATGGGTATGCTTCAATAATTTACTTGTTTTATAAAATTTATACGATTTGATTAGATCTATAGCAAAATTTATATACTCTTGTAAATAAATCTTGCTTAATAAGTCTTGGTAAATGAAATAAACTAAAGAATATGGTTGATATAATTTCATTTATAGCAAAATTTATATACTTGTGAATAAATCTTCCTTAACTGACAATGTGATTTATGCCTTCTAAAGAGATTGTAAATTTTAGTTGTCATGGTGCTCGTGCTCGAGAATGCTCGATCCGTGAAAAAAGTCTCAACGGTGATCGAGTTCTGCTCCCTCGTTATCGGTGACACTTTTTGATGTTTAACTAAACTAATGTTTGCCAAAGTCATCATTCTTTATTCCGCTATTCTGATTTGCGGTTGCGTGATTAGTTTCTGCTCAGATTGTTGTTCATTTCTTCATCAAATCCATCAACTAAGGCAATTCCATATTACAATTAACTTGTATGATATAGTATGATATGATTTCCACACATCTATTTGTAGAATTGTTTGGAGAGTAAAATCCATTTTGATTATGCAAGGAAGCTAAGCTAAATTTATAGCTTAGTTTTCGTTTTCTTAAATTTTTAATGGTTAGATTTTTATTCTCTTAAATATAAAGTGTAATGTTATGCTTTCATGGAGTCCATTATTATTTATTATTGATCATTGTATACCTGAGATTAGTTTTCATTCTCTTAACTTTGCTAGCTGGAATGATATGATTTCTAATTTCTAAGAACTCTAACTATTTAACTAAGAATCTATAGCAGACTTCAACTAAGTATGTTAAATGTTTGTGCCAATGTGTTGAATCTATTTGATACTAGCAAAACAGTTTTGGTTGAAAAGGTAATTAATTTTCTCTAACCTAATTTTACATTCTAAAATGTGTTCATATTTATGTGTTTTTGTTAATATGAGCAAGATTTGGATGGATGAACTATAGTGTTCATTGCGAGTTGAAATATTGATATTGATACTAACACATCTTTTGCGTTATGCAATTAATTTGTGATTTTTGGATGATGTTTCTGTGACATTTCATTATTCAATTCTAATTTTGCCTAATTTAATTTTAATTTTATGTTACAATATAAGTTATCATTGGTAGTGATTGAAATTTTATGGAAGTTGCTAATTCAAATGAAATAGCTACTACAAATGTGTATAGTCTATTAGATATCTTTTTAGGATTTTTTACCTTTTTTTTTCATGTTGTGTTATGTTGTAGTTTTTTTTTTTAAGATAGTTCACTTTTCCTTTCTCTTATTATTTTTTTCTGCTCAAAAGGTACCTATCATGCCAATTTTAATTGTTTTTAATTAGTTAGAAATTCAATATATGATAGGGTTGATTCAATTGTAAAATGTGAGTTAATACTTTTGTAGACTTGATTTTACTACTTTTATCATATATGATAAACAAATAACACATTAAATTTGGTTCTTTGATATATTTTTATTACATAATCTATTTCATCTAATATGTCATAAAGCTAGTTTGCATTTAAATTGTGCAATAAATAAAAAAGACATTAGTTTTTTTTTTTTTTAACAATTACTTACGTTTTATAAAAATATTATTATCTATGGCACCTTTTGGTAGTCTTTTTATTATATTGATAATACTTTTAAATTATGTTGAAAATTACATTTGGTAATATCTTTAACTGTTGGTGACATTTTATAAAAATGTTACTATTGATTAAACAAATATCGCAAAATTAATCTAATGTAACATTTTACAAAATGTTACAAAATAATATTGGTAATAACTCTTTGTGACATAGATCAAGTATTACATTTATAAAAATGCTATCTAAAGTAATAAAAGGCCATATTTTTTTTTTTATAATTGTGATATTTTTTAAATGCTGCTAAAGAAAGAATATAATAGTAGTGTGAAGTTGTTCTTGTCTATAAGTGTTTAATTATAAGTACATTTCGCTTGTTTATTTGCTCTTTCTGTAATACATTTTAAGGAAGTTGATCCTAACCTAGTAATTCTTGAATACCATGCACATTATTAGAGATAATCGGGTTAGTTAATTAAAGTGGGTTGTAATTTTCTGATTCTGGCAACATTTAACCTAATAAGATTTATGTCGATTAACTATGATTTGTAAGCAAGATTTATGTATAGTTACGCCATGACGTAATTAATGCACATAAATCTTTTGAATACATAGTGATGATTTATGTGTATAAATTTTTTAGTAAATTATACATTTCATTGGATTTATGGTTTGTAAACGAGATTTCATGTCTTCCTTAGTAAAGATTTACTTTTGTTATATCAAAATATATATATTGTAATATAGATGGTTTGTACTTTGTAAGCAAAAATACAAAGGTCTCATCTCATTGAATAGATTTTGTTATAGATTTGGATCGTATGCAATTATGGAGTTAAACTGCACCCATCTTAACCGTTTAATATATTATGTTTTTATTATAAAATATTGAAAACAAAGTTAAGAAATAATTTTGAGCATTGGATATTATGAACTAATTAACTTTGACTGTTGATACAGCTTCAAGGACTCAGGAATGTGCCTATCACAAGAATTAGAAATTTTTATGTTAATAGTAATAATATTGTTTGCTATGTATGTCATAACATAGTGAAGTGCAAAAGAGGAAATGTTTCTGAAGATTTTCAGGCTTAGGAATCGATTCTCATAACTAGCCAATACTTTTTGGAGTTGTTCTAAGGAATTTCAGGCAGTTGGAATCGATTTACATTAACTACGATTAAATATATACATGACTATTGGATGCTCTTATCACGATGATATGATGTAATTTTTATGATGATTAAAACTATAATATTGTAATGTGATGTTCATAACGAAATGAGAAACCTTAAAAAAAAATTATTTTTTTTTTGTGAATCTCGTTTTTCTTACCCTAATTTTGCTAAGTATGTCATGTAAGGATTCAAATCATGTGTTCTCAAATCATGTCCTATTAATAAAATATTGTCCCATCATTAAAAAATTTTGTTAGGAAATTAAAGATTAAAATTAAAGGAAATATTTTCAATGACGTGATGATACTCTATTGGTGGGATATGATATTGTAAAAATAGATGGAGGACGTAATCTGAGACGTGTGTTCCCTTATATAGGCCTCATGCCGAATTGGGATAGAAGGGCCCAATCCCATGCGCGCGAGACCAGCTCACTTTCTATTCAAGCTTACCATTATGAGACTCTCTTTGGTATATAAACTCTTTTAAAAAGTGTAAACTAAGCAATGCAGGACTTCAACCTTTTAAAATACTACATTATCTAACACATGATTGGAAACATAATTTAGGGACACATAATTTGAATCTGCTGTATAAATGTTTTATATGTGGTAGCTAGCAAAATAATAGCTGATAAATTTTAGTAAAAAAAAAAACATTGATATCTACAAATATCGGTATGAATCTCTAATTACAATTTTGGCCCCTTCCGAAAAGTTGATGTATGTGCATTTTCAGTCACTCAAGTTTTATAATATGATATTTTAGTCAACATTTATTGGTAATTTTTTTTTCTAGATTTAAACGCATCATGCAGAAATTAAAGATAACATTTTTTCTTATATTTTTCTATGTAATAATCTTGGTAAAAAATGGATATGCATCAACATGGTTTGTTAGAATTCGAGAAAAAAAATACTATAAGAATAAACAAACTACATACTCGTTATATATCTTGAGAGATAAAAAGCGCTCAAAATTAAAATAAAAAATAAAAAAACTAAGTTGATTAAGATTGCGGTTTCATTATCTATATTACGTTATATTTTAAGTGGTGTATGATATAATGTAAAGAAATAAATAGAAAATATCTGATACAATAATAAATTATATTTATTGTACACATTTAATTTATATCTCTTTTACTTTTTTTTTTATATTTTAACCGGCTATAACTAGTTAAAAATTTTAAAAATAACAACACAAAGTGTACATAGAGTGACATAGTTAACTAAGAATTGCCTGTAATTCTTTACTTCTGTATGATATACAATTTTAAATTATTGTGTATCCTAAAATTTACCTAAAATTAAATATTAATTATACTTAAAAATTAAGAGTATAATTAAGCCAAATATAAATAAGGAGCAAACAATGAAGGTACATTAAATATAGATAAATAAAGGCTAAATACCTCTCTTGGTCCCTTAACTTTATATAAGGTTTCATTTTGGTCCCTTAAGTTTATTTAGGTTCAATTTAGTCCTTTAAGTTGTATTTTTTGGACCACGTTAGTCCTTTTCGTCAACGCCGTTAACAAATTTAACAGTATTCCGTTAGTTTTCAAATCAATGGCTCACATTACTTTAAATCAAAGGTTGATAATGAATCTGAAAAAAAAAAAGGGAAAAAGAAAGATATTATTCTTCGTTCATCTTTCTTGTTCTTCGTCCAATTCCCTGTCTCCTTCTTTGCTCTTTTTCTGTTTGTGGATTTAAGTATTTGTTTAGTTAAATATATGTAGTAGGTGGATGATCTCTTTATTTTCTTAGTTGGGATGACCAAAATCTAAAACTAAAGAGAAGAAGAAGCTGGGAAAGAAATAAAGGGAAGGTGTAAACTCTAGAGAAGAGTTAGAGCAAGAAGGAACATGGATTTAGCAGAATATCGAACGTGATAGTGCTTACTTCCAATTGATATGTTTTGTTGTGTTCCTAAAAACTTATTGGGTCAACATACCATCGTCTCTTTTCCTTTTTCTTTGTGTTTGTGTTAGTGATTTTCATATGTTCATGTTATGTTTGCCATTCATCTGTGAAACAAGAAGCAAAATGGAGATTAGAGATTTTGGACTTTTTGGTTTTGATTTGGGGATTAGAGTTTTGAACATTGGGGATTTGATTTTTTTTTCTTATTTAAACTTGTGTCTTTGATTCTGATTATTTGATTCTAGATTTTATAGTTTGTCATTCGTGTTCTGTTCGTGTTTATCATTCGGATTTAGAGAGTTGGTTTTTCATTCTAGATTCTGGATTTTTTGGATTATTTGATTTTGTGTTTTTTATTCTAATTTGGGAATTAATAAAGAAGATACAACAAGAACAAGATGAAAAAAGAAGAAGATGCAGCAAGAAAATGAAGAAAAAAAGTACAAGAAGATGCAACAAGAAGAAAAATAAGAAAGAAATTCAAGAAGAAGATGGAGAAAGAAGAACAAGAAGAAGCATTAGAAAGAAAATATAGAGAATAGAAGAAAGAATATTAAAGATGATTTTTTTTCAGATTCGATATCAGCCTTTGATTTAAAGTAATTTGAGCCGTTGATTTGAAAATTAACGGAACACTGTTAAATTTGTTAATGGCGTTGGCGAAAATGACTAACATGGTCCAAAAAATACAACTTAAAGAACCAAATTAAACCTAAATAAACTTAAAGGACCAAAATGAAACTTCAGGGAAACTTAAGGACCAAATGAGATATTTAGCCATAAATAAATAAATAAATATAAATGGTGTAATGATTGAGGAAAGTGTTGAATATGACATGCAAAAGCCCCTGAGACAGAGTAAGTCATAGATACATCAAATGCCTCCCTTCATCCTCCTGACACTCTCACTGTCAATGTCATACATCCAAAATACTCAGCTATTAAAGTCTGGAGATTCAACTTAATTAAAAAAAAAAAAACAGAGACAATGTTAAAGTAGTTTTGATGAATTTTAATAATAAGTAATTAGTGATATAGTAGACCTAAATTTATAGATTTAGAAAATTAAATATTGAATTTTAATCTAGGGATTCAAAATTATTAGAGATATAAAATATAAAAATATAATAATTATTAGTATTATTAATTTTCAAAATAATAAATTTATATATATTTATTTAATAATAAAATTGGAATAGAGTAATATTTAGTTGATTAATTTATTGTTGAGTTAGTGTTTTGATGTGTGTAAATATAAATTTTAATCATATCAAACAAATGAAGTAGTTTCTTGATTTTAAGTGAAAGGACCTTTATATTAAATTAATTTTAACTTTTTAATCAAATAAATATTATTTTCGGTCTTAATTATAAAGCATGCTTTGATAATCATTGTTATAAAAATAGTATAACTTTTAAAAAGCTTTCATCATAAATCGGTACTTTTTGTTATAAAATACTAAATATATTTTTTTAATTTAATAATAAATTATGTTTGTGTACACATTTATATCTTTTTTCTTTTTTTTTAAATTGACTGTAATTAGTTAGATAATTTTATAAAAAAAAATTAATCTGTTATAACTAATTAAAAAATTTAAAAATTAAAAACAAAAAATATACAGAATAATATAGTTAATACAAAACTATTTAATTGATTTTTTCTTACTCTATATAGTATAAGTTGTGTATATTAAAATTCCCCTTAATTAATTCATTGAAGTGATGGAGTTGCATGCACCAATCAAATCAAATAGGAGTTCACTGTATAGACAGTGCTGTGCAGTGTGCACGTATAATAGAGTTTGTTGTTGATGGAACAGAATATTTGGATTCATACAAGACAACAATATTGAATTTTACTCATCATATCGATCATGGTGTTTATTTTGTATTTCCCTCAAATTATTTATAGAATTAATTAATATATATCCACAAACATTGGAGCCCTCTACTCGTACCAATTCACATGCATGTATGAACAAGTGTATAGGGGCCTAGAACGGGGAGGTAAAGTGGTAAAAATATACTCACATAATTATTATTCACATTTTATAATTCAAATTAGTTATACATACTAAAAAACATTATTTTATTACACACTACAAATAAATTATTGTTATTTACTAATATCATAGACTTTTACTAATCATTTGTAAATCGATTGTATATATGAATTATTTATACTGACATATTTATCTGTTAGTAATTATATATTTATTAGCAAGTATATATATTATATGTCTATACTAACAGATCATTTCTGTTAGACAAAATTTATACCAAGGATAATTATTCTCAAGGAAGTAAAAAAAAAAAGGGTAGTAAATGATAATTTTTTTATAGTGATAATTATTGTAATTGTAAGATATATTTCCTCCGGACCTTTTTATAAGGACCTAGAAAGACAATTACGCTTATTAAAAAAACATGTAAAATAATAATTATTGCATTGATTTTCAAAAGATTTATACAATTTTTCAAAGCTATCGTATATCCCTATTCTCTTTCTTCATTGCATTAATAATTGAACTGTACTATCATTTTGAAAAACTCATTAATTATAATAGATAGAGGTGGAAAACAATAATGATTGCTCTTAAAAATTTGTAGATAGTCTTATATTAAAGACCATTGATAATGTCGAAAAAGAGTCTTATAATAAGGACTGGAGGGAGTACATCGTAATTGTTTCTCGTCATTACTCCATAGAAGGATATTGAATGAAAAAGAAGAAAGTTAATTTCAAATGACACAAATTATATACATAGGGGTGTATCATATGGCTTATTATAAGCAATGATGTTCACCCACAGATTTAGTTGTTGGGTCCCGACTACGGTGGTGTTTCGTCGCCTAAACTATAATAAGAACTCTGATTTTTATTGTGAGCATGCACGTACAAGTGAGAGAATGAGGCTATTTATATAAGTTAGCTTTCTCGAAACCCTAATGTCTAAATACATTTTAAAATAGAAAAGTATGTGACTTAAATGCTAAGTAATCAATAAGAAAATGCGGATTTATTGCCGACACATGAGCCTATCATCACGATCTCACTAGGGAACCTGAGTTGGGCTGTCTTGGGAACATCCGAGTTGAGACCAGATGGTAAACCATCTCCATAAATCTTGAGGTCTTGGACGAAGAGGCTTGAAGTTTGAGTGTTCGGGTTGAGATCACATGGTACAAATGAGAACATTAATATTGATCATTATTGGATCTTAAATGGTCAAGGTTCAAATAATAAATTTACTCACGTGCTCATTCGAAAAAATCATATATATGCAATTATGACTTGAATATTAACCATTCAAATAAGATTTAATGATTAATATTAATATTTTTATTTCTCATAATAAATCATTGTTTTAATACGATGACATACATATATAGAACTCTGTATAATGTTTAGATTAACTTATTTTAAAAAAATAATCGTTTTAGTATTTTTTCATAATTAAACTTTACCAAACATACTCTATAAGCTAAGATCATTGAAAACAAAAAAACAAAATAAAATCGCATCCTTCAAATGCAATTTTATTTCTAATACGCATGAAGTCACATTAGTTAGAATTATACGCTTAAAATTGAATATATTAAGATATTTTCTTTTTTAAAACACTACTTGAATACATTCTAATTATGTTATGTATGCAGGATTTCTCAACTCTATATTTGGTCTTATTCCTATTTGTTTTAACAAATTAAATAAAAATATTAAAGGGAGTATTAATTGATATAGGTTGGTTGACATAATTTCTTTCCTTTTTCGTTGTAGTTGTTTGTGTGTAATGGGTATATTGATTGAGTATCTTTGTACTAATATTAATATAATTTTTTTCTTATAAAAAGAAGTTCTTTTAAAAGGAGACACTATAAATAAATTATTATTTATGAATTTTTTATTGTATGTTAAATTAATTATTGTTGTTATAGACTTTGTTTAATATATTTATTGTATATAATTATTAATTATTGTTGTTATAGACTTATATTAATATATTTATGTGTTAATAATTATATATTCATCTATTAATATAAATTTTATAAATCTATACTAACGATTAATTGTGTTAGATAAAATATACAAATAGTAGTTAATTTAACTAAAGAAAAAAGTTAATAAATAAAAAAAATTTGTAAAAGAGGAATGGAGGATGCATCTAAACCAAGCCCAATTTAGTTTCCTAAGCCCATATTATATTGTTTAATATATAGCAAAGTTTTAATTTTTAGGAGAAAAAAAGGTAGCAAAAGTTTTCATATATTCTTCCAACGGGGCTAATTTTCATTGAAATGTAAGTATCTAATTTGCTTTGACCACAAGAAATATACTTCTGACGAAATCCAAACGTAACATTAGCATTTTGCACTAGAGGGCATGGATTAACACTTTTGAAACCACTATTTTATGTCACCACACATTTGATGGGATTATTAAAATCTTAGTGAATATTTTGTAAACTAGTTCTCAGAATCCGATAGTATAATACGTGGTTCTATGAAAAATGTGAGTGTGGTGTTAAAAGTGTTAGAATTACACTAGATCAGGAATATTGGGATTGACACCCTCACAGTTAAGAACATAATCACCATTTTTTCGGACATTAGTGTTTGGAATTGTGTTTTCGGACAGTATCGTTCGTAGAATAGTGAAAATATGAAAGAAATAATTCTTATTTTACCGGCGACATCATCTGAAAACACCATCCAAACACTGATGTATGGAAAAAAACGGTGTTATTCCTAATTAATTAGGATTGTGTCAATCCTATCATCTCTATATTAATACAGTGAAGCTAAAGAAAAAGTACATTGAAGGAAAAAAAAAACACAAAATGTCAAGGTTTTTTTTGGGTCAAAACAAAATATGATGGTTAAATATATTCTATAACTTGGGCCCATGTTTTGAATGAAAAAGGTTATTATTACTAGGGCCCGGCCTAATTGCAAATGGTTCCCAAAGTTGTAACAACCATGATTGTACCATTAACAACCACCTCAAAATCCAGATTCAGATCCAAGTCTGTTTATTTTAATTTGTATTTTGTTTTTTTTCTAACTTTTATGAATAATATAATAGTTTAATAAGCAATGGTCCCACTAAGTTCATATGTAATTCTCAAATTTTAAAAATTGAGATTTGAAAACATCTTAAATTTATGGCGGCGAATTTTATTTATTTACTCTTTTTGGTAGAGTAGAGCCAATTACTTCATGATAGGAATGACAAAAAAAAAAAAAGCTTTTGCTCGTAGATACCCATAGATAATACTGGCCGCAGATAATTTGTGTCTGCACTCATTGCCTCCGGTACTTGTGGATATCGGTTTTCTGCTAAAAATAACAAAAAAAGAAAAATATATAATCTTATTATTCTAAGTAATTTTTCCTTCAACTTCTAAAAGCGTTACGTAATAATTGACTTTGATAATTTTGTCAATGTCAAATTTTTTAAAAATATAATATTTTCTCGCTTAGTTTTTAATTTAAAAAAATGTAAGTTTTTCTTTATTCATACAAAAGTACAATAGTCGGGAATTAAACCCAAATATTCATATATGCATGTCTCTATGTATTCACTAGCTGAACTACATGATCAAGAAAAAAAAACACAAGTTTTAAGTGCTAATTGTATTGATTAGACATTTATTTTCATTTTATTTTTATTTTAGTAGTTAATATAATAACTAATATCGATTTTATAATAAAATATTATTTTTTATTTTTTTTATAATTTTAATATCTTTTAATTTAATAAAATACCCCGAGTTCTCCGTAGATACCTGCAGGAAAGGAAGCGTGATGCTAGTATCCAACCCGTCCCATTGCCATCCCTACTTGATGAGTCTCGTACTAAGGACTTGTTTGAAACAATTTTGATTTAATTTTTTAATATTGTATATATTATAAAACAGTTTTTTTAAAAAAAAGTTAAAGGAGTTTGTATGTAAATTCACAAAACTAAAAATTAAAAACAAAAACAAGTTGTAGATGTTTTCAAATTTCTATTTTTAAAAACTCGTCTGCTAAACGAGTTTGGTAGTTTTCTTTTTAAAAAACAGAAAACTATTTTAAAAAATAGGAATAAAACGTAACGAGCCCTAAATAAAGCTTTTAAAGCACTTCTTTAGGTGTGATAAATACACTATATTCATTTAAAGCTTACCACAAAAGCTCTAACGAACTAGCGAACAAGATGAACACAGAGAATAGAGCAACCAAGAGTAAGGGGAGTGAAGGGAATCCGAAGGAGGAACGAGCAAGAGGGAGAAAGAGAGGGAAGGGAAATCGAAGGAGCGATGAGAAGCTTTATCTGCGGGTCTTTTTTAGAATTTTTTTTTTGAAAGTATACTAGTAAGGGCCAATACCTACGGTTTTTGGAAGGGCCAATAAGTCACTGAGACTAAAAACACTAATTTTTGTAGTGAACGAGCCCTAAATAAAGCTTTTAAAGCACTTCTTTAGGTGTGATAAATACACTATATTCATTATTTTGAATTTCCTTAAAAAAATATGCATTAAACCATTTTTAAAATTTGAAAAAAATAATAATTTCAGTATAAAATTAAAATTTTATTTATGTACTTTTATTAAATGCTCTAACCATTAATTTTAGTTTTCAAGTATGCAACATGGTTCTTAAGAATGATTTTTTATTTATAATAATTTATATATTATTGAAACACTAGTAATATTAACTTAACAAAAAATCAAACAATTACAATCAATACATATGTTTTTTTATAATTAATATATTTTTTTGATATTTATAATTTATTTAGAAACTTATAAAAAGGAAGTAGAAGAGTAATAGACAGTGAATAAAAAATAAAAAGGGAGTGATTGTGGAATTCAGAAGAGGAAGGTAAAGTGGAATTATTCCATTTAGAGAGTTTCCCAATAAAATCTTTTGCTTCTTTTTTAAGTAAAAAATGAAAAATGAATTGAAGCAGTGAATAATTAATAATTTCAAACACTGAAACCGTGGAGAGGAAAACTCATCGTACATGTGCATGGCATTGCCATGGCCCCATGACATTGATCATTCGAGGCAGCCATTCCAAAGCTCTCTCCAAAACTTTCCCATATCCTCGTATTCTTATTAGGATTTATTTTAACATGTGCAATATTATATAAGTTAAAAAATTATAAATAAAAAAATATAATATTTTTTTAATAATTAACGAGGCACAACGACCCAAAAAAAATATAATATTAATTATATGTCAAACTTTATCATATTAAATTTTTGTTTTTAACAGCAACTTTTTTCACTTGTAATTTCGTAACCTTTGCAATATTATACAGCTTAAAAAAAACTCAACTTATTATTCAATTTATTATATATTTTCTTAATTACAATTGAAACTCAATTTTTTTTTGGGTATAATAATTACCTTTGAAACTTACCTATAGTCTTATATATAGACTAAAACTTGCTTGTAAATGAGTCAAATTTTTATTCAAATCAGCTTGAGCCGTGAGTTTTTGTTAAGATGAAGTCTTACGTCGACTAGAAAAAAATGTTATTATAGAGTAAATAAGTGATGTAGCAATTCTCATCCTATAAACTAGATTTTAGGAGTAAGTTAGATTCAAACTCAAATTCAAATATGATATTAAAGTCTCGTTAATTAGTTATAGACCACCCGCAGATGTCTAATCTTAGAAACTTTTGACCCATATATCGGGCTCTAAATATGATCCCATAGAAGAAAAATATTAAAAAAAAAATCTTTCTTTAATTTTCTTTGCTTGTTTAATTTCATTTTTTTAAAAAAATAGAAATGAAAATAAAATACTATTTTTATTCTTTATTTATTGTCTATGTATATAAGATTTCAGGGGCAGTCTTCCTCCATATATTCTATGTTTGATAATTCAAAAAGTTAATTCCTAAAGTTCAGGTGCAATAGGTGATGAAAAGCAGAAACATGTTAATTAAAAATAGTATTATATAGTAGTATATATATGATTATTATGACATAATACTCTTTGTAAATGATTTAGTAACATAATGATCATACTTTTTTGGAAAGTCGGACAAACAAGATCAAACCTTAATTAAGTCTTTGATTTTGCATGTTAATTAATTTGGTGGCATAATCAAATGCTACTATCAATTAACTTAAAGGTGACAAATACTATTATATTATTATCTTATTGTATTCGTATAGAATATTGGCTTATTTTCCGTTTATTTTTCTGACTATTTTTCTATTTTATAGTCTAGAGACTAGAGTATCCTTTTACAATAAGTAATTTTATTTCATCAATAAGATTTAAACATTATATTGTTCACTTTTACTCATCAATAAGTTAGGATAGGAAGATTAAGTGTTTATAAATTACCTTTAGTTTAAATTCTTAATCGACGTGAGACTTTTAGTTGGGTGAAGCCCGAAGTAACATCTCTTTATTTTATAATATGAAATTTAATATATTTTTCATTTTTTTTGCATATATTAAGAGTATTCATTTTTTGATAATAACAAAAGATTAATTTTTTTCAAGGCGGGTAAACATCACTAAAGAGGATTATTTATGTCTTTCAACAAAATTTTATTTATATACATGGCCGAAAATTAAACCCTAACAAACATGTTAAGGAACTCAGGTCAGGTTTCAAATTACTATTACAATTGCATTGCGATTATAGTCTTGTTACTTTAATTACAGCCAAGTGAGGCCGAAATTAAACCTACATTTTGTTGAGGGGTTATAACTGCACCGCCTCATCTTAAAAATTTACAAGTACTATAATATAATTTTGTATTTTGCACCTTTTGTCCTTATACTTTTAACCCTTTAACTTAAGTTTTTATATTTGATTTCTTAATTTTATAATTTTAGTCTACTTATTACTAAATATATACGTAAACTCTCTTTAAAAATACATATTTTTTATATTCTGTTTTTTATTTTATTTTTTATTTTTCAATAAAATTTCTCCCCTGATTTTCGGTCGTGCATTCGCAGTTAATGACATCTAAATACAACCTATTACCTCAATGTTATATTCAACTATCTTCAATTATGTAACACTTTGTTGGTTATGATATTATTCAAATTCATTATAATGAAATTCTAATTACATGATAACTAATAAATTAAATAGAGTGAAATTAAACGCATAGAATGTAGTAGAGGTAGGTAAGTATATTGGAAGAGATGGATGCACTTGGAAGATAGTATGTTACTTTTGGGATGAAATTGTCATTTTGTTAAATTATAGTAAGCAAGTGTCCTTATAAGTGAGGGACCCACAGAACAGTAACGGAAAGAGAATGAATGAAGAGAAGAAACCAAAGTGAACAGTTATAGGTTTTGGCTGTGTTTGGTTGGGTGGAAGGAACAGAATTAATGTTTTATTAGAAAAAAAAAAAAAAGACAGAAAAACTGGCCATGTAAAGGAAGCAGTGTACTAACAAAGGCACCCCATTGCTCGAGACATCTTTGAATCGTTGCTTTCATTGACAGTGAAATAGACCAAGCAAAATGGCCTTCCCCCCTTCAACCCTAGTTCGAAATGTCTCTAGCTGATAGACCGTCCAGCAATGATCTTATCAGTTACTTGTTTAATGGACACTGAATGTGGAAGAAATGTTAAGATGTTGACGGGAGAGAATGTTTGACCGGAGAACAAGAGAGGATCTAAATCCCTTAACAAGACTTCCTCTCTAGTTCGGATTGTCTCTAGCTGATGGATCGTCCAATAGTAATGGTTGATTAAGATGTTGGCTAGAGAGGATTGTTGGCTGGAGAGCCGGGGAGAGGATGTGAATCCCCTGAAAGGGCCTTTCCCTAGCTCGCATAGTCTCTAGTTGATTGAGTGTCTACCGGTGATATTATCTATTGCTCTTGTAACGCACACCGAGCAAGAAAATAAGCATAAAGTAATTAATTGAATATTTTTCACAGAGATGTTTATTGAAAAATATTTTTGACGAGAGGACTAAAGAGGATTCAGATCCCCTACTTTTCAATCTCTTCTCACTCATTACATGCATCGGTCATTATTCCCAAATTACTTCCAAATCTTGCACTATAATTTTGTTTAGCTTTATGTTCAAATTAGATAAATATAAATCATTTCAATACACTAATTTTGATATTTTGATTATACATGTTTTCTAAACAATTAACCACACTCTCCTAATATATCATATATCTCTTCATCCACAAAGATTTGCAATCTCTTGTGTGACACTTTCATGTGTCAAATTAATATTCACCAATTAAATTTGTTCACATCATTTAAAAATTTAAAAAGTAAATCAAATGGATTCCAATCTCATACACGATATCACTTGTGTGCACTTCATTTATTCTATTTCTCACTTAATTGCATCATATTACATAAAATATTGTCCAAATTTAAGACTGAAAATATTTTTAATAAAGTACTTATTGGTGGTTTATATTTACCTCAATGAAAACTTGAACATTAATTTTGTCATATACTATATTTTAGTCATTAAAATTTTAAATTACAAACATCATACTATAATATCACAATTCAATAGTTATTAAAATTGCATTAGACTGTGATAAACACATTTAAGTACATTTTAACATATTTAACGCTATCACAATTACAATGTTACCACAATCACAATTTTTAACATTTATCTTTTAGGTTGGATTATTGATAGTACTATAGAATAGTATATGAGCAGTACTTGTATATATATATATATCTGCTTGTGGTATATCAGAGGTTCATTTCATCTACTCAAATATAGTTATGGAATCAAAGAGAAACAGTAACATTGAGAACAACAGAGAAGATGAACAAGAATTAGAACAAGAAAACAATGAGATCCTCAAGAGAAGAATCTCTACTCACCCTCTCTATGGAATGCTTGTTGAAGCTCACTTAGATTGTTTGAAGGTTTTCTTCTATTCTCTGTCTTTAACTCTGTTTTTTTTCTTAATACAAATCCTTAACTCTGTTTGAAGTTCACAAAAAATTTCATGAATTCTTCATCTTTTTCATGTGAACATGATTCATAGACAATGTGTTTCCTGCTGAAGCATTATCATCTTTTTCTTTTTTTATTTGGTCTATTTTAGTTCATCTTTTAAGATTTCTCTGTTTTCTTTTCCTTTATAAAACCGAACACTCATCTAATTGCAATTTTATGTTTTAATTAATATTAATATTGTAAATAGAAAATTGTCGTCATATGAAGATTTTGATTAAGGGTCCAATTGACCGAAGAACAAATAAATAAATAATAATAATTATTCTTTAACACCTCTTTTCTCTTATATCACATTTAGGTTTTTTTTTTTTTTTTTTCCATTCACACTGACTTTCTCTCACTTGTATGTTTATATGGTTGATAAATTATAAAGATCAACTTGATGGTGCAATTAACACATACACACAAGATATATCATGGCGAGACGTGGCGTGATGGTAGCTCATCTCAGTTCCTTAATTATATATGTAGTGATTCGATTTCCTATTAATCGAAATGGAACAATATTTCATAATCATTCGACAATCTTTTCATGTCATTTCAGTTCTAAGGAGGAAATTAATCACTACTTCCGATAATAAATACCTAGAAAAAAATCAAAAATTGAAATTAACAAGAGATCATATTTATTTAATTAAAATTAAAATATAATGAAGAACCAAAATTTTATATATGCATATGGTGTAACAGTGTAATCAATTGGTAGCTCTTGTGTTTTAGGTTGGTGATATCTCCAATTTGGAGGGAGAGGTGAAGAAGGATAATGAGATGGAAGCAACAAAGAAACAAAACTTGGGAATGTTCAACCACTCTGAACTTGATCTTTTCATGGTATTAGTAATTAGTAATAACAATACTTTTCTTCTCTCGGATCTCTTTTTATAGTATATGTGTTACTTAAAATGTTTGTGGAGGAAGGGAATAAAGTATTAAGGGTCTTGCTAAACAATATCTTAAGGACATTTATTAAAAATATAAAAATAGAAATGTTTTTATTGAGATTGGTAGTATTTAAGTAAAATCTTAACTTTTGAAATCATAAATACTATTAATTTCATTAAAATATTTTTACTTTTGTATTCTTAACCAGTGTCTTTAAGACACTGTTCAGCATTTTATGTATTAATTTTACTTTCTAGCTCAAATTTATTTAAGTACAGTTAAACTATTTTAAAAAAATTAAATTAAAAGTCTATGGAGGATGAAGTATGCAACTATTCTTAAAAAGTGGGTCAAATGGCCTAACATTATAGGAAATTAATGACTGAAATTTTCTATGCTACACATTTTATAAATATAAATATATACATATACATATAGAAAAAACTAAGACACTAAAGTTCGATAGTGGTAATCATGAAAAAAAAAGTTTAGCAATAAAAAAACTGGTCGCTGAACTCAATTATACGGCCATTAAATGAGTGACTAAAAGTTGATAATTCAATTAACTTACTTATTTGGTCGTTCAATTTTTTGTTTTTTTGCACTAATGGATTATAAGTATTCTATCAATATATCAAAAAATTAAAATTAAAAAATAAAATTTAGTATTACAATCTTTTTTAGTTATTCCTTTCCTGATTAATTACTACTTCCGTTTCAAAATATATGTCTCTAACTACTTTAATTATAGTTTAAAAAAAAATCATATATCAGTTTCAGAAAAAAAAAAAAAACACTTCTCTTTAACAATTTTGTCCCTAAAAATTACTTTTCTTTAACAATTTTATCCCTAATTAAATATAAATCTTATTATCTCTATAATAATAATGTACTCTAATAAATTAGGGTAAAGATAGAAAAAAATTAATAAATACATCTAATCTAATATTTTGTATAAAGATTTATAATACAAAATATTAAGGATTGATGGATGATACATGTGGTTGGCATGTTGAGAGAGACTATACACTGAGAAATTCGCATAGTTTTTTGTTCCAATTCCATTACTGTGACATTTTGCCTTTCTGTCTCTCTCTCTTTTTCTGCATTTTAGTCTTCACATTATTTCAGATGATCCTGCCTCTCTTTTATCTTTTTTTTTTAAAATAAAAATTAAAAAAATTTGGATGGAATTAAAATGATGACCAAAAAACCTCTAGGCTCAATAAAATTTTACAAAAATACTTATATTTATTTCACATTACGAAGTCAAGTAAATGTTTAAATTTACAATTTATTAAATATAAAATCTTGTCATTTATCTCTTTTAACATTTACTCCCTCCGTTTTCAATTATAAGAAAAAAAATATCTACCTCATATTAAGTTAGTTGGTCTCATTTAATTTTTTTGGAACTATCTAAAAAGCAATGAATTTTTCTACAATGCCCTTTGTCATATCATACTCTCTCCACTTTTCAACTAATGCAATAAATGAGTGAGTGAATAGAGTGGAGGGTAGTTTAGATAAACTTTCATTAAATCAAGTAAAAATAGTTAAATTTGCTTATAAAAAATAACATAGGAGTTTTCAAAAAATTGCTTATATTTAGTAAAGGAGAGAGTACTAGTTTAGGCTATATATCACTTTATATGACAATAATGCTATATCCTCCTAAAATCTTGTCATAACCAATAATGATATATCCTCCTAATAATTCTCCTACTTGTCCTTCTAATACCATATAAAGTATCGAATTAAATATACTTTCAATCTGGAAAATATAAAAAAGTATTGAAAACATTATTTAATAGGTAAGTAGGAGGATTTTTAGGAACTTGGATTAAGAAAATTTAGAATTATTCATTGTTAAAACTTAAACTTAGCTCTAATGATTCTCCTACTTGTCCTTCTAATACCATATAAAGTATCGAATTAAATATACTTTCAATCTGTAGTTTGGTAAGCCAGCAGAAAATAATAAGCTTATCATGTTAGCTTATTCTATTATACTCTCTAATACAAAATATTATCCTAAGAAAAAAGTTGGGTTAGAGGCCAGCAGGATCATGAATACAATTTGTATCAGATATACTACTCATATCCCAATTCTTTCCAAAGTTATATTTTGTCATAGTTTATGATGTCATTAGGGAAAAAATTAAGATTTGATTCAACTTTAAAAGATAGTTCATAAAAAGAGATTTGTCTATTATTTAATGTGTGTTTATTTTAAAGAAAGAGACAAATTATAACTTCTCATTTTATCGTCTCAATTTATATGCAACGATATTGCAAAATTTTAAACAAACATATCCTTATACTATATTTAGCTTATTAATTAATGTGAAACTAAATATAGCTAGTAGTACTAAAGATGTTAATATAATTGACAAAAAAGAAGATATACATTGATATGATTATTATATATTTAGATTTGTGTTTTGAATAAATAATTAATGAATTCGTGCAGGAGGCATATTGCATGGCACTAGGGAAGCTGAAAGAAGCAATAGAGGAACCACAACAAACATCCATGGCTTTCATAAACAACATGCATTCTCAACTTATGGAACTCACTACTAACACTACACACTCTCAACCACCACCACCTACAACTTCTTCTACTGATCAGTGCAATTTAATTACAAGAAATTAATTAATTAATTAATTAATTAATTAACCCTTCAATTTAGAGGTTGATTATCATCAGTACTTTTATTTTTCAGTGTGGCAGTAGTGTAATTTCTTTCAGATAGGCTATAAATTAAAGCTTTAGTTATTCTCAATTCCCTTTTTCTATATGTAAATTACTGGACATGACTTTCACTTGGTCAAAATCGTCATTAATTTGCACAAAGAAAATCGTTAATTTGGACAAAATGTAGTAAATTACATGTGAGGTAAAGTATAAGGAAATAAATTAGCATTAACCCGAAAATAATAAAAATAATGAAAATAAAGTATATGTTGCTGATGAATTGATTCTTTGAGAATTTACATTATATTTTTCAGGTATTAATTTACGAAAATGATAAAAAAAAAAAATATGAAGAGAATATGTGTATTGTCACGGTGCAAATAGCAAACAGAACTTGTATTTTCCCTAGCCCAGCTTCAAAAATATCTAATTAAAAGAAATAGCCTATATCCTATTCCTATGATATCCAATTTTATCAGCCATGCTAAAATTTATCCAAATTTTCCATGAAATTAGGCGATGTTTTTTTTCAAAAAAATTGAAGCAACCTTGAAGGGTGCTACTTTAGCACCACACACCAATCTTGAGCGCACCACACATACCTATTTTTTCCTCCCAAAATTACCCATCTTATGGATTCTTAAATTTCACACGGGACTCCAAAACGCACCACACACAAACGGATTCTTAGATTTCGTGTGGTTTTATACTATACGGATTTCCAGATTTCGTATAGTTTTATGTTATCCATATTCTTAAATTCCAATTGGATATAGTGCATTTTAATGTGCCACACGGAATTTAAAAATCCGCAGAATGGACAATTTTGAGAAAAAAAATAGGCATGTCCGTCCAAAATTGGTTTGGTGCTAAAAGTAATACCCAACCTTAAAAAGGGACTTTGAAGCTAAGCCCAATAAATGTTAAGCTTATTTGTTTGAGCCTCAAAATTATAAAACCAAAAAATAGAGGTGAAATTATTCTTATTATTCGAATTATAATATAAAAAAAAAAAACCTAATACTTTTAATGATTATGGCCTGTCAAAATTGAATGCTCATACTATTGTAAACCACATCACACAATCCAAGTGAAGCTACCATTTGATGACACACACACACAAAAAAAAAAAAAAAAAAAGCTATCAAAGGTTAATGGTAATATTTCTCAGAATTTTATTAAGTATACTATCTTTATTTCCTGACATAAAATACATCAGACTGTTCTTAAAGAGATTAACACCAATTATCAATTATTAATAAACAAAAGATAATTTCCATCATTCTACAATCATCATATAAGAAAGGTTGCTTGATTTGATTAAACATTTTTATTTCAATTAGAAACCATGCTTTCAGTTTCTTTCACAAAACCATCTCCAGTCCAGTCTTTATCAGATTGTAACCCTTTTCTTATGGCTTTCCTCTGCCTAATTGCTTCTTGCTGCCTTTGTACTAAGTCAGTGTGAGTAGTAAAATACTCCAGAGAAACCCTGTAATTTTATTTAAAAATATTTTTTTAAAAAAAAAAAAGAGGGGAAAAAGTCAATATGGCATTGTTATGTGTTAGCATAAGGTATTAGTAAAAACAATATCAGTTTAAAAACCATACCCTCTGAAATCTTCTATTGATTTGAAATTGTGCTGTTTCATGAAGTCTTTAAGCTCAAGACATAGTTTCTTCACAAGACCATAGCCATGCATCATAACACCAGTGCACACCTACAGTCCAAAAAAATATCTAACTTATATAGGGTCTGTTTGGTTTCACAATAAAAATTTGTTTTTTCTTTTCATTTTTTAAGAAAACAATGTGGCATTTTTGTAAGGGTCAAGATCAAATGAGTCAAACTTGTAAAATGTTACTTACACCTTATGATTTTCTTGTTTTGCTTAAGATGGTTAAGTCTCACATCAGTTAGGAATATGATCATCGGAGTTTATAAAGGTTGAATGATCCTGCTCCCAAGAGCTAGCTAGTTTTTTGGATTGAGTTAGGCTCAAACCCATTTCTAAGAGTTTTCTGTTCAATTTTTTAGAACAGAAAACAAAGTGATAATTTTGTAATTATCTTCCTTATATTTTCCATTTTGTGAGGAGATCAATATATAGAATACCCTATTGTTAGCACCAATAAGGCCTAAAAAGTGATTCTTTCAGCATTCATACCTGAACAGTGTTTGCTCCAAGAAGAATAAACTCAGCAGCATCACTACCAGTCTCAACACCACCAATAGCAGAAAGTGAATAGTTTTCACTATCAAACTCTGACTTCATCATTTTCGCAATACTCATCACCTTCCCTAGTGCTATAGGATGTACCGCCTTCGCAGAATAACCCCCGGGAGTCGAGTACCTAACGACAAAGTTTTAACAAATTAGACGCTTCGAATATGATTGAAGAAGCAAGGAAAAGATATGAATTTGGTGTTAAGTGAGATTCCATACCCCTCGACACACGGCTCGGGACGTAAAGTCTTGAGATTGATTCCCATGACGCTCATGATTGTATTTATGGCAGATACTCCTTCACATCCTGAGCTTAAAGCAACTCTTGCTGGCTATAAGCAGAAGCATCCTCAAAATTACTAACATGATGATTGTGAAAGAGTGACACAGTAATACAATTCTACTAATCAAATGGAAACTAGCATCAATAAGTTCAAGCGCAAAGAGCCAGATAAACAAATAGAAGTTTACAACATTGTTAGAGTGCAATAAAAGGGGAAGATATAAATCCAACCTGTGAAATATCTGTTATGTTGGGTGTCATCTTAGCCCAAACAGGAACTGTAGCTTTTGCATTTATCCATCCACAAACCTCTTCAAGAAGAGCGCAATCTTGCCCAACAGCGGCACCCATTTTGCGTTCTGGCATACCGTGCGGACAGGAGAAATTTATTTCAATTGCATCCTAAATTAATGTCAGAGAGGTCAGCTATCGGAATACTCTAACTAGAAAAATATCCAATTTACAAACTCATACAAGAAATGCATCTTAGTTCTTACAACTCCAGTTTGCTCGACTCGATCGATAAGCTCCTCCCAAGCAGCTTTGTTGTACTCCTCCATGATCGAAGCAATGAGAATCCTGTCTGGGTACTCTTCTTTCAATTGCTTGAATTCCTTCAACATGGTTTCAAGTGGTCTATCACTGATAAGTTCTATGTTCTCCCACCCAATGATTTCCCCTTTTGCGGAACCATTTGCACCTGCCCGAAGTCGGGCATATCGTGGAGTTACATTAATAACTTTTGCTGCATCAAGTGATACCTAGCAAGAGAATAATGTCAAATCCCAGAATAAATTTTTCAGAATGCAAATGATCAGTAGTACTTAGATTGATAAAAATGAATGAACATTTTCATCATAAGTGCAAGTTGCAGTCGCAAGTAACTTTGTACAGCTGAATTTATAGTCCGAGTACCCATTCTAACAGTCAAAAGAGAAAATATTGCAATTCATATAATCACAGATGCACAGTTCATGACCCTTTTTCTAATCAGTAGAATATTACACTGAAAACCAGTGTCATCACTTAACCAGGAACTTATCAACTTATTGACAGTAAATCATCATCAATTTACTATCACTAAGTAATAGTAATTCTTCTATTTGACAAGAATAGAATCTTCTAGTTCTGTTAGATAAACTCATGGTTCAGAAAAGAAAAAGAGAAGTTCAAGAGGAGAGTAATGGTGAAAAGAAAAGAGTAAAAACAATTCCCTGAATATAGAATTAGAGTGCATTAAAAAATATATGGTATATATTCACATAGTGGTAGAAGATACTAGTTTCAATCCTCTTAGGCCGATTTCCTCTACGAAAATGAAAGAAACTAAAAGTATAGTATACGCCTAAATAAGATCAAGGGTTATTTCAAGAGCCAGGCAAAGTATCCATATTGTACATGGAATCAAGGATAATTTAAGATTGAACAAGACACAATTGATATTTGATCATCTACCAGGAACATCCAAGTGTGAAGCACAATAAACCATGAAAACCTGGCACCAATAGTAATCGGCTACATGGATCACACTATAAAACTATCTTAACATGATGAAAAATCCAGTTTTTGCAGAACAACAGACCATAACAATACAAAAGAATAACCATTCAGATTAAATTTCCTTACAATAGATACCGTGCAAGTCACAAAAAAGACCATAAAAGTCCAAAAGCTTAACCTTTTCATCATCAGATCACAATCAACAAACCAAGTTTCAGATAATTTTGTTGTTACAAGTTACAACACAACCTCACTGTTTCCTAGAAAGTAGAAACCGAACACTTAAAATTGTAGGGACAACAAATAATGCTAATGCAGAAAGGTAAACAGAAAAGAAAAGAAATCTTACAGTTTTTCCAATCACAGCACCCCAACCTTCATCAAAAGCCCTTTTCATGACAGTGTAATTGGTCCCTGGTGGACCAGACCCAATAACAAAGGGATTTGGCATTTGCAACCCATTAACAGTGACACTAAGATCAGGTTCTGTACCCTGAGCTTCAGAAGCAAAAACCTTGAACCCTACCATGTTGGGACGAAACCAAACCTTCTTCCCAGGACAATTCAAGGAAAACCCAGATGCAGAATTCCCGGTTCTGATGTGGGTCATGTTCAGAGACGCCATTGTTGAATGGAAAATTAAAGCTTTCTTCTGCAGAGCTGGGAATAAAGAGGGTGATTTCTGACGGAGAAGAAGAAAAGGTGAATCTGAATCTGAGTTATAATATTCTAACAGCTTGTGAAGACGAAAGAGAACGTGCAATTATGAATCGCCTTTTGCGGATTGTAGCTTTTGGATTATAGCAGTGGATAAGTTGGAGAATTCGGAGAATCTCTATACAATTGCTTCAGAGGTTGGACTTCCATGTGATGTGAGTGTGACTGTAAAATAAGATATTGCAATAATTCAGAACAAAAATAGAATAAATGGAAATGAATTAAATACAGTATATTTTTTATTTTATTAGGGTAATAAATAAATAAATAAATTCATTAAAATGGTGTGTTCTGGAATTCCGTGAGAATGTGGTATGTAGTGTATTGAGTTGAGATTGTGATGAAACCAAGACATTCTGGGTTGGATTCATCACAGATTCATATGAAAACAATGTACACAATTGTACCAAAAAAACACTGTACACAAAAGTATACAGAGATATGGATTTACGATAATTAAAGGGTAAAATTACTAAAATATCTTTTTAATTTCTATAAAATTTGAATTTAGTATTTATAAAATTATATTTTTATTTTAGTCTTTATTTTTTCAAAAATTTTATTTTTTAATTCCTGTCAAATTAAACTCATAGTTAAATTTTTTAATTTAATAGACTACTACAAAGATTTAAAAAGAATTAAACTCTTATTAACTAACAATTTTACAATAAATCTCTTATAATTAAGCTCATAATAATAAAGCATGAAATTCAATATTAAAAACTTAAAATGTAATTTCTAAAAAAACAAGACTAAAATTTAAAAAATAAAATTTTAAAGAATAAATTAAAAAAGGCTTAAATATGTTTTTGGTCCCTATAAAATAGGATTCTTTTGGTCTTGGTCCCTATTAATTTTTTTTTTTACTTGAGTCCTCAAAAATAATTTATTATTAGTTTTAGTCCCTAAAGTGTAAAAACGAGTTTGATGTCAAACACACATTTGATTAATCAACTATTTAATTAATTTATTATATTAAATTAAAGGAAAATGATATTTAGTGCCCTAAGGGCACTATTTAAGAGCCTAAATATAGTAAAAAAATATTGGAATGTGTAATTTTTTATATTTTCGAGAGACGGAATAATATGCTCTTATGATTGTTTTTCTACTTCTAGTAACTTTATCTAGTGCCCTTAGGGCACTAGATATCAAGACCCTAAATTAAATGATAAAAATAGTAAAAATAAAAGCAAACAAAGAAAAAAAATTATAAAAAACAAAGAAAAAAATTTCTTTGGAACAGTTTACTATTCACTTTTTGATTTTCTATCATAATTTATATAATTTTATATTTTAAAAATTGCATCAACGTTTTAAGCGATAATGTACTGTTCACATGAAAGAATACGTTATTTTTCAAAATAAAAATGAGAATACGTTTTTTAAATTACTTAAATTAATTAAAGTTTTTTAAAAATAATTTATTATTCACTTTGAAGTTTCTAGCTTAATTTACATAAAATTTTCTATTTATTGCAACAACTTTCTAAGAGATTGTGTGTTATACATAGAGCTGTCAAAATGAGCCTACCTGGCTTACATGGGTTGGCGCCGGCTCACCACGAGTTGAAAAATTTTCTAACTCGCATGAGTTGGCTCACATGAGTTGTGAGTCAGAATTTCTTCAACTCAACCCAACCCACCGCGGGTTGTGGGTTAAACGGGTTGGTTAACTAAAAATATTTTTTATTAAAAGAAAATTATTAAAAAAAATAAAAGCAAAAAAAATGCAATTTTATTTTAAAAAATCTAACAAAAACTCTAAATTAAAAAATATAATACAAAACATATGAAAAAAATGAATTTTAAAAAATAAAAAAGAATAAAATTCTAAAATTTTGAATTAAATTTTTATCTTTTACTAATTTTTAGCTTATTATAATATAAAAAAAATTAAAGAAAAAACACATTCAAACCGGCGGGTCAACCCATGAGCCAACCCGCCTCAACCCGGCCTAAACCCGCGTGAGTTGTGGGTTAAACGAGTTGTGTTAAGTGGGTTATTATAATTTAAAGCGAGTTGAATTTTTCTCAACTCAACCCGGCTCTAACCCGCGGTGAGCCGGGTTGGCTCACGGGTTGAAACTCATATTGACAGTTCTAGTTATACACTTGAAGAATTTGGTGTTTTTCTAAACAAAAATAAAAACGTGCTTTTTAAATTTTTTAAATTATTTGAAGTTTTATTAAAAACTCTTCATTATTCACTTTGAAGTTTATAGCTCAATTTACATAATTTTTATTTTTTTAAAATTTCGACAAATTTTTAAGATATTGTGTACTATACACTTTAAGAATATGGCGTTTTTCGACATTAAAATGAAAATGCATTATTTAAATTACCTAAATTATTTGATTTTTGTAAAATAATATTTTAATCACTTTGAAATTTTTAGCTCAATTTACATAATTTTTATATTTTTAAAATTGCAACAACTCTTTAAAAGATCGTGTACTGCACACTTAACAATATGGTGCTTTTCGAAATAAAAATGAAAATACAATTTTTTTAATGACATCAATTATTTGAAGTTTTTTTTTTTTAAAATGTATTATTCACTTTGAAATATCTAGCTCAATTTACATAAATTTTTTATATTTTTAAAATTGCATCAACTTTTTAAGCAATTGTGTACTAATACTATACACTAGTAAGAATAGAGTGTTCGAAATAAATATAAAATCGAATTTTTTCAATTACTTAAATTATTTGAAGGTTTTTGAAAATAATGTCTTATTCACTTTGAAGTTTCTACCTTTGTTTATCAAATTTTTAATATTTTTAAAATTACAATTGTTTTTTAGAGATCCTATGCTATACAGTTGAATTGAAGAATAGGGTGTTTTTTAAAATAAAAATAAATAGGGTGTTTTTTAAAATAAAAATGAATAAGGTGTTTTTCAATAACTTGAATTATTTGAAGCTTTTTAAAAAAAAACATTATTTACTTTGAAATTTCTAGCTCAATTTATATAATTTTTTATATTTTTAAAATTGAAACATTTTTTTTAGAGATCGTGTACTATACACTTGAAGAATAGAGTGATTTCAAAATATAAATGAATAGGATGTTTTCAAATTACCTAAATTATTTAAAGATTTAAAAAAGTTATTCACTTTAAAATTTTTAGTTAAATATACACAATTTTTAATAATTTTAAAATTACAACAGTTTTTTTCGAGATAGTATACTATACATGTAACACCCAAATTAAAATGGTGTTGGCTTATCACACATGCCGGAGTTTATGAAAGGCATTTTCACTTTTCAGTGAGTACATGAAATCATCGTGTCTTAAACCGTCATAAATAAGTACATTTCAAATTTAGAGTGCGTTATACAAAAACTAGGCAAGTGTCTTTAATACAAGTCCAACAAAATAAAACAAAAGATGGGAGCACAATCATAGAAATATATACAATGATGGCTCTATAATAACTACAATAACCAAAAAGAACTAGTCTAAGTACAAGTCTTCGCCCCTTTGCTTTACTCTTGCGCATCACTTGCAATACCTTCTCAGTAACCCCTTTCGGTTCTAATATTATTTGGCAGTGTTGCGGGCAATCACATTCACAAGAGAATCATCCAAACATTAATCATTTCAAAATATGGTTAGTCACGTTCTCGTGGTTAGTTCTTATTCTTATTTAATCTTTTGTGCCAGCAACTCGCACCCTCTTTGAAGATCTCCAATTGTTTAAGGAAGCGTCCCTCCATTGAACCCTCAATTTTCCCCGATCTTACACCCAAAGACGAATACTTTAATCTTTTCACATAATTGGGAGTGTACAAATCATTGTCTTAGCACTTCAAGTTAAGCATAAAGGTGAAAGAATTTGTAATTGGGTCACTCGGGAAACTTGGGAAATAAAACCATAACGTTTGGGAGAAAATATATAAAAAAAACAAGCAGGGGAACTAGTGCTTGAGCACCACTCTGGCACTTGAGCACCAGCTTGCCCTGTCAGGTGCTATGATGCTCGAGCGCCAAGAAAACAGAGTAGTTTTCGAAAAGTTCGTCTTCCCAAGTTATCTCAAGGTCCCTTTTACACATTCAAACACACTCTTTCCAGAATTTCATTCAATCACCCAACCATTAACATTTCTCATACAAATTTCACATTATATCAGTATAATATAATTTAAAACATCTCCATATACTCCCTATTGAGCAGTTAGACAAAGATTTCAATAATGCATGTTCATTTTGTCAAGTATTTCAAATAAAATACTAGGCATTCATAAACCAACCTCATTAACACATGCACTAGGTTTTAAAACCCAATTTATACTCTATCAAGCAATAAATTTCTAACTAAGTGGTGTTTGAGGAATTAGGATTACCTTTGAAAAACTCCTCTTGTCTTAGATCTTCAATCTCTAGGACCTTGAGCCTCCAAGCCCACCACCTCCTTGACCTTCTTCTTGTCTTGTTCCTTGTTCCTGTGTGCTCCTAGAACCAATCCCAAGTACCCAAGTGAGAGATATGAGTTCTAAGGGAGTGAGGATTGAATTTGGTGGTAACCAAGACTTGTACAAGTGGGAAATTGAACTTGGGGAGTTACAATTCCCACATGCATGAGCTAGGAAGGAAGGCTAAATCAAGGGTGGATTTCTCATTCCATGAGCTTTTTGGAAAAACTAGAATGGAGAGGAGAGGGAGAGGAGAATGGCATGAAATGGGGAGAGAGAAAGAGTGAGGTCTTTTGTTTTATAAAATCCCCTTCTCTTTTTGTCCAAGTGAAGATTGAATGAAGGGACCAAAGGCAATTTTCTAAAATTGCAAGGTGATCCTCCGTCACCCATCAAGAGCTCACCAATCAAGAGTTGTTGATATTAATAATTTAGGCTCATGGTAATCAAGATAGTTACTACGATTATTACTAGTAATTTAAGGGATGGTACAATACACTTGAGGAATATGATATTTTTTAAAATACAAATGAATAAGAAATTTTTAAATTACTTAAATTATTTGAAGCTTCGTGAAAATAATGTAGTGTTCACTTTTAATATTTTAGCTCAATTTAAATAAATTTTTATATTTTTTAAATTGTAACAATCTTTTTTAGAGCTCATGTACTATTAACACCTGAAAAATAGGGTTTTTTCGAAATAAAATAAAAAATGAAATTTTAAAAATACTTAAATTATATGAAGCTTTTAGAAAATAATATCTTATTTCTTTGAAGTTTCTAGCTTAATTTTCATTATTTTTTTATATTTTTAATATTGCCAAAAAAATTTAGAGATAGTGTAATATATACTTGGAAAATTGGTTGTTTTTCAAAATAAATATGAATAGGGTGTTCTTAAATTACCTAAATTATTTAAAGCCTTTTGAAAATAATATATTATTCACTTTGAAGTTTCTAGCTATATTTACATAATTTTTTATTTTTATATTTTTAAAATTACAACAATTTTTTTAGAGATCGTGTACTATATACACTTCAAAAATATGGTATTTTTCAAAATAAAATTAAAAATGTGATTTTTAAATTACATAAATTATTTGAAGCTTTTAGAAAACAATGTCTTATTCACTTTTAAATTTCTACCTCACTTTACATAATTTCTTATATTTTAAAATTGCAATAGTTTTTTTAGAGATTGTGTAGTATACACTTTATGAATAGGGTATTTTTCAAAATATAAAATGAATAGGGTGTCTTTTAATTACCAAAATCATTTGAAGCTTTCTAAAAATAATTTATTATTCACTTTGAAGTTTCAAGCTCAATTAACATAATTTTTTATAAAATTGAAATAGTTTTTTTATAGATCGTGTAAAATATACCTAAAGAATAGAGTGTTTTTTGAAATATAGAGAATTAGGGTGTTTTTAAATTATCTAAACTATTAGAAGCTTTATGAAAATATTTTACTATTTACTTTGAAATTTCTAGCTCAATTTACATATTTTTTATATTTTACAAATTGCAATAATTTTTTTAGAAATCATGTACTATTAATTGAAGAATAGAGTGCTTTTCGAATAAATACAAAAACACAATTTTTAAATTACCTAAATTATTAGAAAATTTTTTAAAACAATATCGTATTCACTTTCAAGTTTCTAGCTCAATTTACGAAAAACATTATTATATTTTTAAAATTGCAATAGTTTTTTAAAGATCTTATACTATATACTCGAAGAATAGGGTTTTTTCAAATTACCTAAATTATTTGAAGCTTTCATTCACTTTGAAGTTTCAAGCTTAATTTACATAATTTTTTATTTTTTTTAATTTTTAAATTACAACAGTTTTTTCAGAGATCGTGTATACACTTGAAGAATATTGTGTTTTTCAAAATAAGATTTATTAGGGTATTTTTAAATTACATATATTATTGGAAGCTTTTTGAAAATAATGTTTTATTCACTTTGAAGTTTTTATCTCAATTTACATTTTATATTTTAAAATAACATCATTTTTTTAGAGATTATGTACCATGCACTTGACGAATATGATGCTTTTCTAAATATAAATGAATAGGATGTTTTTAATATACCTAAATTATTTGAAGCTTTCTAAAAATAATGTATTATTTAATTTGAAGTTTTAGCTTAATTAACATATTTTTAAATATTTTTAAAATTGCAATACATTTTTAGAGATTGTGTACTATATACTTGAAAAATAAACGTTTTTCAAAAAAAAAAGTAAATAATGTGATTTTAAATTACTTTAATTATTTGAAGCTTTTTGAAAACTGTGTACTATTCACTTCAAAATTTCTATTTCAATTTACTTAATTTGTTATATTTTTAAAATTGCATTAGTTTTTTTTAGAGATGGTATAATATACGTTTGAAGAATAGGATGTTTTTCGAAATAAAAAAATAAAAGCATTTATTAAACTACCTAAATTATTTGAAGCTTTATGAAAATAATGTATTGTTAACTTTGATATTTCTAATTTAATTTACATAATAGTTTAAACTTTTAAAATTGCAACTAGTTTTTTTTAGAACATGTACTTTATATGCTTGATGAATATGGTGTTTTACAAAATAAAAATAAAAATGTGATTTGTAAATGACATAAATTATTTAATGTTTTTTGGAAAAAATATCTTTTTCATATTGAAGTTTCTAGCTTAATTTACATAATTTTTTATATTTTAAAATTGCAACAATTTTTAAAGAGATCGAGTATTATACACTTGAAGAATAAGATGTTTTTAAATTACCTAAACTATTTAAAACTTTCTGAGAAACAATGTTTCTAAATGCTTTATTTTTTTAATTTTTTTCATTTTAGTTTTCTTCTATCTAAGCTTAAAAAATTGTAAGGGTGCGTGTGACATACAAAAATCAAAGAGAAAAATGTAATGAGGATACATCTTTCATGCAGATAACTCAAAAACAAGTATTCATAAAAACAAGTAGAGTATTAAGACACATTAATGAGAGTGATAATCTCTATCTAAGCCAATAAAAGAAAAGGGAAAAATCAAGGTTGTAAACTCCAATCATTTATGCTTTGTAACAAACATGAGTTGTATTCAGCTCATTATCTTACCACCAATAAAATTGAAAAAAATGAAAAAAAAAATCTTGCCCAACTCTATACAATGCTAAAAGACAGAATTAAAATATTGTCACCCTTATAAATATGGGTCAAATAGTAATGATTTCCAACCCAACTTCTTTACCACATCTAGTTCCTCCTCCACCTTCACGTTATGAGACTCCCAACCCTCTAATTCCACTTTTGCTCAAGAATCCTTCAAAATAATGGATAGCCCCTTTACTTTTTCAACTGCCTTTTCTTAAAACTTCTTTTTTTCTCTCATCCTCCATTATCCATTTCCTACTCTTATTTATCTTTCAACATAATTTTTTTTTATGGCTATACACAACAATTCTTTTTTTTTTTTTTGCATTATATGAAAAAAGAAACTAATGTTTTCTATCTTATATTTTTAGTTGTTATAATGTTGTAAAGGCCTCTCAATGTAAGAAAGTACTAGTATTTTCATTACTTCTTCCACTTTCTAATTTAACCCCACATTATGCTTTCATCATAATGATCTAAATATATATTCGATTTCTTCCTTTCCTTAATTTCTTTGAAGAATTTTAATTTCGAAAACATTAATGTCTATGTGGCTATAGTCGTTAAAAAATGTATAGTTGTTTTTTCAAGTTTAAAACAATAGTATATTGTTATTTGTCACTAAGTAGCCAAAACTAGGGGTGGCAAAACGAGCTAGTCGCACCAGTTTAGCCCGTCATAAAACGGGCTAGGTCGGGCCAGCTAGCCAAAGCTATACGGTCCCAATACACTGACTCGACCCGTATTTTGCAAGCCCGCACGGGCTGCGGGTTGGCCCGCTAGCCCGCCACCATAGCAAAAAAAAAAGGAAAAAGCCAAAAAAAACAGGAAAATACTTTTTTTTTGGTTTGTTTTTTTTTTTTTGACTATTGACAGTTTTTTTTATAAAACTTGACCTTTAAACTTAGTTTTTTTTTTTACTATGGACATAAGGTATTTAATATTTTTTATTTTTTTAGTCTAGTTATGTTTTTTGTTTGAATTGGACCTTTTTTTAAAAAAACTTTAATCCTAAGGTTCCAAACTCCCATATACAGCAAAAAAAAGCCCACGGGCCAGCCTGGCCTGCCACTAGTTTAGCCCGTCGGGCTAGCGGGTTAGGCAGGGCGGGCTACATTGGGTTGGCGGTCCTCAATGGTCAGCCCAGTCCGCCTATTTTCTAACCCAGGGGCCGGCCCACCGGGCCCAACCCGTTTTATCACCCTAGCCACAACCCAATAGTTATTAAAAGTTGTACTACACAATAAATAGGGTTGTTTGCCAAGTTTAAGGAAAAAATTTACTAGGTATAGCTTTTGGTGAACGTTAAAAAAATGCCGTTAACAAAAACCTACACGATTCACTGGAGATCTACCAATTTAGTGCAAATAATGTAATAAAGATTCTCTTGAACATGAGTTGAAGTATCTATTTGTTAACTATCACAATTTAGTGGCAAATAATATCGCACAATTTTTTTAATTTTTAATTGTTATAATGATAATTGCACGGAATATGATAGAGTAAATTGAGAAAAATTACCAGGATGACGAAAAAGCATACTACTACCATCATTCAAATGGAATATGGGATTTGAGGGCCTTTTCTGAAACAACTACATCTAGTTAAAACATTAATGGCTATTTGAGATATCATACGACCTGGATATGCAGTTATCTCTCAAATTGGGCTAAAGTAACGTAAAGAGGACAAAAAGAGACGAGTGAAGAAGAAGGGAAGAAAAAATATCGACAACTTGAATTGACCGCAATTACGTGGATCCAATAGTTTCCAAAAAATATACCAAAAAAAACACAATTATGGTTCAAGAACTAAAAAGAACATAAATCAATGGTAGAAAACTACATAAATATTATAAAAAATTCTTAATTAAAGAACCAAAAACAACATAAATCAAGAATAGAAAAATTACAAGAACTGAAAAAATTACAAAAAGATTGCAGAAAACTTTTAGAAGACGAACCCTAACTTAGAAATTTTCAAAAATCAAACCTAAACAAAAAAAGTTTCAAAATTCAAACCCTAAAGAAATTTTTTAGAAATCAAACCTTAAAGAAAAAAAAAATTAAAATTAAAACTTAAAGTGAGAGTTGATTTGCAGCATACAAGGAAGCAATTTCTAATTGTCTCAGTAGAGGATAAGCCAAAGAAAGACAGAAACTTCAACACGAGTAGTCGTGAAGGCAGCGTTTTGTGGTTATGTGGTAAGAGAGGAAGAGAATAAGAAGAGGCAAAGAGGTTGCATGGGGTTGTGTGAAGAAGAAAGAGAAATAAAGGAAGCTACGAGATGGCTGAAGAGAGTAAAATAGAAGGAAAGTCTATGCCTTTCAGCGAAGTTGAGGGAAGAGGAAGATTGAAATGAAAAAAGGTAGTGGAGGCAGAGAGAGACGAGACGGCAGAGGGGTGTGAAAGATGAAGTATTTTCTCTAGATTGAGGAGGAAGAGAATGGAAGTGAGAGATAGACACCACTATGTGATAGAGGAAGCTTCAAGTGAGTTTCTCAATTGTGTGATCAAATTATTGAGTGTCTCAACCTCGTGATCAAAGATCCACATCCTTTAACAAAATACATCATTTATTCATTGACTTCGTAGGATTTGTTCACATCAGTCCTTGATATTTTTGGCCGTGCAAATAGGTCCTTAACATTGTGCTACGTATGCAGTTTAGTTACTGTCATTAGTTTATAATTAAAAATGTTAAGTTCTTGGACTAAATTGAACATTTTCTAAAAATTAAGGGACTAACTTGAATTTTTAATAACAAACATAAGTACCTATATATTAAATCATTTTTAAAAATTTTAGTGACCAATATGAATGAATTTAATGGTGTTAATTGTAAACTAACAACATGAACTAAAATGCATCACGGACCGCCTACAATATCATGGACTAATGTGAACAAACCCTACAAAATCAAGGAGACAAGGACTAATGTGCCATATCACTCTTTTTAAATGAAAATAAGTGTGTGACCAAAGTGTTTTTTCTTCTTGTATTAAACCAAAGTAATTTTTTTTTATTAGACCAAAGTCATTATCGGTGGAATGTTTAAAAACCTCATTTAGAAGTTTCAATGGACAAATATTGATATCTTTAAAGTGTTCAGAAATTGAAGAATATTTTATAAATATGTGATAAACTATAATTGTTTGATGCAAGTATTTTTCTCTTAATTTTAATATTTTAAATTTATGAATATGTTTATAAATATGTAAGGATTAAATTATGCTTAAATTATAAATTTTATTTTTTTATTTTTTAAAGTTGTACTTTTTTTTAATATTTCTGTTTGGTGGAAGTTTTACAATTTAAAAGTTTACTATTTTTTTTTTTGTTTAGCAAAAAGTTATAGTATGGAGGTAAATCATTATTTTATGTTTTTTTTAACTATATTAATTTTAAGTAAAAAAACTAAGACAATATTGCATATATGATAAATCATTCACTCAATTTTAGAATAAAATTTTATTATTTACCGCACTCATATGACGTGATTATAATGGTAAGTCATTTCTCACATATGGCTAAACTATTTTTAAAATTAAATGTTAAATTTTAACATTAATGATAAATCATTCTTTTATTAATATTTTACAAAACTATGTGATGTGGTTATGATGAGGGATGAAAATGAGTTGCTTTTAAAAAAAATATTATTATTTTTTGAAAGATGAGGTTTATGATATGGGATTAATTATTATTTTATTTTTTATAACTTTATCACTTTAATAAAATTACATAGACAATGTTTCCTTTAGAGATAAATTATTCATTAAATTTTAAAATTATTTTATCATCTACCACACTCATTTGGTGTTGTAATAAAGATAAGTTATTTTGTCACATATAGCTACACTACGTTTTATACTAAATTTTGAATTTTATAATATAATGATAAATTATTCTTATATTTTTTTTATATCTTTGTTAGTTTGAAATTAAGTGTTGAATAGTAAGTTACAAGGATCAATTGTTATTTTATCACTCTTAACTAATATTATTTTAATCTTATCTTATCTTTATCTTAATCTTATCTAATCTTAATAATTATTTTTTTTTGTCAACAATCTTAATAATATATAAGCTAATAAGTTTTGAATGGAAAAAAGCCGCCTTAATTTTTTAGCCCATTAAATTTTATACAAATAATATATAGCCCAAAAAGACTTAGGCCCACTCTAGAGAAGATTAACCAAAATGAGGAAGAAAAAAAAAACAAGAATAATGCATAACAGTTAATGGGGCCATAATTTTCCCACCACCTGTTCATTCATTCACCTTTTTTCATTGAGAGGAATTGAGACCACTCAATTTTGAAAATACCACCATCTCTTTATATGTAAGAATCATAAATTTATATACTAAAAAGGATTGTGTCACTCCCAATAGGGATAGTGCTAATCTCATCCCTCCTTTTTTCTAACCATTATATCCCACGGACCAAGATGATCCGTAAACTTACGGATGAACTTAATTCATAAAATAGAATTTTCTTCCAGATGAGGTTAATCTGTGATCTCACAGATTGAGTGAATTCGTAAAATATATCATAAATCTATGGATTAGTCTTGTCCGTGAATTTACACATAACTTACGGATTAACTAAATTCGTGAATTTATGGATTAGCCTTATTTACAAGAAAGCTTTATTTTACATATCAAACCCATCCATAAGTTTACAAATCATGGGATACAATAATAGAAAAAAGAGGGTAAGTGAATTAACAAGGAGATGTGAAACTTACGTGCGGACGAGAGGCAAAGAGAATTGTGCAGAAATGGGAAGCTTTTTTCTTTTTCTTTTTTGTGTTGGGGGGCATAAGGCAGAACAGCCCATTATTTTTTATTTCTCACACTGGGTTTTAATGGGCCTCTAATGTTCGTTTTGTTCGTTATTGGATTTGACCTCATTTAATTTTTCTTTAGTTTGTATTTCTCAGTTTTTCAGACATGATAGGTTATTTGTTGACCAAACAAAACAAGAGTTGATGGGTTATTCAACCAAAAGAAAAGACTTGATGGGTTCTTTTAACAAAAAAAATAAAAAAAAGGGTTGATACATACATTCATGTGTGTGTGTTTTTTTTAATTGTTTACTCCAAAGCTTGTGTTGTTCTCTGTGTTGAAAAGCACCACATTGAGCATTACTCTCAAGATCAGTGGTTTAGTCATTCCCTCGGTTAAGTATTTTCAGATGTCGTTGTGAGATTTTTTTGTCTGTCTAGTCTTGGTCAATCTCACCCTCTGATGATTTGTAGATATTACGAATGATGATCAAGTGTCTTTTTTGAGTTTCATTGTTGTTTGGACCAAGCATACTTACTTTTTTTTATAATTTGGGTTTGAATTTAACTCATTCCCAAAAGTTAGATTATAAGATGAGGATTGTTACGCCTTTATAAACTCAACAATGGTCATATCATTGGCCGATATGGGACTTCTAACACATTCTCTCACGTACAGAACTACACAACTGGAGCGTGGACAAACACGGGTGGACAAACAAACAGGTGGTCCAACACTACGGGACTAACAAACACCTAACAACACACCCAACAACAAATATGGACCCAACAAACGGATCTAAGATAGGCTCTGATACTATCTAATAATTTAAGTTTGGATCTAACTCATTCTTAAACTTGTAGGATGAAGATTGTCACACCCTTATAAACTCAACAATGACATATCACTGGCCGATATGGGAATTATAAGATACTTCGTTAACAATTATATGTTTGTATACTGGTATATTGCTCTGTGTGCTACCTAAATTAAACTTAACTTAGTGTTCACCTTGTATTGAACCCAAAAAAAAATGACATTTACTCATATTATATCCTTGTACTATTTTTTTTTTTTGACAACATATCCTTGTACTATCTGATTCTCATATTTTATCCATGTTTATCCAATCATGCACATAAAATAAGTTCTTTAAAAAACTAAAATAATACATTGCAAATAAAAAAAAATTAGAGATTATAGAGCTTGTTGGTTACCTGTTTTTCAAAACTGTGTAGTTTTTAAAAATAAAAAAACTAAAAATTTGATCGGCAAACTAGTTCTTAAAAACAGTTTTTGAAAACCGTATGTATTTTTCAGTTTCTAAAAACTAAAACTTGGAAACATCTCAAATTCATTTCAGTTTTAAGTTTTATAAATTTGCATTACAAACTCATATATCTTTTTTATAAAAAAAGTTATTGAAAACTATTTTATAGTGCAATTCAAAAGAAATAAAAACAAAACTGAATTAACCATGCTCTATGAAATTTTTGTGAAACCCATAACTTATAAAAAAAAAAGAGAGAGAATGAAAAGGGGTGGAGAAATTATGGAACTTCGTTTCGATATTATGTTAACTCAAGTAAAAGTGATCTTTTGAGTCTTGATAGTTAAGTGTGACTTAGTTGGGTTTGAATTTCTTCTATTTTTTAAAGGAAATGAAAAGTTCTATTTTTTTATCTTGTGATCTATATTAAATGTTTGGATTTTTTATTTCATAATTTTAGATTAAAAGTAAAATTTGATTTTGTTTATTTTCATATGGAAATGGAAGGAATCTAAACTCGGAAGTTAACTATGTTGTCTAAAATGCATCCATTGTCCTTTTTAAGGTTATAAATAAATAAATAGTTTTGTGTATATTTATTTATGGATTTTGTTAACGTATCCTATCCTCATTCTTTTTATAGAAGGAATACATGTTAATCTTACACTTAAAAGTGTATTTTAAAAAAAAGTTATAATTTACTAACATAATTCTTTTATAAAATAAATAAGTGTACAAAAATTTATTAACATACACTTACTTATTTCCTAAAATGAATACTTTCATAAACTATACATTGTGAATATATTTTAAAAATTCAAATTATATCTTATTAATATACTCATTCTAATAAAAAAATAACTGAGTATAATCTATTCACTATTTTACTATCCTGTAATCATCCTGTTATCCTTTATATTTTATAGTGACACACGTGCAAAGCGGGGATTCTAAAAGATTTTGCTCCATTAAACAATTTTATTTTTAATAATTTTTGTTTGTTTGATATAAATTTAAGATTTATTGATTGATCAATGTAATTAATCGTACATGATATATTTTTTTAAATCTAGGTAGCACATGATATATTTTTTTAAATCTAGGTAGCACATGATATATTTTTAATAATATGACCATGTTTTTTTGGTAACAATAATATGAGCATGTTTGAAAACCATAAAAAAAAATTCATTTTAAAAAAGCTTTTAGTTGATATAAGATGTTTAATTTCTTTTTGGTAATATATATATATATATATATATATATATATATATATATCTCGATAAAATTATTATTCTTTTATAAATACTAAAAGCTTTTTTTTAAAAAAATAAGATAGAATTTGAAACTTTTTAACTAAAGCTTTTTGCTTTAATACTTTTTTTTCTTAGCTTCTATATTTAAATTTCTACAATAAATAACACTTTTTTAAATAATCTAAATAAGAGAAAAAAAAATAAAGAACTAAAATGAAATATTTTTGGTATAATCACGGGTTTCTCTACCCTTAAGATGAGACTAATCTCGTTCATGCTGCATGGCTGGCGCTAACCTCCGGGAATTTGGCATACGTAAGATTCGAATACGGGTGTTCCCGCTATGGATCGTCCCTCCTATGAACTTAGCGGGACCTTACACTACTAAACCAATCATTGGGGTTACTAAAATGAAATATTAAATAAACTTCAAAGATAAAATTACCAAAATTAAAAAAATAAAGGTTTAGACTGATATTTTTTGTGAAATATAAATATCATATATAATACTCATAAAAAAATAAGTCAACTTCTTTTGGCTTTCTAGATAATATTACTTTTGCTATATAAAAACTTTACAACAATCAGTATAATATCCGTAAAATTATATCACGTAACAAAAAATATAATTTTTTTATAGGTTAAAGTGTGTCTACAAGGGTTTAAACTGAGGACCTGTTACTCAAAGTAGTACTCCTCGACCATCCGACCAACCTGTTAAATGCAAAAATTATAGTTTAATTATCTCTAAGATCTTGTCCTATATTCTATTTTCATAGTTTTTTAGTTTCCTTTTAAAGTTTATCAAAACTTTTTTAAAATTATTTTTTTATTAACTTTTTCTCTTCTCAAAAGATCTCTAAAATGTTTTCTCCCTCCCTAGGATTTCTCTCTCTACTTTTGAAAAATAATTTTTTCGTGAATTTTTTTGAGTTGTTGCTTTAAAATTTCACACTCTCAAAATTTTTTTCCTAATATTTTTTGAATTTTAATTTTTTTATGTCAAAATTTTAGAAGACAAATTTTTTGGTAACAAGAAGACAAAAGTTTAGTTGAGCATAAAAATATCATGAGAGGGGATAAAAGGAACTAAAAAAAAATCTTTATTCAGTTATGTCTAATCTTCTCATGACTCTCTTCTTTAAGATAGCATTACGGTTATGTAGCAAAATATGATGGATTATAACGGGATAAGATAGATGCTACAAAAAAAATAGTTTTTAGTGAGGGCTAATTGCCTTCGCTAACAAGCAAAAAACCTTCGTTAACCTATATTTAGCTGCGATCAAGCGACAGCCATCGGACCATCTCAAAAATATGCGTTGCTAAAAGCTAGCGATGGCCAAATGGCCCATGCTAATTAGCGGGGACTAAGTCTTCACTCATAACGCAGCAAACGCCACTAAAAAACAGACAGAAAAGGCCCCGCTAAAATTAGCAGGGGCTTGACCTTCGCTAATTAGCAAATGTCAACTCCCACAAACTGTTTAGCGTCAAATAACACGTGCTAATTATCGAGGCCAAACCCCCACAAATTTTTATTTTATTTTTATAAAATTTCTTCATGCAAAAATAAACATCACATTAAATTATAATTAAAATCCATAATCAAATAATCATCAAATAAATTAAATTCAAAATCCATACTTAAACAAATTCAACATACTCAATTATAATTTAAATCAAACATATTCTATTCTAATTCAATTCAAACATATTTAATACTAATTCAAACATACTAATATCTAATTCAAGTATTAAATTTTAATTCAAATATTCTCAATCTAATATACTCAATAATTAAAATTGCATGTTTAAAAAAAACTAGTAATAGACCTAATATTGCAAATTTCTATATATTTACATAAATTAATCTTAAATACTACAATAAAACCTAAAATAAACCATAATTAATCCTAAACACTGAAATAAACCATAATTAATCTTAAATACTAAAAAAATCTAAAATAATATAAATTAAAAAAATATGGATAGAAAGGGAAGAGGGTTCATTAATGGAAGAGAGTTCTCCAAAATTAAATTAGGAGAAGAGAAAAGGACGTAAAGGAAGGAAAATTTGAGTGAAGAAGCGTAGCCGCCATAATAGGTGGCGAAACTACCATCAATGGTGGCGGTGGTGCCACAATGGATGGCGGTTAAAGAGAGAAAGGGAGAGAAGAGAGGAAGTAAAAATGCACTTACCGAAGGGAGAGATAAGGAAGGAAGGTGAGATGAGAAGGAAGGAGAGGAGGAGTGTGTCACCTAGAGTGCTTGGTGACTGTCGAACTGGGTGGTGCTTGGTCGTGCCGAACGAGTCTCTAGAGAGGGAAAGAGGGAGAAATGTTTGATGATGGAAATGAGATAAATGAGAGAGAAGAAATAAGTGGCTGATTTTTAAATGAAATTAGTGGGGGTCAAGCCCCCTCTAAAGGTCGTCGCTAATTACGCGGTTACCCAAAAAACATGTGATTCAGTAGATCTGTCAGGTTAGCAATGGCTTCAGCCCTCGCTAATTAGTGATGGTCAAGCCCCCGCAAAAACATAATTTTTTAAAATTTTTGTTTTAAATTTTTGTATGGTTGGTTCAAGTTACTGATGGCTTCTACCACGGTAGAAATGTAGTTTTTTAATTTTTTTTTTAAAAAAATTATCAATGGTTTAGGTTATTGACGGTTTTAGTCGTCGCAAAATTTAGTGAAGGCCAAGCCCCACTAATTAGTGAAGGCTAAGCCCTCGCAAAATGCATTTTTTTAAAAATAAGTTGAAAATAACTTATTATAAAAATAAGTTGAAAATAACTTATTAGAACCTAAATGTTATTATACTTTTTATAAGGAGTGTATAAGCTCTTTCAAACACAATCATCCCTAACTTTAAGTAATACCAGTAACTTTATAACTTGAATTTATGTGAGAGTATTTGACTTATAAATAAAAGTAAGTTATCAAGATACAAATTTACATAATTGAGATAATTGAAAGACAAAAAATTAGGAGTGAAAAATGGTCAGCCAACCTGACAGAGGCTTATGGCCTGACCTATTTGAAACCTAGCCTGACTTAACCTTTAATAAAAAGGTCAGGTTTAGGCTATTTAAAAAATCTATTTAAGTATAAAGGCTAAGTATATGCCTGAAAAAAAAGTCTATTAAACCTAATAGGTTATTCTGTTTAATTTATATATATAATAAATTTTTTAAATATAAATACAATAATATGTTTTTTAATATATATATATATATATTATAAATATAAGCACAATAAATTTTATGATAATCATTTGGTAGATAATATATCCAATGCGATGTAAAAAAAATCCAATTTTTGTATTTAAATTTTTTTAAGAAAATGAATTTAAGATGATATATATTAATATTAATTGAATACATTAAGTTAAGTACCAAAAAGAAACAATTTGTCATTTCATTTAAGCCTTCTAATTTTTTTAATCAATGTTCTATTTTAATAACATTTTTTCATTCTTTTGAACGTTCATAAGCCATTTAAACATATTATATTGAAGATTATATGTTATTTTAGGGGTAGTATCCAATCTAATATTGTTTTGTTAATTAAAAAAATAACATATATTTGTTATCTTTATTGTATATGACATATAATAGCATTTGATAAATTATTATTTGGTGAATGCGATAGATTTTTCTTTGATTAAATGTAAAATGATTAAATTAGCCTATTTAAGCTAGAGCTATTGGCATTTTTAGAGACATTAAGGAGGGCGTTTGTTTCGTGAAATTAAAAAAGATTCTTGGAAATGTAACTTTAGGAATGAGCATTTCCAGGTTTGGTATAAGTTTTTTTTTTAAAAAAAATATTCTCAGGAAAAGAAGATTCCTAATAAATCACTTCTCACTTTTTGATAGATTTTCATTCCCACTCTCAACCATGGGTATCAAGGATTCCCAAGTGGTGGATATGTTAAGATTTAATGAAAAAATTAAAACTACCTATATTGCTCCCCACCAAATATACAATAACTGCTATATTGTTCTTCTACATTAATGCCTCGAATAATTTTTTTTAAAAAATACAAATTTTATTAAATACTACATTTTTTATTAGTTAATTATATGATAAGATTATCCTTATCATATACTCCCTCTATTATGAAATATTAGTCACTTTAGCAAAAAAAAATTGTTCTAAAAAATTTATCACTTTTACATTACAAATGCTATATTTATTAATTATTCCCACTTTTATTATTTTTATAGCCAATAGCTATTGAGTAAATCTCAAAGTCAATGATTAATTTAGTTTACCTATGCACTTTTTGTTAGATTTTGTAGAAATTAATTGTTCTTCTTAATTCATGTAAAATTCCCTAATGTGACTAATATTTCAAAATGGAGGGAATAATAGTTTATCAAGATCTTATTAGATAGACTTTACTTCTCTAAAACTTAATTTTTAAAATTTATAATTCAATTAATTTTTATTTGGTACATTAATATATTTTTGATGAGTAAATTTTAAGTAACGTTAATATATTATTTCACAAATGATACAAATAACTAATTGAAGTTTTTTAAAAAAAATAAATATTAAAAAATAAATATTGTTATCGGGTCAGTAAAATAATATTTAGAATAATTTCACACGCAATAGGAATATTTTGATAATTTTACCATAAGTTTTTAGGAATGTGTTTTTTGAACTAAACATAACTTAAACATCTTCCTGAATTATTTTTAAACATTGTAAGAAAAAAAAATTAACAACTAAACAAAATTTTTTACAATACCCAAGAATATACATTTCTAGGCATCTCTAAAATATATTCCTCATAATCAAAATTCTAAAAATATCTTTTAATTCCACGAAACAAACACCCTTAAAAAAAAATTGGTCCATTGCCGAGCTTATCTCTAATAACTACAAAATAGATTAAATTTATTTAGCTGATGTGACCTGACCTTATTTTGTCCCTATGAAAAATACATTTGATGCTTTATTAAATAAAATTATGTGTGCGTTTGCACGTTTTCTTGGGAATCTAACAAGACAAAAGTGTGAAGGGAGCAAGGAAGAAGTAAGTGCACATAGTATTAACAAAGTTCCAAAGGAAATGACGATAGGCATGATGAGAGGAAAGGAGAGGAGGCTTGCTCAGCTCACTTCCCAACTTGGCACTATATCTTGACAAAGCTAGGACCTAGGAGTGTTCCACGTTCATGCATCTCTCTATTTCCTTCCCCCCACATGCTTTCCCTTTCCATCATTTTCATCTCCCACTACTACTAACCCCATTGCTTTCATCACGTTCATTTTATTAATTATTTTCTCTGTTACTATTTATAAAATATCATCTAAAAAATTTTCATGGTCCTTTTTATAAGATATTTTGTAATTTCTATAATGTATTTATTATTTCGTTTCTTTTTTATCTTCATTAAATGCATTACCTATTTTAACTCCTTAATTGTAATTGGCTAACACATTATTCATAAAGAATAAAAATAATATTTCATACACTTTTTGAGAAAACCAATAAAGTTAACTAAACTCAATTATTTTTTTTATTTGTGTAATTCGGTTGAAAACGTCTTATAAATAAGATCGGAGTAATTATTTATTTTCTAACCCAAATTATAATAATCATTCATCCTTTTATTCATGTTAATTAATTGGATGGATAATCACCCTATGTATATCCTAATTCCTACCATCAAAAGGCCAGTTTGTTTTTCAATTAAAACATTGAAAATTACTTTTATTAGTATTAATGATTTCAGATTTCAATTCGAATTTGATGAAAGTAAAAAAAAAAATTATGTTTAAGTCTTTTCTCCATCATTTACTAAAAGAATTAAAAAAAATGTTATTTTTATAAAATTTAAAATTAATTTCTATGAAAAATCTAATCCTAAAAGATTATTTGGACTTCTGCTGAAAAACATAATGCTTTCTTTACAGAAACTGAAAACAAGTTAATGTTGAATTGATGATAATGAGAAACAAAATTAATTCATTTCGTTAATTCAGCAGCAATTGTGCTTTCAACTGAAATCAAAATTCCCCAAGCATGGGAGAGAATTAAGAATATACAATAGGAATCATTCCCTTAATAAAACCAAAAAATAAATGTTCGATGAATCCGGGAATATACATAAACTCAAAAATCTAAAGCTAAATGATCCCAGAACCGGGTCGACCCGATAAACAACCTTCCATGTCCTGGCACACAAACGGGTGGGTTAATAACTGATTTGCGGTCCATCTCTCACTGGATTCTTTCTTAAGACAAGATTCCATGAAATTCCGAAACTTTGACGATGCGCTCTCCGGTAGCGCTGGCGGGTCGCCGAAGCAAATAGCACACATCAAAGTAGCCCAGTCGGGTCTTTGGCCCGATTGAAGGAAAGGGAAATGACCCACATAGAGTTCGAAAAGAGTCAAACCCAAACTCCATATATCAGCCGCGAAACCGTTATAGTTTCCGCCGGAAGCATCCGGGTCGAACCGTTCGGGACTCATGTAAGCACACGTGCCAACGTAGGAGTTACAGGCTTCAAGTGTGCGGCACATGAGTTTGCTAACACCAAAATCAGCTATCTTCACCTCATCCTTGTTGTTCAGTAAAAGGTTCGATGGCTTTATGTCACGGTGAACAATTTTGCGTGCCTGGAGGTTCGCGAGGCCGTTAAGAACTTCACGCGCCACTTTCGCCAGTTGCTCTTCAGAGAAAGTTCCGTTATTTTTCATAACTGTCTGGAGCGTGCCACAGTCCATGTATTCCATGAGGATTGCCACGTCACCAGAGGGCTTCTCGAAGGACCCGTGGAATTTAACCACGTGTGGACAATCAGCGGCCTGGCGGAGGATGCTGATTTCGGCGAGTGCTTGGCGGCGCGTGGCGGTGTCGGAGTCGCCGTGGATTACTTTCATTGCGTAGATTGTAGAGGTCACCTTGTGGCGGACCTTGTAGACTGTGCCGCCGTTGCCGTGGCCGAGGACAGCGAGTTTCTCGATGTCTCCGGAGGCGATGGTTTCAGCGGAGGAGGGTTTGACGGTGGCGGAGGGAGGGAGAGGGAGAGGGAAGCGCGGGCGGCGCTCGGAGAGCTCCGGGAGAGGAAGGCGGAGGTTTGGGTGGCGACGGGGGCGGACGAGAGCCATTACGGTGGTTGAAGAAGCAAAGAAGTAAAGTGAGTGTAAAGTCTGTGGGATTTATATAATGTGAGGCGTTAGAAGGAAAGTGGGTGGATATGGCGGTGGGGTCCACTTTTTGAATTGACAAAATGAAAAAAATTTTCTTATCTTGATTTTATTTTTTAATTTATTCATTATCTGGATTCTGTTTTCTTCATTATCTTGATTTTTTAAAATTAAAATATAATTGGAATGTACAGATTAGATTAAATTCAGGTAAGATTCTTTATCATGGAGTTTTTCCTTATTATCTTATGAGCTTTCTGTTTTATAAAATCTTATCAGATTTTATGTCAGTTACCACAAAAATGAAGTGAACTAAAAGAAATTATTATTATTATCAACTATTATTTCAGTAAGTGGGTTTATATAAACAGAGTGAGGGTGGATATGAAGGAAAAATTTACAGTAATGCGATAGTACGTACAACACCCTAAGTAATGATGAGTGTCTAGTTTTTTAAAAATTATTAAATTCTTTTAAATTTTCATCACACTATATATAGTGAGTCTTTCGCTTTTTATCTTCACCACCATTTTATTGAAAAGAATATGTACATAGAAATACTAAAAATTTACTTGGTTATGAAAGTGGGTTCCACTCTTTTGAATCAATAATGATAAGTGCATACATTATTCTATTATTTTTTTTTTTTAATTTTCAATGTGATCAAAGGTGTGTTTTGATAACATTATTTTAAGGTAAATTGGATAGTTATATTTTGTATTTATTAAAAGTTTTTAATTATTTTTTTAAGAAAATTAAATTTATTTTGTTTTTTAGTTAAAAATTGGACATGATTTTAAAAAGCTTTAAAATTATTTTTTATAGCTTAAAATTATTTTAAAAATCACTTCTGACAGCGAATATATCTAAACAAAAATTGATTATATATAGGACAATGAATTATCTTTTTTACAGCTTATTTTTCACAATTAATGACGGCTAATCCAAACAAACTCTAAATACAATATAATCTTTACTTTTAAAATTCCAATTTTCACTTTTGGTTTCTTTCCTTATCTTCATTTTTTTCTCCTTATCTTTGATTTTTTTCAGATTTGAATTTACCGATTAGATTAAATTCGGGTGAGGTTAGTTATCTGGCATTTGAGTTTTTCATTATCTTATGAGTTTTTCGATTTTTTTAAAAGATTTTTTTTTTCAAATTTATGTGTTTTCTGTTATGATTTTTTAAGTGAACTAATATGTGATCAAATACTCCTTCCTTTTGATGGTTTCAGCTTTCACTTGTGGTTTTTTTCCCTTATCTTCTTTTTTAAAATTTCAAACTTATTAGATTAAATCAGGTAAGGTTTTCTATCTGCCGTTTTATTTATTCCTGTATCTTATGATTTTCAAGTTTTTTTAAATAATATTTTTAGATTCAATGACAGAAGAGCTATTAAAACGGGCTACTCGACCCTATACGGACTTGCTTATTTGGGTAGCGAGCTTTTTTTCGTCTGGGTCAAAATGACCCGCGTTTATTTGGCACTTTATTTTAGATACCTAAACCCGGTTTTTGGTTAGCCAAATTTTTTAAATTTTAACTTTTTTTTTACATTAAAAATATTATTTTTATTATTATTAATTTTGTCTTTGAAAATAAAAACTCTATGTAAAAAGTATCATTATTTTCCTATTATTAGACATATTATTAAACCTCTCTATTTTTTTACAATAATTTTTATAAAAAAATTGTTCTAAATCTTCTTATGTTTAACTTTTACTGTTTATTCATTCTCAATTTTTTTTTTAATCTTGTGACTTGTATGAGTTGTAGACTAATAACTAATTTTTTAAACTAGTGCACATTTAATAAGTAGCATTTTTCTTGTAAAAATATTATTCGGGCAGGTAGCCCTAATTCACGGGTTTTTTCCCATTTTTTTTTGTGGGCTTTTATATGGAATTGGATTCTGTATGTTTTTATTTTTAAGTGAACTATTATAAATTATTAATATTGAGTATAGTTTATTTTTTCATAAGGTAAGTAGGGGTGGAAGTGAGCTAGGTATCCTGCAGGGGCCTATGACCTGGCCTGTTTATTTAAAAAGTTAGACTTGGGATTTTTTAAAAGTCTTTTTAAATAAACAAAACAAGTTCGAGCCTTTAAAAAAGTCTGTTAGGCCTGACAAGCCGGTCTATTCATATATAATAAATATATAATTAAATTATATATATAATATTATATATAAAATAATAATAATGAACTCTTTTTACTATCATTTCGAAAAATTTATGTACAGAGAATAAAAAATATTAAAACGACATTCTGGAACATTTAACGTAAGGCAACACTTAATTTTTGGGAATATAGTTCACATGTAAAAAAAATAAAATGGTCTATTTTCTTTCAAATATAAAGTTATATGTTTAATTATTTCTTTAAAATATTTATTCTCAAACGACTTTTAAATAGGCTTTCAGGCCGGTCCAAGCTCAGGCCTAAGCCTTTAATTTTTAAACCATTCCAGACCTATTTACACAAAGTCTGGCCTAGTCTGACCCACTTTCACCCCAACAGTAAGTTTTTTGTTTTAAAAAAAATACATAAGAAAAAATAAAAGTACCATATAGCAAGTCTTAATAGTAGTATATATGATATGATATAGCATTATTTACAATTTAGAACTTATTTTTTTGGAATATATATAAATCACATGCAATTGATCGATTATTTTCAAAAAGACTTATTTTTTTAAAGATTTGAGCAGTGTTCTGAAAATCGGATAGTGTTCTAAAAATCGGATCGAACTGACAGTTGATCTGGGAATCAGACCACCAACTAATTTTATCAAGCCATAGAACCGGGCTCTCTTAAAACTGGCATTGGAACCGAAAAACCAGACACAAAACGGACGAAAGACATCAAATTGAGTTATTAAAAATACACACACAAAAAAAAGTTAGAAAATGCACCTACTCAAACTTGAAATCATGTGCTCCACCTTTAATTCCCACACTCTACCACTGAACCAATTACATTTTTGGGAATTTAAATGCACTATTATATATATATTGGTTTAATTATTTTTTTATCGACTAGACACACACCCTACGCTACACTACTCCTAAATATCTACCTCATCGGGAATCGAACACATCCCCTCAAACTTTAAGAACTCCTCTTTATGTCTTAAGAAGGCTTCTTTATGCCATTTGAACTTGTGACTTCAATGATTCAATAACTGACCGATTTTTAAAACATTATATTGTTTTCTTTTATATAATATAAAAATAAAGACAAACTAAAGACAAATAATCTACGTCTATCGTATCCCCAAAAGAAAAAAAATAATGACAAAAAAGACTAACTACTACATAATTCACACAAAAGACAAAATAACTCTCTTCTTTACGAACTAATCTACCACTTAATAATTATCTTCCTCAATATATACTCTAAAATTATATTCCAATCATAAATTAAGAATCTGCAAAATTCATGAACCAAACTATTCTAGTATATTAAAATTTAAATTTGACATGTTAAAAAAATTATTTTATATCTTAAGTAGTAGTAATTGCTTGCAATTGCAACTTGCAAGATGATAACAGATATTTGGGTTTTTTTCTTGTTGGCAGTTGGAATATTAAATTCTAATAAGCCATCATCGCTGATGGCTCTGCACGCTCCAATATAATAATAAAATAATAATAATAAAAAAATAGTAACAAATTTATTATCACATTTTGTTTTTTCTGAAAAGGTTGTGTCACGTAACGACGGACGTGTTTCGCTAGTTAAGGATTAAATTTATCTTTTTAAAATGTGCCTTATAATAAGGATCGGAGTAATATTATATATATTATATCAATATATCAAAACGACATCGTTTTTAATTTTAATCGGTTTGGTTCGGATTAGATTGGGTTCCGAAATGCAAATCCGAGAACCAAACCAAACCACATCGGTTTCATTGAGTTGGATACATTATTGGTTCGGATTGGTCGAGTTATCAGATTGACCCAACCCAAAACTCACCCCTAGTGATTTTTATAACAGGGCTGGGAGTCTATTTGAAATCAATGCCTTCAGTTTGGTTGTCGCCACAAGCCCTGCCTTTTGTAGCCAGAAGCTTTGCCTTCTGTCTCTCCAGAAGTCTATCAGCTTTAAATTTAGTTTTGAACATCTATTTTGAACCTATAGTTCGTTTTCCTTATGGAAGAGTGCATAAGTACAATGTTCCATGGGCTTCTATAGCTTTGAGCTCCTCTCGAATGGGTTGCTGCCAACATGGTTGTACAATGGCTTCATGAGATGTTCTTTGTTCAATGTAAGAAGAGATGTTCATAACAAAATGTTTATAACGATAATTTAGATTATTATAAGATAAAAGGATTAAATATGTTTTTGGTCCCTGAACTTTTGTAAAAATCTATTTAGTTCCTGAACTTTAAAACGTCGATTTTTAGTCCTAAACTTATGAAAAAGTTTGTTTTTTTTTTTACTTTAGTCTGAATTTATAAAAAGAAATTATTTCAATAATTTTTTATTTTAGTTTTTATATTTATTTTATAATAGAAAATAAAGAAAACAACAATTTTAGAAAGAGTAAACTCTTATATTGGTCTTTAGGATTGCTGGAGTCATACAAATTAGTCTCTAAAATTATGAAAACCTCAAATTAGTCCATGACTTTGCAAAAATTTATTAATTTTAGTCATTTTTTACTTAGTTTTTTTACTAAAAATTTTCATAAATCATTTAATGTCACTTTTCTTTTTTACCCTTATTAAATACTTTGACTACCTGAACTCTTCAATTTTGATTGGTCAACAAAATATCCAATGAAGGATAAAATTAACATCTCACACAATTTTTTAGAAAATCAATAAACTTAATTAATTAACCTTAACTACTTTACTTGATCCGTGTAATTCGGTTGAAAAATCTTATAAATAAGTCCAGATATATTTTAAGGTTTTTAAAATCTTATGGATTAATAATCTGCAAGAAACCTACCATCTCATAGACCAATTTGAGAGTTTATTCATTTTAAAAAGATGAATTCTATATTAACTGAGTTGATGACTTGAGGTTCAAAATTTTGAGAATGTAATTGCGTTAAAACTAGAAAATAAAATCTTGATATTCATAATATTTCTGTTACCCAAATTATTAGATTAATCGAATGACATTTCTAAATACTAAAATCTTAGAGAAAAAAAATTGTTTTGATAATAATCAATCGTGTCAAATTAGTGTGAATAGATAACAATCTGGTAAGTCATCCTCTAACCGTAGTCATGATTACCTAAGCCGAATTCATTACCAGATTAAAAATTAATTTTGACCGAACAATATTCAAGCTTATAATAAAGCTCCTTTCAACTCTATTGAGAGTTGTTACTTTGTCAAAATTGCTACTGACTTAAGTGTCAACATGTTTTTTTGCAAATACACTTTTATCTTGGCCACCACTCATGGTGACACAATATAGGCACCTGGGGTTCGCTTCGTGACAACTAAAGAAACCGCGAATCCCAACACGTTTGTATTAAGAAAATCAACTAGCAATATATTCATGTTTCTTCAATCTCAAGAAACATCATCCCCACCATAAATGTAGACCTAATTGCTTATAAAAGTATGCATAGTCTTTATACAAATAGTTTATCATACATTTAACCTTCTAAAATGCTTTGATACTTTTTAATCAACATATGATAAATATACATACCAATTTCATACAAAAGCATTTATAAAATTCATAATATAATTTCCTTCAAGTAATACATCAATCATACAATTACAACCACGCAAAATTCACCATTTAAATACTTCTTGAAATTTGAATTACCTAAAATTAACATGGGTGTACATTATTCTCAAACATGTGATTATATAACAAAATAAGTTATCATCATGTTTAATACATATTTAAAATTAATGTTATTATTTAATTTGCATAGATTCAACATTACACCTCAATTTAATATGACAACATGTAACCGCCACATATCACAAAATGGACAGTTAATCACAATGTTCTATAATTTAAAATCAGGTGCAAACATATTTAAATTTAATATATGCATATTCCATAAATAATGGCATTGATAACAAAGCATATAACTCAATTTATGAAATTTGAATTACCCAAAATTAACATGAGCATAAAGTATTCTCGAACATGTAATTATATAAGAAAGCTAAGTAAGTTACCATCATGTTTAATTTATATTTAAAATTAATGTTAGTATTTAACTTGCATGGATTCAACACTACACCTCAAATTAATATGACAACATGTAATCGCCACAAATCACGAAATGGACAATTAATCACAACGTTCTATAATTTGAAACCAGGTGCAAACACATTTAAATTTAATAAATGCATATTCCATAAATAACGACATTCATAAAGAAGCATATAACTCAATTTATACGGCAAGAGTTATCCATTCATAATGCTCAAACCTTCAACATTTCAGAATAATTTTAAGAAATTATTGATGAATCACACATTTTATCGTTAATAGAAAAATTATAAATCACTAGACCATCTTCAAGCACCACATGCAGATTTATTTTCTATATTTATTTATTTATTAAACTCTATCACCATTTATGAATAGAGAACATCGTCAATCAATATCATGATAAATCATATACCCTTCATAAAAAAAGTTAAAAACACTGACCTTTATTCGTAACGAAAGATATTTAATACTTTAAAATTTGCAATAACTTAAAATAATCCAAAAGCCTTCATATATATATATATATATATATATATATATATATATATATATATATATATATATATCCTTTATAAGTTTCACCATGAATTTCTTTCACGAAGAAATTTACATTCCATGAAATTAAGGCTAAAGATTGTTATAAATTATATTTTTAGTAGTGGTGGATGTGTGAAGATTAGAAAGAAAAAATAAGAAGAAACATGAAAGTGTGCATTTCATGTTCCTTTAATTAAAAAGTTACATACATTTATATCCCTTAAAATTTAACCAATTTCAAACAAGACACCTCTTCAACCTTAAAAAAAAACAACACAACTCTTCATGAAACAACACAATTTTTCATTTGTAAATTTTTCTCACAATTTATATTTTTTGCATAAAATAAGTTCTAAATTGTAATTATGTTTAATAAAAATAAAAATGAATACACTGAGAAAATGATAACCTAACAAATACTATATAATATATCCTAACAGATACTATATAATATATATTATAATAGATATGCTAAATATGGTACTTTAATTTTCTTTCGGATGTATGAAAAATGACTTGCCATTTGGAGATTGAAAAAAAAAAAAAAAAACTATACTCGATACTCGATACAGAATATATTAGTTCACTTAAAAATAAAAAGATACAAAATATACTCGATACTCGATACTATTAAAAACTGAAAATCATAAAATAAAGGAAAAACTCAAATGCCAGATAGATAGAAAACCTTACCTGAATTTAATCAAATAAGTTTTTAAATTTAAAAGATCAAGATAAGGAAAAAAAGCCTCAAGTAAAAGCTAGAAGCCTAGAACCATCAAAAGGAAGGAGTATTTAATCACATATTATTTCACTTAAAAATCAAAACAGAAAACACAAATCTAAAGAGATCTTTTAAGAAAATCAAATAACTCATAAGATAAAGAAAAATTCAAAGGCCAGATAAAAAACCTTACCTAAATTTTATCTAATCATTACTTCAGTACTGGTTTAGTACATTCAAATCATATTTCAAATCTGAAAAATCAAAGATAAGGAAAGAAGGCAGAAATGGAAGTTGGAAGTTTAAAACGAAAGATTATATATAGAATTTACATACATTTTACTTCTAAAGCCTCACATTACATAAATCCCACAGACTTCACACTCACTTTACTTCTTTAGCTTCTTCAACCACCGTAATGGCTCTCGTCCGCCCCCACCGCCACCTAAACCTCCGCATTCCTCTGCCTGAGCCCTCCGAGCGCAGCCCGCGCTTCCCTCTCCCTCTCCCTCCGACTGCCACCGTCATACCCTCCTCCGCTGAAACCATCGCCCCCGAAGACATCGAGAAACTCGCCGTCCTTGGCCACGGCAACGGAGGCACAGTCTACAAAGTACGCCACAAGGTAACCTCCACTATCTACGCAATGAAAGTAATCCACGGCGACTCTGACACCACTACGCGCCGACAAGCACTCGCCGAAATCACCATCCACCGCCACGCCGCCAATTGTCCACACGTGGTTAAATTCCACGGGTCCTTCGTGAAGCCCTTTGGTGACGTGGAAATCCTCATGGAGTACATGGACTGTGGCACGCTCCAGACAGTTATGAAAAATAACGGAACATTCTCTGAACAGCGACTTGCAAAAGTGGCACGTGAGGTTCTTAACGGCCTCGCGAAGCGTTCAAAATTGTTCACCGTGACATATAGCCATCGAACCTTTTAGTGAACAACAAGGATGAAGTGAAGATATCGAATTTTGGAGTTAGCAAACTCATGTGCCGTGCGCTTGAACCGTGTAATTCCTACGTTGGCACTTGCGCTTACATGAGTCCCGAACGGTTCGACTCGATTGCTTCCGGAGGAAACTATAATGGTTTCGCCGCTGATATATGGAGTTTTGGTTTGACTCTTTTTGAGCTCTACGTAGGTTATTACCCTTTCCTTCAATCGGGTCAGAAACCGATTGGGCTAGTTTGATGTGTGCTATTTGCTTTGGCGACCCGCCTGCACTACCGGAGAGCGTGTCGTCGGAGTTTAGGAGTTTCATGGAATGTTGTCTTAAGAAAGAAGACAGTGAGAGATGCACTGCAAATCAGTTATTAACCCATCCGTTTGTGTGCCAAGACATGAAATGTTGTTGACTGGGTGGACCCGGTTCATAGAGCATTTAACTGGAATGATTCTTTTTGTGTGTTCTTAATTCTCCCCGATGCTTAGGAAATTTTGACTTCATTTGAAAGTACAATTGCTGCTGAATTAATGAAATGAATTATTTTACTTCTCAATCATCAATGAAAAATATTTTTGGATTACTGCTGAATTATTTTTGAATTTTTGCTATTTTAATTTTTGGGAGGAAAATATTTAATTATGTTTTTTTGTTTTCTTTAAATGAAAATTTTAATTGAGCATTATATGTCTGATTCTACTACAATGTGGATATTTTTAACTCGAACATAATTATCAAAAATATCCGTGGCTTGACAAAAAAAAAATTAAAACCTTAATATTACCACCGTATATAAAAGTTTGAGTGAATATTTGATTTACATTTTATTTTTTTGTTCCTGCATTCTTGAAATTGGTATAGAAACAATAAAAAATTCAATTATTTATAAATTTTTTCTTTGTAGATTTCAAAAAATAGAAAAAGAAAGAAAATAAAGATATAAAAATAAAAATTAAAAATGGCATAAATTTACCGAATCCAAAAATTAAAATTATCGATGCTAATTTATTCGAGATATAGGTGAGTTTTAAGAAAGGGTGGGAACAACAATTATCTAGTTGAGAGAGCTACATTTTTAATGCCACATCATATGCCACGCCAACCGAGGTGGTATTTTGCAGCCTAAATAAGGCTGATGAAGTGAGGAATTATCCCTATTGTATTTGGTGTGGTTCATTTTTTAGACGACCTTTTCTTCGAGTGAGCCATCGCTTCTTCTGGGGTTTGATGTTTGTGCTGGCTGAGTATTAGGATTGTGTTTTACAATTTTAGTCGTATTCATTTTTTTTTGGATTAGCCAAGAAATCAAAGAAAGTGCAAGATTATTCACGCAGTGTGGTTTTCAACCGTTTGGCCATATGGCAAAGAAGGAATAATAAAGTTTTCAGAGGCACAATTTGAAATTAAAATGTAGTTTTTGAGATGATGATCAAACTTCATTCCTAGTTATGGGTGAAGGTATAGCTATTAAAGGGTTTAACTATTTTTTTTATTGTTGGTCATAGTTTAAATTGTGTTCTGTAAATTGAAGTTTTTTATAGAATGGGTGGGCAGCGCCTCATGCGTTTCGCAATTGATAATCTATTTAGATGATTCATTTGTGTGGTTCACTACAAGAGTATAGCAATTTAGCTGCGTAAAATAGCGACAAATGGACATTGTCGCTAAGTTGCGATGGTAAATTAACAATTAGCGACGACGTGAAGGGAGTTTTATTTATTTATTATTGTAATATTTTTGGCGTCAAAATAGGTGATGACTTTTACCGTCACTAAAGTGGAGAAAATTCTTTTATTTATTTTGTTAATATTTTTGGCACCAAAATAACGATGGTCTTAGCCATTGCTAATTAGCGACGGTCTAGGCCGTTGTTATAAGGCAGTTTTTTAAAAGGTAGCGACGGTCCTAGCTGTCGCTATAAGACCAATTTTTTTATTTTTTTTATACAATAGCAACGGTCTTAGCCGTAGCTAATTAGCAACGATCCTAGCCATCACTAATTAGCGACGATCTAAGTCATCGCTTTAAAGGCAAGATTTTATTATTTTTATTTTTTAGACGTAGCGACGGTCTAGGCCGTCGCTATAAGGGCTGATTTTTTTAAAGGGTAGCGACAATCCTAGCCGTTGCTAATTAGAGACAGTCTAAGTGTCGCTATAAGGTCGAGATTTTTTTTAGAGGTAGCAATGGTCCTAGCTGTCACTATAAGGGCGGTAAAAGTCATTGCTAATTTTATTAATGCAAAAAATTACGACGGCTCGACCTCAGCCACTTGACCGACGCTAATTTTTTAGCGATAATTTTAGACCATTTAGCGACGATTTTGACCCTAACTATTTTTTGCCATTCTGATAGTGATTAGGTGTTTAGTGGGGTTGCTTTTGCATTTTCTTTTGTGTGATTTTTTGGATTTATTCTTAACCTGAATAATAAGTGTTTTCTTGTAATCTTTTGAGTACTTATACTCAATAATAAATTTACTTATTTAAAAATAAATAAATAAAATGATAATTTATCGAAGAGTTAAAGATAAACGAAGATACGAAATAGGTAAAATAGTGCGTTTGATATGCTGTTAGAATTGAATCAAATTGTATATTTACAATCAATATCTATGAAATGAATACTGGTCCCAAAAGTTAAGTCATCAATCAAGTAATAGATATACAATTCGGAGCAGTTATTGGATTATTATAGCATATTTGAATTAAATTTTTAAAATTGATTTTTAGTGTAGTTGATTCTATTAATTGATTATAAGTAGAATTAATTCTGAACAAGATTAAAAGCAATAAATAGTTGTTTCTTACCAAACAATAATTTTCTATCCAGAATTAATTCTGATTAAGGTTGACAAACATGATTTTTTTTAGGGTAAATTGCACTTACTACTCTTGAGGTTTGGCTAAATTGCACTCCACCCTATTCTTGAGGTGAAATTGCACTCCATCCCATTTCATTAACTATGGTTAGTTTTTTTTTTTTTTTACAGGGTAAATTGCACTCACTACCCTTGAGGTTTGGCTAAATTGCACTCCACCCTATTCTTGAGGTGAAATTGCACTCCATCCCATTTCATTAACTATGGTTAGTTTTTTTTTTTTTTACAATGGTTAATTGATTATTTTCTATATTAAAATAGTTAGTTTTTAGGTTTGAATAAATTTTTAGTCTCAACAATTTTAGTTTTTCATTTTAATCCAACTTAACTCAAAAATTTTATTTTCAATTCTTAATAATGTTAAGTTTTTTTATGACATTTTCTAGGGGACTTTAAGAATTTTTTTTTTGGAATTAATTTAGTTCTTAATTGAATTTTTTGGTACATTAAAATGGTTAGTTTCTAAGTTTAAATAAACTTTTAGTCCAACAATTTTTATTTTTCTTTTTAATACAAATTAATTCAAAACTTTTATTTTTAGTCTCTAATAATATTAAATTTTTGCATCATATTTTTCAGGGACCAAAAAAAAATAAATCAAATAATAGGATTAAAGTAAGAAAAAAAGGGACTAAATATAAAAATTAGTAACTACAAGGACTAAAACATTATATATTTATCATGAAACAAAATTTTATATGGATTAAAAACAAATGTTTAGAATTAACCAAAGGGTGGTTCGTCCTATAATTTTCTTTTTTTAATTTTTGACAAAATTAATTCAAAAACTTTATTTTTAGTCCTATGAATTTTTTAATTATAGTTTTCAATAAAAATTTAAATTTTTTAACTTTAATCCTATTATTTAATTTTCTTTGGGTCCCCTAGAAAATGTAATAAAAAACTTAACATTATTAAGAACTAAAAATAAATTTTTTGAGTTAAGTTGGATTAAAATGAAAAACAAAAATTGTTGGGATTAAAAATTTATTCAAACCTAAAATCTAACCTAGAAAATAATCAATTAACCATCGTAAAAAAAGAAAAAAAGAAATGAAACTAACCATAGTTAATTAAATGGGGTGGAGTGCAATTTTATATCAAGAATAGAGTGGAGTGCAATTTAGCTAAACCTCAAGGGTAGTGAGTGTAATTTACCCTTTTTTAATTATGAATAAATTCAAACTATGGTATGGTGTTGACAAAAGCCAATCCAAACATACACTTAATCGAAATACTCAATTAATGGATTAGTAGTCGAACTAACGAGTCACTCATTCAACCGCTTGAAATGCACGAAATTTATAAATTTATACTAATAAATTAGTACATTGATATTATCAAATAGAGCATATGAATGTTATAAAATTAGTTCAAATGTATTATTAGAGATTTTATATACCAATAATATATTAGTAACATGGTTAGTATGTATAAATGAATACATAGATGCATACTTTAGGATTTGGATGAGGACTATTATACCTTCTAGATCCCCATGAAAATCATTTAAACTTCTTTTTTTTTTTTCTTCAATTATATATGAGGAAACAATAATAAACTACAGATATTAAATAATTACTTATTAGTTAATAATTAATAAACCTAAAACTGTACTGTCATTTTCTGAATGAATACTATGAGTTTTCTTGTTTTTCATTAATTAATATTCTACGTCCTGATAATTAAACTAGCTCCCACGTTGCATCCACCAAAAGAAAACTACAGTTCAAAAGTGGCACACTAATTTGACAAGTATTACATTTTTTAATTTTTTTTTTTTTGGTGAGGACAAGTATTAAATTAGTTGAAGAGTGCACATAACTTCAGAATTAGATTAATTAACTAGTATTTCAAAATTGTACTATATATAATATATTAATTGTTTAATTAGATTAGAAGGTGGGGTTGAGTACTCAACTTCTATGGGGTCCTTTTTGTCATTTAATTATAGCGCAGCCTGCAACAAGTTGCATCAGATCACTGGGGAACCCTATAATTAATTATCTTCACATAAATCTTAAATAGATTTGCAACTTGTGATGTATAAATTCATGCATAGGTACAATTAAAAACAAGATCAATGAACTAATAGCATATTGTTTGCAGCTACATGATTGTGATAGAAGTCAGATTTTTAAATATATTGTTAAAAAATAAAAATGATGGTGAACATTGATACTTTAGTTACTGTTAAACAATTGAGGCAAACTAAACTTCAAATCTAAAGCAATAAAATTATTTCTTGTTTTCAAAAAAAAAATAATGAATTTAATTATCACAAATCTTGATAGGCAAGTTCAACACAGATTTTATTCCTGTATACTACAAGATTACACGTGGTAACAAGAAATTAATTAAAATAGGTAAATCTGGGAGTAGTGGAAAAGTTGTTTTAGTTCAAACTACGGCAAAATTAAAGTAGACACAATGGCACGATATTTTTCAGATTTGAATCCTATCTTGTTGAGTATCGTGACAACGTCATTTTATGAAAGAGTTTACATAAAAACAATTATCAATAATTATATTGTGTCAATCTATCTCATAAAATATGAAGATAACCAAACTTAAGGGAATTTTTGTTTCAAAATTTAGAAAAATATTTTTGAGAATATACTTGGGAATATGAAATTCTCATGTTTGTTTCAAGATTTAAATAAAAGATTCTCGGACATCATTTATCTCCGGGAATATTTTTCCTTTGTATTTTCTATAATCTCCATTCCCATGGTGAAATGTGGGTAAGTTACTTTCCTATGAAAATATAAATAGTTATTTTATATTTTACTTATAATTATCATTTTTTAATTTTCTTTTTTGGACTTTTCATTTGAAATCCAAAAAGTATTCTTAATTATGTTAATTTTATCAAACATTCTCTTATAAAATGCTCAAATTACACATTTTTAGAAATATACAAATTACCAAAAATAAGATACCTGAAAATATTTTTTATTACTCGAAGCTAACGCCCTCTAAGTTGTCAACATTATATATCTAAATCATTATATATATATATATATATATATATATATATATATATATATATATATTGCTTAATCTATATAAATGCATTACATTGATGTCCTTCTACTAATTATCTTTTACTTTTTTATTAATTAAATAATTAAAATTAAAAAATATTATATGCAATAAAAATATTTTCATATTATTACACGTAACGTTATTGTAAATCAAATAAATTTTAAATTTTATTAAATTTTTTTTCAAAAGATTCCTAGGAACAAAAACTAAAAACCAAACAACTTGTTTAAAACGCTTGGGAATAAACATTATTAAGAATATACTCTGACAATAAGATACCCGAAAATATATTTTCAAACTTTGAAACAAACATCCTCTAACATGAGAGTAATCAATCTGTTCTTATACAATTATCCAGTCAGCTGGCAAAATCCACATTCCAATGGTTCTAATAGGTCTTTAATTTAAACTTCACGACTACCATGGACTCTCCCACATCCTCAAAAATCCACTTCTCAAGATTCTATGAGCATTTTGGTTCAATCAACCATTGCCTTAATCAAGGCTTAATTGTAAATAACTTAATAGTTCAACAAGAATGACCAGTTTGATTCTGTTAGATGCAGAATATCATTGCCTTATTATTGTGCACATTATATTATAATTAATAGAATGCTTATAAAACAAAGTAATGCCATGAAAATGCCACAAAATCACAAAATCAAAGCATAGACATCATTCTAAGGCTTCATAAAGGACATTATCTAACATGTTTCACAAATTCATGCTTATTCAACTCACATTCTGGGCACGTTTGGCCAGTACTTAAACTCGTTGCCATTTGACAAAGTAGTAAGGATGACATTTTATCAAACATGGTCTGTGTCGTAGCTAGCACGTTTCATCATAGTACTAGAATGCGAAGAAAATAGGAAATGCAAATGCATTGAAATTCGTAGAATGAAGCAACAACAGAAATTGACAGAAGAAGCAACATAATCAAGCTAGAGTTCTGGAGGAGGAGAATCAATGGAAAAACATCGCAGTGAACGGTGAGCGAAGGTATGCTGCTAGAGAGTTATGAAGAACCAAAGGTATCTATGATCAAGAATCATACAATCTAGTAGAAAAAAAAAGACAGGCAATCGAGAAACTGTAGAATCAATCCATGTTGATATCTTCTTTACAGCCAAAGTTGTAGCAGGATTATCAAACTAATGTCATATTCTGTAAATCAATGCCCTGAAAACAACAAAAATCGCCCAAGCCTAACTCTACTAGAGCAATGTATCGGACGCTGAGAGGGTCGTCAAAAGCTAAGGATAGAAATTTCATGTCCAATATCATGGCTTCTTTAGCTTTGTGCCTCAAAAAGTTAATCAATGCTTGCTAATTGAACAAGTTTGAAAGACGAAGTCAGCAACTGAATCAGCATTCAATATGGAGTTTTCAAGCTAATCATGCAGCATAAGAAAACTGAAAAAATTGGTAAGATAGGATTCTAGTAATAATTTGGTCACTGTATAAATCATAACTACAACAGCATTTAGAATCACAAGCTTCTTAGGCGAATAAATGTCTCAGAGGACAATTTCAACTTATCTGAGTTACAAAATAAAGATACCAATGCATTCCAAACAGAAATTTCAGGAAGCTTCCCCTGACTTGTCATGTCCTCCAACCACATAACAGCTTCATATTGCCTGCCTAAGGTGCAAAGACCCTTAATGAGCGAATTGTAACTCTCGGCATAAGGCCAGTATGATTTAATTGACATTTTCTCAAGAAGTTGGCTAGCTTCCAGATACCTTCTCTCACCACAAAGCATTTCGAGTAAAATGCCATAAGTTTCGCTGTCAGCCTCGCAACCTACCTTGTTAGACATCTTGTTCAAGCTCTCGAGCACAGCAGATGAATTTCCTAAGTTACATATGTTTTTCACAAGAATATTGTACACTCTAGCAGTTGGTAGACAATTGAATTTTACCATGTCCTCCTCAATTACTTTGATTGCTTGATCCACTTCACTAACCTTACACAACGCGGCTACCTTTGCCTCAAAGATAGAATGAGTTGGTTTAAAGCCTCTTCTTAGCATTTCGTCGATAACCTTATCCGCCTCGTCTATTTTACCTTCACTGTATAGATCAACAGCCATTGCATTATAACTGGCCAAACTAGGAACTGAGCCGCTGATCAAAGCTTCGTGAATGAACCGTTTGGTGCACTCAATGTCTTTGCCATCACCAAATTGGCTAAGATCAAGTCGGTTATAACACTGTTTCGGAGCTTTCAGTCCTTTCCTCAAAATTTTACCTAGAATTTCTACAGCTTCTTCAATTTTTCCATTGTCACACAAAGCATCCAAAAGAGCTCTATAGATCACAATATCCTCACCATTACCTTTCTGTGAGATCCTCCAAAACATTGAATATAACAAATGTGTGGCCTCATGTAACCTCTTATCTTGGCACAATCCCTTCATCAAAATAGCATAGCTATCCCTGTTAGGATAGCAGCTTTGATAATCCATCTCTTGGAATATCTGCAATGCCAAATCAGAACGGCGTTTCTTGCAAAGAGCATACATAAGCAAGTTCAATGCCCGAGTGCGAGACCAAGAATTCACTTCCCAACCACAAGAACTTTCAACAAACAGCTGGTGAGCGGATTCAAGCCGATTCTGATTCACCATTATCTGCAACAGGGTATTGAAAGATTCAGTCCAATTCACACAGTTAAACTTAGGGATGCTCTTATACAGAGAGATGGCTTCATCTACCATCCCGGCGTTCGCGTATGTGTTAATAGCAGAAACAAAGACTGAATCTTTGCATTCGCATGAATCCTCTCTCATTTTCTCAATCACATCCCTCATCTCAGCGAGTTTACCTGATTTTCCGAGGATGTTGATCATGGTGGCATATACAGGACCGTTGTGGAAGTAATTAGGGTACTTGGATTTGGCTCGATTGAAAATGTGGAGAGCGTTTAGAGGGTTTTTTTGGGTTCTTAGAATCTGAGAGAGGTAGGTGGGTGTCAACACTCTTGGCCATCTTATGCTCATAGAATTACAACCTGCAACACAAAACCCTACCGTCGAAGGTCTTCGTGGAGAAGGAAGATGATGAAGCCGTTGGTTTTTTTTTTTGTCAACGAGTTGGCGATGTTTGGGCCGGCCCATTAAAAATATGCTTATTTGAGGGCCCAAAACAATGTTGCATACTTTTTGATAAGTGCACCACTCCTTCTAGAAAAATTAGTCCAACATTTTTTAAAACAAGTGAAACACCGCACAAGTCTTTAAGTTTGTTTGTAATGGTAGTTTACATAAATACTTAAATTTGCAAGAGTAATTCACATAGGTCACTGAGTTGCATAAAAGTTCACTTAAGTATATGAGTTTGCAAGAGTAATTTATTAAGGTCCATGAGATTTCTAAATGTTATTCATTTAGGTTCCTGAGTTTACAAGAGTTAGTTCACTTAGGTCCTAAGATTATCAAAATTCACACACCTAAATATTAAAAAATAAATGGTCAAAAATATTTTTTAATAATAATTTTTGTTTTTATTTAATATAATTATTATATCACATAAAATATATTATGTAATAATTTATTAAAATATGGAGTTTTATTTTTATGATAAATAATAAAATAATAAAATATTTCTAAAATATTAAAATATTATTTTCTTAGAAAAATTAAAGTGAAATTAATAATATATAACATAAAGGATATTATTGTAAAATTTATGTGGTGCTTGTTGTTATGTGTATTGAGTATCAAACAATACACAACACAAAATGTTGTGCTGTGATTCATAAAAGTTGTATTGTGTTGTATTATTTGTACTGTCATGTTTATGCATCAAACACACCCTTAAGGACCTAAATAATCTTTCGTGCAACTTATGCACCTATATGAATTACCTTTGTAAATTTAATATCTTAAGTGAATTTTCGTATAATTCAAGAATCTATGTGAACTATCATTGTAAACTAAAGAATTAAACCTGTAATAATTTCATTTCAAAACTGTTTTCGGATAGATTTATCCAAAAAAAATTGTATCTAAACTGAGTTTAGAAAAAAAAAAAAAGGTAGTGAGTTTATTAAAAACTATGTTACAGTTATTAGCGCCCTTGATTTTGTACAACTAGTTCAATGGGTCACAAATGATCCCAAAAAAGAATGATAAACAAATTTCATTGATTCTAGAAAAATGAAAATAAAAGAAAAATGCTAATTTTTTCTACTAAACCTTCCTACAAATTCTTTTACTCCCTTAATTTTGATAAGTATCTTATATTTTTTATTAAACATTTATTTTTTAAAAAATAAATAACTGTTATCAAAATTAAATAATTAAAAAAAATTATAAAAAAATTTAATAAAAATATTTAACATTACTCAAATAAAAAGTAGAAGGATGAAAAAGCAAAACAGGACATTTCACGTATCCAATCATCATGATTTTCTTACTTGCACTCATTAAGCATTTCATGCTACCCAAATATTGCACGTGTTATTGTTATTATCATTATATATTGTTTTTTGTATCAATCTCATTAGTAATTAGTGGGCCCATTAAGCACGTCTAGAAGCTCACTGATTTACTAACCCCAATGTTTTTCTATTTTATATTTATATAATATTTTGATAAATAATATTTATGAAAAATTGATATTTAATAGAGCATAATAATATCGCATAATTCGTATAATTGTCTTCACTTAATGTAATAAAACTTGTATTGACGTTAATTTATTTTATATAACAAATTAAAGTAAGGCAATAATCTAAAACCAGTAGTTGAATTATTTAGAAGACAAATCAATTTCAAATTCTACCCAAGATTTTTTTTTTCCCCTCTATGCATATCTCTTCAAACATTGATCTCATTTAGTTTAGATTCTAATATAATGATAAGTGAAAAACACATTAATTAAAATAAATATTAACAATTAAATATTAGTATATAAAAATTGAAATAATAAATATTTTTAATTTTAGTTAAAATAATTTTGACTAAGATAAAATTTAAAACAAATGGACTCAAAGATTAATTTACACTAATGGCATAAAATAAACACAGTTCCAATGTACACATTGGATAATATTGCGAATTAAGTAATTTATCAAAATAATTCATGACTTTGTAGTTATCGAGTATTTTAGTTCTCCACTTGTAGAATGCTTGAATTAGTTATTGATTTTGTACTCTATAAGTTACTTTAATCTTTAACATTAAATGACATTAACAAAGTGTCTATGTGACATGTTAAGTGTTTACGTGACTCATATGTGTCTAATAATGTGCCACGTAAATCCTCATGTGTGTCTAATAATGTGCCACATAAACTTTTTGTTAGTATCGCTTAATGTCAGAAATTAAAGTAATCCACGCAAAGTTAAGGACGACATTCTATAAAGTCATAAACTAAAAGACATTTTATAACTACAAAGTTAGAAACTATTTTAATAAATTACTCAAATGAAAATTATCTATCGTGGAAGAGTATATGTATGTTACGGATCAATTAAGTGCATCAACAACATAAGACTTACAAAGATTTATCATCGTATACATATATCATATGATATTCTTAGAAAAATCTAAAATGTCACAACACATATAGATGACTATTTATAAATAAAAATATTGATATACTACTAGTGCTTTAATTTATTAGAATTAATTGATTAATTGAATTACTGATATAGAAAATGATGGTTAATATAAGGATGAAAATGACAAGTTAATGGGTGCACACACACAGTAACCTTGTATGCAAGCAATATGCAATAAAAACTCAATGTTGGAAAGTCTTAACGACAAAGAGATCTATAGCTTCCAACTTCCATCCACATGTGAGTATTTTAATTTCTAAAGTCAAGATAACAATCAACACAAAATTTAAAGCACTCACTTTTCTCTTTCTCTCTTCCCCCCATTAATACTCTTACTCCCACAATTTTCACAGTTTCTGTTTTGGAAAGCAGAGAAAAAAGAACAATGTTTCCTTAGAGATCCAATGTTGCTAGAAGGCAAGGTATAGGAGAATGAGGGTTTGGGGAATGTTTTCTGGATCGAGATGTCTCAAAATTTTTCGATTCATTATCGAATTTGATAATATTCGGTGGTAAAGTTGTTATCAAAATTATTTAAATTTATACGTTCAAATATATTTGTTTATAATATCGCATGCAAATGTGAAAACAAACACAAACTTATGAGGATTTTTCGGACCAGGCTTCATTCCCCTCACTCTCTTCTCTCCTCTCTCGCTATCTCTTCTTTAAGTTGATTCTTCTTAATTCGTATTCCTAATTTCTTATATATATAGACAGAATTTTTAGATGCTCATCTCTTATTTTGCTTCTAACTTTGAGGCTACAAATTTGTAGATGCATGCTTGGTATGTATATAGTACTTTTCTTTATTTCTCATTCTCCTATTATATATATTGCTCATGAAAAATGGCAACCAGCAGCCAGCTCAGCTGCCATGCTTTAGATATAACCAGTTTAGGCTGAAACCATTTTCAATACATTTTTTTTCCCTCTAAGAAACTTTTTTATTTATTAATTTAGCTTAGTTTTTTTTATTAAATGTATTTGTTGTATAGAGACATTATCCGTGTAAAATTTGGTTTATCGACAAATGTGATTGACGGTGTGTTTGGTTGGGAAGAAATAAAGAAATATATGGATTCGATTTAACTTCATTTATTTGGTTTGAAGAAGATGTTAACATCTAAAGAGAAAAATTAAAACTTCTCCTTTTTCTCTATTTTGCTCTCCCTATAATTATTTTTCACCCTATTTCTCTTCGCCCAACTTAATCCAATCAAACATAATGTTAGGTAATATTTTTCCTTTTTTTTAAAAAAAAAAAGTTTGAAAGCTATTTTAAATATGAAGCTAAAAATAAGAGCTTTATAAATAAAGTTAGAAATTATTTCAGTTTTTAAATTTATAAATTATTTATGATATTTGATTTTCATCATCTCCACTTCACTCAAGTGATTTTAAGAGGAATTGAATTCCAAATTCTAACTTCTTAAATATATTTTTATTATTAGGTTTTCTCTTCACTATATATAAGAGCTTTTAGTTTTAAGAGTTTTTAAAAAGTTCTCTTTGACCCAACTTTAAATTATAAGGAAAAGAGGATTTTTTTTTAAAAAAAAAAAAGTTAAGTTAAACACTACCCTAAAAGATGAATGAAATTGTTTGATGGCTCTTTCTACAAGTGTTGAGACTCTTTTACAACTATTCATAGAATTTTTATCTATGCAAAATTTTGTATTAGAAATGTTCAATAACTTAGCTTCAAATGAAATTATCAATATCCTCATTCCAAAAGCCTAATCCTTAGCTCAATCTATCTTTCCTTCTCTACTTAGTCTTCCAAACCACTTTGCCCATTCAACCTCGAGCAAAATATTTACTAAGTATTATTTTAAAAATATTATATATATTACTAAAATTCACTTTAAATTTCAAAATCGATTTGGCTGACTTTACTCTAATAAAATCTTATTGAGAGCCTTCTCCTTTCTCTCCTTTCTCTTTTTATGTACTTCATCCTTCTTATTTTCCTTTATTCACCAACCTTCCAATGTGTTTGCTTAATAGATTGCATAATAATTTCAACATACATTAAAGTAGAGTCATCAAAATGGGTCATTTAGCCTAGCTCGCCATAACTCAACAAGGCCAGGGCCAAAAATTATAGATGGTCAATAAGGCCCTGAAACTCAAAGCCCTGCCGAGTCAAAAGGCTACGGAGTCGGGGCCAACATTAGAGTTAAATTAGTCTCTCTTTTTTTTCACTTTTTTTTTCATATAATTTGTCATGCGGGTCAAGGGCTAAGCATTAATTTATGAATGGATTTTCGATTGAAAAACCTAACTTTCCTGAATGAAATACGTTGAGCTTATTGTGTTCTCGAAAAAAAAAAAATTGCTGTGTTATGTCATTTTGTCATGAAATATTGTGAACTTTTAATAATGGATCTTGATATACAGTGCCCTAAGAGCACTAGTTAAATTTACTAAAAGTAGAAAAATAATCATAAGAACATCTCTCGGGAATACAAAAAAAGCTAGACATTCTAATATTTTTTTTTACTATATTTGAATCATTAAATAGTGCCCTTAAAGCACTAAATATCATTTGTGTTTAATAATATGAACTTATGCCATCTCAACCCAAAACAAAAAACTTATGCCATCCATCGTCCATCGATTGCCCACCATTGTGTTTAAGCTTAATTGTATAAATAATTCAATAAAATGTAATAAAATATGCCTAAGAAATCTCCAAACAAAAAAAGTACACGTAAAAATGTTATAATTTATTACTATATTCTTAAATTATTTTCAATGAAAAATTTATCTTTTAAAATATAATTAATTTAAAATTTTCATAGAAGTTGACTGTTAAATATTTAAAGTATAGTTATATAAATAATGAAAAAAAAACTAGAGTAACTAATCGTCAAATTGGTCTAATTAACTCGAGACCTATTTAAAAATATACTAAATTAGTATTTATTGATTTCGATTATACTCGCCGCCTCTAACAAATGAGATTATTTCAACATTTGTTATTTGTTTACAGTTGTTGTCAACACCTCAATAGATCAAATAATTTTCAATAATGTTTTGAGCTATCAATCATGGAAACCATGGCAGTCATTCTCTTATCCAGCATGGCTACTGGATCAACACATTTGTTTTTGACCCCGCCCTAAGTAATTCAAGGCCAAATTATTAGGGTTAATTTTTAGTTTTAGGAAAGTAAGATCAGTTTAGTTGGAAAAAATATAAGATTGGGTTGGGTTAGTCTTAGGATCAAAACCCATTTTAACAGTATTATTTGGTGGGAGGGATTGAGACCACCCAATTTTAGAAATTTCATCATTCCTTTATATGTAAAAATCATAAATTTATATAATAAAAATAATGATATCATTCTCAATAAAAATGATGCTAATCTCATCCACCGTACTATTTTAAAGTTTAGACATCACAATCCTATAGGTTTGTACCCAAGCATTACATTTGTTTTTAGTAGCTCCAAGAGTTTTATTTGGATCTTATTTACATTTATCATGTTGTGTTCCATCTTGCATCTTCATGACAAAGTCCATTCATCTCACTTGTGTGTGTGTGTTTTTTTTTTTCAATTTGACCGATCAAAGTAATTATAATTTCAAACCTTGAAACTACTTGAAAGTTCTTTTGTTTGGATTATGTTGGGAGTTTGGAAAAGTTTAAATATAAAAAATAGTCGTTTATTTTTTAAAAATTGTTTCATAAAACTTAATTATGTAAATAAGTGATTATTTCTTTAAAATAAACTAATTCAAACGCATACACCATGTATTGTATTATGTGGGAGGCTTTCTTTTTTCACATGTAATTTATTTTGAATTTCATATTATGTATTATATGTGTTTTTTTAGTTCTATTACCGATAGCTGGCAATACGGGCTACCTGATCGGCTCATTTGGGCTATAGACTTTTTCGAACCAGGCTCAAAGTTCGGTTTTGGTGGAAGGGATTAATACCATCTCTATTGGGAGTGACATCATCCTTTTTAATGTATAGATTTATGATTCTTATATATAAAAGGACAGTGAGATTTCTAAATTTGGATGGTCTCAATTCCTCCCACCTTCGATTATGTTTTTAATGAAAATTAGCAAGTCCGGGCCGGCCGGTTATATATAATTTAAAAAAAAAGACAGTTTTTTTAGTAAAAAAATTATTTGTATGTTTTATTGGTTTTCTTTACCAAATTGTATTATCTTTTGTGTAAGGTGAGACAAGTAGTGTATTTAGTAAAAAATTGACTATAATTATATATTTTTTTAAAGAACCTATTAAAAATTCTTTTTTATTAATATAGTAGATAAAAATATATATTTATAAATTGGTTTTTAACTAGGTCGGGTTAGGCCCGTTTCTTTTATGAGCTTTTGTGGGCTGGGCCAAAAAGCCCGAATTTCATTTTATTTTTGCAAATTCTAAAGGTCCGAGCCCAATTTTTCTGGCTTATTCGGGTGGCCCGCACGGGCCGGCCCATATTGCAAGCTCTATTATTACCCTAATTTATTTTTTTAAAAAAAAGAAAAGTTATTAGGTAGTGGGTAGTGCACATAGAGTATAATAGAAAGAATCAAATTCAACAATTAAAAAATCTTTTCTAATTATTGCTAACTTGTATTTATGGACACAAATTAGAATTTTTTTTTTAAAAAAAAAATCTTTTAACAATCACAAAGACAAGGAAAGAATAAAGTATATTAACTAAGATTTGAATCCGAATACTCACACACATGTATTCCTATTTTAATACGCTGATCAACTAACTAAAATAACTAAAACAAACATAAATTCTATTCAATAAATAAACTTTTAACTCAAATTATTTTCATTTCAAGGAATTTAAGTTATGACAAACAGACAAAGTACTAACATGAATCAGTGACCGCACCAAAATGCATGGATCCGTAACTGAACCGAACCCAAATCCGCCAAGCTTACCCTCTAAGAAAAGTACTATTTTTTTTAAATGAACCCTGTAAGAAAAGTATCTAGAAAATACAAAAGGGAAAAATAAAACAAAAAAAAAAGATCCACATCACTCAGAATCAGAAAATCACCGAGGAAGAAGAGAACTCAGCGATACAACACGTTCAAGACCAGAAAACACTAACAATTTGCAGAAAGGCATGGCGTTGCAGTGGATGATACTCACCTACGTGGTGGCAGCTGAGGCTGCGGTGGCCATTCTTCTAACCCTTCCCGCTCCCAGACTCTTGAGAAACCGTTTGGCCTCTCTCGTTTCCCTCATCCTTCAACCTGCGCTTTTCATCGTTCCCTTCGCTGGGTTTCAGCTCCTAGGTATTGTTTTCTCCCTTTCCCCTTTTTTCCCTTCTAATGGGTTTCTTTAATTTCACCTCTGAACATCTGGGTTTGCCCCAAAATCTCTCCTTTCTCACTTTTGGATTGGTGGGTGGTTGCGGATTGTGAAAATTGTGAACCTTATCCACTTTTTGCGTTGGGGTTTGTTTATGAATGTCCATCCATCTGGGTTTCTGTTTTATTGTGTAAACTTTGAAGCTCTTTCAATTTTTTTCTCTCTGTCTTTGAGATGGATTATGTTGGTATCTAGATTCAGAAGTTAAAATTACCTTGGAATTTTATCAACATTATTAGTTTTTTTTTGTTGGATTTGTGCTATGGGTTCTGTTTCTGAGGAGATCTGTTGGGTAATTGCAAGGTTTTGAATTGCGATTGGGGTTTGTGGTCTCAGTCATTGTGATAGATGTGGTCTTATGTAGCCACTGGTGACTGCATTTAAAGGCTGATGCGTTTTAACCAAAACCGTGATATTGTGGCGTGATGTTACAGAGCATATGCATAACACAATTCAAATCATTGGGTGATTGCATTGGATCTTGTGTTGGTTTTCTGCTGAATCTGGTTTTGTGGTTCTTTGCAGATATATACTGGAAGAATGAGCATCGGTTGATGTGTACCTCTGATGTCTGCACTGCTGCCGAGAGAGATCGATATGAGAAATCTGTAAGTATTTGATTTGTACTGTTTTGGGACATTCTTCTGCTCTTGAGTTGTGGAATAAGAAAATTATTTGGCTTGTCACTTGTCAGTAGTTTTGCTTAATTATTGTTATGTCCATTGTAAGTGGTGGTCACTGAATGTGCTCAATTAATTTTTGATGATTATGAGAAGTCTTGTTTGATGATTTTAAGAATAGCAGTTTCAAATTTAGAACAACTTTATGAATGTTGGATGAAAACAGAACTTTAGAAGCAATTAGTGATATAGGTTTTGGTTGCAAAGGTTACATTCTTTGCAAGTTGCTAAGTGGATACACCAGAGATTGTAGCGTGAAAATTTTATTCAACTGTCAGATGTTCATCATTGCTTCAAAGAACGTTTTAGAATCTGAATGTTACAGCATTAACAACAGGGATAAATTTTTGGGAATAAGTGAATAACCAGAACCCTGTATTTAGATTTTGCTGCATTATGTTAACCTTAACACCGTCTGTGTACCTTGTTACTTTCATATCTATTCTTAACATTTCTTCTTTATCTTCATCTCATTCTTGGTCTCCCTCTTACTCTCATTGATTCTTCTATTTAAAGATGTTAATCCTCTAGGGTTATTGTATACTGCCAAATTGTATACATTGAAATTGTCTTTGCCTTAGAGCCAAGGTTCTAGTATGTTCTGTTCAACATCCTTATATACTGTAATACTGATCATGTGCATTGTTGATAATGGTCTTCCTATGTTGCGTGTAATAGGGTCTTATTGATGGGTAGTTTCTGGAAGCGGGTCTCAGTGTAAACTTATTGTGATTGAAATCAGTTTGTGACCTTCCCTCAGATTTTTGCACAATTTTTTTCTTACTTTGTAATAATATACATTGATTTGATGGTGAACTTGATCACTTATCATTTGATAAAGCTTCCTTTATGTATACACAACAGTATGCCTGTTTCATTCTTACTTTTCTTTTGGTGATACTGTGTACTTTTTGATATTTTTAGGAATTGTGTAGACTACAAGTCGCTGTGTCGGCATTAAATTTTATCCCCATTCCAAAATGCTATTTGTCATTTGTCATTTACTTTAGAGTTTAGTCACACAACGTGAATCTCTACGACTACAGATGTTCAATTTGACTGTTTCATATGCAAGACTTTTAAGGTTATGATACTTTGGTTCCAAGTATGTTTTGGCTTTTAAGAATAAAGAAACAGAAAATATTTGTTTCGATATTAGACCTGGGTAGTAGGCATGTTTTGTATACCGTGTCAACTCTAGCGCGCTACTTTACGGTGCTTCCCAGCTTGATTCCAAAGTCATAGGCTCTGTAGTGCAGTGTGAGAGATATATAAAATGCAAATTTTGTTATGATATGCTTTGGTTTTTAGTGATGTGTTGTGTATTTTTTTTATCAGCAACTGAAAAAAACTATTAAGAAGCACTAGGAGTAGAAAAAACAAGTGGTAAAGTCAACATATAAATAAAAGTGATGATTATCCTGTTTCTATTGCCATTTATCAATAAAAAAATTCTAGCTTTCAGCCTTCCTTCTTCCCTAAAAATCTAGAATTTCTGACTGTTGAAAATTAGGCTTACCCTAGACTTTTGGGGTTAACTTTGAAGTTAAAGGTTTACTTTAGTGAAAATAAGAAATGTCTTATATTCTCTCATTTTTAAATTGATTTACATTGTTGACTGCTTGACTCATTGACCATTAATTTATGTGTTTTTTTCCTTCAGATTTACAAGGCTCAGAGAAATGTAATTCTGTGTGTTACAGCTTGTCTTCTCTACTGGTAAAGTAACAATTTGACATAGAAATATAGAATCACTTTGTCCTTTGGGAATGTATTGGACTATAGCATGTTTGGGAGGGTATTCGTGTTCCCCAAACTTGCTTTTGAAATTGGCAAATGAGGTTTTTCAGAAAAATAATTTAAATTTGGTGGCTGTTCCTAAAAATTAAGTTTATCTCTAAAAACATATCATTTAACTAAAAGCATGAAAATGTAAAATTTGCATTGAATGGAAAAAATGGTTGTGTGGTGACAGGTCCATCTACCGCATTTGCAAGTATCAGAAGGATATCCAAAATTTGGAGGAAGTGGAGAAGAGATCCAAATCACAGTAATAGCTTCTTTGTTATGATCATAGTCAGTGGAGAATATCTAGTTTCTTGAATTGAGTTGAGTCTTGTTTGGATATGCCTACTTGATGTACCAAATTACTATACTTTATCACACACATTTGATTTTTTAGCTTTGTATTTTCAAATTTCAATGTTTATTTACTGTTCTGTTTGGACTTCAATGTTGTTCCTTCTTTTTTCACTTTAGTCTACAAGGATTAAACAACCTTAGACCTTAGACCTGTTTGGTTTGAGTTTTTTTTTCTTTTTTTCTTTTTTTTTTTTTAACACTTCATGCTGATTAATTTTCAATGTTTTTCATAGTTGTCAATTTGGGCCAGCACGACCCATTTTGCATCCAATCCATTACGGGCTGTGGGCTAAAAGGTCTTGCCTATTGAGTTTTGAGTATTGACTTGTCTTTCATTTTTAAAAATTCATGATTTATAATTATATTAAATATGGTTATAAATCATGAACTTATAATAAAAACTATATTAAATATATTTTGTCCAAAAAAAATTATATTAAATATTTAAATATACAGTATTTACAAAAACCAATTATCTAGGGGGCTTTCCCCTCATGCTTACCAAAAAAAAAATCCCCAATTGTTTATGATTATATTTGATATACAACTCTGTTTCTTATTATAAGAACATAAGAAGATAAGTGTGCTTATCAAAAATACATGTAAAAAGAGTAATTAATGTATTAGATTTTAAAAAAGTTATAAACTTTTCTAAGTTACTTTTTTTCTTTTATCATTATAGTAATTATATTTTACTATTATTTTAGAAAGCTTATTAATTATAAAGGATAGATATGAAAAATAATAAATGCTCTTACAAATTTGTAGAGGTATTATATTAAGAGATCTAGTAATGTCTCAAAGGGGTCTTAAAATATAAAATTGAGGGTGAATTATTTTCACCTCTAATAAAGGAGTATAAAATATTTATAAATTGGTAAATTCATCATAAAATGTAAAATATAGAATAGTAATAATAATAAGTTACTATGTTGACATGATGAATTTGTGTTTTGCCTAGTTCTTTCATTTGATAAGCATGCCTAATTCATTTAAATCTGTAAGCATGTTTACTATTACACTTTCAAAATTCTAATTCACTAAAATTTCATAAGAAATAAAAACATAATCTTAGCCATTGTTTGGATGAGGGGAAAGAAAATAAGAGGAAAGAAAAGACTAATAAATAAATAAAAACAAAACCCTAGCTATTGTTTCAATGAGGAGAAAAGTTGGACCCAAAAAATATGAGGAGAAAAGAAAATAGGAGAAAAGAAAAGACAGATAAATAAATAAAAACATAATCTTAGTTATTGTTTGGAGGGAAAAGAAAATAGAAGAAAAGAAAAGACCGATAAAGAAATAAAAACATAATTTTAGCTATTGTTTGAACGAGAGTGGAGGGAAAAGAAAATAAGAGAAAAGAAGAGAGTGATAATGATATTTTTTTCTCTTATTTTTTCTCTTCGGTCATTTTCTCCTCATCTAAACAAAAACTTAAATAGTTACAATGCTAAGAAATAATTTCCTATTAAAAATTGCAAAAGTTATTTTGTATTGAAAATTTTATGCAACCACATATGCATTTTTTTTAAACAAAAAATAAACAAGAGTAGTAAACCATCACATCTCAGTTTGGCACGTTAGTTTGAATTTTGAAAGTTGAGAACAGAGGCTTAGTCAGGTAAATTCAAGACTTACATCACATAATTACTAGAAAGAGCCTATAAGTCCAGTCATGTAGTTCAGTTGGTGAGCGCATGAAGACATGCATGTGTGGGTACAAGGTTCAAATCTCGGTTGTACTACTTTTCTATGAACCAAAAAAAAAAAAGAGTCTATAAAACGCCAAATTGATCCATTAAAAATTTGGGCAATGAGATTTGCATCACAAAAATTAATGAATATTTTTAATTAATTACAATAAAAATTAAAATTTATTTATATTTAGTTATAATAATAAGAATTCATTTTTTAATAACAAAAAACAAATTTTTAATCTATTATTACTTGTATATTATTCTGAGAAGTAACTTAAAATAACTACTGAAAACTAAAAATTTAATTATTTTTAAAAATATATAAATAAACGACAAACAAATTTCATAATTGATTTTTTAATAAAAAATAATTATTTTATAAAATAAATAATAACAAATAAATTCTAAATAATCTAAACAAATAGGAGTAGTGTGTTTTTCAATTTATGTGATGTAAATCTCAATCACCTTTATGTTATGTTATTAGGCTTGCAAAATGATACGAGGTGTGTAATGGGTTTGTTTATTCATAAAGAAGCTTTACTTTTCCAAGTCATAACTCATAACGCGTTTCTTTCTCTAAATTTAATTTATAAAAGTCACTCCCATCCCATTGATGATTCAAATATATTTTTTTAACATTATTTTGAAGAATTTCTACGCGGTTCATTGTGATTTTAAATCTATGCTTCTTCTGGTTCTACATAGAGTATCAGTAGAAATTTACTCCTTAATTATTTGGAAAAATCACAATAATTTCCCTTTTGAACTTTCTGCATATTACAATAAAACTCAACATATTTGTATATATTATATCAACTTTTTTTTGAAGTTTACTTTTTTTTTTTTTTTTACATAGATCACTTTTCATGATGTTTGTTTATTTTTTATTAGGTTTAATTACAATAATTTAAAATTGTGCGATTTTAATCCCTTAACATTGTTTATTATGCAATTTTGATTCCCTCAAAATTTTCAAATCATGCAATTTTGCTTGATTAATCCATTTTTTTTATTAAGATGCTAACAGTTAACACAATTAAACACATAAAATAAAGTATATAAGAGCGCCAAAATTATAAAATTAGAAAAATTTCAAACTAAAGTCGCACAAATAAAAACTCATTAACAGGAAGGATGATCAAAAGAATCAAAATCACAAAAGTTCTGAAACCAAAATTGCACAATTAACAAAATTAAGAAACTAAAAAATCACACATTCAAAAAAAAAAAATCACACCATTAATTTAAGGAACTAAAAACAATTAAGTCCTTTTATTACATCGACCTCACAATGAAATTTCCACGTATAATTCAAGCGAGGCCATTATAATTTTTACAAATGTGGTAGTAGAATATTAGTGATATGTTTTCAAATTATTTTATAGTGTGAATAGAAACAAATGTTCCCATTTTCGCATATATTCTGTGTCTGCGCCAAAACCCTCGTTTAACTATCTCATCACTCATCACATGTTTCACATTTTTTTTTTATTATTCATCACATGATTCACATTTTCAATTCGCCAAAGTCCCTTTCTTTTTCTTTTTTAAAACGGAAAAAAAAAAATTATTTCAAATTAAGTAACACCATATTCACACGGATTTGCATCTAATATATTATAATCTGTGACATAGTAAAATAGTAACTAACTTGCAATTTATAAGGTGTTATAGTTTTATTATGAATTGACGGTACAACATATTAAGTGTTATATGAAATTTTTTTAATCAATTAATTAGGATTAATTAATTGATAGATTTTTAGATTTATGAGTTTTAATCCCAATTTTTAGAGTGAAAAATTTGTTTAATTTCATTTTGGAGACAATATATGTATTATTTAATTAATATCATTATGAGATTGAAATTCGTGGATCTAAAAATCTAATTAATCGATTAATTGGTTCTAATTAATAGATTAAGGAGATTCCTATATAACACTTAACGTGTTATGCCGTCAATCTCATTTAATATGTAACGGCCAAATAACATTAGAGAGTAAAGCGCCTTACAAATGACAAAATCAAAGGAATAAATTGTCTATATTCTTAATTTAAGAACTAAAGAGGCTTAATTGTATACTATTAATTCATATTGGAGCATCATGCATTAGTGTGTATAGATAATACTCTCTCCGGTTCTTTTTATAAGGACCTAACATGACAATTACGGTTATTAAAAAAACATGTAATTAAGTTAGTTAATGTCTTAAGATTTTGGAAAATTATATACTCTTCCATGTTTATCTCTATTTAATTTATTGGGAAGTAGTAAAAGATATTAATTCTTCTTGTAATCAAATTTTGGAATTAAAAAAAGTTGACTCATCATGAAGGGCAAACATGAAAAAGGATAATTAATGTTTGTAAATTTGATGGAGGGTCTTATAAAAAGGACCACTAACATTATTTGAAAAGGGTCTTATAAATAGGACCAGAAGAAGTAGTATTTAATTGATTTGTCACATATTACAATTGTGCTAGTTTGATAAGAGTGATTTGAAAATTTATAGAAGGAGGCGGGTTTTTTTTTTTCAACCCAATAAATACAATTCATTACATAACTAGTTAAACGTGTAAAAATATGTGGTTAAATTTATATATTATTTGGTTAAACGTATATGGTTAAGTTGTGTATAACTAATCATACAGATTTAACTATATATTTTCTTTAAATTTAACTAATTATATACTTAATTGTGTATTTTAGGTTAAATAAAAAACATTATTCTTTAAAGAAGTGGGAGAGTTCAATGTGCTTAGATGAACGTATAAGTTTGAGTTTAAGATTTTTTTTTCTTAGTCACAAAAATGTATTTTAAAGTAGAAGATGAATCTATTTAAGGTATAAAAATTATTGAAGTAGATTTTATCTCTTCTAATAATTTTTTTATACACAAAATAAGATTCCTTCAAAATTTATTATTAAGTTTAATTGATCTAACTATATATTAATTGTTCTTGACTTTCAAAGTGATGTTAATCAATGTTACGCTATGTAGCCAAATCAAACAATGAGAGATAACATGTCCTTTAACTAAACTTTTGTAAAAAAAAAAGAACAATGAGAGATAAAAAGTATTATAGAGAGTTCAAAATTTATATTGAGAAAAACTATAACATTATACTACCTGAGGACTCGTATATAAGAAAAATTAACTAATTTATACATATTAAAAAATTAGTTAGTTGTATTTAACTCTCTTAGTTTTATGTAAAAGATAAACTTGAATTATTAAAATGACTTTGATGATATTAATTAGTATAAATTAGAAGTTATAGCCTTAAATAAAGGGTATATTAAAGAAGGGTTTTTTTATCCCATGCAAATTTGCACATGTTAAGAATACATAAAATAGAAAAGTAGCTAAACATTTATTATAGTATAGTATAAAGGTAATTTAATTTTTGTCTTTCCCAACAAAAAGTTACTATTATTAGACTCTTAATCTAAGCAAAATTGCACAGGGTAGATAAATCATATTAAGAATGATAACATTAAATTTAAATAAGAGAAAAATAATTGAAATTTACTTATATTTTAGACCATGTAACATGAGTTTTTTTCTTATATTCGAGTCCAAAGGTAGTATGTTTTATATATTTTTTATTTTTTTATTTTGCTCTCATTAGAAAAACCTAATAAATATTCATGAAATATTAAAATTTAAAACCACAAAGTTGTATTGATACCAACAAAGCTCGACTGACACAGTTGGTAGATAGTTGGATTTCTTAAGCATGCTAACCATGGATCTAATTTTGGTTGTGCGTATAAAAAAGGCCATTATTAAAAGAAATTGTACCCACTTTAATGATCTATTCGTCTAAAAATAGATTAGTCATTGATATTTAATTAGGGACACAACAAAAAAATAAAGTTGCATTAATAATTTGGGGTATATGAGTTCATTACATTTAATATTGTTGTCGACCAAAACCCAAATTTCACCTAAGGCATTTCGGAGAAATTAATAGAGGTATTATTTTCAGGATGGTCTATTCGTACCAGCATCCGATCCCCAACTCACTAAGATAACATATTCACGACTTTTTTGGATAAGCAAGATTTTATTGAAAAAAGAGTACAAGCAATACTCAATTTACAAGTAGAACTCGGTCAACGAGTAGCAAAACAAAAAGAAGAAACAAGAAGAAAGAAAATGCCAATAAAGCAATCTGAATCGATGTCTAACAACGCCAATCAAAAAGAAGAGGACATAAAGTAAAAACAAGTTATACTACATCCTCAGACAAACACTAAGAACCAAGCTCCATTGCACAAAGAGGTAGGAAAAGGAGCGATCATTTGTTTTCAACTAGAGTTAGGAATGTAGCACAATTTTGTCAAAAATGGTATCACTATCCCAAAGTTGTTGCTTAAAGATGAGATTATTGCATCCAGACCAAATCCCAAAATAACATATCCACAACTTACCCTTGATTTGCGGACATGCACAAGTGATGCTCCACTTCCCATATCTTCCTTGTAGTAAGGTCCATGAGGGACCGATCCTAGACGTATAGGGATTTGGACCATGGGCTCAAAGTGGATAAGGACAACAAACCCTAGGCAACTAAAACTACACTGTATAATAAGAAATATAATGTCAAGCTAAATCAAACATTATCTCTTAGGAGTATTTGATACTCTCTTTATTATATTCTGTCAATCTCTAATTAGACTCTTAGAGTCATAGATCCTCACCATTGTTGTTGTAAGGAAACTTGAAGAACCTCCTTTGCTAGTCAAACCTTATGCTTGGGAGATGTGATTAGCTAGTTCACCACAAATATTATTCTTAGTATTTAATTGTTTAAGTAATTGTGTTTAAAAAAGCTATTCCTCTTGTACTTTTTTACGAGACATCATCTAGAAAGTATTTATGATCATTTTTATTATAAGACACTTTATAATTTTCATAATGTATTTATTATTTCTTTTTTTTTTAACAATGCTATATGCTCCTAATAATCCTCCTAATTATCTTTCTAATATTATATAAAGTATAGAATTAAATGCACTTTCAATTTTGAAAATATAAAAAGCATTGAAAACATTCTTTAATAAGTAATTAGGAGGAATTTTAGGATCATGATTTAGGAGGATTTAGAATTATTCTTCTTTTTTATCTCTATTAAATGCATTAACTATTTTAACTCTTTAATTATAATTGACTAACACATTATTCGATGAAGGATAAAAATAATATATCTCATATACTTTGTGAGAAAACCAATAAAATTAATTAAACTCAAACTAATTTTTTTAGTCCATGTAATTCGGTTAAAAATATTTTATAAATAAGATTATTTATGCAAAACTTGCTGGTGAATAATTTGCTAAAAGAATACAGGTGGAGGTCTTGACCGAAGTTTCAAGTCACCATGTTTCCATTGAATATAAAAACAGAAAATGAGCTTTCATTGTTCCATTGATTTCCAAGTTTCACACACGCAGGAAATTTTTGAAATAGTTTAATATCATGATGGTCATCCAATTTATCAGAGACCAAAAATTAACATCAATCAGTATGTATGCTTACTCATTTTAAGACCTATTTGACAATTTTTTTTTGACTGAGAGTATTCATTACTAATCTCTTTGAGATGGAGAGATACAGTTGATGCATGACTAAAAAAAAAAATAACATAGACTAACTAACAACACATACTACATGCATGCATTTCTGAAAGCTCATTCAAAGGCACCCAAAATTCAGATTTCAAATGTGAAAAGTAATTTCATGTCAAACACACCCTTTAATATTCCTCATTTCAACGAATTCTATCTCCAAATTTGAAAAAATAAACCTTTAGAAAATAACCCTGTAATTCCACAATCCAATCCAACCATGTCTTTATTCTCTTGTAATTTCGAAAACCTTCAAATAATATTGTGAGTTAAACCTGCAACGGCTTAGTATTAGTATGTTATACAAATTACAAAGGAAGAATTTTATTATTATGTAATAATAATAATAAAGCTTAAATGAGCCAAAACTTATGTGCTAGGTTTTAGATCATATATAATTGAAATTCAAAAAATGACCAAAAAATTTAAAATAAAATAAAATAACTGAAATAGTATTTCATATCATAGGGCACATGTTCAAAAGGTTAGAGATAACACTTCATGGGAGTAATTTTCATTAACTGTATAAAAAACTTTTAAAAAATAAACAATTATTTCTCAAAATTTTCTTTCCCAGATACAACTATGATCCATGCCTTTCATCTGATTTGGAGAATAACACCTTTCTGCCCAAATAGATCCATACTTTAATCATGCCTTACTCCTATTTCCAGAAAGGAATGAAGTCCCACATTAAACAATATTAAAGAGGACATTTTAATAAAAGACATAACTAGAAATATCCATCAATTATATCATAAGAATTATAATAATTTTTAGTTGAGTAATTTTGTTAATCAACATTTTTTTTTTGTCTTTGGCAGAAATAGTGGCTAATTCCCTCTCTGAAGCTGAGTTTGCATGAAATAGTTATCAGAATTCTATATAAACTCTCGCTGAAGTTGGTGGTTCTCCCGGGCCTAGTAAGTTATATTTGTGATAAGATTATTCTAAGCATATCAGTTAGTTGCTGAGTTATTTTTATCTTCGTAGTTTAATTTATCTATAAATAGAAAATGTAAACTATTGATTCATGGTGAGTTTAAAGAGTATTAATAATATTTTTTTTATTTATTCTATTCACTTTCACTCCACCATGTTTCTTAATACCTTGGATTAGGTAGGCATGTACTCATCCTAAATCTAATTTTTACCAAAAAAAAAAAAAAGTTAACAAAATACACACAAACAAATTACTCAAGATATCAAAAATTTCATCTTTCTCTTATTGCAATATACAAAAAGAATATAACTTTATAAGTTCCCTACTACTTGTGAATTCTTTGAATCCCATGACACATACCACAGGACTAATCAAACTTCTAAGGTAGTAAATTAAAAATGAACAAAACAAGCCAATTAAAATGATCTCTTAACATTTCTATAATCTGAATCTATGCATTCCAACTCAGACCTATAAGGATTCATCATTTTGAGAAGTTCAGTTGCTTTTTCTTTTGTTTCATCTTCACAACCAACTTGCAAAACCAACAACAATTTCTGAAATGCACCAACTTGAAGTGCTTCAACCAAAACTTTTCCTTCTTCATAATTTTCTCCAAATTTGCATAATTTCCAAATGGCAGAGACAGAGTAATCTGTAGCCAAAGGTGAAACTCTCAGAATTTTCTTAACCAATAGAGGAGCTGTTAAATCATTTCCACAAGCTTTCAATCTTCCTTCTTCAGAACTGCAAAGAGAGTCCAAAATAGCCAAAGATTTCTCACAAAGGCTTTTTTCTGAGTCAATGAGAATTTCCAACAAAGAAGAAACCAAACCCAATTTAACAAATGATAACTTCATCTTCTCATTTGAGATCAAGTACCAAATCACCCTCAATGAAGATTTTGTCAAAATTGGACTAATCCTCTTATTGATGAACTCTACTAAGAGATCATTGAATCCTTCAATTTCTGATAAAGCTTCCAAATGCTTCTTATCACCAAATGAAAGAAGCTCTTTCAAAGCAACAATGGATTTTTCTTTCCCATTGAGATCTTGATGCTTCAAGAACCAAACCATGCAATGCAAAGAAGCCTTAGATCCTAAGGATTTCTGAGCTTCCAATTGAAGAGGAAACATCCAATTGAGAGCAGAGAGAATCTGCTCAAGAACAATCACATTCTTCTCAACAGAACTATTAGCAAACACATCAAAGGCAGAAGCTAATGCACCTGGTGCTCCATTATCCACTATGCATCTCTTGTTCCTCTCACTCTCAGAACTCCATTTCTCCAATTTTTGAACCAATTCAAGACAACCATATTGGTCAAAACGTCTTGCTGATTCCTTAATTTCCACAAGAAGCTCAGAAACATCAATTGGGCTAATGGGAATCCTAGGAGTTGGGATCCTCTCAACCCCATAATTTCTATTCTCAACACACCAATCTTGAATCATTATCCTAAGAGAATGATTTGGAATCATGTCAAAATTCCTCACAACCTGGTTTGTAACAGGACAAGTGTAATTCCCATCATCAAACCACCTTTCAACACTTTCTCTGTCATAGGTTATCCCAGTGGATAATGTCACAGGATCTTTCATCAAATCAAGAGAAATTGGACACCTAAAGTGGTTGGGAATCACCAACTCAACATTTTGATTCCCACCCTTTTTGTGATTGTGCTTACTTCTTCTCCAACCCAACACCATGTTCAAAGATCTAAAGAGGAAGAAACACCCAGATGAAAAAAACTTAGTGGGTATGGTTTTTTTGAGGCGAATTGTGCTTTTAGCTGATCAAGTTTGAATCTTTGTAGAGAAATATTGATGGGTCTTCAAGTGGGTATATTAAAATTCACGTGTATGTATATATAGATATGAGATGTTTGTTGATATAGGAACAGGGTGAGGGTCTAAGGTTTCATATTAAGAGTGTTCAAAATCAAAGGTAAGACCTTTATGAGAAATATTCTAATGAGAAGCGTTCAAATGAGAGTAAGAGTGAGGAAGATTTGAATATTGACCATTCAAGATTTGAAGAAAGTTTAAGATGAACGAACGGGTAAAACCAAAGGCCTTAAATTAAGGCTTGTTTGGTTTAGAATTTGGGCTGTTTTTTATGTATTTGGATTTTGGCTTTTGGGGTATTAGACCCGCTGAGAGAGACGCGCTTTCTCTACTATGGAATAAGACCAAAACAAACACGTACATTTACAAATTACACTACACGGAATGCAAACACCTTTTTTTTTTCCTCAATAACTTTTTGTTTTGGAATGATGGAAGTAGAAAGGAAAGAAGTAAGAAAGAAAGAAAAAATGTGAGAGAAAATGAAAAGAAGGAAAAGTTTCAATTTTTGGTTCAACATGTTAACTTTTTCTTTAAATTTTCTTTTATTTTTTCATGAACCAAATAAAAGAAATTGCATCATCATCGATATTTTTTTTTCCACTCATTTATTTTCTTTTCATCCAAACAAAACATTAGTTTTAACTTTTAGGTCGAGAAAAATACTAATTTAGTCCTAAATTTTAAAATTTGTATTTGTGATAGAAGTTCATATTAGCATGTGACTTTAGTGGAGGTTGACGTTAGTCTCTCAAATTAATGTTGATTATTCATTTTAGTCATTGACATTAATAATTTATTATTAATACGGTTAACTTTAGAATTAATAACCTAAATAGTACTTACAAAAATTAAAGACTCAAAATACCTTTTCGCTCATTTAATTTAGGCTTTCCTTTTACGTCTTTGGCTGATAGTTAATATTCTTAACCTGGATAATATTGAGATAATTATATTATTATTACTACTATTATTATAATAATAATTATTATTATTATCCCAATATTTTTAATTTTATTTTTTTTATCACGTTGCTTATCATATCTTTTAATTTTGAAATTTATTTTCTTCTTACACCTCTTTCATTTCTCATTTTGTAGTGTAATTAAATTGATCATTTTTTTGTTATGATGTTAGTTTATTTTATGTGTATCAAGAGTATTTTCTCGTTGATAGTCGAAGATTAATCTTTTAAATCATTTTTTTTTCAATATATAGTTTGTAATCAAATAATCCTGATAAATTTAATTAAGAATAATATACTTTATTGGGTGAGTATAGCTTTAAAAAAAACTAGTTTGAAGAAAAGTACAACAATTTTTATTTTAATTTTCTGGCTATTCTAGCTCCTTTCATATTATCAAAATAGAAGGCTAATAATTTCTTAAGAATAGACACGTTTATCCTCCCAAATATTGTTTGAACTGTGATTTTTTTTTACTGAATCTTAGCAAGTCTCTACAGTGATTTAAGAAAAGAGAATTTATTTTGTTGAATTTTCATTACTAAATAAATGAAATGAAATGAGAAATTAAGACAACAAATTTAAATCCAAACAGCAATATTATTTTACACTTCCAAGCTTTATTATATTACTTTACATATATTCTTTATATTCCAATGGAATCATTACGTAAAATAAGGTACACGAAATAGACCAATTCTCATAAATTAAAAGAACATCGTGGGTCATATTGCATTAAAATTTTGATGTTTAAATTATTCCTAATTATTAATTCTCTGTAATACGGATGAAGAAGATCTTAGAACAAGAAGAAAAACAAATTGCTTAATTAACAAAATTGTATAATGATATTAAAATATACTATATTTCTTTAATTTGAAGGTGTAATTAAGAAATAGTCGACACCTTCAATGATGGGTTTCATAATCTATTATTTATTTAAGGAATTTATATTTGTTTAATTTGAATATAAGATCCTAACAAATACCATTCAATAATCAGTCATACACCATGTGAAGTTTATTTTGCTATTCTTTTTATGATCGATGTGATACTTTGTGAATAATTTTTTTATTTTTATTTTTTTGGTAAAATGAATATTTTTTATGTTCTAGATGTTGAATATAGAAGATAGAACGTTTAGGATAAGAAATGAATTAGTCGGTGGAAATACGCGGGGGAATAAGAATCTACCATTTATTTTTTTTATATAGAAATTTATTCTGCTTTTCATATTATGGAAAATTATTTCTCAGTTTTTATTTTTGAGGTGGATTCAATCTTTGATTAATATGTTTAAAAGATCTAATTATTTATTAATTATGCTGATATGGGATAATTTCTTAGTATATTTCTCAGTTTTATAATCCTGTTTTAGAGTCAATAAAATTATTTAACTTTCTTTAATTATAAAAAAAAATTATTTAATTTTTGGCCGTCGAACTGAAATACTTTTAATACATTCCAAAATTTACATATATATAGATTTTGGTTTTCATATTAATTATGGTAAAATGTTTTATCGTGACTTTTTTACCACAATAATGGAGGAAAGCTTACAGCAAACTCAATTTGAGATTTTGTTTATTGAGAACTTGTAATTCAAGTGGCATAAAGAAGAATTTTTGGAGTTCAAAGAGAAGAGTTCGATTTCCAATCAGATAAATTTAGGAGTAATTTTAAGAGTAGTATAATATAAAAGTGTATGTATTTGACCGATAAAAAAAAATTGAGACTTTGCTCAATTTGAAACCCTACTATCAAATGTGATACAATTCAGTTTTACGAAATTCTTAAACCCAATTAAAGCCATTGCTATTTAATAGAAATTTTCAGTAAAAATTAAAGATATGAAATAATATACGAGACTATTCAGTAAGTTTTTTTATCAGTAGAAGATAATGTTTTAGTTGTACTCTCATTGGTCTTTTATATATAAGCCACATTTTTTAAAAAAATATGTTTAATTTAATATAATTCATCAACTAATAACACATTAGTTAATAATTTTTACATCTATCAGTTTTATTATTTTTAATGTACAATTAATTATAAACTATAAAGTGAGAAATAGTAAAATAGAAGAGTGTGAGATGCTCAAGTAATTAGCTTAAAGTATATTTTGAGACAGATTTAGCGATTTAACTCTCACTTGTTAATTTGAGTGATTCAATTAGAATGAACTTGGGTATAAGACTAAAATAGTATATAACAAAAAGAGATGAGATATCTTAATAGGATGCATAGAAATTTAAGTTATACAAATCTAACCACGTCATAATTATTTTTTTAAAGGCAAAAGTATATTCATATAAGTTTACCCATATCACGGTTATTGTTGCTTTTAGACACCATTTTTATTTTTTCTTAAATAAAAAAAGACATCTTTACCTTTATTCTCTATATTTTGGTTTAGTGGCAAAAACCTAAATTGTTTTCTATGTATAACAACCAAAATAAATAAATATCAGATCTTATTAAACTATGCTCTTAATACATTTATTAAGATGTAATGAATAAACAAATCATATTCAATGTATTTTTTTATAAGGTATGTATTAGTATTAAATAATTTTTAACTTTTAAAACAATAAATATATCTAATTGTAAATAAAAAAAATTATTTGTATATTATTAACCAATATCCTAAGAGTACTAGTTAATATTTTCCATTAGTAATCGAATAATCATAACAAAAATGAATTAGTAGAGACTAAATTATAAAGGGTAGGTCTATCGTCACTCTTTTTTATTGATTGCCATTCCTTTTTAATTTTTTTAATTTCAAAATATATTTTTTAACCAATAAAATTAAATTAAATAATTAAATTTTACATATTATTAAAATACTTAAAAAAAAGTGACAATAAACTAAAGGAGTAACAATAGACCTACCCATTGTAAATGTTAAAATGTATATAGAATTATAGATGAAAAATAAAACTTTGTTTATTTAGAAACTAAAATAAAAAATAGTACGAAAGTAATATAGAGATAAAAATTGTTAATTAAACCACATTTTAATGAAAATGTCTTGTGCAGAAAGTTCAAAATGTTACTACTTCCTCTTTTTTTTAACGTTAGATGATTACGCTACCTACCCAAAGGGAAACGAAAGAAAGCACAAATTAAAATAGTAGACTTTATATAAAGTAACCGATTTTTATAAAAATCAAGAATTATTATGACTTACTCCTATTTTTTAATATAGACAATGATTACAGCAAGATTCTCTCCAATGAGGTATTTAATTAGGTTCTTCTGAGTCTCATATGTATATATTACTTTATAAATTTAAGCACTCAAAACACTCCAATGCAAGTTCTTAAATAAACACTTTGGGTGGGTTCACATGTACCCACAAATTAACTATCTCATATGTTTTTTTATATTTAATACAAATTAGACTCACTCTTTCTATAAGAATCAGGTGCTAATTTAAGCAACTTTACTAAGTACTCTATTCCACGTCAGGATACTTCAAAGGAAATAAGGTGCTTAGCTTTGATGCTTAAATGATAAGAACCCATTTAAACACCTCCATTGGATATGATCTAATCAATTTTATAAAATTTGAAACTTAATTTTAATAAAATTAAAAATTAAAATAATCGATAACATACTATTTTGAGTATTAATTAGATGGGGTATGATTTGGTGTCTGTTTTAGCAAGCTAAGCTCTGTTTTGACACCTTCAAACCCTGCAATTGCATTGCAAAATATTAAATATAGCCACTTTTCAATATTAATAAATAAATATTCATTCACAATAAGGCAGCCATTTTTTAATTTATTTTCCATTGCGGAGACCATAGGCATTGACTTAGTGTGTACAAATTGAATGTACATCAAGGAACTCTTGCGACCACACCTACACAAATTTAATTAAAGAATTTTAAACCCTTACTTCATACTATCTCTTGTTTTAAATTGGTTAAAATACAGTTTTGGTTTTTTATATTGTCTAAAAATTTTAATTTATTCTCTTATGTTTTAAAAATTATTTAATTTAGTCCTTTTTATTTTAAAAGTTTCAGTTTAATCATTTACGTTATATTTATTAATCACTTTCCTCTCTTATATTATATTTTTCTACTAAATAAGAGCCCAAAATGAGGAACAAAAATATTCAAATATACAACATAAGAGAAATAATTCGAAAAATAAACACAAGGAATCAAAGTGAAACTTTTTAAATATAAGAGACCAAATTGAAAGTTTTAAAATATAAAAGATCAAACTGAAACTTTTTTTAACAACATAAGTGACCAAAACTGTATTTTAGCCTTTTAAATATGAGTTTTTCTAACCTGTGCAATATTGCACCGATTAAAAAACCATAAATAGACTAATGTTATTGGAAAAATTAAAAAATTAATATGATTGAGTTTGACAAACAATTAATGCTGTGTTTTATTTCTATTTATGGTTTCTTAACCTGTGCAATATTGCACAGGTTAAAAAAATCCTTTAAATATAAGTAAAACTTAACGACTTTCTCCCTTATTAATAAGTGTGTTCCTAAATTGCCCTTATATTAATTTAATGTGTATTTTTAATAGTTCATTCATTCCTTTTTACGTGTCTTTAAGGTTAATGCACATGTACTAAGAATGTTCTTGTTATTACTACCTCCGGTTCTGGTTATAAGCAAAAAAACATAATTTGTGCATATTAAGAAAGTTAGTTGCTTGTGTTTAATTCTCTTGATTTCATTCAAAAAGATAAGTTTTAATTACAAAAAGTATTCTTTCTCCCATTTGGATAGGTCAAATGACATTGAATATGAGAAAAATGCTTGAAATTAGCATTAAATAAGGAGAGAGATGTTAAGATTTGCTCATATTGTAGACAAAAAAATTTTAAATTTTTTTGCTTATAACCAAGATCGAAGATAATATAAAATCTAGGTGGCAATTCTCTATTATGTCCTTATTGAAACTTTAAAATCATTATAATTGTTTACTTGTTGAGGGACAAAATAATAAATAAAAATGGGTATAATAGAAAAAGATGAGTTTTATGTTCTCTTGAATCTCTAAAGAGATAAATAAAATGATTTTTTTTTCTAAAATAGAAATAGATAAAAAAGAACAGAATGAGTAATATATTTATTTAAGTGGAAAAGGAGAGAGAGCCTCCTTTTGAAATGGCAATTTGAGAAATAGATTCATTTTCTTTATGAAACTTAGAAAATTAAACAAAGTTAATTACTTTCATAATAAGTATAATTTAGTTCTCTTTTGTTTAAATTTAAGACAAAAACAATACTTACTTTAGTTCTATATATAAATGATTTTCAATTGAATCATCTACACCAAAAAAATTGTAATTAATTTATTAAATATGTCATAAAATCTGACTGATATTTTATTGTTTTAACTTTTAAAATTTATCTCAAAAATGTTATTTTCAAGATTCATTTAATGTTTTTTTTCTATCTATACTTTTTCTTGTTTATTATAGTATCTATCAGTACCCTTATTAAATATATTAGTTAGTAATGAGAGGTTAGAGAGTATTAATATACTCTCTCCGTTTACACGGTATATCTTTATAATATAAGATTTCATAATTTTTTATAAGTATTTATTACTTTTTTTATAAGAGGTAATTAATACATTGATGAAAGAGAAAATGGGTAATTTAGGGAGTTTATATACTATTTCCATTCTTAAATATAGGCCCCTAAAAAAGTTAGTGTTCCTTTTTATAAGCCTATAACATAAAAATTAGGGTATTTATTATGATTTTTCTTTTTTATCCTTAATTATTGAAGATGAAGAAGGTTGATTTTAAAATGGAATAGTTTTAAATAGAGGTAAAATTGAATATTTATGATAATTTTTTAAAATACCAATGCATTTTATGGATGTCAATATTTTTCTTAATTTGTGTGATATTTTTTTAGGAGCTTATAATTAAGAACAAGGTAGTACATTTTTTAAAAAATAATGCATTAATTAATTTTATTACATATTTTCTTAATTAATTTAATTGTCCATATAGGAACTTATAATTTAAAATGGAGAGAGTAAATAATGATATTTTAGTTAATAACATAATAAACTATAACTTAATTAATAATTTTTAATATGTGTGTAAAAATCTTAAACAACCAAATAAAATAATAGAAGGTAGTATCTTCAAGTCAATTAGCATTTTTCTCTTCTCTTGTTGGTTTAATAGTAAAATATTAATTAATATTCAATTAAACATAAGGATAGAATAGATAAAAAGATAATTAATACTATCTTGATAACATGAGTGAACATATAAATAAAAAATATATATTTTTGGAGTGACAGTGTTTATTGCCACCTTTTTAGAATTTTTTAGAAATCTTAAATATATTTTTTAACTAATAAAATTAAAATACTAATATATAAATATTATTAAAATAATTAAATAAGAATGAGAATAGACATTTTAGAATAGAATAATCCATCCTAATTTTTTTCTAGAATGTACTTATTTATATATAACCGGAAGGAGTAACGTGTAAAGACTTCTATTTCTAAACTTTGTGTGTCACATGCTGCTTACATACAGTTTAGGAGACATGCTATACAGCTAATTATATTTATTAACCGATCAGGATTATTTGGGTGAAAATCTTATCTTTTTGGAGCAGTTCACTCTGCCAACTTGTGTTCTTTTCTGAATTCAAAACATGATTTTTCCTTAAAATCCTAATGTATCTTTATTACTAATTCAATACCCTTTTTAGTACATGATATAGCCAAGCCATATGATGCAATGGATTTTCAACTTTTGGAAGAGTCAGTAATGACGTCTTTTTATTAAAGAGTTCCTTTAATGGGGAAAATTAGGTTCTATAAATCAGATTTATCATACTAAAGATCAATAAGCAAACTAAGATTTAGATACAAGAGTCAGGTACGGCTGATTTATTTTTGCTTATATTTTATTTATAAGTAAAAGTTGAGTCAAACAAAAATATTAATAAGTTCTTAAAATTTTAGTGTATTTTTTTATTTAAAGAAAACAGAGAAAAAGAACATTAAAATAAATCACAAATAAGAGTGTTTATTTATTTTTTCAACCTCTTATTTTCATTGAACATCCACCAACCCCATAGCCAAGACCAAACTGCCACTGGACTGCTGTCGCCACCACCAGACCGCTGCTGCCACCATTGAACTGCCGCCAGATTGCCGCCATTGAACAATTTTTTTAAACTTCTTATTCGTAGCTTTAGCTTAAAAATGACTCGTAAGAAAAAAAAAAAGAAAAAAAAAGAAGGAAGGCCAAACAAACGGCACCTAAAATTTTATGTCTCCATCTTTTTGTATTCTAATTACTATAGTCAGCAAAGATCCGATTAGGTATGAATATGAAGTCAGAAAAAAGACAAAGAACACCACCTGCCGGTGACCATGGAGCCTCTATAACTTTCATGTTTTCCTTTTTAAATCATGAACTAGCATGATGAATGAGACATTGATAATAAAAAAATACCTACCTAAAAAAAGCAAGCTCATTAATTATTTTATTTATATCTTGAGAGTAAATGGTGTTAATGACTCACTTAAATGTATTATTAAACACTAACCTCAAAAAGTTAATGTAATTAACCCTGTATATAGTCATGGCAGGTAAACCAGAAAAAAATCACTGCTTTTTTTTTTTCAATTTAAACTGAACAATATAAGCTGTACAGAGAATAAATCACCTCTGAATTTACAACCTCTCAAGCAACTTAGGTTATTTAGGATGGGGACAAAAATCATTCTGAACCTGGTTAAAGGAATATCCTACAGAGAACAAAAGCAAACAACATACTAAACATAGCCCAGCCAATTGATCTCCCTGTCCTCTAATAAAGGCAATGCTCCTGAAAATTCTTCGGAGCCAAATGACTCTCGTGTTCTTCACATCACACCATTCAGTCTCGAGATATTAAAGTTTGGAAATTCATTCCTGTCTGATGTATGGAGATGAACTCACTTCTGTACTGTAAAATGACTCTTCGTTGATTTCATATATATCTTCATCCTTCTCATCATCCCATTTGATGATCTCCCTTATGTATTTGAATGCCTCATCAACCGAGACACGGTCGCGAGCTCGAGTTTGGCCCACAAACAGCTTCTGGCCAGTTAAGGAATAGTAAAGCTCCTTGAATCTTACGGCCACATAGTAATATGCTTGGTGTGCTAGGGCATGATTGTTGTGATGGGGTCTCACCGGAGAGAAGTCCCCAAACCACTCACAAGTTGATAAAGGAACTTTGATTATCTTGTCTTCAAAGACATCATATTTATTTAGCAGAAGCACAAAAGGGGTGTCTTTAAAACAAGGATGCTTCACGAGACTCTCGAAAAGATCTCTGCTTGCTAGCATTTTGTTACGAAGCTGACCGTCACTAGTAGGCCACATCTGGTCATAGTCACTCAGGGCGACGCAAAATATGATGATCCGAACATCTTCAAACATTTCCAACCATTTGCAACCATCACGCAGCCCCTTCGAATTTATGCGAATAAGTTGATATCTGAACCAGTGATGATATTAAGGAGTTAAGAACATTTCCAGAAGCTTCCACAAAACAAGAGAAAAGGATATGGAGGAGAACGATTTACCTGGTTAAGGGAGGAGGGCAATTCAAGTTTTCACTGTATATCTCAGACATGGGGCTCCTGTCATCAAATGAGAATTCCATGAAAGCAAGACCATTGCTCTGTGTGACTCCTTCAGCATATAATATATCCTTGTCTGAAGGTTCATACTCATTGCTTGATATTTCTATTGCCTGTGAAAAATCACATGTGAATAGAATAAATGGAAATCAATACATTTTAAGCCAGTGTTACAAAATTATAAGCCAGAGACAATTAAAAAACAAAAGAACAAAAGCAAGACAAACAAATTTGAAGTTAATAAACTCCAATCCTGTTAAACATTAGGCATAATATATCAGAAGAAAGATTGACAAATAATCATTATATTATATGAGCCAAATTTAGATAGATCACAATTCACAAGGTAGGAAGGAATTACACAACTAAACATCATGATTAAAAAATTTATTGAGTACTTGGATATTCTTTTGATGGTTAAATTCTAAATCTACAATCCTTAAAAAAGTAAGCAAACACCATAAAAATATAGGTAGTACATATTACAATTTCCATGATGAAAATTGTGTTAACAAATAAATTAATCGATTAAATTATGGGCCAAAAACTAGGTAGCTATATATCGATTCATACATTGATAAGACACACAAGCATGTCCTTTGGAAGCAATTTCAATATTACAGAGCAGCGATAACAGATATGTGCTGCATATTGGTAATGTATTGGAACCTGCATTCCATAATTTTAGTTTATTTTATTTTTTGTGGGACATGCATCAATAATAAATTTCAGGGGGCTACCATTGCACTGACTGGAATATTGAACTAAATATCATAAACACTTTCAAATGGCAGGCTGGCAGTTAAACAATAGCATATGACCATTGCAAATCACAGTTTCAACAGACTACTATATTTGGTTTCCATTGCAGCAGACTGATCACTGATGACTTAGCATTAAATGAGCTGCGCCTCATATAGTCAATGCATGAATGAATGCTACTAAAATATAAACCAAAGGACAGGTGATGTTGAATGATCAGCCACTGGGTGGGTGGTCAACACTTAAGTGCATAAGACCATTACTTCATTTAAAAAGCTAACAAATTTAACCCCATCCACCCTGTTCTTTCATTTTAAAAGATTAATATAAACTTTTAAAACCCTTCCTTTTTAAGGAAAATAAGAAGAAATTTCCACAGGATTGTTCCAAGCCAATTACATTTACAGATATAAGCTGCTACTTGGCCTAAACCCTTCTCTAATTCAGGTTTGGCAGAGAATTTATATAGAAACTCTTGCTGCCTAGTATATACTTAATATTTGAATTCTACATTGAAATAATAATAATGAAACATCACAACTAGTGGCATAGTAGCTATTACCAATGCAACAAAATTAAGAAAGGACAAGGTGAAAAAATCATTCGGGAAAGCCAGTTGCATTGAATTAACTCCAAAAGAAGAAAGAGAAAAACAATGTTTTAAATACACAAATATTTAGTTATAACAAAATAATATTTAGTAGCTAGGATCCTCAACTGCAAAGAAATATGCAAGACAACACCATTTAGCACTTCCCAAAGAGGAAAAATTAAAAATGAAATAGTAGGTAGAGTTATACCCGATCTAAGAAATATTTAGCAACATCAGGAAGATTATGCAATTCCTCTCTTCTCTTGTAAGTTTCCTGAACGGCGGGATCTCTCCATATCTCTTCCACCATAGGAGCATATTCACGTGTTGCAGCAGGGAAGAAAGCATCCAAATCACCCGTAGCCATAATATCCAGTAACCAGTCAGAAAAATGCTTGAATCTTTGATTGATTGAGTAAATGGTCAGCTTGTTATCATCAACTGTTGTTTCTGCTAAATTTATTCCAACAATTAGATTCACTCACTTAACTCCAGCTTTCCAAAGACATTGAGAAAAAAGATTGTTAGCAAATTGCATCATCCTCAAACTCCACAATTGAAAAAGAAAGAAGTGGTATTGGGAATTGCTAACTGTAAGCATTGTTGCTCAAAGGTCTCTAATGATCCATTTACCAGTTATAACATAGTTGTATTGCCATTTTGTTGTAGCCAATAACGGGCAAGTAAAAAGATTTCTTGACACGAAAGCAAGAAACCAATGAAACAGACCTAAATTTAAATGATACTGTAATATTTTGTTGCAGAATTTAAATAATATTATTGGAATTTTGGTTTTCAATAGAGCCCAACAGTGTAAATTGATCTATGTTGTTGACCCACCTACTGAGATAAGCCTTGGCTGTTGCTACTGTCAGTTTAAATTGTCTTTATTATAATCAATGTTCAGGATTTCAGACAAAAACATGAGTGAACTGAAGTTAAATTTAATGATGTTACCAATTACCCATCTGTAAAACGTATAATGAATTACTGGACCTAAATTACGACGACACAGAGTACATCATACACAGGCAAAGTTTATTATTCAAAAAAGACCTTTATGGGTATGGGCCACATAAGGAACTCATTCCCCCCTCCCTCCTTTTCCTCTTTTTCCTTCCCCCTCAAGCATGTCAATGCAGGTTCTTCATTAAATATTTCAATTGCGTGATAATTTAAGACAAACCATGAAGAAAGATTGACAAACAAATTTAGACAGTGAGATTAATATACGGGGCACATGCATAGCCTACAAGCACTTTGAATTTATTAAGCACTAAGCAATAAGCATCTCTATTGAAAATATATGTTTTGTGCGTATTTTATCAGGATTTAAATAACCTACCATAAATTAAAGCAAAAATATACAGAAAAAATGTGGAAAGTTTCATTTCTTTCATGGCCTCTTACAAAAAACTAATATTTAGTGACAAAATAGTAATGAGCACTAAACTGGTGACAATCTTAAATTGAAATAGTACCTTCACCTAGAGGGGAAAAAGGAAGGAAAATTAAAAGCATACCTGGTCCAGATCCATCGCCTTCTAATGAAGTAGATTCTTTCTCCGCCAGAGCTTCCTCTTCAAATTGCTCTTGTCCTTCGAGCAGAATGCTTAGATACTTGTACATATTGCTTTGAATCATGAGCTTGATGTCTTGCAACTCTTCTGCAGAAAACTTGTTTCCATATAAAAACTTGGCCTGTTCAAAGGACAGGGAAATATAATATCATCAGAGTGAAATCATACAAATGATTAAATTAAAACCATGGGAACAAATGGTAAAACACAAAGAAAATATATCGTAAAACAGTTGCAAGGTGTTAAAAGGAAAATGTGTCAGAAGTCAGAACCATGTAAATTAAAATTATGCAGTTCATTTATCTTGTCATGTGTACACTGAAACAACCATCAATAACAGGCCCTATGAGAAAGCACTGAAAAAAGATAAGACCGTGTTTCCATTATCCATAACTTGAAAGCACATACACATTGAAAATTTTTGAAACTATATAAATAAAGTTTCTAAAGGGTAACCTTGGCGCAACTGGTTGGAGTTGCTGTCACGTGACTCTCAGGTCACAGGTTCAAGCCGCGGAATCAGCCTCTTGCACATGCAAAGAAAGGCTGCCCACGGTAGATCCACTAAGTGGATCCGGCCGTTCCCAGGACCCTGCGCATAGTGGAAGCTCTTGTAGCACCAAGTTGCCCTTTTTTATATAAATAAAGATTCTACTTATTTATGTATACATCGAAGTATGTATCCATCAATATAAAAATACATATATGAGTATGCACAGGCACAGTTTATGAGTGTGGCAAGTATGCATGGATCTATTTGTACATGCAGGTATGCAGTCATATCATCCATATTCAAGAAAATACATAGTTACACAACATATATTTGAGACAGAGGATGTGTACAAGCAGATGCTGTGAAAACCATTAATTAGTTTAATAACACAACATAGTCTATTGTATTACTTTCAACTATTATAATAATTATAATAACTAGCAGTCTACCAACATCCATTGCTCTATGAAAACTATGAATTTTCACTAAAGTCCTTTGTAAAGTAAAATGTAAAACTGAAAAATATGGGTCCCAAACCAGCCACGTTTAAGTTGATATGCACAGAAAAGCATGAATATTTGAAAGTATGCAACTATCAGACGGAGAAGGGGAAAGAGACAGAACAAGTGAAAAAAAGGAAATAGACATACCTGTTTAAAGAGAGTGGCTGTTCCAGATCCTTCCATGCCAAACAACAAGAGTTTCTGAACTCTTCCATGCTCCAAATATTCAGGCACAGATCTTGTTGAATAGTTAGTTGAACTATCTTTGACTCCAGGAGGATTAGTAGGTGGTACAGGCAATGAGAATAATGAACAAATGAAACGAGTGGACGCCTGCCTACCATAAACGAAACTAATATTGTATAAAAATCCAAATCAAAACATACAATATCAAGCTCAAATTGAACAGTAGATATATACTATATACTATTATCAGATAAGAGAGAACCTTTCCCCAAATGTTCCCCTTAATATTATTTTGGCCTTCTTCCTCGTAAGATCCATCATCATAAACCCAGAAATGGGTATCTCGTGGGCATTGAACATTTGCTAGCTGAAATGAATTAGAAATAGATAAAGAAAACACGATTTGAAGACTTCCAATGCAGTTAGATATAAAGATCAAAAGAGAAACATCATAGCTTAGTGGCAAAGATCATGATTGATGCATATCTACAGGAATGAGAAAAATAACATCCAAGATTTCTATCACTTGAGATTGTCTAAATGCACCGAAAAGGGAGCAGAATTGTCCGTGGAAAGTTTCTTGCTGGATTTCTTTCAAGAAAAGCTTCACAAGACTAAACTTGCTTTGACAAGCATGTTCTATCAAAGATGTAAAGACTATATATACACATGATATGATACAAAGTTACAAACAACATAATAGAGGTTCAACAAGTTCTATGTTAGCTGTTAAGAGCCTAACACACTGTGCCTTCTTTATCCGGACTTGGGACCGGCTATGGGACTATAGGCGGGGCAGAATAGGAAACAAACAAAAAAAATAAATAAATAAAACCGCAAAGAAAAACTTAATAACTCAGTTGGCACTGAGGATATAAATTCTAAGTTAACTAAACAACTGGAAAAAATAATGAACTATCATAAAAACCATACATCAAATCTAAGGTATTCAGAAACTGTATTTGTGACAGAAACTTGATTGTCAACAAGTAGAAGCTTGCAGTTGCATTAAACACTTAACTATTACATCAGATGCACATAATTCTACACCCTGCAAATATAGTAACCTATTTCATGCCTTTTCTCGATATTGATAGTGTTTGGCAAGAATTTGATAATAACAAGCAACGTCCAAAAGCAGAAATGCTCAGCTTAGACTATCCATTCCCTATAAACGTGCAAAATTCTACAATGAGTATTCAGTCAACAGGGTTTGTGACTTACGCAACCTTTGTCAAAGCGCAAGCATAGAAAACAGTCAGATAAGGAAATTAAAGAAGTTGGATCTAGTCTTCTACTACTATATTAGTCCCTATTCTTTACCATTTGTTTTATAACTGAATCCAAGCCAAATGCACGGGGATAGACAATTACCTTTAACATTCTAAGCTCTATCTTTGTTATCTCACGGCCATTCATGTAAACTCTAGTGTTCCCGTTGCTTGCTTCTGTTTGAAGTTTACCACCAATATTTAGCTTCGAACTTATAATCTTATCAGGCTTCTCTCCCTCCTGAAACCCATCGCTTCCAAATTAAGAAAAACACTAAAGCAACATAAAACATAAACACTACATCTAGAAACACACAAATTTACTTATTTTATTTTGCATTTTCACCTTGCCCCAAAGTCCAGAATCCTTATCATACCAATATCTCCCCGGCTTCAACTTGTTAGGAGGGATGGGACAACCACGAATCTCAGCTAATTCCTCTTGCCTTAACTGCCTGCCATTGACAACAAGCTGCTCAGGACGAAGCTGATTGGCAGGGCACTCCTTTTCAGCCTTCATGATCTGATTAATCTCTAAAGGACTACACACTTTAGACAACATTCTAGAACACTTTCCCAAGCTTGACCTCTTCGATTCATCAATGGGTTGCCCAATGCAGCTCACGCATTTTCTTCCCTCAGGCATAGACCCCATCGCCTTCAGCACACAGTTACTGCAATACCTTGCATCACACACCAAACACGCCTCCTTCTCCTTCAACCTATTCCCATTCCCACACCTGCTACAAACCCATCGCTTCCTCAGCGCGTTCCTTGTTGTCGCTGCCACAACCGGAGATCCTACTGGCTCTGTGGCCACCGACCTCGGCGAAGGATAACTGTCTTCGTCGTCCTCAGAATCCATCGGCGTATGAAAAGTCACCGTAGTTGGGCGCTTCCCTTCAACCGCGCCACGCCGTGGAACCGGAGCCGAATTAGGAGCTTCCTGCGACTGCGCCGGCGACGAAGCAGAGCTTACACCGTCGTCGACGACTGCTTCGCCGGATAAATCGGTCCGATCAACCTCACCGCTGCGCGAATCGAAGTGGGACTGAGTCCTGGAAACGGAAGACAACCTTTGACTCTCCACCGGACTCCGCGGTTCCCGGCCGAAACCGCCGTTACGGACACGGCTGAACCGGGAGAACCGCGGATGGACCGGCATGACGACAGGAATCGACGACGTCGCGGCCTGATCGGAGATGAGGGAAGGCGAGCGAATCGGAGCAGTGCCGATTTCGAGCGGATCCACTTTGGGAACGTCGTAGGGAACTGGAGGACCTTCGTACTCGACGGCGATGGAGTAGTCAAGGTGCTCCTCGTCCGGCAACGGGGCGCCGGCGGGAAGCATACGGCGGATGACATCCTCCCAGGTTTTATCTTCTTCGGCAGACTCTGAAGCCATTAGAGAGGGTTTCTGGAAGGTGTTTAGATGCCGAGAAAATGTGGGAAAATGAGAAGGAAAGTGTGAGAAAGTTCGAGGGAATCAAAGAAAAGGTTTCATAGTCTTCTGATCAGAGAGAGAAAACAGTGAAAGAGTCTTCTCAGTGTTGAGTTGTCAGCTGCTGCAGTTGGCAGAAAGTAAACGGAGCCATTTAACGGCAGACTCTGTTTGTCTACAGTAACGGCTCCCCCGCTCCGTTATGTTTGACGTCAACATGATCGTATATTTCCACCCAGTTGCGAATATTGTTATATTATATTATCGGTAATTTCTAATCCTCGTGCTTTATCTTCCTACGAATTCTTTTATTTATTTCTTAAAAAATATTTTTAATATTTTTTGTAGTTTTAAAATTAAAAATATATTTAATTTCATATTTTCTATAATAATAGAAAATTATTAAGAGAATTTAGCATTACTTTTATATAATATATAGAGTCATATAATATACTATTTCACCCAAAAAAAATAGTTATATAAATTACTACTAATACATAAAAATAATTTTTTTAACAATGGTAATAATATTTATAAAAATTTCCACCAAAAAAAATATTTATGAAAAAGAAACAAAAAATAATATTTTGTTGTTACAAAAAAACAAAAAATAATATTTGTTGTTTAATATTTTGATGATATGATGAATGGTAACAAAAAAAACCGAGAAAAATTTGTTTTGTTGGACATTTAGAATTTTTTTTTAAATTGATAGACCTAGATTATTCCTTTTAAGTGTGGAAATGATCAAAATCGATTTTTTTTTCAAATAAACATTTTCTACATACACAATCAACTAAAAGTGAAACTCTTACAAATAGCGAAAAATAAAAAATGAAACTCGTATCAATATATTTATAAGAATTAAAATTATTGCAAATTTAATTTAGTGAAGTATCTCTTGATAGTTAATGGGATGAAGATACTTTCCATTTTTTTTGAAATGGACAATATCGGACTCATTAAGTTTGAATTTTTAAAATAAAAGAGTAAAGTCTCGTTTAGGTACAACTTAATTAAGTATTTATGTAATAAGTTATTTTTAAATTATAATTTTTTTTAGTAAAATTGTAAAACTTACTTGAATAAGTTAAAAATGACTTATTCTAATAAGCTACTTTAAAAAACTTATAACAATAGCTAAAAACAGTTAATAAGAACCCATAAACTATTTTCATAAGCTGCGCATAACCTTTTAAAGCGAAGCTAACTCTTGACGAGGGCGAAAATGGATTTCTCAAGTTTATTATTGAACAGGAAACAATCGTCATACTTTAAAATAATATATTTTTATATAAAAATAAATAAAAGTGTTATGTGTAGACCATTGAATAACAACTGAAAATTTTCAGTTTCTCTCTCCAAATAGAGAGAAAATGAACCCCTGCCAACTCAATGCCTAGTATTAGTATAGAAGAATATAAATTTTATACTACAATTTTTTTTTGTCAATTATATTCTTCAATCAATATTTGAAAACTATTTTTTTAAGCTATAAAGATTACAATGAGTTTTTCAAAATCTTTTTATAACACGCGAGATTTGAACTATTGTTCTTATGTTTAACAATTTAGTTATCTATTAATTATGCCGTAGTATGTTGTCGGGTTTAAATTATTTAATTTTTTAGATATATAAATTATTTAAATTTTGTATAACTTATTTTGTTAAATATTTTGCTCAAATATGAATCTAATGTGAATTCATTTATGTTTAAGGGTTTATTTACTATTAATTTAAAATGAGTTAAAATTGTGAAATATTATAATTTAAATCAAAGATAAATATACTTTTATTTTTTTATTTTACATACACTCTCAATTTAAAAGAGTACCACGTAAAAGTGATCATTTTTATATGCATCAGAAAGTATTTATTGTCATGTTGTTTAAGAATAATTACTCCCCTCGCTTTTTTATCCGTTCATTTAATAAGAAAAATTTTATTTATATTTCTATTGTAGTACTTTATACTTTGAAGGGTTTTTATAGGTTTTTTTAAATTTGTGCAATATTGTACCCGATAATAATTCAAAAATAGAAAGAATAATAAGTAATAAATGCTTTTAAAATATAAATTAATTAATTTTTGTCTTTCTCCATAAAAAAGCTTCTCTTTTGAGATGCATAGCGTGTGTTTGATAACACTAGCTTATAGCTTATTTAGGAGCTTATAGCTTATGAAAAATAGCTTTTAATAATTATTTTACCCTCTAGTCATTTATTATATGTTTACTCTATCAAATAATTTATTACATGTAATTATTACTTGTCTTTTTAAGTCATTTAACAAATATAAGCTTTAATTTTACTAAACATCTCTATTCAATTATAAGTCACAACTCACAAGTCATAAGCTATAAGCTATAACTCATAAACTATAAACTATAAGCTAATTTTACCAAACATAATCTTAGTCGGTACAATATTGCACATGTTAGAAAACTCCTTTTTAAAATATATGTGATGATTAAGAGATAAAAAAAAAAAAAAAACATAATATTTATAGTAAGTTACACGTAATTTTATTAAAATTTTGACTTTTCCAACGTAAAGCTTACTCTTTTAATTTTTCTTCTATGCAATATTGTACTCCATCAATTCCTTTTAATTTTATCTGTCACCATTCTAAAAAAATTGTTTCATTTTATCGGTCTCTTTACAATTTCAAGAGCACATTTATTATTTTTTTCCTATTATTCCCCTTGCACTTGAAATGCATAATTAACTTTCACAAATTTTAAAAATTCAACTCACAATTACTTTCGGTCCTCTAATTTGTGGTTCCCATATATACTCTCAATGCTAATCCTATTTTCTATTCTCGTGAATGACCATATTATTAATGCTAATTACCACTAATTTTAACATTATTGTATAAATCAAAATAGTTCAAAATTAATTTAGAAAATAGTACAAGGGTAAATTAGAAAATTGAGCGTTAAAATGTTGTAATCCAAGAATATCAATTGATTTTCTTAATCTGTGTGATTTTATCTTAGATGATAAATAAAAATGGAGGGAGTACCAATTAAAAAATTCTTACTTTTAAAATATCATTAATTACATTATTATCAATCTATTTATTACATTGAAAACCCATTAATATTTAATGCTTTTTCATACTTATAAGGTTTCAATTTATAGATTTTTATCAATATATAAAATTGCACATATTGAAAAAAAAATAGTACTTTTTCCATTATTAAATATAAGTAAATTTTTTAAGAATCCTATGTTTTTAAATATAAACAAATCTAACTACATTCACTTGCATTTAATAAAAAATTATCTAAAATATCCTCCATTCAATTTATTCCCTCATTTATTACAATAATTTTAAAGTTGAGAGAGATTAATTTAATTAAAAATACTTAAAAAACTAAATATTTTTAGTATAATTCCAAAAAAATGAGATTAACTAATTTTTTTAAGAGATGTGAAGTAGATTTTCTTTACTTATCTTCTCTATAGCCCTTTTTATAAAAAATATAAAATTAATTTCACACAAACCAATAAAATATATTTAATGATGTTTCCATCAATTAATAAAATGGAGAATTTGAACTTCATTCCTAAAATGCCTATGTAATTAATACATTCACTTACATATAAAATAAGTAAGTTATTCATAATAAATTAAGAATAATAATGTATTTTTAATATTTCTTAACAATTAATACACTAAAAAATATGCTAAATTTCTTAAAAGTAGGAAAAAAAAATCATGTTTTATTTCTTATAAAGTAGGGAGTATTCAGTAAGGGAGGAGTAGTGTACAACATTAAGCTCACATAACCTGATGTGGTACAAATACAAACACTGCACTTATTATGCCTAATGAATTGGCTCAATAAATAAGGTTGAAATAAAATATTCTTATGCAAATAATAAAGTTAGACTTTATTTGGGCTGACAGATTCAGATTATGTTTAATGGAATCAGGAATTTATAGGCCAAAAAATAATGAATACTTGGCTCCATTCAGCTGAGTCATTTGATAAGTATTTGAAAATTTAATTTTGGTCAAAATTTATCTTTTGTTGTTATAACTCTTATGTTCGTTTCATTTTAGTCTTTTAATTTTTAAAATTTTATATTAATTTTTTAACTCTAAAAAAATATTTCATTTTGATCCTAACTGTTAACTTTGTTAATAAATTTACAAAATAATAGTGACGGCGTTAACTTTAAGCCTCCATCACTAAGCTCTCTCGAGAGCCATTCATTTGAAAAGTTAAAACCGTCATTACTGTTCCGTTAAATTTACTAACGGAACTGACGATTGTGACCAAAATAAAACTTTTTAAGAGTAAGAGACTAATATGAAATTTTGAAAAATTAAAGGATCAAAATGAAACAGACATAAGAGTAAGAAGACCAAAAGGTGTATTTAGTCTTTAATTTTACATTATTTTGTTTTTTTAACTGATTTGGCTTGGAATTGAATTCAATGTGAACTCATTTAAAAAGCTAAATAGAAATTTTTTAATTAAAAGTAAAATTGATGTTAAAAAAGTATTTCTACTGAAATTACGTTAATGATTTTTATTTTATTTAAAGTATCTATTTATCTATATATAATCTATACTATAATAATGATAAAGCAAAAGTATGTGGTTTATATTTAGTGTTACTATTCATTAAATTTAATTACCAAAATGGCCTTTTATTATTTTAAATGATACATTTGCCAAATGAAAAAATTGTAATTTTTTGCCTATTTAACTTTTAATATACTTTCTTATGAAATAAAATAATCATTAATTAATATATGCAACTTAAAGAAAAATGTGATTTAACTCATGATTTGATTTAATGACTAGTACTAATTTTATGTTAATTAACTCTAATTTGATTTAATAATTGATATTGATTCAATTTGACTTTAATAATATTTTTTTCTCATAAATATAACTACTATTCTAAGATTTTCACTTTTAAGGATTTTAACATATTTAATTTATTTATGGAATAATGACATTAGTTAATTAATTTAAGAATGATTCAAATAAATGTCAGAAATTTTTATAATCAACATAACAAGATTGGATTTATTTAATCATAATTATTAAAATCGGACTGGACCAATCGGTTCAACCAGTTGATCTAGGAACCAGACTCCTAACCGGTCCGATTCTTGATGTGTGGATCTGATATGTTATTGAATCTGTGAGAACCAGTGTGAATCGCCTCCAACCTAGTGAATCAGGGTTTGAACACACTCCTCTATGTATCAACTCAGACACGCCAACAGTTGTATTAAAGCTAGTTGTTATCATTGTCTTGCGAAGTTTAATATATATTAGTTGTTTAATCTATTTAATGCAAATCAAACATAATTCCAATGTTATTCCAACTTTATATCTTATATTGATATTGATAATTCATAAATATATACTTAAATAAAATTATATCTAATTTAACAATTTAATATATTACATAATTCAGTTATTATTATGTTTCTTTTCATTTATAAATTATATACTTATTTAATTAATGAGTCACAAGCTTGATTACGCAATCTTTTACAATATTAATTCTCTTTATATTTGATTTTAATTCAAAATTTTAAATTTTAATTTTTTTCTAAGTTATATTTTTTTAATTATATATAAATTATCTGGTTCGGCGAATGACCCAGGACTTCGGCCGAGTCAATGTCCGAGGCGAATTTAATAAGAGTGACTGCAGCACTCAGAGCTTGTTTGATTTCTCTTTTTTAAAACAGTTTTCCTTTTTTAAAAATAGAAAACTAAAAAATCTATTTGACAGTTGAGTTTTCAAAAACAGTTTTCGAGAACAGTTTTTATTTTTCAGTATTTAAAAACCAAAATATGAAAACATCTACAACACATTTTGCTTTTCAGTTTTTAGTTTTCTGAATTTACACACAAATTTGTATTGAAAACTCCCCACACTTTTTTAAAAAATTGTTTATGGAAATTGTTTTATAATATAATTTTTAAAAACTAAAAATCAAAATTATTTCAAACAAACCCTTAATGTCTATTGAATTGAGTTTTAATTTTATCCCTGTTCATGTGTTACCATTTCAAATATTATTCGATATAATTTGCCAATTACTTTTGTATTAGAACTTTGCAGCGTCCAGTGTTTGGATACACAATTTAATTAAGCACTTAAATAATAAGTCATTTTTAAAAGAGTTTATTTATAGATAAAATTATAAAACTTAATTAAATAAGCTAAAAATAACTTAATCTGATAAGCTTATTTAAGAAGCTTATAAAAATAAGTTGAAAATAGCTTATAAGAACTTATAAGCTATTTTCATAAGCTACATATAAGCTCTTTCAAAATGAACCTAGAAGTTAAGGTTAATAGCTTATGAAAATTATTTGATGTATAGTTTTAAGAATGGTTTGTTTTAATTTTTGGTTGGGTTAAAATTATTTTTGACCAAAATTAAAAAAAATTATTTTCATTAGATTGTCTCGATTTTTTAACATTAATAATCTTAACCATTAATATTTATTTTGGTGGTATATTTTTCACTTTTTATTTAACTAAAATTTAAATCAAACACTTATGAGGTGTATATAGATTGCTTTGGTAGTCATTTTAGAATCTACTATATACATTATTAGTTTTTTTAAATATTTATTCTATGACAATAAATGATTATATATTAGGTAGGATGTGTTAAGATTAGTTTTAAGAATTTTATTAATCAGTTTAGTATACTGCCTTGCAAAAGAAAAGTAATTAACTCCACTCAATGACATATTTAGCATGATAATCCGTTTGGTTTTTAATATGGAAAATGATAAGCTTACTATAAAGTGGTGTTAGTATTTCAGATTTGTTCAAATTTTAAGGAAAAAGTTCATTTGATATGATGTTTGTTGTTTTGTAATCTCTTCATTCGATTGAGTTAGCTATTATGTATTTTAAAAGAAATTCAATTTAGTTCTTAAGTAAATAAGTTGAAAATGTGGAAAGCTATAATTGAATAAGAATGTACGATCTCATGGACTAAATTAAAACATCGTTAAAGTGCGAGATTAAAATAAACAACCATGATAATCTTGATTCTTGAGATGGAAAAAATGATTTTTTTTTTGTTCATTTTAATATATATGGTCGTATATGAGGTTTAATTTTGCTTGGTTTGATTTTGGTAAAAAGTCACGAAAACTGAATTAAACCAATTATACTATGCAATTTTTCTCGATTTTTAACTTTTTTGGTTGTCTAATTTTTTTATCAATTTCAATGATTCAAAATAAGTTGGTTCGGTACATCAACACCCTTATAAATGGAGTTTATTTTCTCATGACTCCCTAAATTCAAATTGGATGATATTGTGTTATCCAAAATATAAGTAATAAGTAATATAAGAAGTTTGTTTTTTTAAAAAAAATGAGTAAATTTATTAAGTATTTTGAGCCCAAATATCTTATCAAAATAGTTTTCAAAATTATAAAGACTATTTTACAGTTGGAATCATCAAAAACTACAGTTGGAATATTAAAAATATTAAAATTATAAATTAAATATTAGCTTAAATATGTCTTTCATTTCTAAAAAAAATTGTTTTAAAATTCAAATTAATACAATATTTTGTTTTTCATCCCTGCTGTTAACCTTGATAGTTAACTACTGACGTTGCTAACAATAAGCCATGTCAACCTGCCATTTTTTTTATCGGCCAAACATACACACCCTCACATTACTCCTAAATCTAACTCCTAGAAGTCTCCCCACCGGGGATTGAACCCCTCCCCTCAAACTCCAAGAGCTTCTCTTTGTGCCATTTGAACTACAAATTCTTGGCCAACCTGCCATTTTTTGTTTTTGCTCCCAAAACCATTTCTTCTCCCTCCACCATTTTCTTCCTCCAAGCCTTCCACCTCTGTCACTCCTCATCCTCAACCACCACCACCTTCTATGTAATCTTGAATCTCCTTTTTACAATACTTTACATACAGTTGATTCATCTGAATTTGTCTAACTTTAACTTTAGTAGGAATATCTTTTTCATTGAATCCATCTACATAAGGTAATTTTACCTCATTTCTTTCTATTCCAAAATGCTATAGGATTTTTACAACAAATTTCCTTTTTCTTATAAAAAATCCTTTTACTATTTCTTGGACTTCAGGACTTTATAACTGTTCTTCTATACTGTATTTCTTTATTTAACATACTTTTATGTTTTTGCTTTCTCTAGATTAAATTTATCTTAGTTATTGAAGATTGATCTAATAAATTTAATTCTCTTAGTCTAGGGGATTTTAAAACATAAGACTGTCCCCAAAACATGCACTTAATTGGCGACACGTGTACTGGGGTCGTTTGATCTTGATCGGATGGCTAAAAACTCATCAGTTATATAAAATATAAAATATTGAAAAATAAAAACTTCTAAACTGTCCGATTAACCATAATAACAACTGCAGGTAACTGCAGCATTCCTGTGACTGCAATAAACCCTAATCCACCCATCATCACTTACCACACATTCCATTCTATGCCAACTGAAAGGCACCATTTTCATTTTATATTGTACATGACAAATTTACAGAAATGGTTTGAAGCTAAGCTCAAGCAAACAATCAAACTGGAGTAACAACGTTTTTTTTTGTAATTAAATTGAAAGATTTTTAGTAGAAAGAGATGCTGTATAAAAGCTTCCGCCGGTGCTGCTTCTCAAAACCAGCAACAATGTCATCAATAGACTCCTCCCATGATTCAGCCTTTTCAATCTAATGCACAAAATATACATGGTGAGCTACAAAACATGAAAACATTTACAAAAAAAAATAAAATGGAGTCATCTCTAAATCAAAACATGAAATTCTAAAGAGATACTATAGATTTGCCAAATTTCCATGCCATTTTGTTCTCCTACATCCAAAGCATCTTAGTAACTAACAACTAGTGTATGTGGCACTGCATGTTTGGATCCAATTCTTTGACATTGAAATGAAACCATGGCTTCCTTAGGTCAAACTTGATTTTGTCCAATTTAACATTTTTGGGTGGTTTCTGGATAATTGATTATTGATGCCCAAACCTAAGTTTCATTACAGTAAAGAATCAAATTCATAAAATCAATTCTATCACTATGTATCCAAACACACTAACCTGTTTGGATGAGATTTTGAACAAGTCCTTATACAAATAGAACTTCACATAAAAACACTAAATACCATAACCTACTTTTACATTAAATTAAACTTGAAGTATTGGTTTCTCAAACATGCCTTCCCTGCCTCAACTTTTTCAAATTATGTAGAATCAGTAGTGTTATGATTAATGGAAAAGATCTTATCAAACTATAAGTGATTGTAGAAAAGTTGTTCAAAAAAACTATGAAAAAAAAAGGGGTTATTGCATCATAAACAAACCTCTTGACATAAATCTAGAGTAAGCCTTGCTCCTATAGCTGCTTCCTCGTGGTTATCTTTCACCTCCAAGTTGACTATCAGCACAGTTTTCATCAAAACATGGTCTCTATTGTTGAGATCTGCACATTATTGGAGTTACATAACCGTCCATCATAGATACATCTAAAAACTAAAAAGTCCATTGGACTCAACATGGTGGTCATCATTCCATCCATTTATGTCTGTATTAAAGTTCCAATATGGTACTTGACTAGATAGATAGCCACAACAATGTCCATATAAAGCCTTTATATATAACTTGCCACTATTTTCTGCCAGGCAAAACATAACTTAATTGTTCTTAAAAAACAATTATGAGTAAAAAAACCAGAGATCAGCTAATAGCCATGAAAGATAATGTTATGTGGAACACAACAAATGAGCATACTTCCTGTATTTCTTGTTCTCTAATTATTTTGAAATTCACTACAAAATCATGGTTAATAGACAACACCACACCTCTTCCAAACCTACTTCTAAATTCTAATGCCATTGACAGAAATCTCAAGCTTAAAACCCAAGCATGCTACTCACTGTCCTATCTACAATATAATGCAAAGTTGAAGAAGAAAGTTCGTAATTGCTAGAAGAGTAATAGTTCATCTATAAAGTTACTTGAATTCAAATATCCTACACATCAGAACAATCAGGTAAATAAAAAAAAGAATAAAATTATAAAAATAAACAGAACAGGAAGAATATCAACCTTCAATAACCATATCAAATACTTTTTCTTCAAATGTAAATACCACATCAAAGGAGCCATCAGCAGCATTTTCTTGCCATCGTTGAGGTGCCAATTTGACATTAGAATTTCTTTTAAGCATCGGCAAGATCCCGTTTCGCTTGTAGCTGCACTCTTGTCAAGGTTCCAATCCATCAACCACACCACACAGAATAACAAACAATAATTCACATGCAAATTACAAGCATTATCCAACACACAAGACCAACAATAGATAGATTTTAGATATACAAATAACATACACTTCTGTATTCATCAACTATGCATCTTACTCTATTCACTCGTAAAAATCACTGTAAGATCATAATAATACTAATTGTTAATTCCCTCCCCCCCTCTCTTCAACCTCATACAAAATTCACGTTACTTATTGGTCTCAATCTGATGGGAATTTCTTCATTCCATCAAACGTCAAAACTGTCCCCAGCTAGGGTAACAAATGCAGAACAACTCAAGCACACAAGTATAAAAAAAATTGGAATTTTTAGCATCAAGGGCATTATTTATCAACCGATACTTGAAAACTAATTGTTCTAGGCATAGAGATCACTAAATCTCTCCCAACAAAATCTGTTATATACACACAAACAGGATTGAAACCGCATCTATTTTCATGATAAGGTGATACACATGTGAAGAAATCCAAGTTTAATAACAAAATTGAAATAATAAAAAGCAGAAAAGCAACATTTCCAGCTAAAACACCATCAAACACTCCCTAAAACTAGTGAAAGTGAACAGTTCAAGCCAAAAAAAGAAAACAACTTTTTTTCTCTAGAAGCAACCCCACAAGTTTATAATTCCATTTTGGGGCAAAAATAACAAAAGGGTAAACGAAAAGTAGAGGATACAGTTCAGGGTGTTTTCTGCGGAGGTCATCGAACATGTGCTTGTAGGGAGTTCCGAAGTCGTAGACATTGGGTTCTCTGAGGGAAGGTCCAGGGAGCTTAACGTGGGCACCAGTGCCGTAAGAAGAGACATCGAATCCCTGCCTCTTGAGGAGGAAGTGAGCCTCCATGCTTCGGTTCTGGTTCGAAGAACACACCATCGCGTACCGAAACTTCATTGTCACCGAACAACGCCAACAAGAAGATGAGTTCTGTTCCTTTTAGGGATTTTGTTTATGTTTAGTTTCTGAACCCAGAAAGTCAGAAGTTTGATTGTTTTCTTCTTGTAGCTGTTTGGAATTGAAGTGGATAACAATGCGATCACCGATCGAAGAATCCACCTTAACGGCAATGGCGAAGTTAGGGAGTAGGAGTAGTAGGGCACATTTGCTGGAGAAAAATATTGCTCGATTAATTTCGAAAACAATGAAATGAAATGAAATAAAAGGAATATTATGAATCTATTTAGCTCAAATCGTCATGAGATTCGAACCTTGAACCTTGACAGAAGAGAATAAGAGAATAATTTAATTTAAGGTGTGCAGTGGTATATAAGTATTTGTTTATAAATAAAATAAAATAAAAAATATATAAGTCGAAATAAAAGTTAATAATTAAAATAATTAATACATAAAGATTCAAATAATCTAATAAAAGTAAATAATTTTAATTTTAGTCAAAATCATTAAATTTAAAACAAACTGTCTTGTTATGTAATTCAGTTGGTGAATGAGACATACGTGTATGGATACGAAATTCAATTTTCGATTAGATTACTTTTCTATGAACAAAAAAAATGCCCCATTATATTTGGTAGTAATTGTTTTCTTATCCCCTAGTAACAACTTCAATTCAAATCCTCGTACTCTTTTGTGTACTTAGATTTCTGTATTTAAATAGTTAAATAAATCATATTTTTCTTTTTTTGTTTTTAAAATTTTTAATTTCTTATTTTTCGTAACTATAAAATAATATTGTTATTTAATATTTAAATCTAAAAATTCACAAAATATATAGCATTAATGTAAATATATTTATGTCAAATTAAAATTATCAAAAGGTCTTTAACGAATAGAATAAGTTATTTTAAATCAAAAACAACAAAACAACAAATTAATTAGCACAAAACATATTTTAAAACTCAACATTACAGAGTGATTCATAATGCTATTTTAAAATTAAACATTACAAAGTAATAAGCCCAAAAGTGAGAGCAAATGTGCTGCACTTCAATGAATCGAAAGAGAAGCAACTCAAGCAAAGAGTTGCAGAACTCATAAACTAGGGATTTAGGGCTTGATAGAAAATGTGTCTCAAATTTTTTGAAAATTGTTTTTCGAAAACTATTTTATAATAGAGTTTTTAAAAATTAAAAATTAAAAACTAAAACAGTTTCAAACAAACTCTTAGTTTTAGGCACTTCAAGAATTATAAAAAATGAAGAAGGAAACTACATTTTCTCAGTCGCGCTTTAGTAGTTAAGTAGTTAATACTCTTACTATTCTAGTTAAGTTATTTTTCAATATATTTAGAGGGATCAACTCACACTGGTGTAAGTCGATGTCAACTCTTACACCGCGAATAACTTTTTAATCAATAATCTTCTTACAAAATCGACCGATAGAAGTTCTTAGTATATAAATCATATCTACAAAGTTTTACGTTTATTCGAAATCGTCTAGTACTTCATCAAATGACACCAGTGTAACTTGTACGAGCTCTTATATTGGTCAATAACTATTCGTTGAAGATTTTGTTTTTCGCGAAATTCACTGTTAGATTAAAACTACTTATCGTATGGATCATGTCTACAAAGTTTCACATTATTCTGAAATCATTTAGTGCTCCATCAAAATCGTTTAGGGTATGTTTGTTTTAAATTATTTTTTTGATTAAAAGTGTTTTTTTATTAAAGTTAAAAATATTTATTTTTATTGAATAAACTTGATTTTTTGCACTATTAATCTTAACGATGAATATTTTTTTCGGTTTGTATGTTTTTCACTTATTATTCCACTGAAATTTAAACTAAACACACATTTAGGGTGCGTTTGATGCGAGCACTGAACAATACAATTGATACAGTACCATACAACTTAATGAGACACACACAATTTATTTTATTGTCTATTGTTTGATAATCAAGTAACAAAATTAAAATTATAATATATATTTACTGTAATAACCTTTGTGTTGTATATTATTATTTTACATAAAAAAGTTATATTTTATAATTATTTTTAAAATTTTATTACTCTTCCAAATCTGGGATAACTTTACTGTTGAACCTTTGCGCGGCCTGTCTTTTAGCTACCTCTTGCTGTATTCTAGACTCCTCCTGAATTTCTTCTAGCAATTCCAAGTCTATCATCATCTTTTCTTCATTGCTGACTTCTTCGAAGGTTTTGACTCGGGGAGTTGATTCCCTGACCTCAATTGAGATCATAGCATCATGACCATATGTAAGCTTTAACGGGGTTTCTTTTGTCGATGTATGCTCGGTTGTATGATACGACCATAGAACAATAGGGAGTTCGTCACACCATTTCCATTTGAACTTTTGCGTTGTGTTTCCATTAGTCGTGACACAAAGAGGTATGGTTGGGTCGATGGAGAAGTAAAAGGCATTTTGTCGTTAATAAAAGACGATCTGTCATATGCCTGTTGGGATAACAACATTGCCATTCTTCGTCTTGGTGGGGATGTTGACCTTGTTGCTGTCAGCATCGTGAGGGACTAGGAAAGGGTTAGATAGAAAACCAAGAACACCATAGAATATTCTTATTATTAAAATATTACGAAGGTACAAGTCAAGTTGACAGATTGAAGATTATAAAACACACACAAGTCAAGCCGATAGATTGAGAGTTACAAGACAAACACACCATAGAAATCAATTCGAAGTTAAAGGGTGAGATCGAGCTCGACTCACATGCCAATTTCGAATTGGGCTTATGTTAAAGGGTAAGGAGTTGAGATTGAGCTCGACTTAGGTGCCAATTTTGAAATTAGCTTAAGTTAAATGGTGAAGAGCTGAGATCAAGCTCAACTCATGTGCCAATAACCCTCGAATGAAGGCCCACCCATTCGGGTGCATTTGAGTAGGAGCAATTCTCAAAAAATACTTTCCTCAAAATAGACACCCCACCTGATGTTCTATATATGTTACCTCGAGCCTCATGCTCTATTTGGTACTTGATCTAGAAGCTTGCAAGCTAAGATAATTCCAGTCGTCGAGCTCTTAGGTTATTGCAGAACAATTATTCTATTAAATATATATATATCGTCCATTGAAGAATTGTTGCTGCTCGTACAAGCATGGCAGCGAATAGGAATGACCATTGCACGGTAGCATACTAGCTTGGAGTTTGCATATTGAAAGTTGAGAGAGAAAGTTGGGTAATGTAGTTATGGAATAGTGAGAAAGAATAAGGATATTTTTTATTTTTTAATGGTTGTGTCATAAAACAAAAAGTTGTTTTATGGTTTAGTGAAATACAAAAATTTGCCATTTTGTGCTATCCACTAATACCATTTTTGTGATGTCTCTTGACCATTTTTCAAGTCAAGTACTGAACATAAAATTTTGTATTGTGTTGTGCTATGAAATAAAACAAATCTAATAAAAAGGAGGCAAGATTATACCCTTGCAAAAATAAAAAACGTAGTAAAATAATATTTTTAACTTTCTGCCAAAAAAAATTATATATTTGACTTGACAATATTATTTATAAAAATATTCGTAATAGAAAATACTACATGATTGAGAAAGATGAAACTATTTATAAACATCATATTCTTAAAAATAAAAGATACTAATTTAATACTCAATGTGAGTTTTTTTATTTTCTTTCTCTTTTTGAATCAATAACATTTTATAAGTACTTAATACAAAAAAAACTATATAAGTTCTTTTATAAAAAAAAAAGGAGTAAGGACTAACGGAACATAAAAAGAATGCTAAATTTTCTTATTAATTTTTTTTATTTAACGTGTGTTTGGATTGACATTAAGTGAACGTGGATCCATAGAATTTATAAGTTAAAAAAAGTTGCTTTCACGTTTAGCCTCGTTTAAACATGAAAATTTGTTTTAAACGTGATTTTGATTTATAGCCAAATATGTTTCAACATGATTTTTCTCGTTTGAACCTGATTTTCAAATTGAAATTACGTTAGAAACGTCAAAACAAATGCACCCTTAGGACAATGATTAAACAACCCATGAATAAAAACTTTGTATTTAAAATAAATTAAAAATAATTTCGTAGCATTAAATATTCTACACTTTCCAACAAATAGTTTCTATTAATAGTTGCTTAACAATTGCCGTAAGGGCAATGAATAGCAAAAAAGCAATGCTATATCTTCCTAATTATCTTTTTAATACTATGAAATTAAATGTACTTTCAATTTTAAAAATATAAAAAATATTGAAAATATTTTTTTATAAGTAATTAAGAGAATTTTTAAGAATATGAATTTGAAGAATTTAAAATTATTCATAGCAAAACCCATTTTATATTTCATTAAATATTTATTTTTTTTGGGAAGATAAACTACTAGTCAAAATTAGCTCCACAGGAGAGTTTGTAAAATAATTTAAATTAAGGATTTAGTGTTACTTTAAAAAAAATAATTTTTTTTTTCTAAAAGGAAAATATATCTGTGTTTCTCATTTCCATTTTTTTCTCTAGGGTTTCATCCTTCCATTTCCTTCTTCCTCAGAGGTATGCTTCATCTTCATTCGTAAATATTATTCATTTCATTCCTTTTTCTTCGTTCATTCAAAGCTTTTATTGCTCTCGCAGTTACCAATGGAAGCAACGGCGGCAACTGTCCTCCCATTTCCGGCAGGTCCATGTAAGCCGTCGCTTTTCCTCGGAAGATCCAACGCAATGGCATTCCGTTCAAATTCTCGGTTCTCCAGTAAGGTAGAATATCGCTTTGTTCAATTTTCCTTTATCTTTTGTGGATTTTGATTCTTGTTTTTTGTTGCTGGAATAACGAGATTGATGAACTGCTGTTGCAATAATTTGTAACTGGTATAGTTGTTTTTGCTAATGCTTGTTCTGTTACTTTGCTTTTATCAATGATGTATGTGTATTGCATGAAGATGAACTTGAATTCGATGTGTTTGGGTTGCTACTTGGTGGTGACAGTTGCATTTTGCTTGATTTCCTTGTTCTGTCCTGAACATAAATATGGGAAGAGAAAATATAAGTCAAAAGTTCCATTTGGAAGTATACCTTTCCTTGTAAACATGATATCTAATAAATGGTTGTGTTAACATGTTTTATTGTGTTGTGGTTTTATAAGGTAGCTCTAGAAGTAGGTTAGAAATACCATGGTTGGTGTCTAATTTGAATCATGCACAAAGGATATTTGGAGGTATTCCTTCTTGGTTATGAACTTGTGGTGATTGACATTAATTCTACTTGTCTTTTGTCTAAGGGTGTTGGTTTCCTTTAAGTTTGAACTATTTTGTGTTAATTGTGCTTTCACAGGATTTGCTAATTTTATTTGCATGCAAAGGTTTGAGGGATTAGTTTTATGCTTTCTGACTGTTCTTGCCGTCTTGGTGATTGCCAGCTATGCACTTTTGTATCTATCCCCAAGCTGAATCGTGGAGGACTCTCTGTTGGAAGTAGAAGGAGTTTTGTAGTTAGAGCTGTATCGTCGTCTCCAGAGTCACCTGATCCGAATTCCAAGATTGCTCCACTTAAGCTGGAGTCTCCAATTGGGCAATTTCTCTCTCAGATTTTGAAAAGCCACCCACATCTTGTACCTGCCGCAGTGGAGCAGCAGCTCGAGCAATTCCAAACTGACCGTGATGGTGTTAAACAAAAGGAAGAGCCTTCTGCTTCAGGCACTGAGCTAGTTTTATACAGGTTAGGTTTACATTGATAGGTTCATGTTTTTTGCAAGATAGAAGCTATTTTGATGGTGAGGAAGGGCAATGTTTTCATGGAGTACCAATGCAATAAATAATTTTTGAAAATGAGGCATTGCATAGAGAAGACACTATTTTATCTCCTGTTTAAAGTTTGTATTTAATTTACAATTTACATTTCAACTCTTATCGAATGATTTTGAGTAATAGTTTGGTGGAGAAATATTTACTGTCTTATCTCTTGAAATGCACAATGATTGTGTAAAATTAATTAATTAAATATGTTTGTGAACTAGCTGTGCTACATTGCATTGATGTATTTGTTCATTCACTGGTGTTTAGTTTTAATATTGTGATAAAATTATAAAATATTATCATAAAATTATGGTATTCAAAGAGAATTATCTGTATTCATGAATGCTTTCTTTCTGTTTCCTATCAGAAAGTGTTTTGTAGATATAAATAGCTGAGTTGTATTCTATAAACCAAAAAATTTGAGATATTGACCATCTTACTGGGGGCCAAATTTTTTCAGGAGAATTGCTGAGATTAAGGCTAAAGAGAGGACAAATGCTCTAGAAGAGATATTATATGCGATGGTGGTGCAGAAATTTATGGATGCCAATATTTCTCTGATACCTACCATAGCCCCAAATGCTTCTGGTCAGGTTGATTCATGGCCTAGTGAAGATGGAAAACTGGAGGAGCTTCACTCTCCTGAAGTTTATGAGATGATCCAAAACCACCTGGTTCTCATTCTGGGTAGCCGTTTAGGGGATTCAACGTCCATAGCTAATATCAGCAAAATAAGAGTAGGACAGGTCTATGCAGCATCAGTAATGTATGGTTACTTTCTTAAGCGTGTTGTCCAAAGGTTCCAGCTGGAGAAGACTATGAAGATTCTTCCTAATTCAGAAGACAATAGCATTCACCAAATTGTTTCAGAGGATTCAAGAATAAGTGATGGAAAGGTCTCTTCTAAAGTTATGCTCCATCCTGAAGTTTCTGGCTGGCCTGGTGATGGCATCAGCCCGGGGGGATTCAGTTATGGGTCAAAAATGTCAAAGTTGCGTACCTATGTGATGTCCTTTGATGGCGAGACATTACAGAGATATGCAACAATAAGATCCAGAGAAGCTTTCAGCATCATTGAGAAGCACACAGAAGCATTGTTTGGAAGACCCGAAATTGTTTTAACACCGGTGGGGGCAATCAATACGTCCAAGAATGAAAACATCAAAATTAGCTTTGGTGGGTTGAAGAGACTTATTTTAGAAGCTATTGCCTTTGGTTCTTTTCTCTGGGATGTTGAAAGCTTCGTTGACTCAAGGTACCATTTTGTCCTAAATTGAGTTCTGCTTACTCCCATGAATCCCAAAGCAAAGTTTGTATGGTTTTTTCTCACTCCCATCTCACGGCACTGACTGATTTATTGGTACAACTGATGTCATGATGTTTTTCACTGTTGGATCTGTATATAGATCTAGTTTTCCTTAACAATGTAAGGATGTCTTCAAATAAGGTGTTTGCTTATTTGGTTACCCTTTGTTATCAAGTGTTTGACATTTTAGTGCTAAACCGAAATAGACTCTTCTAAATTCAAATTACACATGGCTATTGTTGTAGCAATTGTAACAAGGGTATGTAGCCAATAAAATGGCTGACTTCAAGACTTTTCTTACTATGATGCACAGTGTATCCATTTTTTGATCACTACATAGTAGATATACAGAATATTAGATACACAATGATTTTAAAGTCGCGAAGACGTCAATAATATTCTTCTCTGATGTTTTTGTTCCCTTTGTTATATTTTTCTCGTTTACCATACAACAATGTCATCAAGCAAAATGTATTAGTGCGGAAATATTGATGAGAAAATTACATTAGAGAAACATACCCTTCTTGATCCCCTTATTTGTAAGGGTTTTTTTTATCAGTCGTTATTTTTAATCTTTTTTTAATATATTAATATATACAACTTAAAAGAAGATCGTTATTTATAATCTGAATGCCACTTATAATTTGTGGGTTGGGGAGATTCACAAATTTCAGTGCGTTACCGTGGCGAATGGGTCACCCTTGTTGTCCCAAGATGAAAAGATATTTTGTCTAGGTTGGTTTCTTTCTGAACAATTTGGCATACTGGATTAACTTATTTTATTTTCAAGTTTTATTACTAATTTTATTATTATCATTGGCCAAAAAAAAGATTTATCATCAATATTATTTCTATGTTTTTTATGAAGTTTGGGCAATCGGACCAGTAAATTTTGTCTTACTAACATTCAGTCTCACTACACTCTTCCAAATTCTCAATATGAGAAGATAAAAAAATCAACCTAAATTTTACAGTGAGGCATGGATGAAAATAATTTCCACTCTGCCTTTATTTTTCCTTTCCCATTTTTAAACACCTATTCAACCGGGTAGATAGGTTTATTCTTCAATGCTGTCAACTTGGCACGAAGCTTCTTGGGAGTTGGATTTTTGGGTGTACCAAATTCAATGCAGTTTTTTGAGAGGTGGATTATAGGGTGTGTAAACTGAGTTTGGCACACCGATCTGCCCTCTCACAAAACAAGGATAAAAATATCATTTTATTAACAAGATTAAGATTCAATAGTTAAGATTAAGTGGCACATGAATGTCAGTGACACACCATAGTCATATCCTTTTTTGGATTATTCGATGAAGGGAAAGTAGATTTCCTTAATAAACAACTACCTTCATTTGAGATTTTCAATAATATTTGGTATCTGTCTTATCCTTTGTTGATTGTGACATCTTGATCACTTATTTCTGCCATCAGAGCAATTTAGAACTCTCTCCTCTTTTCTGTAGAAAAATATCTGCAAACATTTCTAGCAGAAGAAATGAAAGAGACGCTGCTCCTTCAAATTCAATCATTTTACATTATATGAAGTATAAATTAATGAGGATAACAATAGTTTTTCCCCTAAAAATGCAGGATACTATCAATTGACAAAAATAAGAAAATATTTTCCTAGCTAGTGTTTAGAATAAACAAAACAAGTTACACGGTTTTCCGGGTTCAAAACAAAATTATGCCTCAGATTCGTATGACTTGAAAATGTTTTTCTTTGGTCTCTACAATGCTTGAAATTATTCTCTGGTTCAAAATTCCATGATATTATCCCTCATTGCTGTCACTAAAAATCATATTCTACTATTCAGCCATTGAATTATGTCCTGAGTGATAGCTTCTCGTTCAGGTTCAAAGAGGAGATCATGTGAGAATCCTTCATACAATTTGATAGTTTTGTCAGTTGAGGAAGCTTCTTCATACAGTTTCTGAGAAGCATGAGGATCAGTAACAGAATCAGCAGTGCCATGAAGAACAAGAAATGGAGCTGCCAATTTTCTCAGGTTTTGCTGCAAGTAGTTTGTGATTCGAAGAATTTCGTAGCCGGTGCGCACTCTGAGCGATCCAGTGCACACTAATGGGTCTGAATACTTTGCAATCAGAGCCTCTGGATCTCTGGACACTGGCAATCCCTTCTTGTATGCAGAATTGCATGGATATGTTGGAAGCAAATATGAAACTATAGGAGCAAGTATCTGTAATGAATAAAATTATTGATATGAATTGTGGTTCTACTAACTTATGTGCATGGAAATATGATATGTTTTTATGAGTAAGCTCTCAATCTTTGAAATGGTAGGGTCAGATAATTTAATCCTTTAAAAATTCTTCAGTAGTTCCGACTTTATAAAACAACAATCACTTCAATTCTTATCGGTACAAAATGACAATCAAAAGTAAAACTAAAAAGGACTGAAGTGATTTTCTTTTTACAAAGGTTTGGACTAAATTGCTTGAAGACCAACATGGAGATTTACTTCATGTTTATACATTTATGATTTGATATGAAGATTTTAGTAGGTACGTATTGAAACTAAATTAGATGCAAGTAGAAAGGAGGGTATTCTCACCACTAAAATTGGATGAGAAGTTTCAACTCCAACTGCAGGTGATGTGAATGCTGCACCAACTATGCTAGCTTCAACCTTTGGGTCATCAAGCAGTGCCTACAATGCACATAGCAGTAAAAATCTGAATAACTGATTAGACCTCCCTTTATTTAAGATTTTGAAGGTCACCAAAGCGCGATTTGTGACAGGTATAATTTTTTTTTTCCTTTCGCTTTTAGTGCTTCAGGCTATGTTTTCTCATGGTTTCGACGGAAAAAGTTTTAAGCAAACATGCTGTGAGGGAATTCTTGAATTTCAAGAAACTTATTTTATGCAAACCATACCTTTAGTGTAATGGCTGCACCTGTTGAGTGTCCAAAGCAGAAACATGGAAGCCCTGGATTTTCAGACAGAATCTTCTCAAGAAATATTTTCTGTGTATTAAAAAAACAAAATTTATAAGTACAAAGATAATTGAACAAATATTTTCTGTGTATTTTCTTGTGTCGTTATTCGGTGGTCCTTTTAAGTTTGGCACCACCAATAGTTCCCTCCATTAGACGCCTTTTGTCGCATGAACAACATAATATTTATATACCATTAGTTTAATTTATTAAATCAGACAACTTTTGCTGTATGGACTAAGATACCACCTTATATGCAATCCTCTTTCTCTCTTAACTGCAGTATAGTTTTACACATTAATCAAAGCCTTTCTATTTATACAATATTCTACAGAATTCTTGGTAGATTCTAGAGCATACCATATCAGAAACAGCATCATCAAGAGAATGGACATATGCATGCATCCCATCACTTCCACCATGGCCTAAGGAAGAATGAACAACAGATATAAATCATGCTTGTGCAAGTACTGAAAATGGAGGAGACAAAAATGAATAGAACACAATCTATTAGATTGAAAAATAGTGCATTTAATTTTTATAGTACTAAAAAAAAACAAAAAACACAAACACAACACCTGGAAATCCAAAAATAAAGGGCAAAGAGCACTTATCTGTATAAGACATTAAGACTTCTGTGAGTTTATAGTAATGTTCAGTTGTTAATCTAAAATGTCATTGTTTTTTTTTTTTTTGTTTTGTTTTTTTAGTTTTTTCCTTTTTCTAGAGTGCAGAGACACAATGTATGAGCTATGTTAATCTCAAACAAACAAGTCAGACACAATACACACAGGTAATAAGCTTACTTATAAACAGGAGCTTCACATGTAGGCATCCAAATAACTTATCCCTGCAACATCCAAATATAGATGCATGTTGAAAGAAAGGTGATCACTAAACTAGTTAACAAAAGGAATAGAAATTATCATTGTTTTCTAAAATCCATGGAATTATAATATATACAAAGGAGGACATCAAATTTGTCAAAGACAAATTTATTCAGTTCATTTTAAAATCATAATTTTAGGGACAGATCCCCCTAGATGATTATGCATGAAAGTTAAGATAATGTGGAAGAAAGATTAAACTGACTTTGGTTCTGATTCCGATTTCGTAAGGTCGCTTTAATTTCTATCTTCTAAGGGATTTCACTATAGTCCTTAATTTTTGTAAAATCATTTTCTTTTTAGTTCTTAACCATTCATGTTAATCCTTGATTGTATAAAAATATTGTTCATATTAATCCTTGATTGTTTGAGAAAAGTATTCGCATTAGTCCAACTAGGACTAAAGTCAAATGACATTGATGAATCAGTGATCAAAGTGAAACTCCTTGAAAAATAAGAACTATAGTGAAATGACGTAGATCAATGGGGTCATTCAGGACATCTAAAATCTAAAATACATATAAGGGTGATAAAAGAATCATTTAGGATTTACTTATACAATTATACTAATTATGACTTTAGCAAAATGGGAATTAGCCAAATATGTACTTCATTTGTAGAGTAAACAATTTCTAAGAAAACTGCAGTTCATAGTCACTACTCACTAGTAATATTATTCTATTCTTATTTAACTGACAGTCACACCCCCTCAGGCCTAGAACGAGACATTTAGTGCATAGAGTTCGTTGACCAGACCTAATATCATCTTAAATTTAGGCTTGAGCGTAATACAATCCTAAAATCTAGGTTGTGAGAGGAGGACTACCCAGCCTTCATAAACTCTATCTTAAGTGGGACTTAATCGATCATCTCAACCATAACATTGAATACAGAATACTCCTTCATAACAAATAATGTAAAGCATTAACAAGATGGTGCAGAATGCAGAAGAAAAATATGTTTTCTGATGTAGTATATGGTCAAGGACATGAAAATATCTTAGCCAAATAGGGAAACAAAAAGATCTGCTACAAGGTTCATGAATCATAATTGGAACAGCTACTACAATTTGTTACAATTCATGTATGCTTATAAATCATAACTTTGTTCATACTTACCAACCCAATCCATTCCATAAACTTTGTAGCCATTAACATTCAGCTGCTTTGCAAAATCACTGTATCTGCCACTGTCAGAGAATAGTAGGGATGGATTCAGGAAAACAAGAAGTAAAATAAAAGAAGAATGATTTCAAAAAACTATAAATAGCATCAAATTGCAAACCTGTGTTCATTAAGCCCATGCATAAGAAGAACCAGTCCCCTGCAAAAAAAGTAGGTAAAATATTAGCTGTTCAAATTCTACCAGAAAAAAAATGAAGGATAAATGGGTAAGCTGTATTATTGGAAGGTCAAGTTTCAAGGTCCTTGAAAACAGAAATGCAATTTTAAGTGCAAGAGGTAGAAATTATGCATGTTATGCTAGTATGATTGAATTATCTATTTTTAGGAAATGAAAATTTAACAAAGCACAGAATGTAAAATCAACATGAAGCATCTAGAGATACCACCACATACATCATTGTATGAATATATGTGAAAAACCTTAAGAAAAAACTAAATAATAGAAAAGCATAAATTTAAAAATACAGAAAGACAAAAATAATCAAGTGATCAACCATTCCATAGTACATGGAAAAAGCTGAAAAGCATGAAGCAGTTTTGGTGGAACATACATTAAAGCATACAATTACTCTCTCCCCAACTCATTAGGGTTTTTAATTGAAAACTACTGCGTCACCTGATGCAGCCAAAACATCACAGTCTCATCAAACCATAGCACAACTGTGACTGCAATTGCAATTCAAATTCTCATGTTAAAGTTATATAACACTTTTTTTGAGTTTTTCGAATTTGTGTAATTTTATACAAGTTAAAAATCGTACAGTAAAATTTTCATATGGAATGACAGAAATTTAATGACTTCAATCATAAGGTAGAAATTTTGCATTTTTATGTTATATTTGAAATTTTGGTTTTTGATCGAACACAATGACATTGTGCAATCTATGTAGCCAATTTCAACTCAATGAATAATGCTCCAGTAAAAAGTTTCTAACTCAAATTCTTTAATACTTACAATTTGCACACTTTAGAAAAACCTTTTTTCTTTTTTATTCTCATTCCTATCTCCTAATGTGTTAAAAATGATTATTAATACCTTTCATGAAAAATCATTCATACCAAATAGCATTGCATTGCATTGCTTTTATTGTAATTAAGAAACTATGATTAAAAAATCCATAGCTACATACCAACCTGGTCTCAACAGAAAGGGGTGTCCAACTTTGGGTGAAAATGGTGTCACCCCTTTTGGTTCCTAAAAGCCAATATTCCCTCACACATCTTTGATCATCATCCTCCACCACTCTCCTTATGGCCAACTCCCTCCTCGCGGCCGCCGCCACCTGATTCACGGCTTTAATCGCCACGGCACCACCACCACCACCGCCATTAACGCTGATGCTACTCTTCCACGGCACCATCTTGGCCGGGACGCGCATCACCGCCCCTTTTAGCGGCTTCTCGTCCCTCCCGCCGGGTTTGTCGACCGGCAAAACCCTACTCCGTCCTCTGAATGGCAACAGCAGCAACATGAGAACCGCATATATCAGCATGAACATGCTCTTCAATGCTCTTAGAGATAGCAATGCACTCTCCTTCAAAATATATGCCTCTGTGGCCATTTTTCTTCCAAAATCAAAGTTACCCTTGTTTTTCTATCAACCACCCCTCTTTCTTCTCATCTGTTTCCCTTGTTTTTCTCCGTGGAAAATAATATCAAAAAGAAAAGAGAAAAGAGAAAGAAGAGAAATGATGGGAGTCTTTGTTTGTTAAAATAATGCAGATGTTAAAAATAGCTTGGAGAATCTGTTATCAAAATATAGCAGGTGCTAAAACAGGATAATGGTGATGATGAGAGGATTTTTTATTTTTTATTTATTTTGTTGTTAATAGGGACTTGCATACAAATGAAAGAAAACAAAAGCAAAAGGAATATTTGGCTAGCTTGAAATTAAAAAAAAAAAAAGTTTTTTTGAATGGAGATGTTCTAATGTTACGTTACATGTGTGTTTGTTTGTTTAGAGGAAAAGGAAAAATTAAAGAGAAGAAAAGATAGAAGGGAATAAGTTTCAGTTTTGATTCTAGTCGTGTTTTGGGAGAAACATAGGAACTAAGAATTTTTAAGGATGACGCGTGGAATAACAGAAAAGTTGAAGGTAAGAATAAGATGAAGCAGTCAAGACAAAAAAACATGACATGACAAAGTGTCCATAAAGTGTGGAACTATGCTGATGAAAACCTGAGAATATTTGTAAAATTGTGGACCAACATGTAATTACTTTGGTTCATTCATCAGTCATCATGCATAGGGAATGGAATCGAGAGAATTGGAGGAGAATTGTGTGTGTTCTATTATTTGGATTCTCTAAAATAGGATAAATCCATTGTTTTCTACTATCAATTTTAGGCCAAAACTAAAAACTTACAATGAAACAGAGTAAAGTAAAGAGTTTTGCAACTAACAAGGTTTAAACTTTGTATTTTTAAGTTACTTGATATTTCAGTAGTACTTTTACTATATTACTATAAAGATGATAAAAGTTTTTTAAATAAATTTCACGTTTATTTCACTCTTATAAATTTTATTGCATCATTTTAATTCCAATACAATTGAACAATTATATATTAAAATATATTATTAATAAATTCTCTTTATAAACTTACTTTTTGAGTTGCTACAAACACACTTAACTCACTAACTCTCTTAAGGGTATTTTTTTTAGCTTTTGTTTCGGTTAAAATTAATTTTGATCAAAGTTAAAAATATTTATTTTTGTTAGATGATCTTAATTTTTAAGTATTAATTTTGGAAAGGTCGCAGGGTTGAAGAAGTGTTTTCAAGGTCGTAAGGTTGAAGAAGGTTCGCGAGCTTCAAAAACGGTGGCGAGGTCGCGGCTTGAAGAACACAGACAAGGTTGAAGATGTTGCGGGTTGAATAAGGGGCGCAAGGTTGCAAGGGTATCACCAGGCTGAGAAGGTTTGAGGTGAGGTGGTGAGTTGTTCTCTTTATTAATAAAAGATAAAATCGTTAATTCATAAGTAAGACCTACAAAAGTTAACGTCATTATCATTTAAGGTAGGGCCACCTAGATTTGGAAACATGTAAGGGAGATATTTATTATGTTTGAAAATATACAGGGAACAATATAATACTCCAAAAGTTCAAGAGAGGTAAATGTAATTTACTCTAATTATTAATATTGGTCTTAATTTATATATTTTTCACTTCTTAATTTACTTAAATCTAAACCAAACACACTTAATTGCTTCAACACAAAAATAAAACTCTTTAATTGTAAGATGCCTTTTTTGCTCTCTAACCGATAATAAAAGAGAGCACATATCTAGGATGAAATATTAGTAAGTTATATTTAGGATGAAATATTTCTCTTATTCTTTTTAATGAATTTGTTTGTCAATAAAATTATATCAAGAAATATCTAAATATTATATGAAAAATTTGGCAAAACATGTTTTTCATCTATATAATATAATATAATATAGTTTTTGTTATCCCTTAATTTTTTTTTTCTGTTTTGATCCGTAAGACATAAAGAAGAAAAAAAGTTAAAAATATAAATAAGTGAATAAAAATTAAAATACCTTGTGGGGCCAAATGTATCTTTTGGTCCTGTATCTCTTATGTGCATTTTATTTTGGTTCTATATCTTTTTTAGGTTACATTTTGGTCTTATATCTTTTATAAACGTTTTATTTTGGTCCAATCCGTCAACCCCATCACACCCGTTAACGGAATTGACTTAAAAAGAACAGAGTCAAATTACGTTATTTATCTTCAAACACAGAAAAACCATAACATACACGTAAACCCTAATAAGAACAGAGTTAAATTATCTTGTAATCTGGTGATAGAATTGACGGATGAGACCAAAATGAAACCTTTATAAGAGATACAAGATCAAAATGTAACTCAAAAAAGATATAAGACCAAAATGAAATGCATATAATAGATACAGGACCAAAAACTGCATTTGTCCTACCTTACGGTAATAAATTTGAGGGAAAAACCAATAGAATACTTTACAGTCACAGAAAAGATAGTTTACACACAAATAGATAGATTAAACTATGTTTTTTTAAGCCAACGGTGATTGGCCCAGATAGTGTATGCTTAGGCCCATGATTTCGAGATCATGGGTTCGAGTCTCATCTCGTTGAATCCTCATCTTGGATGGGGTAGGCCTGCTTTTAACTAAACTTTTATGTAAAAAAAAACTAATATTTTTTGTTGATATTAAACTAATAATATAGTATATGTTAATAAAAAATAATAATAAAATATTTTGCTCGGGCATTTTAAATTAGTTCTTAAAGTCAATGTTTAAATTTTGGGTAATGTCTGAAAAATGTTAAAAAAGTAGTAGTAATAAAGAACAGAAGAAAATAATTAGAAAATGTGAATATAATGAGCAAAAAGAAAGAGAGAAATGATAGAAAAAATAGTACTTCAATATGTTTCGGTCCATAAAAATAGCTAATATTGGTTTCAGTCCTGAAAAATTTGATTCGTTTTTAACCCCTGATTTTTTAAAAATCATATATGTTTAATTCTCACCCCACCAAAAAAAATATATGTTTAATTCTTGAAAATTGACTTTCTATTAAATGTGAGGAATAAAAATAAATAAAATTTGCTCAATAACTGAAACAAAAACTCGCTAATAGAGTTTTACTCTTAAAACAGAATGAAGAAATAGGGAATGGTTTCGATGGTTCTTCGGTTACCCAGATGAAGTTTGCAGGTAAAAATCACAACTTTTGTTAATTTGAACGAATTCATCATCATTTTCAACGAGATTGAGATGTGGGTATTCTCGTTTTAAGTAAATCATCTAGTGATGGCAGTGACACTTCTGAGACTGAGGTTGAATCATTATCTACTAGAAAAGTTTTTAGCATCCAATTTCTGTGTTTCCTCTATTCATCTCACTATTTTTTCTGCCATAAATTCTGATTCTGTTTCTGCATCTTATTCAACCGCTCAATATGATGGTAAATGCAACACTAAGAAGTTCAATGATGGTTTAGGGAAAGGGGGTTCTAGGGTTCCTGTGGAAGTTTCTTTTACTTCAGATGTCAGTTATGATGATGTACAAGTAGTAGAAGAAGAAGATTGTGAAGGAGAGGGATCTAGCGATGATGAGAATAGGAGTCTTGAGCTTATTGGTTCCTTTCATGGAAATCAAAAGCAGAGAGAAATAATTGCTAGAGTTGAAATTGATGAGAGTGAATTTAGACACCCTTTGGTTAGGGAGGTTTGTAGGTTAATCACACTCAGGTCTTCTTGGAACCCGAAATTTGAATCACATTTGAGGCACTTACTAAGAAGCCTCAAGCCTCCACTTGTTTGTGCTGTTTTGCGCTCTCAGGCCGATGAACGTGTCGCTTTGAATTTTTTCTATTGGGCCGATCGTCAGTGGCGCTACAAACACAACACTATTGTCTACTATACAATGTTACATGTCCTTAGCAAGACTAAGTTATGCCAAGGTGCAAGGCGGGTTCTTCGGCTTATGACACGCCGGGGAATCGAATTATCACCCGAAGCTTTTGGTTATGTGATGGTGTCTTATAGTCGTGCGGGTAAGTTGAGGAATGCATTGCGGATTTTGAACTTGATGCAGAAAGCTGGAGTTGATCCTGATTTGTCCATATGTAACACAACTATCTATGTTTTGGTGAAAAGAAATAAATTGGAAAAGGCACTGAAATTCTTGGAACGGATGAAGCTGACTGGAATTGAACCCAACATTGTCACTTATAACTGCTTGATCAAGGGTTACTGTGATTTACGTCGGATCGAAGATGCACTGAAGCTTATTGCAGAAATGCCGTCCAACGGATGCCCTCCGGATAAAGTTAGTTATTATACTGTGATGGCTTTCCTCTGTAAGGAGAAGAAAATTGAAGAAGTGAAGCGATTAATGGAAAATATGGTTTCGGATAGTAAATTGATACCGGATCAGGTTACATACAATACACTTATCCACATGCTTTCGAAGCATGAACATGCGGACGATGCTCTTGCTTTCCTAAAGGAAGCAGAAGAGAAGGGTTTCCACATCGACAAGGTTGGGTATAGTGCAATAGTTGACTCATTCTGTAAAACTGGTAGGATGGAAGAGGCGAAGAGTTTAGTGATTGATATGTACTCAAAAGGATGTAATCCTGATGTGGTGACATATACTGCTATTATCGATGGATTTTGTCGTATCGGAAAGATAGATGAAGCGAAAAAGATGCTGCAGCAGATGTACAAACATGGCCACAAACCAAATACTGTCTCATATACAGCTCTGTTGAATGGACTCTGTCACAACGGAAAATCATTAGAGGCAAGGGAGATGATAAATGTAAGCGAGGAGCATTGGTGGACGCCAAACGCCATCACTTACAGCGTCGTGATGCATGGGCTCCGTAGGGAGGGAAAATTGTCCGAGGCCTGTGATTTGACCAGGGAAATGGTTGAAAAAGGGTTTTTTCCAACTCCAGTTGAAATTAACCTGCTAATACAGTCTCTCTGCCGAAACCAGAAAGTAGTAGAGGCTAAAAAATATTTAGAGGAATGTCTAAATAAGGGCTGCGCCGTTAATGTTGTAAACTTCACTTCTGTAATTCATGGTTTTTGTCAGATTGGTGACTTGGAATCCGCTCTATCAGTGCTAGATGACATGTATTTAAGCAACAAACATCCTGATGCGGTCACATACACAACATTGTTCGATGCATTGGGGAAGAAAGGTAGATTAGACGAGGCTGAAGAGTTAATCGTGAAGATGCTCGGCAAAGGTTTGGATCCTACTCCTGTAACGTACAGGGCAGTCATCCATCGATACTGTCAATGGGGAAGAGTCGATGACATGTTGAAATTACTGGAAAAAATGCTCGCTAGGCAGCCGTTTAGAACGGTATACAATCAGGTTATCGAGAAGCTTTGTGCTTTCGGGAAGCTCGAAGAGGCGGAGAAACTGCTTGGGAAGGTTTTGAGAACAGCATCAAAACTTGATGCTAACACATGTCACATTCTGATGGATAGCTATCTGAAGAATGGGATCGCGTTATCAGCGTATAAAGTGGCTTGTAAAATGTTTAGGCGAAATTTGATTCCGGATCTGAAATTGTGCGAGAAAGTGAGCAAGAGACTGGTGTTAGATGGTAAGTTGGAGGAGGCTGATAGCCTTATGTTGCAATTTGTTGAGCGTGGAATACAGCAAAATGAGATGCAGTTGTGAGGTTAGCTGTTATCATTTTCCTTTGTTGCTATTCCATCTTGTTGTGGATAATGTAGCAAAACATTTTTTCTTCTGGGGAAAAATGATTGTTTTCGGACTGTAAATTTCATTCATATAATTAATCATAATCATGAAGTGGTTTAGATTAGAATGAACTAGCATTTTGGTATGCGACTTTGTAAGGATCGAGCGTTTCAATCCTGGACTTTTACTCATTAATTTTGGTCTCTGATTTTGTGAGGATAAGACATTTTAGTCCCTGTCTTGTCGTTGATTTTCACTCTTATCCGACTATTTTAGTCCCTAACTTTCACTCTTATCGGTTATTTTAGTTCCTGACTTTCACTTCCATTAGCCATTTTAGTCTCTAAACCCAGGGGACTAACATGAACGATGAGAGTGAATTCTACGACTAAATTGACTCATTGGAGTGAAAGTTAGAGATTAAAATGAACGTTCTTATAAATCAGGGATTAAAGTAACAGATGAGAGTAAAAGTCAGAAACTAAAGGCTGATTGATATCTCTTTTTGAAAACAGTTTTCTGTTTTTAAAAGCAGAAAACTAAAAAACTCGTTTGGCAGTAGAGTTTTCAAAAACAGTTTTCGGGAACAGTTTTTGTTTTTTAGTATTTAAAAACTAAAATATGAAAACATCTAAAAACATGTTTTGGTTTTCAGTTTTCAGTTTTTTGAATTTACACACAAACTTGTATTGAAAACTCCTCTCACTTTTTTTAAAAACGGTTTCTGAAAACTGTTTTATAATACAATTTTTAAAAACTAAAAATCAAAACTGTTTCAAACAAGTCCTAAAATAACATATCTCACAAAGTGAAGTTAAGGACTAAAGTCACTATTAATTCACTTAGATTTTTTGATCACGTTGTAGTTCAGTTGTAGATTATGGTGATAATGTTACACGTAGCCGCTTTTTTCCTCAACTATCTATTGTGCTTATAAATCACTGTTTCTACAAATGAAAAAAAAAAAAAAACTCTGGGAGTAACCTTTTTACGCAGAAGAGGTGTCATAAATGTTTGGAATTAAGCACTATTAGGATCCTTGATTAACTCATCATTAGTTGCTAGGAAAATGGCAAAGTGAATATAGAAGTGAATATAGGAGTGTTCGCGGTGCAGATTGGTTCGGTTTTAGAGAAAAAAAACTCCGATCCGATCAATGCAATTTTATAAGTTCATCATCCAATCAGTTTTATTTTCAAATGAAATCTAAACCAACCTTAGCCAATTTTTTCCAATTTGAGTTGGATATGTTATTTGGTCTTTACTTTAATATTTTAAAACATAACCTATTATAAAAGTAAAAAATATTTAAAAAATAAAAATTTGTTTTCTAAAAATTCAATTCAATTTAAATTAAATATTATATTAGGTTATATTTATGAAAGAATATTAGTTATTTTTTATAAGTTTTTTACTCTAAATAATACCTTGGTTTGAATAAACAATTCTTTCTTCTTCTTTTTTATAATAAACGGGGCATAACGGCCCAAACACCATCAAACTACACAATCATTCGACGTAGAAACACCCTATAACAATCCTCCCTAATAAGAGAAACAAGAGAAGGAGGAACATATGAAAAAACAGCAAGACCCATAGGTTGGGAATGATCCACATTTGTCAAATGATCCGCACATCTATTCGCCTCACGGAACACATGACTAACACTAGCAATATGACATAAGTCAAGTAACCTACGGACCTCACAAACAAGAGGATAACAAGAGTGAGAAGATAAACACCCTTTGAGAAGAAATTGGACTACAAACTTTGAATCAAGCTTAAGGTGAACACGAATTAAGTCTTTCTCACGCACTAGCCGCAAGCCATAAAGAACCCCAAGAAGCTCAGCATGGAACGACGAACACGAGCAGCAGCAAAACCCATAAAAAATGGCCAAAACTGTCTTGAATTAATCCCCCACAAGCTGGGGCACCCTCTTGAAGGCGAATAGAACCATCCGTGTCCAATTTCAGAATGTCATCTTCAAGTTTAATCCAAGAGTTAAACAATTCTTAGATTTAAAAGAAAATTTGAACCATTTAACAAAGTTCATTAACATTAATCTGACCTATCAAATTTTAAAAAATACACTTCAAAACAATACTAATTTACGTAAGAATTAGATGATTAGTTAAAAAGATTGAAATGAGTAGAAATAAGATGAAAAGTAATTAAAATAAATATAAATAGTATAGGAGTTCATAAATATTAAAATATATATTAATATATCTTGGGGTTTGGTTTGGGTTGAATCGCTTTTCATGGAAGGAATTGAAATTCGAACCAAATTAATTAAAACAAGTGGTTTGTTGAGTTTTCAATTTTTTGAATTGATTTTTTTTTTGTTTAGAATTGGTTGGTTCGGTTATGAACACTTCTATATGCATGTGTGAAATGACATTGAATTAAATGTGACAAAAACTTGAATATCGGTCGCCGGAATGAAAAAATCGATCTCGGTTCTCTTTGGTTGAATTGGTCTCTTATCTAATATGAAGACCCCTAAATAGTTCTTCGCATTTCATTTTTTTCCAACATCAGCTTTGGGTAAATCAATCGCATGATGTCACCAAGTCGTCGTCGATTAGTTATTAAATTTGTCTCCATTTCCGTTGTTAAATACAAAAATTGGTCATTGGTGGGGGCTATTTCAATTGCTAAACTGTTGAAAGCTAAAACATTTTTTAGTAGTTTTCTCACTCCACAAAGCTTACAAAATCATATAAAACACCTAAAAAACCATAAAAGTGTTCTCAAACAGTATTTATTGAATATTCAAAATGTGATAATTCATTAATTAATGTTAATAATTCATAAAGTACAAAATTACATGACAAAATATCAATGAAACATAAAATTACAAGTATATACAACAAAACATAATAGCGTCAACTAAAATATAAAACTATCCCTAAACACATACGAGCATAATATGGTCTACTCCTAACTTAAGCTATACAACATTGTAATGTGGACAAGGGTAGGATGAGGATGATGTTCCTCACTGGCGTGTCATGTGGTAGCTGTTGGTGAGGTGGATGTGGAACATGATGTGGACGAGGAACCAATGTTGCGGTGGCGGCAAGTGCACATTCAGCGGCAGTCATAGCAATCTTAGCAGCCTCGATAGTGTATGATTGGAGACATGATTTGGAGACACCTGATTTGAATCCTATCCTTTGAACCTTTATCTAATTAAGCAATATGGAGCCAAGCTCCCCCTGGCCAAACACACTACCCTTTTTGACCTTTCCTCCCACCACCTCTAGGTACAGGCATTGTCAACTGCAACAGAGGTAGACCCCTTATCTCTATTGCTCTATGCTAACCTCTATGTCTTTCTAACTCGGTCTACAAATTAAATGGTACATGTTACTACTGAAATTATATTCTTAAAGTAATAAGTCACCGTGGTGATTAATAGAGGAAATAGAGGCCGAAACTCGAGTCCATCCACTATGTTGATTGAGTGGGAGATGGGAAAGTGGTGGCGGATGGAGATAATTCCCTGCCTCATGCTCTACTACTGTGTGATTAGAGATGGCAGTAGGACACAGACCAATGGGTATCTGCAAAATTACCCGTAATTGGGAGGAGAATTATCTGCAAAATCAAGTCTAGGGATAGGTCCGAATAATTACCTTCATTTTTAAATGGAGATGGTGCGAATACGGGTACCTTAATACCCACCCCGACACATACCTATATATATATATGGGTGAGGATCCACTTACTTTAACAGTAAGTCTTGAAATACTTACTTCGCTTCATAACTCAATATCGACATTCAATTGCACCAATCCAACAGTTCAAGTTCTCAATAAATAGATTAACTATATAAAATTATATGTTATTCCAAAATAGGTGACATATCTAGAGATATTCGATTTTTTTGAAATTTGATACACACAGTCATCATGATAGGAGCTTTCAATTGAACGGTTGGATTGAAGAAATTCAATGTCGATGTTGAGTTATAAAACTGAATAAGTATTCAAAACTTACTCTTGGAGATCCCCACCCTCTCTATATATATATATGCACAAAGTATCCATCGGATTTTGCACTAAACACCAAACATAACAGAAATAAGTAGTCCATACTATTTTACGTAATAGATGTTGACAACAATAGAATATTTCGTCAGAATATTCTTATTATTAACCATAATTAAATCTTTCATATCTCTTTTCATTTTTTCCAAGTAGGTTAAATAAAAATATTGTTTTCCTTGTAATTTGACCATTTTCTTGGCAATATTTATCTACTAAATCTTTTCAAATATCATCAAGCATTCTTTGCAAATGTCTTCAACGCTATTCTTTTCAAATGTCTTCAACGCCATTAGTGGTACAAATTAGTAATGCTATTCGTGAACTGGGCAAACACGACTTGTTAAAAAAATTCTTCATAAAACAAAAAAAAAATTTTAATGAAAAAATAGTTAACTATCTATACAAAATAGACATAAACCATCATTCATCCACTTTCCTTTACTAGTCAAATAATGATTAGCAATTTTTCAGGCCGAAATGACATACACCAAAAACATAAACATAAACATAAATTAGAAAAAAAATATATAATGACATGCACCAAAAATATAAAGAAAACATTCTATTCTAAAATTTCAAACTAAAAATAATCCAAAAGTATTGACATTAGATAATAGTAAAGTAATAAGTATCAGGAACGAGCAAGGAAAAATGTTGAACCAGAACGAAAAAATATTGAAATTAGAACTATTGAATTCATTAATAGACTTAGTGTTGTTGCTCTCAACGGTGAACGAAGATGGTGAACAAGACACTCTGTAGTGCTTGACAGTTAAATAGTGAAGACTGAAACTCTTTTTCACATTGAAGGGAGACGGTGGCAATGTTAGGTTTACTTTATTTTATCAATTTTACAATTTATCAATTATCCATCCCAATAGTAAGTAACCATAGTTAATTTAGAAGTTTGGTGGGTTTAGAACTGTTATATAAAATGGTTTGGACGGCTTATTTTTTTTAAAATTTGGTGTTTAGTGTTATTTTGTAAAACCTGAGGGGTATTTCATGCATTTTACCCCTAAAGTAAACTAGGATAGTAAGAGTACTAACTATTGAACTACTAAAGCACAACCAAATGTTTAGAGTTATATTTGCATCAATGCTATTTGTTTTGTGAATTTTTAGACTCATCGTTTTATAGTTATAAAAAGAACATGAAATTGAAAATTCTAAATGTAAAAAATAAGAAAAGTATAATTAGTATAATTTATTTTACTAATATACGGGTAACGGGTCTGAGTATTATTTAAGTATCTAGAGAATAATAAATATGATTTTCAAAACTCACTGAACCTCTACCTTGCTCACTTAATTGCCATGACTCTAAAATCTATGTTATCGAGTAAAAAATAATATGATAGAATATATAATAAATATGATGGAACAAACAAAAATAAAATATTAATTATAGGTATCTATGACAAAAATAGAAATATAATAAATCATAAACACTACATGCAACTAGTCAGAATAATCTTTTTTTTTTCATGTGTGTGGTGAGTCCATGGGACTAACAAGATTAGAGCGAACCCATGAATCAGATCTAGTTGCAAACAATTACTTTAAAACAAGGATTATTGTTTTGGTTATTATAAAAAAATCCGCAGAAAAAAATTAACCTAGATGTTTTTTACATAGGAAAAAGGAGATGTTAAACTTATTATAAATAATAAATAAAAATTACAAACAAAAGCTCTCTTCAAAATTGAAAATCATAAACCGAATTAGGTTCAGTGAGTTTTGAGAATCTGAGAATGAGCATAACAAAGAAGAAAGGTTGATCCTTTAAATGGTTGAGAAAAATATTGGAAATAGCATGGAAAGGTTCCCCTATCATAATCAACATCTTGGCGAGGATTACTATGAATTCCATAACCTTATTCAAATGTGTGGCAAAAGATTGGGTGAAACTTTTGAAAAGTCCTAATTTTACAGCACATCATCTTTCCCACTCGGCCTCCAACAACACCTTTCTTCCCCAACAACAAATCCCTCTTCCTTTTACTTGATTGAGCCCAACCTCGATTTATGTTTTTACTAGTCAAATCATTGGTTTCTGTAATGGCTTATTATGTGTTCCACACACTTACGGCTATGAACTTTTCCTCTCAATCATGCAACAAAACAAGTGAATCAAATGCCTAAAATTCTAATCGATAACTTCAATAATTATGCCTTTAGATTTGGTTTCAGCCATGTTAATAATTACTAGTGAAAATTTTCTTCTACGACCGTAATGATGAAGATCATATCTTGAATTTTTTTTTATGTTAATCATGCTTAAATGTACTCATTTTCCAATGGTCCTGCAAAGAAATTAATGTCTTCCATTTACAAAATTTATATATTACATCTAATTCACTCACTACCAATGGAGCTATGTTTATGGTCCCCGAGTCTGATTTGACCCGATCCTATGTTTATGGTTTCGTTTGACATTGTAAAAGAAATGTTTTTTGAGTTTATATTTAAGTTATTGGATAAGGGTCAAAATTTGACTCAGAGACCATCTTGGCTAGCCAAAAAATAGCTCTATTTGTAGAGACTCAATTGGATGTAATATACAAATTTCATAAATGGGCGAAATTAATTTCTTTCCAAGATCCCGCAGATAATGAGTACACTTGAGCACGATTGACAGCGAAAAGTTGCATGATATGTTTGATCTTCACCGTTATGGTAGTAGAAGAAAATTCTCACTATCTTATAATTATTAATAACATAACTTAAACCAAATCCAAAGTCATAATTATTAAAGATGACAATAAGGATTCTAGGTAGCTGTTTGACTTGTTTTGTTGCTATACTCAAGAGAAAAAATTCAGTCATAGGTGTGTTAAACGCACAACAAGCCATTGTAGGAAAAATAATTTAACCAGTGAAATTCATAAATTGAGGGGCATCAACTCTCAAATCGGTTCCAATCAAACAAAAGGAAGAGAGATTTCGTTGTTGGAGAAGAAAGGTGTTGCGGGAGGCCGCACGAGAAAAGTGATGTGCTATAAAATTAGGGCTTTCCCAAAGTTTCACCCAATCTTTTGCCACACATTTAAATCGGGTTAAGTATTTCACATGAATAATTTTCATAATGTTGATTATGGCATCAATTGGCAAGAACCTTTCCTTGCTATTTCCAATCATTCCTAACCATTTCAAGGACCAACCTTTCCCCATATTCTCGCAGCTCAATAATCCTAATTCGATTAAGATTTTCAATTTTAAAGAAGACTTCTGTTTATAACTTTTTTTTATTATAGATTTAGCATCTCTTTTTTCCTTCATAAAAAAACATCTAGGTTAGTCTTTTTTTCTCCAAGTTTATTATAATAACCAAAATATAGACATTTTAAAGCAACTATTTTCATCTTACTACTAATTTTTAACTCTTATCCTCATATTGTACATGAGATAAATACTAGTTTAAAAACAAAAAAATATGGCTAGCTGTCAGTAGTGTTTATGATTTAGTTTATTTCCTTGTTTGTCACATATGTCTATAAGTAGTATTTTATTTATCTTTGTTCAAACATATTTATTATATATTTTGACTTTTTCATTTTTTACTCGATAACATCAATTTATAAGTCACTGCGACTAGTAGGTTTAGGACAAAGTAGGGTATCACAAGGTCGTAGGACGTGAGGCAGGGGATCATCTCCATCCACCACCACTTCCCTATCTCCCACTCAATCACGACATTCTACTACTTCTATAGTTAGAGGCACTCGGAGATGTGCATCATGAGTAAGTGTTTAGACACTTCTATAGACTCAATTTAATTATTGATTTCATTTTTATGTTGTTGCTTTTTATTTTTAGTTTTAGTACTACTAGGGGCTTGCGGACCTCATAGGTGACATTATTAAGAGCAACTTCCAATGCCTGTATACATGTTGGAGTGAGGTGTCAAAGGAGCAAATGGATGAATGGTTCAGGTAGATTACTTAGATGTTTGTCCTCTATTTCTTTAACTTATATTGAACATATACATGTTGATGTTTAACTTTATATTTTTTGAATTCTGTAGGAGGCTTACACTTAGACTTTGTACATGAATCCTAGATTAGGAAAAATTTTAATTGCAAGGGTCAAAAACTCTTAAAAAAACCAGATGAATAAGGTGAGATCGGGTCTTTGTAGGAAAAATTGGATTCTGTCTCAGCATTACTAAACTTTCGATTAACAAATTAAACAATAATAAATGTGTTACAATCAAACAAAATCACAACTAACAGCATATATAATGTGAGCCATTAGCTTAATACATACCTGATGAAGGCATTATACAGGGTCATCACAAATCTCACGGGTAGATGAACTCCTAAATTGTATATTCTAGACCGTCAAGCCAAGGCTATAATTCATATTAGAAAAAGAAAACTATGGTTAATATGCAACTTCAACCTTATATCCTCAACAGATTAAATAATATATTGTTTGGGTCAAGCATATATTTTGACATAATAGCATCCTCAATAGATTAAATAATATATTGTTTGGGTCAAGCATATATTTGACATAATGATAGGAGAAAATGAACAAAACAAGCTAGTAAATGATATTAGAAAAAACATGAAAATGGTATAATTTTATATCTCTAGCATATCCCTTCAAGAAAAAGCCCTATGGAATCAAAGTATACACAAAGCCAAGCCCTATGAAACCTTGTTCAATGTTTATAAAACCTTGTCCACAGTATGGTAGGATCAAACATGTGACTAATCAAGGACCACTCTCATGATATATATTACTATTAAATGAAGGTTCGTGATTCATTTTGTATCTTAATAACATGCTTTAGTTGGTGGGCACTGTTCACACTACACATATTTCAAGTTGCACCACACATCCTTTTTTTCAAAGCTAACCTTTGCCCGAGTTCTAGTTGTTGGGCGAAACTAAACATAATCTAGTTTTGAAAACACGAAACGTATGAACAAAATGAAAGACAAAACGAGTGTGAACTAACCAAAGATAATGGAGCTTCAACCTTCACAAAAACAAAACAAATGATGATTTCGTTGTAAGAATACAATGCAATATAATTAGAAGTGAGATTAATATTATAGGATTATAGGTATAGTGAAATAATGGTAAAATAAAGTGTGGAGATGCGACGACATGTGATTTTTGGTGTGGTAAAACTAACTGGATTTTAGAATCTGATTGTAACCGGAGTCCAGAAAATTTATTATTTTTAACTAGATTCTTTTGCCCAGGTACTAAAACCTGAGTGAGGGTTAGTTGTGCCAAATAATGAGACTAACTAGATTCTTATATCCAGTTTCTCTTAGGTTTTAAAACCCGATTGAGGCTTATTTTATTTTTATTTTTAAAAAATAATGTGTGATGTGATTTAAAAATGATGCGGTGTTATTAGTGCTCATTCTTCCAATTTCATATCAAGTTTGAACCGTTATCAACAAAAAGTACAACAAAATGTGACATGAGCGGGGGCAATATTATATCAGTTCAATTTGGTCAAAATTATTACCTCTGGTGTCTTAACTATAATATAATGAATCTCGAACGTCATGTTGAGAAGTCTTAAAACTCACAATGTCCTGCATTTAGAATCAAGTCAAAACATAAAAATAACATGTGAATTCAAAACTTCAAAATCAACCACAATCATTTATAGAAAATATTACAAAGAGAAATTTTCAATCCAAGAAAAGCACCATGTATCTATATAGCAATTAGAAAAAATAATCTATATCTATATTTTGCTTTAAAAGTAAAACTAGAAGACATTATATTCATATAATTGAATAACTAAATTAGATTTTATTATTTAAAAATTTATTCATCTCACAAATGACATTTTACTTATTACACCAAACATGTATGACTTATGATATGATTGATTGAATGACACTAACAACTGAATGAGTGAACAAAATTACAGGTTGAATGGTAAAAATCAAATGTTAACTTGGAAGATTTGTAAATACAAATATGAACATCTCTTCCATTCTTTTATTTTATATACTTTTAAAAAGTAAAGCTAGAAATGGAAGAAAAATAAAGCCAGAAATGGCAAAAAATGTTCTAAAAATTATTAAAAAAATATAATATATTTCGTAAAGATAAGGTAGAAAGTTCCAAAAATTACAGGTCATACACATTAGAGATCATAGAAAAACAAAATAAGGAATGAAAAAATATCAAACTATACAAAGAAAAAACTCAAGAATTTGAAAAATAAAAACATCATGTCGAGACTATTTGAGATATTGAAAAATTTACAAGAATAAATAATAACAAAAAAAAGACAGATAAATACAATAAATTACAAACAACTTCCAAAAATCATAAAAATTCCAACAAAAGTCCAATAAATTACTAAACAAAATACAAATCTTCAGAAAAAATAGAGAAAATACACAACAATTAGATATGTCTTTTAGAGAAGAGGGAATTGCTTGAGGATATGAAACCTCTGTTCTGTTCGGTGGTTCAACCAACAGTTTTCTCTCATCACACGATTGAGTGTAGAATGGGAGATTTGAGGTATTGGAATGAGAAGAAAGGAGGGGGGGGGGGTTAGAGGGTGGAGAAGGAGGAGGGGCACGATTGAGAGTAGAGAAAGCAGAGAAGGGGGGAAAGACGAAAAACGGGAGATGACAAAGACAACATAGAAAGTAGCAAAGGGGAGAAGCAATAGGGTTTAGTATTTAAATGGGATAAGGCTCAAGTGTGCAAATGAGATAAGGCAGAAGTGTGTGAATGACATAAAATTATTACCTCTGGTGTCTTAACTATAATATAATGAATCTCGAACGTCATGTTGAGAAGTCTTAAAACTCACAATGTCCTGCATTTAGAATCAAGTCAAAACATAAAAATAACATGTGAATTCAAAACTTCAAAATCAACCACAATCATTTATAGAAAATATTACAAAGAGAAATTTTCAATCCAAGAAAAGCACCATGTATCTATATAGCAATTAGAAAAAATAATCTATATCTATATTTTGCTTTAAAAGTAAAACTAGAAGACATTATATTCATATAATTGAATAACTAAATTAGATTTTATTATTTAAAAATTTATTCATCTCACAAATGACATTTTACTTATTACACCAAACATGTATGACTTATGATATGATTGATTGAATGACACTAACAACTGAATGAGTGAACAAAATTACAGGTTGAATGGTAAAAATCAAATGTTAACTTGGAAGATTTGTAAATACAAATATGAACATCTCTTCCATTCTTTTATTTTATATACTTTTAAAAAGTAAAGCTAGAAATGGAAGAAAAATAAAGCCAGAAATGGCAAAAAATGTTCTAAAAATTATTAAAAAAATATAATATATTTCGTAAAGATAAGGTAGAAAGTTCCAAAAATTACAGGTCATACACATTAGAGATCATAGAAAAACAAAATAAGGAATGAAAAAATATCAAACTATACAAAGAAAAAACTCAAGAATTTGAAAAATAAAAACATCATGTCGAGACTATTTGAGATATTGAAAAATTTACAAGAATAAATAATAACAAAAAAAAGACAGATAAATACAATAAATTACAAACAACTTCCAAAAATCATAAAAATTCCAACAAAAGTCCAATAAATTACTAAACAAAATACAAATCTTCAGAAAAAATAGAGAAAATACACAACAATTAGATATGTCTTTTAGAGAAGAGGGAATTGCTTGAGGATATGAAACCTCTGTTCTGTTCGGTGGTTCAACCAACAGTTTTCTCTCATCACACGATTGAGTGTAGAATGGGAGATTTGAGGTATTGGAATGAGAAGAAAGGAGGGGGGGGGGGTTAGAGGGTGGAGAAGGAGGAGGGGCACGATTGAGAGTAGAGAAAGCAGAGAAGGGGGGAAAGACGAAAAACGGGAGATGACAAAGACAACATAGAAAGTAGCAAAGGGGAGAAGCAATAGGGTTTAGTATTTAAATGGGATAAGGCTCAAGTGTGCAAATGAGATAAGGCAGAAGTGTGTGAATGACATAAGGCTGACGTGTGTTAATGAGATAAGGCTCAAGTGTGAAAATGAGATAAGGATCAAAGGAATTTTTTTTTTTGCATTCTATTTGCTTAGTTCTGGAACTTTCATCTAGATATTTTGAAAAAAGAAAATTAAGGCACATCAATAAATAGTCAATGGCCCTTCTCTCCTTTAATTTGAAAACGGTAAAAAAAAAAATTTAAGGCTATATATTACTATGTTGTAAAATTATTATAAAATCATTATTATTTATAGGTACTGCTTGACCAGCTTATTTTCTCTTAAAAGTCACTTTTAAGCTAAAGTTACAAATAAAATACTCATTAAAAATTAGTTATGATATAATATGATATGATGAGAGGTTGACAAGGAGCTAATTATGTTTAGTTAAAATTAAATAATAATAATAATAAGAAATTTATTAATTTTATTTATTTTTTTATTACAATTGATTATTTTTTTTATTAGTAGGATAGCAAAACGGGCTAGGCTTGCCGGTCCGCAAAAAATATGCTGGCTGGGCCAAAAATTTTGGCCCGCTGCCTAATCCACCAGCCGGCTAAACTATAAAGGTGACCCGCCGAGCTAGTTTGGAATTTATTGATTGGAGTTAGAGTTTTTTTTTTTTAATTTAATAAGGCCTAAAAAAAGTTTTAAACTAAAAAGAATAACAATATATAAAAAAAAATCTTAGGCCTATAGTTAAAAAAAAAATCAAAGTTTATTAAATATAAAAAATAAAAAGCAAAAAAACAGTAGATTGTCTTTAAAAAAACTGATACTTTTTGTATTTTTTGCAAAAAAATTGTATGGTGGAAAAAGAAAAATAGAAAAAAGTCAAGAAATTTCTTTAAATTCGTATGGCACACTAGTAGGTTGGACTAGTAGGCCGGACTAGCAAAATGAGCCCGTAAAATCTTTGCGGCTAGGTCCGGCCGGCTTGTGTTCGATCCTTAACGCATTCCATAATTATTGATTCTTTGTTGTAAAAAAAAAAGAATAATTATTGATTCTTCAAATTGTTAATACTAGCACCTTTGCACCTAAAGCTAAAATTTTTCATCACTGAACAATATTTTTTGCATTAGTTTGAAAAAAAATCCAATTAACGGGTCTTTATTTAAGTCTAAATACCAACAAAGGGAGTGGTACAAGAATGAGTATAAAAATTATTATTATCATTGTTAAAAAGAAATTGCTTTCAAAATTCTTTCTTTTAAAGAAAAATACAAGTATAAGTTCCAATGCTTCAAAAGTTTACCAACAAAGTTCATGTTCATCACTAGAGTCAAAAAGGGTCGGCTCAACTCACGAATTTGACCAATCTAACCTCACCTAACATTAAAAATCAAAAAGTTTAGTTTAGATAATTGAGTTGATTTAGATAAAACAATATTTAATTCGATATAAATTGGGTTGGATATCAGCTTTCATTTTTTCAAACCTAGCCCAACCTTTTCTTTTTTTAAACCTTATTTACTTTAACAATTATTCATTTTCTAGAATATTAAAATTATTAATTATTTTTTTGATATTTTTAATTTTGAAATTCTAGACAAGAACCAACACAATTATAATTGGATTTGGTCAATTCAAATTCAAATTAAAAAATAAAAAAGATAAATATTAATTGGTATTTTTAGAATATTTTTTAATGAACTAGTAAAGTTATCAAAATTTATAATTTTTTTATATTTTTTAGGGTTGAAATAATTTTAATAACTTTAATAGATAATTTAAAAACATTAGTTAACAAAACTCAAATAAAAAGTGCGACTTCAACCTAAGCCAGTCCAACTTTTTTTTTTTGTTAGATTCTATTTTTCTAAAATCTAATCTAATCTAATACTTTCTCCGTTCTGAAATACTAGTCACTTTAACAAAAAAAAAATTGTTCCAAAATATTTGTCACTTTTACATTACCAGTACTATATTTATTAACTATTCTCACTTTTATTATTTTTATAGCCAATTATTATTGAGTAAACCTCAAAGTCAATAATAAATTTAATTTAGTATTTTTTGTTAAATTCTATAAAAATTAATTGTTCTTCTTAATTCATATAAAATCCTTTAAGGTGACAAATATTTCAGAAATAGTTACATGTCCATCATCATTCTAAATATGTGAAACTTGCCCATTGACTCTTTTCCAAAAAAAAGAAAACCTTGCCCATTGACTAGGTTTATTTAGTTGACGATTTTATTTTTTTTAAAAAAAAATTATCCAAGAAGGAGCCGGCAGTTGGTGATATTTCTTTTCTTATTTAGTTGAATTGAATGCTTTCTTGTGGTGTAAGAACAACTTTCGTTTACTTCATCTTCCACATTTTCTCTTTCCTTTTTCATTCTTCTTCTTCTTCTTCTCTGTTTTCTCTGCATTCACAGAGGAAGATAATGGCTACCTTAGTTGTACCTCCACTTCCTCCTTCTCCCAGAGATGATGCCATGCACCTTTATCGTGCTTTCAAGGGTACTCTCTCTCTCTCTCTCTCTCTCTCTAAAACTGTTTGTTGATTTCCCCTAGCTTTTCACCTACTTTTATTTTAGAAAAATAAAATGTACTGTCATATTTGGTTGCTACCTAGAAATGTTTCTAGATTGATTTTTTTACTTACATAGGAAAAAGGAAAATTTTCAACCTGAATTTGAGCCCTATTCATCATCCAGACCTTTCATTTCATGCATTTTTCTATCCTATGCATCACATGCAAAGGTATATAAAAGATGTAAAATTTGCAAGTTTTTTTTTTGAAAATAGGTTTTGTGATTGTAGATTTCCTATACAAACTTTCCAATTTGGCTTTTTTTTAACCTGTGCATGTGATTCATAGAATAGAAAAAACCCTTATTTCGTTCTAATTGTGTGATTTGACAGGACTTGGGTGTGATACAACTGCTGTTATCAACATTCTTGCTCATAGAGATGCAACACAGCGCGCTTACATCCAACAAGAATACAGAACAACATATTCTGAGGAACTTTCCAAACGCTTAGCTTCAGAGCTTAGTGGAAAGTTAGAGGTACTAAATTACTACTATAAATTATAAGCTCCATTCTAGGTCATGTTGTCATGGAATATATACTTACACAGTGATTATGAAGTATGTTTGGTTTATAGTTGGCTCAACGTGAAAGTACTTTCATAGTTTCACTGGAAGCTAAAAATTGTTACGTCCATTGAATGTGGCTATGATTTGAGTCTAAACAAATCATATGGTCTAACTGAAAACCAAACATACATGAAGTATGATGGAATGGATGCATCTGCTTCAATATGCAGTTATGAAGAAGTGTTGTTGGATTATGATTTATGCTTTATAGAAAAGTTCTTACCAAATTATCAGAGTTTAAAGAGAAGCTATCTCAGACAGATAGGAAAACTTATTTTAAAGACCAATGTTTAAAATTTATGAAAAAGTAGCTTATGATATTAGTACTTCTATGACAAGATTTACTCTTAGTTTTTGGAAAGTTTATTCACACATGCTCTTACTGTATGTAGTTACGTGTTTATATTAACCGAATGAAATGTACCTTAAATAGTTAGAATAGTGGCTATATTTCCTAGCATTTTCTTGGTTTGTCTTACAACTTGTCTGTTTATCAGACTGCTGTTCTGCTTTGGTTGCATGACCCTGCAGGACGCGATGCAACGATCATTAGAAAGTCTCTAACAGACAGAAACCTTATAGCTGCTACTGAAGTGATATGTTCACGCATTCCATCTCAGCTGCAGTATTTGAAACAGATCTACCACTCTAAGTTTGGCGTTTATCTTGAGCATGACATCGAAACAAACACCTCTGGAGATCATAAAAAGGTGAGGAGGTTTCCATGTGTAACTGTCATGAATTAGTCATCATGTTACGGGGTCTTGGATAACACTCGTAGTTCTGTTCATATTGACCATGATATTAAATGGGGATCATAGAAGAGTGTGGTTTCTATTCGTCCTTGTGTGTGGCTTTTATTTATTTATTTTTTGATAAGCAATTTTAATTTTTATTGAAAAAAGAGTACTAGTGGCTTTTAGGAAATCTTTGTGGCCTGTATGTCCTGCTCACTCTTTCTTAGCTGGATGACCTTTTAAAGTAAGGAATAAGGATATCTACTTGCTTCATTCAATACTATATCTGTAAATTCAGCAAAAATATCTTTGGATCCACAAAAAAAGATTGAGTTTGTGTTTGGATTTCTGCTGAGAAAACTGGAGTTGTGTCAAATTGGTTTTTGCTCAACGGGGTGAAAATAGTACTTTCGTTCAATGCTAGTTTGAAGCCCTTTTTCTTTGAGCTGACTTACTTTCATCCGGTAATCCAAATGTCATGGTAGATTGTTACATGGAGATGAAAGTCAGATTGGTTGCTTCAACGAAAATCCAAACACGCTCTAATTGTGATTTGCTGATGCAAATTCTCTGTTACGAGTCAGCTATTGGCTGTAACTGAACATTGTTCCTTGGCTTATATTTGATTCTCATAGGATGCAAAATTTGTCTCTTATGATTCTTTGGTTGCTTTCATGATGGCATCTATGATTTCCTTTCAACTTATTAAAACTATGATGTTAAAAACTTGCTTCAGATCTTGCTTGCATATATAAGCATACCCCGTCTTGAGGGTCCCGAGGTTAACAGAGAAATAGCTGAGAAGGACGCAAAGGTTTTATACAAAGCCGGGGAGAAGAAGCTTGGAACTGATGAGAAGGCTTTTATCCACATATTCAGCGAACGAAGCGGGGCGCATTTGGCTGCAGTTAGTTCTTATTACCATGACATGTATGGTCACTCACTGAAGAAGGTATCTTGTGACCACTTTAAATTTGTTCTTTCTTGAGGCTTTCTTTTTCAGTTGCTTATTCAAGCTGAATTTTGTATTAGGCAGTGAAGAACGAGACATCAGGGAATTTAGCTCAGGCACTTTTGACAATAATCAAATGTGCTGTTAATCCAGCAAAGTATTTTGCAAAGGTATTCCATTTCACCTCAACTTATGTTAACTGCTATGGCAACAATTTTATTTTTGTTGATTGACAAATTCTTTTGTAAGAAGAGAAATGAAGAGGTAGAGTCATCAAATAACTTGTGCAATGCAACATATTGAAGATACTCCTTTGTAAATTGTCTTACCACAATTTTGCCACCAAGGACTTATGTACATATAGCTTGATGCTGTTCAATTATTTTTCATAAATTATATATAAGTGTCACAAAATTGCTTCCAATTAGATTTATATGTGTATGTTGCCCCACAGTTTAGAATTTCTTAACAACAAATTCAAAGCATTATGAGAAAACCTACACTTTATGTGAAGCACTGTGGTGAGATTTTAATTTTACTATACAAATGATTTTACAACACAGATTTACCTGTCTATGTCGCCCCTACTATTTAAAATTTATAGATCCGTCCGTCACGGTTTGCCACCATACATGCAGGTGTTGCATAGCGCGATGAAGGGTTTGGGGACCGATGATAACACACTCATAAGGGTCATTGTGACAAGGACTGAGATTGATATGCAGTATATCAAAGCTCAGTATTTAAAGAAATACAGAAAGACTCTGAACGATGCGGTTCACTCGGAAACATCCGGCCATTACAGGGCTTTTCTTCTGGCTCTTTTGGGTCCTAACCAGTAGTCAAGGTGTTCATTGATGTTTCATGTATGATAAATTCACCCTTTGATGTTTAATTACTGATGATAATGATGACAATGTTTCAAATTTGGTAGTTTGTGTTGTGATTTGTGAGCATTATGAATATGCCCTCTAGTTTCAGTTTGGGACTTTTTAAGTGTGATGCAGAACTGTTGTATCTTGTTTCATAAAATTAAGTGTTGCCAATCAAACATGACAGAAAAGAATTACTTTTGACAGTTTAATATTAAATAGATAATATAGATTAGTATTAAGTGGTTTCACTATATAAGAATTATATTTTTTTCAAAACTTTCTTACATTTTTTTATTTTCATTCTTTTTTAAACTAAAATTATAAGGACGAAAAGTATAGACAAATAGAAAATTATGAATTTTATCGGGATACTTATTCCGACTCAAATTCTCAAGAATGCAAGTCCTAGTTATGTAGTTCAATTGGTGAGCGCATGGGGACATGCGTGTGTGGATACGGGGTTCAATTTCAGTTGTACTATTTCCTATGAACTAAAAAAAAATTCTCAAAAATGCAAAGGAGTCAATGGGAATTGGTATCATTCCATTTGGGATTGGTACCATTTCTTTTTGGATTTGACTAATTCAAAAAGAGAGGTATGGTGTTTAATTCCAAATGGTATGGTGTAAATCCCAGTGGCGGAGTTCTAACTTCATGTTCAATTTTTTATTTTTGTTTTTGGTCAACATGTTCAATTTTTTATGAACACAATGACATGCAAAGAAAAATGGGCCTTGTTTCCTTTGGGCCTGTCTGGCTTTATAGTGTGAAGGCTTTATGCCCAAAAAAAAAGAGAAAAAAAGTGCTTTTTGAAGTAAATACAGATATTTGGACCCAAAAAAAGTAAATACAGATATTGACATTCGAAGAAAAAAAAAGGTGAAGGGATTGAGACCACCTAACTTTAGAATTCTCACCATCCTTTTAAACGTAAGAATCATAAATTTATATATTAAAAGGGATGGTGTCAAATGGTAAAAGATTAATGTAAATTTTCATTAAAATTGGGGATTAATGTGAGCTATTCTCACAAACTGAAGGATTAAATCATTATTTTTCTCTAAATAAATACAAATTTCTCTATAAATACTAGTACTTATTAGAGTATTGAGACTTCTTCCTCTTTAGACAGAACTAGATGGATACAATCTCTTCACACTAAATTTTTATTAAAAAATAAAAGATAGCATTTAAGTAAGATATGGACCAATCAAACTACTAAAATGTCTCCTCAGATGTGATTATATATAGTAATGTTTTTGTGGGAATGGTGAAGTGAATAGTCTCTTTCAAATCTCCAACTCCAACTTTGTTTACATCTCAACTCATCATTCCAAAATAATATGATCAATGCATTCTCTGCAATTAATGTTTCTCATCAACCATTTCCTTTGGCTGCTTTCATGTCATTCTCAACAATTCAACCAATTTTGAGTGTGTTTGGATTATAGATTATGTATATAATTGGTTATAACATAATTAATTTTTGTTTGAGTATATTTTAAAAAGTAATTTTGAAGATAATCTTTTATATTTGAATGGTATCATAAAAGAAAAAATAAATTAAAGTAATAGTTTTAATTAAAAAAGCTTCAAATTCTAGTTTATTTAGAAAAAAATCGTAATTATAAAAAAATAAAAAAAAACTCTAATTGATTTTCTATTTTCTTTCTAAATAGCTTTTATTAGTGAGAAAAAATCTTTCTCAAACACACCCTTAAGTTCTGCTTGCTTGTCAAGGAAAAAAAAATTTGCCATATGGTTACTTACCAAATCAATGTTACTCCTATTTACTTTTTAAAAGAAATATTTTAATAAGTTTTAATTTTAAGTTGTTAAAATATTATTAAAAAGTATAAATTATTAATATATTTAATTCTTTGAAAAAAACAAGTGGGAGGCATATTTAACATTCAATCCCATCTAATTAAATAGTGGGAGAGTATATATGCTTCTCTTATACCTTGATTGTTTAATATATATAGTAAAAAGAAATAGAGTAGAAATAATTTTTTGAATTTTTTCTCTATAAATTAATTATTTTATTTTATTTTATTTTTTTAAAGTTAAACGAGAAAAATTATATTGTTATTCGTATTTTATTTTCTTTATTTCTTTACTCTAAAACAAATATAGGCTTAAGGTTACATCTGTTACAAGTTAGCAAGATTTTTCATCAAGTCAGTGGACTAGGCATATATATATCATATCACATCAACTAAAAGGTGTTCATAAAGTGGAGCATAATAATGCAACCCACATTCACAACATAAATTAACATTCAAAAGCAATATATATATATATATATATATATATATATATATATGCATTGATATTATATTTTCCAATCATACCTTACATGCATATATTGACTTTTTATTAGTTAATTAAGCACAAACTTCTTTGCCAAATAATAATTAAGTTAAGAACAAGAGTTTAAATTTAAATTGTCATATACTAAGTCATAAGACTTGAAAGCAGGAAATTCAAAATTCAAAAAAAAAAATAATTATTATTATTTTAAAAAAATTCTCTCATACTAATATACTCATTATAATAAATCCTTATTATATATGACAAAATATATATATTACACATATTAATAAAAGTATTTAATTGTATCAATTTCATAAAAAAATTACATAATATATCCATTTTGTCTTTGTTTTAAAAAATGTGTTTAATATTTTATAATAAGAAACTTCAATAGCCAAAAGGACAAATATAAAAGTTCATAATAATTTTTTAAAAAAATGGTACCATGACGACTATATTTAACATGCTTTTATAATTCTTCAAGGTTAAAATCAAGGAATAAAAGTTCTAATTACAAGCTTTCACACACTGATCATTCATCAAGGATCAAGATCATGAGAAAAAAAAGTTATATATAAATTAAATTAAAGCACAAATCTTTTGGGAAAAAAAAAAGAACAAAACAAAAGCCTTATATATGATACATTCTGATTCCTTCTTTTCTTCAATCAACTTTAACTTTTAACTATAAATATATAACATTTATATAATGACTCTCACCACCTAATAAGCTTTTGGCTCAAAAAAGAATATACATATTTAGTTACTTTAGATTTGTGGAAAGTGACATCTTCGTCTTCACAAAAGCACTATACCTATTTATATATATATATATTCTGTGCATTAAAAATCTATCTATAATCTTTTGTTTTTCAGCTAATGAAAGTGATCTATAAATCATGCATGCATATTGTAATAAAATAATTAAAATTATTAGGCATGTTCTTCATTGCTGTGCCAATTTGATATCCCTAAGGTGAACTCCAAACTTGGATTCTCGCACTCTAAATGTTGATCTTTGAAGCTTCTTGATTGTATACACTTGTTTTCCTGCAAAAAGAACTTTTTTTCATATTTATAATATTATTAATTAGCTAACCCAAAAATCAATTTAAATTGAAAGATAGATGTAAATTTGCTAGGGATGCACAAATTTTTTTTATTGATGAAGTGTGTTTCTGATTTCAGATAAGATAAAAATAAATTCATTGTGTTTGATATTTCACGTTAAATCAAGCCAAATTTAGAATCAAAAAGATTAAGTAAAATAACCTGAGAAAGCTTCTCAATATGGTGAGATGATGATTTGATTTCTTGTGGACAAAACTCATTATCCATATCTCGTAAACTCGTATGTGTCCACGCTCCTGACCTAATGTCAAACATTTCAAGGAACAAAAATATTGAATTAAGGCGAATAATCAAATGTTGTTATTTACTGAAACAAGAAGAAAATAAGCTAATAATACTAGATAATAAATAAAAATTAGTCATAATAATACATAAGTTAATTCAATATAATACTATACATTAGCCATGATCACTAAAGATATATTTTTGAGCCGTGTAGGATAAGTTTGTCAGTTTGTTTTCCAAGAATTTCAAGGAAGCATGATGCTTGATCTATTTTGTGACTACTTAACGGGTAAATATATAATTATTAACAGGTAAATATTAATATATATAATTGATATATACTCGATTTTTAAACTGTTAATAAAAATCTTTAATGTCTATATATACAACTAATGGACAAATCTATTAAAAAAAGTCTATACCAACAGTAACTAATCTAACCGAAATTAACTATAGTGAAAATATTGATAACAAAAGTTAAGCTTTATCTTTGCTTTGAAATATAATGAGGCATTGCAATGATCATTTGGCTGCAATATATAAATTAAAGAAGATCAAGACTAGAAAAGCCTAATGATCATTTAGGCTTCTTGCATCTTCTTTTACAAACGTGAGTCTAACTTTATCTTAAAAGTTAACTCATAAAGAAACGAATGTCTGAAGCATTATTTCAACTCATGTCTATCTTTATTCAATGTGAAATTAACACATTTTCTCGAGCAGATACCATATTACTAATGATATCGGTCTAACTCTTCTTTAAAATTTGTTGTGAAGTATGGTATGGAGTATATATGTAGGTATTTTAACCAATACACCTGCCAGTCCAACTAGATAGAATCCCTCAGAACAAAAAACCACCTAACACAGACTATAAATTGTCATTTATTAATGTTTTTGGTGTTGTAGTTAGTTAATTAGTCTCTTCGTTGTTATAGATTTTATCTAATGAATTTATTATTATAAACATATAATATTTTCTATACTAATAAATAAATATATAATTTTCTCACTAATAAATTTGTCAGTATGAATATTAAATAACTTGATATATACTGTCCATTTATAAATTGTTAATATAAACTTTAATTTTAATTAATAGTTGTATTAATTAGCAAAAGATTTTGTTAAGAAAAGTCTATATTAATTCGAAGGAAACAATCAAAAGAAGAGTGGGTTAGTATGGGAAATACATTTTTGTAGTGTAAATAAACTAAACCCAACGAAGAACAATACCAGCGATGGCAATAATTTAAAATAACTAGCCATTTGTGGCATTTAATTTTATACATTTTATTTGAATATCATATCATTCAAAAAAAAAAAGAAAATTGAATACCACAATATAATATTACTATAGTTAACTAGGTTGCTGTGATTAAAATCTGGAGCTGTAGTTAGGTATTCAGTCTTACTTACAGTATACTGACATAATTAATCTTTAACAATATCATATTTAAAAAATAATGTTAAATTATTAAAATGTTGCACTTTGTATTTGCAAGATTTTCTTAAAATATTATATGAAGATCAAGTTGTTAAAAATCAATTTTATACATTTAACTGTTTGTTAATTTTTCTATATATGTTGAAAAGGAAAATGAGTATAATAAGGATGGAGCTAGACTTCGATATCTATTCTATATATGAATTCAAATCATGTGTCCTCCAAATCATGTCTTCAATTATGTTTCACTAATAGTATATTGTCACGTCATTAAAAAGTTTATTAGGAAATTAAAGATTATAATTAAAGGAAATATTTTCAATAATGTGGCGATATTCTATTGGTGAGACATAATTGGGGACATGATTTGGGGACACATGATTTGAATCCTTTCTGTATCTAGTTACTAATGTAAATGGGTCCCTATAAATAAATTATTATTTATCAATATTTTTCTAATTAGTTACTATTAGCATAGATTTTGTTTAACTAATAATTTGTTGTTAGTTTAGTACTAAAGATTTTTATTAACGATTTATAAATTAATATTTTCTTAGGTCCTATTTATAAGACACATTCTAAAGAGTTTTAGTGGTTTTTTTTAAAATGTACTCACAACTTTCTATAAATTATTTTATATGGTTTTTCCTTCCTTACCTCTATTAAATAACTCAACTTATATCTTTTTTTACATTGTAAACTTAAAGTCATTAATGCACTTTTATATTTGAAGAATAAAATTGACATATTACATAGTTTTTATGACAACTAACTACATTTAACTATACTTTTATTGGTATTAGTTAATTCGGTTAAAAATGCCTTATACTGCTTTCATTCTAAAATTATAGTCATTTTAGGTTTTTTCACACATATTAAGAAATCATTGATATTGATAAATTTTTAATATGAGTAGACTAAGGTGTTTGGTAAATAAAGGAGCTAATGAGAGAGAAATATTCAAATATGCAATTTATTACATCTTGAAATCCTAAAATGACAAGTTTTAGAATAAGATTTTGAGTCAAAAATAACTATAGTTTTGGAATCGAGAGAGTAAATAGGACCAGAGGGAGTACTATATATCAATTGAAAAATGTTAAATCCTCCTACTAAGTATTTACTTTTTGGAAGATAGTTAACACTTGTAAGTGCATGTGTTTGGTTTTAGATTTTAGTAAAATGAAAGAGGAAAAACATACAAACTGAGACAAATGATTGAGTTTATTGATACACAAAAATTAAAACGGTCGAATGAAATTAAGAATTTTTAACTTTAATTAAAAGTGATTTTTACTAAACTAACATCTAATACAAAGAGGTCCTTAGTATTTTTGACTTTGTCCCAAATTGATTTTAACCAAAACAAAGGCTCTGTTTGGTAACACTAACTTATAACTTAGAGCTTATGACTTAGGCTCTGTTTGGTAAAACTATAGCTTATAGCTTAGGACTTATAGCTTATAGCTTGTAGCTTATAGCTTATGACTTGTGACTTATAATTGAGTAGAGGTGTTTGGTAAAATTAGCTTATTAGATAGCTTATATTTGTTAAATGACTTAAAAGGACAAGTAATAATTACATGTAATAAATTATTTGATAAAGTAAAAATAATAAATGGCTAGAGGGTAAAATAGGAAAGAATTATTAGAAGCTACTTTTCATAAGCTATAAGCTACTTGAAGTAACTTCTCATAAACTTGTTATAAGCTAGCTTATAGCTTATATAAGCTATAAATTTGTTGTCACCAAACACCTCCACTTGCCTATAAGCTATAAGCTATAAGCTCCAAAATAAACTATAGCTTATAGCTTGTAGCTTATAACTTATGACTTGTAACTTATAATTGAGTAGATATATTTGATAAAATTAGCTTATTAAGTACGTAGCTTATATTTGTTAAATGACTTAAAAAGACAAGTCATAATTACATGTAATAAATTATTTGATAGAGTAAACATGTAATAAATGACTAGATGGTAAAATAGGAAAGAATTATTAAAGCTACTTTTCATAAGCTATAAACTACTTGAAGTAGTTTTTCATAAGCTAGCTTATAGCTTATATAAGCTGTAAGCTTGTTGTCACCAGCCTATAAAAAGAAAAAGACTTATTGTCACCAAACACCCCCACTTACCCATTAGTTATAAGCTCCTAAATAAACTATAAACTAGTTGTGTCAAACACATTCAAAAACTTATTCAAACATGGCCAAAGTCTATATAATAATAATTAATTAAAAAACGTTAATAAATATCAATTATTTTTCTTTACTTTATAAAAAAAGAAAGTTAACTAATTAAGAGCATGTTTAGATATGATTATTTTTAAACAAATGTTGGATAGTTGTATTTTATACTTAAAAAAAAACTTTTGATTATTCTTTAAACAAAGGAAAAAGCTTTTTGTCTTTTGAGCTAAAATTTGGATATTATTTCAGAAATCTTCAAAATCGTTTTTCACAGCTCAAAATTATCTTAAAATTAAAATTATTTTAGACAGCAAATATATCTAAATAAAAATTATGTTTCAAATAATCGATTCTTTTTCACAATTTATTTTCACAAATAATCACTACTAATGAAACACACCTATGCATTTGGATTTGAAAAAAATAGGTATATATATAATCAAGTATTGGGATAAAGTTGAAGATTACTAGCTGTCGTTCTGACTTGAAGGAACATATTTGCAGTATATATAGAGAAGAGAAGAGACGTCAGAACTCAGAATTTTAATCTTGTTTCAGAAGCCAACTCAACTCTCTTCACCATTCATCAAAAAAAATGTATGTGAAGTAATTAAATTATATTATTATTAAGGCTTCATCGATTTTTTTTTTTTTTAATTTGTCTTAAAAGATTATGGAATTGCTTGACTTTTCCCATTATTTATTATATTGATTATAGACTAAGTAAGAAAAAAAATAGAATATGTAATGTACTAGTGGACTTTATGTTGGAATATACTTTTTGAATGAGGCTAGTGTTTATAGAGACAATTGTTAATTAAAAGTTTAACATTAATGAAATTTTATGTTTAAATAGCTTTAATAATATTATCATTAAATTTTAATTATTTGTTGTACATATTTATAAGCATTTATAAAATTGTACTTATTTTAAACCGCTCTATATGTGTAAAACTGTGTTGGTACGTTTTACTAATTACCAGAGAAAAAACTGTGTTTTTTAGAGGCTTACTTTTAGTTTATTTTCTTTTTTGCTTTTAGTTTATTTTCATTCATCTACCAAAAACTGGGATGAAAATATGTAACGTTATTCATAAGGGATCTAAGTCTAGTTTATATCAGATTTAGGTCAGGTCATATAAATTTTATTTATTAATTATTTTAAATCAAGACTTTTTTAAAAGTTTAACCTATGTAAACCAGACTTCAAATTATTTAAAAAACCTTAAACATGATAGACCAACCTATTTAAATTTAGATATTATTATTATTGTTATTATTTTCTAAAAATTTTGATTTTTTTATCAATATAAAAGACAAGTTTATTCCAAAGGAGCACCAAGAATGCTCCAGAGAGTACATGCAACTCTCCTCATAATACTGAAACCAACATAATACCATCCAATAAACCAAAAAAATCTTAGCAACATAAATTCATCAAGCATGCATATTCATACACTCAAATGGATTTAAATGAGTAATGATAAATGTAAAAAAAAATACTTAGTTAAATTATTATCTGATTTAATTAAATCATTACATAATAATTTAACCACATATTCTTATTACACATTTGACCAGGTGTGCATATTTATTTTTTATAGTTAAATATAAATAAATATGTGAATAAAAGACTATGTAATTAATGATTTAACCAAATCATGTACTAATAATTTAACTATATATTTATTCATATTTAACTCGGTATAACATGTATGTATAAACAGTGAGTGTATAAAAACATTTATCTAAAAAAGAACAAACAAAGTTTAAATTTTCCAATATACCATTTTCACTACACCACTTGAGTGATGTGATACTGAAAATTTTAAACTGATTTTCAGGTCAAATAGACTTTTAAAAAATCAACCTCAAATTAAGCATAGGAATAATTTATAATAGATAAACAAATCTTAGGTCATCATACAAAATTTAATTCAGCCTAAAATGCTAAACAAATCTTTCTGTACACCTTATTAAATTATTCCACTAAGAATTTAATTTTATTCCTATACCCATTCCACATTTTTTATAGATTTGTTTTTTTTTTTTTTGTGGTTAATAATCATAGTAGGGGTTTGCTACCTATAGATCCTACCTTATTTTGTCGTATTAGTTGACTCAAATTTTGAATTAGACACCAGTACCAAGCATTAATCACTCATAAAGCTACAATACCAAAGCTAGTACGACTTTATTACATAAAAAAAAAATTATAGAAAACCCTTAAATTGTATATCAAATTTATTTGTAGTGTGTGTAATGGTAAATTGGTAATATTGTAAAAAAAGAAAAAAAAAAGTTAGTTATTTGAGAGTGCAATGATAGATGCCCAAAGAAAGTAAAAATAAGTGAGTAGTAAATAAATAAGGAAACTTGTAAAATTTATTTGATTGGAATAAATATGTTGTTCTAAAAGTAGAATGTTAATATTAGTATTCATTTGATCACATTTAAAGAAGATGAATGACATTGTATCAAAAAGAGGTATTGGCCAAATGAATTGCAAATTTGATCACTGGAAAGAAAAAGACATGTATATAATTGGAGAAAATAAATAAAAAGCAAAAGTTGTCAGAAAAAAAATTAAAAAGCACCTTTGAGTTTCAGAAAAGGGTGGACTTTTGGTTAGTGATTTTATTTTCCAACTTCATTCATTAAATTCACCAATAGATACATGTGAGTGATTCACCATTATAATTCAAGGCGAAAGCATTTTTACTGAAAACACAAAAAAAAAAAAAATTGTTTCCATTTAATATAGTTAAAATTTATGTCAAAATAAATTATAATGGTTTAAAACTCAACTATATATATATAGATGGTATTTAATTAATTTAATTTATAAATTTGTGGATTAAGAAAGAAGATTACCTGGAAGAAGAATTAATCCATAGATTGGTAGAAGTATAGCCCACAATGTCACAATCTAGAGATGCATTTGGAGTTCCTCTTTGATTTGGTAAATAGTTCTTATTTTGATTTAGTGGTTGTGTAAGGGACATAAAATCCTCATCTCCATCTGTTATATATATTGCATTACATAACCATTAAAATTTATAATCATAGAGTTGTAATTAAATAATATATTAATTACTTGAAGAAAATATCCAATTAGTTTTTATTGATTTAATTGTCAGTTTTGATAGAAAATATACCTACAATTAATTCAACACAAAGTACTGATACCGATATATACTCTGTTTGAAATAATTAATAATTCACTTATTTAACTTGAACATTCAATGATAAACTAATCATTTCTAACAGATAAATCTGTTTGAAATGATTAATAATTCACTTATTTAACTTGAACATTCAATGATAAACTAATCATTTCTAACAGAGTATATATTTATACTTTGCAATGAAATTATAAGTTTAATTTAATATTAATTTTTTTTATTAAACTGATGAAAAGATCCATTGCCATTATTAAACTTTGAGCAATATTATATCCTCTTAATATTATATAAAGTATTGAATTAAATAATGCATTTTAAATCTTAAAAATATAAAAAGTATTGAAACATTCTTTAATGAATAATTAGAAGAATTTTTAAGAATTTGAATTACGAGAATTTAGAATTACTCTTAAACTTTATACATATATAAATGGCCAAATGCACCTTTTGGTCCTGTATCTTTTATGTGCATTTTATTTTGGTCTCATATCTTTTTTGGGTTACATTTTGGTCCTGTATCTTTTATAAACGTTTCATTTTGGTCCAATCCGTCAATCTCGTCACACCCGTTAACAGAATTAACATAAAAAAAACATAGTCAAATTGCGCTATTTATCTTCAAACTCAGAAAAATCATAACATACACGTAAACCTAATAAGAACGGAGTCAAATTACCTTGTAACTGGGTGATAGAATTGACGGATGGAACCAAAATGAAACCTTTATAAGAAATACAGGACCAAAATAAACCCAAAAAAAATATAAAACCGAAATGAAATGAACATAATAAATACAAGACCAAAATGCATTTGGTCTATATAAATAATGTAAAGAAAACATTATGAATTAATAGGGTCTGAGTCATAAAGGGTTGTGACTTGTGAGGGAATCTTCACAGAGGAATTATATTGAATAAATTAAAGTGAACTAAAATTTGGAGCGGAGATCAAGGAATTAATTAATTTAATTAGTAATATTAAATTGCATTAGGTGAAAGTGAAATTAATATAACTAGAAGATTACAATATGAATTACCTGAAGAAGTTGCTGGCTTGTCAGTATTCTTAACAGTCCTATACATCTGGAGAATCCAAAAAAGGACAAAATTTTAAAAACATGAACATAAACACATGCAAATGAAAATGTTGATTAACAAACTATAGTAATAGATTGATATCACTGTCAATAAATTGTTATTTACTAACTTTTTTGTTATATCTGTTAAATTAGTTGATTTATTTATTAGTATAGTCATTGAAAATTATTTATAATAATGGTTTATAAATTGATAGTATATATCGATTACTTATATTAATATATTTATTTGTTAATAATTATATATTTATCCGTTAGTAAAAATATTATATATTTATACTAATAAATTGATTTTGCTAGTTAAAGTCTATATATACTAAAAGTAACTCATCTAACCCCAAGAGTTGACTTAGTGGTGTAAGGTCCCGCTAAATTTATAGGAGAGACGATTTACAGCGGGAGAACCCAGGTTCGAATCTCATCTATGCTAAATTACTGGGGGCCAATGCCGGCCACGCAACGTGAACGACATTAATCTCAACTTTAAGCCACATCCAAGAAGAAACCAAGCATTTGTCAAATACAGATTCATAATCTCACTAGTCTCATCTTAAGAGTGAAAAAACTCGTAATTATAAAAAAGGTAATTAATCTGACATAAGCTAACAAAAATGTTAGTAAATAAAAAAAAAATTGCTGTGAATTAATTTAATTAGTGTATCTAACACATTAGTATGATAGTTTGAGAGTCTCTTTATATTAAAACGTATAGATTGGAAATGTGAATTGTTTCTAATTTTGCTAGGTTATGTTTAATATAAAATAAGGATGAGGTTGATGTTTGGTGAGGTAAGTAAATTTGGTTCTATAATTGAGAAATGATGGCTACTTTTCCAAATACTTTAATTTCTCTTTATCTCATGAAAAGTAGAAGTTGTCTGGTTCTCTGTATCAAACAACAACTTCCACTGTTCATCCTTTATTCATTCACTTCACTGCATGTCTCGTTTCTTGTGCTTATTACAACACCTTGGAATTGGATACACTTCTTTTTTTTTTTGATTAATTATATTTTGTTTTACATCAAAATAAATAAAATATTTAATTAATAAAAAGAGGTTTATCATGGCTCTTATATTCACTTAATCACTTTCTTAACACACCCTTCTAATTCCCAATAATGTGAAAATTAATTTTAATAATTATATTAATATATATAATAATGAATATATACTAAATTAAATACCTGCAAATGGCTCTTGACATGAGCCAATGTTAGATCTTTGACATCCATGAGTTCCAGAACTGACTTTGGAGTAGCCCCTATACCATCCAAAAAACACAAACAATATAAATATACCCAAAAATATTAAAAAATAAAATTCATACACATGTATACACACTAATTAGGCTAATAGAAACGTCTAACGTAAAATTTAGATGCAATTCCTTAGACGTACTTAGCACTATATTATTCAATTATTCGAGTGAAATTTCACTTCAATCGCATATACTAACAAATCTCAAATGTTTGTACGAAGGATTTAGATCTTGTCCTTCTTTGCTCTTTTCGGCAACAATCTCAACCATTCATTACATATTCTCTCTTTTTCAATTAGTTACTAAGTATAATGAATAATCAAAAGTCTAGATTCAGTTAGACATTAATTGAGATAATCATTACAAAAAAGATTGATTTAGCGAACGAATTAATAAAATAAGTTGTTGGTTAATAAAAATGAAGTCGCTAGCTATTACGGCTACTAATTTAGTCACTAAACAAACTTTTTTTTAGTGTAATTAACAAATCCTTTACTTGAGAAGATTTGAGCTCAAATTTGAGCGATAAAAACTTCAGCATGTTATTGAGGTAAAATTTTAACTCTAGCTTTTAAGTTATGAAGCATCAACCTTATCCTTAGAGGAATACTCACTCTACTTTATGAACCAAAAATTACTCAGTCTACTTTTGCAGACTCAAACAAACAGTTAAGTACATCACAATAAATTAAAAATTAAAGAAAGAGAATAATTGAAGAGACTCACTTTCATGTCCTCCAAGAAGCTCAACAGCATGAACAAATCTATTATGAAGAGAACTTGTCCAACGCATTCTTGGAGCCCTCATATTCCTCTTACTATTACTACTTTGTTGCCTCTGAAAATTTCTTGACCTCATCACAAATCCACTTGAAAAATTATTATAATTAGAAACCCCAATCCCTAATTGTTGATGAGCTCTTATTAGGTTATTCTCCAAATTTCTCTCATTGAACTTCCTTCCTGCTTCTTCTGCTGCTCCGTCAACACACTTGTTATTATAATAAGCAGAACAAGAAGGGTAGTGAGCGAAATTAGGAGAATAAGAAAAGTAATTGTTGCTATTATAGAAAGGGATTCCTTTGATGAGTCTTGCACTACTCTCATCAATAATCTCATAATCATGAATTGTTTTCGACTCTATCTGGCTTTGAGTGACTCTAGCGGAGTTTTTCCTCCTCCTCCAAGGACTCTGAGCCTCGGAGGAGGAAAGATTGGAATTATTGGATAAGGAAAGTTGTGTGTGTGCATGAAAAAGGGTTTCTTTGATTGAACCATCACTATTAGATTTGAGACCTACTACTTTTTCATCATCAAAATCTTTTTGCCATAAATAATTATCAAAGGGTGCTTCAATATTTGAAGTACCAGTGCAAATTGATGAAGGGGCACTGTTTGGGAGGCTAATCTGAAGGGAGAGATCAGGAATAATATTATTCTGGGGCATTTTTAGTAAATAATATTCCCAGAAAATATTATTTCAATCTATATATATAGTAAAGTATAATGAAATTAAGGGAAAAAAAAGAGAATTAATTCAGATTTCAGAACAAAATTAATATATAAGAGACAGTGAAAAGACTCATCAAGTGGGTGCTTGATTATTCCTCTACTAGTGAATAAGAAAGATATATTAGTAAGATCTAGAAGAATATAATTCACAAGCAAGCAATAATTAAACAAACAACAAGACAAGCTAAGCTAGAATTTTTTTTTTTTTTTTTTTGGGTTTAGGTGAAGATGATTAGTTGAAGAAACAAGAAAACCCTTTCTCAGGAGCTTCATAAAACAGACATCCTTCAAAGACTAAGGGGAGAGAGAGAGAGATAGAAATGTGTGGTGATGCATATAATATAATATAAACAAAAATAATAAATATAAAGAAATGGGAAAGAGATAGAGAGAGAGAGAGGTGAGTTTTAATTTCTGGTTAAGTTGAGTTGAGAGTATATATAGGAAAGTGACACTCCAACAATTGCTTTCTTCTTTTTTTCTTTCATTCATTCAATTTTCTTTTTGCTTTTTAATTTAATAATAATTTCTATCTTAGAACTCTGCTTTTTGTGGATAGTCAATACACGCAAACACTGCCAAAGTTGCAAAGTTGAGACAATTTTGAGGGGTTTGAATTTTCTATCTCCGGAGACAACGGCTTAAAATGCATTAAAAGAGGGATTATATATACTACTTAAGCTGTGTTTAGTAATATTAATTTAGGATTTAAATTTAGTGTTTTTAAATTATATATTTTTGTTTATGCCTTATGAATAGAATGTCGTCACATTATTAAAAAAATTCACTAAATCTGAATCCATTAATTTATAGCTTACTTAAGAGTGAGTTTATGACTTATAGTTTAGGTGGTGTTTCGTATAAGACATAATTTTTAGTGACTTGTTTGAGTTGTGCATGTTTGGAAAACTGTTGAATTGGAGCATAATTGATTTTGCAGAGCCAAAATCGATTTTGATTGATAAATCAACTGTTTGTTTTTGCGTTGAGAAAAAGTTAAAATTGATTTTGGGTTGTCAAAATTGATTTTGGCTGAAGCAAGGTTAGACTTGCTTTCACGTTGAGTTGAGAAATTTACACTGTATTTTTATTCTAAACTTGATTTTGAGAAAAAAATCCCCAAACATAAATCACGTTACTTTAAAATCAATTTTACACGAAATCAATTCTATAAAATCACGTTGATCCAAAATCAATTCTACCAACGTTAAACTAAACACACACAATGTCTTTTTTGAAACATGATTCCTTGAAAATTTAAGATATTCACCTATTTAGGTGGGAATGTTAAAAATGAACTTCCTTTATATTTTAAAGATTTTTGAGAATCCTACTTACATGAGTTTTTTTTTGTCTTCTACCAAACATGAATATATTTGATATTAAGTGACATTCAAGAGAATCTAAAAAAAAAATATTTTCCATACCAAACACTCCTTTGTAGAAAGCTAGCATTCAAATCATTTTACTTAAAGTCGTAATAGATAAATTCCAAAAAAAGAAAAATTCGTAATAGATAAGTTACTTAATAAGTTTATTTATTTTTTTGTGTGCATCAGAGTATCCTCTAGCCGACCTTTCATATCCCTTTTGAAAGTATTTTTTATTTGTACGTCTACACAATATAAGTTTATCTATTATTACTTGTAACTATTACATATCATCAGGGGCGGAGCAAATATTTTGGGGGCCCGCTTTATTATTTCAATTTTTTTTTAAAAAATGGCGCCTTTTATTCACAAACTTCTGCCTACACAAAATTTATTGTCAAATTACATTCTAAAATCAATTAAAACATTAAAAAGTATTCTAACAAATCACTTAAAATTCGTCAGAAAGTAATAATGTTAGAAGTCCAAACACCTTACCATTTATTCTACCTTATAATATTGATGGTAAAGTGCATTATTTAATATTTAAAGTCTCTCAAGTACATCATTTAATATTTGGAGCCCCATATTTTTATGGGCCCGGTGTGGTTGGGCACCTTGCACATGCCCAAAACCGCCCCTACACGTCATTTTAAGTTATTTAACAAATATAATCTATTTAATAACCTAATTTTAGAAAACATATTTACATAATTATAAGGCATAAGCAAAAACTATAAGCCACAAACTATGAGTGTGTTTGGATTAGCTGTGATTAATTGTGAAAATAAACTATTAAAAAGAATCGATTGTCTGGCATAATTGATTTTTGTTTGAATATATTTGCTGCCAGAAGCGATTTTTAAGATAATTTTAAGCTGTGAAAAGCGATTTTGAAATAATGTTCAATTTTTAACTGAAGGACAAAATGTTTTTTCCTTTGTTAAAAAAATAATCAAAAGCTTTTTAAGTATAAAATATAACTATCTAACGTATGGTTGAAAAAAATCTAACCCAAACATGCTTTATAAATTATAAGTTATAAGTTAATTTTAATACCGTCTTAATTATTTCTCAACTCTCTCCACCTCTCTCAAAAGAGTGGTGATATTTCTACCCGTAGTAGAGAATGCATGAGAAGAGATAAAAATAAAAAAATAAAAATAAGAGAAATGGTGTGTGTTTGAAAATACAGCTTAATTAAGTATTTATAGAATAAGTTCTTATTAAAAAAACGTATTTATATATAAAATTGTAAAACTTATTTAAATAAACTAAAAATAATTTATTTTAATTAGCTATTTTATGGTACTCTTAAAAATAAACTGAAATCAGCTTATACATATAATTTATGTATAAGCTCTTCCAAATATAAATAAAATAAGAGATGTGATGTGATACAAAATGAAAAACGCTAGTGAAACGTGATACAAAATGGAGAAGGCTAGTGAGATGTGATGCAAAATGGAGAAAGTGGTAAAAAAAAAATACAGGGCTTAGACTCTTTTTTTTTTACTAATTTTCTACAATCGATGATTAATTGTGATTGACCCATTTGATTATATCTATTGCATACTTGTAGAAATAGGTGATTAAATGATTAATATATTATGTTATAATGATGAAAAATACAATAGTAATTATGTGTAGTATATTTTTATGATGACAAATATAAGATTAAATTAGGAATTAATATGCTACTATATGAGCTTAATGAAGTGCATTATATCATACTTAATTATGTGTTCTACATTGTGATATACAAATAGATAATCATGCAACGTGTTAACATAAATCCTTGATAGACATATTAGAGTTATATATTTATAAATCAAGCATATTTGATCTTGAGTTTTGAAATTTGGACTAACTATGATTTTAAAGTAAGTCATTTTTTTGTAGGATGTCCAAATATATTAAGTGTGAGCAATAATAAGAAATTTGAAAAATCTGCTTTGAAAAGTGATATATTCGAATATTGCAACCATAAAAGTTAAAAAATGACTAGTAACGGCTAGATTTCGATGAAGGGCTATAAAAATAAGTTCTTAGGCCATTCTAATACATCAAGCAATGTTTTTTCACTCTAGTATTACACTACAATCATATTATCTTATTTCTAAAGCTTGATTAAGATGTGTTGTTCTATCTTGTGAGAGATTTACTAACTCATTGTGCTTCAAGTTGTATTATCCAATCTTTTAAGAGCTTCATAATTTGTAAAAACTTAAAGTGATTTCTTGAGAGAATGTGAGGCTTCCTTCTATTTGTTTTAGGGTAAGGTATCCCTAGTTGAGACTCTTACACATTGGTGGGGTATCCAATGGTGGTGAGTGCTCTTAGTTTGTAATCTGTTTGAGGATTGAATACAAGTGTTTCCACGGTTTCATATGAAGACTGGACGTAGGTCACGAGGAGGTTTAATGACTGAACCAGTATAAATCTCTGTGTTTGATTATCTCTTCCCTACTCTTTGAGTTTTCATATTTGTTTCTCTATATTTTTTATTGCTCATCTTGCTTAATCTTCAATTCCTCATAATCTCATTATATTTAAGTGACTTGTGCAAATTGAATCCTTTATATGCTCATTCCGCTACATATAGCTTCTTTGATTGCATGAAATTGTTTAATTTCTTAAAAATGTGTTAAAACTTGTTATGACCCAATTCACCCCCCTTTTGAGTGATGGTTTGGCCGACCAACAATACTCACTTATTACTTTTTTCCTTTGAACCTTACCCATCTACTTCTTGTCTTCTTATAAAATACCTAGATCAGTTACTTTATTTTTGACCAATATCCAAAGAAATTTTCTTTGGGGAGGTGATAAAGAGAGAAGAAAGATGGCATGGGTCAAATGGGGAAAAATTGTCTACCAAAACAATATGAAGGGTTGGATATTAGAGATCTAGAACTACTTAATGCTGCTTTACTTGAAAAATGGAGATGAAGAGGTTATATATGGGGAGTGGGGAGTGAGGAGGCTGCTGTATAACACAATTGAGTGGAAAAAAGCATCAAAATGGTGAAATGATATGTGGAGAGCTTGTGAATGTGTTACGAATGTAGAAAAAAATTGGTTTGAAGAGGCTCCTATTTTTAAGATTTTTTTTGTTAATTTTATTTTTAAAAAATAAATTAACCCGATTACATATAAGTCAACCTAACTCAAACCATCTCGATTTGGTTTAGTTTGAATTTCATTTCGAAAATTACAAAATCCGAACCAATCAACTCATTTAAATTTGATTGCTTCAGACATAAATTCTCCATAGACCTAAACCAACTCAACCTAAACTCACCCCCCATGTAATTCTCTATAGACATAAATTTGAGTAGATTTGGGGCCGTAGACATTAAAGGAGTGTAAATAATGGTAACTTTGGATCTTGTGGACTTGGAGAGAACGAATAAAAGCACTTATGTGATAGACTAGTCCACAGAATCGACAAAAACACTCTGTAATCATGTTATTTAGGAGATATTAACTTGCTCTTTTTAATGGGGGTGAGATTTTGGCAGTTGGGAAAAACAGAAAGATGAAGAGAGTGTAATAGCCTCTATGTCCTTGAGTGAATTTGTCAAAGAGGAAAAAATATCCCCATTTTATAATGTATGTACCTTTTACTTGGGATCTAAGATGCGCTTTTTCAACTATATGGAGATAAATTGGTAATTTTCTATAATCATCTAGTGGTCAAAGTCATCAAAGAGAAAACAACTAAACATAGGGTGAACCATTTGGGGGAAAAGCCATGAATGGGTTTAACTTGAGCTAATTACATAGCGCACTAAACGCACTTTGGATCTTAAAGATCAAGCTAGTCGATCTCATCGAAGCATGCATATCAAGAGCGTTGTATTTTTTTATTTATCATCAAGATGTTAAGGTAAGAACAATTAAATATCTCGTGCACTTCCTTCATTCAATATATTTCAAGTCATATAATCTATTTAGTTCTCAAACACCTTGTGTAACACTAAAGTAATGTTCCATTGAAACGGTTTAACATCATAATATAGAATAATAATAAGGATAATAAGTAGTTATTAATTATAATTAATAATAATTTAAAGTTCAATTCCTACAAATATGCTATTTTTTCTTGATAGTATATTAATATGCTAGTTTAATTTTAAAAATCATCATAAGCTAACGAGGGTTGACATAAATGGTAAGGAATTAAAATCCCCTCAATTAGGTCATGGGTTCAAAGTTCCTAGAGGCTAAAGTCATTTAGGTCCCTCTTGGTGAACAACTTCTCCCAAGAAGATCCCTCGGTGCCTAAAGGTATTTAAATCTCCTTTGATAGACAATTTTCTCCAAGGAAATCTCTTTGTGCCTAAGGGTCAGTTGAGTCATTGCTTTCACATTAACATATAATTATTAATAACTTTGGGCTGATCCAATTTGAGAGTGCGATTCTTATAAGTCATTTTGGTCATCCACACTTACTAGTCAGATCCCTTATCCGGACACGAACGCCTTGCCTAGTGGTTTGGAGGTGTTTCATGTCTCCAATTTTTACCAATTTTTTTTTTAAAAAAATCATGATATACTATATTCTAAACACGTGTCTTCTTTAGAGACATATATGCACAATTCATGAAAGTTCGATAGCTATATAAGGTGATTTTATCATTATCATTATCATTAGCATTAAATGAACGGTGGTTGTAATAGTAAGATTGAGAAATATTTGATTTTATTTTTTGGTGGACCCATTGACTTAAAACGTGTGAAGAGACACATTTGAGAGGTTGGAGAAAGAGGCTATGGCCTAAAGGCGTGTTTGTTTGCTTTCACATTTTTCATATTTGTCATTTTAAACCCTATAATTTCAAATTCCTTTGTAACTTTCTTAATTCCTTTTCATTCTCCCAAATATTCCCTTCTAATCCCCCCAACAACTTCTCTAGTATTTCTGCGTTTTTCTTATGTCATTCTCATGTCTATTTTTTTTTAAGGATATCTCTTACTTATTATTAAAATAGAAAATTAATTGTCAAGAGCCTGTAATTTAAGTAGTATAAAGAGAAATTATTTGAGCATAAGATGAGGGATTCGATCTTAAGTGGGGTAAAATTAAGAGTAAATTATCAGAAATAATGTAATATGAGTGTGTGTTTGACCGATAAAAATAAAATAAAATATTTTTTATTAAACATAAATAAATTTATTATTTATTTTCTAAACTAATATTTTATTTAAGGCTTCAACATAATTTTTTCTATTAAAATTATAGTGTGTCTTTATCATTATTTAATCCATGTTGATATGTCATTGTCATGTGATTTTCCAGAACCCTGCATAGATTTTCAAAAATAACAATGGTGTTGTGCAAATCCTACTATATGATCTTTTTCTTTCAATAAAATAGAATTGTGATTTTTTTTCCCTTAGGTGAATTATACTTAACTCATCCTCCTCAGATGAACCCCATTTGGATCATGGGAAAAAGTGTATCATTGAGTTGGCTATTTTTCATAATTACAAAATTCGTTAATAATGTATATATGTGTAAGTTTAAATTTAAAAATAATTTATTATAGTATTTTAATAATTACAAGCAGAGAAGTTAATTATTATTTTTTAATTGATTATAGTAAAAATCAGAAGTTGTTTATGTTTGGTTGAAAATAAAAAGTTATTATTTTTTAATCTTCTCTCTCTTACTATGTTAATTATTTCCAGAAGCAGTTCAAAATTTCATCTCAAAATAAGCAGAAATCTAATTATTTTAAAAAACACAAACGAACACACTAAAAACTTATAAAAGTAATTTTTTATTAAAATAAGTGTTTATTTTATAAAATAAGCACAAACAAACTCTAATAATATATATATATATATAATGGTGTATTAATAATTTTATTTTTTTAGTACTCTTTAATTCTAAAAATAAAATTTATTAATATCTTAATGCTCACCGAAACTCAAAATGTTTTTAAGATTGATATCGTAATTTTTTCAAGTTATTTTCACCTAAATTTCAAATAAAAATATAAACATGTTTTCATATTATGAAAAATATTCAAATTGGTGAAAGAAGGCAAATTGAATTGACAATAAAAGGATACAATAATAAGTCGACGACAAGAAGAGAAAGTATACAAATTTTGTCAATGCTCTTTGCGAAAAAATCTCTCAAAACAAAAACTCTTTGCGAAAAAAAGTTATAGACTGAAAAATTAAAAGAGTAAGAAAATGAGAGATATAAAAAGTAAAATATGAGTCTCAGTAAATATTAGACTTTATATAAAATTAAAATTTAATAAAATAGATTTTAGCAATTTACACTGATATATTAAAAAAATGGGGCCTTTTACAGTAATATAATGACCCTAACTTTACTAAATGGGTAAATCCGGTAACCAATTCAACCAAACTTGCAAATAAACGAATTGAGTTGGTTTGGTGACTGAAAAAACAGTAAAACTTGATCTAGTTACACTCCTTATAGTTGGGCATAATATGATTTGTTTCATTTAATTTTGTTTTTTAGTTTTTTTATAACGATATTATAAAATAGTTTTTAAGAATAATTTTAAAAAAAGATAAATGAGTTTTTAATGCTTGAAAAAACTTAAATAAGTTTTAGGGCTTGTTTGTTTTAGATTTTATTTTGATCAAAAGTGACTAAAGTTAAAAATATTTACTTTCATTAGATGATTTCGGTTTTTGTACATTAATAATCTCAATCATTAATATTTACCCATGTGTTTTTCATTTTTCATACTAAAATCCAAATCAAACAGACTCTTAGTTGTTTTTGAATTTTAGGTTTTAAGATTAATTGCAGTTTTGGTCCCCATTATTTATATTTTGAGCGATTTTGGTTTCATTTGTTTTAAAAACGGACAATTTTGGTCCCTCCATTAGTTTTTCTTTCAAATTAGCCGAACTTTTTAACCAATTTAGTGACAATTTTTCTCCAAATTAATGACAGAGGAACTAAAATTATTCACAGATAGAAAATTTTTCAAAAAATATTAATTTAGTGAAACATTTCCTTCAATTCAAATTAGCAACAAGTTTCAAATCGTTTACTAAAAATAATTAGGAAGAAAATTGTAGCTAATTAATAGTTTTTGGAAATACATTTTATTAGTAAAATGATTTTAGTCCATCCTAGCACTAAATTGAATATAAATCATCGCTAACTTGAAAGAAAAACTAATGAATTACCAAAGTTGCTCGTTTTTTAAATAAATGGATCAAAATCGTCCATTTAAAACTCGGGAAGACAAAAATTACTTAAAATAAAAATAAGATAAACCAAAACTGCAATTAAACATAATTTTTTAAAAATAAAAAATATACCAAGTTCCCAAAAATTATTTTTGAAAGTAAGTTTACGAAGATTCTTTAATTTTTGTTTTTCAGATCTAATATCAAACCAGGCCTAATTTTCCAGCTAGGGCTTTTAGTTTTTGTCTTTTTGCTTTGTTCCGCCTATTAGTTTTCGTTCATTTATCTATTAAGAAAAGAATAATAAAAACCACTTTTTTTCCAACTATAAAAGCCGCTTAAGCTTCCAAGTTAAGGACATTGAGAATGACACGGTTACAGTTGGGATCAATGATCGAAATGGTGTTTCTGAATCACCTCGTCGGTAAAATAATGAAAATAATTTGGTCAAATGCGGGAATGAGTGAACCGAGCTACCCTGTTAAATTACTGTCCAAAGAGGGAAGTTTATAGCCTCACTATCCCTCAATTTATTCCTTTATATTTTTTTTACTTTTAGAATGAGACCAATTTTGTTTGAATTGTGTGGCTGGCGCGTGTTTTCGGGAATTTAGCATAGGTGAGATTCTAACATAGATTCTCCCGCTATGAATCGTTCATTCTATGAACTTAACGGGGCTTTATAACACTAAACCATAACTATTAGTTTTTTAGCTTAATTACAATTTTTAATTTTTAATTTTTTTTATTTTAGTCTTTTTAGTTTTAGTGGCTCTTTTTTTTTTGCTTCCTTAATTTTGAAATGGTCAATTTTAATCCATAAACTCTTTTTTTTCCAGCAAGTCCCTCTGAAAAAATCCTGACGTGATAGCCCACAAAAAAAAATATTTTTCTTATTTATTTTATTTAAAGATATTATAAAAAAATAAAAATATGATTTTTTTTTAAAAAAAATTCTCGCATATTTTTCCTCACACTTACAACTCCATCTTTCCTTTTCATGACAATTTCTCAGACGAGAGATTATTAAAGATAATGTTTTGAAAACGATCCAATCTTATGACTTTGTTAACTTTCCATTTTGTACTCCACTCTTCAACCTTTGGTTTCCCTATTCCCTCGTTTAAGAACTTGTACTGTACATAGGTTTTCAATTTATATTCTTTATGTATATCGGTTATAGTTTTAGATCTAAAAGGAAAAAATCAGATCACAATATAATCCCTCTTCGTTTGAATCAGATCTAAACTTGTTAAGGTTGCGCTATTGTCAAAGGCTATTGGGGAAGAGTTGATGGGGTTGCCGGAAGAGGAGCTGATGGTGGCCGGAAGAGGGGTTGACGATAGTGGCCGGAGGAGGGGTTGATGATGGGGGAGAGGTTGAACGTGTGGAAGGTAATCGGTAGCCTTCAAAAATCAAAATCCTTCACTAATAAAATTATTAAATCTAACAAACAAATTTATTTGTGTATAACCTCAATGGTTTAGCGGGGTAAGGTCCAACTAAATTTATAGGAGAGATGATCTAGGGAGTTCCGTATTCGAACCCCAACTATGTCAAATTTCTAAGAGTCAGTGTCAGTTACGCAGTGTGAACGGATTAGTCTTATCCTAAAAATAAAAAAACCCGTAGTTATACCAAAAAAAAATTTACTTGTGTACCAAATATCATCACTTTTTGACTCTTACTTATATTAAATGCAATCTCAATTATAATATTTTTAAAAACTTTTATTTATAACCATAATTTATGTGTGTTACCAAAAGAAAACCATAATTTATGTATATGGTTTTTGGCTTAGATTTACTCCATTCATTCTATGATCATTCCATATTACATGTATTAGTATTAATAAAAACTAATCCTAAAATTCACTATAGACACCTTATAAGTTTTGTTGCTCCTAAAACTCATTGAGATGTATCTTTATAATACTCATCGCCGACAATACCTCAAAGCAATTATTTATTCGGTGTTACCTGAAATCATATCGAAATATTAGTAGCAATGGTATATTATGTTTAAGTAGGGCCACTTGTTTAAAAAAGGCACTAGTTTTAAAATTTTAATTACTCTAATCTAAGGGAAACATTCCAGTCGACCTAACAGTTCAATGAAGAGCTAATTTTTTTTTAATAATGCTATATCTTCTTGCCTATTTTTCTATATATTCTTTTACTGTTATATAAAACAAGAATTAAGTGAAAAAATTAAAATATATAATGTATTTTAAATTTTTAAAATATAAATAACCGTTAAGATTTTAGGAAGTCACATATTGGTTATTGGTTAAAAATTATGACCAGCACAAGATATATAAATGATATGACAACTCAAATATACAAAAATATTAGGGCATGATCTGTCTTTTCTACTTCAGATGTCTAGATCCTTGCCGTGAGGGGAGCATACAGTATCTTTTTTACATGAGGTAAGAGGATTTAATTTTTTTTTTTCAATCCCCTGTCAAGCTACTTATACAGCCATGGAGAGGGACCAAAGGAAGAGGAAGATGGTTGCAAATTCCAAAGCAAAATAGGAGCAAACACTAACACATGAGAGGAGAGTAGTGAGAAATGATTTTGCAATCAATTGCTTTATGATTGAAGACTAGAAAAATATACTAATAAAGAAAAAAGAAAGGCAATTATTTTTCTCATTTCCAACAACCTTTTGACACCAATAAAAAAGTCTAGTAGGGCAGGGCATCAGAGCTAATATAATCTATCTACTTTATCATTAAAAAAAATGAGAGAAAAAAATTATGGGTTTTGCTTTGTCCTGCCAATGCATCAAGCATTTACTATTTTGAGTTTCTCTCTTCTTCTTTTTTTCTCTTTGATTCCAATTTTGACTTTTATGGTTCCTTTTATAATTTAGCTTTGCATCTTGATGGAAGCTAAAAGGGACCTCCACTCATTTTGATGAAAGGGACAGAAACAGAAGTGTTGGAGACAGAAAAGGAAGATTATGAGAGAGAGAAATACAAATGCAAACATGGTTGTAACCAACCTTTCACATCTCTAAAATGGTTTGGATTGAGTTTCCATTGCTCTGAAAATTAGCATATGTTGATGTTGATTTCATGGTGATAGAAATAGTTTTGGGTAAAATTAATTTTAAGTAAAATCAATTATCAAATAATATTTTTTTTTATCTAGGACTCATAATTAGAAGGTACAACTTAATTAAAAAAATTTAAAATTTAAAATTAAAGAAAAATAAAATATACATTTAAAAAGGTATAGTGATTTAGTAGACTTTAAATTATAAAATTAATAAATCAAATACAAATACTATCCGTTCTCATTCTCAATCAAGTCCACTATTGGTTGGTGTTGTTTTATATACTTTAATATTTCTTTTATACATGAATGGCACGAGTTTATATGACGTCACGTAAGCAAGTGTCACATTGTGTTAAAATATTCAATAATATTCAACACCCCGTGAGTGACACTTGTTCACGTGGTGTGGCGTCACATAAACCAGCTACTTTCATACAACATTGTCACCTAATTACTATTTTTTAAAAAATAATAACTAAGGGATCTGCAGATTGCAAATAAATGGAAAGTGTTGATACAAGACCATTTTTAATGTAAGGAACAAAGAGAGTAATGTACAAGAAGCAAACAACACTAGTAACATTCATTAGTTTACTACATGGTGTCCCTTTTAACTGCAAAAAGGAAAACAAAATCATGTAAGAGACATCCAATCATGGTCCTCTTTGAACATTCCTGGCATTCGGAAAAAGTGTTAAATTCGAACACGAGGGAAGTTCAAACCTCACACCAGCTTGTCCGATATGGATGACCACTGCTTGATGACTTTTGGTATACAGCAAGTATTACTTGATCGTTTCTTCCATTGGATAAGGCAGAAAACATGCATACTGCAGCATTGTGATAGTCTATGGTGGTCCCTCATTAGATTTTACTAACTACATCATGCCAATTGAGTCAAACTGTCAAGACTCAAAATCATACTTTAATTTTGAATAACAGGGAAAAAAACTTAACATGAGTGTATCAAAGATAATGTGCATGTTTGGTTTTCAGTTGCCTAAAAGTGAAAGTATTTTCACTTTGGATATCAACAGTTATAATTTGTTTGGACACAAATGTCAACCACGTTTGTTGGACGGAACAGGGCCCGTTTGGTTATATTTTTACCACAAATGAAAGTACTATTGAAGGAAGTAAGAAAAACTTGTGTTATATTTGCGTTGGAATCCGAAATAACTACCAATAAAAGTACTTCTGTCGTTGTAGAACTAATAACCAAATACGAGGACAATTTCTAACTTCTAATGAGTACTTTCACTTTCAGCCAACTGAAAACCAAACGCACACTGTGTCATTAGCGGTACTAGTAAAAAGTACAGCTACCAAATAGAGACCCTTGAGAATGAAATGGAAACTGCAGAGAAAATGTCATGGCATGGTGTTTGACAGTAATATTCTTCTATTCCAATCTTTTATGGAATAAATATGGATACCCATAAACATTATCAAGAGTCACAATGGATGATTTACAATGTATTACTTACATGATTACAGCAATAAAACAGAGAATAAGAACAAAGAAATGATGCCTAATTTGCGAAAAGCGCGCTTGGACTGTGTTAAGTAAAAGGTCTAGCTGTGTGTAAATTGATAACAGGATGCATTCGAATTTCAATCCTACAAATAGCCATCCCTTTTGTCTTGTTCTTCAGCTTCCTTGTTAGCCGCTTGAACAGACTTGAACCACAGGAAAGCCTACATTAAACATCAACTAACTGAGTCATTAGCTCAAGAGATTATTATAGTGATACTAATTTAGATTTCTCATTTATCAACCGGAACATGTCAAGATCAAGATAAGGATTAAAAGAAATGTGGTTATGGAAGTAGTTACCGAAAAGGGAATGCCAGTGAAAGCGAAAAATCCAAGCAACGGGGTGTAAAATATGCTATCTGAGTTCAAAACTCCGAACACTGGCTTTTGGTTCGCATATTCAAAAATGGAACCTATCTGTTGCAGTTAAATTCACACATAAGACCGAAAGAGAGATTATGACTGAACATCAGGCACGAAACAAAATCAAAAGGAGCATGTATAGCTTAATTACCGCAGCAATTGCAGTGATAGCAGAGGCAAGTAGATAAACGAAGAAAGGGATCTCAAATCCTTCTTTCGAAGCACTGTTATTGGGCTCATCACGAGCCCACGGTGGAGGTTCATTCGAGTCTGGTTTGGCCCACGAAGGGATTGTTTCTTCGGACTTGTCTGACTCTGCAGAGCCTTGTGTCACAGCCACCACTGCAAACCCTTTCAATAATTTGTTCATCCCAAACCCATCATGCTTTCTAATACCAAACATCTTATGCGGAACACCTTCAAACGATCTGGGTCGCAATGCATGTTGGTAACGCGTGGCACATATTGTTATCATGTTTGAGTTGCATGTTGACAATGATGTGATAGCCATTGCTTCCAGCTCTGGAGATGCACAACAATACCACGAAATGGGTGACATTATTTGATTCTTAGCATAACCATAACATTAGATTCATTGAACAAAAAAAAAAAGCTGTTGATCATGAATTGCAAACAAATAAGAGCATAATCAGTACTATAAATTCACTAACTTAGGTTCAGTTCAACTCATCACTCAACACAAATGCAGCCACACAAACAGCAAGCAAAAAGCCAAATAATCGGAACAAGTCAAACAGAATAACCTGTTTATAGTATAAATCAAAGCTTCTACAAACTCAGCAGCTGTTGTACATTAAAAATGAATACAAAACTTTTATCCAATAACGCGAACAATAATGAGATGGTAGATGAAAGTTACTTAGAAACATCCATTAAGTTAACAACAACACAAGCCAACAATATAACTTTTTAGCAATAGTTTCGTTGTCTTTTATTCCCTTAAAATTAAATATCAACATTAAGTTGATACTGATTTCAAACTTCAAATTATATACCAAACTAAGCAAGCATGAACCATGAAGTAAAAACTTAGCAAAATAGTTTCAAACTTTAAATTATAAGCCTAAACATTACAGGACCCTTTTGGTTTTATCATTAGTTTTATGGGATACCTTGTGTTGCATCTACAAAACTTTCATAAATTTTTGCTTCAGGTATTTTGATTCACATGAAATGTCATACTTTTATCACTAAATACTGATTACTACTAATTTGCAACAAAAATTGAGTTTCCGGAATCAACTAGAAACAGAAAAGAATAAACGATCAAACAAGCATGTTAGAATGAAGATGCTTGCTGTTACTGGTAGCAGTACACAAAATGGATTAAAATAGCAGGTGTATAGTTCGATAAAATGCCACAGTAACAATATGTAGCGTATTAATAAGTAGCATTTCTACCATATTCATGACTTCATCAGAAATGTAATTCACCAAGAAAAGTTGAAATTTTCACTCCACACCTCGGTAATAACAGCAACTATTCATGGTTAGAAATTCTTAACAACCGAAGCAGAAAAGCAACCTAGTGAACCATTCTCCAAAGAATGAACGATTTTGAACAGTATTTTTTATTTGAAGGATAAAATGCCTAAAATTATCTATAAAAACTGAGGGGTAATCGAACAGAAAGGAGCACGATAGGTATTTAATGGCGCTTACTGAAAGTAGGGAGGTTGATAGACGCAGATGAGAAAGAGAGAGCTAAAGACGGCCGAGGAGACGGCGGCGGACGGTTGACGGGGGAAACGAGTGGTGGTGCTGTGCGGTGGGTGACGGTGTGTTGTGTGGTCACGAGACTTGTTGTGGTTGTGGATGAGGATAGTTTTTTTCTGTTTTTTTTTTTTTCAACCCAGCTATCCTTTACCAGATGCAACCCGGTTCAAACTGAAAATATTATTTTAGTTTAAAACAAAACGTAAAAATATCGAGAAAAAAGTTATTAAATATCGTTGTGATCTAACCTGACAGGGATGTAGGACGAGCAGGGTAGTCTTCTTAATCAGCAGAGGGCGATGGGATTGCTTCCTTAATCAGCAGAGGGCGATGGGATTGCTTCTGGATCCTGAGCTCCGGCGACGGTGGTGTGCACCTGCAAACACTCTGACGCTCAAGTCAGTGAGTGAATTAGGGTTTGTGTATATGATCATATATCTTACGTACCTTGCGTGGTGCATTATGATCATATTTATATAGCGAGGTAAATGACCTAGTGCGGTCAGTATTGGGCCTGGATCTATGCTTGGACCCAATCCTCATCATCTGGGCCTTGATAGTAGGTCGCGCCCAACCTACCGGGATGTTTATGGTAATTAGCGGCTTCTTGACCCGGCATATAAACGTTTGTCCGGGATACCATTATTTTGGTCCACAACAGTTGCCCCCCAAGTCGTCAAGTTCTTCTTGGAAGAGGTTGGCGAGTTCATTTGTAAAGTCGGGTGAAAGTTAGACGGTGATTCTGGAAATTTCACGGGATGACGGTTGGTTTTGCTTCCAGGCGTGTGTGTTTTACGCATCCTACTTTGGGCACTGTGCGCGATGATTAGCGTGGTTCTTGGGCCCCACGTTCATTAAGGCGATGTGACGGTTTTTACTTTATTTCTTTTCACCGGTTACATTTTCACTTCTTCCCTTTGTTCAAGTTCTTACTAACTCTTCTCTTTCGTGCTTCATGTCTCTTCATTTCCTATAACAGAGAGCTTCTGAGAACCTTTCTTCTTTCGTCTTCGTGCTCGTTCGTCAGACCAGTTTTCTAGCAACATTTTATCCTCACCTTTCAGGTAGTGCTTCTACTTTTCGCTAATTCTTATCTTTATTCGATTCTTTCCTGATTCTTGGACTGTTATGTTGCATTCTTCCCCCCTTAAGGGTTTAGCTGTAGTTTTCGGGTTTATTTCCCTCAAAAATGGCCGATAACATTATCGTGTTGGCGAGTAGTTCCTCATCGGGGTCGAATGATACTAAACTTCTTGAGAGTTTCGCGAGGGGGCTTCGAAAACATAGGTCCTCTAATGAGCCTAACCCTTTTCCTGGTACGCCCTCCATAGCCAATCTTGATTATCGTGAGTCTTGCCATTTTTGGTTTTATCCCCTGTATTCGCGACGAGTGGAGAGTGGTGAGTCAGTTACCCAGAGTGTGAGCGGGTCGTTTAACACTTTGAATCCAGAACCTTTTGCTCTTCTTCTTGCCTCTGCTCATCTTCCGGATGAGTATAGTTCTGAAAGTTCTGTACCTGTCAAACAAGATTCAGATCGTCGTGCCCCAGTTAACTTCATCCCGGTAGGGGATGAAGTGGAGTCTTCCTATCCCGGGGATCTTTTAGAAGATCAAGCATCTATTCCATCGTCTATGACTCATTCCTTGGATTCTGAATCCGACCCTGCATATGCTCCTTCTGCTTGTGGCCATTCATCCCCGGGATCTTACTCTGCTTTCTTTGATCATGTAGATATGGAGCCTGCTCAAGGTGACATCACCATCCCAGTAACTTCTGATGCTCCGGGATCCGTTGAAGTTGTCGTACGAGGGGCGGGGGAGCCCAGTACTTCTCAGCCTCGGATCGAATGTCCTCCAGACTTCTTAGAGCTGAAGAACATCTGGGGGATGCTGTGGGTTCCCTGGGATATTATTCGAGAGGAGTGTTCAGTGAAGGATAGTCGCCGGTTTAGGAGGGTAGAGAAGCATTAGAGAAAATGTTTTCACTATGGGCCCAATACCCCGGGGACTGACGTCAAAGCCGATCCTTCATCAAACCATAAGCTGGTTATCCCGAGTAGGAAGGAGAGGATATGCACACCCGCATCTGAGGGCGAAGGTTCCTATATCATGATGCTGGAATCTTTGTGGCATCAGCTTAAGATTAGGTTCCCTTTTTCCGACCTCCAGATTGAAGTTCTGCACCACCTTCATCTCGCTCCTACACAACTTCATCCCAATGGTTGGGGATTCCTCCAAACCTTTGAGGTCTTTTGTTGGGCTCAAGGTTGACATTGTTCCTCGGCCTTATTCCTGTACATCTTTGGTGTTTACCGCGGACCTACAAAGAAGAATTGGGTATCGCTCCGGCACCGTTCCGGGATCCCACAACTATTTGTTCCTTATGAAGAGTCCTTCAAGGCTCATAGGGACATTTACGTCAAAGTCGTCCCCCGGACTAAAGATTGTACTCCCTTCTGGATGGGGAAGGATAATCAGCCCTTGTTCCCGCTCTATTGGACGGAGGATCATTTTTAAAGGTTGTTGTCCTTAAAGGAATTAGAGATTGGTTTCCTAGAAGAAGGAGACCAACAGACCTTCAGGAGTCTTTGCGCCTTTGTCGAACAAGGAGGAATTCCTATTCACTGTAAAGATGTGATAGGAGCATCTCGTCGCGATCAGACGACATGCTTATGTAGGGATTGTCTTTCGTTGTGCAATATCATTGTCTTTACTTATTTTGTCTCAGCTAACAAGTACATCTTTTTCTGCAGCCGAGATCATGGCCAGCTATGCCGCCCGTTCTCAGAAGCGAGATGCCAAAGGAAAGGGTAAGGTTGGTACTTCAGGTCCAGCTCCTTCTCCTACTCCAGTTCCCGCTCCTATCCCGGTAGTTCCTACCGGGATTAGAATCTCGGACGCGGCTCCTGCTAGGGGAGCTTCTCCTGCTAAGAAGTCAGTTCCTCCCTCCTCTGGGGCCGAGATGGCCAGTGTGGTGCCAAAGCGTCGACGACTCACCAAGTCCGGTATGCTTTTATCCCTTAAGATTTGTAGTCGGATAGGGACCGTGTGTTATTCTCTTATCATATTGTTTAGTTCGATTTGTAGGTGACCAGCCTGTGGATACCCAAGGGGTTTCCGCCGGGATGAACCCGGTTTTAATGGCACCTTTCTCTACTCCCTCATCTGCCTGGGAAGGATTCCAATCGCCCTTGGTTAAGTTCCAGCATGGGGACTTTTTCACAAAGGACGGAACTTCTACCGTGAAGGTATATGTTGTGTCATTTGGTCTCGCTATTTTACGATGACTAATCTCAGTAGATGTTTAATGTCTTCTGGTTGCTTTAATTTCTGTAGGAGCAAGCCAAATCCCTTATGGGCTGGACCGCTATGAGAATGGCTATGCTTCAACACGTTTATGACCAGGCAGAAGAAATGGGTCAGGCTTCTTCTTTGAAGGCTCAACTACGGGATCTCCAGGATGACTTGGAGTTGAAGGATGCCTTGATCCAAAGTGTCAAGGAGTTGGAGTCCCGGGCTAATCAAGAACTTTCTTCTATGAAAGAGAAGTTTGCTCAAATGGAAGAGGCTCTTGCTAAAGAGAAGGAAAGGGCTACTGGCCTGGATGCCGAGAATCTCAAGTTGAAGGAAGATGTTTCCTGCTTGAGGATTAAGGCAGAGGAGGATGGCTCTGCTCTCAAGTTTCTTCAATCCGAGCTCTTGGGATCGGCTTCGAAGCTTCACGAGACTCAAGTAGAGTTAAGGGAGATTCAAGAGAAACTGGAGGAGGCTTACCAGGATTGTGTGAAGACACTCCTTTTCTTGAATCCCGGAATTGAGTTGAATACTCGTGGGCTTTGCAAGTATCATGGCATGAAGGATGTGATGTTTATGGATTTTCATGATCCTCACAATCCCGTGCCAATTGATCCTGCTGACCCCCGGCTTGAACCCTTTGACTGCAGAACTCCTCCTCCTGCCGATCCCATTCAGGAGCCCGAGGATGCAAATACTAGAGGAACTGAATGATTTATTTCCATGTTTTTGTATTTCTTTTGTCCTATTCTTATTTTTTAATTCTAACAGACAATTTTATATTGAATGTAGACTTTGTCGTTTTGATATTCCGAGATGTTCTTTATGCATAGCTTTGTTTACTTTTTGTTCGTGTGCTTCTTTACATTCTGCTCGCCATAGATTTTTCTGGCGTCTCCTTAATTATTAAGGTTCATCCGAGATGAAACCCTTTTAACTCCTTAGCAGGAGGGAAAGCAGTTTGTACTTTCTCTAATTTTGTAGAGGTGTAGCTTCGATTTTATGCTTTCCTGTATGTCGTTGAGTCGTGGCCATCTCGAGATGCCTCTAAACCTTGTTTGGCATGAGGATTTTTTACGCCGTTTAAATTGTTAGGGATACATTTGTGATATCGCCCTTTTAGCTCCTTATTAGGAGGGAAAGTATTTTGTACTTTCTCTAAGTTTAAGTTGAAATATGACCTTGATGGTGCTTCATGCTTCTTTTTGGCCAGGGTTAATCCCTATTGAGTCTGTAGCAGAGAATTACCCACGATGGTATCTCGACTCATTGTTGGCCTTGCACGTATGTCGGCTTCTAATTGTTGTCGACGTCTCGATCTCGGATTGTTTGTATTTCTCATACTTTCTTCCGATCTGCTTGCTACTAAAAATTGAACTAACTTGTTTATGTCAGAATGAGTAGAATGTAACTTTATTAATGATAAGAAGCAAATAACAAATGGGGGCCTCGTTAAAACCTCTAGCAGTAAAACCCTCCTTAGGGATAAAACCTGCTACAGGAAAAAGAGTACCCCTTTATTATAAAGAATGTAAATTACATAGCTTAGCTATAATAGCGCTTTAAGTCTGCGACATTAAGCGTTCTGGGAATCTCTTTGCCTTTGAGAGTTTCTAAATGATACGCTCCGTTAGCTGCGATGGTCTTGACCCGGAATGGACCCTCCCAATTCGCTCTAAGCTTCCCGTCTTTAGCATTGCGATTTCCAATACTGGCTCTTCTTAGGACTAAGTCGCCTGTTTGGAATTTTCTTGGTACAACCCTTAGATTATATCTTTGTGCTACTTGTTGTTTCCGGGATAACTCTTTGATTCTGGCGACTTCTCAGATTTCCTCGACCATGTCGGAATCTTCTTTGAGGAGCTGCTCGTTTTCTTGTGCGGGGTACATCACCCTCCAGGATGGATGCCCGATTTCTACCGGGATTACGGCGTCTGATCCATACACCATTCGAAATGGAGTTTCTTCGGTGGAACTATGGGGAGTAGTTCTGTAACTCCAGAGTACTTGATAAAGATCTTCTACCCAACTAGTTCCAGCTTTCTGACACCTCTTTTTCAAGCCATTGAGTATGACTTTGTTGGCAGACTCTGCTTGTCCGTTTGATTGTGGGTGCTCTACACTGGCAAAGTATTGCTTGATGTGGAGACCTTCTAGCATTTCCCGGAATTCTTTGTCGGTGAATTGTGTCCCATTATCACAGATGACTTCCGTCGGGATACCAAACCGGCATATTATTTGCCAGAAGACAAAATTCTGGGCTTTAACTGATGCTATGTTGGCTAGGGGTTCCAGTTCAATCCATTTTGTATAATAGTCCACAGCAACAATGAGATGTTTGAACTAACCTGTGGTTGGAGTGAAAGGTCCCAAGAGGTCCAACCCCCAAGTGTGGAAGGGCCAAGGGGTGGAGATGCTGTGCAGATCTTCAGCCGGGATGTGGGACAATGGACTGTGTTCTTGGCACTTTTGGCACTTCTTCACGTGATCAGCTGCATCTTTATTCATGTTTTGCCAGAAGTATCCTGCTCGCAAGGACTTTCTTGCCAACGACTTTCCACCAATGTGATGACCGCAACTTCCTTCATGAACTTCAGTAAGAACATACCATGTTTCAGATGGTCCAATGCATTTGAGCAAAGGGGTTGATAATCCTCTCCTGAATAATTGTCCTTCTATCACGGAATACCGGGAGGCTTTTTGTATAAGCCGTTTTGCTTCCCGTATATCTGTCGGGAGGGTGCCTGTAGTAATATATTCTATTATTGGAGTTCTCCAATCGTCATTTTCAATCTGCAAAATAGCACAAGGAGAAGGGATAACTTCTTCTATTACTGACTTCAAAGTTGAGGATGACTTGGTGCTTGCCAATTTGGAGAGTAAATCCGCGCGACTATTCTCCTCTCTTGGGATGTGTTTGATCTCAAATTTAGAGAGACCAAGTAGACTTTCTTTAACCTTAGTCAAATATCTCTGCAACAACGGCTCTCTTGCCTAGTATTCCCCTTTTATCTGGGATACCACCAGTTGGGAATCTGAACATAAAGTAATCGCGGTCGCCCCCAGTTCTTTTGCCGCGCGTATCCCGGCTAGACAGGCTTCATATTGTGCTTGATTATTGGAGGTCGGAAATTCGAATTTTAGAGAATATTCTACTGTTACCCCTTCGTCATTTTCGATGAGTATGCCTGCGCCTGCTCCTTTGGGGTTTGAGGACACATCAACATAAATAGTCCACGATCCTTTTGGCTCCTCCCCGGGATGTGTCATCTCGGCCACAAAATCAGCTAATGCCTGTGCTTTGATTGCTTGCCGTGGTTCGTAGGAAATATCGTATTGTGATAATTCTACCGCCCAGGTCATCATCCTTCCTGCCAAGTCAGGTTTGTGTAAGATTTGTCTGATGGGTTGATTAGTTCTTACCGTGATAGGGTGACATTGAAAGTACGGCCTCAGCCGCCGGGATGCAAATAGCAGGGCACAGGCGACTTTCTCGAGCCGCTGGTAGTTCAACTCCGATCCTTGTAGCGCCTTAGAAACAAAATACACCGGACTCTGATTCCGGGATTCTTCCTTCACTAAAGCCGCACTGATTGCTTCATTGGTGACGGCTAAATAGAGATATAGGACCTGTCCGGGATCTGGGCGAGACAGGACTGGTGGGCCTGAGAGGATTTTCTTCAACTCCCGAAAAGCTTCTTCGCAATCTGCGTTCCATTGGAAGTCTTCCTTGCGTCATAGGGTCCTGAAGAAGGGTAAGCATTTCCTGGCTGAATCTGGGAGGAACCTCGTCAATGCAGCGACCCTTCCAATTAGCTGTTGGACCTCCTTGATAGTTCTGGGACTCTGCATACTCAACACAGCACTACACTTGTCGGGGTTGACTTCAATCCCTCGACTGGTTAGCATAAAGCCTAAGAACTTTCCGGCTTCGACCCCAAAGGTACATTTGTTAGGATTTAACCTTAAATCATACCTGCGCAGTTGTTGAAAAGTCTCACGCAAGTCAGCCACTGGATCTTTATCTTCTGGGGTTTTCACTATCATGTCGTCAATGTAGACTTCAAGGATTCTGCCAATCTGTTCTTTGAAGACTTGGCTCATCATCCGCTGATAAGTTGCTCCGGCATTCTTCAAACCAAACGGCATCATGGTATAGCAATAGACACCCATGTCGGTGACAAAAGCCGTTTTCTCTTGATCCTCCGGGTACATAGGGATCTGGTTGTAACCGGAGTAAGCGTCCATGAAAGATAGATACTTATAGCCTGCAGAATTGTCCACCAGCTTATCGATACAAGGTAAGGGAAATGGATCTTTAGGGCATGCTTTATTCAGATCAATGTAATCTGTGCATATTCTCCACTTCCCGTTAGCCTTTTTCACCATCACCACATTTGAGAGCCACTCCGCATATCGTATTTCTCGAATGAACCCTGCGTCTAGCAACTCCTTCACCTGTTTTTCTATCGCTGCTTGTCTTTCTAGGCCCATTTTTCTCTTCTTCTGAGCCACCGGGATAGATCCTGATTTCAGAGACAAACGATGGCATACGAATTCCGAGTCAACTCCGGGCATGTCGGAGGAAACCCAAGCAAACAAGTCTTTGTTCGTTTTCAACAACTCAATGAGTCGTTCTTTGATCACGGGGGGTAAGTTTGCCCCTATCTTGACGGTCTGACCTTCTTTAAGTCTTATCTGGACTAAGATCTGATCCCCTTCTGGTTGAGGTCGTTGGTATTCAAAGTCTGCTCTAGGATCTAGGTTAGTCATCATGACCCCTGCATCCCGCATCAAATCACGTCTCTCCATCTTTTGCTTTCCTTTCTCTTCTGCCGTTATTGGCAAAACAGATGGTGATTTCGTGATTTTAAGGCTTTCTTGATAACATTTTCGTGCATCACTGCTCTTTCCTCGGACAGTTACTACTGAGCCATTTTCTCCTGGAAACTTCATGGCTAAATGGATGGTAGAAACTATGGCGCCAAGGCTATTCAGGGTAGGTCGCCCAATGATTGTATTGTAAGCCGAGGGGCAATCCACCACTATGAACCTAGTGAGAATCATTTTGGTATTTGGCTTTTTGCCAAAATTCACCTTAAGGTCAACATATCCTTTGGGAATAATTGTGTCTCCAGTGAAGCCAATTAGGCTGCCTTTATGGGGGATTAAGTCCTTAGATCCCAATCCCATTTTATCAAACAAGCTCCAGAACATAATGTCAGCTGAACTTCCTTGATTAATGAAGATTCGATGGACTTCAAAGCCGTTCAAATTAGCTGCTACGACCAACGGTTCATTATCCCGAATCCACTCTTCCGGAAAATCTGCATTTGAGAAAGATAGCACTAGGTTAGCTACAGTAGTTACTTGGGAACAAAAATCACTGACGTCTCGGGTCCTCTTCTTATCTTCGAGACCCTTTAGGCTGGCTCCTCCAGCTATGACTTGAATTATTCCCCTAGGAGGGGATTCCTGTGCTCGTCTTGGGCTCCGGGATCTCTGACGGATTTCAGTTCGTTGATCTCGGTTCCTAGGAGAAGATCTGAGTGTTTGCGTCCGAGGAGATGGACTTCGGCGATGATCCCGCCTTTCTGGGGATGCCCGAGCATAATTTCTCAGCCTCCCTTGCCGGATCAGCTTTTCAATTGCATCTCGGAGTTGGATGCATTCATTGGTAGAATGTCCATGATCGCAATGATATTCGCAGTACTTATTTTTGTGCTTTCCAACCGTTTTCAAAGGCGGTGGGCGCTCTCTTAGTTCAAAATGCATCACTTCTTTCAGCACTGAAGCTGGAGGGACTATTAGTAGAGTGTAATTGTTGAAAAGTCCTTTGCGCTTCTTGGGAGACCTTTCCCGGGATTTGTCGTCCTTACCCCGGGGTTGGTTTTGAGGGACAATCTTTGCTTTGTCATCCTTCTTGGCGGCTTGGGCTTTCTCCCATTCTTCTATTCTGATCCACTTTTCTGCCCTGACCTTTAAGTCATCCATGGAGGAGGGCTTATCTCCAGCCAGTTGCTTGGCAAAAGCTCCTGGTTTTAATCCTCTTACAAAGAAATATAACACCAAGTTAGGTTCAACATTCCTAACTTCTAATACTTCATTGTTAAAACGTGTTATATAGTCTCGTAGAGATTCGTCTTTTCCCTGTTTAACAGTTTCTAAGTGGAATTCGGATTTAAATTGTCTTTTACTGCTAGTGAAATGAAGAATAAACTTATCTTTGAGGGTTTTCCAGTTGCTGATGGATTGTGGGGAAAGGTCTGAGAACCAACGACTTGCAGCTTCCGACAATGTGAGGGGGAAAGCACGGCACACGATAGCCTCATTCACCCCTTGGAAATACATAGCCCTTTCAAAAGTGCTGACATGTAGAGTGGGATCCTTTTCCATCATATTCTTTCAGCTTTTTTGCAAACTGGAATCCATGAGGAAGGGCATGGGACATTATGCATGGCGTGAAGGGATTGTCAATGTACCCGAAATCCGGGACATTTTCAGCCATATGCTCTTGGTTACCGGCAGGTGGTCCGGCTTGCTGGCCCACAGGGAGAACAAGTGGCGGGTTGGTCCCCTCAACCCGAGATTGATGCGGGGGACCTTCATGTCGACGACTTACCCGTCCTTCTTATTGCCTTTCTTGAGTTTTCGGATTTTCTTCTTTTTCTCCCTCAATTGCGGATTTCCGTTGTTGCTGTTTTTCCGCAATGTCATTATCCTTTTCCAGATTCTCAGGGTTTGGCTGGGTATGCCTCTCAGCTCTCTCCTCTTCTGAATCATCTTCGATAACAACATGCTTGCCCCTGTGCTGTTGCTCTTTGAGATCTGCGATCTCTTTAGCTCGTGACTGCACCAATTGTTGTAGTTTACGGAATTCTGTTTCGATATCGAAATGCTGGGATGCCCTTGCTTGATTAGACGCACCAGCCTGCTGTCCAGCTCCTTGGTTTTGCACGCTGGGATCGTTGTAATCCCTATTTCTGGTTGAGCCAACCATTGTTGATGATGGATGGGAGCGAAACTTTTTGTTGCGTCCCCACAGACTGGGCCAATGTTGTGATCTAACCTGACAGGGATGTAGGACGAGCAGGTAGTCTCCTTGATCAGCAGAGGGCGATGGGATTACTTCTGGATCTTGAGCTCCGGCGGCGGTGGTGTGCACCTACAAATACTCCAACGCTCAAGTCAGTGAGTGAATTAGGGTTTGTGTATATGATCATATATCTTACGTACCTTGCATGGTGCATTATGATCATATTTATATAGCGAGGTAAATGACCTAGTGCGGTCAATATTGGGCCTGGATCTATGCCTGGACCCAATCCTCATCATCTGGGCCTTGATAGTAGGTCGCGCCCAACCTACCGGGATGTTGATGGTAATTGGCGGCTTCTTGACCTGGCATATAAACGTTTGTCCGAAATACCATTATTTTGGTCTACAACAAATACAATTAAATAAGAAAAAATAAAATAATACTTTCTTACTTTTTTTTAATACATTTTTTTTAAAAAAAAAAAAAAAAGCTATGGATGAATAAATTACTAGTATGTATGAAAGTGCTGAGTATCACAAAGTCAGGTACAGATATATATAGGAAGTGTTTGTTAACCTTACAAGTTAAAAATGGAATGAAACAGAACTATTTATTGTGTTTGGTGACTATGAAACAGAATATGATTATATGTATTATTTTATATTTAGTGCGGATTAAAATATAGAAAAAATATTTTATAATACATATAAAATTTTATTTTACTTAAAAAAATATAAAATTAAATGAAAATAAAATAATATATTTTTTAATTCCTTTTTTAAAAATTATGAGTATAAATAAATAATAATTTTAAAATATATTAATTTTTGTATTAATATTTTATGAAAAAATAAATTATTAAATACAACTTCTCTCAATAAATACAATTATTAAATATGCTTTTAAAAATAATTATTAAATATAAATTACGTTAAATATATTTTTATTATGTAAATTTTTATAAAAATATTTTTTAAGAATATTTTTTGGTCAGAAAAAATAATATAAGGTTTAAGGAATTTAAATATATATTATTTTGTTAATAAAAAATGCCTCTACGAAAATAATAATAATTCTTCAATGTATATTTTGTTGTGTTCTCTTCCGTTCCTCCTTTTTCAACGGAACTAATCTATCCTATTCATTTCCCTCAATATCCTGTTATGTTCCTCTTGATTGATGTACAATTTACTTTCAAAGAATAATCATTACTTTTCTTATTAAAAGAATAATTTTATTGGTATATTTATTTCAAGAAACAAATTGTGTATTCTATAAGTTGTCATTTTTTAGGGTTCTCATCATGGATTATATAATAGAATTTAATTTCTTTTTACTAAAAATTATAATAAAAAGTGCAATTTTAAATGTTACACATTTCAATGACATTATTCTATCTAATTGTAGGAGTCAAGTTAAAGTTAAATCATGTATAACTTACTACTAATTTGTGTTTTACTTCGTAAGATATTAATTTATGTAATGTAATTATTGCTTAATTTATTCAATTAGTTTTGTCAATTTAATCTTTTAAAATTTTAAAATTAGATCAGGTTTATCCTGAAATATAAAGGGGGCCAATTTACTTTCATGATTTTGGTTTTTTTCGAATTTTTGGTTTTTTCGAATTTTGAATTTGTTTCGGTGATTCATAGAATAATCAATAATTTTTTTATTAAAAGAATAATTTTTTTGGTACATTTATTTCAAGAAACAAATTATATATTCTATAAGTTGTCGTTTTTTAGGGTTCTCATGGATTATATAATAGAATTTAATTTCTTTTTTACTAAAAATTATAATAAAAAGTACAATTTTAAATGTTACACATTTCAATGACATTATTCTATCTAATTGTAAGAGTCAAGTTAAAGTTAAATCATGTATAACTTACTATTAATTTGTGTTTTATTTCGTAAGATATTAATTTAATTAATGTAATTATTGCTTAATTTATTTAATTAGTTTTGTCAATTTAATCTTTTAAAATATTGAAATTAGATCAAGTTTATCTTAAAATGTAAACGGGGTCAATTTACTTTGATGATTTTGGTTTTTTCGGATTTTGAATTTGTTTTGGTGATTCATAGAATAATCAATAGTTTTCTTATTATAGAATAATTTTTTGGTACATTTATTTCAAGATAAGTTGTCATTTTTTAGGATTCTCATGAATTATACTATAGAATTTAATTTCTTTTTACTAAAAATTATAATAAAAAGTGCAATTTTAAATGTTACAGATTCAATGACATTATTCTATTTATAGATTGTCTAATTATTGCTTTTAGATCAATTGCTATAAAATTTTAATTTTTCTAATTTGTACTTTAATATATATATGTTTTACTTTTCAGTAAAATTATTCTATCGACAGGATTTTATTTGTTTTATTTGATTTTGGATGAAAATTGACAACAAAAATTTACCTCAAATAATTTTTTAAAAATTTCTATTTTCCAAAGCATGTCAAGAGTTAAAAACTTTGTTAGTGAATTTCTCCGAACAATTAATTTTACAAACCTAAAATATTATAAACAAATATGTCCCGTGCATTACATAATATTATATATGATTGCGGCGTAACAAAATTTCACACAAAACGTATAATTTAATATAGTTTTATATATTATTTTTTATTCTTGAATCTTTGATATTATATTATATAAATCTTACAATTTATTTTCTTTTCAATCTTAAAAATCTTTCATATGATATTTTTATACTAAACATGAACAAATTTATTTTGTGCATTACACGGATGAAAATCTAGCATTATGTTCAAACACATCTACTCAACATTATGTTAATAACTTTATTCTTTGGGAATCAATCTATCATCTAATTGACTTCCCTCAAATATACAAAATAACACTCTCATCATAAATAACAAACTTTATATGTCATTGATAACTATTTAATATTTGTCAATAAAAAAATAAATAATTATTTATTTTTTCATAAAAGAAAAACAACATTTTAATATTTATGGAATGGAGAGTGCGAATATAAGAATTTTGAATCTAATTGACCAAACAAGCTAAAGTTTTTTTCTTAATATTTTTTATTAAATATTATTTTTTTCGAAACCAGATATTGTTTTTATTTTATGTTTATTATTTTTGTTAGCCAAATAACACCAGGTTTTTTTTTTCTCAATAATTAACACGGTTGAGGAACCATATATCTATCAAATGGGCTTGGGAAAACACATATGTATTTCTCATACTCCTTTTTAATGGGCTAACACTTTTAGCACCATATGTATTTCTCAAGACAACACACATTCACTTGGATTCATATAATCTGGGCGAATATTTTATGAAACGAACTCTCAAAATTTGGTATTGCAATGTTAGTGGGGAAAAAAAGACCCTAAGAATTTGGTGGGCTGGCGGGATGGCCCGGTGGGCCGGGCCCATTTTTTCATCCTACACCGGACGCCACTAAAATTGGAGGATGAAATTAGCACCATCTCTATTGGAAGTGACACTATCCTTTTTATATATAAGAATCATAAATTTATATACTAAAAAGGACGGTGCAACTCCCAATAAGGATGATGCCAATTTCATCTACCCTAAAATTCTGTATTGATGGTTAACCCTCCTTTGAAATATTCCCTATTGCATAGAATAAAAACACCATTAACGTGATATTGCGGGTGTAAAAAGAAAAACCACGGCCCAAGGGCCCATCCCCTATTTTCTTTGGGTCTGGAATTGTCATCATAGCTCATCCTAGCTATGTATGTATATATGGTAGACCAAAAAAATTGCTATGTATGTATATAGATTTCAAAAATGCTATATATATAACTTGTATTATATTATAAAAATTTAATTGTATTTTTAGTCTTTCAATTTTATATTTTGTGCAAATTTTGTCTCTCAACTTTTAGATAATCGATTTTGGTCCTTAAAGTTTGTAAAACGGACAATTTTAATTTTTCTATTAGTTTTTTTTTCTAATTAACAACCATTTTTACCTAAATTAATGACAAAATTTATTTGAATTAGTGGCGGTTTAAATTTAAACTAGCGACATAAAGATTGTAAATTTGTCCCTATTTAATATATTGGGAAGTACTAACAGATCTTAATTCCCCTTGTAATTCAAATATTGGAATTAAAAAGGTTAACTTATTATAAAGGGCAAGCATGAAAAAGGATAATTAATTTTTATAAATTTTGATGGAGGGTCTTATAAAAAATATCATTAACATTGTTTTAAAATGATATTATAAATAGGATCGGATGGTACACCACACCACATTCAACATTTTAGAATAATCGGATTAGTTTTTTTAAGATTTCATTACAACTATATAGGAGTTTGATCCTCGCTTGTACTATTTTTCCTGTAAAAAATAAAATAAAATAAAATAATTTGAATAGGAATCAATTTACACTCATTAATTTTTATATTGATAATGATCTTTTTACGTTGGTCAGAAGTCATACTTTATTAATATTGAAGATATTAACATAATATATAGTTCCATAAAATATATGAAAATAGCAATCATCTAATAAAGTATTAAGTAACTTTCGATAGACGTGAGCTTTAGTATATATAATCTATAAGATAATATATAGTTCCATAAAATATATGAAAATAGCAATCATCTAATAAAGTATTAAGTAACTTTCGATAGACGTGAGCTTTAGTATATATAATCTATAAGATAAGAATATTTAATCTAATAATTAGTTTTATAAAAAAATTATTTAATAAAAGATTATTATCAACGGTATAAAAATTCGTGTTAATTTACCTTAGTCTAAGTTGATTAATACAATTTTGTTTTCTTTGCTTTGAATAAAATTATTTTTATTTACAGTGAAAAGTGAATCATAGACACCCCTATTAGTTAAGTAGTTGTCACAGTTAACATGAATACCGTTGTTATGCCATCTTTATCATTTTTCTTGATAGCCGTCCAGCTTGACAAAACCTAAAAGGTCAATTGAGAAAAGTTTTTATTTTACATAGAATGATAAGGAAAAAAAAAAACTTTTCTTGAAATTTTCAATTGATTTATTATTTGTATATTTTATCTATAAGAGTGTATAGTTTTGTATAATTAGCTAGGATTAATAAAAAAAAGTTTGCAACTTATAGATTTAAAATTTTGGTGTGTATTAAGGGTTTCTTCTGGCCAACCGTCGCAGATTAATCCTTTCGAGGCGTAGAGATTATCAAAGTAGGTTTTGTTTCTATCAATAAAGTATTTTATATACATACGACTAGGATTTAAACCTCTACCAATATGCTTAAAAGACTGAACTATCAATTAATTGTGTCGAGTTTTGTTGGTTCACTGATTGAAATTTTGGAACTAGACTCTGCGTCTTTAATCAACAATAACTCTTTTTTTTTTTAAAAAAAAAAAGCCAATAACTCTAATAAATCTTAATGCAAATGCAAAGCAGTGCAAAAAACTATATTCTTGGAGATACTAAAATAAGAGTTTTAAATTACAGTCACGATTATATTTTTATTATACGCGTATATTTGTGTCAAATGTTGCTTAATAATGTGGTAGGGACAGGGTGATGATATGAGAAAGATATTACATCCTATAGATATTACTGAGATAGGATTCGTCGATACTAATTGATTTTACACTAATTAAAAATGATATGTTAAAAAATTTTTTTTTTACGAAATGTACCGTTGGATTTAAAATACTTATTATATAAATTATGTGTTACTTTTTTTTGTTACATTGATGGAGTATTAAATGATCTCGGATTGATGTAAAATTTTGTACACATCATATATTTAAATCCAACGGTAGATTTCGTGAAAAAAAAAACTTCGACATATCGTTTTTAATTAATATAAGAATTGGTATAAAACCAATTATTATCCACGAATCCTATCTTGATATTATAATAATTAATATTTTATAATTTAAATAATTTAAAAATTATATGTGAGGAGATGGGATTAGACCAATAAATATTATGAACATTTTAAAATATTTTACGAGTTTATTATATAATTGTGTTAAATACATGAAAAAAGAATTAATAAAAAATGAATTAAGTATTCCTCTCTCAATTTCTCTTTTTTCTCGTTGTTCTAATTTCTTCTTCTTTGTTACTCAATTCTTCTTCTACTACTTTTTCTCTAATTTCCCTTTCTCTTTTCTGAATTTTCTTTTCTAAATTTAACAGGGGTAACATTGTGATGTCATGTCACAGATCAAGCCAACAACATTTTATTTTTCATGAGATCACTTATTCTCAATTTTTCATGCATATCATAAAAGCTGATTTGCTTGAAGAAGTGTGACAAAGTGTTATACAAAACCCTAATTTAGTGGTGGCAGAATTGACAGTTGTGTGAGGGGTGTATGTGGTGGTGATTAGCTCCTAGAAGAGACTCCATGTGAAGTGTAATGTACTTCTCCATTCATGAAGAATCATTCCATTTTAGATGAAGCCTACAAGCTATAGATATACAGTTCAGTGAAAAAATTAAAAAAAAAATGAGGTGAGCAGAGCATGATTATATAAATTTGGCACATATATTGGTGCTAGGCTTGCTATATATATATATACTTTGTGATATTCTCTTATTTATCTTTGGGATAATTACACCAAATTCTTTTGAGATTTGTCTATATTATATTTATTCCCCTCTTTAATTTTTAAAATTATACTTACTCTGTTAAAATACAAAAAAAAAAACCTCTGGCATTAATTTTTTTAATGGTGTTATTGTATATGTTTTTCATTCCAAAAAATAATTTTGATTTTCTCAATTTACCTATATTTATTACTTTTATTTGAGTTATTATAGTTATTTCCTCCTATATTTTACATTTATTACACTTTGTCCCTACGATTTAAAGCAATCTTAATTTCTAAAACTAATAGAAAACAATTATAAATCAAGGTAACTATAATAAAGTTTTAAATCGTAGAGTGAGAAGTGTAATAACTCAAAGAAAAGTAATAAATAAAGGTAAAATGATAAATTTAATTTTTTTTAAAAAATAAAAAATATGCATAGTAACATTGTTAAAACGAATTAACAGCAATGAATTTTTTTTAATGAAAATACAAACTTTTAGAGGATAAATATAATTTTAAAAACTGGAAGAAATAAATGTAATATAAGTAAACCTCAAAAGAGGTTGAGGTAGTTATTCATTTATCTTTTTATTACTCTATATATTAAAGATTAAATAAAAAAATTAAATATACTTTGTGTTTATGTTTTGAAACTATGAGAAATAATTATACATTTTTTACTCAGTATGTAGAGAAATATGTAGAAATATTTAATAATAAAATTTAAAATTATTGTTATTATTAATATATATATATATATATATATATATATATATATATATATATATATATATATATATATATATATATATATATATATGGTTGGAGAAAACAAGTTAATTAGCATAGGGCATACTATCCACTCGATGGGCTAGACCAAAAGAGAGAGAGAAATTAATTAAATGACAAAAACATATGCTTTAGATTTATTTATAGTGAGTTCACTTGCATTGAAAAGTTATGGGCATTTATTTTGTATTTTTATTTTTTATTTTATATTATTATATTTTATTTTATTAATGATTATTATACAAAACTATATAATTATTTATATTTTATTTTTTGAAATTTCTATACTAAACATTGAAAATAACCAAAAATAACTAAAATTTATTTAAAGTGTTTTGTAAAATTTCTCTTTTCCTCTTTCAAATCAAACATAAAAGACAACTTTTCTTTCACCCTTTCTCCTCTTTTAGAACAAACACATACATATATAAAATATAAAATAAAAATATAAATTAAACTGCCCCTAAATTTGGCATTCCAATTGATGGAATTCTAGACCATGCAAACTTGAAAGGAAACTCTTTATGAGACAAGAGAGAGATTTGGGAATCTACTCTTTTTGAGTGAGTTAGTGGGGAAAAAAAAAAAGAAAATAAAGATGATCTACCTTTTAATTGAATTAAAATATTTCATAAAACAATAAGAAGTTTAACCCCTCATAAACTAGGATTGATTGTGTTTGAGATTGATAAGGACATACTAGGTATGGAGTAGACGAGTCCCACCACAGATTATTGATTATTTGATTCTCTTTTGTCACATTACATATAGAAACCCAAATCAAACAATAATTTCAATTCTCTTTAAAATAAATAAACAAAAAAACCAAATACAATGGAAATATTGCCATAGGGTAACTGGGTAAGGGTCAATATTTCTGGTGGTGAATCAGAGTTATTACTAATTCACAATAAAAAGTAGTCTAGTAGAGTTATGCATATATTTATAGAAGAGAAAAATATCAATATGATTCTTAATTCCTTAAATATTTATTATTATGTACAATTTAAGAAACTGATTTAATAGTGTTTTAATTTTTAAATAATTAATTTAATAATATTTTAAATATTTAAAAGATTAATTTAATAATAAAAATTTAAGAAATCAAATTAATAATAAGTAAATTTTTAAAGGACTAAATTGATATATATTTTCTTAGCAATGGTCAGAGTATCAATAGCAATTTACAATTTTAGGGGGTCTTTTTCCACCGTTAGTAGTACAGTTCAACAGCTTATGGCAAATTGATGAATAAATTCACTCATTTTCACCAAATAAGAAAAATAATTTAAATAAAAGAGTGAAATATGTAATCAATGATATGAAACCGATGATAGTAAGAAGGTCGTTTTCCTATGGCACAACAATAAACTAATGAAGAAATTCTATAGAGAAGCTACAAAGGGACAGAGGACCCTAAAATGATTGTCAATATCACAATAGTCTAAACTTTCTACTTTGTCTTTGAGTGATTAAGAAGAAAATTAAAATTGTCCCTTCATAATTCAATTATTATATCATGCATTTGATTAGTGATATATATCACAACGGAGCTCTTAATTTGTGACACTTGTAACATTCAATAGGGCAACTAGATTGCAATCATTTATATGAACAATAAATTACAATAAATTGGAAAAAGTATTCTACTCCTAACATGGAAGGAGTCATAACATAACATGGATTGAAGGAGTTTGGTTTGTAATTACTAATTAGCAAATTATAATTATTTTTTTTTCACTTTCACTCCAATCTCGTTTTGGAACTCAAATTAAGTCAAAAAATAATTAAAAAAGTTTGAATTTGAGTTTAACACATATATGTTATCATGTACTCACCAACTAAAGTACATGATTGTGACTATTTAACTCAATTTTAAAAGCTAGTTCATAAAAATATTGTCTAAATATTATATACTCTATTATTATATTTTTTTTGCCAATGTAAAATTAACTCAACACCTTAACACACATTCTTCACCACTAAGACTAAAAATTTTCAGGCAAATACTGGTGAGTTGCTCACATTCTTCCCCACCCTTATGATAAGATTAATTTCATTCGCGTTGTGTGGTTGGCGCTAGCCTCGGAAATTTGGCATATGTGAGATTCGAACACGGGTTCTTCTGTTTTGGATCATCCCCTTGGGGTTTAGCCCGTTTGTTCGTGCTTCTTAAAATAAGCAGAAAATCTAATTATTCTTATAGTACCCAAACATACATAGTTTCCGATTCTTATGATAATCACTTAAAAAATAATCAATTTTTTACTTATAAAAATAATTAATTATTTTTTAAATTTAAATGAATGGGCTCTTAATTAATGTTTCACTATTCAATTAATAAAATAATGAGAAATACAAAATATTATAGCAAATTTAAAATATACTTTGATGAAAACAATAATAATTATATTCATTAGTAAACATAATTCACCCTCAAGTAGAAAGATAAATAGGTACAAAGCTATGAAGCACCGACACCTCTCTCAATTGTCGTGTCGTGTGTCTGACACACACCTGACACCGACTCGTATGACACGTCTCCGACACCTCTCTAGCGGTGTCCAATAAAAAATATTTTTTTATCAATTCGACACTTCGAGCCGACACCTCTATTTAGCTCAACACTTCGAGGCGACACATGTGTGTAGTTCGACACTTCCTAGACATATACTTTTCATAATTTTTTCCTTAAAAATATCATATGTCAAACAAAATAAAATATATAATTAATTAGTTATAATTTTATAATTTAAAATAAAATGTCGAAAATAAAAATCAAATGAAAATGTTTAAAGAGAAATAAGATGACACACAAAAGATCTAGTATTTGTTCATAGTAATCTCCGTATTCTTTTAAGAAATAGTTTACAATACCTTTAAAAGGAGACATAACAGGAGATGAGTTTGGATCACTTGAAGATAGTGAAATCCTTGAGATAGCTCATTCGTCCATTGATGAACCATATTTTTCATTGACGAGGATCAAGGTGACACATCTTAAATAAGGAATTCTCTTCAAAGTTTTTTTTGTGATATGACTTACATGGTAATTATGTCTTCTAGTATTTCTTTTATGATGAGGCATATTATGAATTTATAATAGGGGTTAGAAAAAATGTGAAACTTAGGTGGTAGAAAAGACAAAGTATTAACATTATAATAATCTCTCCAAATTTTTTTTAGACTCATTTATCAAATAAAATTGTAAAGTTTAAAAAGTTATTTTGGAAAGATGAATATTTTATTAATTTATGATATTTTTTGTCATACTCCTTATGATTTTTATATTACATTATATATGAGTTTTTCTAACATGTGAAATATTGCAGAGGTTATGAAACTAAAGTTAGAAACCTAATGTTGGAAAAAACAAAAAGTTAATGAAATTTGGTTTGACATACAATTAATACTCTGTTTACTTTTCATATTGAGTTTTTTAACCTGTCCAATATTGCACAACATAGAAAATTTCATTATATATATATATATATACACATACAAATAACACCAAATGTTAAAGTTAATAAAATGACACCGGTCATAGCTTTTTATAAACATTTAATTTTACTAATTTGACCATTGAAATGAAAGTTTACGGGGAGTAGATCAACCTAACAAAATTTCATATCGTTTGAAATTTTTTTAGTAGAATAACATATTTTGACGTAAAACATGTTATTTAAAATATAAGTGAATTTCTATTTCAAGATTACATAGCTATAAATATTCAAATAATCTAAAAATTGGTATATATGATCTTTGGGATAATATCACATGATTCAACGATCAAATTAGTAAAATTTAATGTTTATAAAAAGTTATGACCGATGTCATTTTACTAAGTTTGACACCTAGTATTATTTAATCATAACTCAAATATATATATAAGTAGTGTCTGAGTATTCTATTGGTTAGACGAGAGAATTATGACCAAGTTCAAGACAACTAAAATTTTCATGCTCAAAAAGTGTTTACAAAATATTTACATTTATCTTGCTCAATATTTAATTTATACTATGCATTTGAATTATCTCAATTATAATTCAAACATGCACTAACCATATTAGGTCTTGAAAATGAAAAACCGTAACCTGTTTTCACAGAATTCTTCATACTTTTTAAGTAAGCAAGAAGATAACCCCCACCATCTTCCATCGGATTTTTCTTTCGCCTCTATCCATTCATTTATACGTTTATTTCACAGTTTTTGTAAATATGACAATTCCTTTCGTTCAATGAATTTGGGATTATTTGTGGTTCAGACAATTTTAATGTATCACTTGTGGTGCATGAGTCGTGTGAGTGAAAAGTCATGTCATTGTTATACAAACGTTAAAATAAACAAATCTATCATATCAAAAAAATCTATGATAATTTTGGGCATAATCATAGGTTTAGCTAAGCCTAAACTGGCTGCCATATTCAAATTAAAATGAACTCACTTTTATTCAGAGATAAGATGTTTATCGTTTGCACATGGGGTAGAATCAAAAGAAGTGCAATGAAAATGACAATCAATTCGATATAAACGCCAAACATTATCATGAGTCAATATATGACTAATTTAGTATTGCAAAATTAGTTATAGATTCTAGTTCAATTGGCCCTAGGTGTGGCTCTGAGTGAAAAAAATAAAATAAAATCTCTTCATGCACTCTGCTTTAGGTTTCAATCTCACTAATGCAATTTGAATTTTGAGTCAATGATTTCAGTTAACAACTTGTCCATGTTAGAGGTTAGAAGAGTTCACAACTAATAAAAGGTTTTGTATTGCATGGAGTGGTGTTGATGGAAGAAATTTACACATTGATTAAAAATAAAAATAAAAAAGTAAAATTCTCCATGAAATTAAAATCTAAATAATGAGTAAAAAATTGTGTATCACTAATGGTGGTGAGCAATTCAAGCAATGTCTTTAAATCATGCATGTAAGAAATTTTTGTTGAAAAAACTACTCATGTCAGGATATAGATGTTCTTAACTCGAATAAAATTATCTCTTGAGGAGGATAAATAATCTAACTCTAAAAATGAAATTTAAAGCTAATTACCATACAAGCTAATCATAAAAATAAAAAATATAGAATAAATAATGAATCATTATTTGCTAATAAAGCTCAATCATTTGCTAGAAATATATCCTTTTTAATTTTGTGGCATTTGATGAATGGAAATAGGAAAAGAGTCTTACTTCTAAGTGAAACAAAAAATGGAGACAAAACACTAAAAACTTATGCAATCAAGTAGTATTACTATTAGAAACCACATGGGAACAGGTATATGAAAAAGACCCCAGGTTTTTTCTGTTGTCCCCTAGTTAGATAAAACTTTGTCCTACTTAATTATCAATCAATTCAATAATGATACTGTACCAACAGGTTAGTCTAGTAGTTAAGAAAAGTAAAATATTTTAAATTTGCGTAAGTGCAGTTTCATTTTACTTATAAAAAATTAAATAAATTTATTAATGATACTTAGATGCTTATAAATCCCCTTCTCCCCTCACCCATTCTTTTGATATCTCATGCAAATTTCTTTCTTGTGTGGCTTTTCTCTGGTTTGGTATGCAACTTCTATACCTATGTCTCTTTCAGTGTCTCTTTCTGTATTTTTGATTGATGAGCATATATTTGATAATTTCTTCCAAAGATCATGCAGGGCTTCAAAATGAAAGACAATAAGATAGTAAGAAAAATACTAAGCATTGATAACTTCAAAGGTGAGAATCAGAATTCATCAGAGACCAAGAAGGAAACTGTTAGTTTGAATCAAGCATCTGCAAACTCAAAAAGGTGCTTCTATCATGAAACCAAGAAGTAAGAGGGCATATTAATAGATACTTTTTTCATCAATTGTACTTCTAGATCACTTTAATTTTGTTCTGGCATTGTTTAATATTCAAGAAAGACTGATTTTGGATATTAATCTGCACAAGGATCTTTGTTGGTTCCTGGAACATTGGAGGCATTGCACCACCTAATAATTTGGATTTGGAAGATTGGCTTGACACAAAAAATAACCCTGCAGATATTTATGTTCTGGGGTAATAATCTTCTATTACTTAGATTACATGTGAGAACAAACTGCATAAATTGGGCTAGTTTATTCAGTATTTTTATTTTTTGTTTTTATTTTTTATTTTCATGAATAACTACAGATCTACCACATTGTTTACATTTTATTTCTTATTTTTTGAAATTTGTGTAGGAAACACTAGAAATAAAAAGATCTTGTTTCGTGGGTTTCTTACACAAAATTATGAAAGTAGGAAACAAAGTGCAAACATGATGGCAGTTTTATAATTATTTACGAAATTAGGAAATGAAAACACGAACTAAACAGACCCTAAAGTGTTGGATTATTCTCACTTCATTGATGTAATAAACATCTATTTTTTATCAGGTTTGAGGAGATTGTACCTCTAAATGCAGCAAATGTATTAGGTCCTTCAAACAGGAAAATTTCTATGAAATGGAATACTCTAATTGGGGCAGCCCTTAACCATAGAACATCAACAAAAGTGGTAGAAGAACATAAAACAGCAGAACCTCAGAAGATATATCCTTTGAAGGAACATTTTTGTGAAGAGGGTGAACAAGAACAAGATTTTCATTGCATCATTAGCAGGCAAATGGTGGGAATGTTCATTACAATTTGGGTTAGATGTGACCTCCAAAGATCCATCCACAACTTGAGTGTCTCACCTGTTGGCTGTGGAATCATGGGTTGCTTGGGAAATAAGGTCTGTTTTGACAAAAAAATAGAGAAATAGATATGCATTTTTATAAGGTTAAAATATAATTTTGATTCCTACATATCATTTTGGTCCCTATACTTAGTTTTTTTTTTACATACGTGTACAAAAGATTTTTTCACTTTAGCCCTCAGCGTTTTATCCCATTATAACGTCATTTTTTAGTCTTTACATATGATATTCATTTTCAATTTGATCCTTATATGTAACACATTTTCACTTTGGTCCTTATATTTGACACTTATTTTCAATTTAATCCCTACAACATTAGACATGTTAACGGTACTTAGACAGCATTATAAAAGCAGCAAAATGTGGGGACCAAAATAAAAACTAATTTGAGTATAAGGACCTGATTTAAGTATAGGGCCCAAATCAAAGTATATTTTAACCTAATTTTTTCCTTAACTGCAGAAATATAGGTTTGAGAATTCAGAGATGTTAGTTTTGAAATACTTAATTCATTAGATCTTTTGTTGATCATAAAATACAGGGTTCAGTATCAATTAGATTTTACTTGCATGAAACAAGCTTCTGCTTTATATGTAGTCATCTAGCTTCTGGTGGGAAAGAAGTAGATAGAAGACAAAGAAATGTTAATGCAGCTGATATTTTGTCCAGGACAAGCTTCCCTGCTGGTCCTCTAAATGATATGCCTCAAAAAATTATTGATCATGAGTAAGTATATTCAATCATGTATAATAGGTTTTGAATTTGAGAAGGAGAGCATTGATTTTGAATTTTGGTCTGTAATCTGTTAAACTAGCATCAAATCAATGAGGAAAAACAAAATCTATTAAACATACTGAGACCCTGCTGTTTGTTAGATCTAAGATATAGATTTTGAAGCACCTTCTGGCTTCTGCATGCGTGTTTGGGAAAACTTGATTTCGGAAAAATAATTGGTTTTTATTCATTTTAAAAAAATGATCTTTTTCCCAAAATAAGTCAAACCAAACACATATGTTAAGCTTTTCTGTGATTCAAGACCTGTATATTAAAACACTGTACAAATTGAATAGAACTTAGTCTAAGATGGATACTTGTTCCCCTGCAGCCGCGTAGTCTGGCTAGGCGACTTGAACTACCGGATCTATATGCCGGATTCTGCAACACAATCATTGGTCAAGAGAAGAGACTGGGGAACCTTGTTGAAACATGATGAGGTAAGCTTATCATATTACTTTTTGCATGACAATGCTTTCAGTGTTTGGTTTCACGTAAAATCAGATTAAACATAGATCCAAAACGTAGAACTACTCTTGGTTGTGCTGAAATGAATTCACGTTTATCTCATCCAAACGTGAAACCAAATACACACTTAGTAGTTACCATATTTCTAAGTTCTTGTTACCAAGTTACTCCTTGCATGATATAGTTATATTTTTAGATTAACAGTTACCATAATACTAAGATTCAAGATTTAAAATTTCATGAAAATTATATAGTTGAAGATGGAGCTCACAGAAGGCCATGTATTCCAAGGTTGGCATGAAGGAGCTATAGAGTTTCCACCTACATACAAATACTGCCCCAATTCTGAAGATTACCAAGGTTGTGATCAGAAACACATGAGCAAAAAAAGGCGTTCCCCTGCATGGTAAGCATACACTGAAGGATCTGGATCATTCTCATCTCCCTTAAGAACTTAATAATGTGTGTCATATCATAAGAGAAAACAAAATATACTTTCCTTTGTTGAGAGTTGAGACCTATCATTACTTGTAATAAAGTCCACTAGTTTTTCTCTTATAATAACATGAAAAATGTTAGAACATTTGTATTATTGTAAATTAGGAGTTACTGATTTATTCATTTTTCCATTAACATTCCTTATTATAATTGATTATATAATTACTCTTTGAGTAGTATGTATACAACACTTGTGCACATAGGCAGACTTATATTCAGTCCAACGTAGGCAAATGCACCCTTTCACTTTGAGAAACTTACAAATAATGTTATAAATTTTTCTTTTTTCTTTTTTTTTTAACTTTGTCCCTTCTATCCTCAAATATTTTAATCCATTGGACTTGAGTTTTGGTACTCTGTTTCTTACTCTTATAACTTTATGTCCACCAAACCATTGAATATGAACTAAATTCATCCTAAAGTCATTTAAAAGTATCAGCTTTTATTTTTTCTTTTTCCTGCTTCTTCTTTGTATAATAATAACTATTATCATTTGTTTTTAGTAAAATACCCTCACTAGAAATCTGCAATCTGATTAGATACACAGCATAGCTAATATCTTCCCTATAAGATCAAAATGTTTTTTTGAAAAAAAAGAGATGATCAAAAGCTGACTTGAAATTGTATCAGATTCCATATGAACCATTAGCAAGCAGGGGATACTCTAACCAGAAGAAGATCTTGCAGGTGTGATCGAATACTATGGTTTGGGAAGGGAATGAAGCAAACACAATACAACAGGAGCGAGTCAAAACTCTCTGATCATAGGCCGGTACGAGCAGTTTTCACAGCTGATGTAAAAGTTGCAAGAAATTGTACATGATTCAAAACATTACAAAGGCATTTCGTCCAAGAGATTTGAGTTCTCATGCTACCATTTTCTGGAATGAAGTTTTAGGATTCTGGAAAGGCATGCATGATACGGAGACTGAATTCTTTGCGAGACGCGATTAATTTGCCAATTAGAATAAGCATTTGTAGTTCTTCTTTATCTTGTATTAGAAAGAAGACATAGGGAAATAGGAGAAAGAAAGATCTCCTCCATTTTTATATGAATAAGGGGTTTTGCTGATACAAAGCAAAAACATCTGCTATGATTGTCATTTTAACTCAAATGATGTGAGAATTCAAATTCAATATCCCTATGTTTAACATTTGAATTGTGTGTTTTCAACTACTACGTGCCTGATTTACATGCATAATTTCACTTGAGTAAGATCTTGAGCCTTGTGTATGGAAATTGAACATAATTTCCACTGGAAGAGCAAGTCCTACTATGCTATAAATATTTCTAATTCGAAGAGGACAAACTACCAATCATTGAGGATACCTAGACCAAAAAAAATTATAAACAGTTTTTTAAGATGCTATAGACTGTGATGATTTGTTATATGATGTGATTTCATCTTGTTCTATGTTTGATACTCTACACATCGTTGCAGTTCTTCTTGTTTTTCTTTTCCTACTGAAGACAATGTTATGTTATGCGTAGTTAACAAACAAACTACCCTCACAATGAGCATGCAACAAATGCAGAGTTATATTCACAACAGAAAGGCTGATAATGATGGCAAACACTAAATGTAAGACTTCAAAGTCAATATCATAGTAATCTTAGTCGCATTCTAACGCTATAAGTAGTGAACATTATCTGAAAGAAGGTGCGTCAGCATTGCAGATGCACTAGATTTGATAACTGCAATTATGATCTTCTAAAAAGTAACGGGAAAAATTGGTGAAATCAACCAACATGGCTTGGCAGATAAAATGTGAAAGCATTCAGATTTAGTCATCCAACAATTCCAGAAGTGATGTCCTAGATTATTAGGATAAGGGCCTTTATCCTCAACATTGCGAAACATCAGAATCTACTCGCTTAAACACCAATCGATTTAATCAAATACACAGCAAATAATCAAGGAAAAACCCTGACTGCTGAATTCGTAAAACACTAGGATGAAACTGAACAGATTAATCCAGGACTCACCTATAGAATTGGAGGATCCAAATCATTCAGGTTACAGATACAATCTCCTGAGTGAAAAAATTAACAAATACCGCAAAAACGCCAATCGATTTCATTAAATATGCAGCAAATAATCAACAAAAATTCCTGACACCTGAATTCATAAAACACTAAGATGAAACTGAACAGGTTAAGTCAGGATTCATCATTCATCTATAGTCTCAGTCTCTCAGAGGATCCAAACCATTCACGGTTAAAGAAGTCAAACTGTTATGATTACAAATATATCTAAGAAAATAGAAGTCAAATTAAAGCCTAACTAGATAAGGTGACATGAAAACTTGATACCCGCATCATATCATATTAAAGTCTGATGAGTAATGAGGGAACAGTATAGTTATCAAACCAAAAAAAATTATCATATGTATACTAGAAAACAACAGAAGTCATCAAGATCATTCTGATTCTTGTATCTCTTCAGTACATTCTTTTCAAAAGGTATATTTTATTATTCATGATCACTAGAACGAAAATACCTTAAACCACCAAAATAAACCTAAGATAAAATGCCAATCAATTAAGCTGCAATGATCTCCATTACAATATCAGGAACTTTAACAACTAAGACATCTGAGACGTTGCAAACAAAGTATGCTTGTACTTTTAATTCTGTCATTTTCTAAAAGATCACAAAAGAGAAAATACAGTTCTGTATTCTATAGTTTGGGGAAAATAGTCAACTATGAGATATAGGATTCCAAATAATCATGGCAGTTTCAGCATGGTTTGTTATTTGAATTCTGAAACACAAACAATGAGCACTAATTGAAAAATCCCTGGAAATAGATGATGCAGATCAACAGTACATAACAAACAAAAAGGATAGTTAGATCAAGTCTTGAAAAAAATAACATCATAACCATTATGATATCAAATTACACAATGACAGTGACATATGACTTCTAACGAAAACTAAAGTGACGGTGAGCCAATTACACAGAGAATCTTTTTTCTTTAATGTTTAATCATCATAAATCATAAAAATAAACAAATAAATAAATATTAGATGGTCATCTATTAATTCAAAATTACATAATGAGTCCCAGAAAGCATCAGACCAGGTTTTACACTTGCAAACTACAATAAACCTCTATCAATCATTTCAGGAAGAAGTTTATCTGCCTTGTGATTCTCTTTTTTTTTCAGAGAGCTTGATTAATTGTTTTAAAAGTTAAAGCATTAGGGACGCAGCCATTTTCTTCCATTTTTGAGCGCAAGGCCAGTGCTTCTTCAACCAGTCTCTCTTTACAAAGCCCATGGATCATAGCATTATATGCTGTGACATCTAGATGGTAGCCTTTAATCAAAAGATCCTGAAAAATCTTTCGGGCATCCTTAACTCTTCCATTTCTGCAAAGTCCATCGACGAGTATTGTGTATGTGTACACATTTGGCTGAATTCCGCGGTCTTTAATTTTCTTCAATAGCAATTCCGCCTTTATTATTTCGTGGTGTTTCAATAAAGCATCTAATAAAGAATTGTATGTGATAATAACGGAAGTTTCACCTCTACAATGCATCTCATCAAGAAGCTCCCAAGCAAGAGATACCCTCCCTGATTTGCATAAACCATTAATAAGAGAATTATAAGTTATTGTATCAGGATGCACACTTTTGCTTTGCATTTCTTTAAAGAAACCGATGGCTTCATCCACCATTTTAATCTTACAGAAACCATTAATCATTATACTGTAGCTCCGAACATCAGCAATCACTCTCATTCGAGCCATATTGCTGAAAATATGTTTTGCTTTATTCACTTCATTAGCTAAGCAATGCCCATCCATCAACGAGTTGTAAGTAACAATTTCAGGATTCACACCTTCTTTCATCATTACAGCCAACATGTTTTTAGCTTCTTTCACCTTTCTTTCTTTACACAATGCATCAACCAATATATTATAAGTATAAACATCTGGATTGATGTTCTTGGATATCATCTCAGTTAAGAAACCGACAGCTTCTTTCAATTGACCCATGATGCAAAGGCCATAGATTAGATTGTTGTAAGTGACAATATTGAGAGAAATCCCCTTTGCAACCATCTCAAAATATAATGCAAAGGCCTCATTCAAAAGTTTATTTTTGCACAAACCATCAATGATCGTGTTATACGTCACCACGTCAAGATTAATAGGCTTCTCTTCAATCTTTCTCAATAACCGTAGGGCAGCTCTTGTGTCTCCAATTTTACATAACCCGTTGATCAATGTGGTGTAACTTAATTGGTTCATCTGAAATCCTTGTGCTACAGCAATGTCATGAAAGTGTACCGCCTTCTCAATATCACCGCTAAGACAGAGACCTTTGAGGAAAGTATTGAAGGTTATGATATCAGGCTGGTAGCCAATTTTGAGAATCTTGCCGAACACGGAAAAAGCTAATTTCATATGACCTAAGTAGCAGAAACAATTGATCAAGATGTTCAAAGTAAAAAGGTCTGGTACAATGCTCGCGAATTCCAAATGTTTACAGAGGGAAATGGCGGTGGGATAATGTTTGGTTTTCACAAGGGAACTTAAAATCTTGTTAAATGCGATGATGGGCGGGGTACGACGCAGATGGAGCAAGCAAATGAATGAAGAAACTGCTTCATTTTCATTGTGAATGAATGGTGGCTGAGACTGAGAATGAGAGCAGAAGCAACACTTAAGGGTAAAACAACAAAGGGAAGGAGAAACAGAGAGAGCAGACCTGAACCTTGACAATGACAGCGACATCGTTCAATTATCTGCACAAAGGTTGATGCAAATTGATTATAAAACAGTTTGAAGCTCCAAAATTTGGAAGAAATTATAACGGAATTGAGAATAGGTTAACAATACCTTAGTGCAGAAAGTGAAACTTGAAGTAAGAAATAATTCCGTCCTTGAAATCTGTGTCCACCGTTGCAATGACGAAAGAGATTGTGGCGAGGAATGCTGTTTCAGAGCAGCACAATAACCTCCATTCTCAGGAATGGAGAAAAAGAAAACAACGATGAAGAAGCTCTAAGGGGGTAAAAGACACTCCGTATTCCGTAGCATATTTCAGTAGCACCGCCTTGTCAAGGAAGACCTCAAAACGGCATGTCAGAAAGGGTGAGTGCCAAGTAAGTTTCAAGGCTCCTTCTTGGGAGCGCCCTATTTTTGTGCGCTCTAGTGCGTCACTTTATTTTCTATTGTTAGATATAACGTTGTTTTTTTAAACTGCTGTGATGTTTTCATTTAAAATCAATTAGACTTGCTTGAAGACAATTTTATTATATTGCAACTAGGGGCTACACATTTTTCAGATTTGTGTTGTACCAATCAATACAAAATAACATCTTGAAGATTCAATTTGAAGTTAGCACGAAGAGCTCAAACTTTTCCCCATCAAAAAGAAATATTAAAAGAATTCTACGCAAAAATAAAATAAACATTCCAAAATTTTTATTTAATTTTTATTTTTTAAAATTTTATCATAAAACAGTTTTTTTGAAAATATTTTTTTTTATCAAAAAAAGAGAGAAATAAATTTTTAAAGTAAATTAGTATGCAAATGCAAGCTAAAACAGATGTTTTCAATTTTTAGTTATTAAAACGTATACGATTCTACCAACAAGGTGTTGGACAAGTGGTAAGCAACTTGGTTCCCCGTAAGGATGAGGACACAAGTTCCCTTTATTTTTATTTTGAGTGATTTTGGTCCTTCAAATTTCAAACAGATTTTGGTTCCCTTTGTTTTAAAAATGGGCGATTTTAGTCTCTCCGTTAGTTGATCTTTTAAATTAACCATGACTTTTAGTCATTTTAGTGTGAGGATGGACTAAAATCGATTATTGATAAAATGTATTAAAAAAACTATTAATGAGCTACAATTTTCCTCCAAATTTTTTTAATAAATAATTTGAAACTTGCTGATAATTTAGAGAAAAATTGTCACTAATTTAATATTATTTAAAACAATTTCTATGCATAAATGATTTTGGTCCCTTTGCCATTAATTTAGAGGAAAATTTTTATTAAATTGACTAAAAACTGCGGTTAATTTGAAAAAAAAAACTAACAGAAGGACAAAAAATTACCTATTTTAGAAACAATAGAGACCAAAATTACCCCTATGAAACTTGGGAGACTAAAATCCCCCAAAATACAAATAAGGAGACCAAAACTATAATTAAACTAATAAAAAACAATTAACAAACTAATCCTGAATATATTTTGTTATGTCTTTTTCTCTCTGTTGATTTTATTATCCAACACATCATTTTTTTCTTTTCTTTGTATCTATACTATTATGCTAATATCCTTATTGGTTAATACATTGTATTTTGAGACACATAATTTTTTTATAAAAAATTACTACTTACTTTTTAAAAAATCAGTCACTCAATTTAATTTTAAGAATAATTACACCAAACACTTCTGGAGTTGCATGTATTATATTTATCTTTTCTTGTTTTTGAAATTACACTTATCCCTCTTTAGAGGGATAAGTTAAATGAAATTTTAAATCTTCGAAAATAAATATAAAGTGTCAATAGAAGTAAGTATAATAAAATTTCAAACTTAAAAGAATTTATGTATTTTTTATAAAAAATGAAAGATAAATATAATTTACATAAATATTAAAAAAAGTTAGTATAATTATCCTAGTTTTATTCTATGAACACAGTAGCTACCATGAATATCTCTTACCTGCAGCATTAATGTCTATGTTGTTCATAGGCGAATAGTTGGTGTTTTATTTGGGTCCAATTTGTAATTATAACAACATCATGGAATTCATATTTAATAGTTAAAATGCCTTAACCTGAAATAGCAGATAATAAGGATACTGGGCGCATGGTGCGCCAAACTGGATGGGCGCTCCTTAACGGGCACCCAAGTTTCAAACCACCAAAACGGTGTGTGTGGTTTTTGCTCTTTGTTTTTTTGGAAACCTTTGTTTCTTTTGTTTTAAAGGGTTTACTTTTTACTTTTGTGTATTGAAATCTATTGAAATGGTTTATGCAAACGTGGAGTTTCATGTCAATAACATTGTTGATGTAGTGATAGAAATATATTATTATAATTCTAATAGAATATTTGTATTTTATCTTAATAATAGAGTATGAGATAAGAAAAAAATGTAGTGTTTTCATAAAAAATTACATAGATTCAACCTTGTGAGGTTAGAGGTGTAAAGAGAAAAAACAAGTTTAGAGAGGTGTACAGACAAATAAAAAAAAATAATGATAATAAAAAAGACAATAATTTTTGCAATTTAAAAAAGGGAGAGATCAAATGATACCGGTGTAATTTACACCAACTCTTGCACCGGTTAATAATTATTTATCAAATATTTTTTTCACCAAATTCACCGTAGAATTGAAACTACTTATCGTATCTACAAAATTTCACATTATTTCGAAATCGTTTAGTACTCCATCAACGTATTAAAAAGTATCATAAAACATAGTTTTAAAATTATGAAATTAATAAACATTGTGATGAGTACTAAACGATTTTGGAATGATGTGAAATTTTGTAGATATGATCTATATGATAAGTAGTTTCAATCCTATGGTGAATTTCGTGAAAAAAATATTGGACAAATAATTTTTAACCGATGTAAAAATTGGTGTCATTTGATCCCTCCCCATTAAAAAAAGTCTGATATAAATAATGTACTTAAAATGTTTTGATATATAAATGGGTAGTTGATTTTATTAATACATATTTATTTAAGTGGTATGGATACGAGTTCTTGTGAATAAAAAATATTCCATTAAAAGAGTAAGACAAGACAAAATATTTTTTTATTATGATAAATTTTATAGTTGTGTTTGTGTTTTTTTTTTATGGAGGCTATTTACTATTGGAAGTAATGGTTAATCCCTCTCTGATACTCTATTCTAATCAATTTAGAATTTAACCTAAATTATCATCGCACCACATTTCGTGATTGTGATTTTTTTTCTAAATTGATGTAAAAATATATAAATAAAGAAATTACAATAAATATAAAAGATGAAAACTAATATTCATTCCTTCTTCCTCCAAGCGTAACAAATGACAATTGGAACTTACTTAACAATAAAGCTGTTAGTAAATACTTAATATTTTAGCGCAATAATAATAAAGTCAAACTTAAAATACCACTAGCAAAAATTTAATTTTAAGATAAAAAATTTATAATAACTTAAACAGCACATTTAACTCTCTTACTTTAAAATTGATATTCAAAACACAAATTTTTTAAAGCAAAAATTATTTTTAAATGATTTATTGATATTCAACTGTGAGTAATATCCAAAGACAGTAAATAAATTAGACAAAGCCAAATCAAGATTAAAGTGATCTAAAACAATTGTTGATGGAAGTATATTAACCCTCTTACTTTTGATTTCAAGACTCAAGCTTCTTATTGAATTTTCTGCTTGATCATAAACGAATTCTGATTATCTAATTTAATTTATTTGAAGTTTATAAATACCATTTTAAATGACATCAACTCGGTTAGTTTAGGTGACTAGAGGAATGAAGTTTTTAATATACTTTTTCTTTAATTAATTATTGAAAAAACAAAAACATAAATGTTTGATAGTCAGTACCTAATTCAAAATTGCATAATGAGCACCAGAAAACATCACACCCAATTATACACGTAGTATATTACAATAAACCTCTGAATCATTTCACAAAAAAAATTATCAGTTGTGTGGTTCTCATCCTTTTCAAAGCGAAGACAAATAATTATTTTAAAAGTTATAGCATTAGAGGTGCAACCGTTGTTAGAGTAAAGGGAGTATATTGAAGTTATAAGTATTTTCTTAGAAGGTCTGCCACTACCTATTGAAAATGCAAGTTTACATGCTATGCAAAACCTTAATGGATAAAAAAAAGCTAATTAAAAAGCCTGTCTCATCTTGAAAAGATTGGACAGAAGCTAGACATTGACTTTATAACTCCCATTGGTAACAAATTTTATGACAATGGGCTCATTAGCAAACAACTGTTTCTATGACAACGCCTACTTCGTGCATGTTTGGATTAACTTATTTTGGAGTAATAGTGTAATACTTGTTTATTTTTGTAAGTTTTGCGAAAGAATTTATGAAAAATAAGCGATTATTTCTCTACATTAGGCTTTCATAGACATAATGAATAATGGCTGGCTTCCCATCACAATGCTGTTGTAGAAGTACTTCCTCTCGCAATTGACAGCTTAAAATGGCTGGAAGCATCACCATACAAGTGTACATAATTTCACTGTGGTTGATGAGAAAAGCTAACTGCACAACACGAGACGAAAAGCTGTAGGCATTTATTTCCAGGGGAAAACCTAGTTTCTCTTAATCGTGACATGTAATCTAAGCAGTAGAAGAGGGTTACCTGAGAGCCTAAATATCTGATTCTGCAGTTATTTTCTTTGTCAACATAGCCTCCAATATTCCATAAACATTGACAAGTAGTTCTTCGGTTCGAACCTCAGTGAATACATTTTTGCCTATAAAAAAATTATTCCAGGAACAAACGAAGATCCATGTGCAGGTTAATATTCAAAACATAGTTGCTTTAAAGATAGAAATTATGAAACAAGGCGAGAACAGGATTGAAGTGATCTAGTATGATTGTCGAAGAAAGTATATCAATTTGCCTCTTTTGGATTCCTCATAGAAGCATCTTCTTGAGTTTGCTGATACTTGATTCAGATTTCAAACTAGGAGTTTCCTAGGGGTGTTCATGAAAACCAGAACCACTGAACCAAACTTAAACTGAACTTAAACCAAACCATAAAAAACCAAATTATAGGAAGCAATTTGAAGAACCAAACTTATTATACAATTCGGTTAGCCAAACTACAAACTATATGGATTAACCAAAACCATTCCATTTCTTACCTAGTTAACTTCTTCGCTGAAGAATTAACGCGGAGTAGTGAAAGTTATGTGATTTTTTTTGAGTGGTTGAAACAAAATGGTAGAATGAAATTAAATGTGAGTGGGTCCCACCAAGTCTCGTTTTTATAGATTTTTGTCTTTTAATATTATTATACTATATATTTATTACAAATAGTACTAACTAGTTATGTGTTACCATATTTTTTTTGGGTGAACATGTGTTTCCACTTGCCATATTCGAATGCTGAGGACATAACTCTAATTTTTTTTAAAAATTTGTTAATATTATAGTGTTTTAATAGTTACTTTTTTCTGTCTTTATAATATAAGTTTAAGTTTATCATTTTAATATTTTATCATCAATTTTATTTAATTATTATTTTTTATAATATTTATGGGGTTTGCTAACGTATACCCACTTATTTTATAGAAATAGTGCGTTAGCAAGTTATAATTAGATTTTTTAAAATATACCCAAAAAGTGTGAGGTGCTAACACACTCCTTATACAAGTCAGTCAGCCAAACTGCAAACCATATGGATTAACCAAATCCATCAGAAATATATTTAGCATTGATAATCTCAAAGCAGATAATCTCAATTCATCAGACACTAAGCAGGAAACTCTAGGGGTGTTCATATAAATTGCTTTTTGGCTGTTTGGCTGACCGACTTGTATAATCAGTTTGGTCCTTTAAATTGCTTTCTATAATTTGGTTTTTTATGGTTTGGTTTAGGTTCAGTTTAGGTTTGGTTCAATGGTTCTGGTTTTTATGAACACCCCTAGAGTTTTCTGCTTAGTGTCTGATGAATTGAGATTATCTGCTTTGAGATTATCAATGCTAAATATATTTCTTAGGATCTTACTCACATTCAGTTTGAAGCCCTGATCGATCATGGAAGTTATACCCTTATAAAACATATAGAAAGAATCAAAATAGAAGAAGAAAGAGGCACTAAAACAGACATAGGCTTAGAATAACAAACATGAACTCAGAAAGAGATACCTAATTCTTGCACTCTATGACATCGCCAATGGCTTTCTAGTTTCTACCACAGTACCGACAAAGTGTAGAAGTGAGCCATACAAGAAACAAACTGCATCAGATATCAAGAGAATGGTTAGGGGAAAAGGCATGCATGAAAACAGAAAAAAAAATGCAGCAGAGTATCACAATTGAATCGATTGATAATTGCCTAAGGACAAGTTCTATCTAACTATGGGACAACAGAAAAAAACTGGGGTCTCTCTCATATACCTGTTCCCGTTTCGCAAATTGCAAATAATACTTTACATAGTTTGTTTGTTTTGTCTCCCTTTTGTTAACTTCACTTAAAACTTAAAAAGTAACAGTCTCTTTTGCTATTTCTATTTATCAAATTTCACTTCAATTTAAATAATTTTTTTTTTCCATTTGATTGAAATATTTATATAAAATAACTGAGAACCACTACTTTTTCTATATTGCTTTGCTCAACAGTCCACACAAAGAAACCTAGCAACCGGAGTAAAAATACTTAGAAGCAGCTAGAAGATCCAAACCGGAAACACAAACATGAATTTCGTATTATCATGTTGAGAAATATACAGCCATAGATAACTCATAAATTATGGGATTATTAAAATCTTTTTCACTCCAAAACCACGTACCATCTTATTGGAAAGGTGAGAAAAGAAGCACAACGGTCCTTGTCAGCATGTGCTGCTTTGATGAACTATTCGATGGCTTTCATTTCGGTGAGTAACTGCAAAACAGAACACAATTTTGTTCAGAAACCACAAACAGGAATTGGGTCAAAAAACTGGAATGGCATGTTTTCACCTCACCTAACCGTGTTTCAGCTTCTTTTCTCCAATAAGGGTGTTGTGGCTGAATTCAAGATCTTGGAGTCCAAAGCCAGTCAGCAATGAAGAGTGGAATCTGGCAAGGTGGCAACAGATGAGGTTATATGAGGTTCATTGGATATTTTATTAGGGGAAACAATTTTGCCTACTATGCAATAAAGATAACCAGTTTCTTCATATGCCAAAGAATAGAAATGACAGCAAGCAGTACAACACTGTCAAGTTCAACTTGGCTAGTTGCATCATAGATAGGTTATTTGCATCATATTCAGATCACAGAAAGGCAAATACATGAGTATTTCAGTAGCACACTAGAAGTGAAGAAGGATCAGGATTTAAAATATTAACCTCCCAAAACCAAAAAAAAAAAAAATGCAAACAGACTTTAACCATAGCCAGACCATTACAATCCAATTTCTCTGACCCATGGGTAAGAAGCATTTGCTAAACATTCAGGCAAAATCACTAATAAGTACAATTGAAATTAAAACTAAATTAACCAACCTTGCTTTATTATCTTACACTCGAACTTCCAGTGACCCTGTCATGAAGAAGTTTCACTAGTTATCATTCTTGTTCCATTTCTAAGAAAAGCATGAATTACTTTCCAAGAAAGTTATAGAATTTCTGAAGCAGACATTAATTTCCTCCTTTTATAGCCAGCCCATTGCTTCATCAAACAATCCATCTTCTGACGAAGTCCATCAATCATAGTGATACATTTTTTTTTTGGACATCTGTATTACATCCATTAACCAAAAGATGCTAGGAAAATCCCATACAAGCCATTTCTAAGCATAGTTATGCGCGAACATAATATAGAATTCCTCTATCAACTATATGCTGAAACAAGGCACTTGCTGTCAAGATGCTGACTTGTGTAAAGTGCATCTAGGTACTTCATAACATCAGCGAGTGGAGCATTGTCATGCACCATATTAACAAGCTGCCATGCACATGAGAATCTCCCAGATTTGAACAAGCCACCAATGAGACAAATGTAAGTTACAGTATCAGGAACCAAATTATTTGAATGCATTTCTTTGAAGAGATTCAAGGCTTCGTCTATCCTTTCACTCTTGCAAAATCCATTAATCAAGATGGTATAACTCCAAACATCAGGTGACAAGCCCCTCTCAATCATTTGGTTAAATAATAAAACTGCCTGGTCAAGATATTGGTTTTTGCATAAAGCATCTAACAAGATACTATACGTGATATTATCAGGAGGTGGACCATTATCGTGCATTATGTTTAGAATCTTCCATGCGTGAGAGATTCTCCCAGATCTGCACAAGCTATCAATAAGAGAAGTGTAAGTTATCGTATGGGGAACCAAATTCTTTAGATGAATTTCTTTCAAGAGATTCATGGCCTCACCTATCCTTTGATTCTTGCAACACCCGTTAATCAATATAGTATAACTCCAAACATCAGGTTCCAAGCCACTTTCAATCAGTTGGTTAAATAATGCAATTGCCTGGTCAAGATGCTTGCTTTGGCAAAAAGCATCTAAGAAGATGCTATAAGTAACAACATCAGGGGTCAAACCACTACCATACATCATCTTAAATAGCTCCCAAGCATATGAGATTCTCCCAGATTTGCAAGAGCAATCAATCAAAGAATTGTAAGTCACGAGATTTGGAACCAAGCTCTTCCATCTCATTTCATTAAAGAGATCCATGGCATCATCTAATCTTTTAAGCTTGCAATATCCATTAATCAAGATGTTATAAGTCCAAACATCAGGCGCAAAACCCCATCCGACAAATTTATCAAACAGTTTTCTAGCCTCATCCATGTTACTATTTAAACAATATCCACCCATCAAGGCAGAGCAAGTAACAATGTTAGGTTCAAGACCTCTTTGAATCATTTCATCAAACATATCTCGAGCTACTTGGATCAACCCCTGTTTACACAGTGCATCAACTAAAACAGTGAAGATATAAACATCTACACTGACGTCCTTCCAAACCATCTCATCCAGCAACTGAACAGCTTCCTTCAGCCTACCCACAGCGCACAATCCTCGAATCAAAGATCCATAAGTGAAACCATTAGGAGAAACCTTCTTAACAACCATTTCAGAATACAGTTCACATGCCTCATTCACAAGTCCGTCTCTGCACAAACCATCAATAACCGTGCTATACATCACAACATTAACCTTAAAACCTCGACCCTCAACGATTCGCAGCAACTGAACCGCAGCTCTTGTTCTCCTAACTTCACACAGTCCATTGATCAAAGTCCCATAAGTAACCTCATTCAACTTAAAACCTTTAGCAACCAACTCATCATGAAAATCCAAAGCTTCCAAAACCTCACCACTAATACAAAGCCCTTTAACAAGGGTATTGACAATTACAGTATCTAAGGGAAACCCCAACTTGAGAATCTTTCCCAGCACGGAAAAAGCAAAAGCCACGTGACCCACGTGACAGTAACAGTTAATCAATATGGTGAGAGTGAAGAGGCAAGGGGTAATACCCTTGAACCCCATTCCGGTGCAAAGTGAAATAACAGTCGGGTACTGCTTCATCTTCACAAGAGCACCTAAAACCTTGTTGAACTCAAACACAGGCGGCGGAGGACGCATGTGAAGCATGTGGGTGAATGAAGCGACGGCGGCGTCGACTTCAGGTGAAATTTGACGGAGGGAATGGGGATTACAGTTATAGAACCGTAGAAATTGAGTGCAACTAAGAGGAAAGGAAAGAAGAGTGAGGAACCTGCAAAATCTAGGGATGCGGAATCTTGTGTATTGGCAGAAAATCTTCTTCATGTTTAGCTGGGAGGCTCCTCACAGCATTACTCCATTTTCTAACCTTTGTTCACTATCAAAGAAAGGGGGAAAGGGGCGGGCGGCTTGAGGACGAAACGAGACCAGTGCAAACGACGTCGTTTACATCCTACCATCATCAGATCAGACATATTAAAATTTGAGTGATGTACTCCCCGAGTCCCATAATATAAGTCTTAACTACCAAAATGTTTTATCCCATAATATAAGCACCTACATAAAATAAGAAACATTTATTGTGATTTTTTAACTTTCAAAGTTGTTCAACCAATAGAAAAAAATTGTGTTTAAATTTAATTGGTGTAACATCTCAATTGTCTACTTAATACTTCTAATTCCAATAATTTAACCATTTTTCTTAAACTATGTGAAATGTTAGTTGGAGCTTATATTATGGGACGAAGGGAGTACCATTTTGGTCCCTAACTTTGTGAAAATAAGTTACTTTAGTCCCTGACTTTGTGCAGATAAGTCACTTTAATCCTTGAATTATAAGAACATTTATTTTAGTGCCTAACTTTCAAGGACTAAAATGACCGATAATAGTGAAAATCAGGGACTAAAATTACTTATAAAATGCAAAGTGAGGGACTATTTTAGTATATACTAACACGTGACCCGTGCGTTCGCACGGGTTTTCGATTACGCGTTTGTGAGTGTGTGTTAATGTCTTGTAATAAATATACAATAGCACAATTAAAATTATTAAAATATTTAATAAATTATTTTACCATATAATGATTAAAATAAAAGATATAATTGAGCTTAAAAAATATTATATTTAAAACATTCACCTTAATTATACCTTAATCTATAATTTTTTATCGACACAATCTTTCCCGTGAAGAATTACCTTTTATCGACACAATCTCTTCAGTGAAATATTCTTTACACCTCAACTATGGCATAAAACCATTAAATATGAAAAAGACCTCCATAATTTATTATCAGACTCTTGTTGCTCAATAAATTAGACTTTCAATATTATTAAAACATGATAACACACTTGCAAAAAGTAAAATAAATGCAAGTAACAAATTTATATACTGACTTATATACTAACTTTATGAAAACTTACATAATTAACATATAAGAAAAAAATTTATGATATTAAGTACATAGATTTAATTGAAGTTTGATCCTATATTTGTGAATCACATATAACATGTTTTAAAAATTATAAAATAGACAAATGATAATCTCATTCTTAACAAAACCTGTTAATGTATTAAAAAGTATATGTTATCTTATTCATAAATAATTTAACAAATTAATCCCAAGGATTGGTTTAGCAGTGTAAGGCCCCGCTAAGTTCATAGGAAGGACAATTCACAGCGAGAGATTCCGTGTTCGAATCTCAACTATGCCAAATTCTCGAGAGTCAGCGCTAGCCACGCAACACAAACATGATTAGTCTCATTTTAAGGGTAAAGAAACCCATGGTTATACAAAAAAAATATAATTTAACAAATAACAAAAATGAAAGTAAAAAAAATGGAAAAGATGCATATAAAAAATAGAGAAATGAATGAATAAAAAATAGAAAAAAAGAAATAAAAAATGATAGTGAATGAAACGTGAAATGAATGGAAGTGGAGAGGAAAAAAAAGAAGTTAAAGAAAAAGAGTTTAATAAATAATTTAATTTTATTATTAAAATTGTAAATTTTAATTTTTTTTCATCTCAAAGTAAGCAAAAATTGAGAAGAAAATTGAATCATTCTTATAATGACATGTGTCAAGTAAGATAACTTGAGGCCAAAAAAAAAGAAAAAAATAGAGGGGACAACAATAAAATAATAATAAACAAAAAATTGGAGAGAAATTGGATGCATGTGAGAATGACACATGGTATGAAATGTAACTTGGAGTCCAAGAAGGGGTTTCTTTTCTTATAGTATATGACTTCATTAAAATTTTGGTTGGAAAATATATTTTCTATTTTGTTTTTTTTTTCGGCAAATACACACGTACCCATCTCTAAACTAATTTCCACCAATATTCTAATCTAAATCACCGCCAAGATTCGAATCTTCCACCTCATTTCAAAATAATTTTAACATAATTAATAGGCTTGAAGAAGTTTTTACTTCCGAAAATGAACACATTTTATTTTAGTCCTTACAAAATATTTTTTTTTATTAAAATTGGTTTAAAGGGATTTTAAGAGTCCAAGATATAAATAAAAGGTATGAACTAAAAAAAACTATAGCCCCATTCTCTCATTTGAGTGTTCCCTTTCCTCCTCAGCTCCAATCTTCATCTCTTCATCTTCATTAGTTCAAAAACTCATCGTAATCGCTCAATAACCTTCTCATTGAAGTTTATCACAATCACATTGTCGCGTCTATGGGTCATTCCGTCACACCATGACATGTTCTGCACTTTCACGAGTTCAACATCAAGATCTTCATCTTATCCTTTGGGTTTCTTATTTTCCATTTTTAATGCTTTTATGTATGTAAATTGAATGTGTTAGGGTTCCATTAGCATTCCATTGATCTAAATAGCTCATCTATTTCTTTACGTATGTTTCTGACTATTTTTCATTTTCTAATCTACGCCTATTGCACATTGAAGTTCAAATACCTCATTTCCTTGAATGAATCTGCTATTTTTTTAATTTTAATGTATTTTTTCAATCCCTACAATAACTTGCGGGGAAGCGGGAAATGAGGACGATAAAAAAATTTTCCCTGTAATGGGGATCAGGGATGGGGGAGAAATAGGAAGCCATGCTTACATGAATCCTATTGTCTAATGGAAAATTTACATTTAATTTTGCCTTCTGATGCTATTATTGCTCAGGACTAGCACCTTGTTAGACCTAATACGTGTGATAAGGTATGGAAATGAGCAGAACCTTGAAAAAATAAAACTCTTTCTTTAGAAGATAGTGCATAGCAAGTTATTATATACTAATGTAAAAATATGTATTAGGCATATGACTAACATTGATACCTGTGGTTGGTGTGGCTTTGGCCCTGAATCCATTAGCCTTGTCCTTCGTGATTGTCTATTCACTTATGAGGTTTGGGCTTCCTTCATATCTCAAGCAAAATGGGAACTTTTTTCAGCCCACCATTGAAGATTGGTTGCATACAAACCTCTCTGATGACATGAGTAATCTTTAATCCTCAAGGAGTATGTTATTTGAAATCATTACGTGAAACTTCTGAAAGATGTGGAATGAACATATTTTCACCAAGAAATATATCTCTAATATGAATGTTGTCCAAACGATCCTTGCAACTCCTCCATTTGAGAACTTCCACAAATAACCTCAATAGGCAAAACCTTAGGAGTACCTCGGAGAATGAGCCCTTGATCCAATGGCACCTACCTCTCGGGGAATCCTAAAGCTTAGCATAAGTTGGTTTTCTCATATGCCTAATTCTATGGTGGCGTTTGGAGGCTTGATTCAAAACAAAGATGGAGATTACGTGATAAAGTTTACATGTCACATAAGCCGTGCATCCAAATTCAGATGCATCATTGTTGAAATGGACTGTAAAGTCGCTATTAAAATAGTTCAGTCCAAGTGTTTTCCATCGCATAAGTTCTTCAACCTCATAGTAATATTTAGAAACTTCTTTATGAAATAAGGTTTTTGGACATTCATCATGTTTATAAAGAGACAAATAAGCATGCTTATTGTTTGGCTAACCTAGTTTATCCCTGCCTTTTAGGGTGTCACTAATTAACCACCCCTAATTTTAGTGAGGATGCTTATGGCATTAATTTTTCTAAGATAATTAGATTTTAGATAGTCTATTGTATATTATGGTTTATGGGCTTTTTAGCCACTTTATAAATTTTAAAAAAGTTTTAATTTCTATTTAATATATTTTTTATAAAAAATGATATAAGAAGTAATAAAAACAGAATAGATTGAAATATATTTTTTAAGTTATTTATTTTAAATATATTCCTTTTTAATTTGTATATTTGATAATATATTTAAAAATTTATAAACCATGAAAAAATGATAAGTGCATTTACAATGAACTAAATACTTGATACCCAATAACAACTTTTGTTTAATAATAATATAGATAGTGCTTATATTTAACAAAAATAAGACAATGCTAATAATAATAAGTAAATAGGGTTGATCCAGATAGTTTGTGTTGAGGCTGAAGTTAAGAGTTTAAATTCCATCTTATTAAATTTAGTCTTTTTAATTGATTTTTAGACAGTTATATGAGATAGTTTTTAGCTTTTAAAAACTAACCTTCAATAATTTGTTTCTTAAATAATCTTGGTTTTTTTTTTTATAAAACACAAAATTTTCCCCCTACTACTTTTATTTATTAATATAATATCATTTATCATTTTTAGTCATTTAACATATTTCAGTCACTCATACAACTTGTTTTGCCAAATCGTTACAATTAATAAACTGACTATACAGTTATAATCTTACCGTTATAATCTCACAGCTTTAAGCCAACTTGATAGCTAAAATGATAGCTAAAAGTTAAAATTTAAAAATTTAAATTGTTTCTCAAACATACTCCAAACTAAAACTCAATTTTAAATAAAGATCAAGTTACTAGTTTAGCTGATATATTCGTTTTAAAAATATAAACATGAGTTTTATTTTATTTGGAAATTAGTATTTTGAATTGTCACACATAGAACAAATTCAATGACTCATTTTGTAATTTGTAAATGCATATAATAATAATATATTTAAAAACAATATTAAAAACATATGAGCAAATTAATGTTAATATTTTTCACTCATAAATTAAATTTGATGTATTTGACATGTATCTAATCTCGTACTACTCTTATCCTATATCACTTTTAACGGAATTATCAAAACTAAAAAATAAAAGTTAAATCATTAAATTGGTTTAAAAAAATAAAAAATTTTCAACTATACGCTTAATATAAATGTTTAATAAATGTTTTACTTTAATTAATATTCATTTATCTCTCTTATTTCACCAATTTTTTTCTTCATTTTTAATTAAATTTTTAAAAATTATAAAAGAGTAAAATTGTCAATTATTCATTAATAAGTTAATTAATGACTTATATTTTATATATTTTAAACAAAAATTATTTAAGAAGATTACTTACAGGTAGAATCGGAAGGAAGGAGTATATAGATGAGTTCAAGTTATATATCTATATTAAAGTAATTTTTTTTTATAAGGGTGTTTCAATTTTGATGAGAACTTGAGAAAACAATTTGTCTATATTAGAAGTATTAGTCTTTTTACCTTGATTATAAAGTAAAAAAAATAAAAAAAAAAATTTTAATTTTTAGATTATAAATAATTTTTTCCTGCTTGACTTATTGATAAGAATTGTCAATAATAATCCGAAAATAAAGCTGTTGAAATTGAAATTAAAAGGAAAAAAAAGAAAACATTGAATATTGGAAAATTTGAGTTGGAGTTTGGATAAAGCAAGAGTCCTTTTTATTCTATTTTCCTTTTTTTTTTTCTTTTTCCTTGCTGGAAGAAGCCAACTATCAACTCCCTCCCTTTCCTTCTCTTGTGTGTATATAAAGAGCCACCCACACCACCACCAAACCAACAAGGCAACAACAACTCTTCTTCCCTCTCACTCCTCTTTCTCTCTCTCTGTCTCTCTCTTCTTACCACTGTTTCATGCAAAACCATTTCTAGGGTTTTCAGTTTTCGCCATTCGCTCCTTCAATTCCGCTTGCGGAGTCTCCGATACCTCGTCGCCATGGCATTCCCGGCCAAGAAGCTCATTAACGACCCCAATGGTACGTCTCGCATTTCCTTCTCCTTAATCTCTTTTGTTATCGTCTTTCCTTTCTCTTTGCTCCTTTCAATTTCTCACTGTCTCTGAAATTCACCTGCAATTTTGGTTTTCATTGACTGTTACGGTCGGAAATTGGTGTGCTCCGAATGTTTCCGCTGTCGTTCCGTTCGAAATTGTGTTCGTGTCTTTTAAGATTTAGCCTCATCGGTTCTGTGCATTTTGTTGACTTTTTATTTTTTCCTTTTTAATATCTGTTTGAACCTGAAATGTTTTAGCATTCGTCTTTGACTGAACCTTACTTAGCTTCAAATGACGAAAACCGATGCTTATGTTCCTTTAATTCCATGTCGAACGTTGTAAAACTATTTTAGTTCGAAGATTACGATGATACCTGTGAAGATAATGGTGCTAGTGTTAGATTCCTATTTAAGAGTTATTTCGGTATTTTCTTAGTAGCGCTGGAGTGAAGATTAGTTCTTTTCTGAGGTGCCTTTGAAAGGTGTTTACTCATTAGACCGAAAAAGAGGAAAAAAAATAGATAAATTATAGAGGAACTATCTAGACGTTTGGAAAATGAATGATTGTGTTTTTTTTTTTACTTTTTTCCTTAATTTGATTGCAGATGTTGTGACTGAATTCATTGAAGGCCTTGTGGAGACATATCCTGGGCTACAGTATTTAGATGGTTTTCCCCAGGTGATTACACATCCACATAAAGACTCAAGCTTGTCTGTGCTGTGTATTTGTATGAGAACTCCTGAAGGCATTTTTTACCCTCGAATGTAGGTGAAGGTTGTGTTACGTGCTGATGTTTCAGGTGCAACATATGATAAAGTTGCAGTCATATCAGGTGCGTGACCATCCATTGAACACTGTTACGTCGCAGTTTGTTCTTTAAGGAGTTGTGTTATTGGGATTCTGATAAAAACCATATAAGAATTGTGAACCCAATAAAACAAAAATAGAAGAAAGGGAGATAAGGAAAGGGTAAGTGGAAACTATGATATTTAACCCGTGAAACATTTCTAAGGTAAACATTTTAGGATGATTTCAAAACTTCAGTTGTTTTATACAATAAGTTAAGTTTCATCAAAAGAATTATCTGTATATCTGCATTTCATGTTACAGGGGGAGGAAGTGGCCATGAGCCTGCCCATGCTGGATTTGTGGGAGAAGGAATGCTGACAGCAGCCATTTGTGGAGATGTGTTTGCTTCTCCACCGGTTGATTCAATTCTAGCTGTATGCTTACTTCATATTATTGAAAGTGACATGCATATATCCCCCTTTCAGTTGTAACTTATAAGTATAACATGCCGCTTTCTGATGCACCTATTATGATTTGAATTTAGGGCATACGAGCTGTAACTGGTCCTAAGGGATGTCTTCTAATTGTCAAGGTATTATTTTCCTCGTGTGATATATAGCCTGTTTGTATCAATGTCTTTTTTCATTGCAATAGGGATATTGAACACAACATGAAGCAAATTTTCCAAAAGGAAAACTTTTCTTTTTCTTGCAAACACTGTTTGGATTTCCTATAGTTTGCCATCCTGAATTCAGGTCTTTACGTTGGTCCTTCAAATGAAAGTTCTTTTAATTAAAATAATACTCGACACTGTGTGCCAAATAGAAAAGAAAACTAGACTCCCTGTGCGATCAGCTTTGAGCTGTGAATAATATATAAGATAGTGTGGTTTTTTCACTAGTATGGTCAGTTCATGAGGAGTCATAGGATTTGCTTTTGTTTCTGAATTCATAGTGTTCGAATTTGGGTGTTGATAGAACTATACTGGCGATCGTTTGAACTTTGGTTTGGCTGCTGAGGAAGCAAAATCTGAAGGCTATAAAGTGGAGGTATGTTTATCTGGCAAGTGTTTTCACTTGTACTTAACATACTGACTATGTTGGTTGAGCGTGACATGTATTTTGCACTATCCAGACTGTTATTGTTGGGGATGATTGTGCGCTACCTCCACCTCGAGGGATTGCTGGAAGAAGAGGTTTGGCAGGGACTATTCTGGTCCATAAGGTTCATTTCACTTCTGTGCTTTTTGCATTCTGTTTGCCCCATGCATATAAATGCACTAAACACAGCTTTCCTTGCTAACATATGAAGGGACTGCCTGACGTATGTATTATGTAAATTTTATTTCTTGAAATTGGCATAATGATTATAATTATATCATTATATTATCAATATATTATATTATAATATGATGTATTATATTATAATTATATTATAATGTATTAATTCTTTACCCATTTAATGGTTTTCTGTTTTGAGTGAGGTAGGTTGCAGGAGCTGCTGCTGCTGCTGGTCTTTCTCTTGCTGATGTTGCTGCAGAAGCAAAACGAGCATCTGAAAGGGTGGGAACAATGGGTGTTGCTTTGACTGTTTGCACTCTTCCTGGTCTGGTTACATCTGATCGTTTAGGACCAGGAAAGATGGAACTGGGCCTTGGAATTGTAAGTTTCTTTAGTTTGACTCCTGCTTAACATGATAAATATAGAAAACTTAATAATTTTGCAGTGGAACAAATCTGTCAGTCTACATTTTATAAACTGAGCCTGGAATCAGTTCTTTTGGTGGTTATTTTTCATGTGATTTTCAGCTCATAGCTTTGGAGATGATGTCTTTTTTATTTCTCTCTCTCTTTTTCTCTTTTTATAATACATTATTCTTTTAGTAAAGAATAGAGAGGAGTCATTTGATATTTATCTTTCTAGTGGTAGAAGTCTATTTTTACTGGTTTCTTTTTTCATTCAAATCTCAAATTATCCTGATTACAAATGCCTGCTTTTTTACAGCATGGAGAACCTGGTGCTGCAGTGGCAGATCTACAGCCTGTAGATGTGGTTGTTTCTCATGTTCTGAAGCAAATATTATCCACGGTATGCGACAATATTGTATGAAAAGCTGTTGATGGTAGTATACTGTTTATCTTGGAAGGCTGGGACAAAATGTTCCGGTAACATTTACTTTCTAACTGCATGAAAATTGTCGGCGTATTTTGTAATGAATGAACTTTAATGCTCAGCCTATTACTATATAAGGGGGTATCTTGTTTATAATATTCAATGATACTGCAGAATTTTAATTTATTAAGTTCTCTCCCCCCCCCCCCCCCCCCCTCTTTTTTTTTCATTTATCTCTTTTAGATGTGGTACTCTAATTTTCATAATATGACTTTTTTTGTGTGAGTGTAATATTTTCAACTTCTGTGTATATTGATTATGCATATGTATGAGAATATTGTTGTATGTTAGTCATGATCATTTTGCATTACATATACTAGCATCTTGAAAACTATTCTGTTTTTATTTTAAGAATAGAGAGATTAAATGTTTTTTGATTTCAAATAGCTACTTGCTTGCATTAGGGCCTAACTTTAGCGTATGGGTAAGTTATATATTGAAGACACATAGACCAATCCAAAATTTGCAACATTATTTCTCTGGAGAATATAGATTAGTATGAATAGGAGAGAACAGAAAACCAGATAGATGAAGAGTTATTTTCTTGAATTAAATTAACGAGGAATAACAACTGAATGACTGATTAAAATGGGAAAACATTTTCACATGATAGAGCTCTCCAACATATAGAATAATGGACTAAGAAAACCCATGAAAGAAGCCATTCTCTTAAGTTAATAAAAATGCCAAATAAACATTCTGTCTGCTTTAAGTTGTAACAGCTAAAGCTTGACTTAAGTATCATGTTATCTTATTGGAAATTAAAAGGGTGGGGGTGGAATGCATAGTTTGATCCAAAAAAAAACTGCAACTTATATGCCCCTGTATGCTTTACAATTATCATTCTTGATTTCTTGTGAGTTGTGAATGAGTTACAATGTCCTTTGGAAATTTTTGCAGGAAACCAACTATGTTCCAATAACCAGGGGTGGTAGAGTGGTCCTCATGGTAAATGGGTAGGTTCTTGAATATTATCCTTACTTGAGATATAAAGTTTATTTTATAGGTGTAAAGTTTCCCGATATTATTTTCGTACTCGAGGACCATTTTATTTAAACATTCATACATTCATATATCTATATATGTCTGCATGTAGAACTCCTCATTATAAAATATCAGGGAAGAAAATAAAAGATGACCTCGTTTTGTCTACAAAAAGAGAGGTTTTATAAGAAGTTGCCTGCTTTGATGTATTTCCACATTATTGAAAGTAAATTACCTTTTATATCAGTGGCATTAACATTTCTTCAATCTGTTCAGGTTTTGTTTAGTTTTTGTATCTTTTTTCCAACATTCTCTGAAGGATTTTAATCCCCCTTCTTTATAAACTTCTCTTCTGCTTCTGCAAATTCTTATTATGTATTTTTTTAATCCTGGTTTTCTGTGCCTTTCATTTTAATTTTAAAGTAGTTTTACAGATATAACTCAGTGAACCTCATAGTTCAAAATTTCAAATCTAGTTTTTAGTATTTTACTGATGGCCAGGATAGCTTTTGAGCAGAAAATTTGCCTTCAGGGAGAAGTTTTATATTAATTACCTTGGTTCTTTGAATGCAGGCTAGGTGGCACCCCTTTAATGGAACTAATGATAGCAGCAGGAAAAGCAGTTCCAAAATTGCAGCTAGAGCATGGACTGGCTGTTGATAGAGTTTATACAGGGTCATTTATGACTTCTCTTGATATGGCAGGTTTGTTGCCACAGATAATGGCTGTCAGCTTTGGTTTGTGACTGTTTAGCAGTTCTGACTTTTTTACTCTCAGGTTTCTCAATTTCTATCATGAAGGCTGATCAGACTATTCTTCAACGATTAGACGCTGCAACTAAAGCTCCTTATTGGCCTGTTGCGGCTGATGGTCGGTAATATGCTCTAGTTGTTTTCGGCTTTTGTCAATAAATTTTATTAAATGGAGATTTTACAATGTCTTGTTACTGCATGTTAATAATCTGTATTGTTCTAGTAACAAGCTTTACTTATATAAGTGTTCTGACAACTGTAGAGCAAAATAATTAATTAGTCATTATTAAAATTTTGAAGTTGTTCTTTCTTTAAAGGTGATCACCCGCCTGCTAAGATTCCTGTTCCAATTCCACCATCTCGATCAGCAAAGAGTGATGAGGTATATCCATGGATGTTATGTGTGACTTTCCTTGTATGATACATAATATTTATGGTCTAAAAAAATAGTGAAGTTTGAACCATGTTTAAAAACAACCCTATGAAAATGATTATGCGAATTCTTAATCAATTTAAGTTGGCATTGAATTTGACTAGCATTTTTTTTTTGTTTATATGTTTGATATTAGCTTTGTTGCTCACTGTGGTTTGCTGCAACTTGATGTTATCTTTGGTTTTTATAATTAAATCCCTTCCCCTCGTACTGTTGATTTATGTATTTCATGCTAGAAGTTCATCACCATCATCTTGGCCCCATGCTTCTCTTTTGTAGCTGTTCTTTGGGTCATGCTGCCATCTTCCTCAAAATTATGTTTCCTTCCTCTCTCTCTCTCTCTCTATATATATATATATATATATCCCATTTCATATAACATTTCTGAAAATTTGCAACGAGTCATGCTTTTGATGTGAAACTTGTCACATTAGGATTATCAATTTTGTATTAGAATCAGATTTAATTTATTGCACATAAGCATTAAACAATTGTCAAGGATCAAGACTGCTAGCATAACATCCAATTGAATTCCTAGTTTGATTGATTTTATGGTGACTTTTAATCTACATTGATCTATTCTTCCTGTATAAGAGAAGTCCCTAAATACTTATGTTCTCATATTTTTTTTTTAAATTCTTGCTTCTTAATATAATTTGTGAAAACTGCTTTCCGTATTTGCTTTTTGTAAGCCACGTAGCCGGCCACTACAGCTGAATGAGCAAGGTCAAGTTCTTGAGGCAGCAATTGAAGCTGCTGCAAATGCAATTTCGAATCTCAAGGAAAGTCTAAATGAATGGGATGGTAAAGTTGGTGATGGTGATTGTGGATCAACTGTGAGTCCTATCCTTAAATTTGTCTCCTTATTTATTTATTTTGTGATTGTTGATGTATCACATGTGCTAGTTATTATATCTGGGTTATCTTCTGCAGATGTACAGAGGTGCAAAAGCAATTCTTGAGGACATCAAAAAGTAATTTTATGCTCTATCTTGCTTGGCCTTGTACATATTTTTGTTTCTTAGATATACACATGAATTTTTTGTGCCAAGATGTTGAATTCATGGGTGACCAGTAATTTGCTCATGTCTTTGGAATTTGGATTAATTTACTGATAATTTATGCTTTTTAATGACTTCATAACTGAGTGCCCTTGAGGAACTGCAAAGATGGTTGCTGCAAAAACATTGTCAATTTGAATTATAATTGCAGTCTGACCTAACCTGCTATTATTTTTTCTCAGTTACCCTCTGAATGATGCCGCAGAAACTATCAGTGAAATTGGAACATCAGTTGGAAGAGCTATGGGAGGAACAAGTGGGATCTTGTATTATGCTATCCCTATGCCTTCTCGAAAGTCAAATATTATTTAAGCTGTCTTAATATTGTTTCTCACTAATTTTTTGTTTTTCAGATATACCATTTTTTTTAAGGCAGCATATTCACAGCTGAAAACAAGCTCTCGTTCTGCTGTCACCGCAAAACAATGTGAGAATATTCTTCCAAGTCAAGCAGTATACAGCTAGAATTTTACAATTTATTTTTTCCTTTGTCTTATGCTGTTTTGGTATGACTGTCCGTTTCTCATGAGTCTTTTGACTCAGGGGCTGAAGCACTTGCTGCTTCCATTGCTGCTGTAAGTAAATATGGAGGCGCTGGTGCTGGTTTTAGAACATTGCTGGATGCCCTTATTCCAGCATTGTTAGTTCTTGAACAGGTGTTGTCAATACCTATTCATTTCCCTTCATTAGTTTCCTGACACCATTTACTAATTAGTGCTGCTTTCTACTATGCTTTGGCCTTGCAGAAATTAAATTCTGGTGAAGATCCTACCACTGCTTTTGTTCTCTCGTCTGAAGCTGCGTTAGCCGGAGCTGAGTCAACGAAGCAAATGCAAGCACAGGTGACAATTTTTCATTTGTTCTTGTTAAGGGAGAGAACCTGTGTCGTAGATGCTTGCCTGTATTTAAGAGTTTAAATTGAATCCTTTTCTTATCATCAGTCAAGAAAGTTACACATTGTTGTAGCAACTGTAACTGTTATCTTGCAGTAAAATAATACATGATTCTCTAATGATGTAATTCTCACTACACCATAAGTAGATAAAAAAATAATCTTACTGATAGGAGGTAGAATTTAATCATTCTGAAGTGAATTTTATTTCTGTTGAGTGGTTAATTGTTTACAAAGACTCGTAAACAAGGGAAAAGAGAACCTATACAAGGATAATAATATTAATGAGATCAAGTTCAGTTAATCGGCAGAAAAAATTCCAAAAAAAGAATGTATGTGTTCCTATGATTTGTTTTTGGCATTATTAGTGGATCTAATGAGATAGCATATGCAGGCTGGACGTTCAACTTACGTGTCTGGAGAGATTCTTTCATCAGTTCCTGATCCTGGTGCTATGGCTGCAGCATCATGGTACAGAGCTGCAGCATTAGCTGTCAAGGAAAAATACAAGAGTTAAGCTGCATAACATACACAGTTGTTCAAGCGGATTCTTGTTTATGCGGATTTAGCCAAGTTTTGTTCCGGATTTTGTACTCATGTAACCATTGGGCTCTCCGCTTATGTTTTTTCTGCATAAAGCTGAGAGAGCGATTGCCATTCACCACCTTTATATACGCCAAAATTTGAAGTGGATGTAAATTTGAAAAGTTGATGACTACAATCGACAATAATACCCATCTTTATGTTATGATCGTAATTTTCTTCATGGTCGCTTTATTGATTCTCTTAATGCTCGTCTGTGAAACTTATTCCTTCATTCTCTCTTTCTGATTTTGCTTTCAAGTGAATACATAATACATAATATTGATTGATTTAGATGGCGTGTCTAAAGAGTTTGCGCTAGTGTTGGAACATTGAATCAGTTTCTTTAGTCCGTTATTCCCAGGCAAAGATATGAAATTGAAGGTACTAGAGAAAACATTCAGAGGGGCAAACAGGGGAAATGCCTATTTTACCTTGTTCGTTTTGTATAGTGCGGACGCATGGCAGTTATTTTTGGATATTGAAGTCTATGAAATTCAACTAACTTGTTTTGCTTCAAACGATGGGAAAATCTAGGGTCAATTACATGGGTAATTCTGATCATATAATCTTGATCTCACTATTTTCTTGGCAATGTTGCATGGAAGGACGGAAATAGAATCACCATATTTGCATAGCAGCAAAGCAGTTCTATAAAAGTAATTCAACTGGATAGATCCGTTGTTACGTATCCAGTCGACTTGGCCATATGTTAGTGCATGCATTTAGATCTCCCACTACCTCCAGCTGAATAAGACACGCCCTTCAAAGAACCTAGTGTGCTATGACAGTATCCTCCTAGTTTGTCCCCCTTTAATCATGCGCGACCCGTTAACTTTTCCCTTTCGTCAAATGTATGGGACATTCAGATGAAAGTTTGAAAATTGTCTCGCTCTTTCAACCTAATGGTTGCATTGGCACTCCCGTACCTAAAACGAACAGGATCAAAATTCAAAAAGATTAGTCACCACCCAATAGAATAGGATAGCTAAATGGTATAGAGGCTTGATTTGATGTTGAATTGGAGCTAGCTAGAAAACATTCTAGCCTGTAGAACTTTGTTTCAAATACCAAGACTATAAATGCTTAAGCACTTCTCATCGTTCGAATATAACTTGGATAATTTTACTTGCTCTTTAGTTTTTACAGTGTTTTCATTCTTCATACTGAAGTCATACACCAGTGATGTTGGTAAATGGTAAATGAGTTGTAATTTGTAAATACATAGTAACCCCAAGTTATAGAGAATATCAAGCTTTAAGAAAACTCCACTTAAAGGATTCAACGTGGAGCAGTAGTGCAAGTTGCCTATGTATGAAAGATTGTCTAGCCTCTCAAGTCTCAACATCTTGTAGTGGTTAGGTTGCAAATTGCGAGTGCATGTGCTGTCTTTTCCTTTGTCCCTAATTAGATTACAAGATTAGCACCTCAGTACTGGCAACATGCCAGGTGGTTTCACCAAAATTTTGGTCTTGTCTCTGCGGTTCCAGCCAGATCTTTAGAATTTATATTTCATTGATACTTTTTTTCTTTTTGTGGTGAGTATGCCCCAACTGATTAACATATAATTTTTTTTTGTAGGCGAAAGTGCAACTACAAGAGTTTGAACCGAAGAGCTATTACTTAAAGCTTTACTCTTTTGTCATTATACCAACGTACTCGGTGCAACTGGTAGACAAATAATACTCTCTCATAGATTAGAAATTACTAAGTGATATAGTATCTTCCAAAAAAGATGTCTTTTTGATGCATATAGTCAGGAATCAAACTCTCATAAACATGGTTAAGAGATCTAACTAGCTATCTACCAAGACACTGTTAGTTATTTCATTGAATCTTTATTGTCTTTTACAGAGCACTTGAGAGGAGGAAGCAAGATGATCTGAAGTTCCACATGGTATGAGACAGTGTATAGTTGCAAAAAGTGGGAGCCATTATCCTTTCGTAATTTCTAACTTACCTTTCTTGTGATGGAAGGGACGTGAATAATGTCCTTGAATTCCTTTTAGATTTTTTGCGTACAAACCAAGATAAAAACTGAATCCATATATAAGGGCTAGTGGTCCTGCAACATCTGCAAAAGATTCTTTACTAGGTATTGATCTACTACTCCTGGTTATAAGAAAAATAATATAATTTGCGCATCTTAAAAAAGTTGATTACTTGTGTTAATTCTCTTGATTTCATTTAAAAAGACAAGTTTTAATTTCAAAAAAGTACCTTCTCTCTCATCAAATGACATTAAATATAGAAAAAGTGTATGAAATTAGCATTAAATAAGGAGACATAGGTTAAAATTTACTTATATTTTAAACTAAGAAGTTTTAATTTTTTTTTTACTTATAACTAAGACCGGAGGTAGTAACATTTAAGTCCTACCGTTAACTTAATTAACGTGAAGAGAGAATAAGAGATCCAATGATTAGGTTTTGTGTCTCATTTTTTTTTTTTTAATTAATAAGCAAAACTGTATCTACATAAGTTTGGTCTAAGATGTTATTACTTAAAAGCGTGTTATGTTCGTAAGGCAAAAGTGTGTGTACGAAGATAGTCCACATGAAGGTCCCCGACTCAAATCCGTGTGAAAAATATTTCTTTGAGAGGAGGTTTACCTTATGTCGTTCTAACTTTCGAGACTGAAGTTTCCTCTCCATAGTTTTTTTTTTTAAATTATCTTCTTGTGTGCATAATGCTTGTAATTTCAAAAACTAGGTTGATGTTTTACTCATATATCATCTATAGTTCAACTTACTAACAGATTTACTTGTATTTCACTGGTTATGCATGTGAATAATTGGTTCTATATATTTACTAAAAAAGACATGAAAAAAAATATCCAGACATAATGAGGATAAATTATAAACATTATCACTATCAAAATCTTCAGAAAAGAAATAAAAAATATATAGAATACTAATAAGATACAATCAAAGTTTTAAAATTACTGATAATTATCCCACAACCACAACCGATCATAACCATAGTCTAATGCGATCTTAACCATAATCTGATGCGATCTTAAAGATGATATTACAGTAGTGACAAAAGTGAAACCTTGGAAACAATGCTCTCTAAGTCTCTCTCTAGATCAAAGAAATTAATGAAACAAAATTTACTGAGTGAGAGAGGAAGCATTTCCAACAGAAGAAGAAGAGTTAGAGTTGTTCTTATGATTATGCATCCACACCTTGAAAACCTGTCTAGTAACTCCAACACTTGCACAGAATCTCTCAATCTCATCATCAAGATCCTTCCTTTGCAGCTTCCACCCAATTTTCTCTGCAAATCCCATCATTTTCTCTTTCTGCTCTGCACTGAACTTTGTTCTGAACCTCTTCTTTCCACCACTACTCCTCTCTCTCTCTGCATTCATATCCCCTGTGCTAGTAGTGGTGGTGGTCTCTGCTGCAAGACACGTCACTTTCCGGTGGAAGTTCCGGTGACACCCGCAGGCAGCGCATTGCAGGCTGCCGCCGCTGTCCAGTGTGAACTCGCCGCAGCCGTCCGTGGCGTAGCTCCCGAGGCTGGCTGCATGGTTTCTCAAACACTCTCTGTAGAGACAATTTGATGAGTTCTCTGATGATAATATTCTTCCATCCATTTTTTTTTTATCCTTGTATTTTTCTCTCTTGTTTTTGATATGCAGTATGCAATATGGAAATTATTATATAAGGAAAAAAAACTTAGAGGTTTTGTTAGAATGACATGAATGGGCATGATTGAGTGTGATATTTACAGTGTTCCCCGTTATGAGAACATGCTAGCATTGTAGACAACTAGGCAATATCTCCATACCATATCTACTATTCTTCCTTTTTTTTTTTAATATAAGTAAAAATAACAAATTTTACTAATCACTATAAAAATTAGTTAATTTTATTTAATTTCTTTATTTTTATCAAAAAAAGATTTATTTTCATAAATTATTTCATCATACTTACTACAATAAAGAGGAACATGTTTATCAAAAATAATAAATGAATTAATTATCGAGAATATTTTAAATATTTTTCACTAAATATGGTAAAAATAATTGAATTTGCTTAAATTAAAAAATATAAGATTATGTTAAAAGTTACTTAAAGTGTATTTAGATTAGTGATAAAAAATAAATTATTTCAAGAATCAATTATGTATATAATCAATTTTTGTTATAATTGATTATGTGTATATTAATTTTAGAACTTTTAAATGGTACAAAATAAAAATTAATAATAACAAACGGACCAAACGCATGGTTAGAGTTATGGTGTTTAAAATAAATAAATCATCAAATAAATAAGAGGTATCTAGTGACAGCTTGGAATGAGATATATGCCCATATTAAGAGCTTCCAAAGGGTCAAAAACTGCCCATATTACAACTACTCTTACTCTTATTGTTGATATATATGTCAGAAATCATGTATCATGTATCATGTATTAATAAAAATTATCATTTGAGCGATTGCCAAGCTCAATCATAATGATCTTCTCCACAATTTCAACCTAGACATTAATTCAATGTACTAACTACTAAATAACATCCCTCTACACTGCAAAATCATGCTTGATGACCAAATTAAAGGTAATAATAAATTTAGCTTAAAAAAGTGTCTTCATTATTTCTTTTATTACCACATGTAATAATTTCTGTACAGCAGACAAATGGGTTGCGACCACATCATTTTTAGAGTATACCACTTTTTTTTTTTTTTTAAATTACCCTCTAACCGGATTCATAAATTTAGACAAAATCGAGTTTATAAATCCGGAAAAAAAAAAAAAAGAGTCATGCACCAAACATGAAAGTCAAGTGGATTTAGAAATCCAAACGCAACCGAATTTAAAAACCTAGTAGAAACTGGATTCGAAAACCCGATTGGAATCAGATTTGAAAATTCGGTTGGAATATCAAATTTAAAATACAATGTTAATAAAAAATTTGTATTGTAATTATTAAAAACTTGTGTTAAAAAAATGCTAAGTAACAATTAGTGTTTTGTAAATAATAAATGTAATTAATAAAACGTTATTATATTTTAAATCTAATTTAACTGGATTTCTAAATTTGGTTTTATGAATTACATTTGTTATTTATAAACACAATTTGTTTCTTAGTATTTTTTTACAACATAATTTTTCAATAATATTATATTTTTAAATATGGTATCAACTGAATTTTTAAATTTGGTATCAACTGGGTTTATAAATCCAATTTCCTCCAAATTTGAAATTTGATTTCGCCCATATTTGTAAATCCGATTAAATGGCAATTTTGAAGAAAAAAAACAATATGTGGTGTACTTTGAAACTAGTGTGGTAACAATAGGGTCACCCGAGACAATTCTATCAAGTCGAGTAGGACCATTCTGATTTTTTTGGGTGTGATATTCAAGCTTGGCTTTTTATGAACTTATCCACTCCAAGAGGGCGTTACCGTGTTGAACAGTGGTCTGCCATTTTTGCAGCAGCTATTTATGTTCTTTGGAACCGCCGTAATAAGCATATTTTTGAGCATGTGTGTTCCTCCGTAACTGGTACGTTAAAGCAGGTATGGATGATGGTGAAAGACATTACACAAACTTTAGCATTTGGGTCTTCGGTAATGTCCTTGGCCCTTAGTGTGTCTCTTGTGTGTTGGTCTCCACCTTTGGAAAACTAAGTAAAGCTTAATTGTGATGGTTCTATTCTGGCTGGGAGGAACTCTGCTGCTTGTGGTGGGTTAATCTGGGATCATCAAGGGGTTTTTATTGTGGGTTACGCAAGGAATTTGGGAGATTGTACTGTTACCCAGGCTGAACTTTGGGGAGTTTTAACCGGTATTCAGTTGGCAGTGGATCGTGGCTTCAATAGGATTCACGTTGAATCCGATTCCAATGCAGTTATCTCTATGTTGAGAACAGGAATCCTCGCTACTCATCATGCTGCGTGATTGGTGAATACTATCACGATGTTGTTAGCTTCCCTGGCTTGTTATAAGTTGGATCACGTCATGCGGGAAGCTAATAGTTCGCTGATGCTTTTGCTAAGGAAGACCATGATTTGGATGTATCTTGTTGATTTTATGACGTTGTTCCTGTTTTTACCTCTTTTGGTTGTTTCGTATAATGCCTCCCTCACTTTGTTTATGAGGAGTAGGTAGTTTTGTTTGTGTTTTTTTGGGCGTTTTAAGCCCCTCTTTTCCACAAAAAAAAAAAAAAGCTACAGATTTAAGACTTGAATTGAAATCACTTATTAAACTAGAATAATTTTATGCAATTAATCTACACGATTGTTCGGTGGTAATAAAGTATCTCTGAATTTGCAAATTCTTATCAACTAAACTAAAAGAATAAAATGAAAAAAGTACAAATTGGTAAGGTATTATTAAAAAAAAATTATTTAGCCACGAATAATCAAGATCATTATTATGCTAATATTATGTCGTCAATCATTTTGATTGTTAATTTAGTGATTAATTTTGTTACTAATTATTTAACAATCGAATAAAAATATTTTAACGATCAAATTCTTTAGTCACAAAACAGATTTTTTTCAGTAGTGGGGGTAGAGTGTTGTCAATATTATAGAATTTTCTAATAGAATTAACATATATCAAAATAATTATTTTTAGTTTAATTATACTAAAGATTTCACAACGGATAATACATGTCAATTTTTTTTATATTAACAAAATAAACATTTAATTATTATCAAATAATATTTTTGGCGTATAAAGTTAATAGAATATGCTATATGGAGTATCAATTATGATTTGTTGGTGTAGAACTAAATTATATACAAATTAGCTCTGATAACGAAACTAACACGTCAATAATAACGAGAAAAAAAAAGAAACTAACACGTCAACATAGAAACTATTCCATCTGTTTCATAATATAAATTTATAATCACTTTACATTCACTTTTTTAAAAAAAATTGTTCATCTCCTAAGGCCAGTACAGTTAATAATAATATGTGTGTGTGAGTATACGGTTCAAGATTCGATCTCTAATGTCATTAATTTTTTTTTTAAACCCAAAAATACTGTTAACCGTAAAACCCATTTTCTCTATTAGTAGTAATTTACTGTAATAAATAAAGATAAAACTAAAAAAAATTAATAAATAGTTTTAGTGCTTTTTTATCATTTATAATATAAAATATTAACTTTTTGACGTTAGAACTTATATTATAAAATGGAGAGTAACAATTAGAAGATAAAAATTTATTTTTAAAATAATTACATCAACCTCTCTAAAAATTTATATGTATTACACTTAATATTAGAAGTTCAGAGATGATGAAAGAAAATTCTACATTGAATTCTCCATTAATCAACCTCTGAATCACAAGTGTTTATTGAATGAGCATTTATAAAGGAACAAAAATGTAACTACTATAACTACCGAAAGATAATTATAAAATAGAAAATATAACTATTCAATATAATATTATCTTTATCTCTAATATTAACTTTTTCTTATTTTTAGAATTACATTTATTTTTCTTTCTGGAGTAAGTGTAATGGCATTTTATAACTTATAGGATAAGTGTAAATGTTTGAAAGAACAAGTATAATAGTGTTTTAAAATTTCAAGGGTCTATATATTTTTAAAAATAAAAAAAAAAGTATCATTAATATAAATTTTAGGAGAAATTGATGTAATCATTCTTTTATTTTTTTAATAAACTAAAACTATATAAGTTTAATAAATGATGTTAGTTGGTGAGCACATAAAAATATACGTGTGTGAGTACGAAATTCGATTATAATTACTATAACACTATAGGACGTGTGATGTGTGTAGAGAAGAGAATAATTGGTGGGTCGGAAATTGAGTGGAAAGGATAAATTCACTTGGTGTGTCGGAAAATAATAATAGTTTTCAGTGTCTTTTGGGAACCATTTTGCTTTGTTTCCTTTTCTCTATTCAGTGTCCTATCACTATTACTATGTGACCCTTCCTACAGTACCACCACACCTACAACACCACTTTGGCTGCAAATATGGCTTCTTCTCTTTGGCTTTTTTCTCTTAAGGCTGCAAACAAATGTTCCTTGCTTTATTTTCTCATCATTATAATCACTTTATCATATACTCACATATGGGCTAAAACTCTTTATTACGTTGAATTAATATTCAGGAGTAAGGTTATTTATAGTATCTGTTATTTGTATTTTAGTGTAACAAATATCACCTCATTATGATTGGTTATTGTCGTAAATAAAATTAATGGATAGTTTTATAAAATTGTGGATTTCGGATGTGTCTCAAAGTTAAATTGTTAAATACTCTCTACACTATTGACAATTTAAAATAAATGTCAATCATAACAATAAAAGTCATTTGAATGGTAGCACTGGCATGCTTTTTTTCTATATCCTGGTAATTTTTCTCATTTCACTCTATCATATTTAGTGCAATCAACATTATAACAATTAAAATTTTTTTAAAAAATAGTGTGGTGTTGTTTGTCACTAAATTGTGATAGTTAGCAAATAGATGCTTCAACTCATGTTCAAGAGAATCTTTGTTATATAATTCACACTAAATTGATAGATCTCCAATGAATCGTGTAGTTGTTTGTTAACGGTATTGTGTAATCTTCACCAAAAGCTACACCTGGTAGATCCACCCCCTAAACTTGGTAAACAACCATATTTTTTGTGTAAATACAATTTTTGAGAACTATTAGATTGTGACAACTTAGTGACAAACAACAACATACTATTGTTTTAAACTTGGAAAATTTTTACACATTTTTCAACGATTATAGTTACATGGACACTACATGTATTTGAAATTAATTTTTTTTAAGAGACTAAGAAAAGGAAGGAATTATATCAAAAATATATATTTAAATCATTATAATGAAAGCATAACGTGATGTCAAATTAGAATTTAGGGAGTGGAAGCAGAAATAAAAATCCAATACGTTCTTACATTGAGAGGTATTTATAATATTATAACAATTAAAAGTTATAAATTAGTAAATGTTATTTGCTTTTTCATATAATTAAAAAATAGTGTATAGCCTTGAAAAATTATGGTGAAGGATGAATAAGAGTAGGATATGGAGAATGGAGGATGAGAGAGAAAAAGAAGTTTGAAGAAAAAACACTTAGAGAAGTGAAGGGGTTCTTCATTAATTTGATTAAGTCTTGAGCAGAGGTGGAACTAAAGAGTTGAGAGTCTGATGCCGTGAAGGTGGAGGAGGAACTTGATGTAGTTAAGAAGCTGGTTGGAAACTATTGCTATTCGACCTAAATTTATTTATTTATTTTTGATAGGCTAAAGTGCATCCACAAGTGTTCGAATCGAGGACTACTACTCAAAGTAGTACTCTCAACTATTCGACCAATCTGTTGGATGCTATTCGACCCATATTTATAAGAAGAAACATAGTAATATTTGAATTCTCTCTCTTAGCATTATAAAGAATTGGAGGAGGAGTTTTTTTTTTTTTAATTTGATTGGTGGTAAGATAGTGAGTTGGATACAACTCACGTTTGTCACAAAGTATGAACGGTTTGTGTTCAAGACCTTGATTTTTCTCTTTTCTTTTATTGGCTTAGATATAGATCATTACTCACATTAATGTGTCTTAATACTCTACTTGCTTTTATAAATGCTTCTTTTTGGGTTATCTATATAAAAGTTGTATTCTTATTGTATTTTTCTATTTGCTTTTTGTATGTCACATGCAAGTTTTTTTCGCTTAGATTGAAGAAAACTAAAATGCAAAAAAGCATGCAACATTTAGAGCATAAAGCATTAAGATTGAGACTAAAAGTAGTAACATTAGCTTATAAGTATATCTAAGCATATTAGGATATCGTAAATCATAAAGCATTTAGACTAAAAGTAATATCAACTTCTAAAAAAAGTGTTGCAATTTTTTTTAAAAAAATGTAAATTGAGCTAGAATCTTCAGAGGAATAATACATTGCTTTTAGAAAGTTGCAAATAATTTAGCAATTTGAAAACACCCTATTCATTTTTATTTTGAACAATATCATATTCTTCAATTGTATAATACTCGATCTATTAAAAAAATGTTGCAATTTTAGAAATATAAAAATTATGTAAATTGAACTAGAAACTTCAAAGTGAATAAGAAATTGTTTTAAAAAAGCTTTAAATAATTTAGGCAATTTTAAAATCACATTTTAACTTTTATCTCGAAAACATCATATTCTTCAAGTGTATTATATACTACACAATCTCTAAAAAACTTGTTGTAATTTTACAAATATAATCTATTATAAAAATTGAGTTAGAAACTTCAAAGTGAATAATACATTATTTTTAGAAAGCTTCAAATAATTTAGTAATTTAAAAAAATGTGTTTTCATTTTTCTTTCGAAAATCATCCCATAGTACACGATCTTTAAAATTTGTTGTAATTTTAAAAGGATTAAAAATTATGTAAATTGAGATCCAAACTTCTAAGAGAACAATATATTGTTTTCAGAAATCTACACATAAATTATGTAATCTAAAAACACACTATTCACTTTTATTTCGAAAAACATCATATTGTTCAAGCGTATAATACACATCTCTAAATTAACTATTGCAATTTTAAAAATATAAAGATTATGTAAATAGTGCTAGAAACTTCAAAGTGAATCATACTCTATTTTCAAAAAGCTTCCAATAATTTCGGTAAATTAAAAATACCCTATGAGTTTTTATTTCAAAAAGCATCATATTTTTCTAGTGTATACTACACGACTTCTAAAAAGGTTGTTGAAATTTTGAAAATATAATTTTTTTTAAAAATTGAGCTAGAAACTTCAAAGTGAACAATACATTATTTTTAGAAGGCTTCAAATAATTTAGGTAATTTAAAGATTGTATTTTCATTTTTATTTCGAAAAACACCCTATTTTTCAAGTGTTATATCTGACCTCTAAAAAATTGTTGCAATTTTTAAATTATTAAAATTTGTAAATTGGGCTAGAAACTTCAAAGTGAATTATACATTGTTTTTCCAAAGATTTAAATAATTTAGGTAAACTAAAAAATCCGTATTCTTTTTTACTTCGAAAAATACCATATTCTTCGGTATAGTATAGGGGCTCTGAAAAACAATTGTTGCAATTTTAAAAATATAAAAAGCTATGTAAATTGAGCTAGAAACGTCAAAGTGGATAATACCTTGTTTTCAAAATGATTCCAATAAGTTAGGTAATTTAAAAACACCCTCTTAAATTTTATTTTCGAAAAATACCCTATTCTACGAGTATATAGTACACTATCTCTAAAAATACCTATTCCAATTTTAAAAATATAAAAAAATTATGTAAATTGAGTTAAAAAATTCAAAGTAAATAATACATTAGAAAGCTTCAAACAATTTAGGTAATTTAAAAACATGTTATTCATTTTTGTTTCGTAAAACACCTTATTCTTCACGTGTATAGTATATGATCCTGTTACAATTTTAAGAAAAGAAAAAAAATTATAAACTAATTTAGAAACTTGAAAGTGAATAATAATCTTTTTTTCTGAAAGTTGTAAAAAATTTAGATAACTTAAAAATACCATATTTTTTTTTATTTCGAAAAACAACATATTCTTATACTGTATAGTACACGACCTCAAAAAACTGTTGCAATTTTGAAAATATAAATAATTATGTAAATTCAGCTAGAACCTTTAACTTGAACAATACATTGTTTCCAGAAAGCTTCAAACAATTTGGGAAATTGAAAAATTGCATTTTCATTTTTATTTCGAAAAACACCTTATTCTTTCCATGTAAAGTACACGATCTCTAAAAAGATTGTGGCAATTTGTAAAATATAAAAATTATGTAAATCGAGTTAAAAACTTTAAAATGAATAATATATTATTTTCAGAAATTTTCAAATAATTTAGGTAATTTTAAAACACCCTATTCATTTTTGTTTAGAAAAACATCATAATATTCAAGTGTATAATATACGATCTTGTTGCAATTTTTAAAAATAAAAAAAATTATATAAATTGAGTTAGAAACTTCAAAGTGAATAATACATAATTTTTCTGAAATATTCATATAATTGGGGTAATTTATTTACCCCCTATTCATTTTTATTCTGAAAAATACCATATTCTTCAATTGTGTAGTACTCTACCTCTAAAAAATCTGTCATAATTTTAAAAATATAAAAAAATTATTTAAATTAAGTTAGAAACTTTAAGGTGAATAATACATTGTTTTCATAAAGCTTTAAATAATTTAGGTCATTTAAATATAATCTATTTATTTTTGTTTCTAAAAACACCATATATTTCAGGTGTATAGTATGTAATTTTAAAAATAGAAAAAATTATGAAAATTGAGTTTAAAACTTCAAAGTAAATAATACATTTTTTAGAAAAATTCAAATAATTTAGATAATTTAATAACACCCTATTCATTTTTATTTTGAATAACACCCTATTCCTCAAGTATATAATACATGATCTCTAAAAAATTATTCTAATTTTAAAAATATAAAAATGATGTAAATTGTTTTAGAAACTTGAAATTGAATAATACATTATTTTCTCAAAGCTACAAATAATTTAGATAATTTAAAAACACCTTAAACATTTTTATTTTGAAAAACACCTTATAATACACAATCTCTAATACATTATTTCAATTTTAAAAATATAAAAATTATGTAAATTGAGCTAAAATTAGACTAAACAATAAACTTAGGAATACTATACATTAGAATTTGACTAAGATTCAAATTATTGCAATACCTAAGGAATCTTGTGGTTTCTTCCTCCATGATGTTAACTCCCCAATATCTTTGAGTATCTGAAATATTATAATTGTGAGTTATATTCACAACATATAACTTAGTAACCTTTCGGTCTGAAAATTTTTTAACAGTATTCTAACCAATAGTAATTGAAAAATCTCCAATTTGTTCTAACATAAATTTATCAATCAGTTCTATCTAACAACATGAATAAAATAGAATGCATTGAAACATGATTGATAGTATGAAGTATTAATGAAAACATGAGTCTAATATAAATTTTTAGTCTTTTAATTATATAGTGCAAGTTTTTTCATTTGGGTTCTTAGTGCACTTGGGCTTTTTTCACTGAACGTACAGGCAGTACGCATGCATTTGAGCTTGTCTGAACCCTCGGGTAAGCATCCTTACCTTTGGGGCACTAGATACCTTATCCTTACACATCCCGGAATAATTAATGGGACAAATCTAAGGTATAAGTATGAATTTCTAAATTTCTGAATTATAAATCAACACACTTACTAATGGTTGGCAGGTAAACATGATCTGTTGGGTCGCCTTTTAGCTTCCCTGTCTAAATTAAGTGTACTCATATTGTTTATCATGAGATTATTATATTGAACTAACTTAAACTCTCAATTATCATCGTCATGACATGTAACATTGTATAACATCGTCGAATTAAGCCTCTTTTTCAATCACATTTACTCATCAATTACAAATAAATCTATTCAAAGATAGTACATAACACTGTCTTAACCTATACTCATCGAAATCAGGTGAAATTGGTTCTCTTATAAAGCTAACGTCCAACTCTACAATGCTTAGAAGACCTTGAAATCAATTAAGTTGTCAATCTCTTATTAGATCAACTTAATCAACTAAGAACTTTTTGTCGCCCATATTAATAGGATAAGAAAAGTTATTAATCGATTAATACATGCAAAATTGTAGGAAATGAGCCCATGAGTATTGTTAATCATTTAACTCATAGTTGTTAATCGATTAACTCATAAAAAACCCTTAATTTCACCTTCTAAACATCCAAAACTCGTAAAAAACCCAAACCAACTCCAATTCATGTTCAAATTCACTGATCAACCACTTCAGTTTCATGATTTTGCACCCAATTTAACACATGCACCCTCAATTCCTCAATTAGCAAAATATCACAAATATCAAAAGAAACACGTCTATTGAAAACTTTCATCAATTCAAAGCAACCCAACATTATACAAACCATAACACACGGGCATATCAATTACCCCAAACATGTCATTCAATTAAAGAACTCACATGCAAATCCACATTAACCTCAATTGAACTAGCCTCCCTAGAAAATGGTGATGGTGATAGAGATGCATGCAAGGGTGAAAGTGAGGTGATGACTTAAGAAGAAATTGGTGGAGAAGGTGATGTTGTTGGCATGAGGAAAGACACAAAGATGAGAGATGTTGTATAGAATGGAAATGAAAGGGAAAGTAAGTGAGAGGGAAGTGAGTGTGGGGCTTAGAGAAAGGAAGTTATGAATGATTAGTAGTGTGTGTGTATAAGTGGTAGAAAGGGTGTGGGGAATCATAAAAATTGCAACCATACTCCTAAATTCTCATGAATTTACAAAATAAGCCCCAGAGGCTGAATTGCGAATTTCCTCAACACAGTAGAATACATAATTTCGGGGATGTTACATATAGTACACAATCCTTTTGCAATTTTAAAAATAGAAAATTTTAAGTAAATTGAGTTAGAAAATTCAAAGTGAATAATACATTATTTTTTGAAAGTTGTAAATAATTTAGATAATTTAAAAGCATCTTATTCTTCAAGTGTATAGTACATCATCTCTAAAAAAACTATTGTAGTTTCAAAAATATAAAAAGTTTATATAAATTGAGTTGGAAACTTTAAAGAGAATAATAGATTATTTTAAAAATATTTAAATAATTTAGTTAATTTAGAAAACAATTTTTTATTTTTATTTCGAAAAACGTCATATTCTTCAATGATATAGTACACGATCTCTAAAAACTGTTGCATTTTAAAAATATAAATAATTACGTAAATTGATCTTTAAAATTCAAAGTGAATAATACATTGTTTTTATAAAGTTTCAAATAATTTAGGAAATATAAAAACACCCTTTTCATTTTCATTGCGAAAAACACCATATTATTCCCGTGTATATAGTACACGATCTATAAAAAAAAAAAACTGTTGCAATTTTACTAATATAAGAAGTTGTCTAAATTAAATTAGAAACTTCAAATAAATAACACATTGATTTCAGAAATTTTCAAATAATTTAAGTAATTTAAAAACACTCAATTTATTTTTGTTGCGAAAAGCACTATATTCTTCGAGTGGTACACAATCTTGTTCTAATTTTAAAAATAAAAAAATTATATAAATTGAGTTTGGAACTTCAAAGTGAATAATAAATTATTTTGTGAAAGCTGAAAATAATTAAGGTAACTCAAAAACACCATATTTATTTTTAATAAACACCATATTCTTAAGTATATAGTAAATGACCTTACAAAAAGTTGTTGTAAATTTAAAAATATAAAAAAAAATATATAAATTGCAATAAAAACATCAAAGTGAATAATACATTATTTTCAAAAAACTTTAAAAATAATAATAAATGTCTCAGATGCTTTGAATTTTCAGCAAGCTAACTTATCTATATTTGATTTTTCATATGAAATTAAGAGAATAATAAATATCTCAGATGCTTTTAAAAGATAATAATGTGTTTGGATGGTAAAAGGGAAAAGATTTTCTGATAATTTCTTTAAGAAGTATTTTAAAAAGTAAAAAGAATACTGTGAGTTGTTATGAAAAGATAGTCGTTGCTAATAAAATTTGACACAGTTGATAGATAATTAAGTTTTTAAATATATTGATAAGAGTTCGAATTTTAATCGTTTATATAAAAACGATTTTGTTGGGAGATGTTGTACCTATTTCGGTGATCTCTTTATCTTAAAAGGATTAATCTTTAATTGTCGACGGAAAAATACCGTTATGCTAAACTTATGGATATGTTATCTCTACATTAATTTTGTTGTATCATCATTTTCCTTTTTCTTTCTCAAATTTAAAGAGTAACAATCATAACATACAACTTTGTTTGGTAGAAGGAAGAAAGCAGAGAGAAGAGAAAAAAAAACGAGAGAAAATGAATGTGTATGTTTGGTTAGAGAGAAAAAAGAGAAGTACAAAAAAATACTTTTATTATCAAATTGAATAGAAAGATTAAAGAAAAAAGAAAGTGAGAAGGGAGAAATGTCCAAAATGTCATAACTCAAACTTCAAACTCAGCTTGAGAAAGGTGAAACCACCACAAATCTCAAATCTTCTTCCCAAAAACACTCAAAGCTACAACCTTTCATCCTTTTGGTAATCAATTTGTCAAGTATGAAAATGGCAGGTTCTATAACCAATTAGATCCTGTTGATTTTGATTTCTTTATTTGAAAAGCTTCTTTTTCTTTTTCCATTCTTCTGTTCAACATTGGCTAAATTAACAACGACCTCAGTTCCACACCACTTTCTTCGCAACAATGAAGGGAAAATATTTCAGTCTACCCCACACCATTTGTTTCGATTGTTTTCGACATTTACAATACAAATTTTCAAAAACAAAAAATAAAATAAAAACAAGATAATAATTTTATATTACAATTACTCTTAAAATAACAAATAAAAACACAAAAACAAGTCTTCTTTTCTCTCAGTTTCCATTACAAAAGAAGCTAGTATTCTTTTTTTTATAAGCATTAACATGACAATTAGAACATTTATTATGTTTTTCATTTTTACCACTAATTAATAAGAATAGTGCCTATCAAAAAAATTGAGTAGTGGAGTTCAGATTTTAAAGTGGATGAATTTTAAATAATGGTAAAAAAAATTTTTAAAAAAAACAATGCATTTTTTAGATGTTAAGAACTTTTCTTAGTCTGCACGTTTGCATTTTTTTTTTTTTAGGTGGTTATATATATATATAAGAGGTGGGTTCGAGTTCGGGTTGGTTTGCCTCAATTTTGACAGATTTTAAAATCCGAACCAATCAATTTTTATTGGATTGAGTTCATTTGATTTTGTCAAAAAAAATATCCTTCAATCCAAACTACACCAACCCAACCAAGTTCGGTTTAGGTTGAATCTCAAGTTGATAAATAAAAAATTAAAATTCTGAAATTATTTCAAATATTCTTACAAATTTATATTACTTATAGTTTTTGAGATCACTTATCTATTATTTTTTTAGTGATTCATCTATTAAAAAAACAAACAAATAATTATAAATAACATAAATTATGCATAGAAATCTAACTCATAATATATCTCATAAGTCATAATGTCAACCTACATCTCAAAATTAAAAACAAACAAATCAACGATAGTCCTAAAAATATATCACTACCCAATCTCAAAATATCACTGCCCAATAATAGACTAGGGTACATACACTCATATACTTACCCTTCAGACCATCACTTCACACAAGTCCTAAGTCGTTTAAAATATACCAATAAGGCAATAATAATATCTACATATCAATATACACCAAGGACTGAGTTTAGACACAACTATGATAAAATTAAGTTTTGGACCCTTAGTTTTAAGTTTTAGTATATTCATTATTAAGCCTCGTGTTTGCATTTTAAAATTTAAATATCAAATATATATATATATATATATATATATATATATATATATATATATATATATATATATCAAAACCACATAATTTTTAATTTTGATCGGTTTGGTTCGAATTGGATTTAGAAATGCAAATCTGAGAACCGAGCCAAACTATTGTGGTTTCATTGGATTGGATACATTATTGATTCAGATTAGTTTGGATTGGCTCAAAATAGTGTTTGGATTGGTTCGGAATTGTCGGGTTATCAGATTGACCAAACCCAAAACCCACCACTAAATATAAAAACAATGGAAAATATACTCTTCTAAAAACAAGGTCCAACCCAATTTAGCCAGCTGATTTTGTTAATGGTTATACAGAAGTTTTAGGCCATTTTCAAGTATAGAATGCAACCTTCCCCTTCTTTTTCTCTCTTCCTCAAAAATATTCAGACACAAGGAAAGGAAAACTGCTTAATGACTTATTTTATGCTTGAAACTATGGGAATGAGTGCTTCTGCCCAACAAAAACAATGAATTTCTATTTTTGTTTCTAATAATTGAAAGTAAAAACATTGCCAGACAAGGTGTTTCAAGTTACTTGCCACAGATGCACATCATCACAATTTCCATCTCACTCACCATTATAAACAAACAAAAAGGAACATATTACATTATTACAACTACAACAACAATAAGTTTTATCACACGACGCCATTGAAAAGTGAACATATTACATTAGAATACATAAAAATCAACAACTAGTAACGCGGACTATGGCAACACTCTAAATGCCTGTAGTATGCACACCGCAACAACATATAGGACCTGTTTGTTTTTACTATGGAGCAATGCAAAAGTACTTTTACTTTAAGTAAAAATGTAACCAAACGGGCCATAATCTCTGCAACAGTCTACAAACAGAAAATCACATTCCTCACCAGTATACTACTATACTATATGCTGCATCTTATCATTCCCCTTTATTCTATAGCCCTTTACCAGCCTTACAGATTACATTTATTCATTTCTGAAAGAAAACCACTTAATTTTGATTTGACAGCTTCAAACCTGTCATTTCTTTCTTAAGACAAGATGAAACATTCATGCAATCCAACTATCTAAAATCACACTGCAATTTAATACATTGTGCAGAATTTCCCAATCTACCTTTCCTAGGTCAAGAACAGTAAGCATATTCTAATTAAGTATAGATTTAAACAACAAAGTACGGAGAAGAGCGCTCAGAAGAAGTAACAATGAGATGAAAGTAACATTCCGCCACTTCTCGGTTTATGAACAGATAAAACTTTCCTGCTAAATGTTAATAAAACAATATCTCATTTGCTAGTACCCTCTATATGGACCAACAAACCAAAAGATTGAATAACCATGTACTAAATACTTGAATTGAAGATAACATAGAAAGCGTTAGAAAAGAAAAAGAAATGTCTCATGACTTTAAAAATTCTAGCACTACAAACCAGCTAAGAATCCTTTGTCTCTAGCCAAATACACATATGTACATGACAAACAGGGTGAAAGGAATAAGTGACCAGTTAACTATAGAGTGAATCTACCTGATAGTGACAAACTTGTTGGTGCCATGTTTTGCCCAATAAGTCCTCAAATCAATTGGATTAGAAAAATTATAACCCTCAGCTGCAAGTTTCTCTAGAACTTTCTTAAATGCTCCTATACTCATTTTCCTTCCAGCTATTCTAGCACCACGCCGCTTTGTACTCATAGGCAAAGGGTACACTGACATGCCAGTTGTGCAGCAAGCAGACTGCCATCCACCAGAACCCCATCTATAACATTGTTGAGGTGACCCGGTGCACGAACAAACAGGTATCGGAATGCTGGAAAGATCCATATCAATCCCATTTATCACAATTTCAGTAGTTTTCTTCGGAACCCTTGCTCGTTGAACTGAACGAGTATTCTCATTCTTCGGAGTGCGAGGCCCTTTCTTTGGCTTCTTTGCCTTGGGAGATTTCGGTACCTTGGCCCCCTGCCTTTTCTTACTTCCGCTCGCCTTCTCAACAACAGGCTCCTCTTCCATTGGCCTTTCTTCCTTCGACAATTCAGGTGCTTGAATCATTTGCATTTGATGCGCTGAAGATGTCTCTGGAATACCGCCATAGCTCGTGTTTGTAGGTATCATATTCATATACTTCTCTCTATGGTTACTTATCCAAGCATCCCTCATATATTCCATAGGGTATGTAGCTTGAGACATACCCATCTCCCTATGGTGAAATGCTCCACTAGTGCCCGATAAAAACGCGGCACTGCGCCCTCCAAGCAGAGGTTTTTCTGGCATCGATGACATCAGTTGCAGCCCCAGATGACTCTTAAAGGAGGTCGCAGGTTCATAGTAACCCCAATTACGGATGTTAAGGCCATTATCACCATCCATCACAACAGCAGATGATGTTCAAAATTGCAGGACAACAATGTACACTTTGTTAAATATCTTCACAAATTATTCAGGTCCATTTCATTCTCCTAACAAGCAAACACAATTCAAAACACCATAAATTTAATATGAAAACAGAGAAACAAAAAAAAGAGAGAGAAAAACAGCAATTGAATGACCTAAAACCCCCACCTTTTAGCTTCAGCTGAAATACAGTCAAACCAGAAGAAATAGGGTTCAACAGGATAAATTAAACAAATCCCATAAATGTACACACGCAAAACCTCATGCTCCAAAACGTTTCAGCTTCTGGGTTTTGATCTAAGGTACATTTTACTATCAGGAAAAGCAAAGGAAAAATCAGATCTTTAAGCCATAAAATAAACAGATCCAGAAAAATGTAAGATCAAAATGAAACCGAGAAAGTGAAAGGAGAAAAAAAAACAGATTTTGATGTTAACCCATGTCGAGATTTGAAGAAAAAATGAAAAGAAAAGAGGGTGACTGAATGTTAGAGCAGAGGGAGAAGAGAGCAGTACCAGTTAGGGTTCTTCTTGGCGTCTACGAATGGAAAATGGAGAGAGCAAAGGAACAAAAATGTCTCCACGCCATCTTAAAATCTAATCTTAAAAAAATTAAAAAAATTGCATTTTTATTAGATTCTAATATAAAATGTATTAAATGATGAGTTTTAGTTTTTTATTCAAATTCAAAATGTGCAAATTGCCGAGACCAATCCAAAAAGCATATAAATAATTCTTTTCTCTGTTGAACACAGCTTTGCAAATTGCCCCTTTTAAAATGTGGTTTAATTTAATTTAATTTCATTCTATGATTTTATGATGATTCATTGTTAACGTTATCATAAGAAGTCAAATTTTGCACTCAATATAATGAAAAATAGATGAATAATAATATACAGATTGTTCATTCTTAGTATATTAAGGTTTAAAATAACGTATTTTAGCTAATTTGTTATAAGTTCAAATACTCCAATATTTCAATCTCTCTAATTTTAATCAACTTTATTTTTAATATATTTCAAATTTTAATTATAACTATTATAACTTCATAATTATTAGAATTAGTTCGTAGTAGTGTAGGACTCAAGATAAAAATATACGTATAATGGTGTAAATTTACTCTTGATAATTTATAAATTCTAAGGACTTTAAATTAAATTTTTTTAATATAAAAATAAGAAGTTAATTTTCTATAATATTGAAGAAAGTTCAAACCCTCACTTCCAACTTTAACATGAGATAAATATAAACATTTTCGTAAATAATTTTTAAACTTGAAGACTTATTTAACTTGAGTTAAGGTATTAAGTTTATTGACAAAAATAAATGATTCAAATCTTTTACATATCAACAATTTTCTTGGTGGGAGTTTTTCTCTCTCCTTCCGTTGGAGTTTTTTAGAGTTATTTAGTGTTTTTTCTTCATTTTATTTTCTTGTCTTTGTTTTAGTCTCTCAAGGAGAGAAGGACATCAATATGTAGATAATGCTCTTTTAGTCCCTACCATTGCGAGTTTGGTCGCATGCTCACGGAGATTATTAAGGTGACTATGGTGGTTGCGGCTTTTGTTCATCTATCTCTCTCTAACAATCGATGAGGTCCTCCGTTGGAAACAAGTAGCAGATCTGAAGGATGGAGGCAACAGGTGGTTTCTTTGAGCTTAAATCTTGTAATCAAATCTTTTATAGAGTAGATCTACGATAGAAGAACTTTTGGGTTCAATCTAGCTCTCTGATCTGTCATTAATGAGTCAACGCTGCAATTTTTTTACAATCATGTAGTTAATGGCAAGAACAGAGACCGATGAGAATAAGATTTGAAAGGTCGGTTCCTTCTCTTTTGATCGTTGGTTTTCATTTCATGTTTGGAGGTATTTTTATCTTTTCCTTTTCTCCTGGAACATATGGTTAATATTTTAAGTTGCTTTAGTATTCATGTATTTATCAGTGAGGAGATATGTGACTTTATGATTTTATCTTTGATCTTACCAAATCACATATGTCATCTCTAGTTTCCCAAATGATTGCTGCATATTTCCTTGTAATTGGGAACTAGATTTGTGTGTTGTGACGTATTTCAGGGAGTTTTTCATCTCTTGCTACTTCTGGTCCTAGACCCTTTAGAGGAAATTTGTTAGTCCTATCTATAAGACTCCATACAAAGTTTCAAGAGGTAACTATTGATTTTTTTTCTTGTCTATTATTGTAATAAATGAAGTGATAGTGGGTATAATTAATACACTTGTTGAAAAATTTGACTTTAAATAAGGATAAATTTGGTTGATTGTACAATTTTTTGAAAAAAACAAGATATTAAATAAAGTTGTTAGTAGTTTTCTTAATCTATATAAATTGATTAAAGAGTCTTATAAAAAAAATCAAACGTAGTCTTGAAATATTGTTCTATCGATAAAAAAAAAATCTTTTACATATCACTATTCCATTTATAAGTTAGTACTCCATCAGTTTTTGAATATAAGTAAAAAAAATTATTTTATGTCTTTTAAAAAACTAATTAATTTTATTTAATTTTTTATTTCACCAAAAATAATTTATTTTCCTAAAATATGCTTAACATATTATCTCCCCCACTACATCAATTCATGAATAGTTAAAATCAGTGAAAAATATCTTTGGAATATTTTTATTAAAGGAGCGAATATTATCATTTTCAATAATTTTAATGTTCCTAAATTATCCATATTGCCTCCCTTCAAAAAATATTCAAGGTTATTTTAGGAGTAATAAAATTTTTGGGAGTGGCAATATCCTAATGAGAGTGATAATATCAACTCCCTTTCATTAAATGTAGTACATGTGATTGAATTTGCTTATATTTGAAAATATAATATTGTAAAAAACATACTTATATTCGAAAATAGAATGAGTACTCTCGGTTAAGATGAGGATAATGAAAGCTTCATATCGACTAGGAATATGGCTAGAAAAGTTAATATAAGAGTTGTGATAAACTTTATCCTATGAGCTATCTTTTAATAGTGAATTAGGTCAAAAGCTCAAATTTAATATAGTCTGGCCAATCATGATGCTGGCCACACATGCCGATCTGATTTCTTGTAGACTCACGCGCCATGATGTGGGCCACATTGAAGGTAGGTGTGTTAAGACGAAGTCACATGTTGACTAAGAATATGGTTAAAAAAATGAATATTATACAAAAAAAACCCGAATTTAATAGAGTAAAAATTTGTTTCTACTAACAAAGCCTAGCAAAATTAGTAGATATGTGAGTCCTTTAATCATGTTGACAGGGGTTTGAACGTGCTTATAAAATAGACTTTGTTGGAAGAGGCAAAACTCACTTCGGTGATCTTTACGCTTCGAAGAGATTAATATTCAACTGTTGGCTGAAGATACCCTTAGTGCATATAAAAAATATAAAAATTCCATGTTCACTTATATTTTTAAAGAAATATTAATTGTACTTTCAACAATTATACTTTTATATTTAATTGGACTAATAATTAATGTTTCATTATTAATCTAATAAAAGAAAAAATATATAAATAATTTAAAAAATATTTTAATAAAAAAATAACTATTACATTATTTAATATATGTAATTTAGCCTAGTATAAACACTTAAATAAGAATAGGAATGGAGTATAATCGTAGCACTGTACTACTTGATTAATTATACATAGAACTCATAGAGCATCTTCAATGGTGAAGATGTTTAAAAAGTTATTATAGAATATTTAAAAGTTATTTGGAGGATTTCAATGTATATATCATTCCCTATTAATTTTCAATAAGAACTCTTGTATAGATCATACAAATTAACTATCTTAATTAATTGATCTCATGAAGTGTAAAGAACTCACGTCAGAATCTAAGTCCAAATTAGCATTTTCCAATAATTATTGGGTTCTTAGGAAAGTTTCGACAAAATTATTTTTTAGTCCTTAAAATATTAGAATTGGTTCGTTTTGGTTCTTAAACTTTTTTTATTTATTTTGGTTCTCAAATTTTTTAGGTTGGTTTATTCTGATCTTTTTCGTAATTATTCCGTTAACAACATTTAAAAAGTGACACATATCACAATATGATTGGCATGTTAATAAAATAATAATAATCATATATATTTTTAATAAAATATTAATTTTTAAAATATAATTTTTTTTTTAAAAAAAAGCCCATCTTTCCCATCCCCACCACCACCTCACCGGACCACCACCCCTTTCCCTCCCCCACCGTCACCGCCACCGGACCACCCCTTCCCTCTCCCAACCCCCACTGTCACCACCACAACACCACCCCTTCCTCTTCCCCTTCTCCCACCACCCACACCACCATCACCATCGTCACCACTACTTTCCCTTCTTCCAAATGAGTTTGGATTGTGATGTTAACCTAGCATGAATCCTGATAAAACAAGTGTGTGGGGACAAAAGAAGAAACATCAGGATAATAGACAACCACGATTCTGCTAAATTAACGACCACTCCGAAGGTTTGTTGTGATGGAAGTTTCGACAGAGCTCATAGACGGTGGTGTAGGATGAGCACACCAAAGTCCCACAACCATTAAACACTCTGCACCTTTCTCATCAAAATCAGAATCAAAATCCTTTTTCATTCTCTCATCCATAGCCTCAATCACTTGCCCTCTCCCATATTGTGCATAAAAATCCCAAACCCACTCAACCAACCCCTTTGCCCTCTCCATTGCTCATCACATCAACGGCTTTCTTCCCCGTCAGTGACAGTGGTGATGGTGGGAGAAGGGGAAGAGGAAGGGGTGGTTTGATGGCGGTGACGGTGGCGGAAGGGGAAGGGATGGAGGTCCGGTGATGGTGGTGGTGGAGATGGAAAACATGGTTTTTTTTTTTAAAAAAAAATTGAACATTCAAAATAATATTTTATTAAAAATTATATTATTATTATTATTTTATTATTGGACCAATTATATTGCGACGTGTGTCACTTTTTAAATGTCATTAACAAAATGGTAACGAAAAAGACCAAAATGAACAAACAAAAAGTTTGAGGACCAAAATGAATTAAAAAAAAGCATGAGGACCAAAACGAGCCGATCCCTATACTTTTAGGACCAAAATAGTAATTTTACCTAAAATTTTTTAGGTGTAACTATTATCACTCCATTAAGTCTATTTTCACTTTTTCAAATTATTTTTTTAATTTAAAATGTATTTTTAAAACAATCAAACTAAAGAGTTATTATATATTGTTAAAATATTTTAAAGAAGAATAACAATAAACTTTTGATTTTTGGAATGACAATAATCCCACCCAATTTTTTAACCGTTAAAAACCAATTACACAAACAATGTTAGACACTTTTTTAATAGCTCGAGTCGAGTTGAGCCGAATGAGAGCAAGTTATTGAACAGGCCTTGCCACCAAGAACGGCACCACACCTCCTCCCAATTATGATGATAAATTTTAGGTAGCGTTTGACAGAAGTGTTTGAACAGAACAGATACTAATTTACATTGAGTCATTTTTTATTAACAAAATAATATATATTTAAATTCCTTAAACCTTATATTATTTTTTCGACAAAAAAATATTTTTTAAAAAAATTACATAATAAAAATATATTCAGCATAATTTATATTTAATAATTAATTTTAAAAATATATTTAATAATTGTATTTATCATGAGAAGTTTGTATTTAATAATTTTTTTCATAAAATACAAAAATTAATAAATTTGAAAATTATTATTTAGTTATACTCATAATGTTTTTTTAAAAAACTAAAAATATTTTTCATTTATTTTTATATTTTTTATCAAGTAAAGTAAATTTTTATATCTATTACAAAAAAAAATATTTTTTTATATTTTAACCTACACTAAATACAAAATAAGATATATAGTCATGTTTTGTTTCATAGTCACCAAACATAATACACGGTTATGTTTTGCTCCATTCTTTTCCTTTGTGTTCCATTATGTTGTGTACAACTACCCAGCACTACCTTAAAACTTTTGAAAAAAAAAAACATAAAACCTTAGATCATAAAGAAAACATGATGATGAACCTCAATTTGATCAAAATGGTGATAACACCTTCATGCATTATTTAAGAGAGTGTTTGTTTCAAATTTTAGTGGAATGAAAAATAAAAGGAAAATATACGAATTAAGGTACTATTTGGCTCAGTTTAATTTTTTTTCTTAAAAGCTACTTTTAAGTTAAAGTTATAAATATGAGGCTTTAAAAAAAGTCATAAGTTGTTTGATAGTTTTTTTAAAAATTTAGTATAAACTATTTACTTTGAAATTTTTTTTATTTATAATAATAAAAAATAGTATATATTTTATATTTTACAATATTTTTTTAAGAAAATTTGTTGACCGGCAGTGGAGTATGGCAATCCGAAGGTTCGACCATGACTATGGTGATTAGTGGATGTTCAATGAAAATAAGACATTGAAAACATAAGAAAAAACTCTTATTTGAGACTTATTTTATAATTCTTTTTTCTTTCTTTTGTTCATTAAAAAAAAGTCACTTAAAATTGTAAGAATTTGTTGATATTTTTGTTTGACCCAACTTTTAATTATAAGTAAAAGATAAACGAAAAATAAACTGAGCCAAACAATACTAAAACTTTTTAAAAAAAGAGACAAAATGTAACATCCCACTGTAATATCTCAATTTAGGTACAAAATAATTACAAAATCTCAGACAAATAGCCCCTAAAATAATGAATAATACCAATAAAGCTATACTGCATAAAGGTGAATTTCAACCTTCTATGCCAATATTAGATTGTACTTCTAATGACAGATCCTCCTTACATTTTCAGCAGGCTACCTCTATGTGTTTTACATATGTACTTTCTATATAAAATTAAATTAATAAATAGAATGAATGATCAGTATCTGGTAATAATTTCTTGAAAAGGCTTTTAAAAAGCAAAGCAATTATTACTAAAAAAAATACTGAAGCAAGCATGCCCTTAAAATTCATAGGATGTTAGTTATTTTTTTTTAGACTTTCAATTTATAGAAAGCTGTTAAAACTTAGGTCTTTTTCATAATTAAATGACGCCAAATATCTACTTAAGTCTATGGATAATGTTATAAATATGTCATATTCATTACCTCATTTTGTCCTTTTTTTTTTTTAAAGAATAAAACACGAAAAATACATTGCATAACTCTGTCTTTTAATCCAACTATAAGTAGTAATGTAGAATTTGCAGAACACAGTTATAACCCCCTCAATCTAAAAAGAAAAAAAGTAACATTTTTCACTACCCTACTATCTATAACCTTTTTTTCTTGATAAGAATTATCTATAACTTTTAATCTAAGAGCATGTTTGAAAACATGCTTTAATAGCTTTTTGTTTTTTTCCTTAAAAAATGCTGTTATATGCTGTTTGAATGTTTTTTATGAAATTTGAATAAGTGATTTTTTTATTATTTTGTTATAACTACAAAAAGTTTTTTTTAAATAAACTAAAATTTAAAACTTTTCAATTAAAGCTTTTTGCTTTGATCTACTTTCTTCTTCTACAACTCAAATTTTTACTATAAAAAAAAATTATAATGTAGAAACATAAAAAATTATCTTCAAAGCCACTCTAAACAAAAATTGATTTTGTTACAATTAAGTACAACAATAATTAATTATACAGATCATCTATTCTTGAAATAATTTATTTCTCAAAGTTAATTCAAACATGCCTGCATCTTTTCATTTGACTTTAATTGAGTCGTTTTCTGGCCCAACTATTTTTTTTTTCTCACTTTACTATTTGATTTTAGGCAACCATGTCAATCAGCACATGATCATTTTGCTTGTTTACTAATTACCAAAGTAAAACCTTGTACCTCTTACACCAAATTTCACATATAAAAAAAATACTAGTCTCATAAGTAGTGTTCAAGTGTCTTTGGCTGTAATTTTATTCAGACTTGTAGATTTTAGATGGAACTGAGATTACTGTTCTATATGACAAAACAAACTTTTCAAAGGCCATAAAGAATGGCACCTGATAACATATTCAAATATAGACATAAAAGCCATTTTTTGTTTAAACTTTTAAAAAGAATTCCAATAACGGGACATAGGAAAACATTTCACCACTATGACATCCATATATTTCACACAATGCTCAAAACAAGGAATCATTAAAATGATTCTGTAATCAAATTTTGTCCAACAGACAGTGCTTAGAAAGAAAGCAGTAATGTATGTATGTATATGTATGAGTGTGTATTCTGGATAGAAAACACTAAATATCAAATGTACCATTTCAAACCGGTCATTTGCTTCTTCGGTGCGACAAACATTCTTGGAAAAACACAGTGCGACGAACATTTTTGGAAAAACACATTGCGACGAACATTCTTGGAAAAACACGTCGCAAATCGATAGATTATGCAGAATTTTCCAACTCAGTTTTCACAGGTAATGAACAGTAGTAGGCATACTCTAATTAAGTATGAACTTAACTTGCACAACAAAGAACAGAGTGTATTGGTCAAACCCTAGCCGACAGGCGTATTCGGAAGTAAAAATAAGTCAGAATTAACATTGGATCAACAGTAGGTTCATGAACAACAGATTAAACTTTCCTGCTAAATATTAATAAGATAATATCTCCTTTGCTAGTTCCCTATTATGACCAACCAACCAACCAAAAGATTGAATTCCCATGTACTAAATCCAAAGAAGTGAAGATAACATAGAAAGAGTTAGAAAAGAAACGGAAATGTTCGCGACTTTAAGAAAATCTATGACTACAAACCAGCTAAGAAGCCTCTCTTTGGCCAAATACACATATATGTACATGACAAGCAGGCTGAAAGGAATCAGAGGCTATGTTGACCATAAGAGTAAATCTACCTGATGGTGACGAACTTGTTGGTGCCGTGTTTCGCCCAATAAGTCCTCAAATCAATTGGATTAGAAAAGTTATAGCCCTCAGCTGCAAGTTTCTCCAAAACTTTCTTAAACGCTCCTATACTCATTTTCCTTCCCGCTATTCTTGCGCCACGGCGCTTTGTACTCATGGGCAAAGGATAGATTGACATGCCGGTCGTGCAGCATGCGGATTGCCACCCGCCAGATCCCCATCTGTAACACTGCTGCGGAGTCCCCGTGCACGAGCAAACAGGAATCGGAATACTGGAAATATCCATATCAATCCCGTTTATTACAATCTCAGTAGTTTTCCTTGGAATCCTCGCACGTTGAACCGCAGGAGTATTTTCGTCTTTAGGAACGCGAGGCGCTCTCTTTGGCTTCTTTGGCTTAGGAGATTTCGGCACCTTAGGTCCCTGCCTTTTCTTACTAGTGGTGCTATTAGCCTTCTCAACAACGGGTGGCTCTTCCTCTTCCATTGGCCTTTCTTCCTTTGACAATTCCAGCGGTGGAATCATTTGCATGTGATGTGCGGAAGACGTCTCAGGAGTAACACCGTAGCTCGGGTTTGTAGGTATCATATTCATATACTTCTCCCTCTGACTACTAATCCAGGCATCCCTCATATATTCCATAGGGTATGTAGCTTGGGGCATACCCATGTTGTCCCTGTGGTGAAATGCCCCATTAGTGCCCGATAAAATTGCGGCATTGCGCCCTCCAAGCAGAGGTTTTTCCGGCATTGATGACATCAGCTGAAGCCCCAGATGGCTCTTGAAGGGTATGGCGGGTTCATAGTAACCCCAATTTCGCATGTTAAGACCATTATCACCATCCATCACCACAGAAAATGGTGAATAAAATTGCAGAACAACAATGTACAAATTGTTATGTATTATCTTCACAAACTATCTACTTCCATTGCATTCACCTAACAAGCATACACAATTTCAAACACAATCAATTAAGTAATAAAAATAGAAAAATAGAAAAATAGAAAAATGAAAACTAACAAACAACATTGGGCTAATAAGAAAAAGCTCACCTTTTTTCAGCTTAATCACAGTCAAACCAGAGAAAAGTGGGTTCAACAGGATAAATTACAAAAATCCCATAAATGTATACATGCAAAACCTCATTCCTCAAAGGTTTCAGCTTCTGGGTTTTGATCTAAAGTCCATTTTACCAGGAACAAAAGGGGAAAAATCAGATCTTTGAGCTAAAATATGAACAGATCAACAAAGTAGAAGATCAAAATGGAAGTAAGAAAATGAAGAAAAAAAGGATGTTGAGGTCAACCCATGTCAAGATTTGATGAAAAAATAAAAAAATGAAAGAAAAGGAACTGATGGAATGTCAGCGCAGAGGGAGAAGAGAGCAGTACCTGTTAGGGTTCTTGGCGTCTACGAATGGAAAATGAAGAGAGAGCAAAGGAACAAAGATGTCTGCACGCCATCTTAAAATCTAATCTTAAAAAAACATTTATGAGTTTCTAATAAATAAATTAATACTACTACATTAAATAATCTTTTTTTACTACTATTCTATTCAATTCAAATTGAAAATGTGCAATTTGTCGATACCAATGACACCGAGGAATAAAGTAATAATTTTCTTAGTTGAAAACTACCTTCCTAATCCGATGCGAATTGCCTCATTTTAGATATTGTTTGTTTTATTAATTTCATTTTATATCTCATTTTAACGGAGTAAAACATAGCCTCACACAATAAAAATAAAAAAAATCACATCTTAAACTTATCCTCTTAAACAGAAATTTGTTTAATCACGAAATATGACGTGATGATAATTTATTTTGTTTCTTAATTATATGTGAATGAGTTCGATTTTCTGTGGATAAAAATTAACTGATATTTTGTGATCACTTATTACCATTTCATATGAGCTTAATTTTGTAAAAATAATAACTTCCGACAGATATTCTAACAAGAGGGGAAAAAACAATAATTCATTTTTGCATGTAGTATAAAAAAACAACTATTTTAATCTTATTCGAGGGATTTTTACTCAAAACGAAGTTATTGATGGTGAGCAGGGCACTGGCAACAGGCTGGGCAGGTGGAGTTCCCGAAGCACTAAGCATACCTCAATTACTCTTTTGTTTTTTGGTCGAAATTACTCTTTGTTCAAATTCAATGAAATTAGTGATTTTTTTTTTTAAAACATAAGCATACTACTCCCTCTTTTTTTTCTTTTTTTATTACAAATTACTACTACTTCTTAACATGAGCGGGTTCGGGTTAGATTGAGTGACTTTCAGTTGTTTTAAAGTTCAATTCAATCAAATAATTTAAGTTGGGTTAGTTTGATTTTTATAGATTTTTTTTATCTAAATCAAATCAACTTAATCTGAATTAAATGGGTTAGATTGGGTTGGGTGTTACATAATTAAATAAAAATAGATTTTTTTTTAAAACAAAATCGGTAGAATTTATAGTTACATAATACTAATTTTATGTATGTTTAGTGATTTTATTTACTAAAATAAAATGTAAAATTAATAATATAATCATAAAATATAATATAGTTATAACATAAATAAATAAAATAATCAATTAATCATAATATTAAAAACAGAGTCAAAGAGAATACTTGCTAATATTTAAATTTTAAGAGTATCTAGACAAGGGTATAAAAGCAATCTAATTTTACTACCAAGTCTTCAACCCAGATCTTTTAAAATAAAAAATACTTTAGTAATTTGATAGTGTTTGTTTTGGAAAAAAAAGTAAGGAGAAGAAGAGGACTAGACTAGAGAGAGTATAATAATATAGCAATTTAGTAATTTGATTTGGCTAGTTTAAGTTTGGTTGGGTTCATTGAGTTTCTAAAGTGCAACCCCAATACCAAACCCAAACTGGGTTAGCTTCATTAAAACATGATCGAATAACCCAACCCAACAAAAAAAAAAAATGATTTAGGTTGGGTTGTTCGGATTCGTGGGTTACCCAATCCATCCCACCCCTATCCTTTTCTTATTACTAGTATGAGATTTTATAAAGACAAATGTGTTTAAGAAGGGTAATTAATGTATTCATTTTTTTCAAAAATATATATTATTTTTAAAATTATTCTTATCCCATGATATTGATATTGATTGTATTCTTGACGGGATCTTGTTGGCTAATGAAATGGTAGATCATGTGCAGAAATCGAGGAAAAAGGTTTTTTGTGTTTAAAGTTGACTTTCATAAAGCTTTCAACTTTGTTAGTTGGAAGTATCTGCAACAAGTAATGGAGCACATGCGTTTTTGCTCTACTTGGAGGAACTAGTTGAAAGAATGTCTTCAGTCTTCTCGCATCTCAGTTCACATCAATGGTAGTCCTACTTGTGAATTCTCTCTTGGTAGAGGTTTGATACATGGTGATCCTCTGTCTCCATTTCTCTTTTTAATCGCGGCAGAAGGATTTAGTAAATTAATGTATAGAGCCAGGGTTATGGGAGTTTTCTCTGGTGTTTATTTGGGTAATGAAGATATGCACTTGACTCATTTACAATTTACCGATGACACTTTAATCATGGGAGAAGCGTCTCTTGTTAACATTCAGACGATTAAATTAGTTTTGATTCTCTTTGAATTAATTTCGTGTCTTAATGAACTTCCAAAAGAGTCATTTATATGCGTTTAATATGCCAGATGCTTGGCTTCAAGATGCTGCTTTTAATTTGTGTTGTAAATCGGGGACTCTTCCTTTTTTTATCTTGGTTTGCCGATTGGAGGTAATCATAGAAGGAAGGTTTTTTGGGATCCTATCATTATTAAGGTGATGAAAAGGCTGAATTCGTGGAACTCAAAATCCTTGTCTTTCGGCGGTCGTGTGGTTCTTCTCAAATCTTTCCTATCTTCATTACCGATTTTCTATCTATCCTTCTTCAAGGCTCCTGTAGGTATCATCTCCGCTCTTGAAACTTTTTTAAATCTTTTCTTTGGGGGGTTGTGCGGGTGTCAGGACAAATTCATTAGGTGAATTGAGAAAGGGTTTGTCGCTCTATGGAGAATGGAGGTTTAGGGGTTAGAGATCTTCTCACTTTTAATCGTGCTTTATTGGGAAAATGGGTGTGGAGGATTAATATGAAGAGAAATTCTTTGTGGGTTAGGGTGCTTTTGGAAAAATATGGAAGAAATGTTTGGAATCTTAATGCTTGTCATGGTCATTGTTCTTTGTGGTGGTTAGATTTATGTAATCTTTTTGGTTCAAACAGTGATTTTTACGCTTGGTATTCTTTAAACTTCAATAGAAAAATGGGTGATGGGAGCAATATTTCTTTTTGGAATGACTCTTGATTAGATGGTACGACTTTGAATAATATTTTTAATGTATTATTCAATCTCTCTTTTGACAAAGAGTCTTCTATTAGAGAAATGGGAGAGTGGGTGGATGGAAAATGGTTTTGGCGTTTGAGATGATCTCATTCCTTAGCTCAAGATGAATTATTCTTGCTTAATGATCTTCTCTCTGAGTTTTGAATTTAGTTACTTTACAAGTAGATCAACCAGATACTTGGACTTGGAATGCTTCGGAATCAAAAATCTACTCTGATATATCAGCTTATGATGTGGCAAGGATCACATCTGTTGATGATTTCTTAAAAGATTTATGGATTCCAAAAATACAATAAAAATTTGCATTTTTTGTTTGGAAAGTGACTCTTCAAAGGATTGCTTGTAAGGAAGGTCTTGCTTCAAGGAGAACTATTCCAATTAGTGATACTGCATGCCCATTATGTCAACTATACTCTGAATCAGTGTCATGTCTATTTTTCAAATGCAAACTCACTTCTGAGGTACGATACAAAATTACATCTTGGTTGGGAGTTTCTTCTGTTTTCCATAATGACGGCAAAATTCACTAATCTCAATTCATGGGTCTGACATCTGGAAATATTAAGAACATGAAATTATTTCAATATGTTTGGTTTATGTCCTTGTGGATAATTTGGCAGCAACGTAATGACATAAATTTTAACGACTTGTGAAATATGTCAGAGTCATTGACCTCATCAAGCTGCGTTCTTGGCTTGGGTTAAAAGTCACATATTTGCACTGGAATTATTCAGTAGAATTGGGAGATCAATCCATCAGTTTGTCTTAAGCTATTTTCTAATTTGCCATGAGTCGGTAGTAGTTTATACTCTTCTGATTGCGTTTGTTCTTCCTTCCATTTACTGTGCAGTGGGTTCTTTTTGGTTTGTTTGTTGTCTTTGTTTCTTGTATTTGCTTGAATATCTTTATTGTATTTTGTGAGTATTTTCGGTACTCTTAATTAATAAATTCTTTGCTTATCCAAAAAAAATTATTAAGGGTAAACATGAAGAATAATAATAAATATTCCTAAAAATTTGTAAAGGGAACGAATAAAGTATAAATATATTGTATATTTAGTGATCTATTTGTTTTTAAAGATAGCTTTCATGTCATAACTAAGAATTGTAACAGTTAAAAAAGTTTCATCTGCTATGAATATCTTTTATCTTTTTAAATGAGTTTTGATGATTATTCTCTATTTCTACCTACAAAGAGTTGTTTCATAGTTTTGTAAGATGTGTATAGATTTGTTCATTTTATCCCATTTATGTTATATTTTAGAAATTTAAGAATTCGTATTTCTTTTAACATTTATAAGTCATAACTGACTTTTTTTATATGATCATACTCATCTAAAAGAAGTATAGTGACATTCTTTTGTTCGTTGTTCAACACATTTTTACTATTGGAGATATCACGTGTGTTCTTCATGATGTTGATGGATGCACTTTCAATGTCTCTTTGATTAAAGGCACAAGCTATGCATTCAAAGTATACCAATTGATTTGAAATTAATAGTACTCATTAAAACTGTTATATATGAATGATTAACTTATAATTGCTTGAAAAAATGGTTAAAAAAATTATTTTGAGTTTATATTTTCAATTATAAAAAGACATCAAGCATAGTCATATGATTCATATTTTTCACATCTCTAAAGTTTGTTGCTCATTTAGTTTTATTTCAAAAACTACGAGTTAACGTAAATTATGTACTGTCTTATTGCATGACATTGCTTTTCAATGAGAAAAATTGAATCATTGCGATCTACTATAAATTTATATTTATATTTGTTTTTTAAAATTATCATTTATTTTAAAAGTAATTTATTGTAAGTATTAACGATATGATAGATTGTTTTAGTTTATTTTTTGTTAAAATCCCAATCTACATACCTGCATTATTTTTTTATTAACAAAATGCATACGTCAAGCTATATTAAAATGCATTTCTTATTTACCACACATTTAATCAACTTATTAAAAAAATTTAATCCTGTGCATAGCACAGGTGCAAATACTAATTATAAAAAATTGAATACAAAATTGTATAGAAATTAGGTGGTTGAATAATTACTTGATTATTTATTTTGAGAGTTTTTTTTTCTTATAATTTTAAGAATGAGAATTACATTTAAAAATTAAAAAAATTATAAATCTTTTAATGAGTAAAATATAATATCTTAACAAGTAAAGCCCCACATAAGTCATTGAGTTTACAAGGATAGTTCACATAAGTCTTTGGATTTGTAAGAATAGTTCATATAGGTCCTTGAGTTGTAAAAATAATTACTTAGATCGATGAGTTTGCAAGAGTAATTAACTTATGTCATTAAGATTACTAAACACTATTCAGGTCCATGAGTTTATAATAGTAGTTCACTTAGGTCTCATGGTAAATAAATATTTGACAATCTCAAAGACCTAAAATGAATTTTCGTACAACTCAGAGATTTAAGAGAGAAATCTCAAAAATCTAAATGAATATCCATCGAACTTAGAAACATATATGAATTACTTGCAAACTCAAATACCTAAGTCAACTTTCATGCAACTCAAGTACAAATTATCCTTACAAATTGATCGAGAATTAAATTGATAATTATTTTTAAAGGTCGGCTACTTTTAAAAAACTTCGCAAGATGAACAACTCTTATTTCTCATTTTTGCATGGCCTTCTATCTTAAAAAACCTTGTTAACTCTTTTTATTACTGGTTTTTTTTTTCTTTTTTTAAAATAAGAAGTATATAAGAGGAAAACAGAAGTAGTACGTAACCAAACTCTAATATAAGGTAGATGATCCCATAAATGCAACCATTCATCAGCCCTTGCACCTTGCTTCGCCAATCAATTCTAATAGCCGTTTATTGCTAGGGTTTCAATGTTGTCAATAAACACATCACTTTTTTTTTTGATTCATAAGAAAATAGTATCGAACTCTATATTTACATACGCATATCTCTGTGTGCTTATTAAACAATTTTAATAATTTTATCATAACTATTTTTTCAAAAAAAAAACTAGTTTAGAAAAAAAAAATTCAGCTGGTGTTTTCGGTAAAAAAAATATTAAATTTTAAAAATGATATTTTCCGAAAAGGGGTGATCCTACTATTTCTTTTTTGTCGATAAAAAAACATTGCAAAAGGTTTTAATCTTCACTTGATTCAAAAAAAAAAGAGGGCTAACTCAATGGACCAAAAGGATGGACTCACAATCCCAAGAGGCCAAGACCAGACGAGGGCTAAGTTATTTATCTGGGCCTTAGAAAGCTTACAAAACTAGGCTGCTGTACTAACTCATGTAAGAAAAACAGAAAGCTTCCTGTCCAAAAACAAAAAGAAAGAAAGAAAAACAGAAAACTTGAACAAAATAATTGGAAAAAATATAATGGAAAAAGAAAAGGAAGGTAAACTCACAAACCTCTTCATAAAGAAAAATAGAAAACAGAAGCTTCCAATCACTTTATTATTTAAGATTAACTATATCCATCTATGATGAGATTAACATTAATTGCACCAACACCCATAAGCAGAATTTGATAGGCGTGTTTAAATAGAACATGATACTATATATTTAGGGACGGATCCAGAAATGTCTTAAGAGGGGTCGATCATCAATGAAAAATAAATTTCAATAATTTATCATCCATTAATAAGTATTGAATAAATAAAGAAAGTTAAATACGACATGTCCTTTTATTTAAGTCGAGCACGTCGTTCCTTCATGTCATAAAATTCATCAATAATAGAATCGGTATCAAACTTCTCGGCAATCCTTCTCTCAATGTATATAATCAAACAATTAGCTAGAAAGTCATCTTCCATCTTGTTTCTAAGTCTATTTTTCTCAATCTTCATAGCTGAAAAAGATCTTTCAGTAGTAGCAGTTGAAACTGGAAGAGTCAACATCAACTGGAAGAGATTAAATTTCTGTAAAAAATAAATCAAAACAAATAATTTCAGTATAATAAAGTTTTAAAAAATTAGAGAATAGGGATTGTTGAATTTTGAAGGGATTTATGTAGTAAGAAGAGTAGAAAAATATGAGAAGAAAACATAAAAGGAATTAAAAACAAAAATAATAGAGATTAATACTAATAACGTTGATCTTACCAAAAAAAGACAAATTCTCAGCAAATTCACGCTTAACCTTTGTCGTTTGGTTCACGCTCATACAATGAATTATGAATGGAAAGTTTTTATAATAAAAAAAGTTAAAATTTAAAAAGAGAAAGAAGCTCTTATTAGTTACAGAGAGAATCTATTAAAAATGAAAAAAAAATGGACTTAAAATCGTTAAAAAAGGAGAGACCCTCCAACAAAAGGATGCAGATCAAATCCGCTAAGCTACCTGCATTTTCGAGTATATTTAGCGCATCATATATACTAATATTGTTTTTTTACAAAGGAGGGGGGCCAGCCCTCCCCCTCCCCCCCGGTCTGTCCCAAATTAATAGAACAATTTAGTTCTATTAAAAAAGGTGAAATGGAAGAGAACATGACATAACACATAAAGAAGAATTATTATTATTTACATTGAGTCATTCTTTATTAACAAAAAAATATATTTAACTTTCTTAAACCTTATATTATCTTTTTCCATCAAAAAATAATTTTTTTAAAAATTACAGAATAAAAATATATTCAACATAATTTATATTTAATAATTATTTTTAAAATATTATTTAATAATTATATTTATTGTGAAAAGTTTGTATTTATTAATTTAAATTTTTTCATATATTAATACAAAATTAATAAATTTTAAAATTATTATTTAATTATACTCATAATTTTTATTAAAAAATATACTCTTTTATTTTTATTTTATTTTTTTTTATATGAAGTAAAATAATTTTTTTATGTATTACAAAAAATATTTTCTATATTTTAATCCGCACTAAATACAAACTAAGACATATGGTCTTATTACGTTCTATGGTCACCAAATACAAATACAGTACACATTTCTGTTTTGTTTTACTCCGTTCTATTATGTTCCATTCTGTACAGTTACCAAACGCTACTTGTTATTAAAGTTACTCTCATTTCATTTAGTTTAAACTCACTTCCTTCAATGTATGTATTATTTCTACATGTTAAAACTCATAACTTTTAAAAACTTAGCATATATCCCAGCACTACTAGAATGTTGTGAATTAGCTATGCAAAAATTAATGAGGGCCACGATACTATTATAAGTTATTGCGGTACATCCGTCGCTAATGTGACGTAAATTAGACATGAACAAAAAAATTAAGGCAAAATAACATTTTTGGTCCCTTAACTCTTAGCGCCAATTCAGTTTGGTCCCTTAACTTTTTTGTGATCTATTTTAGTCCCTTAACTTTTATTTTGGATTTAATTTAGTTTTTTAACTTTTATTTTGGATTCAATTTGGTCTCTACAGTAATGGTTTTTGATCCGTTAACGTCCTTAACGGATGTAACGGTAAGGACCAAATTGAATTCAAAATAAAAGTTAAGGAACTAAAACGGATCAAAAAAGTTAAGGGACCAAAATGAATTGTTACAAAGAGTTAAGGGACCAAAAGTGTCATTTTGCCAAAAAATAAAAAACGAGAAATTTTTGCGGTGGCTAAAGCCGTCGCTAAGTAAACCAATATTTTTTTTTAAAAAAAAATAGTACTCAGCTAGTAGTAGCGGCTATGCCGCCGCTAAATTTGACAGTTAAGAAAAAAAAGAATCTTTTCCAGTGGCCAAGCCGTCGCTAATGTGTCTGTTTTTTTTTTAAAAAAAAAAACTCAATAGTAGCGGCCTAGCCGCGACTAATGTTGTAAGATTTTAAAAAGGACAAAAAAAGTGCAAGTTTGTGGCGGGCTATACCGCCGCTAAATTAACGGGGCTACGACCCTCGCTAAATTTGCGAGAACTATAGCGGTTGCTAAGTTGACAAAACCTGTTGAAAAATTGATATCTCCATAAGTTAAAATCAGCCACTCATATCATTTATCTCTCATTTTTAACAAGTTACAAAGCACATTTCTCTTCTCTTTCATTCTCTTCTCTGTCCGACCGACGACAATAGGCAACAAACCGACGACCACCACACGCTCCTCCTTCCTTCTCCACTTGTGAATCTTTCTCTCTCCTTCCGGTAAGCTCGCGATTCTTCCTCTCTTCCCTCCCGTTGTTTTCCGGCATGCCATACATGGTGGCATTGCCACTGTTGCGGTGCCACCGCCACCATTGACGGTGGTTCTACCACCTACTATGGTGCTTACAATTTTTATTTCTATTGTCTGTTTTTCTAATTTTATTTTGAAGAACCCATTTTCATTGTCTTTATATTATTTTGTATTTGTATAGTTTTTTATTTTTTCAGTTTATATTATTTTTTATTTTTTGTAATATTTAGGATTAATTATGGTATGTTTAGTGTGTAGGATTAATTATGATTTATTTTAGGTTCTTTAGATTGTAGTATTTTGGATTAATTTCTGTTAATAGATTGCAATATTTTAGGCTTTTTAGATTTTAGGAAGTGGTGGACATTATGTCTATTAGTAATATTTTTATAATCTAATATATTATTAGATTGAATATTTATGTCATAATCTAAATTATTAGGTCTATTAGTATTTTTTAAAAATATCTAATTAGGAAGTGTTGGACATTAGCTCTATTAGTATTTTATTTAAAACATCTAAGTAGTTTGCGGGGACTTTTCCGTCAATTTCCTGGTGGCTTTTGCAGCGTAATTAGTGAATGCTTGACCCCCACTAATTAGTGAGGGCCATTTGGCCATCACTAAATTTTAGCAACGCGAAATATTACGACGGCCTGATAATCGTCGCTTGACTGCCGCTTAACGAGGACTTTTGCCTTTTTAACAAAGGCTTTGACCCTCATTGAAAACCATTTTTCTTGTAGTGCTAATATTTTATATGATGCATACATACTAGATACCCTTAATCACATGTTTGATTCACTTTATTTTGAGAAAATAATCATTTTATTATTATTTTTGAGAGTTCTAAAAGAATAAGTGATTTTTTTTTAAAAAAAAACTATTTCCAATCACGTGTTTAGAATAACAAAAAGAGAGAGAGAAATACAAATAAGGTAAAATAATATATTTAACATTAACTTTATGAGAGGTCAGTGCAAATAACCCTATCATTTAATGTCTCTTTGTCTGTCTCTTTGCATAAGAATGATATACTCAAAGAAATTTCTCAAGTTTTTTTTTATCACTCTTTAGGTGGTTAATAAGCGCATCCTAATTTAGTATGCCAACACCTCATCTTTTTGTCTTTTTAAAAAAACTCATTTGAAAGTATACTTTTTTAGAGACTTTTCTCCGTGAAAGAAAATAATACCTCTACTAAAAAGAAATTGGTGTGGCTATTAAGCACCCACTTTTTGATATAATACGGGTATTGACATGGCCACCATCTCACTTGAAAGTGACATTGCTTTTTTAATTTTCACACGAAACCATTCAAAAATTAGAAAAAAAAAGTGATGTCATTTTGAAGTGACTCCTAACACTATATAATCACCAAAGCCTGGACCACTCTGATTTTTGGGTGATAAACCCATAGAATTTTGCAAAAATTGAACCTCATAAACCCTTTGTACGAAAGCACTTGAATGAAGTAGGTCCAATTTACAATGATGATTTTTTAGCATGGAATCATTTACTTCTTCCTTTCAAAATTATAATGGGCCCATCAATATGTATGTTTCTTCTTAATTATTGACTTGGATCATTACTAAATTTGGGCCTTAGATTTTTAAAATTTATTTGTACACATTTTTCTCAAGTTCCTCAATACACTAATGATTCCAAGTGAGCACATCTTGAAACTTTGCCTCATTAAGCCAACCAATTCATATACTTATTTTGTTACCAACCACTGAAAATTTATTCCATTTGAGTGTATGTTAGTTAACTGAATTTGATTGCTTGGTTTTCATTTCTTCAATGTCTTTCTTCTCTTTGACTTTTTTTTTTCTTTCAATAAAGTGAAATAACTTGAGGCCCACATGATTTTACACACTCATTGGGGAGAGAGAGATATATAACACTTTTCCTCTCTTTGCTACTAAAGCCACAACTCTTGCATTCACTACCTGATGATTTTTGGAACTTCTTTTTTTTTTTTTGGTTAGTGAATAGAGTGGGCTGTTATGAAGTACTAAGTACTTATTTTTTTTTTACCTCTCTTGCTTTTTATTTTCTTTTATTTTTCTTCTTATACATTTCTACATTTCAAATTTAGAGTGTATACTTATAGATTTTTTTATACATTTCTACATTTCCCTCCACTACTAGAATTCTTGCATTTTTTTTTATGTCAACAAATTCATTGAATTAGAAAAATTAGGAGTAGTCAAAATTACAAGAGGAATAGTTAAAAGATAAAGGAAGAATTGGGAAATCTAATTTACAATGCAACTCAAAGAAGCACAACACCACTCTAAAAAATTATAAGACCCCGCAAGCCATTTTGGTATTAATTCAGTCGCTAAAAGATTTAGTGAGTTAGTCACCAAAAAAACAACTTTAATTTAATGACCAATTTTGTAGTCACTCCATTTTAAAAAATTGACTTCTAAAAAGAAAGTAAACTACCTCAACTTGAATAATTTTTTACTGGATTGACCATGTTTATTTTATATTTTTAAGTTATGTTCAAGTTTTATTTGTTGACTCGAAATCGGGTTAGAGTTAACCTTCGTATTATCCAACCCAATCTATACTATTTTATATAATATATTCATATATTTTACCTTGTAAATTATATATTTGTGTGGTTACTTAAATTAAAGCTTTAGCACACTAACAAATTGTAGACTTTTTAAATATTCACAAGAACTTTATTATAAAATAGATTTTAAAATCACACATTTAAAAAGTTCAAATTAAACTATAAAAATAGCTTATAATAATAGAAAAATTCCGGCCAAATTAAAATCTCTAATTTAAAAAGTGAGTTAGACTCATACTTTATAAAGCCTGCAAACTTGACTTAATCTATTTCGACCATGTTACTTGTGCTCCTTAAATTAAAATTCATTTTTCCTACATTCTATCTTAAGCATATTATGCTTCTTATGTTTGCATACAAGTCAAGGGTCATAGTATAATTAATATTATTTAGCATTTACAATTAACTCTCATGCATCAACCTTTCAATCCTTGGAGAAAATTAAAGGATTATTCTCTTGTAGCTTTACCAAACTTCCAAACTAGTAACAAATAATTCCCTAACTTTCCCCTCTTCTTATTCCCAATAGATAGATATAGAGATTTCCAAAGTGAAAGCTAACAAAAGAGTTTAGCTAGATACCAAGATCAATTCGATTGGTTCACATTAATTTAACTTTAGGACTATATATATATGTGTGAGGGACTTAGTTCCAAATCTTATAGGGATACCCTTGTTTTACGGGCAAATGTCAATGTGAAGCCAGGACAAGATTGCTGCACCAAAACTTTACCTATGGAAGGGTCTTTTTCCTTCTTTTATTTTCTTGTAATTTTTCTAATACCCCTTTTTTTTCCCTATTATATATTCTATTATATATATCTTTTCTAGAGGCCACTACTATATAATGCTCAATAATGTTCTTCTTCACTACACATCTTTATCCTCTAACCTCAATGATGTCAAGACTAGTCAAAACAACAACAAAAAACCCTACCCTTTTTGTAAAATTAATTTTGTAAATTAAATTATACTAAAAAAAATAAAAAAATTGTAGTTTAAGAATAGAAGGTGTTTGTTTTGATTACAAGGCAATGATTGATGAGTTGAGAAACAAAAAAACAAAAAACAGGACTATGTACTGGGTATGTACACTTAGCAGCCAATCTTAGCTTCACTAGGTTTCTTTTTAATTGATTAATTAATTTCTTTTCCTTTTTTATCCCTTATATTGTTTGAAGAAGGACCTAGCTACTTTACCATATATGTGTTACATGTTTTGGCAGTGTCATATGTACATGATTGCATTATTATATATATCACTAAATTAACCTAAAGAGTCTACACTATTAAAATTAGCCCAAATGTTAATAATATAATATACTAATTTAAGATATTTATAATAAGAATTTACTCTTATTTACATTTTGGTGTTAAAAACTCACTTTAGTAAGTAGCTAATATATAACTCAAAGCAGAAATATTGTATTAGCCCTTTTGGTAGTTAAATTTTTTATTATTGCAAACGGACTTTAATTTGAATAGAAACTAAAAAAAAATGCTTCCACTAAGAGCATTCAGAACAATTTAGCAATCGAATTGAATAAACAAGATTGTCAGTCGCTACTAGCCAATTCCGTCGCTAGCTGGTCGCTAAATATATTATTGATCACCAAATTTGCAAGTTTAGAATCTAATTTTCTTAGTTATTAAAATAAGCAAATTCATTAACTAATTTTGTTGGTTGCTAAACATGATTTTTTTTTTACATTGTGAATGAAAACTTAACATAGTGTTTTTTGACATTTTTTTTAATTCCCTTAAATTAATTTGTTGGTACAAGAGTGGGGATTATGAGTGGTGGGTTTGATCATAAGAAAAAAGCTAAGGTTGTGAAATAGGAGTGAAGGAGTGAAGGCACCCACTAACCACTATACTTGACTTAATGTGAAGAAAGGAGGCAAGTTACAAAAGGACCCCTCCTCCAGTTACACTCTGCAACCTTCCACTTTCATTCATAATAATTGTACAACACATTTTTGTGTGTTGGATAAAAGTGGAGACTCATGATAATCCATCTTCAACCTAGCACCCAATAGTTTTATGAATTCTCTCGCGTTACTTGATATTTTATAAAGGAAATAGACATAACAAATTGATGGGTTCCGTTAACTGAATAAGATCCACACAAAATTATTTTATTTATCTTTATCGTACTTAACAATCAATATTATAACTTAACTTAAACTCATTGCAACTATATTCTCACACCCAGTTTTTTTTACATCACATCTATACATTTTTTTTCTTTCTATACCACCTAGCATATTTTCATTTCTTATATTATTTCTATCTCAATTTTTCAACACATATCTCTCCTCTCTTGTGCTAAAAAGAGAGGTGTGAGAGTATTATCTCCCCAAAAAATTTACACAGTCAACGATAATTATATTTTCAGTTTTTTTTTTTATAACCTAAGACAAATATATTAATATAACTTTGAGAACAGAAGTACTCAAAGGAGAAAAAATACATGATAGTAAATTCTTACAGAGAAACACGGATTACCCCATACTACTAATGTTTTGAAACCCAGACCGGTCAATCGGTTCAATGTTTTGTAATTTGATTTAAAATATTCAATTTATTTATTTATTATATATATATATATATATATATATATATATATATATATATATATACTGTACACATATAACAAAGAATCTCTAGTAGTTGAGTGGTAATGGTTTTTTCCTAAGTATTAGGTTGTTGGATCAAACCTTAGGTATGTAGGTGCTTTTAAGCATTTTTGTTGAATTAGTAAGGAACTGGTTCTATGTTTAAACGGCCGATTCAGGTCCGATTTTGGCCAGTTTTCCGGTCTAATGTCTGGTTCTTTCTTAGGCCGATTCTCCGCTACAATGGACTGTTATGCCATCGATTTTCGGTCCGACCGGTTCAACCGGCCGGTCCAGTCCGATTTCCTAAACATTGCATAATACACTCTAAAGGGTTGTTACACCAATCAAAATAACAAAAAGATCCTCCCCCATTTGCATAAAGTCAAGCCTATGAGTTAATTTTTATCATATCCAATAAATGCAAAACATCTATCTTATCTGACTTAAAAATAATGGCATTTCTACAAAGCCATAAGGACCACACCACTAAGTATCAAATTAGCATTTCCCTACACTTTGACACCTTTCCTGTGAACAAGTCTCTGAAATTTAAAAACCAACTTTCCAAAGAGGAAGGTAATACACTATCAAAACCAACCCAGCCAAGAACCTTCCACCAAAGCACACCTGCAACTGGGCAAAGAAAAAAAAATGTCGCGAATCCTCTACTTCCATATCACACAATACACAATTCACTGCACCATTATCTCCAAGCATTTCTCTATTTTGTAAATTGAGTCTGAGGTATTCTATCTTTTAACAAAATCCAAGAAAATACCTTAATTTCAAGAGGGGCACAAGATGGCCACATATTTTTCAAGACCAAAGCCAGATCCCCCGTTAGTTGTGTGTTTGAGGAATACATTTTTTAGTTTTTCATAGACCTATTAGATTTTTTTCATGTCTCTTGTTTTTCTAATTATTTATTTCTTTCATATATGCTCTTTTGCTATTATTAGTGTAAAAGAGTACGTAATTTTTCAGGGGTATAGTCGAACTTTAGTTTCTTTCTAACTAGTGTCTAGTCTTGATCTCGAACCATATAACTCTTTCACTAGACTCATAATTTATTTTTATCAATGTTAAAAGTCAAGTGAAGTGGACAAATAAAATCCCACATTTGATGATTAAGTGTAAAGTGAAGGGTTTATAAAGTGGAAAGGCCCTTGTACCTAAAGCTTTAAGGTTTTGGGTTGCTAGTGGTGTCATTCCCTTGTATACTCTCTCTCATCTATACACTCCAACACTGGTATCAAGAGCTCGGTCGATCTGGTAACACACGGAGACGAGTACGTGCCTCTCCATGGTGATATTAAGTCGTGGCGGCCCACGTGCAGAGGGTGTGGAGCCCAGAAAGTGATCGTTGAGTGAATGATCAACCCACGTGTGGAAGAGTTAGACCATGGAAAGGTGGAAGAGCGCAAGATATGCGACTAGATCTGGTGTGACTATGGAACGTTAAAGAGAGCAAGAGATGCTCTGTGTAGATCATGTGTACTCATGGATGAAGAAAAGACTTTCACTAGAGAGGGAGCACATTCCAATGTGAAAAAGATTTACACTTGAGGGAAAGTGTCAAAAGTCAAGTGTGAAGTGGGTGAATAAAAGCCCCACGTTGAATGGTTAAGAACAAAGTGAATAATTTATAAGTGAAAAAACCTTTGCACCTAAGGCCTTAAGGTATTGGGTTGCTAGTAGTGTCATTCTCTTGTATACTCCCTCTCATTTGTACACTTCAACAACCATTACATTAACACACCATTGTTAGTTGGTTTTTCCCCGGGTTGGGCTCCATTGTCTTATTTTTTTGTCGACTTGACCCAACTCAAATATAATTGGGTTGGTTCGGGCCAAGTACCATATCTACCCAAAAGACATTGGAACTTTTTTTAAAAAAAAATCATAAAATAATAAAAATTCTCAAATATGTTAGAAAAAGAATAAAAGTTTAATTAAACAGGGAAATTCTTTTAAAAAATTAGGTTGGGTCAAGTTTGGTTAAAAAAAAATTGTCAACCCGAAGACTCGATTTAAATTGGATTAAATACTTTCTTATATCCAAACTAAACTGTATTTTTCATGTTTCGAACTCATTTAATTTACACTACTAGATTTTTTTTTTTAAATTTTATGTTAGGATTTGGGATTAGGCCTAACTAATTTTTAAAAGTTAGCTTAAAAGAGGAGGATTGTCACACTACTTATATACTCTATGATGACTTTCTTTATAGTCGATGTAGGACTTCATCTTAACACACTCCCTCATGTTTAGGGTTAGACATCTGGTGCGTGAAATTTGCAGGACTGGGTACACTTGTGGGTGGCCTACGACTAACCTAACTCTTGATACCGTGTTAAAATTGGAATTTGGACCTAATTCACTCTTAAAAGCTAAATTATAAAAAAATTACTATACCACTTATATATTATATGATAACCCTCTTTTTAATCAACGTGATACTTTATCTTAAGATTTATCACACTGTTTATTATCTTATAATTTCCTCTTTTTTTTCCATCCTTAATTACACATCTTTCACACGGACATACTTTTTTGAGGAGTAGAGTTGATGATTTTAAATTTGTTATATAATACAACTAGTATAATCTCTCATCTAGAGAGAGAGTAGAGAGAGAAGAATTGCACGTGGTCCAAAGCGAAAAGATAGAAAAAGCTAAGACACACACACATTACACATTACACGTAGACATAAGTAAGGGAAATTATAAGCTGCTCATAACTTTGGCTTTTCTACGCCTTTTTGTATTGCTTCTAGACTCTACACTACCTACCTATATACTAGTAGCATCTAGCTCATCATCACTCACTTACCTCTCTCTGTGAAGCAATTTTTATTCCATTTAATTCAAATCTTAATAATTCTAGCCAAATAGGAGTAGTACTAGTATAGTTTAGAATAAGTTTTGTTATCGATTATTTTGTAAAATAATTAATTATGTTTGTTCATGTTTCTAAAATTAATCAAAAACAAAAAATAATTATATTTTTATTCTTTTTAGAAGTTATGTTGAACTATTTTTTAAAACAATCAAATATAGTAAAAAAAAGAGAAAATTTAAAAAGTAATTCTAGTTATTGTTACTAAACATAAATAATTTTTTTTTTATTTTCATCATTATCACCAAAAAAATAATCAATTCTCTACTTATTTTTAAAGTTAATTATTTTTACACAATCACAAACGTGCTAAACTTTTAAATATGTCCATGTTTATAAACCTCTACATTTTTGTAAAATAATTATTTTTTAAAATGTTTGTTTATGTGTTTCAAAAGAGTTTTTTAACAGGTTAAAAAATTAAAGGTAAAAAGTTGTAGTTGGAAATAACCAAAAATTGATATGGTTATGTTTGGTACAAAATTAATGTTGCGTTTTCTTTCTATCTTTAGTTTCTTAACCTGTATAATATCACACATGATAGAAAATTCCTTGTAAAAATAATTAGAAATAGGAAATAATCAGATTTTTGCTTTTTTTGATAAATTACATTGAATTGCTTTCGAAAATAATCAAATGTAATAGAAGAGAGAAAAATTTTAAAAATAATTTATTCTGACCATTGTTATCAAACATAAATAATTTTTTTTATTTTCATCGTGATCAACTAATAAAATAATTAATTCTATGCTTACTTTTAAAGTTAATTATTTTAAGGAATAACAAACGGGTTACAATTTTAATATTATGTCCATGTTTATAAACCCTACATTTTTTTAAAAAAAAATAATGGCTTGTTTTTTTTTAAAAAAAAAAACTTTTACTTCAACTTATTTTAAACAAATAATAGTTCGTTTTTACCATAAAAAAATAAAAGCTTATTTTTATTAATTTAAAATTAAATTATATTTTTAGTCTCTTAAATTTATACTTTTTGTTGATTTTGATTTATTTCTACTATTTTTAACCTGTACGTATATTTATCCTATCAAAATATTAATTAAATTCAGTTCAAGTGGCATAAAGAGGAGCTCTTGAGTTTAAGGAGAGGGATTTTGTCTCCAGTAGAATAGGTTTAGGAGTAGTGTAATATGAGTATGTATGTGTTTGGCCAAAAAAAAATTAAATTCAGCTAAACACACTATAATTGTGTTTACCAAACTTTCTTAATTAATTCACACTGAATTAACTACCAAATTAATAATAAAAATAGTTAATAATGTGACATTAAAAATATTATTATTTATTTATTAGTATTAGTATATTTATAAAAGTGAGCTAGCAAAATTAATTTGAATTTTGTTATTAGTAGTATTTTATTTTTTTTGGGAAGGAATTGAGTATGTTGGAGTAGATTAATTTAGAGTAAAGGAAGGAAAGGGGAAATGGATAGAAAGAGGGGGAAAGGCTTTGAATGGTCTCTGCATAAAAGGAAAGATGCTGGTTGAGGGTAGAACTGCCAACTGCGCCCACTTCTGTCATGGCTCTGATTCTTATGCAAAGAGAGAGAGAGAAAAAAAAAAGATATTAGTAGTACTACTCTCTCTCTCTCTATCTCTATATTCACTCATTCACTCACTCACAAACTCACTCGCTTCTTTCTTTCCTATTCATAAATATTCATGATGAATGATGAATGAATACAGTTTGTTTGTGTCTCTGTGAGAGGGACGACTGATTCTCTGTCTCTCATTTAACCCCTTTCCTCAGTCCTCAGTCCTCAGTGGCACTGAAAAACATGCAACCTATCTCTACACCTGCATCCCTTATTCACTCATTTACTTTACCCACCAACAAAATCAAAATCCACACACTTAGCATATATACTAATTCACTTCATATTTAAATAATCAACTTTAACTAACCATTTAACAGTTTGACTTCTTAAAAAAAACTGATAAATTATCACAGTATAAGTTATAAGTTCAAATTCTCACTTAGTTAGAAATAAAACAAAAGACTTCTACGTATTTTTACTTAAACACTACTATATATTAATAAAAAATTAATTTAATTATTAAAAAATTTTAATTATTAATTTTATGATTAATTTCTTCACTAATTATTTAGCATTTAAATAAAATCAGTTCAGCGACCAATTTTTAAATTGTTAAATAGATTTTTTTTTGGTAGTACATCAATCACATCATGCTAAAAGATTTTAATAGTATTATATGTATTATTACTATTTATGGTACACTCTACACTCTTGTTTAAAAACACCCTACACCCTAGTTTTAAAAAAAATATTTTTTTGTTTAAACTATGACATACATGTATAATGAGTAGTAAATAGTACATAATTTTTCCAAACTTTATACTAACAAATAATTTTTATTTTATTTTTTCTTTTTGTAAAGACTAATAAATTTTACATAGTGTATAACATATCATTCCTAAAAGCACACAGACTCTCTCTCAATGACTACTTACTACCCTTCCTGTATTCATTATTTTTCCTCTGAAAAATGTAGTCTCTCTTTTCATTTTTGTCAGTACGTTTCTTTAATGCTCATGAAAAATAAAAAAACTCTTCTTCATTTTCTGCCCTACCCCAACAATCATCTACATATACTCCAAACACTAAATCCAAAACTACCAAAACTTTACGGTATACAACCATTCTTCCCGCCTGACCCCTTATTCATTGCATTTCAGCAACTACGTCCTGTGTGTATATATATATTTTCAAATTAATATTATTCATCATCAGTCTATAGTATAGTATCTATATGTATACATTCATAATTAAATTTTACGTACATAAACATTCATACACTTGCACAAGAAGGCATCATTACGCCACGGACCAATATCCAGATGTATTCATTTAAATTAAAGTAGAATCAGAATTGAAGAAACCCTTATTCTTTTTCATTACTAACTTATAGTACCAAATTTAATTAATTAACCATTAACAAATAATTAATAACATCGCATAATTAATAAGCTGCGAGTTACATCATGAATTACACTCTTTTAGTTTCTCATTATCCCCCGCTAGCTATATATATATCAACCCCACTTACATAATCACTCCATTTTGATCACTTGGTATACCAATATAATCCACAAAGATACATTAGCTTCTAAAAAAAGGAATTTTCAAGAAAAAAAATAAAGGAGGGTATTAAGTATATTAACCCATAATTGTAGACAAATATAGGAAAATTAATACAAATACCAGGGTTTTAAACTGCAGCGGCAACCATCGAAACCACATCAAGTGATTGCAGTCTGTAATGAATGATGTGATATCATATGAGTGCATGTTAATTTGCTAAATGTTTTTTCCAGATTCTTTTCCGTTATGATCATCGACTTCACCGGCATCGGTGGTTATGGCGGAAGAGACATAGCTCAGGACGAGAGAGTTGTTCTCGTCCTGAGCGTTGGTTCGCGCTTGAAACTGTTGCTTGCAAGCGTGACAAGTGATTTGAAGCATGGTTGAGTTGATCTGCTTCATTGCATGCTCTTTCAAAGCGTAAGCTTTGTCAAGTTCCGCCTGAGCTTGTTGCCGGACTCTTTTCGCGTTCGAAAACTCTTGCTCGGCGAGCTCGATCTGCCGCTTTGCCTGTTTCCTTGCCTCCTCTGCGTACGCCTTCTCCGCCATCGCCATCCTCAACTGCTCCCTCGCTTGCTCCTGAAGCATTGCCGCCTTCTCGCCGCCGCTCGTCGAAAACCTCTTATTTTTCTCGCCGACGTCCGATGAGCCGATCGAGAGGTGGAGCCGCGTGGAGCGGTTAGAATCCTCGTCGCGCTTCGGCAATAGTGAGAGCTGGAGGTCCAAGTTTGGGAGGAGTTTGGCGGTTGAGGTTTCGGGTGCTGGAATGGTGGCAGTTGTAGGGTTCATGAAGATTGCGGTGGGCTCAGTGGGCTTTGGGCCGGGCATTATGAGTCTAGTTGCCGATGATGCTGGCCATGGACCGTTGCTGAAGTTAGTTTCGCTTGATGGGCTCGGGCTCGACGCGGTTCTCGACAAACACGCCGCGGGAGGTTGTAACGGTTGAGATTCCGGCCGGAGCCTCCCCATGTTGCAAGCATCTTGGTGCTCTATGAAACTCTCAACTCTACACCGTAAACAAAACAAAAAAAAAGAAAATAGCTTTCATCAACAAACTATTAAGATGAAAATTATATAATGTATTTAGACGAAATAATAAATAAAAGTATACTTGAATTTAGGTTGAGATAGGTTAAATATAAAAAACTACTTTTAATATTGTTGAAATTGAATTTAGGGAAAGATGAAAACAAATTTAGTGTAAAGAAATGGAGACAAATTAAGAGAAAAGTGGGTGCAAAAAGGTGCGGAAAAGGTGTAGGTTTTGGAAATGGGTGTGGGGGTGAGGGAAAGAGGTGGTTTCAGTTTCCACTGAATAAACGACAAAAGACAGTCAAGAGAGTAGTGCCGTTTTGAGCTGAATTCATGGAAGAAATGAGCATGATTTTGAAGAAGAAACGACTATGGGATCACGCGAACAACGTTCACGAAAGAAGTGCGTTTTGTGGAGGGTGATGAGCTGGAATGGCACAAGGATTTCGAGGCAACTACGATACGGTTACAACAGAAACGGAAAACGGAGCGTTGGAAACCGTGTTCCCTCAACTGTCGTTGAACAGTGGTTTTATCATTTCTTGTAAAATTAAAAAAATAAATAAAAAAAAAAGTTTGGATTAAGGTTCCATCAGTCATGTGTATTTTTTGAACTTTATTTTTTGCTTTTTTATTATCATCCATATATATTCCCCCTTTTGTTTCTCCACCCCCGTTGTAAATTGTTCGCTCACTTTATATTCCATTCCAAAAAACATATCTCCCTTTTTTCAAGTCAAATCCAAAGTAAAACAAGCCATTATCTACAAACTTTCAATTCTCTCAATTCACAATAATCACCATTAACTTAGCAAAATTAAAGTTATCAAAAAAAGAAAACCAGCAAAGAAAAAAAGTTATATAAAAAAAACTTTAAGGCAGATCTATCTGATCTGCAGTTTCACTTCTTCATCACTAAATTCTCAAAACCATGAAAATAAATATGTAATGAATGAAGAAAGAAATAGTTAAGAAATGAAATGTATTGGATTACCTGGAGAAAACGCGGCCACAATCGCAAGAGTGGCCGCGAGTGCCGCAAGTTTTAAGATGTGCCTTATAATCAGATTGCACTGCATAGCCCTTAGAGCATCGCTCACAGACCCATTGTTTATGGTTACTGTGTTTTCTTCTGAAGTGTTTCTTGATCCCAACAAGGTCACCTAAGGCATGACAAGGGTCATGGTGCAAGCAAGTGGGTTCTGGGCAAACAAACACTCTTTTCCTCACCACCGGCGTCTCCCTCTTCAGAAGCTTCCACGGCACCTTGTGCCGCCGCCGGTGCATCTGCAGGTTCTGGTCCCTCTGGAACCCCTGGTTGCAGATCTCGCACACGTATCGATCCGATTCCAATAGCGTCTTAGGCGACAGCGACACCACCTCTGCATCCGGATCTGCAATCAGTTAATTCAATTCAATACAACACAATTCATCAATCTCAATTAGCAGCAAAAGACTAACCCCTTATATAAAAGAGTCTGACTGACTCTTTCTAACAAAATGGAATTGTGCATGATGTACCTGGGGTTCCGGCGGGGCGGCGTTTCCTTTTATTGGTGGAGGAGGAGTTCTCGGCGGCGGCGGCAGCGCAGGAGAAAGGTTCGGAATTGGAAGGAAGTGAGGGAGGAGATAAGTTATTGCTAGCTAACATGGTAGTTATTATGTGATATGGATTTTGAATTGATCGATGTATGATTTTTTGTGTGATAAGAGGCTAAGAAGAGAAGGGAATAGTAGGTTTGTGTTTGGGTGAAACTATGTTTGTGATAGAAATTAAGAAAAGGGAGAGAGAGAAAAGAGAAGAAGGAAAAGAAGATGAAGAAGAAGAAGAAATAGACATAGATAGAGGAAGAGAGGAAAATAAAAAGGCTCTTTCTTACTTTCTTCCCTTTCGGTTTCTTCTCAGCTTTCTTTTCCTTTTAACTTGCTTTTAAACTTTCAGCTTTTTTCATCATCAGCTTTCTAATTTTTATTTATTTATTTATTTTTCTCTCTCTCTATTTATCATTTTGGATTTTATTTTCTCTCTCTGGGTTTTCTCTTCCAACCCTCATCTTCAGCGAGGATTGTCTGTAATAGCCTTCTTCCTTTTTATTTCTTCTTCTTAATAAACTTTCAAAAAGAGAGTACTGATGAATGAGTGTGTGAGAGACCCAATCACAAAGCTCGAAACTTGATCCCACAAGGCAGCTCAAATGGGCTCCATAAGAAGAAAATAAAAAATAAAAAAGAAAAATAAAAAAATCCTCACATGGAAACAAAAAACCACATAATAATTTCGGCACACAGTAAAATTTTGCTTTGCATGCATAAATACAGGCCAAGCCCCCGCCCCCAAATACACACGTAAGCTCTCTCCTCTCTTTCTCTCTCTCCCACGTAAATTACACACTTAATCCTTATTTATACAATTAAAACATTTTAATTTTAAGTCATTATCAATAAATTATCATTTATTATTTTTTTTTCTGATGTCAACTTAACTATTATTAGTATTCTTTCAAGTCTTAAATGTAAGTCACTTTTAGAAGGATTTTCTGATTTTCAATATAGGTCATTAACTAACTTATAATGGATGATTTTTACTTCTATGTCGTGTACCGTTTCTAAAGATTCAATTAATAACGGAGATAAAAAGATAGTGAAATAAGAGAGAAAAAATTATTAATTAGATTGAAACATTTATTAACACATTTTATGAATATAATTGAAAAAATTTTATTTTTTAGATAAATTTCATGAATTAATTTTTATTTCTTAGTTCCAGTGATTCATCACTTAGAAGTGGCTTATATTTAGGATCCAAGGGAGCATAGATTTTTGTGTGACAGATTTGTCAGTTAATATAGTCATTAAAGAGTTTTATTAACAGTATATAAATTGATAGCATATCAAATGAAAATGTATCAAGTGGAAAGTGAGAGCGTGAGAGAAGTTAATATCAAACATCTAATTATAATTAATAGTTGAGATTTGAATTAAGAAAAATAATTTTAACCATTAAAATCTAAAACCTTATTATATTATGCTTTTGATTATTTTCAAAAGCTTGGCGAAACGTATTAAAAAATCTTATAATTGCTTTTTTATTTAAAGAAGTAATTATTTTATAAAATAAGCAATAACAACATACTCTAATTTCTTAAGAAAAATTTTATACCAACTGAGTTATCATGACACCAAAAACCTTAATAAAAACAACTTTGTTTACACTAGTAATTTCAATTACATAAATTTTTTAAATTAAGAAAACATACTAAAAAAACTGTTTAGCGGCCGATTTTATTGTCACTATTTAAGATGTTACCGCTATTATTTCTGGTTGAATTAAAAAAATACATTAATTAAGGATTAAACTCATATATCTATATATGCTGATATAGATGCTTTTATGTGCTCACCAACTTAACTATATAACTGGATAATGTTACCACTATTTTGATCGTTAATTAGACGATTAAATAATGTTTACACAATCACATAGTAATATTTAATGTGATAAAAATATGGTTAGATGTAATCTTTACAAACTGTAATTAACTTATAAAAAATTTATAAATTGCAATTATAAAGAGTTTATATTTTGGATGAGATCTAAAATATATCATTGTATAGAGTAATGTTAAATCATTATACAAATCTTTCTATTCACATAATTTTAACAAGTGTCATCGATTTATCTTTTAAGAAATAAATGTTTAATAGTGAAAAATAAAAGACACTTGTCAAAATTAAATGGGTAAGAAGATTTGTAAGAGAATTTAATAAGAAAATTTAGTAAGAAAATTTAGCATTTTTTCACTGTAAATGTATGATGGCACGTGTCACATGTTTTAATAAAAATTTATTCTATATTTTTTTTTTGGCAAAGATATTTGAGAATTTATTGAAATTCTGAGAAAAGGAATGATGTTTGTTAATGTGTAATCTGTCAAAAAATTTTGAACAGTGCCAAGTCATTGAATTTGAAATTAAGGCTATTTAATAATTTAGAACCTTATTTGATATGATATGAGAGTGTGTGTGTGAAAAATTAAAGGTAGAAGAAGAGGGAAGATATAACTTTAATTAATTTTATAGACCATAGTACCCATACTTGTTACAGTGCAGAGAGTCTAATTAATTTTCAATGGAAGCAGGCTTTTATAAAGGCGATAATGAGGATGTGAAGTCACATTCAAGGGGCAAAATAGTCAAAGAGGGTAATAATTTAATTTTTCTGCACAAAGATGCTTTTAATAATGAAATTTGCTTTTTGGTAAAATGGGAGCATCACATTAACAGTTGCGGGTTAAAATTGGCAACATTGTCTCTTCTACTAGCTTTGTGAATTGTGTGTGATTCTTATTAACGTTGTCAAGATTGTTGAAATGCCACTATTTACGTACAGTGCCCAATGATTTTACCTCGAGGTTCGAGTTATTAAATAATAATGGACTTGCTGGACAGGAAATTCAAAAAAAATATAAAAAAAAAAGTCATTCTTACGTGACTATAAATAATCTATTGAGTAATATCTATAAACAATAAACATTAGTACAACGTCACAGACTCATTTATCTAAACTTTTACGATAAGAAAAAAATATTTTTTTAGAGAAATAATATCTTTTTATTTTCATTAAATTTAAATTGAGATACAAAATTATGGTTAATAAAAGTAATTTTTAAGAAAAAAAAAACCTAATTTAAATATGTACAACATAATTAATTTTTAGTGATATTTGAGAAAATGTCGTTAAATTGTCAAAAAAATATTATCAAATTATTAAAATATATAATATCTTGTCTTTGTGTACTTGCGATAATTTTCTTTAATATTATATAAATTTTTTTTAATATTATATAAATATTATGTTACTAAAAGATTTTAGTAATATTTTAAAAATATTACCAAATTATTTAAAAATATTTCTTTTTTTATTTGCAACATTATTTTATAAATATTGTGTAAATTTCATCTTAATAAAGATCAATTATATTATAATAAAATACAAAAAAAAATTATCTTAATAGAAGATAAACAAAATGACCAAAATTGCGTAATTACAAAAAAATTAAGGACCAAAATCATTCAATTAAAAGGTGAGAGATGTCAATATGGGTTGGCCCGAGTGGTTGGCTTTTGGACTCTTGCTTGTGAAGTTTGGGTCAAAGTCCCACTTCGATGAATTTATCCCTTGTTGATAGTTAATCTATAAACTATTCATTGTAGCTTCTCTTTGAGGATTGTGGTATGTCCTGACTCTTAAAGGGTAGGCTAACCCTTTAAATAAATTTTTAATTATGAAAAAAACTGAATGATAAAAATTGCACAATTAAAAAAATTAATTTAAAAACTTAAAACTTTAATTAAACCTAAGAAAAATTACCGTCCAGCTTTTTTTTACTAATTTTTCATGTAGTAAATTGTGTTAACATTTTTTAAACCTTTAAATTAACTATATCCATATACATTCCTTAATTAAGAGATAGTTTGATCTTTTAATCAAATTGATATAGTGATTTAAGTTTTGATAGCATGTATAAAAAATATTTTTTCAAACAAAATATAAATTATTTTAATAATTTTTACACCTTCTTGCTAGCTAGTACTTGTTCATATATTCATATTCATCTAAATTTCCCCAACGTGTTCAACTTTCAAGTTACACCAACCTCACCGTTGTAAATTGTAACTATATTATGGTGATTATGTTGCTTTTTTTTTTTTTTTGGTTTCACATTCTTGCATATATAATATGCTGTATGTAACATTATAGATGAACTTTTTATGTGTATGTTAAGCTATTTTAAAAAGAGAACAATCGTATAAATAAAAAATTAACCAAATTGAATTCCATTTTTTTTTCCCTCTTCGATAGCGATGGTAGATATTCTTGTTATTACTTTAGTAGAAGCTAATGTCATCGTTGCACTGCAGATTACGTTGGTGAATTTTTTTTTTCATATAAAGTATAGTAATCGGATTCGAATCTCATATCTACCTACGTATATTTCTATGTATTTATCAACTGAGTTATATGATTGGAATAAATTGTTTTAAAAAATTAAGCTATAATTTTTATATAATTATATTATTCATTAATAAAACTCACAACTTATTTGACCAAACAATAAAATAAAGTTTAATGAGCTATAGGTTATATCGACAAATAGTAGCTGTAAAAAAAATTGATTATTAACAATTGGTTTCATAATCATGAAATGTTATTATTTCTTTTCATTTGGATTTACTACTTTTTTTCCGTTCATTGCGGAATTGTTACTATTTTTTTTTTTTGATAAAATTTCGGAATAGTTACCTTGGTAACATTTTCTTTGCACTGATGAATAAATAGTAGTAGTAGTAGTACGGTTGCATAAGTGATCATGTGCATTTCATGAGAACAAGGTTCAAAACGAAGGAGTTGCGATATTTGTCTCATTGGAAGAATTTCTTTAATTTGTTGCTGATTTTTTTTTTATCTTTGGTGAAAAAGAGAAAATTATTTATTTACATCACTGTTAGAATACAGCAGGTTGTTGATGTTACCTTCTTTGTTCCATTGGTCAAAATAAATAACCACAATTTTTTTAGCAATGATTCATCAACAGTTCTGCAACCAATATTAAAGTGTAAAAATGTATAGGAAGAGAGAAACAAAAGTTAAAAGCGATATACGATGGATAATGTATTATAAGAATTTTGCATATTAATTAAGAAAAAATTTATAGTTAATTTGTAATAATTTGATAGTAAAAATAAAATAGTTGCGGGTTAGTTACTAATTAATTATTAAATATTTAAGAGTTAATATTAGATCGCTAATTTCTAGCCAAAAATTTTCATAGTCAATTCATAGTTAAAACATTATGGTTATTTGAAGTTAATTACTATCTAAATTGTAGCTAATATATATAGCTAATTACTATCTAAGCTGCTGCTAATGTCAAATTTAAAAAAAAAATCAAAAAGTGCAAGTTTGCTGGAGTTTTGGCCCTTGCAAAATTAGCGGGGGTCTTGACATCCGCTAATTAGCGGGGGCTACGGCCCACGCTAAATTTGCATAACCGCCGCTAAGCTGACAAAACATGCTGAAAACTGACATCGGTAAGTTGAATTAGTGGCAGCCTTTTAGAGGGGGCTTAGTCGTCGCTAATTTTGTTAGTTTTTAATATATATATATATATATATATATATATATATATATATATATATATATATATATATATATAAGTACAAGTTTGTGGGGGCTTTGACCCTTGTTAACTTTGCGGCGGCTATATCTGCGGCTAAGCAAACAAAAACTGCTGAAAACTAACATCTCGGTAAGTTGAATAGAGGCAGCCTTTTAGAGGGGGCTTGGCTGCCACTAATTTTGTCAGATTTTCTTAAAAAAAATAAAAAAGTTCAAGTGTACGGGGGCTTTAGCCCACTCAAAATTAGTGGGGGCTATGACCCTCGTTAACTATGTGGTAACTATAGCCGCTGCTAAGCTAACAAAATCTGCTAAAAACTGGTATCTTGATTAGTTGAATTAGAAGTGGCCTTTTAGAGAGAGCTTAGTCGCCGCTACTTTGTTTTAAATCAGCAACTCATATCATTTATCCCTCATTTCTCACAAGTTACAAAACACATTTCTCTCATCTTTTCCTTTTTACTTTGTCCGGCCGACGACCATTGACAACAAATAGGCAGCCGCCACTTTATTTCGGTGACCACCACCCCATTCAAGCGGCCACCACACACTCCTCCTTCCTTCTCCACTTGCGAATCTTTCTCTCTTCTTCCGGTAAGTTCGCGGTTCTTCCTCTTTTCTCTCCCTTTGTTTTCCGGCATGCCATACATGGTGGCACCGTCACCATTGGCGGTGGTTCTACCACCTATTATGGTGCTTATAATTTCTAAGCTTATTTTCTCTTTTTCTAATTTTATTTTGAAGATCTCATTTCTATTATCTTTATTTTCTATTTATTAATAATACTAATGAAATTTTGTATTGGTATATTTTTTTTATTTTTTCAATTTATATTATTATAGATTTTTTTAATATTTAGGATTAATTATGGTATGTTTAGTGTGTAGGATTAATTATGGCTTATTTTAGATACTTTAGATTGTAGTCTTTTGGATTAATTTCTGTTAATAGATTGTAGTATTTTAGGTATTATAGATGGTAGGAAGTGATGGACATTAGGTCTATTAGTATTTTTTTAAATATCTAATTAATGTATTATTAGATTGAATGTTTATGTCATAATTTAAATTAGGTGTTACAAATTAATTAGGTCTATTAGTATTTGTTAAAAAAAATTAATCAAGAAGTGTTAGACATTAGGTCTATTTGTAATTTTTTTAAAATATGTAATTAGCGAAATAGCGGGGTCTTTTCCGCCAGTTCCGTGGTAGTTTTTGCTGCGTAATTAGCCAAGACTTTAACCCCATTAATTAGCGAGGTCCATTTGGCCGCCGCTTGGCCGCCGCTAATTTCTATTTAGCAAGGGCTTTTGCCTCGTTAGCGAAGACTTTGGCCCCTACTAAAAATTGCTTTTTCTTGTAGTGTTTAATATCTATTTTATTAATACCACATTAATTTTTGAGTTATTGAGTCTAATAGACAAATGTGTTTATACAAGTCTTGCTCAATCGTTTTGATGTATAATTATAGTTTTTTAGCTTAATTAAATATGTTTTCACTCTCTATTAAATATGTTTTCTTGGCCTTATAAAAATTCTCTTTTGATTTTGGTCCTTATTCTTTTATAAATTGTTTTATAGTTCGATACTAATAAAATTTGTCTTTATATTTTGGTCTTCATTCTTTTAGAATTGTATTTTTTAAGTCCTCCTTGTCAAAAGTAATTACTGATTGTGCTAATATTCTGAAATTGTGTTTTAGTCTCAAGCGGGCTAGCTAAGTCGGCCAAACATTAGCAGAGTCAACAATTAACTGTTAGTAGTTAACCGATTTAATTTAATGACAGGACTAAAAAAATGAAATTTCTGAAAGAATGACGACCAAATGCAATGACGGATTCTATAAAGACTTGTACTACTGTTCAATCTCAACTCGGGCACTTTCTGACTAGATCAAGCCTTTTTGATCAACGCCTCGAGAATTGTGAGACCGGTGTTATGTCTCGGTTATGATTAAAACCCTCAAGACCTAAACATTTTGAAACTATGCATTTATGGAGGATCCATGTATTAATTACCATCAATAAGCCACTATCAAGCATTAATGACAATGATTATTCTCTCCCTCAGAAGCACTTGGACAAATTTTACTCTAGAATAGTGTAGAGCTATAAATACAACCTTTTTCTGACATTTTAACGCATGCTCACAATAAACACTAAGGTCCTTATTAGAGTTAAGGCGATGGAATACTACTGGAGTTGGGGCCCGATAGCCTTAAATAAACAGGACTGAATAACACAATTTTAAAAATGTTAGGATCAAAATTCATATATATATATATATATATATATATATATATATATACACGGACCAAAATAAAAAATAGGTTTAAATATATTTTTCGTCCCTGTAAAATTACAGTAATTCACTTTTCGTCCTTATAAAATTATTTGTTGATAAAAGTTCAAACTTTTTTTTTCAAAACTTTTATTTTTAGTCTCTGTTATTAGTTTGGTCGGTTAATTGCTGATATAGCTACTGTTTTTAGCCTGTTAAGCTATCACATTAGTATTATAAATAGTTTTTATTGTTAATATATGGTCTAGAACTTGCAAATGTGATAGATTGACATGGCTGAAACATCAACAGCTAACTAACATTTTTGTCTGGTCAAACTGCTACATCAATATTAAAAATATTTTTAAAGTTACGGACAAACTTGCTTATGTGGTAGACTAGCGTGGCAGAAACATTAATTACGTTAGCAGTTAACTGACCAAGTTAACAGCAGGGACTAACAATGAAAGGTTTGAAAAAAGTTTGAATTTTTTATCAACAAAATTTTTTATAAGGACGAAAAGTGAATTACCTAATTTTGCATAGACAAAAAACATATTTAAACCTAAAAAATAACATATTTTATAGAGATTAAAAAATATTTAAGCATATTTTTTAATCAGAAAATTATCAAAATTATATTTGTTTTTAGAGTTGGGAATATGGTAGATAGCATACGGCTGACGTGTTTAAGACTTGACCTGACCTGTTTATATAAAAAGTTAGGTTTAAACTTTTTTTAGAAGTCTTTTTAAGTAAATAAAATAGGCTTGGGCAGGCCAACCTATTTATATATAATAAATATATAATTAAAATATATAGGTTTAAAATAATAAAAACAATAATAAAATTTTGTAACTATATATTAAGTAGGCCTGACTTGATATGAGTTGGTATGTTAGCATATTTAAAATTCATTGTTATGTAAGCTTTTAGATAATCTTTTAGATCGGGTCAGGCTCAAGTCTAAGCCAAGCTTTGCTTAAGCCTCAAAATTAATTCTTATCAAGCAGTAGTTTCTGAGCTGTTAGTGGCAGTTTCAAACTCGTTGATGTATAAATAAATTATCCAAGTCAATATTTAAGTGCGCCTAATTCCAAAAAATTGTAACTAATCATTCTTTAGTTTTTTCTGTTAAAAGTACTCTATTTTAATAAATAGTTGAATAAATAATGCTCCAACTTAATAAATTATTTTTAAAAAAATTATTTTGCCAATAACCCCAAATTGAGCTTAAATAAATGTCATATACAATATTGATACTTTATTGTTAAAATTGTCTCCATATTAATACATAGCTTCCATCTAACATGTAAACCCAATGTTTATACTAACAAAAAAAATAGGACATGGTCCTAGTAAAAAATTACGGTTTAGGATTGTTGGTGAACAAGATAAGATAAGAGCTAAATAAATTTTTATTTAATCTAATATTTGGAGTATTATATATTATTTATAAGGTTGTAATAAAATCTTAATAATTTAATATATATAATTTTTTAATTTATAATTTTATATTAACAGGTAAAAATTAATATCATATATGATATATCATACACATAAAAGATATAAGTTAAGCCCCCTTTAATTCTTTGGATAAATATTATTTTTTTGCTATAAAAGTACATGATAATTATTGTAATATCCATAAATTATATCAAGCGATGTTATTTATTTTTTTATTATCTCTAAAATTTTGCACTCTAATTTTTTATGATAATTTTTTTTATGCTTTTTCAAAACTCTTATATTATAATTTTTCTCTGGTCTCAATCCATCTCAACAATTTATTCTCTCTCTAAGCTTTTCCTCTCTAATATTTATAAAAAAAAAAAATCATGTTTTTTTAGTTCTCTTTTTAAATTTTCACTCTCTCAAAATTTTCATCTCTTAAATTTTTTACTTTCAAAATTTTTCAATCTAAATTCTTAAAAGACAAAAATTAAGATGAGAATAAATAACATAAGTGGAGAGATAAACAAGAAAAAAAATTTCTTATCTTATCTGTCCTCATCCTGACTCTCCTCGTCAGGATAATTTTTGAACTAAGTAGGATAAGTATATATCCTATCATATTAACTCAATAAATTATAAATCGTAGAAAATAAGATAATAATTATCCTATCATATCTAATTTATCTTGAACACCAAACAAATTTTTAAGTTTTAAAGAAAACAATAATAGTATAGTATGTGAAATTTTTTAAGTTGGGTTTCAATCTAATTCAATCAAAAAATTGCTTGTGGAATGGCCACGTGTTTATATATTATGTGGTAACCATATTGCTAACTTATATGAGACGACATCACTCAATATCATAACACTAAGTCATGTTCACAATCACAAGGATGAAAATTGCCATTGGCATACCTGTTTAGGAATGAGTGTGGCTAGTTGTACCCTCAATTCCAGAAAATTATAAGTAATGTATACTATTAAAAATATTTATATTTTACACCCTTTCCCTTTACATGAACACTTCAACTTAAATTTTTGTATTTAGCTTCTTAATATTATAATTTTAACTATATAATATGACTAAAATCTAAAATATATCTTAATTAAAATCCTTTTAAAAATAGGAGTAAATATTTTTAAAATTTTAATTAAGTCACACCTTTCACCAAACCACCACTAAGAATTATCAGGCCTTCATATTATACAGATTTTTCGTTCTTATTTAAATGTTCATTGTAATGATTATTTTTGTTTTCATGAAAATATTTTTTAAATTCTCTATTTTATCCTTTATTTTTTTTATTGAATCAATAGTGAATTATTTATTATTACCTAGTTAAATATAAGTGTAAAATTAATAAAAATAAAATTAATAATTCTCTGAAAATATAAGTAAATAGTTAAATATGAATAACTTTTTGCTCTTCAAGTAAACATCTAAAAAAGAACAATGGAAGTATGTGATAATTATATTTTTAACTGATATAAGACATAACTCAACATTTACTAAAAGTTACAAATTTTTAGAAACTTAAGGAACAATCTTTCACTTTTTTTTCACAGAAAATTACAATCACCAGAAATTAAATCTAAATATTTATACACAAATATTTTGATATACTTATCAATATAATTAAGTTATATGGTTGAAACGGAATAACCTTTCACATTGATAATTGTGTGTGTAATATATACTTCTCGAAAAAAAAGAGAAAACATATATAATAAGAAATTTTGTGATTTCAAAATTCAAAATAACTTTATATATATATAAAATAAAAAGTACTCATGATCGAGAATTATATATATAGTGTGTGAAAATTAAATATTAAATATTAATGTTGAAAAATAGTATTTTTGTTGGCTGAAGACAATGTCCCCAAACATTCGTGTGGGATATATATATATATCTGCTAGCATGTGCTTTGGCGGAGAGATTCGTCTCCTTTATCGCCAGAGCCCCACTCTGTAATCATCTTCAGAATTCATCAACAAAAAAAAAAAAAAACAAACAAACAAACAAGTCAAGAGCAAAATCATCATTTTATAAAGTACATCAAATTTTTTGGGGATTTTAAAACAAAACATCTTTTCTTTTTCATTTCTGTAATGATCCTAAAAATAGAAAAAACAAATTAAATAAGACAAGGTGGGGTTCAAGAATTTTTTTTTTACTCTGATAATATTTTTTAATCAATACATTATAAATAAATTACTATTTACTAATAATTTTTTTTAGTTATTATTGGTGTAAACTTTATCTAACAGATTTATTGTAAAATAGCTATTAAAGACTTTTACTGACAATTTGGAAATCAATAATATATATTGATTAATTAAACTAACATATTTATCTATTAATTTACTAATGGATTAATTCTATTATATTAGACAAAGTCTATATTATCAGTAACTAGTGTAATTGAAGCCAACAATAAAAATATTAATAAATGACAATTATTTTGTAACGATATATTAATTTTTAAGTGAAGTATACTTGAGTTTATAAGGGTAGCTCTTGTATACGTTCTTGAGTTCACCAAAGTAATTCATATATGTTTATGAGTTGTACGGAGGTTTACTTAGGTCTATGAGTTTGTAACAATAATTCCTTTAGGACTCTGAATTGTACGGAAATTCACTTAAGCCGGGAAACGGATCCAAAAACATTTGGTGGGGAGGGGCAATTTTTTTTTTTTGTGATTGGAGAATGAAATTTAAAGTGATAATAATGAGAATTATTAAGCATATAGAGAATTTATAAATAAAAAAAATTAAATTTTGAGAGAAAAACAACACAAATATAATCTAGTATAAAAAGAATATATGTTGTCATTTGTATCAGATTTTTTGTTTTCAAATTTATAATTAAGAAATAATATAGAAATAAATTAGAGAAATGAATAAAAAGATAATAGTAAAAGAAGAAGAAAGGGAAAAGAATAGAAAAAAAAAGAAAGTAAAAAATAATAGAAAAATGAGAAGAAAGGTGCCCATCAAATATAGGAGGTGTAACCTTATAGTGGAACGAACGCTGAACGACCGCTATGCCAATAATGTATAAGTAATATTACTTGGGGAAGGGGGCCTAAGCCCTCTTTGGATTCGTCCCGGTTTAGGTCTTAATTTGTCAAAGTAGTTCAATTAGGTTTTTTGTATGCTTAAATTTTATGGTCATAAATAAATAAATATTTGGTAATTTCACCAATCAAAATAAATTTTTGTACAATTTAAAAGTCTATGTGAATTACTCTTGTATATTTAGAGATCTAAGTCAACATTTGTGTGACTTTGAAACTTATATGAATTATTATTACAAATTTAAATACTAAATTGATAATTATTTCATTAATTTTTATATTTATTCAAAAAATATTGTCCATTATTATTTCACAAAGTGTTATAGGAAGATCGATAACATGAACATGCAACAAAAAAAAAAGTGAAAGATTTAACTATATAAAGACATAAAAAGATAAGTTAATTTAAATTTTGATAAAAAAATATTTAATCTAATACTCGTATTATTACCACATAACAGTTAAATTAAAAAAAGAAATAGTATTTCAGTTTATAAATTAGAAGGGTTGTTTCCTAGTAATTTCCTGAAGTAAATTAATACTAGTACATATTTGTCAGTGTAAACGTGCAGAAATCATTACAATAACATCGGCAGCTTCCAAAGTGGCGTTGTAGCCATCAATCAGGATTTAACAAATTAAAGAAAAATATTTGATATTTGATGCACAGCAATACCATTATGCATCTATTTACAATTTTAATTAAATGTAGTTTTTTAATAGTGTTTATACGATCATAACAAAAGAATAATTTTCTTTTATAATTGATAGATTTAATCAATATGGTATGACTGTGAACATTAACTTACTTAATTAATTATATACTAAATTTTTAAATTTTGAAAAATTAAAGATCAAGATTTCGATGAATTTTTAAAAACACATTAGTCATACCGGAGTGGAAAAAATGTAATTAATATCTTTGTGTAACTTTTTACTTAATTATATCTAGATTTATTTTCATTGCCTTTTTATTTTTCAAAATCCATTCCACCACATATATACAATAACAAATTCTCAGTAGAAAAAAATTGATAACAATTATTTAGATTTAAGGATGATTATTAGATGAATTAAATATTAAAATTTGTTTTAGTTTTAAAATTCAATAATATTTATGTCTATTTATTCCGACTAAAACAATGGCAGAATTTTACTAGTACTATTTACTACTTTCTCTGTGCTAACTTCTATTTTATCTGATAGATTTTTTTTTATTTATTTGTTTATTCATATTTTTAAGATAGTATTAATTATATTTTTTTTTATTATACTCTTATGTTTAATTAAATAATATTTTACTATTAAATTAATAAAATAATAATAAAAAAAGGATAATATAAAAATTTTGAAAATTATTTTAATAAAAATAAAAATAAAAATTTTATTTTTTAATAAATGTATTTTATCTTTAAATACTAGGAGTATTATAAATAAAAGATAAAGGATAAAGTTATTTTTCCAAAACCACACAGACGTTAATGGATGAGGGTGAACGGACGGCTGTAATTGGTGTGGTGGACTGAAGTTCCTGTGTCGCGGCAGCACAGTATCACTGTCATTTTACCTATTTTCTCTCTTTTCTATATAATCATGGTTAAAAGAAGTGACTAATTCTCCCGAAGTTAAATTTGAACAAAACATTTTGTCAGATAACAACAAAATATAACTCAATTTTCACGGCAGAAAATGGAACTTTTAAAGAACAAGATGAACTACTATTATCACCATTTTTTATGAAGAAATGACAAAAAAAAAAAGGAGAGTGGGAAGCCAAAAATGAAGGCTGTTGTTATGTTTGGAGGCTGCCGGGCCAAAAACGGTGGGTCCCTTCTCTCACCCCACTTGGCCCTTACCATAATTTTCACTCTCTTCCTTATTTGCTCTTCTCATCCTTATCTTTTCCATTGATTCCATATTATTCTATTTATGGTTAATTATATTTTCACTCTATGTATTTCATGTATACTTTAGTATAATTTTTTAAAAATTTGCATTATTTCGTGTGAGTTTTGAGTAAAAAATTAGTTATTATTTTTAATTATAGATATCTTAAAAAGAGATAAAAAAGATTAAATTAAATCACAATTTTAATTGTCGTTAATTTTAAAAAAATCACACTCTCCAAAGCAAATATTTAAACTACATCTCATAACACTTTAATACAAGATATCCATGTATAATGCAAGGAAAATTACTACAAGATTTTTTCGACCACACACCCTACATCAATATCAGAGCGCTGTTATCACACATCATTTATCAAAGACGTCTTTTGATTAATAGCCCACAAATTCTGAAACAACACTTAAATACTTACCAAGTCTTTCCTTAACTAGAACTTTTTTTGAAACAACACTCACACAATATCACACTTCTTCAACAGCCTAGAAATCGACAATCAATGACCATTCTTCATAGAAATAAGTTAACAAAAACAATAATTTAACGCGAAAAAATTTAAAAACCATAGTCATTGCCTATCGACAACCAGGGATCGATACCCTTGCATGGTGCACCTATACACATGGTACCCGGCACCCCTATACTTGGCTCTAGTATACTCATACTCTCTTAAGTAAGCATTTAAACTGTATTTCACAAAATTCTAATACAAGAGTATAAAATAATGTTAGATGCAAGACTAAAGTATTTCCAAGTGATCCAAGTTGATACCATGATGTAGCCTTATCCTCTCATTCCCATTACAATCTTAGGCATGCAATGTGGGATACTTCCTTTAAATTGATCTTGAGCAATGAGAGACTTCCAAAATATGTTACTTTCATCAACTCTAGCATCTTGATCTAATTAGGAGAACTAAATTCCAAGAAATTACAATAATTATAAATGAAATGTAATAAAAAAGGGACAAAAAAGTAAATATATAATTATCTTAAATTTTAGTGTATCTACACTTAGGTGCAATTACTTTTAAATTGTGCATTTTAGTTTCTGGACTTTTCAAAGTGTACACTTAAGTATAAAGTCACATTTCTGATAAAAAAATAAAAAAATTATAAAGTCACATTTAATATCAGATAAGTCTAATAAAAATAGTCACTAAATGTTACTATAATTTTGTAGGACAGTCATTACACCTAAATACACTTATACACAAATTTAGGAGACTTATAAATTTTTAACCCTAAAAAATAAACAAAGTAAAAACAAGATAGATAAAGAAGCTGATTGGAAGATATGAATCTCCTTTAGTGGGAGAGAGATCTTTTGTAGCTAGTTTTATTAATTCGTTTGTTAATTAAGCTAACTACTTAAGTAATAAATTAAAATACAAGTAAGTGTGTTGTATTAATTAATTATTAATTAGTTGAGAAGAAAAGTATGCTTTTGGATTCGGGATCGTGAAACACTTGGGAAAGATGATTACAAAGGACAAGCTCTTAAGTAAGTTGCATGTGTTTGAGAATCCTAATCTCATCATGTTCAATTCTTAAACCAACTTTTGCAGCTTTGCTTTTCTAAGTTTTTAATATATATTTTTTTTTTATATTTAGACTATTTTTAATCATTGTTCTATGCACATCATGAACAAGCTGCGCAAAAAATTTCCTCAATTTCCTACGTATGAGTATGACACTATGCTTTTAAAGGCATAAATTTTGTTAAAAAAAAAAAAGTAGTGAGATGGGGTCAAGAACATAAAAGCTTCATTAATTTATAATGCTGACCAGCCTTATATAAAAATATGAAATAATAATTCTAGCTGTATTAAAGTAAGGATTAATTTATGGAAGATATAAATGACCCACCAGGCTTTGTTTAGTATTTGAGGTTATATATTAATTCCAAATTAAAGAAGTGTTTCTTGACAAAATTAAATTAACATTTAATATTTTTTTTTGTTACATGGCGAAAGAAAAAAACAAAAATGGATCGTATACAACAAGATAATAAATTGATCTCAAAAAGTAGTTTTATGCTTTGCAGTGACCATTAATGTATTCTGCTGATGAGCAGCCTTAGATAAAGTAGTAGTATATTATGCAATTATATATTATTATTATAATGTATTAAAACAGCAGAATTAAGTAATTTATTGAAGAAATTTAATTAACGTAAATGACCCACTTGGACTGCTTTTTGTTTGATTACAAACGATTAATGTTCTTTTCAATTGGAGAAAGAAGAAAACGAAAGCTCATTGATCAAAGAAGACAATAAATTGATACATGTGAGTAGTTTTCTTTTTCTTTATTTTTTTGTTGTTGAAAACATTAACTAATAATTGTATACATTATTTTGTGTTAACATATTACTAAGTTCTTTAAGAAAGCTAGAAAAATTAAGAAGTTTAGCTACGTGATAATAAGTAAAGTTACCGAATTTTTTATTGCTAATTTTTTTATTAATCACTACTAAATTGTCCAGTCTCATTGAATAATTATTTTTGAGGATACTTTAATTTTCTTATCTTAATTATTACTGTTGTATTACTTTGAACTAGTAGTAGTAACATATGATTTAAATTAAGCAGCTCAACAATAATGATGGCTTTATTATTAAATAGTAATATTGTACTTTCTCGTAACATATTTGCCATGTTCCCCCAAGCATTCCACATTATTATTATTTTTTTTATAATTTTATTACCCATGCTATAATTAACCCAATGAAATAATAAAATTAAAAGATACATAATACATTCATAAGATGCATGCACGCCTTAATTTATTCATTATGAAGTACTTAATTCACTTACTAAACTACAATAGCATCAATCACCAAGAACGTGAAGGATACTCCTCATGATGTGCCTACATGAGTAATTTTCAGCATATATATATATATATGTGTTTAGATTAGTGTATTTTGAAAAAAAAATTATTTATTTTTATAAGTTTTGAGAGGTAATTTTTAAAAAATAAACGATATAAAATAATCTTGTCTAAACATACACTAAATACTATTAATATGTTTTTATTTTTCAATACAATCTTCCCAACACTAAAAGAAATCATCTATTAGCTATTTATAAATTTTAGCTATAAATATTTTATATAGCTTATTAATCTATAAAGTGGGGATCAAGTATTTAGAGTCAGTGAGATAATTTAATTACAAAATAAACTTTAAAATAAAAATAAAAATAAAAATAGATATTTTTAAAAGAGTTTTGGATGTATTTTAGTTCATAATTAATGGTCCAGTTGAGCTGAAATTTTAAAGTTAACAAGCTAAATACAACACTTCAAGTACAGTAGGGGATTAAAAAATATAAGTATAAAAAGTGGAACATATCAAATATTTATAATTACTAATAAATTTCTCAAATTAAAAGGATGCAACTGTCCACCCTCAAATTTTTATAGGTCTGCCCAAGAGTCCGTCATATATTATAAGAAAAAAAATCTTTTTGTTGACTCACACACTATTATTATGACACATGACATGTTCACATGCTTCCACTTTCCCTACACTTTTTTGATGATAGTTTTTTGTTTGGATGTGCATTACTCTTTTTTTTTTGTATTTCAAGTATTTGAAGTATATTTATTGTTCTTTTGTCTTTTAACCATTATTTATATTTACTTTTTTTTTTAATTTTGAAATTGAAAACCTAAAATCCTTCTCTCTCTCCATTCATAATTAATCAAATTTGTAATATCAAATTTGTCTTTAATTTTTTTTACTATTTTATGAAATAATTAATCAAATTTGTAATATCAACTTTATTTTTTCTTGAGATTTTTTATTTTATTTGTTAATAATAATATATTAAAACTTAAAATACATTGATGATAATAATCAACCCAAAAATTAAATCATTCTTACGAAATAAGTCACAAATAAATTAAATTATTTTATCATAAAAAATAACTTAAATTATTTTGATTTTTTTAATTAAATCATAATAAGGTTTTTATTATTTAGTGTATCTATTTGACATTGCTATAAGGGTAACCATTAACCCAAGTTTTTTTTAACATCGAATATTAAAATTTAAAATATAATAATAAGTAATTCATTTATTTTATATTTAATTATATTTATGTATAATTATATTGTTTTAAATTTTATTTTTATTAAATGAGTTGGAACAAAAATTATTTAATAAAATAGAATAACACATAGATCATTTAATTTTCAATTTAGTTTATAATTGACAATTGATAATTAATTATAATTTATTGCGACTCTTTATAATTTTACAAATATTTATTATGAACACAATTATAAACGCGTAAACAGAGACCCGTGCGAACGCACGGGTCACGTGCTAGTTGTTATTGAAAGAATAAATTAATAAGTAGTCTTTAACTTTGTAGTCATATGAAATTTTAGTCCTTGACTTTATAAAAATAGTTTGTCAATCCCTAACTTAGTCATCACTTTTGTCCCCAATATTAACAATTATTAACAAAATGCACATGTGGCACATTAACTAACACGTTGGAGTCACTTAATCACCTAAAAGGACGTCTTTTGATTTAGTGTATAAATATTAGTCATTTTTGTCCATAACAAGTTAGAAAATTAGTTAGTGGAGATAAACATTGACTTTGGTAAATGATTAATTTTTCAACTTCTTATGGATGAAATTAGTCGTGCTTAGTAGGTTTTTTAGTTGAATTTGATGATTGAATTGCCTAAGTCTCAGACAGGATTAACTTAGCCGGACTGAGTAGGTCTTTAGTTGAATTTGATGATTGTATTGCTGGAGTCTCAGCCAGGAATTAAATTAGCAGGACTAAGTAGGTCTTTTAGTTGAATTTAATGATTGAATTGCCTAAGTCTCATCCAGGAATTAAATTAGCCGGCCTAAGTAGGTCTTTTAGTTGAATATGATTATTTGATTGCTTAAGTCTCAGCCAGAGATTAAATTAGCCAGGCTGATTAGGTCTTTTAGTTGAATTTGATGATTGAATTGCCTAAGTGTAGTTAGGGGTTAAATTAGCCGGTCTGAGTAGGTCTTTTAGTTGAATTAATGATTGAATTGCCTAAGTCTCAGCCAGTGATTAAATTAGCCGGGCTGAGTAGGTCTTTTAGTTAAATTTGATGATTGAATTGCCTAAGTCTCAGTTAGGGCTTAAATTAGCCGGGTTGAGTAGGTCTTTTAGTTGATTAGCGGAACACAATAGTGATAAGTAACTTTGTCCTTTTTATTAATAAATATACTGCGCCTCGTTAACACCCCTTAAGCCAAAACCCCCTTGGAGAAAAGACTTAAGATAGAAAGAAGAGTACGCAGAAGGACTAAATACATCTTTAATAGTAAAAACATTTTAAATGCGAGGCATTCCAGGTGTTCTTAAGATTTCTTTCTCCGAGCTCTTGTAATTCGTATGCCCCCTTGCTGACCTCATCAAAAACTTTGACCGGCCCTTCCCACTTTGCTACTAATTTGCCATGTTGGGTGATTTTCCTTGGTCCATCAGCCTTTCTAAGCACCAGATCCCTAATTTTGAAAGCACATGGGACTAAGCACATGTTATATCTTCTAGCTGCTCTGATATTGGCAGATGCTTGTGGATTTTTTGCTATTTCTCGTACTTCGTCGAAAGTTTCAAGTTCTGCCATCATTTCCTGTTCATTATTTTCTGGATCAAAACTCTGCATTCTTGAGCTTGGGATTGCAATCTCCAAAGGAATCATCGCATCGTACCCATAGTTCAATTTGAATGGTGTTTCTAGATTTGTTGTTTGCACCGTAGTGTGATATGACCATAGCACGACCGAGAGTGCTTGAGCCCATTTCCCTTTAGTATTGTCTAACTTTTTACGTAACCCATTCAAAATTATTGTATTGGCGGCCTCAGCTTGGCCATTGGTTTGAGGGTGTTCTATAGACGAGAAGGCTTGCTTTGTTACGAATTCATTATAGAAATCGGTTAGTCGTTGGCTGGCGAACTGAGTCCTATTGTCTGACACTATAGTTGAGGGCACACCATGGCAACATAGTATTTCATTCGACAAAAAGTTCTCTACATTTTTTTGTTGTGATTGTTGTAATTAGCACTACCTTTATCCACTTAGTGAAGTAGTCCACTGTCACCAATAGGGATTTTCTTTGCACTGTAGAGATAGTATGTCTAAATGAACAATGATACTCGCAACGCCGAGATCAATCCACCCTGGGATAAGGACGGATAGGATGCGGAGAGGCTTGATGATGCCTATGTTGTTTATTTCCCAAAAGATCCTATCTCTCCCCACGTTATGGACTATGTAATTTGCATATCCTTCTCTGTATCATGGCTTCTTGTTCTCCCGATATTGTTTTTAGTTCACCCTTGGTGGTCGAGGTGGCTTGGCTTGATTCTTTCCCATAAAAGGGTGAGTCGTAGCATTGTGGTCATCTTTCTTAGTGGCACATGCTTCCTCCATTGCTATCCGCTCTTCTGTTTTCCTCTTGAAATGTGCTAAGTCCACAAAAAAATTTTCGTTTAATATATTGATAGAATTTGCTCACCTGAAGACTTGATATGAGCTAGTTTTTCATAACATCTGGCCTTAGGTCATCCACCAAGATTAATTCCTGATCATATCTGTTCAAGTAATCTTTGAGGAACTCATTAGCACCCTACTTGATGTTTCCAATTTCTTCCTGCGAGCGCTTCCTCGGAATCCTGAAAGAAAACTAAGCTACAAAGAGCTCCTTGAGTTGTCAGAAGCTGTATATGGACTTTGCAGGAAGCCTGTTAAACTATTTGTTGGCTTTTTTTACCTATGTTTTTGGGAACAAGCGACACATCATGGCTTCTGTTGCTCTATATCCCACGTTGGGAACAAGTGTCATGCTAGACCCCACTTTGTGTGATCATGGCTTGTTTATAGCTTACTCTTCCTTGAGGCTGGGAGATTTACCTATTGGCCTCGCGGTGGACGCCAGATGTTTACTCACAGATCCCTGACCTTGACAACAATGATATTCTGATGCCTGAACGCTAATAAGAGCTATGATTTTCACTGTGAGCATGATTATAAATAAGGGCTTCTAGGTTATTTATACAAAATCGAGCCTTTTAAGCCCTAAATTGGGAAAGTATCTGACCTAGATAATTATTGATGTATTCTTGATTATTGTTCGTCATAAATGCTAATTGATTAATGTGGATTCTTTGCCTAGATGCCAGGCTTTCTTGCTGCACCTACTTGTCCCAGACAAGTTGAAAGCTCAATAGGGGAGTTGGGCTGGTCGGGCCGAGGTCCTATATGGGAGACCTGGGCCAATTGAATTAAGCCGGGTTGAGACCAGCTAATCCAAAATTGTTTTAGTCTCTTGAAAAAACATTACTAGAAACTCACTACAACAAATATAATTTAATAAATAAAAAAAGCCTTTTTATAACTCTTGTCAGTGACAAAAATACAATACTTAAAGTTATTATTTTTATTTAAAATTGTGGGAGACATTGTTCTCAAACTTTCTAGGATGAAATATTATGATTATTCTTCTCTGAATAAGTGTGATTTCTAGGATTTAAATTTATACTTTTATCTTTATGAAAGATCAAATTGTTTATCACTTATTTAGCATCTTATTAGTTTAAAAGATGCTTTAATATGTCAAAATAAGTGCTAAAAACGATCATTTTTTTTAGAAATCAACAAACTTTATAATAAATATGGTAATTGATTTCTAAATGATTTTTTTTTACCTCTAAATGACTATTTTCATTTTAAGTAATTCTAATTAGTATAAAAGAATTTTAAACTTATTATACAGTTTTTGTATGTGTGTGTCATAATGTAATATATTGAATGATTTCTCGCATGGAATCATGACATACACAAATATGCCACACAGCTCATATATACCATATTTTTTTATTATTTTTTTTCAGTTCATATATACTTAATACTTTATTGATTTGTCTCCGTTACCGAATCTTCGAACTCATGTAAACATGGATATTAGCTTGGTTTGGTTTGACCAGTCGTATTAAATAACTATAGAAGATTGATCATAATATTCCATTAATAAAATTGATAAATTAAATTATATAAAACTTCAAAAAATGTACAATATAATAATTAACGAATATTCTCTTTTAATAACATCGATTTGACTTATTTTTCTTCCATGTTACAATTTTAGATTGAATAATTCTATATTCTTAAAAATCTTTCTAATTATCTATTAAAGAATATTTTTAATATTTTTTATATTTTTCAAGATAGAAATTATATTTAATTTTATACTTTATACAGTATTAAGAGGATGATTAGGAGAATATAACATTGCTCATTTTGGATTTAATTCCTCTAAAGTGTGAGTGTGTAAAATGATAAAGAAAAAGTATATTTATCATTTATTTAAAGTAAGTTGAAGTTTTAAAATATTGTAATTCAAATTAAAGGTGAATACACCTTTATTTTTTCACTTTACACATAGAAATTAAATCCATCAATTCTAGAGTATGTTTTGCAACACTAACGAATAAATTAGTTGATAGTTAAAAAAGTAAATAAAAGATGAAATTTTAAAAGATCAGAGTCTAAATCTAAAAGATAATAAAATAGTTAATATAATTAAAACTGTTTAATAAAACTAATTGAGAAATTGGCTAATAATGAGTGTAAAATGAAAAATAAAATAAAAAAAGGTGAAAAAATATTAATTAATTAATATGGATAATATTTTTAAAAAAGTTGAAGAATTGAAATTTGAGAATGCTAGTTAAAGTAGCATTCGAAAAATTACTAATAACTATCATAATAATCTAATTTTTTATATATTTTTTTATAAGTAAAATTGTGAGAGACATTACTCTTATAATTTCGAAAAATAAAACAACTAATTTTTTATATCTTTATCAAAATGAACTACTAACATTTTAATTAATAAAAACATCTTTAAACTAAATAAAATAACTTATTATATAACCCTCCAATCCATATATAACTGATTAAGTGAATACAAATCTTGACACTGTTAGTAAGTGACTAAATTCTAAAGTATGGCAACTAGAAATTAACTCATGTATATATATGACAACTATATTTTTTTAGAGACAAATTAAATTTCATTTTAAAGTTATTTACACTTAAAAAAAAGTAGTCTTCAATTATCAATTAAAGTATACTGACATAAAAAAAAATACAAATATTAGTCCATTATATTTTGGTATATATAAACTTTCTTTAATAATATTTATATGCTAGTGTAACTATATAATATTTATAATAAGAATATAATTATTCATGAATAAATTTTTTAGTATAAATATGTAATTTAATTTGTTTTATATTACCAATTTACATATTATTGGTAAATATCTTTATTATGTATATTAACAAACAATTTTGTTAGATAAAGTCTATACTAATCGTGGCTAACACGTATTGAAAACCAACAAAAAAAAAAATGCATTATAAATTATTGTATAGTTATAAAATAATGAATCAATGTGATCGATCTATCACTATAAAAAAAATTGTTATTTATTAAACTTTTTTTTGCACGTTTTCGTTGAATTAGTTACTGTTAATATAAATTTTTATATTAACAAATTAATTCGTTAATAATTATATATTTATCTGTTATTATAAATATTATATACGTATAATAATAAATCTGTTAAAATAAAATCTATATTAACGTAGGCTCATTCAATTAAAAAACGTTAGTAAATTATCAAATTTTTATTAGTGGAGGAGGTTGGCTTTACATATATATGCTTATATATATCGGATGAGAAATTAACTAATAAAATAAGAATGATCATATGATTGTGTTAAATTGGAAGAGATATTGGGATATGGAGAGGGTATGAATGTTGGGTGAATAATGGTATCTTTGTCTGCTTAATAATTTGGTCATGGGTATGCAGATAGAGTTGTTAGGTGTTCTTTCTCTCTCTCTCTCTCTCTCTCTTTTATTTTTTTATTTAAATTAAATGCTGATCTTTAATTTCTTCTCTCTTTGCCACATTACTACTATTCACACTATTCCCAGATGCTTATTTGTCCTTTTTGTATTTGTTTGTATTTGTAACTCTGTACCATACAGATAGAGGACATAATATATATACTTGAAGACAAACAAACACAACTCTTTCAAAATCTTGACTTCAATATTACTTCCCATTTTATGATACATACATGGAGTATCAATTGCAAATATTTTCATTCAGATTTTGTACCTCTCTATATATAATATATAATATATAATTATATTCTCTTCTATCAATAATAAATTGTTTCATAATTACATTTTTGTCCCCCAAATTTGGGATATTTGCAATCATGGTCCCTAATTTTATTTAATTTTAATTATTAAACAGATTATGATTATTTATAATTATATACTTCTTTCATTCTTATTTATAATTTTCAACAATAATTGTCAATAGAATAGTTCTATTTAAAGTGAACAGAAAATGTGAGAAAAAATTTATAAAAAAAAAATTAAATAAGAATAATGTCAAAAAATTATCATAAATTTTTGTTAAATTTAATACCACAAATTATTTTAACTATTTTATGTATAAATTAATGAAAAGTAACTTATAAATAAGAACGGGAATATATATTATACATATTTACAAGTTAAGATGACATTCATTGCAAGTTTTGCATTAAGACAAGCCAAAAACTAAGGGCCGTGTCTGTAGGTACAATGATTTTGACAATAACTTCTCACCCTAGATCCCGGATTTTTTTTTTTTTTTTCAAGATATAAGTTCAACCTTCTATAATTTTTCTAGTGTAGGGTATTTTTTTTCATAGTCACTTTAATATTTTAATTATGTTTATTTTTGTTAGACAAATTAAAAAATTAAGGCATGATTAATGTTAATTTTACTCTTTCAATTAATTAATTCTTTTTTGGTATTTATAATTAATACATGTTTTCACTAAGTATTAATGTCACCAACTATAAAAGACGGATATAATAGGAAATTATGTAATAAATACTCATTAAAATTAGAACACTCAATTATTTCTTTAATTCTCGTGCATTACATTAAACTACTAAAAAAACGGAGGGAGTAATAGACAAAAAGGGAAAAAAAAAAGACAATCTACAAATTTTTGTTTAAATTTTTTATTAGTATTAAAAATTCAAAAGTATTATTTTTTTATTGTTTCCTTACATTTTTTAAAAAAACTGAAAATGATTAGAAACAAAAAAAAATTAAAATTGTTTGCATTGTTTCTTATATGAATTTCAAAATATTTTTAGTATTTCTAATATACATTTTAGAATGAAGAAAAAAATAAAAAATAAAAGATGAAATAAAAGATTTATAAATATTTATAAAAAAAATAAAATGCAAGTATAAATCGCGTTAATTTCTTCCTACATTTTCTTAGAGTAGAAACCAAACCATATACAATACTGAAGAAAAAAACATACAATATATACGAATGGTGCAAATAGTAAATAGTTTTAGCATCTACAAACTATTTTATTAAAGTATATACTATTATAGGGTCATACTATCTGCCATAGGTTTTTTTTACAAATATTCTGCTGAATGGTTGGATGAAAAGAATTTATAGTAACTTCATTTCTTTTTGGAATAACGTAGTATGTATATGGCTTATGGCATAGTTTCTTTAGTTTTTCTCTTGTAGTTCGATTGTGTTTTGTTTGAAAGTATCCTTTGTCTATACTGTTTGCAGTGGCACTTCTTGTACTATTATTTTCTTTATATAATATATTATGTGATTTGCTGTTGATAATAAAAAAAAGTTTATAGGGTCATACTAAACGATGCAATTAGAGATCCACATAGCATTTGAATTTTATTTATGCTAAATTTTCGAGGATCAACGTCTGTTATACAGCACAAATGTTTCATTCTAAAAATGAGAAAACTCATAGTTATATATATTTTTAATAAAGTAACCACACGATCTTTAATTTTTTTTACCTCATCTTAAAATTATCCATTTTATAAATACTAAAAACATATTTTATCTATCATCATTTTCCTATATTATAATAAACTTAGAATACTTAATATTGGTAAAGCAAAGACAAATATAGTAGCACACGTGGGAGTGTAGAGTGCGTTGCCGACATCCATATCTTTGAAAGCTGCGACTGGCAGAGCCGATTGTATTTACTTTTTTTTAAAAAAAAAATACATTAAAGATATTCTTTAACCAACATTTAAGGATTAATTTTTTAATATAAGAAAATATTAATTTCTTTCAAAATATAAAAAAATTGAAATACTATATTTAACTTCTTAATATTTTTTTATACACATGTCAAAATTCAAATTAAAATATATTCGAAGAGATACTATACTATCTACCTAGTGTATTTAGCTTTTCATCTTTCACATAAATAATTAATTTTTTTATTGTATGTAATATTGTATAAGATAAAGATATAATAGTAAATTCTTTTTATTTAAAAACAAAAGTTTAATTATAGTAAACATAAATTTTACTAATTGTTCATATTTTTTATACAAAGTTTTGAATTCGAATATTGTTAACTTGTATATAACACAAAATAAAAAAAAACATAAATCAATAAATAAAAATCACACAGATGCACTATATACTCTTGGTCTCTTCCCTAGACTCTAAATTAAATTCCCTGCTATACTCGATGCCCTGCTCTAAAGTTCTATACTCCTAAGTTGAACAAATCATTGCCTCACGTTGCAACCTTATACTATATGATAATCATCATATACATACGTCATATGATCATATCGTAGTTAACTTTCTTACTGAAAGTTATGTTATAAATATATATTTCTCACTCACTTAGCTTACAATTCATAGAAAGTTTTAATCCCGATTTAAAAGAATAAATAATTTAATTAGATTTTATCTTTTATAAGATGTTTTATTCTTTAATATTATTTAATTGTTACGAAATGATAATAGGACATGTTAAATATCATGTGAAATTCTCTTAATTAATTAATTAAAAAAAATTAATCAATTAAAGCTTTTAAATAACGGCAAATTCAATTATGGGTAAAATATGCACTATTCAATTAATACTATTTATTGAAACTCGTGGATCTGAAAATCTTAATTGATTAGTTGGTCCTAAATAATCAGTTAAGAGGTTTCACATGGCACTTACCGTGTCACATTGTCAATCTCTAACAGTCAAATAATGTTTGGGACTAAAACGCCTACATAAAATAAGTCAGAAACTAAGTTGACTATTTTCTTAAGTCAGGGACTAAAATGCTCTATAAATTATTAATCTCCTAAACCCACAACCTATGTAGTCTTAGGTCAAGAAAAATTAGGACAATTTATAAAGTTGGTTTCGCTGGTTAGCCTATTTAAACCGTAAGTGAAATAGATTTGGCACGCAGGTTCGCGAGTTGACTCGTGCGTCACTTCTATAAACTAAAAAATAATAATTTAATTTAGAACTCTATTTTGATCCTTATTTTCTATATTTTTGTATGTAGTTTTAATTTAATAATAATATTTTTATTATAAATAAAATAAAATAAAAATTTGTTTAATTAAAAACACACATTAAAAATAAATTTTTAAACAAAAATAAATTTTAAATTCTTAAAAATATTTATTTAATAAAATATTTTATGTGAATCGACTTGTGGGTTGGCACGTTAAAGTGGCCGAATTGTTAAAAATGCTAGACCATATAAAAAGCCGGCTTCACGAACTAATCTACTTAAGTTAGCCAATGTATTATGATTAGACAGGCGGATTTATATACCCAACTCTATAAATAAGACTTAGTTTAGTTGAGAGTGATATGACTAATTTCCATATATATATATATAGGTAGATATTGAGTTGGGGGCTACGTAATGTTAGATATATAATTGTGGATAATTTGAGTTAATAATTCACTCATGAATGTCTTCTTCTCTTTGTTATTGTTAAATTGGTGTCTTTCATTTGTCTTGTCGTTTCAACCGCCCACATAACTCTTCCCGATCCTTCCACCTTCTAGTTAATATATAATATCATTTTACGTAGGATGAGAGATTCATTTATTTCAAGAGTAAGTATTAGATATTTATTTAATGTAAAGCTTTATATAAATATCAAATTTTATCAATTCAACCGTAAAATTATAAGATATTCTCACGATGATCATATATATCAAATTTCACAAAAATCAAACATGTACGTCATCTTAACTTGTAGGAATTATTTATGTATGTTTTAAAAGTTTTTTATTCATTAAATTGAAGTAAATAGATAAATATTAACCGGCTGGATAACCTGCTATATGAATTGAGTTGGGTTCTAACAAGTAAAGTGTGATATTTTAGGACGTTGGGATTGACATTATTTAATTTGAGTTTATCACAATTCTAATAATATGAAAAAGATGTTGTTACTCTTTCAATTTCGGATAGTAGTAGTGGAAAGTTTTTCAAATAGTAGCATATGAAAAATTTCTGGACACTAAAATTTAAAAATTGAATGGTGTGTGACGTTATTTTTCTTAAAGACAAGATTTTGAAAATTTCGCACAGGAACATCCAAAATTGGGGTAGTAAGGATGATGTTGTCATCAATTTAAAATCTGAACGTTTGTTTTTGAAAATGGCAATTTTGTCAAAAAAAACAATACAAAAATGACATAAAACCTAATTTAAATGGTGACAATCTTAACCTCTGATATCTTAATCCGATTCACTTAGCTCAAATTTTGGTTGATCCATGCATGCTAGGCCCACAATGGCCTCAATCGACCCAATGGCCCAATTTCAAATTTTAATTTAATTTAATTATTATTATTTTAGGATAAGTTTTATTAACTTATAAATATTATAAATATCAAATAATGAATAAAATCTATCAAATATAGTCCTAAATTGTTATATTTTTTTAAAATTTTATGAATTTATTTATCATAATATTTTTTTTTTGGTTCATAGATTTATCATAATATTATTAATATAGTTTAAAATTAAATTTTCAAAGTAAAATTAGAAAAATACAAACATATGAGCCAATCCATTTGGCTCGCGTCCTTCAATGGGTAGGTTTGAGCTAGTAAAATTTAGCCTTTAAGTTAAATAGGCATGACTGACTTAAATTAACACCTCTATATCCCATAATTAAATTAAATAAAATAGTCTTAAATTAAAAATAAGAAATTATATTTACATATAGAGGATCTACAAGTTGAAAAAGCATAGCTTAATAATGTATTGTTTGAATTATATAAATAATCTTATTAAGCCTCTAAACGAGGATTGATATTACACACGTTTTTTTATATTATGAATATATTATATATTTGGAAAGAATATGCACATATGACTTGATAGTTAGCATAATAACTAATTCATTAATTATTTAATAAAACTGATGAATGTCATAAGAATAAAACAATCAAGTAAAATAAATAATTATTGGATCAATTATCCACGCCATCAGCGATGAGTTTGGTCACTGAAATAATTGGAAAAAGACATCATCATGATTCATGAATATTGAATGTGGATTTGTTTTGAAGTGATTAGTAGCAAATTAGGCCATTAGGAATCTAGCTACATTACTACTTTTGTTTGAGAAAGACAATTTGGTCTAATCATATAGAATAATATTGCAAATTAAAGAATTAATAGTATATTATATAAGCTAAGTAGCTTTGGTAGTATAATACTATAATCTAATCCATTCACAATCGAGTGGATATATCATATATAATAATAACACTATTATTATGAAATTGACGTGAGGTTATTACTAAGAAACAAATTAAAGAATCTAATCTAATTAATAATATATAATTGGGACTATCGTAATCTAGAATATCTCAATTCCTTAACACCTGGTCCAAACTCCAAACCATTCCAATTTCCAGATCAAGACAAATATTAGTGCATGTTCATGTATAGGCAACATATTTATAGGAATATACTAATTAATATAGCACAACCAATAATATTAAATAAAAAATATTTATTTATTTTTCTTGCTTAGCCTTAATATATATTTATTGTGAGAAAAAACAGGGCATTTCTAGAAAATTTATATGAAATGTTCAAAATTATTTATTTAATGTTTTGAGATGGAGTAAAATGAAGCAAGGTTAAATTTGTGAATATAAATTTAATAATTTGTAGTTACATTTCATAGTGGGCCTATATATATTCCATGTAGGGAAAAGGCGTTTGACTTGAAGCTTTGTTTATGAGGCAAGTCACCCCTTTCAGGTAATTTAAGGGAGATTGATGAAGAGACTAATTAATGGCCACAATGAGAAAAAAAATCAAAATAAAAAAATAGGGTATGAAAGTGTTATAAACTTTTTTGATTAATTATTTGTAAATAAGCATTTTCAACTATTTTTCCTTTCCATACATATGTTTTAAAATTTATCCGACTCAACCAAACACCTCCAACTTTCGTTTTTCCTTAATTAAACCTTTATTTTTACTCATTAATATATATATAGACCCCTCATATTTTTCATTTTAATTTATTTATTTTAATTTATTTATAAACGGTTAGTTTAGACTTTCTCTAATGACTTTTGTTTAATATAGATTTTTACTAAAAATTTGTAAATTTATAATATATAATGATTACATACTTCTTTCGTTTCTTTTTCTCTGTCTAGTAGAGAGAGAAAAAATTATTGTTTATATTTATTTTTTCATTTATATTTTTAATGTAATATTAATTTTATTTTTATTAATTCTAATTTTATGTTTAATTAAATGTTAATCAATGTTTTAATGTCCAACCAATCAAACAATAAGAGATAAATGGTATTATGGAGAGTTCAAATTAAAATTTATTTTAAGAAAAACTATAATAATAATTACACTTCTTAATATGTGTAATTTTCCCTCTCTATACAATTAAAAAGGAACAGAGAGATTATATCAACATTTTTATCTTTTAATAATTATATATTTTATCTGTTAGTACCTATGAGTATCATAGGTCTATAATAATAGATTAATTTTGTTAAACAAAGTCTATATCAAATATAGTTGCTAATGCCTAAAAAAAATTAGTAAATGATAATTTTTCTTTTGACGTGGATGATTATTGTATGTGTATTCTTTTTTTTCTTAAAAGAAAAAAAGAAAAAAATCCTAAGGGAGACATGAATGATCAATTAAAATTTTCTTTAGATTTTACCTTTTGATTACATGTATATGTTTTCTTTCTTTAGGTGATCTATCAAGTTTTGACTCGTCATTATCACCTAGTTGAATTGATAACAATAGCCACAAAATGAATAGGTAGAAAATAAGAGTGTTTGTGGGGTTCAAAATGAATTTGAGTATATATATAGCTAATAGGGGTATGAGATCTTTTCAATATATTATATTATATTCTTAAATTGTCTTTGTCTCAATGAGAGTGAAGGGGGGCCTCTAATAGTTATTTTCCCCATTAATTATTAAAATTCAGCTGTGTGTATTATATCATTGTTTCTTTCTTGTAAGGTTGTCCTGATTTGAAGCCACTTGTCTTCTCATGTTGCTAGGTTTGGTAATTAATCATCAATAGTTATCTCCATTTTATTTTTTTGTTTTCATTTCAATTGTTTGAAATAAATGGACAAATATATGAGACCTCTTTGAAATCCATATAATGATCTTGGATGTTCTAATGACTTTGCACAAGACAAACATATGATGTTCATCATAGTATCATAAATCCCATGACAAAGTTAGTGAAAGGAGGTGTGAGATGTTGGATACATGGCCATTTAGTTGTTGTCTATGTCCTAATAATGATTAAATTCTTACTTGTGATTGTGGCTGATATATATTTTTGCATTTTTTATAAAATAATTGATTCATTTAATTCAACAATTTTCACTAGCTAGCTATATATAGAACCTAGAGGGAGGTTTTGAGACTAATTAAGCAAGCATAGGGATAATGATATTTCTCTTTATAGTGACTAAGTGTAATGTTCATGACAAATTAATGCAAACCTCAATAGAATATTTGTCTAATCTTAAGACGTTGATTAATTGAGACGTGATAGGTCAGGTTTCACATCGATTAATTTATAAGTTTAAATTATTTATTTCATTAATATAAAGTAAATAAAATTTTTTAAAAATGTTCTCGAGGATGATACTTTTCTTACCTTAGATTAGAACACCAATTCTTCGATCACCTTTAAATTTCAACTATACCAAAATAAAATATTTGGCTTGATGAAAAACATAATAAGCAAAAGCATTGTGTTTTTCCTGCCATGGTCCTTTTGAATAAAGCAGCAAATTATCAAGTGAATTGCAGGAGTAGCTTTAAAGTTATAATAAATTATAAAATACAAAAAATAAAAATAAAAATAAAAGATATACGAATAATAAATTTAATTTTATTATTTTTTTAAAAAAATATAGTAGAACAATTATGTTTAGGATTGTCCATGATACAATTTGTTTTGCACAATATTTGAACCATAGAGATATTTGGGCTGAGGAGGGCCAACCCACCTTACATTTATTGTAAGGCAGTGACACAATATAAATTAGGATGTACATAACTTTTTTTTTTTTTTAACTACTAATCTAAAATATAATTTTTTAAACTTTTAGATTGGTAATTTAAAAAAAAAGATGGTACACATTTTAATTTGTTGGCCTCAATAATTTCAACCAGTTCATTGTAATGGTAATATCTATATGAATGTATCACCCTAAATCTCAAACTCTTACGTCGCACCCATCGTGCCTAAAAATTATGGGATATTCAAACTATTGTTAATCGGAAAATTATCACATAATTTTGTCCATGATGACTCACCCACTTTATGGTCACTTAGGTCCATTTCATTTACATAATACTATTATTTTGCCAAAATTCTCTCAGACTCGGGTATTAGAGTGTCATTACTAGCACTTCTTTTGTCACATATCTAGCTACACCGAGTCAGAGAGACAAACAACCAACCGAGCATCTATGGAGGACAAACCCATCAAACATCTCACACTATATTAATAGTACAATTTAACCTAAGGCTATAATTATTTAAATTTTACCTCAATCAAGGAATTTCAATTTATAAATAATTATTTGTATTTTTTTTTTTTGGTAAACTACTAGGTAGTGCTGGAAAACAATGAAGCCATATTGTTCTCCAATAGCATAATAATTAGGAAACACAAAACAATTATGAACAATGAAAAAATATTCGTTAAGAAATTAGATCATATTCTTGTCCCCCTTATGTTTGTGGAGTGGTATTAGGAATAGATAGGACTAATTAACTAGGTGTGATGAGCACATGATATCTTCATCTTTTGATCCATAATAAGAACACTTGCAAATTATAATAAATAATAATAAATAATATGCATATCTTTAATTATATTTAATTTGTGCCAGCCAACAGTTTATAATAATGAGGGCCAGCTTTTAAGAAGACAATGATGAAAATAACTTCACACTCACACAAATAAAGGAGGTTTGTAATTAGATAAGCTTAGGAATGATTTCTCCCCCCTAATGGAGATATGTCAAAAAGAAAGAGACATATATATAGATACATGTCAATAGAATTCCAGTAAATTCCTTGGAAATATTAATTTGTCACTTTTGTTAACAAAAGTTAGCCTCTACTTGGATTTTTCCTACTATGGTTGGGTTTTGGTCTCCTTCATGCCTTTAATTTTATGCCCCTATTACATGTAAGATTTAGGAGAGTAGAGATCAAGACTTTAATTTTTAACTGTAATGAAAATTTAATTTTAAAATGTGTATGAGTGTGTATTGCCGATAAAAAAAATAAATTTTACTATATATCGTGTCTGTTTGGATACTTTGATTTTTCTCTTAAAAATATTTTGAATAGTATTGATTGCAGATCTGAGGAAAATAAGAATTATTTTTTTCTCTAAAAATATTTTAATTTTACTTGTAGTAAAAAAATGTAAACAAAGAAGTCATCCCCATTGAAATGATCCTCTTGTGTTAAAATTATTTAACATCATCAGGTCATTTTCTTTTATGACTATCTTTTATTTTCAATAAATTTTTAAAGTCCCACTTACTATCTCCTTTCCTTGTATATAAGAAAAAATGTGAATTAAGAAAAGTGCATGATAACATCTAGAAAATATATTGGTATTGAATAAATTTTAAAAACTAAGAAAAATAATATCGTTTGGTCATTTACATGTATTTATATGTTAAATAATGTGTCACGTAGGCGCTTTATGTGTCACATATGGACTTTATCAGTGTCACTTAACGTTAGGGATTAAAGTAAACCACTGATAGTGTAAAGTGAAGGACTAAAAGAGTGTGTTTGGAAACACTAATTTATACTTATTAGGAGCTTATAACTACAAGCTTATAACTTGTAAAAACTATAGTTTTTATAAGCTAACTTATGAAAATCTACTTTAATAACTTATTTTTTCCTTAGATCATTTATTACACTTTACTTTTTTAAATCATTTATTATATATAATTAATGTATATCCCTTTTAGTCATTTGTTATAAACTAATTTTACCAAACACCTCTACTTAACCATAAGCTATAGCTATAAGTTAATTTTATCAAATAGAGCCAAAGTTAGAGACTAAATCACTCTGTGACAACAAAATTGAGAAACATTTTAATTACTTTTTTAGATATACTTTCATTTTAAAAATCAACTCTACTATAATTAAGAGCAAAACTGAAAAAAATAATAAATTCTCTATTTTTTTATATGTAGTACTTATAATAAAAAAGAGCACAATTTATTTTTGGGCTAGTTACATAAATATAAAATGGAAATAGTATTTAACAGAGGGAGATGATTTAACATTGAGTGGAAAGTTTGATTATGTTTTCTCTCCCTTTCACTATCTATGTCTCTATAACACATACCGATACACTCAACTAAGGACAGAGCAGAGTTAGATTCCTTTATTCTTCCAAACGAGGAAAATTAAATAACATCATTCTTTAATGTTGAAGAAGAGAAGAAGAGCATTATCTAGTAGGACACTGCAGCGTGGGTTGTTTTACCTTTTTCCCCACTTTTTTTTTAAAAATAAAATTAGAAAGAAAATTAATTTCCTTTGCTTCTTTTCATCCCTTTTCTCTTTATCTTTTTGGTTGTAATGTGTACTCTTTTGTGGGAAGATGACCTTTTAGTCTCCATGTGCCTCTCCATCGCCTTCAACCCTTCAACCCATCATGCTGCCTCTGGATCATCTCACATGAAAGACAAATGCCCTAAAAGTATGGGCCTATGCTCACCCATGGCTTCACCCATCAAAATAATTACCAGTTTACTGCTTAAGTTTGTAAGAGTAGTTCACATAGGTCTCTGAATTGCACCGAAATTCACTCAAATCCTTGAGATTGTCAAACGGTAATTCACTTATTAGTTCCTGAAGTTTGGTGATCTCAAGAATCTAAATGAGCTATTCTCGCAAATTCAGGAATCTAAATGAATAATGTGTGATAATCTCGTAAACCTAAGTGAATTACTATTACAAACTTAACGAGAGATACATGTGAATTACAATTACAAACTCAACGAGAAACCCTTTGTATAAATCATGACGTGGCAACTGAAGTGCATGGAGTTTCCATGCTATCTTGGGTCTCAAAGCATTTTGGGAAAGTAAAACAAACAAAAAGTAATGAAAAAGAGGTTATAAGTGGTAACATGTCACACACAATAAAAAGAATAAAGATAAAAAAAAAAAAAAGAAGAAAGAAAGATGTATTTTTACAACACAAAAGCCTTCCATGAAATTGACATATGCTTTGCAAGGAAGGATCTAAAGGTTCCATGAATTTTGTTGTTAATTATTTTAGGTGTTGATTTTTAGAAGTCTTGATGATGTGGTAAAGTTGTCTAATGTATGAGGAAAAAAGTTTAGCCAACAAACCCTAATTATCAATTTGGGTGTTGGGGGCCTTCTTAATTTTTAGGCATCTCTTTTTGATCCACAACCCCCTCTTCAGAATTTTTTTCTCTCTTTTTTTTTTAAACGTGAATAAAACTATAGAGAGAGAATCTCAGAGTCTCGAAAATTAAAGCAATATGGATAAACTTTCTCTCTAAGGAATTGCTTTTCGCATAAATGTATTGAATCAAAAATCTCCTTATGAAGTATCTTGTATACTTTTCAAATTACATGGATCTAACACGCTTTCACTAGCTCAAATTTATTTCGATCGAAATTTTTTTTTGTTTAGAATTTTTTCTCTAGCAAGTTGAACAGTGATAACACATGAAACAAACCATGTGAGTGGGGGATACCTATCTTTAAATCCAAAAAGAGCAGTTTGCTTGTGCTAGTCCAAAAGTCAAAGCATCAAATCCAAAAGATTAAAAAAAAGTTCCATACTTTTATAAAAGAAAACAATGTTCAAAATTAAATTATGCATTGTAGCATTCGTTTAATTAGCGCATACAGTATTAAAGAACTATAAATTGCTAATAAGGTCTCAAAATAATTTTTCACAAAGTACATTAAAAAAAATGTAGAATTATGTAATCATTTAGAAAAGGTTATGAATATAGTTAAGGTCTTAATTGTTTTACAAGAGATATGACCAAGAGATAGGTTTTATATAACCTTAAACATTATTTTTTTAAAGTTAACTTTTGAATTAAGTTAGATTCAATATCTTTTTAATAAATTTTTACGTACATAAATATTACTTTTTACAACCAATACAAACATATATATATATATATATATATATATATATATATATAAATTTTCAATAAATAATTATTAACTCAGTATATATATAATCAACTGCTAATATAATTTTCACTACTTATATGAGTATATATACTCATAAAAACTTTAATGTGTCTGTGAGGTAAAAGAAATTATGCTCCTAAGTTGAAACAAATACACTAATATTTTCTACATAGACTCACAAAAAATAAACCTTTACAAGTCCCACATCATGTTTTGCACATCCGATCCTTACAAAAATTACTATAAAATGACATGTTTCATTCATAGTTGGGAAGTGGTATGTTTGTTCGGTACATAAAAAAGTTATGGAATCAATTAATTAATTCAATCATTCAATTGTAAGCTATATATAGCTGAAAACAGAAATGTAGTAAATATTTAAAAATTGGATCGATCATTAAATTGGTCAAGATATTAATTCATAGTTTAGTGATATCGCGTTAGACTATGGTTGAATTGGTGATAATAAAATAATATCAATTTTAATTTTACAGCATAAATAAATAAATTATCATAAGAATTTAATAATATATGTCCTATAATTAAAAAGTATGACCAAATAATTAAATTTAATTATATATATAAATTGAAAAATATAATATGTGATAATATAATTTCAGTAATTATATACGATATATATTTATATAAAGTGTTTCTATCCTAAATAGTTTGATATTTGAAAATATTATATATATTATATTTAAGTTTATTAGACAGGTAAGTTAAGTAGTTTAGTGATCAGATGATGTTTCGCTGCAGTCAATAGTGATATAAACACGATACGACTATTTAAGGGAAGAACTAGGGTTTCAACTACAAAGAGAGCAATGCAAACTTATCTACACCTAAGGATTAAACTTCTATTCTTGTAATAGGGTGGGAGGATATTCAAAAAAAGAAAAAAAAAAAAACTCTAGATTGTTCAAAAAGTTATGCTTTTTGTTTTTGGTTTTTTAGTTTGGTTTCTACTAGTAATGTTTTAAGCAGAGACTATGAAATCCATAATCAGAAGTATGTGCCTGTAGCCAAACAAAATGGATACATACTTAGAAATAAATAAATAAATAAAACTCTTCCATTTAGCTTCAAATTATTGATATATTTATCTACAAGTTAGTGGATGACACAATGCTTGGAATTGGGTCATCATCTTAAATCTTAATCAAAGCTGATATAGAAACTAATGTAACTAACTAAATGAAATAATAAACTCAATTAGTTGTTGAGATATAATTTGCAAATGCTGATTCTAGATAATAATAATTAGGCGCAGAAAGCATTATTTGAGATGGAATTAGTTCATTTGTTTAGGTAACATGACCTCTGGATATTTTATGGCCAACATACTTTTTCAAAAAATTGGAATCTCTATCATGAAATTGGTTCAGTTTCTCCAATATCTAGGCCCAAATATTTTTGTAATATCTCAAAATTAAAAGCCGGAAATAAATAATATTCTATTCAGAAGCTTATCTTGGTTGTTCTTTTAATAATTAATGGGGATAAATACTCAATTGAAGAGGTTCAACCGTTCAAAGCAAAATAAAATACTGGGATTCATATCAATCTAGTTAAGAATAAGATTATCTTTTTTCACATATTAATGTTTAGATTTTAGAATGATGTTTCTGATGTCGTTCATAAAATAAGAATGATATTTTTTTTCACAATTCTATGTTTATATTAATAAGATGTATTTTAGATGGTACTTTTTTTTAGATGGTACTTAACTTTTTGTATTAGTCTTATTAAATTGGGCTATCTGTGTAATGGGCTTTGTATAGGATAAAGCCCATTTTCACTTTTTTCTGTTTTCTGGCCCAATACCTCTGTTGGACCATAGGTGTATATTAGGGGGTTCGTAATGTGGATTGGTTCGGTTTTGAAGGAAAAATTCGTCCGATCTAATCTTTGCGGTTTGATAACCTCATCATCCAATCGGTTTTATTTTTAAATGATATCCGAACTAATTTTTTGCGGTTTGGGTTAAATCAATTTTTCAGTTTTTATTTTATTTCTTGAAATATGTTCTTATAAAAAATAGTAAATATTAATAACAAAAACTTTGATATGATATTCAATTTTTTGTGTAAATTTTTATTTAAATATATATATATATATATATATATATATATATATTCAATAAGCACTCAAAAAGTATCTATGTTTAAAGGAAAAATCAAATTATACAAAATAATGTTTTAAGCACAACATGAATTATATAGAAAATTAATAAATATATTTTAGTATATATGCCATTTGGTTTGGGTTGGTTCGGTTTTGATATTTTGGAGTTTACTGAACAAAAGAAACCTGTCAAATTGATTATCCCACTTTTCTTTTTTTTTTTGTTAAAAAAATGGGTACAAAATAGAAGGCCCAAACACACAAGATTTTTTAAATCAAAGGTTCTCATAAACAACTTAATCAACTCTCTTTTTTTTGTTTTTAATTAATGAAAGGTTCATGCATTCCAACGGCAGGCCCAAGGCCATGGAGAACAAATACAATAAGGGCTCGCAAAGACTATAAGAAACTGAAAACTATTTCAAACACATTTTCAATTATTAACGAAAACAAAAACCCATTTTCAATTAATTTTTGGTGATGGTTTCAAAAAAAAAAATGAAAAAAAAATTAAGTTTTGGTGATGGTTTCAAAAGAAAAACGTTATTTTTGCTGTTACTTAATTTATTTAGACATCTAATCTGTCACTAACCTTTTTATAAGCAAAAGAATACTCACAGGTATTTAAACTGATGACTTGTTATTAAAAACTTTACTTACTAACTACTAGGTTAACTTATGAATGCAATCAGTCACTAACTCACTATTTCATATTCATAAAATTTAATCGGGTTGATTTGAATCACTGATTTAGTTTAAGTTCAATTTATAAAATTTGAACACTATTGATTCAGATATCAGTCGGGTGATTTCAAATCCGAACAAATTCAACCCAATCAATACACTATTTTTTTTTTTAACTTTTTATTAGATACAAATGATATTTATTAAAAAAAAACTAATGATATTTATATAGTAATAAAGAAAGTCTTGGTCATTAATCATATTTGTTAGTATTATATAGCATGTTTGGATTAGATTTTGGGAGAGACTATTGCACTTTATTTTTGTCTATTGTCACTCCTATTTAATTTTTTTAATTAAAAATATTTTTTTAACCAATAGAATCAAAGTAATAAAAGGTAAATAGTATTAAAATAATCTATTTAGAGTGACAATAGACAAAAATGGAGTGGCAATAGACACTCCATTAGATTTTTTTCAAACATATGTTGGATAGTTGTATTTTGCACTTAAAAAAACTTTTGATTATTCTTTTAACAAAGAAAAAAGCTTTTTGTCCTTCAGCTAAAAATTGGATATTATTTCAAAAAGCTTTAAAATCGCTTTTCACAGCTTAAAATTATCTTAAAATTATCTTAAAAATCGCTTTTGACAGTGAATATAACCAAACAAAAATGGATTATATCTTAGACAATCGATTATTTTTCACAACTTATTTTCACAATTAATCCAAACTCATCCTAAATAATATTAGTTTTAGCTTTAGCTATAGAATTTCTTTAAATTCCAACCAACCCAACTCATGCCCATCTTTAATGTAGCTTTAGCTTATGAAGAAAGAGAAAAACTAAAAAAAAAAAAAAAAAAAACAGGTCATGTTAATTTTCAACCTGACCTGATCAACTTATGATGGAACTCTCAAAGAAATTATTAAATAAACCCATGGAGTTTTTATGAGAAATTTGTCACAATCATAGAAAACTAATGTGGCAAATATTCCAAAATTGTGCTTCTAATAATCTAATAATTATAAGAAATGTGACCCTTATGACAATCATTCAAAGAGGCATAATATCAGAGGTTTGACCCATTGCCAGCGGGACACTAAATCCGTCAAAATAAGAAGAATCCATGGAGCTAACTATGCACAACCCACGTTGATGGAAACTTAATTATACTTTATTTGTTAGTAATTGAAGCCGGCTATTAATTAAGAAAATAAATTAATTAATATAATTAAGATTGATATATCTAAACTTTTATCAGTTTCACAGTATTTTAGTATAGTCTTAGAAATTATTATAACTTAATTTGGGCAATTGGGATCAAACAAGAGAAAAGATGGGCAAATTAATGTTTAGTTTTAAGCTGGACTTCTAATTAGGTACTTTAGAAAGTGCAAATTTGTTCTCTTGCCCAAACAAAGGAGCTTTTAAGTCATTGAAGAAATCATTTTTTTTCGCCATAAATTATTATAACTATAATGTCTTTTGTGAGTGAAGTATTGGAGTTGTTGATTATTTAATTTTACAATATAGTAAAAAATTAAAATAAGTCTTGATATAAATTTTAGTCTTAAACCCCAAATCTCTAGATATATATTGTAAGTAAAATTTATAAAACATGTAGTTGTGTTGTTTGATAAAAAATTGTGTTATTTCATTTAAGGTTGAAGAGTTGTTTTATTTGAAATTAATTAAATTTCAAGGGTTGCAAATGTGACATTTCAATTAAAGAGATGTGACTCTTTAATTAAAGGAATATGACTCTTGAATGAAAACACATCACTTGAAAAGATATGACTCTTCATGGAGGGACACGAAGTGTCTATAAAAAGAAGTGCATTTGATGCACAAAGAAATAGAATTCATAACTCAAATAACATTCACATATTAGTGAGAAGTCAATCATGTAATAGATACGCATGATGAAATTCTCAAATTTCTCAGAGCATCTTCAAATTCATTTGCCTATGTCTTTGGTGCACAAAAGATATATGCAAAATATCATTTTGTAAAAGCCATTGTTGTCACGGCTCGAGTTTTGAAAGTGTGAAAACATACTCGAGGAATCTTCATTGTATTCTGCAGGAAATTCGCCGGTTAACCCATTTTTGCACCCAAGAGTTTGGAATTGGTGGGAGAAAAGGAAAGTGCTAGAGAACATGCCTTGATGAGACATTGTGTACACTTTCATCCTCCTATTTCTTCTTCTTCTTCTTATTCTTTATTTCTAATCTTCATAGGTCCACCACCACCAACCAACTATTTTATATATTTATATATATAATTTCCAACGTAGATCACCTAATACAAACACTAAAAAAATTATTTATCGAAAATGGTGATGACCAAGAGTTTTGGCTCAAATGGTCATGTATCAAGTCATAAGGCTTGGCAGTAGGAGGTTCAATGTTCGAACCTTAGTATAAGAGAATAGTTTAGTTTAAGGTGTGTAGTGAGTATAAGTATTTGCCAATAAAAAAAAATTGAAAATGGTGATGACTAAATTATGAACATTTTATTAATTAGCATTGTTCTTAGCTCCAAGTGAGAAGAATGTAAAAAACAAATGGCATTGGAGTTAACGAGGAAGGCAGAAAAACAGAGACTCTTGTTTGTTTTGTGTGTATAAAAAGGGTTTCTTTTGGCACCCGAGAATGTAATTAAGAAGAGACTTGAATTAGATTATTGGAGAAAATTAAAGTTATAATTAAAATTTTTAAACGATTTTTAATTTGAAGTAATTAAAAATGGTGTCAAGACGAGTGGCCAACTCAATACTTGTGCTGAGAATTATTACTCTTGCAGCATCCGCAGTAGTTATAGCTTTATTGGTTACTAACCATGTCGAATTTGATGATGGTTCTAAGCTCAGATTTCAAGATTTCAATTCATTCAGGTAAAAATACCATCCAATTTATTTATTTATTTATTTATTTTATAAATCAAATGAAACAACACTCATTTGAGTTCTAACTCAAAAACTGTGACTTAGAGTAATACTCATTAACCATCAAACTAACTAAATGTTTGAATGAATCACCAAACTGGTCCTTTACTCTGTAGACATAAGTCATTATGATTCTTAAGTTTATCGAAATATATTTTTAGTCCATAATTTTATAAAATGTCATTCAATTTAATTCATTTTTGTATTAAAGTGACTTTTTTTTTTATAAAATTGAGGATGATTGTGTCTGATTTTTCATAAATCAAAGACTATTATGATTAATTTTACAAGACTAAACATATATTTTGTTTAAGTTAATGACCATAATAACTTATGTGAAAATGTTGATATAAATGTTTATAGCTAGAATAATCGTTGATGTAAATGTTTAATAATTATTTGAAAATGTAGGTATGAGGTGGTTGTTGCAGCAATTGGTGGAGCATATTGTGTAGTGCAGCTACCATTTGCTATATATTATGCCCTAAAGCAAAAGAGGTTAATTAGCAATGGAATCTTACATGAATTTGACTTCTTTGGAGACAAGGTCCTGCCCATTTTCCATATTCAAAAAATAAAAGATAAAAATTAATCTTGCTGATATATATGATTATACATACATTATAAGTGTGTTTGATTTTATATTATGATAAGATAAATTTGTATGATAGGATTCTCTATCTCTAATTCTTTGTTTGGTTTGAGGAGAGAAAATGTAAAGAAAGAAAGTGTAAAGAAAAGAAGTAGAGAGGGGAGAAAAGTGAGAGAAAGATAAGAGAAAATGAGTGTGTTTGGTTTGAGAGAAAGTGAAGAGAAAGATGAGAGAAAATAATTGTAGGATTCATGAATAGTAGATATTCACTCTCACAACATCAATTTTCTCTCCATTTTAGAGAGAAAAGTTTTCTCGTGGGACCCATGATTGATTTGACATTTTTCCTTTATTTTCTCTCACAAACCAAACAAGAGAAAGTTGTGTTTTCTACTCACTTTTTCTTCTTTCATCTTTTCTTTTTCTATTTTCACCCCAAACAAATATAAGGTAAAACTGTTTTTGGCACACACTTTTAGATAAACACTTGCTCATGAAGCAATTATTTATTTATTTAACTTTCATCTTACTAGATTTTGACATCTCATCATTGTCAACTCAAAAAGTTAAAACAAACATATTTTTATCAATTTGAATAATAGTTTCTCAATACAAATAAGAGAGTGAAGTTTTAAATAACATTTTTTTGAAATTTAAATCCTACTAAAATTCGTCAAATTTGCAGATAGCTAGTCTCCTTTTGGCAACGGGCATTGGTGTTGGTTTTGGAGTTTCCGTTGAATTCAAAAGATTCTTTGACAGCTTATTTGACTTAGCTGGGGTTCCCAAAAACGACACAACAAGGTCCACATACGACAAGTTTTTCATTCGGGCCATCGTCGCTTCTGCTATTCTCACCCTCGCATTCCTCTCCATGGCTGTCGTTTCGATCATTTCCTCCATTAACCGCAAAACCAAAGGCATTTTCGGATGATATATATAATCTTTATTTTTATTTTGGTAAAACTAATAAACCATTGTTAAATTCATTTTTGCTCTTCAATTTGTTACTTATTTTAGGGCTGTATATGCTCTAAATTTATTTGTCTAGAATTGCATATAAATTCTACACTACTACTGTTGATTCAAAAATAAATATAATAAATCTACATTACTTGAAATTTCAATCCAATGGTGATTTGTGTCCAGCTGTATCTCTTCTCCAATTGATTAATTTGTAATTTCGAGTGTCATTTATTTTTTTATAGGAAGATAGTACAACTGGGGATCGAACCTCGTACCCACACACGCATGTCTCTATGCGTTCACCAACTGAGCTACATGATTTGGACCATTGTCATTTATTTGTTTATGGCACTTGTTTTTTATATGTACCTATAATAATAAGTTAAACAGTAAAGAAAATATACATATATAAATTAATATATAATACTAAATATTAAAAAAATATCATATTAAAAGTATAAATATACAATTATTTTCAATGATTTTACAATAATATAATTTTTTTTCATTTTCAATATACGTATATAAAATAGAATTTATTTGATTAACCTTTTCTAAAGTTAGCGTTAAATATTACTTTAGTTGCCCTTATTTTAAAAATTTCATGCACATACCTTAATTAATGCATGTAATTTCTTACATTCCAATTCCTCTTAATTTTGTGATATTTTAGTTACGTTTTCTCTAAGTTTATAAATATTTTAACTACCTGACTTATTTTTTTTAAGGATAAACACACAATATTTAAGATAACGAAGCAAGAAAACTGAATGAATATGTATCTATGTAACATTCTGGTAGGGATCTTCTGGTAGGAACGTTATCACACACTCTTAGAAATGTCATCAAGAGTTTCACTCTCTATCTTAAATGAATTATCTCCTACAAATAAATTACTATTTATTTCAGGATTTGAGATTTTACGCGAATTCAAACTCAAGACCAAAATGTTACAGTGTTAAAGGTCCTAAGCCTCCCAATCAACATCGTCGCCCTTTTCGCTTCCTAGCAGCATGGTTGACAGCATAAAGAGCTGCCTCTTGTTGTTAACAAGAGCTGGAAACTGCATAATGATTCGGGTCTAAATCTGCAAGCTGTTCAAGATTCACTTAGAGATTGGAATCACTTTACATTTGGCCACATCTTGCATACTAAAAGGAATATTATGATTAGACTTTATGGCATTGCTAGGTGTCTCTCAAATGGTCTTAATCCTTTCTTTGAATTGTTTTCCTTCTCTGGATGGTGAGGATTTGCACCAAATGTCTAGAGCTGTAACAAATGAGAAGATCAAAAGTGCTCTTTTTAGCATGGGAAGTTTGAAAGCTCTAAGTAAAGATGGGTTCCAAGCTATCTTTTTTCAATCTCAGTGGGATATTGTTGGCCCTTCCTTATATACTTTGATAAAGAACATTTTCATAAAACAGAGCCAGCATCACGTCAGAAGCAGTTTTGGCCAATAAGTCTTTTGTAATGTGCTCTATAAAATTCTCACAAAGCTTAATGCTAACAGAATTAAAGGACTCATTAAGCATCTTGTTAGTCCTTGTCAATATAGCTTTGTCCTTGGTAGGAATACTACGGATAAAATTATTGTTGTGCAGGAAATAATCCATAGTATGAAGCTTAAAAGGGGCCAAAAAGGGTACATGACTTTATTATATTTTTAGTTTTTATAGTTTGTTTATTGTGTAATATTTGTCATTGTAGTTTCAATTCAGTGATTTTGGTTCTTCTAAAATTTAAAATGTGAAAATTGGATCTCAAGGTCCAATTTTTCTCTAATTTAAATGACATGTTACTCTATGTCAATGATGTTACTAATCACAAATAAAAAATAACTCACAATTCTTAACACAAGTTTCAATGACATTTATAAAAAACCGTTTAATTTTAAGGAAAATTGGACCTCAAAGCCAATTTTCACATTTCAAGCTACAGAAGTATAATTAAGCCTTTATAATTTTTAGAGATTGTCCAATATTTAAGGTTATGTATTGTTCCTAGGCTTTTAGGATGGTTCTCTTTCAAGGGGTTTTAATATCCTAGAAAATCCTCTCAAAATCCAAAAAACAACTCAATAACCCGCTTAAACTCTACAAAACCCTATAAACCATTAAAAATTTACAAAACTCTCTAAAATTTGTGGAAACACTTTAAAACCCATTACTAGGAAACAAACCATAATCCCCTAAAACACTCTTCCCCCAAACCTTAAAACAACGTACTACTCCTTAAAATCGCGAAAATATTAAAACCCCCCAATTCACCTAAAACCTTATTTTTATATACTTTTATTTTGAATATATACTTAGAATATTTTGAAATATAAAAAATTATTTTTCTCTTTATAAAATAACTCTATCCCTTAAATAAAATGTATAAGTTATTTATAGGATGGTGTATGTTAATTATTTCAAAATATTTGTTACTCATCATTTTCAAAAAATTCGTTTTATGCCTTAAAATTTGTTGTGTCGGCCACTCGGCCCGTATTAATGTTATGATATTATATGCAGTTATGTACACCCATGTGCAATATAATATGTGATTTCTATAAAAATCTTGTGACGAATTGCAAAAATATACAAAGAAAAGCTACCTGCGGGGCTGATCTGAATTCCTCGTGTTTAAATTCAACTTAATTCAAAGAAGCATGTAGCTTCCGGAGTTTGCATAAATTAAAGGCCCCATGAATCAGTTTGTAACAGTTGCTTTGATGGATGTTTGGTCAAATGAAAGTAAACGCAATAGTGAGGGTTTTATAATCTATACGAATAGTATGATAGCGGTTAGTATACATTACAAAAAATATTACTAACAAATAATTCCATCAGTAAAAGTCAATATTTATACTAACAAGATTAATTATTATTTATGTTAAGAAAATATATAATATATATAATGATGAAGAGGATACTTATGTGATTTTTGACGTACTAATAACAGCATGACCTGTTCATCAAAATTGTATTGAGTTCAGCGATGTGGTAAGTACCACAAGATCCATATCACCCATTTAATGTAATGCTTAATAGGTTATATTGATCTTATGAGATATTTATATTTATGCAGTTATGTAGCCATGTACAATATAATAATATTAATGAGATTTCTGAAAAAATCGTGATGAGATCATCAGCAATATTCTCTAAACTAAACTTAGCGATCAATAAGTCTCCCTTGTTCTAGGGTATTGGCAAGTGAAGCTGTCTAGCTAGTACATTGTTTAGAAAAATACAGGGTAAAAACGTCAATTTACCTTTTGAACAGTACACAACCGATTTAGAAAGGATGGATGAACCCTCTAGCATTTATGTTAGTTATTGATGATGTTGTTAGCAATTCAACAGCAACAGTGGTTGGAGGCAACTCTTGTAGGAAGGTAACGCTAAATATTCCTTTTCCTCAAAATTCCAGTGGGAACACCAAAACACACTGGAGATGCCCCTGTCAAGAACGGAAGGGCGCAAACTTCACGTGCCTGACCCATGAAAGCTCCAATTTTGCGTCTGTGACCGCAATTGTTCTTACTTAAATCACTCTGTGATTTCCTCCCTGGAGTTTTCTTCTTTCCTCTACCCTTGCGGCCCTTCAAGTTCATGGCCTCATATTTTTCTGACAGCAAGTTGCATTCCAAGCATTCCCTCGGAAGATCTGCTCGTTCTTTCAACCAAGCATCAAGCATATTCTTACTAAATCGATTTATATCCTTGTCTGTCACATCCCAAAGATTCGCAACGATAACTGGAGAACCAGCCAACAGGTATGACAAGGGAATAGCTTGTGGTGCGTAGCTCCCATGTAAGGCAAACGAACCACTACTGCACCCCATCAAAAGCGTAGCACCACATTTCTCCAAGTTTTGAATCTCATCCATGGGGATGTATTGTGTGCCTGCACAAGCACACACAGTCAACCTTATGTAGGAATTGCTAGAAATCATTTTTTTTTTTTTCCTTTATAAGTTATACTATATGTATTATCTAAAGATAACTTCTCGAGCTTTACCATTTCCATGCCCAAGATATATAAAAAGGTCATGACTTTTCAATGCTGAAGCCAATTCTTTGATGGTGGGTCTAGAACCGGCCTTTCCCTGTAAAGTAACACAAGATGACAAATATAATTTATTCAATAAATGTTTACCTGAAACAATTAACAGGAATACCAATATTTGTAAAATTGCTATCCTTGAATTCTTATCAAATTCAAGCTGCTGACGTACCTCCAGGTTTTGACCTCTAAAATAATCCTCAAATTCAATTTGAGTGCAACCAAGGTCACCATCTGGATTTAATAGATAAAAAGCATCCAGTGGATCTATCGAAGGATAAGGCACTAAATTCATTCCCACTTGCTCCTTATGGTAGCTTCCTTTATCAAGAACTGCACATGTGCAACTAACAGAAGGCATACGATAAACTTCGTGGTTCCTTAGAATGGGCAAATTTTCCCAGGGAAGCATCTGTTGTGATTGTAAAGCATGTTAGTAAAATGACACAATAGGCTACAGGTTAAAGCAAAAGTACATAAATATACTCGGTTTTGAAATACATTTCCATACAGTAATTTTTTCCTTTAAAGTGAGAACCAGAAATTTAGCTTATTAGAAGATTTGTTTAAAAGATTATCGATCAAGTATGGAACTGGAAACAGACAATCAGATTATCCCTTATAGAACACATGTATTATGTCAAATAATAAAATGTGACGGAAATAAAAATCAATGCTGACTTTTACACAAATGACCGAATTAAATTTTAGAACTAGAAGCATTTTACCAATTTACTGTACCATATATTACCAAATGATGCATTCCAACAGTAGAACTGAATGATTAAAGTTAATCCATTCATTCATAACTTGAAACGAAAGAATCACTTACCTGAATCTCATAATCTAACACGAGAATGATAGGCTCTCTAATCACGGAATCATCCACTTCTAGCACATTTATTGCTTCATTTAATAGTTGAAAAGCAACCTCAGATGACATTCCAAATCCATTGGCTGCATTTAACAATATACCACTCCTTGCCTCATCATAGTAGCCTGCTTTAGCAATGTAGCAGTTTTTCTTTGAGGATAGCTGTGAAACCACCGTTTTTCCTTCACAAAAATATTTGGAGCCTCCAAGAATAAGTTTAAGAAGACACTCATTTACGTCCAATTTGCATTTACATCTTAGATCATTTATAAGACTTTTGAGCACTGAGTCAAAATTTTTGCAGTTCAACCATTCCCCAAGGAGCAAGTATTTCCATGAACCGAACCACAAGTCTTCAAGTTTCCTAGAAAGGCATGACAATTGTACAAGTGAGAGCTAACGCTTAGTTTCATAAAATTTAAACTAATTTTACCCATGTCAGTCATGTCATTATGCATGGCGCTTTCTTGAATTTTAAATTTTTAAAGTTACTTAATAAGCAATACATGAGGCAAAGTGTTTCATTGAGCACAATCTGTTCCAACTATGGAGAAAGGATGCAGAATGTGCAGGGTACATTCTTAAATAAAAGTTCATACAAAGGGGATTCTAAATCATAGAATATTGCACCTCATCAATTTACCAAGGATGCAGAATGTGCAGGGTACATTCTTAAATAGAAGTTCATAAAAAGGGGATTCTAAATCATAGAGTATTGCACCTCATCAATTTACCAAGGCGGTGATCAAGGTTCTTTCTCTGCTTCCACCATAACAACCTATTATCTATAGTATCTTGAAGAGGAGATGCAGCTGACAAGTAATTCTCTTCCAAAATTGTTCTGAATGCAGGAGCTACCTCATCAACCACTGTAAAACCCCATGGGCAACGCCAGTGTTCACTCAGTTTCTCACACATAGGAAAAGAGCCAGAACTAGTACTCATATCACCCTCATCTGAAACAGGTGTAAAAAATTGTAAATTACCTTGTTAAATTCTATAAGGTCTAATGCTTATATGAGGTGCTGTGACTACGCGCCTACAGGAAGTACATACCATGCAAAGTAGAATCCAGTGGCAGTAACATCACAACAGGTTCATTCTTAAAACAGCATCCATGCTTGAACACATGCAAGGTGAGGCAACAATTCTTGTAGTAAACTAGTATAATCACATCCGAGCAAACTTATATTGATGATTGGTGTAGATGGAAGACCATCAAACAACTTTTTCACATATTCTGCAAGATCTACTGTGGTATCAGGCACAAGCCTGCAACAAGAAGCAGCACACATGCTGAGAGCATTGCTTTGGTTTATATGTCAATTGATTCTTTGCTTTATTAAGCAATAATAAAAACAATTACCGGAGGAAGTTGAATGTGCCATCTCTGATGCAAGAAGATCCAGTGGCTGATGAACCCTGAAATGGAACTTATGGGCACTATTTAACGGGAACGAGTCTTGCCACAGAAGCAGCATACAGCATTGAACAAGTATCTTATACACCATTTTGTCAGCAGATAATCAGTATTTGTGTGCATTAGTAACTATACATGGATTTGAGAAACTTTCCTCCTCCTAAGTCCTACCATTTCTCTTGTAAAAACAGTGTAAACAACGGTGCCTTAGTCTAGTGTAGTGTGTCTGTGTGTGTTCAATTTTCATTCCGATGGGTGAGAAACTTTCCTACTCCTAAATCCTACCATTTCTCTTGTAAAATCAGATGTACACACGGGTAAGGATCAGTTAACATCTGCTGTTTTTTTTTTTTTTATCTTACCATTTCTCTTGTAAAAACAGTAGAAACAACAGTGCCCTAGTCTAGTGTAGTGTGCGCGCGCGCGCGCGTGTTCAATCCTCATTCCCATGGGTGAGAAACTTTCGGACTCCTAAATCCTACCATTTCTCTTGTAAAAACATAAGTATACATGGGTAAGGATCAGTTAACATCTGCCAAATTTTTTTGGTGTCAAATGCATGTTTAATTATTTGTGGGTGTGGTATTGTGCTAAATCGCGCTTCGGGAGGCTCATTCGAAAGAATTTCCTCTCAGTAAATTACTTACAGCTGTTCTACCATTTATATTGCAAGTTTATTCTGTAAGATGTTATTCACCAGTTTAAAATAGATTTTGAATTATAATGTTGTTGAAGGAACCTAAACATATATACCAAACCACTTCAGTTTTCTGCAAGACAAAATGGAGGGGCACCTAAAGCAGCTATTATATAAAGCACAACAATCATTCTGAATGCCAGTAACTCTAAAAAGAAAACCTGGAACCTACCCAAAGTCCAGTCCAATCAGGCCCTAGAAACTGTTTTGCTGATAATTATTGCCTTTGCAGCCATTAACCATTGAATGTAAAGTCATATACTCATTTGAAATGTAAATTTTCTATTTTAATAGATTGATAATTAGATACTTTATCATATATTTGTTGTAAATGTCATTTTCAACCCATAGTTGATCGCTTAATAATATTTCAACCATGCTTGATCGATAGTGAATTAGTGATCACTTTTTAGGTTCACCGACAGCTCAGGTTATGGAGTTTTTTTCTACCATATAGCGCCTATAGGCTGGACCATCAATTAAATATCCAATGAAATGTGCATAAGAAGATGCAAGCCCTACAACATATTCCTCATGCTTGGCAGCAAATTATACAAAGTAGCATTCTATAATATCAATGTCAAAGGATATATAATGAAAGCACAGATTCACGAGACAGATATATTAATTGCCAAACCGAGTGTTTATTTTATAAAGATGACGTTTATAATAGAAGCCATGGACATGAAGATATGCCTCAACATCAACAAGGAGTTATACCTTGCACCTCCCAGTTTGATGTGAAAGAAACTGGTGACTAAGATGAGTTCCAATTGAAGCTTGGTGGAAATATGAAGACCAAAAGTTTTCACCCAAAGCTTTGCTAGAAGATGACAGAGAAAATTGCTCACCCATGGCAGAAACCACATACATCACAGCAAGCAATCTAGACACCTGTTGCAGTATCATTAGCATACTAAGGTCATAAACTTGCTCAATTCATAAAATACTAACAAATGAAGAGATCAAAAAGCCAAGACCCAGGATTAAGCAACTCTACATGCATTTGCACTCCACAAAACACCGCAAGTGCATTACAGATAATAAAGTATATCAGTGTACTATATCAAATTTCTGATGTTCTTGAATTTTGTACCTCTAAATTCTGTAAAGTGGATTCTATGCAACTAATGTGGGTTGCTTTGTTGTCAGCAACTGCTACGTGATATAAATTATCAACATAAAGCAAATGGATAAACTGTCTTGTGTATATCGAATATGAATTTCAGCTACCATAAAATACAAACATAAAAAGCCGGAGAATTCTAGAAGTCCAAAATATATATTCTTCAGATTCAATTTGGTTCACTCTTTGAATGTGTTTGATTTCGATAGCTTATAACTTATTTATGAGCTTATAGTTTATTGCCTCGTAAAGGTGTTTGGTGACTACAAACTTATAGCTTTCATAATTAGCTTCCTACAATTCATTCTTATTCAAACCTCAAATTATTTATTACATGTTTACTTTATAAGGGCATTTGATACACATAATTATTACACGCCCTTTTGAGTCATTTAACAAATATAAACTACCTAATAAGCTAATTCTGCCCAACATCTCTACATATAAGCCATAAATAAGCTATAAGCTATGAGTGAAAGTTTGGAAATGATTAACTTTAGGGAAATAACCACTTATTTTTCAAAAGCTTAAGCACAGCCTACAAAAATATGCAATTATTTCTTCAAAATAAATTAATTCAAGCGCACACTAAACCATAAATCATAAGCTATAAACTAGTATTGTCAAACAGTGTCTTTGTAAGCTACAAGGACAAGCAGTTTGCGCTATCATAAACCTGTTGCCAAAAAACAGTCCAAGGTGCTCATAATTATCAAACTATACCCAATAAGAATATTAAACCAAATAAACAAAGATTGTCACAGAATGATAACATGAAGATAAAGAAGTATAACCTTTTGAAATATTACAGGAATCTCACGAGAGGTTACGAAAGCTACCATCAGCCAAGAAGCCATATCTTCGAACCTGATGGCAGATAGGTTAAAGAAAATGTTCCTGTAAGTCAAAAACAAAATGTTCAAAGTCTATGAAAGTTAGTTATACAATGTTATGTACCGAAAGCAGCAAATAGTACACTATATATATATAGCCCAAAGGAGGACACAGTTAAAGGATTACGTGGAAGAAAAATAAAGACACTCCAATGAACATTTCCATAAAAGCAGAGCGATTCTGGCTGATCAGGGAATTAAAGAAGTGGATTCTCAAAAATCAACATTTTTATACAATATTCATTTGCTTGTCTTGTACCAAAACATGATACGCCGACAATTGTCAACTCCGTGTTTTACTTTATAAAGTGCACCCCATACTTCGAGAATCAATTTCAGAGAACAGTATGTACAAAATAAATGTCATAGATAATAAATGGTGCACATGCAGGAAGAGAAGTGATAAAATGAAGAACTTCCATAAAATATCCCAGACTATTTCACGGGAAGCAAGCATGTAGAAAAGAATTCCGCACTACAATCTAGAGGATACTCGTTGCTAAGCAGGCACATTGATTCTGATCACAAACATACAACCTCACCACATTTGAAAGGTCCAGAGTTTTCAGAAAGCACATCATAAAGTACTGTTACATATGTTGCCAGCTGGTCACAACTAAATTATTATTACTCAACTGCAGGTAAGCTAATGATAAAGCACAATTTGGATGCCATTTTGTACCTAAAAAGCTTCCTTTCTCATGAATGATAAAAAGGGAAGTAGGTGAAGTGCAAGCTTCAATGTATGGAAGATAGTAGTCAGTACAAATACCTCATAAGCTTGGACCGATAGCACTTCAAAGAAAACAAACAAATATCATGAACTATTTCTGCACGCTCCATAGCAAATACATCCCCTGGAATCTCTTTCACAACCAAATGGCGGAAACAGTCTAGAGGAATAGACGAAAATGTGTGGCTGAATGCATTTCTGCTGACCAGAAACGATACACTTCTTAGAAGAACTCGTTGTGTTTCATCAATTAGACCCGGATATGCAAAGCATTTTGCTGCGAATAAGCAATCATATTAGAAACAGAGGAAGCAACTTGATGTCATCATAAATAAATATGACTCCGATCTCAAAGTAGAAAATAAAGAGATAAATTTCTTAATTATATGTAAGAGCGAGTAAGTTACACAAGCCATATCATGTTTGCACTTTGACATTCCTGCAAATCTTCAAAATACATGCAAATATCCTCAAATTTAGACACAGGCATGTTATTAAAAGAAACATTTAATCTAGTTAAGTTATGCTTGGAAATTAAGCCCGCCTGTCATATCAGCTCCCAGTGATTGCTATTAAGAAATGACTTGAGAATCACTTAAACCAAAAAGTTACTCATGAGGAAAGAATTTCCAATGTTTATATAGTCAGATTTGGTCATACCTATAGTCAATTTGAGACTCTAACAACACACACCCCTCACGCCAAGGATAGGACAGGCAACTAAGACGTTAAGTTTATAGGAATGGACATCTCCAGGTAAATTTGATATAAAACCGGAGAGGCTATAATGTCATACTAAGAAATAGTCAGATTTGGTCATACCAATAGTCAATTTGAGACTCTAACACACACACACCTCGCACCAAGGATTGGACATCTACAGCATGAAGTTTATAAGAATGGACATCTGCAGATGAACCTGATATAAAACCGGATAGGCTATAATGTCATACTAAGAAATTACTTGAGCCTAACTCAAACTCCGCAAAAACTAAGGGGGAAGTATTTCCAATGCCTATCTATTCCACTTTGGTGAAATCTTTAGTCAATGTGGAACTCAAATAATTACTATTCAATCTTCCTTGTAAACAATAAAACATCAAGCAATTAACCAAATACCTTTATTGTACACACTTCACAATAACAGGCATCTGATCTGATGAACAGTGAAGCAGTAATCAACTCTAGATTCCACTAATATTATTCCCTATGTTGCAGATCTACCAGACAGAAGGACTTCCTAGCAAGACACTACAGAGATACCCTAATTAAAATCACATAAATTTGCCAGCCAAATAATGTATACGGAGGGACTGATATAAGTCGTGCCCATGATATTGCATGAATAGATATTAGATACGTTTTCTTTTCCAAATGAAAATATGAGGCATGTATTCAAAAGAAGCGTATGCCTCTGCAGATAAACCCCAACGATGAGCCTGTTAAAATTAGATTTCCATCATCTTCTCGTTCCAATAGATAATAGTTCAAAAATGTTACAGGTGACATGCTGAAGGATACTACACCATAAGCTCAAGTAGACTATAAAATCACATGTCCAGGCTTTGAAGGATACAATACAACAAAATTAACTGGTCAATAACTAACCCTTTGTTCGGATCAGAAGAAAATTGTGAAGAGACAAAGAGAAAAATATCATATTACAAAAGTCGTTTGGTTTGATTTGACAGAAAATAGAGCAAGTGTTAATTTCCTCTCCTTAAGTTTAAATAAAGAGAAAAGTGAGGACAAAAGTTTATGACCATAAAATACCAAATTTATCCTTAGATTTTTTTAGTGGTGACAACATTTACAAATTTCAAGTTTTCTTCCCACATTTGAGAAGAAAGAGAGAGAAAAAAAAAAGACCCAAGTCCCACCATAAAATTTTCTTCTTACCTTTCTCCTCTCAACCAAACAGGGGAAAACCCAATTTCTACACCTTTTTGTCTTCCCTCTTTTTCTTTCTTCACATCCCACCCCCAACTGAACAAAGGGTAAAAGTATATTATCGAATTTGAAAAGCACCAGCTATACATGTCTATTGACAGTGCTAGCGTTCACAGAGTAAAAAAACAGAATATATAAAATGGCATACCTACGCGAGTGAGTAGCATCATTGAAAATTTCCTTCGGACGAACTCCCATTTAAAATTAATGAAATCATTTAGTAACCCAGATTTCATAACTTCAAATGGAAGACAGTGCCAACACCCCATTTTGGAGAAAACACATGTCATTGCAACTGATTCCTTCTGACCGAGCATATCAGATGGATCAGAAATATGAATCCCATGCAGTTTTTCATTGAATTCTGACGTGCTCGGAAGGCTTGTATGTTGGTTCTGAGAAGATCGATAACTAGAACGAGTTAACCTTGATTTGTTCTCAACTACCAAATTTGATTCCTTCGCTAAAGCTGCCACATTTCTAGTCTTCCTATTATGTTTATCTCCAATCTTGGTTTCTGGCCTTTCTGTCGTCGAAGTTGTTATAGAGCAAGTACAAGTCTTACAGGCAGCACATTTTACATCTGTTGCAGATCCATTGCTGCCATCTTCAGGACAGCTGAGAGAGTTTTTCCAATCAGAGAGATTTAATTTATCGAGAGCTGATATGTACCAAACTTTTGCATTCTCTTCAGAAATAATTCCTTTACAATTTTCAAATTTACTTCGACACAGATCTCCAAGATACTGGTACAATGTAACTTCAAGTATTAATTTACATCTTGAACAACAAAATGTTGTTCTGCTATCTTTTAAAATAAGCTCAGCACTTTGAAGTTCCTTTTCTGCTAAATCCCAAAGTCTTTTCTTGACATACAGTTTTCCTAGTAAATCACACCACAAAAATGGAAAATCAATTTTACGCCATTCAGAGAATGAAAATTATCAATTCAAAAGGCAAGAAAGGCAACAAGTATCTTTCAAACCTAAAAGGGAAGAGAAAGCAACCGTAAACACTGGCAACTGCTGTGAACAGGCTATATCTTTCCCGTGCCGGAGATAGTTTTCAGCCTCAGTTCCCTCTCCAATCATCTCATGGATGATTCCTAGCTACATGTATATATAAAATTAATATGTTACTATAGAATTGTATAATGTGTTGTGTGTTGTGAACCACACAAATTCTGGATTTATAATAGTATTACAGGATCATTACAATGATGACTAAATGATACACAATAATGACTAATGATATACAATAATTACTAGAATATACACGATAACAGAACGTATTTAGACAGCTTATGTGACAAATACATAAGAAATATTCTAAGCATATTCTAGCACTCCCCCTCAAGCTGAGCATATATGTCATACGTTCCAAGCTTGTTACAAATGTAATCAATTCGAGTACTTCTGAGGGATTTGGTGAGCATGTTAGCTAACTGATCGTCTGATTTAACAAAGTCAGTTGTGATCTCTCCAGAAAGCACTTTCTCTCTAACAAAGTGGCAATCAATCTCTATATGTTTGGTTCTTTCATGAAAGACCGGATTTGAGGCAATGTGCATAGCAGCTTGATTATCACATATAAGCTTGGTTCTTCTTATATCTCCTAGTCTCAATTGTTGAAGAAGGTATCTCAGCCAAGTGATCTCACATGCAGCTGTCGCCATAGCACGGTATTCGGCTTCCGCACTAGATCTGGCAACAACGTGTTGTTTCTTGCTTCTCTATGAGATGAGGTTGCCCTCGATAAGGACACAATATCCAGAAGTAGACCTTCGATCTGATGGTGATCCTGCCCAATCAGCATCAGAGTAGCAAGTGATCTTAGCATTTCCTTGATCTGTATATAATAACCCACATCCAGGAACACGTTTAAGGTATCGAAGGATGTGAGTACGGCATTCCAATGACTGTCGCAAGGGGCATGGAGGAACTGGCTTGCTACACTAACTGCAAATGAAATGTCAGGTCTAGTGATAGTCAAATAATTCAGTCTTCCCACCAATCGTCTATACTTCTCTGGGTCTTTCAATGGCTCCCCTGGCCCGGAAGAAGTTTGACATTGGGATCCATAGGAGTGTCAGAGGGGCGACAATCAAGCATTCCAGTCTCGGTAAGAATGTCAATGGCATACTTGCGCTGATTGATGGCAATGCCAGAGGAGGAACGAGCGACTTCAATGCCTAAAAAGTATTTCAATGGGCCTAAGTCCTTTGTCTGGAACTGACGAGAAAGATGGGCTTTGAGTTTCTGAATACCCATTGTATCATTACCTGTGATAACAATGTCGTCCACATAAACGACAAGGTAGATGCATTTTCCTGCTGGAGAATGAAGCGAGAAGACCGAATGATCAGCCTCACACCTAGTCATTCCAAACTGCAACAGTGTAGAACTGAAGCGACCAAACCAAGCCCAAGGAGATTGTTTTAGGCCATAAAGTGAGCGACATAATCTGCAAACAAGATGTCGACCACCGGTCGAAGTGAAGCCAGGTGGCTGAGCCATGTAAACCTCCTCGTGTAACTTACCATGCAAGAATGCATTTTTGATGTCCAGTTGATGAAGTGGCCAATGATAAATGGTAGCCATAGCAAGAAAGAGACGAACAGATGTCATCTTTGCCACCGGAGAAAAAGTGTCACCATAATCAAGGCCAAATATTTGTGTATACCCCTTTGCAACCAGTCGTGCTTTCAGGCGATCAACACGACCATCCGGACCAACTTTAACTGTGTACACCCATCGGCATCCAACTTTAGTCTTCCCAGGGGTAAGGGAACTAACTCCCAAGTACTGTTAGCTTGTAAAGCAGCCATTTCGGCCATCATCGCTTGTTGCCAACCTGGATCAGTCATGGCTTCTCCCGTGGTTCTAGGAATAGACACAGAATCCAAGGAAGACACAAAAGAGAAATAGGAAGGTGATAAAGAACCATAATTCAAAGCAAAGGCATATTTGGGATTAGGATTACGAGTAGAACGAGTACCTTTACTAAGAGCAATGGGAAGATCAGGCTCAGGTGGCGGTCCCAGAGAGACGACTGGAGCATGAGATGAGTCCAGAGAACCATTGAGTGGTATAGGGGGTATAACAGAGCGTCTCTGGTAAGTTTGTATTGGAACCGATGCAACGGGAATTGGTAAAGCTGGAGAAATAAGAGCTGGAGTAGGAGGAATTACCGGTGCTGGAGAAACTGGCAGAATAGTTGGTGGTGGTGCATCCAGAGAAGTATCTGACTGGGTGGAATGAGCATAGTAAGGGCTTGACTCAAAGAAAGTAACATCTGCAGAGACAAGGTATCGTCGAAGTTGCGGAGAGTAGCAACGATAACCTTTCTGTAGACGTGAGTACCCAAGGAAGATACATTTCAGAGATTTTGCGGAGAGTTTGTCTTTTCCTGGAGTGAGGTCATGGACAAAACAAGTACAACCAAAGACACGTGGGGAGACATGATAAAGATTCTGTTTGGGAAACAAGATAGAATGAGAAACTTGATTTTGTAGAACTGAAGATGGTATGCGATTTATCAAATAGCAGGTGGTGAGAAGAGCATCGCCCCAAAAACGAGAAGGAACATTGTGATGAAGGAGCAAAGTACGAGCTGTCTCGACCAAGTGACGATTCTTCCTTTCGACGACTCCATTTTGTTGAGGAGTGTGAGCACATGAGGTTTGATGAAGAATCCCCCGTGAGGTTAGGTAATTTTGAAAGGAAGTTGACAAATATTCACGAGCATTATCAGTTCGTAAAATCTTAAGTGAGGTTCCAAACTGATTTTGAATTTCTGAAACAAATGTTTGAAATATTGTAAAAACTTCTGAACGATTTTTCATTAAAAATATCCAGGTACATCGTGAATAATCATCAATAAATGTAACAAAGTAATGGAATCCTAAAGTAGAACTAACACAACTGGGACCCTAAATATCAGAGTGGACTAAAGCAAAAGGAGACGCAGCTCGTTTATTGACACTTTCAGAAAAGGAAATCCTAGTGTGTTTACCTAACTGACATGACTCACGATTGAAAGTTGAACCTTTTGAGAGACCAGGGCTCATAAGACGCATTTTGACTAGACTTGAGTGTCCCAATCGCTGGTGTAGAAGGGAGGCGTGTGAAGAGGCAACACAAGCAACTGGGTTGGAAAGAATGTATAGTCCTCGAGACTCATGTCCCGCTCCAATCATCTGTCTGGTATGCCGATCATGTACAAGAGCTTTGTTATTATCAAAAAGGACACAATAAGGCAATGTACGAGTGAGTTTGCTAATTGAAATCAAATTAAAGGGGCAACCAGGAACATAAAGTACAGATTTTAAGGTGAGATTAGGATGGGGTTGGGTGTGACCAATTCCTTGGACCTTAATTTGGGAACCATCTGCGAGAGTAATAGGAAGCAAAGATTCAGTGTAAAATATTTTAGAAAATAAAGATTTGTTACCAAACATGATCAGAAGCACCGGAATCAAAGATCCAAGGTCCAACAGGTCCAAAGGTGGAGGATGGGGCAACAAAGGCAGTAGGATTACCAGACTGAGTCATGTTAGTGGCAGACGAGATGGGCTGCATAGCCGCTTTGAGCTGAACGTACTCATCATAATCTTCGGCGGAGATAGAGACTTCAGCTGGTGTGCTTTCAGAAGCAATATGGGCATGCTTTGGTTGTGCTTTGGACTGTTCTCGTGCCTTGGTACGACATTCTGCCTCAACATGTCCAAGGCGGTCACAATAATAGCAACGAGGCCGTTGTTTTCTTCCCCCACACCCCCCACTCTGGCCACCACGTCCCCCACTCTGCCCACCCTGAGAGGATGAGTGGGATAGAAGAGCAGAATTGTCAACTGAAGGATGAATATGAGCAGAGGCTTGTGCAAACATATGAGGAGTGGAGAGACGCAAAAGTTGTTCACTGACAATGTCATATGTAGGAATAGTAGAGCTGGACAAGATTTGATTGCGCACGAGTCAAACTCAGGTGGAAGACCGGCAAGAGCAAGGACCATAAAGAACTTGCTGCGTTGAGTGGAATGCTTTGCTGCATCATTAGTGAAAGGCATGAGAGAATCAAAATCAGCAATTAAACGATCAAGCTTACCGAGGTAGGACTGAATATCCATATTTTCCGGTTTGAGGGAGATGAAATTGGAAACAACACCATACAGGCGGTGAACATCATTGGAAAAGATCCTTTTAGCCTTCGTCCAGACTTCGTAACAGGTACGAAACGCTTGATATTGTGGCTGTAACTTGGCGTCAATGGAGAACCATAGAACAGCACATAAGGAGGCATCAACTTGTTTCCATCGGGAACGTTCTGATTCCGGTATCTCAGAGGCTTGTTTGGCTAGGTGATCCTCACGACCTTGGCCTTCAAACCACAGTTGGACAGTAGCTGCTGTAATTGGCTGATCCATTTAATTTTTCGCACGGAATCAGAGGCACGTTGGTAAATGTGGCAGCAACGGAAGCGGAAGCGGAGGTGCCGAAGGACATGTTGATAAAATGAGAAAAAAAGGGCCTGGGTAGGTGCGCCTGGCCGCCGAGAGAAGTGTCCTGAAAGAATCGCCGGCGAAAAAGCTATCGGAAAATGGGTTCACGCGTATTTTTACTTGCGGCGCGTGAAGCTGACGCGCCGAAAGAAGTGGCGTGTGTGGGCGCGTGTGGAGGCCGGTGACGCCGGAGGTTGGACGGTGGGGCTCGCCGGAGGACGGCGGTTCTGTGGTTGAGAGGCGAACGGAGGCGGCGGCGGTGTTTGGCCGGAAACAGTGGCGCTGGTACTGTTCACGCTACAGTACAGCGAATGAAAGAAAAAAAGGAAAAAAAGGCAGCACAGGATCAGCACCTGTCTGCTGATACCATATAGAATTGTATAATGTGTTGTGTGTTGTGAACCACACAAATTCTGTATTTATAATAGTATTACAGGATCATTACAATGATGACTAAATGATACACAATAATGACTAATGATATACAATAATTACTAGAATATACACTGTATCTGAACAGAACGTATTTAGACAGCTTATGTGACAAATACATAAGGAATATTCTAAGCATATTCTAACAGTTACATAGCAAGCCTCCTTCAAATACTTTTCATTCCATACATTAGAAAGATGATGAGATAGAAGTCAAACCTGAAGGGTACTCTCCAGATAACTTTGCATGATTTTCCACGGACTAAGATAGTTGTCTTTTAAGTCCCATGACATAGAATCAAACAGCAAAATTTCTCTGATCGCTGATTTTTTCAGTCTAATTCTCCCAACATCTCTATCATTTTTCGAGAAATTAGCCACTACACTGTGATCTTCATTCAGCAGCAGAAATTTTCTTGAAAAGAGTTTGGCATGTAATTTGTGGGCTTCTTTTGCAAATGAAAGTGCCTAATAAGCCCAAAAAAAATAAGATACTATAAATTGGGAAATTGTACAACCCAAATGGATATAAAACAAAACGAAAAAATAATATATACCAAATATGAAACATATTTCAAACAGAACTCATCTTTAGTTTAAAAGTTTAAGGGATGAAGATCAAAATTCCAATAATCTAAATCAAAACAATGTTTCTTACCTCTGTTAACTGCCCATTTGCAACAAGCCTTGGGCATAAATCATAATAAAGATACCCAGCAAGAAAAATAGAATGAACATGAACTGGATCACAGTGATGAATCTGAACTGGAACCTATGGGAAGATTAACAGTGAAAAGAGTGATGATTCAAAATATTAAAAAATAAATGATAAATTGTCTCAGAAGGACCATACATTTGAAACCAGTTCAAGTGCAGCTTTCTGAACTTCATCAATTGTGATGTCAGTTTGAAAAGAGCTCCCAAGACTGTGAGAACTCCTATGAGAGCTAGCAAACAAAAACGAGAAATTCTGCTGAAACCCTATTAATGACGGTTGGTTTCCCTGAAGACGATGAATCCAGAAATTCATATCCAAAGGTTCACCAAACTCATCCGATAAATTCAGCATGAATGCCTTATCTACAGGAGAAACACAAAGGGCATGACTTAGCCTTCTACTTCCCCATAGTAAGGCCAACCACTTGTCACTTGAGACATTCTTTGATTTAAAAAATCTAATCATCAGCCGGTATGCATCATTGGAGAGTTCCATGAAACCCTAACATATGCCATTCAAACCAAAATACTGTTACTATTAATCTTATGCAGAAACTACAGAAACCAAAATGATTTAAGAACAGACCTTTAATTGCATTAAATCAATTAAGTTATACAGTAGAATCATTATACTGTCAGATAATGCAGAACGCTCTCTCCCTTCAAAGTGATCCAGATAAGAATTACTCAACCATATGTCTAAAGCAGCCTTGACATCTTCAAAGATTTTCTGCTTAACACAAGAAACAAGATAAGCTTTTTTAATTTTTTTGATACAATAAGAAATATATCAAGATCAAAAGAAGATGATTGCATAGAGTATAAGAAATCATCCATAAAATAATAACAATGTGCTAGAAAACTGAAATTGAATCTGAATATTTTTGTATATTGAAAAAGTAATTGGTAACTTACAATCTGAGTATATAAAGATTATATAGACTAGTGTTTGTAACTAACTTGTCAGCTGGCATAACTAACTAACAGCAAGGCTTAACTAATCTAGATAAATATCTAAAACAAACTGTAACTAACTAATAGGCTAATACTCCCCCTACAAACTCAAGGTGGCTGAGAACTGAGAGGAGATTCAGTCACTGAGTTTGGACCTAAGATCAAGAAAATTCTTGGGAGTGAGAGCCTTGGTGAGGAGACCAGCATACTGATGGTGTGCAGGAATGTGAGAGACTATTAGCTCCTTATTTAGAACCCTTTCCCTGACAAAGAAGATGTACAGTTCCATATGTTTAGATCTGGCATGTAAATCAGGGTTATGAGCAAGGTGCACAGTACTTAGATTATCACATAGGACAAGAGGGACTGCATACTTGACTTGTAACTCCTTTAATAAAGACTGGATGCACAGAACTTCTGCAGCAGCCTGAGCTAGCTATGGTATTATGCCTCAGTGCTGGACTTAGCTACCAAAACTTGCTTTTTAGACCACCAATTGGTCCAAAGTAGATGCAAGCTCCTGAAGTTGAACGCCTGTCATTTGGGTCAGCAGCCTAGTCAGCATCACAAAATGCTGTGATTCTGATTGGTGATGAGGTGATGGTAGGCTGCAGAAGTAAGCCATAATGCATAGACCCTTTTAGATAACTAAGAATGCGCTTCACTGCTTTCCAATGTTCTTCCATAGGCCGGGACATAAACGAACATACTTTATTGACAGAAAAGCTGATTTCAGGATGAGTGATTGTTGCATATTGCAGAGAACCACCTACAGACCTATAAAGTGTAGGATCATCAAAGACACTTGTGCTTCTTTGGACAACTGTTGACCTCCTATCATAAGTGTAGAGATAGGTTTGCTTTCAGCCATTTTGACCCTTACTAGAAGAACCCTTATGTACTTGGACTAAGACAGAAAGAGACAACCATTGGGAAGTTGTTTCACCTCAATTCCTAAGAAACAGTCTAGACAGCCAAGATTCTTCAGGGAGAAAGCAGAGTCCAGTCTAGATATAAGTTGATCAACCAAGGATGGAGAGCTCCCTGTGATGATAATATCATCAACGTAAACCAGAGCATATACAATTGCTGCAGCAGAGGAAAAAACAAAAAGGGAGGGATCACATCTGCGGCCTTTGAAGCCAAGAGTTCTAAGTGTAGTTGAAAGCTTTTCAAACCATGCTCGCGGAGCCTGTTTGAGGCCGTATAACACTTTATGCAGCTTGCAGACCAGAGTTTTATTGGAGGATTCGAAACTAGGGGGCTGATTCATGTAAACATCTTCAGCCAAATAATCCTTCAGAAACGCATTGTTAACGTCCAGCTGCTATATTGTCCATTTATAGCTGACAGCAAGTGTGAGAATGATACCGATGGTCACTGGTTTGACTACTGGAGAGAAAGTCTCAGAGTAGTTGCTTCCATATCTTTGGTGAAACCCCTTAGCAACTAACCTTGCTTTAAACTTCTGCACACTACCATCAGGATTCTCTTTTACTCAAAAAACCCACTTACATCCAATGGCCTTCTTGTGAGGAGGAAGAGGGACTGAAAGTTTTTCTCATCCAATTTGCAAGCAACAGATTGAGAGAAAGTGTTGGAAACATTGGAGGAAACAGTAGCAGAAAGAGCAGCCATTGTTGAAAGGGAAGGTTGAAGAACAGAAAACAGAGTCTTTGCAAAAAAGAAAAAAAACAAGGAAGAAACCAGAAACCTGATCGAGATTAACACGAAGAGGCTTGAACACGCGAATCGCAACATAGCAACGATCGCAAATATCAGAAGAACTGACGAACAGATCCAAGGAGTTCACGAACAGAATCGAATCAGCTAAGAGGAAGAAAACAAACACGTTCTTCAACTTGAATGAAGAAGAAAAAAGAGAAACATATTTTCAAACACACGGGCCCTTGAGGTGCGATGATACCATGCTAGAAAACTGAGAAATTGAATCTGAATATTTTGTATATTGAAAAAGTAATTGGTGACTTTACAATCTGAGTAGATAGAGATTATACAGACTAGTGTTTGTAACTAACTTGCCAGCTAGTATAACAAACTAATGGTGTGTTTGGATTAGATTTTGCACTTACAAAAGCTTTTGATTATTCTTTTAACAAAGGAAAAGTTTTTGGTCCTTCAGCTAAAAATTGAACATTGTTTCAAAAAGCTTTAAAATCGCTTCTGACAGCGAATATATCCAAACAAAGATCGATTATGTTTCAGACAATAGTCTTTTTTACCGCTTATTTTCACAGTTAATCACAGCTAATCCAAACACACTCTAACAGCAAGGCTTAACTAATCTAGATAAATTCTAGATAAATATATAAAACAAACAGTAACTAACTAATAGGATAAAGCCTAAGTACAAAATAAAAGATAACACTTTTATTTCCTTGTGCATATCTCTAATACAATGCATAATGAAAAGAAAAAACGAATACATAAATGGAAAATGAAATCAGAAATAATTTAATGAAATGCGGAAATTATCAACATAAACTTTCATACCTTTGAATTAGGATCACCTTCCTGGGTAAGTTGTGCACGCAGGCAATGTGCCACACACAACTGATGATCAATGGAATTCTTGTCTGTACAAATTTCAAGTGAAATCTCATTCTGTTGAAGAGGAATTACTTCGTATTAATGGCATATACATCATCATTACAAAATGCTTACGAAATAGATATGTAGATATATAATGGAGAAGCAAAAGGAACGGCACAGCTTACCATAATAGTTATTGCTTCTGAAAGACACTGAATGCAGTCAGGAAGGCCACCTAAGCTGCAAAACCTAAATGTCTTTCCCTTTCTCACTAGACTTTGTGCCTTCTGAAAACAACAATCTGGCGTGATGTACATATCCAGTAGGAGGATATTTGTTATTTTCATTAGCATTTTCTGACATAACTCTGGGTATTTAATACTCATCTCCTCATATGCATTAAGTTCCTGAACAGGCATAAAAAGGTTGCAAATTGACAAGCAGGTCCAAAACACATCAAATACACAACGGAAAAATATTGGATGAAATTTCAACACTAGGGAAATATCCACTAAGAGGCTGAACCTGCTCCAATATCATGCCAATGTTTCTCTTTGACAATTCTGTAGATGACAGCAGACGGTATAAGGTAAGAGAGTGGACTGTCTCATCAACATCCTTAACACGTTTGCATTCTATCTGTATGCAATGTCATATAACAATTAGCGAGAAGAAGAAAACTTAAACAAGAACCTGTCAAATCCTTCAAAGTAAATGCTTTGAAATGTTACCTCCACCCACTGCTTAACTATAGGTATAGGAGCTGGTAGCCTCCCAAATAGATCGTTAGAAGTGGACCAGTTTTTAAGTATCTCAATCATTTTCATTTCTATCTTAGGACTGTTGGCATCATAGAGAATACGTAAAAGTAGCGCATTTCTTGAGTAAGCCATCATCACAAACTCTTTCAAAGCACCTTCCGACAGATTACCACAGAGACATTGAATACAGAGCCATGTCGCTTTACAACTCAAGTTTAAAACCTTTGAAGCCTGTAGTGACAAGTCAAACAAAGCAAAAACAAAGTACTTAATAAGAAAAAAGACATTCTTATAATCTTATTATTTACTTCCAAAGATAACTTTTTCAAATTTTCTCTTTTCATCCGTGATCTAGATCCAGATATTTGTCTTTAATTTGGCAAATTCAAAACCAGCGGCAAGAATACAATAGTGCTGCATGACCGAAGGTACTTCTACTCATAGTTTATACAGATCTACTCTTAGATACAATCATAAAACAATTAAGTTCGTCACTAATCGCTGCTTTCTTTAAACTGATAATTAAAACCTAATCTTGGTTGCTAGAGGGTAGTTCTTGATCAAGTACAAAACCTTTGTATGCAATCTGTATTTTGATTCTTATAACCCAGTTTTTATAACTTAATTTTCAGCTCAAGGTACTGTAATCCTTCAGAAAAAGGTGGTTGTTTGGAACATTTCAGCCTCTACGGCCATTCATGGGAGGCAAGGTAGACTTGAAAAAAAATCCAATAGTGAACCCTGACTATACATTTAAGTAATGGTTCTATCTATGTTCCACAGCATGCTTCAGCTTTAACAAGAAGTCCGATCTATCCTCTTATTCACAACTATTTGTTCCTATCAAATGATAAAGTTCTCGTATTGAAATTAGAGGAATCATATTAGTTCTTAATTATCAGGATCTTGAGAACTGCTTTTTGTGGAAATATCTATGAAGCAAACATATAATGTGTCCATGAGACATTATGGTTACACTTGAAATATCTGAAAAATATGTAACCGTATTACTTGAATAACTAAATGTACCATGAAAATTTATATATACACCACTAAACTGCAATCACAGGCCGCTAACCAAGCCCAATTACAATCAGATAGAAATAAGAACTAGAAAAATAAAGATATATATCTAAATACGTACAAGATATTCTAACAATTACATTGCAGAGTTCAACAAAAACAAAAAGAAAGAGAACAAAATACCTCTTTTAGCTGCTTCTTCTTGAGAAAAAATACAGCAATATTGTAGAGACTATCAATTATGTATTGTAATCCTTTAATTTTAATCCATTTTCCAGCAATGATCTGCTTAATTAATTTTTTGCTCTCCTGAAATAGTGGCAAACAACTATTTAGGTTTTATAAACACAAGAACTAATGGCATTCTGCCACTAGTTTTGAAAGACTAAGTATTTCTGAAAGCATTACACAATAGAAATGACAACACTTAAGAGCATTTCATAATAACAAGGAGAACCTGAAGTTTAAGACTAGTTTTGATGGAAAGGGTGAAAGCTGCTAAAGCTACACCAAGCACTGTGTTACTCTTTTCCTCAAATCCATCCCTACTCTCTTCAGATGAAAAGCTGCAGCAAGTACATAGTAAAATTTAGATATTTATTGTCACAAATAGCACAAGATGAAATGGACAGATGTCAGATGGTCTTATCTCTAATCTTATTAGGATTTAGGATATGCAATTATATGTTACCTTCACTTCTGTTTCAGTTAATTGTAGTTCAATATTATAATAGAGAATAGCTCAGTATAGCTTCCCTATTTTATTGGGCCTCTTTCTTATCATTCAGACTAAGTGTCTAAGACACTGTATATAATTCCTACACTGTACATTTTCTCATTTGTCTAACACTAATAATACCTTTCAGTTTCTTCTCTTCTCTCTCTCAAACCTTCTCTCACCTTCTTCAATAAGTATTAGTTACTTCTGAAGTTAGTTTGTTACCAGCTGTTATATATTTATGTTGTAACCAACTTAGTTGTCTGAGTTAGCCTCTTCTATATAATAGGACCTCTCTCACTCTGTATCAATTCAGTAATCACATTCAGTTTCCTCTCAAATCTTTCAGTTCTCTCTGTTTCTGTTATGCTATCACAATTCGCAAGCCATCATCTTTTTTCTCTCCATCATGGCTTTTTACTTCTGCTACTTTTTCGCAGTCTATAGCAGCCAAGTTAGATCAAAAATATTTCCCCACCCAGCACTAGCAGGTTAATGCAGTCCTTTGTGGACACCTGCAGGAGAGCTTCGTGATGAACCCAAAGATCCCGCTAAGTTCCTTTCTGTGCAAGGTCGAGAAGAAAGATCCCGCTTAAGTTTCTTTCTGAGCAAGGTCCAAACACATGGAGCTTGACATCTTTTTTGTTAGAGAGAAGGCCCTAAACAAGAGTCTCATTGTATCCCACATTCCCACACATAATCAATATTCATACATTCTAACTAAAGCTTTATCTCCTACATGATTTCTCACCTTGAGATCCAAGTATCTGATGCCACATCCGACATTCAGTCACCTTGAGTTTGCTTTTACTTCTGATTCGGATTCAGATAACTATAGTTCAGTATTAGTTACTACTTAAGTTAGTTTATTACTAGCTGTTATCTCTTTCTTTTGTAACTAATCTAACTCAGCTGTCTGAGTTAGTCTCTTCCCATATAATAGGACCTTACCTCTGGCTCTCACTCTCTAATCAATCAATTTAGTAATCACATTCAGTTTTCTCTCAAATCTTTCAGTTCTCTCTGTTTTTGTGAAATCATTCAAAATTGTTGAGATGCCCTATACATAAACAGTACAGTAAGAGATATGCTTTTAGAAACTATTTTCCATTATCAATGTAATGTGATAACTGAAAATTCTAGTGTGAAGAAGAACTAAAGCAGTGGCATGAAGAACAAGAACTCTTCTTTCATAAAACTTAATAGCTGACATAGAATAAAATGGACAGATAAGTGAAACTAATATGGAAAACTCTACACAAGGTCTCAACTAAAATAAATTTAGATATTCACTGGATATACCTTGGACTAGAAAGAATAAGACGACAAAGGATATGGAATGCCTCTATGACAGTAGACAGCATAGTGAAAGCAGAAGCACCATCTTCTTCTGTGATTAACCGTTTTCTTTCTGAATTAACTGATTTAGCGAGCAGTTTGCATAGAAATGTCAATGCTTCTAAGTAAAAGGACAGGTAAGTCATGGATGCCTCACAATCAGAACCTAACTGTGAGCCTGTGTGGCCATCAAGACATTCATATCCGAAGCCAGACAACACATCATTACTTTTGCAGCAAAAATGCCAGGAGCCAAGCAGAAGTGGTGAACTCTGTAGTATATTCTCATTTTTAAGTAAAGTTTCAATCAAACATTCGAATTTTGCACTTCGAAAGGATGTGAGGTCTCCACCTCTGGAGCTCAAATTACAACTAAAAAGGAGCAAGCCAGCAGCATAAAGCCTCAGTATTGCATTAATGGCTGTCATAACCTGCCAAACTACTTCAATCAAAGTGGAACAAAATTTTGACAAAGGCTGCATAAAGGAAAACTGCACATAAAAACTTCATCTTGACCAAAAAATAAAAAATAAAAATTTACCTGTTTAAAATGTTCGGCCATTTTCCTCAGATATGCTGCAAATGTACAACAAGAACTTGCATTGATAGTCTTACATTCACTGACACAATAATTTACAAGTTCAACAAACGCTGGTCCAGTATTTCCCTCTGCAACCTGAATGAATAAATACAATTGATGAATATAAGAATCAAACACTCTGATGATAGTCTTACCAAATTTTATCATTTAGCTGGAAACAAACTAAACTAGCAGCTATAAAACATAGCCTTACCAAAAACATCAAATGAACAAAATAAGCCTGCAAATCTCCTAAATATCTATACTCTACAGTTGATAGAATTTTTAACACCCGGGTAGCTTAAATGATGATAGTCCAGGTCTATGTGCCAGAACGGGTTAAATGGTTTTGGATGGATATGTGTGATCGTGTTTTTCCAACTAAATCACACTCCGTGAAAATAGGAACTTGGGTTATTGCAGCAGAAGTATAGATGGCATCATGTCAAATTTAACTTAATGAAATTAAGATCCAGAATTACTGAGCTCTCTAACCATAGAATTTTGCGTATAGAAATTACCTTGCACTCCCGAGCAACACAATCCAGTATATCCATGATATACGAGAACTTGTTCTCCTGTGACGTCAAAAGTGAGGAGCAAATCCTGCAGACAATCTGCATTTAAAATGTTCTCAAGATGATAAGTGAAAGATATATTAATGCATAACTCCATAAGTTGATAACTAGGTTACCTTGTAGACTTTATCTTTAATAGGAATTGGAGATTTCAAATACTCAGTCAAAGTCACACAGCAGAATGTGATCACCAAATCTCCATCAGAAGATGCTGTCTTCTTCCCCAATAAATTTAAAGCACAATTACCCAAATTAATTACTAACTTCTTGTGTAACTCCTCGTACAAACTGGAATCTAGTCCCCTGAAACAGTAAGTTGTATAAAAAGTCTATATCATCCAGAGCATGCAAAGAGACAATAGTGGCAAAAACAAGCATAATATAACGAAGGCTCTCTCCTTAAGTGACAGCAACAATAAACATTGACCTACCTGAGGCATGGGCTTACTTCATGGACCAAGCAAAGCACCCTCCTGAAGTGACCATTATCCTCTTTAGCTGCGCCACCCATGGCAGCACAATTCACAAGGCTCACAACAATCTTTACGACCAATAAGCATAAATCTCCTTTATCGTCTACTTTGGGAAGAAGAGTCTTACCCTTGGTCTTCTTCCCCAAGCAGCGAAGCTTGTCTAAAAGCCCTAAGCCCTCAGCTTCGGCATCGTCGAAGCGGCCACAATCTTCCAAGGCATGAATGAAGCGAAGTCTCTCAAACTCGACAGCGAAGGGCTTAGCCAACTTGGATGCTACAGCTTCCAAGCAACGCAAGCAGAGGCGGTAAGTGCGGATGAAGTCGTCGAGGAGCAAAACTGCGTTGTTTTTGTTGGATTAGGAAAGCTCACGAAGACGTCGGGGGAGAATGGACAGGTATGAGTTGAGAAAGGGGACAAAGCGCTTTGCCAGAGATAGAATTAGGGTTTGGGGAGAGGTGGCTGGGTTGAGATCAGAGAGAGGACGAAGATAATCGGAGACAAGTACGTGAATGCCAGTGGAATGGGAGGAGGACTGGAGCATGGAGATGAGAGAGGATTCGGCGGGAAGAGCCATAGAAACAACTCACAAGAAAGAGAACGATCAGAAGGACAGAGAAACAGAAGAAGCCGAGTTCCAGCTTGCAAGGCGCCAAACGTATTAATTTAATAATTTAAATAATTGAATAACTTATTTAAAAATTTAAAATGATGTTTGGATTTTTTTTTTTTATAAGCACTGTTTTTCCACTCTTACAATGAGATTAATTTTGTTCGTGCTGTGTGGCTGGCGCTGGCCTCCGAAAATTTGACATAAATGGGATTTGAACACGGATTCTCTTGCTGTAGATCGTTTCTCCTATGAACTTAGTGGGCTCTTACAATATTTAAATGGTTTTGAAAATTTTGTTTAATTTTTTTTATTATTTTGTTATAATTATTAAAAACTTTTTTACAATAAATTAGATTTTGGAGTTTTTTTGGCCTAGGTATCTATTTTTTGAAGGAGTGATTAATTCCTCCTCGAAATTGAATTCGCTTCGGGTTAAGATATGAGGTGAGCTACCGCCACGCCGGAAGTTTTATTTATTAATAGATCTCTCTGCTATTAAAAGCTCATAAGTAAAATTAGTTAAGGATGTCCTGCACGTGACTTCTAACCTAAATATATTAGTAAATTATCAATTTTATCTATGTTACCACTTTTATATGCAAATTCAAAAGCACATTTCACAGTATAAAAATAACAAAAGTAAAGTTTCAGGGATTGCTAGCGTAAAAATTTGCACTCGTGTATTTGGGTTAAAAGTCACATGAAGGGCATCGTTAACTAACTTCACTAACGGACTTTTAACTGTATGAGAAGTGTGTAACGAAGTGATAAAGTTTATGGGAGGTCTGTGTAATTTATGAAATATGCCGAAGTTAATGTAATCTAACTTAATATCAGAGTCAGGAAAAACTCCAAATACGTTAGTGAATTATAAATCTCAAATCAATTCAAATTCAAACAATAAAGTTATTCCAAATCAAAACAAATCAATGTATAAATCATTTTTAAAAATAGCGAATTGTTTTTAGATTTAGAAGAATCTAAATGTCTAAACAAATATAATTTTTTCTAAATAGTTTCCTTAATTAAATTTTAGTTTTCTTAGAGTGCGTTTGATAACACTGGCTTATAGCTTATTTATGAGTTTATAGCTTGTAGCTTATTGTCAAATAGATGTGTTTGGTAATATAGCTTATAGCCTATAAAAGTAGCTTATGAAAAGCTACTTGAAATGGCTTATAGCTTGTAGCTTATAAATAGCTTTCAATAATTTCTTCATATTTTGCTCTTAGGTAATTTATTACATTTTAATTTTTCAAATCATTTATTATATGTAATTAATGCATGTCAATTTTAGTTATTTAACACATTTTTAGCTTGTTATAAACTAATTTTATCAAACATCTCTACTTAACCATAAGCTATAAGTAAAAAATGCTAAGCTTTTCAAAACTCACCAAAATAATTTTCTAGTGCTAATTAGGACAAAAGTAAAAGGTATTTAATCTTAGATAAATAATACAAATTCTATAAACCTAGCTAAGATCATCATCAAGAACAAACCTAGCTACCTAGAGCCAAGATGTTTTTCACAAAATCTCAAATACCTCACCTATTTATGTAAGGTATGTTGAATTTATATCATTTAACATGTCTCTTGTATGTGTAATCATAGAAACAACAAGTCATAAGGTGGAAAGAAGAGGGTAAATGAGGTTTCTAGACTTTTGCTGAAGCGAAGACACTTTGTAAGATGTGGGGTTTTCGTTGGAGCGAAATGATTTTCACTGCAGCGAAAATCTCCAAGGCTGCAACTCTGTTTTTCCTTAATACACAACCAATGCTTGATACCCATTCTCTTTCATATCAGCATATTGAAATCCAACAACCCAAGTCAACAATATGAATGCCCAAAGTCAAGTTTACCACATACATTATGATTGTCTAATCAAAATCCCAAATTGAACTCACAAGATAAACATGCATTTGAGACTATCATTCATAATTATGCATTAAATTCCACAATTTCAACACAATCAAGTCCGAAATTACCTTACTCAAACATTCGCAAAGCTAACACGTATTACACACACATAACCCTTAACATCACCATACACACAAGAATGGGCTTAAAGGGTATTATTGTTACCTACAATCTATGGGGCATAATTAGAGAATTACTAAACGAAACGAGGAGCTTCTAGTCTTATTTTAAAGCTAAGATGATTATCTACAACTTTTGTGAAGGAAGCTAATTGTGATAAAGACTCCTTCTATGTGTAATTCAAGCTAGAAACAAACTCAAGTGCGAACGTTTTCGTTTTGACACTACTTTGGTATATAGGCTTTAGCTTGAGTTATACTCAATAGATTTGGGAGAAACCGGTTCCATTTGAAAGATAACGTCGAGATCTACAATTTTGTAGAATATCTTAATAGCTAATTCCCGTGTCAGGGTTTTACTAAAGCAAAATCTTTGTTGCTGTAGCGAGAGGAGCACAAAACTGTCACTCTATTGCTGCACTGTTTTTGCTGGAGTGAAAATATTTCGCTGCAGCAAAAATGACAGAGTACATAACACAAAATTTGTCCCATTTCCAACCTTTCAACCAAATCCAACCCACTCCAAGGTTCCCTTCCTTCCCATACATGTCCAAACAAATAACAACTAAAGCCCAATTCAACACCAAAACGTCAACTCCCACATGCATTTACTCATGAACTCCATAAGATTATCACATTCAACCTAAGTTAAACCTAAACCACACCTACTCATCACCTATACCCTTAAAAAGTTGATTTCACCCACATGCATCCCTCAACAAAAACACCCAAGCATAAATCCACAACATGAATAATGATTATCCACTCAAGACCTCAATTGAACTTATAGAACTAACATGCAACGATATCAACATCATGGTAAGACCAACAAACACAAATCGCAAACATAAACTATCAAGTCACACTTTCACACACAAGGAAAGAACTTGAGGAAATTAGTGATTACCTTATACCTAAAACTCTTCTTCACACTCTTATCTTTTTGTCACTTCAACCAAGTTGTCATCCACTTGTTTCTTTATCCACTTCTTTTCCTTTTTCTTGATCCTTAGCTCCTAATCCTCCAAAAATAAAATTGAGGGTGAGAAGGTGGGCTTGGAGAACATGGCTTGCATGTGCTTGGGGAATTGGGCTTTGAATGTCTTGAGGTGAAGGAAGGGGAATGAGTGAAAGGATTTTTGTGTTGGTAGTGATGAGGAGAAGAATTAGAAGGGAGAAATAGGGATTGAAAGTGAGAAATGAGAGTGATGGTGGGGTGTGTGTGTGGCATGAGTGATGTGAAGAGGAAAGGAAGTTAGTGCTAGGGTGAAGTAGGGTGTAAAGTGATGAGTGTGAAACCTAAGTTATTAAAAATTGCCCATAAGCTCTTGGCCTTTATGAATTTAAGAAGAAAGTTTCTTTAGGGAAGCAATATTAGCCAAAAGCATAAGGATTAATTTCAAAAAATGTGCTGAGATTTAAACGAAACACTCACACTTTATTTAGAATTAAAATTGGAGAATGTTACAATTGTGACCGATTATTTATAAAGTCAAAGACTATAATCAACGATTTTACAATGTCAGTAACTAAAAATTAATTTCAATAAAATAGTGGGCAGTTTTAACATACACCACGTTCTAAGTGGTGTACGGTACACCACATGAAAAAATGTATACAAAACTCAACCGAAAATGTTTAAAATAATAATAAATTATGTATTGTGTATGTATGTATACCTATTTTATTTTTTTTGGCTATAATCAATTAAATAATATCATGGTACACCACTTTAAAAGTGGTGAATATTAAAATCCACCCCAGTTTAAAAGAAAAAATAAAAGAGGTATACATACACACAAAATACATAATTTATTATTATTTTAAACGTTTTCGATTGAGTTTTGTATATATTTTTTCATGTGATGTACGGGACCGACCCTGGAGCATGGGCGAGTGGCCACCCGCCCAGGGCCCAATGTTCAAGGGGGCCATAATATATATATACACACACACACAAGTGGTTGTTATTTAGGAAGAAAAAAATCTCATTTCCTAAGCGTGGATGCGGTTAGTGCTGTTATTTTTAAGTTATGCCTTGAGAAATTGTGATGTATGTAATATTAAAACTTTATTATAGTTTAATAAAAAAATACTTAAAAAATATTCATTTTGTTCACTTCGCCCTAGAGCTTATAAAAAGCCAGGAACGGTCTTGGTGATGTACCGTACACCTCTTAGAACGTGATGTATGTTAAAACTATCATAAAGTAGTAGATTAAAATCATAAATGACTATAAAGTCATAAACTATTTTAAACATTAATTCAAATAATATATATTTAGTTGGTTACCCAAACAAAAGTTGGTTTCACCGTAATCTAGCTAGTAAGTTAGCTTATATGAGTTTGTTTTAGTTAAATTGGTGGTTTGAATTTGAGTTTTTCAGGTCTTTTTTAAGAGTACTCATCATCGAAGGTAACGATTAATCCTTTTTCTAAAGTTAAGCTCTTGTAAAATAACAGTCAAAATTTGAGTTTTGATTATACAATTATGTTAATATTCGGTGGCACAATTTTTCCATTTATATATACGTTTAACTTAACATAGTTATCACCGGTAGAAGATACACATATTTCTGATAAATAAATAAAACAAATTCACCCTTGTTTATATATATATATATATATATATATATCGGAAAGAAATTTCATCATTGTTAATTTCACATTCTAAATTAATTTCATAGGAAAATAATATATAATTATACATATTAATTCTTGATAAATAAATTTTTTATTTTAATCTCTAAAATAGTAAAATTCAACATTATAAATTTTTCTAAAATTTATATCTTTGTTTTTTCGATTTTATTAATTTTTTTTCTTTTGAGAGCATTCATTGTAAAAAATGATGATTAATCTTTTTTATTAGTATATTTTTTTAATTATATCGAGAATTATAATTTTTATAAATATTTTTAAAAGAGATAATAATTGATTTATTTCTCGAAAAGATTTATTTATCATTAATTTGGTTTTTTAGATATTTTTGTCATCAAATTAAACTTCAAAGATTTATTACGTGCAATTTGAAAGATTAAGTTTTGGTATAACTACGGGTTTTTTTACTTCTAAGATGAGACTAATCTCGTTCATGCTGTGTGACTAACGTTCATCCCAGAAATTTAGCATAGATGAAATTCGAAGACGGGTTCTCCCGCAGTCCTTCTACCAATTTAGTAGGATCTTATATCGCTAAACGAAGTGGAAGGATTAATTTAATAGTATTTTTGATAACATTTTTTTTAAGAGATTTTGATAACATTTTAAATTATTGAGAGACTGTCACAGAGTCATGTTGCCCAGTTGTTTATCGCACATATGGTTGCAAACAAAATTATTGAGAAACTAAATTTAATGATAAAATTCTTAACGCAACTATTAATGTTTTTCTCATTAAAAAAATATGAACTCCAGTGAAAATTTTCATGAAGTGAAGAACATAGGGCACTTGGTCCCAAAATCATCACACGACATCGCTGCGGGTCACTTGCTTCGTCTCCTTTTCACTGTGAAAACGACGACGTTAGAAGCTGCATCGTCCTCCACAGTGAGCTCTTCCCTGTGTTCCTGAATCCTGATCAGTTCACAGAAAATCCGCATATGCCCAGATTCCAAAATTGCATCTTCTTCATCTGCTGCTCGTTTTTTTCTTGGATTCTGAATCCATCCTCACTCTCCTTTCGACGCCTTCAGTTCCAAAACCAAAATAACAATGATTGGTATGTTTCGTAGGTACCTATGTTCTCTGAAAAATCCTTCCTTTTCATCATTCTGCCATCATTATCATTATAAATTCAGACATAAATCTCTACAACAAGTTGACACTACACTTCACTCAACAGGGTTTTCCGCCTTTCAGTGCACTAATTGTTTCCATCTGCCATTATCATCATATGCTTCTTGTGTGTACTTGATTCAATCTTCGTTTCCTAGGAACTCTGTTGTAGCATGTCATTATTGTTCAGAAACTGTACCTATGAACCAAGATTTTGATTGTAGTGTAAGTGATGTGGAGGGTAATGGTATAGACAGTGATATTGATAAGGTGTACAATACTGTAATGGAAAATTTTCTTGGATTTAATAATTTGGAGAAAGCTCTTGATCAATTGGGTATCCCTTTGTCCACTCCATTGGTTACTGGGGTGCTTCATAGGCTTAGATATGATGAAAAAGTTGCATTTAGGTTTTTCACATGGGCTGGTCATCAAGAGAATTATTCACATGAGCCTTGTGCTTATAACGATATGATGGACCTCCTATCTAGTACGAAGCACAAAGTAAAACAGTTTCGGGTAGTTTGCGATATGTTGGATTACATGAAGAGGAATAACAAGAATACAGTTCCGGTTGAAGTTCTCATGACGATTTTGAGGAGATATACAGAGAGGTATCTTACTCACGTGCAGAAGTTTGCAAAGAAGAAGAGGGTAAGAGTGAAGACCCAGCCGGAAATAAATGCTTTTAACTTACTGCTGGATGCTCTGTGCAAATGTTGCTTGGTTGAGTATGCTGAAGGTCTGTATAAGAAAATGAGAAAAACGATCAACCCTAATGCAGAAACGTATAATATATTGGTTTTTGGGTGGTGTAGGGTTAGAAATCCGACTAGGGGGATGAAGCTGCTGGAAGAAATGATTCAGCTGGGTCATAGGCCTGACAGTTTCACGTACAACACTGCCATTGACACTTATTGCAAAGCAGGCATGATAACGGAGGCAGTGGAGCTTTTTGAGTTCATGAGAACGAAAGGTTCAACCATAACTTCTCCCACTGCCAAAACTTATTCGATTATAATTGTTGCTCTTGTCCAAAATGATAGAATGGAAGAGTATTTTAAGCTTAAGGGGTATATGATTAGCAGTGGTTGTCTTCCTGATGTCACAACGTACAATGATATAATTGAAGGAATGTGTTTGTGTGGAAAGATAGACGAAGCTTACAAGTTCTTGGAAGAGATGGGAAACAAAGGTTACCCTCCTGATATTGTTACTTATAATTGTTTCCTCAAGGTCCTTTGTGACAATAAGAAGTCTGAGGAAGCCCTTAAACTATATGGAAGAATGATTGAAACGAGTTGTATTCCTAGTGTCCAGACTTACAATATGCTGATTTCAATGTTTTTTGAGATGAATGATCCTAATGGGGCATTTGAGACTTGGCAGGAAATGGAACAGAGAGGTTGCAGACCAGACACTGACACTTATTGTGTGATGATTGAGGGGCTATTTAACAGCAATAAAATGGAAGATGCTTGTTTTCTTTTGGAAGAAGTGATGAACAGAGGAATAAAATTGCCATATAGAAAGTTTGACTTCTTTTTGATGCAACTTTCAGAGATTGGTGACCTCAATGCCATTCATAGGCTCTCAGATCATATGAGAAAGTTTTACAATCATGCTATGGCAAGACGTTATGCACTAAGCGAGAAGCGCAAGAGCATGAGTTTGAGAGGGAAGTAATAGTTAACATTTTCTTCGTTGAGTTTGTGCTACCCGTCACGAAAATGTGGAGGTGCAGTTAGGAGAGATCTTCTCATGATAGGTTGGACAATTATTTGCTGGAATTGTGGCAGATCATGTAATTCACTGTTTCTGATACGACCTTCAAGCTTGCCCTTACACCGCATATTGGATTACTTCATGATGATAACTAGTTGCATGTCTGAACACGCTCTTATGGTCATGTTGTCTGCTGCCAACCATTTGTTCCTGAAATAATTGTAAGTCTTTGCTCAACATATTTTCTATTCCCATTTTTAGTTAGTAAACTTTTGAAGCTGAATCACATATTTTGATCATGCATGCTGATTAGTTGATGCAGCCTAAAGGTGGAAAGATCCATTTATGTAATTTAGGGCCGCGTGTAAAGGCAGGGGATATGAACTTCTTTATTATGGTAAACTTAGTTGTCTGGAAAAAAAATGTGGTGTATGAGATTTTGTTAGGATAGAAGGGTGGAATAAAGGGGAGTCAATGTAGTTATGAACTTAGGATTAGTTAGGGTGGGTTGTTAGTCAGAAGAGATTCAATTAGATAAATAGGGGGAAATAATAAAAGGGAAGGATTCGGAATTTTTAGTATTTGAAAACAAAGCCATGGCTCCGTTGAGAAAAGGGCAATCTTTTGTGAATGAGACTATGAGAGCATTAGAAGGAGAATTCTCTCTTTTTCTGTTCACATTTTATTCTCCAATGACAGATTCATTCTTGTTCTTTCTAACTTCCATTCTATTCTTCAATTTTGTCATGTTTGCTCATAATAAATTTTATCTTTCATTCTGGCTTCTGGGGGTCATATACTCTTACAATTTGGGTTTGGGCCTGAGAAAAAAAGGAGCAGAAAGTCCACAAAAAAAAGAGAGACCTGAGACAGATGCCCATAACTTGAAAAAAAAAAATGGCCCATTGAAAAAAAAAAACAAGTCACAACTAAGTTAAAAAAAAAAAAAAACCAGTTGGACTTGAGGGGGAGTGTTGGGAAATAAAGTCCCACATTGCCTAGGATAACAGCTATCATAGCATTTATAAGACCCTAGGCAACCCTCTCCTTATGAGCTAGTTTTTGGGATTTAGTTAGACCCAAACCCAAATTGTAAGATGGTATCAGAGCCTATCCTAAATTCGTTTGTTGGGCCCCCATGTTGTTGAGTGTGTTATTGGGTGTTTGTTAGTCCCGTATTGTTGGGCCACCCGTTTGTTTGTCCACCCGTGTTTGCCCACGCTCCAGCTGTGTAGTGCTGGGCATGAGGGGGACAAACCTCATCCTATGAGCTAGCTTTTGAGGAGAGTTAGGCTTTGTCATTTTCTAATATATACTTACTTTTTCCCTTCCAAATCTTGGTCGCAACCTAAATTCCTGTTTGCATCTTGTTTCTGGGGGCTGTTATTTTTGTTGGAGACCTAATATGAGTTTCTTAAACATTTCAGGTCAGTGACCTAATACGAGATTGAGATCATTCTCTGAGAATGTTTCATATTTTATAAACCATACTTGAATTCCAGAAGGATGTAACTCATATAGTAAACTATGGAATTATATGCTATGTTACTTTGTAGCCTTAGAGCCGGTTTGATCTATGCTACGATTTATCATTCATGGACTTTGATAAGATCCTTCCACTAGCAGCACCTTAGGATGGCACAACCTTCGGTATAAACATAAATCCATTTCAACACAACTAAGAGTAGATTTCACATTTTATCTATCCCAACGCCAACTAAACACACACTATGTTTAATGTTTCCTAAGCATAATTAGAGTGTATGTATAGGGTATGGAAAAGGGAGCAAGGTAGAATTTTTTTAAGTAAAATGAAGATAGTACATATTACTGTAGGTTGTTTTGTTCAGTAAACTGATATGGATATTTGCTGAAATTTGTCTCAGGCTCCTACTTCAAGGGCCAGGCCTGATGATTAGAGTTGCCTACTTGGACAAGAATACCCTTGTGGACGAGTATATTCTTCTGTGCTGGGAAACATGTAATATCTATTTCTCTGGTTTTGGCAAAATGGTTTTCACAGAAGTTTGCCTATTGTCATTTTTATGATGCCATCTAAAACGACGAGTACCCATCATTACCTGTATGTTAAGGACTAAGCTATTCTTTTCGACAAAAAAAGTGTATATATTGTTGAGTTGAAATTTAGTATTTGTTCATTTAACATTTTTGAGATTAAGGATAGATATGGAATGGAAACGCTGTTATTTTCTCATTTATCACCTCTTTAATTTAGAGGATATAAAATATTTACCTTTCCCTCATCCCCAAAGATGTGAGGACTTTGAACCGGACCTGTCAATGTGAGAATTCTGCTCCACTTTACTGGTCCTTTGGGATTAAAATGATTTTTCTTCTTCACGTGTATTGGAGGTATAAAGTTCAAATCTTGCTAGTCCTCTCCCCCCAAAAAAAAATTGGTAAATTAGTTCGGTCCTTGATTAATCAATGTAGAATATAAAAATGGAATAGTTTGCTTGAATTAAGTTAGGGTCTAGAAATTTTGAGCTTAAAAACATATTTTACAAGATTGAGGTTTATTTTATACAATTTATTAATTTTTTATTTTTGTTTTTATTTGTTTAAGCTGTAAAATATTTATTAAAGCTTTATAATCATGTAATTATAACATTTCACTCAATAGATAATATGATCAATATATTTAATTTATCTTGCAACATAATCCATCTTAAATGTGATTTAATTAATTTTAATTTTAGATTGTTTCTTTCAGTTTATATAGTTTTATACTCCTTTTGTTTTAAAATATAAACTCCTAGTTACTTTTTTTATACAGTTTTAAAAAAAATAGTTATTTTAAAAAATTAATCATTCTACGTAAAATTTTATTCCTGTATAAATGTAATCTACTTCTTGGAAGTTGGAACTAACAATATTAGTTGTAGGTTGCTTTAAGAAATAAGGATTAAGTAAAAAAAAAAAAGTTAATAAATACACATTATATTTTGTATAAGTACTTATAATATGAAATATAAATATTTTATTCTAAGTGCTTATATTTTAAAACGAATAACTTAATATTTTATAAGCAATGTATACATTCGAAAAAAATCTAATTTTTATATAATTTATTTTTTTTAATGGAGTATTATTTTATTTATTAGTACTTCTTTTAACTTTCAATACTTTTAATTTTAAAAACAAATCAAAACTATCAAAATGTTTATGAAAACTAAAAACTTGTTGTGTTGTTAGAAAACATTTTATGAAACAATAATACTAAAAATTAAGAAATCATTTTTTTAATAATTTAAACTAGCAATGATATTAAGAAAATATTTTAGGTCCCAGTGAAATTCTTTTTTCCATAATTAGTTAGTGAAATGGGCTAATGGGCTGAACACATCATGTGAATGATGTCACTGTGAACATGTGATAGTGAAAAAATATTACATATTAAATATTCGACAACAAAATAAAGAACTTGACAAAAAAAAAAAAAACCACACAAATAAAACAGCTAATATTATGAAAATGAAAATGCATTCATTTTTAAAAGAATTATGATATATTTTCAATTTCATCTTTAATAAAAATTAATGAACAATCTCTATCATTTAAAATTATACCCGATTACTTTTATTAATTAAATTTTTTTTTTTTTTTATAATCACGAGTTTTCCTATTTTTAAGATGTGACTAATCTTGTTCGCGCTGCATGGCTGACGCTAGCCTCCGAGAATTTTGCATAGGTGAGATTGGAATACAGGATCTCCCGCTGTGGATCGCCCTTCCTATGAACTTAGTGGGTCTTACACTGCTAAGCCAACCCTTGAGATTAAAAATAAAATTAATTGAACCAAAAAATAAATAAAAATTAAAATATATAAAATATTTTTGTATTTTTATAGTAGTAATTAATAAGCACTTATACAATAATTAACTTTTTTTTTCAAAGAGGCTTACATATAAGAGATGAGGGAGTATTATGTTAATCTGGCGGTCATAAATAGGGTTTGGGATGGTCACCTTACATAATGGGTTTTTCTGGATTCGTTTCCTTCATTTTCCCGCCGTTTCTCCCAAACAAAGGATTTTCCCGCCCCAAACCTAAATTTCCTCTCTTGTATGCTGAGACTGAACACGCAGAGAGAGAGGAAGATGAATGCTTCGACGAGGAAAAAGGTTCAGAGGAAGTGTAAGATCAGAGGCTACAATCTCAAAGTTGAAGCTCTCGACGAGATCCTCTCTTTCGTCTCTCGCTTCGAAGGCCCCGACGTAGACGAAGCCATCGATCTCCTCCTCGACCAACTCGAACAAGAATCTCGTAATCTCTCTCTCCGTTTTACTATTTTATTTCTTCGATTAAATTCAATTCCTTGGTTCTGAAACAATGAGCAAATTGCAGTGAAATCTACTATAATCGACAAGGAGCCAGTGCACCGCGTAGTGAGCCTGCTGTTGGAGGCCGAGGCCGCGGTTGAGGAAAACACTGATGCCTCCACTGCTGCTTCAGCTTTGCGCGTCGTTGATGTCTTCCTGGTCCCCAAGTTTAAATACGACCCTATCAGAAAGCAATTCTACGAGTACGTTCCTCTAGCTTGATTTGCTTTTTGATGGTGAGCAGTTGCGGGAAGTTCCTGGAACTGATTTTTGAATGTTGGATTTGAAACCAACATGATTTTGAATCCTCCCAGTGGCTTGAATTTTATGTTAGAAGTTAAGCAGAACTTTGAGCATTATAGGTCAACAAGCGGAATAAGGTGTTTAATGTTTTTTTTTTTTTGGAAATTCAACATTTCACTGGAAAATTACTAAAACGGAACTCCTGACAAACTATTTACCATAAAAGTAAAAAGCCTTCCGGTGAATTTCGCTATGTGACTGTCCCAAGCTTTGCCTCTGGTACCTCTCTGTAATCTTGACTGAGTTTTTTTATGCATTTTCTCATTCCTAAAGGCTAAAGCAGTGCAGTATGATTGTATTTTCTATTCTTATTTTTTACACGATACACATATACACTTGGGCAATTTATTGGAAGTGTTTATGTTATCTGCTGGCTTGCTTTTGGCTTGTTTATTGTATGGCGCAAATTTATGTCCATGTTTGTGTTACATGTCCAGGCATACAGGCAGCTTACCAATTCATGGGGAAGCTTCAGCAAAAGTGGCTCTGTATCGGGATAGGTTTCTGTTGATGTCCCAGAGGCTCTCTCGTGACCAGCATTTTTCAAAGCCTGCTTTTGAATCTGAATTTTCTCATTTTGGGAGCTGTGAGGTACTGCTGGATGTTCCAACTTCCAACTAGCTATTTACTTTCATCAATCAGTTTATTAGATATAACCAAAACTCCATTTGGTGATTTTGATTAGGACTTAAAATAGAGTTGTAATTTTATGATATGCTGTGTTTGTCAGATATCTCCTATTCAGTCTCTGGTTGGGCAAACAGGTAGAAGATGGGTAATGGGAGTAATATCTCAGCTGGAGGATGGGCATTTTTATTTGGAAGACCTTACCGCTTCAGTTGAGATCAATTTATCCAATGCTATATCCTTTTGTGCTTTGACTAAAATTATATTTAAAAGCTTTAAGTAGTTCTAAATAGGGTAGAACAATAATAATGTAGAGTTGAAGTATGGCTTGCTTCAGATTTCAACTTTCAGTATTGCTTCTTTCAGCATTTTTATTTTCTTTCTGAAATGTGTTAATTCATTGTCTGGATATGGTTGCTTGCAAGTTGTTTTGGCTTCTTCCACGTGTATTACTTTTCTGCTTTGAAATCTATCTGTAATTATTATACATTTTTCAATGAGATTCTATAACTTGGTGCTGTATAATTACATAATTTACATCCAAATACTTAAACGATGAATACGAGAATGTATTCTTCATTACTGTAAACTAGGTGGTGCCTTTTTTCTTTGCGATGATCTTACTTGACTGTGGACATAAACTACATAACTTTCCCACGAGGTTTTCAATCCTAATTAATATTCCTACTTATATTACTGTCTGTGGATTCGAACTTGAGTCATTTGATGAGGAACAATAACATACGTTTAGTTTTGTAGGTCCAAACTATGGGTACATTTCTTGCCTTGTTACTTTGATAAATGAAGTGATTGTATAAAGTACATTGGTTCAATATTTTTTTTGCTGTAACTCACATACCTGATTAATATTTTGATAAGCATGGATGTAATGTCATTGTCATCAGTTTCTTTGACTAGCAATACAAGATAACAACAGGATTCTTTTCAGAGAACACCATAGTTGTGGCCGAAGGCGAGATGCTTGTGGAGGGCATTTTTCAGGTACTTATTGGATTTGATTTAATCACGAGAACTTGGGGCCCATTTTTCTGAATATAAATATTTTTACTTTGAAGTTTGAACAATTGCTTCTTTTTCTGAAGGTTTTAACATGTGGATTTCCTCCATTGGAGGATAGAGATAAGTCACTTAAACTACTTGCAGGACATGACTTTTTTGGTGGTGGCACTTTTACAAGAGAGGAAACGGTATCCTTACTATTCCCCTCTGATTCAATAGCAGAAATTTATTTTGTTTGTATTGTGCTCCATTGAAATTTGTTTTTCATATACCTTTGCAATAGATCAGACTGGCAGAGATGGAGAAAAAAGCGGTCAATGACATGTTTGTTATTCTATCTGATATTTGGTTAGACAACGAAGAGGTAATTTGAAATGTTGATTTATCTTCCTTTTCCCTACCTATATTCTAGCTCCTCGTTATTAAAATGTAGATTGACATAATCTTAGTGCTGTTTTTTCCGTAGAAAAGGCTTTGGGAAAGCTACAGACTGTTCTGGATGGCTTTGAGAGTGTGGAAGTGGTTCCTTCCTTGTTTGTTTTCATGGGAAATTTCTCTTCACACCCATGTAACCTTTCATTTCATTCTTACTCTAGCCTCAGGTGATTGCCACTTCCACTTGTGTTTTTTATACTTTATTCATTATCGTTATCAGTGATAACTTCAAGTCTGGAACAGCAAACAACAGCTGGAGTCAGAATCACATTAAGTGACGTGTCATTTAAATTAGAATAGTTTTCTATATATTTTTTGTTTTAAAAAATATATTTTGTTGTTGCGTAAAGATCAAAGTTATTAAAAACATCAATATGCAGGTTGCAGTTTGGCAAGCTAGGGCAAATGATTGCTTCCCATCCACGGCTAAAAGAGCACAGTCGGTTTCTGTTTATTCCAGGTCCTGATGATGCAGGTATTTGACTACATTGATAATTACTAACTCTTCTCACTTTACTCCACCCCCTCGATATATCACTTGCATAATTTTTTTCCAGGTCCGTCAACAGTTCTTCCCAGGTGTCGTCTACCAAAATATTTAACTGAGGAGCTTCAAAAACATCTTCCCGATGCCATATTTTCAAGCAATCCTTGCAGGTTAACATCTCATTTAAATAGGATTGCATGGAACTTCTTCATAAGCTTCATAGTTGTATGCTTTCTACTTACTATGTTTCTGATTGTTCTTACAATATTACACCTGTTTGGCTTCAGGATCAAATTCTATACCCAGGAAATTGTATTTTTCCGCCAGGACATGCTGTACAGAATGCGGCGTTCTTGTTTAATGCCACCATCAATGGAAGAAACTGATGATCCTTTTCAGCATGTAATCTCTCTCAATTGTGTGTTTTCTGCTTTATGAACTTACAACTTTTGGTTTTTATGATCTCAAACTCATTGGTTTTGGGTTTAAATTGCAGCTTGTGGCTACTATAACCCATCAGAGTCATCTTTGCCCACTCCCTCTAACTGTGCAACCCATCATCTGGAATTATGACCATTGCCTTTATCTTTATCCAACCCCGCACACGGTACTGCTAATTGTATTATATATATATATATATATATATTTTTTTTTCTTTCTGTGGTAACGTATTTGAATCATATTTACCATATAAAGTGCTGCTTTGCACACTGGCTACTAACTATATGTTGTAATTGTTCAGCGAAATGTCTCTATAAAAGGGCGTTTGATTACATTGACAAACAATGTTTAAATGGCTGTATCTAATATTCACTTTTGTATTTTCTCATCTTTTAACAAACAAATAGACTGGCATATGTTAGAATACAGTAGGTAAATTCAGTATATATTTGAGTCACTGCATTTTTCTAACTGTAGGGAATAATGTAACTTGAACTTTATGCTTTGTTAAAGTAAAACCAAATTTACATCTCTGGGTTATCTCAAATTCCAATGATCACAACTTATATGATTTGTAAAACTTGAGTCTCTGCGAGTATTCTTCTGGACACAATTTGTTCAAGGAAGCCATGCAACACGTGGTTTGTATTTTTTTCATCTTCACCACCAAAACTGGAAGAAATAACATTTAAAAATGCCTTGTACCTTCACTTTCTATTCTCTTCGGTGTTTTTCATCTCCAGACCTTGAAATAATCTGACCTTTCCATTCTTTTCCTGCAGATAGTATTAGGAGACAGAAGTCAGCAAAAGGCATTCAAGTACACAGGAATCACATGTTTTAATACTGGTTCCTTCTCAATTGACAGCACATTTGTGGCCTACCGTCCTTGCTCCCAGGAAGTTGAATTGTCAGCACTGTAAACCGAAGATAATTTCTTTCCCTCTGTCAACTTCTAACCATGAGCATCTCAGACATGCACATGCTGGTTTCACTATTCTTTTATCAGATATGCTGAGCAATGAACGTAGCTGAAAATCTGGTATTGCTCTGCATTATCCTCTTGGGAGGATTGGTATTACGGCTGTTTGTACTATAGAACCCAGTTACCTTGTCAACCAGTCAAAATTGTTGTATAGTAGGAATCTGCTAATCCAGTTGAGGCAGTTTATTTGTTAATTTTGATAATATTTGTAACTGCATACTACTGAAAATATCTGTTCTTTCAATAGTTACTAAGGGCTTCAATAGAATAGAAAAATCAACCAAGGGTTTCATGATTCACTCGTAGGTATATCGTATACCAATGATGGCTGCCGTAGCAGATTTAGAGCATGTTTGTTTTAGTGTTGGGGTTCAACGCAACGCAAAAACGTTCATTCTATGAGAATTCGTGATTCTTCGTTTCAAAGCTTCAGAAACTCGTTGCCAACGACAAACCAAACATGGTATCATTAATTTCCATCCACCTCATAAGTACGAAACTGGTGTAATTTACAAACCATGGTTAATTCATTAAGTAGTTACTTTCGCTTTTACTGAAACAATGACACAAGGCTCAAAATCAAGTTTGAAAAGCAATTCAATTGTAATTTTGTCAAATTATACTATTTGTTGAATTATAAAACACATTTCAAATCATGACATGGGAGGATATCATTTGCCTTTCAAGCATGCAATTATTTTGGTGATGAGCCGCAGCCCGTTCCTAGTTTTTTTCTTAAATCTCCATTGAAAATTATTTGAGGCGGTGATGTTTGACGATTTATTAGAGAAGAATGATTATTTTCATACGCCTCGCTTTTGATGCGCAGGGATGTATAGAAAAAGAAAACAGAGAAAATAGAAAGGAGAAAATACGAAATACTATTAAAGTTGATAAAATAAAAAAGGAAGAGTAGAAAAAATAATGAATTAAGTGAATAGCAATGGTATAAATATAATTATTAAGAGTTTTTCTAACTCGTGCCTAACAAGTTAATAACGATCGAATTAAATATTTTTTAATGGTTGGATTTGATTTTTTTTTTACTATACCCTATATGCACTCACTAAACCTCTCACCACCCACTACTTAATAATTTGTCTCAATTTACGTGTTTTTTTTTTTAATTTTTCATTTTATTAAAATCTAAACCAAGCACACTAGTCTATTCACTTTGAAACTAAATTAAAAAGTGTAAGAATAAACAAGTAGCATTAACGGAAGATTTACCAAAAAACAAAAAAAAACACACACTCAGTCTCAAAGGAAGTTAAGCTAAATTTAACGGTTCACATAAAAACTAAACTGATTAAGGAATGCGCAGTAAGCTCACTGTTCAATAGTTATTAAGATACTGAAATGTTTACTTTGTTTTCAGTAGTTAGCGATTATTTATATTTTAGTCAGAACATTTGAGTTTATACATGACCAGGTTAACACCCCACATAAACAACAGAATTCTAGTTGAATAATAATACCTAAGCTAAATTACTGGTTTGAACATGCACGTGGAGAAGCATCCCAGAAACACTTCCAGCAGTAAAATCAGAAGGCTTGCGAGAAGATTCCCATTGAATAATCTGCAACTATCTGGTTCAGACCGTGAAACCTAATAACCTGACCAGGAATGCTTTTCAGATGCTTCCACAGAAGCAAATAATGAAATAAAAGATTGAAGTACCCACCTCAGCAATGTGAAGCACGTCTCAAAACTGTTCAGGAGAAAAAAAATGGTTCACATTTTCTTCGTTATTTGAAACCAATGTGTCAGGATATAGTTCAGCTCACTGACTTGACTAGTCTTCATTTCACAAATGGCACCCCAGACACAACTTGTTGGGCATATTCCTCATACCTCCTTCCAAAAAACTGTCTCAAAAAGAATTCTTCATAAGGTATTCTTTTAGCGAAAAAGCACCAGACAACAACTGCGAATGCAATAGTTGATATGGGATTGCAGAGCATTATTTGAGTGCCAACAGACCAAATGAGGAAACCACAGTACCCGGGATGACGAATAAATCTATATATACCATGAGTAATCAGCTGGTGACGCTCATCATGATAAATCCTTATAAGATGTGTAAAAGCTTGCCATGCTGTTATAATTGCCACCTTCCTTATAATTTCCCCAATTACAACCAGTGCCAGGCCCAAATCACTGATCACCCAGTGTTCCTTTACCTCAGGAAATAGAGCAATCTCAACTAAGTATTCCACAAATGAAAATATCATTGCCAAAAGATAGTGTTTGCTAATCAAAAGGGACTTGAGAGTTACACTCGATCTCCCATGAATGACAATGGCTAGAATATATTCAGAAATGTGAAAGAAAAGTATGGCAATGAACATCTGAGATAACTGTCTGCATGCAGTGTAGCTGAGGATTTCTGTCATTTTATCCAAAGAAAGTCTATAAGTCTGTCTTGTATTGCAGTCTGGTTAGTTCTAGAGTAATTTGATACGTCACAGAAAGATTTCGCTGATTGAAACTAGCTGAGATACAAGTCAGACCTGAAAAAGATGCTGAGTAATGTAAAATTAGTACTGGAAATTGTATTCCATCACCAAGAAATTGCTTCAAGTAAGACATCTGCAAAAGTTTGCACATGGATCGATTACAACAATTGAGCAAGTCTCAAAGAAAGCAAAGTGTTGGGGCTTGTTTCTATAAGTTCTGACATGTACTACAATGCAAAATAATAAGAATATAAATTACAGGTTCAGAATACTGACATGGCATTTGATTTATGGAGAGCATTACTGCAATTATCCATAGATTGACAAGCTAACTAAATTGTAGCATTAACAACCATGTCTTTTTCCTACAAATGGCAGCATTAGGTCTTAGAAAAACAAAAATTTCAATAAATCTATTCAACTCAGCTTATGACATGTAGTAGACAGTCGGCAATCAACTTAGAACTTTGTCATCAAGCAAAATAATATATTCCATTTTTTAGTAGCTCTAATTTTCCGCTTCTACCCCATTCTTTCAATTGTTAAAACGTCTTCGCCTTGATAGTAAGCTGTTCACAGTTAATTAGGCAGAGCATTTGAATCCTCAACCAGGTCAATTACAAGTTTTGTTTGCCAAAAGCAAACACAGTGATATTCTTCCTCTTAACAGCAAATATTAACAAAACTCTTATTGTGTTTGGATAATGGATTTGAGCGGGAATGAAGAGGGAAAGAAGAGGAGAAAGCATTACCAAAAACAATAAAATGTTGTCCGATGTCGACGATTCTGTGAGCGGCGGTGGGAGGAGCTTGCTTCGGGTGCGGGATCCGGTTAGAGGGATGAAAGTTGGCTCAAGACGGTGGCGCAGATCTGTAGCTTCGACGTCGTTTTGGAATGAGGGGCGAAGGAAAGAGAGAAAGAAGCATGAGGAGGGTTTGGGTCTGGGAGATGAAAAAGAAAACCAGCGAATGAAGGAAGGGCAGAAAAAAATTAATGGAGAATTGGGCCTTTAGCCCTTAATTTTTTAAAACAGGAAAAAAATATTGTTTTTTTTTTCCAACAATACATATTCTTACACACGTACTAAATTAAATTTTCATAATCTCTACTGTCAAAGATCGACGTCTTACCTCTAATCTCTTGAGTCTTCAAAGAACCCAATGGTCTAATACCCACTAAAAAGACTATTGTTATATTGAATGAATGTTTTGAGTTTGTCTTTTTTTTTCCCTCTTATCAATTAAAAATCTTTGCATAATATATAAAAAAAATATTATTTTATAATTTAAAAATTATTTTATGATTAAAACTATAATGTAGAAATAAAATTTAGAGTATTAATTTTAAATTTTTTATTTGAAATTTAGCCCTTATTTGTTAATCTTTTTATGAAATAATTTTAATTATTTTATAATTAAAACTATAATGTAAATATAAAATTTAAAGATAAAAAATATGTTATCATGAGAAAAATTGTGTGTGATAACCATATGGTTAACGCAGGTTTTTCGTTCAATATTAGTAAATAATGCTTCATCAATCATTATAAATAATCATATGTATAAAATAATTTTAAAAATTATAAATTATATCAAAAATAATTTTCAATTAATTAGATTAATTATGAATAAAATTAAATTTATAATATTTTATTTAATATTAAATTTTAATATATTAACAATATAAAACTAATAAATAATACTTTGTACTATAATTATATTTTTACACTATTAATAATATTTTATCTTTTATTTATGCATATATTTATATTTTAAGAGTCTTGCTAAATAGTGTCCTAAGGGCACTTGTTAAGAATACAAAAACGAAAAGATTTTATTGGGATTTATAGCATTCAAGTAGGATTACAACTTTCAAAACAATAAATATTATCCATCCCAATAAAACATTTCCACTTTTATATTATTAACAAGTGCTCTTAGGAAACTGTTTAGCATTTTCTATATTTTAAATATATACATCTATTTGATTGTTTGAATAATAATTATATATTAATACTTTAATTTTATTTAAGAATATTATAAATTTAAAAATAATCAAAAAATAGTTGAAGTAGACAAAAGGGAGTGATAGCAATATCACCTTCTCTAATTTTTTTTTTGTCTAACTTAATTTTAAATAATGTTTCATTAAATTTAAATATGTAAATTTTTGGTTGACTATTATGATAAATAACTCATAAATCGTGAGTCTACGATCGAGCCAACAAATTTATTTTTGTACCAAAATCTATCTCTATATTGGAATAAAATAAAATAATAATGTATTTACTTTACTATAAACTCATATCATTACCCAACAAATTTATTATACCATCAAAATGATCCATAAAAACTTTGATGATTCTTGAATTTAATTGCATATTTATTTTTTAAAAAAAGCATGTGTATAAAAAAAATAGTATCTATAAATTATATAACTTGTATTCTATATTATATTATAGGTTTGGTTCAAAAATTCATTCAATATGATTATTTACATAATTTAAATTATTGAGTTAGTTTTCATATTTATATGAAATATGTATTAAATAAATTAATTATAGAATATTATTTAACATTATTTTTTAAATAGTATTTTCAGGTTAGATTCAAGTTCACATCAATATTTTAAATCTGGGTCTACAACCCAACATTACACCGCACTATAAAGTTGGTACGAAATTTAGCCGCATTAAACATGGCGTGATTGTAACCCCAATCACTATTTAAAACTTTGATTCATATGCAAGACACGAGGCTAATATTCATATTCATGTTGTTATTATTTTCCAACTGAAAACAGAGATGGAAGAAAATGGGGGAGAAAAATGCAAGTACCAAACCAAATAAACTCGAATTATCATACCAACATCAAAAAAACCAAAAAACTAAAACAAACCTCAAGTAGAAAGTAGAAACTCCAAGCAATAATGTAGCATTTAATTACAGTTTATCAACTAAATAACTATTCAGACGAGTTTGATAGTTCGTCGATGAAATAGAATCAAAGCTTGACGCAATCATTTTCACCCAATCTAAGTGTTCACCAACCTGAAGAAAACGAAGTCGTGGTGGCAGAAGGAAAAGACGGCATGAAGCAAGGGCATGTTCGTTTAGGAGATGCAAATCGCGAGAAAATCCGAGAAAGAACGGGAAAAGAAAGGAAAATTCGTTTGTTAGGGTTCAATTTCAGTGTTTTCTTTCTCTGTTTTCTAGTGAACGTTTAATATAGATCGTTTGTCGTTTTTGTTAAAAATGTGTTTTTTTTTGTCGAAATAGAAATGTACTGTAATATTTGGTGAGAGGGATTGACACAACCTAATTTTGGAAATTCCACCATCCTTTTATATATAAGAGTTATGAATTTATACGTTAAAAAGGATGGTGTCATTTCTAATAGGGATGGTCTTAATCCTAACCACCTAATATTTTTGGTCTTGGAATAAAAAAATTGATTCCTTAAGGAAAAAATAAATGTTGTGGGCTGATTCATACTATTGGCACCACTACATAGAGTGGAGTATTTTATCCTATTTTTTTTTTCTATTATTGCCTTGGTTAAGTGTACAACTTTATTTTTCTTTTTAGGTTAAATTAATACTTTCATCTTCTTATTTATTTTTTATTTTTGATTTCGTCCTTTAGCTAATGGAAGTTTCAGATCAGACATGTAATGTTTTGTTTTAATTTTGTGTTTTTTTGTTAGCTTCATTAAATGTTTGAGTTCAAAATGATATTATTTTGGATATTTTTGCTTGCCATTTAACATAGATAACGAAAAAGGAAAAAATCAAAACCAAATAAAAAATTATAACACTGATTTGAGACTTTTTATTAGTTAAAAAAATGAAATAAAAAACATAAAAAAAGTTAGAGAGTAAAAGTATTAATTTGGTCTTTTTTTTTATCAAGCGACAAGTATCTTACGTTGCTCAAAATCTTCTTCGAGTAAAAACATTCATATTTTCCTTAGGCTAGCATTCCCAAATCCCAGCAAACGATTCTTTTTTATTTATAAAGTTGAAATTATAAACTTTTTTTAAGAAAAATACTTTTGACATCACACATATTTTTCAGGTCATCAAAATGAATAATTTTATAAAACGAATTCTCATAAATTATGTGATGCTATAAAAAGTGTGTATAATATCAAAAGTGTTGATCTTTTATTGGATGAGGTTTTATTAAAAAGATCTCGTTATCAATTAAAGATTGTAAAGTAAAAAGTGTAGTGTTTTATTGGATGCAACAACTAATGGCTATAGTTTTCCTATCAAGTAGGATCATTATATTTGCATTATCAGTTTTTAGTCAAAAGTAATGTGATGATTATTTGCTTTAATTCAGCATGAAATGACAGGAATTAGAAATATGTCCCATAAAAAAAGTGACTTATCCAATGTATTGCATGCACTCTCTTTTATATTTAGCATAATAAAATTTTTGACTTCTATATGAATTAGAACAAAAAAATCATGAATTAATATTCCTCAATTGGTGCTCTAGGTTTCAATAATTTTTTCCTTTATGGTGTCAAACGTGACAAAGAGTTCAATTTCAAGTTCCTAACTTGGAAAATTATGTTTGGTGAAAATTTTGTGTCTTTATCATTGTACATTATTTTGTCATCAAGTGATGTAAAATAATGTATAATTATTCATTTTCAACATATATTATATATCAAAATTGGGTTGTTACACATAAATGGGTGCAATTAATTAATTAATATATGATATAAAATGTTGTAATCATCCTACAACTAGACTAAAGAGATCATTGCATCACTGAACTCTTAAGCCGAAAGATATGTCATAATGGAGTTAGTTTTCTACATGTTCATTGATAAATTTCACTACTTGTTGATCCATAGAAAATTCACCTAATAGAGTAAAACTTTTGTTGTTTTTCTTGTAGTCATACATTTTTATATACTCCTCTGCTTTACTTAAAAAAAAAATATTGTCAGAGGTTGAAATTAGAGGCATATATTATATCACTATAAAAAAAAAATTGATTTACCAATCAAATTAGTAAGACAGTCAATTGTTAAATATGATGTCGTTAATCATTTCGATCATTAATTCGATTTTTAAAATATTTAGAGAAAAAAAAAATTTAAAGTCCGATTTCGTTAGTTGCTAAACGATTTTATTTTATTTTTTTTGTGTAAAAATAAAAATACTAAAGTTTAAACTTAAGACCTTATGCATACTAATTTCTATCCATCAAACCCTTTCTCACCGACTCAATCCTAATAGCTTTTGAACTATTTTTTATAATACATGTATTACTAATAATGAGAATTTTAAAGGTGTTATATTCCCATCAAGGTCTATATATATATATAGACCTACTAAATAAAAACCCACCCTATAAAAGGATACTTATATCCCTGTCCTATACCTAATACCCATATAAGATTATAAGTGAGTTGCACTCAATGGAGTGCATTGAATCTCAATTTTATTCACAAGCTAGTCTGAAATAGTATTGACTAGTAACTAAATTAGATGAAAATAAATCAAGATGGTGATGAAAAATATGTCCATGACATACATTCTATTGCTGAATTTGGTTTAATGTTAAAAATGGAATTAGAGTAAGATAGGTGGGTGTACTATTCTTGGATGGAGGTCATGATCAAAACAATTATTCCTTGGAATTTTTGAAAAGTTGATTTTTTCACTTTTCAGCTAATTCTAAAATTGATATAACTTGCCACATTCCAAATATAGGTGACTGCATCAAATCAGAACATGTAAACAAAAACAGGGGAAAATGGAAGTTAGGAAGTAATATGCTCTCTAAAACTTAATTAGGGTCCAAGCATTTTGAGCAATTTTGTTTTCACTCTATTAAAATATTTGTTTATGAAATATTAAAAATATTAATAAAAGTGATATTTTTCACTCTATTTTCTTTTTATGAAATATTAAAAACAATATTTTATACTAAAAAGCATAATGATAAAGTGATAAAGACATGCTATGATTCAAGGTGAGTACCTTGATTAGAGTTCTTGAAAGAATGTCAGTTAACACAATAAGTTTATCTTTGTATAGTTGAAGGATTAAACTTGTTTTGGTAACCGGTGAAAATAAACATGTTTTATTATAAGTAATCAAAACTAATAAGATTATGTCGGAAAAAATAAAACACATTTTAGTTATCATTATGCCTCTTGAAGGGAATAATTTTCGACAGTCTTAATCAGATCCTATGATGCTAAAAAAAAATACTAATGGATTTTTTTTTACATGTTCAATAATGTTTTATAATATTGAATAAATTCTTTTAGGATGTTGGTATTATCTATTAATAGGTCATGTCAATCCTCTGAGTTATAAAAGTCCTTAAAATTATTCTCTTCTGAAAGCCAAAGGCTCACCAATAGAGTACTTAGTTGATCAACTAGCATGGATCTTTCAATTGAAGCTTCACCATTTAAAAATTACAATAACATAATCTTAATTAATAATTGTCCTGATTTTGGTGTTTTAATTGGTTTGAATTAAAGAGGAATTGAAACAGAATGGGTATATATCCATTTGGTAGTTATGTTTGTTGATAAGTTATGTTCTTGGTTAGGAGAGACTAACACAAGAAATTATTAAACTATATTACAATAAAAAATATATATTATTTCCATAAAACATGCAAGTACAAGAGAATTGAAGTTCTGGTACTACCAAAACTAATTTCAGGTAGTAGTGAAATATTCCTTCCTTTTATAGGAAAAAAAGTAGGTAAAACAGGTGAACAGTCAATGATTCATTCTCTACATGAAAGTTGAGACTTTCATTTCTATCTCTTATTATCTTCTATGCAAACACTTAATAGAATCTAACGTCATGCAATTCATTGAATTATTGTTGCAGTTTTTATTAGAATTTGGATTTGAGTCTAATTTACTTTCAAAAGCTAGCTGGAGAAAGATTATCACATTATTTATATACTTATGATGGTCCTCTTTCTAGTCAACGTGGGACTTCATCTTAACGGTTTTTACAATCTAATATAGTTTTAGTAATCGCGAAAACAGTTTTTTTGCAATAAATGTAGAGAGAGAGAGATTTTGTTGAGAATTGAAGAAAACGGCTGAGGTAGCAGTGACATTTAGCAATATAATGTATAATAAAGATGGTGGGTGAAAGATTTATAGATCACTTTTTAAACAAGCAATAATTGTGCAACTCAGGAGAAGAAACAAGTTAGGCCAACAGTCAATGGATTCATTTAATTTCTGCTCTCATTAAATATAACGGAATGTTTAACTACACTAAGTTTTTTTTTATTTTTTTTTAGGAACAAGGAAGTTTTTTTTTTAATTAATCAAATATAGTAAAAAATCATTAAAAATATAGTTTTTTGTATTTTTAATAGACCGAATAATGTGCAATATAATTGTATTAGCCAGATATAACTTGCAAAAGTATTCTTTCTACAAAAGTTAGTTACGTTATCAAATCTTATAAGGACTCACTAATGTACACCAAACTTATTTTGCTGAAAGAGTATATTAGTAAGTTATAACTTGATTTTTTAAAATACACCCAACAAGAGGTAAAGTGCTAACATACTCCTTCTATAAAATAAGTGAGGACAAGTGAGTGTATGTTAATAAATCCTTTATTTAATATGTTTAATTGTAATTTTGGTCTTTATAACAATTTAACAATTGTGCAACTTTTTCGGTCTCTATAGTTTTAATTGAGTATTTTTTTTGTTCTTATATACTTCTAAAAAAAAAGTCTCTTTAGTAACCAATGAAATCAGTTACTAAATTTTTTTTTATCGATAGATATTTTTGCGACCAAACTACTAATTTAAATGGTTAATAACGTCATTTATAACGACCAAAGGACTTATTAATTTAATCGCTAAATCAATATCTTTTTGTAATTACTAATCAACAAATTTAAAAGTCTTAATAAGTAATCCACTATTATGTCGAGTTTTGTTGGTCACACTTTAAAATTTATGAGATAAATTATCTTCCTATGACAAAAATTATTTTCATTCAACTTACAATTTTATTCAATTAAAAATATTTTTTAGCTGAATAAAATTGTAAGTTCTATAACAAATAGTAGTTACATGTGAATCACTTCTCTTCTTATTAAATGTTTATTAAAAAACACAAAATTTCAAACATAATTAATTACGTTAAATTTGAACATATATATAACAAAATTCATTTCGGATTAGCTCACATTAATTAATTAATCAACAAAGTGTGGATCAATAACAAAACATCATTCAACTCGTTAATTAATTAACATATGCTTTGCCAAAATCGTCATTCAAGTGTTATATATAAGTAGTAAAACTTGAAAGTTGTTGGAACCTGGTTATCAAGAAAAGGGGGTTATTATGAATTATGAATACTAAAATATTATCATCGCTTACGTGACGTCAAGTGCTTCTCCTAAACCAATTTGAGCAACAATTTATGCAAATCTAAAATATATAGTATACTGTAAGTAATATGTAGATAAATATTTTTTTTTAATCACAAAATACAAGTTAATATGTAGACAAATATAGTGTATTTATATTAGAAAAAGTTAGGCCACAATTTTTAAGTAGAGCTCCTCAGTTGAAACTCGCGTAAATGTAATTTCGCTTATAGTAATAACAATAAAAAAACTTTAAACAATTGGATAATTAAAACCTCTACCAGCTATAACATTTTTTTTGGTGCATCAGAATTATAAGTGTTGCTTTAAAAAAAAAAAAGAGTTAATACTAAAAATCTCCTTAAAAAACTATTAGCTAATACATCACTTTCTTTGTAATTGCCTAGTAAACACTTTACCTATCATTTTCTGTTGCAGTTTTAAGTTCATTTTATTGCATGCTTCCTTAACCATCTCCAACAACATTGTAATTAACTAACCATCATATATAATTATATTATTTCTTTATATGATTTGCTCATCATTTCATTAAGGGGCCTATCTTAACATATAAGTGAATGAGAGCATACTCCACGAGCAACCAACTTTTTTAATATGCGTAAATTATTTTTTTTTTTTTGCTTATAATCAGGACCGAAAGTAGTAATATATAGTACATACTAAACAATATATGAATCAACAATGTGATTTTTTTTTTAAGAAATAAGACAAATTATATTATAATTCATATTCTTATAAAAGTGTGATATATCAATCGAACTTACTAATTTACTCCATTGTTCCACCCTATAACAGCGGTCAAAGGGAAAAATTTTACACCCTATAACTGCAGTTCATAATTAGAACCGCTAGCATAGGTTTTTTTTTTGTTTATTTTATTACTTTCTACTACATAAAAAGGTATGAAAATCGAACTTGCGACCTCTCGCATTTAATGTAAGAATCATACCTCAAATGGCACAAGGAAAAGCTCTTGGAGCTTAAGGGGAGGGGTTCAATCCCTGGTGGGAAGACTTAGGAGTAATATAGTGTGGGGGTGTGTGTGTTTGGCCGATAAAAAAAAATACCTCAAACACACAATGGTAAAAACAATTAACAAATTGGTTTCAAGTAGACAAAAATAATTAAATTAGTATAAGTTATATGCAAAAATCTATAAAATTGCTCAAATATGCAAAAATCAGAGTGCATGTATTCCCTAAACTCTCATTTACTCAAGCCAGAGTTAGTAGGAAAATTGAATCTATTTTAGAATTACCAAAGATGAACATACCTAGCTTCAGATTCAGTTGGTTTGTAGAGATATAAACACATAAATGCTTGTAGAGAAAGGTTTGAGGTTGTGAGAGAGAAGGGGGTGCAAGAGAGAATGGACGAGCTTCAACAAAGAGAATGACAAAGACATATCACGACAGAGAAGGGTTAGGGTTGCACGCATAGAGATGGGTCACGAAGGGAAGTTTCTATTTTGAAAGGTTTAAGAAGACTAATAGCAGTGGTTATCCTTAGACCTGCTGGGTACATGCCATCATAAAAAAAAAACCCATATAACAACAGTTAAGACTAAAATAATTGGTATAGGTCAAAAATAACTTATGCAAGCGGTAAGACACGAAACTGCTGGCATATGTTGCGTTGGATTAAGCCAAATCTGGCATAGCTTTTGTAGTGTATGTAAATAGGGGGTGCATAACTTGTTGTGAATCAATAGCAACCACATCCTTTCACCACCGAGAGGCACCCCTACCACACAACTCGTTTAACAATTTGATATTTAAATCCATTTTGTTGCAACGAGAGCAAATCACTCTAGCCCATAGCAAATCACGTTGAGAGATAAATCTCCACCATCATTTTAAAAGCAATTTCAAATTAAACTAATTAATCAATGTTTTTCATACCAAGGCCGCTGTCAACCTTCTTTTTACACATGGTATTCCAACACAGCCAAGGAGTTTTTCAACCTAGTGCATGCACAACCTCCCCATAAATTTTTTTGTTGATCCTTAGTTATCTCATCTAGGACACATCGAGAAGCACACATGAAAGAGAAGAAATAAACATGAAAATTTGACAAAAATGAATTAATCAAAGTTGTGCTGCCACCAATAGGTAAGTGCCTCCTATTCTAAGACATCAATCTAGATTTAATGAGCTTCAAGACTGGATCCCACGTACCTCTCCTCTTCGGACTAGCTAGCACGAATAGGTAAACCAAGGTATTTGAATTGGAAAAGACCCTAGCTTGCAATGTAAGAAAGAAGAAGCAAGATTGACAAACTTAGACTCCATATTTATTCCAATCACACTACTCTTTGAGAAATTTACCATCAATCCTGAGAACAATTTAAAGCCCCGTAAAATTGATTTAACAATCCATAAATTATCCCAAAAAGCTTCCTCCAAGAACATTGTGTTATTCACATATTGCAATATAGATATTTCCAATAAGTCTATGCCAATTTCAATTCCCTCAAATATATTTTGACTCACAACATGTTTAAACCACCCAGTCAATCTTCATAAAGCAAATATAGTAACAGAGTCAAATGATCGCCTTGCTTCAAACCCCAATGAAATTTAACCTCATATGTAGGACAATTGTTAAGCAAAACAGACAACGAACAAGAAAAAATACATGTTTGAATCCACTATGTAAATGTATCATGAAAGGCACACATCCTAGGCAGATAGTCAATAACCCCTAGTGAGCAGAATCATACGACTTCTCAAAGTCAAGCTTTAAAATAAATAAAGGCTTACTCGAGCACTTAGCTGCATCAACCGCTACATTAAGAACCATTGCGCTATCTATAATTTGTCTATTATGTATGAATGTAGAGTGAGTCTTAGAAATGATTGGATCTAAGGAAGCTCTAAGGTGCACTGATAAAATATTTGATATGATCTTTGTACATGCTACACAATAAAGAAATGGACCGAAAATAAAAAAATTTCTGAGGAACTTGAACCTTCAAGACTAACGCCAAGAAAGAAGAAGTTAAGCCCCTTTAGAGGCAACCATAACTATGAAATTCATACACCACCCCATAGATGTCGTCCTTAAGCAAGGACCAAAACCCTTGAAGAAATCCAACTTGTACCCCTTTGGCCATAGATATTTATGGCCATCAAAGTCAAACACAATGTCTTTGATTTTCTCCTCATTAATTTCTACTATGAATCTCAGGTTTGCATCCCCCAACACCTGTCCAGAGGGGACTCTTGACAACATATGCTTTGGAAACACCTATTCATAATAAAACAATGAGAAATTGTTAGCTATAAAAGACTTCAACTCTTAAGCTTCCTCAACCCATCTCCCCTCCTCGACCATCAAATAACCAATGTAATTATGCCTCATGCATGCGATAGGAAATGCACACATGGAAGAAACTCGTGTTAGCATCCTCATTCTTCAACCATTTTTGTCTTGATTTCTACGTCAACAAACTCTCTTTCTACTGCAATTTTTTTTTTTGCAGGAAAGCCGCTGTAACCCACTTTTGATCCACTTCCTCTGGATCAAGTTTATACCTTCGGCCACCAAATCAAGACCATTGATCTCAGAGATGTAGGATTGCATTTGGCTATCTATGCTACCAAATTCCTCCTTGTTCCACCTCTTGATTTCACCCTTAAGAAAATTTAGTTTCTACTCAAAGCAAAAGGCCCTTCGCACCCGAATGTTGAAAGAACTCCATCTTTCCTCTACAAACCTTGGGAAAGCTAAGCAAAAGGGACTAATCTCTCCCAACTTGTCTCATCACACTGCAATACCACACGATAATCGTCAGGAACATATTCTTTTCTCTTTTATCTATGATCTTGTTTTATTTTTATTTTTTTTCTATTGAGCTCTTACAATTTGGGTTGGGCCTAACTCAATCCCAAAAGTTAGCTTGTAGGATGAGGTTTGCCACACCCTTATAAACTCAACAATGGTCATCTTACAATTTGGGTTTGGGCCTAACTCAATCCCAAAAGCTAGCTTGTAGGATGAGGTTTGCCACACCCTTATAAACTCAACAATGGCCATATCAATAACCGATGTGGGACTTCTAACATGAGCACTCCTAATAATATTATTTAATAAAATAAATAGTCTCTGCTGAGCAATTTTGATTAGCCTTTAAATCTCAATCACTCATTTTATATTATTCACTCACTTAGTTACTTTGAAATTAGATAATAGCATTCATTAAACTTGTTTAACATTTTTTTTCTGAATTACACAATTAAAAAGGTTTTGTAATACTAAATTGTATAAGAGATAAAATACGTAGATAAATTATAATTAACCCTATATAAATTAAAGTACATAAAAAAATGCATATAATAATTTTCATTTTGATTACTAGCTAGCAGCATTGATCCATCTAGAAGGGTAAACATTCGAATTTGTGGAGATAATGACAATAATTAATTAGACAAAAGATGGGTAGACCAGATGTTTGACTGAAAATTAAAGCTAGATTAGTTATTAATTAATTAATTAATAGTAATCAGCAGTCCACGTGCAGTTGTGAGGATTCTAAGGAAAATAAATAATAAAATGTAGTTAGTTACGCCTGAAAAAGCTAATCAACTCATCAAAACCAAAAACATATCTATCCATTCTTCTGTGTACAACTTCCCTATATAGTCTAACAAGAATACCAAACTCTCTCCCCAACTATATATTCATTTTCTCAAGGAATTATATATATTTCTTCAATTTATCCAACATGTTAAACTCTGCGGAATATCTCTTGTACTTTATTGTCTATCAATAATATTGTTTTTGTTTATAAAAAAAATTATCCAATATATTAGTCGGATAGTTTAGGAGTGCTACTTTAAATAGCAATTCCTCAATTTAAATCCATTAATACACTTTGGCTTATAAAAAAATTATATTTCTTCAATTTGTTAAATTTTCCATGCAACAAATATGTTTATGCCAAAATATATCCTATTTTTATCCATTCATCAAGCATGTAAATTAATTAGTACGAGACTATTTTAATTAATGATCTCAAATTCGAGTCACAATGTAACTACTTCAAATACACAAAGAAGAAATTTTGTTACTTAGAATAGTTCATTTAACTTGAATAAGATTACCTATATTGATAATCTAAAAGAATAAAAAATCTATAGCATTATTAATTTATTCCGTTAAAGTAGTTGAACATTGTCTTAGTTATATAATTTAGTTGGTGAACATATAGGAATACATATGAGTGGATATCCAAGTTCGATCCCGATTATATTATTGTATTTTATTTTAAACGAAAAAACAGTTAAACATTCTTTGCTTATTAATTAATTAATAAAAAAATATTTTTATAAAATTACTATATATATATAAATAAATTACAACTCCATTCAACTAAATCTTTATTTTTTGTTAAATAGAACTATAAGGATTGTACATAATAATTTTTTTTATCATTGCTCATTAATTAATCATTAATTGGTAGACTCAAATTATATGTCTTATTCTTTGTCTCTCATAAATAAAAATTTAACACGTCATAAAAAAATTATCATTAAAAAGCATATATTACATTTTAATTAAGTATCATTTTTTAGTTAAAATTAAAAGAAGACACTATTGTGAGACACGTGAGTTTAATTCCTCAATTAAACTAAATGCTTAACTAATTTTAATATACAATTATTGACTCGCATAAGCATATTAACTACTAGTTAGCAAAGTGATTTACGTAATTTCATGATTGATGTCACATATAAGACCATATATCCCATTTGGAAAAATAAAACAAAATAAAAAAATAAATAAAATGAAAACGAATAAAGCTAGTTTGAAAGTAATTGTATTGGTAATTAATTAAAATACATAAGAAACAGAAAATTGATCACGCTTGGTGGGTTATAAGTAGACGTTGTAGGTTAGAAACTTAGAAAGATGTTGAAAGCAGAACCAAACTCGTTCTTCTAAGCAACCTCTCTTTTCTTTCTTCCCTCACAATTACATTACATTACATAATATTAATGTGTATATATAAATAATAATATATTCTATGTTAATTAATTAATTATTATTATCTATGTGTGTGTGTGAGTTACTATTACTTGTAAGAGGGTTTGTTAGCCAAAACGTTTGCATCAATTGAAGGTGTAAGGTGTGTCCAATCTCTCCCACTCTCTAACGGAAAACACTTTCTCATCTTCCTTCTCACACCATATATTCTCTTCTTCTGTCTCTTTCTCACACCCTTCATTCTTGTTATTTGTTTCTTTCATCTTTTTATGATCCCTCTCGAGTTGATCACATAGATAAAATCGAAAATATTTTGATAGATCAAGCAAAGAGAGAGGGTAGGGAAATTGATTGATTAGTTAACCCTAATTGATCTTGAATTAGGGTTTTGTTATTTCTTCTTTACTTTTTCGTTGTATAGTAGTATTTGTTTGAAGTTTGTCCAACGAGATCTTCATCAAGAGATAGAAATATGTGTAGTCGAGGCCATTGGAGGCCGGCCGAGGACGAGAAGCTTCGAGAGTTGGTGGAACGTTATGGACCTCATAACTGGAACGCCATAGCCGAGAAGCTTCAAGGAAGATCAGGTATAATTATTAATTCATCATCATCGATTGTGTTAGTAATTAATTAATTAATCATCTTCTTACAACAACTTTAATTAACTTCCCAACGTAAAACGATGGTTTGATTAATTAGAAAATAATCAAAATTTATAGTTACATAAAAACGGTTAATTAGAGCAACGAATCATATAGCTTTGGGTTAATTTGTGCAGTGATTGTGTATGATAGCAACTGAACTACATACTTCAATTCTCCAATAATTTGATCGGTGATACATAATTTCTTTATATATATAGTGTAAAAATTAAATGGTATTATTCTTATATATATTTGAAAAAAATTATAACTAATTAACGGTATGTTTGAATTGGATTAATTAATTATCAAGAAGTAATTGTTTGTTTTAAAAAAATTAATTCTCAAAAGCTGATAAAATAATTTGTGATGATTAACTTTTTAAAATAAATAGAACCAAAACACACCCTAAATAATAATTCTCCCATCTAGCTAATAGTGTAGGTTATTAAAGATTTTGTAAATTATATTGACTAATAGCTTTTCTAGAGTTTGATGAAAATATTAAGGAAAAATGCATGTAAACATTGTCTAACACTCACACACATATATATATTCTAATTTTGTTTGATAAAACAAAAATAAAATATCCTAAAGAGAAATACACAAATTCCAAAACCAACTAGCCATATAGAGAAAGGAGATCATTTTCAGTAGTGCCTTAAATATGTAGCTAGGTTACTTTGGTATTGTCCAAGAAAATAAGTTATTTTGTTATATTTCTAGTCAATGTAAAATTTTAACTATTTGTTATACTAACAATTAATTATTAATGGATGTTATGACAAAAATTGTCTAGGGAAAAGCTGTAGGTTGAGATGGTTCAATCAACTAGACCCAAGAATAAACCGGAGTCCATTCACGGAGGAAGAAGAAGAGCGTCTTTTGGCGTCTCACCGGATTCACGGCAATAGATGGGCAGTGATAGCAAGACACTTTCCCGGACGCACTGATAACGCGGTCAAGAACCACTGGCACGTGATGATGGCAAGAATGCGCCGTGAAAGGTCCAAAGTTTACGCGAAACAACGGCCACTTTTTTCATCTCATCCATTACTAAACTTGCAACAAGATATTAATAATCATCAAATTACAAATTATGAAAAGTATGGTGGCAACATGCAGCCTTGTGTCACGTTTAGCCCTTTCCAATTTCCCATCAAGTTTCACTATCATCATGCCATTCCAAGTTCTTGTTCCACAATGCCTCAAGGTACATTCTCTAATCATTTTCATGCTTTACTACCATGGCTTTAATTATATCACTTTATTTCCTCAAATAACAAATTATAACTAATAGAGGAGAGAGATTATCTCTTGTTAATTAAGGTGAATGGTAATTTATAACCTATCAAGAAAGTTAATTTCAGAGAGTGATTTTTATTTCTTACTACTTTCAAGTTTCAACAATAGACCCATTTGAAATTCATTTCTATTCCTTATTCTTATTTTTTACTTCTATTTGGTTTTCTATTTTTTGAAATTTGTAGGGAAAAAACAATGGTTAAAAAAATTTTAATCTTGTAAACCTTGTTTCATGTGCAGTTTAGTATCAAAACTTTCAAAGTGTGCATTTTGTTCCATGCACTTTTTAAAGTGTGATACAAAGTCACATTTTGCAACAGTTAAAACTGCCGCTTATTCAGATAAATATGGTCGCTAAATGTGACTTTTGTACTTAAGTGCACATTTTGTAGAGTTATTGCACTTACTTGCACATTTTAAAATTTAGACGATTTATTTGTTTTTAACCCAAAAAAACTAAAAATAAATGAAAACAAGCTACGATATTTCTTTGTTTTCATCATTTTCAATTTTTCCTTTACCTATTTCATAAAATAAAAAACATAATGAGAATAAAAAACAGAAACATATAAAATAGAAATGCAAAACAAACATATCCTTAATTTTCCTAGTTTTTTTTTTTCCTTTTATATATGGTGATGACTTTAATTACAATAATGAATGAATGAATCATTAATCTTATATATTATATTTGTGTGATACATATATACAGCAGAGAGCAGAAGTAGTCATCATCAATCAGTGGAGTTCTATGATTTTCTTCAAGTAAATAATACTGATTATTCCAATAAAAGTGAAGTAACAGACAATGCAATTAGAAGAGATGATGAAGAAGTTAATCAAGACGCTTTGGGACAAAACAACAACAAGGACAATATTGGCATTCCATTCATTGATTTTTTGTCTACTAATAATATTAATGGAACAACATGCTAACAATAATTTGTACCAAAAAAAAAATTAATTAATTTGCTGCCATTTGTATGTATGATTTAAAGCTGACTAGCTAGAACAGAATCTCAATCCAATATTCATGCATTCACAAGTACTAATGTATTTAAGGATATATGCACATTTATTAGAACATGTAGAAATTAAAGAAAAAAATGCTTACTATAGAATAGAGATGTCAATTTGCATTGAAGGAAGATTATTCATTCTATGATTCTACACCCTTTAATTTATTGTTGGTTTTATAGATTTTGTTTAATGAAATCGTGCTTGTTAGTACAAATATTCAAGGTTTAATTTACATATGACGGTATATATAAATTGACATATAATATATACATCAAATATTGCTTATAATAATATATTAACAGGTTTAATTCGTTAGTTTAAATATTACATACTTATTTTAATGGATTAATTTCGTTAAATAAAATTATGTTAATCCATTACCAAAAATATTACTAAATATTATTTTGGTATGTCAAAAGGAAATACCAACTGTTGTTTACAATTTGTAAGCATTAGAATCTAATCTGGGAGGATAAAGATGACCCTCCTATATAAATAATGTAGATGTTCTTTTTAAATTTCTTGGTTGGTTTAGAGCAATTGTTGAGTTGTGGAGTCAGTTATATTTTGAGATTGGTTATCATATGAGATAATAAATATGATTACAGTCAGTTAGTGTCGGTCTGCACATGGTTAAGTCAGGTTATCAAAGTCGATACTACAAATAGTACAACGGTTAACAGCATATAAAGTGATGGGGTGAGTTTAGCACAATTTTTATTGGTAGTGATATTATCATTTTTAATGTATAGATTTATGATTCTTATATATAAAAGAATGGTGGAATTTCTAAATTTGAGTGGTCTCAATCCCTTTCACTCTTGTTTTTGGAGAAATTTGTATTATGGAGTAATTATAGATTGAGTTTAAATTTGAAATTTGATTGTAAATATGTTTTTGGGCTCGTTCATGTATATAGTGTGGTTTTTGGATGACTCTTGCACACGAATTATCGCTGTATGTATTGTTCTGAGCATAACTAATGCTCATTTTATATATATTCTTTTCACTTTTTTATAAATAAAAAGAAGCACATAATTAGCATGCATATATGCATACGAAGAGTAATCATTATTTTTTTTTTATACTTAATTTTATCGTCAGGTTTTAGTCTATGAACTTTGAAACAAATTTCTTTCCATCCCTCCATATAGTTTTCAGTGGTGTGGCAAACGGAAGTTGCTTCAACATCAGGTTAATGTGTCAGTAGATTTGTTGGCCATGTCATTAAGAATTACATTTTTTTATCGGTCAAACAAATAAAAATATATTAAAGCACCTCTCTGATGCTGAAAAAATACAAAAGAGTCCAATTCTACTAACACAGTGAAAAATGAAAAACATGAACAAGATACAACAAAAAAACATAAGCATAGCAACTATAAAGCAGCTAACAGAAATAGCATGACCAGCAAGGAAGCAAAATTCAAACTAACATAATTCATAACTACCACTTATGTTGGCTCCCTATTCATAGCGATACCCTTTCATACTGCGCAGATAGGAGTGCTCAAAAGGAAAGAAATATAGCAAACTAACATCAAATAAAAAAATCAATCTTTAATAGCCTTCAAATATAAAACAGGTGAAACCAGCCACTGACACCGAGAATAAGGAAACTCAGCAAAATAAATGAACTCGAGGCAAACTTTTTCAAAGTTTAAGGATTAAAAATCGACGTTTTAAAGTTCATGAACTGAAAATGTCTCACCAATATTCATAGATCAAAGACATACTTAACTCTTAAAAGTTATATAATTTGATTGAATAAGGATATCTCAGAGAAGCAAAATTAAAAATTGTTGAAAGGGAGTGTGTCTATTTTGGCAATATCTACACAATTTGTTCATGAGATGGCTAGAGGATACTTTTAATTAAAAAATTAGACGAAAAAAAAGAAGAAAACTATTGAAAAGGTATGAGGGCAAACAATAAAAAAAGTAGGAAGGTCTAAAAAAAATAGTAAATAAGTAGGAATAAACACTCTCCTTGACTTTGTCTAACTGAATTTTAAGAATAAATAAATGTCTCTATCAATTCACTTTGGAAGTAAATTGCATTTTAATTAATATATGTGCATTTCTTTAGGTTAAAAGGTTCTTTAAATGAAAGACAAGTATGCTAATTACTGAAAGCAAAGTCGAAACGAAATTGAATTTGTATTTCCGTTACGTTTTCGTCAACAAAATTATCGAGAAAGATTAAATAGTAAATAGAGATGGATGATGAGACATTACAATTACAGGAAAAAGAAGTTCCTTTTTTTTCAATAAATTCTTTTATTTGAATTATTAGTGAAGGAAAGAAATGTGAAATGCAAGTAGATTTAGGAAGAGATTTAATGTAATTGATGTGTGTTTGGCCGATAAAAAAAATAACAAATCTTGAAAAAAAAAAAAAAAGAGGAGAGATATTTCAAAAAGTTGAAGTCTTATATTGCCTAACTCACAATTTAAAAGAGGTTTTTTTTTTTTTTTTACATTTAAAAGAGTTTATTAGCTAAAGTATATTTAAAAAAGTTTATTAGCTAAAGTAAATTTTACAGTTGTAACATTGAGTAGAAAATAAGTCGGTCTTATTATAGGTATGAGATTGGGCTCAATTAGCCCAAATAAGTTGAAAATTGTCAAATAATGTGAATTTTTATTCAACTAAACTATCATTTTTATTTTGAAAAAAAAAAACTATTATTTTTGGGCCATAGCTTTAGAACCTTGTTTTTATCACTTTAAAAGTTGAGCATCGTCTAAGTTTAAAAATGCATTTCGATTTTCTAGTATATCGTCCAACTTTGTTTTTGTCACATCATCCAACTATTCACCAATGAGAGGTTGTCATCAAAACTTTGAAATTATCGATTTACACAAGAATTAATGAGTGTCATGCCTATAAAAGTGAAGTCTCACTTCACATTTCACAACTCAACACACTAAAAATTTCAATTCTCTTCTCTCCATCACTTATTCTCCTTTTAGGTTATAACTTCTAATAGGCAAGCTAATTTTTTCATTCCGATCAACATTGGACAAGCCTGCAATATCTTGTGGATTTACAGATATATAAACCTTTTAGGACAACGTGCTTCTACACGTTTAAGTTTACTCATACATAGGCATTACTATCCATTTTTTTAGCATAGATACCAAGTATGATGATATCACCCAAAACCATGTCCGGAACCTTTTAGAAGATAAAAGTTAGTATTCCTCAATTTTTTTTATAAGTATTGCTAAACAATATCCTAAGTACACTTGTTAAGGTTATTAGAATAACAGAATTAATCATAAGTACACATCATTTTGGGTTTCAAATATACAAAAAAAAATTACAATTTTCAACACTTTTTTATTATATTTAATTTTTTAAAAATGTCCTAATGACATGGTTTAGCAATTTTTTTATATATAAGTAACTGATAGTACATATACAAAAAATTTTGATACATAGTACATGGAGGAATTTCATATGACTTCAAAATTAGATTTTTTATAAGTAACTAATAGTACATGAACAAATTAAATGTGACTTTTCAAATTGCAATGAGTCGGGTTAGATTTAGTTCATTAGTTCATTCGGCCCATGTTTGCCTCTAAATAATTATTTTTATATAAGCGAAACACATAGATTTAAATTATTAAAACTCCACTCTCAGAATAATTATTAAAACACGAAATAACCCATTCACTGATGCACCACACAAATGCTAACATGACTTCTTTTACTCTCCAAATCTTGAGTTTGGTTTGGATGGAAATTTTCTTTTTGAACAAATATAATTCGATCTAACTCAATCAAATTTAAGGTTAAATCTTAATTATGTAGTTCAATTGATGGGTACATGGGACATGCGTGCGCAATAAGTATCTGGTTTCAATCTCCAATTAATATACTTTCATTTGAAATAAAAAATTCAAGGTTAGGTTATGGTTATATATATATATATATATATATATATATATATATATATATATATTTAATGAAAAATTGCAATAATGATTTTTAAAAAAAAAATCAATATTTTTTTTAAAAAAAAATAGTCAAATTATTTACATGTTTGTATTTCATAAATTTATTTAAAATATCTTTAATGTAAATAAAATAAAAAATAAAAGAAGAGAAGTGTTAAGAAAATAAATATAGTGAAACTCGGTTGAGTAAACGGATTTTATTAGATCAACACTCTAAAGTAGTATTTAATAGACATACCAGAACACAACGTAACACTTTGGTAAAATTATTATTATCACCAATGAATTCTTTTTTATCGATGAAATAAGATATGTATAATTTTCTTTTTTAGAAATGAATAGGTCTAACTCTCCTCAAAAGTTAACTCAAGAGGGGAGGGTTGCCTAGAGCCTTATAAAGGCTATCATAGCTTTTATCCTAGCTTTTTTTAGCCTAGTTATGACTTTTTTTTAATGGGCCTTTAATTTTTTTTAAGTTATGGGTATCTGTCTCAAGTCTCTCTTTTTTTTTTCCCGGACTTTGTGCTCCTTTTTTTCTTAAATTTTTTTTTATTAGCTCTGATACCATCTTAGAAAGTGACATAGACCTAACTCTCCTCAAAAGCTAGCTCACAAGGAGAGGGTTGCTTAACACCTTATAAAGGCTATCATAGCTCTTACTTTAACTCTAGGCAATGTGAGACTTTTTTTCCAACATTCTTGAACTTTATTTTATTTTTTATTTTGATCAAAAATTATTTTTTAAAAAAATATTTTATGAAAACTTTATATAATAAATTTATATTCAACGTAAATTATATTTAATAATTATTTTTATAAATTTTGTATTTAATAATTTAAAAATATTTTTCATAAATATTAATATAAAAATTTATCCTCACAGAAATATAAAATATATTGAAAAAATATTCAATTTTATTTAATTTTTTATGCTATATCAAATAAAACATGGTTACACATATATTATTAGTAGTATTATGTTCATTTTAACCAACATTAAATGCAAAATGAAAAATATAATCTTATTTTGTTCTATAATATCCAAACACAATACACATTATGTTCTATATATAGCCTACTTCATTAGGAGGATGAGATTAGCAACATCTCTTTTGGGAGTGACATCATTCTTTTTATAGGTAAGAATTATAAATTTATATACTAAAAAGGATGGTGTCACTCCCAATAGGGATGGTGCTAATCCCATCCACCCTTCATTACGTTTTGTTCAACTACTAAACGCTTCTTAAGAATTTGGGTTTTGTTCAAATAGAAAACTTAAATTCTGTTTTGTAATAATTTAAAAGCCCAATGAATCAATATTTTTTTTCTTGTTAGTACTGAATGCCCAATGATACATGAAAACATGACTCGAGAGTGGAGCCCAATTTTAATAGTTTAAGACCCGAAGAGAATATTGGGTGGATGGGATTAGCATCATCCCTATTGAAAGTGGCACCATCCTTTTTAGTATATAAATTTATGATTCTTACATATAAAAATGATGGTGTCACTCCCAATAGAAATAGTATTAATCCCATTCTCCGAATATTGTGATGTAGACAAATTGGATTTGAGGACCAAATTATCGATGTGCCTAGACCCATCTTAAGCATCTATTCTTGGTGAAAGAGATTAAGACCACCTAATTTTAGAAATCTCATCATCTATTTATATATATAAGAATCATAAATTTATATAATAAAAAAAATAGTGTCACTCTCAATAAGAATAATGCTAATCTCGTCCACTATTCTTTAGGGTTCTTGTGGTCTTGATTAAAAAAAGGAATAGGAGTGATAACCGATACTTGACCTGAGAGTAAAGATTCCAGGAATTCAAGCAAAAACCAAAGAATGATGACTGAAAATGTTTCTTTTTGGAAGGTTTTCCTCTGAAACTCTTCGGACCTCAGGTATGTCTTTTCGACCTTTTTTGCATATTATTTTTCTTACCCTAGTTATCTGCGTATTTGAATTAAGGTGTATTTAGATTGAATTTTTTTCAACGTAGGTAGATATATTTTTGGATTTACAAAAAAATTTTATTATTCTTTTAACTAAAAAAAAATTATCCTTCAGCTACAAATTAGACATTGTTTCAAAAAGCTTCAAAATCGTTTTTCACAACTTAAAATTATCTTAAAATCACTTTTGACCGCAAATATATCCAAACAAAAATCAATTATATCTTAGACAACCGATTCTTTTTCATAGCTTATTTTAACAATTAATCATAGCTAATCCAAACACATTTCAACAAGACAATCACTTCAAATCAAACTTAAAAATAAAGTTTGATGCTATTTGACATTTGAATTTGTGAAACATTTTCTGTCTCAAAATAGCTACTACCGGAGGGTAATGTGTAATGGGATTTCTAACCCTTTTTCATGTAGAGACGCTATAATATATTAATTTCTTTAGAACACAAAGGAACATAGCTAGAAGATTGACATGATGAAGCAAATTCAGAAGGATCAAAAAGAAAAAAGTGTTGCAAGAGTTTGGTTGAAGAGATTGTAGTACAAAAGCTTTCCCATAAAGCACCCTCCGTGACCTAACAAGTTAACTCTGGAAGCTAGAAACCCACCAAACCCAGCTTCCCTTATAGTACATAAACGAACTGCAAAATTACTATAATTTTCTACAGAATGCCTATGAAATGAAGACAATAGCTCTAGACGACTAGAGAGGACAAAATGCCTACTCACATTTGATGGATCGATATATGTGACGGACAAAAAGCAAAGCTGCGCGGAATCCAACTGTTCCAAGCATCAAGAAGAAACCATAGCATATACAGGCCATGTATCCAAAGAAAAATGATGTCTGCATGAATCCAGACATATCGGAGCGCGCATAGTAGTAGTACAGACAATAAGCGTAGATAAATAGGCCGGTTGAGCCACCACATAGGAATGATCTGTATCAAGAAATAAACACACGGGTCAAGTCAAGTGAGCAGGAAATAAATTTCACTTAAGTATATCGGAATTCAAAAGATCAAAAAGAAAATGATAATGAATCAAGTAATGCATTAAGCAATAAAGCTTGCACTCTTAATATTTTCCTACAGAATGGCAGCATTAAGGTCCAGATATCCAGAAACAAAAATAGAATCGTGAAGGCAAGAATAATTTTATCCATGATTTTTCTCACGTCAGAGTCAACCGTGAATGAAGACTCAGCCAATTCAGTTAGGAAGCCCTGAAGTATTATTTAACTTTTCTCCAACAGTTTACACATTTTAGTCTATCATCATAACTCATTTTCATTTGAAAATTCTTTGCACCTTTTATAATTAAAGGGAAAAATATTATCCTAGTAATTCATATTTACCACTTAATCATCATATAACAGTTATATCATCCAAGAAAACCATAAGAATAGGGGCATCAGTTGACATCTCATATTCACAACTTAGCTACAAGGAATATAAACACCATGCCAAAAGAACAGGAGAAGATAGAAACGTATCAGTAGTAGTGATTCCATACCTCCACCACCATTCATGATCCTCAGCAGCAAGCTGGAAGTATGTCAATGCCACAGTAATGAAAGCAGTAACAATCAAGAGAATGATGAAGACAATGAACAGAATACTGTAGATGGTGTAAATCCTGTGACCCCAAACACTAGCAAATATGTAGTAAAGTTCAATGTATATAGCACTGAAAGGCAAAAATCCTGCCATCGCCATCTGAGGAATTGTTCCGCGATACCACGGCAAAGGCGGGATCTCCCTCGGGTATTTAGTTGTGCGGCAGGGGGCTTGAAATTCTGCCTTGCTATTCTTCCCAGCAATCCCACCCAATATGAGCAAAGGGGATGTAACAAGTGTCCATATGAGAACTATAACCACAATTGTGCCAAATGGGAGGGCAGCAGTAGCATTGTAAACAATTGCAACAGTGTTCAGAAAGCAAAATGTCAGAAATAGAGGTCCGCAGAAAAGGCACCCAGTTAATAATAGATTCCTAACCTGTCAAGACAAAAGGCACAAAGATAAAACCACTAATGCAAGCTTAACGAATACTTGACCAAATGGCAAAGAAAAATTCACAAGCAAGTACCCAGTTTGTTCCTTCAAGTTGACAATAGAATGAGGTTGCAGTATAGCCAGCAATTCCCGAAGTGAGTGCATATATGACAACAAGTGCAGTGAACAAAGCCCCTCGATTGTAGGGATAAAATACACCAACAAGTGCCAAAACGAATATGAACACCGTGCTGCACAGCATAAATAGATACAATTTTATCGAGATGAATCAAAATCAATGAACAAAACATCAAAAATCACAATTGCCTCTTGCCAAAGAAAATCTGTGGTCTAGACTAAACAAATATTTGTACATCACAATTCAACTGCACAAACAAACTTACAGGGTAAACAATTGCGTGCCAGATCCAAGTGCAGCTGCGAACAGAGATTTGAACCTCGGAAACCTGAACACATCTCCATGGATATATTTCCAACCAGACTCTTCCTGATCCTCGGCAGATTCCTCATCATGGGCATACCTATATATCAAAATCAAACACTTAAACATAAGTTATAACCATAACAAATGCATTCCTGCAACTCAAAGGTAACAAAAGCTTCTCAATTTCTCACTTGACAAAATCATTCTTGAGGACCCTCATCAAAATGGTGGCAAGAAAACCGGTCAAAAGGAGCACGGTGACACAGGAGTTAATAATGCTGAACCAGTGAATTTCCAAGTGATGCGGCAACGAAGAGGACTGAGAGTATTTATCCATCCTCTTATCGAAAGGGGTATTGGTCTCCTTCCATTTTACAGTATACAAAAACTCTACCTCAACCTCATTATCCTCAGTAAGGTCCACAAGAGCAGTAGGATCCGTTCTCACATTGATCTCAATCACACGATCCTTGTTATAAAAGATATCAAAATGGATGTGCTTGTAAAGATAGTATCTATAATCACTAGGATCCTTCCCTTCCTTGTCAACTTTCCCAATGAAACCCCAAATCGGTAAATCATCATAGTACATTTGGAAGTAGTAATCCTTACGAATCACGGATCTGAACCGCGCCACTTCTTCCTTCTTCAGCGTCTTCTTGCAAACCGTCACGGATTCCTTGTCGCGCTGAAACTCAAGCTTATACGGCGCGCTAACCAATCTATCCCCATTCAAAACCTCGCCAAGAGCTTCCTTCTTCTCCTTCAAATCACCTGATAATTAAACAAACAAACAAAATGTAAATCCAAATCCAAAACTCGGTAGTTTTGATGTTAAGAAGTGGTAATAGTTACAGAGAAAACGAACCTGGCAAGCAGAATGGGAGATCGAAGTAACGGTAGGTTTCGCTGATTAAGAACGGTGAAGGAAAGAAAGTGTAATTGTGAGATCGGAAACAAAACGACAATGGAAGAGGCGCGTTTTGGACAGAAGGGGAACGTACCTGGGGTTATGGAAGGGACCGACCTTGTTGGCGTAGAGAGGGACGAGATCACCGTCCTTGAAGCGGTGGTCGGAGGAGTCAGATCTGACGGTGGAGATAGAAGCGAAGGTTGTTAAGAGGAGGAAGGAGAGAAGGAGCTTCGTCCTTAACACCTTCGCCATTGTCGTCGGAGAATTCGACCCGACCCGATAGAGAATGGGTCAGAGAGAGAAAGGGAGAAGCAGGAGGAAGAAGAAGATGGGAGAAGGTGTTAGCGTGTTAGTGTTAATAAAACGGAAGCAGAGAGAAAGAAAGAAAGAGTGAAGAATGAAGTGACGTGGACTCACCGCCACACTCTAATGTTTGATGTTTCACCTTGCACTAAAAAATTTAAAACTACAAAATTAATTAGAGTAAAGTATTGTTCGGTAAATTGCTTGTTTTACAGTATGTTTGCTGTAACTATATTGTTATCTTTCCTAAAATAAATATGGTAAGTTTGTCCAAATAATTCGAGGCGTGTACTCTCCCATATCAACCTCCATTTGTGTCTATCATCCTCAAACCTTGTTTGTTCATTGTAGTAATAAAGTAGACTCTTTTAAATTAAAATTAATGAGTTTTTTAAAATTATAGATAAATACAATTAATATTTTTTTAAAAATAAGGATAAATTTAAAAGATTATAAGAATTTTTTAAAACATAATATATTAATTGATGTTTTTTTTAATAACTAGAGTTGTCTAAATAGAGTCTTATAATAGGAAACAAATGGAGTAATAAATTTTAAAGAAGATATGTGTAATTCCGTAAATAAATTGAGTCTAGATATAATAAACACAAAGTTAGGAAAGAGTAGTACTATTTCTAGTTCAAAATATAAACATCTAGAGCAAATGTGCATGTTTCATATTACAAGCATCTAAACAATATATATCATGCATTTATCAACTTTTTTCAACTTCATCCTTGTTTATTAAAGTAACCTACTATTAATATTATTAATTTCAAAGATAATAAGTTACTCCCTCCGTTTTTTTAGTTGTTTAAGATAATGCACAAAAATTAATAAAATGATTATGTGTTCTACTTTCTATGAGTATTTATTGTATAATTTCCTATTATACATGTCATTTATAGTTAGTGTCGTAAATTTTAAGTGAAAACATGTATTAATAAGGGCTAAATTGGCAAAATAGCATTAAATGTTCATTGGTTTCCTAAAGTGACTATTAAAAATAAACATGATCAAAAAGCTAAAAAGATTAACATAAAAAACACAGATAGTACATTTATTTTGGGATAAAATTATAATCGAGTGATTAAATTTTTTAAAATTAATATAATAACTACTTTTCTTAAACGGTGTGATAAGTGTTAAAAGTTTATATTTTTGAAACTTAAGTAGTAATTCTCTTCATTTTGCATTTATAAGCCTCTAATACAAAAACTACACATGTTAATGAAAAGGTGTTGAGATTACTAATATGCATTGATTTTTTTATGGACGGAATTCCGCTACAAGGGTATCCAGGACATTTCGCAGAAAGCGTGTACACATGGCGCCACGAACATCCCGCTTGCAAGATGCCACTATCATACTTCAGGTGGTGTACATGCCGCCATGAAGACATCTCCCTTCTACATCTCGCGTCGAGAAAGTATTCCGTGACCTTTCAGTTCTTAGCTAGTAAGTTACCTCGATAGACAGTACATAAAGGGAAGGCATGCCTGACACACATGTCCCCCCTTTTTCTCCTAGACTGCACAGAGGTCGTTTTCTTGGGATTTGGGCCTAGGCCCAAATCAGCAGGTCAACCCCTAAAATCCCAACTACTTAGTACTATTGTAAAAGACTAAGAGACAACCCATGCAAAGGTAAGACGTATCCCATTCTGTCGTCCTACACCCTTCACTGGACTTACTTTGGCATCAGAGTGATTCTGAAGATACCACTCCCCACCTCTGGTGGCCGCTAGACGTCGAAGCTAGGAAGTGTTCACCTTGAAGACGTAGATAAAGTACCAAATTACCCTTGCCCAGGAGTCAAATAACATCGGATTTTTAGACAAATAATAATCTCTTTATAATTTTCTTTTTATATAAGTCAAAATCCACTACATATATCATTTAAAACTAAATTCAACTACCTTCATTAATTAAGAGTAAAATTAAAAAAACATAATAAACACTACAAGAAAACATCAATTTAGCTGCCAATTTTTAGCGTAGGCCACGAAGCAGACACTAATTTTGGTGTTAGTGTCGGCCAAGACCGACACAAATCAGACTTTTCACACTTTTTTTTACGTTTTTATTTTTAAATTTTTGTGTCAGCCTTTAATTCAAATAGCGTCGGCTTCACTTTAAGCGTAGCATAGGCCACAACCTACACAAAATAGGAATTACAAACACTTAAATTTTTCTTTCATTCTTCCCCATTTACTCGTGTAGCATATGCTCGCTCTCTTTCTCCCCTTTTCTTACTTTCTTCTTCCTCATAAGTGAAATAAGAACCCTAGTTCCTAAATCCTTCCCAAATCTCTTCTATTCCAAAATCCCTTCACAAATCTCATCCCAACCTCTCCCTTTCCATTCCTAAACGCTCTTCTAACCCAAATTGCAAGCAACGCGCTCATTTTCTCTCTCTCCCTAACGGTTTTTCACAGATAGCGTCATCAACCTCTTCGAGTTTGTTACGGTGAGAACCCCGGAGGAGAAGAACAAGAAGAAAAGGGGATTGAAGCTAAGATGAGAAGAACAAGAAGAAAAAGGGGATCGAAGCTAGGGTTTTGATTATGGGGAATAACCTTTTGAGGTAATGCACTTTAAGCTTGAGAACTTTCATTCTTATTTTCTTGCATGCTTAAATTCTAGTTTGCTGTTAAATTTCAAAAATAGGATTCTGCGGTCAAATTTTGAGATTTAGATATCTCATCTCTTAATTTTTCAAAATATGGCTTTTAATTTAATATGAAACCAAACACATACGAAATTGAATGCATCATAGTCATATTTTAAAGAATCCAAAGTGAAATCATTCTTGTAGTTCAATAAGTGATCTATCAAAATTATATATATAATAGAGAGAAGAAATAACCATAGGAATATTTCTTTAACAAAAATTAAATGAATTGAAATACTTGTTATGTAGAAGCTTGCTCTTCTAGAAAGGCATGTAAGCCTTATAGAATACCAATCTTGAGCAATAGCCTCGAAATACCTGCTTCTTATCATGATTGAAACTACATTTTGTTTATTGTGGCTTTGGTTATTTTGTTATCTATCTTTGTGGCTTCAATAGTTGTTGAGTTATTACCTATTTTGTAGTTTCAGATTTAGAGTTGTGTTGATGTAGTATTTCAATTTGTTTAGTCTTCATTCATGAAGCTACATGCTTCGATTTGATGCTTATGCTCTATGCCTTAGGATCTTTTAAGTCTTAGTTTTATTGTCTTAAATAATTATTGAAGGTCATTGATTATTATCGTATTCGCATGCCTATGGATTAGGTGCTTATGAAGGAAAAAAATTGAAATCTGTTTTTGAACTAGAATCTCTTCCTCTGCTGTTTTAATTTAAGGCTTTAGCTAGGGTGCCTGCACTTCTGAAAGAATTCAAGGTAGTTTTGTGCCTTCATCACTTTACATCAATTACATCAATTTTTTGTGATTATTTTGCACACAATGAAGTTATCTACTATAACTATAATTCAAGACTCAATTAATTGTTTTGATTCCCTCTTCTGCATATCAAGAATGTGAAGATCATCAAGAACAAGAACTTTATGTTACTAGGGGCTTGTATCATAATCATCTTGTCGCTCCCGCTATGATCATTGTTCCTTGTAAAAGGATATGTATTATTATTATTACCACTCAATTCATTAATTAATTCCGCTCTTGTTCTATTTTACTACTCTGTTCTATTCTAGTGATATGATATATGATGTACTCGTACTAGTATACTTTTTGGATTTCTATTTTCATAATCAGAGATTTTCTCGAAACTGTTAAGTATGTGCACTTCTTTTAATTCTAGGGTATGTAATTTTCTCCTCAGATTCATGCGGTTGTTCCTCATGAACTACCCTTGACATAAATTTGAATCTAGAAAACATTCTAATGTTTTTTTCTCTACACTTTAGATTTTACTCTTTGTCTGCTTGTTCTGTTTTGCTCTATTTTTGGTTCCGTGATGCTTACTTTCTAGTTTTCTATATTCTCTAATTTTGAAGGTATAAGGGGTCAAAGGGTATGTTTATATAGGTAGAAACATAGTCGAGTATGTCAAGTTTAAGGAACCAATCATAGTAATCAAGTAGTATATATTATTTAGCATTAGTGTAACTTAATTTTATCATATACTATTTTTATATTTATTTTATATTATCCATGTAATAGGCCGCTGCAACTAAATGAACAGGGTCAAGTTCTTGAAGCTACAATTGAATCTGTAGCATTGCAATTTTGATTCATAAGGACTGTCCTGTTTTGGAATTACCGTTCATCCCCTATGAGTCTTTTGATTGCTGGGAGGGTTGAGAGGTGGAGCAAAAGTTATGCTGCAAAGGCAATGTTTGTTATTGTTTGCTAGGGAGGGTTGATAGGAACATAGATAAATGCAGTCAATGCTTATGCAGATAAGTGATTCTTTTCTAAAGGCACTTACTTTCTCTGCTCCTGTAGTCCTTACTCCTCATAATTTCCTTTACCTTCTTAAGACATCATTCAACCACATTTTAAGAATTAATCATTTCTTATACCTCTATTTCTTTGTTTATATTTCTTTTCACTTGTTTGCTTCTTTCATTCTTTTAAATATATTGAGTTTGTTCATGAAGTGCCCCATTATGTTTTTTTTCAGTTTCATGCTATTCTAATAACTGATCCCACTTAGTGGGATAAGTCTTTGTTGTTGTTCATACTATTCTGAATTCGTATTGAAGTGTGCAAAGGGTCCTTTAACGAACTCGGTAGATGGGAACCAAATATTCTATAAGGTAGATAAAGTTTTAATATTTTATTAGTAGCTGGACCTGTATTTGGTAAATTACAAGAACTTATAATGGAAAGGATATAAGAATTCTGTTTCAACTTTCTTTCTATTCTTTTTCTACCCACTTCTAATTGTTCCTCTTGTTCCTTTCTCAACTTCCTTCCTCTGATTCTGCTTGATTAGTATTCTAAGCAAGTTCTATGACTCTACTTTTTATTTTATTTTATTTTTCATTCTTCTTTAATATGATATTTAGTTCTAGTTAATTTTTTTATGTTTGTTTTTTATTTTCTATATATACTATTTGTATTACTTTATTCTACAATGATCGTTGTATTGAAAAGATGCAATGAAACTAATGAAAACATGTGAACTTGTGAAGCATTGAAGCACAATAGTCACACCAAGACACTATCTATCGAGTCTGTGATCTTAGACAATATAGAGTATGAAGCTCCGTCTGAATCTAATGATTATTCTTATTTTTTTTTGTTAGATATGAAATCATAGTTTAGTTTATTGATTGAAAATAGATAAGTTTTACTAATTTTGTCTTATGTACTTTTAAAACTGACATAATACTTTTCACAAATTACAAAGAATTTTCATCGATCATAATTATAGGGTGCCTTTGAAAATCATAATTCTGGAAACTTTCTTCCTTCCTTGTTGAAAAGGGCTTATAAGATAAAATCATTGTATATTCCATTAGTAATGTTAGCAGTTTCAGATTTTTCTGCCATTAGTATTATATTAACTTTCTTGATTGTCTTTGTCACACTCTTAAATTTCTAATGAACTGTAGAATTTTTTCCAAGGTTAAGAGGCAAAAGTCATTAACTTCAAGATCATAGTACATAAACAAAAAGGAATTGAGATTAGGCTCTTTGCTCATATTCAGATAGAAAAAATCAAGTGCAAATGCAGGCTCTAACAACATTGAACTAAAATTGTATAAAGCATAGTTTATTTATTAGTATAATTCAAGCTAGCTAAAGCCCCTCATATTTATATTCTGGTATATAGTTTTGTCAACTTATGCTTGGTTATTATGCTTGGTATCACTATCTTGACAACTTTCTTCTCAAACCAATGGTTAAAAACATAATGCTTGGTTCTTATGCTTGGTATTAGTGTCTGATTTATTTTTTTAGTTAATAAGCACTCATTTTATATTTATTCAACGTTTTCGTGTGGCCATACGTAATGCTCAAAATATCTATTATGTTCTTATCTAATATGAGGTTAGAACCTTAAATTGTTGTATGATTGGCAATAAGGACTTAAATAATCATTTTTCTACAGAAGAATTTAGTTGATTAATTGACTGTGTATCTAAAGTACACTTATTTAATTGTGTTTTATAATTGTGTTAAAGTTAGATTGTAGGAAAATAGGAAAATGATCTATTTGTTATATTGTTGAAGATATTTTTAGTGGTTATTAAAGGAGACTATAAGGGTATTATTATATAGATAGAAAACTAACTTTACTAGTATGATAAAAGTGATTTCACTTGCGCTTAACCAGACTGTTGTTGCTATGTAATTCTAATTTGTTAATCTAACTACTAATGTATGAAACCTTGTGTTGTATGATTGGTTAATGAGGATTTAAATAATCATTTTGATCTTAATGTTTGCACTTTGCAGAATTATTGGTGTGAACATTGGAACACTGCCTAAATATTACAAGTTGACCAAGGAGTAGCCAACCATGCAAGGATTGCATATGAGAATCATTTGCACCCAAGGAAGCTTTTTGTTTTTGTATTGGATTCCATTTTAATTTTGGTTAGCTTTAATTTATTTTATTTTATGCAATTAGATTTTGTCATTGAGAACTGAGAACTGGTGAATTTAGAAGTATGGGTTACATATCATATTAATACTTTAACAATATTGTATATTAAGTGCATACTAGATGAATTTTTGATAAATTAATATATTAGATATTTATTTTAGTTGATTATGTATTCAATAGTATATCTATTTGATTAAGTAGTTGTGTTTTATGATTGTGTTGAAGTTACATAATAGGAAAATCATCCATTTTACTATATTGTGATAAATGAGGCTAATGTGCAACCCAAAAAAAAAGAAAAAAAAAGCTTGTGTCGGCCTGGCCGACGCTATTTTTTAAAAAATATTTTCTTCATTTAGCGTCGGCCTTTTAAATTTAGCGTCGGCCGTAAGTTTGCGTCGGCTATGACGGACACAAATTAGCGTCGGCTATGGTGGACACAAATTAGTGTCGGTCTTCAGGGCGACACAAACATTTGTGTCGAGCCATTTAGCATCGGCCACGACACCGACGCAAAGCCGACGCTAACTATAGGTTTTGCGTCAGCTTTTTGGCATTAGTGTCGGCTTTTGTCCGATGCTAATGACCTATTTTCTTGTAGTGAAATACTTTTTATTTTTTTAGTAAATACTTATAAAAAGAAATGTTATTTTTTTGTTTAAATGTTTATAATTAAAAAGAGAGCATAATTTTCCCTTAAACGTATGATTGTTTTTACTTGTTTATCTTCAAATCGAGGTAATTTTGTTCGGCCGACATCATGGTCAAAATTACTTTCTCACTAAGGATTTTGTTCATTTGCAAGGCTTGAACCCGTGATCTTTTATGTTAAGAGAATTAAACATAAAATGCTTAAACTAACCAGTTATGATTTAATCAATGAACACTTATATATTATAATTAGAGTTTTAGACTTTTAGTGTCTATAATTGTTCTTGATGTGAACTGACCTTCGAGGTAGTTCAAAACAAAAATTGAAAGGTAGCTAGCATAAGAGCTTTGTTTTGTAAATGCGGTAGTAGGGAATGTATCTACCAGAACTCTAACGTCTAAGTCCATATACAAACATCATCAATAAAAATGTGTAATAAATGATACTTTGATTTTAGGGTTGTCTGATCTCCTTCCTTATATAGTGTGGCCATAACGTCTATGATTTAGGGTATAAGATTTATGGTTTATTTGTAATGAGTAATTCTTAATATTCCTATTTCATGTTCTTATAAATCTTTTTATTTATTTATTAAAAAATATTTTCAATACTTTTTATATGGTTTTAAATTTAAAAGTGTATTAATTAATTTCATACTTTATATGTAATAAGAGGATAAGTATATGGATTTTTAGGAAGATATAGCATTACTCATTTGTAATTTACATTTATGTATATTTCAGTCATGTAACTCAATTAATGAGTATATAGAAACATAAATATGTGAGTATGGAGATTCAATCTTAGTTATTCTATTTTCATATAAACTAAAAGAAAATTACATTTGAATAACTATATAATATTATTGATTTTTTTGGCCGGTTAATGCAACAATTGGATTAACAACGAATGACGACACAAAGGAAATTTGTATGTTTACCGCCTTTTCTTTTTCGAAAATACTGCACACTGAGAATAGGTAAGCTCTATAGTCTATATAGTAGTATTTGTTATAGGTCTAATTAAGTTACTTTTATTTTTTCAAATGAAAAAAAGTTTCTTGTTTTGATCTCAAAATATATGTAATAAGGTGGTCAACGACGAAAACAAATATTATATGTAAGTTTGTACTTTGTATAGATGGCATTTATCATTTTTATAATTTAAGATTTATCGAAGTGAGTCTAAGTAAATTTGAGTTTGTTGATGTGACTTGTTTTGAGTAACAGATCTTCGGTTCGAACCCCTATAAACGTACTTTAGCCTTTAAAAAAAAAGTAAATTTGAGTTCCATTATATTTTTTCTCTCAAAGCCAACCTTTTTTTTCTGTTTTTCAACTAGTTTATTGACATGAGACTATTTCCTCATCATGGGTTAATTTTAGTGTGCATTAGATTGTTTAAAAAGTATAGTGTATTATTGTACGAACAACAAATAAAGTTAGATGGTGTAGTGTAGGATACTCATGCAAAAATGGCGAGGAGCATTTTTGGCTCAAACCCACAAATCTCAACATTTATCATGCACTCTTATCTTTTGTCGTCAATCCGTTTCCAGCCAACTCGCATTCGACTCCATTCATTTTTCTTCCTCTCCATGCTCGACATTTCAACTTCAGCCACTCTGCACACTCCCCCACTCAACCTTGCTTCAGTAATTCTCACCTCGCCACTCTCTCTAACGATGGTTCCTCTAGTAATGGTGGACATGGTGAAAGCAACTTTGGCATGTGGAAGGTCAACAACAAAGGAGTAGCACCAATCTTCTCAAAATCATCGAGAATCTCGTGTTCCGTGACATACCGTATAGTTTATTCGGACTCAACGACATCACTTACATCGACAATGGTTTTCAAATGGCAATTGTTCATAGTCTTCGCCACTTGTGGACATGTAAACCCTAAAATCGACCAACCGCATCATCAAAGAAACAAGAAGAGGAATCAACTCAGAATGAAAATATCTCCAAATTATAACATGTACTCAATCTTGGATAACTTGCTTTGCCAAAGCATCAACAATGTTATGGACCCATCCCGTGGATCATCTCATGATCCAACCACATGATGACCATATGAAGACCAATCTCGGGGACAAGACCAATGTCGCCTAGTGAGCTCGAACCATCTTGGGATAAGAATTACGACAAGCACGCACATGTGAGCTTGATTGGCAGTTATAGATCTGAACAATGCGCCACATCTTACGGAGAGAAAACATTGACAGGTTTGACTTTAATATCTGCACATACTACTATAAATAGGGGCGACGGAGAACGGAATGGTACGTTATCACTCCTTCTCTCATAGTTATTCTGAATAAACACTAACTTGAGCGGTAGAGTTCTCGCAAGTATCCAACCACCACCGCAAGGTGAGAAGCCGAAAATCCTGCACTGCCACGTCGGAGAACCTAAAGAAGGCTATTCTCCTAAAGAAGGCTATTCTCCAGTTAGCCTTCGGGCTTGATGGATCAAGCAACCATAGTCAGGTTATAAGGAATGTGAGAAACATGCACTTCCTACTTTCAATCTCACATGTGAGGTGCGATGACAAGTTTAATGGATCGTTATTATATGTGACAAAAACAATTATTCCTTCTGATTATTATCTATTGTCTTATATAAAAAACAACATATGGCTCAATTCACCGAAACCAATAAATACACTTAATACTCCCTCTGGTCTTATATATATAAAGCACTTTTAACCGAATCAATAAAATCAAGAAATGGTAATTAGTTCATTAAATTTATTTAAAAAAGAGATTTTTTCTAACTATATCATCAACTTAAATTTGTTAGTAAATACTTTGGAAATTAAAATATGTTTCTCTTTCTCTTTCTTATCTCACTTTCTATCTCACTCTATAATTAATTAAATATTTAAAAATTGTAAAAGGGGTAAAGAGGAAAAACTTCAATTATTGTGTTTGTTAGTAACTTATATTTAGGACCAAAGATTCTTTCTAAAATGTAACCTATATATAAGATCAGAAGGAGTAATATTCTCTTTAATTACTAATTTGATAAAGTTAATTTTTATTCTTAAAATGCCACATAATTAAAGCTTCTATTTGCATTAAAAATATGAGTGCTCACAATAATAAAGGACAAAAATATTGAGGGAGTGAGAATTGAACCTGGATACCTACACATGCATCACGCATGTCCTTATCAAGTGAGCTTTATAATTGGGACTAACCTTGATTTGACATATGAGTAATTTATACTCCTTCTATTTTTTTTTGTAGCCTTTAATTTTTTGTTTTCAAAAGCAATAGCAGTTTTATAATTTTAAGAGACTATTAATTTTGCTCCTTCAATTCAATCTCTAGCTCATAAATGCACATCTTAATTGTTTTCTTTTATCACATATTTTTCACCATTCATATTTCTCTATTTATTTCTCTCTTCGTCATATCATATACTTCATCCATTCTAGAACTATTGTCATTCTAGCCTTCAAAATTTGTTTCAAAATTATTGTCGTTTTTAAGATTTTAATGTACAATTATTTTTTCTTTTCAAACCTATCTCTATGCAGTTAATACATAGCCTAAAAGATTCTCTCTCATCACCTCCAACATCCACCAATCACATTTTATATATCTTTAAGTGAGAAGTTATTAAAAAGTCAAGTAGTATTAATTTAGGTGAAAAGATAAAATGAAGTGAAATGAGTAATTAATAAGGATAATTTAGGTGAATCATATCAGAATTGTATAGTAATTAGTAGTTTTTTAATATGTATAAAAATAGTTAAAATGACAATAATTTTAAAATGAAGAGAGTAATTAAATAAAAAAATTAATCTATTTATAATAAATTTTTATCATAATTAATTATGTTTTAATAAATTCGTCTTCAACAATCCATTTGATTTATCGTTACTACGTTCAATTATATATACCGTAAATCTGATACAAACCTTCATTTTATAAATTGTATTATTTGAACCATATACTTTTTTTTTCACTCAGTGTATATGCAATTAAGATAGTTAAAAGGCTAATTTTTTGAGACATAAATCAAAAGTGAACTTTATCTTTCACAACAAAAAAATGTCAACACATGTTTAAAAGGCTAAACTATTTATTTTTATGAAGCCTATATTTTTACCTTTTCCTTTTATTCCATATATAAGTAATTTATATTGATCTCAAATATAAGTAAAATTTAACTAACTTTTCTATAATTAATGATAAAATTCTAATGTTTTATTTAATTTTTATGAGTCCCAATAATGAGAGATTATTCTCTTTTAAAATAAAAAAAATTAAAAACCAAACTTATCTTTTTTTTTATAAGAAAGTATAACAATCGGGGATCGAATCTCGTACCTAGATACACATGTTCTGATATGCTTACCAACTGAACTACATATCTAAGACAAACTAAATTTACTTTTTGTAGGAGATCAAAAATATTAAATAAAATTAATTACTTTTTTTAATAAACATAAATTAACTATAAGTTATTTATATACAAAATGAGAGGAAGTATTATAGTACACCTTTTAGTTTATATGCATAAGGTGTTTTCCTTAGCTTGCTAACATGATAATGGGAAAAAGTTATAGGATTGACATATTTAGAATTCTCCCAAATTAAAGCAACAGTTATAGAGAACCGTTACAAAGTCACCAACAATGCCAATTGGAGCTCTTTTATTAGGAAAATTTAATAAGAGTTAGATTTAGATCCACATCGTTAATGATTATGGCCAATTTTTTAAGGGTTTTGATATACAGTGTTTTTAGAACACTAGTTAACGTTATTAGAAATAGAAAGATAATTATAAGAGTATATTATTTCGTCTCTCAAAAATACAAAAAACTACACATTCTAATATCTTTTTACTAGGTTTTTAAATAATATCCTTAGAACACTAAATATCATTTCCTATTTTTTAAAGATCCGGTGAGCACATGCACTTCTCTCTTTTCCCTATGAATACGCAATCCAATGAATTTAGATTTATTTTTGTGCAACTACATGTAATTTATTGCTAACATCGATGAAACATTATCGTAATATTATTAAATTAAACTAATTTTAATATAACCACCATCACCGGCGTTCAAGATTGTTACTCATAAATTGTTTGACAAAATGCCCCAATGACAAATGTTATATTTATGTGTGCTTGTTGCTTAGAAACTGTTTAGCAAAGTGTCATGCACAAGTAATTCAAAAAAATGAAAGGTATTGAAGTGCAATTTAATTTCATTGACTTTTAAAGTCCCTCAATTCAAGAAGTAGCTATCAAAACACAAACATTTCAAAATTTGAGACAATTTGTGCTACAGGCTGCAAGTGTATTGGTTTTGGTTGAATGTGAGATTTGGTGAAGAAGGACTAGTTTGCAAATTTTATATTGTAGTTAATTTTAATATTTGCATTATTGTTCTTGGACCACCATGGTCTTAAAGAAAAAGTAAATCATCATAAAATTCACCTTCTATTTATTTAGAGTTTGTATTATAATAATTTTTTTTTTAATAAAATAATTTCACTTTTAAAAACACTCTATTATGTTTATGCAAGAGTTATATAGTAGTAGTATAAATTTAGATTACAGAGACAATGGAATAGATTTTTTGGCCTTAGAGAGAAATTGAGTCAAAATTTCACAAATGGAAAGAAAAGCACTCTGACCATAGATTTGGTTTGGTTTGGTTTGATCAATCAAGTTAATAAACTAACTCAAGTTAATTTATTAGATTATGTTTTATTGGGTCCAATCTAAATTAGCTGGTATCATATTTTCAATTTTTAAAGTAAAAAGACTAGATAACTTTCGTTTATTTTTATTTATTTTTTATATCCTTTAAACTAAAATCTAATTAATCTTATATCATTTTAAATTTAATTTTTTTTATTTTGATATTTGAATTTGATATTTGAAGTCATTTGTGCTAGTGTTAATGAAAAAAAAAATGGGAAGCTTAATGTATGGTTAAATCAAGTTTTTCATCCAATTTTTTAATTTTTTATATTAAAAAGTTAGTAAATTAACGAAGTAAATGTATTGTACATTCTAATAGATGTACTCAAAATATTTTTCTTACGCCAAAGGGGTGTTATGAGCAATTCTTCAAAGGAAAAGAGAACAAGAAACCAGTCATATTATACAGATTCTATAATGAAAAAAAAAAAAACAAAACAAAATGCCTTCTTAGCATGACCAAACTCAACCAAAGATTCAAGTGCTGTCACACAGACCTACCACACTTGGATTTTTATTAAAAAAATAGTAATTTAAATTTAAAATACTATGAAATTATTTTACAATAAAAATATTATTTTAAAAATAATATAAAAATATTATCATGAAAATTTATTATTTTCTTAAAATATTTTAAAAAATACATAAGTTAAGTTTAAGACTTTAAAGTTCAATAATGTTTTGTTATACTTATCATAATTGAGTATTATATACTGATTTGAATTAACTCGTAGGGACTAGAGTTATCATAATTTAAAAAAATTACGTGTTATAGAAATTTTTTACTCTCCTGCTTCATATTATAACACCATTTTCAAACATCTCCGGTGTTTTAGAATACTAGCTTCTATATGTATTTATTATTATTTTTTCATATACATCCCTTATAATTACTAAAAAATTTTAAAGTGATAATAGAATATAATTAATATAATGATAAAAGAAAATAAAAGTAAACTTGAGAAATTGTATAATTTTTTTGAAAATTAATACATTAATCAACATTATCACATATTTTTTTAATATGCGTAATTGTTCATATAACACCTTATATACAAAACGTGAGAGTGTGTTTTAAATGAAAACATTCAACCAATCAACACAGAAAGAAAACACTCTTAAATACTCCATCAGTTTCTATTTATTTGTTCACGTTAAGGTATATTATCATATTAAAAAATTTAATTATTATTTTTATTTTCATCAAATTAGTTTTTGAATTCCCTAAAATACCATTTATCTCTTTTAGTTATATTAGTTAAATAATGAAGCATTAATTATTCATCCAATTAAAAATATGAGTAAAACTCATAAAAGTGCAATGGGTCTTGATATCTAGTGCTCTTAGGGCACTAGATAAAGCTACTAAAAGTAGAAAAACAATCATAAGAGCACATTGTTCCGTCTCTCGGGAATATAAAAAATTACACATTTCAATACATTTTTATTATATTTAGGCTCTTAAATAGTGCCATTAGGAAATAGATCATCTCGAGAATATAAAAAACTAAGTGCAATTAATGTTTCATTAAAAATGTAAATGGATAGATAAATAAGAATAAAAGTTTTTGGAAATGGATCATCTCATGTTCAAAAATAACATGATGCATCATCATGTTTGTGTTTTTTTGTCTATCTCTCCTCATTAATGTTTATAGGGACCCACAAATTTAATATGCATTTAATACATATAAGGAAAGAGATAGACACAAAAACACAAACATGATGCATCATGTTATTTTTTAACAAGAGGGGATCCATTTCCAAAAAAATTTTACTATATGGACCGATAAAAAAACAAAAAGAGTACAACATTTGTTCCTTTATTGGAGTTCTCCCAACACTCTTTTATGCTACTTCCAGACTCATATATAAGTAAAAATTACTTAATTTACGCATATAAAAAAAGTTTATTAGTTATATTTAATTTTCTTGATTTTATATAAAAGATAAAGTTGAATTACTAAAATGACCCTCATGGTATTTATTGCAAAGAAAAAGTTATATCAATTAATAAAGGCTAAATTAAGAATACTAGCATTAAATATGGAAGAAGTAGTTGAAATTTACTTATATTTTGGACCAAGAAACATGAGAAGTTTTTTTTGCTTATATTCGAGTTCAGAGGTAGTACATCATTTCATGTACTATTTAATTTATTGGTTTTGAAATAAATTATATTACATACACAACTATATATTTGTAATGGAAGTTTGTTGGATTCCGTTTGTTTAAAATTAAAAATAATTGATTATTTTTATAAGTAAATAATTGATAATTTTTTTAGTGATTATAGTAAGAATGAGAAGTTATGTATGTTTGACTACAATGAGAATAATAAAAAAAATTGTTTATTTTGAGAAACAACTTAATACCTCATTCTCAAAATAAGTAAAAAATCTTATTATTTTTTTATTCTGATTATTTTGAGAAGCATAACTAAACAAATTAAAAAAAATTTATAAATATTTTTTATTAAAATAAATACATATTTTATAAATAAGCTTAATCATACTATTATTTTGTTAGATATCACAAAAAGACCGGAGAAAGTTGTATCAAGTTTAAGACCGATGGATTTTTGTTAGAGAAGTTATGATATTGTATATTGCCTTTCTCCAGCTACTCATTTTCAGAATCCTTTCTATTAAGTTTGTGGCTGAGTAACTAATGATAAATTCATAGGAAAACTACCCTGTTTTTGGAGAAAACGTGCTCATAAGCTCATAGAAACTTGTTTAATTATCATTTTGGGGAACCACTTGCTTGATGAGAACATGTATATGTGAGTTAAATAAGCAAAAAATATTATTATGTTGTAGGAAGACAAAATTCAACGCCCACCGTGGGGCTCGAACCCACGACCACAAGGTTAAGAGCCTTGCGCTCTACCGACTGAGCTAGACGGGCAGTTGTATGCTGTCTGGGTACGGTTTTGGGTATTTGTATTTTCACTGCATTATGTGTTGTGATACGTCCTGAAAATGAGTAGTGGAGAAACCAGGCAATATATAACAACCTGAAATTAAAAATTAAAAATGTGTTATAATATAATATAATGAACTGGTGTATCAATTTCTGCTATTTTTTTTGTCTTTCCTTTGTCTTTAATACATTCAACATAATTCTTTTTTATAAAACAACTTTTCAATTATCAACCTCAGCATTAATAATACACTTTTAATGCCAAATTATTCAATAAAAATATTACATACTGTTCCATTATTTTTTATGAAGTTGTTTAAGACTTTAAGGCACATAATAAGATCACTATAAGAAAGTGGGTATTTTTGTGTCAGTTTTGTGTTGGTTCTCGACATCAACGTAAAATTTTGTTATTTGCGTCGTCCTTAACTGATAATAAGGTGACGCAATCATATACTTTTTTTCCTTAATTTTGCGTCTGCTGCCATCAAATTTTGCGTAGGTTTTGGCGGACGCTATGCCTATAGTGAAGTTTACGTCCGTTGTGGCCTATGCTACAGTTAAGAGGTTGACTTAACTTAAAAATCTTGCCCTGTGATTCTTCTTCGTCATTCTATCATATGTATCAAACCCTAGCTATAGCTTCGCCCCCAAATCGCCGTCTTAAACCTTGCATCTCCGCCCCCTAATCCTCGCCCTAAACCTTGCATCTCCACCCACAACTCCAATTTGCACCAGAATCCCTAATTTTTGTCCACAAAATCCCTAATTTCCATCGTCCCTATTGCGTGAAGAAGAGGAAGGCAAATGTACAGTGAGTTCTTGCTCCCTAAATCATTGTTTTATTCCATTTTTTTGTTCGACAAATACACACGCACTCATCCCTAAACCCTAAACACACACATCTTAAACTAACTCCCAACATCCTAATTTAAATTGCCACCGCCAAGGTTCGAACCTTGGACCTCAAACTCTCAAGCCTTCGAGGCTTCGTACATGATAATGTGGGCTATTGCCCACTTGTCCATCGTTTTATTCTATTATGTTTCTCTTTCTCTTGTGAGGTGTTTGTGTTAATGTCTTACTTAACTTGCTTTGAGAGAAATCAGAGCCAAGTTATGAGATAAGGCTTAAGTTTTGGTGTCTACTTTTCCAATCACAAATATATATTACTTTATTATTTTTCTCATTTGATTATTAATATTACATGAAGCTTTAGTTACCACCATTCAATTTATAAGTGATATATCCATACACATGATCAAAATAAAATATAAATCTAGTTTTACTATAATAAAAAAAATCTTAAAGTTAGTTAATTTGAGCTGTTTATTCTTATATGAGATATGGTAGAACATTTTTTTTAAAAAAAAAAAAATCATTAACAATTCAAAAATTTGATCATAATACTACTAATGACATTAAATTTTATCAAACAACTCAATTGACTTACTAATAATGTTGTTTTCAGACATTGCTAGCTATGTAACAAAACCAGATCCATAAATTACAACATTGTAAATACTAAAGCTTTCAAGGATTATATACATAGGCATGTCTTTGAGACGATGAGGTATGAAATTCTTGTAAAGTTTTGTATGTTTCATAATTCATGCTACTTATTATTAAGGGTAGGGACTAGTGAATTTGGATTGCAATATTTTTATTATTTTTTTGAAAAAGAAGTTAAGAATGTTTATAACAAAAATATTGGGTGCTATTTGAGCAAATCTTAAGGATAAGTGTCATTTAATTTATCCTTTTTTTAAAACTTGTGAACTATTTATATTTGTTTTTATTATCTTTATCGCACTATTCAAATTATTTTAAGAGAGACTTTGAGAGAAGTAAAAACTTTAAATTCTAACTTCTTAAAAAAAAATTATTGTTGTTAGATTGTTCTTCTAATATCAAAATAAAAGGGTTATCATTGGGGTAATATTAATGGTTATGAAAATTATAAAAGAATGCGAAGAGAAACTTATTGGACAGAAGAACAAAAAGCCAGACACACAATTAAATTGAAGATGATAAAAGCAATAGTAGCTAGAGTTCTATGAAGAGTTTATAGAACTCCATGACATTTAAAGAGAGAGATTTAAAGAAAAGAATCAAAGTTTCAATATATTAAAAAATAGTGTTTGGTTCAATTTTTTTTTTCTTTCTCTTATAAGTAAAAATTGGTTCAAACAGTATTTATGGTAAATCTCTTAAAATTATAAGTTTTTTTTGTACAAAATGCAAAAATTTGGCTTTTAAGCCATTTTTTTAAAAAAGCTAGCTTATTGTATGGGCTCATCATAATTAATATCTTAAATCTTGAATACATTTTCATTCTCTCTTAATAAAAATAAAAATTGACTAAAATCTTCAGAGTATTATTCTTGTTTGTGAATTATCCATTTCACTTTAATATTTATGAATTTTATGATTATTTAAAATTTTACATATTCAATAATTTTTAATGTTAATTTAGTATTTTGATAAATTCATATTGTGTTTAGCATTTTTTAAGAAAAAAAGATAAAAATATTGATTTTTATCAAAGAATTATTTTTTTATTATAACTTTCATTTATTAAAAAATATTGTTAAATTATTTTTTATATTAAAAAAATATGACAGTTAATGAAAACTTAAAATAATTGATACAAAACATTTGTATCAAACAAACAACTTTTTACTCATGAGCAATTTATCATAAAGTGAAAAATAATGAAACTACCAGGCTTTTTTTAAAAGCTTTTATTTCTAACTTTTGCTTAAAATATGTTTATAAATAAAAAATAAACTAGACCAAACAAAACCTAAAAAAATTACAAAAAGATTTATATACATTCATAGTAAAATGAAATGTAATGATAACAAATAAATGAAATGCATGGATATTGGGCAGATAAGGAATAGTGTCTCGGCCCATATAATGAAGGCCCATGAAAGTGTTCATCACCATAATAATAATGGTCTAACAAACAGAATGTACGTTTGTTGAAAAAAAAAACAAAGTATACGTTTGTCAAAAAAAAAAAAAAAAAACCAAACGCGCACACATATGCTAGTATGTGTAGTCCGTGCTGTCCCTTCAAAATTATTAAAATTAAATTATGAAAACATTAATAATACAAAATTTAAAAAGTTATATTTGAAATAATACAAAATTTATAGTACCTTTGTTCTTATAAATTTCTCAAAATGTGACAAATATCACTTCATAAAATTATATATAAAGGGCTTGTTTGAAACAATTTGCTTTTTAGTTTTTAAAAATTGTGTTATAAAACAGTTTTCACAAACAGTTTTTAATGCAAATTTGTGTGTAAATTCTAAAAATTGAAAACTAAAACATGTTTTAATGTTTTCATATTTTGATTTTTAAATACCGAAAAATAAAAACTGTTCTCAAAAACTATTTTTGAAAACTCAACTGCTAAATGGGTTTTTAGGGCTTGTTTGATTTCTCTTTTTAAATACAGTTTTTTGTTTTTAAAAACAGAAAACTAAAAAATTTGTTTGGCAGTCGAGTTTTTAAAAACCATTTTTGGATCAGTTTTTGTTTTTCAGTATTTAAAAACAAAATATAAAAACATCTAAAACATATTTCGGTTTTATAATACAATTTTTAAAAACTAAAAATCAAAACTATTTCAAACGAGCCCTTAATTTTCTGTTTTTAAAAACAGAAAACTATTTTCAAAAAGAGAAATCAAACAAGTCCTTGTAATCATAAAAACAAATTTATAGAAAACAATTTCATAAGATTAGATTTAGAATAAAAAAAGATGTTTTTTTTTAGGAAATAAAATTAATGTAATGAAATCATAATAAGTTATTGGAATTAATTAAAAAAGAATTAAATAAAATCATAATAAAGTGTTGGAAACACATACTTACTATGTTACCCGAAATTTACTCTATCTTTGAAATTTGAAGGATTTTCTATTAGACTTCTATCAAGAGGGTAAGTTTATCAAAAAATTGAGATTAATCATACAGAAATAAAATCAATTGAATTGATGAATATTGATTCTTTTATCAATGGAAGTTGCTATGATAGAACCAAAGTTGTACGCGAAACTAATCATGTACTATTTATCATATAAATAATTTTCCAAAAATTTAATATATTTACATGTCCAATAAATTCATAATGACCTTGAAAATACTCATAGCAAAATGATTTTTAAACTAAATTGATTAAAAAAAGTATTGGAAAAATCATAATTAATACAAATTAAAAAGAATGCTAACTTTAAACTATTGGATGAATATGTTCCTGTGAAAGAACTAAAGTTATACATTAATTATGTATTTTTGTTACATTCACTAATTATGTACTCCTTCCGTTTTTAAATATAAGTAAATTCTTTTATAATACTATGTTTTTAAATATAAGCAAAATTAATTATGTTTACTTGCATTTAATGAAAATTTTTCTATTAAACCTTCTCTAATGGAGAGGTGCTTAACTAAGTTCTTATAAATTAATTTATTATATTTTGTTGAGTTTCACGTGTATATATCACTTTATCAATTTAAGCACCCGAAGCACTCTAATGCAAGTTTTTAAATAAGCACTTCCGATGGGCCCATATGTACCCACAAATTAACTATCTCATATTTATTTTTTATTTTTAATACAAATTAGGGTCACTCTTTCTATAAGAATCAGGTGCTAGTTGTCAGCATGCTCCAAAGGAAATGAGGTACTTAGCTGAGATGCTTAAATGATAAGAATCCATTTGAGCACCCCCATTGGAGATGGTCTTATACTCTATATTCAATTCACTCTCTCATTTATTATAGTGGTTTTGAAGAGTAGAGAGAATAACTTATAAAGGGTAATTTAGAAAAACAAATTAATTTTTTTTGATAGATTCAAAAAAATTAAATGAGACTAACTAATTTTTTTAAAGGGTGTAAATTAGATAATTTTTGCTTATAGTAAAAAACGGAGGGAGTATATATCACAACTTAAGAGTTCATAATTTTTATAATTTTATATTCGACAATCACAGTAAATTTAGCTTTATTTTTATATTGTATTGCACTCCTACTTTATTTCAAAATAGGGACATTATTCAAAACTACAATACGTAACTTCACACTGTTTCAATGCATTGAAAAACAAAACTGAGTTGAAGTGAAAACTTGACGGGTCATTAAATATAAGAAGTAATAAGAAAAAAAAAATCAATAAAATTAATAAACAAACTTTATTTTTTAAAAATCACCAATAACAGTATGATATTTTAAAAGTTAATATTGATTAATTGAAGAGAAAATATCATTGATTAGAGGAGGATTAAAAAAACCCCAAAAGTCACATAGATTTAGTAAACAAAAAATCATTTAAAAATCACATATTTAATTACATAAGTAAAGATGAATTATTTAAAATGTTATCCTTTGTAAAAATTTATTTTGAAAAAATTAATTAAAAAATTATAAAAAATTCATTGGTTATGTTATAGATATAATTTTACGTTTTTCTTTCTTGAAGAAAGAATATTCTACGTGGCTGCTTGCACAACTTTTCTTATATGTAATAATTTGATTATGCAATTTTGATTTTTGAATAATTTATAATATGCAAGTTCTTTTATTTAGAGCTTTTTTGAAATGTCACTCTATGAAAAGCTCATATCTATCATTCATTAATGAAATTTCTTCAAACTCCCGTTTTAATTTATATTTTCCTTAAAACAAAATGAAAATAAATAGTAATTGAATTGAGATATGAAGAGTAACTTTTAAATTGAACCGAAAATAAATTAAACAATACCAAATAGATTATTATGATGTGTGTTTGGTTTTACGGTTATAGAATTGTATTTGTAAAATTGATTTTGAGTAAAATTGAGCATCATGAAAAATGATTTATGTTTGAGAATTTTTTCCTTAAAAGCAAGGTTTCAACAAAAATAAAATGTAAAATTGCTTTTCAAGCACAAAAGCAACAGAATTGTTACTTCTCTCAAAATCAATTTTGAAGACCCAAAAACTCGTTAACATTTAAAACCAAATGATACAAAATATTGCAGAAATAATTTTAAAGAGACAAACTTGCTTTGAAGGATTCTCAACATTTTTCCAAACATTCCTCAAACTAAGCAAATCGATTTTTTCCATTATATTTCAAGAAAAATGCATTATGGCTATACAACAACAGAGATAGAGGCTGTGCAAAGAGATAGAAAATCCCTCTTTTCATCTTTCCTCTTGAATAGCTTTCGCTTATCAATGACTCATATCTCAAAATAGCAACACTTTTTATACTACGTGGTTACTTAGTTTTGTCTCAAATTGTATGATTTTTTGCGTAATTGATCTACATTATATAAATTTTTAATTAATTGGTTGTTATTTACTATAGGAGTAAGTCTTGGGATATTTACTGTTTTATAACTCAACATTGACATTGAATTTCACCAATCAAACCGTTAAGTTGAAAGTTCCTATCATGATTATTGTATATATTAAATTTAAAAAAATTGAACATTTATAGATATGTCATCTTAATAGCGACATTTACTTATATCTTAAAGTGTGAATTATTCGTTAAATTAGGTATATCGATGAAATATCAACACGTTTCGAAATGACGTATAACTTTGTAGGTTAATCTATTTATTGAGAACTTTCAATTCAACAGTTTGATTGATGAAATTAAACGTCAATGTTGAATCATGAAACAAAGTAAGTATCCGAAGACTTATTCTTAAAGTGAGTGGATCTCTCCTCATATATATATTCAGCTATTAACTAAAAATATTTATGATATGCCAAAAAAAATAATGTTGATAAAAAATATCCAATAAAAAATACATAAAAAACAATCTCAATAAAAGAATGAAAACAACAAGTTATCTTTTCTTAATTTTTTTTAAATAAATATCAAATATAAAATAACATAATTCATGAGGGTTGGTTGGCGATTAAATCTCTACTTATCAAATTTGAGATTCAAATCCTACTCTATTAAATTTATCTCTCGTTGATAAACAATTTATAAATTCCACCGTAAATGGATATAGGGTGCATTTAAATATACAGTTTAATTAAATACTTATGCAATAAGCTATTTTTAAATGAGAGTATTTCATAAACAAATTTATAAAATAAGCTAAAAACAGCTTATTTTGATAAGCTACTTAAAAAAATTATAAAAATAAGCTAAAAACAGTTTATAGGAACCCATAAACTATTTTCATAAGTTACGGATAAACTCATCCAAATAGGCCATAAAAAATTCAAATGATAACCAAAGTTCTCACTTCTAAGTTTTATATATTAAATTAAGTATGACTTTAAATCTAAACTATACTATTATATGTGAAACAAAACTATATTATTACATGATAATTTTTGTTTTCTTTTTATTAAGAGTATCTTCGGTCAATAATAAAAAAAATTTGTATCAACGTACTTAACTATTTATTAACTGAAATATATGACTAATTTTGTAATTAAAAAATATGACTAATTTATGATTTATGACTAACGGTAGGGCATGTGTGCGCTAATCAAGCACAATTTCGAATATGCCTTTTTTTTGCCTTCCAAATCCAAATGGGGGAAGAGATGGGGTTAACAAATAAAATACTCCTATAATAACTAAAATAAAAATAAAAAAATACTCCTATGCACAAAGAAATAAATGAATATATTAACCTTTGAAAGGTTAAAATGAATTAATTAAGAACAGAGAAAATGAAATGGAAAAAAAAAAACAAACTATCAATTTAGTAATATCAGAAATCAGAAAAACAAAGCGTAGGTCCACCATCGTCACCACCACCTCAATTCATGAGCAGAGACAGCAGGGAAGGGACAAGAGAACGAAGGAGCGTACCCTCTAAACCCTTTTCACGCTAAACAACAACAACCACGAAAAACACCCACTTCTCCCTAACCCCAGGTGCTTTTTCTATGCTTATTTATTTCTAATTTTTCCAAGTTTCATTCTTTTCCCTTTTTTATTTGACCCCATTTTTGCACAGACTGGAAAATCTTTCGCCAGATCTTGATGGCAATTGGGTTTCCCCCCTGAAAAACCCCCTCTTTGCAAAAACCTTGCAAGTTTTTCCTCTTGTTTTTTTCATTTTCTTACATTGGTGGGTTTTTGCGGAGAAAATCTTCGCTACCCATTTGGTTGATTGGTTCTGCTTGTTTTCAGTTTTCTGCAGTTTTGCGGGGATCGGTGATTGGGAAAATCTCGAGAACCTTTTTGGCCGGCACCTCCTTTTTGCGCTTTTTTGTTTTGGGAATCATATCCTTAGGTTTCGTTGTTTTCAAGGAGCGGGATAGTTTGCCAAATTTCTCATCTTTGGTTGATGAACGCCTTTTGTTCGAGAAGAAATCAGCATTTATGCTTCTGGGTTTGTTTCAGTTTTCTGTTTTAAGCATACAAATATGAGTACAAAGGAGGCATAGTGCCACCACTTGGTTATGCCTGATACGAGGTAAACATTTGAAATTCTCAAACTTAGTTAAATTTCTTTTCTTTTGTATTTTGTGTGTTATATATATATATATACTGAGGATGAGGGCAATCCTTGGCGCAACGGTATGGTTTCTTTTGTAATCTTTGTTGACACGGAGGTCACTGGTCTAAATCTTGTGAACAGCCTCTCCGTTTTCGGGAATAAGGCTGTGTACGTTTGCCCTCTGTATAGCTCTCCAAGTGGGAGCTTTGTGTACTGGATTGCCCTATATTCTATAAGGAAATCATGGTTGTCATATAGGAATGTACATTGTCTTTTTGAAGTCTTATTTGGAATTAAACTTTGTTTGTGTTTTGTTTTGTTGTTTTATCTGAAGCTTGCTATGTGATTTTGTTTACCGGGTTGAACTTAGGTTGTTAGGGGCTTGAAAATGGCAGACTTGAATTCAGTTGAAGTGATTTTGGACTTTCTGAGGAGGAATCGGTTCACACGAGCTGAGGCAGCTCTACGCAGTGAACTCAGTAACTGTTCCGATGTAAATGGATTCCTTAAGAAGCTTTCATTGGAAGAGAAGACCTTGAGTGATGTTGCACAGAATAATAAGGGAAAGCCTGTGGTAGAAAATCTGGGATCAGCTTCGCGTGATACCGTTGAAGTTTCTAAAGAACTAATTGTGAAGGAAATAGAGTGTGGGACCGGAAAAAATGCTACTGAAAGCAAATGGAAAGCTTCTGCCTCCACCAGCGAAAGGAATAAACCTCATGAAGTGGATGGGACGAGTGACAAAAACTTCACTTTCACGAAGAGTTCTGAGGACGGTGCGATTGATTTATACTCATGGAAGTTTAATCCTAGCAGTGATCCTGTGGAGCCTTACCAAAATGATGGTGGAAGTAGGCTTAATAATACTTCTAAGGCCCCAATATCTCAGCAATCAAAATATCGAACGAGTGAAGCTTTTGATGTAGCCAATGGTAATGCAAAATCTGGGGAGGAAAATAACGTGCCTGCTGAAAAAAAATCCTCATGGCTTGGAGGTAGCGGTAAAGCCTCCATGGAACTGAAGTATGACCTTATGCAAAGCAAGGAACCTAGGGAACTTGATCGGCAGCTTAAGTTCAATAGTTCATCTCTTAAAGAGAACCTTGCAGATAATGTCTTGTCAAGAGCTGATCAGAATGTGAATTCATCTTCAGACCTATGGAAAGATTTTTCAGTCACGACGGTTTTCCCTTCCTCCAAGGGGGATGCGTCTACAAGCTATAACGGTTCTACTTATTCTGAACAAAAGGAGGAAAAGAGAAAGACAGAAATGAGTGATGTTAGGGCATTAATAAAAGAGCAGGAGATTGAAGTGGGCAGAGCTATTTACTTAGGAAAGTTGCAAGGCAGTTCTAGCAGCTTAAGTTTTCCTCTTGCATTGGAGAATCAGAAAGAAGAGTTTCCTAGGCTTCCACCTGTGAAAATCAAGTCAGAAGATAAGCCCTTGACAGTTAACTGGGGGGAGAAGTTTCCGTCCGATGAACTTGCTGCAAAACTTGCTGGTGCTGACAGCAGTTTGCTTATTGGATCATATCTGGATGTCCCTATTGGACAAGAAATTAAAACTGCAGGTTAACTTTTTGAACATATTAAATTATTAAAATTTATGCATTTGCTTTTAATGTTCTCAGCATTTTAGTTAGCTATTTCAGCTTTGGGCTCCAGTATCTCGTATGTTTGACAGTTTTTCTCTTCTATTGTTCATTTTAATGGCTATTGCATTGAATGTTGACATCGTCAGGTATTAAATGGTGTTGTATATGCTGACTTTTGCTCTGAAATTGTTGTTTTCTTGTTGAACTAATGCTTGTGAGAGTGCCCGACATTTAGAATGATAAAATTTATATTTCTATTAATCATCACGTTGACGTGACTTCAATGGTTGATTGATGCATTTCTTGCCATAAATTCTTCCTCTTAGTGTATTTCAGTTCTCTTGAATGTTAATGTGACTTGAATCTAATTTTAATGATGTTTTGTGTATGAGAAGAATCGAATCAATTGATTGCCTGATGTTCGCCATTCCATTTTGTTCTTAGTTTTTCATACACAACGTATTGAAATAAAATGATTTTTATATTTGATTCTATTTCTATCACTTATCTTTTGAATCCTTTTCTTAGTTCCTTATCTGTTTCAAAATAGTACAGTTTCCCTACCAATAAGGTCAATGCTTTTAGTTGGCCTGTCTTCTTACTAGAACAAACTTCAGCATCTTGTGCATATTCGAAGACTTTTGATGCTTTATAATTTTTGTATTTGATTGTGCATACTTTGTTCTGAAGTCAGGTCAAAGACTATTTCATATATGTTTCAGGTATGAAGAAGGCTATAGGGGGCAGTTGGCTGTCTGTAAGTCAAGGGATTGCAGAGGATACATCAGATCTTGTATCAGGCTTTGCAACAATTGGTGATGGGTTGAGTGAAACTATTGATTATCCGAATGAATATTGGGATTCTGATGAATATGATGATGACGATGACGTTGGGTACACGAGACAACCTATTGAGGATGAGGCCTGGTTTTTGGCTCATGAAATTGATTACCCTAGTGATAATGAAAAGGGGACTGGGCATGGAAGTATTCCAGATCCTCTAGAAAGAGGTCAATCCAAGGATGAGGATGACGATCAATCTTTCGCTGAGGAGGATTCTTACTTCTCTGGTGAGCAATATCTTCAAGCAAAGAATATTGAGCCGGTCACAGCTTCAGATGATCCTATCGGTCTACGGGTTACTGAAATGTATGGAAGGACCAACGGAAATGATTTGATGGCTCATTATGATGGACAATTGATGGAAGTAGAAGAATTGAATTTAATTACTGCTGAACCACTTAGGCAGGGTTTTGTAACTCAGAGAAATGATCTCATCATGCTGGGAGATGGGAAGGTTCTGAATCGTAGTGGAAGATCACGTCTTGAGGACATGGAAGATGATCAGCATGGTTCAGTTAGGTCAATCGGGGTGGGGATCAACAGTGATGCTGCTGAATTTGGCAGTGAAGTGCATGGAAGTTTGATTGGTGGTAGTAGTGAAGGGGACTTGGAATATTTCCGTGATCGTGATTCTTCATTTGGTGGCTCCAAACACTCTAACCATGATTTGGATAGGAACTCTATTAATAAATCATTAAAAAGTGATAAGAAAAATGACAAGAGTGAGTCAAATAAATATGTCGTTAGTGGTGATGTTGATGCACGCTCACAGGTAAATACACATACTGATGGGAACTTCTCATTTCCCCAATCTTTTAAAGATGCGCAAATGATTCAGGTTGGGTCCAGTACATCCCTATGGTCAAATAATTGTAATGTAGATGAAGCAGATGACTGTATTAATGCATTTGAGGGATCGGATGACATGCTTTCATCTTGGAGGCGGAAGAGCAGTGATTCTTCACCCGGTAAAAGCTCTAGAGATGAGAATAATGCTATTACGGTAAGATCCACAAACTCTTCACCAACTACACTCTCTAATTATGGGTATGCCGATAGAGAGCAAGTCAAGCTAGAAAACGATGAGAAGGTTAGCTTTGCAAGGGAAGATGATATAGGTGCATCACTAGAGGATGAAGAGGCTGCTGCTGTGCAAGAGCAGGTAAGGCAAATAAAGGCTCAGGAAGAGGAGTTTGAAACCTTCAATCTCAAGATTGTGCACAGGAAAAACAGGCATGTCTTCGATATATAAACACTATTTTTATTAATTTGTAAAAAAGAATTGTACTGTAGAAGCTTTGCGCATCTTCAACTTACTATTGATAATGAGAATGTCATCATTTTGGTTTACTCTGTCTTCACCTATAAATTATTAATATGTTAATTGTTGATCTTTAGTTGCATATTTTAGCAGCAATTTTCTTTTTATTTGTTTTAATCTTTAGACGCTTGGACATTCACAGTAGTAAGCATAGACAATATTTGTGAAACTTTTGATCTTGTGAATAATGTAAAATAAGATGAAACTAGGATGTCAGCAGACCTATGATCTCCTTTTTGATTTGTGAAATTTCCATTACTTTGCTAAAACAGAAAATTGAATATATTTACGATTTATAAGTAATTAAATACCTTATTTATCATTAGCAATGTTTGAGCACACGCATGTCCCTTTGGGGGCATGAAATTAATTGTCAAAATATGTACATAGCAATCCTGGCTTTGTAGTTGATGATAATATGCTTGGTGATGTGATTTAGAGTAATTGATTGTTTCAATCCTTAATCAAAGTTTGTGGTTACATTGCAACAAATGAAGAGGCCACAGTACTAAAGGCAAAATAATTATAACATACATTTCTTTGTTGTTAGAGTTCTATTAGATAATTGTTGAAATGGTGAAATTCTTTCTCCTCCTCAAAGGGAGGAAGTTATATGCTGAATACATGCATGACTTTTTTTAGCATGTGTTTTTCATTTTTGTGCTATGATATGATACAAGGCCTCAATGAGTGAATTGTAGGCACTATTATGTTTCATAGTGTGTATTCTCGTCGTTGTTTTCACGTTCTTTCTCATTTTGTCCCTGATATGATATCTGAACCACTGTCTTGTTGCTCAGAACTGGCTTTGAGGAGGACAAGAATTTCCAGGTTGTTTTAAATTCCGTAATAGCTGGGCGGTATCATGTCACCGAGTTTCTGGGATCTGCTGCATTTAGCAAAGCTATACAAGCTCATGATCTGCATACAGGCATGGATGTTTGTGTTAAAATTATAAAGAACAACAAGGACTTCTTTGATCAAAGCCTTGATGAGATCAAGCTTCTCAAGTATGTCAATAAGCATGATCCTGGAGACAAGTATCACATTCTGCGATTATATGATTACTTCTATTATAGAGTAAGTGATGTTGAATCTGAATGTACTTATTTGCTATATTATGCCCCTTCTGCTACTATATGGTTTCTACATCATGCATTATCTTCTGACAATTGTCCACTCCTCTGCTAACGCTTTGTTAATATCTTCCATGTTGTCTAGTCAAAGTTATGTGCTCCTACAAGTTATAATGTACATTGTGAAGTTAGTTTGATTTTGTGGTTTTTCTGGAGCCTTGAGCTTATGTGGTGCCAAAGTAGGTGCTGTCCTGCCTCGGCAATTATGACATTAACTTGATAACTAGTCTTATGCTTTGTAGAGCATCACTTTTGATATTGATATAGATGACTATGTATGTGTCTGTCCATGTGTTCAGTTGACTTTGACTTTCACACACGATGTTGTCAATAAATAGATATGGGTTAATTTGAGTACTGATGGTAATTATTTATTGCTTCTGTATTTTTGTGTTCCATACTATGATACCGAATTTGTTTGTTGTAATTTTGACTAAATCCCTTGAACTTAGTGTTTGTAGCTGAGGCAGTTTTAGTGCTTTCCAGGATGCATTTGAAGTTATAACTATTTGCAATTGCGAGAGACATATTTTGGAAAAAAAAAAGTATTCCATTATGAGGGGCTAACTGTTATAGTAAAAGTGATTTTGAGCAATATCTGTTAACTTGTCTTATGACTTTACTACGTTTCATATTTTTTCCGTATTTTGCAGGAACATTTGTTAATAGTATGTGAACTACTTAAAGCCAACTTATATGAGTTTCATAAATTTAATAGAGAATCAGGAGGGGAAGTTTACTTCACAATGCCAAGATTGCAGGTTCGCAGTGTGTTGTGTTTTGAATTTCAATCTTCAGTTTTCTTTTAATCTACTATTCTAAACTCATATCAAATTATATATGCAGTCAATTACCATTCAATGTTTGGAAGCACTTAGTTTTTTGCATAGTCTTGGATTAATACACTGTGATTTGAAGCCGGAGAATATTTTGGTTAAAAGCTACAGCAGATGCGAGGTGAAGGTGATTGATCTAGGAAGTAGTTGTTTTGAGACAGATCACCTTTGTTCGTATGTTCAGTCCAGGTCTTATCGCGCTCCTGAGGTTATTTTGGGACTTCCATATGATAAAAAGATTGATATCTGGTCACTTGGATGCATCTTGGCAGAACTCTGTACTGGCAATGTAAGATGGTCAATTCAACTTATTTTGAAATGGCATAAAGGCTTTCAAACTGTTAAAAAAGCTTATACCAAATTTCCGTGGGAAGTACATTTTGAAGGTCTAAAATGTTTTCTACTACATTAGTTCGAATTTTGAAGTTAAATTTGAGCAGTGACTGTTTCACTCTGATGATGGTATGCTTTAGATGCTGAAATAGACTTGGATTTGTTCTTCAGTTTCATTCTCAAATAAACTTAGATAGTGTTTTTTAGATGTGAAAAATGATTTTGATACATCGGATATTGACTTTTCATTGTGTTATATGATATGATCTTCAGTCATGGGATTGTTATGTTTTTTTTGGTTACAAAGGAGGATTGGGGGGGGGGGGTTGGTGCCAGCAGAATCGATCCCGGTGCAACTACCTCATGGCCTTTGGCTCTTACCACCGGAGCTATCGAATTTATCTGTCATTGAAATGCTTTATTTTCTTCTTTGTTAACTACATTCTCAATTCTCTCTTTCCTCATTGACACTCAACTAAGCATGTTGTAGGTCCTCTTCCAAAATGATTCCCCTGCAACATTACTCGCTCGGGTGATCGGCATCATTGGTCCAATTGATCAAAGTTTGCTTGCTAAAGGACGCGATACATACAAGTACTTCACAAAAAATCACATGCTTTATGAACGGAATCAGGTATAGATTTTATTTACAATTAATTATTGATTATATTGCACACTAACCACACAATATTGTATTATTTTAGTTCTAAAGATTGTATAATGAAATTACTGTGCTGCCATTGCTCTGCATTTTACTTTCTCGAAATAATTTGACAGCTAAGGTATGTTTATGAATTTTACAGGAAAGCAACAGGTTAGAATATCTGATTCCGAAGAAGACATCATTGAGGCATAGGTTGCCAATGGGGGACCAGGGCTTCATTGACTTTGTTGCTCATTTGCTTGAGGTCAACCCGAAGAAGCGGCCTTCTGCGGCTGAGGCCCTGAAGCATCCGTGGTTATCATACCCTTATGAACCAATTTCATCTTGAAGCATTTGGAGGATCTTCTCTTGGTTGTAACACCCATCTTACCCTAAGCCGGGTTACGTTAAATCGTTGAAAGGGAACAACGCCACCTATACATCTTCGCGTCTTTTCATTATCTATTTTAAAGATGATATATGGAAAGAGTTGTTCTTTGAAAAATGTATGGTTTAGTGGGTGGTGCTTCTATTTCCCTTCCCTCTTCAAATTGTATTCCAGTTAACCATGGTCAAGGATGTAATTTACGTATGATGTAATCTTATGCTGTTTAACTTTTTCGTCGCTTTGTGTTGGTCTATTTGGAAAGGGAAATTCTTGAAATCTTGGTTGTACATGATGTGGGATAATTCTTTCTTTTCTTGTTTTTAGTCTTTTGGCAGTATTTTCTGAAGTAGGTAGCTACGTATAACATTTTACATGGGAGACAAGAACTCACTTAACAGACTTGTGATGAAAAGTTTGGAAGCAATCAAATTGTATCTTGCTGGTGTAATGAAGCTTCATTTGGTACATGGTAGCAAATGGGGTGTGGTTATTTAATTATTTGGGTGCCTTTGGGAAACAAAAACTCCTTAATTTGCTGTGTGTTCTTTGTTAATGTTACTGTCCATGTAAATATTCTGTCTTATTTCATGTTGTCTAATTGGGTTAGTGTGCAGTCATGGCAGAGTTATATACCTATATGTCTAATTGATTTGATCGTGTTAAGTTAGTGTCATTGTAATTTGTAAGGATAAGTTTAATTCCTTGTTCTCGTGTTAGTATGTTATGTTAAAGGGGAGTATTTTGATGTTTTGAGGCGTGTCATGCCCAGCAAGTCTCGACCATTGGATTTAAAACATATATATTTTCCATTTTTCTTGATGCGGGTTGTGTACGGTGAGATTAGAGGGGCGTATGATGCTTCCAAACTTGAGAGGCGCATTGTATATCAAACTTATGTTTTCATTCTTAACAAATTTTAGGCTTGTGGACTTATAGTGTGTTGAAATTAGGGTGGACTATTTCCATTAAGTCAAACTTTTTTTTTTTTGTTAAGTATGAACCTTTTTTCACATTTCAAAGGCTTATGAACTATTGTTCTTAAATTTTAGGTTCGTGGACTCTAGTAGCTTTTGTTTGGTAAAAAAAGATAAAGTCCGAAGAAAGAAAATATAAAGAAGGATAATGAGAGGAATTAAGTGTGTTTGATTTGAGGAAAAGAGAGAAAAAAGAAGAGGCTTTTTGTTTTTTGTTTTTTTTTTTATTATTTATTTGAGTAGAGTGGCAATAGATACAAATTATTATTGTTGAAATTTGGGTGTGCTATTTCCTCAAGTTTAACTCTTTTTTTTTTTTTTTCTGTCAATTATGAATCATTTTTCACGTTTCAATAACTTAGGTTTTAAAATACACATTTTAATTTTAAAATAGTAGAAATCAAATTACACATGATCCAAACTTTAAGGGGTTGATATGCGATTTTTTTCCTACCTTTTAATACTTTTTGATCAATTTTACTTAGTTTTGTCCTTATGCATTAGTTAGTTTTGCTTGCTTTTTCTCTTCCTTTTCAAAAGAAAAAAAATGAATTCAACATTTATTGTTAAACAAAAATGCTATATAATGCAAAGAATTTCACAAAAACTGATGAATGAGATGTAAAGAAAACTTATTGCGTATTTTTAGTTGGTTGGGGGTTGGGGGAGGGGCCGAGGGGGATAGTGGTTTTGCATCCTCTAGAATTGAACCTTGGTACTTAGGAGCACATGACCGTCAACACACCACTTGTGCTATCTAGCTGCGTCGCTTATTGATTTAAAAATAAATGAATGAGAAATAGAGTAACTAGCTCTTTAAAAAAAATCTCGGGGTAATTTTGGTATACATGTTCAATTGCATCTTCATTTAATTATAAATATTTTCTTTATGTTATTTTCAGATGGTTTTAGGGAATAAAATACTCTTAAGTGAGAACATGCACTATATCTATTAAATTATTAAATTATTATATTGTAAAAATAATAAATTGTATATTTTTTTGTAAAAAAATATGAATATGAATGATAACTAAATATAATTGATAGATCATTAAAATTTTAAGTGAGTGTCTAAAAATTTATTAGATGTTTCTTGATGTCTCAAATTGTTAGCTATGAAATAATTCAGGCGAAAAAAAAGTTCGGGTATTATTAACAAAAAAAAAAAGTTCGAGTTGACCACCACTTGAAGTTGGACCCGGTCCAAATGGACCCATGCCCAATCCTACTTCACCGCTTATTAGTTATTACTGCGTGCATTTTTCTGACACTACTGGTTTCAGTTTTTCAAAATGGACGAACAACCGCCGGAGACGGCGGAAGAAATGGCGGCGACGCCCTCTGCTGACGTACCAAAATCTTCTCTGTTCCCTCTATTCCCTCTCACCGACTCCTTCTCTCTTCGAACAAGCCTAACTTCGGCTCCTCAATGGCTCAGCAATTCCAGCTTCACCACCGACATCTCAATCGTAAACGACGCTGTCGCGTCTCAACTCAACCGCGAAACTACGCTATCGCCTCTGCAAGAACGCGATGACGACGAGGAGAATCGAGCTCAAGGTGAGCCTCTTCCTCCTTCATACGAGATTCTGGAATCTTCTGAATCCGATGGAGACGCAAAGAGGAGAGAGAAGAAAAAGAAGAGCAAGAGGAAGAAGACGAAGCGGAAGCGTGACCGGTCCAGGGAGAGAAGCGGAGTCGAAGGTTTAGGTTCCAGGAAGTCGCGCGTTCGAGCTTGGGCTGATTCTGAGGCCAAAACAGCCAAAGATTATTACTTCGATTCTCAAGGCGATCGTGATAATTTGGCATTTGGATGTACCTACAGGTATTTTTTCTGGAATAAGTTAGGTTTCGGCTTGAAAATTAATGGCTCATTTCGATTTGCAATTGATTCTGTTGAGATTCTGAACGATTAATGTTGCTGTTGGTGTGTATCTTGAATCATGGAACTTATGTGGTGAAAATTGGTTCTGTTAGGGCTGTAGGGATTTGGACGCATATGAACTGTTCTATGTGCATTATGTTCATAGTAGGACTTGGAACCATGAGTCCATGACCTAGTTACTATTTGGTTTCGTTGACTATAGACTAGAGATAGGCTGGTTCAATAATTTGTTTTATAATGTTGCTCTTTTGTTCTTGCTTGGCATATATTCATTTATGAGTATTGGTGAAGAATTGTTTTTTTTTCTATTGCTGGCAATTTAGGCAGCGGCTCAATGGGGATTGTGGAAGATGATCTAGATTTCATTGTTGTTCTCTCAATTATCAGAAATTTAATATTCAAAGTCAAGTGGATCAAAAAATAATTTATTCATACATAATTCATGCCCCCGAAAAAGAACACAACAATTTAGGTTCCCTAAGTATTTTATTTGTTTTTATTAGTATTGAATGATGACAATTCATAATAAACATCATGCAGAATGGATATTGCCCGTTACAAATCTTACAATCCCTTGAAACTATCTGGGCTGTATTCTCGAGGTTTGTATTGGTGGAATAGAAGTGGTTCATCTTGGGAAAGAGATGGTGATATTGATGCATTGGACAATAAAATGAAATCTGCTGGGCGTTACTGGTCTGGAAAGTATATGGCTATGGAACGACATAAAAGCTTCAAGCGCGTTCGCCTTGTTGCTCCAAAATTGTCTCCTGTCACAACACAAGATGAGTTTATACCTTTATCAGATGTTGGGACATCTCATGGAGCTGTTGACACTGATGCTGTCTCTAAAACTTCCATATTACTTGAACAATCTTGGGAAGATGAAATGTTAAACAAAACTAGGGAGTTCAACAAACTCACAAGGGAAAATCCTCATGATGAAAAAGTTTGGTTAGCTTTTGCAGAGTTTCAAGATAAGGTTGCAGGGATGCAACGGCAGAAAGGTGCTCGGTTGCAAACTCTTGAAAAGAAGATTAGCATTCTGGAGAAAGCAGTAGAGCTTAACCCAGACAATGAAGAGTTATTGCTTTGCCTTTTGAAAGCTTATCAAACGAGAGACAGCTCAGATGTGCTAATTGGGAGATGGGAGAAGATACTTTTGCAACACTCTGGAAGTTACAAGTTATGGATAGAATTCTTGCATGTCGTTCAGAGAAATTTCTCCAGATTTAAGGTTTCGGAGGTTAGGAAGATGTATGCACATGCAATTGAAGCTCTCTCTGCTTCATGCAGCAAGCACTCTAGGCAGGTTCTCAACTTTAATGCTTTTCCCTCTTTTCCATTTTGTGCATAAGAGTGAATATTGTCTATCTATTTGAGTATATTATCTTGTTGCTCATGTCTTATTTGATTAGATCCCTTATTTGAATGCATGATAATAGAATACAGTAAGAGAAAACTGAGGGAGGAATTTTTTAACTGAGCAACCATTTCTCTTTCAATATTTTTTTCCCATTCCATTTGAAAGTTGTTGGATTGCAAGGATATAATTTGCTGATGTACTGTCATTATTATCTATTGGACTGCAAGAATAAACGAAGTTGGATCGTCCTTCCATTTTTCTTACATTTTGGAGGCGTATAAAGTAATTGCTTTATGTGTCATAGATAATTTGCATGGCTGTTTTCTCTTTGTAAATTCATATATCATTTGAATATTGAAGATCCTTGGATAGTTTTAAAAGGGTAGAAAAATGTGTTTTTAGCAGGTTCACCGGGCTGCTGATCCTTCCTCACCAGATCCTGTAATTGTTCAGCTAGAGCTTGGTCTTGTGGATATATTTCTGAGTCTTTGCAGGTTTGAATGGCAGGCTGGATATAGAGAATTGGCCACTGCTTTATTTCAGGCTGAAATTGAGTTTAGTTTGTTTTGTCCACCTTTGCTGCTCACAGAGCAGAGTAAGCAAAGATTATTTGAGCATTTTTGGAATGGTGATGGTGCCAGAGTTGGAGAAGAAGGGGCTCTTGGTTGGTCCACCTGGTTGGAGAAAGAAGAGGAAACTAGGCAACGAGTTATCAAAGAGGAGCTCTCACATGAAAATGAAGGTGGTGGTTGGACTGGTTGGTCAGAACCAATGTCTATAGATACTAAGGGTGTTGCCAATGTTGAAAATGAAGCCAACAATGATGTGGTAATGGAGGATAATCAAGATGATGATGAATATAGAGATGTTGGGCCTGAAGTTGATACTGAAAATTTGCTGAAAATGCTTGGAATTGATGTCAATGCTGGGGATGGTGGCGAAGTTAGTGATGCTTCAACCTGGATCAAATGGTCAGAAGAAGAGTCTTCTAGAGATTGTGATCAGTGGATGCCTGTTCGCCTGAGATCAGGTAGGATTTTCTCTCTCTGCATTCACAACTATACTTCTCTCTAAATGTATTTTTGTGCTTGTTTGTAGTGTAGGTGTGTTTATAATAGGCTTTTCTTTGCTTGACTTTTGTTTAATTGCTTCCAAGTTCATTATAAACATGTTGCTTATAAAACTGTGTTCGTCAACCTTGAACAGATATAACCTCTCCTACTAGTGAAGAACACAAAAAAGCAGAAGATGAACAACTTTTGAGAATCATAATGTACGAAGACGTGAGCGAATACTTGTTCTCCCTGAGCACACCAGAGGCTCGACTATCTTTGGTTTCCCAATTCATTGATTTCTATGGTGGGAAGATGTCTCAATTGTAAGTTTTCAGGCATAAATGCCTTTTCCCACACCCTTGCTGATATAACTATTATTAATGGGAATCTCTTTTCAAAATCTATGAATTAGTACTTGCTGTATAGTGTATAGTAACTGGTTAGGAGTCTTATGTGTCACTATTCTACTGATGAAAGTTTCAATTTTTTTAATTTTTTTTTGTAATTTTAATTTTTTTTTAATTTTTTTTTTTTCACTTCTGAATTCTGATAGATATGCATGTGATTGACAATTTGTATTGCTGGGGATACAAAACGTTATTTTGGTTTATGGATTATACTTATTGGTGTTATTATTTGTTGATGTCATGAGTTCTGTCTCATCTTTCGTTTTGTAGGTTTTGCTCAAATAGTCCAACTTGGACAGAGAGTATCCTTAGCTTGGAGGATCTGCCAGATTCTTTGTTAGAGAAGTTGAAAGTCATACACACAGTTTTGACTAAAACACAGAGCAGTTGTACTGGTTTCAGTTTTGAATTCCTGCAAGGCAGTTTCTCGAGGAATGCTGATATTATGAAATTTATACGGAATGCGGTCTTACTCTGTTTAACTGTTTTCCCACGCAATCACATCTTGGAAGAAGCTGTTCTTATTTCTGAAGAGCTTTATGTTACCAACAGAAACTCTTCTAACAGCATGGTTACACCATGTCGAGCTTTAGCAAAGTCTCTTCTAAAAAGTGATCGACAAGTATTCATTTTTCTCTATCTCTCTCTCCTTTCTGTAACATTAATAAATTTATTTCTTAACAAAAGAACTTTAGTACTTACAATTACCGTAACTAAAATATTGTGATACATCTGAATTGATATTTTCATTTATTAGATTTACCAGCATAATGGAAGCAGGTAAACTTAGAAAGGAAAACATGAGGATTTTACTTTCCATTCTTTCTTTCTTTCTTGTTTTTGCTAAGCAACTTTCCATTCTTTCTACTGTTTCTGTAAGCTAGGCATCCCCCAAGACCCCATTGTTTGTTTCAAAAATATGATTCATTTTTATTCTATTAGTTAGAATATTAAAATCTAAGGTTCTCAAAGGGGGATTAGCGAGGGCCAAGTGGAACAATTATGGTTCGGAGTGATGATTTTCTTATTTAGTTGGTAGGTAGGTAGGATAAAAAGATATATTATTTTTTAATCTTGTTAGAGACCTCTAGCAAGTGTGTACAGAACTCAAATATAGTTAGACTGTACAGGATTGAAGTGCTGATACAGATAACTTCTATGAACAAAATACTACTGACGGATTTAAGAATCAGATGATAGCTTTCTGCTATTCTCTAATTTGTTTTGAAAAATGATTGAACAGCTATTTTTTCATTGGAGTAGCATTTGCATATGATGCTATTAGTTTTATCTGTACTTTATTTGTAGGCTTCCCTGATTATTTCTGACTTTTTTTTTTTGGGTTATTGTAGGATGTATTGCTATGTGGTGTATATGCACGGAGAGAGGCTAATTATGGTAACATTGACCATGCAAGAAAAGTTTTTGACATGGCTTTGTTATCTGTGGAAGGGCTTCCTGTGGTATTAACTCTGTTTTTGCTTCATTTTTTTTTCTTCTTTTAGCAAATAGATTTTCTTTGCTACCTCAACTACTGTACCCTTCGTGGAGCACAACTTGTACTTGAATTTTCTTTGGCGCAATGCTTAATTTGGGATAACGATAGCCATTTTATGTTTATTCCATTTAAATAGGGTTTTAATAACAAATTTGTTGAGTAATTCGGTAACTTTTTTCCATTGAATAGCTCTTTCTTGGTTGTTTTTTGTTTTAATGTTTTGTTTATCAGCATTCCCCATCCTTTTTTCTTTTCATTTTTCATGTTCTCTATAAAAATTATTTTACTAAAAAATATATCAAGCATGGAGGATTATCATTGCTTTTAAGGAAACAAAGAGTGGATAAATTGTCAAATTAAAGATATGGAGGATGCTAAGCTCTGCATGATAGGGAAGTTAGCATGCCCTGCATTTATGTACAGGCATAACCATGTGTATGCATAAAAATTTGTAGCATTCCTTATATATGCTTATATAATTGTGTGTTTTTGTGAAGGTTTAAGATTAAAACAAGTGATTCTATGGTACAAGTTTTTCTGATAATTTTTTAAACAAATCTGCTAATGGAAAACATTTTTTTGTCTTCTAAAATACACATACTGGCCCTCTATTATCTAATTTAGCAAGTTCAATACATTTTTTTAGCCTGAGGTTTTGTTCTGTTTCATAATCACATTTGTTGACTTTAATGGTATAGGAACTACAATCCAGTGCTCTTCTTCTATATTTTTGGTATGCTGAGGTGGAGCTCGATAATAACTCTAACAGTGATAGTGAATCTTCATATCGGGCAATGCATATATTATCTTGCTTAGGAAGTGGTACAAAATACAACCCATTTAAGGGTCAAGCATCAAGTTTGCAGCTACTTAGAGCACATCAGGGGTTTAAAGAAAAACTGAGAGCAGTTCGATCATCTTGGGTTCGTGGTGTAATAGATGACCAGTCTGTAGCTCTAATATGTTCCGCTGCATTGTTTGAGGAGCTAACCACCGGATGGAATGCGGGCATCGAAGTTTTGGATCAAGCATTTACAATGGTGCTTCCAGGTTGTGTATCTTAAGTAATTTGTCATCTTTTTTAGAAAACATATCACCCGTACAAGTTCATATTTGTTTTTGAGTTCAAGTAGACATTGTTAGTATGATTTTTCTAATTTTCTAATGCTTCCTTTACTCAATATGCCTCTAAGAGTCTTTTTTGTCGCTAGTTGGCCACTTTAATTTTACTATGTAGTCTTAGTCAGGAATATACTTTTATTTGTTAACATTGAGTGAGAAAAATATAGTCTGCTTCCCCCTTTTTTTATTTATTTTGAGAGGGTGGGATTTTAAAGGACTTATGAGTAAATAGTTAATAGGCTAAATTGAGGGTGAGCCTTGGCACAACAGTAAGGTTGCTGTACTGGTTGAAATACTAGAAATAGCCTATGCCTATCTGCTCGTTGGGGTAAGGCTGTAGCTGTATAGTGTATACATCTACCTTCTCTAGATTCCACGTGTCAAATTGAGTGTATTGATGGTTTAAGAAGAAAATTATAATTATTTTGTCTTAAATATGTTTTTAATACTGGTAAAATATGAGTTTTTATTTTGGTCCCTAAAATTTTTTTCGTTGGTTTTGATCCTTCTTGTTGTTATTGGTTTTGATCATTGTATTTTGTAAAACTTAGTTTTCAGTCCGTTTCTTCAAATATTTTCACCCTTAGTTTTTCAAAATTTTTATTTTCTTCCCTAATTTTTCTAAACTTTGTTTTTTGTCTCCGATTTTTCTAATCTTCCTTTATTTTCGTCTCTGATTTTCATGATTAAAGGAGTAAAAACGGAATTTCAGAAATAAAAGGGACGAAAACCAATGCAATTTTTTTTAGGGACTGAAATCAAAATATGCATATTTTACAGGGATTAAACATATTTAAGCTTTTTTCTTGATAAACACGAAGGAAATTATAAATAATACTACCTCTGTTCCTATATATAAGCACCTAAAAGGCTAAAACAAATAAAGTTTGTGTTCCCTTTTTATAAGCACCTATCACAAAAATGAGGAGCATATAATCTTTTTTCAATTTTACTCTTATTTTATGAGGATTGTTGGTTCGGTTTTAAATAATAGTTGATGATTGGTTTTTGACAAGGGTAACAATGGAAAGACATCATCCCTTTTTTAGAGTTGAATGTATTTCTTGATGTTAACATTTTTCTTAGTCTTTGTGATTTTTGTTTTAGGTGCTTATATATAGAGCTGAGGTAGTATAATATTTTACGTGGTTGATGAAATTTTGTCTTTTCCACTGAATTATTATGTGTAAACATGTATTGATCTCATTACGATTTAAATTTTTTTTTTTTCCCCACCTTCCATAGGGATTGGTGCTAGGAATTGAAATCTGTTGTATCTTGATGCACTGATGCATGGCAATTTCTCCTAATGTCATATGGCTTCAGCCTGACCTTTGGACATATGGAAAAATTGATAGTACATTTTTGTGCAACTACGATGGAATGAAATTCAACATGATTGAAATTGAAACATGGTGTGGTATATAATTAATAAAATATAATTAATAAAATTTTGACCAGCATAGATGCATGCAAGATGTTGACAACGTCCTAAAATTCTCGGTTTTAGTATATCATGTAGAAGCTGTTTGTCATGTGATCAGTGTTCTTATCTATTGCAGCATAGGTGTTGATTTTGTTGCTAATCCTGTCTGTCTGAATTCTTGCAACATGCAGAAAGAAGAAGCCACAGCTATCAACTTGAATTTTTGTTTAACTTTTACATAAAGATGCTTCAGAGACATCAGAGACAATCAAGTCTGATGAAAGTTTGGGAGTCCATCTCTCAGGGTCTCCAGATATATCCTTTCAGTCTGGAACTTCTAAATGGTGTAGTGCAGGTTGGCCATTTATACACAACATCTAATAGATTGCGGCGGATTCTAGATGACTTTTGTTACAAGTAAGATCCTTATCTATCCTCATCTATGTTGCTTCATGATTTTGTCAAAGGTTGTCATGTTAGATTTGCTTGTTCTCCTGATTCATAAATCCTTTTTTGTTGAATGAATATTGTTGTTATTTTGTCTCATTTTGGACGCGTTTCTTATTTTCAAAACTTCTATAGGTTCTGTTTCTGCATAAAGACATGTCTAATAACTTCACATTGTTCCTGCTGTTTTTTTCTCAATTTTTCTCCAATGTAATCTAAGCATTCACTTTTTCATTTACCGTATGTTTTCAGGAAACCATCTGTAGTTCTGTGGCTTTTCGCATTGTCTTACGAGATGTCTAAAGGTGGCTCACAGCACAGGATCCGTGGGTTGTTTGAAAGGGCATTGGGTAATGATGCACTTTGCAGCTCAGTTGTTCTGTGGCGTTGCTACATCATGTATGAATTGGACATTGTGCAGGATCCTTCTGCAGCTCGACGTGTTTTCTTCCGGGCTATCCATGCCTGCCCCTGGTAAGAACTTTTGTTTTAGATGAGTGATTGATAGTTCCTTAAATGTTGAAAAAATTTCACTTGGGATTTTAAGTTGGAATGTTGGTGGATCCAATGGCTACAGCTCAAAGGTCGCCAACAGTTGGACTTCTAGTTCTGATGCTCAGAACATTTATCCCCTCCCCATAAACGTGGCAAAAAAGTTCTTGTTTCTTGGATATACCGATGTGAATATATGTGAAATATGTAAGGGGTGCAATTGCAACTAATAGGGAAACATTATAAACACAGTCGATATGGTGAGTGAAAAGACTAACAATTCTATGAAAAATCCAGCTGATTTTTTTTGCGTATTTCAGTAAAATAATGTAAAACTTTGTTCAAACTTGAGCAAGTGGATTTAGGCGGTTTGCCTTGAGCCCTTAAAAAGTTACCTGATTTGTTTCCTCAAATGTTGATGTATGAAATAAGAGTAAGGAGAATACTGAAAATTTAACCACTATTGCCTAAAGTAGCGTAGTGGGCGTGTCCTTGTAACTAGGTTAATCCTAAACCGGAGAGCTCTTATTCACAAAGGAGGACTGCATAGTCCAATATGCTTATTTCTGTGTTGGCAGAGTTCTATTTTAAAATGGTGTTAGATCCTGAGATTGCACTGTGTTGTTCAGTTAAGGACTTGGAGAGTAAATTGAACTTTTTATACTAAACACAAAAATTTATATGAATAGTTTTTTAAAATTTCAGGGACAATGTATAATCGAATTATTGGTGAACTAATGTCAGGGATGTGATTGAATAACAAAGTGCAATCTCAAAGACTAAAATAAAATTCCGTTAAAGTCAGAGTTTAAAGTGTACAAAGTTGACAATCTCATGGAACTAAAGTGGTATTTAACTAGAATGAAGCATCAGCGATCCATTTGAAAAAGCCTCAGTAGGTTATCCAATGTCAAATCTGTCGTTTAGTTTGTTGGGTACTGCGGCGTTAGACTATAACTTTCTTAATACGCCTTAGTAGTCTATTCACCCGCTTACCCCTAATATCTAGACATAAGAATACTTGAAATTTTCTAGAGCTAAAGCTTCACAAAAATGTGATGTAACATAACTGACAAGAAAAGGGGATATTCCACTTGGGAACATTAACTGATGATAACTTTGTACTCCAAAGTTACACTAGCATCTGCATATCTGATGCTTTTTTTTTTTTGGAAATAAATTGTATACGTATTTGTTCCTATTGTGATGACATTTTTATCATTTTTCATTTACTGATAATAAAATTAATATTATTAATGTGAATGTGCATATCAGGTCAAAAAGGCTATGGTTGGATGGCTTTCTGAAGCTGAACTCTGTCCTTACTGCAAAAGAGCTATCTGATCTACAGGAAGTTATGCGGGATAAGGAGCTAAACCTGAGAACTGACATATATGAGATCCTTTTGCAAGATTAATGACAACTAATATTTGAAGGTTGTTTGGCAAGTCTTCACCAATATTTTGTGAATCAAGTAAAAGTACTTGTAATTTGTAAATTTAAGGGGCCATCCTTTTGTGTATCTCAATGTGCTAACTACTTGTAAATATACATTGGAAAGAAAAATGTTATAAACTAATAATCAGGATTGAGGCTGCTTATTTCCTGTTAAACGAGTTATATTAGATTACCTGATTACTGAATTGTTGATTGGTGTTGATTGCAGATAGTTGTTCAACCTTGATATGCAGATTGTCTATTAGAGTTTGAATGTTGCATTATATGATTGCAAATGTAGATTTATCTCTTTGAAAGCCTGGTTTATTTATTTACTTTAAAAATATTGTTTCATTTTAAAAATATAAAGAAATCATAAATTGAGCTAAAAACTTTAAAGGGAATGATATATTGTTTTTCAAAAAATTTCAAATAGTTCAAGTAATTTTAAAAATGAGTTGATTTTTAAATTGAAAAATACAGTAATTTTCATGTACACGGTCTCTAAAAGAATTATGCAAAGTTAGTTATAAACCTCAAAGTGAATAATATAAAGTTTTAAAAAACCTTCAAATAATTTAAGTAATTTTAAAAACGCGATTTGGTTTTAAATCCAAAAACATTATATTATAGTACACTATCTCTAAATAAAGTGTTCAATTTTAAAAATATAAAAAATTAAGCAAATTAAACTGGAAATTTTAAAGTGAATAATACATATTTTTAAAAAAAATTCAAATAATTTACCTAATTTAAGAAATGCATTGTGAATTTTAAATAAAAAAATACCGTATTCTTCAAGACTAAAATATACAATCACTAAAAGAATTGTTATAATTTTTAAAATATATTCAAATTGTGTTAGAAAATTTAAAGAGGATAATACAATGTTTTAAAAAAACTTCAAATAATATAAGTAATTTAAAAAATCTAATTTTATTTTTAAATTGAAAAATACTGTATTTTTCGATTGTCTAATACATGATGTCTAAAATAAATTGTATGATTTTAAAAATCTTAAAAGTTATGCAAACTAGGAATTTCAAAGTGAATAATACATTGTTTTAAAAAACATTTAGAATAATTTAAGTAATTTAAAAAAAACGTGTTTTGTTTTTTATATTGAAAAAACACCGTATCCTTAAAGTGACATGATCTCTAAAAAAATTGTTTCATTTTAAAAATATAAAAAGTTATACAATTTGAGTTAGAAAATTCAAAATGAATAATATATTGTTTTAAAAAAATCTTCGCATAATTTAAGTAATTTTAAAAACACACAGATATATTTGCCATATTAATTTTTAAATTGATCACCTATTTTAGTTTCGCCCAGCTCTGAATTATTATTTTCAACCAGTTTTTATTTTTTAAATGTATTAAACACTGTTATTTTGAATCATTAATTTTTAATTTCTGAACAAAACTAAAATATACGATAAACTCAAAAATTAATATGGCATAAATAGTAACAACGTAAGAGCGGGAATTGATGATACGTAAGAGTGGGAACCGAACCTGTTAAATCAAAATAAATAGAAAATATTCTCGAACCTGTTAAACCAAAATAAATAGAAAATATTTTCCCCCTATCTGGTAAATATATAAATATAGATTAGTCGATTAGATAAATAGTTTTTTTTTGAGTGAATTCAAATATTTTTAAAGTTAATTAATATGCACAATTAATTAGAAGGTAACTATTTATTTAACGGACGTTGTAGAGTGCTAATATCTTCCCTACATGTAATTGATTTCCGAGTTCGTTTTGGTTTCATAAATTTCTATTAAATTTTTTGCGAGGTTTTCTTAGATAAATCTGATGGCGACTCCATTATTTTTAATTTATCGCCGTCTTTTTAAAATGAAAGATTTAATTAAATTTAGAGATTCATCCATATTTATTTAATTTAAAAGGTGATTTTTTCATTAAGTGAAATTTTTTAATTAATTTTTACTATATTAATTTCATTTATAATTGTAATTTTAATTTTTTTATTTCCCCTTCCCAAAATTTATAGTCTAGTTCTTCTATTCTTGATGACATCTGTTTTTTTACATTAATATATCTCAAATATTATGCAAATCTTGATTTACTTGAATTTTTATATTTTTTTCACTTCTCATTTCACTCAAATCTAAACCAAACACACACATTTAATTTGATAAATTTCTCTATAAAATTTGTTAAAACAAATTAAAAACTGCTTATAAAAAAGTACAAGTCAGTTGATGAGTCTAAACAAATTCCATATAAGTTCTTCTGAATTAATTAGCTTATATGAAATTCCAAATGTTTGTTAATAAGCTGGTATGATTGAATAATATTAAAAAAATGTATATATAATCTTTGATTTTCAGCGGTGAATGTTCATCAGAAAATAATATAGGATTTATATGGTTATATTTTTATTATAAATAAAGTATTTTTTGAAGGAAATAATTTTTTTTTTACTCCCATTAAATCTAGGTTTAAGATCCAAAATTATTATTAAAAATATTTTTAAAATTTCCTAACTTATATCCAAACAAACTATAAGTTCTGCCATAAATTCTATTTGAAGTCAACTCTTTGGTGTTGTTCATTAGCAATGTGTATTTTTAGTTTATTAATTTCTGTTATTCCGTTTGAAGTTTAATAATTGGGTTGTGACTCTGACACATCTGGATATGTTTGAAGCCAAGAGGTAGATATGTATAAAGAAAAAAAAGTCAAAAACAGAAGAGACAAAAATGAACTATTATTTATTTTTTGCCTAGGGCTTAAATCATATCCCTAATAAATAAAAAAACATTGCACAAATCAGATAAACAATATAATTATAGTTCATCTTATAAATCATTGTTCTTCCTCCTTACTTTGGTACGAGGATTTGAACTTAGTAGGTAAAAACCCTCTTTTCAAAAGGAAAAAATGCAAGCTGACCAATAACCAAAAAAAAAAAAAATGGAAAAAATGCAAGTACTTAGAAACCTGAAAACAGAAAAAAGAAATGGTTAAAGTTAGTATTTTGGAAGACAGAACAAAATTTCTTTGATGATAATCTGTTTATTTTTTTTTATAAAAAAGTACAATAGATAGAGATCAAACCCAAATATTTACAAATGCATGTCTTTAAATACTCACTCACTAAGTTAAATAATTGGGACGATAATAAACTTCTCAATAGGAATATCTGGTTTAACTTATTATTTTTTTTAAAAAATTATTATATTTATTTATGTAAACAACTACTTTCACATAACTAAGCATTCCCAAAATGCATTTATACTTTCTTAATTGTTTATCTGGCTAAGATTTTCCATCCTTTAAATCAATTTCACTCGTAGTGATTTCGAATCTCAATACAAATCTGACTGAAATGAAAATTTCTTGTTTACTCCAAAATTAATTTCGTTTGCAGTGAAAGCTCAAGCAAACAAACCCTAAATCAAGTCAATGAAATCATGGGCAGTTTTAGCATATATCACGTTCTAAGTGGTGTATGATACACCACATGAAAAAATATATACAAAATTCAACCGAAAACGTTTTAAATAATAATAAATTATGTATTTTGTATGTATACCTCTTATTTTTTTTCTTTTAAATTGGAGTGGATTTTAACATTCACCACTTTTAAAGTGGTGTACTATATACAAGTCATGATATTATTTAATTGATTATAACCAAAAAATAAATAAATAAAAGAGATATACGTACATACAAAATACATAATTTATTATTATTTTAAATATTTTTGGTCTAATTTTATATATATTTTTTCATGTGGTGTACTGTACACCACTTAAAATGTGGTGTATGTTAAAACTGCCCTGAAACCCTCAGAAAAAAATTGTAAGTAGAGACATTATTTTATCAAGGTATAACACTCTTACAAATTTCTTCTTCCAACATAGTCTATTGCACATCTTGATCAAATATTGTTCCCCACTTAATTTGCATTTCATTTGCCAATGTTTTTTTTAAGTAGTTGTTAGGTGATAACACTTTTAAGCTGTTAACTGCTAGATGCCAACACATACATAATATCTAAATTAAATAAAGTCAAATAGGAAGAAATACATAACATAAATCAACAGAACACCATTAAGTGCAACCCCAATCAACATTTTAATAACAAATAAGTAACTTGAGAAACAAACTTTTCTCACTAGTCAACTATATGCATTTCATATCATCATTATCAATAATGAAGCCAAGATGACATCTTTATATATAATCACAACATTCTTAGCATAAACACAAAACTCAATCTAGTTAATTATCATCTTATTCATTTCAAAACCTCTTATCTTAACATTCACCAATGACAATTCCTCAAAATTTTCTTTTATCCATAGCACTTTTTCTTCTATTGTTCCCAAATCCTTCTCTAACAGTTTTTGTGAGCATTGATTGTGGATCCTCTGAATCTTTCACAGATGAAAACAACATAAGATGGTCAGGGGATGATGATTACATTCAACATGGTGAATCACATCAAGCTTATTTGGGTTCAAACCCATTAAGCACTCTAAGAGTGTTTCCAACTAGAAAGAAAAATTGTTATTCCATCAAAGTTCCAAAAGGGGAAAAAGTTCTTACTAGAGCAAGTTTTTACTATGGGAATTATGATAGCAAATTCTCACCACCCATCTTTGATCTTCAATTTGATGGTAACTATTGGGCCACTGTGAACACATCAAGTTATTATTATGTTGATTATGAAGCAATATATGTTACCAAAGGAAACTTTACTAGCATATGTGTTGCTCAAACTAAGCCTAATCAGCTTCCTTTCATATCATCACTTGAAGTGAGAAGCTTGGACCCTACAATGTATAGCCATGTTGATTCCAATCATGCTTTGATTTTGCAATGGAGATATGCTTTTGGTGGAAACCAAACTATCAGGTATTTAGATGATTTTTCTGTTTAGTCTCTCATTTTTATTTTTTTTAACTTCTAACAATTAGTTTTTGTGAAAATTTAAAGGTTCTTGTTTTGTTCCTATACAGACAAAAATGATGGACAAAACGGAAATATTTAAACTTTTGCGAAGGACTAAGCAAAAATGTTTAAATTTTTGCAAGGACTAAATCTAGAATTTTTTTAAAAAATAATCGACTAAATCTTATAAAAAGTGAAAGACTAAATGAAAAAGTATGATATTTTGAGAGACCAAAAATGTTTCAATCTATAATTTTATGAATGCTGAATTTATTCAGTCAAATTGCAATTGGAGTTTTTTTCATGAAATAAAGTAAGTCTAATGTACAAATTTGATCTTATTTTAAAACTAAAATGATATTTCATCATTGTAGTTTTCTGTAATGTATAAATAATACATATACTTTAAGAAATGAAGCAAATAGGTTAGTCTAATAGCTTAGAAGATCGAAGAATTAAGTACCAATTCATCAGATTAGTTAAAACTCATGTGCTTTCGCTTATATATATATATATATATAAATTATTAGAAATGGATTGAAATTAGAAGCTTTTATAACACATTTACTACTAAATTCCAGTTTCATTCAAATCACACCGCAAATTTTTAAATGATGCAGACAAATTTCATTGATGAAACATAACTTAACACAACAAAGTGTTAATGCAGATTTTGATGCAATGAATTGAGCCAATTTCAATTCAAAAAGTAAACTCAAGAAGAAAGGATTATACACCCTAAGCCTTATATATAAAGAGTAAAAGCTACTTTATCTTAAAATTTGGTGATTGACATTATTTTTGCATCATTCATTGGAATATGCTAGGTACCCAGATGACGTTTTTGATAGAATATGGCAACCAGCATATGGTATATTGCTTTCAGAAGTCAAAGGTGAGGCATCAAGCATTTCCACAAGTGCAGCAGAAGATCATCCACCAAGTGCTGCTTTGGAAAATGCTATTGTTTCCTCAAGCACCAATGAATACATACAGTTCATCAATAGACTTCCCAACAAGGAACTTCCTATTTATGTCACAACTTATTTTTCAGAAATTATGGAAAGTGCAATAGGCAAAAGGTCTATTCAGATGTTCATAGACAACAAACCTTTTTTAACTCCCATTCTTCCTCCTTTTGGAAGTGTCAAAGAAGTTTACATCACCAACATAACAGCTTCAGCAAACACTTCATTTGTTCTTCAGGCTACTAGCAGTTCTACTCTTCCTCCTATTCTCAATGCTCTTGAGGTTTATACAATAAGTGATGCATTAACTGCAGGAACAGATAGCAGAGATGGTAAGTGTCTTATGGACAGAGATCCTCTCCAGTTTTGGTAGGAATTGCATTTGGAATCTTTTGCTTTCAACTGTCTGATTAATAATATATAAGTGAATTGTAGCTGGCATATCATAAGTGACTATTTGATCGGTTATAATTTGCTGTTGAATTGTCAATCGAGAGTGAAAGTCTGCATGTGCAATTTACGCCAAAACTGGAGAGGATCCGAGTCCAACATCTTATAATGTTTATAGAGTATGCTAAAACACTCCTTTTTATATTTTAGAAGGAATATACCTTAAAAAGCTATAACATCAAAATGCTAAAGTACTTTCATCCTAGTCAGAAGTTAGGATGACAGACTACATATGCAGTTTTTATCAAAACTGGAGAGATCCGAGTCTGTGTCTTATAATAATATATAGAGTTGACTAACATATTCTTACTTGTTTTTTTAGAAGGAATATATCTTAACATCCTATAACATCAAAATGTTAGAGTACTCCCAAAAATATGATTTAATTCCAGAATACATGAACTTGCAACACTATGATTGAAGTGCAATTAAATGAAAAAAAATGAGATTTTGACTAGTAGGGGATTGGTTGAGTTAAGAAGCCTAAACCTAAAAGTATACATTACTAAAATATTGATTCTCAAAATAAGGAGTATGTTAATTAGAGGTGACAAAATAGGCTATCTAGTCGGACTAACATCGTTAGCGTCTATGGATATTAATATTATCTTTCTTATTTTCTAAAAAGAGTGTAAATGACAAGTTATAACAAATTTTGAAATACTCTTAAAAAGTATAATTTACTTATAAAACCCTAAAAAAGTAAATAGAAGTACATTAGCAAGATCTCATATAATTTATGTATCTATATATTTGCTATATGTTTGGTAGTTCTTAAAGTTATCATGAGTTCTGTTTTTGTATTATTAACTTAGTATTCACACTTTTGCCATTGTGTTTTGTTTTGTCAATTTAGTTGAAGGTTTGTTACAACTTCAGTTTGCATTTGAAGTGCTAGTGGAGTGGAGTGGAGATCCTTGTCTACCATATCCTTATAACTGGGATTGGATACAATGTACCAATGATGTCAAACCTCGTGTAATAGCATTGTAAGTAAAATTTCTTCAAAATAAAGTTTGGAAATTATATATGATAATAGCATCTAATTTTTTGTTACATCTGATTTATATAAAAAATAGGTATCTCAGTGGTTATGATCTACAAGGCACACTTCCAGATTTCAGTTCAATGGATGCACTACAAACCATGTGAGATTCATAGAAGAAAACCCTGAAGCCCTTAATTTATTCCCAGTGTTCTGAAATTATCAACCAAATATATTTCTAAATCTAATTACTTGATTTTTTTGTGAGTATGCAGTGATTTGCACAACAATACCATAGAAGGTCCCATTCCTGATTTCCTAGGTCTCTTGCCTAATCTCAAGACATTGTAAGTTTCAATTTGATTTCATTATCGTTTAAACAAATGCAACACATGCATTTAGCTCTATAAATTGAAAATTTCCCCCTTGTTTTGTGCAGGAATTTGTCTTACAATAGGTTCAATGGTTCCATACCTGCATCTCTAAAGAACAAGAAAATTAAAATTGAGTAAGTTGAAATTTTCTCTGCTTTTTGGATAATGTTCAGTAGTGTCAAAACATGTGTTTTCTAACAACTTCAATCTTTTATCATATCAATGCATGTTGAAATCATCTAAGTAAAAAAATTAATCGTTTATTTTTACCGGTTCCCTAAAAGAGCTCTTAATAAATAAGCAACTATTTGCATAAAATTTGGTATGAAGTATATCTAACTTCGATGTTCTTCTTCTAGCACAACACATAACTGTCTCTCGGGAATGACGTGTCAACCTCTGATTAATTCTCCAAATAAGCTAGCGCCATCACCACCGCGGACACAATATTTTTCAGGAGATGAACCAAATAGTCCATCACCACCATCACGTATTGCAGGGGATGATTCTTTAGGAAATGGAAATGGAAGCTTGAAAAATATGGAGCTAAACATATTATTTATAGTGGCTGCCCAAGCTTTGCTACCACTGCTTTTCATGAAATTTCTTTGAAGGGGAAAGTTTTGTTTCATCTTTTGATATTCAAGCAAGTCTTGTAGTGTGTGTCTCTCTTCTGTATTGTTGGTTCCAATTCTAATTTCATTTTGTAAATTAGCATTTGTATTCAATGATTGTATTGTGTACAAGTGATCTGTGTGCCACAAATTCACTACAACAAAAATATACTTGTACTGATAATTATTTTATGGTTATAGAATAATTGCTGATGATTAATTCTTGTTTTTTTACTACTTGAGACTGTTGTGCATTAGCCACTAAAGAAATTAACAGTGTTTTATGAAATTTATATCAAGAAAAGTTGAGAATGTTTCAGTTTTATACTGCATCTGATAATTTGTTGTTAATATTGTCACCACTTCCTATAAAATTTTTGGTCATGAATTGACCAAAATAGCCGGTAAGAGCATCTCTCATTTTTAAATTTTCGAAAGAAGCTAATTCAGATGTTTTGTATTATTTGCGAAAAGAATCCATTTGAAAGTACATATTTTTGAACTATTCAAGAAAGGTTCTTTCAAGAATTACAAAAGTTAAACTAAAAAGAATGGCGACGCACTAAATTGGGATGTTGGCCTATTAACCACCTCATAATTTTAAACAAGATTTTGTTCAAGGGTCACCATCCCAAAGCTCTTCCAAGGATTTGTAAGGCCCATTTTCAGATATAAACATTTCTGCCTTGTAAAGTCTATATTGTGGAATTTGATTGATTTTGTCTGATTCCTCCTTGTTCAATTCCCAATCAAATATTTCAAGGTTTTGTTTCATCCTCTCCTTGTTGAAGCTTTTCACAATTGCACTTGCTCCTTGCTCATATATCCATCTTAGTGCAATCTGCATAAAACACCATTTTGGAAATGGACCCAGTATAAAAGTATCATCTTAATATGATAGAAGAACTGATATTCAGTTACAATCCCTGCTACATAGAAACAATATTAGGATAAATTTATCATTTTGGACTAACACTCTGATAATCGAACATCGTATTGAGCCTATACCCTACTAAATTTCAAAGACTCATACTTAATGTTGGTTTGATTCAGTTTAAATTTTAGAAATAGTAATTATTATTACAAGTTTAATAAAAAAATTTGTTAAAAATAAGCGATTATTTTTAAAAAATGTTTGCAAACATAAACTTAAAGACCAATTTATTTCTCTAGGAGATTGCAAAAAGAACTCAAGTTTTAATTAGAACAAAACCTTATTGGGTAAGAATTTAGTTCATATTTGTAGTTTTTATTTTTGGGGACAACAGTTCATATATGTAGTTGAAAATAGTTTCAAATGTAATAGAAAAATTGCACCTGGGCTACACTCTTGTTTCTAGCCTTAGCAATTTCCTGAAGAATTGGATTTTCCATCACTGCAGGTGAACCCCAAAATACTTTATAAGCTCCTAGTGGTGACCATGCACTCACATGAATTCCCTTTTCCTTGCAAAATTCCCTTAGCTTCCCCTGATGCCATGATGGGTTCATTTCCACCTAAAGCCAAATAGGACACATATCATGACTCATTCATGTGTATACTAGTGTGAGTGTTCGGTTTCACGCTAAATCAGATCACACGTGAACTCAAAACGTGGAAACAACTCTTAATGTGTTTGGTTTCAAATTAAATTAGGTCAATCATGGACCTAAAACATCAAAACTACATACTTGTATGATTTCATGTTAGGATATGCCAAAGGTAGATCCAAAACGTGAAGTATGGTCTGTGAAGTAGTTTTTAAGTTTTGAGTCCATATTTGACTTAATTTAACATGGAATCAAACAAACATTTAATTATATTAAAATGGATCAATATTTATCATTTCTAAATGTGAAACTAAAGGCAGTAAATCTCATCAGCATACCAAAATGAATCAAAGTCAACAATTGTTAAACTTTCATACCTGATTAACTGCAGGAGGGATGGAGGCATTTTCTAGAAGTTGAGTGAGTTTTTTTATGCCAAAGTTGCTAACACCAATAGACTTGGCTAAGCCTAATCTATAACAATTTTCCATAGCTTCCCAAGTTCCTTTTATGTCAAAGGGAATCACATCCTCACCTGTGAAGTTGAACCCTTCAACATCTTGTTTCAACCTCACTGGCCAATGAATCAAGTACAGATCCACATACTCCAACCCCAGATTCCTTTAACAATTCCAACCCACAAAACCAAGTTAAAAAATAGAGAAGGAAAAGACACAAACTCAAAAGAATATTAAAACAAAGAGCTTTTCTTCATGTTCTGCAACTATGCAGGGATTAAGAATATAAAAATATAAAGTTTTTTATTGAAAAACAAGACATTTGTTGCATTGTAAATTGAAAATGGATTAAAATATGTTTTTATTTCTTTATTTATTGTGAAAATCCATTTTTAGTCCCCGTTCTTAGAAATACCCCTCTTTTAGTCCCTAAGTACACTTGTTTTATTTTTTTTTTCTTTTGCAAAAATTAACTTTTAGTCCCATTTTTTTTTAAGTTAGGGATTAAATAAATGTATTTCCATAAATGAGGGACTAAAAACATACATCTCGAGACCGAAACCAAATTTTCATGAAAATATGAGACTTAAAATGTATTTAAGCCATTCAAAACTCGTTAAAGTTAGTCTTTTTCAATAAAAGATTTTTATTTTAATACTCCTTTTATTTTATAATATAACTCCCTAACTACTTTTCACATATTTTAAAAAAAATTGATTAATATATGGATTTTAGAAAAAAATACTATCTTTTTACAATTCACCACTAATTAAATTTGTAACTTATTATCTTTACTAGTAGTAGTTTACTCTAACAAATAAAGATAACACTAGGAAAAATTATTAAATACTTCTAACGTTTTGTATAAAGACTTATAATATGAAACATTAACTTTTGAATGTTGGGACTTATATTAAATAACGGAGAGAATATCATTAATCTATTCAAAGTTGTATGGGATACAAGAACTTAGCAACAGAGGAGATGATTCACTACTAGAAAGTCTATTTAGCGACTAAGAAAATTGGTCGCTAAACTTGTTTTTATTCGGTCACTAAATAGGTATTGATGGAATTAACTACCGAATTAATGATCAAAATTGTTAGCAACCTGATATTAGTTACCAGCGGTCTTGATTATTCGGTTACTAAATCAAACTTTTCTAAAAGTGATATACTTACTGGAGTGTGGTCTTGAGAGCTGGAAGAACAAGATCATGGTGAGCATCAGTGTTCCACAACTTTGAAGTAATGAACACTTCATCTCTGTTCTTCAAAAGTCCTAATTCTAAAGCCTTTGACACAGCTTTACCCACAGGTTCCTCTGTTCCATAGATAGCAGCAGTGTCAAAATGCCTATAGCCTATGTCAATAGCATCAACCAAAATTGAAGTGAGTTCTTCATTTGTTGGAAGAGGTTTTGTGGCAGTTCCTAGGCCTATCACTGGCATCATTTTCCCTGAATTTAGAAACATTTCTGGGACTTTCTTTGCTTCTTCCATTTCCATGTTTTCTCTTGTGTTAGTTGGTTCAATGCTCAAGCTTCTTCACAATTCACAATTGTCTAGTTTGTCTTTATCATGTGTCAATTTTATAGAGTTTAGTTGTGGCTGTTTTGTGCCCATGTGTTAGGTTGGTAAGGTGAAATTTAAGTGCCACACAAGATGTTAATATTATTATTATTATTGTATTCTTGTCTTGACTATTTTTTTTGTCCCCTAGTGACCAATGGCAAGATAGTGAAGATGTATTTTTGTAATGGTGAGGATTGAGCTTTCAATAAAATTACTTGATTAATTTGTTAAATATATTTATGAGAATATTCTATCATGTTATTAACAAGGAATATTTGTGGGGTTAGTATGCTTATCTGAGATTTAAGTTCAAAATTTAAGAATATAGTTGTGCTAAAATTTAATGGAAAGGGTTTTTACGTCCAAAATAAGCTTATCTTGACTCCAATCAGAATACTTAAATTATGAGATTTGGATATTGGGGTTTTAAACCAAACAAAATATACTTTACAAGAAGAAAATGTTATAGAATTATTTGTTAAAAAATAAAATAGCAAGTGATGAAAAATATGTCTTGATAAGAAAATTAATCTTCTCATGTTCGAATTTAACCTAACGAAGTCATGTGTAATTTTTGTGTAATCATGATCATATTACGTGTAATTTACATGTTTATCTCGCTTTTGTTGAATATCGAATGAAAACGAGACCCAATAAAAGTAGGGAACATACCAAATGAGTGAAAAGAGTATGAGAGAAGTTAATTTCAACCCTTCAATTATATATAAAGGCAACTCAAATGAAAAAGATAATTTTATTTGAGAAGTTAAGTTTGTTATACTCATGATTTTGTCTTGAATTTCAATATTATGCATCACATATTCATTGATAGTATTTGTTTTATTTATAATTGGAACAGTTATACTGAGTTACTTCATAACTTTCACACACCATTTTTTTTTTGGTAAAAAACTTTCCCACACCTTTGAAGCTTGGAAAAGAACCATAGAACCACACATAGAGCCACATAATCAATGTTATATTTGAAATTTTGAACTATAGAGGCACACCACAGCCTCACACAAATGTCACACTTTTTTATTGAACTTAAGTCACTAATCAAGGTCTATAATAAAAGTACACTTGTGAAGTACATGAAGAGTTTAGAGCCAACCACAATTGCTCATGCTAATACATAATAATACAAGCAAAGCTTATATAATTATGAGAAATTTAATTCTTGTTTATTTTACTAATAGATAATATGAAAAGATCAACTTACACTAGTGTAAATTAACATATATTCTTACACCATTACTAACCTTTTGTCGAATAATATTTTGGAAGAACTTTCAAACGTCGCCATCCCAAAGTTCTTCCAAGGTGTTGTAAGATCCAGTTTCAGAGAGCCACATATCTCCAGTGTATTGCCTGCGCTGTGGAATGTGTTTGATTCTCTCTAAGTCTTCTTCACTTAGCTCAAAATCAAATATTTCAAGGTTCTGTTTCATCCTCTCTTTGTTGAAGCTCTTTGCCATGGCACTTGAACCTTGTTGGTACACCCATCTAAGTGCTACCTGAATTAGGAAATAGAGTTCCATGGGTTGAAGAACATGTGTTAGAAATTTTAAATGGTTTGTCAATTCCAAATTAACTCCCCTGATCCTTTTTTATAAGAAATATTGGACAGTTTAACTCATACCAATAAAACATAATAAGTTATGTTCGTTTCAACTAATGATGTGAAAAAATTACTAAAATATTCATGTAATTAATACATCCACTTGTATGGAAAATTGTGAGTGCTCATAATAAATTGAGGGTAACAAAGTATTTTTATCCTTTCTTAACAATTAATACGCCTAGAAAACTCACAAAGTCTCTTATAAAAAGGACCAAAAAATTTCTCTTTTTGTCTCTTATAAAAAAGACCGGAATTAGTACTACTTTTATTTTAAATTGATCTGGTTAGTAAATTTAACTAATTTTTTAGTGAATAAATCTAAGTGGATTCGTCCTTCCCAGGACCTTGCGCATAGCAGAAGTTCTTGCAAGATCAAGTTGTATTTTTTAGTTAGTAAATCTAACTCACTTTAATATATTCACTCAATTTCTCACTTTAGATGCTCAAGAGAGGTCAAATATATTGAGTGTGAGTTTGGTTTTACCTTTAGATAGGACAAACTAATATGTTTTTTGGGTTTTTAAAATGCAATTCTCTTTTTCTATTGCAACTGTTTGGTTGTTTCTAAATTTTGTCATAAGCAAGGCTTCTTTTTCTTCTGTAAATAGATAAATAGATTGTTTACCTTTTCATAATATGTAAATTATTGAAGGTCACAATTGATTTATAAGTTATTTTATTACAAATTTTGCTCACAATTATAAATTACCTGTGCTATGGTCTTTCCTTTTGCAGCTGCAATGTCTTGAAGGATTTGATTCTCCATGACAGCTCCTGATCCCCAAAATATCTTATAAGCTCCAAGTGCTGACCAAGCACTCACATGAATTCCTTTCTGATTGCAAAACTCCCTCAGTTTCTCTTGCTGCCATGATGGGTTCATTTCCACCTAAATTCAATAATTCAACATCATAAGTCATAATCAATTAATCTTGAGTGCCCCAACAAGTCCTAGACCATTATCATCAACATGTACAAAGTGTTTTGATTTTTGTGTGACCAACTCAGGGTTGAATTTTGTTTTAGATAAAAAAAAGGCAATTGTTTAGAGTCTCTATTTGATAAGGCCCTTAAAAATTATTTTTATTTAATATTGTTATTAAGTGTTAATTGTTGAAAAAAAATTATTAATTTAATATATTATAGTATGTTTAAATAATTTTATAATAATTTATTAAAAGAAGAACTGAACAAGTAAAATTAATACTTTTTATTAGAATATTAAATTATATAAAAATATTACTCTCTCTGTCCCAAAATGTAAGACCTTCTAGACCAATATTGCGGGAATTAAGAAAAGTGATTAAGTTAGTTAAATATATTAAATTTGTGTAACAAAAAACATTTGGTTTCCAAATTTACCCTTTCTAACACCTCACTTTCTCTCTCTTTTAATTAATGTTGATCATTTGTTTACTTTATTTATTGTGTTTTGGATTCATCAAAATTGGTTGAGGAGCAAAGGTATAATGGTAAAAAAATAAAATGTGCACAAAAATTCTCAAAGGATCCTATAAAATGGAACAAGTAAAAACTCTCTAGATGATCTTACATTTTAGGACGGAGGGAGTATATTCTTTTATAAATGCATAATTTGCAAATTAAAATATTGATAATCCTGGAAAAATATTTACAAAATTTAAATTGATTAAATTATATTTGTGATTAACTATATGTTTTACAAGGTGTATAAATGAATTAGCCGTATTATCTATTGAGATTTGATTAATTTATAAATAATTTTGCATCTTAAAAAGATTAAAGACATAAGATAGAAAGTTGTATGTTATATAAAAATAGGTTTTTGTTGTGAATTTTGCCTAAGACACCAAAATGTATAGATCTGGCCCTTGGACGAACTAAATTGTCTATGTTCGTGTAACAATATGTTATAATGTTTAGATTACTGTATCAAACTAACTTTGTACAATCAGTTTGACACAAACTTTAATTTTGTCAACAAAAATAAATTTTTTAAGAGTAAACCTTTTAAATCGGTCTCTAATATTGTTTCGTCAAGCATCTTAGTCTTTAATATTATAAAAATTCTAAATTAGTGCCTGAGTTTATAAAACAATAAACATCTTAATTATTTTGACTACTGTATGACATTCAAAATTCAAAAATTAAATAAAAAAGAACTAAAATATTTTTGATTTTATAAAGTTAAAAAATAATTTAAGATTTTTTATATCTAAAAAAACAAAAACACTCACACCCTAAAATATCTAGCCTGATTTGAAAGTTTACTCATCTCTTTGGGTAATCAATCACATTATGGTGTACCTGATTGACAGCAGGAGGGATGGTGGCTATATCCAAGAGTTTGTTGAGTTTTTTGATGCCATAGTTGCATATGCCAATAGACTTTGCTAACCCCAATTTGTAACATTCTTCCATAGCTTTCCATGTCCCTTCTATATCAAATGGAAGTAAATCTTCCTTTGAGAAAATTACAGGGTCTTCAAGATCATGTCTTAGCCTCACTGGCCAATGAATCAGATAAAGATCCACATACTCCATCCCCAGCTTTCTAAACATTATAAGCAACATTAATGGTGAGAGAAAAAAACAAAGAACTAAAGTGAACATAAATACACTCTAAATGGAACATGACATAAATAGCTTAATCAAAAGCTTATATAATACACACATATTAGATGAAAGGTTATTTATATGAATGCCCATAAAAAAATTTTAAATTAATTTTAATACTTATTTATTAAAAATAAATTAAGAACTTATTACTGCAATACAAAGTTTAAGAAAATAAGTTAAAAAGATTATAAGTCATTTTTATAATTCTAAGTAAGTTTCATTTTAGCTCATTCAAATGGTTTGTAATTGTCTCAGCCATGTAGCTCAGTTGATGAGCACATAGGGACATGTCTCTATGAGTACGAAATTCGATCTCCAATTATACTACTTTTCTACGAAAAAAATTGCCTCATAATTAGGGGGTTTTCCCCTCATGTTAACAAAAACATAGGCCTCATAATTGCATGTTTGGTTCAACTCAACATTTCTAGTTTTTGGATGAGTTGAACGCTGATGTTTTGAACTACTAAGTTCTAAAATCCATTTACAAACAGATTTTAGATACCGGACAAAATTAAAATGTGTGGTGAACTCAGCAATTAGTGTGGCGTAAATATTATACCCAAAAAGAGATTGTGATTACTTCAAGGAGTTCTTGAGAGCTGGAACAATAAGATCATGATGTGCATCAGTATTCCAAGGCTTAGAAGTGATGAAAACTTCATCTCTGTTTTTGATGAGTCCAAGCTCCAAAGCTTTGGCCACAGCCATGCCTATGGCTTCCTCTGTTCCATAAACAGAAGCAGTGTCAAAATGACGATACCCAACTTGAATTGCATCCACAAAAATGGAAGAAAGAACTTCATTTGAGGGACGATTCTCCACTGATGTTCCCATTCCTATTACTGGCATTTTCTTCCCTGAATTCAGTAACACTTCTGGGATTTTTTTCTCTGTCATCTTCTTTTCTCTCTCCTTTTTCTCAATTACTTTGATGAGATTAAATTAGTGTGACTCGGAATTGGAAGCACCATTGCTTTTAAAGTGGTTTGGTTTGGTCCTAATTCACCTTAATTTTTTAATTTTTTTTTTTTTTTTAAAAAAGATGTTGAGTTGAGTCTCAAGTGAATTAAAAATATGGTGATAATTGTTGTAAATTTTGTATATTTCAAAATTTAAGTGTATCATTATTTTTTAAAGCACCGTTCAAACATAGATTTAACCTCCACCGTCCATATTAGTGCACCGTCGACAGTCCATATTAATCTTCTGTACAAGTTGAAAACCAATTAGAGACTATCATCCAATCCTTGTAATTAACGTTTTACATAGGAATTAACAGGTACCTAGCCTATATAAGAGAAGCCTCAACTCACTTCTCAAACACACCAAAATCATTCTTCTCTTCTCTCTTTAATTCGAGCTTCACTCTCTAAATATATTCTGGGTTATATTGATATTATCTCTCGCTAGTTTTTACATTCCGATTAATATCGGAAAAGCTTGTTATATCTTGAGATTTATAGAATTCACACCGAATAAATCATTTAAGACAATGTTTATTAATACGTCTCAAATTACAATTCGTTTATTCTCCTAAATTATTTCCTCCTATAATAAGATTAATATAAGCACAATAATCCTCCTTAAATAAGTTAACTTTTAAGATTGTACAATCAATCAAAACCTGCCTAGTTTTAATTTGGTCACGTGTAAGATTAGTTCAATATTGATTTTTCTCTTGGATTCTCTTCACACTCTATGAGCAAGTGAAATATGGTTTCACTTTTGTTGTAGAAGTGAAAAGTTGTGTACACAAGTGATTTTATAGTTATTAATTTATTATTAAAAAAATAAAAAATTAACATAATATTTTAAATTAATAAATAAATTTATACCACATAAATTTTTTTATATTAATATTATGTTTGATAAACGACACAATAAAAATTAATAATTTATTTAATTTACATTTTCATTTTCATTCAAGTTTTCCCTTTCTTTTTAATAATATTTTTTTTAGAATGTGTAAAGGAAAATAAAAAATGTTTCAAGTCATTTATAATTTTTTCTAAACAAATTTCAAAAGATAAGAAAAAAATAATAATACAAACTAAATAGACTCTGCTCTCTCAAGGTAATCTAGTTTGTCTCCTCAATGTTTTTCGTTACTCTTATATTATTTAGGTAAATTTATTGTAACTCTTATTTATTTGTTGTCACTTTTTTAAATTAAATTTTAATATAAAATATTTTTTTACATTTTTATAATTGAATTAATAATATATAAACAATTTAAAAAATATTTTTAAGAAATGACAATAGACACTAAGAAGTGACAATAACGCCTACTCTTGAGGTAAAGCAAATTAATTAATTTAATTTGAAAAAATGCTAGAGGAAGTGATAATGTGAAGAGGGTGCCTATGTTGTGGCACACTGTCACTCGTCAGTGTACTTGTGATGTTATGCTGTGTCCACTCGTTGGGATATTTGGTCTGAGATTCTAGGCCCACATTTCTTACTTTAGTCACATTTTATATCAGACAATTATTGTACTTTAAATTTAATTGCAACAAACATGAGTAGGAAATCACTTACTCTCTTATTTAAATGAGTATAAAATATAAATAATGTGATACAAAATAAAGACAAAATAAAAAATATATAGATGTAATGCAAGAGAAATTAAGTGTTTTAGAACGATTATTATATTTAAATTTATTTTATTTATTAACTTTTGATAAATATTTAACTTTACCAATTTAGTTGTTTTTCTATAATTTTTTTTATCATTTTTTAATATATAATATATTATTTAAAATATAACTAACTATTGTATTTTATATTTATAAATATTTAACTCTTATGTCCGTTTTATTTTTGTCCTTTAACTTTTTGAAGTTTCATATTAGTCCATTGACTCTATAAACACGTTTCATTTTGGTCTCAATCGTCACTTCTGTTAATAAATTTAATGGAACAGTGATGATGACATTGACTTTTAAAATGAATGACGCTTTTACGAATTTGGTGATGGAGGTATAAAGTTAAAGTCGTTATCATTATTCCGTTAAATTTATTAACGAAGTTTACAATTGAGACCAAAATAAAACATTATTTATAATTAAGGGATTAATATAAAATTTAAAAAAAATTGAGAGAGCAAAATAAAATAAATATAAAAATTAGAGTATGAAAAGTGTATTTGACCTATATAAAAACCACTTGTGCAGTAAACCAAAACGAACGTGCCACGTAGAGAGAAGATTGAAAACGATGGCAACAGAAAAAATAACACTTGGATTATTCAATGACAATTACATCTTACTTTTTGTACATGATAGTATTCAATGATTTTTGCAATTGATGAAAAAGAACTGTGTTTCATTCTCTGTATTTCTTAAACATATGGTCAAGTTAGTTGATACTACTAAATAAATATATTTTTTATGGTGTCATCAAAAAATAGTATACGTTGTCAATCGAGTTAGTTTAGATGATGTGTATTTAGACCTATAAATGTGAGATTTTGGGTTAAAGTTTTATCTAGTTAAAATTTAATTAGTTAGTAGGTGATCTGTAAATTCTTACAAAATACCAAAAAAAAAAATGATATCATATCTACTTATTCAATTAAATTAAAAAATTTAATACAAAACATTCAAAAATTTAATTAAGTTATATTCTTCACTAAATCATTTAGATTTGAATATATATAAATTTAATTTCATTATAAAAAAATATAAACTCAATTTTGTTTTTAAATTTAATATTTAGTTTTTATTTTAAATATGAACTATATATTTCCAATTTTTAATTAAATATTTTTTGTTACATTATTAAATGTGTATTTGAACATTTATTAATTCACAAAAACACTTTTCATTTCAGTTTGATGCTTTTTTTCTTTTTTGTTCATTTTTCGCTCATTTACTTATTTTTGCTTCATTTTATTTCATTAAATAATTAATAAAAATGTCTAAAATAGTTGTTGGGCGTGAGAAAAAGGAAGACAAGGATAAAAAAATATTATTGCGGACATTACTTATTTATCAACAAAAATTAATACAAAGTGATAATATTATATTGAAAAGATAAATTACTAATATGAAAAAAAGATTGAAGGACCAAATTAAAATTTGAGATAAAGCTATGAGATTAAAATACGGATTTGGGCTATAAAAAATTATGATAATATTATTTTACAAATTTTCGAAGTGAAAATTCATAAAATAACACAAACGAAAGAAATGATTCAAAGTAAATTTTATAAATCTCACATGAATAAATCTCACTTAAATAATATAATTATATTTTAATTTTATGTTAACTGTTATGTAAATTTTAATTAAAATTTTAGTTAGAAAATGTAAAATTAAAATATTGTTTTCGTATAAATAGCTAGTACATGATTCATTACTTTGTTATTCCTATGCTCAAGTATCAGTGTCACGTTCTTCTAAGTCTTATCATTTGTTTCAAGTACAATTATCAATTATTTATATTTTATTATTTTGAAAATACAATTCGCTTTGAGTTTAAGTATTAATAAATTATGTATTTTATCGAATAAGTTGGTTTAGCGGCTTGCGGAGTGAAACTTTGAGTAGCAGCTCCCTGGTTTGAACCCTATAGACCTACTTTGGCCTATAAAAAAAATTAATTATGTTTTTTCTTTTAGGTCTACTGTTTGCTTCACACTGTAGTATAAATTACCTAAATCACGAAAGAACCGAATTTTTACTTAAGACAAGTATTAGTTACTAGTATCATCTTATTTTAGGCCTATCATTTGCATTAGTCTCATAATATTATGGCTAAATTTGTAGAATAATATTATCATTATTTTTATGGCTAAATTCATATTTTAGTCTCATAACTTTATCTTAAATTTTAATTCGGTCCTTTTATTTTTTTTTCATATTAGTAATTTATCTTTTTAATATAATATGATCATTTTCTATTATTTATGTTGATAAATAAATAACAAGAATGCCCACAATAATATGTTTTTATCCTTGACTTCTTCTTTTCCACGTCGAACAACTATTTTAGATATTTTTATTAATTATTTAATGAATTAAAATGAAGAAAAAAAAGTAAAAGAGCCAAAATACAAAGAAAAAGAAACAAACTAAAATTTGGTGCAAAGTTTAAAGACCAAAAATAATACTTTTTTATTTTATTTATTATAATGTTTACCATTAATTTACTTTCAACTAATAATAGTCATTTTTTAATTAATTAAAGCTCAAATACACATTTAATAATATAACCAAATATAAGCATTTAATTAAAAAGATTAGATTAAAAATAAAAACTATATATCAGATTAAAAAAATCAAGTTTATATCTATTTAAATTTAAATGATTTAATGAAAAATATAATTTAATTGAATTTCTGATTGTCTCATATCAAATTTTTAATTTAATTGAATAAAAAGACATAGTATCATTTTAATAGATTTTTTTTTTATATTATCATCTTAATAGAAATGACATCATAAAAAACACCTTAAAGAAATGTTACTTAATGCGTGAAAAAAATAAGATAAAATAAGGAGGGGAAGAATGCAGCTTCTTTGGGGAATAAGAATGATCTAAAATCCAACACATATTTTAAAGCAAGTCTTTTGAGATAAGACATTTTAAAATTATTAGTAATAATAAATTAAAGTTATTTAATTTTCTTTTAAATATATTTGTTAATTTTTTTAAATGTAAAATATCTTAATTATTAAATTGTGATGATTAGTTTATGTAATATTTCATTTAAAAATATTTATACTGACTTCCTTTAAAATTTATTTTTATTATACTTACTTTTTTTTATTGTTTTTAAAAATACACAAATAATGCTCCTTATGTATGAAATTCTATTACATTTATTCTTTATGCACATTACACTTATGTTATGAGGTTTGAAATTTCATTACACTTACTCATTGAGAGGCAAGTGTAACAAAAAAACAATTGGGGTAAGTATAATTTTTTTAAAAAGAAGAGTAAGTGTAATACATGTAAACTTTAGGGAATGTTAGTGTAATTATCCTTTTTTATTTAATTATGTGATACTAAAATTATTTGATTTGATTTTTGTTGAGATATTGTTGATATTGGATAAAATTTATTGATTTTTAGCTACAAAAAAAATTATTTTTGTTCTAACAAAGAAAATGGTTAATATTATAAAAATAACACAAGTTGTTAGAGCAAATAGGTTTACAAAAATATTTTTTAGCCAATCAAAAATTAGTCAACTATTGATTAACCAGTTAAAATATTATTTTTTCTTTCCTACTTATCTTTTATTTTTTAAATTAAAAGACCAAAATATTATTATTTTACCCAAATTGGTCAAAAGTTGACCAATTTGGGTTGACTGAAAACCACAACCAATATGTTTACACCTAAATAATTAGAAAATATTTTGCGATCAACTATTTTTTGGTCAACTAACTAAAATATTATTTTTTTCTTATTTTACTTTTTAGTTTAAAAATCTAAAATGTTATTATTTTATCCAAGTTGACAAAAAATTGGCCAACTTGGGTTCTCCAAAATTCACTACCATAAAAAATTTGTCTTTCTTCATAATAATACGATGTGTTATACTGAAAAAAATAAAAAATAAGCAATATATACATTAAAAAGAGAATCAAGAGTAATTATAAACTTAAATATATCAATTAATTTATCATTTTTTACCAGTATAATTTATTTAAATAATATTTATTTATATTTAACATATTGTTAAAATTAAATATATTTTTAATTTTTATTAATGTACATTAATAATAATAAAAATAAGGTAAAATGCACAAAGTACCCTTGAGATTTTATAAAATAGCACAAAACACCAAAATTAAAATAAATAAGCAATTCACACCATTTTTTTCTATAACATGCACTAATAGCAACGAAATACTCCATTAATTAGAATATTCTTATTAGTAACCATAGTTAAATCTCTCTCCATTAACATGCACCTGTAGTGGTAATACTTGGAGTACTTTTTGTGCTCTTGTTGAAATAGGTTCCTTCTTTTGCCGATAAAAAAAAATTTCTGTCCTCATTTTTTTCTTGTAAGTTAAAAAAAAAATTCTCTGTCATTTAATTTTTGTGGAAAATTCATTTACTGAATTTTCTCAAGGACGCTCATTAAAGAATTTTTTCATACAACAATTTTTTTTTGTGAATAAAAAATTAAATAATTTACAAATGAGCTAATCAAGCAAGTGCAACGTTTATTATTGCTTCACAAGATAAGATGCTGTTTTGCTATCATATTTGATGAACAAGATTTATACAAATATATAGAGCATCTCCTAAAATTTAATTTCAATAGCCTAAAATATGTAATATTAGTATATTAATATTAGTTAAAACCATTGTTATAGCAGCTGAGAAACTTTTTATGTCACCGTACCGATACCATAAAATAGGAAATAACCACCTTAGCTTTCAAAAATATAACCGAACCACTGTTACAAATAGAAAAAGCAAAAGGCTTCAAGAGACCAAAATAATTTCACTTACAAGGAAGCCTCTAAAAAGTATAAAGTCTTCGATAACACAAATGTTAACATTAGATAATAGCAAAGTAATAGTAAATGTAATAAGTAGAAAGACATAAGTAGCTGTAAATATAACCAAGTGCTACATAATTTTTTTTTTTTATTTTATGAAAAAAAAATTAACGAGTGTTCTTGAGAAAATTTAGTAAATGAATTTTGCACAAAAAACATTTATCGTAGGAAAATCAATTTTTTTACAAAAAAAAAAATAAAATAATAAGAGAAAGATTTAACTATGCTCAGGAATAAGAATATTCTGATGAAATATTCTATTATATTCGGTGTCTATTATAGAAAATAGTGTGGGATGCATATTTATTTTAAATTTGGTGGTTTGTGCTATTTTGTAAAACCTCAAGGATAATCTGTGCATTTTACCCATAAAAATATTTAGGTGCTTTCTTATCTAAATATTCAGGTGGCATGTAGTTCTTGCTTTAATAGCTTGGTCCTTAAGCTGGCCATGATCCAAACTTGCGTAATTGGATTGGGATTTTCGCAGGATTGTTTTTCTATTGTCCAATTTTTTTGGGCTAAATTATAGTTTTAGTCTCTTACGTTGTTGAAAAGTTTCATTCCTATATCTTAAAAATTTTAATTTGGTTATTTATGTTTTAAAAGTTTCAGTTTGATCCCTTACGTTGTATTTATAATCATTTTCGTCTTTTATGTTATATTTTCTTACCAAGGGTCAAAAGTGAGGGACCAAAATAATTCAAAAATATAACATAAAGGATCAAAATAATTCAAAAAATACAATATAAAATATCAAAGTGAAACTTTTTAAACACAAGGGACTAAATTGAGATTTTTTAACAACCTAAGGGATCTAAAGAGTATTTTAGCCTTTATTTTATAAGCGTAATGCACTCACATAAGTTTAAAATAAAAAAGGCTTAAATATCTTTTTGTTCCCTATAAAATATGGCTCTTTTGGTTTTGGTCTCTATAAAAAAAAATTGACTTAAGTCCTCAACAATAATTTAATTATTAGTTTTAGTTCCTAAAGTGAAAAAATGAGTTTTGTGCCGAACACACATTTAATTAATCAATTATTTATTACTTTTTATTAAAGGTGTGTTTGTAACAAAATTTGATTAATAAATTAAGTCCCTAAAGTGTAAAATTTCTTTGTTTCTTTGTTTTATTGGTTTATTAAATTATTGTTGAGAACTTAAGTTAACAATAGGACAGACCAAAGGCCCCTATTAGGCCTGCTGGCCTTTTTCCACCCCTACCTCCTACAAATCTTCTTACACATTTAATTTTGACAATAGTCATCTATATTCTACTAAATATTTACTTTTTAAAATGATAAATGACAATTATCAAAATTAAATGGGTGGGAGAATTTGTTGAAAAATTTAGTAGGAGGATATAAATTTCTTTATTAAAAATAAAACTATTAAAGAGTATATTTAGTAAAAGAATAATAAATATTTTATTAGAATTATAAAATGACAAGTAGAGTGAGATAATTTTTTTCTCTAAAATGACTAATTATATGGAACAAAGGAAGTAGAAACTAAAAGAAGGTTCCTTCTACCATACACCACAATTGTCCAACATAGCACTTAAACGCTACTAACTTTGGCCACTTGTCAAAATATAAATGACTTGATAATAAAATATAATATAAATAATATATATCTTTAACAAAAAATAATTTTTCTTATTTCTAAAAAACACAAAAACCTTTATTTTCTTAAACCTAAATTCCTCCATCTTAACTCCATCCTAACCCGTTAGGATGAAGAAGAGGAAAGTTTTTTAAAATGAGAAAAAAATATTTTTTATTTAAAATTTATTATTATTATTATTATTTTATTAATAAATTACTTATAATTTGATATGTAATTTCAGTTAACTATATTAAGTGTCATGTAAGACGATTTTGTTCATTTCTGACACGCTATTGCTAGAGAAGAAGTGTAACTTTGTCTATTTTTAAAATAGAATTTTAAAGTTAAAATAAAAACGAAAACTAAAAAACGTTTAGAAATAAGTTTAATTTAAAAATAACATAAATTTAAAATATATTTTTAATCTCTGCAATTTTTTTTTTATTTTAGTCTTGTACTATTTTTTTCTCCATCCTTCCTTCACTGCCTTACTCATCCTTCAAACCCTAAATTCACCACCACCTTCCTCCTCTATCACCACTTTTCCTTCCCTACTTTCATCTTTTACACCTTTCACCACTCTTCTTTTCCACCTTCTATCTCTAACTTCAACTCTATATAATTTCCATTTCTAAGCCTTAATCCCCTTTTTGAGAGTTGATATTGCTAGAATAAGGTTTAATGTAAAGTGGCTATATATAGAGGCATGAAGTTGAAGGGGGAGAAGAGAGTGAGGAAAAATAGAGAATGAGTCTTTTTCGATTCCCACTCTTTCTCGCATAATTTGAATAGTTTATTTTGTTTATATCACGCTCTTTTTCTTTCTTGATTTTTGTGCAAGAATGAATGAATGGTTAAGATTCTATTTGTTAGTTGCTGGAGAGAGCATGTCTGAAAATGATATGGATTCGGAAAAATACGAGAAATGAGAATGGAGAAAAGAAATGGGTTGGGGCTTCGGAGCTCTAGATTGAGGAGATAAAGAATTAGGATTAAGTTATTAAAGGTAGATGGAGCAAGAAAAATGTTGGTGGTGTAGGAAGGTGGTGTAAAAGAAAACCAAATTTTGTATAACCATTATATATAAAAATAACAAACCATAGACGATAGATTTATTACATTTATTCTGATAGTTTTATATAATAATTATACATAGCTGAAAAGATCTTATAGACACACAATTAAAAGAGCAGACATAAGTATTTTCCCCCTTCAACTATATATGAATGAAGTAGAGAAAAACTATTCCTGAAATTCATGTGTTTTTCTTGTCAATCCCAAAGCTCTTGCATAGTTTTGTAAGGTCCAGTTTCAGAGATAAAACGTTCTCCTTTAAATGCCCTGTATTGTGGTATGTCCAGCTTAATCTTCTCCAAATCAATCTCACTCAGTTCCCAATCAAATATTTTCAGATTTTCTTTCATTCTCTCTTTGTTGAAGCTCTTCACTATTGGAGTAACTCCTTGCTCTACTATCCATCTTAATGCAACCTGCAATAACATTAGAGTATTATTTCACTTAAAAACTCACATATATATGTGATTTGTCTACTTTTACATAACTTTTAATTATATACTTACTTATCTTCTCCAGCTAAACCTTTTCAAAATGCTATCAAACATCACTTTTCTTTGAACAGTTACAATTTGAAAAGTCTCAGTTTGATCTCTTATGTTTTAAAACTTTGCCATTAAGGGCTGCAGTAGCCAAACATGGTCAGAAGAACTCAGTGCATGTTTGGTTCAGTGTATTATAATCAATTTTCAAGCATGGGCTTAGTAATTCCAAGAAATGGAAATCATGTCCAACCAAAAAAAAGAAAGAATTTATTTAGAAAGAAAGAAATGCAGACCTGAGCAACAGTCATGGAGGATTTAGATGCAATGTCTTTAAGAATAGGACTGTCCATGACAGCAAATGAACCCCATATAGCTCCATTAGCTCCCAATGGGGACCACGCGCACACATGAATCCCTTTCTCTTTGCAGAATTCTCTCAGATTTTCTTGCTGCCAAGCTGCGTTCAATTCCACCTGCAAACAAACACTTTTTAACTTTTACATCTATCAGCAGGACAGATTCAGAAATTCTTTGAGGGAGGGACCAAAAATTGAACAAAAAAAAAAAAAAGGGATGCAAAAAATATAAAAGCACTATGTCGCGAGCAAGGTATCCATGAAGGCCAGCACGATTGATTTCTAGAAATAAATAACCAACATGATTTCTAGAGCTATGATCTAGGAGTTTCAACCTTAGATTTACAACATATGCATTATTCGATTAATGTTATTCTTGGGTTGAAACTCATGAATCTAAGATGCCTTAATCAATTAATTGGTCTTAATTAATTTATTAAGGGATTTATATGACATAAATTTGTAACAGTTAGATAACGCTGAGGACTAAAATGCGTTACAGAAAACAAAATTAAAAACTAAATTATCTATTTTCGTAAGTCAAGATAAAAAAGGCCCAGTAAATATAAATATAAAGTAAGAGATTATTTTACTATATCACTCTGCTAAATGGATTAGCATACCTGGACAATAGAAGGAGGAATAGTAGCATTTTCTAAAAGTTCTGAAATCTTTTTAACACCAAAATTGCTGAGACCAATAGACTTGGCCAAACCCAATTTTGAGCATTTTTCCATGTCTTCCCATGTTCCTTTGATGTCAAATGGCAAGATGTCTCCTTCAATGTAGTTTGACCCTTTAACTCCTTGTCTCACCCTCACTGGAAAATGGATCAGGTAAAGATCCACATACTCTAGGCCCAACCTCCTAATACAATTCACAAAATCAAAAACCACAAAAAAATAAAAATAAAAAATTAGACAAATCAAATTTAACAAACATAATTTTAACAAACTAAATCAAGATAATTTTTGAGCAGACACACAAATCAGTTCTCGAGATTATATGGGTTGCATATTTTAACTCATGCAAATTCAAAAATTTTAAGGTAAATGTATCCTCGATTTTTAAAAAAAAAACTATATTTAATTTAATTTTTTTAAGTATAAAACGACATTCAACATTTAGTAAAAAAAAGACAAACGAATGTCGTTTTAAGGGGGAACTAATTTTATAGTTTAAAAATCTCATGAACTGAATGTCCAACTAATACAAGAGACTGACTATCCGACAAGTATAATTTTAAGGTGTGAGTGATGGAGTTCCATTGAGCTCAGGGACTCTTGTGACTTCAGGCGCATGGTTCGATCGCTACATGTGCCTAAAAACTCCTCCCCTTCCCCATACCCTAAAGGCCTACCCTTCTCTATGTTACAAAAAAAGGGATTCATTGGGGGCTTTTATTAAATTTATTTATTTATTTATTTTTTTTAAAAAAAGGTGTAACAATGAGATAAATGGATAAAAAAATTTACTGCAATGAGTTCATGAGAGCTGGGACCACAAAGCCAGGATGAGCATCAGAGCACCAAAGCTTTGAAGTGACAAAAATCTCACTACGACTCTTAATAAGACCTTTCTCTAATGCTTTTGCTATTGCTTGACCAAGAGGTTCCTCTGAACCATAATAAGCAGCAGTATCAAAATGCCTATAACCAGCTTCAATGGCACAAATGAATGCTTCTAGAAGCTCTTCAGGTGGTGGTAAGGGCACTGTTCCTGTCCCAAAACCTATCATGGGCATTTTCTGCCCTGAATTTAAAACCACTTCTGGAATTTTCTTTGATTTCATTTTGTTTTGTGAAATTGGTACCAAAAGGGATGAAGGTTATTGAGTATATATAATGTGATCAATCAGAACCATTAATTGTACTCCTTGAGGCTTAAGATGGTATATTTTATTATTGTTGACTACTTTTTTTCTTATGAGATTTGATATTGAATATTTTTGTTAATTCATTGATTACTGCATTAAATTTCTGAATCATTTGAATTAATATAAAGTTTCAATTCAAAGTTTCTCTTTTTGAAAAATAAGATTTTTTCAAAATATTTGAAAATACTTATTTTATCAAATAATTAAAATAAACTGATTCTAACTATAGACCGCAAAATACTTTCTTCAAATATTTAACACAATTGTATATTCATATATGACTCAAACTTAAAATTATTGGTCAAACTAAAATGTCTCTTTATCAAGTGATTTATACACTCGATAATCTGATATAGAATTATTTAATATTAAAAAATTGTATGTGTATAATTGTATAATTCGATAGAGTACTAATATAAAATCAATAAAAAAATTTCGGTTTATTGCCTATAAATCATAAAAAGGTTTTATTTATATTATGAGTAATTTTAAATTTTTCTAAAAATTATTCTTACAAATCTTAAAAATTATTTATTTTGTATTTAATACTTATTATAAAAAATAGTAGGAGAATATATAGAAAAATAAATAGGAATATATTTTATTATTGTTGACTACTTTTTTTTCTTATGAGATTTGATATTGAATAATTTTGCTAATACATTGATTACTGTATTAAACTTCTGAATCAATTGAATTCATATAAAGTTTCAATTCAAAGTTTTTCTTTTTGAAAAATATGATTTTTTTTTTATATTTGAAAAATAAGATATTGATAGAGTGATACTGATATAGGGTCACACTGTAATTCTTGTGAAAGAATATGAATTCAAGTCTTGTAGAGAACACTAATTTAGATGACATATTTTTCTATACTCGAAGAATTAATATTTTACCCTTGTAATATGATAGAAGAATATTCTAAAACTAAAAAAATAAAAAACCAAAATTTTAAAAGGATATTTTGTTTTTCTAAGAACATAGGTATCCTTTGTAAAAGAAAATCATATTCAAACTAGATAAAATAACTATAGGCCGCAAAATACTTTCTCTAAATATTTAACACAATTATAAATCCATGATTTAAACTTAAAATTAATATCCATGATTTAAACTTAAAATTAATGGTCAAACTAAAATATCATTGTATTAAGTGATTTATGCACACAATAGTTTGATAAAGAATTATTTAGTATTAAAAAATAGTAGGTGTATAATTGTATAATTTGACAGGTTACTAATATAAAAGCAATAAAACATTTTCCATTTATTGTCTACAAATCATATAACAGTTTTATTTGTATTACGAGTAATCTAAATTCTTCTAAAAAATATTCTAACAAATCCTTCGACATATACTAATCATGGAATGAACTAATCGATTTTTAAAATTACATAACTTTTGACACCAAAAAAAAGTGTTTAAAACTACATAACCTTTGGACCAAAGGGACTAGTAGTTAATATTTTATGTAGGCGATAGGTACATTACTTTTTTTTAGCATTAATTAAGTACATTACCTTTAATATATTCCGTCCGTTCTGAAATATTAATAACTTTAGGAGATTTAACATAGATTAACAAGAACAATTAATTTCTATAGAATCTAATAAAAAGATGCATAGGTAAACTAAATTAGTCATTGACTTTGAGGTTTACTCAATAACTATTGGCTATAAAAATAATAAAAGTAAAAAAAGTTAATAAATATAGTATTGATAATGTAAATGTGACAAATATTTTGGAATAAATTTTTACTAAAGTGACTAATATTTCAGAAGTGAGTAGATATATAAATATAACATAATTGGTGGAAATGAGTCAAAATTGCTTGCATAAACATTAATTAATTAACATTAATATTTTAATCAAGTAAAAATATTGACTCTTTATGAATAAATGTATTTACCTTTTTTTTTTCAATTAAATGCATTTACTTTTATATCGTTGCCGTGGATGAAAATCAGTGAAATTTTTCTTTTTTGGGTTGATTTACTTCACCCTCATTTGAGAAAGACACCATTTAATTTCGGACAGTAATAATCAGACTAGATAAAATAGTAAAAATGAAAGATAAATCACCCTTATTTTTACATAAAACACTCTCCGAAAACAAAATTTTAAATATTATTGTTCAAAAATGAGTGATGTCTTTCTCAAAGAAAGTGATATGAATCTCTACGCTCCTTAGGAGGTCAAAAGCGGAGCTAAGGAGATGAAGACGGGTTTGATGGTTAGTTTCTGCACCACCTTTAATTTGCAATTGACACCAGTCAAGAAATTTTGAAACTTTTCTAAATACCAGTTTTTAAAAGAGTTTAAATAAAATTGAACGTGAATTGCAGAATGCATCATAAGTGAATAAGAAAAAATAATGAAGTACAATCAAAATGTATTAGAGGGCACTTTTGATGAGAATTTTTAATAACACTTTGTACAAGTAACAAGTCTTGTTACTAATATTTTCAAAAAAAAAAAAAAACTTTACATTAAGGTTTTTTATATGGATTTATTACATAATTGGTTTTTCAACGGAGAAATTACAGCAACTTCCCTTATTGTTTGTATCTATTATACTTAAACCTTGTTTGTGTTTATTGCTTTATTACAACAAACTTCTTACAAATTATATTTATATTTTCTGAGGTTTATTGGTTTATTACAACAAACTCTTTACAAATTACACTTACCTCCCTTAAAATTTATTGGTATATTATACAGACTTCCCCTTTCAAAAGAAGGCAAATGTAGGTTTCCAAACAAACATGATTTAAATGTAATAAACACACATCTTCTGGAAATTGCTATAATATTTCTTTTTTCAATTGATATTGGAACTTAGACAAAATATTTCCTAAGACATCATACCTCACCATCCCAAAGATCTTCAACAGATTTGTAGGGTCCATCTTCTGATACAAAATCTCTTGCTAAGACAGCCTTATGTTGTGGTATTTGCTTAATCTTCTCCAAATCAATCTCACTCAGTTCCCAATCAAATATTTTCAGATTTTCTTTCATTCTCTCTTTGTTGAAGCTCTTCACTATTGGAGTCACTCCTTGCTCTACTATCCACCTCAATGCAACCTGCAATACAACCAACATTTGGGTAAATTTCACATAGATTACAGTAACATTTTACACCTATATCAAACATATTTGCACACATTACACCTCTATATCCAAGGTATATTTAAAATTACACCGAATTTCTTTAGTCTCAAACCCAATATGTGCAAAATCCTAAGGGGTCTAACTATAATAGAAAATAAAATTCACTCGAGTGTAACATAAAATAAATCTCATAGGAGGTCGGTATAATGTGAACAGACGTAAAATGTTTTGTTTTTTTAAGGGAAAATTACAACAGCATCTTCTAAAGTGTGTACAAATCATGTATATAAATTAAAATTACACCAACTTCCCTTGGACCAAGTATAATGTCCTAAAACCTAAGGGATCTAGGTGTAATAAAAAATAAACTTCATAGTGTAGTTAATTAAACACAAAATCTTTATACAATTATTTTTCTTTTCGAAAAAATTAGATTAGTTAGTATTAGGAATTGAAGGGTGACATAATTGATAACTGTTCAAAACATTCTTTAACTAATATAGTAATAAATGAATAGAGCACCAGAAATTTTCTGTTGCCAAATTTGATCCAAAGAATTTTGAAGCTTCCTGCTGCCAATAAACAAAGGAAACCAAAATTTGAATACCTATTTTGTGTTTGTGAACTTACTTTTAGAAAATCGATCACTTACTTTTAAAACACTTTCGAAGTTAGTTGACACAAAAAAAGTGATCACTTTTTTAAAAAGAAGTTGAACCAATAACGCATCTTTTCGGTCAGGAAGAAAAAACACAAAAATCACAGAGAAAATAATTCACATGATTCACCTGAGATACACTCTTGCCTTTGACATCTGCAATCTCCTTTAGAATTGGACTCTCCATGACAAAAAGGGAACCCCATGAAGCACCATTAGCTCCCAAAGGGGACCATGCACTCACATGAATCCCTTTCTCTTTGCAGAATTTTCTCAGATTCCCCTGTTGCCATGCTACATTCATTTCAACCTGTAAACAATATGTTTCGGACTAATGAGACTGAATGACAAATCATGAACATTTTTGTTGTTTATATATGAGCTTCTCATAGATACTACTAGATTTAATTAAGCTAAGATACCAAACTCACTAGACTACTCATAAGTTCTACCATATTTTCGCAAAGGATACTGTAACTACAGTTGAAATATAGATTATACAGGACATTTGGAAGAGTTTATATGGAACTTATAAAATGAGTTTATATTTTTGTTATAATATACTTTTAACTTAGTTTTATAAATTTTCACGAAAAAACTTGTCAAAATAAGTTGTTTTTAACTTATTCCAGTGAACTCCATAATCATACATATTGAAAATATTAAGAGCTTAATTTGAATAAATTCTCATTTGAAATACTTAATTCAGCTGTGAATCACTAAAGACAAACATCCAACAAAATATTAAGATGAACTCTCCAACTTCTGCACCATTCAATAGAGCAAATGTTTGGATTCACATCAAATCAGTTCAAAACGTAAAAGTTATCTTTAGCTGTGCTAAAATGGGTCGAACGTTTACCTCATTCAAACATGAAACCAAATACAGACATAATTAAGAAGACGTGTACCTGAACAAGAGCAGGGGGAATAGTAGCAATTTGTAGAATATCTGAAAGCTTTCTTGCTCCAAAATTGCTGACACCAATAGATTTGGCTAACCCTAATTTAGAGCACTCTTCCATGGCTTTCCATGTCCCTTTTATGTCAAAAGGAAGCACGTCTCCTTTGGAAACTTTCCCTTTAATTCCTTGTCTCAACCTCACTGGAAAATGGATTAGGTAAAGATCCACATACTCAAGTGCCAACCTCCTTATAAAATATGCAAAAGAAAATTACAACACAATCAGAGAAAAGAAAGACTAAAATCTGCATAGTAAAATCAAGGAATATCTTGATGACAATAAATCAGATTTAACTCTTTTATAGTGATCGGTCCGGACGTGTAAAGTGAAAAAAAATATACAAAAGTGTATCCACTAATAACTATAAATTTAACTCAATCCAAATCAATATAAGACTGTTAAATTTAGGTTTAGGCTGTTATTCAATCCCAAAAGGACTCAACAACTAAACACCATTCCTCACACCCAAGGATAAACATCTAGTGGGTGAAGTTTACAGGCAAACACATCTATGGATGGCTCATGTCGAGGTTGTCATGTTCTAATACCATCTCAAATTTAGATTTTGGCTTAATACAATCTCAACAGCTAATTCATAAGATGAGAATTATCACGTCTTATATACATATTATGATAATATTCCTAACCAATATACAAGACCTAACATTTTAACGAATACAATTTTGCTTCTCACTTTACACATTATAACTTCACGTCTTAAGACGCTCACTCTTACTTTTCACTTTACACATAATTCTATCACTTCAAAGGATCAAAATCCCAGTTAGAAAAAAGAATGACATAATTACTGCAATGAGTTCTTCAGTGCTGGGAGGACAAGGTCAGGATGGGAATCAGTACACCATAGCTTGGTGGTGACAAAAATCTCACTTCGGTTCTTAATAAGACCTTGTTGAAGTGCTTGTGCTAGAGCAAGGCCAAGGTGCTCCTCAGAACCATACAGAGCTGCCGTGTCGAAATGGCGGTAGCCGGCTTCGATGGCCGCGATAAAGACATGGATGAGTTCGTCGTGAGGTGGGAGAGGTACAGCTGCAGTGCCAAAACCAAGCATGGGCATGATGTGGCCAGAGTTTAGCACCACTTCTGGTATTGCCTTTGGTTCCATCAATGTATTTGTCTCTTTGATTTTATATGCTGTCATGAAAAAAAATCAGAGCAATCAAACAAATAAATATACTAATTTAGAATGCAAAAAACATCTTTAACAACAGTACTCTTCCAAAAGCCATGTAAAGCACAAATGAATGATGTAATGATATTAGTAGGATGTTAAGAAGAAACACAACACAAATCAGAAACGTAAGATAGGAGACCAAAATCGTACCATCGATAAAATTAAAAGATCAAAACTGCAATTAAACCTAAAAACTTACGTAAAGTTGCAGCAACAAACATTAAGTTACAGATAATAGATAGTAGACTTAATCTTCCTTCATAAGTCAAAACAACATGACAAATTAAATCTCTTGAAAGATGAAGCAAGATGATTACAACAACCTTGAGCATTCAGAATTGAAAAAGGTTAAACAAAGATAAGCATAGTAAGTAGAAATTTACTATTAAAAATGAAAAATGATCCAAAATAGGGTGTGATGAGTGCTGAAAGACGATGATGGCGTTCCAAGTGGGAAGCTCCCGTTCGGCTTCGGAGGGACTAAAGCTCAAATGCGGTTGGAATACATTTGTCTCCATTCTCTACCTTCCATGAGTTCCTTCGTTGACTTTTTTATTTATTTTATTTTAGATGACTTCTAACATAAGTAACTTTTAAAATCGATGTATGGTAAGTAAGTAAACTTTACCTTCAAATACTAGTCACCATACTTAAAAAAAACTCTTCCGAAAAACATAAATTTTGATATATACTCCTTGTTTAACGCATGTTTAGGTACTACACAGCTGTGTTCATCATCATTTTATCCGGGGATAATTACGCTAACCTCCCTTGAGATTTGTGTTTATTACTTACCCCTTTAATTTTTAAAATTACATTTATCACCATAAGGTTTGAAATTTCATTACACTTATCTCGTGAGACATTACACTTAGCCCCCGAGGTAAGGCTGAAAAAAGGCCAGCCGGCCTAATAGGGGCCTATGGCCCGACCTAACATGGGCCTATGACGTGGCCTATTTAAAACCTGGTCTGGCTTATCCTATTTAATAAAAATGTCAGGTTCAGGCGTTTTAAAAAGTCTATTTAAATAAAAAGACTAGGTACAAACCTTTAAAAAGTCTATTAAGCCTAATAGTTCGGCCTATTAAGCCTAATATATATTATACATTTTATAAATATAAATAAAATATTATTTTTTCAAAAATTTATATATATATATATAATAAATTCTATTAAAATAAATACAATAAATTTTTTAATATGTTTATAAATTAAGCTTATTTAGAGAACTTGTTAAAAAAGTCTATTAGCCTATTTAATGGCTTGTTGGCGTATTTAACATAGAATTGTTGGCCATTTTAGAGACCTTAGGACAAAGTAGGCCTATAAATAGGCTTTCAAGCTTTATAGACTTTCAAATAAACTAGACTTAGCTTGAAAAATAAACTTATGATAAGCCAATAGATTAGGTTTAACTCCATCAATTATAAAATAGGCCTAACCAATTTAGCCAAAGCTTGGTTAGCCTGTTTCCACCCTTACCCTGAAGTTTAAAATTTATTATACTTATGACTTACTTACTTCCCTCTGTACAGAATAAGTGTAATTTTAAAAATTAAAGAAAATAAGTATAATAAGCACACATTTTAGTAAAGATTGATATAATTATTCTTTTTTTTTCAGCTATCCCTTTAATTTGGACCACGTGTATCCACACTTGACTATGAATAAACCAGCACACCTACAGCACTCATCAAACGAAGTGGTCACCTAACATATTTTATATGTTATAGTTTTTATTGATTTTTTGTGGTCAAATAATTTTTATTAATTTTGATTGTAAGAAATAAAAAATAAAAGATACATGATTGCAGCTTAAAAACCAAGAATTGATAATAAACAAACAATATCTCAATAATTTGTTATTACCATAATACATTTCAAACACAAAGAGCAAGTTATTGAACATTGTCGCTGAATCCATCGGTCAAATTCAATGCTTCTTCAACTTCTTCAATTAATTTTTCCTTGTTCTCTCATTCCTAATCCTTTCATTTTTGGTCTCAGCCTCAAATCTCTAATTTCACCCATTTTTTCTCCCTTTCTCTTTGAATTTCAATTTTAGGGTTCTTCTAATCTCTCTTATTTTTAATGTGATACTCATTTTTAATGTGATACTCGATCTTATCTATTCATGAAAATATTTTAATTTTTATCTCAGAATATAAAAAATAACAGTGAAATAATCTATGAACAAAAAATTGTAACTAATTATCAGCACATTTACAATTCAAAACCATTAAAAGGCATATTTACAATTCATAATCTTTAAATTAATTTAGACAAATAATATTTAGTGTTTTTAGGATATTTTTAAGAAGTTAAATGTAATAAAATATTATTAAAAAATATAATACTTTTATTTTTAAGAGATAAAATAATATGTATGACTATTTTTTTAATTCTTATAACCTTAAGTGCATTAAGAGTATTATTTAGCAAAATTCATTAATTTAATTTCAAGTTTATATAATGTTGTTAAACTAATTGTTAGTCAGAGATATGCCAACAAGGGAGGAAACATCGTATTCATATGTAACTAGTTAAGGGGTCAATATAATTCACAACGCTGGAAGCAAATCAGGGGTCAATATAATTCATATGTAACTATTTTTCTTTCTGCGACTTTCTCCATCCAACCAAACACACTAAAGCTATCAATTACCAAAAGTAGTACCCTTCTGTTCTTATTTAACTGTTCGGAAAAAGAAAATTACACATATTAAGAAATGTAATAATTGTTATAGTTTTTCTCAAAATAATTTTTGAACTCTCCATAATACTCTTTATCTCTAATTGTTTGATTAGTTGGATAATGAGTTATTGATTAGTCTCCAATTAAACATAAGGTTAAAATTGGTAAAAGTACAATTAATGTTTTACTGAAAATATGAGTGGACTGATAAATAGAAACAATTTTTTTCTCCGAATAGTTAAATAGAAACGGACGGAGTAATTAATCTCTTTCTTGAAGTTAATTAAGCTCACACGAAATCATCGTCAGGTGACCGTAAAATATTATATTCCCACTAGAGAAATTGGACTTACACACATCTTCCTATTATTTCGCCACAATTTTTTATCCTTCTTGTCACACTTTAAGCATAGAGACAACAATATCATACTATAAAACTTAAAAGTAAGTTATATTTTCACAATTTAATTTTTCACATTATTTTTTATTTACTATTTTAAAAACTAAATATTATATCAAATAATTTATTTATTTAGATGAAAATAATCCTATAATTACAATAACAACTTTATAAATTTGAATGACTTTGTTCATATATTTTTAAATTAATTGTAATAACTATTATTTATAATAATATTTAAAATTAAATATCTATCAATGTACTAATTCTAATATCTTAGTCATATAGCTTAATTAGTGAGCACATGGGAACATGCTACGACGTTCAATCCCTCATTGTACTACTTTCCTATTAGCCAAAAAAAAAAAATATACTAATTCTAATTCAACAATAAAAATGATAGATATCTATTATTAGTTTGGGAGTGTCTATTACCACTCTATTTTTGTCTATTATCACTTTAAATAGACTATTTTAATAGTATTTATCTTTTATTTCTTTAATTCTATTGGTTAACAAAATATTTTTAATAGAAAAATTAAAGAGGAGTGGCAATAGTCTCTCCCTATTAGTTTTTATTTTTTATAGGAAAGTATATTAACCGAGATTTGAACCCGAATACCCACACAAACATATCCCAATATACTCACCAACTGAACTAAATGACTAGAATAAATATTCATTATTAGTTGTTATTTCATAGTATTTATCATTTAAAATTTAAATTTATTTCATATTATATAACTCTTCTACAATTACAATAACAACTTTATAAATTTCAAAGACTTTGTTCATATATTTTTAAGTTAATTGTAATAAATATTATTTAGAATGATATTTATAATAATATTTAAAATTAAATATGTATCAATGTACTAATTTTAATTCAATAATAAAAAATATAACAGTAAAAATGATAGATATCTATTATTAGTTTTTTTCACAGGAAAGAAAGTATATTAACCGATATTTGAACCCGGATATCCACACATATATGTTTTAATATGCTCAACAAATTGAGCTACATGGGACGAATATCTATTATTAGTTGTTACTTCATAGTATTTACCATTTAAATTTAAATTTATTTCATTGTCTTTGCCATTTAAATTTATTAAATTTATTTGTTTTTTTCATATACATGTAACTCATTTTTATTTTGATCATCTCGCTTAAAATCTTTTGTTTAACATCTACTCATACGAACATTTATTTTTTAGTTCCTACTATTTAATTTTAGTCCTTAATATTTGACAATACTCCCTTCGTGACATAATATAAACATTTATACACAATATAAGATTATTTATTATGTTTTTCTAGCTTTAATTTTATTTATTAAAGTAACTCATTTTTAATATTGTGTTTGCATTTATTAAGGGATAAAATTGGAACACGGGAATTAACCTTTTTAAAATCAACGCAATAACTACTTCTATTAAACTTTGTGATAAAGAACTAGGGGGTACGTTTGATGCATGGACAAGTACAGTACAGGAAGTATAGTACATGACAATTTAATAAGTTACAGCACAACTACTTGTGTTGTTTGTTGTTTGATCATTAAAGTACAACACAAGAAATATAAAGTCAATTTTACTATAATATCCTTTACACTTTAAAATATTTATTTTAGATAAAAAATTAATAATTAATATTGTGAAATTTTGAAACTGTTATAATATAATATTTAAAAAATTATATATAAAATTAGATTTCTCAAATAATTTGATATATTTTTAGATGTTTTATTATTTTTCACTAAAAAATATTTAAATTATATATATATATAAAAAAAAGCTAGTATAGTGTTGTATATTGCATGAAATAAAAAAAAATTATTATAGTAACTACCTTGTGTAAGTGTGGGAGTGGGGAGATATGTAGTTAAAATTTTATGAGATAGTGGACGTGAGTGAGGGTGTTTTTGTATTTAACCATCTTGTACCATGGGATAACTTTTGTCCTCTAGGATTGTGAGTAACAAAAATCTCTCATTTTGTTCTGTGCCTCAAATTTTGTGCTGTGACATGTCTGTTTTTACAATCAAACGTGAAATAAAGATTTTGTGCTGTCCAGTGCCGTATATTTTAGCAAATCAAACGCACCCTAAATGTTTATATTATGAAATAGAGGGAGTTATTTTTAATTTTAGTCCCTAAATTAGGATAAATGCGTGGCATGTATTGTTATATTTGACATTGATTAAAGAAAATGAACAATAGTATCAAGTTTATGAAAGAAAACAAAAAATTATAAAGTATATAAAACAAAATTAAATAATAAGGATCAAAATATATATATATATATATATAGGAACTAAAATGAAGGGTTTCTTAATGTAGGGTTCAAATGCAACAATAAGTGATATGTATCGGAACTAGATTCTTAGTTTAACTAATTTATTTATTTATTGATCAAATAACTAATTTATTTTTAATAATATGAATAAAATACAACTTTTTATGATAAATTTAATTAAAGGATTGTTACACTTAAACAATAAAAAAATAATTAATGAGAAATAGGTGGGTTGTCTATTATCAATTTTTTTAATCTATTGTCACTCCTATTTAATTATTTTAGTAATAGTTATATATTAATATTATAATTATACTAATTGAAAAAGATATTTTAAATTAAAAATAATTAAAAATGAGTGGTAATAAATAGAAAGGAGTGACATTAAAATTGCCTTAAGAGATATAACATCAACTAATTTTTTTATATGGTTAAATGTTTTTATTTTTCATTATTAATACTAACTATAACTTTTAATAAACTCTTAAACAAGAAATTCTTTCTATATGCAATAGTAAAAGAAGAAAATTAATTCTAACTTCAAAACATATAATCTCTAAAAAGGTAATGTTTATACGTTAAACAATTTTAAAGACACAATTTTACTTTTATAATATTTTTTTTATAATACAACAATTTTATTTATATTAATTATAACTTTAATTTCATAAATTGTTTACATATTTTATATTTTAATATTAAGTTTTATAATATATAAAAATACAAATATTATCAATAAATATATTACATTTCACAGCTGTGCATGTGCATACCTTCGTTAAACATTTAATTTAACAAAAGTATTAGTAGTAATTTCTTTCTTAGTTGCATTTAGGGTGCTTCCGTTTAAAACGTCACTGTCTGTGCTCTTAATTATTGTAGCAATAAGATTTGATAGTTATGTAATCAACAAGGCATGAAAACTAGTTAAGCGCATAGCTGGTTTATAAGGAAGAAGTAAAAATTGCAATTTAACCTCGTTAATTATCTAATTAAGTACAATAGTATTTAACAAATAAAAAGGGAAAAAAATAAAACATCCCATTCGTCAATCAAAAGTTAGTTTTGAAAAATCCGGCATGAACTCCAGCAAGGGTCCGACGAAGAAAATGTCGGAGAGGTTAAGGAAACGAAGATTGAAGAGAGAAACATAGACCGAGACGAAATAGAGTTGCCGCAAAAATTTCCAGCTATAGAGAGAGAGGCTTTGCAGAGTTTGATTTCGACAAGGTCAGAAAGGGACTAAAATTAGCAAAAAAAAGAAAAAATTAATTACAGACTGTTTTTTATTTAAATTAGTGATGATTTTCATCGAAATTAGTAAAAAATATTAAAATTGCCATTTTGCATACCTGAGATAAAAACCGTGCATTTAAAAGTTAGGGGACTAAATTCATATGAAATACTAAATAGAGGGATCAAAAGTGTAATTAAACTAAATTTATAAAAAAAATTTAAAATCAAGACCAATATTTGTCGCGTGTACAGGCAGTTAAATAGCAATTGCAATGACATGATTTCTTTGCTGTAACAGATGATGTAACCGCTGATTTAACGGCAAAAAATCTACGTCACCATACTGGATGATGGTTCTAAACCGAGAACAAATGCTTTTAGAAAAAACACACAAACGAAGTAGATGATCACAGTTTTCTTCAGCCATAGCACAACGATGACAAGAAGCATTTGATGCAAGGTTACAATGGAATCATTTATAGTTTGTTGGGAGAGCATTTCTACAAACTAGCCAGAGGAAAAAACGTACTTTTTCAGGTGCTGAGCAATGCCAAATCAGCAATCCCTGGCTTTAAGTATACCACTCCAAACATATTTTTCAGCCAGAATTTGAAATCAAATTTTATCCTCCTTCAACGCTAGACTAGCCACAAGTTTCCCCAACAATGCCTCATTATTCTGTTTAGCACACCTCACCCCTAGACCTCTATTAACTTTGGGTTTAGTAATATCATTCCATGCCACTAAGTGTTACAGATAAAGATAAATATAATAACTAATCAGTTATATTTGTGATAAGATTATTGTAAGTATATCAATTAGTTGTTATATTATTCTTATCTTCGTAGTTTAGTTTCTCTATAAATAGAGAATGTATTCATTGATTTAAAGTGTGAGTTTAAGGAATATTAATAATATCTTTTCTATTTATTCTGTTCCTTTTCACTCCACCATGTTTCCTAATACTAATGCCAATTTCTCCTATTTCCATTTTTTGATCACAAATGGTTTCCGACACCCAAAGAGATTGCATAGCATACATAGGAAGAGATTGGAGAACTGATTTTGCAAGACATAATCTCCCAGTTTTATTCAACAATTTCGTCTTTCAAGATGCTAACTAAATGTTAATGCTATTTAAAAGTGGTTGAAAGTGAGTCTTTAATTTGTAACACGTCCTTTAAGCAAAGGCAACCCCAAATATTTGCCAAGACAACTGGCCTTTTGAATACCAGAAATCGAAGACATGCAAGAGTGATTGATTTCTATTTATCCACACTAGGAGAAAAAATCATTCTAGACTTTTCAAGGTTAACTTTAAGTCCAAAGGCTTGACTGAAAGCAACAAGTCTTGTTAGCAATAAGGGAAATTTGTTCCCTATTGGCTTGACAAAAAAAATAGCACATCTTCTTTAAAAAAGAGATGCGAGATACCAATGCCATCCTTAGTTATCCTTACCGGCTTTCAAAGGCCTTCATCAACAAGCTTCTAAACCGAATAGTCACTCTATGCAAAGAACAAAGAAATATGAAGATAGAAGATCCCCTTGTTGAAGGCCTTGTTATGGTGTGAAGACAGGGAGCTTGACCCATTCCAAAGAACATAAAGGCTAGAAGCTTGTACATCCCACGTGATAAGATCAACAATTCTTGCAAGAAAGCCAAAATCATATAAAGTAGCATGGAGAACCAACTTACACGATTGTAAGCTTTAATTTCTCAAGATGTACTTTAAGTGCAACTAAACATCCGCCCTCCTTTTAGAATGGATAGTATACATAACCTCCTGAGCCAAAATGATATTTTCCTTCGTTCCTCTCCTCGGAATGAAACTACCTTGCAAAGGCCAACAAGGTCATAAAGCAAAGGCCTAAATCTATAGACTAACATCTTCGTAATAATTTTGTAAGCCACGTTACAAAGATTAATGGGTCTCAAATCCTTCAAACGCATGGAGTTCTCCATCTTTAGAATTAAAAAATCAAAGTTTCTAAGAGATTACTTAGCATCAGCACTCCTTTCTATGAATGCCTTAGACACCAACTCGTGCAAATCAGTCCTGACAATGTTCCAATATTGTTTGTAGAAAAAGCTCTTAAATGAAAATAAAATATTTCTAAAAGTATTGGCTTCTTATAATTCTTTACTATTTTTTATAGTTGAAATTGAAAAAAAAAAAAATTCTCCATGATGCACTTGTTTACAAAAGAGAGATAAAGATAGATATATAATTATTGTAAGAAAAAAGCAAAGTTGTGTGAATGTATTTTTCTAGTTATTAGGGTTAGGCTATTAGTATTCAAGTTATTAGCACTCAACTTTTCCAAGCAAGTTAAGAAAAAAGAAAACACAAGTAACAAGGGAGAGAGTGAATTGTGAAGAGAACAAAAAAAGAAGCAATTTCTTTCATAAAAACTAAAGACAAAAATAATGTTGAAAAGAGAGAGAGAGAAAGTTATAGGATCCAATAAAAATAAATGAAAAAAAATATCCTGAGAATCATAACTACATCTTAATATGAATTATAACCATAATCAAATTAATCATATCAATTGGATCAATATTATATCAATGGCTAGAAATAAGTGTAACAAAATTGATCTGAATTTTGTCCCATATATATCCCTTTCAAAAACAACAAAACCCTCACCGTGTGTTTGGTTGAAGGTTGAAGAGAAGTAGAGAGAAAAGCAACAAGATAGAAAGAAATTATGAAACGAGAGAAATAGGGAGGAAAATTTTTTCATCTAATTTGTCTTCGACAAAACTGAAAAAATCACATAATTTCCATCCTGTTTCTTTCGATGAAGGGTTTAGTGCGTTTGTGCGGCATCCCTTAATTATTTTACTGTGATGCAGCATTCTGTTTCAGTTTTCTCATATCTGCAGTCGAAGTGAAACAGAATGAGGAAGCAGTGAATGAAGGAGAATGCTGATCAACTCCTCACGCCGCAGGGTCTCTCTTCCCGATGACTTGCTTGTGGAAATTCTGTTGAGATTGCCGGTGCGTTCTCTTTTGCGTTTCAAATGCGTGTGTAAGTTATGGCGTTCTCTCATTTGCGATCCCCAATTTGCCCAATCGCATTTTGACCTAGGTGCCACACATATTCTTTACGGACACAATGCATTTGATGATTCTATTAACTCTATCGATCTGAGTGATTGTTCTGTAATTTCTCTGCACCTTCCTCCTCCTCCTCCAGTTGCTTACAGAGCGATTATATTTTGGGGCTCTTGTAGAGGGTTTGTGCTTTTACGCCACTGGAGTATGAGTGAATTCATTATTTGGAATCCATCAACTGGCATGCACATTAAAGTTCCATTCACTTCTGCTATGATGATGCGGGAGAACTCATCCTTATACGTGTGCGGTTTTGGGTACGACGTATCAACCGATGATTACTTGATAATTGTTGTAAAACAAATTGATAGCATGTTATTCTCTGTCAAAACGAACTCTTGGAACTACCTTCACGATCCCTATGAGGGAAAAGAAATGTATAAGGAAAAACTATTCAATCTTAAAGCTGGGTTACTTTCCAATAGAGCTCTTCATTGGTTTGTTTGTTGTCTAGGTAAACAAGTTGGCGTAATCGTCGCCTTTGATTTAGTGCGAAGGAGCCTATTGGAAATTCCTCTCCCAGCTGGTTCAGCCAGAGCATGGCACTTTGAATTGCAAACAATTGGAGGATGTCTCGGTGTGATGTGTAACTTAAGTGGATTGATTGAAGTGTGGGTGATGAAAGAGTATAAAGTGTTGTCGTCTTGGACAAGGCTTTTTGTTTCTGTTATTAGTTCCCCTTTGAATATTTGCAAAAGCAGGTATGGTGGTTTGATTGAATCAACTTTCTGTTGCCAGAATGGAAATAGAGGCAAAATAATTGGAAGAAGGAGCTATTATCCTAAATCAGAGGAAATGGAAGACAAAATAAAACGACATGGTTTGTGTGAGCCTCTCGCATATGGTGAAGGTATAGTGTTGTATGATCTGGGTAAAGAAGATGCTGTATACAAAGAGAGTTTACTATCAATGTCTATTGGCTATGATGAAACCAGTCAAGATCACCAACCTTAACAGACGAGGAGAGTTATTGTATTCAATCAAGTATCTTTCCTTCAAATGATAGTGCTGAAAACAAAATCAATATAATGTCAGTGCAGAAATTAGTGTGGCCATTCATTTTCAGTAACTTATTAGTCTGAACAGATTTTAAAACTTATATAATTATGTTTTAAAGTAGGAGTTACGAAATCTTTGTTGCGTATTAGTACATGCTATTTGACATCTTTATCTAATGTTCCTATATTGAAGCTTTTGGATTTTACCCTCTTTTACTTAGCTTTTCAGGTGCAAGTCTATTATAAGGCCATATTTTAGGTGCACTTCCTGAAAATATGATTCCTTATTTTCGTAAGTTAATTTGTTCTTGCTTATTCTTACTTATGACTTTGGAGAAAAATTTTTATCTTAATAATCTGCATAGTGATTTGTCCTCAAGCTTGATAAGTGTATGTCAAACCATGATAGTTTTGTAGCCCTTGTGTTTACAAGAGCAAGAAAATAAACAAATGAATAAGAAAATCAGATATCGCACAAAATGAATTTTGAAATTTGAAATTAATCAAGTACTGCCTTCTTGGGCATCTACAATATAGGATTTAAGAAAATAGAGATGCAACCAAGAAAATTGATACATTTGTATATTAATCTGAGTGTTGATGTTGGTTTACTCGAGTTCTGGCCTTCCTTTTAAACAATGCTTACATTCATTTAAATGGCTGTAACTTTGATGATTTGTAAACAAGTTAATCAAGTCATTTTCCTTTCTTCAATTAGAACGGAAGAACAGAAACAAGAAGAACAGAGAAATGTAAGGCTAAAACATTCAGATGATTTCAAATTTGCAACATAAACCAAATCACACTAATTGATTTCTCCATGCTTACTGCATAGATTTTTCAGCATATTTAAGAATATGATCAATTTGCTAAACCATTTTCACATGTATGATCCAGATTCTGGAAATCTCAGGCAAATATGATGCATTCAATACAATTTTGTTGCAAAACCGCATGTTTAGTAATCGGTCGGAAGTCTGGTAATCTGATTCTAAGTGACTGGTGAATTCAAAAACATCATCTAGTGTACAACATAAATCTCTTTGAGACATAGTTCCCCTCACGGTTTTGTTAGGGCAGATTGATCTTAATGTCAAAAACAATGCACACGGCAAAACTCACTCAAATAACAAAGTTGCGGAAAGATAAGCAAAAGCCTTTGCATAGAGTTGTTTGGTCCTTTAATACATGGTTTTTCTCATCTCGGGAGTAAAAGAATATAATTGGAAACTCTGATATGTTGTTCGTATTCAAACATAATTAGAGTTACATAGTGCTATGTTCAAGTGAATTTCATTTATTAGAATAGTTCGTCACGTGTCAATCATGTATAGTGTTAGTAGCAGAATGTTTCTTAACACGTAGGTAGCATTTGGTAGTGAACATAACCATATATCTTACTTTACATTTAATGCTAGTTAAAATAAACAAAACATTATGTGGAATACATATATAATCGTACTTGGTAAATTATAAATAAAACACAATAGAACAGTTTTTTAATATAATTTCTTATTTTTATGATTATAATTATATAATAATTTTAAAATTTATTAATTTTCATATTAATATTTTATGAAAATATGTTTATTTTATTAAATACAAAATTCTTACAAGAAACATAATTATTAAATATAATTTTAAAAGTCATTATTAAATATTATTTATATTGAATATATTTTTATTATATAAATTTTAAAGAAAAATATTTTTTGTCAAATAAAAAATATTAAATTTAAGAAATTTATACATATGTTACTTTGTTAATAGAAAATAATTCATTGAGATTAATAATAATAATAATAATTATACTCAGTGTTGTGTTCTCCAAAGTATAGAGTTCATTTGATTTGGTGTCTTGTTCCATCCAATTTCACTGATGTACCAAAACATTACTTCAATGTTCTGTTCTAATTTTTATTTTTATTAGAAACTAGTTTTTGTTATTTGTGTGATGTGATTTGTAAACTTAAAATCTCGCCCAGATACTAATTTTTGAGCAAAGGGTATTTTTGCGAAAAAATAATTTAGTGTGGTGAACCCATAAACATATGTGGTGCCAATAGTGGTCTTTAGATACTAATACCTATTATTTTAAATAAGTATAGGTTTTGTATTATAATAATCTCTGTCTCTACTTTCTCTTATCGGCTAACAAAACTGAGTGAAGACGAAGGAGTGAGGGAAGGAGAATGAAGAAAAACATGAACTCTTTCCTCGAGGACTTGATTGTGGAAATTCAGATTACGAGTGAAATCAATTTTGTCTTTAAATATGTGCATAAGTCATGATTGTCGTCTTAACAAAAAAAGAGTATTTGGTGGTTTTATTGAATCGACTTATCTCACCAATGATGATTCCTTAGGTTTCATGCATCTTCTTTCTCCTCCTCACCACCTAAGGGTTGTTTCCCTTGCCATGCAGGGATTCAACTTTGGGGCTCTTGGAGAGGGTTCATGCTTTTGCACTAATCTCATTGTTTGGAATCCATCAACAAGTATTCACAAACTAATACCGCACTCTTGTCTTAAGGTATTCTCACCATGTTTGTACGGTTTGGGATATGATGCATCAACCGATGATTACTTGGTATTATAATTCCGGTAAATAAGTGCTCAGTTGAGACCATGTTTTTCTCAATAAAAACTAATTCTTGGAACTATATGGGAAAACAATATGGTAAGTGGAGAAACAACTATGATAAAGCTTCGTCAGTTGGGTTATTTTTTAATGGGGCTCTTCATAGGCCGGTTGTTTCTTTTCGTGAAAGGTTTAAAGTTCATGTAATCAGATTTTAGGGTGGATGAGATTAGGACCATTCTTATTGGGAGTGACATCATCCTTTTTAGTATATAAATTTATGATTCTTACATATAAAAAGGATGTTGCTACTTCCAATAAAGATGGTGTTAATCCCATCCTCTAGATTTTAGGTGCATCATATAAATACAATTCCTTATTTTTGTAAGTTAATTTGTTGTTGCTTGTTTTGACTTACTATTATGGAGATGGAGGTATTTTTAATGTTAATAATTTAATGTGGGTGCTAAAGAAGGGATGCACAGAAGAGTTAAGATTAATCAAGTTGCGATACGAATTGATTTTATGTATTGGTTTAACATATTGATCATGCTATCTAAAGGAGCTTACAGAACTAAAAGGGAAAAGAATTGTATTTTTTTTTTTTGGTCAAGAAAAAGAATTGTATTATAGATCCAATGAATTTACAGAGAACCCTAGTTATATAGAATACAGAAAGAATTAGGTATTGGGCCAATACAAAGGAAAGAAGTGCACAACAGGCCAGAATACAGGCACAATAACAACATAAAATAAACTTTAGTACTTGAGATCATAAAGATACGTCAAGCGTGACTATTGTTATTCTTATTCATTCATTCCTTTTTTATAATAATGTTCAAGACATCTTTCCCAGCTATGAAATAATAATATAAAGAATAATTCTAAATCCTCCTAATTTATGTTCCTAAAGTTCCTTCTAATTACTTATTAAAGAATGTTTTCAATGCTTTTTATATTTTAAAAATTAAAAGTGCATTTAATTCTATACTTTATATAGTATTAAAAAGATAATTAAGAAAATTATTAAGAGGATATAACACTACTCTAATATAAAAGGTCTCTTGAACATCCTTGTAAAAATAATATTAAAATAATTCACTAATTGAAGAAATAATATAAAAGGTCTCTTGAACACCACTTTAATTGAAGAAATTCTTAATGATATCTCTTCAAGCTTGATGAGCGTAAATCAAGCTACTTGTGAAACAATGAAAATTAAAAGGTCCATATACTTCAAACCTCTCAAAAGAACTTATTCTATCATATTACCACCTTAAAAATGGAGAGTGGACATTTTCTTTTTTGTTACGTGTTCCTAAAAATAGTTTTCTTTTTTAAAATCAGAAAATTAAAAAACAGACTAGTTTTTTTTAAAAAAAAAAACCTAGTTTTTAAACACTAAAATTTAAAAACATCTGAAATTTATTTTAGTTTTTTGAATTTGCATACTAATTTGCTTAAATATTTTATTTCTCTTATTTTGAAAAGAATTATTGAAAACTGTTTTATAATATAAATAATAAAAAACTAAAAAAAACATAATCAAATAGACCATAAATGTCAAATTCTTGGGGTCAACGCCACCCACGCAGCGCGAACGGGATTAATCTCATCCTTAGGATGAGAAAACCCGTGGTTATACCAAAAAAATAGACCCTAGATCATTCAATCTACCCCATGAAAGAACTCTAATGACTATTAGAATCCATCTTACCTTGACATTACTTATAGCTATATAGCATTTCACATACAAATATATAAAGGAAAGAAGATAGCAATGCAGCAATGCAGAAATCCACACATACATTAGGTGAATACACATAGATATTGTAACTCAAAAACCCTAGCATGCTCCAACTCTCTTGCCTTCCACAAGTCTCTTCCAATACTTGGCAATCTCTTCTTGAGTCTCTATTGCACTCTTTTTAACCTCATCACTTGTCTCACTAGTGATAGCTGTGACATGGGCAGTTTTGGTGGAAATAGGGCTAGGAAGTGCATCCAACAGCTTCAAAACTTTCTCTATGTCTGAAACAAGTCTCTCGGCCAAGCTGCGGCTGAAATCCTCCCTAATCACCACCCGGAGGACGGCGATGTGCTCTGCGTCGGGTGGCATTGTGTAGGCTGGAACTATCCACCCGAATTTTCTCAGATGGTCTGCTATCTCAAACACTGTGTGTTCGCTACTGTCTTTCAGAGACAAAGCCACGAGCGGCACGCCTATGTCCTTGGAGAGAATGTTAAACCGCCCTGTTCTCTCAATTCCTTCCTTTAGAACTCTTGCATTCTCCCGGCAATTTTCCATGATATCTTTGTAGCCCTTGAGTTTACAAGAGCAAGAAAATCAGATATTGCACAAAATGGAAGTAAAGTATCAAAATAACCTGAAGCATGTGAACATTTGTATTATTTACCCAATGAAGCAAAAATGTTATCAGTTCTTCTAGGATTTAGCTAAATAATTCATCATGCAGTTGTTCTTTCATAAATTTTGGTTTAACAGTTATCTTGTGGTACCGGTTCGACGAAGTTTGGAAGTGAAACTAATCAAGTATTTTCTTCTTCGACATGTATGCTAGAATTTGAGGTTATGCTCATCATGCTTACAATAAAGATTCAACATCAGGATAATAACATGATTACCTCGAAGCCAAGTCGTATGAATTGGTAATATTGAGCAATAATTTGACTTGATCCTGTCAAAAGAAATAAACAGAAACAAGAAGAACAGAAAAAATATTATGCTAAAACTTTTAACAATATGAATGTTTCATTGCTATCGGTAACAATCCCTAGGAATTCTGGTAATCTCTGAGTGATTAATGAATTCAAAAACAGCATTCAGTGTACATGACTCTCCCTGAAAAATGTTTCATACAATTAGCTTGCTACCAAAATCACCAAAATAAATTTATTTGAAACCTACCAATTAAAACTTTCATGTCTCATAAAATTATAGTATAGACATAGATTACCTTTGGAGAAATTTAATGTGAAAGTGGGCTGATCAGATCCAAGGTAATTTATGTGAAAAACAAGATCCTCAGGCAAGTCATCTTTACTCCTCCAAACAACCCAACCGATACCAGGGTAGACAAGACCGTACTTGTGACCGCTAACATTGATGCTCTTCACCAATGGCAAACGGAAATCCCACTCTAGATCCGGATAGAGAAATGGGGCAATAAACCCCCCGCTCGCAGCGTCTACGTGAATCGGGATATTCCACCCCGTCTCCTCGTTCTTTTTAGTTAGAAGTTCGTTAAGAAGCTTCACATCCTCAAACTCACCGGTCAGAGTTGACCCTAAAATGGCCGCAACGCAGATGGTGTTCTCATCTACCATTTCAACTGCTTTCACAGGATCCATCACATAGCATCCCTCTGTGAGTTTCACTTCCTTGAGCTCCACCTCAAAGTACCTTGCAAATTTTTCCCAACAAACCTGTGTGACAACAAATTTTAAAGAACATTAAACATCGAAATTCGAGACCTTTAGGCCAAACCATTGAGAAAGAATTAGAGGCAAGTGAGAAAAAGCTTATATGATGATGATGATTAAACATCGAGGTATAAATTAAAGGCACATAAATCATCTAAAGAACTTTTATTCTTCTACATTTCAAAATAACATAAATTGAGACCTACCTGCACATTAGCCCCAGTAACTATGTTAGGCTTATCATATGGTTTGCCTTCTGCTTTTCTCTTTGTTTGCCATTTCCTTTTAAAAGCAAGACCAGCTAACATTATCGCCTCTGATGAACCCACAGTTCCCACGCCTACTGCAGTCTCGTCTTCACCAATAGGAGCTTGGAGTAGATGTGCTATTATATTGACACATCGGTTCTGCAGAATAAATCAAACAAATGAAATTAATCAGTTCAAATTCCATCTGAAAATAATCATAAACATGATCAATATATGTAACATAACTTCTTCCTTGAATCTTACTAGTGTTCATAGAACATAGTTATTGAACTAGTTAAATATTTTTTACTAGAGGACAGGCCTTGGCGCAACTAACAATTGCTCCTTTGTGACCACCGGTCATGGACCAAATCTTGAAACAGCCTCTTTGCATAAGCAAGGATAAGGCTGCATACAATGACCATCCCCCATACCTTCGTGAAGCAAGGAGGAGCCTTCTGGCCTTGGGGTACCTCCTCTCCTCTGAAAGTAATCTACTCTCAATCCTCATCTATAGGAGACAAAAGATAAGTGTGTGTTTGGTTTTCAGTTTCCTAAAAGTGAAAGTACTTTCACTAGAAATTAGAAATGGTTCCTTCCATCAAAAGTGATTGGAATTTATATCTAAATAAATTATAAGCGTCAATACTTAATACTCAAAACAAAAGTAGTTTCACGTTTAGTCAAGTGAAAACCAAACATGCACTAAGAAGTCACACAACAAATATGAAAATTGCAAATTGCTCAAGGAAGTTACAGACCTGGAGCTCAGTGGTGACAGGGTACTCATCCATATCAACATAGTTTTTGTTAAGAGAAGCCATTATGAGCTTGTCACATTCAGGTTCCATCCAAGTGGTTACAAAGGAAGCCAAATTGAGCCTTGGTGCACCATCCAGCATCAACTCATCATTTATTATCTGATATGCTGCATCCTTTGGTATGGACCTTTCTGGCATCTTGAACCTGTCATTTTACCAGTTCAATTACAACACAACAAACCTCATTTCACAAAAATCAAACCTTTCTTCTTCTTCTTCATCTCTTTTTCTTTTCTTAATTGTAATTTTGGGGTCCCCTAACTTTTCCAATGGTGTCATTTTGGTCCTTAACTTTCAATTATGCGATTTTGGTTTAACTTTGCGATTTTTGTTTTTCTGTCCAAACACATGTAATCAACTTTTAGTTGCGTGATTTTGGTCTCAACTTCGTGTTTTGGTCCTCTTGAACACTTGATTATATGGGTCTGATTGCATTGATTGTTAGTTAGCTACTTAAAGAAAGATGGATATATAAAACATACCGCATAATTGAAAAAATTAAGACCAAAATCACGCAATTGAAAGTTAGAGATAAACGTAGCACAATTAACAAAGTTAAGAATCAAAAGTGCAATTTAATATTTTATCTTTGGTTTGATCTATAACTCTATTATAAAAAAAAGAATTGACCAAGTAAATGTGATAGAAATCCCACCATATGACAGAAACCCAATTTTATTTTTTAAAAAAAAGAACTTTTTTTCTTTTCTTTTTTTTTTCGTGGTTTGATCAGTGTTACTCTATTATGAGAAAAGAATTGAGCAACAAGAAAATGTGAAGTTGTAAGAAAAAAGGGGACATACTTGGGAACAGGTTCACGCACATATCTGGAAGCAAAAGTGGAGTGTAAGCTCTGGCTCTGTTCATCTGGGTGTGTGACTGTGGATGTGATCACCATTTTGGATGGTTTCTTCTTCTGAGCACACAATCCAAGAGTGAAGAGAGGGAGAGAGAATCAGAAAGAGACGGTGAAATTCTTTACTTTTTTCAATATCCATATCATATATAAGGGATAAGTTAAAAGAAGCACTCACTTTCACTTTGAGGAAAATCCAGAAAGGGAAATCCGATTCTAACACAGTAAGAAACTTTTCTAGCTTAATTTATTCCTTTACTAATAATTAGTGAGTAGAGTAATGTAAAAGCGTTAGAATGGAGTGGTGGGTAGTGTAGACGTGTAGTGTCAGTGTGTGCAGGCAACAGGTACAAGGCATCTCTCAACGACACGTAGAATGAAAGGGGGCCCACATAGTGACACTCACAAGATAGAACTTTCAGTAAAGTTTTATAAATAGTAGACTCAACTCATTTTTAAATTGACAAAACTAATAAACAAATTGATAGTTGAAAATTTGAAAATTGAATAAAATGAAAAAGCAATTCCTTTTATTAAAACTAAATAAATACAAATCAAATTGCATTTATTAACATAATTTATAAATTTTTTATATTGTCTAAATCTTTTTTAAAAGATTAAATGAAGTTCCTAAACCATTGTTTTAATAGTTTAATATTTTCTTTAAATATAAATATTATTTGAGTTTTTATTTAATATACATTATTATTATATATAAATATTTAAATAAAAAAATTCAGACAATAAAATTTGAACTATAGGTATTATAACATATTTAAAAAAAACAAAAATCGAAAAAACTAATCAAATCCAAACCGTAAAATATTGATTTGAATTCATTCAGATATCATTTAAAAATAAAATCAATTGGATGATAAAGATATAAAATCGTAGAGATTGGTTATGGTGAATTTTTTTTCAAAACTAAACTAATTTGTACCGTGAACACTCCTACACGACGGTCACTTTATACCACTTTTGTGATTTTTTTTACTATCCATTTATAAGAGAAAAAAAATTCTTGTCAATTATAAGGGGCGTTGTTTTTTTAAAAAATGTATTAATTGCTAAAAGATAAAAGTTTTTTTATTCTCAATTTATTATAAATAATTTATCCATTTGTCATATTAGTGGATCATTTAATTACATGTGTATTTAGAAATCAAATTTAAATTCATGAGTTTATTAATAGAAAAAGTATGATTAATATGTTTTATTGGTTTGTATAAAATTAGTCTTATGTTTCTTAAATATGAGATAAGAGTTAGTAATTTTTTTATAGTAAGGTAGTAACTTTTTTTATAGTGAATTACCACTCAGCTCCCTTAGTTTGTGAATGTAGTTCACATCAGGGGTGACAAAGTGGGGCTAGTCGACCTGTTAACCCGCCTTAAATTAGCGGATTGTGTTGTATATTAAATCTGCCATCCTGTTAAGCTCGCTAATCCACGCGAGCCCAACCGGGCTGAAGAAGACAGATTCGTCAGCCTATTTTTTTTATGAAAATACATGTTTTTATTTATCAAAGGACTAAAGTTTGAAAAAAAAAATACATTTTTAAATAAAGATTTTTTTTATGGAAACACTTTTTTATAAAAATATTTTTTGTGTATGGTGGGCTAAACGGGCCAGGTTGCAACTTGCCTAGCCAATAAAAAAACTGGGCGAGCTAAGAAAATGAGCCCATATTGTTAATGGTTGGTCGGCCTGCGTGACCCATTTTGACATGTCTAAACAGACTAGGCTGACCTGTTTTCCTAAAGGTTCATACTAGTTCCTTAGATTGTTGTCTTTTATTTATTTTATTATCCGTCGTTGGTCTACAATTAACAAAGTTAATTAACAAAGTTAAGGTCTTGCACTAAATTGAACTTTTTTTAAAAAAAACATAAGGACTAATTTATACTTTTGATAGGAAACATACTGACCTATTTGAATCGTTATTTAAAATTTCAAGGACTAATATAAATTAAGATTAACCGTGTTAACTATAAATTAATATAAGTGATTAAAATGAATAATTGACTTCAATCTTAGGAATTGCAGGATGGGAAGATTGTCTACGTGAGGGTTTGAACCCTAGTATCCAGGGTGAAAAGACCCTATGGCAACAAACTCAGACACATCAAATGGATCTCCACTGTTGTCACTTTAAGTAACGATTCATGTACACCACGTTTTAGGAATCTAAATGTTGGAAGAGAGAGATAGAGAAAATGTAAAAAGGAAGAAAGAAAAATAAAAATATTAAAAATGATGTGATAAAAAATAGAAAAATAAATAAATAAATGAATGATAAAATAAAAGAAGTTTATAATAATGATAAACTTATCATTTTATGAGTTATATTTATAGATGTGAAAGTGAATTAGTCCGTCTCGACTACTTCTTAACTTACAAAAGTACATAACAGATTAATCTATTAAAAGAATGTGAATAGCTAAGTTCAAATTTTGATAAAAAATAAATATATAAATGTGAACAGTTGAACTATCCCATTTTACACCAAATCGTAGATTAATCCTGTATAAAATATATAAAAAAAAAGTTACAATCACAATGAAAATTGGTAAGTAGATTTGGGCTGCTTAACTCACCCGGTCTAAATGGCCCGTGAAACCTAGTTAACACCTCCCTTTACATCAAGTGATTCGTATTATAAATCATTACTCTAGATATTAAATAAAAATAAATTATTAACTTTAGATTAAATTATTAAATACACACGGATATTATAATTTCTTCAACTATTTCATGTTTCACTCAAAAAATTTTACTCCACACATTCAACTTTTTAGCAATTCATCGTGTTGAGTTGTGGTGTCAAACCAATCAGTCATAAGGCAGCAAGTCACTTTCCAAGTTTTAATTTGAGATGCCACATGCCACATTAATATGAAATAAAGTTAAATTATTAGGTCTACTATTCTTGCTTTGATAAAATTAGGATCGAATCTTGTATTCTCACACATATATCTTCATATTCATCAAATATCACGAGACATCTTTAGTTTTTTATAAGAAATATAAAATTTATTTTATTAAGACCAATAAAATATATTGAATAAGTTTATTTTAATTAATGATATAAAAAAATTATTCAATTAATTTTTTATATAATTAATATATTTAATTGTATGATTCTCGGTTCAAACCTCAGTGGACGCATTTTAGCCTTTTAAAAAAAATTTATTTATTTGTATAAAAAATTGCTAGTGCTTAAAAAATATTAAGAATAAAAAACAAATTTTAAAGAAAGCTATAATATTTTTTAGGTTTAAATATATTTTTCGTCAATTCATTTTTTATCCATCTAAAATTTTTTGTTGATAAAATAGTCCAAATTTTTCTCAAAACTTTCATTTTTAGTTTTTAATGTTAATATAGAGTGTAGAACTTGCAAATGTGACAGACTGCATGGCAAAAACGTGAATAGTTGACTAACGTTTTTGTGTTGTATGCTATATCAGCATTAAATATAATTTTTAAAATTAATAGAGGGATAAATTTGCATATGTGAAGACCGGCATGGCAAAAACATTAGTTGCATTAGTAGTTAACTAACCAAACTAAAAGCAAGGACCAAAAATGAAATTTTTGAGAAAAGTTTAGAATTTTTATCAACAAAAATTTTTACAGGAACGAAAAGTGAATTATTCTAATTTTGTAGGGATGAAAAATGTATTTAAACTTATTTTTTATAATTAGAATCAACAAAATATTATTTTTTATTTCTTATAGGCAGTAGTATTTCACAAATTACATCAAAATGAAAATGAGGATAATCGCAATAAACATCATCATCCTTTGTAATCTCAATCTCTTAACCATGAAATCGTTTTAGCCAATAAAATCAAGCAACCTATACACTTCACGATCACCTTTAGTTCATTACTTACCTTTTCAATTTCTCCCCCACTTTTCATATAATTTTTCAAGAGATTGGATATTATTATTTCTTAAATTTTATTTTGATTTTGAAAATTTCACTGTCAAACGGAGCTTTTAATTTTCTATTTTTAAAAATAAAAAATTATTTTCAAAAAAAAAAATAAACAAACCTTTACTTTTTTCAATTTCTCCCCCACTTTTCATATAATTTTTCAAGAGATTGGATATTATCATTTCTTAAATTTTATTTTTATTTTGACAATTTTGTTTAACTTTTGTATGAATTGATGGGAAGTAATAAATAATAATAGAATAAAAATAAGACTAATTTAAAAAGTAAAAACTAAAATATTAAAATTAGAGTGACATTAAATTTTAATGAATAACAATATATAAAAAATAAAAAATCCCTTTTTCAAAAGCAATTTTCAATGAGCCTGTGAAAACATATCAACAGAGATCTTAACGTTAAACATAATTATGGATATGTCATCGTGCTTCAATGCATGCTTTGATGATCATTTCGTTTCGTGTTTGGGTATGGTTTTACAAATGGTCTAACCTTTTTATAAGTTACATACCTTCACATGCGATGAAATTAAAAAAAAAAAATACTCCTATTATTTAAAGTTATACTTTTAAACCATCGTATTATGTGTGTTTAGTTTGGTGGCAGTGTAATTAATTTTGAATCTAACGTAATTTTATAAAATTATTTTAGTGTAAAATTCATTTTAAAGTAACGTGATTTATGTGTAGGGATTTTTTTTTTTTTCAAAAGCAAGTTTATAGTAAAGATACCGTGAAAATTTTTGAACTTAATGTGAAAGTAAATCTCATCTTGCTTCTGTCCAAATCAATTTTGAACACCCAAAATGAATTTTAACTTTTTCTCGACACCAAAACAAACCGTTGATTTATCAATCAAAATCGATTTTGGCTCTTCAAAATCAATTATACTCAAACCCAATATTTTTTCAAACATACACTATGAGTGCTACAAACGGTTTGGGTGTGAGTGTCTTTTAGTAGATGAGTTAATTCTAGTCATAAGCCATCTGACGAGGAATCAACAATTCAAAATGCTTTTTTTCCGTATTCTTGATAAACTAGCGTTTATATATAAATATAGGAAGATCTGTTTGGGAAGTATGAAGCCCCCTTGACATCTCAAAGAGTTCTCGATGTGAAAACACAAAAACTAAAGGCTCTGATCTTTGAATAGGAAAAAGAGTGGATCAGCACGTCCCAAATGAATTGGCATATGTTGCAATGTGGCCTTCTTGCTTTTGATGCCTTCTATCCTAATCAGTATGGTTAGAATCTACATAGCTTACAACTTCTCAAGTATATTGATCTTTAAACACAGAACAAACATAAGATTAGAGATAAAAAAAATTCTGATCAAAAAAGAATTTTTTTTCAAAAAAAACAATAATAATATAGTTGACATTTGAACCTCTACTTGTCAGATTTGATATTTAAAGTATTATTTTGTTAAATTTATTTTTTATTGGTGAAGGATTGTAAACTTCATTATAACTACTCTCTAAAAATTGTGATAAATTTTGACGCTAAATGGGATAGACCTACCCCTTAAGTCAAGAGATAGAAATGGGCCGAGCTGAGTCGAGCCGAAGGTTAAATAGGTCTGGCATGTTATACAAACTTAAAACTTGAGCGTGGGCTTGTGACCTAACATAAGCTAATTTTCTAAGCCTGGGCTAACCTTGTGAAAAGTCTGGCCATGCCCAATAGGGTGGGAGGGATTGAGACCACCCAATTTTAGAAATCTCATCATAAGTCTATATATTAAAAAGGATGGTGTCACTCCCAATAGGGATGATGCTAATCCCTTTCACCGCCCAATAGCCTATTTAACACTAACGCCTCTTCAACAAAAAAAACTAAGGTCTCTAAATAGATAAACTATTATCCATTGACATGTTAATAGTTTAGCAGACAAATCTCAAACAGCATAATGTTAATAAATGCATAAAAGATCTCAATTTGAAAATGAAATAATATGGTTAATGAATAATAATGTTTAGGGGAAGAAAAACTTCTTTTTAAAGCGCAAGAGAAAGAAAAACTTCTCAATTTATATTTTAATATTAAAGCATTTAGTAGTATACTTATATTTTTTATCATCAATAACATTTTTATATATTATTATTATTATTATTATTATTAATAACAGTATAATTATATAATTGAGCTAGCTTAACATGCTTAAAAGGCATTTTTAAAATATATATTAGATTCGACCTTTTTATTTAATTAAAAAGGATTAAAAAGAATTGTTTAAAAATCTAAACCTAATTTTTTAATAAACAAGCTGCTAGATCAAATTAAACCCTAAACAAGCGATGTCATAAGCTCCCGACAAACGACATAATTTAGTCACATCCCTACCCTTAACTAAACTTTATTTTTATAAAAAAAATACTCTTAATATATCCATTTGCTTATGTTGGAAAATGGAATTATTATGCTACTATTTTTTTTTCTATTTATCATTATTATGCTATTACTAATTGCGAAGTAACTATGACCATTTAAATGGAAGATATTCACTTTATTTATTTTAATATTAAAAAAAGGATAAATTAACCTTTTAATTTTTATATTTACACTTCACTTTCATTTTAATTCTTATATAAAAAAATATTTTTTTGGTCCTTGCACGTGTTCTTTACTTTCATTTTAGTCACTTGTTGTCATTTTCCGTTTATCCCTGCCGTTAAATCCCGCAGCTTCACCACGACTATCACCACAGCCACCGTCATTGCACAAAGTCAGACAAATGACAACAAGATGAGATCGGCAATGCCAAGAGCTATCTAAAAACCACCATCATGCATTCACTCACATTGGAAACAGTGATAATGCTGGATGAGTACCGCAAGAAAGAAGCATCATGTGACATAGCATGATCTCTAGTTCGATGGCCATCAAACTTTGGGATAGGCCAATCTCAGTGAGATACAGTCGATGCAAGAGATGGTGGTCACAGAAATCACCATGTAAGACCCTCTCCGATGGTAGGATCTTATATGTGATGCTTATGAATCATTTTAAAATATTTTGGTGGGTCTCACTTATACATATCACGCTTTTAATTTAAACACCTCTTACAATTTAATGTGAGTTCTTAAATAAGCACTTTGTATGGGTTTCACATGCACCACACAAGTCTAGTTTTTTTTCCGACTCTTTGACTAAGATGTAAGTGCTTAAATTAGCAACTTTGATGAGCACCCATATGAAGTCAACAAACTCCAATGCAGTTGGAATGCTTAATTAAGGTGCTTAAATAGTAAGAACTCATTTAAACACGCACATTAGAGATAGTCTAAAGTAGCCTCAACACGAGACAGGGACACCATGGTGGTGGAGCTTGGGTGGCCATGGTGATTGTCGTGGTGTAGCTGCGGGATTTAATGGCAGGGATTAAAACAAAAACGAAGAACGTACGTTAAGACTAAAAGATATATTTTTTTTATAGGAATTAAAGCGAAAATAAGTTGTAAGCATTGGAATCAAAAATTAATTTAACTTCAAAAATATGGTTTAATTTAAAATGCATTAACTTTAGAAAAGAAAAAATTACATAAATAATTTTATATGTTTAATTAAAACTTACGTATTTTAAAGGCAGACGTACAACTTTTTTTTTTTTTATTTTTTTACTTTCGAAAGTAGACAAATTGGATATCACTTTATCACCAAATTCATAAATTAGCATGTATGAAACATCGCACCTCAAGTCCTCAACACGCAGGCTGCTATTTTGTTTTTGGTAGCATTGCAAGTTAGTTTTATTAGTTTGTATTGTTTTTCTCTTTTGAGATTAGGTTTGCATGTGTTTGCTTATTCTCTTGAGTTATTTATTTATTTATTTATCCAAATGTATTTCTTATGTTCTTAATAATAATATCTCTTTAGCTTATATAAAAAATTAAAATTAAAATTGAAGTCATGTAAATGTGATGTAACAAAAACAAAAACTTAGAAATATGCGATTCCTTAAGATTTGTGAAAAACATAACTGATTTATTTTACTTAATATTACAAAAATCAGAAACTATATCTTTAATTAAAATAATAATAATAATAAGTGATTTTTTTTTGGTAAATATAATAAGTGATTTTTTAAACATTATCCGTTAATTTCTTCTATTGTAATCTATTATTCTCAAAAGCTACTCAAAATAATTTCTTCAAATAAAAAGAAATTGAAGGATTGTTAAAAAAATAATTGCTTATTTTCGTAAGTGTAAGAATTTTTCAAAAAAAAATATTACATTAACTTATTTTGAGATTTGTGCCTATTACACTAAGATTTTATTTGTTTGCAAAATTACATTTATCCCTCCTAAAAGAGAAAGTTTAAGAAAAGTCATTGTAATAGACCAAAAAATCTTAGAGGAGGTATGTGTTATATACTTATAGGCTAAATTAATAGTTTCGTCTTTTAATTTTTTTTATTTCAATTTCATCCTCTAATTAATATAGGTTTTAAATAATCCTCTAACTATTTTTTGTCCAAATAATTAGTACTTTCCGTTAATTCTATATAACACTGTTAGTGACAGTGTTAGACGTCTTCGTTACTTTACTGTTTATCTTCTTTTTCGAGCCTTTGTTTCTCTTCATTTTCTTCCTCAAAATTTTTAGCTCATATACGTTAACTTCTACTAATCCAATTGAGCCATGAGAGGTAGCATTAGAAAGATCTTTCCGTCCTCTACGCTTGTATACTACTCTCTTTGAATGTCGAAAATCCCTTCCTCTTTTGAAGAGAAAATTTCAGCTCTAAACCCAAACCCAGGGCCAGTCCTGGCCTTTTACAGGTCCTGAGGCGAAGTGAACAAAATTGGCCCCTCCTTTTAAGTAATTTTTTTATTAAACTATAATAAAGTTTTGATATTACATACGACTCTATCAATACATCACAATTTTTTAGGGCATAACTTAACAATAACAACACCAACAACATCCACACTTAGGACATAAGCAACACCAACAACAAAATAGAAGTAATAACACCAACATAGAAGCAGCAACACGGCAACGCCAGCAAAGAGGGTGGGTAGAACGCACCGGGAGCTGAAAAGAAGCAGGAGAAGTGATAGCACAACCAGCACAACCAACACAACACATTGTCCAACCCCTGACCACACATCTGAAACAAAAACACATGAAAAATATGAATGGTCATGAAAAAAAGTTCCTACGAGCATTTCTAGATGCAAAATTATTAAGAGTGTTCTCAAGATCAATATTTTCTAACATGTCTTTCTCAATAGATAATATGGCAGAACCATTCAATCGCTCTTGTGACATTGATGACCCCAAGTAGGATTTTAATAATTTTAACTTTAAGAAACTTCTCTTCGTAGAAGCTACGGTCACTGATACAGTTAATAAGATTCGATAAGCAATACTAACATTCCGAAAATAATTTTTTTTTATTTATTCATTTTTTATTTTTATTTTTTCAAATAAAAGCATAGGCCCCCTTGAACATTGGGCCTCGGGCGGGTGCCCACTTGACCCTACCACAGGGTCGGCCCTGCCCAAACCAAGGAAAACCTCTGCATCATGAGAATAGAGAGAACGACAATTGTTATCTGGTGACTCACACGATGGAGGGATGATTTTGGTTTGGTTCTCACAATTTATAGGTTTTCCCCTCAATTTGGGTTTATGGCCGAAATCTTCTCCTCGAAAGGGAAAGATATTTTCAATATTCAAAGCCTTCAAGAGTAGTATAGAAGCGTAGAGGACGAAAAGATCTTTCCAACAATATCTCTTATGGCTCGATCGAAAGAATAGAAGCCAACGTATATGAGCTCGAAGATTCGATGAAGAAGATGAATAGTGACTCATGCTTGATGATGAAGATGAACAGTAACAGATGCTTGATGGTATTAAACGAAACTAACATAAAGGACTAATTTGTTTGATAGAAAAGAGTTAGAGGACCTATCTATAACTTTTATTAGTCCAAGGACATAATAGAAGAAAAAAAAAAGTTTGAGGATGAAATTACTAATTTGACGTATAGTAAGGGAGGTGGTTGTAACAACTACTATCTCCATTACTATTTATAAGCCCTTAAAAAAAAGTTAGTGTTACTTTTTATAAGCCGCTACTATATAAACGATGAGCATTTATTATACTTTTTCAATTTTACTCTTATCAATTAGGGTAGTTTGGTTTAATTTTAAACGATAAAGAATGTTGATTGATTTTTAATAAGGGTAATAATGAAAATAGAGCATTTTTTTTCTCTAAAAGTCAATGTATTTTTTTTATTTGTACTAACTTTGTTTAAAAATATAAGTACCTAGAGTAAATCAAGCATATTTCATATTATAAGGACTTACAAAACATGATGTGTATTTATTAGTAACTTTTTTTTTAACTTTATCCTTATTTATTAAAGTAAATCACTATTAGCATGAATGGTTCTCAACATAATGAGTTATATTTATTTAACAGCAAAATTATACTCTCTTTGTCCCAAAATGTAAGACCTTCTAGACCAATATTGCGGGAATTAAGAAAAGTGATTAGTTTAATTAAATGCATTAAATTTATCTAACAAAAAACATTAATTTTCAATTTACCCTTTCAATCTATTTCTATCACCTCACACTCTCTCTTAATTAATGTTTTGGATTCATCAAAATTGGTTGAGTAGCAAGGGTATAATGGTAAAAAAAAAATTAAATGTGTACAAAAATTTTTAAAGGGTCCTATAAAATGGGACAAGCAAAAACTCTCTAGAATGTCTTATATTTTGGGACGGAAGGAGTAATAGATTAAGGAAAATGCTAAACAATGTCCTTATGACACTTTTTAAGCAACTAAGTGTGTGTTTGACACAACTAACTTATAGCTTATTTAGGAGCTTATAGCTTATAACTTACGAGTAAGTAGATGTATGTGTTTGGTAAAATCTAGCTTATAGCTTATATAAGCTATAAGCTAGCTTTCATAAGGTATGAAAGCTAGCTTATGAAAAGCTACTTCGAGTAACTTATAGCTTATGAAAAGTAGCTTTCAATAATTCTTTCTTATTTTACCCTCTAGTCATTTATTACATGTTTCCTCTATCAAATAATTTATTACATGTAATTATTACTTGTCCTTTTAAGTCATTTAACAAATATAAGCTACCTAATAAGCTAATTTTAAAAAACACACCTACTCAATTATAAGTCACAAGTCATAAGTTATAAGCTACAAACTATAAGTCATAAGCTTGTTTTACAATATAGTTAAAGAGTATTGGAAATTGTAATTTTTTTGTATTTGCGAGACACAGTGTGATGTGCACTTATGATTAATTTTCTTATTCTAGTAACCTTAACAAGTGCTCTAAGAGCATTGTTTAATAAGACCCTAAATTAATTAGCTTTTCAAATTAGGGTGTGTTTTATTATGTCCAATGTATGTTGGATAGTTATATTTTGCACTTATAAAAGTTTTTGATTATTTTTTCTAATAAAGAAAAAAGTTATTTTTGTCCTTCAGCTAAAAATTGAATATTATTGAGAAAGCTTCAAAATCATTTTTCATAGTTTAAAATTATCTTAAAAATCGCTTCTAACAGCAAATATATCCAAATAAAAATCGATTAAGTCTCAGACAATCAATTTTTTTCACAACTTATTTTCACAGTTAATCACAATTACTTTAATACAAACACACTCTTAAGCTACGTAAAAATTGTCTAATGTTTATGTTTTGAAACGAAAGTAATAAATACAAACCTTAAAAAAAATTAGAATAATTTCTTGGAAATTAAATTTTGATCGTTAAAATCCAAAAGGTAAAAATTGTGATTATGCCGCAATTAAAAAAAATTTGTGAAGATGCCCCCAATATATATATATATATATATATATATATATATATATATATAAAATATAATATAATTAATATAATAATAAAAAAAATAAAACCTAAAACCCAGTGAAGTTCCCTCTTCTCTTCAATCTTGACTCATCAGAACAGAGTGTTGTCAAAAGAAAAAAAAAAAGAATCATCAGAAGTTCAGAACACAGTAACACAGCTAGCACGGTGCAATCTCTCTTCCATTGCACCACATTGCAGCAATCAACAACAGCTGTAACAATAATTAGCGTTGAAAAACCAAACCTTTTATTGAAATCCTATGTTCAACGCTATCTCCCAATGCCTCAACTCAACCACCACCACTCTGTCTCAGGCACGACAAGCCCATGCCCAAATCCTCAAATTCGGTCTCTTTTCCGATACCCATTTCACCTCGAAGCTCCTCTCTCTCTACGCCAACAACCTATGCTTCAATCAAGTCAATATCCTTCTCTCTTCTCTCCCTCATCCTTCACTCTTTTCTTTCACCACCGTCATCAACGCTTTCGCCAGATTCTCTCACTTCAATCACGTTCTCAGAACGCTCTCTCAAATGGGTGCTCGCGGTCTTGTCCCTGATGGGTTCCTTCTTCCCACTGCTATCAAGGCCTGTGCTGGGTTGCGTGCGTTGAAACCTGGGAAGCAGATTCATGCCTTTGCCTCTGTTTCTGGGTATGTTTCTGATTCCATTGTTGTGTCTTCTTTGATGCATATGTATGTAAAATGTGGGGAAATTGAGGACGCCCATAAACTGTTTGATGGTATGCCTGAGAGGGATGTGGTTGTTTGGAGTGCCATGATTGCTGGGTACTCGCGTAATGGATTTGTTGATAGGGCAAAAGAGTTGTTTTCTGAGATGAGGAATGAGGGTGTGGAACCGAATTTGGTTTCGTGGAATGGGATGATTGCTGGGTTTAGTAATGCTGGGTCACATGTTGAGGCTGTGATGTTGTTTAAGACTATGTTATCTGAAGGATTTTGGCCTGACGGTTCTACTGTTTCTTGTGTTCTTCCTGCTGTTGGGAACCTGGAGGACTTGATAATGGGTGCCCAGCTTCATGGTTATTTGATGAAGCAGGGTTTGGGATTGGACTTGTTTGTGGTTAGCGCGCTGCTTGACATGTATGGGAAATGTGGTTGTGTATCGGAGATGTCTCAGGTGTTTGATGAAGTGGCTCAATTGGAAGTAGGATCCTTAAACGCTTTTCTTACTGGTTTGTCTCGTAATGGTCTAGTTGACACTGCATTGGAGGTATTCAAGAAGTTCAGGGATCAAGAAATGGAATTGAATGTTGTCACGTGGACGTCTATCATTGCCAGCTGCTCTCAGAATGGGAGGGACATGGAAGCTTTGGACCTTTTTCGAGAAATGCAGGCTCATGGGGTGGAGCCTAATGCAGTAACAATTCCAAGTTTGATTCCTGCTTGTGGAAATATTTCGGCATTGACGCATGGAAAGGAAATCCATTGCTTTACTCTCAGAAAGGGATTTTTTGATGATGTATATGTAGGTAGTGCATTAATAGATATGTATGCCAAGTGTGGAAGAATCCAGTTATCCCGGCTTTGCTTTGATAAAATGTCGGCCCCAAATTTGGTTTCTTGGAATGCAATTATGAGTGGATACGCAATACATGGAAAGGCTAAGGAAACAATTGAGATGTTTCATATGATGCAGCAAAGTGGCCAGAAGCCTGACTCGATTACCTTTACGTGTGTGTTATCTGCTTGCGCCCAAAATGGCTTAACAGAAGAGGGATGGAATTATTTTAATAGCATGTCAAAAGAGTATGGGATTAAAGCTAAAATGGAACATTATTCTTGCATGGTGACACTTCTCAGTCGCGTAGGAAAACTCGAAGAAGCTTATTCTCTCATTAAGGAAATGCCACTCAAACCTGATGCTTGTGTATGGGGAGCCTTGCTAAGTTCTTGCAGAGTTCACCATAATTTGAGCTTAGCAGAGATTGCTGCAGAGAAGCTTTTCGTGTTAGAACCTGACAACCCTGGGAACTACGTTCTTATGTCTAACATCTACGCTTCAAAGGGCATGTGGGACGAAGAAAATAGATTGCGTGATGTGATGAAATGCAAAGGAATGAGGAAAAACCCTGGCTGTAGTTGGATTGAGCTTGAACACAAAGTACACATGCTTCTTGCAAGTGACCAATCACATCCTCAGATGGAGGAGATTCTGGAGAAGTTGGGTAAATTGGGTATCGAGATGAAGAAGTCTGGTTACTTACCGAAGACTAACACCGTGCTGCAAGACGTGGAGGAACAAGATAAGGAGCAGATTTTGTGTGGGCACAGCGAGAAGTTGGCAGTTGTATTAGGACTGCTCAACACAAGCCCAGGACGGCCTCTTCAAGTGATTAAGAACCTGAGAATCTGCGATGATTGCCACGCTGTTATAAAATTTATAAGCAGATTGGAAGAAAGAGAAATTTTTGTAAGAGACACGAATCGTTTTCACCATTTCAAAGATGGTGTTTGCTCATGTGGAGATTTCTGGTAAAGTGCTCATTGTTGCTTGGGGACTTCTCTTCAAGGAGTAAATTCTCTTTTATATGTCCGTCGACTGCATCAGGAAACAGGCAATGCATTAATCAAGATTATTCGTGTTAACTATAATTTGACGCCGTAGAGATGATCATCTTGAGAACAAGGGACATGCGTCATGTTTTTGGCAACTGGCAGCTAAATAGTTCTCAGTGACCCGAGTTTCTATTGGTTCGGTAACTCTTTCTCTTCAGTCTTCACTCCCCTTTGATCTAGTAATCCTGAATTAGAATATATGGAGGGGAGACAACTTGCAATTTTAGATACCAGAGCAGAATAATTGAGGCATATTGACATTTATAGCTTGCTTAATTCTATTATTTTCTAATTGAAGCCTTTTAATGGCTGAGACCTGAGAGTATCAGTAAACTTTGAAGCTATTGAAATGTTCTTATTGACGGCTAACAGCTTATGTAAATTCTAGGATCATGACACGAGTCTGTAGATTTTACTATGTCCATGTTAGTCAGTTAGTGGTAGATACCTGATTTAACATCAATTAGTAAATTCAAAGGCATGTTACTTTGAAATACTTCTCCTCATAAGCTGAATTTTCAGTCTCAAAAGTCAAAAGCTTTAAGTAATTTTTGTTTCTTGTTATTTTTTCCCCTTTTTTTTTTTGTTCTGGAGCAGAGTATGTATATGAATTTTCATCAGGTTACATTGCTTTTGTCAATTGAGACAATTTTTATTATTATAAATTTTCATCAGGTTATTATGTTGTTTTTTAATGTTGCATTAAACAAAACTTGTTTAGTTATATCTGCAAGAGCAAGAATTTGGTGTCCTGTTCGGATAAACTTATAGGATTTTTCTACTTCAACACTTATATATACTCCCAATTTTTCATATTATAAGGCCCTTTGAGAAATTTATGCATATTAAAAATATATATAATATAATTAATTAATGTATGTTTTTAAAAATATATACAATATTTTAATTTTTTCTTTATTTTTTTATTATTATATTAATTATATTCTGCTATCTCTTTATGAAAAAAATAATCTCAAAGGGTCAAATCGAGATTTGTTTCAACAACTGAATGTTTGAAAAACATTTTTTTAATATGGAATTAAAAAAAATAGAAAATGCTCACTTTATTATAACTTGACTTAAATAACTTACCTATTAAAGAATTAAAAGAAACTACTAAAGTCTCGATGACTTGACTAATGTCACAACCAGAAAGCAAATGTTACGTTAGAATCATGACTATAAATGTTATGAAAAAGAAAGAAAAATCAGGGATGCTAATAACATGACTAATCAAGTGTAATTTTCTCAAATTTAACCATGAAAGTCAAAGCTTGCATTATTCTAGTTTTGGCCATAGACATAAGATAAAGCAAAATCAGAAATTGAGACAACATCAAAATCCTCGTATATCATGAGATTAAAGTTAAGTCCATGTCAAATGTGGACGTGCCTTTTTTCATCGTTGCATTGCAAAGAAACGGTATGTGGACACAATTAATAGTATTGTCATTGATGAGGAGCAAAAGACGGAACCCTCTGATATTAAACAAGCAGTTCAATCATACTTCCACTCTCACTTCTTGGCAAGGGAGGATTTTGAGTTTCAGGTGAATAACTTAGACTTCAAGGTTGTTACAGACTCAGATAATGTGTTGCTCACAGCACCTTTTGATACGTTAGAGTTGAAAGAGGCCGTGTGGGAACCGGACGGTATCAACTTTGGCTTCATTAAGCAGTTCTGAGGTGTTCTTGAACCTGACTTTAGAAGATTTGTTGATGATTGTCATAGGAATGGGAAGATTGTGAAAGGCAGTAATAGTTCATTTATTGTGTTGATTCCAAAGAAACACAACCCTCATAATATTGGGGATTACAGACGGATATCACTTATTAACTGTATGTATAAAGTGATTTCTAAATCACTAGCTAATCGGTTGCAGCGAGTCATTGCTTCTGTGATATCTGATGAGCGGTCGGCTTTCATAAGCGGTAGGATCCTGGATAGTATTTTAGTGGCAAACGAGGTGGTTGACAATTTGCGTTTAGGGAAAAAGGAGGCTTTTCTTTTCAAGGTGGATTTCGAGAAAGCTTACGACTCGGTAAGCTGGACTTATCTTCAGTCAGTGATGCATTCTATGGGTTTCAAGCAGACATGGAGAAATTGGATCCAAGAATGTTTACAATTTGCTCGTATCTTTGTGTTGGTTAACGAGAGTCTGACTAATGAATTCTCTCCATTTAGGGGTCTTCGACAAAGAGACCCTCTATCTCCATTTTTGTTTCTTTTGGCGACTGAGGGGTTTAGTCGATTGATGTTTAAGGCTACAGATTAGGGTGAATTTTGAATTTCGTGGTATTCGGGTAGGGAGAGGTGATTTAGAGGTGTCCCATCTTCAATTCGCAGAGGACACACTCATTATGGGTATGGCAGATATTCCCAATATTCAAGTGCTAAAGTAGGTATTAGTGCTATTTGAGTTGATATCGGGCCTTAAGGTGAACTTCCATAAGAGTCAATTGTTTGCTTGCAATATGTCCAAGGGGTGGTTGGATATAGCTGCTAATGTACTTCAATGTAAATCCGGTTCCTTTCCTTTTCTCTATCTTGGGCTGCCTATTGGGGGTAAGTAGAGGTGTAAATCCTTGTGGGATCCTGTTGTGTCCAGAATTAAAGCCAGATTAGCATCGTGGAAGTCCAGATCTTTATCTTTTGGAGGTCGTGTGGTGCTTATAAATTTTGTCATGTCCTCATTGCCGGTCTACTTCCTTTCCTTTTTCAAGGCTCCTAAAGGTATAATTTCTACTCTCGAGTCTTTATTTCGTGCTTTTTTGTGGGGAAGGGGGGTAGGTGCTAGGCGAATTAATTGGGTAAGTTGGGAAAATGTGTGTTGTTCCAGAGAAGCTGGGGGTCTAGATGTTCGGAATTTATCCAGTTTCAATTTAGCTCTGTTGGGGAAGTGGGTTTGGCGATTGCACTGAGAGGAATATGCTTTGAGTTAAAGTTTTAGAGTCTAAGTATGGAGAAGATGTTTGGAGGCTACATTGTGTTAGAGGCAGGTGTTCCTCTTGGTGGCAAAATTTTTGTCATTGCTTTGGGTATAGGAGTACAGGTTGTGACTGGTTCAAACAAAACTTTAGGAGGAAAGTGGGTAATGGTGTTTCGGTCTCTTTTTGACATGATAATTGGGTTGGTGGACGCCGTCTTTGTGATAGGTTTGATAGCATGTATAGGATTGCAGAAGATAAATTTTGTACCATTTGCGAGCTTGGGGAGTGGGTTCAAGGGCGGTGGGAGTGGAAGTGGAAATGGAGACGCGATTTATTATTCTCTAATCAAGCTATGTTTAACGATCTTTTGTAAGTTGTGGAAACTATTAGTATACAAGGAAGCTTACAGGATGGGTGGATTTGGAACGCATCTGACAACGCTTGTTACAGTGTCAAATTGGCCTATGCTTCTGCAGTCTCTATGGAGTCAAATGAGTTCTTCATCAAGTTCTGGAAGAGCAGCCCGGTGCCGAAAAAGGTGTCTACGTTTGCTTGGTGTCTGATTCTTGGAAGATTACCTTGTCGAGAAGGGTTATGGAAATGTGGAGTTTTACCATTCTCAAGGGTAATTTGACCTCTTTGCAATTCATCCACTAAATCTGTCCAACATCTATTTTTTGAATGTCGTTTTGCTATCTCTGTTTGGTCATTTGTATTGCGTTGGCTGGGTATAAATTCGGTGATGCATAATTCTAGCCGAGAACATTTTCTTCAATTCCTGGGTATTGCCGATGGAACTCAGGAAAACAGAACTTTGCTCCAATCAATTTGGTTCTCATCTGTATGGAGTATTTGGCAGTCTAGGAACGAGTTAATTTTCCGAGCAGCGAATCTGAATTTGTGTTCTGTTACCGGTTTAATTCAGATGCGCTCTTGGATGTGGTTGGGTGCTAATTACAAGTCTGTTCACTTTCCGCTACATAGCTGGGTTTTGTATCCTGCAACTTGTTTGAATTTATTTTAATGTTATCCTAGTTTGTTCTGGTTCGGGCGTTGTGTGTGTTTTGGGTAGGCTCTGCTTGGTTGTTTCTTTAGGTAGCTTTGGTTAAGTTTTGGCAATGTGTAACTGTTTACCGTATATTACCTTGGGAAATGCCTTAAGCTTTAGGCTATTGTTCGTTTCTGTATTATTTTGAGTATCTCTGGTACTCTATTAACGCAATTTGGTTTATCCAAAAGAAAATGTGGACGTGCTTTCGTTATATAGTACGTATGTTTAATTAGTAGTTTATTAAATTAGTAATTAGTTTCCAAAATTCTTAAGTGAACTTATTTCATAACTTAATCAAGTGAGAGATACAGAGATCATCTCCTTGAATTTATCTTCATATATATGGAAATCATCAAGATGAGTTTTATCATGAAGTGTATATTTTTTTAGTTAGAGATTAAAATAATTAACTATTGTAATTTCAGATGTTTAATTAATTGTAAAAAGTAAAAACTACTGTTTTTTTAAATAATTTTATAGACTAAATTAATTAATAATTTAATTTTATGGATTAATTTAATTTCTCCCAAAAGATTCTACATCCATTTGTATTTAGTATATATTACTCCAGAATTAAATATAAGAAAAAAAATAACTTATGCATATTAAGAAATTTAATTTTTTTAATTGTGTGTAAAAGATAAAACTTATTTATTAAAATATCATTTATAATATTTAATATTTAATGTAGAATATTATTATCTCTAGTTCATTAAATAAAGAATATTTTAGTAATGGTAGCATTCAATAACATAAAAGTAATTATAATTTACTTATATTTGATATCACTATATTAAATTTTTTTTTCTTATATTTGAGTATGGAGAGAGCATTACTCTGCCTATTTTTTACTATAAGAAAAACAATTAATTATATGTATATTAAAAAAAATAATTAATTTAATTTAATTTTTTGATTTCATGTAAAAAGTTATTTGATTCATTAAATTATTCTTTATTATAGTTAACATAGAGAAAAAACATTTAATTAAAAATAATAACTCAATTAATTATTAAGAATATTTTAGACATATATGTAGGAAATTAAGTAAAAATAGTTAAATTTAGGTATAAATATTTATTACTAGTAAGAGATTAAAAAAAAGAAACATCGTACGGAAAAGAGGGAACTTGTTGAGAGGGGCAAACTAACAGAAAATTGAATGGGAAATGTCTCTCACGGTTCAGCCGCTTCGTTTTCTTTCTCTGTTCACACTTCACACCACTGCTTCTTCTAACTTCCCTCACCTTTTCTTTCTTTCTCACTTCCCTGCATTTTTCTCAACTCTGGCCCCCACTTCCCCTTTTGAATTCTTCCCTTATATCACTGACAATTTCCTCTCCTTTTCTGCCACCCATCACTTGCTTTCTACAAAAATTCATTCTTTACTTCCAAATGCTTGCATTTTAGCTCTCTGCACTTTCTGGGTGGTTTTCAGTTTTTACTGCATATTCTCTAGTTATCTGCTTCAAACAGGTCTTACTCTCACTTTCTTTATTAGATCATGTATAGCTTTCAGCCTTTTGATTTATTAGTTGTTAATGGCCTTTTGCATGCTTTAATTTAGTCATACATTATGCTTGAGTTCTTCACTGAGTAATGAAAATCATGAATAATTGTGACCATCTATCTTTACTTCAAGATATTGCATCCTTTGTTCAATGAACTAGGTTGTTTTAGGACTGAAGGAAATAAGCTTATAGTGATTTTATGCTAATTATAGTAGTTGGTTTTCATTTTTCATTGTTTCTCTAGATGAATGGATGAACTTTTGAGTAGAGGAGGAAAATAAACTGTACATAAATTTTGTTAAGTACTATAATAAGTAGAGGTGAAATGAAAGTGATTCATTCCTTGTATCCATATAGTGCATCAAGTTTTCATCTGGTCAATTCAATTATTCATGTTCTTTTTATTTATCCATTTTCATGTATAGTTTGAACTAATTTTGACTAGAATTGCTGTTTTCACAGAAATTTAGGTATTGAATGTTCTGTTAATCTTGTAAATGATGCAGAATTGTCAAAGAGACATGGATGCTTTTGAGAGACATGAGATTCCAATGCTGTCAGATACTCATTGCAAACTTTCAAATGAACCTGTTGATTCTAAATTACCAAGGCTTATACCTAGGACACAAAGCGCATCGATTTATATTCCGATGGAGCCATATGAAAGAGGTACTAATCTTATGGGACACACTGGTCCTTTAAGGAGTCAGAGAAAAATTCCACTTAATCAGATGAGTGGTCCATTGTATGTTACTAGACCCGGAAACATTTTCCGGCAGAATATAGTCGCGCCAGGGAATCAAGCAGTAGAAAGTAAGACAGAAACGTTTTCATCGTTAGGTGGTACGAGTGAAAATGATTTGCACAACAACTATTCTGGAAAAAATGAACATCTGTTAAGGTCTGGTCCTCTAGGAATGTGTAATGATCCGTATTGTACAACTTGCCCAACTTACTTCAAGGATACTCAACAAAGGAATCCAAAAGATTCTGGTATATTCAATTCTCAGGTATCTTTCTTCCAAAGGGAAACTATTCTGTCTTTTATTTTAAGAAAATAATCACTGTTATATTTTGTAATTGCCTTAGATTTCACTTTATGCATCCAAGTTCTTTTGCTCTTGATTGTGTCATGCCTTTGATTTGATTTGATGATTTATGAAAACATAGTGACTGCATTACAATTATTTGTCAAAACAGGAAATAAAAACAAAAAATATTTTCTCAAACTAAACAGACCCTAACTGCCATAGTTTTAGTCATAAAGATCCTTTTTTCTTGATGTTCATGTCATGCTGAATCTGGAGTTACTATTGGTGGTAGTGTTGTGGACATTTTATCTTAATAATCACTTAGGAAATACTGTCTTCTGTTGCTGAACAAATTTTTTTAACTCCTAATGTTTTCAGATTCACAATACCCTTTATGGCGACGCCAAGAGTTGGGCAAGAAGACTTTTTGCTTTCTTGATTCCCAATGTTCCTATTATGAATCCTCATACTAAACTTGTACAACAATGGAACAAGTGTTTTGCAATTTGTTGCTTGGTGGCAATTTTTGTGGATCCACTATTTTTCTTCTTGCTCTCTGTGCAGAAGGCATGTCTTTTCCCCCCTTCATTTAGATTCAAAATATTGCAAGTTGTATTTAGTTTGTTAATTACTGATCTCTGCTTCACTTAAATAAGCTCTTCTCTTCAATTCTCTATTTAGTCTATTTGCTTATGTACTCTGATGTTTCCTGCTTCTTGTATGTAGGAACAAAAATGTATTGTTATGAACTCGACTATGACAACGATGCTTATGTTAGTTAGAAGCATGAATGATTTCATACAGTTCCTGAACATTATTCTTCAGGTAACTTTGAAGACTTTTATAATTAGTACAAATGTGAAGTTTGAGGCCATGGTGTGCCTAACATGCTGATAATCCTGAATATTTATATTTAATATAGCTTCATTTGTTCACAAGTCTAGTTTGGTACTCTTCTGCGATGCAGAAGATCACAACTGATTCTTCCAAGTTGGTTATTCGCAGTTTAGGTTGGCTTATGTCGCTCCCGAGTCTACAGTGGTTGGCGCTGGAGAGTTAGTTGACCATCCTAAGAAAATAGCTCTTCATTATCTTCAGACATATTTTATTATTGACTTATTTGTTGTACTTCCACTTCCTCAGGTATCTGATATGTCTTCTAATGTGAACTTTTCAATTTACAAGTACACAATCCATGTTACAAAATCTGAAAATTGTATGGTTTTATTTCTATGTCACAGTATAATACAGTGAAGTATTTTTTGCAGATAATCATATTGTTACACTTAGGGTCATCAGGAGCAAACTGTGCGAAGAATTTTTTGCTTGCCGTGGTCCTTGTTCAGTATATTCCGAAAATGTTTAGGTTTCTTCCTATGCTTATTTCTCCAAATGGATTCATATTTGAGTCAGCATGGACAAGTTTCTTTATAAATCTTTGTACCTTTATGCTATCTGGCCATGTTGTTGGTTCATGGTGGTATCTCTTTGGTTTGCAGGTAGGTTAAGACCTTTCTATCACATAATTGTAATTTATCAGTTTCAATGAGTACCATTTTCCTTTCAGATTCTTTATTTTTAAACTTAATGCACTTTTGAAATTCAATTTACATTAACTAGAAAATAAGTTACAAAACTGTCACTTTGTTTTCATTTTGTTTCATATATTTTGAAATTTGTATAGTGAACACCAGAAACATGATTTCTTATTTCCTGTGTTTTCTATACAAATTTTAGAAAACAAGAAACAAAATGAATAGGGATTCTGATATTCATGATATTGTGCATCATTGTAAATGATGTCCAAGCAAAGTGCATTGAATTGAACAATATTCTTGTTTTTTACTTATTATTATTACTCCCAAATGGTAATGAAATGATTCAGCAATTTTTTTTCCTTTTTCTTTTGCAGAGGGTTAATCAGTGTCTACGAAATGCTTGCGAAAGAACGCATATCCATGAATGTGCAAAATTCATTGACTGTGGGCATGGAAATATTGAAAAATATGAAAATGACATAAATTGGCTTCATTGGAAGAACAGTGCTGATGCAAGTGCTTGTTTTACTGGAGATGATTTTAATTTTAATTATGGGATCTATCTTAAAGCTGTAAACCTCACAGCACATCATAATATGATCGCTAGATATGTATATTCATCATTTTGGGGATTCCAGGTATATCATTCTTCTTCTTCTTTTATGAGCGAAATGCATCTATATGGATTCGAACTGAAAAACTGCTACTCAGAGCATAGCATTTCTCAGCCACTAAATCAAATTGTTCGGTGCATCATTCTTCTTCAATAGTAACTAGGTTTATTATTTTCAAACTCATTATGTTACCAGTATGATAGTGAGGAGTGCTTTTAGCAGAACTAAGATGGCATAATGCTTAGGGTTGAAAATTGAGGCGCAAGAGTGTGGCGAGCTAAGACGCACTTTTCACAGCCTAAAATAAGAAAACAAGTTTTATACCTCGAGGAGTTTGTCTACAACCTTAATATAAATTCAAAACATTCCAAATTTGAAGACAAAGATATTTAAATGTGAAAACCTTTAAAGCACATTGACATTATCCTTAGAGAAAGATATGTCAGGTTTACATATACTAATGCTATGCCTGTGTGATATTTTTTCAGCAAATTAGTACTCTAGCTAGCAATTTAACCCCAAGCTATTTTGTTTGGGAAGTCCTTTTTACGATGGCCATCACCGGAACAGGACTCTTGCTTTTTGCTCTTCTTGTTGGCAACATACAGAACTTTCTGCAGGCTCTTGGACGCAGGTACAACGTTTTGTTTCATCCATGCAATGCTTCACTCCATGACATGTTTGATTTGTATTTCATTCTCTTACTTTCTTTGAAAGGAGGCTAGAAATGTCACTTAGACGACGTGATGTTGAGCAATGGATGAGCCATCGGCGCATAGCCGAAGATCTGAGAAGGTACCTGTTTTCTTCATTTTAGTCAAATTCAAATTGACACTATAAGTTTCATAAGCTGTTTTTACATAAATTTCAATCGCTAGCTTCCTGAATAAGTTCCCCTGCCTCTCCTTATATGATTGGCCTGTGACGCAGGAGGGTGAGACAGGCTGAACGTTACAACTGGGCCGCGACAAGGGGCGTGAATGAAGAAATGCTGCTTGAGAATTTGCCAGAAGACCTCCAAAGGGACATAAGACGCCATCTATTTAAATATGTTAAGAAAGTGAGTATAGTAGTATCTCTGTGGAATCAATCAATTTGTTATATCAGTTTTGCATGTTTTACTTTGCAATTTAGATGTTATGATTATTTGAATCTGTTATTTAAGCTGCATCAACTTGTGGATCATATGCTGCAGGTTCGAATTTTCGCCTTGATGGATGAGCCAATCTTGGATGCCATCTGTGAGAGACTAAGACAAAAAACATACATCAAGGGAAGCAAAATTTTGTATGATGGTGGACTGGTAGAGAAGATGGTATTCGTTGTGCGTGGAAAATTGGAGAGCGTTGGCGAAGATGGAATTCGAGTTCCCTTATCCGAAGGGAACGTTTGTGGTGAAGAACTTCTCACATGGTGTCTTGAGCATCCATCGGGAAACAAAGGTACATTTCATATCTTAACAATACGTGACACGCAAAGAAGGTTTTTCTTTGGATTTGGATCCTCTCGAGTGATCTAGTAACCTACTATGTCATGTTATGAGATAGAAAGACGCAGAAACAAAACTGTTGCAGTTACATTACTATTCTTTTATATCAATTTTTTTTTCTTATAACACGGTCAAAACTAACATGAGAAGATCCTAATCCGCGTTTGTTTGCATTGCAGAAGGAAGAGGAAGGATTCCAAGGCAAAGGTTGGTGAGTAACAGGACAGTAATTTGCTTAACTAATGTGGAGGCATTTTCCCTTAGAGCAGCTGACCTTGAAGAAGTAACAAGCCTTTTTGCAAGATTCTTGAGGAGTCCTTGTGTTCAAGGAGCCATAAGGTTATTTTCTTCTCTTTTGGCTTTATTGTTGACTCTTGAATCTTGAATTCACAAAAGTCTAACATCTTGACCATAAGGTAGTAGAGAACTAAAAAACAAAATTGGTTACTTTCTTTCTCAATTTTCTTATATCTATATTCTATTTGCTTTAAAATTCTTAACTAAATCATCATTTGTGGTAAAATTCTCAAAATTTTGACTTTTTGCAACCGAACCGAAACCCCAATAAAATCAGTCGCAAAATATCAGTTTGTAATTTCTAATTTATTTTTCTTAAAAAAAAACCATAGAAACCGTTTTGCGACAAACTAATAAAATTTTTTTTTAATTATTTTAGGTATGAATCACCATATTGGAGATGCCTTGCAGCAACAAGGATTCAGGTTGCATGGAGATACAGGAAGAAACGTCTCGGTCGTGCTCACACTACTTCACAATCATATCAAACATCAATTTTTTAGATTTAATATATGGGATTGACTAAACAGTGTCGATAGGACACTTGTTAAAGTGCAATAAATACACCTTTGTAAATGATTGGAGTTACTATAAACAACATTTATTAAGTAGTTTTCAAGTTTCGAAACATTACAGTTTACTATTTCAGTAAAATATTACTATTTTTATAATCTTAAATAGTGCCCATCATTTTCCTTAATATATTAATATATCATTATTAATCTATCTATATTTATATTTATATCAATATCTATATTTATAATACATATCTAAGTGAGAATGTAACAGTTTTATTATTCAAAAGCTAAGTGGGTTGTTTGGTTCAGCATTTTCAGTTTTTCCTTTTGTAACATTTCATAAAATAAAAAACAAACTAAAAACAAAAAATAAAAACATAAAATAAAAATACAAACTAATGAACCCCGAAACTTCTCATAGTAGCATCATCCATCTATTCAATCATCTTTTTGCCATGTAAATCTACTTTTACATTTAACTTTTTTTTTAAACTTTTATATCATCAACTATCAAATGCACTTTCTTTTTGCAAGAGTAAGATTTATGTCCACTCCACTTTCGAGAAACAGCAGTATACATATTATAACGTATATAATATATATGATCTTTAAAAAAATTATTATAATTTTAAACATATAAAAAATAAAAAATATGTAAATTGAACTAAAAATTTTAAGGTGAATAATATATTATTTTTAAAAAATTTAAATAATTTAGATAATTTAAAAAAAAGTGTTTTCATTTTCATTTTGAAAAATATCTTATTTTTTAAGTGTATAATACATGATAAAAAAATCTGTTGAAATTTTAAAAATATAAAAAATATATATAAACTAAGGTAGAAACGGCAAAATGAATAATATATTATTACAAAAAAAATTCAAATAATTTATGTGATTTAAAAAACATGTTTTCATTTTTAATTTAAAAACACTCTATTCTTCAAGTGTATAATACGCGATTTCTAAAAAAATTATTGCAATTTTAACATATAAAAAGTTATATAAATGGAGCTAAACATTTCAAAGTGAATAATACAATGTTTTCAGAAAACTTCAAATAATTTACATAATTTAAAAACACTCTATTCATTTTATTTAAAAAAAATACCTTGTTTTTCATGTGTATAGTACACAATCTTTAAACAACTATTACAATTTTAAAAATATAAAGTTTTATGTAAATTGTGTTAGAAACTTTAAAGTGAATAACACATTATTTTCATAAAGCTTTAAATAATTTAGGTGATTTAAAAACACTTTATTCATTTTTATTTCAAAAAACATCATATTCTTCAAATGTATAGTACACGATCTCTAAAAGTTCTGTTGCAATTTTAAAAACATGAAAATTATGTAAATTTAACTAGAAACATCAAAGTGAATACTACATTATTTCCAAGAAACTTCAAATAATTTAGGTAATTTAAAAATACCATATTCATTTTAATTTTGAAAAACACCCTATTCTTGCATAGTACGCAGTCTCTAAAAAAACTGTTGAAATTTTAAAAATATATTAAAAATATCAGAGTGAATAATACCTTAATTTCAAAAAAAAAACTTCAAATAATTTAGATAATTTATAAAAACACATTTTTGTTTTTATTTCGAAAAACTCTCAAGTAGTCTTCAAGTGTATAATACACGATCTGAAAAAAAATTATTGTAGTTTTAAAAATATAAAAGATTATGTAATTTGAGCTAGAAACTTCAAAATGAATAATACGTTGTCTTCAAAAAGCTTCAAATAATTTAGGTGATTTAAAAACATCATATTCATTTTGATTTTGAAAAACACTATATTCTTTTAAGTGTATACACGATCTCTAAAAACAACTGTTTAAATTTTAATAATATATGAAAGTATGTAAAATGAGCTAGAAACTTAAAGTGAATAATACCCTATTCTTTTTAAAAAAAACTTAAAATAATGTAAGTAATTTAAAAAACGCGTTTTCATTTTTATTTTGAACAACACCCTATTATTCAAGTGTTATAAACATGATCTTTCAAAAAATATTATTACAATTTTAAAAATATAAAAATTATATAAATTTATAGCTAGAAACTTTAAAGTGAATAATACATTGTTTTCAGAAAGCTTCAAATAATTAGATAATTTAAAAAAATGCATTTTCATTTTCATTTTGAAAAATATCATATTCTTCATGTATATAGTACGCAATCTTTTAAAAAATTGTTGTAAATTTTAAAATATATAAATTATATAAATTGAGATAGAAACTTCAAAGTGAATAATATATTATTTTCAAAAACACTTTAAATAATTTAGATAATATAAATTATGCATTTTCATTTTTTTTTTCACAAAACACCCTATTCATAGAGTGTAAAGTAGACAATATGTAAAAAATCTATTGTAATTATGAAAATATGAAAAATTATATAAATTGACCTAGAAACTTCAAAGTGAATAATACGTCATTTTTAAAAAAATTCAAATAATTTAGGTAATTTAAAAAATGTGTTTTCATTTTTATTTCGAAAAAGACCCTATTCTTCAAGTGTATAATATACGATCTATATAAAAAAATTTACAACTTTAAAAATATTAAAATTATGTAAATTGAGCTAAAAACTTCAAAGTAAACAATACGTTGTTTTCAAAAAACTTTAGATATTTTAGGTAATTTGAAAAAAAAACATTTTTTATTTCGAAAAACACTATTCTTCGAGTATATAATATACTATCCTTAAAATGACTTTTGCAATTTTAAAAATATAAAAATTATGTAAATTGAGGTAAAAACTTCAAAGTAAATAATATATTGTTTTCAGAAAGCTTCAAATAATTTAGGTAATTTAAAAATATTCAATTCATTTTATTTCAAAAAATACCTTATTTTTCAAGTGAAATATAAAAATTAATGTAAATTATGCTAGAAACTTCAAAGTGAATAGTTTCCTATTTTCAAAAAACTTCAAATAACTTGACGTATTTCAATAAATGTATTTTAATTTTTATTTCGAAAAACATACACCCTATTTTTTATGTGTATAGTACAAGACCACTAAAAAACTGTTGTAATTTTTAAAATATAAAAATTATATTAATTGAGTTATAAACTTCAAAGTGAATAATATGTTGTTTTCAAAATACTTAAAAAAAATTTAAGTAATTTAAAAAATGGATTTTCATTTTTATTTGGAAAAATACACTACTCTTCGGGTGTATGGTAGACAAACTCTAAAATAAACTGTTGCAATTTTAAAAATTTTAAAAATATACAAATTGAGTTAAAATTTCAAAGTAAAAAATATCTTGTTTTAAAAAAATTAAAATAATTTAGATAATTTAAAAAACGTGTTATCATTTTTATTTCGAATAATACTGTATTATTCAAGTGTTACACAACATGATCGGTAAAAGAATATATTACAATTTTAAAATTATAAAAAATATGTAAATTTAGCTAAAAACTTCAAAATTAATAATACGTTATTTTCATAAAGCTTTAAATAATTTAAATAATTTTAAAAAAATTATTCTCATTTTCATTTAAAAAATACTATATTTTTTAAGTATATAATATGTGATCTCTTAAATAATTGAGATTAGACCAAAAACATATCAGGAATTAAAACCAATAGCCAGATCTATTGATATTAGACCGTTAATGAATTATATTTTTGGTGCCCTGATATGTTTTAATATGTAATTTCAGTTTTTTCTTTTTTAGAGCACTCTCAATTCTTTATTTTGTACTTTAATTTTAGCCATCGCTTTGATATATATATTTTCCAAATTCTTAAAGAAACATTATAAGATATAATATAGCATTAGTTCTTATCATAATTCACTAGATATTTTTTAAAAGATAATTAAAATTGAACGCTATGCAAAAATGAAGATTAAAGTTAAGGAAAAAAAAATAGGAGACAAAAGTTACACACCAACCAAAAGTCTAATTAAGAAATTAAGAATTCAGGAAAAAAAATAAAACAAACGTTGTAAGACAAAATAATAATAATAATAATAATAATAATAATAATAATAATAATAATAATAAAATAATAATAATAATTATTATTATTATATTAATAAATAAAAACAGAAATTTTGGTACGTTGTTTTGATGCCGTAGTGGCCATGCCAACGTTACAACGAAACAATGCATAAAATGATCGCTCCTTCTTCAGTTCATCACTCCCTCACACTTCACAACTCCTCACTCTCGCAATTCCCTTTTTTTTTTTTGTTTTTTCCCTTTTCACATTTTCCTTCAATTCTCACCCTTTCTCTGAGATTCTCCTACCCATGATGAAAAACCTCTCAAAGATGCAAACTTTCGCGTAATTGCTGCAAAAAACTTGGTGGGGGGTTTTGATCCTTGACTGCGAAACTCGCTTCACAACAAACATCAGGTCTTTCTACTCTTTCTATCTCGATTTGTCTCTCTTGTTTTTTTTTCTGGATCACTGTATTTACTCTTTACAGTATGTTTGAATTCTTCCACTTATTCTAAAGCTATTTGCTTTTCCTCAAACGGTGCATAATACAGTGTGTTTTTGTGTTAATTTCAGACTAAAAAATCCATGCATGTAAAATGGCATGTGGGATTGGAATAGATGTGTTGTGTTTGTTTATAGAGGTTGGTTGGTACATCCATGATTTTGTGTTAGTGGTTTCTGTCCATTGATTTCTTCCAAGCTCAACAGGGTTTTAGATAAAGGGTTTCATTGCGTTTTTTTTTATTCCTCATCCTTAACCTTGTGTTTAGATAAGTCTTTAAAATGGGGAATGTAATTTTTAAGAGCGTTTGAAATGCTTCATTGTAAAATTTATTGATTGAGAATGAAAAGAGCTCGCTTTTCATAACAGTATTACTATGCTGGTTAGAATTTGAAATTCTGTTGAATTTCGAAATACATAATCCAAAACTAAATGATTACTCCTTTTAATTTAATTGCTTTTAAGATTCCTCTTCCCATTATTGTTTTCCTGTTTGATAGTTATGAAGTATTGAAATCTTCGTGTGGAAAAATAATTGCAGCCAAATGAGATATGGTTAAGAATGAATTAATGTGGACTATAGGTTAAAGGGAAAGACAATACTGGTATCCTTATGGTGCATTAAATTCTTTCTGGCTTTGTAACTGCTTTTACATACTTACATAATTTCTTACTGTTTTTTTATTTATATTCTCTCCTTTCTAGCTTCAACTTTAACTAAATTAATTGATTTTAGAATTTTTTATATGGTAAAGAAATATATGTATTGAATGTTTTATTAAATTCATAAAAGTTACGGAGCTATCAAGGAAGCATGGCTAATTTTGAGAAAGGCGGGCTGCCGATGCTGTCAGATTCAGATGCGCAACCATATGATGAACACTTGGATTCTAACTTACAAAAGCTTGTAACCAGGACAAAAAGTGCATCAATTTCTATTCAGATGAGCTCCCTCGAGTCGTATGAGAAAGAAGATACTTTCGTGGGACTTACTGGTCCCCTTCTGAGTAAGACAAAAACGCCAGTTATTCAGATGAGTGGAAATCTTTTGCAGAGACATTCTGTTGCAACAGAAGACAAAGCTGAAGAGAGAAAGAAAGATAATTTTGTGACTTGCCGCGACGCAGATTCAAATGACTGGAATGGCAACCATTGTAGAGAAAATGAACACTTAATGAAGTCTGGGCAACTCGGATTGTGCAATGAACCATATTGTACTACTTGCCCTGCGTACTTCAAATCTTCTCATCCGCGGCTAATAAATCCAGAACATTCCACTAGTTGGGATCCCAAGGTATATCTGTCCTTCATCCCAAAATGGACTTAATTATTTAATGCAGAACCAAACATTTTATTGTAGTAGCCTATTGTTTTTGTATTTATGCATCTCCTTACTTTGTATGTTGTTTGGGCTTCCAATCATTATAATGACTATACTTTTGTTGTTATATACTTGTGGTTTTGTTGCAGTTTTAGATCATCATAAATCATATATATGTACTTTAATATTTGTTTGGGCCATCAAGATGTTGAATTGTGTTTCTATGAAAGAACACTTTTTTTGGGTTGCTAATCCACTTATATTTATATTCATGAGAAAAGTTGTTGATCCTATGGCCTGATTTAGCTCAAACTTCCTAAGTGAACTTGCTATTAATCTTGGTTGATGAATATTGAAAATGTTAAGTATATACACCAATAATTAATATATTTCTATATTCTAAAGATTTTTCTTATTTCTATACTCTAAATTAATTTCTTTGTTCAAGCTGCATCAATGCATGTTGTTCTTTTCACTATTCAAGCTACAACTATGATTGTTATCCTTGTTTACTTTGAGGGGCAATCAAAGTTTTGTTAATTGACAACTTGAAGCTCTCTCATTATTTACCCAATAATCATTTCCTAAAATCTAACTGTATCATATTTAATCTTCTCCAACATTTCTCATTTGCTTTTATGTGCATTTATATCTAGTATCAATTTCACATAACCAATCTTACTTTTGTTCATATTTTGAATGTTTACAGATTCATAGTGCTCTATTTGGGGATGCCAAGGGTTTTGCGAGAAAACCTTCATCATTCCACTCTTATATTCCTAGAGTTATTAATCCTCATACTAAAGTCGTACAAAAATGGAACAAGTTTTTGGCAATTTTTTGCTTGATTGCTATTTTTATGGATCCATTATTTTTCTTCTTACTCTATGTGGATCAGGTATGATTATTTTCCTTATGTTTAACTAGAAATCTTGGAAGTTCCGGCCACTTAATTTTCCCTGCTATTATTTGCAAATTTATTCTGTATTTTTCCTGATCTTTGTATGCAGGATAATAAATGTATTGTTATCAGCTGGCCCATGACAAAAGCACTCGTTATATTTAGAAGCGTGAATGATTTTGTTTATTTACTTAACATTCTTCTCCAGGTAAATTCTCTATAACCACCTTTCCTAGATGCTCCTCCCTCCCCTTTCTCTTGCTTTTAATCTGTGTGAATACTTATAGTCATAGAATGGTTCCATACTTTTAGTTTGAAAAATATGGTCATACGGCAAGTTTTGATTACTCTGTTATTGGTTTTGAGAAGATAAATATTCTGGTTCATGTTTTTCAAAGAGCTTTCTAGCACCAAAATAACAAGGTTTATGTTCATCATATAAGGCACCTCAAAGGAAGTTCATTCTACTCAGTTGTGGATGATTGTTTCACTCCGGAGGAAATGAAATGATTAATAGACACAAATCATAAATACTATAACCTTATTGATAGTATTTATTTATTTAGTAGTATTCTTTGCTTACTTGCGTCTTGCTTTTTTATTGTTCATAAGTTCAATTCTAAAGAAAAAAAAAAAAAACTTCTGTTTAATAATTTAAAGCTTAAATAACTCTACCAAGTTGCCTGTTTGCAGTTTAGGTTAGCATATGTTTCTCCCGAGTCGACAGTGGTTGGTGCTGGAGATTTAGTTGACCATCCAAAGAAAATTGCTCTTCATTACCTGCAGGGTTATTTTCTTATTGACTTATTTGTTGTATTTCCTATTCCTCAGGTAAGTTTCTTCCCTATGGAAACTTATTCTTTTGTTTGGTTATGTTTGTTCACTGTAACTTAGTACTCCAGCTAATTCACAATGAGTGTCATTTTGGATTTTCAATGTACAATTAATGTTTTCTTTCTCATTTTATACTTCGATGTCAATTGACATTGTGATCAAACATTTTATAATAGAGATAATTTAGTGAAATTGTTATATTCATCATGTTATTTATTGCTTTCTTAATTTTTGTGAAATTTTTTTTTACAACACCTCTTGTGAAACGGAGAGAATATTTTATGTATCAATTTGTAAATACTACCCACTTTCTATTGTGAATTTTGAGGTATGCAAGCTAACAGTTGAACATGAATAGTTATTCATATTTTCTCTCCATTTCCTGGTGATCATCAAATTTGATTGCTACTTTTTTCATTTTATGCACTGCCCTTCAACTATTGAACCGTGAATCAAAATATCTTCACTTGTTCAATTACTGGTCTGATTTTCATGACCTTGTATATGATTATAAACTGCTTCTTGTTCTATGTTATCATGTTCAAATGTGAAGTTAACCATTATGAACAATGGTTTCTTGCTTGTGTGTGTCATTTTGAGGAATCATTTGTTTGTGCATGAGCATTTGCTTGAGAACAAGTGCGGCAGTGAGAGGAAATGGTTTTTATTCTATTAAGAAAAGATTGAGTCCACTATGGGTTTATGTACTCAGACTCGTTTTTGACATATGTAGTGAAATATGTGCAGATAATGATATTATATTTCCTACCAAATTCCTTGGGGGGAGCAAATTATGCTAAGAATCTTCTGCGTGCGGCAATCCTAGTGCAGTATATCCCCAAGTTATTCAGGTTTCTGCCCCTGCTATTTGGCCAGTCTCAATCAGGATTCATATTTGAGTCAGCTTGGGCAAATTTTGTCATAAATCTTCTCATTTATATGCTTTCTAGCCACGTTGTTGGCTCATGCTGGTACCTCTTTGGTCTACAGGTGAGAGGACATAGCATTTAAAAGTTTTTTTTGTTTTTTTTTTATGGAAAATACCAAATTTCTTCCTTACTAGATTTCATAATGTGCTAAATTCTCATTTCATTCAAGTGAGGTCAAAATTCTATTATTATTATTGTTTGAAATTAATCTAGCCTAACATAATATCAATAGTTTGTGACTATCCAAGCCCTAAAAACTATAAAGACTATTTTGTCCCTATTCCTAGTTTATGTGAGATTTTAATACACATTAGTCACTCTCAGAATTGAACATTTGGAGTGTGAAGTTTGGAGGATTTGACATCTGATGGGTGGCCTAATATAAGGACTGAATAGGCTTTGATAGTAACCGGATTAGAAATGGATTAGGCCGTTCAACTCAACCTGAAAATCTATATTGAGGGCAAAGGACTGCCCAAGCCTTATAAAAACTACATTAACCATATTCTAAGTCGATGTGAGATTTCAACAACTGTTTTTATTGTTGTTTTTGAGTGGCGTAAGCTACTAATTGGCAATCCATATTGCATTCTGTAGAAATTCTACACATTCCTACCTTCAAACCATGCTAAAAGAACAGAAAGAATAGGCAGAAGAAGTAAAACTTAGTTAATTGAATGCATATTTTCCATGTGGATATGGTTGTAAATAATATAATAATGTGCAGAGATTTATATTATAGGCAAGGTGTAATGAAATTCATTAAATGAAGTTAAACATTCAATTACTAAATTTCTCCTTTTCTCACTCTTCCGTCTTCCAGAGGGTTAATCAGTGTTTGCGAGATGCCTGTACTAGTTCTAATATACCCGGATGCATGAAATTCATCGACTGCGGAAACGGCCTTAATGGACACAATCATCCCGCCCTAACATTGAGTGAGTGGATCAACAATACAGATGCCATTGCTTGTTTGGATCCCTCTTCTGATGGTTTTCAATATGGGATCTATGAGACTGCTGTTCCACTTACTATAGAGACTGACATGGTCAACAAATATGTCTATTCTCTTTTTTGGGGATTCCAGGTTTGCATTTCATTCTCTTTATACATTTTTTTTTGTTCCTTCAGTAGTAAATCTGTGCATATATATGATAAGGATTGATGGTAAAATTTGACGGATTTACAGTTCTTTCTATGACATGTTGATGAAGAATAAAATAATCTTGAATGCGTTTGAGAATTTTATGAACACAATGCGCGTAGAAGAAATATTTTATGAGCCAAGCTCCCATTTTTACAAATTTACTTAGAACCTGATAACAGCATTATTAAGAACCAATTGTTCTAAAAGCTCTAGTTATTAAGTAAAAGGACGCCAATGGTTTTCAATGTCTAGCACACCAATTGAATTATGGATAAAGCAAAGGCCACCATTATGTTCTCGCTGTGAGTTGCGACAATTTGATATCTCTAACATTTATACCCTGTCTGATCTTTATACAGCAAATCAGTACTCTAGCTGGTAATCTAGTTCCTAGCTATTATCCGTGGGAAGTCCTTTTCACTATGGCCATCATAGGATTGGGACTCTTGCTTTTTGCAATTCTCATCGGAAACATTCAGAACTTTCTACAGGCTCTCGGACGGAGGTATAACTTAACCAATGCTTCAAGTTTTGATTAAACTTTGGGAATCAAGTTCTAATGTGTTCATTATTGCGATGTGCTCGATGTATTTCCTCTGTCGGTTACAGGAAGCTAGAAATGCAACTTAGAAGTCGTGATGTTGAGGAATGGCTGAGCCATCGGCGCTTACCGGAACATCTAAGAAGGTTAAAAATAGTCTCATTCTTTCTGTGAATCGCATCCACATTGGCACATAAAACTCAACCTTTTGACATATCATAATTTTCCTTTGTCATGTATCATGAGCAATAAATTATTGCAAAAAAAATTAAAATTTGAATTTGCATTACTGTCTCCTAACAAACAATAAAAGTTGAAATTCAATAATATCTTATTTATGGCAAGAATTCAATAACATCTGATTACGTATTCAATTTTTTAAATTGTTTCAAACAATTCAAAATTTGAATCATCAATTACGTCTTAATACGTAATTCAAATTTTAGATTTGTTGTGTGAGTGTGTGTCACATGAATGTTAATCTAGTGACTAATGTATAATATATGAGGAGATACTGATTTTCCTATAATATGGCATGTCCATAGTCTCAATGCTAAGAAAATAATGTCACATGAAATCATGCATTGTACCTAGTTTACAAGTAATAGTCAACTATGTCTATCATGCAGGAGAGTGCGACAGGCTGAACGATATAACTGGGCTGCAACAAGAGGCGTGAACGGGGAAATGCTTCTCGAGAATTTGCCGGAAGATCTGCAGAGAGACATAAGACGTCATCTTTTCAAATTTGTTAAGAAAGTATGCACTAGAATATTTGTGTCATAAATTTCTAGTTATAATTTCACCAAATTGATCATTTTTACTCTTTAAGTGGACTATGAAACTAAACCATGACATGTTGAAACTCGAAAGCCTAAGTATGTGTTTAACAAAGCTGGAAGTTCACTATAAACATTATATGATTTGCTGGTATACTATGTACAAATTCTAATCCAAAACCATAATCTGAGGATCCAATTTTTCTGCAGGTTCGTATTTTCTCTCTGATGGATGAGCCTATCTTAGATGCCATTTGTGAGAGACTAAGACAAAAGACATACATCAAAGGATGTAGAATTTTGAGCCATGGCGGTCTGGTGGAGAAGATGGTCTTTGTCGTGCGTGGTAAACTGGAGAGCACCGGAGAAGACGGAACTAGAGTCCCCTTAGCTGAAGGGGATGCTTGTGGTGAAGAGCTTCTAACATGGTGTCTTGAACATCCTTCTGTCAGCGCAGGTATATCATCACTTAAAGCAACGACGATGCCTATTAACTAACTATTAGGGTTAATTGCGCAACCTCTCTTGAGATCAATGTTAATTTCACTTAGATCCTTTTTGCTTTCAAATTACACTTAACCTTCTTTCAATTTATGCATTATCTTATATGTTTATACTTACACTTGACTCCCCTATTTTTATTTAAGGATTATATGCACCATAATCCTAAAAGTAAAAGAGCAAGAGCGCAATGCAAGAGAGTTAAGTGTAGTTGAACAAGGAGGATACAGGTGTAATTAACACGTGTAATTAACGCTAACCCGTATTTTAAAGTAAAGCTCAGGAGGAGTTGCAATAATCAGCATGAAACTTTTGCATCTACAAAATAAGAAAGAACATGGTTCATGAATTTGATGTCTGTTGCAGATGGTAGAAAAGTAAGAGTGCCAGGACACAGGTTGGCTAGCAACAGGACAGTGAAGTGCCTAACAAATGTGGAGGCATTTTCACTCTCTGATGCAGACCTCAAAGAAGTCACAACCCTTTTCGCGCGATTCTTCCGGAGCCCACGTGTTCAAGGAGCTTTAAGGTTATTCCCTTCTCTTGCTGTATCTACCTGGATTTATGTTTCAGCATAATCTTCTTGACCATTTTGACTAACAAAAATGGGAAAAAAAAATAGAAATAATACTTGAACACATTTTAATCTCACAAAACCCTCACAGATGACATATTAGTCAAGTGAGGATGTTTGTGCATTTATGTTTCATTCATTGTGTTTGCTTCTTGAGTCATTAAAGCCCATCCATTAGTGTCATATTGCATGTCTGAAAATGAAAATAAATGCCCTTGGCAAATATTTGACCTGTAACAAATTAACAATGAACGAATTTGTATGCCTGTTTAGTTTGTGTTTTTATTTTCTATTTCCATGTCAAGTTTTCATAAATAAGCAATCACTTTCTTTTTCAGAAAAAATTGTTTCCCAATTTTCTGAAAACACTGGAAATAAAAACGCAAACCAAACATTATCTAATTTTTCAATGGTAAAAAGCTTAATTTCTGCTTTTGAATAAATGAAAGACATAATAATTTGAGAATTGTGTTATTTTAGGTATGAATCACCTTATTGGAGATCCCTTGCAGCAATGCGCATTCAGGTTGCATGGAGATACTGGAAGAAACGTCTAGGTCGTGTTTGTTCCTCACCATCTCATTAAACCTTCTCTCTTAACCTCAATTGTAGTTAAATTATTTTATATTTCTTAATATATCCTTTTATTCATATTTTCTATTCTTATCTCTCTAATTAACTAATTTCTATCTCATGATAAGTATGGCAATCAAGTGGGATGATGATGCAGTGCTGCAAAAAAATAAAAAAGAATTATTCAATATAAATATTGCAAAAAAATAAAAAAGAATGATTCAATATAAATATTTACTTTTTTTTTCTATAGAAAAGTATTAAAAAACTTAGAATTAAATCAAGATACCTATAATTTACCCATACATGTATGTCTTTACGTACTCACTAGTTAAGCTATATGATTGGGACGAATATTTACTTATCTTGATCTATATATGAGAGAGAATTAAAAATGGGAGGAAAAAAAAAAAGAAGAAAAAAAAAGTTTTGCATTTTTCGTTTGCAAAGTCAACTTTTCCTTTAATTTTTCTCTAAAACCAAAAAAAAGAAAAAACAAATTATATATATTTTTCATTTTTTTTTTTTTTCAGTCTACCAAGCAGAACAACAATGTCTTCTGACTGAGATTAATGAAAAGTTAAATTAAAAATGCTAAAGAGAAGATAAGACTAATGAGTGACATCATTATAGCATAGCAGTATGTTTGTTGGATGTTAGCAAACATAAGTTAGCGATTAGGCAAAGCTTGCATTGACATGTGTCTCTTTTCTGAGAACACCCAATCTCACATCCACAATTTTAATTTCCATGTGATATAGGAGTATAATATTAAAATTAGGAATTTTCATGTGTCTCTCACATTTCCCTCCACTGAAAAATAAAATAAAAAAATTGGTTGATTAAAAAAATATAATTAGGAATTTCACGTAACTCTATTTAAACTCTTATTTCCATTTAAACTCTAATTTTCATTCATAGGCATCATAGGTGAGAAAGTGAGGTCGATTGATAAAAAGTCTAAGTTTAGTTTACATTAAATTAAAAATAGTTTTTCTTTAGAAGTATAATTAATTAAACAATTTAAGTTATAAATTTTTTGAAAAGCTTTATAGATTTAATAAACTAGTCTATTTAAATAATAATGATGATATTAGTAGTAATATTAATAAACTATAATATAATTATATATTGGTATTATTATTATGCAAAAATTTTAATGCAAATATTATTTAAATTTTTGTCTTACTATATTTTTTATACTTTTCAAGTTTATTAACTTATTTAGAAATAAGTTTTACAAATAACTTTAAAAATTCTATTATGAAATTTGCTTTTAAACAAACATTCAGGATTTAAAGTAAAGTAAGACTAGACTCTTCCAAACTTATTTCAATCCAACTTATTCTCACTCTTAATTAGATATGGAGATGGATAATGATACTGGTCTAACTTATACTAACTCTTATATCAGTTAATAACTATTTATAAAAGTTTTTTTTTTTTGACAAAATCTAATTTGAAATTCTAATTAATATATATATACATATATATATATATATAATATAGTATAATATATTACTATTTATCAATTATCTCATAATTTACTAGTATTTTCATTTGCATTTTTGGACCAGACATATTGTGATGATAATTGAGTTTATAAAACAATGAAAGGAAGTCAAGGTCCTGCGTTTACTTCTATTTATTTATTTATTTATTTATTCACCAATATGATATTATTACTTTGCAGGCCTACCAAAGACCGACTATGGATTTCTTTTTTTTTTTAAAGAATAATAAAGTGTATACTTTATATTATTCGAAAACAATAAAGAGTTTATTTATTTTGTATTTTGTTTTTGTCAAAGTAATTTTTGATTAAAATTAAAAATATTTATTTTTATTTGATGATCTCATTTTTTATACATTAATAATTTTAATTATTAATATTTATTTTAATTGATATATTTTTTACTTCTTATTTTAATAAAACTATAAATTAAACATGCCCAAAATTGCCAAAGGGACAAACTTAAACATGTAAGTTCTAAATTCTATGCAGCAACTAGCAAGTGATGAATCTCTGTCAGTAGGAGATGTTTAAAGAAGAAGGGATTAGACCAACAAAGTTCGGCACAATTGGTAGATAGTTTAATTCTTTGATAGGGGTTCAAATCTTGACCGTGTGTATATAGAATGTTTTGTTGGAAGAGGCAAAATCCACTTCGGTGATCTCTATCCCTCGAGAAAATTAGTCTTCGGCTATCAACCAAAGGAAGAACTTTTTCTGTGTCATTGACCAAACTCTAGAATAATAGGGGTTGTCAATAGTTGATTAGAGTTTTGTATGTAAATATATAGAGTTGCCTCTCTTGTATGTTGCACATGCTTATGAATATAAAGTAAAATCTCTAGGGTCTACAAGTTGCCTACTAGGCCTTGTGAGTCTCGATCATTAATTCCGTCCAATGCTATTGAGTGTTGTATTGTCTTCATGCAGATGATTCCGAGATTATTTTGGGATGATTCCTCCATGCCGAGTCCGACATGATTTATACGACCGTGATATCTTATTGATATCAATGCACAATGTAATAAAAATCAAACTTTCAAATATAGACATACATAATCATAAAAAATAAAATAAACAACAAATGATTTTATTTTATTTTTGTTACAAGAGAAAATAAAACCAAGGCAAAGCAACTAAATGGCTAAATCATTATAAAGTAAAGGAATAAGCTTAGAAGGAGGATATTCTCCTATCCTCATGGCTATTCCATCACAAAGACTTTGTGAGCTAAAACATCGGCAACTGTATTGCTAGTTCTTGAAATATGAGATACCTCTATTTCTCTAAATTTAATCACGTACTTGTCTAATTGTCAAGATATTATCTCGAAATTAGTGTCCCTCAACATCCAGATTATAAAAACAACTTTAAAAAATTATAAAGTTTATCATATCTTATTGGTGATCCATTCATTTGTATTTAATTTTCATTTTCTTCTACCACAATCGAATATAAAATATTCATAATAACTACTTAATAAAAATTGAGCTATGGACTTATGGTTAAATACTTTAGCCATTTTGACTACTATCAGACATTAAAATTTTAGTGAAATTACAAAAAATAAAAACTGAAATGTCTATTTTTTAAAAAATCTGAAATTAATTTTGAGTTTTTAAAACCTCAGAAAAATTTGTGTTAGATAACATTATTAATATTTTTAAACATTTACTGGCCCTGCACTCAAATATTAAAAAAAATACTAATTTATATATATATATATATATATATATATATAAAAGTTAGTTAAAAAAATTAATTTTTTTATTTTATTTGAAAGTAAAAATTTATTTAATAAAATATCCTTTATAATATTTAATGTAAAATAATATTATCATTTAACTACTTTATTAAATAAATAATATTTTAGTATGATTATTTTAAATAATATAAAAATAGTTAAAATTTATCTATAATTTTAGACCATTACACATAAAATAATTTTATTGCTTATACTTGATTTCGGCATAGTACAACATGCATGACACTGCTTTATTTTATTTTAACAAAGTTTAAAATTCAAATGCCATCGTATCTACCCCGCAGAATAAAAAAAAACCAGATATATTTATATAATGTCTGAACTACTATGACAAACCTCATTTACAGCGAAAAAACATTCAATATCTGATGAAAAAACAAAGGCTAAATCCAAAAGCTAAAAAAACAAACAAACATTAATATGACTATTTTTTTATGACAACTTCAACTCTCTCACCATTGACTTTGTCAAAGTCTTCACCTTTACAACTCTTTCCTTACTCTATTGTACGTTCTTCACTTTCACACTTCATTTTCCTCTGCTCTCTCTTTCTCAGAATCTCCATTCTACTTTTCCACTCATGTTCATAATCCTCCCAAAAAATGCAAACTTTCACTTGAATGCCTCCAAATTAGTTGGTGGGGGGTTTTCGCTGCTAATTCCTCTTCAACCAGGTCTTTCTCTCCCTCTTCTGGGTTTTCTGTTTTTGTTGATTATTGCTGTTCTTGTTCATGGCATTTTCTGTAACTTGAACGGCTTGGATTCTTCCCCTGATTTCTAACCCAATTGCAATTCCTCATACGCTTTAATGCTTCATCTTGTTGTATAACATAGTGTGTACTCTGTGTTTGTGAATTTTGAAGTTTGAATTTTGAAAGAGGCAGGAAAAATGGGATGAAGGGGTTAGGCGTGTTTGCTAAATTTTCCATTAAAAAAACGAGGTTAGATACCACATGCACTTCAATGATTGTATACTTGTATTGTTAGTGTAGGTCAATTGATGTCGAACACTCTAACTAGCTTTTTCCAAGCTTCATAGTTTTTCTTTTTCCTTTGGTAGAAAACTAATCCCTCGAGCATAGTTAAGGGGCTGTTTGCCTTGCGTTTCCATTTCCTGTTTCCTGTTTTATGAAATTTTACAAACGAAAAACTGGAAATGCTTCCTTTGTAAAATTTCAAGAAACAGGAAACCGAAAACCGGAAATGAAAACAGAAAATAGAAATGCAATCCAAACAAGCCCTAGCTTTCTCTCCCAATTGGTGTTGTATGATCGTATCCACTATCCAGTGCTCGAACCATGGTTCTTACTTCATACACTGTAACCATAGTGTGCCTTTAAAGTGTTAAGATAAACTTAACGCCCTTGTTTGTTGGTTAGCTTTGTAAGGTGTAAAGGGGATTCATTTCTTCCTTCTAATTGCAAGTGACAAGGTTTAATATACAGTCTTTGGCTTTCAACTCTTCAGTGGTCATTTACCTTTTCATAATTTGCAATCTCCCCTTCCAAGTTTCGAGCTGATGTGTATATATTGATCTTGTGTTAGTATCATAAAAAAAATTGCAGAATTAGCTAGGAAGAAGAATGGCTCATTTTGAAAAAGATGAGGTGCCAATGCTGTCAGAAACACGTGCTCAACTATCCGATGAAGGTGTGGATTCTAATTACCGGAGGCTTATATCAAGGACACGAAGTGCATCGATTTCTATTCCTATGGTCGCCTTGGAGCAATATGAGAAAGAAACTAGTGTCATGGGACATACCGGTCCACTTCGTACTGTGAGGAAAACCCCCTTTGTTCAGATGAGTGGTCCATTATATGCTACCAAAGGAACTCGAAATCTCTTGCATGAGAGTATAGCTGCAAAAGGAAACAAAGCAGTGGAGAGCAATACAGAAAAATTTTCTACTTTTGACGGCTCGAATGAACATCATTGGAATAATAACTATGATAGGAAGAATGAACACTTACTGAGATCTGGCCAACTGGGAATGTGTAATGATCCTTATTGTACTACTTGTCCTACTTACTTCAAGGCTTCTCAGCAGAGAAATACAAAAACTTCAGCTATATTTGATGCCAAGGTGCCTTTCTTACTGCCATAGACTGTTATTTCTTTTTAAATGTAAGCTTTTGTTTTGAAATTGAATTTAGTTATATCTTGCATAGGCAAAAAGTCGAATTCAGGAGATGTGTTTTGTTTTAACCAAGCATCCTCATTCTGACCAAGGTCAAAAGTCCAGTGAAATGATTTTTTATTTCATTATTTATTATTCATTATTTATTATTTATAATTACTTATAGATATTTGATTGAATTATGATGTACAAGTGTTTCTTGAATAGCCTATAATTTGTGTTTGTGTGTACGGGTGGGGGGGGGGGGGGGGGCGTGTGTGTGCGTGTATCATTAACTTGATCTTCTGGTGACCTTTTCCATTATCTTTTGCTGTCAGTTTGGCATGACCAAGTGTACTTTTGTTCTTGTTTTGAATGTTTACAGTTACACCATGCACTTTATGGGGACGCCAAAGGTTTTGGGAGAAAACTTTTTTCTTTCTGCTATTCATGTGTTCCTGGAGTTATGAACCCTCATGCTAAAGTTGTACAACAATGGAACAAGCTTTTGGCCAGTTTTTGCATGTTGGCAATTTTTGTAGATCCATTATTTTTCTTCTTAATCTATGTGAAGGAGGTATGATTCCTTTTATTTATTTGCGAATTTCACCAAGTTGTAAAATGACTAAAATCTAAGGACCTGTTTACTTTGAAGTTTCATTTTTTATTTTATGTGTGTGTTTAGCTCAAAGAATGAAAGGAGAGGGACTTAAAAAAGTGTATTTGTGTTTAGCTTACGAGGGAAGATAGAGCGGTTTTACAAAACATTGAAAATATATTATACTTGTTTTGATTGTTTTCAAAGTTTTCTATACAAATGTTCAAAAACAGAAAATAAAATGAGAACAAGGTAATAGTTTTGTATTGCAATTACTCATGAAAATAGCAAATGAAAACAGAAGATGAGAATACAAAGTAAACAGGCCTGTTTACTTTGCATTTCCATTTCTAATTTTTGTTTTCTGTTTTTATGAAAAATTACAATACAAAACTATCATCTTGTTTGCATTTTATTTTCTGTGTTGTGAGATTGAGATTTGTATAACACAAACATTGGAAACAAGTGAAAACAACTCAATTTTATTTTGAGTGTTTTGTAAACTTTATCTTTTCCCCTTACAAACATAACACAAAAACACTATTTTACCTTCCATCTTCTCACCTCCTTTGGACTAAACACCTATATAAAATAGAAAATTAAAACAAAATGAAAATGCCAAGTAAACAGGCCCCAATCTTTCCTTGCTACTATTTTGCAAATTTACTCTACATTTTCCACATTCGTATATGCAGGACGATAAATGTATTGCTATCAATTGGAGTATGACAAACATACTTGTTTCAGTTAGAAGCGTGAATGATTTCATATTTTTCTTGAACATTCTTCTCCAGGTAATTTCTCCGCAACTGCCTTTCGAATGGTGTCATCTTGTTAGCTTGAAATGTATAACCGAGTTCTGTATTGCTGCATTTCAAAAGAATTTTCTATTAGCATTATAACAAAGTTCTGAATCTCTTGTTCACTTAGGATAGTGTATTGCTGCATCTCAGTATACTTGTGTCGGTCTTGCTTTTGTTGTTGCTTTTGTTGTTTAGTTGAGGTCATAAGGGAAAAATAGAAAAAAGAAAAGAAAAAAGTTCATATGTCCTCAATCTTGAATATGGTATTTAAGTCTAGTTGCCTCCTTTTCATAATATAATAATATAAATCTTAAAAACTCTACTAAGTACTGAGTTTCTCCCTTGCAGTTTAGGTTGGCTTATGTTTCCCGTGAGTCAATGGTGGTTGGTGCTGGCGATTTAGTTGACCATCCCAAGAAAATCGCCCTTAATTATCTGAAGAGTTATCTTTTTATCGACTTATTTGTTGTACTTCCTCTTCCTCAGGTAATTTTCTTCCCATCTTTCTTTGTGGATTTTTTTTTTTTTTTGGGGACAAGTTTGTCATTGTAACAGTTCTTTGGGTTTCCACTTTTTTGCACCACAAAGCTTATGATGTGAATTATGAGATATACATGTGTAATGATTTGGAATTGAACTTGAATATTTCTTGATAAGTTCACTCCATTTCCTTTAGCTAATTAAATTTGACAAAAGAAAAGAAGGAAAATCATCTCTTGCAGTATCTGTTCTTGCCACAGTTAAATTTTCTTTTGTTTTGTATATTTGATATGATAAGGATAAGGATACGTGAAGGTCTTTCATGTTGTCATTTCACCAAGTTTATCGGCTTGGACATACTGGGAACTTGTCGTGACATATGTAGTGGAATATTTGCAGATAATGATATTGTTTGTCCTACCAAGATACTTGGGGCCATCAGGAGCAAATTTTGCTAAGAATCTTCTGCGTGTAGCGATCCTTGTGCAGTACTTCCCAAGATTATTTAGGTTTCTACCTCTACTAATTGGCCAGTCTCCAACCGGATTCATATTTGAGTCTGCCTGGGCAAATTTCATCATAAATCTTCTCATTTTTATGCTATCTGGTCATGTTGTTGGCTCTTGCTGGTACCTCTTTGGTCTACAGGTGAGTGAATTTTATTTTTTTTTTTAAAAAAAAATTTCTTCGTAACTAAATTTCATTATTTGCTTTAAATTCTCACCTTGCATGGAAGAGTAGGAAAGGTACCCTGGACAGAACAAAATGAAAAAGGCAAAAGAAATATTCCTTGATTCCCTTGAATGCTTCTGAACATGATTGTATATTATATGTTAATATTAATATTTAACACGAATTATAAGAAAATGTGACAGTAGATGATAGGACCCATAATCCTAATGGGCTGTGAGAACCTCCTTTAGGTCAGTTAGGAAGAACAAAGAATAGGATGCTGACCTGGCATTATAGTCAGACTTAGTTATGCGATAAGTTAGTTAAGCTAGCATGTTGTTATATAGTGTGGATGGATGAAGCTGAGAGGGTGTCCATTTTTTGTTGTTAATTGAGAATTCATTGACATATGAGACGGTAGAGAGCTAGTCTCTATGGGAGCATTGCTCTGGGACAGTAGGAGTCTCTCCTGTATTTTCCGTTTCTTTTGCTCAATAATACTATATTTTCTGCTTAATTTCTTTGTATATCTACTCAATTCTCTATTTTGGAAATCCGGTTCGTATCAGTAGATTAGTGTTTTCTCAGAAATTTATCCTGGATGCTTTAAAGATTAACAGTTCAATTTGAATCGGGAATATTCAATCATTAACATTCCCCTTTTCTTTGTCTTCCTTATTCCAGAGGGTCAATCAATGTTTGCGAATTGCTTGCCATAATGCCAGCATTACTGGATCATGCACAGCATTCATTGATTGTGGTCATGGCTTTGCATCTGCATCAGATCTGTGGAAAAAGAATACGCGTGCCATTGATTGTTTGAACCCCTCTTCTAGGAGTTTTACTTATGGGATCTATGAGAAGGCTGTACCACTTACTATAGAAACCAATGTGGTCAACAAGTATGTATTTGCACTATTTTGGGGCTTCCAGGTATGTATTTCATTCTTTCCTTTTGTTTTTCCCTACAGCACTAAATATATACGTCTATAAAGATCAAATGGCCGTTTATACTGCAATAAATTTATAAACCGAGTCGTTATAGTTAAAACCTTTTAATGCAGCAAATCAGTACTTTGGCTGGTAATCAAACCCCGAGCTATTTTGTGTGGGAAGTCCTTTTCACAATGGCCATCATAGGAATGGGACTATTGCTCTTCGCGCTTCTCATCGGAAACATACAGAACTTTCTTCAGGCTCTTGGTCGGAGGTAAAACCTATTGCTCTTGCTTGCCCCCTTGTTGGCAATTTTTCTGTTTCCTTTTAAATCATCTTCTCTGCACAGTTTCTTTCATTTGAAGTTTCAACTATAAAAATGAAGTTCTAGTGTGGTTAGCGTCATAATGCGCTTGATATATATTTTTCCCCCATTCTACTTACAGGAGGCTAGAAATGCAACTCAGAGGTCGTGATGTTGAGCAATGGATGAGCCATCGTCGATTACCAGATCATGTAAGAAGGTATGAAATGTCCTCATCCTTTTGACAAATCACATCGAAATCGTGAAAAAAAAAGTATGTTTCTTTTGATTGATTCTGCATGTAGGTCTGATTGCTCAGAAAATAGTTTACCTCTAATTTTCAGTTATCAGATGAAGTTATTGATCAGGCATAAGCATAATGTACAAGTGATATATATTATGTTTGTCATGCAGGAGAGTACGACAGGCTGAGCGGTATAATTGGGCTGCAACAAGGGGTGTGAACGAGGAAATGCTTCTCGAGAATTTGCCAGAAGATCTCCAAACAGACATAAGACGGCATCTCTTCAAATTTATTAAGAAGGTATGCACTTGAATATCTGTTGTATAAATGACTAGTAATAAAATAAAATATAAGGATAATTTAAGATTTTGGTCCCTATACTATACTTGACACCGTTTTTGGTTTTGGTCCCTTAACGAGAACTTCTACCTTAACAGTGGTTCAGATGTTAGATGAACTTAAGAATTCAGCCATACTGTTTCTTATAGATCCTGTTTTTCATTGTTTTCTGTGTGTACCTGTAATCTGCTGGAATTCAATAGAACTAGAAGTTGAACGTTGAACACCATTTTGAAGACTGAAGCTTAGGCAAATTCATCGTGAAACTTGAACAATGATTCATCATGAAAATTCTCTGCAGTGATGAGTTGATTTTCTCTGACCATCTGAAATATGTGCAGGTTCGAATCTTTGCCCTGATGGATGAGCCTATATTAGACGCCATTCGCGAAAGACTAAAGCAAAAGACATACATCAAAGGAAGTAGGATTTTAAGTCACGGCGGTCTAGTAGAGAAGATGGTCTTCGTGGTGCGCGGGAAATTGGAAAGCGTCGGTGAAGACGGAATTGGTGTTACCTTATCTGAAGGTGATGCTTGTGGTGAAGAACTTCTCACATGGTATCTAGAACATTCTTCTGTAAGCACAGGTACGGAAATAAATACTTTATGAAATTGTAACATCAAATTAGCCTCATTACAAAATGCAAAAATTGAAACTTGGCCTCATGAATGCGATTTTTCATGCAGATGGTAAAAAAGTAAGGCTTCCTGGACAGAGGTTGCTGAGCAACAGGACAGTAAGATGCTTAACAAACGTGGAGGCATTTTCGCTCCGCGCTGCTGACCTTGAAGAAGTCACAAAACTCTTCGCAAGATTCCTCCGGAGCCCTCAAGTTCTAGGGGCCCTAAGGTTGGTGATTGTGTTTCCTTCTTTTATTTGAGGTTTATATATTCATCATAATCTTGACCCTTCTTTGACATGCAAAAATGAATATCAACTATTCATCTTTCATGAAGAATTCTGTTGCATATATTCATAATTATCATAATGCATATCTGATAATCCATCTTTTTCTCCTGAATTGACCTTCATTTACATGTTACAACATGCGATTTTTAGAACCATGTCTCTGACATGATGATTTGATAGTTATATTATGTTACTTATATAGGTATGAATCACATTATTGGAGATCCCTCGCCGCGCACCGAATTCAGGTTGCATGGAGGTACAGGAAGAAGCGTCTAAGACGTGCTAGTACCGCGCAATCGGATCAAACATTCAAGTCCTAGGTTCTTCTGTGTACATATGATTAGCAACACGTTGTCATAGGTTTTACTGTAATAAATATGTGCTTCTACTCATAGGTTATTGTATTCTTATTTTTTGAATATGAAAGTATTTATGAGTGAATTATTCAATGCGTGTTTTTCAAAATAATTTAAAATATTGAAATAGGTTTATTTATTGTGCCTCAACTGGTACCTTTAAAGCACTCATGAGCAAAAACCCATGTTTTTATTGGATTTTTCTATCACCTACAACTCTGCACATTTAAAAGCATAAATTTTTGGTTATTAGCGAACTTCGAGCAACAGGGAAATTTTAAAGAGACTTTGTATTTTTCCCAATTCCATGGTTTATATATGATTTTCAAATTATGCTTGTCAATCTAAATTCAAGAAAGAAATATGAATGAATTATACAGACAGAAATTATTTTTAGGCTATTACAGAGGGATGATATCTTACAGGAAAGAGCCACATTTAGAGGATTGAGCATTGAGGTTCCATCATAATTCACACCAGACCAAGTGACTACTCTGCAAACAAATCAATTAAGCATTTTATGAGGAAACATAGCTCCATGGATCAACAATGAAAGACATAATATAGTTACCATTTTCAGTCAATTCTAAACTCTAGACTTGGGCAATTACTCTGATTAATAACTCTATATGAAACTATTCGATGATGATCACGTATACCACACAAAGATCAAACATATTTAGATATATCATTTAGTATATGATATTTACATACTTTTTAAAAATCTTTTATTCATTAAATTGAAATTGATTGATAAAATATGAGATTTTGTATAATTAATCTATATACTTTGAATTTTAAATTAACTGTTAAATTGGTAAAATTCAATATTTATATAAAATTATTAAGTGAAGTAATAGTAAGCTTTGTATCTGCCGTAGCGTTGATAACAAAGTAATTGCAATGAGGGTCTTCAAATTCTTGCTCCGTCCTTGCATTACAAGTCACTTTCTTTTTTTCTTTTAATTAATTAATAAATTAATAAATAAGAAGAACATTCCAAGTCACAATTGACTTTATCACTGTCTTCATCTCTAGGACCCTTTCTCTCTCTTTCACTTTGTTGATATTTACACATATATCCCTCTACATTTTTTCCCAGATAAGTTAAAACAAGCTCCCAAAAATGAATGCTTTTACTAAAATGAGTGCAAAATAGGTAACTGGGGTTTTCACTGGAAATTCCTCTTAAGACAGGTCTTACTCTTTCTCTGTTCATTAATTGTTTCTGTTATTTTCCTAAATTATTACTATTGTTTGTTCATACATAACACTGCTTATCCAAAAATTTTAGGTAAGTACTTTAAAATATCAGGAATTAAATTTTGTATTTTTTAAGAATTGAAACAGAACACAGAGGCTTCATTTTATTTATGTAGCTGATTATATTTTACTAGTGAGAAAATGTTTTGTGAGAAATTATCTTCCTTGTGATTTATTAAGTTCACTACAAAAAAAAATTATCATTTATTAACATTTTTTTTTTACGTTCTGTTAAACAAAAGTCTAAAAAGTTTGTAAATGAGAATTTTTTTGTTGTGGTTCCATTAAACTGTTTAATTATAACTCACATTCTCTACTTCCATGTATCAAGCTATACATATTTGAACTATTTCCTGTTATAATTGCTGATGTGATACAGAAATATATGTAATGAATGTTCTGTTTGTTTTTTTTTAAAAAAAAAAGAGAATTACAGAATCAAGAAGGAAACATGGCTAATTCTGAAGAACAGCCACAGAATCATTCACAGCAATCTGATGAACTCGCGGATTCTAATTTCCGGAAGCCTGTATTGACAACACGAAGCGCGTCGATTTCTATTCCTATGGTCTCCATGAAACCTTATGAGAAAGAAACTAGTCTTTTGAGACACACAGGTCCACTTCAAAGTGCTGGAAAAAATCCCTTTATGCATATGAGTGGAAATATTTTGCAACAATGCATAGTTGTGACAGAAAACAAAATAGTGGAGACAAAAGCAGAAAAAATTGATGGAAATAAAAAAAATGAACACTTGCAAAGGTCTGGACAATTAGGAATGTGTGATGATCCCTATTGTACTACTTGTCCTACTTATTTCAAGGCTTCTCTGCAAAAAAATTCAAAAGCTTCAACTTTATTTGATTCCAAGGTGTGCCTTTCTTCCTTAAATTTAATGTTATTTCTTCTTATTTTTAGGTAAATATTGTCTTCCATAATTTGAAGTTCACTTTAATTATATGGTGCATTCACAATAAAAAAATTTATTATAGAGATGTGCTTTTGCACTACCCATTTCTATTCTTAAACATTTAGTTTGTGTGTGGATATTTTATTGAGTTACATTGCACAAATGTGCATGCTTACTAAGTAGCATACAGTTTTTATATTTTGACAAAATTAGTACTTTAGTCCTTAATTAATAGAAGTCTTAAATCAATCATTTAACTTTTTGTTTTGTTTTGATTTCGTCATTTTTTATTAACTCCATTAAATGACTAACTGAAAGTTATGAAAATGAAGCCAAAACGTCATTTTTGCGTAAGTTCTAGCTCAAAACGACATCAATTTGGATATTTTTATTAGTTATTTTAAGAAAATAACGAAAATGACGAAATTGAAACAACACGAAAAGTTACAGGAATGATTTGAGACTTTCGAAAATAAAAAAATAAATTAAAGGACAAAATATTAATTTGGTCATTTTTTTTTCATAGCTTTACCTATAAAGTCATTTTATTGTATTCATATGAAAACACTCTGTTTCAATTGCTACTGTGATTTTTCCATAACCAAGTGTATTTTTTCTTTCATGTTTTGAATGTTTAAAGATCCACTTCCACAATGATATTTATGGAGATGCCAAGGGATTATGGAAAAAATTTATTTCTTTTTGCTGTTCACATGTTCCTGGAGTGATGAACCCCCACACTAAAGTAGTACAACAATGGAACAAGTTCTTGGCAATATTTTGCTTGCTGGCAATTTTTGTGGATCCATTGTTTTTGTTCTTAATCTATGTGCAGCAGGTATGATTCATTTAATTTTATTCAATTTCAAATTTCAAAAGAAACTATTGTTGCAAATTAACTCCTCATTTTTTCCAAATTCATTTTATGCAGGATAATAAATGCATTGTTATCAACAGGACAATGACAAAAACACTTGTTTTAATTAGAAGCATGAATGATTTTGTATATTTCTTGAACATTCTTCTGCAGGTAAATCCTAACACAACCAATAAAAAGCTCTTGATTATTTTAATACTTACTTAACTTTTAACTTTTGATTGATTGTGTTTATAAATATCGTACTTGATACATAATAATTGCTTATTAATTCTAATTTAGTTATTTTCATAATTTTAATTTTAGAAATGTGAATTCACCAATATAACTGTTTGCAGTTTAGGTTGGCCTATGTTTCTCCAGAGTCAACAGTTGTTGGTGCTGGAGATTTAGTTGACCATCCCAAGAAAATTGCTTTACATTATCTGCAAGGATATTTTCCTATAGACTTGTTTGTTGTATTTCCTCTTCCTCAGGTAAATTTCTTTACCTTTACCTTTCCCTTTCTTGATTTTGGAAACTTATTGTGTGTTTATGAATGTGTTTTTCATTGAAATATGTGCAGATAATGATAATGTTGGTTTTAGCAAGACATTTGGGGTCATCATCAGGAGCAAATTATGCAAAGAATGTACTGAGAGCAGTGGTGCTTGTGCAGTATATTCCAAGATTATTCAGGTTTCTGCCTCTCCTAATTGGCCAATCTCCAAGTGGATTCATATTTGAGTCTGCTTGGGCTAATTTCATCATCAATCTTCTCATTTTCATGCTTTGTGGCCATGTTGTTGGCTCTTGTTGGTACCTCTTTGGTCTTCAGGTGATCAGTCAAAACTCAAAATCACTTTCTTAAGCATTTTCTCTTATAGTTTACTTGATATTTGATGATTGTTAACTTTCTGAATTGTTGTTGATTGTTAAACAGAGGGTTAATCAATGTTTAAGAGAAGCATGCCGTAAATCAAAGATAAAAGGATGCATGACATTCATTGATTGTGGACATGGTGACAGAGGAATTAACAATCTTTCTGACCAAACAAAAACTTTGTGGAGCAATAATCCAGATGCAATTGCTTGTTTAAATACATCTTCCACCCCTTTTCATTATGGAATCTATGTCAATGCTGTTCCACTCACTTTTGAAACCAATATTCTCAACAAATATATCTATTCTCTCTTTTGGGGATTCCAGGTACCAGCTACTTATAATTATATGCTTAATTAAGCCAAATAATGATTAATTGTGATATGTTGGAACACTGTATATATGCAGCAAATAAGTACTCTTGCTGGTTCCTTAACACCAAGCTATTTTGTGTGGGAAGTGCTTTTTACAATGGCCATTGTTGGATTGGGACTCTTGCTTTTTGCCCTTCTTGTCGGAAACATTCAGAACTTCCTTCAAGGCCTTGGACGAAGGTAATTAATTACTCCCATAAGGTATAGTATTTACTTAAATTGCATTTAATTGATTTCATTAGTTTTTTTAAAAAATTGTTTGATTTGACCATATATCTAAGAGTGCTACTATGCGCGCCACACGTTGTTCTTGGCGCACGACACAACTATATTTTTGTTTTCCATTTTTGACCTATAATATTGTCTTTTTTTATACTTAAAATAGGTGCAATTTATGCTCGGACACTATTGTCTGTTTTTTTGACTTAAAACCACTTCGCTCGACTCTAATGTCCGTTTTTATACTTTTGGCATTTTCTTATTCGAGACATAAGTTCCGTTTCAAAACAAATATTATTGTTCGTAACAATACAAACATTAACGTCTGTGTCAAAACAAACATTAATGACCGTATTTCTGTACTTCAGAGATTCTTACATTACTTCGTACATTACTGTATATTATCGAAAGAAAAAGAGAAGAATAATACAGATAAGACATACATTCGACTCCATAATGTTTCCACCACTTTATATTTTACAAATGCTAATACAACAACACAAAGATAAATTGATGAAATTTATTTAAGTTTAGAGAAAATGGGTTTGGGAGGAAATGAAGAGTTGGGGAATAAAATTGGAGATAAGTTTCGATTTGGGTATTTAGATACCCTAACGGACAAAACGGAAGTTATTATCCGTTTCCAATCTTCGCTCAGACGTTATGGTCCGTTTAAATATTTTTAAGTTAACATTCAGATGTTATGGTTTGTTTCACTACGGACACTATCGTCTTTTTTTTGCATAACTCAAAAAAAAAAAAACCTTCATACGGACACTATTGTCCGAGCGGAAGTCAAAAATAGAAAAAAAAATATAATTTTGTGGTGTGCCTAAAAGAGTGTTAGGCGTGCATAATAGCACTCAATGAACTTTTGTGTAAACTTATACACATGTAAATTACTTTTGTATATCAGTCTTTTGATCAAGATCGGACGGCTCTAGCTAACTTCATCATCATTTTCAGGCACTTTAGGTGGTAGAGAATCCATCTCAGGCTGCCCATTTAGCTTTAAATGATATCTATTTTGAAAAAAAAAAATAGTATCTGAAAATATTACTATGTCACAAGTAATTAATTAATGAGTAGAATTTTTTCTGGCCTTGATCTAATAATGTTGCAGCCTGCAAGTATCGACATTGTATTGAACTTTATCATATTATATATATTATTGAATTTCTAACTTTTGTATATATTTTTTCCTATCCCACTAATAGGAGGCTAGAAATGCAACTTAGAGGCCGTGATGTTGAGCAATGGATGAGCCACCGTCGCTTACCGGCAGATCTAAGAAGGTTATTTTATTCTTTATAACACAGTAATAATATATTGAATTTATTATTTCATTTAATAAAATAGCTAGTATATATATATGCCTACTATATATAATTCATTTTTATAATTTTATTTAGGAGAGTGCGATTAGCTGAGAGATATAATTGGGCTGCAACAAGAGGTGTAAATGAAGACATGCTTCTACAGAATTTGCCAGAAGATTTGCAAAGAGACATTAGACGTCATCTCTTCAAATTCGTTAACAAAGTAATTAATTCATACACTAGAATATTTGTGTCATGTTATCATGTATTCGGATATCATGGTCAAGCGTCTATCGATAGACCATACTAATGACTTGTTATTATATTGCAAATCAACTAAACATAAAATTTACTTGCAGTTGTGTAAAACTATAGTTAAATCCAATAAACTGTTGTTAAATCCAAAAAAAACCGTTGTTAATGTTTTGTTTGTTGAGGGAATTTAATCACTGTTATATTTATCTGCAATTTTACATAACTACAGATAAACTTTAAGTTTGGATGACCTGCAATAACATATCATTTGTATGGTCCATTGATACACCCTAGACCATGGTATCGTATATAGTTTCTAGTACTATAACTCTTTACCGAATTCATAATTTACTTCTTTTTTGTTTTTTAACTACTCTGAATTTGTATGCAAATCTGAGGATATTAAAAAATGTGGGCAGGTTAGAATATTCTCCTTAATGGATGAACCAATCTTAGATGCAATATGTGAGAGGTTAAGACACAAGACATACATAAAAGGGAGTAGGATTTTGAATGAAGGTGGAATAGTAGAGAAGATGGTTTTTGTGGTGAGAGGGAAATTGGAGAGCATTGGAGAAGATGGAATTGGTGTTCCCTTATCTGAAGGGGATACTTGTGGTGAAGAACTTCTCACTTGGTATCTTGAACATTCTTCTGTAAGCACAGGTATACCATATTGTAACTTTTCTGTTAAATGTTTTCAGGTAGGGAGAGCAAAATGGTTGTAGAGCATTGTTGATTTTGGGAAAAATTAAAATTTTAATTTTCATCAAATCTGTATTGAGATTCGAAATTATTGTGAGTGAAATTGTTTATGGGAGTGGAGCATCTTAACATCATAGACACTAATCATGAGCAACTATTGGATTAATTAGAGGGTGAAAATAGTAGTTACTTGTTGGAGATTCAAAATACTAGAGTTTGCTAGGCAAAACTTATAAATCTTAACTAACATAGAAATGTTCTTAGGAAAAGTGAGCTATTTTGATTTCCAAACAACAAATTTTGTAAAGGAAGATTTTAATACTCTTGCAAAATTATATTTCTCTCTCAAAATGAATTATCTAAATAGAGCATTAGACATTTTGAAAAGTCCATCTGATTTATCAAGTTAGCATGTATCATGTATGATTTCTTTTGTTGCAGATGGTAAGAAAGTGAGGCTACCAGGACAGAGGTTGCAGAGCAAAAGAACAGTGAAGTGCATAACAAATGTGGAGGCATTTGCAGTCAGAGCTGCAGATCTTGAAGAAGTCACTACCCTTTTCATGAGATTCTTGCGCAATCTTCGTGTTCAAGGTTCCTTAAGGTCATTTCGTTTCACTTCACTCCATTTCTTCTATATCTTTTATTTATTGTGCGATATTAAGTATTTATTCAAAGTCTCACGTCAAAGACTTAGTTTGAGTATCTTCATCGTAACAAAAGCTTTATTCTTTTTTTAAAAACAATAAAAAACTTTTATAAATACAAAATCAAATAATCTAACATATGTTGCATCTAAAAATCCTTAAACATGCCGGTTATTTTGTTATTATGATAGGTATGAATCACCTTATTGGAGATCACTAGCAGCAACCAGAATACAACTTGCATGGAGATGCAGAAAGAAACGTCAAAATTGTTCAGATACCTCACAAGTCACAAACAGATCAACATTGAAGCCATAGGTTCTACTGTAATTTCTGATTAGCTAGTGGTAGCTACACTTTGTCATATGTTGTATCATAATATCTGTTCCAACTCCTAGATTGTCTTAAAGGGTTATGAGTTTTATATAATTACTATTAATCAGTATAATCCACAATTTGTTTAATTAAAAAAAATTAATTGAATAAATGAATTGTATTGATCAATAGTAATTATAAATAGAATATTTTTCTTACTTTAATTAACTTGTCACCCTTTATTTTCTGTCACCGTGAATTTAAGTTGGCGTTTAACATAGACCAATTGGAAAAATACTCCTTCATGACATAGTATTAGTTAAATCTTGATGGTTGGATTAAATTAATTTGGATAGAATCAACAATTTATCACAATTGTTAAGATAAGGAGAAATTTCACATCGGTTATATAAGTAATGTGATGATCTTTTTTATATGAACTAGTTTTTTTATAGTGAGTTAAACTCAAACTCAATATTTAATATGGTATTAGAGTCTCATTAGTCTCAATTTGTGTCACCTGGCTCACAGATGTCTAGTCTGCAAACTTCATGCATTTCATGTCCAATCCTAAATCCTAATCTTATGAGCATGGAACACTTTATGTGAGTTGTCTTAAGATGAGTTTATAATCATAAATACCAAGAAGACTTTTAATGATTGGTGACTTGAATGCTCTAAGGATGACCTAGAATCTCTTTGCATTATGTGATGGTGGAAGGGTTACCTAGAAGAGGAAGGTGACTCACAATGATAAGTTATTACCTAATTTGGACGGTCTTTAACTATTTATAATAAAGTTATTTAAGATTAAATGCCATAATAAATTTGGGCTTTGGGCCTATGACATAGGTGGGTCCCACCTTGTTGAATGGTAAGACCGAAATAAAATATTAGCGTTTAAGATGATAGGTCGGAATAATCCATACAATAATTATTGGTGGATGGGATTAGCATCATCTCTATTAGGAGTGACACCATCCTTTTTAGTATATAAATTTATGATTCTTACATATAAAAAGAATTGTGCCACTCCCAATAGAGATGGTGCTAATCACATCCTCCCAATTATTAATTCAAATATCAAGAAATATCTATGAAAGGAGTATTTTATATAAATAAATATTTAAAACAAACATAAATAAATAAGCAACATGACAAGAAAAAATTGGTAAACAAGATTTGTATATTTACTTTTTATAAAATAATTTGTTAAACTTTTTAATTTAATTTAAAAAATTGACCTCAGATAAAAATATGAATAGGTTATTGTCAATAATTTAAGCACTTTGTATTCCCTCTTACTTAAGCTTCACATTTTTTCTAATTCATGTAATTATGCCTCAAAAAAATAGTAAGAGACATAAATATAACGTAAGTTCTATCGTTGAAAAACTATGAATAGAAATTCAATTTAAGGTATTTGATGTTGTACGTTATAATTGATTTTTATCATTGAAATATAACTGGTAATTATGGTTCGTCAAGAGATGAATGAGCGAATATATAGAATGATTAATGGTATATCTTAGGATTGTTCATAACTGAACTAACTCATTTTAAATTGCGAAAACCGATCCAATAAACTGAAATTGAAAAAATCGAAAACAAACTAGCCGAAAACCAAAAAAAAACCCGCTTATTTTAATTGATTTGGTATGGATATTTGTTCCTTCCATGAGAATCGATCCAATCCAAACCAAACTGCAAGATATACTAATATATACTTTAATATTTATGAATTTCCTACACTATTTATGTTCATTTTAATTTTTTCAATGTTGTCTCTACTTATTTCACTATTTTTAATTAATCTTCTAATTCCCACGTAAACCGGTATTACATTGACGTGTATTTTTCAAATTTTGATAGGTCGGTTAGTATTAGTGAACTTTGTTACAATGGTTAAGATTTTCTTTTAAAATTAAGTGTTATTTATTCAAACTTTGGTATTATTTAGAGTAAAAAATTTATAAAAATGTAACTACTATTTGGTGGTTTTTCCGGTGTTCCTTCAAAATAAGGAACAAATTTGTTCCTCCACGTGACTTCATTTAAGTAGCGACACTTGTTATTACTTATCCATATCATTTAATTTAATATAACTTTATAATATTGCAAACACATCCTCTCTTTTAATAACATTTACCCTAGTTTAAACACAATATTTCTTAAAATTTCTTTATCTTTTTTCTTTTAACAAATTTAAATACAACATTCACGACTAAATTAAAATTAAACGCAAGTGATCATAAAAAAATAATTGAAGAAGGGTGAATAACAAGTATTAAAACATATTAATATTGTATGACTACTTTTGATGTATTCATCCACGAAACAATAATATTATCCATCATAGAAGACAAGTATTCATTAAGAATACATTATACACAATTTTAGTGCAAGTATTGATAGTTTTTTGGGTTTAGTATGTGATTTGTGATTTTTCATGTTGTTTCGATCTTATTATATTTAAATTCTTCATGTCAATTTGATGTAAAATATGTGTTAGGTGTCAAAGTTTTTCTATAATGTTCATAGCTATTCTTAATTGTTCTTGCTATTTCTTGATAGATATTTCTATCGTGTCTATGGTGTCATCTCTATGAAGATGCAATAAAGTTTTATTCTCTATTAAATCTTTTAGATTTTGTAGATACAAATTTGATTTTATTTTTTAATATAATATTTAGTTTTTATTTATGTCTCAATTTTTTTAATCAAAATATTAAATACTTAGATTTTTGTTACATTATTAAAGGTGTATTTGAGCTTTAGTTAATTAAAAAAATGAGTTTTTATTAGTTGAAGAATAAATAAATTAATGGAGAATATTATAATAAATAAAATAAGGTAAAAGTAGTATTTTAATCTCTAAACTTTACATTAAATTTTATTTTGGATCTCTTTTTTTTTTTCATATTGACTTCTTTACTTATTTTTTTTCGTGTTATTTCATTAAATAATTAATAAAAGAATCTAAAATAGTCGCAAGATGTGAGAAAGAAGAAGACAATGATAAAAAATATTATCATGGGCATTTTTGTTAATTATTTATCAACAAAAAATTAATAGAAAATAATTATATTATATTGAAAATATAAATTAAGATTATGAAGAAAAAATAAAAGGACCAAATTAAAATTTGAGATAAAGTTATGGGCCTAAAATATAAATTTAGCCATAAAGAATATGATGCTATTATTCTATAAATTTTTCTAGTGAAAATTCATAAAACAACACAAAAAGAAAAAATCACTCCCATATAAATTTTAATTTATAAATGTGACACGAATAAAGCACATTTAAATAATATAATATATTTAAATAATATTATTTTCATATAAATAACTCGTACACGCCTAATTACATTATTATCCTTATGCTCAAGTATCATTTACTTGTATTATGTTCTTCTAAGTCTCATAATTTAGTTCAGACTCAATTATGAATTATTTACGTTATATCATTTTTAAAATACAATTTGCTTCAAGTTAAAGTTTTCATTAATTATATATTTTTCTTCTAGGTCGTTTCAAACTGGAATATAAGTTATTTAGATCATGTACTATTCGGCCTAATGTTTGCTTAAGACTCAATTATTAGTTACTTATATCTATAGTTATAAAACTCATACTAGCCATCGACTAGGTCAAGGTCCTCGATCACCGATCGAACCGCTAACTTACTGGTTGAACCGATTTAACTCGATGTATGATAATATTTTATAGTTTATATTGATATTTAAAAATGTAATATATATTTTATCATAAAATTTAATATGCTAAAGAATTTTTCTGTACTAATCATACATTAGTACTAATGTTAATGTTTATACAAAATTAAAATATATAAATATTGATAATTTTATATTGATATATAAAATTATAACTTAGATAATTTTTTTTTTAAAAAAAATAAATGCAAATACATTAAAAAAATAAACTCATAAATATATTATAATAAAAATTTTATAAATATATTTATATTATTATATTAAAATGTTTTAGAATATAAATATATTTAACATATAATAAAATATGTGTTAGTTGTAAAATATAAAAAATTTCATAAGTATGTTTATATTATTATAATAGAAAATTTTATTACAATATATTTATGAATTTAGTTTTTAAATGTATTTTCATTTTTTTAAAAAAAAATATTATCTAACTTATAATTTTATATATAAATCTAAATTTATCAATATTTATATATTTTAATTTTACATAAACTTTAATTAACATTAGTACTAATATATGATTAATACACAAAAATTCTTTAATATATTAAATTTTACGGTAAAATATATATTATATTTGTAAATATTAGTATAAATTATAAAATATTATCATATATCAAGTTAAATCGGTTCAATCAATGACCTACTAGTTCGACCAGTGATCCATGACTTTGACCGAGTCGATGACTAGTATGAGTTTTATAACTATAAATATAATAAGCAAACATTTTGCTGAATAGAACATGACCTAGGTAACTTATACCTGAAGCGACCTAGAAGAAAAATACATAATTAATGAATACTTTAAAAGCAAATTATATTTAAAAAATAACATAACATAAATAATTCATAATTGAGCCTAAAATAAATGACAAGACTTAGAAGATTCTGATACAAATAATTGATACTTGAGCATAGAAATGACAATGTAATGATGCGTATACTAGTTATTTGTATGAAAATAATATTATTTAAATATATTATATTATATAAGTGTGTTTTATTCATGTCAAATTTATAAATTAAAATTTATATGTGAATATGTTTTTCTTTTTGTGTTATTTTATGAATTTTCACTAGAAAAATTTGTAAAATAATATTATCATATTTTAGGCCCATAACTTTATCTCAAATTTTAATTTGGTCTTTTTATTTTTTCTTCATAATCTTAATTTATATTTTCAATATAATATAATTATTTTCTATTATTTTTTGTTGATAAATAATTAACAAAAATGCCCATGATAATATTTTTTATCATGGTCTTCTCTTTCTCACATCTTGCGACTATTTTAGATTTTTTTATTAATTATTTAATGAAATAACACGAAAAAAATAAGTAAAGAAGTCAATATGAACAAAAAAAAAAGATACCCAAACTAAAATTTAATGTAAAGTTTAGGGACCAAAATACTACTTTTACCTTATTTTATTTATTATAATATTCTCTATTAATTTATTTATTCTTCAACTAATAAAAACTCATTTTTTTAATTAACTAAAGCTCAAATACACCTTTAATAATGTAACCAAAATATAAGTATTTGATATTTTGATTAAAAAAATTGAGACATAAATAAAAACTAAATATTAGATTAAAAAATAAAATCAAGTTAGTATCTACCAAATCTAAATGATTTAATAGAGAATAAAACTTTATTGTATTTCTTATTGTCTCATATCAAATTTTTGATTTGATTGGATAAGAGATCATGTCTCCATCTTCTACACCAGAGACACCATAGAAATATCTATCAAGAAATAGTAAGAATAGCTATGAACATTATAGCAAAACTTGGACACCTAACACATATTTTACATCAAATTGACATGAAGAATTTAAATATAATAACATCGAAACAACATAAAAAATCACAAATCACATGCTAAACCCAAAAAACTATCGAAACTTGTACTAAAATTGTGTATAATGTATTCTTAATGAATACTTATCTTTTATGATGGATAGTATTATTGTGTTGTGAATGAATACATCAAAAGTAGTCATACACTATTAGTATGTTTTAATACTTGTTATTCACCCTTCTTCAATTATTTTTTTATGATCACTTGCATTTAATTTTAATTTAGTCGTGAATGTTGTATTTAAATTTGTTAAAAGAAAAAAGATAAAGAAATTTTATGAAATATTATGCTTAAACTAGGATAAATGTTATTAAAAGAGAGGATGTGTTTGCAATATTATAAAGTTATGTTAAATTAGATGACATGGATAAGTAATAACAAATGTCACCACTTAAATGGAGCCACGTGGAGGAACAAATTTGTTCCTTATTTTGAAGGAACACCGAAAAAACCACCCTAATATTTTTAATGATATAATTGGGTATAATGTAACTAAGGGGACATTTATTTCACCGATTACAATAATATTTTTGTCTCATTTTCTATTTTTCGTTCATTCTCTCTTTTACGTTATTTCTCTTCTATTTTTTTTTTGTTGAATATTTGTTTTACGTTATTAGGTATATTACTAATATATATAGAGACTAAACAAATAATACTATCAAAAAATCAAGGAATTGATATAGTATAAAATTATTAAAAGAAGATATACGAACAAGATTGATAGCACTAAATTATTCTTGATGCCAATAACTATGTACTTTAGAATATTATAGATGAAACAAAAAATTTACTATTTTATTTCAAAAACAAAAACAAAATCCATGTCTAATATTCTTCTCATGCAAATTAGTTTGCAACACTGGCTCTCCATGTACAGAGACAAAATCTGCTTCCACCTCCTTATACCGCAAGTATCCAACACAACGATGAAGGTGCTGCAAAAACTCATGCAAATTATAACGTGATTGAAGGAACTTTCCAAGTTGCGAATGCATCCCCTCTCATCGTGAAGTTGTCCTAAAGCCCGCAAAAAACTTTCCACGCATATAAGCAGTACACCACATGTATCTCTTTTTGTATATGTCCTCAACCCACTTGTGTTGCTGAACACCATGCGTTGTCACAATCTCAGTCCACTTCTGTTTAAATTCACCGATTTCATTGTCACCTAACATGCATCTCTTGAAACCAGCTGTGAATCTCTTGTTTGACACATTGCTTGTTGCATTCCGGAGAAGGTGCCACGCACATAATCTATGATGTGCGTTTGGGAACACTCTACAAATGGCGTTTCTCATTGCTTTATCCCCATCCGTTATAACTGATCTCGGTGATTTTCCTTTCATAGCTAGCAAAAACTGTTCTAGTAACCATATATAAGTTTCCTCTGTTTCATTAGCTATCACACCAAAACCAAATATGGTGGTTTGGTTATGATGATTCACACCCGACAACACAACTAACGGGCAGAGATATTTATTTTTACCGTAAGTAAAACGTCACCGAAAAGCTGGTAATCTAATTGACTGATACCATCTGTCCAGAATAAGTGCTGCAACCTACCCTTGTCATCTACTGTGTGACAACAAAATAGGGCCAGATCAGTTTTAGCCAACTTCCGCATATAGCCTAATGCAGCACTTGCATCACTTCTTTTCATCCTTCTTTGCTTGTCTATGAGGTTGTATATATCTCTTTTGAGAAAACCCACTTGCTCATACCCACCTGATTGATTAGCAAACAAGTTATATATATCAGGTGTGCTAATACCAACTTTCCTCATATTGTTAACTTGCATAATGTCATATGCAGTCAACTCTCTATGTGCTGGCAGCATACCACTATGCATTGCTTCATACATTTCATGGTTGTGCACATCATAAAAAAATGTAACCTGCCAACGCTCCCCATCATCATTAACATGCACCCGCATCTCTGCCTCACATCCACACCTAGTCTCAGTCTTTGGTTCACGCTTTCGATTTTGCTTGTTCACATATTTGCCATGACAAAAACCTTCTTTGTGACAGACAAACGTGCGCCAAATAACTTTACCATCCTTGTCCCCTAATAACTTATTCTTACGCACTGAAAATCCATTGAATCGTCCATACCAATTATAAAATGCATAAGCAACTTCCAGATCACGGAAACTAAACTTAAGTACCTCATCCACGTTTAGGCTATTCCAATCGATATCAGCAAACTGATGTAAACCGTCAATACGGATGATTCCATGGCCATCTTCTAATAACATATCTTCACACACAGTTTCTTCATCACAATCACTAGGAATAACACTCTCATTGTCACTACTACCACATTCACCATCTCCATCACTATCACTAGCACTTCGACCTTCATCATTCTCAATACTTTCTTCTTCAGCATCCTCATCAATTAAATTATTCATAACTTCTTCCAATCTCTAAATATAATAACAAACATAATTTAAAAATAACACTATATTTGTTTCACTATCTCTGCATTTAAATAATTAACTTTTATATCTAATCTTCACGTGAATATCTAGAGAGGAATCAGTGAAAAACTCAAAGAAGATTATAGCAGCTATCACACTCTCAGCAGATCCACAATACAACATTGAGATACATTTACTGAGATAAGGAAAAGTTGTATTACCTTCACAAACCGTGTTAAACCTTGCTGATTTTGGCCAATGCGGTACCACCACAAACCTTGCTGTTAATCTCTGTCGTTGTTCCTCAGTCACGCCACAGGTTCTGAGATCTACAATTGATGGTCATCATCACCTTCGACGCAAATTGACAGAAATTGATTTGGGGAAAAACCTAACCCTAATTGATGTGAAGAACCAACCTACCAAATAAACAATGAAAGACAGTGACAACGTTAGAGGTCTCGACCATGTTGTTGGAAGGGGAGATACGTGTAGTCGATGGAGATGCCATTGATGGCGGAGGTGGGGTGCTTGTGGGAAAGAAAGAATAGGAAGATGAGTTTACGATGTTGAAATCAGTTTTTTTACGATGATATACAGAGGAATTAAAAAAAGATGATCTCAATGTTATTTTTTTTTAATTACTTTTTTCAACTTTTGATATTATATTATTACTTATTTATATTATTATATAAAAAACTTATATTTTATTATTCAGGGAATATCAAATAATTTCTTAATTTATAGAGGCCACAATACAATTATGAAAAATTGGAACATTACCTCTTATAGCAGGTAAATTATTTGTTGTGTATCATACAACACTTTGTAACTAGTGTATATTAAAACCCACCTTCATATACTTTACAATTTACAAACTCGTGAATTTATCACGGAAATGCGAAACCAAATTGACTCGTCAAGATTTTCCCTCCATGAATTGCTTGATATAATTGTCATCACCATCATACTATTAATTGTTCCAGATCTAGTTCCCTCTAAATATTTAAAACTTCACATGAAAATTTAAATTCTAACACCTACTTTAAATTAAAATATATTGTTAAGATGAAGTCTCTTGTCGATTAGAAATAACGGTACCATAGAATATAAAAGTGGTGTGACAATTTTATTCCTATGAGCTAATTTTTGGGGAGTGAGTTAGACTCAAATCCAAATTTTAATATATATAAAAATAACACGGTTAAAATAATTTTGGTTCGTGACCTAGCTCAACTTGACTCATAAGTGAGTTAAGTTATAAAAATACTTTTTTAAAAAAAACTTCATATTTTTTTCGTGGTCTTCAAATGTTAAATTTATTAGCACTACTAACTAGAGGCGGCTGAACGAATTTAGAGACCTAAAACATTTTTTTGATACGAGGCCTTTTAAAATTATTTGTGATAATTGATTGAGATTATTTAATTTTATTTAAAATCTATTTTTTAATTTTTTAAGTTATAAAATCACTTAGTTATTCAATTATTATGATTAATTTACGTAACACTTTATTTAATTAATTGACAATAAATTTATTTTATTTAATTTTTGTTGACATATAATTATTGACTATAACTAAGATTTTATTAATTTTCATTGTGAAAGATTTATTTTTCTTGCTACTATTATAAAGAGAATACTAATTGAAAAAGTAAACATATTTATTTTTACGGAATTTATCTTTCATCCGAATAATATGATATGGTACTTAACAAAAGAAAACATTAACAATATATACATTAAAAATAATTATGAAATTAAGTATATTAATTGATTTATTAATTTTAATTAGTATAGTTTCTTTTAAATGATATTTTAATCCCTAGTATCATATTGTTAAAACCAAATATGTTTTTAATTATTTATTAAATTTAATTGACAATAAAATAATTATTTGGGACCTTATTTTCCTTACAAATTTGGGAGCCTAAAACTTTTGTTTTGGTTGCTTGGACCTTGAGACGGCTCTGCCACTAACTAACTAGCAGAGGAGTCCACTCTATAATCTCTGGATTTATCTTGATTATATTTTTATTACAAGTGAAAAGAAACAATAATTTTATATTTTTGTTAGATTTATGTTAAAATAAAAATTACTACAATACTTTTGCACTATTTAAAGGATTTAGATTTTTGCATTTTTTTTAAAGTTATATTATGAGAGAAATAAACATAAACAAAGATTTTAAGGTCCTATATTCCTATTATTATTTGGGATTTTTTATTGTGTGCAACATTGCACAGATTAATAGGTTTATAATAGAAACTTTGTATTAAAAAAGAAAAAAAAAAGTTTTATGTTATCCATAAATTAAATGTTTTGGATTTCAATAAAACACTCTTACATTAAGTATTTTTAATGTGTACAGTGTTGCATAAATATAAAAACTCTATTATTTTATGGTGTTTATCTCTCCTTAGTATAAGAAATATAAAAAAAAAAAATCAAAATTAATATTTAAAAGTATAACCAAACAGGTATATTAGACAATCTCTAATGGAATGCTTAAATAGTTTCTTATCATTTAAGCACGCAAGCTAAGCACCCTATCTCTTTTGGAGCATGGTGACATGGAATGCGGTGTTTAGCAAAGTTGTTTAAATTAGCATCTGGTTCTTATAAAAAGAGTGGGCCTAATTTGTATTAAAAATAAAAAAAAATAAATATGAGATAGTTAATTTGTGGTTACATGTAAGTCTCATTCAGAGTGTTTAAGAACTTGCATTGGAATATTTCATATGCTTAAATTGATAAAGTTATATGTACATATGAAACCTAACAAAATATAATAAATTAATTCATAAGAACTTAATTAAACATCTCTCTATTGGAGTGGAGAGGGGCTTAGTGGCGCGTGAGTGAGGGGATTTCTATTGTTTTGGATTTTTTTAGGACACTAATACGAGGAAGAGGTGCAGCGAGACATCTAGAATTCCTGCTAGCTTCCTAGAATCACATCAGCTACTCTTCAATCCTGGTTTGGATTATCTTTATTTGAAAACAGAAACTGAATTTTTTTAGTTTTAAATTTAGCTATTCACATTTAAAATTGTATTACTTTTGTACAATTAAAAAGAGATAAGCTCCTCACAAAGGATATTGAGAAGCTCTTTCAAATTAGAAACTTTTATTACTTGGAGTCTTCCTATAACTGGTGTTCTTAAGCTCAATATTGATGGATCAGTTATCAAAACTCCTCTTAAAGCCACTTGTGAAGGAGTAATCCGTGATGATCATGGCAGATTTGTGGTTGGATTTATCTACAAAATTGGTAGCTGCTCAGCAATAAAAGCAGAACTTTAAGGTCTTCTAGAAGGCCTCAAACTTATCAAGGTTCTCAACTTCCATCGCGTTGTGATTGAGATGGATTCTAAGGTGGCAGTGCATCTTGTCAAAATGGGTTGTGACGCCTCCCATAGTTGCTTCTCTCTTGTTAGAGATATTCGGGATCTAGCCAAAATGCCTAATATAGTTGGCATCTTCCACATCTTTAGAGAAACAAATCGGAGTGCGGATCACCTTGCTAACATTGCTCATGAGTATAGCTTAGGATTTCATCCTATTGTATCTCTTCCTCCTAATCTTATTCCTATTCTTAGAGAGAAGAATTATGGTATTGCTTTTCCCCGCCTTGTTAGTTAGTCTTTTTGGGCCTTAATGCCTCGTTGAATAACAAAAAAAAAAAAAGATAAGTATAATTTCATAAACATGTAATACAAATATTTAGATAAATTAATATAAAATAATTTATCAAATAATATATGAATTTAATGACATATTTATGTGTAGGTTTAATTATACTTTTAATTTTTAATTTTTTTAATTATGCAATTTTAATTTCTCGATAATCTGATCATAAGTTCAAAGTCTTGTGGAAATATTCAAGTTTTTTTTGTTGGGTATCTCTATTTAAAGAGATTCACTAGTTTCTTTCAATGATACTCTTATCGATCAACTCCTAAGGCTGATATGGCGACAGCTGTAATAAATAACAAATTTTAGGTGATCCTATAAGATCTGCTATATGGACTTTGTTTTTTTTAGCGATTTCTTCTTTTTTTTTTAGTAAAAAGGAAAAGTGTTATGATCTTTCAAGGCGTGCAAACGAAGAAATCTGCTATATGGATTGAATTCTATCAGAAATTATTTTGTGTCAGCATTAAACTTACATAGTTATGTGTGCGCGGACGGGCTCCTATTTGAGACTAATTGTACTTATATAGTTCGCTCTTAAAGACACTTTAATTTTAAAAGTTATTTGGTACTTATAATTTAATATTTTTATTTATTTCTATTTGATGTGAGACTTTTAGTTTTAAATTTAACAATCACATTAAATAGTGTCAAGAGGAGAATCTTATTTACGAGATTATCAAAAAGATATTTTATTACTAATTTCAAATAATTTCTATATAAAAATTATATATATATATATATTGTTATTCAAATCCATTATATATAGGTTTGGCTTAATAATGTAAAATCCCATTAAATTCTTAGGAGGGATGATTCATAGCAGGAGAATTTGTGTTCAAATCTCACCTATACCAAATTCTGGAGAGTCAGGGCTAGCCACGCAACACAAACAAGATTAGTCTTATCTTAAAGTTGTAAAAACCCATGGTTATTCAAAAAAATCCATCACAAATTGTATTAATAATTAATAATGCTTCAAAAGTCTTTTTACTAAATAATTAAAATAAAGGATAAATAACGTAATACTTCATATTTACAATTTAAAATGATTTAGGGGTTATTTGGTTAGTATTTTTATTTCTGATTTTTATTTAGTGTTTCAATTTTACAAAAAAAAAATTGAAAATGCTGAAAATAGAAAATTTCTGTTTTCAGCATTTTCAGTTTTTCCTTTATAAAATTTCAAATAACAAAAAACAAACTGAAAATAGGAAATGAAAATAAAAATACAAACCAAAGAGTACCTTGTATATTAAAAACTTATACAATCTTTTTTTATATTAAAAATAAATAAAAATAAAAACTTATGCAATCTAGTTAGTTGACAATAAGAAAAAACAACGTATATAATAAGAAATACTCTGTATTTTATATCATTAGTTATTTTTGCTAACTTGTACACATTAAGAAAAGTTTTAAAATTTAGTTAATAATAGTCTTGAATTCATAAAAAAAAATTCCTAATACTTTAAAATATATCTTACTGAATAAGTTAAATAATTACCTGAAAAGTATAGAAAGTAAAATAATTAATTAAAATCAAGGATAAACTCAAAAAGGTAATTTAATACTTCTTATACATTTTAAGATGGCTTATATGTTAAGGAACTCCAAGAATATACTATGGACATTAAGATAAAAGCAGTACACAATAAGAGGGTGTTTAAGAAAAAATTTTTCTTGACTTTTTAAATTTTTAGAAGATGATTGAGAAGAAAAGAGAAAATGGATTAAAGTTTTTTAAAAAAGATTTTTTTAATTTATTTTCTTCTTTTATAATTTAAATTTATACTATAAAAATATTTTTTATACCACACAAACATAAAAGATTATCTTTAAAATTACTTTTTAAGAATACATTCACATAACAAATAATTTAGATTCACTTTGATCTCTTTTATTTGTATATATATATATATTTGCTTAATTCAGTCTTTTTTTGTTAATTTTGTGTAACTGAGTTATAAGAAAGGTCAAAACAATTTGCCTCAGCATTTTAAAAAATACAACATAAAAGACCCAACTAGTAAAAAAAAATACAACATGAGAAACTAAAGTAATTTAATAAAATACAACATAAAGAATAAAAAAGAATCCAAATAAACATAAAAGACAAAAGTGATTAAAAAAAATACGATTTAAAATATCAAAATGAATCAAAATAAATATAAGAGACGAAATTAAAACTTTCTTTATAATATAATTTTTTCTAATTTTATGAGGTTAATATTAATACAACAAATAAAGCAAAGTAATTTAATACTTCATATATTTACCAAAAAAAAAAGTTAATACCTCATATATTTACCAAAAAAAAAAAGTTAATACCTCATATACATTTTACTTATATAACTTATAATGTGTTTAATGGGTTGTTTGCATGAAATGGAAAAAAACAAAAGAAAAAAAATCACAAAAAATAAGACTTTTGTTTTTTTGTTTAGTTTGAAAATAATAAAAGGAAACATTGACTTTTAAAGACAAAAACAAAAAAAAAAAAATTCCATCCTTTTATTTTTCTTCCTCTCCCATTTTCTTTCTTACCATAATAAGTCAAAAATTATTTTAACCAATAAAGCTATGTATAGTTGTATACACATATATTAAAGTATTTTGTTGAAGAAAAAATCAATTCATATAAGGAAATGGCTTGTGAAATGAAATTGATCTGTTTGGGTGTGTTTATACTGGCTAAAGACGTGACACGTGCCAACTTGCTAATCTCACATCTTCTCTTCTTCTTCCCTTTCCCTTGAATATCTTTCCCTCTCTTTGGGCTTGGCTTCTACGCCGTGTACAACCGAAAATGCGGTCACGACACGTGAGCAGTCACTTTCAGACACGTGTCTTCCATCCACGGACGTAGCCATCTTTCGGTACCGCATATTCTGGGACATTCACGCGCTATCCAAATCCCACCGTCCATTCCTCGTGCTATCCAGCGATCGTAGCCGTCGCCTCATCAACCGTAGCATATTCGCCACGCATCCACGTGACACGTGTCGCAAAAGCAACGGCCTAATCCGAAATATTATTATTTTTATCTTATCCTTTAATTCGCTTCTCTCTCCCTATAAATCTCACTTCCGCTACCTCAAATTCCAAGTCTGTGTTAAACACTTAAACCGAACCAAAGAAAAAGAGAAAGAAAGAAAATAATAAGAACAATATCCGAAATTTTTACAATACTTTTTTTTTTTATCATTTTTTCTCGCGCTTTCTCGGGTTTTCCTGGAAAATTGTAAAGGAACGGGAAAAAGGAAATAGGAAATGGCGCTGAACATGACACACCAGATCGGGAGCTTGGCAGGGACGCCGATTCCGTCGGAATCGTCCTCAGGGGAAACAACCGCGACGGTGAGCGCGGCGGCGGTGTGGAAATCTCCGACGGCGAGTTTGCGATGCAAGGTGAGGAAATCAGACGGTGTGGCGGAAGGACTGTCCCCGCCGCTGAGTCCTTGTAGGTCGCCGGTTATATCCGGAATGAGAGCGGATCTGTCGGTGGCGTGCCAGGCGTATGCGACGCCATCGACGACGGAGGAGGTGGAGAAGGAGTACGACGTGGGAGGGAAGGTAGATGAGGCGAAAAGGAAGGGAGTGCCGGTGTACGTGATGATGCCGTTGGATAGCGTGTCGATGGGGAACGGAGTGAACAGGAAAAGGACATTGAACGCAGCGATGGCCGCGCTGAGGGGCGCGGGGGTGGAAGGGGTGATGATGGACGTGTGGTGGGGATTGGTGGAGAGAGATTCGCCGGAGCAATATAATTGGGGCGGTTACGCGGAGCTTCTGGAAATGGCGAAGAAAAATGGCCTCAAGGTTCAGGCCGTTATGTCCTTTCACCAATGTGGCGGTAACGTCGGTGACTCTTGCACGTGAGTCTCCCTTCCATCTCTCTTTCTTTCTTTTTTTCCTTATTTTTTGTTCTTTTAACGGTTTTAATTTTTGTTAGCAATTTCTCAGCAATAATTAATTAAGAAAACGTTCTTGGAGTTTTCTGAAGTAAATGGGATTATTATTATTTCTTTGAAAAGGGGATGGATATGCGTTATGAATATATGATAGGAGCACTTTGGTATGATTAAAGATTTAGTGCAAAAATATAGATAGCCAAAATGTTTACGATTACTTCGAAATTATATTAATTATGATATAATATTTTTGTTAATATACTATGATTATAAATCCTGTATGAATATGAATCATTCTGGAATGATTATTGAGTGATTAAGTCGATTAGCATTTTATAGAGGGCTTTTTTTTTGTGGATTATGGAATGCTAATGCGTTCAGATAGCCACGGGCCCACGGACTCAAAAATTTTGTTACATGTAAGCTTTAATCAAAAGGAAAATTTGTAAAACTAAAGTTATTAAATATTATGAGAAAAAGTATATAAAATTTAGTTGAATAAATTAACGACCTGTCTGTGAAAATGAATTAAAAATACTAACGTACATGTGTGACCCTGTGAGGTACAGGGTTTAATCCTGGTGTTTTTAATTTCTTTATAAACAGAAAAAAAACTTTAGAAATAAGAAATTTTTAATTTTGGTTAGAGAGAAGATATTTGTTTATTACAGAGAATTTGCGCATTTACATTAGCTTTTAGTTTTGTTGTTATTAATTTTTTTTTTATCAATGAATTAATTAGTTAATAAATAATAAATATTATTAAATAAAAAGAGGCGTGTTGAGCACGGTGCGACTTAAAGTGTTTTACGGAAAATAAGATAAACGGGTAAAGGGTGAGGTTTCGTGATGGAGAAATGAGGCATGTGAGTTTGGACTTTGGACTGGCGACAGTTGTTGTCTTGTTGACACTTATTAGGGGTGCTTTTGATTTTGGTTTTAATAGTTTTTAATCGAATAAAAAGTAAAAAAATATATAAATTAAAATAAAATTATTGATGTATAAAAATTGAGATAATTCAATAGAACTAAATGAGTAATGTTATATCCTCTTAAAGATTTTATTATTATTGTATAAAGTATAAAATTAAATGCATTTTTAATCTTAAAATCATAAAAGTAAGAGAATTTGTAGGAATATAGAGTGCTTGTTTGGATAGAAGTGGATTCATGTTAACGAGGATCCATTTTAACGCTACTTTTTGTTACGTTCATTGGATCCGCTCGGCTTATGTGCTAAATTTATCTCAACTATTAATTTATTTATTTTAACGTGATTTGACGTGATCCGACGCCAATCTAAATACACACGGCCTTGGAAGATTAGGAATTACTCTATTTTGTGTTAAAATGGTTACAACCTACAAGTAATAGGAAGAGAGTCGCGGTGAGCACGGTGCCATGAGACAAGAGTCAAGCCATGTGTTATTTATGTCATGAGTGATCTTAATTCTCTTATTTTATCTTCTTAAAAAAATTTTATACTTACTCGTTAAAAAATATTTTTAATGTTTTTACGTTTTTAAAATTGAAAAACATTTAATTTTATATTTTATACGGTAATATAAGAATAAGTAGAAAAATATTTAAGAGAATATAGCATTACTCTTACCATAACTATTTGAGAAGTAAATAAAATTAAGGGTAGTGTTAGATGTAATATTATTATTCACTAGTACATCTTACTTTCCGTTATGACAAAAAAATCGAAAGTTCTTTAGGGAAAAAAAAAACATATAAGATGTAAAGTATTAAACCAAATATTTTATAATATCGAAGAAAAGAGTGGGTTATGTGATGGAGAGAAAGGGGACGCCACGTGAGGGTTGGACAGAATTAATTCATATCAGTATGGTATCGCTAGTTGCTACAAAAAATATACTAGTAGCTTTTAGGGATCTACGTTCTGCTAATCGATCATGGATGGAGACCCAACATCTAAGTTTAATTTTAGAAAAATAATTGTTTTAAATCCTATTGATCCATACTCACAATTATGTGGATTCCATCCCTACAGAATATCTTTTAATAATTAAATTATATATCACTTGCTTTTGGAGTATACAATTATGTAGGGTTTGTTGTCAGTTGCTTAGTTCCTTTTCTATCTGGATCTTTAATATCTCATACTAGTACTCCTAATGACAAAAAAATTTATTATTTTCTAAAACACTGCTCTCTTTTTCTATTTAATACATTCATTATGAAATACTAAGAGAATTTTGTAGAAAGCTATAACAATACTGTTACTGAGTGTTGTTACAAGTTTTCTTTTTGTCTGTGTTCTATTACAACTAGTACTTCGTTGGAATACCTGGTGTCTTAGTTGATGTGAAATATTGTTCGTATGCAGTATTCCCTTGCCCAAATGGGTTGTGGAGGAGATTGATAAAGATCCCGATCTTGCATATACTGATCAATGGGGAAGAAGAAACTATGAATATCTGTCATTAGGATGTGATAATTTGCCAGTACTCAAGGGCCGAACACCAGTTCAGTGTTATTCTGATTTCATGCGTGCTTTCAGGGACAATTTCAAGCACCTTCTTGGCGACACTATAGTGGTAAACATCTATCACCTTTGTACAAATTTATTTATACTTCAATTCTAATGGCTTCTCAGTTCTCTTTTTATCAGGCTGTTGTTTGTTATATGCTGTATGACTTAACTGATTTTCTGTCACCGGAAAAATTCAGGAAATCCAAGTTGGGATGGGACCAGCCGGTGAACTGCGTTACCCTTCATACCCAGAACAAGATGGAACATGGAAATTTCCAGGAATTGGTGCTTTCCAATGCTATGACAAGGTACATATATCTATCATGTACATTATCTTATTCTCTCTTACGTCCTGATTGATCCTTTTAAGCTTAAAGTTAATAATAGGAGAGTTTAAAAGTAAAGCTGAAAGTTGTCTGGTATTTGTTATCAGTATTTCTTAAACTTGTAAACTACCTTTTGGTATCAGGTTTCCATAACCTTCACCAACACATTCACGTGATTAAGAGAAGTATAAGCTTTCTTAAGAAACTCTTATTGTTAAATTTCTCTTCAGAGCTTTTAATTTTGAGAGCTTTTGAAGAATTCTGTATAATTTAATTTTTGCTTATACCAGTCTCAATTTTAATCTCTTTTTATAATCTTTTATCTTAAAATATTACTTTGCTTAATATTTCTCATATCCTATGGTGCAGTATATGTTGAGTAGCTTAAAAGCTGCAGCAGAAGCAGAGGGAAAACCAGAATGGGGAAGCACAGGTCCTACAGATGCTGGCCATTATAACAATTGGCCAGAGGACACTCCATTTTTCCGCAAAGGTGGAGGATTTGATAGTTCATATGGTCAATTTTTCCTCACATGGTACTCCCAAATGCTGCTAGATCATGGTGAGAGAATTCTCTCATCAGCTAAATCAATCTTCTCAAACACTGGTGTTAAGCTATCAGTAAAAATTGCTGGTATTCACTGGCACTACGGTACAAGGTCTCATGCTCCAGAGCTCACAGCAGGATACTACAACACCCGGACCCATGATGGCTACATTCCCATTGCTCAAATGTTGGCACGCCACGGTGCTGTTTTCAACTTCACATGTATAGAGATGCGCGATCACGAGCAGCCTCAGGACGCTCTCTGCGCGCCGGAGAAGCTCGTGAAGCAAGTCGCTTTAGCAACAGTGAAGACAAAGGTCCCACTTGCCGGGGAGAATGCATTGCCGAGGTATGATGAGAGTGCACATGAGCAGATCATAAGGGCATCAGAGTTGAATGTGGACGGTAACTCAGATGGCACAGGGATGTGTGCATTCACATACTTGAGGATGAATTCACAGTTGTTTGAAGCAGAGAATTGGAGGAAGTTTGTGCAGTTTGTGAAGATGATGAAAGAAGGTAAAAGTGCTCGCAAGTGTTGGGAACAGGTGGAAAGGGAAGCTGAACATTTTGTGCATCTTTCTCAGCCTCTTGTTCAAGAAGCTGTTGCTGCAATGACTCGATAATTTCTGAGTTACTTTGTATTGAGAAGTTAATAATAGGCTTTAGGAAACAGTCACCAGTAGGCTGTGAAACTTTTAGTGAACCAGCAGTCTCAGTTTCTGTGGATATGAATAGGGCCGTATATAGAAATGTTAAGCTCTTAAGCAAAAACAATTAAGATCCAGGCCTATGTAAATTTAGAGTTTTGGCTTTTATTTTATTTTCTTGATTTTTAGAACTCAAAAACTTTTTATTGAAGTTTTATAATACAATAACTATAATATTTCACTCTTGATAAAATGAATAATTAATGCATTTAACTTAAATATGATTTAATTAATTTTAATTTTTAAAAGTTTTTTTAAACTGTTAAACAATAGATAAAAGATATTGTTAATAATATTATATGTAAAGGGTTATTGACATTTTTTTTAAGTCTATTACCACTTTTTTTTTAAGAAGTTAATGTATTAATTACGAAAGAAAGATACATCATCAAAAGTGTTATTAACATAAAAAACTGCACGACTAAGAAAATTAATACACAGGCCCACCCATTTCTCTAGATGTTGAAATATAATCCTGTATGATTTCTTCGAAATAGGATGAACAAAAGGAATGTTTCTATACAATGCCTAGACAACAGTATAAAAATTAGCTTTATGAAAGTTCATTAGGACATGTTGCCAATAGCCCATTCTATCAGTAAAGCCTCTGCAACTTTGGCTTTTACGACCTCATCCATTCTCTTTGTAAGAAAATGCCACAAGATCCATTACCAACATCGAATCTGCCTTATTTATAATTTCTGGGATAATTATTGGTTCCTATTATTTTAGATAGCATAAATGATGCTAAAAATTTTCCCCAACACATCAAGCTCGCCTTGCTGTATATATTGTTAATAATATTATATGTTAAGGGTTATTGACATTTTTAGTCTATTATCACTTTTAATTCGTTAATTTAATTAAATTTATATATTAACAATTAAATTTTATTCAAAATTAATACTTTTTTCATTATTTTTAATTCTAAAAATAAATCAAAATCATTAATATCAAAATGCACATCAAAACTCAATTTTTTTAAGATTGATGCAATATCTTTTCAATTCATCTTCAATTGATATTTTAAATTTATATAAATCAAACAAAAAAACTAAATATGTTTTTATACTTAAAAAAATATTTAATTTGATTCTCAATAAAAGAAATAGATTGATTTAATATATATAATAAATAATTAACACGATAAAATTCTTCAACTGATTGAGTTAACCGATTGTGTTATAACACTGTAATTGTTTATTTGTACAGTTTGAAAAAAATGAGTAAGTAAAAATTTGGAAAAAAGAGATATTGAACATATAAGATTGAGTCTTATAAAATGTTGGATTTTACATTAAATTAATATTTCTTTTATATTAATGGTATTACTAAAAAAATTGGGACTTTGTGTTAAAAATTAATATTTTTTTATATTGATAGTATTATTAAAAATTAGGGTCTTGCATTCGATATTGATATTTTTTCTATATTAATAGAATTATTTAATACATTATTCAAGCATTGCTGATATATTGAGATATGAACACGATATCATGCTCATAGGTTGATAGTTCTCTCATAAAAGAGAGAATTTATTTTGAGTTTCTATCAAAGTGTGTTGATTGAATCAATCTTCTATAACTATTTTGGGGTTGTTTTAGAAGTTTTTTCTCCTATATTGCATGCATTGGATTACAAAGATAGTTGTAGATCTTTTTTTATAATTTTGATTTGGTCAAAATCATTTTAGATTAAAGTTAAAAAGTATTTATTTATTGGATGGTCGTAGTCGTTGTGCATCAATAATCTTAATAATTTATTTTTATTGCGATTTGTATATTTTTTACTTTTTTATTATACTAAAATTTAAACCAAATAAACCAGTAATAGTTGAATTAACTTCGAAAATTTTGCATGTTATTTTCGTAAATTTCATCTGATTTTTTATAATATATATATTTTGATATTTACATAGGCTATTTTTTGATACGTTGGAACATAGGCTTTGCATATACATGTGCACATTTAGCCCGCCTGCTCTTCAAGAAAATAGATTAATAGATTTATAATCATTTTTTCTTTTTTCTTTCGTTAATTTATCATACAAAGTAAATAAGTCTTGTAGTTTAAGTATGTGAAAATTCTATTTCGCATTACTTTTTTTGGCCTATTTTTTTTTTATTATTTTGTACCTTTTATTCTAATATTAATCAACTATGTTATTTATCACTATTTCTATATTTTAACAACTAAAACATAGTTATTTGTTATTATGTTTTTTATTTTTATCTATTTTAGCAATTGCAACATTGTTTATATTGTTATATTCTAGATGAATTTTCTTTAAAAATTTCTAAAGTTTTATAAATATCATCTCGTTTAGCAGATGGGTAATTGGATCAATATTTGTTTTTTTGTTTTCTCTCTTTTTCTTGGATGAGGTTATCGTCATTTTTTATTAATATTTTTTAATTTAAAGTATATCTTTATAATCAATAAAATTTAAGTGTTAATCTATAAATATTATTAAAATAATAAATTAGGAGTGATAATAGATTCAAAGAAGTAACAATAATTCATTTCTTTTTCTTTTTATATTTTAGTTTTTACATGCACATCAATGATATCCTATAGTTATAGAAAAAAAAAATAATCTCATTTAAGAACAAAAAAAAAATCAAGATAAATGCAACTTCTCTTATCAAAACTTTTTCCATACATACTCAAAATTCCATAATTTGTTGTTGTCAAAATTCCATACATAGTCAAAACTTTGCTCATTATATTATTATTTAACAATGAAATCAGATTAGGAATGAACATAAAATTGGGCTACTTATTACATTAATTATTTTTTTTCTTCATTCCATTTATTTTTCCTACTCTCACATGCTAAACCTTTTGCATCTACCCTAGAAATAAGATCATTTTCTTTTTGGGGATTGGAGTGATTGGATGCTTACCAAAAAAACGATGAAGCTCCATAGCTTGTCACGCAGGTGCGCACCATCTGATCACATCCCATTTTCATTTTAGTGATTTTTTTTTTGGTGAACCATTTTAGTGATTGTATGCGGCCCACAAGTCTCTTGGCCCATTAATCATTTTTTTATTTGCTTACATCTGTGGGTGGAATTGGGCTTGAAAGCTCGGTTCTATATTTTTTGTTCAACGTCATATATATATATATATATATAAGAGATGGATTAACTTACATCGTTGTAAGTTCACACTAACTCTTACACCACTTGGGATTGACATCATTCCAGTTGAGAACATGACCACTCTATTGGGGACATTAGCGTCCAGAAAGGGTTTTCAAACAGTGACATCCGTAAAAAAATAGTGATTTCATTTTTATTTTTACTATTTTACTGACACTAACGTTCAAAAACACCGTTTCAAATGTTGTAAGGAAAAGGGTGGTCTCGTTTATCTGGTGCCAATCCAAGCTTCCTGCATGTTTTTGCTAGTGTGTTCTGAAAATTGAAATGGGCTGAAAACCCATTCTTTTTTTTTCTGACTGCTGTTGGTTGGTTTACAAAAATATTTGTGCAATATTGGGCTATGTTCATTTGAGCCAAAGTATTTTTATTGTGTTTTTTGGTCTGTTTAGTGGACCTTCTCCCAATTAGTCTTATGACTAAGCTTATAAAAAAAAAAAAGTAGCCCAACACAATAATAAGCTAGAGCCTCCCTCTTTCTCATAAGCTTTCAACCAAAAAACGTTATTTAATATTTTTTTAAAAAAACATAAAATTGAAATTTTGAAAAATAAAAAATAAAATGAAAATCATAAAATAAGGAGTAAGCAAGTATTTAGGCCGAGAAGAATAAATTTGCATAAGCTTATTTCAAAGAATAATAACTTTTTTTAATAAGTTCCGTGAGTGTTCTTTTAGAAAATAAGAAACATAATAACAAGTTAGAGCCTGTATTTCACAAGTTATTGAAAGATCAAAAGAAAAAATAATAAATTTTAAAAAAAAATACCTATAATAAAATTTGTGCAACTATATATGATAGTGATGTGCAATTTTAGATTGCCCACATGCATTGTATTTTCGCGTGTCTGTGTATTTTGAGAATGGGTATTGTGTAATTTTGATAGTCTAGTATCACGTGCAACATGAATTTTAATTCTTCTAAAAATTAGAAATTTATTACTTTACTTAGTTGTTCTAAAAATTAAGTTCACGTGGATTGGGATCAAAAGGAGGCTTTGTAGTGTTTTCGGTGACCAAAAAATGTCTTCAACTTTTTTAGAGTATAACGACGATCCATCATGAAAGGTGTTGTACTTGTAGAGAATACAACGTTAAGTTAATGACTATTAGAGTTTGTACGTATAATCAGAATGTTAGGTATCTTTACATAATATGCATATGATGTATTTATAATAAAATTTTTAAAATTTAATGAGCGCTTGAATGTACTTTATACTTATTCGGCTTAAATCCTAGGTTTAATGGGATTGTAGTGCTTATGTCATCTCATAGGCTTTATCTAAGTGTATAAGACCGAGATGCTGACTCTATACCAAATTATTGACTCTATACCAAATTATTAACATGGTCAATATATCGGTATGTTATTCCATAATAATGTTATATTTTTGTAAGAAACATATATTAACATATTACCGTATGTCATGCAAACCTCAGCTTCAATTCCAATCAAATAATTGTCCAAAAAGTCTTTTTGGATAAGCAAATAATTTTCAAAAGTTCCAATCCAACTTAATCTTTGTAAAAATAAATTGTCCAAGTCAACCAATTAAACTCCTTTCAATCAAGAACTACATAACTCCCAAGTTCTTCATCGGATGCCTGATTATTTTTTTTATAAGAAAGTTTCCTTGTATAACTTAATTTCTATTTTCTTTTAATTTTATTTTCCTTTTTGGGTCAATTTCTATTTCAAAATATCATGCAAATTGAACAATGTTATTCAACTTAATTAAGGTATGTTCTTTATGAATCAGTTACCTACGTAGCTAACTCTTCAGGTTCTTTCAGCGAATTTTTTTAAGGATTTTATTAATCATTCTTAGGATAATAAATATATAATTCATAAACAAAATTATTATATTAAAAATCATAATTATTAATAAAGATGCATTTATATATAACATTAAGTGCTCTTTTTATTAAAAAAAATTATTTATGAATTGTTTATTCATGATTAACATCAAAACTCTTTTTTCAATTACTTTTCCATTCCAAAAATAAAAGCTTAATGGAAACCCGCCAACTCTTACTATTCTCAAAATTTTCAATTTTTTTAAAATCAGTATTTTGCCTTGATCATGTCATGTGGAATTTCTATTTTTTTTAAAAAAAACCAATTATCTCAATATCAATTATTTTATGACTAATTCTGTCACATTTTTTTTTCTGTGTGATGCAATCAATTGTGATTTTTATTTTACCAAAAATGAGTTAGTGTTTTGATTCATTTGATGAGACACAATCTCACTTAAAATTTTTTATTAAGTTTTGAACATCTAATACTGATCCATGTGGAAGACCGTGTGGGCTCGACCACTAAGCACCTGATGAGATGCGCCTAAGATTTATAAATAGCAATAACATGGCAAGTCTCAATTGCCGTCGTCACGACAACAAGAACCATAATTACATCAGGTTTTTTTCTTTAGTTTTATTCCATTAAAAACCTAAAATTTAAAAATGATGATCAAGTAAAAAAAAAAACCTTTATTTTTTATTTCTAAGATTCGCATAACACGGAAATATTAATCCCACATATCATATCTTATTATCGGGTAATTAAGATAATAACTACTTATTCAATTGATAATAATGATAATGACACTAAGAAATATACGCCACATCTATTTTCGTTTTCATAATTGATATTCTTAAATTCATGTATTTTTTTTTATCGACCAAACACACACTCCACACTACACTACTTCTAAATCTACTCTTAATTATACCCTACCGGAGATTGAACCCCACACCTTCAGCTCAATGAGCTTCTCCTTATGTCATTTGAGCTATAAGGTCTTGGCTTAAACTCATGTATCTATGATCCTTGTTATGTTATTCATGTAATTTGAATTTGAGACATGATGATCCTCTATTTTTTTATTTCTTACAAATTCAACCAAAAATATAGATCAATCTATCTATCGTACATCCTTGTTGCACACTGATCATCAATAATATAATTAATAATTCATATATACAGTTGTAGACTAAGCTTGAAATTTACAGATGGAACATAAAAAGGTGGTTGTGAAGTAGCTGTTAACAGCCAAAGCCATACTCTTAATTGTATGTATACAAATACATTCATGGCCGTAGTTACACAATAAACTCAACCATGTAACTTTGGAACACGACACAAACCTAACTTTTTTAACGAATTCACATACTAGGAAAAAAAAAAAGTTCATTCTATTTAGTGACAAATAAAAATATATTAGTTAATAAACTTGCTTATTTGGTCAATAAATTAAATAGGTCAGGAATCGAATTAGTGATCAAAATGGTTATCAACACTATATTTAGCGACCAACACTATATTATATGCTGGGGAATACTAATGTGAACATGTGCACACAAGAAAAGTGAAGCAGTAAAAAAATACTCACATTATGAGATTAATTAGTGAGACTTTTACACAATCGGGATTTAGTCTAACTAAATTTTAAAAGTTAATGAATTCATGAGAGGAGGACTTACACAGCTTCTATAAACTTCATTATGGTCAATTCAGGACTTAATTCAACATTTTAACATTACATATTTTTCGTTTTAAAAGGATTTATTGAATTTTTAATCCCTAAGTTATTAGAAAATTCTTTATTTTCATTTTCAATTTTATTCAAAGCCATCTATAACATCTTTTGTAAACTTTTTTACATGTTTTCAATTAAATGTGACGGATTTATCGTCCATCTTCATCATTTTCAAGCAGCCAAATCAAAAGTTTTTTATATTTAGAGAGAACAAATTAAAGGTAAATTTGCAATATTTTGAGAATAATACAATCAAACATTTTTATCTATCCAAGAAATAATGGATCCGGTATTGTTTTAAATTAAGTGATTTTCGAAGGTGAGCAGCAAAATGATTACTTTTTTATTTTAAGTGATTATGATGAAAATCATAAATTATTTTTTGATAAAAAATAATTATTTTTTAATATTATTTATCTTTTATAATCTATTGCTGATTATTTTGGAAAATAGTTTAAAGTAGTTTTTTAAAATATGTAAAAAAATTAATTAATTTTTATTTCTGATTATTTTCAAAAGTATCAACATAACATAAAAAATTTTGATTTTTTTTTTTAGTTTCAAAAAGTGTTTAATGCACAATAATGAAACGGACTCATAATCAATCATGTTGAACAAGAGGATTTTGGATTTTATTTTTGCAACTATTTATATAAGGCATAAATATGTTTTTCGTCCATCAAAAATAGAAAAATAAGGATTTAAGTCATGAAAAATATTTTTTTGGATTTAAGTCCTTAAAAATCTGGATATGAGTCCTTGAAAAATACTGATTTAAGGACTCAAACCAGTTTAAGGACTTAAATCGGACTTAAATCCTTATTTTCCTATTTTTCATGAACGAAAAACATATTTAAGTCTTTATATAATTTTTAATAATGCTTTTTTTTTCTTTGCACAAGGGTCAAACTAATTACTTGTGAATTTATTTTAAAAGAAAAAAAATGTATATAATCAATCATTAATAATCCAATATATAAGGCGTAAAAATTAATAGTGATTGACTATTTTGATTCTTCATTTTATAGTCACAAGACGTTTTAGTCCCTCACTTTTTAAAATGTCTGAATGAGTCCATCACTATACACTCTATGAGTTATTTTAATTTCTAACGTTAAGTAACATTAACAAAATGTCTATCTAACATGTTAAATGATTCAACAATCTACCAACAATGCTAGACTCTATTGGTATTAATCTTCAATATTATAGTAATTAATATCGAGATACATGAAAAAAAAAAAACAAGAAAAGAAAAAGAAGCAAAGGGTGGAGCATGGAACTTGGTTAGTGAATTGAATAAGACATACATTGCCTCTCACCTTGCTACTCACAGCTAGCTTGCCTCCCATTCTTAATTCCTTCTCTCTCCAAACCACAAAATGACACTTCATTTTCAGATTCAAGTGTGGTTAATTATATTGTTCTTTTGTTAACCAATACGTATAGTACGAGTGTTAGAAATATTTTTTTTGTATTCTCTTTAATATAATTTTTTTTATTAAAAAGTATCAAAAATTCTTTTACTAACACTTTATTATTAATATAACTTGTTAATATAAATTTTATCTAACAATATTTTTTATCAGCCAAAATATATATTAATATAGAGTACTAGCAGTACTCAAAAAATTTCAATCATCAATTAGTCACAAGAAATACATAATTGGGGAGCCATACACCAATCAAAAAAAGTAATAGAATTAGACCCCCAATTCCAAGACCTTATCTTTTTGTGATCTAAAATAGAACCACCCTCTAATGGTTCCCCTTTGAATATTAGTTCATTTCTCCCGGGCCACACCGACCATGTGACCACAAACCAAATTATCAACCCCACTTGTTTTGATTTTGTATTCGGGAAGAGACTTCTAAATTCCGAATAGGAATTGGAGATGAAAGTGGGGGGTGTGAAATCCTCTCCCTAACCAATTAAAGAGGTTTTCTCAAATAGAGACACCCTTTGGGCATTGAAAAAAAAAGATGGAAGGAAGATTTAATAGACACACTATACACCAAACAAGTAGCATTCTGATGAGTCATGATACCTCTCCTCACAAGATTCAATTTGGATGGAATGTGGTCTCTCAAAAGTCTCCAAGCAAACACCATCACTTTAGGCGAAGCATGAGAATCCCAAATCTTTGAGAATATGGGCAAAAGGTCCTCATTGACGCTATTGAAGTCACCCGTCAAGGAAGAGAGAATTTTGAAAGCCGACATAGTGGTGAAGCCCTTTAGTGGACCTACTCTCCAAACCCATTTATCACATGTGTTCATTATCACAATCACTCCATGTAGCAATTCCAAGAGACTCCTCTCCAATTCCTCCTCCCAAACCCGCAAAGGCCTCCTCCATGGGATTTCCCACCTTACAAAAGGTCCCTCAATGTTATAGCATGATGCCACCAAAGAATGATGATTTGTTGCTATTTGAAAAAGCCTTGGGTGTATTTCCTTTAGAGACCTTTTTTTATCCAAGAAATTGTGTAGAATTTCTATCTACAATCTGGATCTTTGCTTCCTCAAAGAACCAAGAGGAATTGTTGGGTGAGATAACTTTGCACACCATTTTCCACCATGAAGAAACTCTCAAATTATGAGCATTTTTAATTATATTGGCATCCGAAATATTATGCTCAACTCTTGATCTAACCACTTTAGCCCAAAGAGAATCTCTCTCATTAAGGAATCTCCAACTCCATTTAGCTAGCAAAGCTACATTAAAGTCTTCCAAGTTTTTGACCCCAAGCCCACCCTCTTTTTTGGTCTTGCAAGCGTCCTTCCAACTAACCTAAGCTACTTTCCTAGCATCCAAGGACCTCGTCCCCTCCCTTCCCCCCCCCCCCCCCCAAGGACTTTTTTTTGGATCTTTCTCAACTCATCTATCACCCCTTTGGGAGCCTTGTAAATTGAAAAGAAATAAAGGAGGAGGATAGTGAGGACAGAATTAATAAGAGTGACTCTCCCCCCCCCCCCCAAGGTATGTGTTTACCTTTCCAATTGGAGAGTTTCTTGAATTTTTCAATTACCAGTTGTCATGTGGAAAGCCTTGAAGTGCTTACTCCAATAGGTAGACCTAAGTATGAAAAAGGAAAAGAGCCCAAACGGCAATGGAGAAAAGATGAGGCCATATCCTTAAAAAAGGTATCAACATTTACCGCATAAATATTGGATTTGTTGAAATTTACCTTCAATTCGGAATCCCACAGAAAGCACCTTAGAATGACTTTGATAGTCCATAAGTTCTCCGTCGAGGCTTCACCGCCTGTGATGGTATCATCCACATATTGCAAAATGGAGATCTCGGTGTTGTTTGGTCCGACCTTGAACCCCTTGAATCTTCCAACATCCACTGCCTTTCTCATTAGGCCGCTAATCCCCTCGGCCACAAGGAGGAATAAAAAATGCGCTAGTGGGTCTCCTTGTTTGAGTCCCTTTTGAATCTTGACTTCATTTGATGGGCTTCCATTAATTAGGATAGAAAGCTTTAACCCACAAGATGAATTTTGAGGGGAAATTACATGTAATAAGCATGCTCTCCAAGAAACTTCACGAAACGAAATCATACGCCTTTTCAAAGTCTACCTTTAGAATGAAACATTCTTTTCTCTCCTTTGCATAATTAACAATTTCGAAAAGGATCACCAACCCATCCAAGATGTTTCTTCCTTTGAGGAAAGCCGATTGAGCTTTGAAAATCACCTTGGGAAGAACTTCCCCCAATCTACTCATAATCACCTATGCCAAGATTTTGTATAGACTTCCTAGTAAAGCAATGGGCCAAAAGTCTTTAGGAGATTGTGGGTTTAGAACCTTTGAGATAAGAGCCAAAAAATAGGAAGAAAATCCTCTTGGCACTTTAGCAAAGGTATGGAACTCATTCACCATTCCTATTAAGTCTTTTTTTCAAAGTAGACCAAAAGGACTTGAAGAAGAAGTTAAAGTTATACCCATCCGGCCCTAGACTTTTGTTAGAACCAAATTGAACACGGCATCATGTATCTCTTCTTCAATGAAGGGAAGAGTGAGATATGACGCTTCCAAAGGGTGTAAGGAGGAAAACGAAACACCCCTAAGAGATGGACAAAAGCTTTTTGAATCTACAAAAAGAAAAAGAAGAGAAATAGTTAGTGAAAACCTCCCTCATTTCCTCCACCCCCTCTACCCACCTCTCACCCTCCTTAACCGCCAATATCATGTTCCTCCTTCTCCTTATTTGGATACTAGCATGAAAATTTATAGTATTTAGGTCCCATTCTTTTGCCTATTTCACCTCGTCCATTTTTTTAAGAAGCACACTTTTTTCCTTCAATTTATCCCACAATTCCTCCGTTGCTTTTCTCTTGGAAAACACCTCCATCTCCGTGAGATCTTTAGATTCCCCTTCAAACTCTAGAGTCTTTACTTCTTTCATTAATGTATTTATTTTAGAATCAATATTCCCATAAGATGAGTAATTCCAATGCTTAATCACACCCTTAAGCATCTTAAGTTTCTCTTTCAAGGAAAATGCTTTCCACCCCTCCACTGTAGTAGAAGACCAAAAATTATTAACTAGATCAATGAAGCTTTTCTCCATTAGCAAACAATTGTTAAATTTCAAAGGGATAGGCCCCCAAGAATTATTGTTCACTTTCAACAACACCGGATAATGATCTGATACATCTCGGTCAAGAATCCATTGGCCGGGATTCCCCCCCCCCCACATTGATCCAAGAATAGGATATTAGAATTCTATCAATTCGGCTCATGGATGAACAATCCATTCTTGCCCACGTGAACTTCCTACCAAGGATCGGAGGATCAAATAATTGCAATTCTTCAATGAGTTCTCTGAATTCTCTCCATTCCCTTTCATTCCTATCTCTCACATCTCTCCTTTCTCAAGCCCTTTTTTATCGAATTGAAATCACCAAGAAGACATCAAACTTGAACCAGGATTAATTCTTTTAATCTTTTTAGTTCCAAGCAAAGGGCTCTTTTTTCCCTTAATGAGCATGGTGCGTATATATTAATTACGCAACATCTGGTAGGTAGGACTCCCCAATCCAAGACAACCATCGAAAACCCTCACCCTTCATATGAACCAACAAATCGGCTTAACAAACTATCCCACAAATTTTGGATCCCACCAGAAGTCCCGATTGATGGAACAAAGGAAAAACCTACTTGCTCATTACCCTAAAGGTGTTTGCACAAGCCTAATTCTATAACTTCCATATTTGTTTCTTGTATAGTTAAGAAGTGTAACTTCTCTCCATTAATTAATGATCTCACCCTCCTTTTCTTAATTTCACCACCTAACCCTCTAACATTAAAAGATGCTACAATTATTGTCCACCATTAATTCCCCCATCTCTTTTTTCAAATTCCACAAACTTATTGATAGCATCTTACTCTTTGTTTCCAAAATCCACCCTCAAATCCTTCCCAATATCCACAAATTTCGAGGAAAATTCCTTTTCATATTTTTTAATGATTGAATCATTAGACCTTTGTATATCTGAGTCAGAGAGATTATTTGGAGTAGGCGAAATGAGTACCTTGAGGGCAGGAGCTTGAGCAAAATTCTCAGATCATCTTCTCTTAGGGTTTTTTTTCTCTTTAGGTGCTTGAATTGCTTGAACAGCCCCTTCCCCTCTCTTAGTTGAATTTTGAACATCCCTCACTGCCACTTCTTTCTTTTTATCATTCTTCTTTTCTTTTGTAGCAACCATCATCCATGGTTTAGAGTTTCCAATTCTTAGCGCATAGAGTGAAACATGTTTATTTTTTGTTTTACATTCCCCTTTGCTTTTTGTTTTTTCCTCCAACCTGGGTAAAGATTGCTTAGTTGGGCTAGGCCCAATTAGAGGGACCAAAGAGGCTGCACTCTTAGAGGAAGAAACACCTTGTTGGGCTTCAATTGTACGGGGTCCACATGCTCTCCAACTAGCGCATTTGAGGCTCATGGAGAGAGGTTATCACCATCACCTCTTTCCCCTTTGTTCGCCTTTTTTATTCCCCTAGACATCTTCCTTTAGTCTTACATGCTTCAAGGCACAAGATAGAGCTTACTTTGACAAATTGATTAAAAGCTTCATATTTCCAATGATCACCTTCTTTAGTCCTCTTTCTAGATCTTGAAAGTTACGAACCCCCTCAAATCTCACGAAATCGAATCTTTGCCCACTCCATTCTCTCTTAGCTGGTATGAACACGTCCTCTACGGAAGCTAAGAAGCTAAGAACCGAATCTTAATCAGTTGGCAAGCTAAGAAGCAAACCACACCATCAAGTCCTCTGCGGAAGCAGAGTAACGCACCTTATCCTCAACTACATGTGAGGTTCAATGGATCTTCAACTTGCTGAAAACTCTCAGTTTCACTCACATTACACCTTGTAATCTGTTCTGTAATAATCAATCTACCATACGCATTGCCTATCATGATTCTTTTCATGAAAGAAGCAAGCATATTGAGCTTGACTGCCACATCACTCACGACAAAATCGACAAAGGCATCCTTTGTTTGCTTTATGTTCCTTCTTCAGAACAACTAGCAGATGTTTTTACGAAACCCCTGCATCCTACCGTTTTCCATGCTAACATAACCAAGCTGGGCATGAAGGACATCCACGCTCCAGCTTGCGGGGGTAACAATAGATAATAATCAACCCTTTTGATTCATATCCCTGCTTCAGATTATTGTTAATTCTAATATTCAGCTTTCAGTGCAGGGTCCTTTTTACAATTATTGTATTCTTGTTACTAGCAACTTAAGTTCTTTATATTTCTTTGTTTTTGCTGTTTTGTCCACATAGTTTTGTATATAATAGACACATTAGCAATGTAATAAACAAGTTTTTCATTCCAATTACAGAATCATCTTTTTCTCTATTCTTTTGCTTCCTTTTCCCTTCATTCTTTAGGGTTCTCACACCCTCCTTCGAATTCTGTTTGAAGAACTTTGTTATGTAATATTACACCAGTTAAAAAATTCTTAATACAATAATGAAAGAGAAAAGGGGTAAGTTAGAGAAATTATATATATTTTTTAAAAATCAATGCATTAACTAAATTTATTACATGTTTTCTTAATAAGCGTGATTGTCCAAATAAGACCTTATAATATGAAACTTAAGGAGTAGTATTGTTAATATTAGGCTTAATTACAGTTTTGATCTTCCTTGTTTACATTTTGGGTAATTTTGATCCCTCAAGTTTCAAAGGGTGATTTTGGTCCCTCTTGTTTCTAAAACGAACAATTTTGGTCCTTTCGTTAATTTTTCTTTCAAATTAACTATAATTTTAATGACAATTTTTCTCCAAATTAAGGACATAGAGGGACCAAAATCATTTAGAGATAGAAATTTTTTCAAAAAAAATTTGTTTAGTGACAACTTTCATCCAAATTAACAAGTTTCAAATCTATTACTAAAAATAATTAGGAGAAAGACTGAAACTAATTAATAGTTTTTGAAAATACAGTCTATTAGTAAACGATTTTAATCTATTATGGTACCAAATTGACTAAAAATCATGGTTAATTTAGAAAAAAAAAACTAAAAAAGTGGACCAAAATTACTCATTTTTTAAACAAATGAGACCTACATCACCTAAAATAAAAATAAGAAAGACAAACTATAATTAAACTTTAATATTAATATTTGTTTCTTTCTTTTTATAAACTAAATATGACTGGGTTCCTTTTTCGATGTACCAAAAAAAAATTGGGTTAGGGATTAGTGATTAGGGATGTGGTAGGTAATTATTAATAAGCACAAAATAATAAGTTTAAACTTTACTGTTCTTATTTATGAAATTATATAATATATATATATATATATATATTTCTTTTAATATAAACATTTAATATAAATATTGCATTATTATATTAATGTATAAATTCTATCAAATAAAGTATATATAAATGTAGGGACGGTTAAATGTTTATAGGGCTTAAAGTAAATTTAAGAGTGAAGTTTTTTTATATTAATAAAATAATTTTTAAAATATTAAAATAATTTCTTTTAGCCTTTTTGTGATGCAAAATTATCTAAAAATATTTCATAATTAATTTGATTTATTATTTCTTTTTCAATAGACAATATAAAAGGCCAATTTACATACTCTTATATTTAATAATTAGATAGGTGTGCATAAGGGTTAATAATATATATAGTTTTAATGCTGAAAATCATGTTCACCAACTGTGTTAATGCTATTTATTTGATTGCTTTCATTAAAATTATTGAACGAAAATTGAAAGGTTGATTGCCACTAGAATTTGAACAACCAAAAGATCAAGCTAAGGTGCACATGTGTATAACTTAATGCTTTCGTTAACATTGATTAATTATTGTCTCTTGAATTCTTAAATGAATCTTTGAATTTCTTGTATTGCTTAATCAAACAGTTTAAGTGATCTTGTCATTATTCATGTTCATCAATTTTGGCTTGGCCTTTCATAAACCACATGCCATATTAATTTTTTAAAAAGCTAATTAAGTGAGATACATTTCATCCATTCGTTTAAATTAATGATCATTATATTTTTTCCATTTCTCTTCGGATTTCAAATAAATTATTTAGTAATCCAAAAATAATTATTGTTTTTGGTTGTTAAATGTTATTTATTAATATTTTTTTGGCTTTAGTTAATTAGCATAATTACCGTTGATATAAACTTTATTTAATAGATTTATTCGTCAATATAGTGCTTAAAGATCTTTATTAACCATTTGTAAATTAATAGTATATTCGTATATATTAGTTTTAACTTTTTTTTCAATGCATAACCAAATAACTAATTTATAAACCAAAATCAATTTTTACTCTTTAAAATCAATTTCACTTCAATCCAATATTTTTCTAAACATACCCTTAAAATACATAAAAGAATTAATAATATTCAATTTCTCAAGATTGCGAGAGCAATTCTAAAACATTTAAAAAATTACACCGATTAAAAAAAATAATAAAAAAGTCCGTATGTAAACAGGAAAATGAGATATATTAATAACAAGGTCGGTGAGAGATAATGCTGAAAGGAAAAAAGAAAAAAAGAAAAAAAAAAAAAAAAAAAAGTGTCCCCAAGTTCCCCTTCTTTTGATCCATAATTAATTTTTCTACCATTTTTCAATACATGTTTATTTTCAACTTTCAAATGTGTCTTTTTCTTCAAATTCTTTACTCCTTATTCTTCCTTTTTCATTCTTTTCCTTCCTGTCTCGTCATCCATATATATATGGTTTAAAAAGTGGGAAACTTTCCTCAACTTAATTATTATCTTTAGAATTAACATTTTAATTTGTTTACCTCAAAAAAAAAAAAACCAACCAAATAATACTTACAATGTTATGATCCAAAAGTAAAAAATAAAAATAAAAAATAAAAAATCCATAAAATAGAAAAATTACAAAGACATACAAGTCCAATATTAATTAGTAAGTTAACTCTAAATATTGTTGGATTAAATACAGACATACCAAAATATAGGGTCTTCAAACTCTAAATTAATTAGTAATTGGCAAACTCCAAATTCCAAACATCAACATTGTTTACTTCAAATAAATGAATGGACTATAATGGCCAGTAAAAGGGTTTGAGAGGAAAATAACTCAAACAAAAATAAAGGAAAAAAAAAATTGATCTTTCAATAAATCCATTTATAATGGTTATAGCGTCTCATAATACTATATCAAGTTACAAAATGAGCTGCATTTGTAGAATGTTTGTCGTCAAATTATTATGAATATATAGAATTCATAAATTAAATCAGAAGCATCTAAGCAATTACCACAACCATGATGAATTCCACAATTATCTAAGACTATATTCAATTTAAAATTATCTAAGAGTACTTAAAATTATTTCAACAATTTATATGTGGATATATCGCACAAATATATCACTCTTTCAATTTAAACACTTAATTGTTTAATTGTTATTGCATTTCAATGTTAAAAACTCAACAAATATTTGTATGATCTCACGCAACTTCACAAATTAATTATAATTATTTATTGCTTTTATAAAGCAAACATATAATTAAAAATTAATTAAGGTTAAAGTATGAATCATTATTGAAAGTTAGCTTTTCATAAGTTGTAAGCTACTTTAAGATTATGTTTAGCAATACTAGCTTATAATATATTACTTATTACTTATAAATTAGGTTAAAACATAACTTTAGATATTTATCTTTTAGCGAATTCATACTTTGATCCTTTCTTTTTTTCTCCACACCATATTGGTCCTTTTGTACTAACGTTATTGAATGTTTTCATTTGCATCTTTTTCAATATCATTGTGGCATTTCCGCTATAACACTCAATAGTGTTAGCGCAAAAAGACCAATCTGGTGTAAAAAATAAAGATAAGAAAATAAATTGACAAAATTAAAAGATAAATGACCAAAATAAGAATTCGTTAAAGATAAAATACCAAAGTTATATATTTTAGCCTAAAACTTACACTTTATGACTTATAGCTTATGATTTAATGACTTATAGTTAATAGTTATGTAAAAGTTTTTAGTAAAATTAGCTTATTATGAATTACTCCATCCATTCTAAAATATTTGTTACTTTAACGGAAAATTTCAATTCTAAATTGTTTGTCGTTTTTTATATTACAAATAGTGCATTTATTATCTTTTTTTCACTTTTGTCATTCTTCTATCCAATGAGTATCAAGTACCCTTTTAAGTCAATAGTTAATTTAGTCTATTTATCCTTTATTTGCTACATTCAAAATGAATTAATGACTCTCTTTAATCTTAGGACTACAAAAAAATTGTCATTTACTAACACATTCTTTTGGCTGTCGTTAGATTAGCCACCGTTGGTATAGACTTTGCTCAACAGAATTAATCTATTAGTATAGGTTGATAATATCTAAACTAACGGAAAAATTAACAATTACTAACAAATAAATTTGTTACTATAAATATTTAATTTACTAACAATATGTAAAGAAATAGTATATATCAAATTTTTTACTAACAGATTTATTTGTTAGTAATTGTGAACTTATATTTTAGTATAGATATTATCAAAGTGTTAGTATATGACAATTTTTCGTAGTGTAGTGATTCTACCTAAAGTGACTAATAATTTGTAATTGAGGGAGTAGCTTATAGTATTTGTATTTGTTAAGAGAAATGCTATATTCTCTTACAAATTTTTTTACCTACTTAATTTTGATAATTGTCATTTATTATTTAAAAAAAATGCTTACCGAAAGATATAATTATCAAAATTAAATGAATAAAAATATATATAAACTCCTAAATAAGCAATAAGCTAATATTGCTAAACACGGTCTTAGGCTATAGCTTTGCCCACTAAAAAAATTACAGCCTAAACTTTTTTTTTAAATACAATACTTTTAACTAAAAAAAAAGAGAGAAGGGAATAAAAATAGCTTTGCCCACTTAAAAAAAATGATCATCATTTTTATTCAACTACTAAATATTTTAACAATCAAAACAGCTAATAACGTTATGTTTAACGACCAAAAATCTTATTTATTAGTCGCTAAATTATTGTTTCTATGTAGTGGCATCAATTAATTAATTTAGTGAGGCACAAACATTGATGCTGGTAAATTGGCAATGATATAAATTGAACAGGTAGCATGCAATTATATTGTTCTTTACAGCTAGTAGTGATGAAGGCCAACCCACCCACCACCTTATTCCCTTGAAGAGAAATTAAACAATAAAAACGCCAATTAAATGCTTGAGCAATAATCAAGTGTTGGTAAAAGAATAAATGAATAATGGTAAAGTAGATGAGGTATTTTCATTCAATATTTATTTTAAGCCTTAATTCAGTTAAATTAAAGAGGAGGATATCATAAATATCGCCTTCATTATTTCATCTATCATCTCCTTTTCTGCCTCATCCTTCACTTTTCTATTTTCAATCATAGAAATTCAATTACGATCAAGCGCAATCAATTCAAATCATAATAATAAAAAAAAAATTATCACAACTAGGAAATAATTATTTAATAACCAAATTAATAAGATTGTCAATTAGTGATTAAATGTGATGTTGCTAGCAAATTTTTTTTTGCTAATTGGTCCCTAATTCGGTTATTACTAAAATATTACAATTTACACGATAATATTCCTCTTCAACTTTGCGTTTTGAGCTAGCATGCATCCCCTTACTCTTCTCTTTTTTATTTTTTTAAAGTAATTCAAATTAAAAAGAATTGACCAAAAGTTTTTTTTTTTAAAAAAAAAAAGAAAATTAGGGGCATAGTCCTGGAGTACTCTTGAATGTTGACACATGTACGTACATGCATGCATGCAATCAAACTGAAATACTTATGCATCACACAAAACGACACCGCTTTAGGTATTCCATACCTAAAATATGATTTCCGCTTTTCATCATATATATATTTGTTCTTTAATTTAATGTTATTTTAAATTTGTTTTAATTACACTTTTAGTCTCTTATTTTATAGTTTGTACAAATTTGGTTTCTGACTCTCAAATAAATGGTTTTGGTCTCCAAAATTTACAAAAATAAGTGGTTTTAGTCTTTTTGTCACTAATTTTGATTAAAAAAACTTTGCTAATTTTAATAAAGAGTTTTTCTAATCTGCACAATAATATTGCACAAGTTATAAATAGAGAAAAAAAAAAACATAGCATCAATTGCATGTTAAACTTAATCGCATATTAAATTTTTGTTTTTCCTAACAACTTTTTTCTATTTATAATTTATTAACATGTACAATATTAAACAAGTTAAAAAAGTTCATTTATAAAAGCTAACAAAGAGACTAAAATTACTCATTTTACAAACTTAAAAGACTAAAATTATACATTTAAAAGTTAAAAGAGCAAATTTATTCAAAATACATAATAGGAAGATCAAAAGTGTGCCTTTAAAATTCTAGTATTTAATTTATGTAGTTGTTGCGTTTTAAGTTAACAAAAAAAATAATTTAAAAAATTATTTTAAAAAATTATTTTAAAAAATCAAATGTACAAAAAAAAAACATTTTTACCATGTAACGTAACTCCACTACAAAAAGTGATCATATACTTATTTTTTTAGATGAGTTAACGTTGATGTAAACTTTGTTTAATAAAATTATTCTATTAGTATAGACATATAATATTATTAACTAATAAATATATATTTACTATTTAGTAGATAAATATATTAGTATAAATAATTGATATATATAATATGATCAATTTACATACTATTAATTAAGGTCTTTAAAAATTATACTAACAAATAAATCTGTTAGATAAAGTATATAAATAATCTAATAAAAGCTAAGAAATAAATAGTTATTAAATGACAATTTATTTACGGTGCACAAATAAACCATCTACATAAATAATAATTTCAACAAAAATTAAATTATCATCACAGCAGGCTCCTGTAGAATGAAATTAAAGGGAAAGATTAATGAAAGCAATTAAATGCTTTCAACCCAGTGACAGTATATAATAATACTAATAATATAATATAGTGACTGAAGCATCAATATTTGTTGGTTAGTAAACTTTAAATTGCTAGTGATGATTAGTAAAACTAAATAAATTAAATGGCTCAAGACAATATTTCGACTATAAAAGTTTCATTAAAAGATCATATATAATAATGTCATCAGAATAATGTATGTAAATTTAATTAATTGTATTGTAGCAAATATATAAATATATATATAATTGATTACACACAAATTGGTCTATATATATAGCTTGTGTCAAAGTTTCTTTTTCTAATAATTTAAACTGATGAAGACTCTATCAACCACACTGAAGTGGTTAATAATTAAGATACATGTCTAGACAAATTTGCAAACACACACACAGAATTCAACAAACATAAATTAAGAAACTTCAAGTGAAATTAAAATCAAGTCAACTTATAAGTTTGTTATATACTTATTATAAATATAAATAAATTAAAGCAACATAGCAAGATATAAATTAAAAACTATAGTAGCTAGTTATTATGACTTGTATGAGTAATTCTTCAAATGTGAGTGCAATTAACACAATCAAAGACAATCAATAACTCAAATAAATTAGTAACACTTAGTATAAACGAACTAGCTACTTTAACTACATTAATGCATCCTTGATTTTAAGTGTTTTAATTTAATTTAAAGAATTAAGGCACAATAGTAGATATGTACGTAAATTTTGATTGACTAAAATTCTTGGATATATACTGATTTGGTGAAAGGGTAATTTCACTTTCATTCTCTTCGCTTCAACATAATTGAGAATTATTACTATTACTATATAGTATGAAAAGTGAATGTGCAGTAATTTAAAACCAATTCATGTTGAAAAATTGCTCATAATTAACCAACATACACAACTTAAAGTTGTAATAGTAAATAATAGTAACAACTATTGATGGTCCAAAAAAAATTAATAGTAACAAATTAAATAATATTGAAGATCATATAAGTTTATTATATGCATTGTTATGCTGTGATAATGGATATGTGCTTCACGTGGATGATCCAATAAGAATAACATGAGAATGAGATGTATCTATCTATCTTAGCATTAATTAAAAGCAATTTTTTTTGGGGAATAATAGTATTTGATATTATTATATAGCTAGTGACACACACATCGATCTAGGGTGTATTTAGATACATAGTTAATTAAACATTTATATAATAAGTTATTTTTAAATGATAAATTTTTTATAAATAAATTTGTAAAACTTACTTAGATAAACTAAAAATAGTTTAGAGTGTGTTTGGTAACATTAGCTTATAGCTTATTTAGGAACTTATAGCTTGTAGCTTATTGTCAAGTGGAGGTGTTTGGTGACAATAAGCTTATACTAGCTTATAAAAAGCTACTACAAGTAACTTATAGCTTATGAAAAGTGACTTTCAATAATTCTTTCATATTTTACCCTCTAGTCTTTTATTATATGTATACTCTATCAAATAATTTATTACATGTAATTATTAGTTGTCCTTTTAAGTCATTTAACAAATATAAGCTACCTAATAAGCTAATTTTACCAAACACATGTGCTCAATTATAAGTCACAAGTCATAAGCTATAAACTATAAGCTACAAGTTATAAGTCATAAGGTATAAGTTATAAACTAGTTTTATCCAACATAACCTTATAAACTACTTCAAGAAGCTTATCAAAATAAACTGAAAACAGCTTATAAGAACTAATAAGTTATTTTCATAAAGTGCATATAAATATAACCTTAATTTAGTGATTAGAAGGTAAAACTTAGAAGTAATAATTTTTTTGGCGTTGATGTTTTTAGTATTAAAATAATGAGATATATATTTTTGGAGGATCGTTAACGTTGATCTCTGGTATAAAATTTGTATCTTGTGAAACTAATTTTTATAAAATTTAAAGAAGTGAGATGAGAGATTGAGAGTGACGTAATTGAGGTAGTTGTTGTTAAGTTGGGCAGCCTACATACACGTGGAGACCTGCGCCGTTTGGCGGCACCCAATAAACTTTAACATACTTTTTATTTAGGTCTCAGACTATTGCCCTACTCTAATTTTTCTATTATTTTTATATTCTCTTTTAAATATTTTAAAATTTCAAATTAAAGTATGTATGAATATATAAATATTAAGTTTAATTATAGTTTTGGTATCTCTTATTTGTAATTTAGGCTATTTTAGTCTTCAAGTTTTAAAGGGTTAATTTTGGTAAATTGCTTTTAAAACAGACGATTTTAGTCTCTCAATTAGTTTTTTTTTTTTAAATTAACTATAGTTTTTAATCAATCTAGTGACAATTATCCTCCAAATTAATGACGGAGAGACCAAAATTATTTACTGATAGAAATTTTTTCAAAATATATTAATTTAGTGACAACTTTAGTCTAAATCAACGACAAGTTTCAAATCATTTACTAAGAATAATTAGGAGAAAATTGTAGCTAAATAATAGATTTTTGGAATATATTCTATCAGTAAATGATTTTAGTCTATCATGGCACTAAATTGACTAAAAATCATAGTTAATTTAAAAGTAAAACTTATGAAGGGACCAAAATCGACCGTTTATGAAACAAAAGTGACCAAAATCGCCCATTTGAAATTAAGGAGACTAAAATCTCCCAAATAAAAATAAGGGGAAACAAAACTACAATTAAGCATAAATATTATTAAATTAATTAAAAAATAATGACAATAGACAAAATGAAGTGACACTAACCCCACTACTAAATAAAGGAAGAGCCTATTGTCACTCTTTTTTAAATACTTTTTAATTAAAAATATATTTTTTAACCAACAAAATTAAAGCATGAGTATATAAATATTATTAAAATAATAAAAAAAGAAATTATACTAAATAAAAAGAAGTGGTGATAGCTCCATCCCATCTAAAATGATTTGTTTTGTTAATTAATTTTGAACTTTTTCTCTTCTCCCTCCAAATCCTCCACTTTTTAAGAAAACAAATCATTTAATCAAAATCTCTCCCTTCTTTCCTAATCAAAACCAAAAAAAAAATCTTTCTTATCTTCTTCTTCTATCCATTTCAATAAAATGTTTTCATCACAAAACCAATTCGTTACGAGAAAAGTCACTCAACAAGTATTTAAACCGCACCCTGAAGAGTGAGGCAGATGATGTAAGACTTATTTTCAACACCCCTCCTCTAACCGAGCTTGCTAGAACAAGCAGAGAAAAATTGGGCTTTGACTCTATACCATATTAAGGTTCCATCACAAAATCAATTGGCTATGTCAGGAGTAGCCCAACAAGTATTTAAACCCTACCCTGAAGAATGAGACAGATGATGTGTGACTTATTTCCAACAAAACACATTTGGCAGAGATTTTTATTTTCCTTTCCTTTCTCTCTTCGTTAAAATCTTTTCTCTCTCTTCCCTTCCTTCAAAGCAAACACTCCCTTAGAGTAAAATATCGTACTCTAAAGCTTTAACTAAGCTCTTTTTCCCTACAAGATAGGTCATTTTTGTTTTTTGTACCTACAAAATATTTTTTTTTGTATTTTAATGTAACTTAATTAAAAAAAAAAATCAACTCTGCCATTAACTAGAGTATGTTGAATGCTTACATGGCTAGCACATTGCCACGTCTACTTGCCAAATCAATATTTAAAATATTTTTAAGTTGATATTATTAAATGTGAAAATAAAAAAAAGTTTAAATATATTATTATTCCCTACAAAATTTATGTATTTAATTTATAATCCCTACAAAATTAATATTTTTTTCTTTTTAGTCCTTAAACCTTCTTCTTCCTTTATCCTTTCTTCATTATCTTCCTCTTCCTCCAAACCCTAAACCCAAACGCCTTCCTCTACCACTACCGTCGCCCTCCTTTTCTTCTACCCATTTCCTCCACCATGCACCTTCCTCTTCTGCTATCGGCACCTATTTTCTCCACCAATCAATGAATATTTATTTCCTTAATTTTCTAGGAAAATATGATATTTTAACTTGAATCAAATAAAAAATAGCTTTTTTAAGCTTTTCATTGATGAAATTTTGTTGTTGATAGCAGTGATTTCAAATTATTGGGTGGTGGTGGAAGAAGGGATAGATGAAAAAGAAAGGTGATTGAGGTTGGTATAAAATGGATCTTGGTGGTGGAAGAATGTGATGTGTGATGGTCCAGAGAGGAAGAGAAAGGTTTTAAGTGAATACATAAGATAGATTATGTCGTTTAGTTGGTGGAAGACAGAATTGGGTGGAAGTGGAAGAGGAAGAGGCTTTAGGTGGTGGTGGACAGAAGTGACCCAAGACCCAAACAACTAAAGCAAAGGCTTTTGACTCCAAATATTTAGACAAGAAAAGCCTGTAATAAGAAATTACACTAGTAAAAAATTATACTCATTAATTACCATTTATAAGAAATTTAAAATATATATTTAATTTAAAAATATGTTAAATATAAATAAATATTATTTTTTAAAAAAAATATAATAGTGAAAAATGTTATCCCAAATGATATACTTAATTTCATAATTAATCTTATTCTTTTCTCGGTATATATGATGCTTATTTGTTGTTTCATAAATATACCTTATCTTATAATTAGGATGAAAGACAAATTTTTTAGGTGTAAACATGTTTTCTCTCTCAATTAGTGTTTTTTCTATAATGTTAACAATTCCATTGTTTTAAAAATATCAAAATTAAAATCAATGAAACGTTATCCAACGCTAATAATATCTTAACAAAAATTAAATAAAATAACTTTATTATCAGTTAATTTAATAAAATGTTACATCAATTAATCATAATACTTTATTAGCTTATAAAAAAATCATAATAGTTTAATAGTTAAGTGATTTTACAACTTAAAAAAATAGGTTTTAAATAAAAGTAAATAATTTTTGTTGATTATTACCAATAATTTCAAAAGGCTCTATATCAGAGATTTGCTTTAGGCTTCCAAATTTGTTGGATATCCTTGGATATATAAGAGGAATGTGTTGGGTAGTGGAGGAGAAAAGGGGTGGAAGAAGAGGACAGTGGTAGCGAAGAAGAAATGGGTGGTAAGGTGGAAGAAAAAGGTTTGTAGTGGAGGAGGAAGGTGATAGAGAAAGAGTAAAAAGTTCAAGGACTAAAAATAAAAAACATAAAATTTTGCGGCAATTAAAAACAAAAAACATAAATTTTACATGGACTAAAATAAAAAAATATAAATGCTAATTTGGCAGATTGATGTGGCACTTAGCTTCTCTCTAATCATGTCGACATTTAACACATCTTTAAAACTATAGGGACGAAAAAGTAAAGCTTCTAAATAAAATTGGACCAAAATGCAAAAACATTAAATATTTAGTAGTGACGAAAAAAAAAAACATCAATTTTAGTGGCTGAAAACTTATTTAAATTTACTCTAAAAAATCATTTATCAATTTGATCCCTTAAGAGTTTTTATCATTAAATTAATCTAAATGATTTATAATATGTATTTTGAAAAATTAATTTGATACCATTATAAATTTCTAAGAGATTAATTTAACAGTGTTTTAAATCATTAGAAACTTAAATTTTGAAAAAACATTTTAATAAAAAAATCTTTAAAAAACAAATTAATAATAAATAAATTTTTAAATAACTAAATTGATGTTTGTCTCTATAATTTTTTTCTTTTGAGAATAGGAAGTTTAAAACACCTTTTACTTCAGCACATCATATTTTTTAATTTTAGCCTAAAAGTTCGATCTTTCCTTTATATATATATATATATTTAACAATATAATAGTAATACACATATAAAAAAATATAATTATTATATTTAATTGGTTAAATTAATCATTTAGTGTACTTTTCATTTTTGTTTTAGTCCCTATATGTAAAAATTATTCATTTTAGTCTCTATATGTATTTCTGTTAGTGCTTGTAGTCAATCTGTTATCATACTTTTAGTCCCTGTTAAAACGAAAAAATAAGTACAGAGACTAAACCAAAAAATAAGTACATGAAGACTAAAACAAAAATCAAGTTCATGTATAGGGACAAAAAAAAAAAAGACACATATAAGGATTAAAATGATAAGTACATGTATAGGGATTCATTAGTTTCCATGTTAGTAGTTCATATGTCCATCATTGATTGGTTCACAGAGATTCTGTTAGCCACATAAACTAAAGTTAACACTGTTTGTTTTGAAATCAACTATAGAGACTAATCCGAAAATCACAGACACATATAAGGACTAAAAAGACATTTTTTATGTATAAAGACTAAAACGAAAATGAAATACATATATATGAACTAAATGATTAATTTAACCTATTTAATTTTATCAAAATATTTGTCAAGTTTTTCATAGCTATCTTTCATATATTCTCTATACAACTATTTTGTAGCTTATAATTATATCGTCATCTTTTATGATTAATGTTAAATACACTTTAAATTCATTTATTTTAAAATTGTCACACAACTCCTTTGATTTTCATTTTTTTTAAGAAAAAAAATTAAAGGTTCTATGTCTATATTTGTATAGAAAATAAGGGTGGTAATTGAAATATTTTTAAACTAAAAATAAAGGTTGTTGAAATATTATAAAACTAAGAGACGTTATCAACATGTAAAAATGTTTTTAATAGAGATTTTTATTTATGGATTACTCAACCATTATCTTAATTAATAACATTGATTAACAAAACTCATATAGTAGTATAAATTAAGAGATGTGTGTAATCTTTAACCAAACAAAGTCTAAGTGTATTTAACGATAATAATTTTATGCAAGGTGAATATAATAGCGACAAATTCATAATAGCACAAGTTTAGAGATGAAGTCGTTACTAATAGATAAAATAATATAAATTGATTATTTAAATGTGAGGCATAACTCATCAAGTGAGAAATGTTATTTTATGTAAGGATCAAATGAATAGAGAAAAATTTGACCGTTAAAACAAATCTTATTATGAACTGTTGAGATATTATTGAACGAAAGGGTGTCAAATCAAATATGAAAGAAGATTGATATGAGAAATAAAAAATAAAATAAAAACCCAAAAGGGAAAGAAAAATAAGGTGATTCACATTTGTTGTTTCCTTGTATGCAAAGATTGTTTATCTCACATGTGTATTTGCATATTTGGGAATATCACAATTTGTAACGTTGATTTATCCATTCATCTCCCTAATATGCTCACGTTTAATTTTATTGATTTTTTATTTTTTTTTTATTTTTAAACAAAAACAGCACAAATCAGGATATTGTAAGGACCAGCCAACTTGGAAAATTTTCAACCCTTGTGTCTTGTCTCACCAAAAATATATGCTAAGTGAACATTCAAAAGAATAAAGAAAGTATGAATTTAAATTTTTTTCCATTTTTATGCATGATGATTAGAAGCTGAATCACTCTGAAAACAATTTAGGTTTTTTCTTAAATTTTTGATATTTCATAAAAAAAATATATCGTGAGTGATTTGATACAACTTTGTCGGTACCAAAATTGAGACACAAAACAAATAATCCAGTCGTATTATAATTTCCATTTTTGACTATTTTCATATCCAAATTCCAAATGCAAACCTTTTCTCGCATGTCCAAATTTGAGCATGAATTTTATTTTTATTTTTTTAAAAAAAGAGCATAAATAAATTTTTTTCTGATGATGTTATATTCCAAGAACAAACCATTCCATTTTCAATGCACAAATAAAATGATTTTATTTTTTCCTTTCTATTTCTTTTTCAATGTTCCTTTAACAAATGATTTTTAATTCAATTTTAATAAAATAATAATAATTAATTGTAAGCATACTCAATAATTCAAAGAAAAAAAAGTATTTCATAAAGTTGTCTTTCCATTTCTTGTTTGCAGCTTGAAATCCATCAGTTTTTGTTTTCAAAAAAGTGGAAATCCATTAGTTTTCAATTTATTAATAAAACATCTTCTTATTAAAACTTGTATATATAGTAACGGTTAAGATACCTATACTCAAAAATATTTTTAATTTCAAACGTTAAATTGCAACTTTAATTGCTAATAATAACTTTAAGAGTAATTAATGTTAATTTTTTCAGTTGTCTATTCTTGTTATTCCTTAATTACTAAAAAAAAGTTGAAATTTCTTAAATTATTCTCAATTGTGCTCTAATAGATTCCACTCTGTAGTATCAATTTTTTTTTTGTTCTAACAGATAAATGGACATAATTTTATTTTGTTGATATATATAGATTTTATTTTAACATAATAGTCCGTTAGTGTAGACACTAATTTTATTTATCATGTTGCTTATATTATTTTTTTAAAAAAAATATATGTGTAGGTGATATCAATGTCTTATCCGGTGTTAGTGTCAAAATTCGTTCATATCCTATATTTTTTTTAAGCATACATTTTTTTTATAAGGAAAGCAACAGTGAAAATTGTATTCTCTATGAATGGAAAAGATTATTGTTGCAATACCTTCAATATTGCCATAAATATTATAAGTTTATTGTTGTTTTTGGGTGATGTCATTGTCACTTCAAAATATTTGTTGTCACTTTTTAAAAATATTTTTAATTTAAAAATTATAGTTCTTAATAAATAAAATAAAAATAAAAATATATTAATATAATTAAAAGAAATTACAATAGACAAATTCAAATTAAAATAGCCTCATAAGTCATACCCTTATTTAAAAGATATGTATGTATTCCTTTCAGAAATATATGTACAATACGTGTTGCTTTCACTTCCGTGAATTATTATTGTTATTGCTTTCTACTTTTACAATATTTTCAAAATGTATATAATATAAAATTAGTATATTATTAAATTTTGCATGGAATTAGTTTGCTATATATCCACAACGTGCCAAAAATTCAAAAAAAAATTTGTGCTTTAAAAATTAAAACCTAAACTTAGATTTCAAAAATATCACTAGCGTTTTCTTGTACTCAATAAGGTCAATTTAATTTTCTTTGGTTTATTAAAAAAGGCCAATTTAATTTTTACCCAAAAAAAAATAGGGTCGATCTAATGATTAGAAATTTAAGTAGTAATTTAGATGAGGTTTTAATCTCCAACTTCGTTACTTTCATTGCACATAAAAGAAAGACAACTTTTCTTTTTGAATGTAATTCTAATAGACTCAAAAGCAATTTTCAATAATTACATGATTATAACTATATTCAATGACCATTAAATAGCACTATAAAATATATTCAGTAATAGGAGCTTTTTTTAATATAGGAGCCTAAAAGATTTTTTCTAACAAAAATTCGAATAGTCAGACTCAATTATATTTTTCACTTACAATTGATTTAAGCTTGACTTAATTAAATAAAAATAAATAAGTAAAGAATTAAAAGTGTCTATATTTATTTCAGCTAGCTTTTGATATAGTATTATTATTCTTTTATTCTTGTGTTAAGTTTGATATGAATGCTTAGCTAATTAGTTTTTGGCATTGAATCAATGAGTTAAATTGAGAACTACTATAATTTTCAATGAGAGTTATGTTAATCATATCATCTTATTCAAATTTTGTTCTTTTATAAAGTTGTACTAATTAAGTACTATTAACCAAGTAAATACCTAATCCTTTTCAAATTATAAATGATATAGAAATTATTGTAAGTTAAATAACATAAAAATATTTGGTTTTTGAAAATGGAATAATAATGTCTAATGTATTTTTTACAAAGCAAGTTATTACATCATGATTGGATATCCGTTGCGTTTTTATTTTCAATATACACTGAGAATCCTCAATCAAATATTCGGACACAATAAATATGAAAGTATAAAGGGAGCTACATTTGCGTTGCGTTTTAAGAAACACATATAACAAAAACACGCATATACAACAATTTGGATACCCATTACATTTTTATTTTCAATTATATGAATCATCGATCAGATCTTCCGACACAATAAATATGAAAGTAAAAAAGAGCAACATTTGCGTCACATTTTCATAAACGCACATACAAACACACGCTTATTAGTTGGGTTGCATGTGGGGTCGTCTCCTTTTCATTACCCGAATTATGTAGAAGTGACTACTTAATTTCATTTTATAAGAGAATATAAAATAAATTTAGTTTTTCAATAATTCTTGTATAATTATACAAATTATTAAATATAAACTATTGCAAAATAATTCAACACGTGTTGAGTAATTATACTAAAAGGAGTTTTTTATTCTGTGCAATATTGCACAGATTAAGAAACTCAATATGAAAAGTAAACACAATATTAATTATATGTCAAACTAAATTTCATTAACTTTTTGTTTTTTTCAATATTAGGTTTATAACTTTAGTTTCTTAACCTGTGCAATATTGCATAAGTTAAAAAAACTCATACTAAAATAACTCTCTTCATTCAAATTCGAAGTATATTAGTTAGAGATATTGAATCCATCATTTGATACCAATTATCTACTAAGTCATAAGGAAAAACATTGGTATTTTTGTCAATTTTTTTTAAAATGCTTAATTTACTTCTACTAATTTTGATTTACCTAAACATGCAAGATTGGTAAATTTGAGTTAAAAAAAAAAAAGTTGCGCCAATTTCAATTTCATAGGATTCAATTTCTTCTTATAATTCTTAACTCCCAAAATAGTACGCCAGCATTTGACTTTTTAGCACAAAACTACAACGTGTGTGTGTGAACAACTAAAAAAAATCAAGAGAGAGAGAGAGAAATAGTGTGTGTTTGTGTGTGATGTAAAGCCTTAACTCTTCAACATAAATGAAGAGAGAGTGTAAAACTCCGGTGACCGGCGGTTCACCGGCGACCAAATTCCGGCGAAGTCATTAAATCCTAAATGGGGTTGCTGTACCACTCTACCAGCACCATTAAGAGAGAGAAAGTAGTGTAGTGAGAGCATAGAATATAGATATAGCACCATAATAATAACCTTTAAAGTCTCTTCCTTTAATTTTCTTTCTTTTAATTTCTTTTTATTTTAATTTCTTTTTTTTTTTTAATTTTTATTTCTCCCTCCGCGTTCTCTTCACAAACCCCAAACGCTTTAAAAGCCCTTCCATCAGTTACACTTTCTTTCCCATTCACACATTACTACATCACACTCTTTCAAAACCCTCCAAGTGTAATTGCTACCCTTCACTCAAAGGGTGCAACCAAATACAGAAGGTGTAGTGTTTTCATTTTTATATTTTATATTTATTTATATTTATACATTCGCGCAATCGAGTCTACAGTCAAAAATTAATTCCTCTTATTAGGATACAGTCTTTTTTTATGTTAACAAAGCATTTTCTATACACATAACTAAGAACCTAACCTGGTGCAATGTTATTTTTGTTGTGATAAATTTTTTCTTTTAGGTTTTGATCTTGACTTGATTGGATCATTATATTTTCAATTGATATCCGCATGAAATTTGCCATAATTCACTCTCCCATATCAAGCCACTATCATTGATGGATATTATTATCACAGCCGTTTCAAAATATTATTATTATTGCACAAATATATAATTAAATATTTATTATTTATTATAATTTTATTATTATTGTTTTTGTTGTGATGGTTAAATCTTGTCAATGAGGATGTTTGCCATTTTGCTTCTGAGAGAACACAATAACATGCTCTAATTTTTATCTTCATTGTTCTTAGCCACATACATACCCATACCCTTCTTCGTCTTCTTCTTCTTCAACAATCTTCATCATCATAATCATAAGTACCCATTTCATCATTGGCATAAAGTTTTGTTCTTTCTCCCTACCCACCTCCCAAAATCTCTTTCTCAATGGTTTTCGCTTCATGGGTTTAGTTGATTGATTCTGTGCACAAAACCAGAGGAGGGAGAAACTGGTGGTAGTAGTAGTAGTGTTGATCAACAGAGAGAAACTGATTTTAGAGAGAGAAAGTGATTTAGAGAGAGAGAGAGATATACTAATGGAGTATGGAAGTGGAGCAAGTGGGTCCCCAGGAGATCATCATCATCACCATGATCAAGGTTCTTCTGATTCTCAGAGGAGGAAGAAGCGTTACCACCGTCACACTGCAAATCAGATTCAGAGGCTTGAATCGTAAGAAAACACTTTTGAATTAAAGTTTGTGTTTTTATTGCACCCTTTGAGTTTTTCTGCAAATTTAATGACCCCCCATTTTTTTTTCTCTGTTGATTTTTCAGAATGTTCAAGGAGTGTCCTCACCCAGATGAGAAACAGAGGATGCAGTTAAGCAGAGAGTTAGGTTTGGCACCTAGGCAAATCAAGTTTTGGTTTCAGAACAGAAGGACCCAGATGAAGGTTCTTTCATTTTTTCTCTTTGGGTTTAAGAAAGTCTAGTTTTTTATTATTTTTTCTTCATGGGATGAGAATTTTTGTTAATCTTCATTGCTTTTTTTTCTTTGTGTGTGTTTTGGTTGATCAATTTTTCAGGCTCAGCATGAAAGAGCTGATAACTGTGCACTAAGGGCTGAGAATGATAAGATACGTTGTGAGAACATTGCAATTAGAGAAGCTCTCAAAAATGTCATTTGCCCCTCTTGTGGTGGCCCTCCTATCAATGAGGATTCCTACTTTGATGAGCAAAAATTGAGATTGGAGAATGCCCAACTCAAAGAAGAGGTAAAATTATAATCGAAGTCCGTTTCGATCCAACTCATTTCTTAAAACAACGGTTTCTAAAATTAAATAGTTATTTAATGGCTAAGATGTTGTCCGTTGTCCGTTACCCGTTTCTTCAGATAAATGGAGAGGATTTCGTAAATTGCATTCTTTTTGTTCATAAAAAGTAATACAATCGGGGATCGAACCCGTACCCAAGCACGCATGTCCTAATGCGAATGAGTTTTTTTATTTTTCTTATCAATTCTCATTTAACCCTTTAGTTTGTTTGATTCATAAATGTTTGAATAATTGACATATACTTTTTTTTTTGTCTTGTGAATTGGAATTGTTGAATTTGCAGCTTGATAGAGTGTCTAGCATTGCAGCCAAGTACATTGGAAGGCCAATTTCTCAGCTTCCACCAGTTCAACCTATTCACATATCATCATTGGACTTAACAATGGGGAATTTTGGGACTCAAATGTTGGGTGGACCTTCCCTTGATCTTGATCTTCTTCCTGGGAGTTCTTCTTCATCCATTCCAAACATACCCTATCAACCGGCTTGCCTTTCGGATATGGATAAGTCTCTTATGTCGGACCTTGCTTCGAATGCCATGCAAGAATTGGTGAGACTCTTGCAGACCAATGAGCCATTGTGGATGAAGTCTAGCTCAGATGGTAGGGATGTCCTTAATTTTGAGGCCTATGAGAAAATTTTCCCTAAGGCCAATAGTCACTTGAAGAACCCTAATATTCGGATCGAAGCTTCTAGAGATTCTGGTGTTGTGATTATGAATGGCTTGACTTTGGTTGATATGTTCATGGACCCTGTAAGATGTTATTTTATTTTTGAGCGAATCACTAAATTAGTCTCTGAATTTGTACACAACATTCGCATTGTAGTCCTTTAACATATTAGTCCCTGAACTTGCAATCTGTCGAGTATGTTAGTCTCCATCTAAGGACTAATATAAAGGTATCTTTGTTTGAGGACTTAAAAGATGGTTGTGCGCGAATTTGGGGACTGAATTGACTATTTACTCTTTATTTTTACATTGGAAACAATTGGAACATCAAACTTAATGCTCTTAACTGTTCAAATATCATTGATTGATTCTGCAGAACAAGTGGATGGAGCTGTTTCCTACTATTGTGACAACAGCAAGAACTATTGAAGTAATATCTTCTGGAATGATGGGTGGTCATAGTGGTGCATTGCAATTGGTATGTTGTGATTGCAAACTTGTTCAATCTGTTTTCTTCCAATTTCCATGCTCCTTCCAATTTGACAATTTTTTGTTTTCTGTTTTGTCAAATTCAGATGTACGAAGAGTTACAAGTCCTTTCGCCCCTCGTTTCGACTCGAGAGTTCTACTTCCTGCGTTACTGCCAGCAAATGGAGCAAGGATTATGGGCAGTGGTAGATGTTTCGTATGACTTCCCCCAAGATACGCATTTTGCACCTCAATTTCGATCTCATCGCCATCCTTCTGGTTGCTTTATCCAAGACATGCCTAATGGATATTCCAAGGTATATTTAACCATAACACTATGTGCTTCTACTGGAAACTTTGATTCTTCACATCACATGATATACATTTTTGCTCATCACTCTTCTAACTTGTCATTTAGGTTACATGGATTGAACATGTTGAGATTGAAGATAAAAATCCAGTTCACAGGCTCTATAGAAATCTCATTTATAGTGGATTGGCATTTGGAGCACCAAGGTGGCTTACTACACTTCAAAGAATGTGCGAAAGAATCGCTTGTCTAATGACGTCAGGCAATTCTACCCGTGATCTTGGAGGAGGTACTTATCTATCATATGATTCAGCATTCTAGTGCATATCTCGATTAGCTTATTTTGAAAAAATAATTGCTTGTTTTTGTCAGCATCCTGAGAAAGCTTTTGAAAAATAAACAGTTATGCACGTTCCTAATCACAGTGTTTACTCGTCTATGCTTTGATCTTAACTAGTTCTTCAAATTTCAGTGATTCCTTGTGCTGAGGGAAAGAGGAGCATGATGAAACTCGCGCAACGGATGATCACTAACTTCTGTGCGAATGTTAGTGCCTCGACCGGCCATAGATGGACGACACTCTCCGGGATGAATGAGATTGGAGTCAGAGTGACAGTGCACAAGAGCACAGACCCTGGCCAACCCAATGCTGTGGTGCTAAGTGCAGCCACTACAATTTGGCTCCCAATTCCTCCTCACACCGTGTTCGCGTTTTTCAAGGATGAAAGGAAAAGGCCTCAGGTTTGTGACATGATCAAGTTTTTGATTTAACTTGTTTGATGTTGTTGATTATCATAGAATGGATTTTAAACTTGTTTTCTGTGTGTTTGTTTTTTGCTTACTAGTGGGATGTTCTTTGCAATGGGAATCCTGTGCAAGAGGTTGCTCATATTGCCAATGGTTCTCACCCTGGTAACAGCATATCTTTGCTTAGAGTAAGACATCCTTCTTCCCTGATCCAATTTCTAGTTTTGTTTTCCAATTGAAATCAATGGAATTTATTGAGATTTTTTATTCAGGTTGTTCTGTGGAAATAATTACTTATTTTTACCTGAATTCTAATTCTAATAAATTTTTAAAAGGAAAAACGATTATTTCTTCTAAACAAATAAATCCTGACATGAGCATAATTTCTGATAGACACAACCAATCTTTATTTTAATATTATTTTATTAAAATGATTCAAGCATTGCTTTAAAAACCAAGTTTTAATATTATTCATTTTTATTTTTATTTTAATACATTCCAAACATGCACTTTATAATGTTTTGTCCGATTGCATATGATTTCAACCCGAGTTTTACGCATTATTTTAGTTTTAATACATCTCAAGTTTTTCATTGGTTACATTGTATCTATAGATACGGTGCTGATGCAAGAATTTCCGCCCACAAAAACACACTTAATTATACATTTTTTAATTTTATTTAATTTTTTTTTCCAATTGCACAACAGGGCTTCAACACAAGCCAGAGCAACATGCTAATACTCCAAGAGAGCTGTGTGGACTCTTCAGGCTGCTTGGTAGTGTACTGTCCAGTTGACTTACCAGCAATAAACATAGCAATGAGCGGCGAAGACCCGTCGTACATCCCCTTAGTCCCGTCCGGCTTCACCATCACGCCGGACGGGCAAACAGAGCAAGTAGGAGGGTCCAGCGACGGAGCCTCCACAAGCACAAGCAGAACCGCCTCAGGCGGTTCATTGGTCACAGTTGCTTTCCAAATTCTAGTGAGTAGCCTTCCATCTTCCAAACTCAACATGGAATCAGTGAACACAGTTAATAACCTCATTGGCAACACTGTCCAACAAATTAAAGCTGCTTTGAATTGTCCTAGTTCCTGATTCCAAAATATAAAAAAAAAGAAAAGAAAAAAGAAAATAGTTTCCTTAACTCCATGAGGGTCTTGAATTGCATATCCTTAAATATGGTTATCAGAAAAGGGTTCAGAAAGTTGGGTTAGTTGGTGAACTTGAATGCTCTCTCATCAAAATTTACTGCTCCTACTGATGATGGCAAACCTTCATTTACATTATTCATCACACCAACAACTACCAACAAATTTTATAACTATTTTGTTTTCATTTTATTATTGTTATATATATATATATATATATGATGGAGTATTTAATTTTGGGTTTGTGAGTAAGGTTTGATTTTATAGTTTTGGTTTTCATTTTTATTGAGGGGTAATTTGGGAATTTGGTTTGATTTGGGTTAGGAGGGAGTCAAGAACGCACCATACTAGAATTATTATTATTATTATTAGTATTTTCATTTGTTGGAACAAATATGTGTATGGTTCGGGCATTGACTTCTTGACCATAGACTTGTTATGGATTCATAAATTTATAATTGTTCTCTTTTTGTTGTAATAATTACTAGTGTTTAATGTTTAATTTTCTTTTTTTTTTTTACCTCTAGCTAGTAATTTTTATTGTTGTATATGCCATGCATGCATGTTATTTTAGTTTTTTAGATAGGCCTATGTGCATCACATGGATTCGAACAGAGCTTCTACTTGCGACTAACCTGTCGAATTACTTACATAATTTTTAACGATTAGCTTTTCGAATGAGATAATTTTTCTATAAACATTTCAGTGTCTGTTTGACTAGAGTTTTTATTTCTTATTTTTATAACTTTTTTATTAATAAAAATATTTATTTTATATACAAATTTGAAAAAAGGGAAAAATGAAATGAAATATTAATAACTTTTTAATTATTTATAAAAACAAGAAATTAAAATACAAATGAGATTAGTCCTCGTACTTTGACATAAAAATTCTTTGTTAAAATTATTTAAAAAATAAAAGAAAAGTGTGGATGATGAGGTGTAGAGTATAGTTTGGTCAGGGGAATTTATAGGATGTGGGGGCATGGAGATATTGACAGTTTGGATACCTTTTAGGGGCTTGACATCATTAATGGGCTCCATCTTCTTCTTCATGCATTTTCAACACTTTGAAATCAAAAATTAATATTTCTTTTATTTTTATTTTTTATTTTATCTTTTCTGCTTTAGGGTTGACAACTTGACGTGCACACACCATTCATCAAACTCCATATCCTTTCTCTCTTTATTTAATGCATCAATTTTTTCAGTCAGTTTATTGCAACATTAACTAACCCTCTCATTCATCTCTCTTCCCCAACTCAATTTTTTCTTCTTTTTTTTTTTATAAAAAAAAAAACTCAAATACTTCTTCCCTCCCATGTTCTTTTACTTTTTTTCTAAAACAAATTATATTAATAACATCATATATAGTACGTTGATCCTTGAATAGTGCAAAGTTGATCAGTTGCTATATACGATGTTGAGTTCTTTAAATATGCTGATCAAGAGAAGCCTCGACTTTAGGCCACCAATTTTGTTTGGTTACAATTAGGCCTACAAAAGTGTTTGTTTATTAATGATATTTTTCGAGAAAATAAAAATATAAAGAGTAAATATTTAAACGAAACTATTAAAATATACGTAAGTAAAATGTATATCAAATGATGAATTTAGTTATATGAGGAGATCGATTTAATTCTTTTTAGTAATATATAGAATGATATAAATAATTTTAGTAATTATTATTTCATCTAAAAAATAAAATTATAATTCATGATAAGTAATATCTCAATAATAATTAAATAAATTATTTTATTATATATTTTTTTTAAAAAAAAATATTTTTTCAAACTGCTTTAAACTTAGATTTATGTTGAAACGTTTGTGCATATATTTATGTAGTTATGACCAATTTATTATTGTCACATGGAGGAAGTACTCAATCAACAACAAGTGAAGCAACAGAGTAAATTAATCTAACAAATTAAATAATGTAAAGAGTATACAGTGATGAGAAATGCAACGACAAATGGAAATTCAGAATCGTAGGCCACAGCCATTTAATTTTTTTAATTAATGTTTGCTATAATTACCATTTTCTTCTCACAGAGCCATTTGCACAAATTAAACCCACTAGAATGTCCAAGTGCTGCCATGGAAGAAGGATCAAGTAATTTTGTATGGATTTAATTTTTTTCATGTTTTGTTTTAATTTTGTTGATCGAAGAAAGAGATAGACACAACACAACACGAAAACATACTCACATACATAATTACTATGTACAACTGAGGATTGAACCTAGTATCCATACATGTTCTCATGCGCTCACCAACTGAACTACATGACTAAGACTAATGATAATTGTTTGTTAATCATTTTTCTTTATTTTGTGCATTATGAAAAACAAATGCAAGTGGGGTCTATAAAAAATTAAAAAAATTAAAAATGGAAGAGGGGGGACATAAACATTGATTTTGTGTACGACATATAGTTTTTGATGAAGAGAAATGTCAACAACCTAATTTTGCAATTGGTGTCATGAATGAGGCTATTGTACTTTTCAAGTGCATAATTTTTGAACTCCCATAACCTAGTACCATTTCTTCACCTTCTTCTTTTTTGGGCCTTCAAACTTCCAAATTCTTTTGGTTCTTCAACCTGCCTTTGATTTAACTGTGAAACATCATTTTTAATTTGTTTCCTCGTGGAATTTTTTTTTTTAAAAAAAAGAAAGCATGAAATGCTTGTATTATATTATACTCCCTCCGGTCCCTTTTATAAGGACCCAACATGACAATTGTGGTTATTAAGAAAACATGTAATTAAGTTAGTTAATGTCTTGGGATTTTGGAAAATTATATACTCTTCTATGTTTACCCCTATTTAATGTATTGGGAAGTAGTAAAAGATATTAATTCTTCTTGTAATCAAATTTTGGAATTAAAAAAAGTTGACTCATTTTGAAGGGCAAACATGGAAAATGATAATTAATGTTTGTAAATTTTGATGGAGGGTCTTATAAAAAGAACCACTAACATTGTCTGAACATAATCTTATAAATAGGATCGGAGGGAGTAGTATACTCTGTTCATTAGACACTAATTTGACTCAACTTAAATCAACTAATGCATTATTAATTTTTTGAATTTATATTACATGTGAATAACTCAAGTGGTATATACATAATTTCTATTAATTAAGATCTCGTGTACATCTAACATAGGTTTAGTGGTTAAATGAGTGAAATTTAAAATAACAGTTTGATCTTAGATAAGTGCATGCATTTCACTTATAAAAAATGTAAGGAGCTGTTTGGTTTGCATTTTTATTTTCTGTTTAGTATTTTTAGTTTTTTCTGGGTAAAATTTTAAAAAATAGAAAACAGGAAATGAAAATGCAAACCAAACAGCCCCTAAAGTTTTGTGTTTGAGTTTTATAGGTGAAGAAAATCTCATTAGGTGAGGTAGACCAAAAGTTGTTCATGGTTCTAGTTCACTGTAGAACCAAAATAAACAGTGTGAATTATTGAACCGAACCAACTTTGTTATCCCTGAACCGGTTGCAAACCAAATCCCTTTTGACCCGAACCAGTTCTTTATTTGTATTCAAGAAACTCAATTTCACCATACTTCGAACCGGTTTAGACTAGCCAAAGCTGCTTTGAACCGATTTTCAAATCTTAATCAAAAACCAGTTTTAATTTACTTGAACCGGTTTATGACTAATTTTTAAAATTGATTCTAGTTCGATTTTTTATAAAGTGGTTCACCTTTTAAGTGGTGCAATTCAATTTAATTAGTAATTCGGTATTTTTTTTTTATTTTTTGTAAATAACCCTAGCTAGACTCACAATTATGTGAATTATGTGAATGCTTGAGACTTTCGCCACCTCTCCCCTATGCCTTTATTTAGACAGAGAAAAGATATATAATTTTTCTTAGCTTGTACCCAAAAAAATTATGCTTTCAAACTATTTTTCTTTTTGGTAACAAATTTCTTTTTTTTTTTCATTATTTTTCTTTTTGACGTACGCATCATATACTATAAGAAAAGAAACTCCTTTCTTAACCCACACACAATCATTGTGACACATGTCATGCTCACATGCTTCCACTTTCCCTCCATTTTTTGGATGATATTTTTTTGTTTGAATGTGCATTACTCCTTTTTTTTTATTTCAAGTATTTGAAGTATGTTTATTGTTCTTTTGTCCTTTACCCATGATTTATACTTACTTTTTTTTTTTAATTTTGAAATTGAAAACCTAAAATCCTTCTCTCTCCATTCATAATTTTCTCTCACTCTCTCTCCCTTTCACTGTCTATTCCTCTCTTCTTCACTTTCTTCATTTTTTTTCCACTTCCTTTCATTTTTTTTTTCATTTCTATTACTTCCCCTTTCCATTTCTATTCCTCTCTTCTATTTTTTTTCATTTCTATTTGTCTTTAATTTTTTTACTATTTTATGAAATAATTAATCAAATTTGTAATATCAATTGTATTTTTTTATTGAGATTTTTTATTTTGTTTGTTAATGATAATATATTAAAACTTAAAATACATTGATGATAATAATCAACCCAAAAGTTAAATCATTCTTAATAAATCAGTTACAGATAAATTAAATTATTTTATCATAAAAATAACTTAAATTATTTTAATTTTTTAAATTAAATCATAATAAAGTTTTTATTATTTAGTGTATCTGTTTGACATTGCTATGAAAATAACCATTAACCAAGTTTTTTTTTAACATTGAATATTAAAATTTAAAATATGATAATAAGTAATTCCTTTATTTTATGTTTAATTATATTTATGTATAATTATATTGTTTTAAATTTTATTTTTATTAAATTAGTTGGAACATAAATTATTTAATAAAATAGAATAACACATAGGTCATTCTTTTTTCAGTTTAGTTTATAATTGACAATTGATAATTAATTATAATTTACTGTGACTCTTTATAAATTTACAAACATTTATTATTAACATAATTATAAACGCGTAAACAGAGAACGCACGGGTCACGTGCTAGTGCATATATAAACATTCAAACCAATTCATCAAAAAAGGGCAACAATAAATCATGCATTTTAAATTCACACTAAACGAGCACCACGTGCACATATCTTCACAACAACAACTAAAAAACTAAATAAATTAATTAATTAAATCACACTTTTAGTCTCTTGTCTTATAAAAAAAATTCAATTTCGTCCTTTATGTTTTTTATTCATTTTGATTCTTTGGTTGTACTTTTGGGACCAATTTAACTCCTTTATTTTGATTCTCTTTAATCTTTTATTATATTGTACTTTTTGAATCACTTTATTTTCTCATACTATATTTTTTAAGAAAAAAAAGATTGATTTAGTGACTTAATTTACCATCCTGTTGGTCCCAAAACATTGGGTCGCAAGTCATTTTGGTCACAAATTTAATTACAAAAATGTTTTATGACCTAAAAGTGATTTTGCGACCGATTTTGTTGGTTGCAAAAATAACTTTTTTTTAGTGTTTTTTATCAATTTGGTCTCATCATATATTTTTAGGCCAATATGGAGAGACAAAACGACAATATTTTAGCCTTTATGATAACTTAATTAGACAAAGTTAAAAGGAAGGATCAATAAATTATGAATTAATAAAATTTTTAGTATTATTTTATGATAACCTAAAATTTTACAAGATGAAAAATTTTATTTTATGAATTAATAAATTATGTTAAATTTTTAACGGGTCAATAACATTAAAATCCATAATTTTTTAAAATATAATTGCATCATTCTTTTTATTTTAAAAATTTACAAATATGTCTTACACCTTTTTTTATTTTGAAAGGTATTATTGTATATTCATATATAAAATAAAGAAAATCGATAAAATGTTTTAAAAATTTATACAAATTAACTTAAATCATAATATATAAATTAAGGGAGATATATATATTTTTTTAGAAAACAATAACAGAGCATTGTATCTTTTGTAGTTATTTTTTTTATAAGCAAAAGTGCATTCATATTGGTTTAAATAAAGAGCTAATACTTAAAACTTCACTCATTAGCATTGTATCTTATGTTAACTTTCAGAAAATTTGTATAACTATCATGAATGATACAGTAATATTGCATATTATTTTTCCCTTGTATGTTTGCACAATTAGAAATAAAGATAATAATTAATCAGTTATATTTAAGATAAGATTATTTTAAGTATATCAGTTAGTTGCTATGCTATTCTTATCTTCGTAGTTTAGTTTCTGTATAAATAAAAAATGTATTCTATTAATTCAATGTAAATTTAAGGAGTATTAATAATATCTTTTCTATTTATTCTATTTTCTTTTATTTCACTATGTTTCCTAACATGTACTCTAGAGAAGAGGGTAATATTATGAATATGAAGAAATGATGGGGTATTGTTGATAATTTGACATGCTATATATATAAAGGGGGGTAAAGTGGAAAAATCACATCAAAATGCTTATAAAAAAAAAGGATCGAAAATCAGAATCAAATTGGGAATAAAACAGGCCCATATGGCCAACACAAAGGCAAATATTCTTTGACACATTGACACATTTTGTTGTTTTTCTTTTATTTTAATTTCCATTTCCCTGAATGGTAGGGTTCCCACTTTTGAATCCTACAACTTAATTTACTATTACAGCATTTATGCAACTTAAGGAATAATATCATTAAAAGGGCTATTTTGGTCGAATCCAAGAAAATGTTATGTCTTGATATAACAATTTTATTTTTTTAGAAGGGCTAGTTTTTATTACGTATAATAAAAATATTGAGAATGAGAATGATAAACCCTTTGAAAGTTAAATAATAATAATAATAATAATAATAAAAGACAACATTAATAGTATTCACAATATATGTGTTGTCTTGACTTATTAGTGTACTATATTTTAGACATTAGTCATGTCTTATATGTGTGTGTTTTATAGGCACAAAAAAAAAAACTAAGGAATATAAGTGTCGTTATGTATAAAGATTTGAGCCGACTAGAACTAACATACTTTGCAAACACTAATATAGATATTTTAAAATTTTGATAAAATTATATATAGTTAATTTAATATTTATTAAATTATTTAAACTCATATTTAGTAGTTCCTCTAAAATTATGGTCAAGGTCGTTCACTGTGTGCATTGATTGCTAGTTATTTTTTATACTGTTGTGATTTAACCTGACGGAGATGTAGAACGAACGAGGTGGTTTTCTTGATCAGCAGAGGGCAGTATAGATGTCTTATGGGCTTGAGCTTCGGCAGCGGTGGTGTGCACCTGCAAAGACTTTGACGCAAGTCAATGAGTGTATTAGGGTTGTATATATCTAATAGAATAATTACGTACCTTGCATGGTGCATTTATGTTAGTATATATAGGGGAGCGTGTGACCGAAGTGTGGACGATATTGAGCCTGGACTTGTTACCTAAGCCCAAATTTCATTATCTGGGCCCTGATCACAAGTCATGCCAGACCTACCAGGATGTATCCGGGATGGTAGTCAGCTATTGGACCCGACATGTGTACGTACACCTGGGATACCGCTATTCTGGTCAACAACAGTTGCCCCCCAAGTCATCAAGCTTCATGAGAGAAGTTGGTGAATTTATTCTTCATGCCGGGTGCTTTTCAAATGGCGGTTCCGACAAAGTTTACCGAGATAACGGTTGGTTTTCTTCTGACCGCGTGCATTCCACGCGCTCTGCTTTGGGTACTGTGCGCGATGATTAGCGTGGTTTGGGGCCCCACGTCCATTAAGATGATGCGACGGTTTTTACTTTATTTTCTTTTCACGCGTTACATTTTTACTTCTTCTCCCTTTTCAAGTTTTCACTTTTCTCTATTCGCGCTTCTAGTCTGTTCATCTTACTTGGAGAAAGGTTCTTCTTCCTCTTCATATCTGCTCTGCAAGCCTTCATCTTCTAGCACATCCTCTCTTCAAAGTATCAGGTATTGCTTCTATTCTCCGTTGATTTTTGCTTTTGTATGTTTCTTTCCCTGATTCTTGGGCTATTCTGTTGTATCATACCCCATTCTTAGGGTTTAGTTGTTGTGTTTGGGTTCATTTTTTTCAAAAATGGCCGATAATGTTATCGTGTTGTCGAGTGATTCTTCCCCGGATTCAAATGATACTGAGGAGACTGCCAAAATATATGCCCTCCGATGAGTCAAATCCTAGTCCAAGTACGTTTAAAAAGAAAATAATTATCATGATTATTGTACACTTAAAGAAAAAAAAAATGTTGAAGACAAACCACTTATCTTTTTTTGGAAAGACAAACCACTTATTAATTAAAACAAGTAATAATGAAATAAGATCAAAATACATTGGAAAATATATGGAAAAATAATAAAATGAATTGATTTAGGAGAGACAAGAGAAGATATGATTAGATATTGAAGAATTAATTATGGAGATATTACTGGAAATTACTTTCACCTCAACCATGAATATAATAATCAATAAAGATCCTGCTTATTTTTCAATTATTCGTAATTTCTTTTGGTATACAATTATTCATATTATTTTTAAAGTTCAACCACCCTAATTTTTTTTTCCCATCAATCACCATAATTTAGTTGAAATTCAATCAACCCAAGCTCAACTTATTATTACTAATATTATCATAGTGTTTCGTGTTTGGTAGGAGGAATTTTAAAAAAAAAAATGGAAGGAGAGGAAAGCGTGGAAGTGCATTTTTGGATTGGTTTTTGTCAATACTAAATCATGGTATGAATTCATTCAGAATTGATTATGACAAAAAAAATTATGTTTGACAACTTTATATCATAATTGATTCTGGATAAAAAAAACTATGGTTTAGTGAGAATAATAATTACTTATAATTTTACTCAGAATTAATTCTGTTTATAATTAATTAACAGAATCAATTATGCTTACAATCAATTGTGAGAATTTAATCAAAATATGCACGAAAAATAATTGATTTTGGCTCATCTCTAAAAGCGAAAAGATTTAAAGTGAGGAGAGAAAAAATTTAAAAGTAACAAAGAAAAAACAATTAAAATTCCTCTTCTCTTTCTTCTTTTTCCCTGTATCTGAACCAAATATATTTGAAAAAAAAATTAAAATACCTCTGATCATTCTCCTAATATCAAGAATTATGAAAAAAACATGTGGTTAACAAATTAGCAAGAAATTGTTATATATATATCCTAAATTAGGATGCTCTTTTTTTTATTCTCAGCAAAAGTAGGCTGCGCTACTCTTAATTCCTAGAAATTAAGAAACATTTCATTGAAGTAAAACATTGTTATATTAACATTAACATTATTTTACTTTCATGTTCTACAAGATTTTTAACATTAACCAAAAAATTAATTTCTACCAACGAAATGCTAGAGTAACATCAATCCTAGTAAATTATTTTCCAAAATGTCTTTCTCTTCCGAAAAGGTAACATTTTTTTTTTATAACTTCCGAAAAGGTAACTTTATATTGAAAATCCAATTCGTACAAAAATGGAAGTATTTTGTTATGCTTTCAAAAAAAAATTATTTTTTTTCGAATTAATTTACGGTTTCTTTAATATATGCGACTCTAAATTGGTTGAATAATTTGTTGGAAATAATTCAGGAGAGCAACGAAGTTGTAGCTTGAGACGTGTTGATAAACACTGTCTTAAAGGATTAATCCAGCGTTAATACCGCAAACCACCAGGATATAACAAGCTCTTCCGATATTAATCGGGATGCATAAACTAGCGAGAAATAATAACAATATAACTCAGAATATGTTTAGAGAAGGAAGCTCGAATTAGAGAGAGAAGAGAAGAATGATTTTTGTGTGTCTGAGAAGTGAGGTGAGGCTTCTCTTATATAGGCTAGGCACCTGTTAATTCCTATGTAAAACATAAATTACAAGGATTGGACGGTAGCCTCTGATGGTTTTCAACTTGTGCAGAAGATTAATATGGACGGTGGACAGTGCACTAATATGGACGGTGGAGGTAAAATCTAAGTTTGGACGGTGCCGTAAAAATCAATGATACACTTAAATTTTTGAAATACACAAATTTTACAACAATCCCCCACATATTTCAAAAGTTTAAGTTTGAACAAAAAGCTAGAATGGAGTATTTTCTGGGTTATCACAATGTGCACAATAGTTTCGAATCTGGTGTCTTTTAGACTATGAACCAGACCTAGATTAATGAGACTTAACACACAAGTGAATTGATGGAGCAAGCTCCATGAACCAAGACACTTTAGGTGTGATAGAGGTCTACCAATCATATTGTACCCCCCACAATTCTCGTTGTTATGCACAAATAGGCCATGCGCGCGTCCGGTATTCATGAGTGCTCTAGAGATTCTGCCAAGATCTCATGCAAGCGGCCCCACCTGACACTCATATAGGTGATTTCATCAAGTGTTTGCTGCAACTCATACATTACCCATAAGGGCTATGAAGATCATTAAAAGCATTTATGCTTATCCTCACAGTGATGCAGCCTAGCACTTCACACACCATAGGAATGGACAAAATAAACAGTGCTAGCAGAATTAACTAATGACTTGTTATTACCCATATGAACCTTTTTCATGAGATCTCCAATCACAAAGGTTGGGTTACCATCACAGTTAATTTCAAATGGCTTAATATAAGTCTCATTCCCCTCGATGTTTATCTCACAAGCTTATAGCTTAATGAGGACAGTCAAATTAAATTGACCTCACATAATTTAGTAGCTACTTTTACAAAATTATAATGTACATGTACATGTTGCAAATATTTGCATCACATTTGACTTTTTGGCAATCACTACATAGAAGACATAATTTTCTTCTTTCACTGTTGTCATTTGACAACCCCAATATATAAATATGGAAGACTCAATTTCTTCCTTCACTAGTGTCATAGGGCATCCATGACAGATAAAAAGTATGGAAGACTCAATTTTCTTCCGTAGGTTATTTGCTAAGAGAAATTCTTAGCCAACCAATCTCAGCGTGTTATACAGGTCTACTTGGATAACTTCCATGTGACAATAATTTCATGAAATTGATAAACTCACTTAAGAATTTATATTCATATGAATCAAATCAATTCATCACCATGATATGGTGGATTTTCTTCAAAACTTAATATTGTAGCACCATATTTAATGGTACTTCACAACTAATCATAAGTTTTTCAAAATAATTATTTCACCATATACTCATAAGTCAGGGAATGAATTTGCTTACATCGAGCCTCTCTCTCTCTACATTCATGATGTGAGAAGTATTGTGGTACTCAAGTCAACCCTTTACTCAATTAATATCACTAAAACTGTGCACATACACATACCAATCAACACATAATCCGCTCTCATAAAGTGGCACATTATCACAATTTAAACTGGACAACTATGTATGTTGCTTATATATTTTATCTAAATGTATGCCTCTAAGATAAAAATTACACTCTAATCATTTTAGGCACACTTACTCAACTTGATAAGTGTCATGGTTATGCAAGCACGTTCAATCATCATATTGTTGAGATAAAACTCATATATGAGATTGAAATCAAACAAATTAATATTTATAAAGTTTCATCCCTTTTCATACATATCCCCATTATATCATTTCTATAATATTAAGTCCATCATGCTAATTTCACAGGAGAAAGTCATTCTCTCATTTTTTTTTCTTTTTCAACCACTAAGACACAATAACTATACTTTCTCCTCTCCATTCTAATGAATACAACACCTTATGCTCATCATTCAATATATGACAGGAGAATGTTATAATTTTTTTTTTTATATTCACAAAATTATCTACAACATTCAAATTATTACCTCAACCCTCTCCTACATATTCAAACATTAATAAATATTATTATTAAAAACCTGACTTTAGAATACTCAAGTTAATAACTCACATAATTGTATATCAGATATAAAAATATTCATAATATGTGTGGGAATTCAACTTCTTACCTAGAGTTCTTTCTACAGAACAAACGCATTGATGCCCCTCTTTAGTTGCCTTAATTAGTCACACTAACACCACACCACGTGGGTATAAATCCTTTAGATTGAGACGTGTTGATAAACATTGTCCTAAAGGATTTACCAGGCGTTAATATCGCAAACTTCCCAAGATATAACAAGCTCTTCCGATATTAATCGGGATGCATAAACTAGCGAGAAATAATAACAATATAACCCATAATATGTTTAGAGAAGGAAGATCAAATTAGAGAGAGAAGAGAAGAATGATTTTGGTGTGTCTGAGAAGTGAGGTGAGACTTCTCTTATATAGGCTAGGCACTTGTTAATTCCTATGTAAAACGTAAATTACAAGGATTGGACGGTAGCCTTTGATTGGTTTTCAACTTGTGCAGAAGATTAATATGGACGGTGGACGGTGCACTAATATGGACGGTGGAGGTAAAATCTAAGTTTGGACGGTGCCGTAAAAACCAATAATACACTTAAATTTTTGAAATACACAAATTTTACAACATAATTCACCGAACAATTGCTTCGTGCGAATTCAGGGTGTGTTTGTCTTAAAGTATATAATTATATTCTCAAGAATCACAATCCCATAAATGTTATACCCAGTAATGTTATTCTTGGATAATTTTTTTAAAAAAAAAAATTTGGTTAAAAGTGGACTGTAATGAGAACATTTGTCAAAATTAAAAAATAAGATAAGTTATGAGATAAAATAGAGACTATACGCATTTGCTCACGTAGTCATGTACCAAGTCTTTAAAGCTTTGAAGATTGGACGTCGGCTTTGATCCTTGATAGTGAAAATTTAATTTAGGATGTGTGTAAGTGTGTATTGTGGATAAACAAAACAAGATAAAATAAGAAATAACTATCTGAAAAGTAATTTACACATCTTTTATCATGAGAATAGAAATCATAAATAACACACTAAAATAATAAAAAAAAAATTAGGCTTAAATAAGCTTTTCGTCCCTGAAAAAAAAAATTTGTGGTAAAATCCAAACTTTTTTAAATGTTTGTCTTTTCGTCCCAACTATTAATTTTGACCGTTAACTACTGACGTGGCAACGGAGAGCCACGTCATCCTGCCACATCAGCCTGCCATGTCATTTATGTTTTTTTCTTTTAGTCCCTGCAAAATTTATGTTTTTTGCTTTTAGTCCTTGCAAAATTCATGTTTTTTATTTTTGGTCCGAAATTCATTTTTCTTCTTTTTCCACCATTTTCTTCTTCCTCTACCACCACCACTAAAATAATAAAAAAAAATTATTGGCCAAACACACACTACACTAAATATTCTCCTAAATTTACACTACTGGAGATCAAACCCCATACGTTAAGCTCCACTTTATCCCACCTCCGGAAACCATTTGAACTACAAGCTCTCGACACACTAAAATAACATTCATGAGAATAAATAATATCTAGGCATATTTTTTTAAAACTTGATAAAATAAACAAGGCAACATCACATTCCAATATTCACATTTTTGAAAATGATCTTACTTACTTTGAAACAAACTCCCTCTCAACTCCGAAAAAGAGATTAGTCACTGCTTGCTTTCTGGTGTTTTTTTTTTGGTGTTGTATACCCTAGAAAGAGACAAAAAATTGGTTGGACAATGAAATGAGCCCATAATTAAACACATTAGTCAAATGGGCTTCCTAACGGTTTTTTTTGTTGGCCAAAAATATAGTTTATATCTTTGGGTGGTTGCCTTTTGCACCAAACTTTTTTTTTTCTACATACACGTAAATTTCTTGAAATTTATTTTCAAAAATAGTTTGTTTATCACTCTAAAGGGATTTTCTGAAAATAAAATTTCCGTTCAACAAAAAATAGTTCTCAAAAAGAGTTTAAAAGTTAGGGACTAAAAATTTATTTCGATCAAATAAGTGATTAAAATGATGATGCTTAGAATTTCAAGGACTAATTTAGTGATTAAGACTAAAAATGATAAAAAGAAAACTTGTAAAAATTATTTTCTGGTAACAAAATATAAAAAAAATAGTGTATGTAAAAAAAATAACCGGTGTAAATAGTAATTATCTCATATATTAGCGTTTGGTTCATGCTAGGAGGAAGGGTGTAAGGATTGACATCATCCTAATTGGGAACAGAATCACCCTATTCTAAATATAAGCGTTCGAAATTTTGTTTTCGCATTGTGCTATCCGTAAAATAAGAATGGTCTCTTTTCTATTTTCATTATTTTACGAAAAATACCATTCAAAAACACTATTTTAAAAGCATATGCCCGAAATATGTTGATTTCGTTCCTTGCTAGGATAGCGTAAATCCCGGCGTCCTACCAGAAAATATAGCAAAACCCAGAAAAAGAAAAAGTGTTAAAGGTTTGTATCCAAAACCCAAAAACGCCCATTGAAAAAAAAAAAAAAAACCAAAAACATGCTCTGGATTGGATTAATTGTAGTTTCCAATAACTTTTTCAAACAAAAAGCTTTTGATATTGTTTTTTTGTTGTGTTTCACAAATTAGATTTTTTTTTTATTCTTTAAATTTTAAAGGAAAAAGCTTTGGGCGGAAAAGCTAAATTTTGGGCTTTTTTTAAAAAAGCTTTTAGCTTTTAATTTAATTTTTTTCTTGTAGCATTTAAATTTCTCTTATAAAAATTTATTATTATACCATCCAAACATAAAAAAATATCTTAAAAATCGTGTTTTTAAAACAAAAATTGATTATGTTACAATTGATTATAACAATAATTGATTATACACAATTAATTCTTCAAATAATCTAATTTTTTAAAGTTAATCCAAACACTCTCTTAAGTCCACTGGGTCAACCAAATCTCCCATCCGGGGTGCTAATAACACACCTTTAAAAGGTGAGGTGTAAGGATTCGCATAACCCCATTTGAGAAAGACATCATCTATTTTTTTACAGTAGCATTCATAAATGTGTTTTCGAACGCTGCTGTCCAAAAAATCAAGGGTGATTTATTTTTCATTTCTACTATTTTATCCATTTCAAATGTTATTGTCCAAAAAGAATAGTGTCATTTTTAAATGGGGTGAGATGAATCCCAAAACACCTGCTAGGAGGTGTTCGAAGTGTAAAAAAAAAAAAAAAAAGAGATGTTGGATTAGTTTTAAAAAAATGTTAGAATTACCATCATCCCACTTAAAAATGACACTATCATTTTTAACTTTTGGATGGTTCTATCTAAAAATAAGCGCGTGTAAAAAATGATTGGTGGAAGGGATTATCACAATCTCTATTGGGAGTGACATCATCTTTTTTAATACTCCCTCCGTTCCTATTTATAAGTAACTTTTAACTAATTCACATGTTTTAAGAAAATTAGTTAAAATTAGTTAATAGTATTGGAATTAACAAAATTTGTGTTGACTTTCCAAAGTTACCCTTATTTAATTTACTTTATTTCACCAATCTCTTTCATCACATACTTTATCCACTTTAATTAGAGCAAGATTATTGGTTGGCATAATTATTGAAAATTGTAAAGTTATTAAATATCACAAGGGTATATTAGGAAAAAAATATTTAATGCTTCACATACTTTAATTAGAGCAAGATTATTGGTTGGCATAATTATTGAAAATTGTAAAGTTATTAAATATCACAAGGGTATATTAGGAAAAAAATATTTAATGCTTCACATACTTTAAAAAGTGACTTATAAATAGGAACACAAAAAGTTTCTAGAAGGTGACTTATAAATAGGAACGGAGGGAGTATATAGATTTATGATTTTTATATTTAAAGAGATGGTGAGATTTTCAAAATTGAGTGGTCTCAATCTCTTCCAATAATTCCACCCTTTTGGAGTGAAGTGTCCAAATATTAACGTGTTATTTTTAAGTGAAATACTGAAAATCCCAATATTATTAACAACCTCTCTACCCCATCACCTACTGCCCAGATCAAAATAATATGCATTTGTTGAAATATTTCATTTTTTTTTTAAAAAAAAAACCATTTTTTTTTCTCATTATTATGTAGAGATTGCGCCAAAGCATTTGCACTCACCTTTGCCACAAAAGGCTAATTTATATTTGGGCAAAAACAAGAATAATTTATACTACAAAAGAAGATCATGGTTCATGGCCACCTCCAAAATTTAATCTTTATTCATAATTTGAAGAAGACCGAATGTATATATTTTTTTTCCTTGTTTTTTTTCCCTGTGAATATTTGTACAGGACATACTCTTTCTCTTGTTCAGAGTAATCTCTTCCACCATTTTGGTAAATCACAATTTACCATCAAAATTATGTATGTTTCACTGTAGGTCCCTTTAAGGTTTTTTTTAGTGAATCATCAAACTTATTTTCGAAAATGTAAGTATTAGTTATTTTAGTTTTTGATTTTATCAAAAGTAATTTTTAGTCTTTAATTTGTAAAATATTATTTAATTTAGTTCACTATAAATTAAAGTGGCCAGTTTTTTTTTTATATAATCAAGACTTAAGATTTATTTTTTACAAAATTAAGGATTAAAAATTAATTTTAATAAAATTAGAGATTAAAGTAATTAACTCCTATACAGTCTTGGAAACTATTTAAGTATTTTTAGAAAATGAAAATTAAGAGGAAATTTAGTAGAATATCACAATGTAAGTAGTTAATATCACAATGTAAGTGTTTTCAATAATAGTATTAATTTTTTTTTTCAACTATACCTCTCGAAGGAGACAGTTTTTTTTTTTTATCAGCAACCGTCACATCTTTCATTCAAAGGAGACAGTGTTAATATTGAGTAAAGAAAGAAATTAATGTCAATATCTAAAAATAAGAGAGAAATTTAATTATGAAAGAAAAATGATATATAGAAAATCAATTAATTTATTTTATAAAATTAAAAGTGTTAAATATTTTTCTTAATTATTGTGCCAAAATTTTAAACCACAAATATCGTAAAACTAAGGAAATACACGAAAAGGAACATAAAATAATTGTAGCCATTAATTAACAAGGAAAATAGAAGAGATAATCCCTAGGAATAATAATTAATGCTAGCTATTTGAGCCATACACACCAAAACTTCATGGGTTATGCTAAACAGTGTCATAAGGACATTTGTTAAGATGCAATAAATACATCTTTTGAAATGATTGAAGTTACTATAAACAGCATTCATTAAGTAGTTTTTAAGTTTTGAAATATTAAAGTCTACTATTTTCAATAAAATATTACTATTTTTGTGATCTTAAGTAGTGCCCTTAGGGAACTGTTTATCATTTTTCAAACTTATTACTTATTTTCATTCTCATGCCATCAAAACTTATCATTGATATAAGTCACAACTTACCATCAAAATTATGTATTCTTTCCGACTCATAATGTAAGTCTCAACTAACATTTCACATAGTTTAAGAAACATAATTAAATTATTGGATTTAGAAGCATTAATTAGATTATTAAGATGTTACACCAATTAAATTTAAACTCAATTATTTTTTATTGGTAGGATGACTTTAAAAGTTGAAAAATCATAATAAATACTTTAAGTTTTGTGTTTAGGAACTTATATTATGGGACAAGACTTTTTGATAGTTAGGGCTTATATTATGGAAGGGGGGAGTATGTTTTATTGTGGGTCACTTTAAGGTTTTTTTAGTAAATCAATAATTAAGTTGGGTTCTCGAAATTGTAAATATTAGTTATTTTAATTTTTGATTTTGTTAAAAGTAAGTTTTAGTCTTTAATTTTATAAAATACTATTAATTCAATTTAATTTAGTCCCCTCTAAATTAAAGTGGCCAATTGTTTATATAATCAAGGATTGTGATTTTCTTTTTATTAAATCAAAGATTAAAAATTAATTTCAATAGAATTAGGGATTAAAGTAATTAACCCCTATAATCTCGGAGACTGTTTGAGTATTTTTTTTAAAATTTAAATTAAGAGGAAACATTAAGAATATCATAAGTAGGTGAATCATATTTTTTATTTGTTATTTTTAATTATATAGTAATTAATACTTAATGCAATGATCTAATAAATTGGTCTAATAGTTAATGAGCGAAATTTTAAATAGAAATTCTTTGTTTTAAATTCATATGAGTGCATTTCGTTTATAAAAAGATGTTCAACACAAATTAAAAATATGAAATACAAGAGAAAGAACATAAAATAATTGTAGCCATTAATTAACAAGGAGAATAGAAGAGAGAGTCTCTAAGAATAATAATTAATGCTAGTTATTTTCATTTTCATGCATAGCTAAATATCTATGTATGCAATAATTATCATCCCATAATGTATTTTAAAGAAAATGAATCATGGTGAACCCCAAATGAAACGACCCCACAAAAGAAAATGATAGAGGAATAAACACAAAAGTATTATCTATTTAAAGGAAATAACAATTGAGTACTTACACAACAATTAATTCCTTTAAATAGTATATGTTTGCATTCTCCTTCAAATAAGAGGTTTTATATATGTTTGATTTTTGTGAATGAAAAATATTTATAGAAAGAATTATTCCTATATTAATATGTAAATATTTTTAATTCGAACAAGATAATTTTAAAAAAAAAATACTTATGTAACTAAAAGTGAAAAAAAAGGTAGGTTCAAAGACATATGTTAAAGAAAAAATGAGAATGAGGATGATAGGTATAGTCCTACCAATCAATTTTGATTTTTGACCAATTAAAATTGATCAACTTTTAACCAACTGAATTTAATATCAATTTATGTCTCTCTCTTATTTTTGTTTTTTTAATTAAAAAAGTAAAATATTTTATTTTAATCGAATTAACAAAAAATTAGTCATTTTGAATGGGCTGTTTTTCATTTTTGTATAACAATTTAGATTCTTACTAGACAATGTGCCCATGATTGGTTATTATCCAAAATCACAGGTGCCCTACCCACCTACCTACAAAAGCCATTCACCACCACATACTTTTTTGTGAAATTGACTAATTTCTATCTCAAAGAAGCATTACATATATATCTTTTAGCATCACTAAACATGTCCCCAACAAAAATCTATATGAAAAGGAAAAACACTTGAATATAAACACTACACCGCCCCCTTCGTGGGATCCACCAAGGTTTCTCAACGATTGTTGATTTTTTTTAGTAATTTACTAAAATGCTAAATGTACATTTTGGTCCTGTAACTCTTATGTGTATTTCATTTTGGTCTTTTATTTTTTTGGGGTTATATTTTGGTCCTGTATCTCTTATAAAGGTTTTATTTTGGTCCAGTCCGTCAACTCCTTCACCCCATTACAAGGTAATTTGACTTTGTTATTATTGGAGTTCATGTATATGTTATGGTTTTTATGGGTTTGAAGATAAATGGCGTAATTTGACTTTGTTTTTATTAGGTCAATTTGGTTAACGAGGTGACAAAGTTGACGGACTGGATCAAAATGAAATGTTTATAAGAGATATAGGACCAAAATATAACCCAAAAAAGATATATGACCGAAATGAAATGAACATAAGAAATACAAGACCAAAAGATGCATTTGGTAGAATATTTGAATTAGTCAGTTATTTATTTGTATTCTGTAAGTCATTTTAATCGCTGATATTAAGTGATACTTACAGAGCTTACATTGACTCATCGTTAAGCGGATTGGCTTGCAAAACCTACTTTTTAAATGGTTCAATTTTTTAACAATTCATATAATCTTACATTTAAACAGGTCAGCCCACGAACTGGCCCGTATAAGATATTATATTAAATAAATATTTTTAGATTAAAAAATTATTAATATTTTCTTATATTTTATGAAACTATATGTTACGTTAAATTTTTACTACCTTAATAGAGTACTAAACGATTTCGGATCGATGTGAAACTTTGTAGATATAATTTATATACTAAGAATTTTTAATCTATTGATTGATTTTGTGAGAAAATTATTAATTAATGAGTTATTCGCGGTGTAAAGGTTGACGTCAACTTACACGGGTGTAAGTTAATCCCTCCCATATATATATATTCAACTTATTCTCAAGTGAATTAGTGTAAGATTGGGCTTACAAACGGATTTGGCAAAATAAATTATTTATTTGGTTTTCACATTAATTTTTTTTAATCAGATTCAAATTCTCAAATTTGATTTTAGTGTCTCAGTCATGCAGCTCAAAAGTTTTTTTTTTTTTTACTTTATACAATCACTTATTTTTAAGTAGTTAATTCATTATTCACCCATTGTAAAAATAAAAAATAAAAGAAAATCCTCCCCACCGTACCCCACATGAACACATAGAACATATACATTATTAATTTCAGTGATATAAACCATTAATATAATATTGACTAGATATGCAATATTGGCCAAATGGTTGTTTAGCAATTATAGTCTTTTTTTTTTTTAAAGAACATTGATATTTTGGAAACAAGCATGCATGGTTGTGTTTGAGATTGAGTTTCTCTCCAGAATTGTTGCCTAACATATAGTGGGTGGGAAGCTACATGAAAAAAAATAAATAGGCTCACCTGGTGTGATATATATATATATATATTTCTTTTACTTACTCTGAATGTTATTTCTTTGACTTATAAAAAAATTTAATTTTTCGGTATAAGCGCTATGCAGAAGCACGAAATTGTAAAACAACTAAGAATTATGATAAGCAAATATATAATCTCTTAAGGTTAAATGCACATTTTGGTCATATATCTCTTATGTGCATTTCATTTCGGTCTTATATCTTTTTTGGGTTACATTTTGGTCCTGTATCTCTTATAAACGTTTCATTTTGGTCCAATTCGTCAATCTCATCACCCCCGTTAATAGAATTGACCTAATAAGAACGGAGTCAAATTACGTCATTTATCTTCCAACCCAGAAAAAACCATAACATACACATGAACCCTAATAAGAGCAGAGTCAAATTAGCTTGTAACGTGGTGACGGAGTTGACGGACTGGACCAAAATAAAACCTTTACAATAGATACATGACCAAAATATAACCCAAAAAAGATATAAGACCGAAATAAAATATGTATAAGAAATACAAGACCAAAAGGTACATTTGGCCATCTATTAACCAAGAGATAAAGCTACGAAGCTAGATGAGATAGAATATGTGTTTTTAAAAATTGGATGAATTGATTAATACAATAGAATGACATACTTATATAGACTACGAAGAATAATGTAAGCCACTAGCTAAAAGTATGATTATCAGTAAATCTATATAAATTACCGTGCAATTACATTGTTGAAAATAGAAAAGAAAAGAGTAAACCCTCAAATTAGTCTCTGAGATTGTAGGCGTCATGCACATTAGTTTCTGAGATTACTAATGACGGATAATTATTAAACTATTTTGTGGTTAATTTGAATATATTTTAAATGATATTATGTTTATCTTTTAGTTAAATTCCCCTAAATTTAGTAAATTCAATACTTATCTTAATTTGAGAGAGAATTTGTTGATTTGAGTTTGATCCTTATCTTGTGAATTGATTTAGATAAGATTTGATCCCTAAATTATTGGATTGCAGGTAAATAGATAAAAGCACATAAGATAAGGGTGAACAAAAAGGAAAAAATATCTGAAGAAACCTTATCTGATATTATTTTATCTTATATCACTTGGAATCTCTTTAAAAAAGCCTCATTCACTAGGAGCTAGGGGAGCCATCTCTGCACGAAATTTAGGGTTTTAGGGAGAGAAAAGTGAGAAATTGAGAGATGGTAGCTTAAATCCCCCTTTACTTGGGATTGGATGTAATTTGCTATGTGAATTCTCAAACTCAGGTTTTTATTTATGTTAAATTGATTGGTTTTCTTTTCTCTGTTTAATTTAGAGTTGAAAGTTTCATCACCTTCTTTCTCTCCTTCTAACTTTTCTTATTGAATGAGAATTTAATTTGAAAAGAGGTTCTGTGAAAAGATATTTCATAAATGAAAGTCTAGAGATAGTTTTCATTTATGAACCACTCTTAAAAAGGGAATTCTTATTGCGTGGCAACTCTTTTACTGTTTAAAGGGATTTAATCGATATAGTTTTGCCATAGAATCTTGCAAATGAGGGATCATTGTCAGTGGTTTTTATCCTTGGCCATTCAATTAACCTAATAAGTTCTTAAGTTTTGGAAATAAACATCCAAGTGTTTTTATAAATTGTTTTTAACCTTCTTTACAATTACAAGCACTTATTTTACAATTCAAACCCATCCACTATATTGAAACGAGTTAGTATTTTAATTCTCTAAATTGTTTTTAATTCCTGATTTTGCAATGACATGCATTTTAGTCCTAATCTCGAGGATTAATCTGCATGACCCTTACAATGTCAGGGACCAATTTGTGAGTTTACTCGAAAAGAAAACGAGAGCTACAACTTGGGGGAGTATTACTTGCTCAAAATTTAACTATTTGAGATTTTTTTTATAACCACGACTTTCTCCACCCTTAGGATGAGACTAATTCCGTTTGCGCTGCGTGGCTGGCGCTGGCCTCCGGGAATTTGTCATAGGTGGGATTCGAACACGGGTTCTTCCACTGTGGATCGTCCCTCCTATGAACTTAGCGGAGCCTTACACCGCTAAGCCAACCCTTGAGATTAACTATTTGAGAATTTAGAAATCAAATTGGAGAAAAAAAATAATGGTTTAAAATTTCACATTACCGGAATTAAAAATGTAATTAAGTTTTTTTTTAATCTCATTTTTTTTATATAAAATTTTTTACAAGAATACTGAGAATAATTTTAAACTGCTATTATTTTTAAAAAAATGAATATTAAATTAATACAAACTAACCAATGAAATTTAGTATAGTTATTAGATAGTTGAATTTGATAGGCGTATTAATCAGATATTGAATCCTGATTGTATTTGCATATAAAAAAATTCGTTTAGAAAAGTTATACTTACTTTAGTGATCTCTTTGCTTTAAAAGAAAAAATAATTCTCTATTTATTAGTTGTGAGACACCTTATATAGGCTCTATTTGGTAAAATTAGCTTATAACTTCTTATAGCTTGTGACTTATAACTTATAGCTTATTGTTAAGTAGAGGTGTTTGGTAAAATTAGCTTATGACAAGTTAAAAACGTATTAAATGACTAAAAAAGACCTGCATTAATTATTTATAATAAATTATTGGGTAAAATGCAGCAATACCCCCTGAGATATAAAAATATTGCAATAAACCCCAAAAGTTCCAATTAATAGCAGTCCACACCAATAAGTCAAACAGTGTGAAACTAAAGAGAATATTTCGTTTACAATTGAGTAAAAAAGCTAACCATGGTTAACTATCCTTTTCCTTTTCTGTAGTGTCTCATGATTGATTAGGCAAAAACTAGGGATTTGGGATCCCATTTTATTCATGCAAATGAAGATGCAGGGAGGCAGCATGTATGTTCATTAATCTTCTGCCTTCCTCTAGTCCTTGAATCAAGATCTTTTTGAATCACTACGCGTTCCTCTACTTGTTTGCCTCTTAAATCTCCATCTTCTTCAAAAAATCACCTAATAGTTCTTCGACCTTCCTCTACTAGGCTTCCAAAAGGTAAATTGTTTTCGATGAATCTAGTATGATGGTGGGCGTGCTGTAGAACAATTTTCTTTGCTTGATTCACGAAGTCGTAGAAAGTAAAGAGAACACGATAGAGTACCTAATGTGCAAATGAGGGGAAACAGAGCACTTAGAAAGTGAATCCAAATCGTCAACACAAATAAACGTTACGGCAAGCAAATGCTAGTGCAAACTAGGTTTCGAAATCATTTGAGCCGGCTATCAAATGTGTAGTGGTGTACATGCCACAGTGATTACGGTATTGTAGGTCATTCACTGTTTTTACAAATGTATGTGAGTTTCTAATAATAGAAGAATGAGTTTTTGGGTTCTGATTGTCACTCATCAATTAGGGAGATGATGATCCACATTGCTTCGTTTTCAATAATTTCCTCCAAATTGAAGAGAAGTAGGCGAAAATCGCACCTCTGGATGAATGACACACTATACGCACGTTGGTTGTGTTCTTAATTTCCTTTTCAATTGTTAAGCTTATCTTATTGGATCTGGATGGCAAGTTTTTTTTTTTTTTTTACTAACCAACCATATGTTAACCATGGTTCAAGATAAATTGGGTGGAGTTCACACCGTTGGACTTGTTAGAGTGGACTGCTATATTTTGGGTTTTTTGGAGTTTAATGCAATATTCACATATCTCAGGGGTGTAATTGCATTTTACCCTAAATTATTTGAATGAGTAAAATATAGTAAATTACCTGAAGACAAAATATGAAGAAATTATTGAAAGTTAGTTATAAGCTACAAGCTATAAGCTATCTCAAGTAGTTTTAGCTTTTACAAGTTATAAACTATAAGCTTATAGTTACCAAATACTTCTGCTTGACAATAAACTACAAACTATAAACTATAAAATCATAAATAAGCTATAAACTAATATTACCTAACACACTCATTTATGCACCTTAAACATTGATCGAAAACACAAATACTAATAATTTGGTGCATGGCACTAAAGTTTTGAACATTACTTACTACCCAAATTTCTTACCGCTAGTCAACTCTAGTGGCTTAATTGCAACCACTCATTTAACTAAGCCGATCATTTTAGAGAAAAAAACTTAACTGAAGAGGAACAAATAACAACAAATTAATAGGCACAGTAATAAATCTTCCAAGAAAATAGTACTTAAGATTAAAATCACTGTTATGAACTATAACATGTTGGCCAGCTCATCTCATTCTTTAATGATATATGTAGAGTGTGATTCTTTATTGGAGAGAACAGTGCCATTTTGTAGTAATCTGATAATTATTTTATGCGAATTTAGCTTTGAAAAAACTATTAGTCACTATTTTCGGCAATGAATATCCTAAAAAGAATTGTTATAATAATTAAGCATATTTGCTTTGTACCATGATATGATATATGGTTACATCTATCATAACCACTTAAAAAGTGGTGTATGATACACCATCAAATTAAAAATACACAAAAATAAATAAAAATATTCAATATAATAATATATTATGTTTATTGTATACACGTATATTTATTTTGTTTTTTAATTTTTTTAATTGGTTATAATTGATTAGATAATTTTACAGAAAAATTTTAATGTTATAATTGATTAAAACAACTTAAAAAAATAATGAATAGAGATAAACAAAAAAATGCATAGAATGATACAGTTAACACAAAACCGTCTGTAACTCATTTTTACTTACTTGTCTATGGTAAACAACTTTTGAAATTGTGCATACTAAAATCTACCTATGATATATAGCTGAATAAATACTTTATGGTTGAAATTTGTTGGAAAAAAATACAAAATAATTTCCTCAAATAGAAAAAAAAATGGAAACCTAACCTAATTTGCACAGATGTAACCTACTTTTCTCCCAGCATACATCCAACTAAGTCCAAAAGCCTGAAACAGAACCAAATTCAATAAAAGAATAATAATAAAATAATACATTGAACTGAAGTGGGCCCTTTGTCTATAATAGAAAAGGGCGTGTCAATAAAAACATGTTCCGGAATTAAAATAAAAATAAAAATTTGCTATTTATTATTTTAAGGATAATAATTAGACAACTCATGAAAAAAAACTTGGTATTTAAAAGTGTAAAGTATTTAATATTATAAAATTATTTTTAATTTAATTTAAATGTAAAGTTTCCATTTATAAGTTGCTTAATCATTCACTACAAGAACGTGCCAATTTAATGCTAAATTTTTAGCGACGGCATAAGACCGTCAATCCACCTTTAGCAATGGCTTTTTTCATCGCTAATCTTGTTACGGAAATATCCGTCGCTATAGAGGCGCCAATTTGTTATTATCTTTATTTTTTATTTTTGAAGTAGGGTGATAGCGATGGATCCGGCCGTCGCAAAAGGGTCTGCCCAATTTTTTTAATTTTTCTGTTATATAACGGTAGCGACGGTTCCAATTGTCATAAAAGGCTGCGAAAATATTTTTTTCGAATTTATTTTTAGAATTTGGTGGGGTAGCGACGGACTAGGCCGTCGCAAATTAGCGACAGTCCCAGCCGTCGCAAAATGGCCCAGAACTATTTTTTAATTTTTTTAAAAATTTTGTGAGGGTAGCAACAGACTGGACTTTCGCTAATTAACGACGGTCTCAGCCGTCGCAAAATGACCCAGAACTATTTTTTAAAAAACTTGTTGGGGTAGCGACGGACTAGGTCGTCACTAATTAGCGATGGACCCAGTCGTCGTAAAATGGCCCAGAACTTTTTTTTTTGAATTTTTTTAAAAATTTTGGTGGGGTAGTGACTGATTGGGTCGTCGCAAAGCTCCCCTACCCTTTTTTTCTTTAACAAAAGTCAGTGGCCCAATTTTGATTTTTTTTGTTATTTTTTTATAATTCAAAGGTTAGCCACGAATATGTCCGTGGCAAACTTTTACCGTTTTTTAATATTATTTTTTTCCACCCCTATTATTAAGACTGGGTTAACGGTATAAAACATCTTCTCTTTCTCTTTTCTTTTCACAAATAACTTCTTTCTCTTTCTATTTTCTTCTTCTTCTTCTTTGTCAAACTCACGTCACCCCAAAACCCAGTCCAGGCTCCGACCCCGCGCCACCCCTAGAGCCGCCACCTCCTGCCTGCCTAGCTGCCGCCACCTCCTCTCCATCTCCCAACCAAAACTGCACCCATTCACCCTCTCCTCTCCAAACCACCTCTCTACTTCTTCTACCTTTCATTCACTCTCTACTCCACAAAATCACCTCTTCTACTTCTCTTCAACATTGAATTAGTAAGTATTTTATTTTGTTTTTCATTATTTTGTTTATGTTTATAATTTATCGGTATGTGGTTTATATATTTAAGTATCATTTGGTATATTAAAATTGAATTATTTACAATTAGCTTACCAGATGAGGAATTTTTTTTTTTGTTGTATATGTGTTTATGTTAGAATAGTATAATTAAAGTTGTAATATATGTATAAATTGAAGTTGTAAAAGTAGATAGCAATTACTTTGAAATAGATAATAATAGCATTATGGATTTAAATTACAAATTAAATTATGTTTTTGATTGTATTTATGTGATTTTAATTAAAGTTTTGGTTTGTTTGCCAAAATAGATAATAGTAGCACTAAAGATTATTTGTTTTGTTTGACAAATAACTTTTATAAATATTTTTTGGCAAAAAAAAATTAGCCACGATAATATCCGTGGCAAATTTTGCGACAAAAATATCCGTCGCAAATTTGTGACGGAAATTTTCATCGCAAACCTTAATCAGAGACGGCTAAAATGGCACAAAACAAAAGAAATTGTCACCAAACATGATTAGCCACGGAAATATCCGTGGTAAATTTGCGACGGAAGTTTCCGTCGCAAACCTAAATTAGAGACAGATTATAAGTGGCGCCAAAAATAAATATTTGCGCAAAAAAATTGCCGTGGAAATAACCGGGACGTGAATTTTGGTGTTAGAAAAAAATATAAAGTTTTTAAAAAAAATTAAAAATAATATAAAAGTAATAAAAATAATATTCAATATTTAAAAATTATTTTCAAAACTAAAAAAATTTTACAATATCAAAAAATATTAAATATATTAAAAAGTATAAAAAAATCATATATATCCGAACTATTTGATTATGTGAAAGTTGTACTTGAAATTTGTGTTAATTGAGTTTAAAACTTCAAAGTATAGTAACTTTTGATGTACTTTTTAGATTTGAGCTTATCATAAATCTATTTTGTTAGCTTGACGCCATCTACGCACTGCAAATTTTCTTTGCAAATTTTCTTTGAATTCTTAAAAAGGTCATTTTTTTTATAACTTTTCTATTTTTATAATATTTTAAGCTTGTTTTTTCATCTTTTTATGTCTAATTCACAATGTTACATCTAGTTCACATGGTTAGACTTTGAATTTTGGTTTGATTTTTTTTTTTTTGCATGACATGTTTTTAAGATATATTTTATATCTTTTTAATTTTTTTGAATATTTTAAATATTTTTTTTATTTTAAAATATATTTTAAATATTATTTTTTATTAATTTAATATTAGTTTTAATTGTTTATTTAATTTTTTGACTTTGTATATTATTTTTTTAAGTTTATTATTTATTGAATATTATTTTTCAATACAAAAATTCAAGTCCCAACATGTGGCGGCACCTGAACCTTTGTTTTTTCTTTTATTTAAGAAAATCAGAAATGAACAATGGACAGACCCAATTTGGTAATTATATTTTTTGAATACTGATTTAATAAGTATTTTTAGTATCATTTTTTGGTAAATTTATCTTCACATGACAAGTTAAAAGATATATTAATAAAACAAAAAAAATTAAAGAATAACATTATTTTATGATTTTTATAAATAAAAAATAGAATGAATTTACAATTTTATAAAAACTGATACTAGTTTAATAATGTAAAATTTATTATGATTGATACTAATTGATTTATCAAAATAGTGATATTACTAATTTACAATTTATTAATCCTATATGTCATTATTTAATTGGTCAAATTAAAAAGAATATACAGATGATTTATTACATGAGAACATGTGAAAAACACCGTAATCTTTTTATTTTTTCCAATAAAAAAATAAATTTTTAGGGCATCAGCATTAAACCATACATATACGTATGTGAGAGAGAAAAGGAAAGAGATCAGATATTCATTGTATCTATCTATTGAAAAAAAGTTTCATAAAAAAAGGAAACGACAGTGCATCATGAGGAAGGAAAAGTTAGGAATTTATGAAGCACTTCCACATTCACCAAACTTGTGGACAATAATATTACTAGTCTCTGTTTTTTTCATCAAAAGAAAAAGATAAGATAAAATTCTTGGGAACATCTTATTGGAAACCCTGTGCAGTTTAAAGCAATATGTGTGTGTAATTTTTCTCCCTCTTTTTCTTGTTTGAGTGGGCAAGTGTGATTTTTCATTTTTTAATAATAATTAATTTCACAAACACGAGCAATCAATCAATAAAATTTATGAATATTTATATGAGAAAATTACAATAATCTCATTAAATTTGTGCATATTACAGAAAGACCAACATGTTTTAAAAATTATGCCAATGTGTGCAAGTATAACAAAAATAACACTAGTGTAGTCAGTATAACAAAAATAAATCTTATAAAAAGTTAGTATAACAAAAAAACAACAAATCTCATGAGAGTTCGATATAATATATGCAAATATAATAAAACTTTAATGAATGTAAAGTTCCAGAAATGTTGTTGTACGTAAATTCCCCTATTTGTATTGATTTTATTTTTGGGTCTCATTCTATTTGTATTGATTATCCTTATTATTATTATTATTGATTGCAATAGGGATCTATGATCAATCCACACACACCCATGTGGAGTTTGTTCAGTTGCCCATAATTTTATGTTTGGTCTAACCCAAAAACTAGAGGTCTCAATTGACTCATAGGATCTTCAGTGATCAATTTTATGGCCCAAAATGAGAAACCCCAACCCCATAAAAGAAAACAAAAATAGGAGTATATTAAAAAAGATTTTAGTGTCATGAGATCTACTATAAAGGAGAGACCTGTCTTGAGAAGCGAACCTTGTTTATAATATTTTAATGTGTGAATAAATCATCAATAAAAAAAGTAAAAATATTATAAAAATAATAAAGAATGAAAATAACTAAATAAGGCTTCTTTTAGGTTGCTTCCACATAAAAAAAATATATACAAAATTTAACTGAAAATATTTAATATAATAATAAATTATGTATTTTGTGTGTATGCATACCTCTTTGATTTTATTTCTTTTAAACGGGTTATAATCAATTAAATATAATTTCATGACTTGTGTATGATACACCACTTTAAAATTGGTGAATATTAAAATCCACCTATAACGGGTTAAAAAAACTTAATAAATAACAAATATAAATAAATAAAAGATATATGAAATGATACATTTAATTTAAAATCACTTATAATTCATTTTTTTTATTGGTGTACGGTACACCACTTTAAAAGTGGTGTATCCTAAAATCTACCCTTTTTTTATGTGTTTTTCTTATCGAACATTTCATTTTTTTAGGAGTAATGGAAGGAGAAAAGGTAGGGATTCAAGTATTCAACCCTAAACTTTTTTAGTTTATAAAAAAATTACAACGCTAAAAAATGAACTATGTATCATACATTATACATATATTTTTACTAATTATGCTAGTTTTACCGGATATTCAACCCTAAACTTTAAATTAAAGTATTTTTTAAATTATAAGATAAATTAAATTTTGAGAGAGATCTTATGTATAAAATGTGAATGAGTGTGTAGCATAAAAAATTAAAAATATATCTATATGATTTGAATTAAAGTTTCCCTTGAACAAGTATATCATCAGTGTATCAACCAAATTTTTTATTTTCATGTAACTTTCTTTATTTAAAAGTTCTTTCTTTTTTGGTTTCATAGAATCAAACAAGGACTACAATCTGCAGCGAAATAATTCGCTTTCGAATCTCATCTATGTTAAATTTTGGGGGTTAGCGATTATTCAGCGTCAGCCACACAACGAGAACATGATTAATCTCATCTTAAGAATGAGAAAACCCCCGGTTATACGAAAAAAAAACAAAGGTTAAAATTAAAGTGGAAAAAACTTATTCACAATCAAATTAAACTCATTGTGAAGAAAATAAAACTAACATGTATATATAATTTTGTAAAATAAGAAAAGAAATTACTAACACTTAAAATAATTCCCTCTTACCCTCAATTTTTTTTATTTAATCATTATATTTGACATTCCAAAAAATTGAGGCTAGCTCTATTTTTGCTCACTTTAAAATACTGCCTAAAAAAATTAATTTTTGACTAGTATAATTTTTTTTGTTTGGTAATGTATTTTTTTTTCACCGATAATATTTCTTAGTTAACTACTAAAAAGTTAATCTCTTTCGAGGTAAAGAGATTATCAAAATTAGTACAGCATCTCTTGACAAAAAGTCTCTTTTTATACTTATGGTTAGGGGTGGCAAAATGGGACAGCCCAGCTCATTTAGCTTGCCACCCATTTGGCCTGTCAAAAAACGCGTCCGCCATGATTATATAGACTCACATTTCTAGCCGACCCGTTTGAATTGGCTAGGCGGAGCCTGTTTAACCCGCCAAAAATAAGAAAAAATTATAAAAAATAGTTTTTCTAAGAAAAAAAATGTTTGTATTAAAAAAATATTTTTCATTAAGAAAATGTATTTTCATTAAATAAGTGTAATTTTTAATTGTATTTGTTTTTTTAGAATTTTTAACCTCTCTATGCATAAATAAAAAAAAATGTAATTTTATAAGAAAAGTAAAGAAAATGAGCCCGCATGTTAGCCGCCCAGCCCACCATTGGCTCGCACAGGTTTGCTGATTAGGCGGTGCGGGCCAAATAGGAATAGTGGTATCTAATATACAACGTGGCTAACTAATTTAAGGCAGACTACTGACGGTCGGCGAGCAAAATCTGTTTTGCCACTCCTACTTATAACTAACATTCGAACTCTTATTAATATGTTTAAAAAGATCTGGTATTTTATTAACTATGTCAATGTCAAATTTTATTAGTTCCATAGGTATAACCTTGAATCTTTGATATGAAAAAATAAATAAATAAATAAAAACCCGAATGTGAAGCGTGAAGGGCAGGGTGAAAGGGCATTAAGACAGATCTTGTGTTTGAGATTTGTGGAATTGTGTTGTTATTGACTTGGAAGGTTTATCAATGACACTTGTCAAAGTACCCTTCAACATTTCCGATTTCTCCAACTAACAAACAAACAACTCTATTCCATTTGTGGCTCTCATTTTTTTCATTTTTTTTATCAACGATTACTATTTTTGGAAGCTAACCCTTCCTTCCTCTTTATCTCTATTATTATTATATCTACTAAGCAACAACGTCTAGATACTTCATTTCCAGATCTTTTTTAATATATTTTTTAAAGGAAAATTCATACAATCTTGACAGTTCATCAGTATAAAATAAATTTGGCTGAGGTTGATTATTTAATTATTATTAGTATTATTATTTATTTGCTTCAGTTTCATTCATCTTTCCACTCCGTCACGACTCCAATCTTCAGCTTTCAGAAACTAAATAAAATAACTTTTTGCAGTTCTTATGCTTTTTAATTAAATTTCTCTCGTTGATAAAAAAATAAAAGAATTTTTTGATCAATTTTTCGGTGCTTTTTAAATAAGTAAAAAATATAGTTATTGTCACTTAATTAATGTATTTAGGAAACAAGACCTTTTTTTTATTTATTTATTATCTTAAGTTTTTTTATTATAGGGTCCTTTAAAGAAAATTTATTTGTCTTATATATAAAAGTTTCTACAAAGTTTCAAGGAGCAATTATTATATTATTAATTGTCCATACAATTTTTTTAGGTTTAAATATGATTTTAGTACTTGAAATATTGAATTTCATTAACTTAAGTCTCTAATATTAAGAATTTAGGACTTACATCCCTATAAAATTTGAAGTGATGATTTAAGTCCCTTTAATAAATTTTTTGGGTGACATAAGTCCTTGATAAATGTGAAAAATGTTGACTTAAATCCTTAGATGAGGGACTTAAGTCATCCAATTTTCTTTAAAGAGACTTAAATCACCACTTCAAATTTTATAGGGACGTAAGTCCTAAATTCTTATGTTAGGGACTTAAGTCAATGAAATCCAATATTTCAGGGACTAAAAACATATTTAAGCTATTTTTTAAGGGTCTTGATATATAGTGCCTTAAGGGCACTAGTTAAAATTACTAGAATTAGAAAAATAATTATAAGAGCACATTGTTCCGTCTCTCGGAAATACAAAAAAACTACATATTTCAATATATTTTTACTACATTTGGGTTCTTATATGGTGCCCTCATGGCACTAAATATCATTTGTTTTTTTTCTAATAGACAGAAGTGCATTTATTGGGGTTCAAATCGATGAGCTATTACTCAAAGTAACAATCTTTAGTCACTAGACCAACCAGTTGAATAATAAATACAATTAATGCATTTCTTTAAAATTTTAACTTTAAATAAGAATAAACTTAGTAGGACCACAAGGATTAGTTTAGTTGTGTAAGGCCCCAGAGAAATGATCTACAGTGGGAAGACTTGTGTTTGAATCTCACCTATGCCAAATTCCCGGGGCCAACATCAGTCACTCAACGCGATCGGGATTAGTCTCATTCTAAAGGTGGAAAAACTCATAGTTGTTAAAAAAAAAAAAACTTAATAAGTAGATTGTGTAATATTATTTTTAAAAAATTCAAAATAGTAAATAAAGTTATTGAATAATTTTTAAAAATTTATAATTATAAGTAGAAAATTCTATAAAAAAGACTAAAAGTAATACTTCTATAATGATAAAAAATGCTAAGAAGGAAGGAAAGTTGAATGAGAGGATATCTCACGGTTGAAAGTTATGAGAATGGTTGTAAGGTTAACATAAATAAAAAATACTATAAAATAAAGAGAATGAGAATGAATATTAGGAGGTTAGAAGTTGGCCCAATGGCATTTACGGTTTTTTTTATATAAAAAAAATATATTAATTAGAGATTAAATATAAAAATTTACATACATATATTTTTATGTGTTTATTAATTAAAATATATGACTGAGATAATAAACTCTATGCTTGATTAAGGGAAAGAAAATAAAATTAGAAAAATATGAAAATAAAAATTAATAAATGAAATTTTTGAATTTCTTTTAAGTCAACATTTTTTTTTATTTTTTAAAATTAAAAAATATATTATTATTTCTTTTAATATTTTTTCTGAAGAGAGAGAGAGGGGAAGTGGAAGTCTGAGGTGGCCATAAAGCGCAGGGGGAAGAAGGCGTGATGGGGCCCACATCTCATCTCTCACCAACTTATTAGGGCGGCCGTCTCTCTCTCTCTCTCTCCCTTGTTTCTAGTGGTTCTAGATATTTCTTCTCCTTTTGTTTATTCATTTTTCTCTATACACTATACTAGTACTAATACTAAATGTCTATTAAAAAACACATAATCAATGTCTATTTAATTTGTCTTGCACTCTTGTTAACTAGAGTCTAGTATTAAAATTAAATGGAAAATGATAAAGAGGATATTTCTTTTTCATTATTTGTATTTTTCATAAGAAGCAATTTTTGGGAATTAAAAATAAAACTTTATTACAGATGAGAGATTCAAATGGTTTTAATTATAGATTGAAAACAAACATTTTTAAAAAAGAAATACCAAATATATGTGTTTTAACCCACAAAGATTAGTTTAGTGGTGGAGAGATTTAGATACTTTAATTGTAAAAATATTATGTATATATATATGGGAATGAATCAAGCAAGAAATGTGATTTTGTATAAAAGTGAAAAGAATAAATTTCAGTTGTATGATTTTATTATAAGTAATTGAAATTAAAATATAAAAAATTTATAGAGTTAAGTGATATTTTTAAAAAATCATCTGACTTTTTATTATTTTTAAAAATATATAATTTTAACTTTTCGTGATAAGATCACATGACTGAGATTCAGTCTTCTCATTTTTATATGAAATCATTTTTCTCACCTCAGTGGTCTCTCTTTTATATATATAAATGAATTTTATTAAGGAATAACATTTTTGGAAATTTTAGAAATTAAAAATTTAATATTAATTAATCATACTGTTATTATAAATGTTAAATGTTTATTCTACTACTTAGATAAAAATTTATTGTTTCATTGGATTAATAATAATATTGAGAGTTGAAAAATAATTTAATGTATGGTTTTTATAATAATTTAAAGTATTAAAAACAATGTATTCATTATGATCAAGTAAGATAGACATCCTAAACTCTAAATTCTAAACACTTTTATTTAATTGTGTTTTGTTTTAACTTTTTAAAAACTATTTTATAAATCAATCAATTATTTATTATTTATTTTTTTTGAAAATAAATGTGCGTGAGAAAAATTTATTTGATAGTCTTGTTTTGGAAATTGTTTTAGAAATGAAAAAGCAAAACAAAAAGCTTTTTGACGGTTTTTTTTAAAACATGATTGTGAGAATATAAAAAAAAAAAAGAGAAAACTCGTGTTGAAAACATAAATATAAAATTAATATACACATATACCTCATAAAACAAGAAACATAGAAGGGTCTCTCCAATATAATTAACATTCAAAGATAATCAATTGAAACGTGAGTTTTCTAGTCCACAACAACTCTTGTTAAATATTCACATTTATCTTAGTAGGGTTGGCAACCAAGCTCTGCCGATGAAAAATAAGCCAATTGATCAATTGGCTTATAGATTAGAATCAACATAACCTTATAGACACGATTGATAAAGCTCGATTGTGTGTCTATCTTACTTACTTAGCTTGATCATAATGTTCTAGTCTAAATCAGGAGTTTGAAGGACAATAGTTTGTTCCTCATTTAAATCTATCTCTTTCCAATGCTCCGTAGTGGGTATGATGGTCACTAAATCAATCGATCCAATTTGAAATAATAGAGAAAGCAAATCAAGTGGACATATTAAGTATGCGTTCTCCAATGGTATCTCCATCTCATTGATCACTTGCTGGAAAGCAACATTTAATTATTATGTTAATACTGTTAGGAGTTAATGTTTGATTATCATATTTTAATGTTTGTAAAAATGTGTAAATTAGTAGAACACTTAGTCGACCTAGGACGTTGCGGTAGGATGATGTCGTGGTGGTACACGCAACCTTGGTAACTAAATTGATTTTGTGGCTTGCAAGTCACTCAATGAATGAAACACACAAGGTGACAATCTTTGTACACATGTCGCCTTGAGACTCGACTTGCTCTATAAAATCTAGTGCACATTTTTCTATGCACTCTAAATTAATCCATTGACTACATCGCTTTGACTATTCGTTGTCCTATCAAATTTGTTTCTTATCCAATTGTTCGCTTTGTGCCTAGTTTGTTGTCTAATTAGTCTTGGCTAACCTCAAAACCCTCAACAAGCTTGTTGACCAAGAAAGAAACTCTAAAAGAGATTATGTGAAAGAAAACCAAGGAATAGAGAAAAGAAGGACCCTATTGTTGCCACTCTTTGGCCAATATCCCACCTTTAGCACTACTTGATCATTTTACTCTCATCAAAACAAGTAAAAGTCCCTAAGTCTATGTATTAAAAGCATCTTGGTCACTCCTCCCATGAAGTCTACCGCGAGTTCTAGGGTTGGATCAATCTATGTTCTATTGGGGGTTGTAGTTACATCCTCTTAACTTAAAAAATTTACGAGTGATATAATATATATATATATATATATATATATATATATATATATATATATATGGATGGATCAAATGACAACGGTGTAACTTACATCAACTCTTACAATGTTAATAACTATTTGTCGAAGTTTTTTTTATGAAACCGACTATTGGATAGAAACCACTTATCGTATAGATCATCTCTACAAAATTTCACATCATTCCGAAATCATTTAGTACTCCATCAAAATACTTGTTATTTTTGTATATTTTAAAACTATATTTTACGTTACTTTTTTGTACGTTAACAGAGTACTAAATGGTTCTAGAATGATGTGAAATTTTGTATACATGATCTATACAATAAGTAGTTTCAATTCAACGGTAGGTTGTTTTTTGACAAATAGTTATTTAGTAGTGTAAGAATTGGTGTAAGTTATACCGGAGTCATTTGATTCCTCTCATATCTGTGTGTATATATAACAATTTTAGTTTACTATATCACTAAATATATATGCTAAAGAATAATCCTAAAATCTCCCTGAAAGTATCTATTATTTATATATACATTTTTAATTAAGTTGCACCCTTCGTTCCAAGTTTTAGGTTTGTCACTTAGTTGAGTGCTTCATTCATTCACTCAAAAGCCCTAAAATTCATAGTTCCCTCTCCATAAATAAATACATACACACCTCTTAAGTTTACGAATACACATCCTTAAACCCTATAAAACATCACTTTACCCCCTTTTGTGTTTGAATTCTTCGACCAATTAAATAGTGTCATCATAGAGTGGTGGTGCCTTGTTAGCTATCTTCCCAAATAGTCACATTCCTTCTTTGTTGACTATTCTAAAGTTGAGCTCACACGAAATAGTTGTCGGGTGTCCCCGAAGTATTGCTCCATTCTCACTAGCAAAAGGGGTCGAATCCCCATACATATAATTAAGAGATGAAGTGAACTACTGAAATACGGCACCTCATGATTCATTTGCTTTTAATATAAGGATTTTGCTAAAGAGTGCCTTAAGGACACTTGTCAAAGTCTAATAAATACACATTATTTAATGTTTTGACTTTCTATAACAAGTATACATTAAATTATTTTACAACTTTTGAAATAATAAATTTTATCAATTCTTATAAAATATTTATATTTTTGTATTCTTAACAAGTGCCCTAAAGGTACTATTTAACATTTTCGTTAATATAATCCTATATTTAATTTTTTTTATAAGCGAAATTGCATCCACTAGAGTTTAAATCAAAGAATAGTTGTTACTCAAAATAGGGTTCACTTATGATACACAAATAAAAATTTATACACTATACATACTTCCTTTAATAATTATTGATTTATTATTTAAAAAATAATAAAAAGTTAACATCACACTTTAAAGAATTTGTACCGCATAAATTTCTTCACATTTATATTGTAAATAGTAAATGACACCCTCAAATAACACTCTTGAATCATTAAATCAAGTTAGATAGATGCAATCTTATATTTAGTGTATATTATATATTATATATTATGTACTATTCATGTCGTTTCCAATTCCATCAAGGAAAAATGATTTTGTTTGACGGCCTTAGATTATGCGGTGAAGTGTGTTCTATTGGCGTTGTGTCACTGTCTTGTATTTATCGCCTTATTCCATCTCTTCTTACTTCTTATGGTAAACATCCATTATTTATTTATTTATTGGATTGGATGTAAGGCAAGATAATATACTTTTATTTGTATTATTATTTTATTCTCTCTTTTCTCAGGCTAAACATCATTAGTTTATTTGATGAAGTGTCAGATAATATATTTTTTGCTGTACGTATTACTTAATACTAGTTATCTAAACTATTATAGTTTAATTATTTTATTTTATATTGTATTACGCATCCTTTAATTTTTTAATTAAAACATAACTTAATGTTAAAAGAGTTCAAATCCTAGTTATCAATGAAACTATAAAATGCCAACCTGTTCAATATGATAATATGTTAACATTAGGAGTGTACAAGTCTGATTCGAATGGATTAGGATAATTTTGGTCCATCCAATTTAAGATAAAAAAACATTGACTCGTCTTTTATATTTTGACCCGGTGAGAAAAAGAGACGGGTTAGGGTTAGTGTTCGGGTCACCCAGCTCGTTCCAATAGACATGTTTAATATTTATATATAATTAATATATTATATTATATATGTTATTTTTTATTACTTTAGTTTTCTTTCTTTGTTAGTCTAGGGTTCAACCTTTAAAAATATAAGTTGTTTTGGATGTAGATGTCTAACTTGACTTGGGAGCCATTATATAAATGATACAATTGTAACTATTGTTAATGAATATTATTAACCCTATAGTTATTTTATTTCACTATTTTTGCCTATTTACCACATATTATTGACATTATACATGTTTCTTTCCCTTATCTTTTTGTTTGCTTATTTCTTTTTTGATTGATATTGTGTAAATGCGAATATAAGAATTGAATAAATATTCGGGTCAACCCACGTTTGTTCCACATAAACCCGGTCTTAACAAGACCTGGTAATCATCGGATTCCTTCGGGTCAATGTACGAGTTAGAGTCTAAAATATAGACCCGATTTTAATTTAGGGTCGGATGAAAGTCAATGCAAATCCGTCCTTTATACAGCCCTAGTTAACATAGTCATTCCTTTGTTTTTCTCTTTTTTGACTCCTTATTATTTTAGAATTGTTAGTGACACATGCTGATTTATTATTTAAGGTGACAAGATTCAGTTTTTTGTTTGCAAGCACTTGGTCAAGAAACTTAGGCCTTTAATCCAGGAGAGGCTTGCTTATCGTATATCGTTTGTTTATGTGGGGAAAAATGGCAGCAATTATAAGGTCACTGAGCATAATCACAGGCTCTATGCTCTCTTGAAAATAAAAATTTCGGCAGTTGAAATTAACAGCATACCCAGATATGGATTAAGCCTCATGCCTTTCTCAAGTGTACTTGCTCATCATGAAGAGAAACCTGAGTTAATAGGTCATGTTCTGCCCCATATGCTTTTATCTTTTAATTAATAATTAATTGTGCCCACCATTTGTATTTATATTGATGTTACTACTTTAGGAGTTTAGTCATTGTAAAAAATTTTAAATGTATTATTCTAGATACATTTGCCTGTTTCTTCGTCCATCAGTTTCACTTAATTGTGACTAAGGGGTTAGATTATTGTCTTAAGTATTTCATGATTAGACACTAATGCTGATTCATGGTCGTGTGATGATTATATTAGTCAGGTTCACAATGTGTGTCTTTTTTAGTGTCTGTGTTGTAATGCGTAGATGTAGTTGGGTTTCTCATTTCTGTCTCGGGTGAGCATATCATAGACAGTCGCGCAGTCGAACAAGCATGATCATATTGGAGCTAGTCGATAAAAAGTGTGTATTTATAGCCACTATCACGATTTACTTTTTGATTTATGCTATGCATCTAAGATATATTTATGTATGATGTTGTATGCTAAGAATTAATCTGAGTTTTTATGTTCCTTATCTTGTGAGTATCTAATTACATTTGTGTTGTGTGAGAGTGATAAGGTGGAATGTGCCTTGTATGTATAGAGGCAAAATTTATCTCGGTGCTTTCTATACCTTAAAAGGATTAGTCTTCCACAGTTGACTTAGAGATATTTTTTATATGAAAAAAAAAATTCAAACTTAGCTATAATATGAAAAGAAAACATAAGTTAACTATATTATATTTTATCTGTATTTAAAAATAAAATATTAAATTATATTAATTAATAATTAGTTAATATTTATGTGAGTTTTATTGAATGCATTATATTTCATATATTGTGAGTCTTATTTCCAATTTAATAGGATTAATATATAAGTTTCAGTTATTGATAAAATTATTTTTTAAAAAATATATTGTTTCTCTTTTTGTTTTTTTTTTTAAAATAATTACAGGTCTTATAATTTAGTAGTAACTAATTAATTAGACATATATTCTTGAAAATCTTAAACTCCAACTATAGTTGAACACTACTAGCAAATAATTAGCTCATTATCTATTTGATTTTTATTAGTGAGAGATTTTAGATTCAAATTATATGGATACAAAAAATTTATTGAAAAAAAAATTATTATCTGTTCTCTCCATTCTAGTTTCTGTCATTTTAGTTATTTTAATTTTTTTTAAATTATCTATTATTTTATAATTTTAATGATAGTATTAATTATTTTTTTTAATTATACTGTTAAAGGAGAGGGAATTAATATTGAGTATGGAGAGAAAAATTAATATTAATATTTAAGAATAAAAGAAGAATTTATTTATAAAAAAATATATTAAAAAATTAAATAATTTATTTTATAAAATTAATGTTATTAAATATTTTTTTTATTTTATCAAAATGTTAAATGACAAGTATTATAGAAGGAAAAAAGGCTCGAACTGAACTACATTTTAATATACTACTTGTTAACTTGTTAATATACTTGAGTAAAAAAACCCAAGTCCAAAACTGAGATTCACACGCTAGGACGGCGCGTGAGAGAAAAATAAACAAAAATAACAATAAGTCAAAAAAGGCTCACTAAAAAACAAGCAAAAAATATCTTATTTTAATAAAAATCTTAAGAATTATCTTCTGAGCACTCACGCCTTCCACAAATAAAATCTGGAGCACCACAGTTTTCACGAAATTTAATTTTTCGCCATCGAAATTAAATATCAGACATCACAAGCGCACGCCACGTGTCCTGGGTCCCAGACCATTCTCAGTCACAAGACTCTAATGCCTTCTCGAATCCTCTATGAAAATTTATTTTTTATTTTTTATTTTTCTTTCCAAATATTTCCCCAATCCGACGTGTCCCTCTCTCGTTTTTTCCTTTCCATTTTTTAATTTTATTTTCTTTTAATTTATAATCTCTCTCTCTCGTTCTCTTCTTCCCCCTCCCCTTCTCTGCTCATACCTTCGTCGCTTGCCTCGTTCTCTCTTTCTCTTGCACTTCTCTCTGATTTTCTCGGGAAATCGAGATTTTCCGAGAAAATTCACATTTTTCACTCTATTTTTCAAACTCCTCCAAATCGGGCGCCTCCACGAATATTCCAAGGTATCCTTTATTTTCTATTTGTTTCTAATTAGAGCTTAGTTTAGATTCAGTTCTCTGCATGTATTTGATAGTGAGAATCTGATTGATCTGATTTCTGCAATGGCACTTGGAGTTCTATTTTTGGTTTTTCGATTTTCTTTTTTGAAATTTCTGAGTTGTTTATTCTGTAGTCTGCGGGTGAACAGAGAAAACTGTAGAGATTGTGAACAATGTTATGCGATCTTCTCTATCTCTGCCAAAAAAATTTACTTTTTGTTGGTGTGTCTTGATTGGTGGCACCTGTTATTGTTGTAGGTTGCTGTTTGGTTGGTCTCTTTGAAGCTTAGGGTGTTTTCTGTGACTGGATTTGCTCTGATTTTGCTTCAATGGAGATGAAGGTATAACGAGAAACATTTCAAACTGCACCTATTTTAGAGTAGCCTTTGATGATCTGTTATTATCTTTTCACTGCATGGAGAGTTGAATAATTAGAAACAGGGGATTAAGGGTTACCTTTTATTCTTTTTGGGTTGTTAAACGTTAGCAAACATGTCCTAGAAGTCACGGATAGAGTGCTTCATAATCTTTTGTGCTTCTAATTTTTAAGTTTAGCACTCAATTCAATGCTTAAGAGGGTTATGTTAATTCAGGCTTTAAGTACTGTTGTAAGCTGTTATTCTCTTGAGGGAAAGAATACCTTTATTTCATTGGTGGCATCTAAAAGAGTAGACAAAATTTACATAATTGGTATTGACATGGTGTTATAATCTGAATAGAAATGAATTTTTGCCTTGATTTTTTAGTATAGTTTTATGGGTCTTGTTGGCTCTATGTAATATGTTGCTGCTTGGTTGAAAGCAGGTTTCACATCTAAAGTTCATTCCTCCAATTTTTGGAGAGTTTTCTCCTCTATTGATCAATAGAATGAGAGAAAGAGGATTTCAATATGAATCCATCCAGGGTTTCATTTCTTAAAAAAGAATTAATTACCACTAGGATCTGGAGTATGTTATAGTGAGCATCCAATTTCTTTCATGATGAAATTATTCCCTTTCCTTTTTCTTTTGATTCCATATTTTTAAGTGGAGGACAGCTATTAATTTATCTATTACTGTTGAATGTAGGACCAAGTAGAAGGCACAAGATCAACCATTTTTGGGACAGTTAGTAACTGTCATTCCAATGGTGGAATACAATCTGAAAATGTTGCCCGATTTCGGGATACGACTTCTGTTGGAAACAACCATACTCCCAAGGTTGATATATTTTCCATTTAGAATATTCTTTCCTTTTTCAAGGAGCAATATGGCTTGAGAACTACCTTTTTGTTCTGTTTTTAGTTTTGGTTCTTGGAACTTATTTCAATTTCCAATAGGTGAGGAAACCATATACCATTACTAAACAAAGGGAAAAGTGGACTGAGGAAGAGCATCAAAAGTTCCTTGAAGCTTTGAAATTGTATGGTCGTGGCTGGCGTCAAATTGAAGGTAAACTCCTATTTCCCTATTTGAATCAATTAATTTAAGATACAAGAGTTTCACTGTTTTCAAGTCAAGATAAAACCATCCTTTCTTCATGCAGAGCATATAGGTACGAAGACTGCAGTTCAGATTCGAAGCCATGCTCAAAAGTTTTTCTCTAAGGTCATTATTCATTCTCTATGTTTCACTAGATAATTCTTGCTTGTAATTTGAAGGCTATAAACATAGATTTTGATTTTGATTGGCCTATAACACATTTGTGCAAGGGAAATGATTTGATATTTTGATCGTTTTCAATTGAATAGAATTTTAACAAAGGAATAGATGTTTTAGTCCACTTAGGTGTTCTCATGCATCATACTGTCTTCTTCGTTTCAGGTTGTGCGGGAATCCGATGGCAGTGCTGAAAGTTCAGTACAGCCAATTAACATACCACCTCCTCGGCCTAAGAGGAAACCCCTTCATCCATATCCCCGAAAATCGGTTGACTCTGTCAAAGGAAACTCCTTACCAAATGAGCCTGAAACTTCTCCATCAACAAATCAGTTCGTTGCAGAGAAAGACACCCAGTCTCCGACATCTGTGCTATCCTCTGCATTTGGTTCCGAAGCATTCGGGTCTGCCTTTTCGGAGCAGACTAACAGATGCCTTTCACCGAATTCTTGCACCACTGATATTCACTCAGTTAGCTTGTCACCTGTTGAAAAGGAAAACGATTGTATGACATCCAAACCATCCGAAGAGGAAGAAAAAGGATCTCTAGCCTCGTCTCCTTTGTCTGCTAGCTCAAACCTCCATATGTGCACGGTATGATATGTTCCATGTATTCTATGATTTAGCTTCTGATATAAATTAATGGTTCATTGAACTATGTTGTGGTTAAGGTTTCACTGATTTTCAAATTCTCCCGTTTTAACACAGAAGTCCGAGTTTAGTTCCAAGGAAAGTGAATGCCTCAAAGAAGATGCTGCCAATATGCCACACATCACTAGCATTAAGCTTTTTGGAAGAACTGTATCTATGGTAGGTAATCAGAAGTCACTAAACGTAGATGATGAGAATATTAAATCAGTAACTAATGAGTCTGATGAAGTAGTTGATGTTGACAATGAGAAGCTTGGCAAATTGGGGGTATCTGAAAAACTAGATACACAATTATCTCTAGGCTTGTGTTGTGGCAACTGGCATATGACATCTGATGAAACCATAGTTACAAGCACAGAAAATCCAAATCAGAACCTGTGCTCCCTTGATGCTTCTTTGCCAAGTTGGAGTTTCTATCAAGGCCTTCCAACTTTTTACCTAAGACCATGTAATAATAAGGTCTTAAATCCTATACCCGTTAGACCCTCTTTGAAGGCTATGACAAGAGAGGAGGAAAGTTCTTGCACTGGTTCTAACACTGAATCAGTTTGTGATATGGAAAATCAAGGCAAGAACTTAGATGATGTTGATTCTCGATCTCAAAAACACCAAGTGAGATCCGTCTTCGGCTGTCGGCCAGAGGATATCCTTAGCTCTAACCAAATAAAACACCAAGAGGAAGGAGTGACACCCCAAAAGTCCGCGAGGGGGTTTGTACCATACAAAAGATGTTTAGCTGAAAGAGATGGAAATTCTTTAATGGAAGAGAGGGAGGGACAAAGAGCTCGTGTGTGTTCATAACCTTTTCATTCCACTTTTAGGAAAAAAAAAACTTTGCAAGGGAATAAGGAACTGATTTAGTTAGCTAGCTGTGATCTAATTGTCTAATTGACAAGTATCTGATTTTCAAATTCTTTTTTTTCTTTTTCCCAAATTCTCCCCTTTCTTCCACGTGAAAACACTTATGTCTAATAATTCAAGGCTTTGATCTGGCTGAATCATCTCACAGTTGCTGCTTCAACCAAATAGAGACACATACCAGCAAGTGTCTTTATTTCCTGTTCTGTTTCTATTTTTTGGGATCTGTTTGTCATTATAGTTGCTTAATTGTAACATCAAGGAAGTGGCATCTTATTAGACATCAAGTATTTGTTTGTCTGCCATGACAATTGGCTCTAAAGATTAAATGACATGCCAATGTATTATTTTTTATTGTCATGTGCTGATAGCCATCTAAGCAATTTGTATATCTGGATTTTCTTTTGTATCAGATTAATTTTTTAAGGAGTATAATCATTGTTTCTTCATTGCTGAGTTTTACTATCTTTGCTCTATCCTTTTTATTTAAGCTGATTACTAGAGAGTTGTTGGGCCTTCTTTGTTCATTGATTGATCTCAAATAAATTATGGGTTAACCTTAGCTTTGAAAATAGTTATATTAAAAATCAATATAAATTGAAACAGCTTCTTCTTTTTTCCCAATAAAACAAACTTTCAGGAAGGGTTTAAAACATTGAAGTAGTACAGTAAACGAAGGACAATTTAATAAGTTACAGCACAACTACTTGTTGCTTGATCATTAAAGAACACAAGAAATATAAAGTCAATTTTATTATAATATCTTTTACACTTTAAAATATTTATTTTAGATAAAAATTAATAATTAATATTGTAAAATTTTGAAACGGTTATAATATAATATTTAAAAAAATTATATATAAAATTAGATTTCTCAAATTTTAAATGTTTTATTATTTTTTACTAAAAAATATTATTAAATTATATATATATATATATATATATATATATATATATATATATATAAAAGTTAGTTTAGTGTTGTATATTGCATGAAATAAAAAAAAAATTATTATAGTAACTACCTTGTGTAAGTGTGGGAGTGGGGAGATATGTAGTTAAAATTTTGAGATAGTGAATGTGAGTGAGGGTGTTTTTGTATTTAATCATCTTGTATTATGGGGTAACTTCTTGTCCTCTAGGATTGTGAGTAACAAAAATCTCTCATTTTGTTCTGTGCTGTACCTCAAATTTTGTGCTGTGACATGTCTATTTTTATAATCAAATGTGGAATAAAGATTTTGTGCTGTCCAGTGTCATATATTTTAGCAAGTCAAACGCACCCTTAGTGTCCAATCGGAAAGTTAATGAATCAGTTAAGTCAATTTTTTTAAAAAAAATGGTTGATTTTTGAACTAGTTTGAACGGATTGAGAGTCAATCATCGCGAAGAATCTAACTCAAGATCAGTTAAAAAAAATGGTTAAAACATAAATTTGCAAATATCACTTATATAATATGATCATTCAATTTGTTCTAATTGATAGTTTCCTTTTACCTAATGTAATTGATATTAACTAATTTTCTTTTATATAATTTATCATTCAAAACACTATATGTTTGCATGATATTAAATAATGAACATCTATTATTATATCTCAATTACAATTGAAGCATAAACTTCATTGGTTCAATAACCAGCTTAGGTTTTCAGAACATTGGCTATATCATGAGCATAGTCTCAATATATAACAATCACTTCAGTAGGCTAGATGCAATATTTATGATATAACTGTGGTTGGTTACTTTATTGATAACATAACAGACAAATAAGCTTGATGAGTGAATGCATCATTGTGCAGAATAATGAACAGGAAGTCATATTTCAGGGGTTAAATGAGCTTCATTGGCAAAGTCTTAGGGTGGAAGCGGAGAAGGAGTTGAAAAAGAAGAGAGAAAGAAGAAAGTTTCATCAAGCATGGATCTTGCTTATAGTGGTAATTGTCAAGAAAAATTGTTACAATGTGATTCTGCATATAGCACACCAAGATGAACATATGATTAATGTAAGCTTTGGATATCACAATCTAGTTCTGTTGTCTTGCTTATATCTCTGACGTAGTTCTGATCTTGGTTTTGCAACTTCCACAAATATGACCCTTCCATCCAAGAACTGAAAAAGATGGTTTCTTTCTTGTCAGTAACCAACATAGCTTGAATCCTTGTTTAGGTTAATCAAATATGGCAAACAGGAAAAAGGAACAAGACTAAAGAAGAACACAAATTCAGTTTTGAAGCTTAGAACATTAAGATAAAGCAATAAATTTAATCCCTGAAGGGAAAAAGCATAACATTTCCAGATTAAGTTTGAGGGAACAAAATGAACTGCCCTCTGGTGATCCTTTAACAGTGTAACAATGAAGAATATGTAGATAATATCTGAGTATATTTGGCTCACTCAAACATCAAAAAGTGAATCTCGTTCAGCTTCATCAATTGTGCTGCAATATTTTGTGACTTACTTCTCACTTAGAAAGCTGCATCTTAGCCTCTTGATTAGTTTGCAACATAAAAGTAATCATGTGATTTTATTGCTATTCACTTCAAAATCCACTCTTGTTAATGAGATAAGTGTCGACATAATCATCACTAAATTTAGTGAAGGAATAAAGTACAAAGAGACTCCAGTAAAATTTTGACACAGTCAATCAACCTATTAGCATAAGCTCAACACCTTCTGATAAAAGCTGTGGTTTAATGCAGATGTAAGAAAGGATCTCCATAAGGAAAAAATGCAGGTGTAAGAAAGAATCTCCATAAGGAAAAAGGATCAGATACTGGAACAACAACTAAGAGAGCCCAAAATTTGGAACTTTGAAGTGCAGAACACATTTGCAAGGGTGAAGAAATGTTGGCTCATTTGAGAATGTAAGGACGCATACTCGCATGATTCATTGATTCAATTCTATCTGCTAAGAGCAACATATTAATGACCTAACATGGGACTTGGGAGAGCTCTGATAGTTTGACAAGAGGGGCGCAATTCGAAAATTCCTTTGATGAACTCTTGGACTTGAAACAAACCGATAGTACTGAGGATAGTCCCCCTGTTTGGTTATCAGTTCTGCAACCTCAAAAGTACTTTTATTGGTAGTGATTTTGAATCCCCGCACAAATCTAACAGTAGTAAGAAATTCTTACTTCTTTCAAAAGTACTTTTATTTGTAGTAAAAATGTATCCAAATGGACCCAGTGTGTGTAAGCCAAGAATGAGACTGAGTATTAACAAAGAGAAATCATCACTCTCCAAGTGAATGAAGAAGAAGAAGAAGCTAATATGGAGTACAGGGAAATTTTTCTGGGTGATTGGCAACTTGTTATGATCAGCAATAAAACAATGTATAAGTTACATCTTAGTTTCTTTCATAATTGACAAATATTGGCAAAGAGTCACAATCCATCTGCAGAAGAAGTCTTTTTTATTGCTTGTGCATTATTCTTGCATTTTGCGCATATAGTAGTCAGTTTATTAGAATTTAGAATAATATCCATATATAGGTGATTAAGTTCATTGTGTACTGTATTTAAGCATGTCAATTTGTAATAACAAAAAGGCAAATCCAAACACTAAAGTGTTTCCCAAAATGAAGTTGGAAAGAACACTAGCTAGCCCATATTAATCTCCTGAACAAGATAAATTCCATTTATGTATCTGAGCTTCCACAATTTAAAACAGCATTAGAAGAAACTACAAAATCATACCTTTCCATGCATACCCTCAATAGCCTTATGAGATTCCTCTTCAGTTGCGTAACGAAGAAAAGCGAACCCTCTTGGTCTATTTGCAATTTTATCCATCACCAGATTGACTGTTACAGAGAGTTTGGTAAATGCATTAGAATTGAAAAGTGTTACCAAGAAATTGATTAAAACTGGGAAATGAATAACAGATAGTAGTATTATAATACACCCTAAATTGTAGTCAAATAGAAAATTTAATAAAGCAGAATGCATAAACATCTTCTGCTGCTACCTTCCACAAGTTGACCGAAATTTTCAAATGCATTTCGCAAGCTCTCTTCAGTGGTACGAAATGATAGGCCTGAAGAAATATGAAACAAAACATTCAAAGTTAATATCCAAAGATTTGTGTATAAGTGATCACAAATCAAAGAAATCCAATACAAATTGCAAAAACTTCATACTAAAATAACAGGCATCAAGCAACGACGAATATAATCACAGCAGGTATATGAATGACATCAGAACTCACTGCAGATGAGATGCTTACAACATTTGCAAAGAAAGTTTCGAAAATGTCCCTTGTCTCGTGAAGTTGTTTTGCGGCCAGATCAATAAACATGTTTGCTAGACAGTTAATCCATGTTCATAGAGGTTGCAGTTGAGACTTAGAATTAGTAATATGTAGTCAGAAACTTCATATACAAATTTTGTCTCTTAACAATGTTTATGTTTCTTAATCCATATGTTAGAAGAACAAAGGACATGATGTTGATACCTAATACAGCTAGATTCAAAGTTCGCTACACGAATTCATCTTCATAACAATATATAGCAATATATTTTACAGAGACAAATTTTCGCATTTTCTGTAACTGAATTATGTCAAAATCAAAATTCACAGCAATCTTAACATACCACTCTTTCATTTCTATTCTGCAGATCACAAGGCCATCACAATTCATAGCCCCTTCTCTCCTAATCTCAGCTACTAGTTAAATTAATATGGAAACACCATTCAGAAACTAGAGAAAACTCTCAAAATCATTTCCTACAATGGAACCATATTCCACAATAAAAAATGATATCTCGTTCCCTATTATTTCCCATTTGTTGACAAAAACTAAAACCGTAAAATTGTTGATAACCATGAATACCACCACCCAATTTAGGCGAGACCCATAAAAGGGTAAAAGAAAAAGCATGAATCTTTATCAATTGTCGCCAACTTCTAAACAAATATTTACCAGAAAAACGAAAAGGGTATCAGTAGAAAAAAAGGAGTAAAAGAATCTAACCACTGACATAGAGCTTAGTTGAAGGAGCATTAGAAGTGGTTCTAGTACTGGAAAAAGCAGATGAGCTTGAAGATTCAGAAGGAGGAGGAAGACACGCCAACACAGAGAAACTAACTGTGTTTCTGAGTGCTGATGATGATGAAGAAGGAAAAGGGGTTGTTAATCTGAGGTGGGTTTGGGAGAAATTCAGATAAAGTTTGTGTTTTTGGTTCTGAATCTTATGGTTGAAAGTGAAAACAGAATTTGGAATGCGAAATGGAGGTAGAGGAAGGGCAGTAACTTCGACGAAAACAACGTTAGCCATTGCAACCATTTCCATTGTGCTGCAAAGGGAACACTTAACAGAAGTAGGAAACGGTGCAGTTTATATGATGGGCTGGACCTATTGACCAAAAATTCTATGGGCTCAATATAAAAAAAAAGGAGGAAATATAGGGTGAGATCTAGAGGAATAAGTTTTGGAACACTTGCTTCACTTAATATTTTTTTACCCATTTTAAATTTCATCAATCCAGCTATTGGATATAAAGTTCTTTAGATCAATCATATAAAATTTCACATAATTTCAGGACTTGTTGATATTTCATCAATCTACTTCGTTTTAACGAATAAAACACTTTTTAAGACACAAGTAAATTTCGCCTACAAAATGACATACGAAGAAATGTTAGATTTTTCTAAAATTTGATATACACAATTATCTTGATAGCATCATGTCATTCAAAGGATGGATTGATGAAGTCAAAGTGGGTAAAGAGATAAGTGGAGTAAGTGTTCAAGACTTACTCTTGGAGTAAGTGGATCCCTTATATATATATATATATATATAATATTTTCGGGTGGGGATCCACTTACTCTAGGAGTAAGTCTAGGACACTTACTTTGCCTAATATTTTCTTGTGGAAAATAAATTTTGACGATCAAACCGTTAAATCATACAACTTTATTATGTCGAAGATGTATATCAAATTTTAAAAAAATCAAACATCTATAGCTATGTCATCTTACGGGCGAAATTTGCTTACATTTTAATATGTCTTTTATTTGTTAAATTGAAGTCGATTGATGAAATATTAGCAGGTTATCTAATCAATTAAAATTTTGAGTGATTGATCTACTTGTTAAGAAATTTCAATTCAATTGTTGGATCGACAAAATTTGATATAATAAATGTAAAATATAGTTTCAAACTATTAACATGTCTCGGAATGACGTATAACTTTGTATAGTTAATCTATTTATTGGGAACTTTCAATTTAATAGTTTGATTGGTAAAATTTAATGTCGATGCTGAGTTATGAAGCAAAGTAAGTATCACAAGACTTACTCTTGGAGTAAGTGGATCCAAACCCTATATATATATATATATATATGGGGAGGATCAACTCACACCGTTATAATACTTAACGCTAACTCTTACACCGTGAATAACTTTTTAATCAATAAAGTAAAGATTACTTTAAAGTTTATACTATACATTTTAAAATATAAAATATAAATTGAATATATATAAATAAAATATATTGTTACACTTTAAAAAAAATAATTTAAATTTATTGAAATTATGCTATCTATACACTACACATTTAAAATATAAAATATAAATTAAATATATAATCTTTCATAATCATATAAAATCTTTAAAAAAATTATTAAAATTATACTATCTATAAGTAGTGTATGTATATTAAAACTTTTAATATATTTTAAATTGGACATAGAATCTTTCATACTAATGTGAAATATACAATTTCACATAAAAAATTATTAAAATTATATTATCTATATGTGGTGTATGTATATTAAAAACTTTAATATATTTTATTATTATTTTTCCTATATATATCTCTATAGAGTAAAATTGACTTAATCTATCTATTGTATTGTATGTGAAATATTGAATACTTTAAAATTTGTGCTATACATTTTAAAATATAAAATATAAATTAAATATATAACTTTTTCATACTAATGTAAAATATATAATTGATTTTTTTTAAAAAATTTAAAATTGTACTATCTATATGTATGCATATTAAAACTTTTAATATATATATATATATATATATTAAATCTATATAGAGTAAAATCGACTTGAAATGTCATTTCTAACATTAAAAATGTAAAAATTACTTTAAAGTTTATACTATACATTTTAAAATATAAAATATAAATTTACTATATATAAATAAAATATATTGTTACACTTTAAAAAAATAATTTAAATTTATTGAAATTATGTTATCTATACACTACACATTTAAAATATAAAATATAAATTAAATATATAATCTTTCATAATCATATAAAGTCTTTAAAAAAATTATTAAAATTATACTATCTATAAGTAATGTATGTATATTAAAACTTTTAATATATTTTAAATTGGACATAGAATCTTCCATACTAATGTGAAATATATAATTTCACATTATAAAAAAAAATTTTAAAATTATATTATCTATATGTGGTGTATGTATATTAAAAACTTTAATATATTTTATTATTCTTTTTTCTATATATATCTCTGTAGAGTAAAATTAACTTAATCTATCTATTGTATTGTATGTGAAATATTGAATACTTTAAAATTTGTGCTATACATTTTAAAATATAAAATATAAATTAAATATATAACTTTTTCATACTAATGTAAAATATATAATTGTTTTTTTAAAAAAAATAATTTAAAATTGTACTATCTATATGTATGCATATTAAAACTTTTAAGATATATATTAAAATTTTTAATTTAGTCTATTAGATATTTTCTCTATCTATATAGAGTAAAATTAATTTGATCTATCTATATATTATGTTAAGTGAAATAAAATATTATAAATTTATTTATTCACCATTTTTTCTTTTCAAACTAAGTTTGTAATCACAATTTTTTTTTGCAAAGTAAAAATATATATTATATTGATAATTAGAGAACTAGAAGTACTCACATAATTACAATTTTAGAATCTCATACATGATACAGAAAACCAACCCAACACATGCAAAAGCCTTTGTATCAATGTCAACCCACCCACCAAAAAAACATACATAATATAATACATTTGAGTGGGCTATAACCACCACATCTATCTACAAGAAAGCAGCAAATATCCATCCATCTTCTCCCAACCTGGGTTAACAGTAAGATAAAATGAAAATACTTATCATAATTTGAGAAGAGTAATTTAAAATATATAGAATTATTCTTTATATACCTAAATATTAATTTAAAAATTTTATACATTTAAATTTTAAATTTACATGTATTATGTAGAATAAAATTAACTTTTATGTATCGTAACATAATACTTAAAATAAAAGATTTGTAATATAAAAGACATAAATAAATATCCCGTGCAATATATATATAGTTATTTGGTAAAATAAACTGTGTAATAGGCATATATTGTATTGTTCGTGAAATATTGAATACTTTAAAAATATGTGCTGTACATTTTAAAATATAAAATATAAATTAAATATATAACTTTTTCATACTAATGTAAAATATATAATGGTGTTTTTTAAAAAAATAATTTAAAATTATACTATCTATATGTGTATACATATTAAAATAAACTGTGTAATAGGCTGAAACTGGTTAAATGACTAAATGTAATATTTACTATAATATTTAATATAATAGTAATATAATAGTAATATTAAATAGTGATGAATATTTTGTAATTTTTAAAATAAATAAAAATAAATTTAAAAGTAAAATATTAAAAACTCATCCTTAAGAGTCAAAATCCTTTTAAAAGAACTTTACGAAAGTTAATTACAAAAACCACGGCCTCATAACTAAAAATTTAAATTTTTTAATTACCAAAACATGGGCTTTTTTTTAAAAGTCCATTCTAGCCCATTAGTCTGTATTTAGAGTTAGAAGTGAGGGTAGGTTTGAGTGAAAAGAAGAACGTGGCAATGACTTGACATGAACACATGACGACATTAGTATCACAATCCAAAGTCGGATTCGGTAGATTCTTTTTCACAGAAATCCGAATTGATTGAAGGAGAAGAAATTTTAGTTTTACAATCACAATCATGGGTATAGAGAAGAAGAGGAATAATAATTGTTCATATTCTGCTGCTATACTTTACCATTATCCATGTCCTGATGGAGTATTTGCAGCCTTCGCCGCATACCTTTTCTCCAAAGCTGTTTCCTCTTTCAAACCTCTCTTCTTTCCCAACACTGTCTATTCCCCTCTCAGGTACAACCCTTTAATTTCATTCAATTGTTCTTGTAGTTTGCTGTTAGAATATTATGAGCATGTTTGGATTTCTATTGAATCAATGAATTTGCTATTACAGTTTGCTATTCAAACATCTTACAGTGTGCTATTAGACGATTATGAACATGTTTGGATTTCTATTGAATCAATTTCAGTTTGAGTTTTATTTCTCTGGAACTTTGTGGCCCGTAAATTAGTCTATGGGATTGTAGGGTTTGGTCATTTTAGTATCTGATATTTTAAATACTGAAACTAGTCTCCACTTTGTGAAAGGTCGGTCATTTAACTCATTTTCCACCTTGTTTTTCTAATGTCCTTTAACGGCCAAAAGAACCAACGTTTCTCTGGTTTCGCAAAATTAGGGATCAACTTGAGGTTTTCAAAATCTAGGGATTAAAGTGATTGATCCTTATAATCTCATAGACTAATTTAGGGGTTTACTCGAACAATGTGCTATTGACTGATTGTGTTAAAAAAATCAGTTAGATTTCTTCTGTTGAGCAAATGCTAATTTGATTCAAACTCTAGTTGCTTTTATGAACTTCTAATGTTGAAAAATTGTCTTTCGGATTTTCGTAAATGTTAGATAAATGGGTGTCTGTTAAATTTTGTGATTATTTATGAAAAATGATAAAGTTCATTTTTTTAAAATGATGATGATGATGGGTCTCTTGAAATTTCCTCATTCACACCTGTCTACTTTCCCAACTTATATCTGTCTATTCCCCTATCAGGTATTACCCACATTCATTCTGTCGTTCCTATGAGTTTTTCCTTAAAAATTAGATAAATGGGTGTCTATTAAATTTTATGAACATTTATGAAAAAGGTTAAATTTCATCTTTTTAAATGGTGGGTTACTAGAAATTTCAATATAAGGTGGTTCTGATTTTTGTTTCATTGATTTTTTTTGGGTTGTTTCTGCTTGCAATTTCAGGGCTGAAGATCTTCCTCTGCAAGAAATTGATGATCTTTACCTCCTTGATTTCGTCGGACCCCTTGGTTTTGTTCAGGAAATTTCCAAAAAAGTTCCAAGGTAATTTTTTTCCACTACTTTCCCATTCATGGTCTTTTTTAGAATGTGAAATTGAGGGATATTTTTGTGGTGTGTAGAGTGATAATTTTGGACCATCACAAAACAGCTTTTGAGAAGCTAAGCAATGAGACTTCACTTGGTGAAAATGTGGTTAAGATTATTGACATGGAAAAAAGTGGTGCCACTATTGCTTTTGATTATTTCAAAAACAAGATTTTGAATCCTGATGTTGGTGTTCTGGTTAACAACTCTTTGATTCTCGATGAATTTGAGCGTATGAGGCAAATTTTTAAGTACATTGAAGATGTTGACCTTTGGAACTGGAAGCTCCAAAACAGCAAGGCTTTTAGCAGTGGTTTGAAGGATTTGAACATCGAGTTCGATGCTCGGGTTAACCCTTCTTTGTTTGATCAGGTAATGGCCTTACTTGCCGCGTGTTTACCCTTCTCAATGTGAAAGCTACTCTTATTGTATTGAAATGGATTCACGTTTACCCTGTCTAAACGTGAAACCAAACCCACTTAACTTTTGTAGTAACTCACTCTAAAGAATCGTACCTAAATGCTGTAGAAAGGATTTTTCAGATTTCTTGTAGAAATGGTTGATGTGAGTCTAATTTTTCATTTAATGGGAGAGGTTATTCGAGTGATGATTACTATGTTTGTTTACAAGTTGAGTCCAATGTAACTGATAGCATGTTTGGATGACCGTTGAACTTTTCTCGAAAAGTGTAATCCTGTTTTATGTCGTTATCCTCGACACGAAACCAAACATTGCCATCTAATGTAACTCATTTTATTTTTTCTGATTTATGGCAGCTGCTTTCATTGGACTTGGAAACTGTCATTAATCAAGGCATGGTGAGTTTATCACACAAGCAAAAGTTAATTGATGATTGTCTCAGCAATTCCTATGAAATAACCCTCGGGAACGGTGCTTACGGTCATTGCCTGGTATGGTTCATATTTCTTCTTTACTTATTTGCAATGATTGCACCTATCTAACTGCAATCAACATGTTTCAGTTTTGATGTTAATGCTTTCAACCCTTTGTTCTTGTAGGCCGTTAATGTGGATACCGCTCTTTCAATGTTAAGGAGTGAATTAGGACATCAGTTAGCTCTTAAGAGCCAGAAACTGAAGTTGAGGTTTGTTCACTCTATTTCATTGCCACTCAAATAAATCATATTGTTTTTATATATTGTTTTTATTTCACATTTGAGTGCATAAATCATATGAAATTCTCTGCTTTCGCCCTTCTCCAAAACAAGCATTTAGGAAGAAGCGAATTGGTGTAAGGGCAATTTGTTAATTTGACTGAGTTCTGGGATAAGTAGGCTAAGATTTGAGTCTGTAGAATTAAAACAGAATATCTGTTGTTCCAGTAAAACTCTTGTTGCCATCACAGAATTCTGTTTTCGTATTTAACAATTGTCATATTTGTTATGCATTTATTTCTATTGTAGGGGTATTGGAGCTGTTGTATACAATGTACCTGAGCTTGAAAATGACCTCAAGCTAAAAATAAGTTTGAGGAGTGTGGAAAATGAAGATACAACACCAATTTCTCAGGTTAGTTACGTTATAATAATATAATTGCATCTTTATGTGACTCATTTTTTTTTTTTCTAAACAGAATATATAATATATATAACATGAAGGTAGACTTGTACTTAATGCCTTTTGTTATTGTATTAGGAATTCGGAGGCGGTGGACATCGAAATGCGAGCTCTTTCGTGTTAAGCTCCGAAGAATTTGAGCAATTGAAGGTTTGATGGGATGTTTGCAATTTTACATGAAGTGATGAATCAGAGTTTTAGGCAATTCTTCAAACTATTTATTCTTATTTTTTCATGTAATTTTAATCATGTTTATGTATTTGAATGTGTATTCATCTAAAAATTTGTAATAATAAATAATAGTGAATTTTGACTGTTTCTAAGCTTTTTTTAGTTTGAAGGGATAGAGGTGATTAAAGGTGAATAATATATTATCATAATAATTTATTTGTTTTTAAAAAAATTCATTAGTGTTTGGCTGCAAGAATGATTGCAATGTTGTGAATGTGGTAGTTATCAAGAAAGCTTCATACGGTGAGGTGTGTAAAATTTAAACACACCAAAATTTTTTATAGGATTAAAAATTCTCTTAATATTATGTTTTTTTTTTTTTCATTTAACGGAGTTAACCCGGTTCCAATTTCACAATAAAAAGCTAAAGCTAAAAGTTAAAAACTTTTAGTTTGTTTTTCAAACATACTTCAGAGCATTCAGATAGAAATCAGTAGATTTTAATATCATTTAATTAAGCATGTTTGAGTGACTAAACTTTTGATAAACAAGTTAAATATGGTCATATATACATAAATGTGTGTTTGTTTTAACATTGATATAATGTGAAAATCCTCTTGAATGTGATTGAAATTTATGTCCTAATCGATCATAATCATTTTATATATTATTGTAGCACATTTAGCTTAAAAACAAAAATGCACTTTACATTTTTAATTTATTAAGAAGTTAATGACTTAAAAAGTGAATGTCTTGAAATGCTTTTAGCGTACTGATGGCGCTCTGTCCGAGAAAACAGAACATAATAAGACTAATTAACGGTTGAAGTTATGATTCATATTAATTCCGCAAGTAACACCCAGATGATCACCTCTGAGATAGAGGTTAATTAGTACAAAAATGTATAAAACCAATGCCATAAATATTAATTAACCCTAATTAACAAACCCCCTTAAACCAAACCAAACCAAATCATCCTCACCAATTAAGTCCAATAACCCAAAAAAGAAAAAAAAAACAAAAGTTAAATATCATAATATCGCAGTTATCTTAAGGTATAATTATATTTTATTATATATATATATATATATGATGAAATGTGTATATATTTTATATAAATATATATCCAGCCCTCAAGTTATTCACCACCATTTTGAAAACATATATATATATTTAGTTTGTGAAAGTGACATGTGAGAATTCTTCAGCACCAACCATTGTAGAATTAGAAGAATACCAAGCATCATCTGTAATGAATTGCATCCATGAATCATCTTTGTCTTCTTCTTCCAAGTATGAAGATCCTGGTATATCTGGAGACATTGTTTCACACTCATTGTTATTATTATTAATGTTGTTGTTAATTAGGGTTTTGGAGCACTCAATTAGTGACAAATTACTACGTTGCCCCTGTTGCTCTTCAATTTCAGAGCATATTCCATTTTTCTTGAACACGCGACACAATGCATAAGTATCCTGCAAGGTAAACCAAGTTTGTTAAGTCGCGCTAGCACTGTGTTTAGACACAGCAATTGAAAAATATTAAGAAAGTTGATACTTGGAAAATTTTTGAAAAAAACTTCTATTAGTAAAATACATATTCCCTGTTAAAATTCTAAATATTCTAAGTATTTCAAGTGTTTTAACAAAATTAATTCTCCCATTAAAATTTCTGGTGAAAACATAGAGCAAAGGAACTTCATTTGAAAATTTGTTAATTATGACTCTTTACTCTTTTGAGGTAATATGAATAAACTAAAAAAAAGTAACTTCTTATTGCTTTTGGTCTTATAGTTTTGTGTAGTAGTCAACAATTGAGACCTAAACAGATTCACACATTGTGTCAAATTAAAAACATATTAGACAATCTCTGAGCAAAAAAGAGAAATAATCACATATTTTTTCTTGCTTCTAGATTAAACTTTTGAAAAAAGATTAAAGCGATTATTTTCCCAAAATAACTTATTCCAAAATGTGTTGAATATATTATAATGGTAATTTCATAGTTACAAAATCACATACCATAATAAGGAAATGAACCTTATATAAATGAACACCATGGCTTAATCATGAAGTTAATTAACACATAATTAGGTTGATATTGACTGGTTTCCCAAACCCTCTCCTTTTATATTTATTTATTTATTTAATTCATTTTTAGTATATCTATTGGTCTAATTTGGAGTATAGGAATAAAGTGAAAAGTATGAAAGTGATGAGAGAAGGAACTTGCTTTATGAGGCTTCTATAGAATCTAATAATTCTTCTAGATCATCTCATCATGATGAACAGACAGGTAACAATGACAAAATTGACAAACACCAATTAATAAGTAACACTAATTAAAGGGATGTGATGATATGAATCTAAAGGAGTATAGGACTTTTGTCTCATTATTATTAATAACTTTATTATATATATTAGGTTAATAAAAAGAAACAAAGGACAAGGTGTGTAGTACTAATAGAACTTTGTCATTTTAGAATATTGCAAGTAAAGAATATGTCAGCCATAAGATTTCAGTGTACCTAGCTATAATAATAAATATAAATAATAAATAATAAAAAAGAACATAAAGTAACATGAGACAGAGAAAAAGAGAGAAAAAGAATAAAACTTGTACAAAAGTTAAGGCTTTCCATGCACTCCATGCAGTCTTCATTTCACGTTCTTTCACTGTTTAATGTTTAATATTTAATAATTCTCTCTCTAATAATCCAATGATTTCTACAGTTTCATGTTCTACAAATCACTGTTTCTATTGGCTGTCACTCAAAGCTTATCTATTTATCAGTATTTTTGTTAAAGAGAAAAAACAATGATTTGTTGTGGTCCTTAAATGTATTAACATTTACCTTTGTACCTCTTCCATTTGATTTTGATCTCTATACAACGTTTTTCATTCTAGTCTCTCTTCTTAATATTATTTAGGGACTAAAACAAAAAAAAATATGAAGTATAGAATCAAAATTGAAAATATTTTCAAAAATATAAATTAAAATCAAATGATAATAGCTAAACCGTAAAGATTAAGACATGTATGGTTAAAATTTGTATTAAATTAATTTTTGTTAATTTATAATATATATACCTGTAATCCAGAGGTGTCTTCAGAATCTTTATCATCAAGGCGATATTCATGCATGACCCAATCAGTTCTGATACCTTGAGGAGCTCTGCCTCTGTAATAAACCAAAGTTTTCTTCATTCCAATTGCTCTGCTTTGGCTTGAAACTCTTCTGTCTTTCCCTGTTGATTTCCAATACCCTGCTCTTGTTGCTCTGTTTGTTCTGAATCCATTTGGGTATTTTCTATCCCTTGGCCCAAAAAAATACCACTCTGGATCCCTACTTGGCAAAAATGATTTCTCTATATCCCAATAACATCAATTCAAAACAAAAAAAAAAATGTTAATTCCACCGAATTAGATATCACTCAATTAATTAAACAAACAAATTAAACACCGGTAGGCGAAGACTAGTTCCTTTTGATGCAGAGAAAGATCACGTGAAATGAGTATATTGATTAGTTGCACTGATTAATAATTCTAAGATGGATACTTTTCATTTGAAAAGACACATATTGACTGAGATTTATACATATAATGTAATGTAATAAATATACCATTTTTCCATAAAAAAAGTTCTGTTATTGAGTTCTTAACATGAGAATATATATGTGGAGAGGAAATTAAAATAGAATTATTTAGAGAAAATCTATGTAGTAAAGCACATGCATTTTGGAGGTAATTTTTCTAAAAAAGATTACCTATCCTATTTTAAATCATAACTAATTGATGTCAGAAAACAACATCTTGCATAAAAATGTGAATGTGGAAGCCAAGTGAGAGTGAAGAAATAATAAATGGGACAAACAAAGTATTTATAAGAACTGAAGAAGAAGAAGAAGAAGAAATTATTAAACCTGCTAATTCCCAAGGTTCACATTTGTAGAGATCAACCTCAGGAATGATATCAAGTTCAATTTCTTGGCCATTGATTTTCCTCTTGAGATAATAATTCACAAGTTCTTCATCTGTTGGATGGAACCTAAATCCAGGTGGTAATCCAACTGGTGACATTTTTCCTTTCTTTTTCTTTTTTTTTTTTTTAAATTCAAACCTTAATTTCTCTTCTTGTAGCTTCTGCCAAAGTGTTTTCACCAATCACAACTATCATTGCTTATAAACACTCCAAAAGGAACCAAAGTTTCTTATCTTTGAGTTTTTTGTTTTTTTTCTTTTCTCTCTCTCTATCTCTCTCTTTTTTTTCTTTTACAGATTTACAGATTCTAGCATAACGTTTGATACAAGCCTTTTTATCATCACTAATTATAATCATAATGCTTCCTTCTAATATATAATATGTGTAGTTAATTCCAAGTACATTATATACAAATAAGCCTTTAATTTTCTTTTATTGCACTTTAATTATTGGTCCTTTTCCTTTCTTTTGTGAGAACATTTTGAGACAAAAGAAGACAGAGTGAGAAATTCTTAGGTTCTAGTGTTCTACTACTAATTAATTAATTAATTAATTGTATCAGGATCAGCCAATCAGTGATAGAATCTTACACTACATACTTTTTAGAAGCATATGATATAAATTGGTATAATCTGATCTAATACATGTAACACTTTAATACTATATATACTATTAATAAGACATCCTATTTTGATAATTGTTTTATTTAATTATTGAATAATTTGTGATAAGTAAGTTGTGCTTTGCTTAACTTGATGGTACTTGAAAAGTTGGAAAAAAAATTTTTTTTTGATATCCATGATAAAGCTGCAGATTGAATTTTAATTTTATAATATGGATTTCCTAGAGAAGATTCAGATTCTGGTTACAAAATTCAACATATATCTTTGTTATATATAGAATACAGCAACAGTTAGGTAGTAGCACTACACAAAATAATGCTATTTAACGCAGTTACATATCTTAATCTCAGTTTGTACCACTTTGTTAAGTTAAAAATTATATCTCATGCTTGTTAAAATGAAGTTTTTTAAAAGAGGAAAATGATTTCTTACTTTAAAATATAATTAAGATTTTAAATTGCAGCTCGCATCATATATATCGTTGTAACCGTAATGATAGTATTAAACTGCATTTTGGTCACATTTGGCAGCAACATAACCACTTATTATTAGATTCATGAACTTAGATTTGAGGCATAAAATTTCCTTAAAAATAGAAGTCAAAGTATTTACTATAGAACAAAATGTCAACTATTTCTTTAAGGCTATGTAATAATCAAATATAAACAAGTGTCATGCATAAATTTAGGAACTAAAAATTAAAAAGGAAAAGGAAAAACAGTAGTATTGTTTTTTTTTTTTTTGGATAAAGAGTAAAAAAGCAACATCTGTGAATCACATTTGGTCCTTGAACATGTCAATTGTCAAAATGGGGAATTTATATATGTCTGCAAATTCTACTTTCAGTATGTTGTGTGTGGATCAATGTTTCGAATCTCTGCCAATTTTGGTAAATGTCACCACGTGAATAAAGATTAAAGTTCTTGTGTGTAGTTTACCATATACGATAACTTATTATCATTATTATTATTAAGGGGTGATATATATAGGAGGAGCAAATATAGTGACAGAATACTATATGAATAAACATAGTCATACTCGTAGGTTAAAGATGTAAAAATATAATTTTTCATTAAAATTTAGTAAAAGTCTCACTTGATAAGTTCTTTCATTTTAGATTGATTTAGAATAGTTATGAAAGCAAGTTCGCACAAAGTAGTTACAGAGTGATCACGAAATATCGCTCTATCATCACTAGTGGTTAAAAAACTAGATGAACAACCACCACACCGCAACTTATAATTAGATTGATTTAAATTTTGATCTTTATAATTTGAAAGTTTTTTAAGGAATCCCTATAGTTTGTTGTTGTTAACGTTCATGCTTAATTGCACTAAAAGGCTTCCCTACAGGCGGTTTTACCGTTTTAGTCCCCATATTTCTTTTTTTATTATTATTATTATTTATTTATTAATTTAGTCCCCATATTTCTATCTCTGACCATATTTTTCTTCAAATCCCCACTGGATACACTAATGTGGCAACCGAATCTTTTTCCTTATATTTTGTTTAAAATATGATTAATATAATAAAAATATTTTAAAAAAAAAAACAAAAACCAAAAACTGTTAATCTTCCCTATTCCCCTGCTTTCAATTGGTTCGGTAACTTTTCTTTTTCTTCCCTCTTTTCTTTAACTTTCTCTTTTTTTGGCTTCTTCTGCGTTTTTAATTTTTTGATTTTAAATTTTTCACCTTGAAACGGTGAGCTTTTGCTTTGTAACCTAACTTTCTACGTAATTATTACTCAGCAATAATCCCCATATATCTGCTGAGAGTTTACTTTTGTCACTCATTGTGTTCCTTTTCTATTTGGATGATTCTAAGCCTTCTTTTATGTTTTCTCTTTGATCAAGATCTAGCTAGCCCATTATATATCTTTCTTGTTACATTTTAACTTTGTCAGATTTTGCATATGTTTTTTGATTAACAGATTTTGCATATGTTACAAAAGAAGAATGTACTCGTTCTTTAGACTTGTTTAGTTGATCTATTTGCTTTAGTTGCTGTTGGTTGTCATGTCAAAACAAAAACCTGCTCTAAGCTTCAAGTACAAGGTCAAAGAAAAAGTAATTTAACATTTACGTATGAAAAATTATCATTGCACGCACAAACAACGAATTTACAATCCGGATTAATTCTAAACTTAAAAAAATGATAAAAAAAAGGATAGACAGAAGCTAACCTGGTAGAATTGTAAATGAGATGTGCTTTTTAATGGTGTACTAATATAAAAATTGTTTACGTAACATTCCAATTAGAACAGCTGCCCCTAAAATTTTCAATAATAATGAAATTTTAAAATTTATTCCATTAATTTAAACCTTGAGATTCTAAGTTTAGTCTTAACTCTTGTAATAAATGTCTTTTTTCCTTATATCTAAAGAGTAAATTTTTTTTTTTGGAAGAGTAATGTTGAATAAAGCTATTCCCATAACCAAAACAGAAAACAAAGTTTTTTCTGTGCCAGTTGGGTTTTTTTGGGTAAATAGTGTGAGTTCAAGATAATTGATAGGCCTACATAGGTTAGCACTATTAGCACTACACACTTCTCAGGGCATCATACATTGTACTTCCAGATTCTAAGAATCCGTTTCACAAAATATTTTATCAGAGTTGCCTAAGACAATAACTTAGTGCCAAAAGTGATGGCAGCCTATGTATACAAACCAAAGAAATAGTGAGCTACTATTGTATGCAGTCTGTTGGACGTAGCTTGCCACTTGGGCTTCTGGGATCTGGCAAATATCCTAGTGGTTCTTACTTTCAGCATATTTCGGGTTGAGTTCTTTATTCAATGAAGGAAAAATATTGAATTAGGATATTTTTTATTAATAATTTGCATTACAACATTTATTTTTTACAGTTAAGATCTCCTGGAGTTTTTCATAAGAGAGATTATAAGTATACATGTTAATTTTGAGGTGTAAGACAGTAAGAGTATACAGAAATAGAGAAATAAAAATAAAATAAAAAATGAGAAAATAATAAAATATTGTGGCATGAATGCTATGATTGTTTGTTTAATAACAGTAAAATAGTAACCTCATGGATATTGTGGCATGGAATGCCATGATTGCAGGGTTTTCAAATTTAGGCAAAATCATTTACATAGATGGAGTGAATCAATCAAAATTCGAAGCATTAGATTGAACTTGCATATATTTAATAACTAACTCATTAATCCAACTAACTTTGGTGTTATCCTTTACAAATATCAAAGTAATTCATCAAGACAGAATGCTCAAGAACTCATGGTAACTAATAGTAACTTACAACACCAGCATCAATATTTCTGAAAATGTTATCCAAAAGATTTAAACAGAAAGCAAAAATTGAGTGTGTGTTTACTTTGACATTGATATAATAAAAGTAATTTTCACGTTTTAAATTTGCATTTGGTTTATATCCATGAAAACTAAACAGACACCATACTTCTGTCATCATTCTAAAGTCCAAAAAAATAACAATAAACAAGAAATATATGACATGATACATTGCTAGGAGTATTGTAGTAACTAGTAATCTAAAAAAGTCTCAATCAAGATATTGTAAATCCCAATCTTAAGATCCAAATTAATCTCCTCAATTCCCGGAAAGTGGAAACAATTATACATTGCTTGGAACAAACTTGATTTTTAACGGAAAACACTTTACAAGTCGTGTAAACGAATTTGTTGCTATCAAAAGTACAAGTTCTTTCTGCAGTATATGATCTACATCGATGTCATGTATAACTTGCATTTCATACGTCAAACGAACTAGTATTTTTGCGCAAGAAAACACTACAAACCAGAATTGTTATGATCTAAACCCTGAATGCTAACACTAAAATGTCAAGAACATCGATCATCATTGAATCATACATCACTCACCTAATGAAAAACAGAGAAGTGGTAATGTCCTGTACCGTGGTGGTGAATCTCCAAAGAAGAAGATTCGTAGCTTTTCATCGAACCCGAGAGAACATCTCGGAGGCCATGAACCACGAACCAATCACTCTGATACATCTCAGGGAAATCCACCGGAACTCCATTGAGCAACACCGTGTTAGAACTCGACTTGGTCACATTCAGCGAGAACCCTCTCTCGTAGGTCGAAATCAACGTTCCATCGTCCAAACTCACCAAATCGCTCCACGAGACCTTGCAAGGCACGAGGTGATGACGAAGGATGAACGAGTAATCGCTCACGTTTCCCACCTGACGCGTAATAACCTCATCGATCGGTGCAAACAGTGTCAGCTGAGGACGATCTCGATCCCTGAGCGCAAGGAATTGTAAATCGAGAATCAAAGCCACAACAGAGCAACCTCGCGATCTCAGAACGCCGCTCGCTTCCTCTAACGAAAATGCCTTACGGGAGGAAAGCGACGTCTCTTGAGAGCAAACAGAAGCCACGGCGGTGCGAGAATTTCGGATTCGAGCGGGGATCTGGAAGTACGGATCGAAGAATCTATCGATTCCGAAGATGACAAGGTGGCGGTTGTGGAACAGAGGGGAAGCGTGAACGGTGACGTTGTTGATGGAGATTTGGCGGTGGCGAGAGTGTGAAGTGCTCGTGGTAACAGTGAGGAAGTGGCCGGGGAGGAGCGTCGCGATGTTGGCGCCGAAAGGGAGAGATCTGAGGCTGTGGGGAGAGAAAGCAAGGGGGAGGAGATGGTAACGGAGGAGAGATAGAGGAAGGTGAGGGATCTCGTTGAAGGCTACGTCGGTGGGAGCGAAGATGGTGAGCGAGTGCGTTTGCGGCGGTGCGATCGCTTGCGAGGCGAGCTCGAGGTTCAGAGCCATGGCTTCGAAGCCGGAGGTGGAGGAGAGGATCTCGGCGGCATCAAGAATGGTGGAGGAGGGAAGGGAGAATGAGATAGAGGAGAGAGAGAAGATGAGAGAGAGAAAGAGGAGTGCGGTGGAAGCCATTGATGGAGCTTCACTGTTGCGGTTTCGGAAAGCGCGGAAGGGGAAATGTTCTTTCTTATTTTTGGCGGGAAAAGTTTAAACTTCTCTGATTCTTGTTTGTTAGGCGGTTTTGAACCCCATCAAGGATAAGGATAGTGTGTTCCAGGGGATCGCTGTGGTCTTCGTCCCGAAATCGTTGGATCGCTTTTCTTCTATCTCAGTTCACTCTTTTGCATCATCCAACGGTCCAAATTGATCTCTAGAAAGACTGCTTAAACAATTCCCACGAAATTGGTGTGCTTTCATTGCCTAATTGTTGGCTCTCAAAATGCCAACAATTTCTACCAAAATTGCATAAGTTACCTTTTGTCTATTTTGACATTTTATTGTCATAAAAATATTTCCAACTCTTTTAATCAGAATTAGACATCGTCTGAGTTGAATTATTTTTTAAATTTAGAGGTTGCTTTTCATAAAAGCCTCCAAATCTTAATACCCATAGTAGCTTCAAATTGTAGTTTATGGTTCATATTTTCTAGAACATATGTAAAATGCCATAGAAAATGAGTCATATCTGGTTTAGTGTCCCTTCAGCCATGTGATTTTGAAATTCATAAAGTGAATGAGTTTCTTTAAGAATAACTAGAAACTATATAAATAAGGATAATAGACAAACAAGTAATACAATTTTCAAATAATCACTTAAACAATATCATGCTATAGCTAGTTCAATGACATAAGAGTAACACAAAAGAAAAATAGTTAAGTCATACCCCCAAGCCAAAAAGAAAACTTGCTCCAATATCACTTGTAATACATCCACCGCTTACGAAGATTGACGACTATTCTCACAAATTGACACAAGACTTTTTTGGTGTTATTTATCCTCACTCACACACTTCCTTATAATTATTTCCTAGAGATCACACGTCCCATAATTTCAAAATTGCTCTAAGTTAGGCATGTTTAATTTTGGAGTTCTTGAGTGAACTACCGAAAAGTAAATGCATTTTGCTGATATAGGTAATGTGGTTCAATTCAGGTAATGTGGTTCCATTCTTTTTAAGTTCTCATCAACTGCATAGTCCCTTACTTATACGAATTTCTGTATATTCGATTCATTTATGTGTCCCTCCCGCTAGAAGTTTACCTACTGTATCTCATTGTACTGACGACAACCACTCCCCATTCTCACCCTGCTCAATATATCGCATGAATCATTATCTCATGTAAATTACTCAAATTCTCTACCACTAGGTCGATTATAGCGGATTTTTGTGTAACTCCTTGTTAAGTACATGTTTTGTTTAGCATCAAATTACAATTTAAATTAATTAAACTTTTATCAGTTTCTATATTTTAAATTACAATTGATTTTTTCTAACGTTAAACCAAACATAAACTGGAGTGGTCAAACTGTAATTTGGTACGGAAGAATTGATTTTAAAGACATATTTTTTTAGCTGTCTTTTAAAGATATATAAGTGTTATCAATATAGTTCTTCAAATATTTTTATTATCGTATTAATCTGTTTATGGGAGGTTCAATTTGGCAATGTTTCAATTTATTGAGAATTAAAATAAAAAAAAAGTAGTTTTTTTATCGAAATGGTGACGAAATTTTATCAAGAGAACAATTTAGTAACACTTGCATTATATATATATATATATATATTAGTAACACTTACATCTTTATCACTTGATTATTTTTCCATGTTTAGATTTTTTTTTGGTTTCATCTCCCAGGTTTAGATTAATTTGGGATAATCATTATTGAACCAAAATTGTGGTAAAAAAATAACTTAAGTTGTTTTTTACCTTTAACAAATCCAATTATACAAAAAATAAATGTCGCATTCCTTCTTCATATGTTACTGACAATAAATAATAATTACACACTCAAAAGGTAATTTTTATAAAAAGGTATTCTTATAATGTTATCTCTGAAAATAACTCCTCAACTCAAATATTAGAGTTTCAACGAAATTATGTTACTTCGTAATCATATATTAAACTATTTTTGTTTAATAATTGATTATCAATTTGGTCTAATCCATTGCTAATTTATCATAACAGCTTTGTTGAATAATTTTCAGTCAAAAAAACCATTACTTTCGCTCTATGAAGTACAGATACTTTAAAATTGGCAATATGTATCCGTATTTTATGCGTGTCTAATATGATACTTGAAGGGAATCTAAAAAAATAAAATATTTTTTACTCGAAATTAATAATATTAAATAAGGTTAACAACATTCTTAATAAATGTAAAATTAATTAATTTAGTTTATAATCGAAAACCGAGGAAGTATGTTTTTTATTCAATGAGTTCAATGTGTCTAATCAAAAAAAAGATATATTGTTATATGGGTCTACACTTTTGACACCACAAAATTATTTTAAGTCACTACACATTCGCTCAAATTATGATAATCCAGTAATATAATATATGGTGTTGTGAGAAGTATGTGTAATACTAGCATTTCTTTTGTTTGCTGATTGTTCTGTTTCTAATTATATTTGGAATAGAATTTGTCATTGGCTAGGAATTTCCTGGGAGAGGCACTCAACTCTGCCAGCACATTTTGTTTGGTTCAATAATTTGTATGGGGAAAAGAGAAGCAAAAGGAGAGGGTCGGCTATTTTGTTAGTTAACACTTGGTCAATTTGGCTACACCGAAATGATATGATTTTTAATGGAGTTTCTGACAGATTAGAAGTCTTTGAATCTATTCAATTTCAATCTTGGTAATAGGTCAAATCTATGAATCTATTCGATTTGAATCTTGACAATGGGTCACGAGACTTGGTGGAGATGATTTTCTTTATAGTTCTTGGTGTATCTCTCCTTATACGTATATTTCTTATTGATATTTTAATTGCATTTTGTAATCTTTGTTGATAAAAAAAAAAAGTATGTGTGGTACTAAAAATATAGACCTACTATTTTTTTTTTTGGTTAAACTATATAGACCTACTATATGTGATGTAAAATGAGAGATGGGCTTAGCACAATGGAATTGGTCATCAAGCCCAATGCTTAGTAGTTGTTTTTTGGCCACCAATTTTCACACACACCTTCTTGATCCATTCACCTCCTCTTTTTTCTTACGGATATACCTTTTGGATGAATCTCATCCGAAAATTTGTAACGAAGCTCATAAAAAAATATAATCTTAATTTTGGATGAAACTTATCCAAAAATATACATTAATTTTCGGATGAAGCTGATCCGGAAACTAACACATTTTTTGATGAACTTTATCCAAAAAATAAATTAATTTGATGAATTTTATTCGTATAAACTGCGCCTTTTGATAAAATATTTATTTTTTTCGGATAAGTTTCATCCAAAAATTTTCGGATAAGCTTCATTCGAAAATTTTTGGATGAAGCTCATCTAAAAGGTATAACCGTCAAGAAAAAAAGATGAATGGAAAGGGGTTGTGAAAATTGGGCTCCTTGTTTTTTTTCATCTACAGCCCAAAGCTTTGTAGAATGGAAGGAAAATGAAAAAGACCACGGAGGATGGGATTAGCATCATCTCTATTGGGAGTGGCACCATCCTTTTTATATGTAAGAATCATAAAGTTATATACTAAAAAGGATGGTGCCACTCCCAATAAAGATGGTGCTAATTCCATCCACCAAAGACCACATTAACAAGAAAAAAGCAAATACCACTTACACCGGGCCATGTAAATGTGATGCTTTAGGAAGAAAAATAACAAAGGCCCAAAAAGAACAAGTAAAATAACAATAACAAATGTTGATCAAAATGCTTCCCAAAAATAATGTTGACCAAAATAATAATAATATTAATAAAAGAAATTAAGTATATATCACTTAAATCAAAGTTCTAAAATTTTTGTCTTAGTGTGTTGAGTGGATAATACAGTTAGCAAGTATTTCATGCATTAATGGATAACTTTAAATATAGGTAGAGTTTTTTTTTTCCCGGCAAATACACACGCACCCGAATCGAACTTTAGACTTAAAGGCTTGGTACATGATCATGTGACTATAGATAGAGTGTAAAACAAAATGAAAAGATTACTTATGAAAAGGATTGATTTAATTTTTAGAATACTATTATACTGACAAAATAAATTAAGATATGAAAAATTTAAAAAAAATTAATTTTTTTAAAAAAGATCTCAATAATTTATTAAATTATATTGATTGAATTTTATTATTATAGTACATTGATTGAAAAAAAATTAGAACTCTGCCTGAGACAAGTAGAAAATATTCATAAAAATAACTAATTAAAGAGAAAATTATTGATTTCAAAGAAAAGTATACAACAAACGGATTATTATTAGTTCAAGTAGTATATATATTTAATTCCAAGATAAACAAATTAAATAACTACACCCAAAAAATTAATCTTATATCTCAGTAAATAAAGGAAATAATATCCGGAAAAAAATAATCCCAACTTTAAAATTCTCAATTATGCAATGGATAGGGTAATTAAAAAAACATATCTCTAACGATACATCCAATTTATGCAACTTTAAATGTAAATCCTGAATTCGTAAGCAAGTTCAGATGCATTCCCAAGATATAGCTATTTAGATAATGTCAAAGGCCTTGTCATCCTTTGATGTTTATTATTTTGTCAAGAATCAAGATTATAAACGCAAGAGAATAGTGTGACTTTTTTATTCTTTATTTCGTAAAATTGTTATTTTTATTAATAAAAAAGTAATTTTGAAAATTTTTAATATGTTTGTTTGTAATTTTAAAAATAATGAGAAGAAAAAAATAATTAGATTTTTGCTTTTTTCTAAAAATTATTTTAATTGCTTTTCAAAATAATTAACTATATATAGGAGGAACGATCCACAGGGGAGGCTATGTGTTCGAATCACATTTATGCCAAATTTTCGGAGCCAACGCCAGCCACGCAGCGCGAACGGAATTAGTCTAATTCCAATGGTGAGAAAAAAAAATTAACTGTATCATGAGATATCATAAGTAAGATTAAAAATATAATTTTTGTCATTATAACCAATCATAAATAACTTATAATTTTTATCGAAATATCCACTTGCAAAATCAATTTTAAGTAATAAAAAACGGATCTTAAGAACCCGACACAAATTAATAAACAATTAAGTTTAGTTATACTGATTAGGAGTTGAATTTTGATTATATAGTTGAAAAAGAAAACATATTGTCTATCGCCCTGAATTCATCCAGCACCCATCTAAGCCATAGATTTATTGATGTGCATTGACTAGGAATGATAAAATCAAAAATAATTAAAATGGACAGCTGAGATATAGCAGGAGTGCTAGATGGATATTGCCAGAAAGAGTCCAAATAGGCTTAAAAAGCTCTTATATCAATTTTAATGATTTCTCTGTTTTAAATAAATTAGTCTCCGACTTAAAAGGAGAAAGAAAAAAGGACACAACTCTCTACATGCAACTTTCTAGGTTATTGCTATACATAATTTATGCATTTTGATTAGGTTTGGCAGTATTTTTCTCCCAAATCTTACACTCTATGCATTGTATTTACTTATGTCATAACCTTGGAATATGAGTAAAGTCCCAACGATCTACATCTGAAAATGCATGATCTTGTATTTTTCATTTGGCTCTACACAAACACACGTACATAGAGAAAAGAGAGATTTTGACTAAAAAAAGAAAAAAGAGGGACCACTATATATAGTGAGTGATGAGTTGTGAGAAAAATTATGATCCCATAGAAAAGAAATTAATAATTTGGCACCACCATAATAATAGACATTTTAATTAAGTTTGGTCTTATTGCAAATAATTAGATGCCGCGAATATGGATTCAAATTGCTTCTTTTTTTTAAGTGAAAATCTTTTTTTTATCCATCATTTTCAAATTAAAAAGGATAATTACTCCAACTTCCCCTAAGGTTTGTCTATATTACACTTACTCCCTCCAGTTTTTAAAATTACACTTATTCCCCTGAAATTTCTACATTCATTACAAAAATGGTAAAATCAAATAAAAGTAATAAATGGTAAAATAATTTTTTTTAAAAAAATGCAAAATATACATAATAACACCATTAAAAAAAATTAATATTAGGGGTGTTTATTTAATAAATGTAGAAATTTCAGAAGGTAAATGTAATTTTGAAAACTGAATAGGGTAAATATAATATAGACAAATATCATGGGAGATTGGCGTAATTATCCCTAAATTAAAAAGATATGCTATTAAAATTTTATTTTTTTAAATTTTTGAAATTTGCTTTTAGTCAAATACATAAAATAACAAGTAATCTGTGTCTTTGAAACTTGTGGTAACACGAGTCCGTAAGGGCGGTAACGGATCTATTACTCAGAATAAGCGGTACAACTTAATAAATAAATACTTTTAAAATAGTTTAGCATTAATTTTAGACTATATTTCATGATATAATAAACTTTAAGACTATAAAATTAAAAAATTATATATAAAAATTTAAATCTAAGTTTAAAAGCATAATATAAATCCGTCATCGTCTACGGAACATAGTGCCCCCTACCCCTCACCTAAAAATAAAAAGTTGGATGAATGCCTTAAAAAGAATTTTTTAAGTCCACTCAAAAAGTATTAACACCTTGATTTCTAATGCATATTTTTTAATTAATTAAATTCATGCTATTATCTTAACATTATATTTATTTTGGATTTTAACAAATCACAATCGATCATCCACTTTTAAAAGTATTTTAATTATCACCAAACTTCTTTGTATCCTCCCGAATATTTGGTCAAACTCTACAGCCATATATTTTTATTATTTTATATATATATATATATATATATCTTTTAGTTTTAACCATTATATATTAATAATCACACTTTTTCTCTTTTGTTTATCGATAAATCAATGGTCCAGATGCTATTAAATGTTACCCGAATAAAAATCCATTTGGAGATGATCCAAATTCTTGGGGTGCATTTTAGTGACTCTTGCTTTAATGTATAAATTTCTGAAAGAGTGGTTATTTTTTCTGGCAGAGTGTGTCCAAAGGGTAAATGGGCTTTGCCAGAATGCAACATTGAGGTTTCTGATTTTTAAGGGTATCCTCTAAATGGGAAGGGTTACCCTATGCTTTCTGGTGCCATTGCTACTCCTGTTTCCTTCAAACCCCTAAACGAAGATTTTGAGGGATCTGATGGTTCACTTCATCAGTGTCCTTTCATGTGCTCCAAATCAGTATCATCAAAATATAAATTAAAAAAAATAAAAATAAAAATAAAAGGGTACCTTTGCTCAGAAGGGACACTCTAACTTTAAATGGTAAAGATATGTATACTATTAAATAAGTACGGATAATTGACAAAGTGACGTGACCTTATTGGATTATCAAGTGGGACTTGGCCCAATAATAAAATACTATACTCACCTAACTCCCATCACCTTATGCAAATTATTAATTTATTATTATTATTATTATTATTATGAATAAGTTATAAAAATGGATGTCCATTTCATCAAGGGATCCTATGCTACAAAGGGATCTTAAGCATTTTTTATAACTCCTAATGTTATTACCCATTATGTGTATTGACTCCTCATTATGTGTATTGTCTCCTAAGGTGTGTGATACATGCCTATAAATAGGACTCTATTGTAATGATGAAATACAATGAACAATATTCTCTCTTCCTCTCTACTCTTGTCTTCTCTTTACTTTATTTTATATTCTCTTTAGTTTGTGTTAGTTCACAACATAGTTCACAACACGTTATCAGCACGAAAGCTCTGGTGAAAAGGTATGTTGGGATCTAGAGTAAGAACGGCTTAACTTCTAAACTTTTAATTTCTAGAATCTAACCTTAACTCTCTCTTCCTTCTCAAGCCGGTCCTGACTAGTCTACCGCGCTCCGGCTTTTCTTTTTACTTCTACTTTTTGTCTCTAACATTTATATTCTAGCAAATTTGTTTTATGTTTCTAACTATTTAAAATATGCTATACTTGTCTCCGAACTGGCCGTTAGAATTGCCTCAGTGGAAGACTAATAAAATTGAATGGTAAATTTATAATTAGTTGCTGAATATTTAAATATGTTATTCCAATTATATTTATGTTTGGTTTATTATTCAAATTCTAAATTCTATTAAATGATATTATTTCAATTATTCCATTTAAAATATATTTTGGTTATGAATTTCTTTCAATACAAATTAAAAGTGAAAATATCACTATCGTATTTAATATTTGAAGAATATATGTTATACATTCATAATAATTTTCTAAACTTGTTTTTTTTTTTTAATACTCAGAATGTCGAATCTTACCAATCTTGAGTTTGTGGCACTTGACATCTCTGAAAAGAATTATTTGTCATGGATACTAGATGCGAAAATTCATCTAGATGCAAAAGGTCTTGGTGACACAATCAAAGAAGGAAACAAAACATCTAGTCAAGATAAAGCTAAAGCCATGATCTTCCTTCGTCACCACCTCCATGAAGGACTCAAAAATGAGTACCTTACTGTGAAAGATCCTTCGGTTCTTTGGAAAAATTTGAAGGAAAGGTATGACCACCAAAAGATCGTAATTCTTCCAACAGCTCGATATGAATGGATGCACTTACGCTTACAAGATTTTAAGAATGTAAGCGATTATAACTCTGCACTATTTAGAATCACTTCTAAATTGCAATTATGCGGAGAAACGATCACAGAAAGTGATATGTTAGAGAAGACATTCTCTACTTTTCATGCATCCAATGTGCTCTTGCAGCAACAATATCGTGAAAAAGGTTTTAAAAAATATTCTAAATTAATTTCTTGTCTTCTTGTTGCTGAACAAAATAATGAGCTATTGATGAAAAATCATGAGTCTCGTCCAACTGGAACTGCTCCATTCCCAGAAGTGAATGTTGCATCACATGACCAAGGACAAAATAATGGTCGTGGTCGCGGCCGAAATAATGGCCGTGGACGTGGACGTGGGCGTGGTTATGGTCGTGGTAATAATTCTAAATTTTCCCACCAGAAGTGGAAAATAGTGGAAAGAATGAAAAGGCAAAGGGTGTGAAAAGCGAGCATACAAAAAATGTTTGTCATCGTTGTGGTAGCCAAGGCCATTGGGCTCGTCTTTGCCGTACACCAAAGCATCTTATTGATCTATACCAAGAGTCCCTTAAAAATAAAGGGAAAGGAATAGAGACTAATTTTGCTGGTATAGATGATGATGATTTTGATGATGATCAAATGGATATTACTCACTTGGAAATTGGTGATTTCTTTGCTCATCCAGAAGGAAAAATTGACCACCTTATTGGAGATGGAAGTGTCCAAAAATAAAATGCTTTTATTTTCATGTTAGTGAATTTTTATGTATTTCCAGTTTTTTTTTTAATTTTTCTTTGATGTATTTCTCAATTTCTATGGAAGCAATAAAATTTTGGGTTTTAATTTCAGTTTATTATTTATTGTTATTTTTAGTTGTGTTCACTCGTTAATTCAATCTTATTTTATTTTATGAAGAATGAGTGACCGCATCCATAATGGAGATATATGTCTTGCAGACAGCGCAACAACGCATACTATTCTTAAAAATAAGAAGTATTTTTATAATTTAATGATGCAAGACGTCAATGTTAGTACTATATCTGGTAGTACAAATATAATTGAAGGCTCCGGAAGAGCTAATATTTTGTTACCTGGAGGAACAAAATTGCACATTGAGAGTGTCTTATATTCTCCAAAGTCTCAAAGAAATCTATTGAGTTTTAAGGATATTCGCAAAAATGGATATCATATTGAGACAACAAATGAAGGAAATATTGAGTGTCTCAGAACATTTCAAATAAGAAATGTATATTGGAAAAATTACCTTCATTTTCCTCCGGTCTGTACTACACAAAAATTAGTACAATAGAAACAAATGCTATAGTAAACCAGAAGTTTACGGAAAAAAGTGCATTTGTTACTTGGCATGAACGATTAGGCCATCCTAGATCAATTATGATGCGAAAAATAATTAAAAACTCTTGTGGGCACAATTTGAAGAGCCAGCAGATTCTTCAATTGAATAATTTCCTATGTGCTGCTTGTTCTCAAGGAAAATTAATTATTCGACCATCACCTACAAAAATTGGAAGTGAATCTCTCAATTTTTTAGAACGCATTCAAGGTGATATTTGTGGACCTATACATTCATCGTGTGGACCATTTAGATACTTTTTGGTTTTGATTGATGCGTCAACTAGATGGTCACATGTTTGCTTATTGTCCACTCGCAACCAGGCGTTTGCGAGATTACTAGCTCAACTAATTCGTTTGAGAGCACATTTTTCTGATTATCCAATTAAGAAAATTCGCCTTGATAATGCTGGTGAATTTAATCTCAAGCTTTCAATGACTATTGTATGTCAATTGGAATTGATGTTGAACATCCTATAGCACATGTTCATACTCAAAATGGGCTTGCAGAATCATTCATCAAGCGTCTAAAATTAATTGCAAGACCATTGCTAATGAGATCAAAACTTCCCGTTTCTGCTTGGGGACATGCAATCTTGCATGCAGCAGCACTTATTCGCATCAGGCCTACAAGTTATCATGAGTACTTCCCTTTACAATTGGTTTTTGGTCAGGAACCAAATATTTCCCATCTAAGAATATTTGGAAGTGCGGTATATGTTCCAATTGCTCCACCACAACGCACAAAGATGGGTCCTCAAAGGAGGTTGGGAATATATATTGGCTATGAATCTCCATCCATAATAAAATATCTTGAGCCATTGACGGGAGATTTATTCACAGCTCGTTTTGCTGATTGCCATTTTGATGAATCTATTTTCCCAACATTAGGGGGAGAAACTAAGCAGTTGGATAAAAAGATAAGTTGGCATGAATTATCTTTATCTCATCTTGATCCTCGTACAAAACAATGTGAATTAGAAGTTCAAAAGATAATTCATTTGCAAAGTTTGGCTAACAAATTACCAAATGCATTTACTGACCCAAAAGGAGTAACTAAATCATATGTGCCAGCTGCTAATACTCCAATAAAGATTGATGTCCCTGTTTGGCAATCTAAAGTTGCAAATGAGTTTGAAGCCAAAATGAAACGTGGCAGACCCATTGGTTCCAAAGATAAAAATCCTCGGAAAAGAAAAAGAAATAAGAAAGAAGATGGTCGAATTGAGGACATAGAGGTTCCTGAAGAATCCTCGGACATAATTGATATTTCAATTTCAAAAGAAACTCAGGTACCTGAAATTATTGAAAATACTGAGATCTCAATAAATTATGTCATGGATGGAATACAATGGAATCGACATGAAATTGAAGTCTATGATATTTTTGCATTCAAAATAGCGCTTGAATCAATAAATGATGATGAGGATCAAGAACCGAAATCTGTTAAAGAATGTGCACAAAGAAATGATTGGCCAAAGTGGAAAGATGCCATGAAAGCAGAACTGAACTCGCTTGAAAAACGCGAAATTTTTGGTCCCGTGGTACGCACACCCGAAGGCGTAAAGCCGGTTGGATACAAATGGGTTTTTGTGCGGAAAAGGAATGAAAAAGGTGAAATTGTGAGATACAAAGCACAACTTGTTGCTCAAGGTTTTTCACAAAGACCTGGTATTGATTTTGAGCAAACATACTCGCCTGTGGTGGATGCAACTACTTTTCGGTACTTAATCAGTTTAGTAGTACGCGAAAAGCTTGATTTACGCCTAATGGATGTTGTTACGGCGTATTTGTATGGCTCACTTGAAAATGATATTTATATGAAACTCCCTGAAGGATTTCATTTGCCAGAAGCATATAAGTCAAGTTCTCGAGAGAATTATTCAATTAAATTGAATAAATCTCTTTATGGACTAAAGCAATCTGGACGTATGTGGTATAATCGCCTTAATCAATATCTATTGAAGAAAGGATATAAGAATGACCCAGTTTGTCCATGTATTTTTATAAAAAGATCTGGCAAAGAATTTGTCATAATTGCTATATATGTTGATGATATAAATATTATTGGGACTCCTGAAGAGGTTCCAAAAGCTGTAAATTGCTTAAAGGATGAATTTGAGATGAAGGATTTGGGAAAGACAAAGTTTTGTCTTGGATTACAGCTTGAACATTTGAATGATGGAATTTTAATGCATCAAAAGGCTTATACAGCAAAGGTATTAAAACGGTTTTATATGGACAAATCACATCCATTGAGCACCCCAATGGTTGTAAGGTCACTTGATGTGAACAAAGATCCTTTTAGACCTAGAGAAAATGATGAAGAACTACTTGGTCCTGAAGTACCTTATCTTAGTGCAATTGGGGCACTAATGTACCTTGTTAGTCATACTCGACCTGATATAGCATTTGCTGTTAATTTACTAGCAAGATATAGTTCTTGTCCTACAAGAAGGCATTGGAATGGTGTTAAGCACATACTTTGCTACCTTAAAAGTACAATGGATATGGGCTTATTTTTCTCGAATAAGTCTAAGTCAGACTTAATTGGCTATGCAGATGCTAGATATAAGTCTGACCCTCATCAAGGTCGTTCACAGACAAGATACTTGTTTACACATGGTGGTACAGCCATTTCATGGCGATCCATGAAACAAACTGAAGGATCCACATCTTCCAATCATGCGGAACTTATAGCATTACATGAAGCGAGTCGAGAATGTGTGATTCAACATGTGCAAGACACTTGTGGTTTGTCTTCCGGAATATTGACTCCAACGATCTTATACGAAGATAATGCTGCATGTATTTCCCAGATGAAAGAAGGTTATATCAAGAGAGATAGAACAAAACACATTTCACCAAAATTCTTTTATTCTCATGATCTTATAAAGGATGATTAAATAAAGGTTGAGAAAATTCGCTCATGTGACAACTTGGCAGAGCTCTTTACAAAGTCGTTGCCAACTAAAGTTTTTGAACCACTAGTAAGAAAGATTGGACTTCGTAGTCTTAGAAACGAAGGTCTAAATGAGGGGGAGAAATAAATATTGACTGTACTCTTTTTCCCTTCGCTAAGGTTTTTATCCCATTGGGTTTTCCTTGCAAGGTTTTTAATGAGACAGTATCTGATGACATTTTAAAAGAATGATGTACTCTTTTCCTTCACTAAGGTTTTTCCCACTAGGTTTTTCTTAGTAAGGTTTTAACGAGACACATTCTAAAGTCATGGACATCCAAGGGGGAGTATTATGAATAAGTTATAAAAATGGATGTCCACCTTCAAGTTCACCAAGGGATCCTATGCTACAAAGGGATCCTAAGCATTTCTTATAACTCCTAATGTTATTACCCATTATGTGTATTGACTCCTCATTATGTGTATTGTCTCCTAAGGTGTGTGATACATGCCTATAAATAGGACTCTATTGTAATGATAAAATACAATGAACAATATTCTCTCTTCCTCTCTATTCTTGTCTTCTCTTTACTTTATTTTATATTCTCTTTAGTTTGTGTTAGTTCACAACAATTATTTATTATTATATAATATAACATTACATTGATCTAGTATTTTCCTTGCAATTCAGGGAATTGACCCGTATTGTTTTTTCTATCATATAATGGAGAAAAAGGCATAGACATGTAACATGTTTTGTCTAAGCGGTGTTTTGTATTTAGCATATTTTTTAGTTTTTTTAAAGTGATTTTAAATTTTTTTAACACATTTACCTATTTAAGTAGAAAGGTTAAAAATGAGCACCCTTCACATTTTAAGATTTTTAAAAGTTTACTTACCCAAAAAAAAAAATTATTTGTGTTTTTTATTAAACATGAGTATATTTTGTATTAAGTAATATTTTTAAAAATCTTTAAAATATTTCACATACCAAACAACTCCTAATAATTATTATTAAAAAAAAACAACCCCTAATAATTAGGGAAGCATAATTTTGAATAATAATGTCTTTATTTTTTTGGTTTACTAAAAAATTATAATATCGAAAATTGAATTTTGTACCACACACTCATATACACGTCCTTGCATGTTATGTTGGCCTTATTGGACAATAATGTCTCTATTTAAATTTTGTAGATTATTAAACTTATAAGAAAAATTAAAAAAACTAATAAAATTAGTTATATTTTAATTGTAATATATTAAATAAAATAAAACAACACCTTAATACCCAACTCCCAAGGGATTGGTCAAATAAAACATGACAATATGTCATATATATATATATATATAATAGGTTAAATGTTCGAGTATTTATCTATTTTTATAAAGTGAGATAAATATAAATATTTTATTAAGTTCTCATTGACCTAAGATAGAGGCGTACGTTTCCTATCTTAAACTTGGATTTAGATATTATTCTCACACGCTATTTTCTAAAAAAAATTATAAATAAATAAAAGACATAAAACAAGGCCTTTAATATATTTTGTTTGTTATTTAAAAAAATGATATTGACAAGAGCATTAAGAAACAAGAATGGCTCATCTTTTGTACCCCAATTGGGATAGAGCATTATAGTAGAAGATAATAATGAGTATATATATTATTCTAGGGTCCTAAGCCTCCCACTAAACAACTACCCTATTGGTAAGAAAACATTCCCCGTCTACATCCATGAGAAGCCAACCATTGCTTATTGCCTCCATGTTTATAAGTATCAATCAATAATAATAATAATAGTAATAATAAAAATAATAGTTGATAATTGTCACAATAAATCACTAAAGTAATCATTAAACTTTCATAGAAATGACTTTATTGAAAGAAGCAAAATTCACTTCATTAATTTTTACACTTCAAAATGATTAATTTTCGGCTGTCAGCTGAAAAATATCTTTGATACATACAAAAAAAAAATTTTGTATATGATTTACTTTTATGTTTAGTCATTAAATTAAAAAAAACTCTTTTTGTTTATATAGCTTGCCAATTTGTCAAGTCAAAGTAGTTTTTAGACAAATATTAATATGCTTGACAAATTACAAATTCAATGATTAATATGTGTGATAAATTGACAATTTATGGACATGGACACAAATATAAAATTTATTTAATTTAAAGACGAATCTAAAAGGCTATACGAATAAATTTGAGAATTAGTTTCTTCATTTGCTTTAATTGCCAAACATTTGTTAATTGAACAAAACAGAGTGGAATAAAATGAAATGAGATGGAATACAATAGAATGTATATTATGTTTGTTGATCATAAAACAGGACAAGATCACATGTCTTATTTTACGTTTAGTGCTGATTAAAATATAAAAAATACTATGTATAATACATATAAGACTGTACTATACTTTACTTAATATAACATATAATATTAAACAAAAATAAAATTGTACGTTCTTTAATATTTTTTTCAAAAATTTTTATGAGCATAATTAAATAATAATTTTAAAATTTATTAATTTTATATTAATATTTATGAAAATATTTTTAAATTATTAAATACAAAATTCTTACTATAAATATAATTATTAATTATGCTTTTGAAAATAATTATTAAATATAACTTATTTTGAATATATTTTTATTATATAGATTTTCAAAAAAAAAATACTTTTCAAAAATATTTTTTTGTCAAATAAAAAATAATACAAGATTTAAAGAATTTAAATATATATTATTTTGTCAATAAAAAATAACTAATTAAAAATAATAATAATTTTTTTTTGTGTTCTATTTTGTTCTCTTCCACCATTTTCAGTGAAACCAAAGTGTTTCGCTCATGTGCCTTAGTATCATGTTGAGTTCTGTTCAAATATGTCTGTGAAATGCTATTATAATTGCATTTCACGTGTGTCAAGCTCTAGATTCGGGTCCGACAAATTATAGTAAATTCATAGCTTAAATAGTCACTGACTTACATGTTACAATTTATTAGACGTTTCCATCCCCGACTTAGAAGCACAGGCAATTTAATTCTTGATTTTGTCTTTTGTAGGGCATTTTAGTTCCCAAATTCCAATGCTATTTAGCAATTACAGATTGACAGCTTGACACGTTAATGAGTCGATTAATTATGAATGTTAAATGCAATATGAAATTCCCTTAATCGATTAATTATGACTAATGAGTCGATTAAGACTTCTAAATCCATTAGTTTTAGCCCTCCTAATATCATTAATCGAATAATGCATATTTGTCTATATAATGACATTAATCGATTTTGTCATTTTGAGGCTCAAACTAGTGGATCTGGAAGCCTTAATCGATTAAATGATCTCAATTAATCAATTAAGGGGTTCTACATGGCAGAGACTAAAACACCCTATAAATGACAAAATCGGGAGAAAAATGTTAAATTCTCCTATTAAATTCTTTTACAAATCCTCCCACCCACTTAATTTTGACAATTGTCATCGATCTTTCACTCAATATTTACTTTATAGATAGACAACAATTATCAAAATTAAATAAATAAGATGGTTTGTATGAAGATTTAGTGAAAAAATATAGCACTTAATTTTAAATATTGAATATTATTTTTATTATTTTTATATTATTTTTTAATATTTAAATTGTTTTCTTAATCTCTCATATTATTTTTTTACAAAAATCTAGGTCCTACCACGTGGCAGCACCTGAAATTTTTGTTTTATTTTTTTTCAAAAATTGAAGATGAATAATGAATAGACTCAATTTGGTTTTAAGACCAATTTGACAAATATTTTTAAAAAATATTTTTTTTAGTAAAACTACCTCTGAATGACAAGTTAAAAGATATACTAAAAAAGAAAAAGATATTAAAGAATAGAACTATTTTATATTTTTAATAAATAAAAAATATGACTAATTTACAATTTTCAATTTTGTATAAATTGATACTAGTTTATTAATTTAATTTTTTTACAATTTTTAAATTAGTAAAAGAAATCTTTTCATTAAATTAATAAACTAGTAACAATTTTGACAAAATTGTAAATTAGTCCTATTTATCATTCTATTATTTAATATCTCTTTTTTGTTCTTTTAATGTATCTTTTACCTTGTTATTCGAGAGCAAATTTATCAAAAAATGATATTTTTAAGAAATATTAATCAAATTTATCTTAAAAATAATAAATTATTAAATTGGGTCTATTCACTGTTATCTCCAATTTTATTTTATTTTTAAAAAAAATTCAAGTGCCACTACGTGGCGGGACCTAAATTTTGGTAATAAAAAATAATATAAGAGATTAAAAACAAATTAAAATATTAAAAATATTAAATATTTAAAAACTAAAATAATATTAAATATTAAATATATTAAAAAGTAATAAAAAAATTAAATACATCCTAACCACATGAAAGTTGTACTTGAAATTTTTGTTAGTTGAGTTTTAAAAACTAAAAAATATTATATTTTGAATATTTTTTTTATTTTTGTAGATTATTTTTAATTTTTAAACTTTTTTAATCTTTTATATTATTTTTTAATGTCTCAATCATATAACTCAATTGGTGAGTGCATGGAGACATGCGTGTATGTACGAGATTCAATTCCCGGTTATTTTACTTTCCTACGAACAAAAAATATATTATTTTAAAAAAAGAAAAAAAAAACAAGAGAATAGTTTATCAAAAAACTATTTGAAAATAGTTTTCTGTTTCTAAAAACAGAAAACTAAAAAACTTGTTTGGCAAACGAGTTTTTAAAAATAGTTTTTGAGAATAATTTTTATTTTTTTAGTATTTAAAAACTAAAATTTTAAAACATCTAAAATTTGTTTTCGTTTTTAATTTTCAGTTGTCTGAACTTACATACAAATTTATATTGAAAACTCCTCTCACTATTCCTGAAAATTGTTTCTCCAAAATATTTTATAATACACTTTTTAAAAATTAAAAACAAAAATTCTTTCAAACAAGCCCTAAATAATATAATTATTTTATAGTTTTTATAAATAAGAAATAAGATTAATTTATAATTTTGTAAAAATTGATAGTAATTTATTAATTTATAATTTATTATGATTGATACTAATTTATCTACAAAAAAATTGATACTAAATTACAATTCATTAATTCTACATGTTATATTTTTTTATTAAATTTAAAAGGACATATATAAAAATTCTCTATTATGAGAGGGCTTGTGAGAAAAATCCACTAATATATTAAAACACAGTAAAAAAAGTATAATTATTGTAGCGCTTAATCCACTTGATTGGTGAAGAGTTTTTTTTTTTTTTTTCACTCTCTTCTTAATTCATTTTTTGCTATACACTAAAAGTAAATTGAGACCGATTTTTCATATAAACTATTCAAGTTTTCTACCATTTGGCCGACCATAGTAGATTGGCCTCATGGGTTCTAGTTTCACCTTTCTCAGATTTTATATTTTATTTATTCAAACACCTAATTAATTATAAATTTTAAAATAAAACATGTGAAAAATTATTTACTAAATGATATTGATATTAAAAATTAATATATATGTCCTATTTTAATCCACTCTGTTTTGTATGCTTATAACCTTTTAGATATGGTACTACCACACTTCACCTTTTAGGTATAGCACCATTAATTAAGTGCCAATACAGTGTGTGTGGGTGCCTTCTTAATTCACATCATTGGTGATGAATTACAAGCTCAACTATATAGTTATAGCTAGTTACTCACAATTTTGGGAGTTATTCCATGTGAATTTATTAATGTGATTAAGTGGGGTGACTAGGATATTGATCAACAGAATTAGGAGAGATCAGAGAGGCTTTGGATATGTTTAGTTCGTATTTTTATTTTGTTTTTTTAAGAAAAAATTAAAATATTAAAAATATTTATTTTGAAAATAGTATTATTTTTAATATTTTTAATTTTTTTATAAAATTTTAAAAATAAAAAATAAAAATACAAGTTAAACCGCCTTTATTTTCTTTTGTATGATGATAATAATGATTATGATTATACAAATTCAAATGGGGTGTCATGTGGATGTCATCATTACTATCTGTCCTAATGACCACTTATTTTAAATAATATTTATAGAATGCGTGTTTGGATTGACATTGAGTGTTAAATCTATAAATTAAAAAAAATTGATTTTACGTTTAGCCGTATTTAAATATGAAAAATTGTCTTTAAACATACATGATTTTAATTTTTAGTAAAACATATTTCAACTTGATTTTTTTCATTTCAACATAATTTTGAAATTAAAGTCACATAGAAAACGCCAAAAAACACACCCAAAGATATTATGGACGTGTTTGGTTTAACTTTTGTTTGATCAAATTTATTTTTAATCAAAGCTACAAATATTTGTTTACATTGGATTATTTTAATTTTTGTACATTAATAATTGTAACCATTAATTTTTATCTTAATTTGAGTAATTTTCACTTTTTATTATATTAAAATCTAAACTAAATGTACCCTATATTATATACGTATTCACACAGACCAACATTAAGTTTAGGGGTGTAGTTGTATTTTCTCTACTTGAAAATTTGATGGGTATACCACAACTTAAAAATAAAAACATTTCATTAAAAATATAATTAATGAAAATACATTTATAATAGTATAAAATACACTTTTTAATAATAAATTTTATTATAAGTTGCTTAATTATTCGACTTTAATTGGGACAATTGGTTGACAATATCCTATAATAATTTATTGTATTTCTTACTATTTACTCTTATATCTCTTAATCCCTTTATATTTGGATTTTCCATTTTATAAGTCTAAGATGCTAAATCACTAATATAGACTATAATTCATTATAAACTTCTTTAAAATAACTTTTTTTTTTTAATTTAGTTGCACCATATGACTTAGAGTCTTAAATTTGTTACTGTTGTATTAGGAACTTTGGATTATATGTGAGATTGAGTCGGATTTGAGTGAAAGCAAAACTCAATCAAAACCAGAAAAGTTGATTGGAATGGATTTGGCCAGATTTCATGATTTTATTTTGTCAACCTAAATTGACTGAGCCCGATGATGACCAGGTGTATTCAAAAGTGTTGGGTTTACCTGAAAGATATTAAAATTCCAAAAAAAAAAAAGTAATTTATTAAATAATTTTAAAAATAAATAAATATTATGGTAAATTAGTGGAATAATGAAAAATACATGTTGGGATGTGGTCAAATCGTGTCAAGTGTATATATAGATAAAAGATAATCTAATAGAAGAAGAACATATATAATTCTAACCAAAATATCACATAATGCATCAGTCACAATATCAGTAGCAGCTACAATATCAGTATTTTTTTTTTTTTGTCATTGTACTATATAGGTTGAACTTTTCCTTTTATTTGATTTCTTCATTTCCTTAGGTCTTTCTTTCCCCGTAAATTCTATATATATTGTAATTATTGGATACAGTACCACACCGAAAATTATACCTATCATTTGTCTTTATGGTATCATGAGCCTTTGAGGTTACATGGATAGCAACAATTCTGATTCTGGTGCTGAGGAGCTCACGCCTCCACCACCTCCCATTTTTTATCCTAGTCAAGTTCCTTTGAGCCCTTATCACATTCACCCTAGTGAAAATCCTTCTTCTGTCATTGTTACTCCTCCTTTATCCGGCAAAAACTATCAATCATGGTCACCGTCCATTCGTATGGCTCTCATCACCAAGAATAAGATGGGATTTCTCACCGGTTCCATTCCCATTCCAGCAACCACTGACCCTTTGTTCCCACACTGGGAACGTTGCAATGCTCTGCTTATCTCTTGGCTCCTAAATTCTGTCTCACCTTCCATCACACAAAGTGTTATCTTTTTTTGAAAATGTTGTTGATATCGATTGACCTTCAAGAGCGTTTTTCTCAAGGCGATTTACTTCGCGAAGCTGAGTTGTGGGAGGAGATTTACTCACTCAAACAGGGCACTTCCTCTGTTACCGATTACTACACCAATTTGAAATCCCTTTGGGAAGAATTGGATAATTTTCGTCCCATGGTGTCATGTTCTTGCTCTACTAAGGATTTTCACCAACAGGACTTCATCATCAGGTTTCTTAAGGGCCTAGATGAGTGCTTTTCCATGGTGAGGTCGCAAATTCTTCTTCTAGATCCACTACCTTTCGCCAATCGTGTCTTTTCCATGATCATTCAACATGAGAGACTACACACTACTTCTGTTTCACCTTATGTAGACACCAATCCCTTTGTCAACGCTGTCTCCGACAAAGGCCGTGGCAATCCGCAGTGAGGAGGAGGCAAACCCAACAATTCCAGTCGAAAATGTGATCATTGCGGACGCCTTGGTCACACTATCGATGTCTGTTACCAGAGGCAAGGCAACGCTGTTCCAACATGCAAACATTGTAGCCGCTACGGCCACACCATGGATGTCTGTTATGCCATCTACAACTACCCTCCTGGCCACCCTGAATATCCAGGCCGACCTCGCCTCAATACCAAGAACGTGTCCTCTGGGAGCGCCGTCAACAATGCCAGCTCTGCCCTACCTTCCCATGGAGAAGAAGAACACAAAGATCCACCTGTGCAAGGACCCGGTTCAGGAATTACCCAGGCCCAATACCAACAACTAATAGCACTCCTTCAACAAACTCCTGGATCTGTTGGTGCGCAACCAGATGACAAGTCCATTTGGGCCAACCTTTCTTACTCTAATCCAAATTGCTTTTCTCACCCTGTTTTTGGTACATCATTTGTTTATTCTGTTTGCACTAATCACACACTTAGCATGATTAACTCACATGTTACACCTTAGATTATTGATTCCAGAGCAACGGATCACGTTGCTTCTTCTTTAGAAAATTTTCACACATATTCTAGGATTAAACCTTTAGCCATTAACTTGCCTAATGGTCACACTGTGAAAGCCCTGGCACTATCTATTTTGCACCAAACTTTGCCATTCATAATGTTTTATATGTTCCTGAATTTTCTTTCAATCTTTTATCCATTTCTAAACTAATGTCTACCCTTAAATATGTCATAACATTTTCCAATGTCTCTTGTCATATTCAGGAGAAGAGCACATTGAAGATGATTGGTTCGGCTAAATTAAAAGAGGGGCTATATCACTTAGTAATCAACAAAAGGTAATCACCCACCAACCTACCTTCTGCCATCAACAATGTCCACATCAACTCCGTGAATAATTCCAATCTTTGGCATTTTAGATTAGGACATTTATCTGGAAATAGTCTCAATGTTTTACATCAAAAATATCCTTTTATTTCTAAACATTTTAATGAAATATGTGATGTTTGCCATTTAGCAAAGCAAATAAAATTACCTTATTTTGTTAGCACAAATCGTAGTTCCAAAATTTTTGAATTAATACATATGGATATTTGGGGTCCTTTTTCAAAAAATTCCATTCATGGTCATAAATATTTTTTGACCATTCTTGATGATCATAGCTGAAACACTTGGGTTGTTCTATTAAAATCAAAAGCTGAAGTAAAATCACATATACAAAACTTTATTGCCTTAGTTGAAAATCAATTTGAAACAACTGTCAAGTGTATTCCATCTGATAATGGACTAGAATTTTTATTAAGGGAATTTTTTTCTTCAAAGGGAATCATTCATCAAACAAGTTGTGTTTATACTCCTGAACAAAACGGGAAAGTTGAACGAAAACATCAACATATTCTTAATGTAGCTAGGGCCCTCATGTTTCAATCCAAAATTCCTGGTAATTATTAGTCCTATGCTATCAAACAAGTTGTGTTTTAAATTAATCGTGTTCCCTCTCCTGTCATTTCAGACAAAACTCCTTTTAAAATTTTACACCAAATAAAACCTGATTTTTCAATGCTCAAGGTCTTTGGTTGTTTATGTTATGCATCAACACACATTCAACATCACAAATGTGATCCTAGATCCCGATAAGCGGTTTTTTTTGGGCTATGAAAATGGTACAAAAGGATATGTTATCCTAGATGTCAATAACAAATAGATTTTTATTTTCAGGAATGTCTTATTCCATAAAATGGAATTTCCCTTCCACAAAATAGCCCACCTCCCTTATCTATTGGCCCAACTATTGACCCTCCACAAGCACCACATATGGCCCAAACCATTTCCACTAACCTCACCACATATGAACCTCTCGATGAATCTACCACCATTATTGAACCCTTCTTTCACTCACCTTTACCAATTCCTCCTTCGCCTTCTGCACATCCCGAAACCCCAATCACCACCAACAATGATTCATCCCCTTCACAATTCCTTCCTCTCCAATACAGAACACGCCACAACCCACTGCACCACCTCCTCCTCGTCACTCTAATCGACCGAGCCAACCTCCACCATACCTTGTTGATTACAAATGTCATATACCTTATCTCAAATATGTACAATCATCCTCAACGTGCACTTATCCAATTCAATCTTTCATCAATTATGATCACATCTCTTCCTCTCATCGCCATTATCTCATGTCCTTCTCATCTGAGCGCGAACAGAACTTAGGACATTGTCACCACTCCTCATGTTCGCCCCATTGGTTGCAAGTGAGTCTACAAAATCAAGCGATTACCCGATGAAAGTGTTGAATGATACAAAGTTTGTCTTGTGGAAAAAGGGTTCTCCCAAATTAAAGGTATAGATTACTTTGAGACTTTTTCCCCTGTTGTTAAAATGACTAAAATTCGAGTTGTCCTTGCTCTGGCGTCCATCAATCGGTGGACTATTCAACAACTTAACGTAAGCAACACCTTCTTACATGGAGACCTTTCCGAAGATGTTTATATGGTCATACCACCTGGACTTGATGGCTACAGACCTTCTCAGAGTTGTAAACTTCGTAAATCTCTCTACGGATTGAAGCAACCAAGCCGCAAATGGTACGAAAAGTTATCTCATTTGTTACTGTCTTATGGATATAGCCATGCTCATGCTGATTACAGCCTTTTCATTAAAGCTCACAATTCTGAATTCACTGCTCTAATCATATATGTTGATGATATTGTTTTGACTGGTAACTCTATTAATGAGATAAACAGCATCAAGCCTAGACTTCATTCCAATTTCCACATCAAGGATTTGGGCACCTTGAAATATATTTTAGGAATTGAAGTAGCTCATTCTGAGAAAGGCATTTCTTTATGCCAACGTCGGTATTTCCTTGATCTTCTTAAGGATTTTGGTATGCTTGGTTGCAAAGCGTCTTCTACACCGATGCAGAGTTCCCTTCGCCTGCATGCTGATTCTTCAGGTTTTTTGGTTGATCCTCTTCCTTATAGGAGATTAGTTGGACGTCTTATTTACCTAACTAGCACCAGGCCCGATATAGTCTTTGCCACGCAACAATTAAGTCAGTTTATGTCAAAACCAACCCAGGCTCATCATAATGCAGCATTAAGAGTTCTTCGCTATCTCAAAAGTTGTCCTAGTAAAGGTTTGATGTTTTCTAGATCTTGCACCACTCAGATTAGTGGATTTAGCGATGCTGATTGAGCGACCTGTGTCGATTCTAGCGTTGCATCACTGGATATTGCTTCTTTGTTGGCAACTCTCTTATTTCTTAGAGAACAAAGAAGTAAAATACAGTTTCTCGCTCCTCCTCTAAAGTTGAATACAAAGCATTATCATCAGCTACCTGTGAATTGCAATGGATCACTTATCTCCTCAGGGATTTACGGATTCCTCATTCTCCTCTACTGTGACAACCAAAGCGCATTGCATATCGCAGCTAACCCTGTCTTCCATGAAAGAACAAAGCACTTGGACATTGATTACCACCTTATTCCACAAGCTGGTCTCATGAGTTTATGTTCAGTTTCTTCTTCTAATCAATTAGCAGACATATTCACTAAAGCGCTTCCACCGCGATCTTTTGATCTCAATCTTTCCAAGCTGAAGTTAGAAGACATTTTTCTACCTCCAGCCTGTGGGGGGCTAATAGAAGAAGAACGTGATTCTAACCAAAATACCACATAATGGAGCACTCAGAATATCAGCCATATTAGCAACAGCTACAATATTAGTATTTTCTGTTTTTATTATTGTACTATATAGGCTGAACATTCCAGAATAAATGAACTGGCAATTGTACAGGAATATGTTTTTCCTTTTATTTGATTCCTTCCTCGTAAATTCTATATATATTGTAATCATTGGATTCAGTAACACATAGAAAGTTATATCTATCATTTGTCTTTTATAACTCGTTACCCATCTCAATTTAAATTAGGTTAAATATTTTCTTATCAAGTCTAATTTAATTATATGAACCAACCCGTGTTTTTTTATTGGGTTGAGTTGGTCACCTTGCGAGTTAAATTGTTAGACTCATTTAGACTCTTAAGATCAAATCAACGGATTCAAGTCTAGTGTCCCCAAATCATGTCCTCAATCATGTCCCACAATTAAAATATCGTCACGTCATTAAAAATATTTCTTTTAATTTTAATTTTTTATTTTTTAATAGAATTTTTTAATGACATGGCGATATTCTATTCATGGAACATGATTGAGGACATAATTTGGGGACACTGGATTTGAATCCCAAATCAACGTAAAACTCAATAAAATTACACATTTAATTGTTTTTCATAAACAACAAATTTCGGTTATCAATACTATCTTGTTCACAATACTCCTACTATCTTGTTAATTTTTTCGTATGCGTTATAAATCTAATAACCAAAAATTATTTATATTTTAAATAATATTATATATTTAAATAAATTATTTTGATAAAATATTAACTCTTTTACATACTTTAAATTTAACTATTGGAATGATAAAACTAGTTATTTATGAAAAATTATTAAATGAAAGTATCTGTATTTTATGCCCTCACAGCACCTACTATTAAAAGTAGGTGAATTGGAAGGTAGCATCCATGTAGAATAAATTAATAGCATCATAATTCATATCAATCCATAATCATCTTTCATCTTAAACATAAATATAAAAGAGTATTCATATTCATATAAATTGATCATAGAAGAGTATATTATAGATATTACTTATGTAATAATTATTATTATAGTTGGAGATAACATTTTGTTGGTCCCCTTCACATGGAGAATAGCTTTCTAGAGCTATTATATATGTAAGAATTAATTTATAAAGCGTGATTATTGAATATAACAATAAATGTGCCACTTTTCGAATACAATTAATCAATAATCTACACTAAAAAAAATAACTAATATCCTCATGATTTAATTAAACACTGCAGAAAAACCTAATAACTCAAAATACTAGTAGTTTAATAAGTGAGAGAACATTATGAATTAAGCACCACATTAAGCATTTAAGTTATTGGAAACTTACATGTTAACAAATATATGATCACTAAATTGATTGAGTATTATTTTGGAGAGTCATTTTTCTTTTTTTCCTTTTTACAGAATTTTTATTGTCACAAACAATGATTAATTTTGAGTGAACTAATATTTTGGTCCCAGATTTTGTTAAGATAGGATATTTTATTCTCTAACTTTCACTTTCATCCGTCATTTGGGTCCCTAACTTTGTGAGAACAGAGCATTTTAGTCCCTCGCTTATAAGAATAATCATTTTAGTCCTTGAGTCTCATCAGTCATTTTAGTTATCGACTTTAACTTTTATCGGTAATTTTAGTTACTGACTTTCACTCCCATCGGTCATTTTCATCTCTAAACTTAGGGACTAAAGTTATCGATAAAAGTGAAAGTCAGTGACTAAAATGCCTGATTGAAGTGAAAGTTGGGGACTAAAATGAACGTTGACTAAAATAACGAATGAGAGTGAAAGCAAGAGACTAAAATGTCCGATTGATGAAGCGATAGGAAGAGACTAAATTGATCATTTGTATAGATAAGAGATTAAAATGCTCTGTGCTTACAAAGTTAATGACTAAAGTGACTATTGATTCGATTAATTTTCTCCCCAAAGCCTAGTTTGTCGAAAGTAGTGACTAAAAGATAAAGTGGACTATCACTACGTCACGCCTCATGATTTTATTGGACATTGATCAATTTTAATTGCCAAATATTTTGGTTTCAAGCTAAGTATGGGTCATTACTACTCACTAGTCACTACTCACTATAATAATTTTAGCTTGTTAAACAAAAGATAATAATAAGAATAATAATAATAATAATAATAAAATAAGAATAATAATATAATAATAATAAGATAATGATTCTTTTTTCTTTGGTAAAAAAAAGAAAAGAAGATAATGATTCTAGTTTTGCTTATTGTTATTTGGAGGGTAAATTGAAATTCGTAGAGTTATTGCACAAAAAAAAAACAAAAAAGAAGGCCTGAATGGTGGAACGAATATGTATAATAATTGGGAATAAGGGGAAAATCTATCTTATCAATTTTATTCCATTATTCTAGATTCCTCTTATGGTTATTGAAACTTATATCTAATAATTCATCAACATGTTTCCCCTTATGATAGTGCCTAATGGGACAAACGGTATATTCATGTAGAATATATTGTCAATAAAGAAGGGTGGGCCTAAAACCAAGATGGAGACATCTAGTTTTAGAGAATATAATTTAATAATTTAATTTATTTCCTACAAAGAATCAAAAAATTAAGAAAAATATTTTAGAGGATCCCTTTTGTAATTTGATACCAAATTACAAAACTAGTTAAGATTATAGGCACTCTGATCTAAAAAGAATCCTAACTTTGATGATACTAGTGCTCACAATCTCTCTTTAGGGTGATATTAAACCGATCAAATTTAAACAAGTTAAATGAAAAATATTTATATTTTTTTAACGAGATTTTTCTCATTTTTTATAGCTGGAATTCAAATTTTATTGCTTAAATAAATAAAATTATATATAAGAGAGATGTGTTTATTTCAATAGTACATATTAGATGGATTCAGATTTGCTTTGCTCGGTCACAGCATGCGGTTTTCGATCCAACGGTTGTAATAATAACAACATGTTTTTTTATTTTTTTTTAAATAAAAAAAATAAAAGATTAAGATTGAGACACACCACTACAGCATAGTAATGTTACAGTACCAAATCTATTTCCCATATTATACACTTATTCGGTTTAACAATGACAAATTTTGAAAATTAAATTCGACATCTATATAAAATAATACCATCTTATATTATATTTTAAGTTTGAACCTAATTCACTTAAAAAAATTATTACACTACTTGTATATCACAACCAAAACCTAACCAATATGAGATTTAGTGACTAAATAATAGTTATCAATTAGGACAAGTGCTCCCAAAGTTGAATATAAATGTTGCAAGCAACTTAGTAATTAAGTTTACTACAATTAGTAAAGGAGTCAACTAGTCGAGTCAACAATATGATATATTTTATTTATGGTTAAAATATGTTTTTGTCTATAATATATATATGTTGAATTTTTATTGGTCCTTCAATTTGTAAAAATAAATAAATTATTTGGTGCTCACAAAAGTTATGGTTCGGTTTAACCACTTTATTTGGAAATAATAATTTTTTTATAAATATTTAGAAATTAATTTACACCTGAACCATAATTAAAGATATCGAAGTTTAGTATTGGTTGTTATATTTACTAATGCTTCACCAGGCCAGACTTTTCTTATTGTGCTCACATCTTGTCACAATTATTTATGTATCAAAATTATTTTAGCAATTTATGTAGAACATTCTAATGCAACCTCTTTTATTGAGAATAATTCAAAGTATATATACACAATAATGGAGGACCTTTATCAGATCTAATATTTCTTAAAATTAATATCCAAGAGATTGAACTGATGGTTAAGAGAACAAAATATTAACTAACAATTCTAACTTAATTATGTAGGTGTTGTTTAACTTTTATTTATAAAATATAAAAAAATAAAATCTAAAGTTAGCTAGTTCCTATACACTATCTCTTTTCTATCTATAATTGCTATTAATTCCTAATTACAAATAAATACAATAAATGAAGAGATACAAAATATATAAAAAAATGAGGAAACTGAATTAAAGGTATTACCGTAACAAAGACCCAATCTCAAAGGTTAAGGTGGCCGATTATATATTATTAGTATATTCGATTAAGTGCATTGAAAAGATGAATTTACCTTGATCTCATTTTAACCCAACAGATATTAATGTCTTGTCAATTTTTCATGAGATAAGAAAATTAAGAATTTGTATTGTGTAGCAAACAGTTATTTTAAAAATGGAAGTATTTTTACGTATTATTTTTCAACTATTATAAAAAATTTGGGGGAAAAAGTGAAATAAGAATTAGGTATTTACTTTTATATATTACCTATATAGATAGATATATTACGTAGATACATAGATATAGATTTGATACAAAATAAAATATACACTTAGTGTATGTTTTGAAAAGTGTTGAAGTCTCTAAAGATGGTTTTAAAAGTGATAAAATTGATTTTAAGTAAAATTTTAGTTATTTAATTGTACGTTAGATTAATTTTTAACTTGATATTATAAAGTTGAAATAAATTTTGGTATAAGCAAACTAAACCTTGCTTTTGTGTTAAGTTATAAATTTAATGTTAAGTTTTGTTGAAAACTTATTTCAAGCGATTTTTTTTTAAATATAAATTATGTTACTTTAAAATTAATTTTATATTAAATTATTTTTATAAAATTAAGTTAATTCAAGATTAATCTCCCACCACAAAACTAAACTCACACTTAATGGAAAAAAAAATAAAAAGGAAGTGATGCATGCATGATGGGGTTATATTACATTACATGGTCATGGTCATAAAAGAAGAGTGAGATGGAGAGTAGAGGGGTCATGGTTGAAACTAATAAAAAAAGATATTTTTTCAATTTTACATAAACTTTGGTTTGTAGTCCTATATCACATTAAAAATTAACTCAATATTTTTTTTATCAAACATAATATTTTATTGAAAACTTAATTTACATAGTTCAAATTATGATTAATTGTATTTTTAGTCTCTTTATTTTAAATTTTGGGTCAATTTGGTTTCTGAACTTTCAAATGTACGATTTTAATCTTTTGAGTTTGCAAAATAGACAAATTTAGTTCATTTGTTAGCTTTTTAAAAATTAGCAACAATTTTTATCTAAATTTTCTATTATTTTAACTTAAATTAGCAATTATTTAATCCAAATTAGCGACAGAATGACTAAAACTGTCTATTTTGCAAATTTTCAAAACCAAAATAGCAATGAGTCATTAAACTATAATAATTTGAATCCAAAGTACTAATAGGTGATTATTATCACTCCAAAATAATTATTATCACTTTATTTTAAATAGTTTTCAATTTAAAATATATTTTTTTTTTTAATGAAAAGTAAAATATAAATAAAAAATATTATTAAAATAATAAAATAAGAGATTCCAATCATGTACTTAGTTGATGAACAAATAAATACATGGATGTGTAAATACATGATTCCATTCTCAAATTACTGTATTTTTCAATGAAAAAATAATAAAATGAGTGATAATAGATACCAATAAAAAAAAATGAAAAAAGAGAAAAAGAAAATGCAGGAGAGTGAATTCCATTGGGTGAGACCTTCGAGGAAGATAAAAAGGAGCAACTGAAAGGCTGGCAATGCAAAGGAACCCAAACATGAATATACGTTCACTATGGGACCCACCTTTTGGCCCTTTCTTCCTACTCTCATTACTCATTCTCGTCCTTTGCTTTTTACATTTTTTATTTTTTTTACAATTATTACGAGGTGAATTTTAGGATACACCATTTTTAAAGTGGTGTACCATACACCAATAAAAAAATATGAATTATACGTGATTTTAAATTAAATATATCATTTCGTATATCTTTTATTTATTCATATTTATTATTTATTAAGTTTTTTAACTCATTATAGGTGGATTTTAACATTCACCAATTTTAAAGTGGTGTATCATACCTAAGTCATAAAATTATATTTAATTGATTATAGTCCGTTTAAAAGAAATAAAATCAAAGAGGTATGCATACACAAAAAATACATAATTTATTATTATATTAAATATTTTCGGTTGAGTTTTGTATATATTTTTTTATGTGGTCTACCATACACTACTTGAGGACGTGATGTATGGTAAAAACAACCTTTTAATATTCAAAAACATTATTTACACATACTATACTATACTATTTTATATTTTGTTACATTTTGTCCTTAAAAAGTTAAATATAAACTTTTATGTCAACCTTGAATATTTTTAAACATAATATTCATATTGGAGATATAATGAGATTATTATTTTATTTTAATAGATATAAAATTATACACAAAATATAAATCTAAGATCTAACTTAAAAATAATCAAATATGTATTACAAAAATCAGCGGGTAAAAGGATCAATTATTTTCGGCCTATGATTATATCTGTTTTTATAAGTGATAACTTATATTATTTTTTCTAATCAGAAACATTACAAAATGTAAATTATTTAATGATAGTATCAATTTTAACTTTACAAAAGTTCAAATATTCCTAAAAGATATACCTTATTAAAGTGTGTATATATATATATATATATATATTAATTGTTAAAAAATAAGTGTAAGTATAATAGTGCCTATGACTATCAACGTATTTTCACTTATTCTTAGAATGAATATTTTAACAAATTTAAAATGTTAATTTTTTAAATATTTACACTCAAAAAGTATGAATTGCTAACACTTATTTTAAATATCATATTAGTAAACCCCTAATAAAAAATTATTTGAAATATTTGTTTATGTATTTAATGATGTGTAAAATGAAAAAATAATAAAAATATCTTCAATATTTTAAGTAGAAAAGAAAATTATCCAACATCTAAAGAGCAAAGTTATTTATGATAGAAGGATTATTTATTTATTTATTTGCTATTTAAGGATTATCTTTTTTAACTAGTAATGATAGTAAAATATGAAATTATTTTAAAAAGACAAAGTATATAATAACAATTAGGAATGTTTATTAGCGGCTTGATTTTTTTATGACGGGCCTAATTCTTCTATTGTATATTTAATTTTAGCATTTAGGTTTAATTTATTGATCTAATATCTACTTAAGGTTAGATATAGTTAAATATTGTGGAGGTGTGTGTTTGGCCAGTAAAAATGAAAAAAATATGGTTAAATATTATTCGGGTTATCAGGTTATCATACTTAACTCTATAATATTTTATATATATTATACCTTTTTTTTTTATTTTTACTTTTATATTTTTTATCACTGATAATCTAAATTCATATGTTATTAAACCTTAAACATATGATTATTATTATTGTCTAATCCTATTTAGATTTTTTATTTAAAATTTAAGAATGAATTATAGTAAATAAAATATGTTTCAAATTGAATCAAATGGTATAAAGATAAGTTTAAAGATCAGAATTTTATTTTCAATAAAATAAATTTAAAAATAATGTAGTGTGAATATGTGTAAATTTAGTTGATAAAAAAAATAGGAAATGAATTTTTTAATGTTCAAAAATAATACGATGCATCAAGGTTATTTTTGAACATAAAATATCCATTTAAAAAAAACATATTTCAAATTGAATGTTTGAACATGATAAAAAAATTTGAAAGATGTTCGAACCAATATGATCATCATATCTCGTTTTTATTTTATTCAATTTTTGGTCACTAGTAACAATTTTGTTTTTCTTTCTCCTATTTTCAATCCAACAAATTTCTTTTTTTTGGTTTTTTTCTTTTTAGTCCTGAATGTAACAAATTTGGTCAAACGGTCAATGACACACGCACCATTTGGATTTTGTAACCGTTAGTTGTCAGCGTCACCTCGATTCCGGCCCCCACTCGCCCACACCTCCTCTCATCACTATTTCACTCACCTCCATCTCTCTCCACTTTCTCCCTTTTCTGTTTTTTTTTTTTCTTCTTTTTTTTCTTGTGACCCTTTTCTTCTTCTTGTTGTAATTGTTTTTTTTTCTTCTTTTCCTCTTATTTTCTACTCCCCCGTTCCTATTTAATTGTCCGGAGAGAAAAAATCACGAAATATAATAATTGTTATAGTTTTTTCAAAATAAATTTTAAATTCTCCATAATATCTTTTATCTCTCATTGTTTGATTGGTTGGACAGTGGGACATTGATTAGCCTCCAATTAAACATAAGGTCAGAATGGGTAAAAGTACAATTAATGTTACATTGAAAATATGAGTGAACAGGTAAATAGAAATAAGATTTTTTTTTTCTCTCCCGACAGTTAAATAAAAACGGAGGGAGTACTTAATTGAAATTGACTAGTTATGTGAATTTTTGTTAGGGATGTTTGTTTCGTAAAATTAAAAAATATTTATGGGAATGTGATTACTATGAATATACTCTTGAGATGTTTAGGAATGTATATTCCTTGGCATTGTAAAAAAATTTGTTTAGTTGTTAATTTATTTTCTTTTGAATGTTTAAAAATAATTCACAAGAATGTTTAAGTTATGTTTGGTTCAGGAAACACATTCCTAAAAATTTAAGGTATAATTATCAAAATACTCCTATTGCGTGTGAAATTATTTTAAATATTTTTTTACTAGCCCGATTACAATAATTATTTTTAAAAAAAGTATATTAATATACCAACAAAAATTAATTGAATTACAAATTATAAAAATAAAGTTTTAGAGAAATAAAATCTAACTAATAACATCTTGATAAAATATTATATGATAAGGATAATCTTATTATATATATGATAAACATAATATTGTCATATAATTAACTAATAAAAGACTTATCATTTGATAAAGTTTGTATTTTTTTAAAAAAAATATATATATGAGGCATTAATGTAGAAGAATAATATAACAGTTATTGTATATTTGGTGTGGAGTAATAGGCGTCGTTTTGATTTTTTAATCAAATCTTAAAATATCCACCACCTGAGAATCCTTGTTACCCATGATTGAGAGGGGGGATGAAAATTCATCATAAAAATTAGTTGCAGAGTAATTATAACTATAATTACAATTATTAAAAATGTTTGTTGAGAGGGACAAAATTTATTTTGATGATCCATATATCTCGAATTGACTAATTTTTGGCAAATTTAAAAAAACAAACTTTTCGCTCATGCCTTTTCAATATACATTAATACAATTATAATGATTCAAAATATGAAGGTTAACCAACACAAACGGACAATAAAAGTTCAAATAGTGATTTGTGTATAGAAAAAATTTTGTTGAGAAGGATAAAACTTACTTCAAAGGGTTTAATCTTTGTTGATTAATAAAAGTAAATGAGTTAAAAAAAAAAGATTTTGTTAACCATTGAGAAATTCATAGATAGGAGTATAAAATTTTCATTGAGAAGTGTGGTATTTAACTATTTAATGTTACAAATTTATTTTATTGTAATTTTCAATGCAAGAATTGCTATAGACTTGGTTTGTACCGAGCCGTTGGTTTATAGCGGTTTTCAACAGTTTAGTCTGGGTTACTTAAGGTTAAGTGCATAAATGATCTAATTCTTAGACACGAGTCACCATGAGTTTGGTTCCTAAGCCAACCGGTTGAATTGGCTGGTTCGGGATTAATAACACTAGTATCAAACATTAAAAATGTATTTTCATTGTGATTTTAAAGTAAACAATTTTACGTATGAGTTTTTTTTAACTATTTCCAAAAAAACATAATCCATAGAAAAAAAAAGCTTTGGCTTGTCAGTTATTTATACACTAATATTTTTTTTGCCTCGTGCAATGTCTAGATTAATAAAATTAAGAATGAGTTGCGACTTGCAAATGTTTATTAGAAAATGATATTTTTCGATTAACTTAACTGAAAAAATAAATCATTTTAAAAAAACATGTGCCGTGAAACAAATGAGTAGGGCACGAGTTGAAAAATTATGGTTGGCAAGACTCGTTAAAATAAGTGGTTAACAAATTTCTTGACTTTCATATTTGTTGGGAGAGACTTTATTAAAAGAGATTAGTTTTTAGTTGTCAGTTAAGACACTAAAAAGTGGTTAATAATTTTTTTTTTTACTTTCAAACTTATCAACTTTTTGCCGAGAGCTTGTTGCTCAAATGACATAAAGAAAAGATTAAGGAGCAAGGTTCGATCTCCGGTAGAGTAAATTTAAGAGTAATGCAGTGTGGTTGTGTGTTTAACCTATAAAAAAACTTATCAATTTTTTAAAATATAATAATTGCTACCAAGAAAAACAAAATAAAAAAGTAGAAAGTAAATAGCTGAAAATGAACGGGAAAGATGTTAGAAATTAAGGTTATTGCAAATTAAATTTAATAAAACTCATTTACTTTTACTAAAGTTTTATGTTATATCTTATAACTGTTTCGTGCAAATTTAATGGTGACGTTTTGGTTGGGCATTAAATTCGCGATAGTGTGTGTTCTATGAGTGAAAGAAATTGCATCGTAATGGTAGCTAGAAGTAATGGTAGCAAGAAAAATGACATACAGATAAAAAAGATTAATTACCACTTCTCACGATAAATATCTTTAAAATAGTAAAAGAGTTAATTAATAATTAAAATTAAGAATATTTCGAGAAAAGTTGAGCGATAGAATGCCTGAGTAATTTTTTTAAAGTAAATTAATTAATTGATAAATTAATAATAATATTATACTACGTTAGGTGCAATTGAAAATTATTGCAATTTAAGAGTAATAAAATAATGAATAATTAATTATTTAATTATTTAATTATTTAATATTATACAAACAAGGCTTTGACATGGCCACATGGCATCATATGGTGCAATTCTTTCTTCTTCTTTTTTTTCCTTTTTTCTTCTACTTTATTTTTGACCCTTAATTGTTACTACAAAATAATAGATATAAAATCATGTACAGTACAAGCATACTTGTTGAGTTGTTTAGTTTATATTTTTTTAATATTTTGATAAGTCCCACAAATATACATTACTCTATTAATTTAAGCAACTCTATATTACAATGCAAGGTTGCTTATTAAGCAACTCATATGAGTTTTGCGCGTGCCCCACAAATTAACTACCTCTTATTTATTATTTTTATTAAAATTTCAAATTTAATTTAAACTGTTTATATTAAATAAAAATATTCAAAAATTAAAATTAAAAACTAAAATGACTTGATTATTTTAATTAAAAATCTGGTACAAAACATCACTTCCTTTAAGCAACCCATGACATTAGGTTACTTATTTAAGCAACCCATGGCCTTGAGTTGCTTATTTAAGTAACTTCCATAAACAACCCAAGTCATGTCAGCAAATTGCAACAGAGTTTTGCTTCCTAAAGGTAGTTGCTTAGCACAAGCAACTACATTATACATGATCTAATAACCCGTGTTTATCCATTTGAAATTTGAAAATAAAAAGACATACACATGTCCCTCTCACTCTCTCTCCCACGTTCTCTTTTTCTCACACTTTCTATCTTTTCATTTCTCCCAAACTCTTTCATTCTTTTGATTTCTCTAATCCTTTTTTCTTATTCCCTCCTCTTCTTCTTTCCACTTATTCTTCTTATTTCTTTTTGTACCTTTCTTCCTCTAAATCTTCCTTTCCCTTTCTTTTCTCTGCCTCATTTTGCAATTGTCCCTTTTCATGGTTGGTCTACCCCTGTTTTGCCGACGACCTATCGTGGTTCAGCCATTGTTGCTGTTTGTGCCTCTCATAAACGGTGGAGAACCTACGTGTTTTGTAGGTAAGTTTTACTGGTCTTACATTTTCAATTTCTACAATTCTCATCTTGTATTCTATTTGTTTGTTGTTAGGGTTATGAAGTTAATGGTTAGTATAAAGGAAGAGAGTGTTTGCTTGCAGTTGTTTGATTGCGTTTTACACGTAAGATATTTGATGAAATGCTTTTTTAAGTTCTCTTTATTTTTATTACGATAATAAAACTCATTTTGGATGTGAACTTTGATATTTTTAAATCAGGTGAGTGGTGCTTGGTGGTGGGTGCAGTTACAGTTTCGTAGAATGGCGAGGTTGACGCAGTTAGGGTTCAAACATCGTTGTACAAGAAAGTTGTTTCCTTTGCTGTTTTGTGTTCTTGTCAATTTTTTCTTTGAGGTGTGGAATTGATTATGACAAAACAGAGTTCAAGATGCAAACTTTCTTCTCTTTTTCTTTGTATAGGAGGTTAAAGAAGCATTTCACTCTAGGAGAGCATTAGAGATGTGAAGTGTGAACCCACAGGTAATGAATGATTTTTACTTCAAGTTTATTTAGATGTTTAATACGTGGATTTTGATATTTAAATTTTTTTTAAAAAAAACCATTTTACCTAATTATCTGTTCTTTTTCGTCAGGAATTTTTTTCCTAATTTTTTGCACAAAGAGCTACAGAGGAGTTAATTGAAGAGAGCAAACTTTGGGTTAGATAAAATGACTTTAAGTTGGTGATGAAATAATCTTTCATTTTTATTTTTTGTGTTATTTCCTCTCTCATTAACAGAGACTTTAAATTGAAATGCAACATAATTAATGCCTTTTTATGTATTCTTCCAATTTTTTTTCACTCTGACAATGTAATCACTAATGTGAGCTTCTCCAAATGATTCTTTGTCATCTATTTTTTTTTGTTATGTTTTGCTTATTTACATCCATAGTTGTACTTATAAACGAAAAATAAATGTAAAATTTTCTAAAGTGAATCTTCTGTTTGTGTTGCAATAAATAATTTCTTAAATGAAAGTAATTTTTTTATAAAATGAGTCTTCTGAGTTAGTTAACTTTCATGTTTTCAGTTTTCTATTTGGTTCTAAATGCAACAAACATGAAAACGTGCTTTTGTATCTAATTTATCATACTTTCTCATTACTGCAGCTTCAGATTATATTATCATGGATTATATTATCAAATTCCAATTAGACTATTTTCTTTATGATGTAGCAACTCAAAATTCCTTTAACTCAGGTAAAGTTTATTTTCTTGATAGACAAGGCTGAGCTATTTATATATACCAAATTATATTAGCTTCTATTACTTTGTTCAAATGTAGTTTCTGATTCTTTTTCAATATCATATTAGTGGAACTATTATTAAACACCATGAATGTGTAAGTAGCATTGTACTGTGTAAACCCAAACAAAAAAACAATTAAAAAAACATGTAGTATTTGGATATCTCTTGTGGGTCCATGGAAATGTGAGAAAGGGGAGACTTCTTGATATTCAAAACTTATAGAGTGATGTCTCTTTATTTGTGGTAGTTTTTTTTTATCTTTGGTGAAAGTATTTTCTTTAATTATTAATGAAGATGATGGTTTTAATTTTTCAAATCTATATGGGACAATTGTTAATAGCATGTTGAACATTTGATTCATTAGTAGGATTATGCTTCTCATAATGTGCTATGACTGCTGACACTTTGAGTTTTGTTTTAGTATGTGGAACTCTTTGAATGTGGCATTCAAAAATTTGATCTCATTGCTATTATTGGTGCAAATACGTTGGATGCCAAAGGTCCCTAAGATGGTGTTACAACTATTATTGCAAAATCAAAACCCACATTTAGTTTGGGTATTAACATTAGAACTTGTAGTGGTTTGCAACCGAGATTGATTGCGGCTAATCATTCATTTCATTTTTATTTAGACTATGATTTTATTTTTGATTTTCACATAAATATGATCTTTTAGTTGTTCAAATTTAAGTTTGTGTCTTTGATCTCAAATTACAAATCTCCCTATTTTATCTCTCCCAAACAAGTGTGTTTGAGTTGTTTCTGTTTCTCTCTTTTAGTTTTCTCCTTTGGTCATTGAAATGCCTTATTTATGATGTTGTAGCCTTCATGTTTGGTTGCTCAAATTAAATTTCCTTCACAAATGGTTCAAGAAATGGTGTATCTATAGGAAGAATCATGATTCATGAAGATGTTGAGGAGCTTGAGAATTTAGTTTGATGATCATAAAAATTGTAATATTGAATAATAATTTATTACTATATTAGACTAGAGATTCTCATCTTTTATACAAATTCAAGTTAATAATATAAAAAGTTTATAAATATAAATATATCATATAAATACTTATTTTTTTGTGTCTTACTGCTTAAAGAATGCACAACTCATTAATATGTCTTTGAAATTCAAATAAGGTTATTTTATACTCAAAATATAGCCTAATATTATTGTCTAACAATTTTTTTTTATGATGAACGGTGGATAGAAATCTAAATAGCTAATAAATATAAATATGGTTTATATAAAATAAGTTTATAGCAAATTTATACTCTTTTTCTACATTGTAAAACTAAATAATATTATAAAAGAAATCAGTATTTAATGTGATATGATAGAAAAGGAAGAAATAACAAGAAAGATAAATAAATTGTAGGTGAGATGCGAGAGATGAGATGTATAAATATAATTATTGTTATTTTTATAATGAAAACTAGCAATATTAATAGTAATCTTCAACAAAGTTATTTCTTAAATTTTCCAAAACATATTTGATTAGATACTATGTATGGGTCTTTAAAATTGATGGACAAAATTACATGAATTTTTTAGTTATTTTTATATGTTATAATTAATATAAAATTGAAGTTAATTATTTTGTTTATAATTTTCTTTTGTTTATAGGAAAGTAATACAATCGGGGATCGAACCCCGTACTCACACATACATGTTCGAGCTACATGACTAAGACATTTTATCTATAATTTTGAGTATATAATTCAGTCTATTACTACTATATAATACATGTAATAAAAATAACCATTACATTATTTTAAACTTTGAATCTTTGATAATACGAAGAAAGAATTTTTTTAAATTAATGATGATTTAAAAGAAAGAGAACTTATTTTAGTATTAAATCATACACTCAAAAAGCATAGAGGACAAACCGAATAAATGAAGATAATTTATAATTAATTATTATTTTTAATAATTTTTTCGAACAATCAACTTTAAATATTTGTATACAATGTAAAAAAAAAAGATTGTATACAAATATAATGTTTTAGAAACTAAAAGTATCTTATTTTATTTTATAATAACAAAAATTAAAATAAAAAATACATGTTTAAATTAATGATGATTGTAAAAATAAATAGTATTGATTTTTATTTCAAACCATATACTCAAAAGGCATACAGGGGACAAACCAAATTGATGAAGTCAAATTATAATTAATCATTAATTTTAATATATATTTTGAGGGAAGTGATATTGCCACTTCTAAATTTGATATTGCCACTCCAAAATCATGAAAATAAAGCTTATGAATGAGTGTTGTGGGAGTGACAATATCAAATTTAGGAGTGACAATATCATTTCCTATATTTTGAATAATCAACTTTAAAAGTTTGTATACAATGTACACAAAAAGAACAAATTAATAACAATTAAATTTTTTAAAGACCAAATTCATTATTTAATCAAAAAATTAATATCAAATTAAATTTTAGAAGACAATGACTTTTAGTAAATAACATTTGATAATTCATACTTAAAAAGAACTTTTTTTATAAGTAAATAATTTATGCAGTGAACTAATATAATTTGTTATAGGATTTTTCTAACTTATGCCTATAAACACAAGTTAGAAAAACCATTTGTTATATACTAGAAACATCTTTTTACAATCGAATTTGTGAAAATAATTTTTTTTTAATAAATTATGATTTACATGTGTTGCTAACCATCGTCCTACAAGTAGTCAAGGAACCAAAAAAATATTGTAATAAGTTTTGATATACTTAATTAATCTATGTATCCAAATTAAATATCCATTAAACTATGTTATATACTATGATACAACTCTTGATTCCAAATTAAACACCCTTATAATGGGATATTGTTTACAATTCCAATTGTAAAAAACTCGTTTATCTATATCATAATATTTTCGTGGCAAAACATTAACACGAAATCGTAAACGTGTAAACAATGACTCGTGCGACATCTTAATCATATATTTTGTTAAACTAATTATTATATACTCAATGTATTGAAATGTTTACATCATATGTTTTCTTTCACATAAATTGCTCGAATCTTTATATCGATAACGTGTACGACGACAGTAACCCATGCGAACGCAGGGTCAAGAACTAGTTAATGATTACAATTAGGCTAAAATACACATTTAGTCCTTTATGTTTTGTCGAAATTATATTTTGGACTTTTATGTTTATTTTGTCTCAATTTGTTCCTTTACGTTTGTTTTTTGACCAATTTTGGACTCTTATTTGAATTCGTTAGTCTAAATTAACAAAACTGCAAACGTGGCACCTACATGGCATTAACGGCATCAGTTGCCATCCCTTTCCAGATTAAAACGACACTGTATTTAATTTTTTTTTAAGCGTGCCCTTCGTTAGTCTAAGTTAACAAAACTGCATACGCTTAAGAAAAAAATTCAATACAACATCGTTTTAGTCTGGAAAAGAATGACAACTAACGTCTATAATGCCATGTAGGTGTCACGTATGCAGTTCGGTTAACTAGACTAACCGATTCAAAGAAGAGTCTAGCGTTGGTTAAAAAACAAACGTAAGGGACCAAATTGAGACAAAATAAACATAAATGACTAGGACTTCGGCAAAACATAAATGACTAAATGTGTATTTTAGCCTTAAAATTAAGAATATTTCAAGAAAAGTTGACGGATAGAATGCCTCTTTATTTTTTTCTTAATTACATTTTTTTTTTCTTTTAACTTTTTATATTGTACAATTTTAATCCCTTTAGTTTTAATTGTGTGACTTTAGTCTCTTATATTTGTCAATTATACAATTTTGGTCATCTAACTTTCAATTGTGCAATTTTGATTTTAAAATTTTTTAATTGCGTGATTTTCATCCTTTTGATCAAGTCAAACTAATATAATAAGTTTTTATATGTGCAATTTTTGGTTTGAAAATTTTTTAAATGTATGATTTTGGTCAATTATATACTTTATTTTTTATTATTTTATTTATGTTAACCATTAGCTTCTTAACTAAAAATGAATTAATTAAGTAAAATAGTACGATTTGAAAAAAATTATGGGGACAAAAATTCAATAATAGACAAAATTGATGAACTAAAATTACACAATTAAAAATTGAGGATAAAAATTGCATAATTAAAAAGGTTGTAGAACTAAAATCGTTCAATTGAAAGTTAGTGGACAAAAAATTACACAATTAATAAGATCAAGGACCAAAACTATCGTTAAGATTTTATTTCTTTATTTTTTTATGTCAATTAATTGATTGATAAATTAATAATAATATGATACGTTAAGTAAAACTGAGAAGTTATTGTAATTTAAGATTAATAATTAATAAAATTAATAAAATAATAAATAATCAATTTTTTTGATAACAAAATTAATGAATAATCAATTCAACTTACAACTGCAATAATTTCAACTTAAAACTCTTCATTGACCAAAAAAATGCTTGCAACTCTTCATTGACCAAAAAAATTATAATTCTTCATTGTCAAATTATCAATTATGGAATTGTAATTAAAAGAAAAAAGAGAAATTATTCGGAAAAAAATTATCCATTATTAAATTACAACTTCCAAAATAAAAAAAAATTGACTAGAGACTGCTTAGAAGCGAAGGAGAAAAAGAGGGTAATGAGCGTAGGGACGGAGTGGTCATTTTCGAAGACCTACCCATCTTTATAACATCTATATTTCTTCGGTCTCGTGTGGTTTTTTCTTTACTTTCCTTTGTTTTCTCTCTCCTTACAGTAGTGAGAGAAACACACTCTGCTTTTTTCTTCATCCTCTCTCCTTCTTCTTCACTGAGCTTCGCCGTTTCCTTTCCAGCTATCGGAACCGGCTATTGTTACCGTCGCCTATTTCAGGTATAAGCCGATCACTTTGGTTTTTTCTTCTACTTTAGGGTTTTGCTGCTTCTGTGTGTTTTTGGTGCTTGTTGTGTTTTTGATGTTTTCGCCTGCTACTCGTGTTATGTTTTTTTATTTTGTTGTCGGAAATTTTCTTTTCTGGCTTTTAATCGTACAGATCTGGTGTCTGTGGACTGTGGTTGGTGTTGCTGTGTGTGCTTCTGTTTCTGATCTGCCTCTGATTTTGAGGATTCTACTTGTGTTGTTTTTTTGTTATGCTTTTCGAGGTTTTGATTGGTTGTACGGATGAACGTGTTTTTGCTCGGGTTTCAGATCGTAGGGCTTGTTTTTCTTAGAATAATTTTATCGGTGTATTTTACTCTGTTCTGGTGATGTTGGTACTCTGACTGTTGGTTTTGCTGTTATTTTTGGTTTTCGTTGTAATGTGTGAGTCTGAGTTGTTTTGATTGTGAGTTGTTGTGTGTTTACGAGTAATTTTATTTTTCCTCTCAAGCGTTTGATTTTTGCTGTAGTAAGCACAGAAAAAGGGGAAAAGCCCTATACAAGTCAGTGTCTATTTGTTGTGTATTACTTGAAGTTTTAACATACAAACGCTGATGTTCTTAGTCTTTTTGAACTCCCATACTGTTGTGTTTATTTCGATGTGTTTTTTCGTTGTAGTATGTCACTTTGTTGCTTTGTGTGTTGATAACTATCTTTCTAGGTGTAAGAATCACTGCGGTAAATGCTGCACTTCATTGAATTAGATTTTTCTGAGTTTTTTCTAGCTACGTCATATGAATGGTGTTTTGATTAGTAAAATGATTATGGCCTGTGTTGCTTTTTCTCCTCATATGTAGTATATCTCAATAGTGTCTGTTTTTTGATTTTTTTCACTGCCATGTGTTTTCCTCTTGGTTGATCCATTTTACATTTTCGTTAATGTTGAAAATTGTTTTTGCTGTCTGTCCACGGATTATTAATCACAATTGAGTTAGCGTTTTTTATGTATTTTTCCTGTGCAGCATTCATAATGGTCAGAAAGAGGAGAACTGAAGGACCCAGTGGAGGTGAAGGTTCTGAGGCTCAACGCTCTGCTGAACGGAGTGCCCCACCCCAGCAACATCCTACTTCAGCTGGAGGGGCAGGACCCCAAGGAGGTAGAGGATGGGGTCCACAGGGAGGACGGGGAGGTTATGGTGGGGGACGTGGTCGTGGGATGCCCCAACAGCAATATGGTGCCCCCTCTGAATATCAAGGTAGAGGTAGGGGTGGGCAATCCCAGCAAGGAGGCCGGGGAGGATATGCTGGTGGACGTGGTAGTGGTGGTGGTGGTGTTGGCAGTGGCCGTGGCGTTGGTCCTTCATACGGTGGCCCCTCTAGGCCACCAGCTCCCGAGCTGCACCAAGCAACCTCAGTTCCTTATCAAGCTGGGATGACTCCTCAGCCTGCACCATCTGAGGCAAGTTCCTCTTCCCAGCCGTCTGAGATATCTGAACTGGAACCACAGATGGGGCAGGTGACAATTCATTCTGAAGCTACGCCTACTCCTCCTCCTGCGAGTAAGTCATCAATAAGGTTTCCCCTTCGGCCTGGAAGGGGTAGCTTTGGCACCAGATGCATTGTGAAGGCCAATCATTTCTTTGCTGAGTTACCTAACAAAGATCTGCATCAGTATGATGTAAGTCCCGCCTTCAAGGATTGAAAAATTGCTTTTTCCTTTTGTTTGACTCTCTAATTTTACTGTTGCTCTTGGTTCTCTAGGTAACAATTACTCCAGAAGTGACTTCAAGAGGCGTGAACCGTGCTGTTATGGAGCAGCTAGTGAAGCTGTACCGTGAATCTCATTTGGGAAAAAGACTTCCTGCTTATGATGGGCGCAAGAGCCTTTACACTGCTGGTCCTCTTCCTTTCATGTCAAAGGAGTTTAGAATTACCCTCCCTGATGATGATGATGGAGCTGGAGGACAGAGGTTTACTTCATATTTATTACGTTTTCTTCTCATTGGATTTCAGCCTTGGGTATTAATTAATCTTTTGTTTATACTTCTATACAGGAGGGACAGGGAGTTCAAAGTTGTTATCAAATTGGCTGCACGGGCAGACCTTCACCATTTAGGACTCTTTCTGCAGGGGAGGCAAACTGATGCCCCTCAGGAAGCTCTTCAGGTCCTCGACATTGTTCTGCGTGAACTCCCCACTACCAGGTTCATGACATAATCCTTTTCCGGTGTCATTTTCATTTAGTAGATATTGGTCCATGTAACTGTTTCTGCATCCTGAACTATTTATGCTGTAGGTACTGTCCTGTAGGGAGATCATTCTATTCTCCTGATCTGGGTAGAAGGCAGCCTCTAGGTGAGGGTCTTGAAAGCTGGCGTGGTTTCTATCAAAGTATTCGTCCTACACAGATGGGATTGTCTCTGAATATCGGTAAGTCCCTGTAGTTTTAGTTTGTTGTATACTTTTCATTTATCCTAGATTCTCTGTTTCTCCTAATCTGGTCAGACTAATTTGCGAAAGAAATGTATGTTGTTGATGTCCAGATATGTCCTCTACTGCTTTTATTGAGCCATTACCAGTAATCGACTTTGTAACAAACCTGCTAAACAGGGACGTTTCCACCAGGCCACTCTCAGATGCTGATCGTGTGAAGGTCAGGTTTTGCTGATGTTCTTTTTGATATCTTCACTCTGTAGCCTGTAACATAGCTGTTGTCCTAATTTCATACTGTTAGTCTTTAGTGATGTCCCATTCTGTCCAAAACTATACCACATATTTGGCTGAATGATTGACCATTGTTTCATTCAGTTTAATTCTTAGGTGAATTTCTTTTGGAGAAATTGTGATAATTCCTAAATTTTCAAATTGACTTGTTCAATTTCTGAATGATAGATCAAAAAAGCACTCCGTGGAATCAAAGTTGAAGTAACCCATCGCGGAAACATGAGAAGGAAATACCGCATCTCTGGCCTGACTTCCCAGGCTACTAGAGAGTTAACGTGAGTACTGACATTTTGTTTCATGCAACATCGAAGTTCTTCTGCTGATTTTCTTTTGCATTCTTGATGATTTTAGATTCCCTGTTGATGAGAGGGGAACAATGAAATCTGTTGTGGAGTATTTCTACGAGACATATGGTTTTGTTATACAGCACACTCAGTGGCCTTGTTTACAAGTTGGCAACACGCAGAGACCAAACTATTTGCCAATGGAGGTATTCATTCTCATTATCATGTAGGCCGCTATTGTTTGAATTTGTCCTCTCTTGCTAATGCCATTATCTTGTGTAAATATAGGTTTGCAAGATAGTTGAAGGTCAAAGGTACTCAAAGAGGTTAAATGAGAGACAGATTACTGCTTTGTTAAAGGTCACCTGCCAGCGCCCTGTTGACAGGGAACGTGATATCATGCAGGTCAGTCAAAATGTGTCCCAGCTAGTAGCACTATGTTATTTATTATTAATTTTATATTTTTTATGGAAACAACTGTAAAACATTTTTGCTTTAGAACTGGTGGTTTCTTTTATCATGTTGATTGTTTTTGTTGATTGAATTCATTACACGCACTTTGATGTACGGTATAGGAAACCTTTTTTTCAATTGTTACATTTTCACCTGCTAAATGCATCAATTGTTTACTCTGTTCAGACCGTACATCACAATGCATATCATGAAGATCCTTATGCTAAGGAGTTTGGAATCAAAATTAGTGAGAAGCTTGCTCAAGTTGAAGCTCGCATCCTTCCTGCACCTTGGGTATTTTTTCTAAGAATTATTTTATTGACAGTTTACATTGTTAATTGTTTTTTTTTTTTTTGGCTATTGACATGATATTTCCTTCAGCTCAAATATCACGATACTGGTAGAGAAAAAGATTGTCTACCTCAAGTTGGCCAATGGAATATGATGAATAAGGTAATTTTTTTCTTTAACAATTTGGTGTATTTTTCTGGTTTGGAGACAGTAAGCAAAACTGTTCATCTTATATACCTTTTTTTTCCATTGTATTGATTTGGATATTGTATTTGTATGAGGGTTTGCTTAATGTTACATGGTTGGGTTTTATGTCATGTTATTTTAGCCTATATTGTTGGTAGATTTAATAAGTTGAAATGCTAATCTTATTGTTTTTTGACTCCAGATCAAATTATTTTTAATTTGGTTTGATGAGTTAACTAGTTTGTAGTTTTATTGAAAATTTTGAAATTTGATATAATGTTTCTTGCCGAATAATTGAAGTAACTTTTCATGAGATTGGCACGTCGTATATTTTGTTTATTGTGTTTGTTTAAGTTTTTGCTGTTTTAGTTGCTCATTGAATTTGAAATGATCTCCTTTCTGCTATTACTTCAGAAAATGGTGAACGGGGGAACAGTCAATCACTGGTTCTGCGTAAACTTCTCAAGGAATGTTCAAGAAAGTGTTGCTCGTGGCTTTTGCTATGAACTTGCCCAGATGTGTTACATATCTGGCATGGTTTGTATATATATCCCCTTGCTCAAACCTTTTTTTTATTCTTCCATGCAGTTTACTTGGCTTGATTATTTGATCTTCCTGTTACATGCGTATACAGGCATTTAATCCAGAGCCAGTAGTTCCTCCACTCAGTGCTCGCCCTGATCAAGTAGAGAAGGTTCTAAAAACTCGGTATCATGATGTGAAGAGTAAGCTGCAGGGAAGGGATCTTGATCTTCTCATTGTTATTTTGCCGGATAATAATGGATCTCTTTATGGTGAGGCTTCATTAACTGGCTTTTATCACCTCTTTTTGTTGCATACCAGTGGTTACGTTTTTAACGTTGTTTTGTTGTGCAGGTGACCTTAAACGTATATGTGAGACAGATCTTGGGCTTGTGTCCCAATGCTGTTTAACCAAGCATGTATTCAAAATGAGTAAGCAGTACCTTGCAAATGTTGCTTTGAAGATTAATGTTAAGGTTGGAGGAAGGAACACTGTTCTTGTTGATGCAATTTCACGACGCATTCCCTTGGTCAGTGATCGGCCCACTATTATTTTTGGAGCTGATGTTACTCATCCACATCCTGGAGAGGATTCAAGTCCTTCTATAGCAGCTGTATGTTTTTGGATTTCTTTACAAGTCCAAGCAGCTTGCACAAGCTTTCATAAGAGTTTTTTGCACTTAACTCTATAATAATGGATCTTAAAACTGCAGGTTGTGGCTTCTCAAGATTGGCCTGAAATTACAAAGTATGCTGGTTTGGTTTGTGCACAAGCTCATAGACAGGAACTCATTCAAGATCTTTTCAAACAATGGCAAGATCCTGTCCGAGGAACAGTAACAGGAGGAATGATCAAGTACACACTGTCTTTCCTTTTGATTATACGTTAGCTCCTTAATGAACACTTGGGAGGACTATTGGCCTTTTTTATTTTATTGATTTGAAAATGTCATAAATATAATGTTTTTGGATAATTTTCTTTTATTCAATATTTGATTTGGTTGGCAGAGAACTCCTTATATCATTCCGGAGGGCTACTGGACAGAAGCCACAACGCATCATATTCTACAGGTAGTGCTATAAGCCTTTTGTTACTCTCAGCATGTTTTTTGGTTTTATGTGATAATTTTGGAATGCTGTTTTCAGGGATGGTGTGAGTGAGGGGCAGTTTTATCAAGTTTTATTGTTTGAGCTTGATGCCATCCGAAAGGTGAAGATCTTTGCTTGGAGGTGTTTAACAGAATTTCTTTATCATGTTTTATTGTTTTATTCATACTGTTACATTTGTTCGTTACCAGGCCTGTGCTTCTCTTGAACCCAATTATCAGCCTCCAGTGACCTTTGTGGTGGTTCAAAAGCGTCACCACACAAGGCTCTTTGCCAGCAACCATCATGACAAGAGCTCGGTTGACCGCAGTGGCAACATTTTACCTGGTATTTATATTTTTATATAACTGTTACATTCTTTAAAAACGTATCCTCACAATTCCGATGTTGACGCCTGCAGGCACAGTTGTAGACTCTAAAATCTGCCACCCAACAGAGTTTGATTTCTATTTATGTAGTCATGCTGGAATACAGGTGCGTTTTTTTCCCTTTTTGTTTCACTTATAGTGTGTTGGATTTTATGTTCTTCAGTTAACGTTTTGGATGTCAAACAGGGTACTAGCCGCCCGGCTCATTATCATGTTTTGTGGGATGAAAACAATTTTACTGCTGATGCTTTACAAACTCTTACAAACAACCTATGCTACACGTAAGTAATAAACTTGTGATATTCCCTAATCCTGATGTTTTGTTTTACAGTGCTCATTAACACGATAAGTTTTTGTTTTTGATAATATCTTCTTTCCATACTTTTTCTTCAGGTATGCCAGATGCACAAGATCCGTTTCAATTGGTGAGTTGTTTTCTTGAATTTATTAGCATTGTTTTTAATTTTTGCTATATGTTGTGGTTTAACGTTTTTTTTTGTTTACATGTATTGCAGTGCCCCCGGCATATTATGCTCATTTGGCTGCATTCCGTGCTCGATTTTACATGGAACCTGAGACTTCAGACAGCGGATCTATGACAAGTGGTATGGTTTCTGGTCGGGGCGGTGGAATGGGAGGTGGTGCTGGACGTAGCACTCGAGCACCTGGTATCAATGCTGCTGTGAGGCCATTGCCAGCACTGAAGGATAATGTCAAGAGAGTGATGTTTTATTGTTAACTGAATACTTTGTTATGTTATGAATTATGCATTATCTCTCTCAAAACATTTCAGTGGTTGGTTGCAAACTATGTTTAATGTATGTTTAATGTTGTTTAATGTTGGATGTTATTGATGATACTATGTAGCAATTCGGTGGTTGGTTTGGATGAATTGAATTTGGAGTTTTTATTTTGGAGAACCTTTTTGGATGACAATGAAAGATACTATGTAGCAATTCGGTGGAGTTTTTTTTGTTTACAATGAATTCGGTGGTTGTTTAAATCTTCAATTTTAGTTTTCGAAATTTAAATTCCTTTAATTCTGTAATTGCAAGCTAATTTAAAGTTTACTTGTCTAGTCAGTAAGTATTTTTGCTGCAATGCTCTTTTTTTTTTCTTTCTGGTCCTTACGCACTTTAGAAGAAAAATTTGAGAAGTTTGCCGTTTTACTGATTAGTTGAGAAATGGGATGCATGAATACTGGTTTTCACGGTAAAATTTTCTCCGGTAGCATTGGCGCAAATTTGATCGGAGAAATGTAAAATGTATAATGGTCAGTATGTCCGAGAAGCTGTTTATATTTTGAAATTTAGTGGAGATGCTGTTATTAATTTATGATCCACGTTTTTCTTTATAGTACCTTGTAATTATGTGTATACTTTGTCCTTTTCTTGAACAAGGTAGGTGTTGTGAGTACTTTCTTGAAAATAATATAAGTCCTATACATGAAATATAGTCAGCACTTGAAACATTTGGTGGAGATGACTGAAATCAAAGGTAGTGAAAACTAAAGACGGTGAAAAATTTGCGATTTAAAGTGGAAAAATTTGTATTTAACTTGAAGTTTTTATTTTGTAGAACCTTTTTTCCACATAAATTAAAGTTTTCTGAAATGTTAAAAATTTGCGATTTAAAGTGGAAAAATTTGTATTTAACTTTCAATTAGCTAGAAAAGAGAGAACCCAAATCTTTTTTGGGGCCAAATGTATATATAGCTTTGTCCTGTGGCTGAAAAACCCACTTTGGGGAACCTAACCGTTTTAATGATAAGCCCCTTAATGTATAATGTACAGATATGGTGGTGCATACGGATAGGTAGGTGCAAAGCTAATTTTATGTCATTGATATTAGGTATTCCAAAAATATAAAATAAAATCATTAATATTAGAAATGGAATCATCTTCATCTACAACTCAATTTTACATGAAGAGACGACAGATAAAGAAAAAAAGATAGAAAAATAAGGAGTTAGGTGAATAGTAATTTTACATTAATCATTTTTCTTAGGGTTAAAAAATATTTAATCCTCCCTTGCTATTCACCTTTTTACTTCTATTCCGGTAAAACTAATTTATCTTTTATTCCCATTATCTTACCCACGCCAAATTAAAATACTATTATCCACTAAATATTTAATTCTTAATATAACTATCAGCCAAATTAAAATACTATTATCCACCAAATATTTAATTCTTAATATAACTATCACATATATTTAATGGTAACTCTAAATTATATTCAAATTTTATCTTAACTATTTCAATCTCCACACTTGTTTGCCCTCATCTTTATCTTTTTTTTTATCATCAAACCAGTAAATTTATTCCTAAAATCATATCATAACTATAAATATTTAAGATGGGTGTAATAAAAGCTACTCAGTAACCCTCATTTGACTCCGAAGGAACCATCAGGAACAGAAAAAAAAGAAGGGTGTAAAAAGGAATATACAGCACAGCAAAAAAATGTAAGATGGTGCCAACAGAAAAAAGAAAAATGAAAATCAACAAACAACCAAAAGAAAGAGAAAAAGAATAAAATGCCCTGGGTTGCACAGCCAAAAGAACAAACAGATTACAACCGGAAAATAGAAAAGGGAGAAGACGTGAGGAAGTAGAGAGAGAGGAATGAGTGAAGAAGAGAAGAAGAAAGAAAATCAATGTGTATTTGACGTGTGCTTGGGTTATTATAGCTATTTGTTTGTACAAAATCAATTTTAATTCCAAGAAATTAATGGAATCATGAGCAAAATTGGAGTTACATACCTATGACTTTTATTTGTTAACGTCACTGTTGAATAAAATTTCTGAGCTCTTCTTAATATTTCTTCCTTTCTTTTGTTTTTTTATTATTTTTTTGTGTTTTTTCGTTTATGAACCTTTATTTATAGAGCATGAGTTGGATCTATTTTCTTACTTTCCTGATCAATTATTTATTATCTTTATCTTTTTTATTTAAAAATTTTGTTTTATGATCATTTGTTTATTATCTTATCTTTTATTTGAATTGTTTTTTGTCTGATAAGGTATTTATTATCTTATCTTTTATTTGAAAATTGCTTGACCCAATCAAGTAATACTCAATCGTGGGTTATACTGCTTAGAAGTCTTATCATAATCTTCATCAATAAGATTAATCATTTAATTGATTAATTAAAAAAACTAATTAATTAATTATAATTTAATTAACTAAAATTATTATTAATCAGATCAATTTGGGGTGTTATTAGAAATATGTATTATTGCATATATACTCGTATGACAAAAAAAAAAAAAATCCTATACGTAATTGACTTTCAACATTAATTTGCATTGTAGAAAGATCACCTAATACTAATTTACAAATCAGAAAAACAAAACAGCTCAAGAACAACGTGTTGATTTTAGATGGAATAAAGAAAAGAACAAAATTTTTTAATTTCCTCATAGGAAAACTTCATGTTCCTCAAACATTCTTTGCCTCCACTTTCAATACAAAAGAATGACACAAAGTACCATTTTGATTTTGCTTTCTCCAAATCCCATTATTTCTTATATTCCTTTCTTGCTTTCCCTCTTTCTTTGAGACAAATTAATGGTAACCAAAATCCATTCTTTTCTAATTATCAATCCTACCTTTAAGAGTCAAATCCAATATAAATACCCTCCCAATATGGTCCAAAACAACATGCAAAAAATAACCTTCTCTTAATTCAATCTAACTAATTGGTTATATTTTTTTTTCTAAGTTATTGAATTTTTGCTATTGTTCTTCAAATTATGGCTCTTACCTCAAGCTCAGCCATGAAGAGATCAAATTCAATCACAGATAGCATGCCAGATGCCTTGAGGCAGAGCCGCTTTCATATGAAGAAATGCTTTACAAGGTGCTATTTTGCTCTTAATTATTTATAAAAAATAAAAAGAATATTTTTATTTGGGTTTTAATTATAAGTAACATGATACTAATTTTAAGTGTATTAATTATTAACAAAAAATATTAATTGAAAAAAATATTATTAAATATATTTTATTGTTGTATGCGAAATATTCTATGTTTGTTATATATAAAACCGGATTGAAAAATAAGGTGTTACTTACCCGGAAAAAAATGACATTTTCAAATATGTGAATAGTGTTTCATATTGTTTGTGTTCCTTTTGCATTTCCTTTAATTTTAAATTTTTAATGGGAGACAAATATGAAAGTGCAGATTTGTTGCAAGTGGGAGGAGGTTAATGAAACAGCAACATATAATGGGGGATGTGGAGAAAACAGTTACAGACAAAGTTGAGAGGACAAAGCTTTTAGAGGGCTTGTTGGGTTACATCTTCACTTGCACTCAGGTACAACTTTAAACCACAACATTTTAAGTGGGTTTAGTTTATGGTCGGTACTAACTGTGGCACGCACTTTTTTAGGCTCACCATAAGCAAAAATGGATTTTAGTATTTCTTAATTAAAAAACCTTTTGTTCACATTTTAAAATCATTTTTCGTGTGGCGTATCCAAATGATGTGATGGAGACGGTAACAACCTTGGTTTTATTATAATATCGATCCCTTGTAGAGCTTTTAAAAATAACCCACTATTTCTAGTAAGAAATTGTTTGCATGTATTTCTTAAAATAATCACTTGTTTTATTTAAGAAATAATGCTTTTAAAAAAATAAGTGACATTTGTTTAAGCTTTGAAAAAATATTTAGAATCAAGAAACAATAAGATTCTTGTTTATTTGAGCTTCTCTTCAAAGTGCTTATTATTATAGTAATTAGGCATAAGCAATTCTTGATTTTCATGTTAACCATTTAAAAAATCAATCAATTTTCTTCATGGCACGAGAATAAACTATTTTTAAGTTTAAACAAAAAGCTCCAACTGAATAACTTTCGTAACGAATGCTAATTGTGTGCAGGAAGCAGCTGTTGTTCCACCATATGTTGCTTTTGCAGTGAGGCCTCATCCTGGCACCTGGGAATATGTTAAAGTGAATGCAGATGATTTACAAGTTGAAGCCATTGAGGCTTCAGAATTCTTGAAATATAAGGAAATGGTGATTGATGAAAAATGGTAAGTGATGAAAAAAAAAACAAACTGTTATTTGTGCTTTGTTTGGTTGTATAGAGAAAAAATTGAAGGAAGGAAAATTACAGGAAGGAAATGTTGAAAATTTTTTGTTTCTACAACTTAACTTTATTTATTTATTTATTTATTTTCCTTCTATTTTTCCTTAAAATAAACAATAAAAAATACATTATTTTTTATTGTTTTCTTTCCAGCTATTTTCCTATAATTAAAAAAACCATTAATGATTAATGAACACACTTTTAATGTGTAGGGCAAGTGATGAAAATGCTTTGGAACTTGATTTTGGGGCTATTGATTTCACAACCCCTAAAATGGCTCTTTCTTCTTCAATTGGGAATGGACTAAACTTTTCTACCAAAATATTGTCCTCAAGGTTGAGTGAGAGTCCTCAATGCTCAAATCCATTGCTTGATTACTTGTTGAGCCTTAACCATCAAGGAGAGGTAAATAAAATCATGATTGTGTCAAGTACGTTAAATAAGGTTTATTTATAATTTTAGTTGTGACATCCAATTTTAAATTGGTTTCTGTACATAAATTGTTTTTAATTGTGTCCTTGTTAAAATAATTTTTTTTAACTTTTGTCCTCACTTTGTCTTTATACGTGACACTCGTTTCTAATTTGGTTTTAACATGTGACACTCATTTTCAGTTTGGTTTTAACTGTACTTCAACGACATTGTAAGGATTGGAAATGGAGAGAAAAAAGTAAATTTTTTTCAATATAAGGACATAACTGAAAAGACTTAAGTGTATGGGCTAAATTAACCTAAAAAATCATTTATAGAGACCTGAAGTGTATTTAAGTTTAAACCATTAATTAATGTGTACAAATAAAAAACCTATAAAACTGAATTTGTGATAGTGGAAACACAGTGGTTAACAGAAACTGAATGTTTATATTTTTGTCAATCTGCAGAATCTTATGATCAATGACACTTTAAATACCAAGCCAAAGCTTCAGCAAGCACTGAAAATAGCTGAAGCATATGTATCTGCACACAACAAAGACACACCATATCAGTATTTTGAAGAAAGGTTAATATCTATCTCTTTTACTCTATACCTCCATTTTGGTAATAATGAGTACCAAAAGTACATAGAAAGATTATAAAAAGGTAAATAAAGTCCAATCTATTTTGAAGATATAGTAAACTACTCATTCACTTCTCCAATTTGCTTTTGAACTATTGGCCACTTCTAATTTTGTGTTTCTTTTATTCAAAAAATAATAAATTATTGTCATAACTGATATTCTCTATTGGTATGAGCAGGTTCAGAGAATGGGGATTTGAGAAAGGGTGGGGGAATAATGCAGGAAGGGTTAAAGAGACAATGAGATTGGTTTCAGAGGTACTAGAAGCAGGGGACCCTGTGAAATTGGAATCACTTTTCAGCAGGCTTCCAAATTTGTTCAACATTGCTATTTTCTCCATTCATGGATATTTTGGACAAGCTGATGTCCTTGGATTGCCAGATACTGGAGGCCAGGTTTGAATTCATCCATCCTCTTCAATGATTGATGTTTCATTATAATTTGTAAGACAACTCTTTGATTATAGCATTTTTCATATAACATTGGATCTTTGTAAAATGTATAGTATTTTCTTTTGATGGTGTTGATGTTTTCTAACAGGTGGTATATATTCTTGATCAAGTAAGGGCCTTAGAGGAGGAGTTACTCCATAGGATTGAGCTTCAAGGCCTTAATGTGAAGCCCCAAATTCTAGTGGTAGGCAACTAAGTACTAACAACTAAGTACTAGTGGATGCGGATTCTCTATGATTTAGGCGAAAAATGTACATGTGATATTTCATTCTTAACCTTTCGATTAATAATTCAACGGTAGATTATAGCCAACCAAACAATTGTCTGATACTTCTGATGATTCCTCCGTTAGATTATTAATCGAACAGTCAAGGGCGAGACGTTATAGTTGAAATTTTCACCCAAGATGGAGAGAATCCATGTCTAGTACTAATACAATAATAAGATTTGTGCTTCAAAAACTAAAAGGCATCACATACATTTTTTGTTTTCATAATTCTTATTTCTTATTTCTTTTATTTTGCTTCTTCTATACTTACGCTTACGTTTCTATCCACAGATTACTCGTCTTATACCAGATGCCAAAGGGACAACATGTAACCAAGAATTGGAACCTATCCTCAATACTAAGCACTCTTACATTCTTAGGGTTCCTTTCTTCACCGAGAAGGGAATCCTTCGCCAATGGGTTTCTCGTTTCGATATCTATCCTTATTTAGAAAGATTTGCTCAGGCATGTTAGATCATAATTTCTTTTCATTCCACTTAGCACAATACTATTCGGCGTACTTTGGAGAAATAATCAATTTATCTTTTTCAGTATTTTGGCAAAGCTTTTGAAAAAGAAAATGTTTATTTCTAAAGAAATTTAAGCCATCTTAAACAAGTCTTAAAGAATAAAAGAATGGAAGCTATATTTTTCTTATGTCTCTCTCTTTTTTATTCATTTACCTTCATCATCAACAGGATGCTACTACCAAGATTCTTGAGTTCATGGAAGGGAAGCCTGACCTCATTATTGGAAATTACACTGATGGAAACTTGGTGTCATCCTTAATGGCTTCTAAACTTGGAGTAACTCAGGTTTTAATTCAATCTTCAACATTGATTTACACACACTTCAAGAGTCAAAAGTGTTACATTTTACTATTAGAACTTTGAACTAAAAGTTTGTCCATAATAAATGAAGGCAACTATTGCTCATGCTTTGGAGAAGACCAAATATGAGGATTCAGATGCCAAATGGAAGGAGTTTGATGAAAAATACCACTTTTCAAGTCAGTTCACAGCTGATTTAATCTCAATGAATTCAGCTGATTTCATCATCACTAGCACATACCAAGAAATTGCTGGAAGGTAAGCTATTTCTTAGTGAAACTATCACGTAACACTAGTAGTGATAGTTTTCACGTTTTGAATCCATGTTTGATCTGATTTGTCTTGAAACCAAAACTAACATTGTCATTATTTTGATTTTTGTATGATCAGCAAGGATAGGCCAGGACAATATGAAACTCACACTGCGTTTACCATGCCTGGAATTTGCCGCATAGTCTCCGGCATCAATGTGTTTGATCCAAAGTTCAACATTGCTGCCCCTGGAGCTGATCAATCTGTCTACTTCCCTTTCACTGAGAAACAACAAAGATTGACCACATTTCATCCTGCCATTGAAGAACTACTTTATAGTAAGGATGAAAATGAAGAACACATGTGAGTTTTCCCTCATTTTCTCCCATCATTCCACTACAAAAAGAAAAATTCATATACTAATAGATAAAAACATACAAATTATGGTAATAGCTATCGTTGTTATAGACTTTTTTCTAGCATAATCAATTTGTTGGTATAAATATTTTGAACCTATTTCTAACCTATGATAGTTGATACAATACATAAAATTCCTATACTAACATATAAACATACAATTACTAACAAATAATTCTGTTAAAAAAAATTAAAATATTTATACTTACAAATTATTTATGTTAGAGAAAGTTTATATTAACAGAAACTACCCTAGCAATTTGAAAGAAAAAACATTAGCAAATGAAAATTTTCTTTTAGTATCCACTTCCATTTTATGGTAATGGAAATGGCCTTAACCAAATTAATTTTTTTTTTTTGAAACAGAGGATTTTTGGAAGACAAGAAGAAACCAATAATCTTCTCCATGGCAAGGCTTGACAAGGTGAAGAACCTTAGTGGACTAGTTGAGTGGTATGCAAAGAACAAGAAGCTTAGGAGTTTGGTGAATCTTGTGATTGTTGGTGGTTTCTTCAATCCATCAAAATCCAAAGACAGAGAAGAAACAGAGGAAATCAAGAAGATGCATTTCTTGATCAAGGAGCACAAACTCAAGGGCCAGTTCAGGTGGATCGCGGCCCAAACGGATCGCTACCGGAACGGAGAGTTATACCGATGCATTGCAGACACAAAGGGAGCTTTTGTGCAGCCAGCATTGTATGAGGCTTTTGGTCTCACAGTTATTGAAGCAATGAACTGTGGATTACCAACTTTTGCTACCAATCAAGGTGGTCCAGCTGAAATTATTGTTGATGGTGTCTCAGGATTTCATATTGATCCTTACAATAGTGATGAATCAAGCAACAAGATTGTAGATTTCTTTGAAAAGTGCAAGGTTGATTCTGAATATTGGAACAAATTGTCAAGAGACGGCCTTCGGCGCATCGATGAATGGTAAATTTCACTTAGTATATGTTTGGATTTTCGTTTAACAAACTGACATTTGTCCAATGGAATGATACATTGGCTTAACATTGTTTGAAATCTTTTTTTTTTCTTTGATTAAATGACTTTTATCTAGAAATACATTGTTATTCGAAGATGAAAGACAGTTTAGTTTGTTCAACAGGAATCTAAATATCAGCGTACAAAATTAAATCTTTCAAAGTGAGATAAACTTGTAAAGTAAAAAACATTCATGGAAAGTTGGATTTATTAACAAACTACATTTCTTGTGTTTGTTTCCTTGCAGCTATACATGGAAGATATATGCAAACAAGGTATTGAACATGGGATCAATTTATGGGTTTTGGAGAAAGTTTAACAAGGAACAAAAATTAGCAAAGGAAAGATACATCCATATGTTCTATAATCTTCAATTCAGGAATTTGGTAAGTAATTTGGCAAAATGGTGTACCTTCCTTTCTTAATTAAATAATTATTTGAAAATTATGGGAAAAAAATCATTACTTTGCAGGCAAGAAAGGTACCAATTCCAAGTGAGACACCTCATGAATATACACCAACTTCAATAACTCCAACCAAAAAACCAGCAGCAGAAGCAAGACCTAAACCAGAACCTGCAAAATTTGAAGCACCTCAAACTCAATCAAAAGAACCAAAACCAAAAATTGAAGATAAATCAACCCAAAGGTAAGTCATATAATGAAACTATGCATGCCTTTTTGTGTGTCAAATTAAAATTTGAATTACAATTGAAATATGGCATCTTTTAGCTTTAGTTCTTTCTAAAATTCTAAATAAGGTTTTTTAATTTTTTTTTTTGTTAAGTATTAAGAGGACAACGAATATCTTCGAGACCTAGAGATCATTGAAATAAATTTGGCCTCTCATAACAAAACAAAATTTTAAATAAGGACCACATAAAAAAAGTGATATTTTAAATGAAAAGACTTTACCAGGAGAAACAACGTCTATTTTGGTCAATTCTAAGTCTCGAAAGAGATTATTGTTCGATTGTCAGCTGTGTACGGGAGTCCATCACAAGCTAGTATCCGCTTGGTGTATAAAATGAGATATAAAATAGTTTTAGTACGTGCTTGTTTTAAATTCAAGTGGAATGAAAAGTGAAAAAAATACATAAACCGAGACATTCTTAAAAAAAGAGATAAATTATAACTTCTCCTTCCAACATCTCGATTTGTATACAACGGTATTGCAAAATCTTAAACAAACATACCGTTAAGCTTTTTCATGTATGTCTATAGTCCTTAATTAAGAGCTTCTCATTTGCAGGTATGAAAAGGATAAAACTCATGGTAATGTTGTTCCTAAAGAGAGTGGTGGTGTTTGCAGTGGATTTCGTGTGTTGGTTCCCATAATTGTTTTCTTGTTCATCATTCATTATTTCTTTAAGGGTTTAGACCATTTGTTCACATGGGGGCCATATTTTAGAAGGGATCACAATTAAATTTAGATATAATTAATTTTAGTTTCAACTCATGATATGTATACATACACCTTTAATTGTATTTCAATCAATCTTGTTGAAAATTATGTAAGTGGTAAATAAGAGGTGCCATTTCAATGGTGCACGTTGGAGTTAGTGGCATGTGAAGTCAAAACATTGTAAATTCTATTTCATTTCACATGGATTATTATTATTCTCAATTCTCAATATATTACAACATGTCTTGTGTTTTATCTTAATAAAAAATTGCAAATTATGACACAGAATGATTCCTATACAGATAGAGATTCCATCTTTTTTTAGTTGTTGTCTAGAGTGGAGATTCCAATTAAGATATGAAAGTTCATCCTTTAGAAATAGATAGTTTTATTTCTGGATAAATTACACTTGTCATCTTCGAGGTTTGGTTAAATTGCACTCCACCCTATTTTTGAGGTAAAATTGCACTTCACCTTATTTCATTAACTATAATTATTTATTTATTTATTTTTTGTATTTTTACAATGATTAATTGATTATTTTCTACATTAAAATAGTTAGTTTTTATGTTTGAACAAATTTTTAGTCCCAACAATTATTGTTTTTCATTTTAATTCATCTTAACTTAAAATTTTTATTTTTAGTTTTAAATTTTTTAATGACATTTTTTAGCGGACCAAAAGAAAATTAAATAATAGAATTAAAGTTAAAAAAATTTAAAATTTTTATTGAATATTAAAATTAAAAAATTCAGGGACTAAATAAAAAATGAATATGTGGTTTCCTGTGTCTGACCATCTGGATGAAAATTATAATTCAAACTAATTAAATATATTATTTAGAAAGTTTCTTCAAAACCAATTTGACAATGATGTGCAGATTCAAAAAACTATATTATTGAAGTTACCTTTAAGTGATTAAGCAGATTGGCATATTTTATTTAGATAAGTCTCCTAATTACAAAAATATTAATATTCTTAATCACTGTCTGGTCTTTTTTAAATTAAAGATGATTTTATTATACACACATGTTGATCCCAATAATAGAATCAAATGATGCCAAATATCATTAATTATTTTAATCGGAAATATTTCTGCTGTAGTAAGCTTCTTCTGTTAGTGTTTCATCTTGGAATCAGACAACTTCATATTTTTAAAATTATTTTAAACTAAAAATTAATATAAGAAATTAAGTAATGCCAACTAATATATAAAGGGATAGAATATAATAACAAGATAGAGTATATCCCCTGCTTGCTAATTAAGTAATTTTAAATTTTTTATTCAATAAAGCTGAAGAAAATATAGATTAAAGGAGAAGAGCATAGTATTAAGGCCCTATTTGGATGAATTTATTCGCAGCTTATGAAAATATTTTATGGGATTCTATAAGCTGTTTTTAGCTTATTTTCATAAGCTTCTTGAAGTAGCTTATGAGATAAGTTGTTTTTAACTTATTCAAATAAGTTTTATAAATTTGTCTATGAAAAATCTTTCATTTAAAAATAGTTTATTGCATAAGTGTTTAATTAAGCTGTGTATCCAAATGCACTCTAAAAATACTTAATAATTTTAGTTGATTAAAAGTTAAAATATTTTTGTTTTAAATATTAACGGTAATTTTTTAAACATAAATAATCTTAATCACACTCAATAAATTGAACAATTTTTTATTTTTAATAAAATTAAAAATTTTCAACTAAAATTTAAACACACACTCATTCTGACCGATCAGAATATATATATATATATATGCTGATTTTGAAAAAGTAAGTAATTTTGTTGGTGGTTGGTACCAAGTTTTCTTGGCCTTTGCGTCAGACTCTCCTGCTTGTCATCATGTAAATTATAAAACAGGGTTAATTATAATTTGGAATGCTATATTTTTTTTTATGTTTGTTTTAATATAAATTTTTTTGAAGTGTGCTTTAATATAAAAGTGGTATTTAGTGACTAATTAGCAATGATATCTAAAATTAGTGACCATTAAAATTGTAGTTAATTGTCATTTTTTTAGGAAAACATTCATTAAAAGAGTTTGAGAAAATACATAAATTAAAAGTTCTTGTACTAAAACACACATAAAATAAAGTATATAAAGCCAAAATATTATTAACTCTATAAAATATAGTAGTACCTTTTTTTTATTAGTATCAAGAATATTTTTCAATCGATAACTAAAAACTAATTTTTTTGAAAATTTCGCTATTAAAATTCAACATAGTTAAGAGAATAAATTATATCCCAAATGTATCCTGCTTGCTTGGTTGATTTAAAATTACGATAAAATATGTTATGAACATGTGCAAATTGCAATGATGTTGGTATGTTGCTTCTTCATATATTTTCTGTCTCCTTAAACGGTGCTCATTGATAACTGTGTTGGATAAATTCCATAATTTAGTATATATATGTTGATACATATATCTTGATTATTTTGAAATGAATTTATTTTAATTTTTTAAAGAACTTTTCATTAAAAATTTAATATAAAATTTTTAACACAACCATTAAGAATTACTTATATTAATTAGAATATTGTTCAATCCTTTTTTTTCAATTTAGAATATTATTCACAATGTTTTAGTATTTTAATATTTACTTGAAAATAATGTGTACATAAGAGGGATATTTTAAGCTGATCCTTAGATTATAGTGGTCTCCAAACTTGGATCAACAAATTTTGAGAGTAAAGATATGTTAGAAGTCCTACATCGGCTAGTAATAGGATCATTGTTAAGTTTATAAGGATGTGACAATTCTCTTTCTATTAATTTTTATAAGTGAGTTAGGTCTAAATCTAAATTTATTATGATTGTACTTGAGGGATAGTCTAAGATGATAGCAATGGTGAATCCTGAATCACACTGAATGCACAAGTTAGTACGTAACATAGGTTATTATGTGTCCGACCATCGTCCTATCAGCCAATCCGGAGTCCACGTTATATCGTGTATCCCGCCTGGTATCTTCTTAGACATAGGCGGGTTGTGACATGTGGTCTTGAGACGATATATAAATAGGTACCGAATTATCATAATTCCGAACCATAACAAAATTATAAGAGGATAAAAGAGAAGAAAAAAAATCTAATAGTGATCAACTAAAAGGATTATCGATAGTGCATGGAGAGCTATAATAAAATCACACAAATGAGAGATATAAGTATCACTGATAGTTTCTATATAACTTGAAATTAAAGGTATTCAGATGCAATATTCATAAAAAATTGGATATATATAAGAATTGTAGTCAATTCTCTATGCATGCTTATTCTCTAAAGGCGATTTTTTTTTTTTTCTTTTCTTTGCAAAGACATTATAATATGCTATAGGGTCGATTCATTTTTATCTTCAATGTTTTTTATGAATTTACTCAGGTAGTTTGGAGTTCATCCTTTTTTTTTCTTCTTTTTTTTCCATTTATGTGCTTTCATATGTGGTATTTGATAAACAATGTACGTTGCTTTCTTTGCTTATTTAAGTTTTTATGTTTTTCAAATATAAATCATCGAAGTATATATAAACCTTTTTAAAATAAATAATTTTATTTAATTTCTTATTTTTAAGACTCAAAGGTTGGCTTAGCGGTATAACACTCCGCTAAGTTCATAGAAGGGACGATCGACAGCGAGATGTACCGTGTTTGAATCCCACCTATGCCAAATTTTCGGGGTCAGTGCTAGCCATGCAGTGCGAATGAGATTAATCTCATCTTAAGGGTGGAGAAACTCGTAGTTATACCCAAAAAGTTTCTTATTCTCTTTAAGGAAAGTGGTTAAATTATTAGAATTAGAAGTATTAATTAGACTATTGAAATGTTACACTAATTAAAATTAAACTCAATTATTTTCTATTGGTTAGATGATTTTAAATGTTAAAAAATCACAATAAATATTTCTAATTTTGTGTGTAGAAACTTCTATTATAGAATAAAACTTTTTAGTAATTGAGGTTTATATTATGTGACTTATAAAATTACATGTAATTTGTTTATTTATACATTTATAGTAAGTAAAAATAGAAGATTAGTCTCCAGAATTATTTATATTATCAATCATTTTAGTTTTTGATTTTATAAAAAAAAAATTGTCCTAAATTTTAACTAAAGTGACTTATTTTTCCTATAAAGTCAATGGCTAAGGTAATTGACTTTCTACTATAAAATTAAAACTAAAATAATTGATTTTACATATTCAAGACTAAAGTTGAATTTCAATAATGTAAAAGATTAAAATGATAAAAGCATACAACTTTCAGAACTAATTTAAATATTAACTCTCTTTCAATATATAATGGTCAACAAGTGTTAACATTGACATTCCAAAGGCTAATTGGAGCTATTCAGTTATTTAAAATATAAACTATGTAATATGGAAACTCTTCTATATATATACTTATTGATTGAAATAGTAGAAATAAATTTTTTATAGATAAAATTTCAATGTCTATTATCTTGAAGATTTTTTAACGCTTACTCTAAAACGGTTTGTTTACATGGCAGTGATAATTTTTTTTTTCTTAGTTTCATTTTCGGATGAAAAATGTTAAGTCCTTCTATTAAAATTTTTTGTAAATTTTCTTATTCACTTAATTTTGACAAGTGTCATCTATTTTTCATTAAACATTTATTTTTTGAAAGATAGATAACACTTGTCAAAATTAAGTGTGTAAGGATTTATAGGAAGTTTTAGTAAGAAGATTTAGTATTACTCTTTCCGGATTCCTATCTTTTCATGCTTGTGCTGGATCTTTTTTTAAAAAAAAATTAGGATTTTGTCTATTTTATAGCTTTAAATATATTAAATAATTATTTAACCCACTTGCTATTATTGAATCAAATAAAATTCGACCAATCTATCTCTATCTATCTAACAACACATTATTTTAGGACTCACATATATAAAATTAAAATATTAAAATTATTTATATTATTAGCAAATATCAAATGTTACTTTAGAGAGATATATTTTTAAAAAGATTGCTTTTATATAGAGTTTCATCTCTAAAAGGATTAAACAATTTTTTTTTTGGGTAAGCTAAAGAATTTAATTAAAAGCACCCGAGGTACTAAAACAAAGTACTAGGAGCTAATGAATCAGCTAGAGATACACAAAAGGATTGAGAATTCTTAATATTAGGCTATGATGAAAAATATACAAATTAAACTCCACTGAAAATATACTACTTTCATTCTTAATGACAAGCCACTCAAAAAACATCAAAAAATTAAAAAAAATGTTGACATCCATAAAATGTATTGGTATTGTAAAAAATTATAATAAATGTTCAATTTTACTCTTATTTAAAACTCACTTTTATTTTAAAATTAATTTCTTTTATTTTCATTAATTAAGAGTAAAAAGAAAAAATATAATAAATACTCCAATTTTCTATTTATGAGCTTATAGAAAAGAACACTAACTTTTTTTTTAGAGACTTATATTTAAGAACAAAAGTAGTAATTTATAGTGAAATATTTGGTAAATTTTGTTAATATAATCATTTGTGATACATTTTACTCACAAAATATCTACATTTTGTATTATTTAGAATAAAAAATATACAATTTTTTTATAGGCTAAAGTGCGTTCACATGGGTTCGAACTGAGGACTGCTACTCAAAGCAAATCTCATCAGCCATCCGACAAAAATATATATATACAATTTAATACAATTAAAGTATTTTTAAACAAATATTATAATTATAATTATAATTATAAATATATAAAAAATATTTTAATATTAAATCTGCAGCGAAAGACATAACGATGACACTCATGACACTTCAAATATCTCATTAGCAATGTTTTGTCAACTCAACATATTTACCTAAGTCTTTCACTTACCTTTTTTTCTTCTCAACTTCAATACCCTTTTATGAGGCATTAACCTAATTGTGCCTAACAATTTATAATGAAATTTTAACTTCATCTTATAGATTTTTGCCTAAGCCTTTCACTTACCCTTTTATGATGTATTAACCTAAATGTGCCTAACTATTTATAATGAAGTTTTAACTTCATCTTATAGAGCATTAAGCATATATATACTCGATTACGTTCCTATTTATCTGACTACTTAGGGCATATTACACATATTAATAAATATAATTATTAGTATTGTTTTCGTGAAAAAAAAATCCCTATAATACATTTTATGTCTCTTAAGTTTATTAGTTGTAAAGTAGTAAAATATTTATTACTTCTTCAATTAAAGATAAGAATAAAGTTGATAAATGAGTAATTAATGCTTCATTGAAAATATAAATAGATAGATAACATTAAAAGAAACAAAGGAAATAATTTTTATAATAACAAGAACATTAATAAATTATTTTAACACGTATGAATTAACCTTAAGAAAAAAAAAACAGAAAGAGTAGCAAATTATAAAAGAAATGTCAATTACCTTTAAAAGACATTAACCACATGCCATCATCAATTTATGACGTAATATATACTTAATAATTTTTTTCATCAAAAAGTAATTAATAATGTTTTCAATTTTAAGTTTATTTTATATTATCTGTTTTTTTTTGGCCCAAAGTTTATTTTATATTATCTATCTTAACATATTATCATTTTAAGGACACGCATTTTATTATTTTCATTGTGTTGCAACCACTTTATCTATTTTGAATTGAAAAGTCTATTACCATATTATACATAATTGGGACCATTTTACACATTCCTCACTTATTCAAACACTTGCTTTTCAATCTAAAAATGAACAACAAATTAAGAGTGTTCGTATGACGGGCTATATTCGTCTTTTAGCCGGCCCAAAATATAGATTGGGTCATTTACTTAAACTCAAACTTGACCATAGGCTTGAAAAACTCGAAGATATATAATTACAATTAAGACGGTATTAAATAGGACAGGACCAGGTTGATCCGGACAAACGACTTATGATTTTAAATATAATATACGGTTATCAACAATCCATCATAAAGTTAATACTTAACATTGACTATAATAGCATAATAGTATATTTGAGTTTTGATAAAATACTTATTGATTTAGATTCTTAATTTTAATATAATCAATAAATGATACATATATGAGAATATAACTCACCGTTATTATTAAAAAAATAGAGTAATTATTGATAAAAAATTATTTAATTCCTTAGTATTTAGTAATTAAGAATTATATTATTGAAATAAATATTTAAAAAAGAGGTGCGAAGTAATGATAAAAATTAATAAAGTATAAGGTATAAGAATAAAAATATATAAAAGTACATAGTATAGGGCTGGATTAAGACAATACGAAGGCAAACCCGAACTCGACTATCGGGCTAAAAAGCAGAGCCCGACCCTAAAACATATTATGGACCGCGTTAAACCCGGTCTGAATAGCTCGGGACATGGTTGACCCGAGAGACAGGTTGAATTATGAACACCTCACCAATGGTGGATGTGATTAGCACCACCTCTATCGGGAGTGGTACCATCCTTTTTAGTATATAAATTTATGATTCTTACACATAAAAATGATGGTGCTACTCCCAATAGAGATGGTGTTAATCACATCCTCCCTCTCCAACAAATGGACAACCAACAACACATCAAACCATTTTAGAATTATATTTTTTTTTATTTTTTTTATAAGCTAAACGCACACACCTCCACACTATATTACTCTTAAATCTCCTTACTGAATCCCTCCCCTCAAGTTCCAAGAGCTTCTCTTTGTATTGCAATAATTTAATGTTTTATTATTCTCATTGTATTATTCTCATTGTATTGCAATAATTTAATTTTGCGTGATTTTTTTTTAAAATCATTTTCATATTTCACATAATTGAGATTAATTTACTTTTAAAACTATTTACTAAATTATTCTCACATTTCTTAAAAAAATTCAAATTTAATAATATCTCAACAAACTAATAATGTGAAACAACAAACAACAAACTAATATTTACTAAAGTATTTTACTAGTATCATATGTATGCTTTTAAGATACTCCTTCCATTTTTTAGTATAACATTTTTTTATTTTTTTTACGGTATTGCGTTTTTTTGACAATATCATTTAATAATTTTTTTATAATTTAAAAGTTATGTAAGACGAATCTCCAAGTATAAAGGGGATAGAGCAATTAATTAATTTATCTCTCTATAAGCACGCTTCCCAAACTTTAAATTTATATTTGTATTCATATGGTAATGATATTTCTTCATCATTCCTGAAAAATATCTTCAGTAGTGATGTAGAAGACATATATATAGCTTATGTTTGGAGGAGAGAAATGAATATTGGAGGAAAGAAAAATACAAATAATAATGTATTTTTTTAATTTAGTTAAAGGGAAAAGAGAGAGAAAATAAATCAATAACTTTAATTAGTTGTTGCTTTACCATTTTAATAAAGTATTAATTATTATTTTATCAAATATACTTATTGAGTAGTTACGTTGAGCTTTTATTAAATGTCATGGAAGATATAATTTATTAATTAATAAAAATGTTAAGAAATATGATAGGAAGTTCGACAAATATTTGATTGAAAATAAAAGAATTAATTACATTTTTATGTGTGTAAAACTTAAAAGGATAAGTAATATGGGACAAAGTAGTAATAAATGCTTTGTTTCTTTAAGAAAAACTTTTGCTCTCAAATTCTTAATATATTGAATTATTGCCACTCTATTTTGTTATTCTTATTTCTCTCTAATTAGTTTAATAATATGTAAAAGTTCATATTTTTACTTTATTGTTTTAAAATATATTTTAAATTTAAAAATATTCATCCACGTTATGTCATCACATCTCTTAATTACATGTGTATGTATTTGATCTTCTCCCTTAACTACATGTGTATGTATTTAATCTTCTGATAATGAGAATGAAACAATATTTCATTATCACCCGACAACTGCTCTGTACGAGCTCAATTTTTAAAGAAAAAATAATCACTATTTTTTATGGTAAATGCTATGAAAAAAGGAGAATAAAAATAGAATAACAATAGACAAATTCAAAATTGATTTGTCCTTGATCAACATAGTAATTTTTCTATATTATTCAAAGTGTAAAAATTTATCCTTTGTGAGAAAATTTATTAATCGACAAAATTCTCATTCATTTATTAATAATAAATTACGCTATTTATATAAATAAAAGATAATTCTTATTATCTTAATAACTAACTTAAGAACTATCAACTCTGGTTTAGTGTGCATTGTCCTCACTCATACACTTTTTGAGAAACTTCTTAGAAGGTCACCCATTTCAGAATTGTTCCAGGTCAAGCATGTTTAACCATTGAGTTCTTAAAGGATAGGCTACCAAAAAGTAAATGCATTTTGTTGTTATGTTTAGTCCAAATCAATTTCTTTAAGCTATTTTAAACTGTATAGATATACAGTCTTTGGATCCCTCTCACTCCGGTGTATGTTCGATTCGTTCATGTGTCCCTTCCATTCTCCCGCCTAGAAGCCTTGTCAGGAACCGCTATCTGTCCATGCTTCATGTACCAACGATCATTCTCCGCCTTCATCAGCGCCCGAGATGTCACAGTTCTAAACACAAATAAAATATGATTTCTCATTTTTAGCTTCATTTTTTACCATAAATATATATTTTGAATGCAAGTAAATGCATTAATTATATAGACATTTTAAATTATTTATCATATTATTAATTAAAAATAACATCTTTAGATGTGTTTATTAATCTTAATAAAATAAGTTTTATGCTGCTTATATATAGGCGGAAGTAATATAATTATTCTTAAACATTATAGGCTATTACCAGAAAAAAAAAAACATTATAGGAAATATTATATTTAGGATCAATAAATAATTTTTTTTCTAAAGAGACTAGAGAGTATTTCTATCTGTAAAAAAGACTCTTTTATAGATAATATTGTTTTATAATAAAAAATCTCATACATTTTTTCAGGAATATTCATTATTTTTTTTTATATTTATCTATCATAATTAATAAAATTTTATAAAAAAATAGTTTAAGTAATTAATGCAATGATCAAAAAAAAAAAGATAAATTAAAAAAATTAGATATATTTTGAAAATCAACACATTAATTAATTTTATTATATAATTTTTTAATAAACATAATTATCTAAATAAAACCTTATACAGTAATGTTAGTGATATATTTGTAAAGTTGCTTGTAATAGAAAAACCGAATTAAATATTTTTTTAATTAGTATTTCATTGGCAACTTGGTCACTCATGTGTCATCAATTGCTCTCTCTCTCTCCTCTTTTGTCGCACCCGTTCATAGTCCAGAGTTTAATAAAGCATTCGAAACTGAACCTTTCAAATCCCTTAAATTGATTTAATTCTTTCCCCAAAAATAATTTCATGAAAATCAAGTGATTTCCAAAACTGTCCCATTCATCTTTGGAAAATCCTTAAACCCTGTACTAAATACTAATGTTGGTGTTTTGGTGAAGAAAACAAAGAAAAAAAAAAGCATATTTATAAATTCTCACACTATAATTCTCATTCACAAGAAGCCAAAGGGACCATTTTTATTTTGATTTTGACACCCCTCAATTTGGTTCCTCTAAGGATGAAAGAATCCTCTGCCGCCGCTGCCGCCGCCGTCGCAGCCGACGGAAACAGGGTATGGAATTCTGGCAGCCACCTTGTGGTGAGGAGGGTTATGCAAATCGTCATGTTTCTTGTTGCGTTTGGTGTTTTGTGGATTTTCCTCTGTAACTCTGCCTCTCCCTTTGATTTTTCTCATTACTTCAATTCCGAGTCAACTCAGGTAATTTCTCTCTCTCTCTCTCTCTGTTTCTGTGGTTCTGTTTTTTCAATTGAAATTGGGGGTGAACAGAGAAGAATGATTGGGATTTTGGCTTCTGATGATGATTTCTCTTGTGACCCAATTAAAAAGTTTTGATTTTGAATTCTGGGTTTTATTTAATTTTTTAATATTCCTTAGTTTTAATGCTTTTTGCAATTGAGGATTATATTGCTTACTTTCTGATTGGTTTGGTCTAACTTTTTTTTGTTTGTGGGTCAATTCTGATTCTCCATGCTTAAATTGAACTATAGAATCATGGTTATGTTCCGTTCTGTTTGTTTTCTGAGTGGAGCTCACTGTTTCATTCTTTTTATTTTTTATTTAAAAAAAAACCACTAAAATGATTATCTAATGGTAATAGTGTATTTGATTTGATCAACCCAAAAAGTAGTCCTTTCTGGTTAGGTTGACTTAATAAATGGTTTGAATCTTAATCTTAAGTTCATCTTAAAGCACAACTCATTCATTATCCATCTAAATTTTAATTTTAATTTTAATTTTAATTATTTTTAAAATTAACCAATAAAACTTCACATTATTGAAAGATGCGTAGACTTCTTAAGAATGTTTGGTGGTTCAAATTTTTAACTTTGAAAATGAAGTGTTGTTTTTAGGAGTGGAATTCCATTTGATGATCTTTATAGTTTGTAGAGGTAAAATTCATTATAATAATATTTAAATTTAAAAGAATTAGGATTTTGTATTTTTATTTTTTATTTTATGTGTGTATTTAGTTCTGAAAATAGAAAAAAAGAGATTAGAAAGTAATGTATTTGTGTTTAGTTTATTAGAAAAAATGAGAGAATTTATAAATCTCTAAATCAGAAATTAAAACGAAAATAAAGTAATAATTTTTAATTGTAATTACTATTAAAAAATCAAATGAAAATTGAAAATAAGAATACAAAGGAAACCATACCCTTAATTTCGATTTTCTTAAAAAAATTAAATCTACATGAAATGGAATAACAAATTGTGAGATTTCTAGGAACAAGAAACTTCGTGGATTTATAACTGATGAGGAAAACCAGCATAAAAAAAGGGTTAGTGTCGTGTGGGGCTTATTTTTAATGCTTGATGACAAAAAAAGATAATTACCATTGCTGAATGGATTTGCATCTCATTTTCTTAGATAAAATGTAAAAACTCTAAATTTCCAATTCTAAATTTGGCACCATTTGAAATTGTGAACATGTCCTTTTCAATTCTAAAATTTATATTTTTAAAATAAAATAATAAAATAAAAACTAGTAAAGAATACTATGAACCATTAGATAGAAAATGAAAAGAAAATGAAGAGGATATGTACCCTTAAGCATAGCTGTGGTTAAAGTTTTCTTACTCCTTATATGCTTGTAATTTTCATAGTAATTTCTTGATTTGGAAAATTTATGCTTGCATTTTTTTTATTTTAATTTTTGTTTTTTTTATAATTATTTTTGTTTTTGTTTTAGTGATAGGCCTCCGTTTGAAAATTGAGATGACTACTTAACTAGAATGAGTCAACATTAGTACAGTATCTGTTTATATGGTGGAATTCAAAATTTTAGAGGAATTAAATTTCTAATAAAATTATTAAATTAATACTCTTGGGTTGTTTTAACAAAAAATATTGTTTTAGTTATCCAAACAATGATTTTTTTTAATAATGTATTTAAATCGAACAAAACTCACAACATAATTAATAAATAAATAGGTTCTTTTAAGCATGTGCATAAAGAAAAATATTTTTTTGAGTGACAAAATTCATTTTAGTATATTGACAGAGTATTTGTGTGGCATGTTATTTGATATAAAAAAGTGTATGTAAGCGTCCAAGCAAAGTTTTGGGGCCAAAATACTATGTTTTGGACCCAAATTTGAGTTTTATTGTAAGTCACGAATCCTTCAAATCACCTAAAACCTAAATTTGGGCCCTAAAACATTGTGTTTTTGCTTCAAAATCTTATTTGATTTTTTTACATACTCTTATGTGTCAAATAACATATCACATAATTACGTGTCATAGATTCACTCTATCAATGTTACTTAACGCTAAAAACTGAAATGACTTATAGAATACAAAGTCAGTGATTATTTGAGGTATTTTCCAAAGCCCGAGAACTGCCCCCTAACTAAGACAATATATTACTCATTTGTTTTATTCACTCACCAACTCACTTTATAGGTACGTCATTTTTAAATAATTTATCTTTAATAACACGATTATTATATAACATTTGAAAAACATTATTACAAATGTAAAAACAATATGTTTTTAACATAATTTAACAAAATTGTTTAAATATTGCTATTTTTTTTAAATATTATTAAAATCTTTTAGCAACAAAAAAACTTTTTAATAATAAAAAATATATTAGTAAGGGACACAAGGGTACTCCAACCCAAATTAAAAAAAAAATATCAATCCCCAGAAAAGGTAAAGTATAATTTTAATTTAGCAACATAGTTTTTATATTATATATTTGCAAAAAAATTACAAATACAAAAGGAAATATTTTTATATTTAATTATTTAAAAATATTTTTTAAATTTTGTAAAAGATCAGTTATGCTATAATGTTTAAAGAAAATAAACTCAATGAGGAGTTTTTCATAAATGATTTTGGAGGTTTATTATTTATTTCAATTGGTTTTTAAAGTATGATTTTTGAATCCTAGGCGTACGTGTCAAAGATCAATTATGCTATAATGTTTACGTGCTCTTTGAATTGAAAGAGTTGCCGGATATTTTTAGTGTTCTTCTTAAAACAACTATATACTTCAGTTTGTTAACTACAAGTAATAACTAACAAAAATTTACAACTAATCAATACAGTATAGAACATACGAACATGAGTGCTTATTGTCTTATTATAAGAAATTTATCATAAAAGTAAAAATCTCATTAAATAATGTCTTTAAGATTTTTATTAAGATGTTATAAACATATTTTTTTAATATTTTAACTTACTGCAAAAATTATGTTGTAAATAATTTTTAACTTTTAAAATAATTAATATTATAACTTATTATTTAATATTTCTTTGAGAACATTTTTATATATCAATTAATTTGATGATCATGTTATGATGATATTGGTCACTCACGTTCCAACAAAGTTTCCATAAGACATAACAAGTTGCGCACATGGTTGTCCCAACGTAGACTTACCGTTGACCTATACCTAATCTCTTTTTATTTAATTTCTTTAAAATTCAAATACATTATTATTTTAATTTGCATTTTTCTTCATCATTGGCTAAGATTTGAGAAAATCACCAATAAATATTTATATTATGGATTTGAATGTTCCGCATTTAAAAAAGATTATGGTCTTTACCGTCACTTGATATGAGTCATCTAATTAAGATCAGACAACTACGATTTAATATATAATAAATTGTTAAAATATTAAATAATTGTCATATGTTTCACTCAATAAATCTTATAAATCTTATATGTTCGATCTTAATTAAAAGACTTGGATAGACAATACCTTGAATATATTTTTAGATAAAGGACCAATATTTTTTCCATGATGGTCCAAAGTTTATTAGTATTTGATTTGATTATTTATGTAAGTTTGAAAGGAATAAAAAAAATGAAATTTCCTTGATTGGGATATTTTCTCTTTGTGGATGTTATTCTCAATAATGGTAGTGTGATTGTTGATTCAGCTACCACCTTAGAGTAAGTTTCATAGGACCAATTTTAAAGCTTGGAGGCCATAGGAAATATAGTCCACTTAATATTTATCAACAATTTAATTTTGAAACCATTATTGACTTATAATTAACAACTTGACGCTTGACCAAAAAAAAGAAGCAAGTTCATGGTCATGGGTCCATCATCTTCATTAATGTTTAGAATTTTGTCTTGTATGTTTACCATAGAGAATCACAAATAAGAGATTCTGACTTTGTAATTATCGTTATTTTTAGTTCTTACTAATTTTTAAAATTATCGTTTTTACTATTTGTAATAATGTATTTTAAATCCTTGCAGAAACTACACCATCTCCTTCAAATCCCTTATACAAACATATATAATACATAAAAGTTAGTTTTTCATTTTTTTTTCTCATTATGCCCTCCATGTGTTTGATGAAATATGAATTTCTGTTACCAAGTGTTTGATGAAATATTCACTTTACATGTAACAAACAGAGTTATGATCCAAAGCTTGAGAGTGTTCTCAGAAACGCATCAATGGAGGATAAGACAGTGATAATCACAACTTTGAATGATGCATGGGCAGAGAAAGGATCAATATTTGATCTATTTCTTGAGAGTTTTCACATTGGGAATCAAACAGAGAAGCTTTTGAATCACATGGTGGTGATTACTTGGGATCAAAAAGCACATGATCGTTGTGTTTCTCTGCATAATCATTGTTATCAACTTGAAACTAAGGGTGATAATTTCACCAATGAAGCATTCTTCATGACCCCAAGTTACCTTCACATGATGTGGAGAAGAATTGAATTTCTTGGCTCTGTTCTTGAAATGGGATACAGCTTCGTGTTCACGGTATGAATATTTGTTTTGCGATTTCCTATTTCTATTCTGTTTTTCTGAAATTTATATAGAAAAAACTGAAATGACTGGCAAACACGATTTTCTTAAAAGTTTTTTCAACTTATACAAGTAAAATACATATTTGATATTTTTACCTGTAAATAAGTTTTCATTCGATAAGAACTAATTGTATAAAGTGTCATTAGTCCAAATGCACAAATCCTTATAAACAACTTCAAAATATGTCATTATTTTGTTTTCCTATGCAGGACACTGATATAATGTGGCTGAGGAACCCATTCCTACAATTTTACAAAAATGCAGATTTCCAAATAGCTTGTGATTCTTTCAATGGCAACTCCTACAGCTTAAAGAACTTTCCAAATGGAGGATTCACTTATGTGAAGTCAAATCGCAAAACCATTTGGTTCTACAAGTTCTGGTTCAAATCTCGGGAAGCGTACCCGAATATGCATGATCAGGATGTTCTTAACAAGATCAAAATGCACCCCCTCATTTCGGAAAAGAAACTGAAGATTAGGTTCCTTAGCACAGATTATTTTGGAGGGTTTTGTCAACCAAGCAAGGATTTTAATTTGGCAACAACAATGCATGCAAATTGTTGTGTTGGTGTGGAAAATAAGGTCAATGATCTTAAGATTTTGCTTGAGGATTGGAAGAACTATATGGCTTTGTCTGAAAATCAGAAAAAAGAGGCACATCCTTCTTGGAGTGTACCACAAAGTTGCAGGTAATGTAAATGAATTTTAAAAATAAAAAATTAAAATATCTATTTTACAGACCAATTTTTTAAAATAGTTTTTGAAAATTACACGTGTCTTACCGTTTTTAAAAACTAAGATTTGAAAACATTTAATCTTGTTTTAATTTTTAGTTTACTGAATTTACATATTAATTTACATTGAAAAATCTTTTTCTTTTTTTTTGAAAATTGTTCTTAACATTTTCTATAATTCAGTTCTTAAAAATTAAAAACAAAACTAATCAAACTTGCACAAAAATTTACTTTTACGAGGTTTTTACCCTTTTGAAGATCAGAATGCTTAATCCTCAAAAAATTAAAAATATTATTAAATTGATCCTCTCTTAACCCCTTTAGTTAATGGATAACAGTTCAATTTGGTTAGAAGTTCTGCCCCATCAAAAGAAAAAAAATCTAGTTATATAATAATTTTTTATTTTTTTTATCACAAACATCATTTAATTTAATGGAAGCTTGAATTTATGTTGCTACATTAATGGACATACATTATTTTGTCTGTTTAATTTTGAAAATTATTGGCATAATGCAGGACGTCCTTTCAACGTAGCAGACAGAGAAATAAAAGCAAAGGGAGGTTGTGATAACATTTCCCTTTAGCTGTTTCATATGCTTTGTATAAACAGGTATGTCAAATTTTATGTAATTTTAGGAATTTTCTTTTCTCCATTTCAATATCTCTGTTTTTTTAAATACTTTTTTTTTATATATATACATTTCAATAACTTTTTAATGACATGTGAGTCTAGGTGCTACTATTCGCATCATGTAGGTGCACGACACACTTCACACGGATTCTAGGATTTATGATAGTTGAAAATACTCCTTTGAGAGTCATAGATCACATGTAAATTTCGATGTAAATCTCGTGAAAGTAAATCTTGCACATAGATCACATTTTCTATAATTTAGTTTTCAGTTGATTAAACGTGAGAGCACTTTTTTTTGGATATCAACCGTTGTAATTTCATACTTCCAATGAAAATACTTTTACTTTTTAGTCAGCTGAAAACCAAACACACACTTAAAATAATCTATCGAATTCTAGAATCCGTACCAAGTGTAACATGCCTAACATTCTATGTGGTGAGGATAGTGCCCCTAAGTTTAGGGATATTCAAAACTGATCTAAAAAAGAATAATGAGTAAATATATTGAAAGCTATACATTTTGTCTTGTTGCATCACCATCATGCCATGTTAATATTCTAAAACTTCCCACCTATTTCTCCTATTATACAAATAAATCATGGTTTTACTTAAAAGTTTTATAGCATTTTTGTTTTGCTCAATTAAGCTTTTATGTTGATGATTTGGTTACTTAAATTAATTGATTGGGTTTGAAGGTTGCAGAATGATTCGGATCACAGCCAAAGGAGCAAAAGCAATTCTTTTGTGTTGGAAAAGAAATTACAAGTGTAAAACAAATTGAAAATAGAAATATGAAAAATTGTTTAAGTTATCCGAATTCTGATATAAAACTTTCAATTGTGGATATCATTGGTTGGTTTTATAGACATTAATCAAAGATGGAATTTTGACTCCTTTTGGTTAAAATTATGTTGTTGTCATTTTTCATTTATTTATTTCAATTTTTTAATTTTTGATTTACTTTTTATGTGAATAAAGTGTAAAATTGTATCTCCAAAAGTCTGAATTTTTTCCCTCACAATTGCCCCTGTTATGAACAAGTGTATATGTTTTTAAAATGGATATTATTGGTGTTAACTTTAAAAAAAAATAAAATTCTAGAGCTTAGATTGTTATGCCTGTTTATTTTGTGCTTAAGGACTAATTTAAAATTTTTTGAAAAACACGAGAACTAAGTTGAACTTTTTAATTCATATTTATGGATTAACTTAAATTATTTTTTAAAATTTTAAAAAACAATGTAAAATTACTCTTTTAAAGAATTAACATCAGCGACATAACTAAATAACAATTTCAAAAGTTAAATTGAACCTTGACCAAAATCAAAGACTAAGTTAACAATTTTAAGAATGTGAGAGATGGTATATCTCTAGTTACTAATTATGTCACTTAATAAATTCACAAAAATATTTGAAGCGCTTACAAAAGTTTTTACGAAGTTTACAAAAATTGTCTAAAATTATATCTTAAATCACTCAAAAAAAGTTTGTATCTTCTCACGACCTCTTTTAATCTTACTTCCATAAGTTCTCTGAACATGATTGTAAAATAATTTTTTTTTAAAATTTATTCTAGAAAATTTAATTGGTTGTACTTATAAAAAGAAATCAAATTGTTCAATTTTTTTTTTGGAAACCAACAAAGTTCACAACAGTTTTTTCTTTTATTCTGGTCCATAATTAATCAGATTATTCAAACACATGGAATATTATTAATTTGTAAGCACATATGATGATAGCGAGTTTTCAACAATTGGATGAATGGATTTAAACCTTTTATTATTTTTTTCTTTTTTACTTGGTATAAATAAATTCACGATTTTGATGTTACTAGAGGTGGAGTCAATGCTGAGATGGTGGAAGGGATTAGCACTATCCCTATTGGGAGTGACACCATCCTTTTTAATATATAGATTTATGATTCTTATACATAAAGAGATGGTGTGATTTTTAAAATTGAGTGGTCTCAATCTCTCTCACCGTTGGAGATAATCCCGGTCGATGATAACGGTATGGGCCACCAAAATCTGATCTGATCATCAGGCCCAAAAAATTTTAGAACCAAACCTGAATGTAAATTGAGTTCGGGCCTCCAAAAAATTTGACACTAGTTTTTCTCTGTGTTGAATAATAAGCTTATCAATTATACTTTGACAGTAGAAATGGTCTAAAGTTATTAAGAGGACAAATATGAACCCAATAATTGATCATTTAAAATTTAAATACTTGGCATTTGTTTTTGCCAACAAAATTTAAGGGTTTATATTTTTCTAATGAGGAGTTTACTAGAATAAAAAAGAAAAGAGGGTCTTTTTGGGTTTGGCAAAGTTGGCTTATGGGAAGGGATTTTCTATTGCGTAATGGGTGTTGGAGGACAGGGAATGCGCGTAGTTTATCGTTATGGCGTGATAATTGGTTGGGTAGGGATATGAATTTGAGTCAATTTTTAAGGGATCATAATCCTAATTTAAGACTAAATGATTGTTTATTAAATAATGGTAGTGAATGGGATAGAAGAAAGCTTCAGGTCCCGTTTCCTAATCAGATAGTTGAGCAGATCCTGAGAGTTCCATTAAGTTATTACACAGGTGAAGATTCTTTGTATTGGCCATTTAATAGAAGTGGTGAGTACTCAGTTAAATCGGGTAATTATGTGGCATCAAGTGAAAGAAAGGATCCTCAGTGTAAGGGGGAAGCTTCTACTTCAGTCTCCTTATCTGATTTGCTTTGAAGTAGATTGTGGGGAATCAAAGTACCTGAAAAAATAAAAAAAATTTATGGAAATTTGTCTGAATATTTTACCTGTTAAAGCTAATCTGTTTAATCGTCATTTATCACATGATGCTATGTGTCCTTTATGTTTGCAGCAAATTGAAACAATTGAGCATTGTTTATTATTATGTGATTGGACTCGGAGAATTTGGTTTGCTTGTCAATTACAAATTGTACCGTCTCGGGATCAATGTTATCGTTTTGATAAATGGTTGGATGAGATGGTGGAGAGACTAATTAGTCAAAGAAATAACTATTCCTCCAATATTTGCATCTTGGCGTACACTTTGTGGGCAATTTGGAGGTCTAGAAATGATTTGGTGTTTAATAAAATAAAGCCGGATCCACTGCGGACGGTTTTTGCCATAAATGCTTTTATAAAAAATAATCATATGGTTTCTGATATTATGCAGGTCACTTACTCTATTTTGACATGTTCCGCGAGGAATTATGGTGATCACTCTGTGCAGAGATGGAGGCCTCTGCCAATAGGTATGATTAAATGGAATATTGATGTCTCATTTGATGTTGTTCTTAACAGGGTGCTATTGGGGTTGTAACCAGAGATCACAATGGTTGTATTTTATTGTAGTACGACAAAAGGATTTGTGTGACGTCTTCGTTGATGACAGAGACTATAGCCTTGTGGGATGCTGTGATTACTGTGTTAAACTTAAATTGTTTAAACTGTTTGATGGAGTCTGATAACTTGGAATTGATTAATGCAGTACGTGAAAAGAAAAATATTTGGATTATACAAAATATTTTGGAGGACATTTGAAAAATTAGGGAGAATTTTCTGCATGCTGGTTTCCTATGGGTAAATAGGGAGTCTAATATATTAGCTCATTGTATAGCTAAAATGTATGGTTAGGCCTTGTTAGGTGTCTTATTGTGTTCTGTTTTGATGTATATATTTTGTTATTGTGTGGTTATATCAGTGGCAAGTTGATTTTATTGACAACTGCATTCCTGCTCTTGGGCTGATGTATGTATTGGTCTTCTGTGACCAAAATCTGTTGTATCTATTTGTTAAGGTTAATGAAATGTTTTTTTGGTAAAAAAAAAATTAAATACCTGTTAGATGTTTTATATTATGGGAACAGTTTATTTAGCACAAAACAGAGCGCTGGGCTAGTTTTTTTTCTTGGGTCTTGGGCTACTTGATTGGTCAACTTTCGAACAAAAAAAATGTGGTCAAACTTTGCAATTTTCTTTTTATGGATTTTTTAAGCAAATGATATTTAGTACTCTAAAGACACTATTTAAGAATTTAAATGTAGTAAAAAAATATTAGAACATGTAGTTTTTTTATTCCCGATAAATGGAACAACGTGTTCTTATGATTATTTTTTTATTTCTAGTAACCTTAACTAATACCCTAACGACACTTTATATCAAGACCCTACTTTTTATACCGTAATTATAAATCCTGCTACTTAGTGCTGTTATGAAGCACCGACACCTCTCTCAACTGTCGTGTCATGTGTCGGACCTGTGTTCGACACCCGTACCACACGTTTTCAACACCTCTGTATCAGCGTCCAACAAAAAAACTATCTTTTTTAACGGCTCTAACACTTACTTGACACTTCTAAACTAACACATGTGTATGGTTCGACGCTTTCAAGACATTTTTTACAATTCCTTTTTCAAAATAATTTTTAAATTATCATAGATTAAATAAAATAAAATAAATAGTATTTAAGAAAAATGTGAATCTTACATGGTATCTATATCTCTTCATATTTTTTGTGAGAGACATTTAAAAGATAGAGATTGAGAAAAATATAAAGCTTACGTGGTAGGGAAAAAAAATATTTATCAGGTTAAATTGTAACTATGTATCTTTTTGTATTCTTGTGTGAGACTTATTTATCGGGTTAAATTGTAGAGTTTAATTAGTTATTTTGGAAGATAAATATTAATTAATTTTATTATGGTATTTTTTTTCTATTTTCTTTTAAAGTATTGCCATCATGTCTTTATTGTCATGTTTTTCATATAAAAAAGACTGACACCTAATATTTTTTTAATGAATGATGATGGCATGATAATAGATCCTAATATTATTTTGTTGTGTCTATTTCTTATACATTAATTATTAATTTTTTTTATCAGCACATGAATTATTAATTAATCACCCATTAATTAGTTACTTCGTCTATTTTTTTAATTGTTGATTTAAAGAGAAAAAATTATTTTTATTTATTTGTCTATTTATATTTTCAAGGTGATATTAATGACATTCTTTTATCAATACCATTATATTTAATTGAATGTCTAATTAATATTTTACTATTCAATTAATAAAACTATAGACAAGTGAGTAATAGTTCATATGGTCATAAGTCTTAGAGAGTTGGAGGTCCAAGGTTTGAATCTTGAGTGTGTGTTTTTAAGGTTTAGATATGAGTGCGTGTGTATTTGCCGAAAATTTTTTTTAAATAAAAATCAGAATAATAGTTACATTATTTAATTTGCATATTTTACACTTAAATATACGTAATTTATATGCAACCCCATCATCATTTTAAATAAATATTTAATTAGTTTGTGAGAAAAGAAATACTCTTTCGTTCTTTAAGTTATGTTATTTTAGTTTTTTTTTATTTAAAAAAAAGTCTTGTTATTTTACATTTTTAAAGCTCAATTATTTTTTTTTCTAATTATATTCTCACTTAATTATTATAGTTATGTGTGTCTATTTCACTAATTACTTTTATTCTCACATATCATTATTAGACTTTTAATTTAATGCTATGCATATGCCAATTTATACAAATTTTGTATTTTCAATGTATATTAATGAGGATATTTTAATTTAATAAATATTAAAAAAATATGACATAATTATTACTCTCTCTATTCTGAAAATATTAGTTATTTGAAGAGATTTTACATAAGAAGAACAATTAATTTTTATAGAATCTAACAAAAAGTATATAGGTAAACTAAATTTATTATTGACTTTGAGGTTTACTCAATGACTATTGATTATAAAAATAATAAAAGTGAAAATAGTTAATAAATATAGCAATGATAATATAAAAGTGACAAATATTTTAGAATAAATATTTTTATCTAAAGTGACTAATATTTCAGAACGAAAGAAATGTTTTTTAACATGTGCATAGAAAGCTAAAACAACATAGGAATAATTTATAGGACGGAGGAAGTATAATTTATAATTTTTCTTCGAACTTATAAGAGCCTCTTTTAGATAATTAACATATAAATAATAGCATGATTAATGATAAAGACAGGAAGCACATTTTCTACTAATTGTCACACAGGTGTCAGAAAAGAATTTCAATTATTCAGAATAATTATAATTATTCAGCACGCTTATGGTGTAATTAAGATTCATTAGATAGTAGTTTTTTCTTATTTTCTCTTGTTAAAAAAGTAAAAAAGAATTTCAATTTCACTAGGACAACATTATTTAATTGTACTCTTGATGACACTAACTAGAATTAAACAATAGAAATGTTAAAGTTTGTTATCTTACTCATATGCCACCTTTGAGTTTTTTCAGTTAAATAAATAGAAAAAAGGTATGCTGCAATAATGGAATTCTAGGACTTGCATAACACGTCATTTTGCACTTTTAATTTAGAGTTAGGCATATTTCAATAATTCCACCATTAATATGCATTAGTGGCCACCAGAATCACCAACTCCCTAAGCCCAAATATAATAATTATACATAATAATTATATATACACCTACATTTAGTTTCTTTTATATCACTTTTATGCTTAATAATTTTTTTTGCTCTTTTTTTTCTTTCTATCACATCATCTATAATTATTATTAATACCATGTACAATGAGGTTGTTTAGAGTTATTGTTTGTGCTAAGCAACTTAACTTAGCAAGCAACTTTTCATTGTAGCTTGTTGACGTGGCTTGAGTTGTTTATGTGAGTTGCTTAAATAAGCAATCAAGACCAAGAGTTGCTTGAAGTAGATGTGGGGTCAAACAAACAGAATTTTAGTGTAAGAATCTTATAATGTGTGGTATTGTAAAATCCATTTGAGTTGCTTAATAAAAACATTACATTATGATATAAGAATTGATTAAATTGATAAAGTGATATATATTTATAAAACCTATTAAAATATTAATAAAATATGAGTTGAACACACTTATTAAATGCTTACATTGTGCATGGTGCAATTACTTAATAAAATCTCATCACATTGTCTAAAAATATATTCATAATAAAATATAGAGGGCTACACTTTAATAGACTAGTAATCTAATCATTTTTCAGGTACTATTTTGTTGCCAACATATTCAAATGGTTGAATAAGTGTTTTGATCGAGCTTTACGCATGTTTGAATTAAATTTTCAAAATTTATTTTGAGGAGAATTGATAATATTATTTTATCAATGAAAAATAATTAATTAAAAATAATGATAATTTTTTTTTGTATATTATATTATGTCTCTTATTGATATGTTAAACATAAAATAATACTTAGTATTTTATTATATTATGTTCAAACACGTCTATCAAACACTACCTTAATTCCACCTTCACTATGACAACCTTTACATTTTTGTACAAACGAGTACTAACACCATCATTTTGAGATTATTTAATTTATATTTTCATTTTCTATTTTTATTTTATGCTTTCTCTTTTCTGAGATTTTAGAAAAAGAAAAACTAAAAATGCTAAAAAAACAAAAAACAAAAAACAAAATAAAAATAAAAATTAAAAATAAAAATACAAACCAACATCTCTTATTTTTCCTATATGATGTTTTAAAGTTATGTTGTTTTCCACGCACAGGGATGCTTGCTTTATGGATTAGACGATCAAGTCCATTTATTTGTTTATAAGTGTTTGGTAATCTCTGCTAAGTTCGGATGAAATTTAGTGTCTTAGGAAAAACTTGAAATTATACAAATATAAATAAATAAAAAATGGAAAATTTAAAATTAAATAAAAATTAGACAAATTTATAAAAAAACGGTATAATAATAAAGAGATTATATGCTTAAAAAGTATTTTTATATAATAAAATAATAGATAAATAAAGTTGAGAATATTTCATTTATATAATATAAATAAAAAATTAAAATAATGTGTAACTAATCTCTTTGTTTTATAATTTGAATATTAACAAATGTTTTTTAAAAAATTCTGTTGTAATATATATCTTTCATAAATTAACTCAAAGTGGTTAGATTGGTGTCTCAGTTATGTAACTTAGTTGGTAAGTGCATAAGGATATGCGTGTGTGGGTACGATATTCGATCCTAAAATCCTCACTTGTCCTCTTTGGATGAAGTAAATGTAAGTAAGAAATATTCATGTAAGTGGTTTTTAAGCCTGGAGATTTTTCATGCTTTAGAATGAGACGACACTATCTCTTCACCTTAAATTTTATATAAAAAACATATTTGTTAAATGAGTTAATAATTATCAATTTGATCCTCTAGAGATTATCATGTCACCAATTTTGTCCTCCAAAGAATTTTGCTATCCTCCAAGATTACTTTGTTACCCAATTTGATCCCAAAGAACTTTGTCACCAAATTAGTCCTCCAAAGATTTAAAAGTCTACCAAATTAGTCCTCCATCATGGACCAATTTGATATATTTAAATTTTTGAAGGACTAATTTGGTATACTTACACATCTTTAGAGGACTAATTTGGTGACAATGTTCTTTGGAGGACTAAATTGGTGACAAAGATGATCTTTAGAGGACTAACTTAGTGAAAAAATTCTTTGAAAAACTAAATTGGTGATAAAATAATTTTTGAAGGTTTAAATTGATAGTTAACTCTTGTTAAATTCATAATTTAAACACTAAAATACCTCTAAAGTTTTTCTGCATGTATAAGAATAGTAATTCAAAAATTGTTTATAAAATTTGTTCCTCCCCATATAAGAATGGTAATTTTTTTATGCAACTGAAAAAATAAAAGTAGCAATTTTTTTTTATAAATAGTTACGTAAAAAATTCTCCTGTGAAATGTCAAAATTTTGTTTTAATATTAAAAATTAATTTTTTAAAATAAAAACAATTTCAAAGTTTATTTTATATAAAAATTACAAAGAAAGTATTTTGTCGGTTAAAAAATCAATTTATTTTGAGGAGAAGACATTAAAAAATTTCTATAAAATCATGTAAATTTATAATAAATAAAATTGGACCATCCGACCTCGACTTGGGACTTACTCAGGTTGGATCCCGATCTCATCTTCAGTCAGCATCTAAGGCCTCCATCTTCAGACAGAATCGCAGATTCTCCTTCCTACCCGCGAACTTTGCGTCGGCGCTTGCAGCGTGTGTAACTTCCGATTGGACATTTATGGTAATTATTAGGTTTAAATTAATTTCTAAAAGGTTACAAATGTATCAAGACATATATCAGATTAGGGGCCTATACTGTAAAGGCACTAAAGATACCCTACAGAAATATGTTTAGTGTAATACCAAGATAACTTATAGCTTCGACTAAGCATTGCACTGACGTCGGGATCTTGTTTACTTCAGTGTTAAAAAATAATTATACAAAAAACCAAGTCACTTATCGCTTATCTATTTTCATTATAAAGAAGAAATAAAAAAAATTAACTAACATATTTGAAAATCTGATTTGCAGATTGCGTTTGTTTCATGGCCAAGATATCAGCAATTTTTTAGGCATGTGATAGAAGCATGATATTGTTAAGAATTAAGATTCTTGAAGTCATTTAAATCATACCGCTATTTTCTTGGTTTTAGGTCCAATAGGGTTTCTATATATTGACCCTAATTATAGGGCTTCAAAACTGAAAACCCTCACAATGTGTTGCTTTAACACATCCCTAATTTCCATTAGAGGCTAAAATTAAGTACTGCACATGCTCTTAATTAGTGAGCAATTAATTAAGAAGGTTTACTCACCCTTCAAATTATAGGTATGTATTATCTCTCTTAATGTTTCTAATTCAGTGATGTTTATTCATCTACCAAAAAGAACATACTAAAATTGTTGAATATTGAGTTAATTAATTAATATTTGGTTATTATTGTTCTATGACTCTTTTCCCACTTTAATCCCACCTCAGCGATTAATTCTATTACAGGTAGTGTTTTTATGTTATGATAATGATAATGATGATTAGTGTGTCATCAAAACTTAATTAATAAACTCTAACATGGGGTTCTAATTGGCACTTGTCCACCATCACTGAGATTCACCAAAACTCAAAAGTGCATGAACCTCAAAATTGCTTCATTGGAGACACTCAACAACATATTTTCCCTAAAAGGAAAAAAAAAAATAAAAGGTTCTTGTTATGATGTTTTTAAATAATTTTTATTTTGGCTTAATTGCACTTTTGACGCTAAATTATAGTTAATAATGTACAATTTAAATACTATAATTCTTTCTGCAGCATTGTCTAAAACTTTTTTTCATCGTGTTTTTATGTATTATTGTCTAAAACTCATCATGTGTTAACAATTAACACGATCCTTAAGAGTTTAAGGAGAAAGAACGAAGAAAATGCTCTAACTAAATGTTATAAAAGAGGGACTAAAAACACTTGAAAAAAAATCATAAGATTAAAACTCATAATTTGTCATTTATAAGAGTCCTAAATTGCAATTAACCTTTTATTTTCCAAACCTTATTATATGCATTATTATATACATACACTAGAGTAATAAGCTCAACAACAATAATATATAAAGGTATGGATTCATATGCCAACATTGGATCAAACTAACACAATTTTTCCTTTTCATGTGATTCTAGGAATCATCAATCATGGAAGAGGAGCAAAAACTGGTTGAGGGTACCAAAGTTTTGGAGGGAAGAAGTGAAGAAGAGATTATTAACAGCAACACAAAAGTAGAACTAACAGTGGATGAAGTGTTGGAAGGGTATGTAGGGTCCATAGGGTTCTCACAGTTGATTCATATTCTTTTGGTGTCATTGGCATGGATCTTTGATGCTCAGAGCACTTTGGTCACAATTTTCAGTGATGCTCAACCTCCTTCTTGGAAGTGCAAAAATGGAACTTTGTGCCAAACTAATAATAATAATGATGAAGGTTCTGTTTGTGGATTGAAGGCTGGGAGTTGGGAATGGGTTGGTGGAAACACAAGTTCCACCATTGCTGAGTGGAATCTTGTATGTGATAGAAGGTTTCTTGTTGCTGTTCCTGCTTCTCTTTACTTCCTTGGTTCGCTTATCGGTACGTACATGTTACTTCTTCCTTTCGTTCTGATTGATTCAAATCATCTGTCTCATAATTGAATTGTGTATGATGGAAACAATCACTATTTTTTTGGAAAGGAGTTTTAACATGAGTAAAATCGAGAAAAGAACAATGATTCATCATTAGTTCTGAAGTTACTGATCTTTTATCGTCACCCTTAAATTATGATATATATCATGAGTCACATGAATCCTCATATTTCGAGTATACCAATTTTTAAAGTTGAACTTTCAAAAGATTTACCAAATCTTAAGTTTCTAACATGATTTTCTTGTTGCTTCAAATTTGGTTTGTAGGATCTGCTGTATTTGGCAACCTAGCAGATTCATTCTTAGGAAGAAAGAGAACAGTTCAACTTTCTTGCATCCTTACCTCCATAACAGCCTTTGCCACTTCTCTTTCCCCAAACATTTTCTTCTACTCCTTCTTCCGCTTCTTAAACGGTTTTTCAAGATCTGGAATCGGCGTCTCTTGCCTTGTCCTCACCACAGAATCCGTCGGCCGCAAGTATCGCGGCCAAGTCGGCCAATACGGCTTCTTCTTCTTCACAGTTGGATTCCTCACCCTTCCACTTGTTGCTTACCCCTCAAGAAACTGTTGGAGGAACTTGTACAAGTTCTTATCCCTTCTTCCGCTCGCTTATTCTGTTCTGGTTCTCCCTCTAGTCTCTGAGTCGCCGCGTTGGCTCCTGATTAGAGGGAGAGCCAAAGAAGCTCTTGAAGTGTTGGACAAGTTTGCTAAACTCAATGGAAGGAAGAAACTTCCAAAGAATCTCAGTTTGGTTAACCCTTGTGGAAATGAGAATGAAACAAGAGAGAATAATAAGAACAAAGAGAGTCTTTGGAATACAAGTTGGGCAGCTAAGAGGATGGTTACTGTTATGATAGCTGGTTTTGGAGTTGGGTTTGTTTACTATGGAGTTCAACTAAATGTTGAAAACTTGAACTTCAACCTTTACATCTCTGTTGCTCTTAATGCTCTCATGGAGATCCCTGCTGTTTTCTTAGGTAATGTTAGCAAAACAAAAGATGAAACTCATAGAAAAAAGAGAAATTTATGCATTAACTAAATTTTCAATCAATTTAGTCTCTGATTTTACAGGACGACGAAAACTTTAGTCATTTTTCATTTGATTTTTTAATGTCATTTTGTGGACCTACTGAATAACAATAATTCTTCTTGAGGAAGGAATAAAAGCCTTAAATTTGTAAATCACAAGACTTAATTTTCTAATTAATTATTTCCAACATGATTTCTAACAGGTACATTTCTGTTGGGATTCACAAATAGGCGGTTGTTGTTGTCTGTCTCATCCTACATAGCTGGATTTGCTTCTATCATATGCATCTTATTTTCACAAAAAAGGTCAAAAGTGTCCAAAAATGGTGGAGGAAATTGGACTCAACTTTTTGTTGAGGCAATTGGATTCATGGCAGCATCAACAGCATTTGACATATTGTACATTTATTGTGTAGAGCTTTTTCCAACAAATGTGAGGAATTTTGCTGTGTCAATGCTTCGTCAAGCTTTGATGTTAGGTGCATCTGTGGCTCCATTGTTGGTTGTGTTAGGACGTTTAAGTCCTTCTCTTTCTTTTCTTGTGTTTGGAGGTTTCTCTGTTTTTAGTGGTGTTTTGAGCATTTGGCTTCCTGAGACTAGAAATGTTCCTCTCTATGAGACTCTTAAACAGCAAGAACAGGAGGAGAAGATCAATTCTGTGTCTCTTGATTCTGGCCTAGAGATGGCAAAATAACCGAAAATGTGTTTGGTACCAATCAACAGTTGATTAAATCGTGAAAATTATCATGTTTACCTGATACTGATGTGAAACCAAACAAGCTTATAAACTGGGCTCATTGTGTATATGTAAAAACTTCTCTGTGAAAATTTAGAGTAGAAACTACTTATCTGTGTCCTTTATTGTACACTAGAGGATGTTATAGTTAAGATGTGCCAGTTTATGGGTTCGATGCAGAGATGAAATTGGGGAAAATAAAAGTTAATATCATGTTGGAATTGGATTGCAGCTTGATTGATGATGCATATTATGTTATTTTGAATTTGTCATAAAATACATCTTCTAAATTATAATAATTAATTAAGAGTATTGATTTTTGGTGAATTAAATTTGACCAATTATTTGGCTAACCCAATATAATAATAATATATATCTCTTTTACATTTTATTTTTTAAATAAAAAACTCAATATATTATTATTTTAACCCAATTGGCCAAAAATTAACCCATTAGAGTTGACCAAAAAACTTTATCGATTAAAAATAAGGTGTTGGATTGAAGTATAAACACAACAAAATAGTTAGAGTACTATGATTACAAACCGTCGTCAAATAATTTTTCGGGTGTAATCCGACAAAACTCTTTCAAGATTAAACACGTCCTTCCGATTTTACAACCAAGATCGGAAGTAGCATAATATAACCAGGGCAGTTTAGGGAAGGATAGAATTATAAGAAAATTGTATTAATAAGGTGTATCTAGAGAGGAGAGGAGAGCATGTTGATGTATCTCACTATCTCTTGAGTGAAAGGGAGCTTATCGTTGTATAGAAGTTAAGACCGTTAATTCTTATATGAGTCGTTAATATCTATGTTTGGGTGGTGTATTTATTTTTGACGGTATCATTAAAAACAAAGTTTGGCCAATGTCATTAAAATTAAGATTGCTTTAACTTTTGGAATACACAAAATATATAATATTAAGTTGCCATAACCAATTTTAAAGTCTAAAATGAATTATTGTAATAGGTCTTTTTATATTAATAGCAATTATAAATATTTTTGAAATTATCAACATTATTCAATAAATATAATATGCATTTTGTTTTAGAGAAAGGGATATTTTATAAGAAAGAAAAATAACCTTCTATATTATAAAATATATAAATATTCTTTAAAATAAAAATATTTTAAAATAAGACCTAAATATATTAATAATATGTGCATATATTTTTTGAGAGCCTAAATTAAATGCGTAGTTCGACTTACTCTTGAAAGAGTTTTATGTTTGTTTGATCTTTTTAAAGGCAAATGCTAATGCAAAAGGATTTTATTAAACAATTTTATAAGTGTGTATGTGTCGTGTGTGTGCGTGCACGTGAGTTTACACCAAAAACTTCTAGGATCAAGAAAAAGAAGATGTTTTTTATAAGATTTTTTTAACGTAACAATTTTCTACAGATTAAAAAGTTAAAAATAAAAGAATTTTATAAGAAAAAATAAACATTTAATAAATTTAAAGTTTATATTATAATAAATGTTTTACTTTTTAATAAAAAAATAATTCCCTTTCTATAATGCATCACATCACTATAATTCTACTTTAGATAAACAAAGCAGCAAAATCATGTATGTATCACAAAAACCATAATTGAAGTTTAATAGGCAGCATGACTCCAAATTCAGATTCAATCTTTATATGAAGCTTCTTTTCCATGTAATCATCAAATCATTTCTATGCTTTAAATTTCAAACCTTTGTAATAACACAATATACATAAGGAAAACGTAACTAAATCATGTGTTATTATGTATCCAGAAAAGATATGGGTATAAAAATAAATCATATGTTATTATGAAGCTTGACTAGACTGATTGTTTTGGTGTGTGTTTAGTTTTTTTTATTATAAAAACTTGATTTACCTCAAATTAGAGATAATATTAATTTGGTTAATTAGTTAGAGTCAGGAGAGGTATGATAAGATTATTTTTATAATAATTAATTAGTTAAAATCAGGAGAGATATGATAAAATTGTTCTTATCATAACTTTTTTTATAGGCTAAAGTGTGTTTACAGGAATTCGAACCGAGAATCTGCTACTCAAAACATTAATCCTCAATCATCCTCAAACATTATTCTTATCATAATTGATTAAGTATATGAATTATTTAATTACCTTCATCCTATTTTTATAGTCTTTTTATCTATAAATAGAGCATAAGGTATACGCTTTAGAATATATTTACAAACATTCATCCAAGCAGTAATAATTTGTTTTTATTGATTTCATTCTCTTTTAGTCCTAACATGTATTAGAGCTGTATCTATTTATTGTGACATGTGTCACCATAATTCTGATGTCGAGTTTCTACCATATGTAACCTTTAAATTAGGGCTAGATCCAGAAACACTTGGTGGAGGTGATTTTTTTTATTGGAAAGTAAAATTTTAAATAATAATAATACAAAGAATTATTAAGCATATAAAAAATTTATAAATAAAGAGAAAAAAATTAAAATTTGAGAGAAAAACAATATAAATAATCGAGTATAAAAAGAATATCAATTGTCATTTACATCAATTTTTTTTTTTTAATTTATAATTAAAAGCATAAAGTTTTTTGTTTTTAAACAGGAGACCTGAAGGTCCGTAGCAACAAAATTCAGCCGCTAAACTATGCAGATGTTGTTGATTTTATATGATTTTATATGAACTCTTTAATATATAAGAGATATTACTTGCGGATGGAGGGCTCCAAATTCATGTCACAGTTCACCAATGCACCGTACTGCTACTTATACTAATTTGAGATAAATATAATGGTTGAGGTTATTAATGTAAAAAAAAAATTGAAATCATTTAACAAAAGTAAATATTTTTAGTTTTGGTCAAATCAAAATAAAAAACAAACAGGTCCAAGGTCAAGTTTCTATGTAGTAAATGTTTGTCTAGTTTAGATTTAAGTATATTAAAAGCGAAAAACACATAATTCGAGATAAATATCGATGATAGAGATTATTATTAATGCATAAAAATAAAGTCATCCAATAAAAGTAAATATTTTTAATCTTGATTAAAAGTGATTATAATCAAAACTAAATTTAAAACAAACAAACCATAAATGGTTCTCCTTGAGATCTAACATTTTGTTTGGAAGGATGTAAAGAAAATAAAGAAGAAAAAAATACGATAACGATGAGTTTTTTTGTTTAGTACTCCTTCCGTTCCTATTTAACTGTCCGGAGACAGAAAATTACACATGTTAAGAAATGTAATAATTGTTATAGTTTCCTTCAAAATAAATGTTGAACTCACCATAATACCATTTATCTCTCATTGTCTGATTGGTTAGATAGTGGAGCATTGATTAACCTCAAATTAAATATAAGGTTAGAATTGGTAAAAGTACAATTAATGTTACATTCAAAATATAAGTGGTCAGATAAATAGGAATAAGAATTTTTTCTCTCTTCGAAAAGTTAAATAGGAGGGAGTATAAGATAAAATAGAGAGAAATGGAAGAGAAAGTTTTTAAAATGTTCTCTATTTCCGGTTTTTCCTTTTTAGTTTTCTTTTCTCTTATTTTTTGTCTTTCTATTTTATACTCTACTAAACAAAGTATAAGGGTAGACCTCTTTTCTAAACGGATTGATTTAAAGGTCACTCTTAGTTTTTTTCTTAAAAAAATATAATAATCGGGTATTGAACGGGAATACTTATATACATGTTTCTACATGTTTAACAATTGAGTTACATTTGGCACAATGCCACAATTGAGTTAATGTGTACATTACGTGTTGGTTCATCTTCCCCAAATTGAAAACCCAACGCACCATCTTCCCCCCAAATTAAGAACCCTAGCGCGCAATCACGAAGGGAAAAATGAGAGAAGGAGAAAGCGATGTTTGGCTGAACAGTCACATGCGAAGATCCTCAAAGACTTCTGGTTCTAGTTTGATGAATAGTGCACAAAGGATGTTGTGTGGTTTTGGTGATACTCCAATTCTATACACCGCAACATGAGGAGACAAAAACATGAGACAACATGATGATACTCCAATTTGAGTTTGGTCTTCACGCATCTACTTCGAGTTTGATCTTCACGTGTCAATGGGGTTTCTCATGTGTCATCTTTCCAGCGAAACAACAGTGATGGAGAATGGAGATGGAGCGTTAGGGTTTCGGTTTCCAATTTGTGAGTGAAGTTGTGTTTTGCAATTCTGCATGACTCTTGTTTCCTAATGCCTTCGTGGCCCTAAAATGAAGCCACATCACATGCTTACATGGCAAAATGTTAACCTAACTCAGCACTTAATGGACCAAGTTAACAGCAGGGACAGTTTTAAAAACGTTGGATTTTTCAACATATTTTTTTTTTCAAGGACGAAAAGCCAAATTTAAGTATTTTTATTTAAGTCTTTTTTTAAATTTTAAAAAAACCAAAAATAAAAACAAAGTAAAACAGACTCATTTCTATTTTCTTTCTTTTACGTTGTTTTATAATTTCCGTTTACATAAAAAAAAATCTAGTGATTCATTAGTTTAATATTTTGAAAACGAATGTGGCACATAAGCTAGCAACACTTGCTTCATTTTTTATTTTTCTAAAGTCATTATAATTGGACTAGTGATGATGAGTTTGACGGCTAGAAATTAGTATGCACATGATTTTATATTTAAAAATCTTGAGCTCTTATTTGTATCTGTCATAGAAAGATATCAACAGGATATTAAGATCATATATCCATGTCGGAAGTTGACATGGAGATAACATCTCGGTTAATAATCGAGATACTATTTGAAGGCATAGTACACATTGGATCAAGGATTAAGACTCAAAACGTACATTCTAAAATTTAGAGACTCTGCTGTAGTTACACAACATGTATCCATGTAAGGTATGTAATTTTTCAATAATACAATGAAATCTTAATTAGTCATGGACACTAAGGGTCTTTTGGTTTAGATTTTAATAAAATGAGAAGTAAAAAACTCACAAATCGAAGTAAAAATTAATTGTTGAAATTATTGATGCACAAAAATCAAAGCAATTCAACGAAAGTAAATATTTTTAGCTTTGGTCAAAATTTAAAAACTAAAACAAACATGCCCTAATTAGTCAATGGCTATGAAGCACCGAACCTCTTTCGGCTGCCGTGTCACCGTGTTCGACACGCGTCCGACACCTCTCTAGCGGTGTCCAATTAAAAAATATTTTTCATTGATTTGACACTTTGAACTGACACCTATGTTTTGCTCGACACTTCAGAGCTAACACCTATGTATAGCTCGACACTTTTGAGATGTTTTTTCTTAATTTTGTAAAGGTTGTATTTTTCAATGACGAAGGTTAAGAAAATTGTGACATACTTTAAATTAAGACTTTTCTTCAAAGTTTTGAATGAATTATATATCAAAATAGTTCTTGACTTTGTATTTTATAAGTTATTTTAGTCTCTTACGGATAAGCATGGCAATAAAACTGAACCCGCGGGTACCCAACCGACCCCGCCCGACGTTGACGGGGAATCCCCGCTTTGACTGGGTTTTTGACGGGTTTGAGTTTTCCCCACCCCCGCTTTTAGTGGGACGGGGGCGGGTTTGGGATTTTAACTATCCGTCCCGCCCCCCGAACCCGTCCCGCCGTTATAATTCTATATATTTATACTTATTTTCATATTTATATACACATAATGCTATTATTACTAGCAATATTAATGATAATAAAGTTAAAATTTTATTATATTTCTAATAACTTTTAGATATAATGTGAATTAAAGTAATTAATTTAATTTTTAAAAAGTTTTCAAGTATATAATTTGTGTAAAAATATACTGGAAATTGTATTTTTTTTTTAAATGTGAGGCTAAATTCCCCATGGGTTCCCCGATCCCCGACGGGGGTGGGTTTGAGTCTGAATTTTTCATCCCCGTCTTGTTTTTCCCGAACTCTTCCCCGCCCCGCTCTTAGCAGGGGCGGGGATGGGGAGGGCAAAATCCGCCCCCGCCCCGCCCTATTGCCATCCCTACTCACGGAATCGGTCATTTTAGTCCCTAAATTTCACTATTCTCAAGGACTAAAATGAATGTTCTTATAATTCAATGACTAAAGTGACTTATCAGCACAAAGTCAGAGACTAAAGTGACTTATCCGCACAAAGTTAGGACTAAAGTGACTTATCCGCATATAGTCAGGGACTAAATTGACTCATCATCACAAAGTTAGGGACCGAAATGATACAGCACTCGGTTTTAAGCAATGTCTTGGTGTCCTATATTTTGGAATTAGTTGTGTTGCAGTGTCCATGTCGCAGTATTCGTGTTGGAGTCGGTGCTTCATAAGTTAATCGTAAGTGTGTTTGAGTTTCTACAAGTTCAATCTCATTGCTTTGGAGTTTGGTCAAAGAAGACGGAGGAATTCTATAACCCTAAACTTAACACCTTTTAAGTTCGTGGTCAAAATCTCTCCAATTAGATCATTACGGTACCAAAAAACTAGCTTAATTTTTTATTTATAAATTATAAATTATAAAGAATATATTATTTTAATTAAAAACACTCTATCTCAGTAGGTAATTATAAAAGTTAAAACTGTTTCATTTAATAAATAAATAAATATATTAAAGATTATATTATTTTGATAAGTTTGCACACTTTTTTTTTTATCAATTCATTATTAAATAAAAAAATTTGAAAATCTACTAGTAAAGATATAACGTACAAGATAAGAAATTACTAGTATGAGATATTACTGTTACTGTATGACACTGTCCTCCGGATTTTGAGTGATCGCTTTTGAATTTGACTATTGTTACTTCTTCAACTGTGACACTGAACAAGTGTACTCCTTCTCCTACTTTTTATGGTTCTACCCCTTTTATCAATTTCCTTTCTTTCTTTTTTTAATTTTTAATAAATAAATCAAATCATCCCTCGCAAAATCTCATAACTTTCTTTCAAATCACCTCCTTCTCTGTTTAACTTATTGCTACCTACCCTGTTTTTTCACCTTTACTCTGTTTCACTTCATTTGCATCCAATCAGTCATTTTCTCACACCCCCACGGTGAGTTTCTTCTTCTGTTCTTCCTCTCCATTTGTTTAACTCTACTAATGTTCTTGGATTCTTCTTCTTATTGTAGAAAAAAATGATAAAATCCCCATTTTTATTGCCATTGTTGTTAAGGAATAGCAGAGTACTCTGTCATTGTGGAGATTAATGTAATATAATTCTTGAGTGCCATGTATCTGATTTTTGTTGCATCGTTTTGTATTGCTTGTGATCTTTAGTGGGTATGTTTAGTTTTTCAAATCTAATGGATTGATGTTAAAAAGTTTTGAACTTTACCTTTTTTTTGTTTTTTTTTTTACTCTGTTTTCTCGGATGCGGTTTAGGCAGAGCATACAAAACAGAATTTTTTTCTGTTCTGAGTTTTCTTAATATTCTTCTGTTGATTCCTGAGACCTCAGAGCGTTCACATGATCTTCATTGATTCCCGGGTTAGCCACAGAATTTGAAAATAAGAAAAAAAGAGAATTTTTCTTATATTGAATTTGAGAATAAACACAGGTTTTAAATGCATAGGGATTTGGGCTTATGGCTATATTCCGCTCCGAGTGTTAGAGTCTTAGAGACCAAGATTTTAAATCTGTTTCCGGAGCGCGACAATGAGTCAAAACGTAAAGGTTTTGATACCTATGAAATCACATTTAACCGTATTCAATAAGAGACTATGGTAATCGCAATCGCAATTTAAAACCTTGGTTGGGACACCAACACTTCTCAATTTCAAATAGTGTGAGGCTTTGCAATACTTTATTATTGCAATCTGTTGTTATATAGAGATCTGCGCTGTTTGATGTGTTTTGTTTATTCCTTTCAAGTTTTAACATCATCTAAAAAATTTTTTTCTATTTTTTTTCTATTGTTTTTCCTACACTTTTTAATATTTCTTAAATGCAAAGGACACTCTAATTCTGGCAATAGTCCTTTTTTGTTTCCTAGAGAGATTGTGTTGTTGTGGTTGATCTCAATTCTCATCTATTATTATTATTTATTATTATTATTATTGCAGTGTTATAGAAGAAAGGGTAATAATGAAGAGGGACCCAATTTTTATTGCTATGGGCAAAGAGGAAGTGATTTCAAATTCCACATTGTTTTCTTCTTCATCCACAAAAGGGTTGAAGGACAAAAGAATCACCAACACCAACAACATGCCATCATGGCTTCTCACCAGCATTTCTGGTATGTATTAAATTCTCCATACCTTACCTATTAACTAATTTCCTTAATTCTAGCATTTTATTTAATACACACAATCAATTCAAAATTATTAATTAATGAGATATTTAAATTTAAATGATAATAAATTTATTTGTTTCCTAAATTGTGTTAGTAAATAAATGCATTTTACATATCTCTAGGTTTTTGTTTGTGATTTAATTGTAGTGAGGTGAATGTAAGGTATTTAAATACTCATGATTTTATCAATGATGTTAGTGTAGCGAAAGAGACATAATACTATATCTTAGTAGGAAAACTAAGTTTATATAGTGGTTAAATATAAAAGAGATAAAAATATTAATTTTATGGGTTTCACTTCACAATCAAAACTTACAATTTATGTTTCTATTATATTTGATAATCAAAGGACTTAAATGAATCTAAATCCAAATACTATAATTTGAGCCATAGAGAAAACTCCAGCGATGAGAATAAAACTATCTATATGAAGAGCATAGAGTCTGCCTGTTTGATTGAATCAACTCCACTCGTAGTGTTGAATATGAGTCTAGTCGAATTAAATTTATTTCTGTTCGGCTTGGTTCAATAAGAATTTATTCGAGTCGAATTCGAATGATATTTTTTTATGAACTAATGTTTCAATTCAAGTTCGGTTGTTTAAATTTTACAAAGTAGTCAACTTTCTAAAATTACTAATTTCATTTTTTCTATTATAAAATAAATGTAAAAATTAAAATAAAAATAAATGAAGTGAAATATCTTTAAAAATTGGCACTAAAGGAAAAAAAAAAACTAGTAAAGTTAAATTTTAAAATAATAGATACTTAATAATCTTAATCTTAGAAATTAAAATGTAAGTTTTTTTGAAATTATATATCATTTTATTTAAATGAGGCAAATTATACTTGACTTGAGTTCAATTCATTTATTTAACCAGCTTAATTCTTAGCTCAAGTTCACTTATTTACTTTATGAATCAAACTTATCAAGTTAATTAACAAATTAAATATAATTTTTATCAAGTTAGTTCTGTTTATTTCCAACCATACCTAATAACATCGAACTCTATCAAATTTTACGGTAGCTATTAATTTTTGTTTTAGTTTTTGTTTACTTTAAAATCAGTTTTATTATAGTGTAAGCTAAATCAAACAGTCCATTAGTCTTATGCTCTAATAACACGAAGGGAGACTACCTAACAATTTAATGAGTTAAAAGTATTTTAGTTTTATAATTTTTTTTCTGTGCATATTTTGGTATCAACACTTTTAAAATATACATTTTAGTCTTTTATATTTTCAAATGTGCATTTCACTTGAAAAATAACATTTAGCAACTCTTTTTAAGAAATGGATGATATCACTTCAAATTTGATATTGTTAAAGGACACTTCTATTCACTAGCCTTTTCACATTATTTTTAAAATAATTAACAATAGTTAAAACTATTTCTAAATGTGACATTATATTAAATTGCATATTCTAAAGTATAAGAGATCAAAAATAACATTTTAAAAGTTTTAGTGTTAAGTTGCACACAAAGTTGAGTTTAAGAGACTAAAACATTCTTAGCCCTAAAAATAATACCTCTTTCATTTTAAAATATAAGCATCAAAATCAAAATTTGTGTTTCATGTTATAAGCATTTTGTAATATATAATGTGCACTTTTTAATTTTTTCTAACTTTATTCTTATTTATTAAAGCAAACCACTACTAGTATTCTTGATTTCGAAGATAATGTATATTTATATAGGAATATAATTGTAATAGAGTTATTAGTTTTTTTTTGATTAATATAATAACCATTTTTTTAAAGTTACGTGAAAAATGTCTAAGTGCTTATATATATTTAGCTTAATTGCACTTTTGGTCCTTCGTGTTTTCAATTTTCGCGAATTTACTTCTTCAAGTTTCAATTTTACTAATATTACTAAAAGTTGCAAATATTACCTTTTTAATTTAAGATCAATCCTTAATTAATATAATTTTCAATTAAAAAAAAAAAGAGTGCCGGAGGTAGTAACTACTCCTACATATCATTATATCATAGTCCTATGATTCTATAAATACTCAATATAGTAAGTATTAAATTAATGGAGGGAAATTCTTTAATGGGGCTGAGCTGAATTTTGGTGAAAAAGAAATCTGAAATTAATGTGATCACATGCATCTGGTGTGTTACAAGTTCTGATGAACACTAATGGTAGGATTTTTATTTTTTATAATTTTTGGATGAAAGAATAGTAGGAACCTTTTCAAAACAAGTTTCTATTTAACTGTCCGGAGAGAAAAAAAAGACATATATTAAAAAATATAATAATTATTATAATTTTTTTTAAAATAAATTTTAAACTCTCTATAATACATTTTACTTCTCATTGTTTGATTGGTTGAATAGCAAGATATTATCAATAAACAGATAAATAAAAATAAAATTTTTTTCTCTTTCCCAACAGTTATGAAAGGAGAATGAATGATGAGTATGGAAGAAAGAAAAAGAAGAATCCGTGAATTAACCAACCCCATACAGATATATCCCTTTCAACTGTCAAACATAACGTCCTTGGAAACATCATCGCCGTACATCATTTACTACTATTATTATTTGCATTTTACTTCCCACGCGCTTTCTTACACGCGCCTAGTCAGAGACTATCTGCTTTTGCTCTTAAGAATTAAGATTACCACCTCTGCTTTTTGTTTTTTCACACCACATTTCATTTTTTTTTAAAAAAAATTACCTTTCGTTTAGTATTTAAAAATGGGTTATGCTAAATAGGGCTTTAAGGACATCTGTTAAGGTGTAATAAATATACCTTCTTAAATGATTGAAATTTTTTAAAAATTGAGTAAATTAATTTCCTTTAAAAATTGGTCCGCTTAAGTTTTAGAAATTGAGTAAATTAATCGGTGCGTCCATAATTAAAAATTAAGTGAATACATAAAAGAATTTATGAAAATAACTACCGGTAATTAAAAGTCATTAGTTAATTTTGCCAAACATACTTATTACTCTGCTTGATTTTTGAAACTTGTGTCCTCTCGAGTTTTAAATATTGGACAAAGAATAATTTTGAAAAAAAATTAAAGGTAAATGATATTTAATATCTTAAGAATATTATTTAAAAACTTAAATGTAGTAAGGGTGTGTTTGGATACACAACTTAATTAAGTATTTATGTAATAAGTTATTATTAAATTATAGTTTTTTCGTTGTAAAATTTATTTATTTGAATAAGCTAAAAACAGCTTATTCAGATAAGCTACTTCAAGAAACTTATGAAAATAAGTTGAAAATTTTATTTAAAGACTTAAATGTAGTAAGGGTGTGTTTGGATACACAACTTAATTAAGTACTTATGCAATAAGTTATTTTCAAATTATAGTTTTTTCGTAGAAAAAATTATAAAATTTATTTATTTGAATAAGTTAAAAACAGCTTATTCAAATAAACTACTTCAAGAAACTTATGAAAATAAGCTGAAAACAGCTTATAGGAATCCATAAACTATTTTCATAAACTGCGCATAAATCCTTCCAAACATAGCCTAAATAGATATAAAATAAATAGTTTTTTATATTTTCGTAAGACAAAATAATATACTTTTATAATTGTTTTTTTATTTTTAATAACCTTAACCAGTGGGTTGACCGATAATGAACTGAGAAAAGTAACAATAATAATAAGTAATAACCACCTTAATATTAAAATTGCTATTGCGTGTATATATGATCTTTTTTCATAGGTGGCTATTGACAGGTCTAACCCTTTTGGTGTCTATCTGTTTTCAAATTTCCAATTTCCAATTTCCAATTTGATTTGAACAAGACTTTTACACCCATTTCCTTTGTTCCATTGTCTCTTTCTCATTCCCTTTTTGTTCTTTTACTTGCCCTTTGTGGACAACTTTTTGGAAACTCATTTTGTATTCAAATTTTGAAATAACAATTGATCCATTGTATTCAACTCATCACTACCTTGCTTCAGTGTACATTAGATTTTTGGTGTCATCATCCTCTGTAAACAGTGACTTTTCTATTTTTGCCTCGTGCCTTGTGCACATATTCTCTTTAAACTTTATTGGCTTTATTACTCTTTAAAAATTATTAAAAATTGAAAATTAAATTGAAAGTTGGAGGATAAGAGGTTTTCTTTCAGGTGTAGTACATGTTTGATGCTGACTTCTGCTTTCAAAACTAGAGGCAGTTATAGCCATACCCTAGTGTGTCACACCCTTGTGCCTAACTAATGTTTCAACCACATGTATTAATTCAAAATTCTGTTCACTTTTTAATTTTCAAATTTCAAATTACTCCTACAATGTTTGATTTTTTTAAAAGGGTATTTTTCTAGTGTAATTTTATGTAGGTTATTCTTGAAAAATAAAATGTTTTTGAGAAACAATTCATTTATTACACGGTAAGTACATTTTTCATGAAATATACATACATTATTTGTCAATAAAAAAGATCACTTTTTGAATTCTAAACAGTGTGCAAAGTTAAAAACATTTGAAAACCTTTTTTTTTTTAAACATTTTATCTTAGGTACGAAAATTATTGAAGTGTTTTGTCAGTGTTTCCTTTTTGGGTGTCAATGTTGGGTAACATGTCACTTTCAAAGAGCAAAATTAACACATGAACCCAAGTTAAGATCTGTTCTTATATTAACCTCTCTTTTGGTTCATCTCAATGTCAATCCTATTACTTTGAGAATTTTTTTTTACCCAATGGAATTGAATAAATCTGGTAAGAGAGATCATTTTTCATTGTAACACTGTTTGTTCTTTGTCACTACTAATACTAATTCTTCAAATTTGATGGCAGAATTGGAAGAGAGGATGAAAGCTTTTTCAATGGAAGATGAAGAAATTGTTGGAGACACTTTTGCAGAAAGAGCAGAATCTTACTACCAAAAGAGACCTCAGCTTCTGTCACTTCTTCAAGATTTGTACAATGGTTACATCACTTTATCCGACCGTTACATCCAAACATTGGCAAAACAAAAACAGAATCATAGTAGACATTCTTCTTCTCATGTTGATGATTCAATCTTCTCTGACCATGAAGAAGAAGAAGAAGAAGAAGCTAATGGAATTATGAGCCAGGTTGATTCGGATATCGAAAGCTCCATCTCTTACCAAAATCCAACACCAATCTTGGGAATTTCCAAGAGCTTCATGCTTGATCTTGATGATGTTGTTGCTGAGCTTGTGATTAAGAATGTTGAGTATGATTTGTTGATGAATGAGGTTGGTGTGATGGAGAGGAAGTGTTGCGAGTCGACAAGGAAAAGTGAGCTTCAGAAGAGTTTGCTTGAGGTTTTGGAGTCTGAGAGGGTGGTTTTGTTGAATGAGAATGCTAGTTTGGGATATAGAATCAACACTTTAGTGGAAGAGAACAAGGAACTTTCTTCTGAATCGGTTTTCATCAAGCGAAAAGCAGGGGAATTAGCGAAATGCGTGCTTAAGATGCGCGAGGATCATCGAGTTTACTTGCTTCATAGGAAGATTGAGGATCTTCAGGCTCAAATTCATGGCTTGGAGAAGAGGAACAAGGAGTATTATGAGAAGCTTTTGAGGAGAGATGGATTGGAAGATGATGGTTGTTTGGGAAATAAAGGGAAAAATGGTGAGGGAATTGCTTTGGAGGTTAGGGTTAAGATGGATAAGCTTAGAAGGTTCAAATGGAAAGATGGGAATTTTGGGAAGAAGTATTATGATGGGAAGAAGAAAGGTCCTAGTTTGTGGAAAAAGCTCATGAACATGGATTTGTTGTTGTGTGGGACCAATCCCACTTGTGCTTGATGATGAGCTCAGATCCTCTCCGGCAAGATTTCTCTTTAGTTAAAATCTTAATTGTGCTCTGCGCTCTCTCCCCATCTCGGATGCGGCCTGATGCCTAGAAAGGAAGCTCACCGGAGAGGATCCAGACTCGCATGAAGATGGCTAGTTGTTCACTTCTTATGTTCACAAAAGTTTAATTGATATTCTATGTATACTTTTTGTCTCTTTAAATTAAGGGTAGTTAGTACTAGGGTTTGATTTCAGCTTAGGTTAATTACTTAATTATAAGTCATGGTGTAAATTCAAATATGAGGGCTTTTAGGATCTCTAGCTAATTAATCCTTTATTATAAACTAATTGTAGAGTGTTGTGTTAATTAGTAGTACTTTTGGGTCCACTATTTTAGTTGATCAAATGTGTTAGAATGTTATTTTGTTCAAGACAAAATGCTATTTAAGTTGAAGTTTATGCCCACAACTTGTGGCTTTTCATCAAATACATTTTGGCAATTTACATCACTAATGTTTCCACTAATTTTTGCATGTGTTATTTTGTATTCATTTTGATGTTTTTTATTATTATTCAAAAATAAGTTTGGTATGTAATATAGCTGGAAGCAAATTGTGTGGGTTAAATTGCGTTACTCAATTGGACTGGTTTGAAAATACATTTACATGATTGGGTAGATTGTAGGGTTTCTTTTTTTTTTTTTTTTTCCTTTGGTCAACATAGATCTCAGGCTTTGAAATTCTACTATAGTCTACGTTGTTTTGATTTTATTTATTTCATTTTTCATATTACCAACACCAACCATCGCTTACTTGACTCTAACTTTTTTCGTAGAGCAACTAGTCTGAAAATAATTTTGAAAAAAATAATAGGAGATTAAGGTCCGTTTATTTTGTATTTTTGTTTTTTATTTTTTATTATTAAGAGTGGATTGAAGTAAGAGGATTTGTAGGAACATAGAATAAGAGGATTAAGAATTTCTCTTTCAATAATATACAACAACTAAAAAAAATTAACCACTTTCACTTTAATTAATGATTTTTTTTAATTACCCTTTCAATGGTTATTCCCAATGATAGTGGATAGAGAGAGTGATATAAACAAGTGGAAATTTTAGAAAATAAATGTACCTTTTAGATTAGATTAATAAAATTAAATGATTTAAATTAATTTTCTTAATCATAAGTAGTAAGTATTTAGCTGTTCGAAAAAATTAGCACATAACATTAGTTTTTACAAAAAAAAAAAAAAAAAAAAGATGACACCAATTAACTTTTTAACTATATTAATTGGTACTTGTAATTCGGTTAAGTATGTCTAGGTATAATTCATTTTTGTTTTTGTTTTGGAAGGGAAAGATATAACTTCATATTAACATTACTGATAGACTAAATAGTAGTAGTATCTTGCTGCATCGTTCATTTATAAGACTTGAGCCTTTGCAATAAATACAAGTGTTTAGATTTTTCAACCAATGAATAAAATGGAACGTTTTGAAATAAAAAAATAAAATAAAAATAGAAAAGACAAACGAAAAGAAAAAGGACAGTAAAATTAAAACCCTTAACCCCACCGACAAACCCATCCCCATTTCATTATTTTATTTTATTTTCTTCGTTATCTTCTTTCCTTCTCTCTCATTTTCCCAGTTATCAACAGAGCTTCGCAGTATAGCCTTAATATTAAAAATGATATTTCATTTAGTGCTTGTTAATATATGTAAATGATACTGTGTGAACTGGCAATAACTTAAATGAGATAAAATTTGTTAGGTCAAATGTATTTTTTGCCCTTGTAACGGGTGACGGAGTTGACGGACTGGATCAAAATGAAATATTTATAAGAGATACATGACCAAGATGTAATCCAAAAAAGATATAAGACCGAAATAAAATACGCATAAGAGATATAAGATCAAAACGTAAATTTGGTCAATTTGTTATTAAGAGTTTTGTAGATTCTGTTTTCAAAATCAAAGATCTTAGTAACCTTAGGTTCTTTCTAGGATAGGGGCTTCTCATGAATTACAAAAAAAAAAAAATTGTCTTGAATTCATTATAAATTATGATCTAACTGGGTATAAACGTGTCTCCACCCTCATGGACCCATCAATTAAATTATAAGAGAATTGTGGTGAACTAATTTTTACCCTTTTTTCTTTGGGAGATTGATTGGGAGGTTTTTTTACCTCACAACAATAAGGGTAGACTTTTCATAAGTCAACTAAGCTAATTTGTAGCAGCATCAAGAACCTCACATTTAAAAGTAGCACTCACGATAATGAGATATCTAAAATGATTGGATACTAGAATTTTGATTGGGCAACTTGCTCCAATACAAGAGATTTGTAATAGGGTTTTGTGTTTTTCTCGGATTTGCACGCATATCTTGGAGATCAAAGAAACAACAAATTGTATCTCGCTCATCCTCTAAAGTTGTGTATAGGGCTTTGGCCCCTTAACTGTGAACTACAATGGATTTAAGTCTTTTTGACAATAAGTCAACCTTCTAGATTACTAAGAAGGTTTTACTTATCATACATAATAAAAAATTTGTGTATGGATAAACAACACCACTACCAATCATTGATTTGTTATTAAAAAATTAAAATGTCAAAATCACACTTTAAATAGATGGTTGGATTTGTGACACATATCCCTCTAAAACTTAAACTTTTGTATGGTAAAAGCCACCTACTAAGAACTCTTCGTTCCATGAAAGAACAAAGTATATAGAGGTTGATCGTCATTCTATTAGAAGAGGGCTCTAAACTCCTACTCCTTAGTTAGGAGACATGATTACAAAAAGCTTTGCTCCCTGGAAAACTCACCTCGAATTAAAGTTGGGCCTCAACATCTACGACTCAACTTGTGGGGTATTAGGAGATAAAGCAAACTCTAAAGCACAGTATCGGTCGGACATCTTTTTTCTTTTTAAAGCCCAAAATCGGCCTGATATCTTGTACAGTTTCAGATCTAGCTCCCAATTTGGTACCCTTTTCGCTATTTGACTAAGAAGCCCAAACACCTTAAATTAAGTTTAAGATAAAATTTAATTCATATCTTTACTCTATTCTTATCAAATAATTTGAATATCATTGTTATTCTTCTTATTTGATTAATTAATTCATTATAATTGACTAATCTTATTAATGGGGATTGTGATAAGGATTCTCAATATACAACAAATAAAAAGATAAGATAATAAATAATCAATTAGAAAAAAACAATTTTCAAATAAAAACATAAGATAATAAATAACTAATTAGAAAAAACAATTTTCAAGTAAAAGATAAGATAATAAAAAATTTATTAGAAAAAAAAATTAAAATAAAAAAGATAAAGATAATAAATCACCGATAATAAAAGTAAGGAAATAGGTCCAAAGGTTCAGAAACGGAAAAAATACACTAAAAAAGATCATAACAAATCGAAAGAAAGAGTTTAGAGATTACAGGTACCTAACAAGTTATAGTAATTAATTTTTTCTGCTCTCCATCCTTCCATTCTTCTTTCCCTCTCATCCCTTTTTAATTTCCTTTCACCACACACACTCTCACGTCTGCCTCCTTCCCCCTCATTTCTTTTTTTCATTTTTTAACTTCCTTCCTCACACATCGATCCCACCGACGACCATTTTCTCGTCACCGCTGCGACGAACCGCCGCTGTTAAAGCACTGCTCCTCCCCTCCCAACAGCTGTAATCATTGCTGGACAAGAAGGAGATGGCGGCCTCTGTTTCGTTTTTTTTTGTGGTTGTTTGTTTTTGTTTTAGTGTTAGCCTCGCCCCAACTTTTGCTTTTTACACCTTCCTTGAGGAATTATTTTCTGGCTCTAATCTGTTTTTCTCTTGTTGCAAACCAAGTCACTTAATTCTGTTTTTTCTTTTCTTTTTTTCTTTGTTTTTGCCTTGTTGTGTCTGTGTATGGATTTTTACGTTTTTTCTGTTAGCACCGCCCTGCGTTTTTGCCGTGCTGTGTAGTTTTTTTGATAAGAGGGATTGACATCACCCAACTTTAGAAATTTCACCATCCATTTATATATAAAAATCATAGATCTATATATTAAAAATGATAGTGTCACTCCTAATAAGAATGATGTTAATCCTTTCTATCTTTTTTTTTTTTTGCCTTGCTATGTCTTGTGTGGATTTTCACGTTGACACCACCCTGTGTTTTTGTTGTGTTGTATACTTGTTTTTTTTTTCTTCTGTTGGGTTGCGATTCACCTTTCTTTTGGGCTTTGGCCCAATTAAAAATTGAAAATACTACAAGTTGAAAATCCATGATGTAACTTATCGATTTTGGACCTGACTGAGTTGCTAGGAAGTTTACTGAGTAGCCTTGTGCTAACTTAAACCTTGAGTTTTCTTGCTAACTTAAACCTTGAAGTTTTTCAATTAATCTTTTTTATCCCTTTTATTATAAAATATACTATGACCTGACTGAGTTGCGAATGCTTCCTTTGAGCCAAAATAAATAAAAATTAATTTTTCTTTCCCTCGTGTTAATAAATAAATGTAAATACTTTTGGAGTGACATAAAATATTTTTAAAGTTAGCATGTTCCTTTTAAGTTTTTTTGAGGTTTTCGGTGAAGACTCTGTTGTTTATTTATCGCCGTCTCCGCTGCGACCCCAGTTGCAACATAATATTTTTAATAATGAGTTACGACTCCATCTGTCACAACTAGGGTTGCGGCGGGGACGGCGATAAATAAACAACAGAGTTGCCTCTCGGAAAAACTTAAAAGAAAATCTACGAAACCACAAAACATAATTCAGAAGTAAGCTGTTACCTTATAATTAATTGTGCAAAAATTTGCTAACTTCAAAAGTATTTAATGTCCCTCCAAAAATATTTACGTTTAATTATTAACACGAGAGAAATAAATATTTTGGCTTGACGGATTCGGTTCACACTTCTACGTATCCTCTCCTTACGGAGGAATCAAAGCCATATAGTTCTTAAAAAAGATTTTTAGAAAAAAATGGGCTCAAGTTAACAAGGCTACTCAATGAACTCAATTTATATTTTTTTTTATATTTTAAAAATTGCAATAGTTTTTAGGGATTGTTTTTTGAAATAAAATGATATAGGATATTTTTAAATTACCTAAATTATTTGAAACTTTTTGAAAACAATGTCTTATTCTCTTGAAGTTTCTAACTCAATTTACATAACTTTTTATATTTTTAACTTACAAAAGTTCAAGAGATCATGTACTACTATGCACTTGAAGAATATGATATTTTTCAAAATAAAAATTAAAACACAATTTTTAAATTGCATAAATTATTTGAACTTTTTTGAAAACAATGTATTTTTCACTTACAAGTTTCTAACTCAATTCAAAAAACTTTTTATATTTTTAAAATTATAATAATTTTTTTAAAGACCGTGTACTATACATTTGAATAATAGGGTGATTTTCGGGAGAAAAATGAATCGGGTGTTTTTCGAAATAAAAATGAAAGGCGTTTTTCAATTACCTAAATTATTTGAAGCTTTCTAAAAACAATATATTATTCACTTTGAAACTTCTAACTCAATTTACATAATTTTTTATTTTTTAAAAAATTTGCAATAGTTTTTCTAGATATCGTTTAGTATATACACTTAGCTTGAAGCATAGTTTGTTTTTTGAAATAAAATTGAATTGGGTAATTTTAAATTACCTGCAGCATTTGAAGCTTTTTAAAATAATATATTATTTATTTTGAAGTTTCTAACTCAATTTACATATATTTTTTTATATTTTTAAAAATGCAATAGTTTTGTAGAGATAGTTTACTATACACTTGAAGAATTTAGTGTTTTTTTAAATCAAAATGGAAATGCGGTTTTTAAATTACCAAAATAATTTGAAGCTTTTTGAAAATAAAATATTATATAATTTAAAGTTTCTAGCTCAATTTATATAATTTTTTTATATTTTTAAATTTACAAAGTTTTTTAGAGATAGTGTGCTATACACTTGAAGAATAAGAGATTTTTCGAAATAAAAATTAATAGGGTGTTTTTGAAGGAAAAAGTTTTGTATGCATCCATTATTTACATGCAACTCATTTACTCTCATGTCTAACTCTTTTTTTAATGTAAAAATTGAAAAGGAGAATAAAAAGTTAGATTTGACTTATATTAAGTGAGTTGTAAATGAATTGTATAATGGTTGTATACTGATCACGGTTGGTTTTTAAATTATCTAAATTATTCACTTTGAAGATTCTAACTCAATTTACATAATCTTTTGAATTTTTAAAATAGCAACAACATTTTTAGATATCATGTACTATATATTAGAAGAATATTGTGTTTTTTGAAATAAAAGTGAAAATGTGACTTTTAAATTTCTTTAATTATTTGAAGTTTCTAACTCTATTTACAGCATTTTTAATATTTTTAAATATAAAATAGTTTTTTTCAAAATCATGTACAATTAAAAATATGGTGTTTTTCGAAATAAAAATTAACGGGTGTTTTTAAATTATCTAAATTATTTGAAGCTTTTTGAACACAATGTATTATTCACCTTAAAGCTTCTAGCTTAATTTACATCATTTATAATATTTACAAAATTTTAACAATTTGTTTAGTGCATGTACTATATATTGAATAATTGCGTATTTTTCAAAATATAAATGAAAATTTGTTTTTTAAATTACCTAAATTATTTGAAGTTTTCTAATAACAATATATTATTTATTTTGTACTTTCTAAATCAATTTACTAAATTTTTTATATTTTTAACATTGGAACAATTTTTATAAGATTGTGTACTATCAACTTGAAAAATATGGTGTTTTTTTAAATAAAAATGAATGGATGCTTTAAAATTACCAAAATTATTAGAAGTTTTTTAATAGCAATGTATTATTAACTTTGAAGTTTCTGTCTCAATTTATAATTTTTTTATACTTTTAAAATTGAAACATTTGTTTTAGAGATGGTATACTGTTGACTTGAAGAATAGGGTGTTTTCAAAATAAAAATAAAAACAATATTTTTGAATTATTTAAATTATTTAAAACTTTATGAAAACATTGTATTGTTTGCTTTAAAGTTTCTAATTCAATTTACATAACTTTTTAAAATTATAACATTTTTTTTTAGAGATTGTGTACTAACACTTGAATAAGTGTTTTTTGAAATAAAATTTTTCAAATTACTTGAATTATTTAATTTGAAAGTTTTTGAAAACAACTTAATATTCACTTTGAAGTTTCTATCTTAATTTAAGTAATTTTTTATATTTTTTAAGTTGCAACTGTTTATTTATAAATCAGGTAATATATATACTTAAAGAATATGATGTTTTTGGAAACAAAAATGGATTACTATTTTTAAATTATTTAAATTTTTTGAAGAATCATGAAAACAATGTATTATTTACTTTTAATTTTCTAACCCAATTTACATAATATTTTATATTTTTGAAATTGTAACATTTTTTTTAGAGATTATATAAGAATAGGGTGTTTTACGAAATAAAAATGAATATGGTATTTTTAAATTATCTAAATTATTTGAAGCTTTCTAAAAAAATATATTATTCACATTGAAAATTCACGCTCAATTTATATAGTTTTTTATATTTTTAATTTTGAAATAAAAATTAATAGGGTATTTTTAAATTAATTTAATTATTTGATGCTTTTTGAAAACAACTTTTTTTCACTTTGAAATTTCTAACTCAATTTACATATTTTTTATATTTTTAAAATTACAACCATTTTTTAGAGATTGTAATAAGGTGCTTTCAAAATAAAAATGGAAACACAATTTTTAAATTATTTAAATTATCTCAAACTTTCTGAAAACAGTATATTATTCATTTTGAAGATTCTAACTCAATTTTTATAATTTTTCATATTTGTAAGATTACAACAATTTTTTTAGAAATCATATACTAAATACTTGAAGAATATAATATAGCATTTTTAAATTACCTAAATTATTTGAGACTTTCTAAAAATAATACATTATTCACTTTAAAGTATTTAACTCAATTTACATAATTTTTTTATTTTCTTAAGATTGCAATAATTTGTATTGTTCACTCATAGGATAATTGGGATGACAATTTCATATTAAATAATATTAAATAATAAAGTTTAAATCAAGCAATAATTTGTATGTTTGATTCAGTTTTAATTTCTTTTTGTAAAAAAGTGTACTATAAAATAGATTTGAGGAACTGCTTTTAAAAAAGTGTAAATGTGTTTTTAATACAAATTTAGAAAACTAAAAACTAAAAAAGTTTTAGATGTTTTAAAATTTTAATTTTTAAAAATTAAAAAAATACATGTAGTTAACAAAAACTATTTTTAAAACCCAGTTTGCCAAATAGATTTTTAATTTTTAATTTTTAAAACATAGAACTATTCTAAGAAGCAAAAAAACAAGTTTATAATCTTCAGGGAACAAATTTATTCCGTGCATCGCATTGCATTGGCACATTGCAAGTTGTTGCATAAACTGAGTTAAGTATCGGATTCCTGTCACATAAAGAGGCTTTTACAATTCTCAGCCCTTGTAAATAGGTGTATGTTTCAGTTTCACCCATATATGTAATGAATTACATGATAAGACTCTCAAATTGGAAGCAACATAGGTAGGATGGTAATTTAGTGCTAATTTAGTTCTTTACATCATAGTGCTAATTTAGTTCTTACTCCTATGGATGACCATCAAGAAGTCAGAAAAACTAGAAAACTATTTAATTTAAATGTGATCAAAATGGATGTACATAAACCTTTAGTATATGCATTATGGAAACTTGCCCACCAACAAAACCAGCGGAGCTATCACAGGCATATCAATCATGGCAAAAAACGTATAAATGGGTTCTTCTAAGGGCTGGGTAGGAAAAGCTAATTTTTCAAAAATAATGAAAGCGCCCTTACACATGATCGTTAAGGAGGAGCACGTGCGGACACTTGTGCTAATCGAGTGTTTGGTTGTCATCTTTGTAAATTAGACTACTGTTCTTGTCCATAACGACATTTAACTTCTTCTCCCTCAATGAGCCTCTCCACAGCATCTGAAGGAAGGCCAATCATCTCTAATGTCTTCTCCCATACTTCGTATGATGTTTGAACGTTATGCGCTTCTTCTGATGGATTTGTTGGACGACAATCTTGAGAAATAAAGGCACAAACAGGCCACTCATCCGCTTTCAACAATTCACAATACTCTGGAATTTGAGGGTCGGTGGCCGCAAAGAGAGCACTCCTAGCACCTGCATTGTAGAATATGAATGCCCATGGTCAATTATGAACATTTTCTTCACAAACACTTTAGGAAATGAGAAAAATCTCAAATGATATCTGAATCATATCTTAGAGTATCATAGAACTAGTTCTTCTGTTTTCTTCTTATCTTTTGATTTGTTTCCTTATTTAATTACAATTAAGAGTTTAGTACAATTATAAACAGGGATTAGTCCTGAACATTTTCTTTCAACCAGGATGGTTGGTCAACTGATTATAGCATTGGATCATGTTTTAGAAATAGTATACTGCCCTAACTAAACGCCACATTTCACTGGAGGAATGAAATAATCTCAGGTGTATCAAATGTCAGAGCTGAAAGGAATAGAAGAGAAAACGTGATTTTCCATCATTTAGAACAATGGTTTCCAAATCCACCCACATCCCAAATATAAAACACGAAGGCAAAAGTCACAATTATGTCTTAGTAGTTTAAACTCAAACGTTAATGAGTACTTCTAGCTTGAAAATATTGAATGAACAGACCTTCTTGAGCATTAAAGATGAAGTAAGGTATCAAATGATAAGCAGCCTGAACAAGTTTTGGAAGATCCCTTGCCTGCAATACATAAAGGTGAAAGTATAAGCATAGCAGAACCTAATGAAATAATGCAGCAAAACCAAGGAATCAACGGCCATATATATCCATTATGCAAAAAAGAAATTAGTAAGTCTTACTCCACGGATTAGGAGTTGACTATTTTAATCCACAATTCATAACTGCTTCGTCGGCATATGATTATGAACAGAAATTATAGCAGTGACATTACCCGGACAGGATGAAAATATTTTACTATGAACAAACACATCCTTAGCAGCTTAACTCTTTTAACCAATAAACACAATATGATGAATTATAAATTTTACCGTTCAGACTAGAGGTATTTATCCATATATATAAGCTAAAGTTTTAGATGGACCTCTACGTATTATTTAATCAACCTCGAGTTTCTTCAAAAGTTAAATTCAGTAAGATGCAAAAGAACAATTAGATCCTAGACTGCTTATTCAGAAGTTAAATTCAGCTAGCCGCAGGATTGTGACAACAAAACAATAGACATAAAAAGATCAAAATTACAGGCATACATGTTCCATCCAGAAACGAATGTTCAAATTTTTCAAGAGACTTACAACATTCGTCTGGACAATTCCAGGTGATACACACAATACACTGATGCCAGCTTCGGCAGGGAGCCGCTTATGAAGAACACTGTTAAACATAACCTGAAATAGGAATAACAACTCCTGTTTCATCCACTTCTTCATGATGGAAGATAAACCAAACAATTCACCCATCATTGATAGTAACTACTAACTATCAACTTTCAAAGTCAATATTGGCAGACTATAAGAACCAACAGGAACCAACAAGAAAGGAAAATGGAGGGAGAACATAATGAATTGTACCAAAACCGAAATGCTTAAAATTAGTATTTTAAGAAGTATGCATTTACACACTACACTCATGCATATAGTTCAGCCGGTGCAGAGGAAAATCCCAATGGAGGAATGTTTTCGGTGCTGCTATTTGTGTGTGAACCCCACGTTTAAATTTGTTCGTCAATTTGTAGTACCCAATAATGATATTTTGAATCAATATTAATGTATAACTTTGTTGATCAATTAGTTACTAATACAACAATTTAACCCAAAAGGAAAGTTCATGATCAGAACAGAGTACAAAGAAATAGCTTAAAATGTATTTTAAAAAAGTGGATAAAAAGAATATGATAACTGAAGATACAACATGTAGAAGTCAGCAAACTAATGGTATTCATTATTCATGCAGGAGGGGGGAGGTACTCATTATTCAACATGTAGACTTCAAAATAAGAGAAAAACGGCACAGCAGAAGTGGCTTAACAATGCAATATATATGTTCAGTTACTTGATGTTATAGTCATAGAAGTTCCTTTGAACCAACCATAAGCAGGGTAGTATAAAAAATACAAGATGAATACCTTTCATCAATGAAAAACATTTTGTCGGATTGATTTGTTGAAATACACCATTGGAATTAATGTTTATGTCATAAATATAAAGGTTTCAAAATTTCTTAGTTATATTAGTCCAAATTAATACTAATACACTACTTCCAAACCAAAAAGTATATAAAAAAATCATCTGATGATAAACTTAATTTTTGTTTTACTTCTTTGAAATTTAATGTGCAATATCAACACTAGTTATAATTAAATGGTCAGGACAACACACACACACACACACAAAAATTTATTTGTGGCATGACTCTTGCCGCTAAATTGTGCACAACTAATGGAGTTAAGTGTACATGATTGAAACAAAAGAAATAAATCACTACAGAAGAAATAAAGCATTACAGAAGAAATCTTATTCATTTTAATGCTTGCAGGCCATCAAATTGTCAAAAACTTCAGAATGAAGTATACCTGTGCCAACTTGCTGCTTGAGTACCCCACCAAACTAGAATATTTCCGTTTTCCAGATGTGACATTCATATCTTTGGCGTCGACAAAGCCAACATGATGCATCTACAGAATACAAATAAAAGGGGGAAGCAAAATACAAAGCACTCTAAGATTTAGGAGGGTAAGAGAGTGTGAAACTGTGAATTATTAAAAAAAACTAATAGTGTATCATAATTATTAAAAAAACATTCTAGGAATAATTGATTCACTAAAATACCAGTCATAAGTTGATAACAGTAAAGCAGGCAATACTAGTAGCATTTAGCGGATAGAAAATTTTAAATGCTTTTCAAACATCAATTCACAGACTTTATTTCTTACACTAAATACTGGTCATTAGTTAGCATTTAGCGGATAGAAAATTTTCCCACCTTTTCTTACAACATCAATTCATGTTAACAATTCTTACACCTTATAATCCCGAATGTTTGACAAGTATTAAAAGGTGGGAAAATGTTGTATCCGCTATCCTGCTATATGCTAACTAATGAATACTACCTCCTTTTCAAAATATAAGCATCTAACCACTTTTCACCCAGTTTAAAAAAAGTAGTTATTGCATTGATTTTGAAAAAAAAATAATCACTCTTACAATTTTAACTTTAAATAAATGTAACCTACTATCTTGGGAACTTATTTTGGTTTACAAGAAAATTAACGACACCCGGGATTGAACCATGTACCTCACACTCACACACACATGTCCTTGCCAGCTGTGCTGGCTTTACAGGACTACTATCTTGGGAACTAACAATACTAGTAGTGGGTTACTTTAATAAATAAGGGTAAAGTTGGAAAAAGTTAATAAATGCACATTGAGTTTTGTACAGATGCTTATAATATGAAACATCAACATTTTACTCTAGGTGCTTATATTTTGAAATGGAGGTAGTATATTTTAAAAAGATCCAGGCATAGGAAACCAACAAGTAATAAATGCTAGATCAATCACACAAGCATCAAGCAAAAGAATAAAGTTTTCAAAGACAGTAGTAAAGTACATTAATCAAGAGCAATAATTCGACTGAAAGGAGATAGTTTAGTTAATCACGGCACATTCTATGCGCATATATCAGTGTTCAAACTTCAAATAGCAAGAGACTTACAATGGAGTTCATATTGACTATTCGACTAGGAGAACCCCTAAGAAGGGATGGCAAAAGAAGTATCGAAAGTAAAGCAGGAGCAAGATGATTCACTTGCAAGTGTTCTTCATAACCATCTTTAGAAAACTTTTGTGGCTCTGAATAAGAAGAAAAACAAGAAAGTGGGTTAGTTACATTTGCATTCAATGAAAACCAATCTGGAATTTTATATTATTACTCTAACCCTCACAATTTTGTTGTACCAAAAGATGATAAATCTTAAGTATACTTCAACAGGTGACCCCAAAATCCACCATTTATATACTCAAAGTCTCAAAGCATAAACAGATAGAGGAAAAGTGCAAACTCATGTAAGAATGACAGCCAAAAGGCCAAAAAATCAGCAAACACTTTTCATCGCAATACCAACCTCCAATGGAAAAAATTCCAGCATTGTTAATGAGAACGTGCAAGGGTGCCGAGCGTGCATTCCATGCTTCTGCAAACCTCGTGACAGAATCCAAAGACAGAAGGTCCAGCGCCATCACCTTGACAACCCAAAAGGAAATGCCAATGACCATAAATAACCCCGAAACACGTGTTTGACTTAAGCTTATTCTGTATTCAAAAAGTTACTCAGCCAAAAGCATGCTCCTAGAGAGCCAGTTTAATATTCCTTAATTCTTACACAGTAAGTGAGTACAGGACATATGTTACCTCAACATTGAGAGGAACACCCAATCCTTCAGAATCAACCTGCCACTTCTGAATCAACTCCTGAGCCGCCTTTGTGTTCCTCACCGCCATAACAACATGAGCCCCCGATTGTGCCAATTGCCTGCATGATGGGAAGAGCGACAAAACACCCCAGTTATCTATAAGCTCACTTGTTTTTCTGAGAAAAAAAAATTGTCAATCTCAAACTGAACATAAATTAAGAGGGCATCTAGAAGAGCCTATACAAAACTTATGGAATTGGCTTTTATCTCCCTATAAGCTTGGTGGAGAAGTTTGTCAGTATAAGCTGGTCTTAGTTTAAATTTGGTAATCATAGAGATGAATAAGTTCTAATTTGATAAGAGTCGATTGTGAAGCCTATGGAATTAGGGTGGGTTTGGAAATAAGCTCTTATTGAAATTGAGTTTATTTATAGATAAAACTATGAAACTTATGAATAAGCTAAAACAAGCTTATCAGAATAAGCTGTTTCAAGAAGCTTATGAAAATAAGCTTATACAGCTTAGGGAGACCTATAAACTATTTTTATGAGCACTTCCAAACGCAACCTTAGCTTATATCTCCCTATATCCTACTTTTAGTTTATTCCCATAATTTACCGGGAGAATAAGCTGGTATTAACTTATTCAATTAGATTTTGTATAAAAAAGTTGTCATTTGATAATCATTTAGTGCACGAGTGCTTAATAAAGTTTTCCATCCAAACAGACCCTAAAATATAATATAATCTCCATAAACGGAAACCCCAGTAGGAAAAGGAAAAGGGAAGATTGAAGAGGAACCTAGCGATTTGGAGGCCAATGCCACTGGTGGAACCGGTGACAATGCAAGAGAGGTCGTTGAGAGGAGGAAGAGGCATGGGATTGTGCAAGTGGCTAGCCATAATTCGCTGGAAGAGCATTTCGTAGATCAAGTAGAACCAGCCTCGCAACCACTCTATCCAACCCAAACACTCCTTCTTCTTCGATGATTCTTCGCCTGAAGACGACGTCGTTGCCATTTCTCTCTCTCTGTGCGAAGGTGTGAGCGTAGAGAATCCGAGATCTGTCTTTAGCAGGAGGAGAGTGGAAACGCTGCAGTAGTATCCAGAGACTATAGTACTATTTGCTTATTGGTCTTCTAGGGAATGAATTTGCCGTTGTGGAAATAAATTTGTCTATTGGAGAATCAGTTGGGCGTGTTGCTCGTCTTATTACTTAATTAATTACTCCATTAATTATAATTAATTAATTAAAGTAAATATTTACTATACTTACCAAGGATAATTATAATTAATTAATTTAATTATTAATTAATAAAAGTACAAATTTACTCTCAAGAGTCTATTTGGTTCAAAGGGAGAGAGGAGAGAAAAGGAAAAATAAAAATTTTTATAGTTTGTTTGGTTCAAATAAAAAAAGAGGGAAGAGAAGAAAAAGTAATCTTTTTGTATTTAGTTTAAGGGAAAGAATAGGATTTGATGTGTTAAAAATCTATCATCTCCCCCTCCAAATCCCTCGGATTAGATTTTTTTCAATTTATGTTGTATAGTTATATTTTGCATTTTAAAAAAATTTTGATTATTTTTTTAACAAAGAAAAAATTTTTTGTTCTTTAGTTAAAAATTGAACACTATTTCAAAAAAATTTCATATCGTTTTTCACAGCTCAAAAATCACTATTATTATTTGTCTATTGTCACTTTCTTATTAATATTTTTTAATAAAAAAAATAATTTTATAACCAATAAAATTTAAGTATTAATACATAAATATTAATAAAACAATGAATTAGAAATGACAATAAATTAAAAGGAGCGACAATAGTAAATCCCAAAAAATTAATGAAAATTGAAAAAACATAAAAATAACTCATAATTTAATTTCATTTTTCATGAAAATATAACAATAATTGATAATTAAATCCGAATATCTATCTACATGTTTTTATATATTCACCAAATGGATTAGGATAATTTAATAATCTAATCTGAATAAAAAACAATTCACCTTTTATTTACATAAAAAAGATATACATTCATGTCTGATATATAATTCTCTCCATTACTATTGAAACGTCTCGCACACCTCAATTAAAAATACAATAATTTTTATGTAGCCAAATAATGGCCAACAAAATAACAACTATGGCTCTCCACCACACCACATAGCAGCCAAAGAATCTAAATACCTGATTAAATATTAAGGCAGTGGCTCGTAGTAACCCAACCAATATTCTCTGTTTTCCTTAGATACCCAGAAAAAGGCATGTTGAAGGAAGTGGTCCTTAGGATGACTATGCATAACAGTTTGAATGTTGAACCATTTGTACATAGCCATCCAAATTAAGTGAACCTTACTGCATGAAAAGAATAAATGTGTGCTGGTGGGAAGAATGTAGCAGCATGTGGGGGTTTGATCAGGGATCACCATGGTCGCTTCATTGTCGGTTATGTAAGGAATTTGGGCGATTGTAGTATTACACATGTTGAGCTTTGGGGTGTTCTCACTAGCATTCATTTAGCGGTGGCTCGTGGATTTAACCATGTGCTTGTTGAATCCGACTCCAAGGTCGTTGTTTCGATGCTAACAATGGGTGTTGTTGCTACTCATCATGCGACGGACTTGGTGAATGCCATTACATCTTCTTTGGATTCCCTTGTGTGCTTCATGTTAGATCATGTGATGCGAGAAGCTAATGCCTCAGCTGATGCTTTTGCGAAAGAAGGTCATAAGTTGAATGACCCTTGTAAAGTTTATGAGTCAGTTCCTGTCTTTGCCTCTTTGGTTGTTACTTTTGATGCCTCCCTCACTTTGTTTTCGAGGGATAGGTAGTTTGCTGCTATTTTGGGCGTTTTAGCCCCTATTCTCCTCCAAAAAAAGAATAAATGCGCTGCTATTTCGACCTCCAATCGAGCTTACTTGTTGCGAGTTCGTAAAAAAGTGAGTTAATTCGATATAACTTACTTAATATTTTAACAAAGAAATATATAATTTGACTCCGCGAACAAGTGAATTAAGCGAGCTGACTTGCATTAATATTTAAAAAATAAAAATTAAAAAAAATTATGACATTTTCACTTTTATAAAATTATAATCCAATAAAAAAGTAAATCATTTATGATTCACTATACATTATAATAAGAATTTTATGTTTCTACTATTCATATTAAAAAAATTCCTAAACTAACAAATCAAGAATTCAACAAAAATATAACAGTGGTTTAACATAAAATATAAGACATAACTCGATGAGTGAGTTTTTTTATTGGGTTTGAGTATTTAAAAAAACAAAAAAAAATTGTAAACTTAGCGAGTTCAATTCAACTCGACTCGTAATTCTTGCAAACTAAATGAGTCGAGTTAATTTTAAATCAAATTTTTTTAACTAATATTTTTGCAACTCACTTACAAGTCAAATTAAATCGAGTTGGCTCAAGAATCATAACTCATTTTAGAACTCCAAAGCCTTCAAAATTCAATAACGCAAAATCACATTACAACAAGTGATCCACAATTACACATTATTGAGTCTGAATAACAATTATAACAACACCTCCCAGCACCAAATTATTCTTTCACCATTTAATATACTTAATAAAGAATTATCATTTAAAACTTCACTCATCAATAATTTGTTGTATGTTGTAGTATTTTAAAAGGTTAAAGTCTCACATTCATACTTTCTAAAAGAGTTTATATACGAGGTGTCACATTGGTGAACTTGAATAGAAAGTAAGTTGGACAATTAATTAATTACAATATTATATTATGTAATAATTATATGTAATTAATAATTAATATATTAATATAATATTATAATGATAATAATTAATTAATTACAATATTATATTATGTAATAATTATATTATATATATAATATTACCACATTTCTCAGACTATGTTGTTGTTCTCCCATTCATTTAAATGTACCGTAAATAACTTATTAACATAGTGGACAGGTGGCATTGGCTGATGAGTTTTTCAATACCTTTTGGAAGGTTAAAGTTCCGTTGAAGGTGGCTAGCTTCGCTTGGCGTGTTGTTCATGATAGGATTCCGTGCAAGGCAACTTTGGTTAGAAGAGGGGTGCTACCAATATCCAGCTTGCGGTCTATGTCGTGAAGGAAGTGAGACAACTGAGCATCTTTTCTTTGAATGCCCAATTTCTGGCGAATTGTGGTACAAGGTGTTGCAAATTCCTTCAGCTTTTCCTTCTTGCCGGATGCATTTTTGGCATTTTTTGGGCTTGATTCAAACTGGCAGACGTCGCGACAGATTATTGCTACAAAGTGTTTGATTTTCAACTATGTGGTTCATATGGCTGTCTAGGAATAATTCTATTTTCCTCCAACATTCGTGGGACTCCTCTACGATTCTTGATAAAATCAAGTTGCATTCATGGTTATGGATGATATCATACGTTTATGGTATCTGTTATTCATTTATAAACTGGGACCAGTGCCCAAAAGCTTGCATTAATTTATGAGCAGGGTTTTTGGGTAGGTGCAGGTGTTATTGTTGTGTTCTTGTAATTAGAGGTGGTTGTCATGCTGTATTGATGCTGGGTTTTGTGAGTGATGTAACTAATTTTCTGTTTCCATTTCTTCTAGTTGTACTATAATTTTGTGTACCTTTGGTATCCATCAATGAAATTTTGCTTATCCAAAAAAAATCAAAATCTTTTTAAAATATTTTTTTAAAGAAGTTATTATAGTTAGCTTATTATCCGTTATAGTAATTAATATATTAAAGTAATATTATAATGATAATAATCAGTTTATTTCACTATAATATTATCGCACGTGTGAGACTGCATTGTCCTCCACCAATTTTCTAACATACCTAAATTATAACTTGAATCTTGTTAAAATCAACCTCTTTTTATAATTTTTTTAAGAAATTATTCACAAGTCTCATACTGCGTTGTTGTTCTCCGCCATCAATTTTTTAACCTACCTAAATTAAGTCATTTGATTCATTTAAATTTAAATGTACCGTAAATAACTTGAATGTTTATAGTATTTTTTAGAAGTTATTATATTATATTATATATATATATATATATATAATGTTACCATACGTCTCTTGTTCTCCTCCATAATTTTTTAACCTGCTTAAATTAAGTCGTAAATAACTTGAATCTGGTTAAAATCAAAATCTTTTTATAGTATTTTTTTAAGATGTTATTATAGTTAGCTTATTATTCGTAATCTTAATAGTAATTAATATATTAATATAATATTATAATGATAATAATTTATTAATTACAATATTATATGATGTAATAATTATATTATATATAATATTACCATACGTCTCAAACTGTATTTTGTTCTCCTCTATCAATTTTCTAACATACCTAAATTAACTCATTTGATTCATTTAAGTGTATCGTAAATAATTTGAGTTTTGTTAAAATCAAAATCTTTTTATAGTATTTTTTTTTAAAAAGTTATTATACTTAGTTATCTTAATACTAATTAATGTATAAATATAATAATTATATTATAAATATAATATTACCACACGTCTCAGACTGCGTTGTTGTTCTCTTCCATCAATTTTTTAACGTACCTAAATTAACTCATTTCAATCATTAAAATGTACCATAAATAACTTGAATCTTGTTAAAATCGAAATCTTTTTATAGTATTTTTTAAGTTATTATAGTTAACTTATTATCAGTTAGTAATTAATATATTAATATAATATTATAATGATAATAATTAATTAATTACACTATTATGTAATAATTATATTATCTATATAATATTAGTTTTTTTTATTCCAGTCAAATGAGTGCATAGAAATATGTTTGTGTGGATACAGAGTTAGATTTTCGATTGTACTACTTTTTATAAAAAAAATGAGTTTTTTAACTAATAAAATATTGTACGCTTATGAAATCAAACCAAAAAAACATAGCATCTTTTATATATTACAAGTAGTTTTATTAGAGTTTTAATTTTTCAAATAAAAATATTTCACTTTTACTTTATTTTTTATCATATATAATATTACACGAGTTAAATATTATCATATTATATCTGCAACACGTAAGGTACTAAATTAATAACATGTTTCCTTTATCAAATACCTTTTATATGTTTTGTTATTATATTATTGTTTTATTTCTTATTGTTTCATTGTTTAATTATTTTACTTTTTAAATTATATTTACAATTCATGAAATATTATTATCATTACAATTGGAATAAATTAGAATTTACTAAATATCTTTCAATAATCGAGTGTATCTTTTAATAAATTTTGAAATAACTTAGTTAGTCCAAGGTACTAAATTACTAACACGTTTCCTTTATCAAATATCTTTTATATGTTTTATTATTATGTTATTGTTTTATTTCTTATTATTTCATTGTTTAATTGTTTTATTTTTAATTGTTTTACTTTTTTTAAATTGGATTTATAATTCATGAAATATTATTATGATTACAATTGGAATAAATTAGAATTTATTAAATATCTCTAAATAGTCCAATGTATCTTTTAATAAATTTTGAAATAACTTAGTTAGTTCGTGCATTGCACAAGTGAAGATATAGTAATATATATAATAATATAGTCTTGTAAGGTCAGCATAGCCAACAAGGACATGTATGTGTGATATAGAGTTCAATCCCTAATTTAATAATTTCCTTATAAAACTAAAAATATATAAAATAATATAATAATAATATAAAAAATTTAAAAAAATGTTTTATTCTCCTATTAAATTCTCTTATAACTACTCAATTTTAATCATTATCATCTATCTTCTATTAACAACTGTCATTTATTTTCTATTAAACATTTGTATTTTTTTAAAAATAATAATTATCAAAATTAAATAGATAAAAAATTTATAAGAAGATTTAATAAAAAATATATAACATTTATCAAATTTAAAAGGCTTAAATAAGCTTTTCATCCCTGCAAAATGCTCGGTTTTGGCTTTTAGTCCCTGCATTTTTTTTTTGTTGCAAAATCCAAACTTTTTAAAACATTTGTCCATCAATCCCTGTTGTTAACTTAGTCTGTAAAGTGCTGAGCTGGGTTAATGTTTTGTCACGTAAGCATGTGACATGGTATCATACGTGGCAAATAAGTCTAGTAGTGCATGTGCGCATCACGTGTTGGCTCATCTTCCCCAAATTAAAAACCCTAGAATTCATCTTCCCCCAAATTCTATACACAACGCCCAGTCACGAAGGGAAAAAATGAGAGAAGGAGTGAGTGATGCTTGGCTGGGCAGTCACATGCAAAGGTCCTCAAAGAGTTTTGGTTCTGATTCGATGAATAGCGCACAAAGGATGTTGTGTGGTTGTGGTGATACTCCAATTCTATACACCGCAAAAAGAGGAGACAACGCGAGGAAAAAGTTTTGGAGGTGCCCCAATTGGAAGGTAATGTGTTTTTTAGGATTAAATATTCTTAGTGATTTGGTTAATAGTTAGAATAATGATAAACTGTTGCGATCTTTGTTTTATGCGCAGAGGACTCCTAATTGTGGTCACTTTGTTAGGTTGATGACTTAGTTGAAGAAAGTGAATCAAGACCTGAAGCTTGGGTTAGGAACGAGGAATCCATGGGCCCTTTGAAAATGAAGAATATGAAGTTGAAGTTGAATGATGAGAGGAAGAGAGTGAAAATGTTATGTATTTTCAGTTTCATTGTTTGCAGTAATTGCTTTGTTGTGTTGTTTAGTAACTATGATGAATTGTAGCTGTTGTAGGAAGTGATAATTACAATGATAATGAATTATTTGGAAGGGCAATTGTAATGTTGAACAAAAATGCTATTTACACTAAGCTAGTACCTGCTATTATCTGATATACATGTGTTCTAAGATTTTAATGTTAATGTTGAAACATCTAGTAGTGGGGAAAACAGGGAAAAATGATGCACTGTTGGTCCCTAAAATTTCATTTTTTTTTAAAATATGTCCCTATAACTTTTCTGAGGTTTGTTTTTTGTCCTTATAAAATGACAAATTTTGGGCAATCTGTCCCTACAAAATATGAAAATTTTGACAATATATCCCCCCACAAAATTTGATACTTAAATTTGGGGTGACAACCATCAACCCCAATGAATGGTCTGCAGCCAGCTTTGAACCCCTTTTTACATCCATCTAAACATACATAGAATCTCCCAAACCTTGGTTGCAATGTTGGTTAAGGTCTACTCAAATAAATCTCAACACTGTTGCTTGAACATGATCTCTTCAATTCTGCCCTATTCCTCCACAACTGAGTATATTGCTTAACTGCATCACCTTCCACCACCTTTTTTGCTATCTTCTTAGCATTAAATGCCACAGTGACACTAATTCCAGCATTGAATGTATTCCTTACCTCCTCCATAACATGACCCAGCTTAATATCAGTGTTTGTCCTAAACTTGTTAATCATCGACATTGCAACAAATTTTGCAGTGGCATTACTATTGTTGAAAACTCTATTACAAGTGTGTGGTTGTATTAGTGTCTTCAACCTATATGTGTGACTCATTCCAACCCTGCTAACATAGGCCATGAACTTACATTTCTTCTTAGTCTTAGCCTTACAAACTGCCCTCACCCTCACTTTGTCATTCTTGGGAAATGTCACCTCTCTCCCATTAATCACATTATACTCTAGCATTGCTTCCTTGAATTGTTGTAAAGAACTAAACTCCATTCCTAAAGCCCACTTGAAATCTTTTCCCATGTCTTCCTTTCTAAATTGCTTATACTTGGGTCTACCTTCACAGCCTTCTTCATTACCATCAATGTCAGAATCTTCACTTAGCAATTCCTCACTATGATATTCATCATCAAGTTGTTAGGTGCAAACTGTTCATTGGGTATGTTCTGACCAAATAAATTCTTCTTTGTAGAAGCTTCAAACTTCTTAGGTCGTCCCTTCATAGGTCTTTTGTTAGGGGTAGTTTTAAACCTTCCTCTTTTAGACCCCTGCCCAAAACCCTCAGCTTCAAGTACAATGCTTGTTTTCTATTGAGCTATTTTCACCACCCACATCAGTTTGGCCCAAAAACTCTTCAAAATCTTGCCTAACTGATCTATTTTCACCACCCACAACTCCCTGGCCCAATAACTCGTCAAACCCATCATCAAGGCCCAAGCCTCTTTCCTCCTCACTATCATTGAAAACTATTTCTGTCACACTGTCTACATCACTTCCACCTCCATCATTCCAACCTTCTTCAAAGCCATCATGTTCATGCCCACCTTCATACCCATCTTCCTCGTGCCCATTCTCTTCTTCATGCCCCTCTTCTTCATTCCCCTCTTCCCTATACCCAATTTCAGGGACAACATTAATTTCTTCAGCTTCATGCTCAACATAAACATCCAACTCTTCTCCAATACGCAATGCCACACCCAACATTTCATTAGTTACAGAATCATCATCAACCATCCTAAGCCCGGTTCAAAATCTTCTACTTCAGGATTTTTCCACCACATTCTAAATCTCTGCTTATACTTGAACTCCTTCTTCATTATATCAACTAATTCAAAAAAACTAAACTTATCTGAGTCTAAATTTAAAAAGGCATGCTCTTCCCCTGATTCATAGTGTAGTGTGGGATGAGTTACAAAACGACCCATGTGGTGGACAATTAGAACAAAAGTCATCCTGTACAATAAAAAACAAACTAAAAATAATATAAATGAAGAACATCATTTACAAAAAGACAACCATCACACTTAGGGCAACATGGTGGGGAAGGGATTTTGGGGGATTCTCGATTTCCATATAATATAATAATAGAAGAAGGAAATATAATAATACAAAGCAAGGATTCATGGTCCCCACAAGGTCGATTAAGCCAAAATCGAGACGCGAAGAAGGAGGAAGAAGGACAACAAAAATACCTGATTCAAGTTTGGTCTTCACGCGTCAATGGAGTCTCTCACGTGTTGTCTGTCCAGCAAAGCAACAATGATGAAGGATGGCGATAGAGGATGGAAATGGAGCGTTAGGGTTTTGGTTTTCAATTTGTGAGTGAAGTTGTGTAATACATACTCTGTGACCCCGGTTTCCAAATGCATTCATGGCCCCAAAATGATGCCATGTCACATGCTTACGTGACAAAACGTTAACCTAGCTTAGCATTTAACAAACTAAGTTAACAGTAGGGATGGATGAACAAATACTTTAAAAAGTTTGGATTTTGCAACAAATTTTTTTTTTTACAGGGACTAAAATCTAAAATCGAGTATTTTGCAGGGATGAAAAGTTTATTTAAGCCAATTTAAAATAAAGAATCTTCGAGCTTCCTGGTTCCAGAAAAATATCTCGCGCATCATCGGGCAAGGGACTAAGCGGTAATTTCATCTTTTCACATTCCTTGAGATTCGAAAACGACGTCGTCTAATCGCTCTTCATAAGCCACTGACTACACGCATCTTTCTACAAACAGATCGAATTGCAGCTAGGGCACGCACGCTTCTTCTCACGCGGCCTCCGCTTCCGTTTGTGCAGCCACAGAAAAAAAAGGTACGTTTGCCTGCTAATTCCGATCACCGATTTTGCCATGTCTATTGTTTGATTTTTTCGGAGCTGCGATTTTCTTCTCCGGTATTTGTGTAGCTGCGATTCTTAGAATTATACGATTATACGATGCGATTTATTGTTTTTTCTTTGATTTAGTTTGTTCGATTTCTCGTGTCTGGTTTGATGAAACTTGAAGACTTGAGCTCTTGTTTAATGGACATGTTGTGTTTTGTGACGATTGATACTTTATCGGCGCACGTGCATAGATGATTGTTGTTGTTATTATTATTATTAATTTAGTCTTTTGTGCATCTATGCTGGTGATTTATTTTATTTAATATTAAGGTTTTTCTTATGATTTTTTTATTTGCAACTTGACATGAGGGAGAAGGTAAAGGACTAAAGGTACTACCCAGGGTGGGAGAAAATATCTTGTGATTGTAATATGTCAGCGCTTATGACTAGGTTTTTAATATTAGTTTATGTGAGGATTTGTGGGTGTAGTTTTGTTTGTTTATTTATTTGTTTGGTATTTGTTTTTTGAATTTTATGTGGTTGAAAGGTATACCTGAAAATTTGCACTGAGTTTTAATTTGACTGAGCACTTTTTATCCTGTGTTGGAACAAATGAAATCTTGCGTCTATCTATTGTTTTCTTCATAAGAGCTTTTTGTTTCTTACCCGAGTTTTTTGAGGGATGAAGAATTAGTGGGATGATATGATGCCCAAGTGTTATTTGTTTTGAATTAATATCCCCTGGTATTTGTATATTCAATTTTTTGCATGGTGTGTTTTTTTTATCAAGAGTCAGTTCTCAGTTTCTCATCTATATGGATATGGCTTATGTGGTGTACTTCATATTTCTTTTAAGGTTGTTGGACTTTTATTGTCCGAAGATGGCTGATGGTCATGAGACTGATAAGAACATCGAGGTGTGGAAAATCAAGAAATTGATCAAAGCTCTCGAAGCTGCTAGAGGAAATGGAACGAGTATGATTTCCCTTATCATGCCCCCACGTGATCAGATATCTCGCGTTACCAAGATGCTTGGTGATGAGTTTGGAACTGCTTCAAACATTAAAAGCAGGGTAAATCGGCAGTCTGTGCTTGGTGCAATCACTTCTGCCCAGCAGAGGCTTAAGCTTTATAACAAGGTTCCTCCAAATGGGCTTGTTCTGTATACCGGCACAATTGTGACTGAAGATGGGAAGGAAAAGAAGGTGACTATTGATTTTGAGCCTTTCAGACCCATCAATGCATCTCTCTATCTTTGTGACAACAAGTTTCACACTGAAGCTCTAAATGAGCTCCTGGAGTCTGATGACAAGTTTGGATTTATTGTCATGGATGGCAATGGCACTCTGTTTGGGACCTTGAGTGGTAATACGAGAGAGGTGCTTCATAAATTCAGTGTGGATCTTCCAAAGAAACACGGTAGAGGAGGGCAATCAGCTCTGAGGTTTGCCCGTCTTCGCATGGAGAAGCGTCATAACTATGTGAGGAAGACTGCTGAGCTTGCAACCCAGTTCTATATTAATCCTACCACCAGCCAGCCCAATGTTTCTGGATTAATACTAGCTGGCTCTGCTGATTTCAAAACTGAGCTTAGTCAGTCAGATATGTTTGATCCTCGGCTTCAGGCAAAAATACTTAATGTTGTTGATGTATCCTATGGAGGGGAGAATGGATTTAATCAGGCTATTGAATTATCTGCTGAAATTCTGTCCAATGTGAAGTTTATCCAGGAGAAAAAGTTGATTGGAAAATACTTTGAGGAAATCAGTCAGGATACTGGGAAGTATGTTTTTGGGGTTGATGATACTTTAAAAGCTTTGGAGATGGGAGCTGTTGAGACACTTATTGTCTGGGAAAATCTAGATATGAATAGGTATGTCTTAAAAAATAGCACTACTGGTGAGATTGTCATTAAGCACTTAAACAAGGAACAGGATTCCAACCAGAGCAACTTTCGGGATCCTGTGAGTTCTTCTGATTATGAGGTTCAGGAAAAGATTTCTTTGCTGGAGTGGTTTGCAAATGAATACAAACGGTTTGGTTGCACTCTTGAGTTTGTCACCAATAAATCGCAAGAAGGTTCACAGTTTTGCAGAGGTTTTGGTGGGATAGGTGGGATCTTGCGTTATCAGCTTGATATGAGGACATTTGATGATTTATCTGATGATGGAGGTGTGAATGAAGATTCTGAATAGCAATCAATGAAATACTGCCTACCCCTGGTGCAGGAAAGGGACATGGAGATACCTGCACCAGTATGGGAGGTAGTAGCACGTGCTGCTGCTGCCCCTTGTCCTCTTTCTGTGGTGTTGCATGAAAAGTTTGACTGGGAATCAAGGTTCGATTTTATTCCCCTTTTTCTTGCATCATTTTAAGCATAGGTTTTAGATTACATCTAATGCTTGTAAATTTTGGTAGGAATTCCTTCATAGATAAAAGTTGTTAGTTGTAATTGTAATTTGTAATATAAATGAGTTTCTTACACATTCTTTTCTTATAATTTTTTCAGATGCTTTGCCCCAGAACTACTGTCTGATATGAGTTGCTCGCTTAACTGCTCCACTATCTTTTACTCTATGGTGTCACAAATTCCAGCAATGTCACTGGATGCTGGCGATATTCGGTGAATATTTGCCACATCCACTTTCCTCTAGATCTATTTTAAATGTGTTCTTTCTAACTTCATTTGCCTAATTATTTGTCTAAACCTTACTGTTTTTTTGTCTTTTAGCTCCCCGTTCTCAACTAGATCTTGGAAAGGAAAGAACAAAGTTATGCTCCCCAAAGAAATGCGATCTACCATCAGTAAAGGTTTGTCTTTTTCATTACTTTTTAATGTTTCATTATTCTCTACGTTATAGCTTTCATTATTTAACTGCTGAAAAATAGAAGTAGCTGTCCAGTTGTTCCTGCATTCTGAAGTTCAGGCAATTGTTACTATGATTTTTTTTTCTTTGTTAATACACTTCTCGTTAAGTGTTTTTTCATTGATTTAAAAACTTTATTTTTCTGATCTAAGAATTGGCTGACTAATGTTTCTTCACATTTGGACGGATTGATATCAATCAGTACTATCCGTGGACTTCAGACGAAGAATATATTTTGTATTTGAGTTTTTTAGTGGAAGGTTATTTCCTTCCGATTCTGATCCAGGAGATAAAATCCATTTTTTATATTTAGGGTAAAATATGTTTTTGGTCCCTATAAAATATATTATTTTGAATTTAGTCCCTGTAGATTTTTTTGTGTGTTTTAGTCCTTAATTTTTTAGAAATTACATTTTTATGTTCAATTTTGTGTTTTACTATGAGCTGAGTTTATCATAAAATTGTTAGTTAGCAAGAGTTTGAGGGTTCAATTCCTTTTAAATCAATACTACAAACTGTATAATCTAGGAGTTTAACTGAGTTTAACTCAACAAGAACTTAAAAAATGCAGTTTCTGAAAATATAAGGACTAGAACACAAAAAATAATTTAGTAGGGACTAAATTCATAACAGTATATTTATAGGGACCAAAAACCTTATATTTAACATGGATTTTAACATTTCAAACTTCTATTGTAGTTTTAGTTTCAAATTTCTGACTGCCTTCGTTTAGATACCAATACCATGCGGTTTTAAACAATTTGCAATTCTTTTTCTGTAGTCTTTGTTGGACCTGTATGTCTATGCAACTCTGCATAGCTTTGAAGAAGAGCTTGCTCCCTAAGATATTTTGCCTAGTGGTGCGTCTCACTTTTATTTCTTTGAGCTTAATTTCTGCTTAACATGATTTAATATATAGTTCCTCGTTTCTTTGTTATCGCCGAATAGGAATTAATATCTGCCTTCAATAGTCAATTATCAGTAGTAACTGTTGTCATACTTTTATGGACTAAAGATGATATAGATGAGGTTCACAGAAAAACTTAGTGAGCAAAATTAATATTACAGTTACAATCCCATTTGGAGAATTTCCTTTTCTTATGTCTTTCAGTGACAAGCCCCTTTCCATTTGATATTCGATGTTTGAATTGTACCGAGCTTGTTCCTTATATATTCTTTCCATATCCATTTTATATTAATAGTTGAGACATTTTCGCATAGGCAGTGGGCTTTCACTGGCAATCCATTTTCGCCATTGCTGGGTTCTACTGAATTATCAGGGGCACCTCCCTCTCCTTTTATAATGATTGGTTAATGATTTTTAGATTGATTTATACCCAAGTCTACTGTGCAAGTTTTTCCTTCTCGCAAATGCTGCATATCCATTTTACTCGCAAGTGTTTTTACACATTACCTAATGCCTATCAGACATCACTTTGTGCTAAGGCATATCATCTATTCCTTTTGCGGGCCTAGTTGAATAACTTTACTTGTTTTGTAGGTGGATCCAGATATATTTCGATATGCCTAGATTTTCAAGTATGCTCGAGCATACATGGCACTTGAGTGACATGGCACTTGAGTGCTTCTCCATGACTGTACTTTTCGTTACTTTATCATATTTATGCTTTTGGAACTTTGCTTTGTTGGACAGACTTGTTTGTATACTTGGTACTGTGAACATGGTATGACTATTTACAATATGGACCTTTTATTGATAGATTTCTCTGTGATGTGATGTTATGAAAATTTCAGTTTGTTAGTTATATAAAATCATAGCATCTACGAGTAATTTTAAGTGCTTGAGTTGGCTTGGAATTTTCCATGACTGGGCTTTCTACGAGTAATTTGTGGTTTTTAAAAAATTCAATTTAAGATCTTTTTCTTATTTGATAGTTACAACTAGAAATAGGAACTTCAAAATTTGAATCAACCAGTCAATTTTGTTTACTCTTTTAATATTCCAGTTTAATTTTGGCAATACAGTTAACTCTCCTTTATTTTCACCATTCACTCTTCTGATAGATTTGCCAAGGATTTAACAGTTAACCCTCCTTTACTTTTTCTTTTAAAATATTTTACTTGTAGTGATTTTTGATAGAGTAAAATTCTTATTTTCTCAACCTTTTTTTTTTTTTAAATGAAAATGTAACCAAATGAGCCCTATGTATTTTGTATCTTCCAAACGCATTTTTTTTTCTATTGGTTTGAACCAATCCTAAGTTGTTACACTGGGGGGTCGTTTTAAGTTTAGATTGTCATCAAATATTTTAATGTAGATTTAGATTTAAGAGAGATGGATTATGATACTTAACTAAATAAGTTCGATAATTCTGTTGTTTCAATCAACAAAATTAGGGTATTAGGACCTGTCTGCGATTAAAACGTTGGACTAATGGCTTAACTCGTCTGTTGCGAAGAGGTTTCAGTGTCGTTTTCTGGTCTCCAATCAATTTTGGTTGAGATAGTCTTTTTGGTTAATGGTTCTGAGATAGTTTGTAAAGCATGTTTGCGTGATTGAGTATTTTTTATATCACAACAATAATATAGGGTCCAAGAATAATTTGGCTGTTATTTGTTACCTTACATGTTTTTTGGGCATCACACATTTGTATTTTTTTTTTCAAAAATTGCTCCGTGTTTGGATTTTGAGGATCGGTGAACTATGCATTTTAAGAATTCAAGCGGATATTTACAACAATGGTCACTTGAATTCTCAGTTCGGATTTCGTTAGTTTACGTAAACTGATTTTTTTTTTAAAGAAAATAAATGTATTGAGCATGGATTCTTAGAATTTGTGAACTATGGATTTTTAGACTCCTAACGAACAAAAGATCATGAACAACGGTGATGAGAGTACTCAGATTTTAAATAAGTTTTGTTTGCTTGGATTTAAAATTTGAGTGAGGGTTATTTTTTGAAAAAAAGTACATGCTGTGCCTTAATAAAGACGTATGGTGACAAAAGTAACAGCCGTGTAATTTGGGTTTGGGGATAATATTGTGGTTGTAGTTTTTGGGCTACTTCTTGTGTCTCCCCTTTCGACATTTTAAGGTTGTTTTGGTCTACCCTGATCCTCAACTGTCTTCCAAAACAAAAAGTTTTAATTATCTTTTTTGTGGCATTTTGCTCAGAAATTACTAACAGATAAATATGGACCTATTCTTTGTTGCATCTGGATATGTTGGGCATTTCGATGACCGTTTAGATGGATTGCTATCCCTGACCAAGAATCAGAGATGGACTTCTATCAAGGCTTTTTTTTTCTAAAAAAAAATTCTGTATCAACTTCAGCTTTTGTGTTGATCTATAACCTTTTAAATCCAAATATATACATATTTATATATATGTGTGTGTGAGAGAAAATACTATTATTGTGAAAAATGAGAATATTAATCACGATCATTAGATTTTATTTGAATGGTCATGATTCAAGCAATTATATATTTTTACTTGTTAAAGTTACGAGTTAGAATCCTATGAGTTTAAGTCTACTTACCAAAAAGAGTTAACTTGCATGTAGAATCACTTTGGACGTAGACTTGACGTAAGCTCGTGATAGCGAGTAGTTTCAAGTTTTCATATGGATTTTTAGACTCCTAACGAACAAAAGATCATCAAGCACACCTCCATGTTAGCGTCGCGCATAGGGATGGCAAAAAGGGTCGGGTTTGCTGGCCCGGCAAGCTATTCGGTCAAAAAGCGGGCTGGCTTGGAAATTTTGGTCCGTCGACTAATGCGGCCCGGCTCGCCTAGCCCGTCGGGTTACCGAGGTGGCAGGCCGGGTCTGGCCCGCCGAGCTAGTGTATTTTTTTGGTTAAAAATAGAGGGTGAGAGTTCTTTTTTTTAAAAAAAATTGATAGGCTTAACAAAAAAATGTCTAATCCAAACAATAAACATTAAAAGAACTTAGGCCCATAGTTAAAGATAATAAAAAATCAATTTGTTGTATGGTGCAAAAAGCAAAAATCAATAAAAAAAGGTAAATTCAGATTTTTTTAATTGATTTTTAATTAGTATGACGGGTTGGCGGGCCGAGTTGACCCGCCCCACTTTTTGGCAGGATAGGCGGGCCGCGGGCCAAACGGGCTGGGCTGGCCCGTTTTGCCACCCCTAGTCGCTCACATTTTCTTCTTTAATTCGTCGTTCTCCCTCCTCAATCCTCACCCAATCACCTTAATCCATTCTTCTTTTTCACTTGCGGCCTGTTCTCTGTTGCTCTTCTCCTCAAACGCGCTGCAAACTATTGTTTGTAAACTGCTCTTGCCAATTCGCAATCTCTGAGGTGAAAGGTATATTTTCTTCCGGTGAAAGAGAGCTATGTTCTTCAAGCTTCTTCGAGCTTCAAGGTTGGTTATGTTCTTTAGGCTATATGATCTGGTGTCATAAAGCCTTTTACTTTGTTTTCAACTCACACCGGTGTAATATTGTTTTCACCCTAAATCAATCAATTGATAGTTATGTATCATTAGTTGATTTTACTTATGCACACAGGATAATCAAACCCTTTCAAAAAGACCATAAAAAAGTTAGAGGGTCTTTTTAAAAATAAATAGAAAACTAAAAAATAGAACTTTTAGAAAGTAATTTGAGAATTTTTCTTGTTTAAAAATATTGTTATTAATTGTTCCTTTCATAAGATAAAACTATATACATTTCACTAAGCTTAAAAAAACATAAATTTGGAAAATAAATTCGATTTAATTTCAAAAGCTATAATTTTCAATTGAAAATGGAACCAAATATTAAGGGTTTGTTTGATAACTATTTTTGAAAATAATTTTTTATTTTTTAAAAATAGAAACTAAAAAACTTGTTTAATAGATAAATTTTTTATTTTTTTTAGAAACTATATGTATTTTTCAGTTTTTAAAACTTCAAATTTAGAAACATTGATCTAAAACTTGTTTTAAATTTTTAGTTTTCAACTTTCTAAATTTGCATTAAAAACTTATTTCTCTTTTTCTGAAAATTATTCCTAAAAACTATTTTATAATACAATTTTAAAAAATTAAAAAACAAAACTGAATCAAACATCCTCAGCTAACTATGGTGACATTTATCATGCCCAAGTTTGAGTTTTTAAAATTTATGTGGCACAATTCTCACCATCAACTTAAAATTTGATGTTGACGTTTTAATTTTTTAACATTAAATCAATGGTAATAAATTTATTTGGGCACCCATACACAAGTATTTGGTTATTTTGTCTCTTGAAAGATCTCAAAGCCACCAAACTCATTCAAAAATTGATTGAACATTTTAGTAATAAAATATGGAATTATAAGTAGGACCACAGTTATATGATCGAAGATACGAGCACTGATTCCATGTATTCTCTACTAAAATTAATTTATGTTTGATATTTATTTTTTGGGTCAAGAATAATGTTCAATATTTGAAGCATATGTTTTAGAAACAGGACCAAATTTGAATATTTGAAATAAATCTATAAAAATAATTAAAAGATGATGGTTTGACCCGTTTGTGTGTAAGTACAGCGATGCATATAATAATTACAATGAAACCTATCCATTTCAATATCATTATTAAGTTGACACATCAACTGTTCATTAGGGCCCTTAGCCCCGTATAATTAGGTTCATATAATTAATAATTAACATACTTAAAAAAAAGTTTCATTTAACATCTAAGTAAATGATTAAGGTATTTAGTCAAGTTTATGTGTCTATGCGAATTATCCATTTTGTTTTTTTAGTGTTGTCCTTTTTTTTTTAGACATTCTTGTTCAAATTAACTAGGATTGTTTCATTGTTAACACTAATTTTTCTCTCTTTTTTTATTATTTAATGCATTTGCATACTAGCTTGGAGTTGTTTGGTTTGCATTTTCATTTTCTGTTTTCATTTCCTATTTTCAGTTTGTTTCCTGTTTTCTGAAACTTTACAAAGGAAAAACTGAAAATGCTGAAAACAGAAAATTTCTATTCTCAGCATTTTCAGTTTTTCCTTTGTAAAATTTCAGAAAACAGGAAACAGAAAATGAAAATACAAACCAAACAGCCCCTTAGATTCTTCAATTCTATTTATAAGAAATATGAGACTAAATTCATATAAATTAATAAAACATATTAAGTGATATTTTTTCAATTAATTAAGTGATGAATTTAAATTTTATTCCAATTGTATTCATATAATTAATAATTAATGCATTCACTTGGATGAGAATTAATATAAGTGCGATACTCTCTTACAATTAATTAAGGGTACATAAAACAAATTAATTTTTTATAGTAATTAATACACTTAAAAGTGGTATTATGTTTCATATATTTAGGATAAAAGAATTTCTTCTCTCAGTTCTTTATATATAGAATCAGAGATAGTATTTAGAACTACAACTCAAGACTACTAATTAAACTAGAACGAATTATGTATCCATTAAATCAGGCACTTAGGTCTCATGGTTGTGAATTACCCATTTTTTCTTACAAATTTTAAGGTTAGGGAATAATGTCTTAGGTTTTTAATTTTTATTTTTTTAAGACAAATACATACTCACATACACTCTAAACTAAATTTCAAATATTTTATCTTAAATTTCCACTGCTAAGATTCGAACATTGAACCTCCAATCTTTCAAGACTTAGTATATGATTAAGTGAGCTAAAGTCCATAATTGAAAACAATGTCTTAGTTTAAGTCTAAAAAGGTTTTATTTTTTTTTCTTTCCAGGGTATCCACCGTGAGAAACAATGACTAATTTTCTCTTCAAAATTGAACTAGCATGAAACGATTATCAATTACCAAGGCTGAAAAAATTAGAAGTTCATAGAATACTTAAAAACTACTTATACTTATCTCACTCCAAAAAACAAGAGAGTACACAAACTTGTACTCCCTCCGTCCCATAATATAAGTTCCAACTAACATTTCACATAGTTTAAGAAAAGTGGTTAAATTATTGGAATTTGAAATATTAAGTAGACTATTTAGATGTTACACTAATTAAATTTAAACACAATTTTTTCTATTGGTTGAATGACTTTAAAAGTTAAAAAATCAGACTAAATGTTTCTTATTTTATGTGTAAGTGCTTATATTATGGGACAAAACATTTTGATAGTTGAGACTTATATTATGGGAGGGAGTAATACATGGGAATTATCCATTTGATCCAATGTATAGAGGTTGGAAGGAAATTTAAAAATAAGAAAAGAAAAGAAGAGTACTATATATTATTGTAGGTTCTTAGCAATTTGTTAGAAGAACAAGATAAACAAACAAATTAAATATAAGTATTCAATTTTCTTAGTTCGTTCTAAATTAATTAGGGGTTGGAACTTGGAAGAAGACATGGATGTTAGTACTTAGCATTCATGAAACATAAATAAAAATAAAACTATTGACCTCAAAACCGACAAGATCATGTGCAAATGAGATGATTCATTGGATGGAAAATGAAGTTTGATACTCACGTATCCATACTCTTCTGTCTCATGTAATATTGTGATGATGTCGATGTTTAAGGCTATCAATTAAGAATAATAACATGTCTCTAATAACCCCTTTTTCTTCCCATTTCTCTTGTTTCTTTTTATTTGTCCCATTCAGTTATATTTTCCCATTTTTTAGGTGCTTTTCCCGGAACTATCTATTGCCCTTTTTCCACTAATTTAAGAAACATATATATATATATATATATATTTAATTAATTAAAATATATATATATATATATATATATATATATATATATATATATATATAATATGTATACGTATGGGACCAATACTTTTGCCGGTAATGTCACAGGTATTATATATTATATATATATAAAAAGAAGCATCAATATTTTTATAATTTTTTTTATAACCACGGATTTCTCTACATTTAGGATGACACTAATTCAATTCGCAGTCGAACACAGGTTCTCCTGCTATATATCGTCCCTTCTATGAACTTAGCTGGACTTTACACCACTAAGCCAACTCTTAGGGTTATATTTTTGATAATTTAATTAAGGAGTATACACCTGAAAAAATTGTTATTTGTTAATATTTTTTTTCGTTAGATTAACTATTATTGGTATAGACTTTATTAATAGAATTAATCTGTCGTTAGTATAGACATACAATATTTATACTATTAGGTAAGTATATAATTATTAACAAATAAATATATTAATATATATAAGTACTTGATATATATTATTGATTTATAAAATGTTAATAAAGATCTTTAAGTACTACACTGGCAATTTAAAGTTTATACTAATTATAATTAATCTAATAAAAAAATTAATAAATAATAATTTGTTTGTAGTGATAAGAATAGTATATACTAATAAATGTAAATTTTGAAAGTGATATATTAGAAGAGGTATACTTAATGCAGAGGAAGTTTGAATTTTAAGGGTAAGATTAGGTAAGACATGTAAGAAACCCACCCAACTCTGAAACCATGGATGTATTGTATAAATTCTCTTCAATTATATATGTGCAATTCCTTAGGTTTGCATAGATAAAAAACACAAGAAGTAATTTAAAAAAGAAAAAGAAAAAAAGAGTTCTTGTTTCTAACGTTTTATGTACAAATTTTAAAAATGAAAAAACAAAACAAGTATAAGTTGAAAATTTTATAATTATTTAATATGAAACATAAATACAAACCAGACATACACTTTAGTTTTAGTTTTGATTATTTATTTATTTATTTAGTTTTGGGTTTAGGACCCTTAAGTTTCCTAAAGATAGACCTAATAAGATTAATAATGAAAATGACATTAATAAGTCATAACTTCAGCTTCAAGAAGTGATTTAGGTACCAAACTTCAATCAAATTAAAGCTATATCAAAACACTTAGGTAAAATTACAATGGTCCATGATTGATTATTCTTGGATCTTCCATTCCATGAGTGTAAATATAACTAATTACTAGTATATTATATATGCATTATGGGATATTTGAAAATAAAATTTTCTTGTGATCATAATAAAAAAAAAAAAATTCTTGTGATCTTTTTCTCATTTTTTTTGTCATGATTTTATTGTGATGGCACTAAAACATATGTAATAGGTCGTCATTTAGCAACATGTTTTTTATACAACATTTAAAAAAAAATAAAAATAAAAAAATCACAAATACAAAAGGATAATTTTTTTTTTTACAATTTAATAGCATTTTTTAAATGTTACAAACTTTATATAGTAGTTGTAAATTTTTTTATAAATGTACAAAAGTAATATTTTTAAAAATTTATAAATATTTTTTTTATAATTTAACAACAAATACCATTAAAAATCAATTATATTATAGTATCCTAAACGTTGATCTTAAGGGATAAATCCACAGTGGTTAGTAGTTGGGTTAGGTCCACTCTTTTATATATATATATATATATATATATATATATATATATATTCCTACCCACTTACTTTGTGTATCTATTTATTGATTTCAAGTGTTAGTGGATAATTTTCCCTTATAGATACCGAAAAAATTGGCTTTTGTCCTCTGTCTTTAACTCAAATAACAACGACAGGACTATATATAAATGTTTAATAATGTATTTTAATTGTTTTTCTTAATTGTTTCTTATTATTATATCTAGGGGAGCAATATAATGGTCTTTCAAAATCAAAATGCTATGAACATTTAGAATCTGATAATTAGTTTAAATAATATATGTTTGATTTTCTTTAAGTAAAATTTTGGTTAATTTTGAGTGTTAATAAGTAAGGGGAAAATTCATAATAAAAAATAGCTAACTTTACAATAATGATGTGTAGATATTCTTAACTTAATCAAAATATCTCTGATAAAATATTTCTAGCCGCGTACCAAAAAGTAAAATAAATATTGTGTAATGATAAGCTAATAACAGGTTAAATAATATAAAAATTGTGAACAAATTAAGATAGATTGAATGAAAACCTTAATTATGGCGGATATACTTATATCAGTATTATTTTTTTTGTAAGCAATAATAATAATAATAATGTATTATTGGAGTACAAGAAGTTCTCTAATTTATAGACAAAAATCAACTTAGCACCTCAACCTCATTGTTATGGACTTATCCCATGAACTTGGGAGGATCAACACATTAAGAGAATGGCGAGTTGACAATGCATACTCAGATTGAGAGATGTGCACATGGTCAGTTGTGGGGCGGTTACAGATCTGAAATTTGCACTGAATATAGAGGAGAGCTGGCGTGAATGAAGCTGACGTAGATATAAGTGCTAAAGGTTATAAACATACGTAGCAAATTTAGGAGAAATGTACGTTCTCATTCTATGCACTAGATCTATATTAGAGCTTTGAAGTCTTTGCAGCTACCACCAACCATAATTCAAAGTTGAAGAAGGTAATACTAATTATCAAGGGATACTAATTAAACATTTTATTTTAGCCATCTAACTCTTTTCTGCCAACAAATTCGTCCTTTTTCGTCTAACATCATTAGAAACGATGTTAAATTTCGTTATGGTTCATCTTCTTCTTTCTCACTTAATGTTCATCTTCATCGTCGCTCTTCTTCTTCCCCAATTCATCTTCAACTTTCCTATTTTCAGATGCACAAAAATATATTCAATACATAAGCTTCATAAAATCAGAACCAATCCTAATCTCCAAAACAAGCGGGCAAACCCACTATCACCATATACTCGTACTCATATCAGTAGAAGCTTCCCATCGAAGAAATCACATGGCCAGAAAACCGAACTAGAATCATCTCTCTACTACAAGAATTGCCGCATAAACAAATGTCATTCTCTCTGTTCTTACCACGGGTATTTTCCCTTATTTTCGTCTAGGCCGAAATCTTCTATGAGAGATTTTTAACATCCAAAACCTTCAAGAGTAGTATAGATTCGTAGAGGATGAAAAGATCTATTCAACGGTATCTCTTATGGCTCAATTTGATAAGTAGAAGTCAACGTATAGGAGCTTGAAGATTTAAGGAAGAAGATAAATAATAATGGGCCTTTAGGAAGAAGATGAATTGTAACAACGTCTAACATTGAAGGTGTTAGACGGAACTAGCATAAAGTACTAATTTTGTTGGATGAAAAGAACTAAAGAACTAAAATAAAATATTTAATAATTAGAGGACGAAATAAAAAAAAATTAAAGAACAAAATTACTAATTTGGGCAATATAAATAATATTGATGAAGGAAATTAACTTGGTGTTTTAATTTGTCTAATTAATTTTAGGAAAACATTTTTTTCCTTTTTATTCTAAGCCATTTGTCCCTATCTTTCTTTAATGATGATGCCCTGAATTTGGTTAATTTCTTAATCAGGCAAAGCATGGATGTATATCTATGATAGATCATCTCAAGAAGGAGGCAAAAAAGTACTGCTATAAAGACTATGCAATTTAACAAGTATAGGTAGGAAAAAATATATATGGTTTTAATTAAGGGTCAACTGTAATAGTTGTAGCTTGATCCTGTTTCTGCAGTAGTATCTTTGTCATGGCATATATTTTTTTACATTAAGAAAGTGTTTAGTATGGAAAATATTTTATAGATTTTTGGGAATGTTATTTAATGTAAGATATATTCATATTTGATAGAAGATATAAAAAAAAAAAAATTGTCGGGAAGGATTCTTAGAAATCTTAAAATGTGAAGGAAGTTCATTTTTCACGTTCCCACTTTAATAAGTGAGTATTTTGAATTTTTTTCAAAAATTATTTAGCCAAAAAAGACAATTCTAGTAAAGTCATTAAAAAATATGTCTCTTATCAAACGTCCGCAAGTTTCTCTACTTAATTAAAAAAAAAATAGTTTATTGACTCAGAAAATTTGCGGTTAAATTTGTTTATTCACTCGCTAAATTTGATAGTAATGTTATATATAGCGACTAACAATCTTGTTTATTTAGTCGCCGAATATTTTTTTAATAGCCTTTGAGACGTCTTGGTGGGTCTTTTCCTTAGATCCACTCCCTTAGATGTTGTATGATGGTCAAGGTTTTTAATTGTAGTTATGGTTACGGTCTTCATATATTAAATGTGGATAAATGCGGTAGAATGTAATTATTGTGGATAATATTCATGGTCAATTATAGTTTTGGTGACCTCCGAAATCTTTATATTTGGTGTGCAAATACTTGTAGCGACAGTTAAACGCATAAATCATGGTGTGATATTTGTGAATTTTTTTATCATCTAAATATTGTTTGTGGCATATGGAAGACTCTTGAAATAAACTAAAATAAGAAACTGAATAAAAAATTGCACATATTTTTTAAAGATAAATAGATAAAATGATTAAAATAATATAAAGAAATGAATGCAAAGTGTGATCATGATATTTGCTAATTAATTACCAGCCAAAATGTTGCCTTTTGAAAGCTTAGCTGTAGGTAATGGAATTTGGTAGCTCCTTTATAGCAATGTGGTACTCTTGAACCCTACGGATGGGGACATTTGAGATCACATTATATTATTTAAGGAGATATTCTGATATTTTTATAATTATGTAGAAGGTATATATATATAGGATGAGAAATAATAATAAGAGATACAAAGAAAAAAAAAATAATGATGTGACAAAAAAATATATTTAATTATACTTTTAGTCTATCGGTTATATTTCTTATGGGACTTTAGACCATGATATTTTTTTTAGCATTTTCATTCCCTTCGTTTTTGTATTTTTTATTTTTTGTAACGTACAATTTTAATAATTTTTTTAATATTTTTTACCATATTTTTAAATACTTTCACTACATTCTAATGGATTTTGTTGACCAAAAATGTTTTTTCTTATAATTTTTTAGTTATAATTCCGTTGAGAAAATATTACGCATTAGTCTGGTCTATTAACTTTGGGAAAACGTCAAAGAAATTATTAACAACGTACATCGTTAAAAATAAGAACTAAAATTATTTAAGAAAATTTTAGAACTAAAATCACACATTAACCATAATAAGAAGAATAAATAGAAATAAATAAAAAGAAATGTAAAATAATGAATGTAAGAGAAATGAGATGTACTTATATTGATATAATTAATGTTTTGTGATAATTAAGAGGCTAGGTAGGTTGTGGCAATGGAGTTGTTGCCACTAATGACCTTGAGAGTTACATATATCATATTTTGGTGGGTGTCCACCATGCGGCGTCCTGCCTCTAATTCAATTTAATTTCTTGAGTTTTTTTTTTTTATTATTATTTTATATTGATGCTATAGTAGTGTACAATGAATTGGAGAGAATGAGTTATTTTGAATTTGGAGAGGGCCCTTTATATTTAGGGACAAACAAGAAGTAAAATCAATTTGGATGGGTCCCTAAACTTTGGAATTCATTGCTCTTGTGTTGGCATAGCCATTGAGCTAGCAAACTAGATAATGATCTCTATATATGCTTTGATTGGCAATGCTAGCTCACTCTTGAGCAATTCTTGTGTCAATAAAGTGTTTTTTTTTTATTCTTGATTTAAGGTTTGAATTGTGATTTTCTTTTTAATTATAATGTAATTTTATTATTATGCCAATATCGGTCATTGATAATTAAATACGGTGGTGTTTTTTAAGCACAGTTAATTTTTAATGTTAGAATATCAAGTGTTACTTTCATATTAGACAAAAAGAGCAATATATTGTTTTTTGGTATAAATTATTTTTTTGGATACATAAAAAAAATAGTTAAAGTCTTAAACCTAAGTAGTCATTAAACCTAATACCTAGATGTGATGTTTAACTCACATGTGTGATTTGCTACTTATATTAGTTCAATGGTAGCAACCATCTCTAATGTAAGTTGCTTATATGAATTCTTAAAATTTAAGTAACTTGTTAAGCTTTTATGTCCCATTAGAGTTTGATGACATGAACATAGTTGCCTAATAAAGTAAAGTTGTTTATTTAACTATTGAATAATATTTTTCTTACACCCTTAAAATTTACACCTTTAATATAATATTATTAGTTGATTTAAATAAATTAAAAATTGAAGAAATGAAAGGTAACAGAGGGTCAAGAAATAATAAAATAATGAGGGTGTGAGGTTGGTGTATGATTTTTAGATGTAAAAAAATCAACACTCTTAACTATTTAAGCAACTGGATTTTAGCCGAAGAGTGGGTTCCGAAAACTTATTTGAGTAAGAAGAAAGGAGAGAGAAGAGGAAAGAGTTAATTTGTACTATAAAGAGTGCTTATTAAGAATTCTGCATTGGAGTAAAACAGTTGCTTAAATTAAAATAGTAATGTGTACGCACAAGACAAACCAAAATATTATAAAAAATTAATTAAAAACTTTATTAACAACTATGCATTATAGATGATTTTAGAGATCTTTCCGGTGTTTTAGACTCTCCTCGTTACTTAACTCTTAATAATATTTAAAAAAATGTCAGATTGCTTTTTTCTGAAAGATAGTAATTTGAGTCTCATTTTATTATGGCATTCACTTAATTTTATGTCAAGCTAAGCACTTTAGTCACTAAAAATGTTGTGGCCCTCTTTTCATCATGCCATGATCCTAACAAAGTCATTTCATGTATGATTGTTTTTGCGGTAATAAAATTGATTTTAATTAAAATTGATTTTTTATAATTAATTTAGAGTAAAATTAATTATGAAGTAATTTTTTTTTTAAAAAAATACTGATATAAAAACTAATTTTAAAAGGTAGTAATATTATTTAGATATTCATTGTCAGATTATTTTTGTAATTAACGTACATAAATAAGACACTATATAATATATAGTTAATAGTTAATTATTATAAAATTTAAAATAATTTTTGTGAACGCATTTTAACTTATAAAAAAAATTAAAAACAACTAAAAATTACTTCTCCTAAAACTATAATTTTAATATTATAATTAATTGTTAAAAATTGATTTAAATATCACAAATCAATTATCATTCTGTTCGCATCATCCTTTAGTCACTTCCACAGCATCTTTTTCCACCTATAGATAGTGCACTTTCCCAAATGCTATTCCATGTTTGAGCATCTTAAATACTCTTTTTGTTCCTTTTAGATAGAGAATTTTTCACTTTTATTTATTTTATATTATGTTTAATTGTGTACTTATTAATGCTTTATTATAGAAGTAATAACACAATAAAAGATAAATAATAATATTGATGCTTTAAAAATTATTTTAATTAAAACTAGAATAATAATTGTATTCTTTAATAATCGTGTTTTATTCTCAAATAGATAAATAAATAAAAATTAAGAAGTATTACCTCCGGTCCAAAATGTAAACCCCTAGTTCCTTTTTGCTTTGGTCCATATTACAATATAAGCCTCTACACATAAATTTAGAGATATTTATTAGGTTTTTTTTAACTATTTAATGTTTTTAAAGTTAGACCACCAATAAGAAATGATAGAATTTAAAACTTGTAAAGTTAAAACTAAACAAAAATAATTAATACTTCAAAAATTAATAATTTAACTATTTTTTTCAAATTGTGTAAAACATGATTAAGGGCTTTAGACCGAAGATAGTAAGTAAAATGTGTATGAAGACAATTCCGTGAACATCTAGAAGATATTAATACATTCATTAGAGTTGTGAATTAAATTACAGGATCCAATCATTGGATCTATATGGCTCTTCGTGTTCATTAAAAGTTTGAAGACATAATTTAAATTACACATCTAGAAGGGACGAGTAGTGAAAGCCAATGCTCCAAAAAGTAGTGGTTAATTAATTAATAAGAGAGACTAAAGAATTGTCTACTTTAAGCTGGTTAGCATTCCTATGAAATCTTTAATAAGGTAACCTTGTTTTTTTTCAAAAATGAGTAAATTATGAGTTGTCAGTTCAAGTCGTACTAAGGTTTTGTATTCGAATTTTGTGAAAAAAAATTGTTACATTTTCTAATTAAATTTTCTTGCAATTTTTTTATATATTTAATTTTGATAAGTGTTTTTTATTTTTTATTAAATATTTTTTTGAAGATACTTATTGTCAAAATTAAGTAGATAAGAGGATTTATAAAAAGATTTAATAAAAAAATTTAGCATATTCTTCTGTGAATGGAAAGATCATGTCAAGAGAGTTAATTTTATTTTAACATAAATATTCTTGTTTTGAATATGATTTTTTTTATTGATGGTTATGTGCCAAACAGGAAGAAGAGTAAATTATGATAATAGCTTTTATATAGTGTTAGGTTAGTATTCTAATTATGATTAATTATGATTAATGATGAATAAAAAGCTATGCCAAGAGTACACGTAAAAGAGACTGCAAAATAATATTTTTGCATTAGTTAAGCACTTTTTTTTTTTTTAAAAAAAAAAAGTTTCCATTGTTCTATTTTCTAATAAAAATTCTATCTTAGTGTATTATCACACTTTTTAGCCATACATTTATAATGCTGATTTGAATTAGAAATTGATTGTGACAAATATCCAGCAGTATGCAAGGTGTTTGTGTTTTTCAGCTGTTTGGTATTAAAAGATAAGTTAAGGACTCATGTTTCATTATAGTGTTGTTTTCTTGTAAGTTTGAAACAAATGTAGTGATAGACTTACACTACAGTTACTCTCTTAAAAGATTATATATGGTATATTTTCTGTTTTTCTTATAAATTTCAAAAAATAAGATACAAAATGAAAAACAGAAATGAAAATAATAAATTGAAATGTAAACTTTTCAAACCCTTAATATTTAGTCTTCATAATTGATATGTATCTGGCGATATATCACAAGAGGTCGGAACATCGTAAGTTGAGAGTTCTTCCTTCCAAGTATGAATGATCCACGAAGGTGAGAATGTGCCTGCAAAGATCCAAACGATCAAGTCAATTATAAGTTAGAATTTTTATGTAGTTAATGAGTAATACTTATCTATGCATGGTGGATTAAAATTATATTTATAATATTAGGGTTTTGTGCATATAATTGGGACTCGTAAGTATATTGGGCCTAGTAGGCGACCTAATGACTTTATGCCAATTACGAAGACCCTAATTCAGAATATACATGTTGGTCATTGTTCCGACATGTCCGGTATAATTCAATATGGGTGTGAGAACATGATACCGGTCAAAAAAAAATAATAAGATAGGAGATATAAAAAAAAAAAACAAAAAACAAAAGTGTTATGAGATTGGAGTATTAGAATGACTCCTGGTTTTAAGTTGCCTTAAAGTTATGTTAGTTCATATCCTACGAAATTGTTGACTATTCATACAATATTTAGATAGTTTTCAATATATATATTTATATTTGGTATAGTGGATTAAAATGTAAGAACACTTAGGCAATCACTTGAAGTTTGGGAGCACTTATCTCAAAATGAATTAAAAATATGCATAAACTAATCAAAATTCAAGATTTAGGTGTTGAAGTCAAGGTAAGGATTTGGTCAAGAATTTTTGGTGAGATACTCCAAAAGTAGAAATTAAAGAAGAAGGAGCAGAAAGCAAGAAATGCAAATTAATATACTCAATAGGATTATTTGAATTTCTTAAATTATTTTTTAGCTTTTTGTGTTAAATAGTTAACTATTGGCTAGCAAAAAACAGAGTGAATGGATTCATTATACGAAACAGGATGCTCTGTTTTTTTTTTTTTTTTTGCAAATTCTATATTTTTATATGTATATATAAAGTTTGCTAATGACACGTGTAAAAAGGTTAAAATACAAAAAATAAATAATACAAAACACAAAAATTTAAGAGCTTCTTTTAAAAAAAATAAATTAAGAGCTTTCTTTTGAGTTTTAGTTTAAATCACATGTGTTTTCTACTAACGACAATTATGTTCAGTTCAGATAAGAATATTGTAGATTATAAAACTCTCTTAAATATTTAACTTAATTGTATATTCAAAACTTAAATAAGAGACCACTAATTAAATATTTAACATAATTATATATTCACATAAATTAATATATATTTTTTAATTTTTATTTTCAAAGTAGTTTTGACATGATAAATGTTACTCAAAAGTAATTTTAAATGTAAAATTGTTAAAAGATCAGTGTAATAAGATTATTCTAAAATGTGATAAGGATATTTTATTATTTTATACAAGCTTAGACAAAATATGAAAATATAATACTCTAATTCCAAACAAGCCTTGATTAGCTTTTCCTTAATTTCTTATTCCCCTCCCTCCTTACATTTTAAACAGCAAATGTTGACTAGTACAAAAACATAAAATATTTAATTATACTGTTAAGCTTTATCAAATCTTATGTGTAGATTATTCAAGTATTACAAGTTGATTCTTTTAAGTAAGATTTCGAATTCGAGCTTTGTTGATTGAAAAAAAAAGAAAAACTTTATAAGATTAAGAGAGAACTTTATAATAATATAAATGTTTTTAGTTCAAACATAATTACTTCTCATAAAAGATATTTGTGACCAGAAATAATCTTGCACTTTTTTAGCTTTATCCTTCTAAAACATTATCTTAATTAAATAAAGTATATTATTTTTTTATAAAAAAGTATAATAATTAGAGATTGAATTTGGATTACCATTTTTTTTTCAAATTTACTTAAAAAAATTTCATAATTAATCAGTAGTTAACTAATTAGTTACGAAAATTTTCTAGCTAAATCTAGAAAGCTAATTAGCTATGAAGATATTCCGTAACTAATTTCTAACTAAAACTTGTTTAATTATGAATTAGCTAAGAAATTTTAGTAAGTAGCTAATCAATAAAAATTTAACTATGAAGTAGTTACAAAAAGTATTTTGCAGCTAATTCTAAATTTTTTTATAGTGATACCCAAATATGTACATTTTCATATGCTTATCAACCGAACTATATGACTAATATAAATAAATTACGGTATATGGTGGCCTTGTTTTATTTTGAACTTTAGTAACCATTGTTATTTATCTTTGTCTTTGTATAATAATTAGTTTTGCATTTTGATTGTGATACATCATACATTCTCATAGATGCCCTAATTAATACCTAACTCTTTACCATATCTTTTATGCTTTGTTTACACGAGAGCAAAGAAAATAAGAAGAATAAAAAATATAAATAATGAAGTAATTTTTATTGTTTGGATGAAAAGAAAATAAGAGAAAAATAAAATATATAAGGTGGGTTTTAACTTAAGTAAGAAAATTTGGTGATGTATCGTTCATCACAAAATTTATCTGGAACAATAAGTTTTGTTAATTGAAATTCCGATTTTACTCTTGGTCCTTTCTAATTTTATTAAAATTTTGTTATTTGGTAAGTAGTCCCTGAAACAAGTTTAAAGTAGTCCTTATAGTAATATTTGGTAACGGTACAGAATAGAATGGAACAGAACGGAGCAGAATCGTGTACCGTGTTTGCTGACAATAGAACAAAACAGGACCATATGTATTATTTTGTATTTAGTGCGAATTAAAATATAGAAAATATTTTTTGTAATACTTATAAAATTTTACTTTACTGGATAGAAAGTATAAAATTAAAAATAAAATAAAATAATATTTCTTTTATTTCTTTTTTTAAAAATTATGAGTATAACTAAATAACAATTTTAAAATATATTAATTCTTGTATTAATATTTTATGAAAAATAAATTATTAAATATAAATTTCTCTCAATAAATATAATTATTAAATATATTTTTGAAAACAATTATTAAACATAAATTATGTTGAATATATTCTTATTGTGTAAATTTTTTAAAATTCTTTTTAAGAATATTTTTTGGTAAAAAAAAATAATATAAGGTTGAAGGAATTTAAATATATATTATTTTGTTAATAAAAAATGACTCTATGAAAATAATAATAATTCTTTTGTGTCTGTTCTATTCTATTCTCTTCCGTTCTACCATTTTCAATAGAACCAATCTGTTCGGTTCATTGGTTTCAATGTTCTATTCTGTTCCTCTTGACTAATGTACCAAATGAGAACAATACACAGTGTCCTGTCATTTATATTTTTAAGATAATATTAATTAAAATTTTATTTATTTTATCTTCAGAATGTCTAATGGGATATTAATTAATATTTTACTAATGAATCAATAAAGTAATAAGAGATAAAGAATAATACGAAGAATTTAAAAATTATTTCGATGAAAATAAGAATAATAATTATATTTCTTAATAAACATGTTTTACTTTTACCCTTTGTTTGGTTTGAGAAGAGAAAGTGCGAAAAAAGAAAGTAGAGAGAAGAGAAAAGTAAGAGAAAAATAAGAAAAAATGAATGTATTTAATTTGAGAGAAAACAAAGAAAAAGATAAGAGAAAATATTTATGTGACTTATGAATAGTAGACGTTGACTCTCTTAATATCAATTTTCTCTCCATTTTAAAGAAAAATTTTTTTTATTGGGACTCACGCTTAATTTAACTTTTTTTTCTCCTATTTTCTATCACATACCAAAAAAAAAAGTTATATTTTTTAATTCTACTCTCTTTTTTTTCTCTCATTTTTTTTTCTCCCACTTTTACCCCGATCAAACAAAGGTTAAAGGATAGATGAATAGAAACGGAAGGGATATATATATATATATAGACTTAACATAAATAGAATCCCGTGAAGCGGGGCATAACGACGCTCTATCATTAGGGAATTTCTATTCTTTTTCTTTTTCTTTTTCATCAATGATTACATATTTTATTTCAGTAATCCTTTTGATGAATGACTTCACAAATTAAATAATAATCAGGATAGTGGCTATTATAAGAGTACTGAATATACTCCATTAACTTATCTAAGAAAATATTTGTTTAAAAGATGTTGTATCTTTTTTTTTTCCTATTAAATTAAGATATTGTATCTTTTATAATAATGATTTTGTATTTTTTTAATTATATGAATATTTTTATTTTAATTGTAAATATAAATTTTCCACATTTAATATATCTTAAATAATATCTGAAAGTAATAGTCAACATTTGTTCTATTTAAACTATATGATTGATGTCTAAATGTCTAGTAATTATATTGCTATCGGTATAAGAAATGCGAGATTAGTTTTATCAAGGCTAATAAATACATTTAATAAAGTTAATTTAAATTAATAATAGTACAATAAAATAAATTTTATTATTAAAAACCCTTATATTTAATTAATTTACTTAAATAATTAAGAATACGTGAATACTTGTAATAAATTAAAGATGAAAAGAAAAAGTACATTATCTTAATTAACAACGTACCCCTCTCATATTTTGAAATTTTTAAGCATTTATAACTCTAATAAATAAATAAAGCATTAATGATTTAGTAGTTATATGTAAAGTAAAGAAAGACAGAAGAAAAACTATAAATCATATTTTGAAGAGAAATTTATTGATAAATGATCTGTCGATAGATTCAAAAACATGGTATTGTATCAATATAATTTCATGTAGCGATTCATCAAATGAGAAAAAGAATGTTAGAGAATAATTAAAAATTGACAAACAAATTAATTTTTAAAATACAAACTCAACCAAACACATAACTAAATTTACAATCAAATAAAAAGGGTGACCTTTCTTTTCTTGGAAAAAAAAAAAGAGAAACCGTGTAAGTTGTACCATCACCATTTGGTGGGTTAAATGAATATGTGTACGTTTAATTTTCAATTGATTTAAAGTTACTTTCACTTTAAATATTAATTATTAATATTTATAATTTATTTAAAAATAAAGTTTAATCATATTTAACAGACAGAATATTTTTTATTTTTTAGTTTAAGAGCATGTTTAAATATATTTATTTCTAAACATACGTTGGATAATTGTATTTTGTATTTAAAAAAGTTTTTAATTATTATTTAACAAAAGGAAAAAAATTTTTGTCCATCAACTAAAATTTGGACATTATTTTGAAAACCTTTAAAATCGTTTTTCAAAGTTTAAAATTATCTTAAAATCATTTCTGACAGTAAATATATCCAAACAAAAATTTATTAGGTCTCAGACAATTAATTTTTTTACAGTTTATTTTCGCAAATAATCACAAGTAACCCAAATACACCCTAAATACTTTTATTTTCTATCAAATAAAAACTAATAAATACACACATAATAATGCGTTAGATTTAGGTCCTTATCAGTTACAGTACTCTACATATCAAAGAGCTTCAAAGACTGACATTTATGAATGTTTCATTGTCTTCTTTTATAATGTGCATGAATTTGTCAAAATGGGTCATCATTGATGGGATACAATATATTTTTGTGATATCCTTGAGCACTCTATTCAACTTTTTTTCTTTGTCCTATGAATAGATCTTCTTCCTAGCTTCCGTACATATTTTTGTTTATTTGTTCACTATTATTAATTAGTAGTTGTTCTTTTGAATCACAAAATGAAAGAATTATGATTAAATATTCGATTATAATCACATAATTTAATTAAGTTGCAAAAATGTACTTATATATAGATGTAGAACCTATAAAACCAATAAACACAAAGGTTGATCAAGTACAACATGATAATGTCCTATTCTATATAATGTGTTACAAGTTTGAACCTTCATTTTTTTTTCTTTAGAACAAGGAAATTTAAGTATCATTGTAAATGTTTTTTGAGTTCGAAAATTTTCTTTAACCTAATTATGTTTTCGCCCTAATTTTTTGAGACCTGGCTAAAAATAGTAAATATTTGAAAACAAAAACAGACATATAGTATATACTAAAAGCTAAAATATATAAAATATATGGTAGAAAATAAAAATATAAAAGACAGGAAAATGAAAAGGTTGAGGCAGTACACAATAAAGAGGACAAAGCATAAAGAAAGACCAATTCAATTGATTTGATGTCATTTTAGTTTATAGTCACATTGGCACTTTAATTTGTGTTATTGAGCGTGAAGCTTGTACTACTTGGTGAACAAAAGAATGCAGCATGATTTTACTATTGCTGGTTGGAGCCACAAGTACACTTTGTCACCATTATTTTTTTTCTGTCTATATTAATTCTCTGTTCCGTTTTAATTTATGTGTGGGTCGTATAGGCGGCTGCTGAGAAATTGTGTTATGGTGGTTTTTTGCGACTATATTAGATTTATTTGTTTTAGTTTGGGGTGCTTATACTGCATTGTTTCCGTTAAGTTCTTTTTTCTTTTTAATAATTTTTGTATCCAGTTTTGAGTATTTTCTGTATTCTTTTTAATTGATTTGACTTTTCAAAAAAAATTCTCTATTCGAAATTAAACTCGCAGGAAAGGTTGCCTGGTAACCACAAAATATCTCTCATTTTTTACAATCATTAAATCAACTACATTTTTATCATAGTGGATTAGTTATTTTAATATGACTTTTTTTTTTTTCACTTATAAAACTCAATCCTAAGATCTCATTAAAAAGAATAACTAACTACTGCTTTACCTTCCATTCGGTTCTATGGAAGGAAGTTGAGTGCAAGAAAAATGAGAGAGGAGAAAAAATAAGATGATTTATTTTTATTTTTATTATTTTTCCTTAAACTAAATAAAAAAATGGTATTTTTTTGTGTTTTTCTTTAGTTTTATTTTCTTTCTCTTAAACCAATTAAACAATGCATTAGGGTATATTAATTGGTGATCATATTGTTGTTTGTTTATAAATAATAGGATAAATTGCAATAATCCTCTTTGAGGTTTGGAGAAATTGCACTCCACTCTAAATTTCGTCAAAATTAGCACTCCACCCAGTTTTAGTCCCTTAACTATCATTTTTGGCTCATCAATCTATCACATAAATATTAAAAATAATTTTTAATGTTAATGGAGAGTTCAGAACTTATATGTGACAAACTGATATGACAGAAACATTAGTAGTATAACAGTTAATTAACGTTTTTGCCTCACTAATTTGCTACATCAACCTTAAAAATAGTTTTTAAAGTTAACAAATGGACATATTTGTAAATGTGACAGATAGGAACGACAGAAACGTTAGCTAAATCAGCAATTAACAATCAACGGTTAAAGAAATAAAGTAGAGTACTAATTTTAGTGAAGTTTAAGGTCAAATGCTAATTTTAATAAAATTTAGAATGAAGTTCCGCGGTAAAAACACATGTTGTAGGTCAAATTTGAAAACTGTGGTTGAAGAAAAGTGTGGTTGAAATATGATTATTAGAATCTAGCAGTTAGAAAAAGAAGAAAGAAAAGAAAAGTGGTGTATGTTGTGTAGCTATGATTAGTGGACTCGTGAAGAGAGAGAGAGAGAGTAACAGGTTGTGGGTGGAGGTCGGTGGGTGGCTGGTTCCCTGGGGTAAGACAACTGACCCCATAGCCACACTCAACATCTTACTAACCAACAAATTACTACTGTCATTGCATCGATATTGAGAAGGTTTTGTTGAGAGACATAAAATTTATTTTAATAATTTTTATATTTTGAGGAGATTAATTTTTGACTGTGGGTCAGAGGTATTCTCAATTTAAAAAAATAAAAATTACTATGCTACTACAATTTTAATAGGAGATATGAATATTGTCACTACTTTATGTCATTTTTACTCATATTTAAATATTCTAATAATATTTAAATTTTGTTGGTTGAATATATATTTTAACTTTTAAAAAATTATAAAAATAAGTGGTAATAGGTAAAAAAAAGTAGTAACCAACTAACAATAACATCAGCCTTTCAATATTCATATTGGATAGTGTGGAATTTCTTTTAGAATAATGATCAAATGAAAATATAGTTTATTTGATAAGGTGAATTTTAAAATGTAAATTATATATGGTGTCAAAATTCCAATTGAGAGAGTTAATTATGATAAAATTAATTATACATCATAGGCTATATTTATAGTGTGTGATTTCGTTCTAACTATTAAAATTTAATATTATGAACAAAACAATATTTTTATTTTAGATATAATGATATTTTTACTCTTATTTTGTAAGAGGGCACACTAGTGTGCCAAACTCGGTTGACATCTATTGTCCATCTCAATTTTCTAATTTCAATTCTTTTAAACATAAATTATCTTACTTTATAATTAATTTTGCTCAAAATTAATTATAAAAGATTGATTTTATTACCGAACAACCAAATATATACGTAAGAAATAAAATCATTAATATTTTTTAAATAACAATCAACTGGAGTCGAAGTGAACCATTTTAGTTGAAAAACTCGGATTAGTATTTAACTCAAGTGTATTACTCTGAAATTACTGTACTACTTGATTCGAATTAACATAATCTCAAGTTACTTGATATTAGTTATATAATAAACAAAATTTTATAAATCCCACCTTACAACATTGTGGTGTCGTTTTCTTACTTAGTTAACCATCAAGTAGACCAATTGATCCAAGCATTTCTGGTTTGTGAATACTAGATAATTAACTTTGCCTTTCATTTTTCTGACTAAAAAAATTTCAATGTTAGTGTAAAACTACTGTAATTGTAACAAAATTTTTTAGAAGTGAAAGTTATATATATAATTGTATAGTTTTGTACTAATCATCACTACGTTTTAATTTATTATAAATATATAAGTGCATACAGAATAGAGATTACATTTCACGCGTGTGGCAACTTGCAATACTACTCCATATCTTGTTTTCATTCTCTGCAGCCCACCCTAGGCATGTTCTGTTTAGGATATTTGTCTCTCTTCTCTTGTCTATATATGCACTATACAAGGTGAAAGATTGATCTCAAATTGCATTTCTTTTTACAAGTTTTTAAATTACTCTTACCTAAGTAGTATTTTATTTATGCTTAATGAAAATATACTTAATTAATTTACTCGTCCACCGTGCCTCCCACCTGTAACATTCTTAAGTTTTTTTTTTTTAATTAAGTTAAAGAGAAAACAGATAAGAAATTGTTTAGGAGTTAATTAGAACAAGTCTCATAATAACTTCATGAGAGTCATTTTTTGGTGCTAATAACTTCATCATAAGAGTCTATTGAAAAAATTTAGAACTTCAAAATTATCATAACGATGTAATTGAGTGTGTGAATTTGAACAGAGTACTTTTGTAATAGATTAGTCTATGTTCTTTTAGGCTACTACATCTGTACAAGTTTATGAAAAATGGTACTTTTATAACCAAAATGCAATGGAAGAGGAAGAACCATCCACTTAGCACTTGTGCACAGCATTTTCATATGCCTCATTCTTTTTCTGTTTTTTTTTTTTTTTTTTGGTTCAAACATATGCCTCATTCATAAATAAGAATCACAGGCAGTGTTCAACTCATTTATAGGTAACTTAATAGCCTCCCACCTTATGGTGGAACCAACTTTATGCTCCATTATGGAAAATTCAGTGTTAAAAATAGAATATTAATTGCCTGACATCTTATTGAATCTTCTGTGGTTTTGCTCCTTCTGATTTCCTTCTTTTTTTTTTTGTTGGAAAAAAGGAAGCTAACACCCAATAGAGGAATTTGCTTTCTTTACTGTTAACCAGTTGTACATGGAACAAAATAAAAAAAATTAAAAAACTAGTGATGTAGTGAAAGATAACTACTAGGAGTAAGTGGACCCTTAAGCTTAAACAATAGGAAAAAACATATACTCATTATTTAAATCGAAAAACTTGTTACTCAAAACTTTATTTCCTGCTAATGAGATTAATCTATTAGGTCTATCAATGTTATTGTAGGAGTTAGGGTGATAATTTTTTTAAAAAAAATAAATGAAATTACCTGTATAATTGTACAAGTTTTTAAAGATAAAAAGAAAGAATTAGCATGACCCATGCAAGAACAATCCAGAATGTAGCAAAAATTTGGAACTTTTGTGTGTGTGTGTGCAATGCATGTACCCTTATGGTTAGTTCAGCAGCCTTAGCTTAGTGGTGCCAAAAGTTGGTATTATCACCTCCGCAAATTGTGGTCTTCGCCGCACAACGCAGCTACTTTTATTCTGATTACTTAAATTACCTCCAAATATTGGTTACAACTCTTAAAAATATTAAACCATGCTAACAAAGAACTAACTAATATTAATAGTTGATTAATTAATTATTTTGCTTGTCATTTAAAAATTAAAAATCATACTCACACAACTAATAAAAGTATTGGCATAGTAATAAAACAGCACTAGCTAGAGAATTATAATTGAGATGTCGTGGAGATTACTGATTAAGAGGATAAATAAAATATGATTAACATCTTAACCTCATAGTTAATGTCATGGCTCAGTTGGCAAACTAATAAGAAATTGTACTTTTTTCTATCTCAAGAGTATTTGTTGTCGGAAGTAATAATTAATTTTTTTAAAAACTAAGTTCTTATAAAGCGATTATCAAGTGAAAGCATGCTAGGTTTACAAGATTTGACAATTCATACAAAAATATTCTACAAAGAAGTCTTTAGGTAACATTTTCTTAGAAAAGAAATTTACCTATATCTATGCCACTCTAATTTATCGAAACTATGAGTTCCTTCTTCACAATATTTTTTTTAAAAAAATTATCTTACCACCATTAAACACGTATATTATATATATCCACATAATTTATGAATTATTTTCTTATCGGTGGGTCTATATTTATCATCTCCTAGTATAGAAAAGAATGAAAACGAGGGTACAAAATTTATGAAGCCCCTCTTCATAACTTTTTTAAGTATTATTAAGCATCTGACGGTGGGAAATTCATCAAACACTGTCATGGTTATTCATATTCTCAATCCTCATAGTTCTTCATTCAAATCCCCTCTTTTGAGTCTTGTGGTCCTCTCTACCCAGTAGTACTACTAATGGAATTTTTGTTGGCTCTGCAGCTAACTACAGCACCTGAGACAGTGAAACTTGAAACCTCTCTCTCTTTAAAAACCCTTCTTTCTTTCTCTGTACTATAGAGAGGACTGAAGTTCTAGACTCTCTAATCTATACATTGTTTTCAGTTTTTTCACTTCTTCTCTTTCTGTGATTCTGTTCCTTTTTCTTCTGTTTCATATTAATTCAAGTATCCTCAATAATTCAACCATCCTTCCACAACCCCTTATTACCAAACAGCTACCTAATTTCATAGACCTCAGTTTTCAGAGCTCCTTTCTCTTCCTTTTGAAAAATTGATGCTTGTTTATTTCAAAGCTGATAAATTTCTGAGTCTTATTCTTCTCATTTGCCAAAAGAGCTTTTAGCAGAAAAAGTCCTTTCTTTTTCCTTAGTCAATTCAGGGTAATCTAAAGAGTTATTAGAACATGCCAAGGATGGATCTTTTTCAAAACCCATCTTTTCTAAAATCAAACAGATTCGAAACAGCTATATGGGCTGCGAAGATTGTGCTCATGTCAATGGGAATTATCTCTACACTTGTTTTGTTAAAAGTGGCTATAATCCCATACACACTCAACCTTGTTCTATCTACTCTTCCTCGCTTTTGGGTCTCAGCAAGAAGCTGGTTAACTCTGCCATTCGTTTATATCATTGTCAACTTCATCATCGTCACCATTGCTGCTTCCTCCAACTTCCACCAAAAAAGCAACAATCTTTCGATACCCTTTTCTGATTCACACGCACCCTCTGATCCTAAGCAGAATTCAGACACTCCCTCCCACCCAACAGAGCCAGAATTGCAAATCAATGAGCCCAAAGAAGAAGAAAAGGTTGACAGAGAAGAAAAAATAGAAGAAGAGAAAGGAGAAGTCGAAGACTCTGGTTCATCCTGTGACAATTTCATCACCGACTCATCACCGGAAAACTGCACCAACGACTATTTCTCGCCGGAATCCGACGACACGCTGGAAGCCACGTGGAGGGCTATAATGGAGGGACAGGAGAAAACGATGAAGCCCCATTTGAAGAAAAGTGACACATGGGGTGCTAGAATTGCAAAAGCAGAGCCATTTCGTGACAACGGTGAGGGTGATGATGATCCTATTGCTTGGGCTCAGAAGGAGCTCAAAAAAGCTGAAACTTTCAACGACAGAGCATCTTTGAGGAGGGAAAAATCGATGAGTCCAGAGGAATTGAATCGTCGAGCAGAAGATTTTATTAAGAAGTTCAATAATCAAATGAAGTTGCAGAGGCTAGAATCTTACCAGCGATTCATGGAAATGGTCAATCGCGGTGTTTGATGTGGTTCATCTTTCTTTTTCACCACAGTCACAGTGAAAATCAGAATCTCTGGAAGTGTATTAACCGTTTGGAGGTACATATACCAAATACATTCTTAATTTATATTTATATCCTTCTTTAGTTAATTGAATAAACCAAACTAATTGACTTTGTTAGTAAGTTTCACTTTCTTACGTATTTTTAGAGTTTTACTTTAAACTATGTTTGGTGGAGATTTTAATAGGAGAGGGGGAGGAAAATAAGATTTTGTATTTGGCTAGGAAATAATCAGATGAGAGAAATTTTAGTGTGTTTTAAAATTCTTTTAAAAGCGGAAGAATTTAGAAAAGAAAAGAGAGGTTTTTCACACATAAAATTTTTCTATTCTTTTCAATAAACACAAAAACACTATTTTTTTTCCTCCCCTCTCTTACTTTCCATTTGAACCAAACACATTACAAAACTTTTTATTTTCACTCCTCTATATTAAAATCACTTCCCTCTACAACGTACCCTTAATGGTAGATTTTTATGAAATTATCTTTTAGTTTTTATTCGATTATATTATTAGTCTGACTTCATGTTAATAATCACAGAAAATATTTACATTAGTCCCACAATAGATTAAAGTAAAATAAATTTACAGAATTAGAGAATAAAATGAAACTTTTCAAAAAATAGGGAATAAAGTGAAATAACATTAAAAAATTTTAAGAAGGAAGAGAAAGTTAATGCATAGTTAATTAGTTCTCGTTGCATTCAGCACATTGCCAATTCCATGTATTCTGCAGAATCTACTGTCGGCTATGTATGATTGTATATTATGGTTATAAATTCATTCATTAACATTTCACCTAACAACCTGCTTTAAGAATTGTTAGTTCTTGTCATGTGCTTAGATGACAACTGTTCACTCGTTAATATGGGATGATCAGTATTAGTAGTTAAGTACACCACTTTCCTGTGGAATCTTTTTATGTCCAAATAAAACATAATCAAATGTTTGTTGAACATTTTTTTTTACGAGGGGTGACCCAAGAAAGAATTCTACAGAACTTCTTGCATACAGAAATATGTACTTGTATGGCTCCAAAAGTGACAGTGTGATTCCACGGTTACATATTTATGGGCATCTTATATTCTTAAAGCATTGGGCTTAAAACACCTGGCAAACACATAAATAGTAAAGTTTGCACTGTTAAATGAATCTAGCTTTAATTAGGCTGTTCCACCTAACAAAAACACTCGATTGAAGTGTAGAAAAATTATGATCTACATTATTAGTACAATAATATATCTTATCCTACATAACACCACATTCGTTTTTGTCGGTTTCTCTATGTTGACTCTTTTCTTCTCCCTTGGCAGGACTTGCTGTGTACATATTTTTGCTGCTGAGACTGTGTGAAGAAGCCAAAACAAGTATCAGACATGGTGGACTTTTCTTCCCTTGTCAAGTTTCTTGTGACATAGTGGACATAAGTTAGTTTCTCCCTAATCTATTGTTGTGCTCTTTCTTTGGTCTAGATCTTTCGTTTACTTGTTCTACTAGCTATTCAAGAAGTCTAGTGTTTCTGTTATGTTACATCATGTTTGTATTGTAGTTTGAACTTTGAACCCTAGGCATTTATAAGAGGATTATTATTTCAAATTGAATGTACCATTCATGCTATTTTATGCAGACCTAATTTATCACCTAATTCAGCTAATAACGCTTGTTGAATAGTATCTCTCTTTCTTTCCCCTTTTTTATTATTCATTCAATTAGTACACAGAAACAGAGATACAAGTGAAGCGGAAACCTAAGAAGTTGGTTAACTGAAGTATGATAGGGTCTCATATGGGACAAAACACTGATTCGAATCTAGAGTTATTTGGACTTAGAGGATTCCCATGCTTTGGACAGGCACACCATTTACTCACTCTAAAAGTTTCTATGCACCAGAAAAAAAGTTAAGGGAAGGGGCAACTATAGCCTCACCAATTGAGCAAAATCACCTTTGCCTACCAGAAACAAGTAACTACTATATAGTCATGGAAGGAGGTCATAGTTGCTAGTGTTTATTGATAGACCGAACTCAGGGTGTTGGACTACAGACTTGGACCCCCTTTGGTGTTAGAACATAACTGATCCCTTTATTTAATTTCATTTTACTTTTTGGGAGATGGACTAAAGTGAATAAGCAACTAATGGGTGGTTGGCATAAAAAATACATGTTTGATTCTCCATACATAGGTCTGGGTTCGAGTCTTATGTACAAGAAAAAAAATCTTGTTAGATAAGCTAACCTCATCATTATATAGATGTTTCTAACTTAACAAACTTGTCTTGTGTGGAGGATTCACGTAACTAGACAAAAAAAAAATAAAAGGTAACTTGACGTGATTTTTCCTTTCAACTTTTAAGTTTCAACTATGCATAGCTACATGTGACCATCAACTAAATAGGCAGTCATCTTGGCTTAAGAAGATGAGTTAGGCTGTCAATATCTCGAAGTACACAATTAGTTTTGGGATCAAATTATAAGATTAGGGCTATAAACTTGGTGAACACATTCATGCACATGGATCTTATCTGTCAGAATGGAATTGATCATTATAGATGAAAGTAGGACTAGTTGTTTCTTTAAGCCTTCATTTTAATTATGATCCCCTTAAGGTCGGAAAGCAAGTTGCCCCTTTACATCTCAGTGAAAATTGAATCAGAAGAGCCCCATGTTTCTCGTTATGTCACAAACAAAAACTTTTAGTGGTTTGTGAGTACAGAACCTCATAAAAGAAGTAGGACCTTTGCACACTTTGAAATATAAGTGGAGCCATATAGTGAAACTCTTTTATTCATAAAGAACCACACACATGGACCCTTCCATCCCCTGCCTGTAAAAGGCCTTAAGCTTCAATTAGAAAAGTTCAGTTTTGTTATTAATTATTATTAATGTTCATCTTTTTCTTTTTTCTGTTTTCTGTTTTTACCCTTTGTTTCTATTTTTCATATGTGGGTATCTGCCACCTTGAAAATAGCCATATACAAGGACTACAAGGAAGTTGGGGGATAGCACACAAGTTGTCTGCATAACAGTTGCTTATAGTGATAATTTTGTTTAAAATTGATTAAGAAGAATTTACTAGCTAGAGGACCTAAGAATAAGACCCAATGTTAAATGTTTGCCATTATAAAAGACTAGTCATTTTCTTTATTAACCACTAATGGAAACAACCCACAAAATGCTTGTACACGTTGTTACAGCACAAGTATGCTGTGGACCATAAGCTATTGAAGTAGGGTCCCAGACAGTATAGTGCATCGTGCATCAGGAAGCTATCCAAAGAAAAGGAATGCAAGTTAACAATGTCCCTAATATATATTTTCTATCATATTTCTTATTATTAGATGAAATTCATATAGGACCCACAAAATGTTACAACTCCTACTCTCTATTTTATATTTGTCTTTTACCTTTTGTGATCCGCAAACATAATCCTTACATGTGGAGATAATTGTTAGTATTTCGTTTCAAATTGATTAGCAATTTAGGATGCAATGGCATCAAGAAGCAGCATTCAAAATTACCCCTGGCATAGACTTTCAAAGTTCTTAACTTCTAGTGGCCGCAATGAAAAAATTTCACTGATGCTCTTTTCTTCTATATGGCAACAAAAGGTAAATGATTGATAGTAAGAAAACACTGAAGGAAGCTTGCCTTGCAAGAACCATTTCCTGTATCCACTTGGAAGTCCCCTTTTTTAATAGGAGAAGCCTAGAATAATTAAAGTGCGAGCAATCATTGCAGATTGAAATAATGCTAAGTCCATCATTACCTCAGTATCTATGAAAAAAGTTTGGACAAGTTCGGGTCATTTGGCGAAGCCCTCTGAAGTTTGACAAACAAAATGGATTACACTCTTTTCTTTGTGGTTCATTTTCTTTCTGGGTTGGGTCTAAATTTATGAGAGTTTTAGTTGCCCATAAAATTAACACAGAAACCAAATCATCACTGTATACCAAGACTCAATTTCTGTAGCAATGAAAATCATTACAAACTGCTTTGGGATACTATCATTCTTAGTTGTTTTTATAGTCCAATGGAGTATCATTCTTACTTCTTTATCACTCTTTTTTTATGGGTTTTTCGTTTTTAGGTGTATGTATGGGTTAGGTTTTGGTGGATAAGATCCAGAGAACTAAGCAACATGGTTCTGGACACTTACAATAGGAGTGGGCCAGTAATTGTCGCTGACCGATTAACACACAGCACAAAAACAAAGACTTTTTGTTTTTCTGTCAATACAAGAACAATGACTATGTATCTATATGGACAAAGCCGATAAATGGCTGAGGTTGAAGGCCCAAGCCACATCTGTTTGATGTAAGATGTAAAACAACGGATGCCTAACATTATACATTACTAAAGCCTAGGATTAGCAGGGTCCTGTAATCTGAAAAAAGTAAAAAAGAAGAAGGTCTTCATTATTCTGTAAAAGACGTTTTCAAGGCTCTGGAAACAAGGAGTTTGCATAGGCCAATGGATCTCTAAAAAGGCTTTAAATAAAGAATTACCAAATTAAATCAGCCTTTGAGTTGCTGGTAGTGACAAACAAAGTGTTGCAAGAAGAATAAGTTAATGATTCTTTTGTTTATTTTGATCCTTTATTTTCCATTTATTGATTATTTTCCTTTAAATTATTGTTAAACGAAGACTTGTCAGTTGTCACAATAAAAATTGCCTATCTAAAACTATCACATCGATTGCTAAACTAATTGATACAAAATTCCGCAATTAGAAAAACCTGGATTTTAAGATCACGCAATTGATTAATGAAAGTACTTAAAAAAGTAGAACTAACATGTGCTAGTAAGAAAAGTAAGGAATAGAAGCATGATATCATGTCGGAAGTGCAATTGAAATGTTCTTCTCAGAAGAGAAAAAAACGCACATTGATCGTGCAGAGCAGGGTAATCACAAGAAAGAAACCAGTACACCGCGTCTCAACTCTCAACAGAGTTGCATATGCGCATCACGTACATAGCAGAGCAAGCAAGAAACTATACTAACGCAGCACAGAGTAAACTCATTACTGAATCTGGAAGAGCACGATACAGCTAGAAATAGACCGTGATAAAAGACGAAATACTAGAGAAACGCATAGGTGAAAATCTAGGGTAAAAAACTGTGAGAAGTTAAAGGGCGAAGAAGAAAGGAGTGCGAGTGAGAACGAGGATGATTATGAGCGTAATCAATGGCACCAGCTCAGAGTTCTCTTCAGCACGGGAACAATGGCAAGGTCCGTCGGCAGGGTTTTGATCATCTTGCGGTGGGGGAGGTGGGAGAAAAGGAGGACTACCGGGAGGAGGATCACGAGGATGTGGAGGAGGACTACCAGGACGTGGAGGAGGAGGGCGTCGGTCTGGATCCTTGCTGGTTCCGTTATTGTTGGACTGGGCGAGAACTTGGACTTGGAGTTTGAGGCCTTGTTGGCAATGGCCCATTCGGCCACACACAAAGTAACGGGCTCCCGCTTCGGTTAGGTGGACCACGGTTTCCCCGGTGTTGTGTGTTGCTATGGCGTTGGAGATCGTACACGTGTCGTATCCTGGTAAGTTGACTTCCACCACATCGTGAACCGGCGTGTACGAGAACACTGCCAACCAACACATACCAAACGTTCAGTATTTTAATTTGAGCGGCAAAGTGAGAAAAATAAAAAATACATGTACTCTTGAATTAAAATAAAACGTCTTAAAAAAGTTATAAAATAAATATAATTTTATTTTTTTAACTTTAAATACTCAATCACATATAAAAGAACTTAATCTCTTAAAAAAAAAAATTGATTATAATCTCTTACAAAATTTTTGTTATTAGTTCTTTTAATATCTTATAAAGAACTTATTGAATAAGAAAATAAGTATAATAAATATTTTAAAGATATATCAGAAGTATTGTATTTAATATCTTTAATTTTATTATTAAATATTTATTATAAGAAAAAATTATAGGAGGATATATAATTTTTTTTGTTTATCGAAGTTCAATTTAACATTTAAATGCCGTCTTGTAAAAAATGTCCTTCACTGTGCCTCGGTTTCGCTTAATACGAAGGGATTCTCTAAAGTTCAGAGTATATTTGTCACAACTGCATGAATTTCAATATTTCATTCCTTAATTCCTCAAAAAAAAATAAAAAAATTCCATTCCTTAATTTATATTTTAAAAATAACTTTGGCAAATTTAAACGGTGGATGATTAAACTGGACAATCTGTACTGTTCATTTTAACTAAAACCGCTAGAGATCCTCTCCGGAGAACGAAAATGGTAGTTTGTACTCCATGGATTTTAATATTCTCGAAACGAAAATTAAATTAAACGTAACTATTTAATTTTAAGCTTCAGAAATTCAAAGGTTAAGATTACATGCTCTGTTTCGGCGGAAATTTCAAATCGAAGAAATTAGTGCATGTTGAATAAGAATTAAGATGAACAGAGACGAAGAGAAAGAGATCATGGCGATACGTACCAAGATCATCGCCGACATTAAACGTGGTCTTAGAAGACCAGGCCTGGATATCGGAACTGAGATCCCAGCCGGAATCTCCACCGACAGTGAGATTAGCACCGCAAACGCATCGAAACAGAATCGAAGTGAATACGATCACGAAGATAGCCTTAACAGCCCACGCTGGCCTTAGTCTCTCCATTTTCCTGCGAACCAATCAGGAGAAGAATTAAATTGAGAAATCTGAGCTATAACTAACTGAAACTGATCCGAAAGAGCTTAATCGCATCAAATAACATGGAAATGGAATTTCAGATCTGAATATCACTGAAAAATCTCCGAGCAAGCGCTAGCGATCGGAATCTAGAGGTTAATTTATTCGAATGAAAAAACAAAAACGAAACTGATCGGAAAATCTAACAAGCAAACGCATGAATTAACATTCGAAAATGAAAGGTACCAGTAGTAATCTTTATAGCGAAATCGTATCATAGCAAGTAGCAACCTGCGTATTCAGAAATCGAATTATTCAATGCATGCTAGAAGAATTGAAGTAGAACAAGAGGGAGAGGGAGATAGTACGCTAAAGTGGAATAGTGTGAAGATATGGCGGTGGTGGAAGTGACCGAAGAGAGAGTTCAGCGTTTCCCGCCTTTATACATTTCAGAGAGAGAAAGAGAGAGCGGGTTCACACTTAACGGTTTTTGTTTTAGTTGAGGGGAGTCAACTAAAGTGCGGGCGATACTACGACAAGGACGGTGCGCGCGCTAATTCTACTTTTATAATTTGTAGTGGTTTGAGCGCGCGCCATCAAATAAATTGTGAGTTTCATTTGGTTTGGCATGGGTCTCTCGTTTTCGATTTTTAATTCGATTTTTTTAAGAATCTAAACTTAGAAATTTTAAATATATATTTTTATTTATGAATTACTTAACCCTTAAGATAACATAAATATTAAGTCATTAAAGTAATTTTAAAATTTTTTTTTTCAAAAAAAAGTTATTAAGATGACAAATTTGTGAAACCATTAAATTTCATTAATGGTGTATAGAAATTAAACCCTTGGTTAAGGGTGCAAAGTAATGGCACTGAAGATGAGAACTTCAAGGTAAGTAGGTAACTAACACCTTGAAGACTTGAACAAAAAAAGAAAGAAAATAGGAAAACATGTAAATCATTGTTAAGCAACCCAAAATTTATTGCAGAAAGCAGAGCCGTATGTAGCAATTTTAGGATCTTAGGTTAAAATTAAGATAGATGTTTATGTTAATATAGACTAATAATTTTTATGTTATTTTTTGGTTTTTTGAGCAGCAAAATTATTTATTAAAATTTTATTATCAAATCACTCTCAATAGATAATATAGCTAATCCATCGAATTCATCTTGTAGCATAATTAATCTTAAATATGATTTAATTAATTTTAATTTTGAAAAGCTTCTTTGGCAGTCGTGACAATTACAAGTAATGTTAATAGTATGCTATAAGAAATGTATGTATTTGAAAAAGAACTTAATTTTTTTTATATAGTTCAATATTTTTAATGATGTGTTAATTTTATTTGTTAGAATTTCTTTAATAACTTTAGTTCTGAAAATAAATCAAGACCATCAATATCATAATTCTCCTCAAAACTCAAAATCTTTTCAAGATTAATATAATATTTTTTTCAATTCATCTCCCCCATATATTTATGAATGAAATTTTTTTAAGCTATGACTATGCACGATCATATCTACGAGTATGCAAAATTTAAACCATAGTGATAATCACTTTACTTGCACCTACAATGGTAAACAATAAAAAATAATGAGATGTGACAATTATAATTTGTAAATGATCATTCAATTTCAATTCAATCGATTGCTTTAAAAATTTAAAAGTAAAGCGAATGAGTGAAATGATGAATGGTCAAACTTTTTGAAAATTTGAGACGCTATCAACGTATCGTGTATGTAATTGTAAATTACTTGAATGCATGTAATATAAAGAGTTCTAAAGTGAGAATAAAGATAATGAGAAAGAAAGAGAATAATAAGAAAAATATGATGTTAACAATTTTCTTCAACAAAGTGGCGTTTTTTCTTTGTCAAAGAAAAGTAAATTGTATTAATGTAACAACCTAACAAATAGCCAATAAATCGTAGATTCATGTGCTCGGCAATCCAAAGAAATTCCTTGAGTTAGTTAATGTTGAGTGACTTTTCATTTGAAAAAACTTAAAAATGAGCTATGGACATTTAAGTAGTATAAAAAATAGGAAAAAAAAACTGTAAAAAATATAAGATATGGGCCTTATAAAAAATTGGGCCCTATCTCAAACATTATTTTTTAAAATCAAAATTTATATAACAACAATATTGCTATTAAAAAAATAAAATTGGAGACTTTATAAATTTAGGGACTCTAGGTCGTGGCGTTAGTTGCCTTATTGAAAATTCGGTCCCGGGAGAAAGTCAACGTTCTCTGTATTTTGGCTGATGTAAGAGAGAAAGAATCCACAAGAAAAAGAAGAATAAACTTAAGCTGGCATATTTCATTTACAAACTCTTCAATTGCAGACTCTTGTCTATAAGTGAGAAAATGTGAAAGAAGAAAAACAATAACTGTTATTTCCTGGATCCCTTTCTCCATCTCCATAATGCAAATCAAACCATTTGATGAACTTAAAATTTATATCACGCTGCAGTATGCGTTGATTGAAAACTTGGTCTTTAAACCTGTGAAAACACAAAATCTTTGTAAACTCTTCTCAAGATATATGTCAGAATGGAAGACCCCTATGCTCTAAAAGACAAACAACGTATCTCAATTGACCAATAATTTTGGATTTTACTTAAAAGGAGAAATTAGGTCAAACAAAAATTCAGAAAGATTCTACAAAATAATTTTTTTTTTTTTCTCTTGAATGAAGTGGAAGCAAAAGGAAACTTCTACATAAAGCTAATTAGAAGAGCTTCTATCTTAAACGTGATCTTTTCTAGGTTATTGTTCTTTTTATGGGTTGAAAGTAGTTAAAAGTTAAAAATACATGAATTTGCCAAACAGTTTTTCTTTAATTTTTAACTTAAACTTTAAAATAACTTCTAATACTCAAAAAGCTAAGTCAAACACTACTATAGTTCAGGTAATTTTAAGTCCATAGACCACAACTAGTCTCTCAAATTAGCTATGTTAAAATTGAAAAAGAGAAATACAAACCAGACCAATGCAGCTCAACACGTTCATGCAGCATCACAAGATCATCTGCAACTACAATGTTGTGACATCTACGCAAAAGGCTAGCTCAATAATCTATGAACTTACACCCGTGTCCTGCAAACATAAATTTTAATTAACAACTTGTAAGTGCATTAAATGAACTGTCTCCATCTTTGTAGATTTTTTTCTGAATGCAACTAGGTGCAAGGACTAGAAGAAGAAAGTACTTGTTGAAGTGAAGAAAACATTCTACACCTTCAAATTTGTCTAGCAAAAATAATTCTATATAAAAGAGAGTGAAAGAAAATTGAAGATTACAGAAGATGATGTATGATACAAATATAGTAATCTTACAATCAAATGTTATCCAGCTAGGAGGAGTCGTCGAGAAATCCTGATTAACGGTACCATTGCTTTTTCCAATGGTGTTATCAAAATCAAGTGATGCAGATTGCTTCTTTAATGGTGGTGAAATCTTCTTTTGTAAATCTACGGACCCCTGCATTGAAAAGATAAACTTTAAATCATATCCTGGTTTTTGTGATGCAGTGAATCTTGGAAGGTAACAAAATATTTCAGAGTAAAAGAAGCAGAAAGATAACAATGCACTGTATAGCAGAGGGGGTGAGAAATAAACAGAAAGCAAAACTTATTGTTTCCTCCTGCACTGCCTTGTAAAACAAAAAGGAAAAAGAATACAAAATTTTCCACTAGGGTCATGGTATCTTATGTTCTTAAAAGTAAACCAGGTAAAGAAAATGAAGATAACAACAAAATTTTCAAGAAATAGCGCAAACAAGTCACAGGCAATAAATACAGACCAAACAATAAAATTCACAGCTCAACAACTATGCATGTGACTGACTTAATAAATGTTCCATTGAAAAGAAATTCTTGAACAAGGACTAAACTTTGTATAAAATGTGAATACCTCGTGAGATCTTGTTAGTGGAGGCCGACTTTGTGTCATATGGTTCACAAGAATGCTTTCCTCAAGAGACAATCTCCTATTCTTTTGGATTCCACTCTTGGCCCCAGCAGCTGGCGACTCATTGAAATTAAAAACCATTTCAGCTGACCTTGAAGCAGGTTGTAGTCCACCTTTGGATGCCCATCTTTTCTCCACATACCTAAAAGATCATAAGCAAGTTAAAAATAGCACAGAAAGGAAAAAGTCTATGAAAAATTAATCTACTGTTTTCATAAAGTCATGTATAACAGTTTACTTGGCTCGAATAAATTTCTCAATTCCATATCCATTTCTGTCAAAATTTTGTGGCAATCCGGATTCCCAATGCTTATTTGACCTTGTGTTACCCATCCCTGCATAAAACACTCAAACCGAGACAAGCTCAGTAGCCATTATGCAGACAACAAAAGTAATATATAAATTCAACAGCAAAAGAACTCAAGAGCCCAACATATTTTTTTCAATAAATACCATATCTTCCATAAGTACTCCATAAATTTCACTAATCAATTAAACAGATATTACATAGTCTCCAAAAGTAATTTTTTTTATTGTTACTGTTTTGTCAGACCTACATCCAGCCTTTAAGGAAAACTAGTTAATTCTCTAGTATTGGGAAGAGAACAAAAACGGGTTACTCATACTCTCATAGTCTGATGTATATCATAATTTTCGTAATCATACTTCTTCCTAACAATGTAAGAACATATCTTATAGTTACTTACTTTGCATGAAAGAAACTTGATCCGGCAACCAGGTATCCAAAGTTGCAGATCGCACCTGGTCACAAAATTAGAAGGCTCAGCTATAATCAATTGACAATTAGTCAAATTCTAAATCGCAAAGAAGAAAAGCTGTGTATAAACCTGTGATATATGCACTCCAAGACTTCGGTGAATTCCTGAACATTGCATGCAAATGAAAATTCCTAAGTTCACACTTGCCCATCGTGGTGCCCTGAAATATTAAAATTATGCGTTCCATGAACCATTTAAAACCTCTTCAATTTCAATGCAATATCAAATGCTAAACTTCAAATGACTACAAAGAAGAGTACAAGTATGATTGAAACGAGAAATGTGACTGTCCTGCTTTCTTGCACAAGACAAATATCCTCAATTAAATCATATCTCTAAATATGAGCCAAGTCACCAAGTTACCGACCGAATCCATTGCCGGAAGACATGATTATTATCTCAAATTGAAACTTCATCTCATAAGGAGAATCTTTAATTGCCTACTGGCCTTATCAAATTAAGGAGAAAGACTCCTCATATATTGCCTCTCTCTCTCTAAATGCAAAGCTTTAGGTCCTAAATCCCAAGTATCGCCATTTGAACATCTACACTGTCGTTCCTTGAGCCTTTGCTTTCTTTAAGGTTCTTCTCTCTCTTACAGTGATGGTTTTGTCTCTAGTTATAGGTACCCCATTCCTAGCCATGATCAACAGCAAAGAAGAACCTAGACATTCAACAACTAGAGACAAGACTGTCACTGTTATTTCCCCCACCTGAAACATAAGTGAGTCATCGACGTTGAAATGTGGTTTATCGCTAATACCCGAGGATAATAGGAACAACAAGTTAAATGAAAAGGGAAAAACTAAGAAGTGAGTAAAACACCTTTTAAATAACTGGATTTAGTGACCAGCATATGTATGGTGCACAGCCAATCTCCATATGGATATAACACAAGTTATAAAAAATGTTTCTAGCCAAAAATCAAATAAAAAGAAAACGTTCTTAATGACCTACTGTAATTGAAGCTTAACAAATAAAAATCTAAATGTTTATGCCTATAACATAAAACAATGAATCTGGCAGATTGGTCTAATGGCTTGGGGAGCACAGCTTTAAATAGCAGCTCCTAAATAGCAGCTCCTCAGTTCGAATCCATGTGGATGCATTTGGCTTATCAAAATTAATAAAAAAAGACTTAAAACAATGAGTTCTGAAAGGCACATACTTGTTCCGGCAGTCTGCACACTCCCTATTGTCAGGCAGCTTAAGAAGTCCTTCTAAGATCTGCATACAGTCACAAAAAGCAGAAACAAAATAAATAGAAAAATAAATAAAAAAATAAATTAATTAAAATGCAGAACAAATTAGGCACCAAGCAACAATAAGCGAAAAAATAACTCCAATATATATTTAACATGATATCATCATCTCATACTTTCATATAATCCATGTTGCACGTCTACAACTACAATCTACAAGTATAAGTATTTAGTACCATTTGATAACTGAATATGAAAAATTTATTTTAAAAGAATTAGGATATAAATACAGAAATATATATTAAGTAAAATTTATTCACGTTCATGTTTATAAATATAATATAATATTAATATTAAATAAATATAAAATCTTAGTTGAATAACAATTTTTAAAGATAAAAATGAAAATACTTAATAATTTGGTAGATTCCCTTTTCTTTTTAATAATTTTTGTATCCAGTTTTGAATACTTCCTGTACTCTTTTTAATTGATTTGGCTTTTCCAAAAAAATGAAACAAGACAAATAAAACACATTATCATCAAAATATTACACAAATTCAATGTGATACACGCTTTAACCATGTGTTTGCATAAGTTATTTGAATAGGAGAATTTAATTTTTATGAGTAATTAAATACTCCATTACAAAACCTGTTATTTAAGAATGAAAAAGACTTAATTTAACACCTCATGAATTCTCAAAAATCATAAATTATTTTGGATTTCAAAATACATCATCAAAACAGACATGAACACAGAGATTACATAAATTCAAAGTGAGGCTTGCTCTGAGCATGGAGTCCACGTAGGGATTGATGAAAGGAAAAGGGAAAAGAGAGAAAGAGCAAAATAGTAACCTTGGTGTGCCTGGCATGGAGTTCCTTGGAGACAGAGGCTTTTCCGTTCATGTTTGCAAAACCTTCACTGCTTGTGTGGCGGTGAGAACAACACACAGCGAAGGAAGGAAGAGCAGAACAACACACAGCGAAGGAAGAGCAAACAAAGGAAGAAACGAAGATGAATTTGGGGGAAATTTTTGATCCAAAGAGGAGGGTCTTTCTCCTTTCAATTCACTCTGTTTGTGGCTCCACAATTTCAAAGGTGAACCGTTGGCGATGCAGCAAAACACGGCGATTCTGTAGATATTTCTGCCTCTATCTTTCGTTTGGTTTGGGAATTCATTTTCACATGGCAAATCAACGTTTTGTAATCAACTTTGTTAGCATTTTTTTATTTATTTTTTTATTTTCAGATTGAATTAATTAAAGAATAATATTATTTTTAATTTTCAAGAGATTAAGTATAAATTTGATTAATTTTAAAAATAATTGATTTTGAAACAAATACAGGAGAGAGAGTATTTTTGTTTAAACTTAAAAATAATTTATAAGTAAAAATTGATTGATTTATAAGTAAAAATTGATTGATTATTTTATCAAGTGATTATTTTAAGAATTAGAAGTAAGTTTTGATTACAGTAAGAATAATTATATTTTTTTGCTCATTTTGATAATTAACTTTGTATTTACTTCTCCAAATAAGTTAAAAATCTAATTATTTTTTTATTCCGATTATTTTGAAAACACAAACAAACAAACTAAAAATATTTATAATTATTTTTTTATTAAGATATGTACTTATTTTACCAAATAAGCTGAAATAAATGGGCTCTGAATATTCTTTTAATTGATTACCATGAAAATCAAAAGTTACTTTAACAAATAGGTCAAAGCAAAATTTGATTATTTTTTTTGTTTCTGATTATTTTGAAAAGCTCAAACAAACATACTAAAGTCTTATATTTTTTTTATTGAAATAAGGGTTTATTTGATTCTTGTTTTTAAAAACAGTACAAAAACCTAAAAAAATTGTTCGACAGACGAGTTTTCAAAAATAATTTTTGAAAACGACTTTTATTTTTTTAGTATTTAAAAACTAAAATTTAAAAACATAAAATTTGTTTCAATTTTTTATTTTTTGAATTTATATTAAAAACTCTTCTAAATCTTTTAAAACAGTTTGTATTTTATAATATAGTTTTAAAAAATTAAAAATAAAAATTATTTCAAATAAACCTTAAGTATTAATATGCTGAGTCACACATGTAAAATTAAAAACTAAATATGATTATCCTAACGAATAAATCTTTTGAGTTGAAGTCTCATTAGTACGTGGGGGTGGGGTTGACGAGGACTTGGTGGACGAAGTCTTATGGTTGAGAAGGAAAAAATGTTCTTTTTCACCACCACCACCACCAACCGTTCAGTGAGAGTCCCACAAAGCTTTATGCAAGGCACTAACACTAGCAGCAAGCTTGGAAGCCTAAATCTCAGCAAACTCATGAATCTCAGCAAGCTTGGAAGCACAAGCCAACACAATGTTCCCTCGCTGGAGCTGAAACACACCCTCCTCACCAACATCATAATCCTCAAGGACTTTACCCGTGCCAGTTCCGGTGTCGCCAGCGAGGAGGGAATCCACGCCGGAAAAGTATTTCTCAAACTGGTAGGCGCTGACGATGTTGTTAACCTCGTAAATGATTTGGAGTAGGCGAGTGTAGGCCTCGGAGGGAGAGAGCTTCAACTCAGTGATGAGATGATCGATATTGTTGAGAACGAGACAAGGGGAAAGACGCTCGATCCCGCACTGGCAGAGGACGGCGTGATTCTGGATGTGGATTCCCTCAACGACGTCGACGAGGACGAGAGCGACGTCGCTAATCACAAATCCATAATCACAGAACCCTAATTGCAACAATTCCTAACCCCAAATTCTCTCCCAAATCCCTAATTGCAGAATCTAACCCCAAATTCTCTATTCCCTTTTGGCTATTCAAAACACTATTACTGTAAGCAGAGCATTCACAGAGAATTGTCAAAGTGCTAGCAAGCTTAATTTCTGTCTTCCTTCAAACCAGGTTTCCAACCAATTTTGGTGGCGTCGAAAACGTGCAAATCTATGGCTGGCCAAGAAAACGAGCAAACTCGTAGTTGGAATAATGATGAGGAGAATCCAGTATTTGATGGTGGAAGACGGTTTGGGTGGCGGTGGTTATGAGTTGGTGGTGGCCGAAGTTGGTGGTGGTAATATGTAAATGGTAGAGAAAAGGAAAAGGGGAAGGAAGAAGAGGAAGAGCAAGAGAAAGGTTGGTGGTAGTGGTGGTGACCGGAGTTGGGGGTGGTGTGGATGGTAGAGGAAAGAAAAAGAAAAAGGAAGAAGAATAGTTTTTTAATTCTTTTTTTCATATTTTAATTTAATATACAATTTATTAATGAAATAATCATTTTAATAAGGGTATTTGGCTCAAAACTGATTAAATGATATTAGAGATTAAAAACAATAGTTTTCTCCTTAGGATTAATTTCACAAAAATGAAAATAAAGGAACTAAAATAAGAAATGACCTAATTTAGATGGACCAAAAACATAATTAAGTCATTTGGTAAATTCAACACTACCAACTAATTTTAACTACTTCTTTTAATATGTATAAATTAGTTAGAAGTAACTTATAAATAAGAACGAAGAGAGTAAAAGACAATTTTTACTTATAAACTACTCCTTCCATTCTAAAACTATAGTCATAAATTTTTTTCACACATACTAAAAAATCGTTAATATTAATAAGTTTTTAATATGAATGGACTAAGGTGTCCAATTAGAAGTTGAAGTGATTAAAAAAAATTAAAAAAAAAATGATGATTGATGAATAAAGAAAGTGATAAGAGAGAAATTTTAAAATATACAATTTATTACATCTTAAAATCCTAAAGTGACAATTGTTTTAAAACGAAATTTTAAGTCTAAAGTGATTATAATTTTAGAACGAAGAGAGTGCTACTTCTTAATGAAAAATTGTTTATTTCATAGTGTTTTATGTAATTTTTTTCAAAAGGAGAAATACAAATAAAAGTAAAAATTAAAATTTGTTGACTTATACCTTTTAAACTTCTCTTTAATAATAAAAAAAATTACTCACTCCGTTTTAAAAATATAGTCATTTTAAATTTTTTTCATATATATTAAAAAAAATCATTAGTATTAATAAATTTTTAATATTAATGAACTAAGGTGTTCAATTAAAAATAGTTAAAATAATTAAAAAAAAATAATAACCGATAAATAAAGAAAATGATGAGAAATATTAAAACATAATTTATTTATCTCAAAATTCTAAAATGACAATTGTTTCAAAATAAAATTTTAGGTCTAAAGTGACTAATTTTAGAATGATGGGAGTACTTTTTTCCTTAAAATTTATGAGCTTATCTCATGTAAGTAGTGAACACTTGCGAACATGCACGTGTGAGTATCCGGATTCAATGTGTTAAATGCAATCAGGTTCCCTTAACAAGAAGGGGAGGTAAATCCTTCTAATACAATCCAACCATATAAAAGTGCCTCGCGTAGAGGTAAATAAGTAGAGGTAAATGTTGCTATGTTAATCTTCAAACTTTTTGACTTTTACAAATCACCTAGTCAATCCAAAATCCATGTATAATATGATGGTGACAAAATTGACAATGAGAAAAAACAGACACTGATGCAGTCTTATTATTGGACAAAATACAGGACACCACTCATTAATTTTTGACAAGGATATGCCGAAGGGTCTTTGTCCCAACTTCCAAATTCCAATGCCGAAACAGTTTAATCCCATGACTGAATCTGAATAAAACTGAACCAAATTTTTTCACATGAAATCATAATCATCAAGAGCATCATATCTATCAGCCGCAACAAAATCTTCATCAGGTTTGTCAACATTGAGCTGCTTTTTCTTGCCACCTGCAGACACAACGAAAAAAGAATGAAGAAACCCCCAAAAAAGATGTGAAATAGAGACAGAAGTAGAAAAAGAAAAACTAAAAAAAGAACTGTAGTTTTAATCCAACATGAACTTACCTGTCTTCTTTTTACCAGCATTGGCTTCTTTCTCTGCTTTTATCTTCTCATTTGCAATGGCGGTTATTGAAGACGCAATATCTTTGGCGTCTGCTCCTTTTAGAGAAGTCATTGATAGTCTCATCACTGCCTTCAGTAAGCCAATATAATGATAACTTTTCTGCATTTATATAAAAAGAAATTAGGATGCCATTGCAACAAGTATCTAAGGAAGGAGGGTAGCGAAAAATCTCATTCACCTCAAAAGGACGAAGTTTGTGTGAGATGAGCTCGGCATACTCCAAGAAATCACTTTCAGATTTTGGTATAAAAGTATCAAGGTTCTTTTCATCACGTCCCCCACCAAACAATTCCTTAGTGGACTTATAATCTGCCTCTTCAACCAGTCTGCATAAAGCGTAAATTAAACAAGACAAGACAGTAATCTAAATCAGCAATCCACTTCTTTTAAATGCTGTAGTCATTCAGAGGCTATAACAATTGTGGTAAACTTAAAAGAAAAGACAGTTTTAACAATGACATTACTTGGGGCCCGTTTGTTACACTTTTACTACAATTTACTACAACTAAAAGTAATTTTGGAGGAAGTAAGAATTTCTTATTTCCGTCAAATCTACGTTGGGATCCAAAATCACAAGTGGAAGTACTTTGGTACTTTTCCAACATATAACCAAACAAGCTCTTAAACATCAGATGCAATGAACAGATAGAACGAATATGATTTTCCCATCACTTAAATTATTGCAAACCAATGAAACCATGTATTTGGAGTAGGCTATCTCACAGCATTTTCCAATCTAATCATTTAAGTTCAGAGGCTTCAGTAGCAGTAATGAAGCAAAAGTAAATCTAAATTGTGCTACTTCTACTTCGCATTAATGCCTTCGGTTAAATATGAATGCTTCTGGACTTATAAAAGGGAGGTTTCAATCTTTAATCTTGCTCTACAACATCATATCATGGTTTCCTTGGCTTCCTATGGTGTTCAGAACAAGCATTTTGCAGTGAAGTCCCTTTGGTGGATTAAAAAACAAACTTAAAGGTAATTTCTATTAATTAATAGTCTTGTTACAGAATTTGCTTAGTTTCTTTTCCGTAGCTGGCCTTCATTCTAGTTTTCCAATGTGCACTCAATTGCATTTCAACCTCTGTTTCAGTGTTCCAGTGTGCGCTTAATTGCATTGGGGAGTGTTTCTTACCCTCCCTCATTTGCAACCCTTTTTTGCTTCTAGTTATAGCTCTTTTACCTCAAAATATAAAAAACCAGCTCCCCATTATGTAAGTACATTAGCTAGTTAAAGCAATCCTTAAAAATCACTGTACTACATGTTCAAGTAGAAGTCAAATATGATGTAGTTCAAACAGAGAGGAATTGTAATTTAACAACATAAGAAAGTCACAAACTATCACACACCACCTTGTGATGCAAACAAAATTCAAGATGCCAGGAATAAAAAACAAATAAACATGGAAGAAGATTCAGTGTTATGGATTTGTTATCACCTACAATTCCTCATAATCATATTTTCATAAGCAATATACATGGCAAATTTACACATTATAATAATATCTGATACTCGCATCAGAACAACACATTCTTAAAGAAATATCATGGTACACAAATTGGATGGAAGACAATATACCTTTGTTGGCGAAGTTTTTCCGCCACAGGGTCCAATGGTTCTTCCTTTACTGGTTCTACTTTCTTACCCTTCTTTTCAGTGGCCTTTTCAGAAGACTTTTTAGGAGCCTTTTCAACAGTTTTTACAGCAGGCGCCTAACATCATCATGCAAAGAAACAAAAGTAAGGCAATTAATAACTAGGGGATAATTAAAGACAATACTTCCCAGAAATACAACATTTCATTGATAGTAATAATGAAACCAAAATTTAATGGTACTAGAAAAATATCCTGTTTATATATAAAATCTCTCAACACTTCAACCAGTAAATTATCCATCCCAGCCTGCATATTTGTTCATTGTTAATTATCTTATACATCTGTAAATAAATACATCCATAAATATGTCTATAAAATATGTTTACATTATTAGAGTTTATTCTCAAGTAAAACTTGCATAGCACATTTATTATAATAGTAATTGTTCAAAGTGCATACATTAAACAACCTATATCATTTTTAGTTTTACACAAGCTTGCTTCCTCACAAAAAAAATATAAAAAAAAACAAAATAAGGATAAAATTGTAATTGCAGACTTACGTAAGAAAAAATAATTTACATTTACAAATGAATAATATATTATTATCTAAAACTATAGCAGTTTCAACATATTATTAACCAGTAGAATATAGAAGATTAAAAGCAGTCGTGCATGGGCATCGCAGTAAAAGGGCATACTAATTAGCCACAAGGTAATCAGCTAACTCTGCATGGGCTATGTATGTCTTTCGATAAAAAATTGCACACAACAAACAATATTTTTAAAGTGTCCGTACTGGAGCAGGCTCATCTTCATCCTCCCAGGATTCCTTTACATCATTTTCATCCACATCTTCATCATCCCATTTACTTTTAGGTTTGTCTTTCAATGCAAGATCAAGAGGTACAATTTGCTCATCCTCTGAAATAAATACACAAGAATTTCTCAAGTTAACAATAATACCAACTATATCAGAAGAAACACAGTACATAGTGAAAGGCATGTATAAAAAAACTGAAGCAGAATCTCATTACCCCAATCATCCATCTTCACTAGGTCAATAAAATAATTAACAGAATTCCCGCTAACCAACTGCATGAACAATGAAATTTGTCAGATATCTGAACTAAATGAAAACAATGAGTTCATCATTCAACCAGCAGAGTGAGAATTAGCTGGAAAAGGATTGATACAGAATAAATCAGTGAACCAGCAAGGACACACTGAAATCAAAAGAGACAACTATGCATTCCACTCAATCACTGCCATATACCAATGCTAACATGAATTTCTTCTTTACAAGAAAATAAACACCTCAACAATGCACAATAATCAATGAAAATTAATGCCAGAGGCAGCCATCAGGTTTTCTGTTTTTAAAGACTCCAAAATCAGATTAAGACACAAAAAGTATGAGTGAACAAAACAAACAACTGTTCTTGAAAGCAGAATTCTTAAGATTGTAGGATTGCATAGTGACTAGTGAGCTACTCCTTCCAATTCAGAATCTTGTAATCCTCTTACAAAACATGCAAAGAAGTCATCAACAAATAAAAGCTGGAACCTTCAAGCGATAACACACACCCGTTCTAAATAATCAAGAGTTCCAGCTATTATTAAGAAGGATGATTTTAGTATTGAAGTTGAACCAAATTTGAACAAGCAAATACCACATCCAAGTACAAGTCAAAGTCAAAATGAAATATTAAAATCAAAAGATGCAACTAGTCCTACATTCCATTCTCTCACCGACATGTATCAATGGCAACATGACACTCTACCTTACAAAATAAACACCTCACAGATATACCAAAATTAATGCTAGCGCCAGCCATAAGGTTATCAATTTTCCAAAATCAGATTATGGGACACCATAATGAGAGCGAGAAAAATTCAGTTATTCTTAAAACAGATATACTGGATTTCTTTCAATTCAAAATCTTGTAATCCTCTTACAAGACACACAACTTGGTTCTCAACACATATACACAATAGAGAATATCATATATCAATGCCAACATCAGACTTTCATGTTAACACCTCGCCAATACACAATAGAGAATCAAAACTAACGCTATTGTCAGCCATAAGGTTTTCAAATATTCCAAAATCAGAGTACGAGACACCAAAGGCAACAGGAGAAACAAATAATTAACCAATTAGTCTTCAGTTCAAACCGAAGACTAATCCGTGCAATTCAGAATCCTCTAATAATTCTCAGCAAAAAAAATTGAACTTTTCAAGTGACAACACACCCATTTTCAAGTGATAACACACACCGAATTTGAGTGGAAATAAAGAGGAAAAGAAGAGGAGAAAGCAGTACCAAAAACAATAAAATCTTCTTCGATGTGGGTTCTGCTAGGTGGCCGAGGATTCTGTGAGCGGCGGTGGGAGGAGCTTGCTTGGGGTGCGGGATCCGGTTAGAGGGATGACAGTTGGCTCAAAACGGTGGGGCAGATCTGTAGCTTCGACGTCGTTTTGGTATGAGGGGCGGATCGTTCAAGCAGGAAAGAAGGAAGAAAGCACGAGGAGGGTTTGGGAGACGAGAAAGAAAACGAACGAAGAAATGAGAGAAAGCCTAGGGTTCAAGCTCCTCTAATCTAGATCCTTCTTCTAGATACTTAAAAAAAATATTTTAAAATAAAATAAAATTAAGCCATATTTACATTAATGGTGAATTGGGCCTTTAGCCCTTAGCTTTTTAAAACAGTAAAAACAAACGAAGGCTCTTGTTCCTTTTTGTTTCTTATAAAAAAATATTTTATTGGTAGTCATATAGTTCAGTTAATAAACTCATGAGGATATGTGTGTATAGATAAAAGGTTTGATTCCTAATTGTATTACTTTCTTATGAACAAAAAAAAAAAAAAAGTTTATTGCGGTAAAAAAAATCTTTATACAACATTAAAAAAACTATTATTTTATAATTAAAAATTTATTTTATGATTAAAATATCATGTAAAAAAAAATTTAGAGTATTAATTTTAAAATTTTGATTGAGAATTTAGCCCTTATTTATTAAATTTTTTAACTTTTAATTTAAATTATTTTATAATTAAAATTATAATGTAGAAATAAAATTCAATGATAAAATGTAGAAATAAAATTCAATGATAACTAGTGAGTGTGGAAACCTCATCAACTATCATAACGATATGATTACTAGAGATTCTTCATTCAATATTGACAAATAATGCTTCATCAATCATCACTTATATAAAACAATTTTCCACTAATTAGATTAATTTTGAATAAGATTAATTCATAATAAGTTATTTAATATTAATTTTTGATATATTAACAATACAAAAATAATAAATAATGTTTTATACTATTATTATATTTTTTATTATTATAATATTTTTATAATTTGTTTATTCATAAATTTATATTTTGAATATATATAAGGGTTTAATTAGTAATCTTTGAGTTGGCCCGAGTTGATTATGTGACTCATTAACTTAATAGTTCAATTGAGTCAATAGTTATGCAGACTACAAAGTTTAATAACATTTTGTGTGGTGCCGCTAATTAGGGATGGCAAAAAAATGCGGACCCGTGGGTATCCGCGGGTATTACCCGCGACGGGTTTGTGCTCGGGTTTCATTCGGGTGCTCGCAGGCTTGGTAAACATATTTTTGTAAAATTCGCGAATTAGCGGGTGCGAGTATGGGTTTTGTGGTATCCGTGCCCGCAGATACCCACATCCGTCAAATATAAATGAAATTACAAGAATATTCTTATATATCTCTAGTGGCTATTAAAGTTTGTTTTAAGTTTCATAAATTAATTTGAAGTTTATTTTAATTTAGATGAGTTTTATGTTTATAATTCTACCAATTTTAAGTTATATAATTTTTTATGAAAATTTTAACCTCAAAATTTAGGTTTTTACTATTTTTTCTAATTTTTCCTTTATTTTTTTTGGATTCGCGGGTATGAATACACGTGGATATCCACGGATATAGATTAAAATTCGCGGGTGTTGCCTTGATAGATACCTGATGGATTTTTGTGGGTGCGGGTTTGGCCGGTTTTCACGAGTCGAGTAGATACTACCCGCACCCATTGCCATTTCTACCGCTAATGCTAACGTGTAGTATTATTTTTCGTTCCAAGATAGTGTTAATTTTTAATTTAAAAAGGTTTGGGACTAATATAAATTTTTGTTTGTGTTGTTGCGCATTTTATCCGTGTATTATGATTTGTCTTTTGATAATTTAATTAATGAATAATGGAAAGACAGCATTATTGATATTATATATAATTTATTTTTTATATACTCATTTTTATTATTTTATATTTAATATTTAATTTCTCTTCTGTATTCCTAAACTATAAAAGATGTGAGTATACATTTCTAACTTATTTTTAAAAAAAATAAAATATTGAGTATCCATTCTTAAATATACGAATATTCACACTGTTCTATCATAATTTCAAATTTAAAAACTAATACATTGCCAACATAGGTTTAATGTTAACGATAAGATAAGTAAACAAAATTAATTTTTTTTCATTTTTTAGATTAATTGTCAATTAAATATATTATATTTTTAAATTTTTTTATAAGAAATAAATGTTATAATGAAATATTAACACGTTTAAATAGGAAAATGACTTACCTTTTTTTTGTGTGAGATGAGAGGGCCCCATTTAATTAAAATATCACGCATAATTAATACGTGACATTCTCTCTAATAAATTTCTTTCATTTGTGATGCATCAATTTCTTTAAATAGAAATTAATTAGTGATGCATCAATTTCTTGTGGTTTTGATCCGGTAATAAGATAAATAAAATATCATAATACAAATATTAATATTACATTATATCATTTCCTCCTCCAATAGATAGCTTTGAGCTTTGGAATATATCATCTAATTTCATTATAAATATATTTTAGTGATTGAAGAAATCTCTTGTTTCTCTTGTTAATAATTAAATCGGTAAACTTTCAAATTTTTTATATTTAATTTAGGCTTAATTACACTTTTAGTCCTTATTATTTGTTCATTGTGTAATTTTGGTCCTCATAATTTTAATTGAGCAATTTTGGTTCCCTAAAATTCAAAATGTGAAATTTAGGTCTTGAGGTCCAATTTTTCTCTAATTTAAATAATAAGTTTGTTGGTGATGTTACTAATCACAAATAAATAAATCACAATTTTCAGTGGCATCGATAATAGGCCATTTAATTTTGATGAAAATTGAACCTCAAGACCAATTTACACATTTAAAACAATATAGGGATTAAAATCACTTAATTAAATCTATAAGGATCAAATTTGCATAATTGATAAATTATAGGAACCAAAAGTGCAATTAAGTCTTTAATTTAATAGAAAAATGCTTTGAAAAATCAATATAATGTTAGAAACAAATTCTTAATTTTCATAAGAAAGTATCATGAATGCTTAAATCAATAGAAATGTTTCGGTGGTGAGTATCCTCAGAAAAGACTAAAAGAATAACCAATCAAAATGACATGTTAACTCTTTAAATTAGTTGTGTATAAGAAATCTTATCGTCTTTTAAGAAGAAGAAAAAACATTTCTTAGCCGATATCAATTAATTTTTTTTTTTTTACATTTCTATTTTGTCTTTCAAATTTTCTTCTAATACCTTATATCTATTTAAATGTTTGTCATTTTTTTCTTAAATCATTTTTTAATCTTAATAAAAGTAAACTTAAACAACAAAAAATGAATATGTGTTTTAAGAATAATAACTATAAATTATTCATAATGATACTAACATAACGAATGAAATTTTGAAAGTTAAAAGGTCAAATAAAAAATTGTTTAGAATGTGAACTCTGCTTATTATCTGGCTTAACGTGGAATATGAAAAAAGCTGACGTGGCATTAACATTCACGTAGTGTTTAAAGTGCACAATGCAATATAACTATTAAGGTGTGAACTTCACCCGTGACACAAATCTCAATTCAGATTATGTTTGAATATTTATTTGGCAAAACAAAAAAATTATATATGAATATACAACCAAAGTAAATGAATAAAAAATAAAGTATTGGTTGCCCTCGATATAACGCATTCACAAAGAAACATGTCGCATGATAGAGAAGGATGGAGAAGGGGTAGAGGAACTTGTTGCCATTTCTACTATCCTTGGAATATAGACATACAACAGCGTCAATATAATGGTTCACTATAAGATAGAAAAATAGTTGGAAAATTAAAATCATGAAATCCAAATAAAAGAAAAGAATTGTGTGAGATATATTGGATTTTGAAATAAAAATCACAACTAAAATATTTTCAAGAATAGCAAAATGATTTGAACAATTGAAATATGATTGGTTGTCTCACTGCTTAGTAAAAGTATCTCAACTTAATCATAGCATATTGAACAATTGAAATATTTTCATTTCATTGACATAAAAAATTGAGTTGCGTCATGTAGGTTCTAATGTGCCAAAGATTGCACAAAAACATAGCAAATCTCGTGAGTTTTGTGTGTTGATGAGTAATGCGATATCCAATTTCCACTGGCAATAAGTTGTGAATGTCGATGCAAGGGTGCATATATCTGTGTATATCCGTAACCACCACGAATAAAGATTACTAGGTTTTAACTCCTACCTTTAGATTCCACGACGTTCCCTACCTAAATTCCACCATCAGGAATTGTCATCTTCAATTCATTTAAATGGCATTAGTTCAATACATAACTTAATTTGAAACGCAATACAAAAATAAACGCAGTTTAAATCGAATTGGGGAACCGTAATTAAAAAGGTTGAGTTGGAAATCAAAATGTTGTAAGGAGGAAGCGTGTATTTCGAGAAGCTAGTTAAAAGTAAAGTAGGAGAGCCAGGGTTTCTAGAAGTTTATAGTATACAAAATGAGAGGGGTGAACTCTGGCTCATCTCTGCCAAAGTTCTACGTGAGATTGGTGAGGATTGAACCCCAATCCTTCAGTTCAAAGAGCTTCTCCTTAGGCCACTTGAGCTACAAGTTCTTGACAAAATGGTGTCAATAATAATAGTAATAATAAATAGTAATTGTTTAAAATAATGCCAATTCTAATAATAATATTTGTTTAAAATTGTGGCAATTTTACATGAACTAAAAAATAACTTTTAATTTTGTTTTTATTTTCAAAATGTACTTTTGTTCCAACATAATTTCAAACTTAATTAGTTTAATTCATGTAATTTTTTTGTCTAACTTAATTTTAAACAATCCAGATAATAAGGGAGGACGGTGTGTTTATGCTATTCACAAAAAGGATACTAACTTACAAATTAAAAAAGATACTTAGTTCGGTTGAATGGCATTTTCATTACTTGAGCTAGAGGTGTAATATGGGTTATTGAACAAGATATTTATTATAACCCTTTACATGTGTAAAATTAATCCTTAATACTATTGGGTAACATTTTCACCATCAAAACGAAGGGTGTTACAAGGGTCGTCGAACATTGCCTTGTTGAAAAAAGGCTTTCAAAGTAGCACGTCTTACGATTAGCGTCAAACATGTCACTAGGATCCTCATTGAACAACAATTTACATAGACTCTTGTTCAAATGTGGATTCTCACAATAATAATTAAGAAACTAACTGATTCTCAAACTTCAAAACAATGTGGCTTTGATCTTTCTATTACAGTTGGAGATACGTAAGAGTGAAAATCAAATCCATCGAGCCAAAATAAAATAAAAACATATTTAGCTATTTTGTAATTTAATAAAAATTAATTCAATAAACATTTTTGGAGTGGATTGTATATTTTTAAAGTTAGTTAATTTGCACAATTAATTAGAAGGTAATTATACTAAGCAAGACATTGTAGGATAAAGGTACTAACATCTTCCCTACTTGTAATAAACTTCAAATTCAATTTCAATTTCAATTTCATAGACTTTCTCTTAAGTTTTTCTAAGGATTTTTTTTAATAAACCTTATAGGGAACTCTTTTGTTTCTTCTTTATTTATTGTTATCCTTGTCACAATCCCATTTGTGACAAGAGTCATCGAATTTGGGATAGGGAATCTCAATGAAGGATGTGGCGATTATCATACCCTAAGAGAAGAACCATAAAGAATCTCAATGAATCATACATTTTTTTAAAAAAATCTTAAAATAATTTAAGTAATTTAAATAATACATTTTTATTTTTATTTCAAAAATTATCCTATTATTTAAGTGTATAATGTACAATTTGTAAAAAAAAAACTGTTGCAATTTTGGAAATATAAAAAATTATTTAAATTGAGATAAAAGTTTCAAAGTGAATAGTATCTTATTTTCAAAAGGCTTTAAATAATTAGGTAATTTAAAAACACCATATTCATTTTTATTTCGAAAAACTCTCTATTCTCCAAGTAAATTTTACATGATTTCTAAAAATATGTAGTATTTAAAAAATATAAAAATTAATGAAATTGAACTAGAAACTTCAAAGTGTATAATACATCATTTTTAGAAAGCTTCAAATTAATTAAGTCATTGAAGAACCCTATTAATTTTTATTTCAAAAAACATCCTATTCTTCAAAGGTTTAATACAAGACCTCTCAAAAAACCATTGCAATTTTAAAAATATACAAAATTATGCAAATTTAGCTAGAAACTTAAAAGTGAACAAGAGACCGTCTACAACTTCAATTAATCTATGTCTTTTAAAAGTCGCGTTTTAATTTTTATTTTTAAAACCATCCTACTCTTAACGGTATAATACATGATCTCTAAAAAAGCTGTTGCAATTTTAAAATATAAAAAAAATCATGTAAGTTGAGCAAAAAACTTCAAAGTGAATAATATATTGTTTTAAAAAAACTTCAAATAATTTTGGTAATTTAAAAATAGTATTTTCGTTTTTATTTTGAAAAATGCCCTATTCTTTATGTGTATAGTACATGATCTGGAAAAAAAACTAATGTAATTCGTAAAATATTAAAATTATGCAAATTGAGCAAGAAGGTTCAAACGAAATAATACATTGTTCTAAAAAATCTTTAAATAATTTAAGTAATTTAAAAAATTGTTTTTATTTTAATTTTGAAAAATACAACATTCTTATAGTGTATTACGATCTCTTTACAATTTTAAAAATATAATAATGACGTAAATTGAGCTAGAGACTTTAAAGTGAATAATATATTATTTTTAAAAAAACTTTAAATTATTTAATTTGATTTAAAAAATTAGTTCTCATTTTTATTTCGAAAAACACCATATTTTTTGAGTGCATAGTACACAATTTCTTAATAAGTTGTTAGAATTTTAAAAATATAAAAAATTATAAAAATTGAGGTAGAAACTTCAAAGAGAATAATACATTGTTTACAAAGAAACTTCAAATAATTTAGGTAATTTAAAAAATCTTTTAACTTTAAATCGAAAAAGACCCTATTATTCAAGTGTATAATACACTGTCTCTAAAAAAATGTTCGAGTTTTAAAAATATAAAAAATTATGTAAATTAAGTTTGAAACTTCAAAGTGAATAGTACATAATTTTTAGAAAGCTTCAAATAATTTAAATAATTTATAAACACCTTATTCATTTTTATTTTTAAAAACACTTTATTTTCTAGGTGTATTGTAGCCAAAAGGAAATAGCCACTATGAAGGCTATTCTTCATAATAGCAATAGTGTAATACGAACACCACAAAAAAAAAAAAGAGGAAATTTCATTAGGGACAACAAACAAAGCAAATAAGCAAAATCTGGTCCAAAAAAAAAAAAAGCAAATGAGCAATAGTGTAATACGAACACCACAAAAAAAAAAACTGCAAAACGCTAAACTAAAACAACATTGAGGGATACATAAAGGGAAGGATACCTATGAAAACAACAATATAATGATAAAGGTTCAACAAGTTTTACTATGGTTGTTGAGGACATAACACAACCCTCGTCCTTAATCCATGCTTGACCGGCTATGTAACCATAGGCTGAGTTACAATTATGGAAACAAGGAGAAAAAAAAAAAAAAAAAACGAAGCCATTGGATCAGCCATTTTCTGAAACCGTTCTGACATAGCATATATAGCAATTACTATTTAACTATTTTCGGATTCATAGGATGCTTTATGTACTAAAACAATCCATAATATTCAACTTCACCGCATTTACAGGGGTGTTGAAAAACCAAGCATACAGTTAGAACATGTGAAAAATTATCAAATAAAATCTCAACAATCTCCTAGCCAATGTTCTTGAATGATTGCTTTGAAAACCATATTAGACCAGCCATCCTGATCAGTTCAACTAGTGTTCATGTGAGGGCAAGTTTTACAAAATCGGGTGTGTACAGACTTCAGACACCAAAATATTGAAACAGTTTCATTAAACTAACCAGAACTTCAGTACTGCTGCAATTTAAGAAAATGGAGAAGCAAATTCTTCTATAAGGAGGAGAAACCATGGAGCGAGCGAGAAGGGACCAAAAAGTAAACCTATCTATGAAATAAAAAAAAACACATAAAAGTATTCACAAACAACTTAAATATGTTAGTATAGTTCATTAGAAAATGACAAATGCATTTTTCTACTTGTATAACATTAGTCATAAGGAACTAAAACATAATGCCAGAAGTGTATCAATGTACCAAAAACTCATCAGCAAGATCCTGCTTCCCATCACTTCCCTTCTCTCGTTCAATTATTTATCCTCCAACCCTTCAATCATAGCAAAACAGTTTGAAAAACTACATCTCAATTTTCCTAACAGATCTTGAGAATATCTTGGAACTGGGGTTACCAAAAAAATATGATAGAATCAAGACGAGAGAAATCCAGACGTGTTGAGTAGCTGCATTTTCTAAGCTTAAAAGTGTAGTACATTTTAGCTCAATTATATGGGTAGAACCAACCTGTTTTGTACCATTTTATGTGCATGCCAAATGCTACCCTAGGTGAAATGGAATCCATGCATTTGCATATTTGCATTTTTCTAACATACCAGAAGTAGATGCCAAAACTTTGAAGCTCAAAATCAATCAAGTAATTTTGAAATCTAGAATCACGCAATCGGAGTGCGCATAGCCGCATACCAATTGATCAGTGATCAAACAAGTATGAATTCAAGAAAGCAAGTCTTAAGTGTCAATCAATCAAGTCCAAAAGAAAACATCAACTCAATCCGTAAAGAGGGATTCAACACCAATCCTCACATCAAAATCAGCATATAGGCCATAATTGAGTATAAAGTTATCAAACACTCACATAGTCACATATACATTTCATTAAGCAGAGTCAGCGTTAGCTATTACCCACAGCATTATATAGCGCTTTTCAAAAGCTAACTAACCAAACAAACAGAATGACCAATAAAAAATGTTAAACAGGATCTATGTTTCCAGTAATTGAGACAGTTAAAAATGCAAATGAAAAGTTTATAGCAAAAATTCATACAATTGCATAATAGGGTCTCTACAGACTGACTTGTTTCAGATATTGAAACAATTTAATTAAACTAATCAGAACCACAATAGCAAAAATTCATACAATTGCATAAAAGGGCCTCTACAGATTGACTTGTATCAGATATTGAAACAATTTAATTAAACTAATCAGAACCACAGTATTGCCGTGATCACAAGAAATGGAAGTAACAAAATCTAATTAAAAAAACAGGGGATCAAATCAAAGCATGACTGGCCCAGCAGAGCAGAATGTAAAAAAATAAAAAAATTAGCTCACTGCCAATGGTGGTCACTGGTCACTAGTCAAATAATCTACAATGGTAACTAATGCTTCATTGACAAGTGGCAAAGTTGCAACAGCTATCTCCACAGACAGAACACAGTACATGATTTCAAGACTCAAAAACTGATCTAGCCAGAGTGTCAATGCAATTCTCAGAAACTGAGAGTCAATAGTAGAATGTAGGGATCATTATCCCCAGGCATAGTGTGAACGAAATCTGTTCCACCTCCTTAGGAATACCAAGCTTCAATACAAAATTCTAAGAGACACAAAACAGGGGAAAAATTCTCTTTTTCAAAGCATATTTTAACAACAGAAAATCCTGTAGAGGAAAGGGAACAAAAAGCAAATCTATGCATCAAAAAAAAAAAAAATACTAGTATACACAACCAACTTAACACTAACAAATTTCACTGAATAAGTAACATTACATGGTGAAAAGTTCACTACAAAATGACATTTCAGTTTGCTATGTTTATGACGTTAGTTTTAAGGAAGAATCTGATATAAGAGGAAGGAAAACATATAGTCAGAACTCAGAAGTGTATTAATGAACCAGAAAACTCATCAGGTAGATCTAGCTGCCAATCACATTTCCTTTCTCCAGTTCAATAATTTCTCCTCCCACTCTTCAATCATAGCAATGCAGGTTGAAAACTAGCATCTGAACAATTTTAAAACAGATGTTGAAGATACCTTAAAATTGGGGTTACCAAAAAATATGGTAGAATCAAGAGGAGGAAAAACTGGTTCTTTCTGATTTAAGAATAATGGAAAACCAATATGACAAGTCAATCTAACATAGGATAAGAACCTACCTTTGCTCCTATGCAAAATAAAGTAACAACAGCTTAAAAGTTGTAAGAGCTCTATGACTCTAGCATGAACAGAGACATGTAATTAGGATCTGATACAACCCCAAAAGTGAAAATAGAGAGAACGAAGGAAAGACTTGTTTATTGAATGAAAAAAAGAACAGGAGAAGTACTCTTCCCAAGGGTTTCCACCTACAAAGGATTTAATCCTTTAACAAAGAGCTAAGCTCAATAACTCAAAACTAGTATCAAATCTGCACCCTACTCTAACAAGTAACACTTTTTTATACGCTAAACTATAACTAAATAACCTTCCTTCCCATCTAACTAATTCCTAACAAGAAATACGGAGCAAGAAAAAAAAAAAAAACAAAGCAACCGTAGATGAACAGAACATTGGGCAGAAAAGAGATGGTAATGTCAAGATCTTGAAAAATTAACGATTAAATGAACATATGATTTTTAAATGAAAACCAAAGTCATAGGGACCCATTGCATAGTACATCAACCTTTAGATGTTTATAATTTATAATTAACAGAAAAAATAAATGTTGAATGGTCGTCACTAAATTTAAAATTAATGAGTAACAAGAAGGCATAACAACTGCTTTTATACTTACAAATTACAATAATTGTCTCGCAATCATTTCACGGAGAAGAGTCTCTCCCTTAACATTCTCATCTTTTTATAATAGAGTGCAAATTAATATTTCAAAAGTTATAGCATCAGGGATGCAACCATTGTCTTCCATTTTTGTCAACAAGGCCAATGCTTCATCAAGCAAACTCTCTTTTCAAAGTCCGTTTATCATAGCATTATATGTTGAGACCCCGAGAGGATAGCCTTTACTCAAAAGATCCTTAAAAACCTCTTGAACATTCTTAAGTCTTCCATTTTTGCAAAGTCCATCAATAAATATTGTGTACGTGTAAACATCTGGGAGAATTCCCTGGCCTTTGAATTTCTTCAATAGTGCAATTGCCTTGTCCAAATGATGATTTTTGCATAAAGCGTCTAATAAAGAATTGTAGGTGATTATATTAGCAGGATGCCCTCTATTGTGCATCTCGTCAACAAGCTCCCAAGCATGAGATATTCTCCCTAACTTGCACAAACCGTCAATGAGAGAACTGTAGGTCACCGTGTTAGGAACAACACTTTTGCGTTGCATTTCTTCAAATAGCATTATGGCTTCATCTACCATTTTGATCTTGCACAGTCCATTAAGCATTATATTATAGCTCCAAACATTAGGATGCACTCCCCTTTGGCCAGGGCGTTGAATACATATTTTGCCTTACTTACATTATTAACTAAGCAGTATCCATCCATTAAACAATTATAAGTAACAACATTAGGAGTCACACCTCCTTTCATCATCACAGCCAACACGTTTATAGCTCCTTTCACATTTCCTTCCTTGCAAAAGGCATCTAATAATGTATTATAGGTAATAACAGTAGGGTCTATGTTTTTCAATGTCATTGAATTGAACAAATCACCTGCTTCTTTTAATCGACCCACCGCACAAAATCCATAGATTAGGCTGGTGTAGGTGACAATATCAGGAGAAATTCCCTTGGCTGCCATTTCAGAAAACAAATCGCAAGCATCTGTGACAAGATTATCTTTACACAGGCTATCAATGATTATATTGTACATCACCACAGTAGGCTTAATTACCTGCCCTTCAATCTTCCGTAACAACTTCAGTGCAGCCCTTGTTTCTACCGCTTTACATAGGCCATTGATCAAGGTACCATAACAAACTTGGTCCATACGATATCCTTGTGCGACGGCAGTGTCATGAAACTGCAGGGCTTTCTCAACCTCACCGTTGAAACAGAGACCCCTGATGAGGGTAGTCAGGGTTATGGTATTTGGCTGGTAACCCAATTTGAGAATCTTGGCAAACATAGAAAAAGAGAAATGCATATGACCTAAGTGACAAAAACAATTTATCAAGATGTTCAAAGTGAACAGGTCTGGTATAATTCTAGTAATTTGCATTTTTCTAAAAAGGAAAACAGCAGAGGGGTAATGCTTCATGTTGACAAGGGAAGTTAAGATCTTGTTGAATTGGATAATGGATGGAGTATGAGGCATATGGAGCATGCGAATGAATTCAGAAACGGCGTCGTCATGATTGCGAATGAATGAGGGCTGAGAATGAGAATGAGAAAGAGAGTAAAACCTAGAAGACGAAGAACAAAACAGAATAGGTGAGATAGAGAGTGCACACCTTAACCTTAAGCTTAACATTAACAAAGACATTGTTGCTTAAACGTGAAAGTGAAGAGAGCGTTGGAAGAACAGAACACGACACAGAGAGTTCTCAATATTCTCCTTTAACTATGACCTTGTCGACACGTGTGTTACACGCGCAACTCTGCAGTGCGGCGGTTGAGCTCCCGCCGGTGAGATTTGTTTCGTCGGCGAGTCATTAGTCTGTTTAACAGGTCAATTGCCAGATCTGGATTGAGAGAGGAAAAGGCAGATGGAGCAAGCGCTGCAGAAAACCCAGCAAAAGATTTTAAGAACAGGGAAAGAAGTAATATCGAACGATAGGAGAAGTATCTGGGGAGTATCAATGAGGTTGAGAAACCCCAATTAGAAACGGACTGTGGAAGATAGGAAATAGAAACAACGAAGGGGAAGGGTACTATTATAATTTCATAACTAGTAAAAAGACCCGTGCAATGAACAAAGTTACTTACTCTAATTATTTTTTTACTTCTTCCGTTTCTATTTAACTGTCCGAAAAAAAAATCTTATTTTTATTTATCTGTATATTCATAATGTAACATTAATTGTACTTTTATCAATTTTAATCTTATGTTTAATTAGAGGTTAATCAATGTCACACTATCCAACCAATCAAACAATGAGAGATAAAAGGTATTATGGAAACTTCAAAATTTATTTTGAGAAAAAGTGATTTCTCCGGTGTTCTTCAAAATAAATAACAAATTTGTTCCTTCACGTAGTTCTATTTAAGTAGTGACACTTGTTATAACTTATTCATGTCATCTAATTTAATATAACTTTATAATATTGCAAACACATCTTCTCTTTTAATAATATTTACTTTAGTTTAAGCACAATATTTCTTAAAATTTATTTATCTTTTAACAAATTAAAATGCAACATTTACTACTAAAATTAAAATTAAACGCAAGTGGTCATGAAAACATAATCGAAGAAGTGTGAAGAACAAGTATTAAAACATAATAGTCTATTGCTACCTTTGATGTATTCATGCATAACACAATAATATTATCCATTATAAAAGACAAGTATTTATTAGAAATACATTATACACAATTCTAGCACAAGTTTTGATCGCTTTTTGGGTTTAATATGTGATTTGTAATTTTTATTTTATGTTGTTTAGATGTTATATTTAAATTCTTCAAGTCAAATTGATGTAAAATATGTGTTAGTTGTCTAAGTTCTACTATAATGTTCATAGCTATTATTAACTGTTCTTGCTATTTCTTGATAGGTATTTTTATGGTGTCTATGGTGTCATCTCTATGAAGATGATATTATGATCTCTTATCCAATCAAATAAAAAATTTGATATGAGACAATCAGAATTCAATAAAGTTATATTCTCTATTAAAACATTTAGAGTTGATATATATTAACTTGATTTTGTTTTTTAATCTAATATTTAGTTTTTATTTAAGTCTCCATTTTTTAATGAAAATATCAAATACTTAGATTGTCGTTACATTATTAAAAGTGTATTTGAGCTTTAATGAATAAAAAAAAGAGTTTTTATTAGTTGAAGAATAAATAAATTAATGGTAAATATTATAATAAATAAAATAAGACAAAGGTAGTATTTTGGTCCCTAAACTTTAACTAAATTTCAGTTTTGATCTTCTTTTTTATTTTTTGTTCATATTGATTCTTTACTTATTTTTGCTTTATTTTATTTCATTAAATAATTAATAAAAATGTCTAAAATAGTTGCTGGATATGAGAAAGAAGAAGACAATGATAAAAAGTTTTATTATTGACATTCTTGTTAGTTATTATTTACCAACAAAAATTAATAGAAAAAGATTAAATTATTAAAAAATATATAATAAGATTACGAAGAAAAAAAATAAAAGGACCAAATTAAAATTTGAGATAAAATTACGAGACTAAAATATAAATTTAGCCAATAAAAAATATGATGCTATTATTCTATAAATTTTCTCTAGTGAAAATTCATAAAACAACATAAAAAGAAAAAATCATTCCCATATAATTTTAATTTATAAATCTGACACAAATAAAGCACATTTAAATAATATAATGTATTTAAATAATATTATTTTCATATAAATAACCAGTACACTACTAATTATGTTATCATCCAAATGCTCAAGTATCATTTACTTTTATTAGGTTCTTCTAAGCCTCATAATTTATTTCAGACTCAATTATGAATTATTTACGTTATATTATTTTTGAAATACAATTTGCTTTAAGTTAAAGTTTTCATTAATTATGTATTTTTCTTCTAGGTCGCTTCATACTGGAATATAAGTTATCTAGATCATGTACTATTCAGTCTAATGTTGGCTTAAGACTCAATTATTAGTTACTTATATCTATAGTTATAAAACTCATACCAGCCATCGACTAGGTCAAGGTCATGGATCACCGATCGAACCGCTAACTTACTGGTTGAACTGATTTAACCCGATATATAATAATATTTTATAGTTTATACTAATATTTACAAATGTAATATATATTTTACCATAAAATTTAATATACTAAAGAATTTTTGTGTACTAGTTATACATTAGTACTAATGTTAATGTTTATACAAAATTAAAATATATAAATATTGATTACTTTAGACTAATATATAAAATTATAACTTAGATAATATTTTTTTAAAAAAAAAATAAATATGAATACATTAAAAAACTAAACTCATAAATATATTGTAATAAAAATTTTATAAATATATATATATTATTATATTAAAATATTTTAGAATATAAATATATTTAACATATAGTAAAATATGTGTTAGTTGTCAAATATAAAAACAATTCATAAGTATGTTTATTTTATTATAATAGAAAATTTTATTACAATATATTTATAAATTTAGTTTTTTAATGTATTTGCATTTATTTTTTTAAAAAAATGTTATTTAACTTATAATTTTATATATAAATCTAAATTTATCAATATTTATATATTTTAATTTTTCATAAACTTTAATTAACATTAGTACTAATATGGAATTAGTACACAAAAATTCTTTAATATATTAAATTTTACGGTAAAATATATATTATATTTGTAAATATTAGTATAAATTATAAAATATTATCATATATCAAGTTAAATCGGTTCAATCAATGACCTACTAGTTCGACCAGTGATCCTTGACCGAGTCGATGACTAGCATGAGTTTTATAACTATAAATATAATAAGCAAACATTTGGCTGAATAGAACGTGACCTAAGTAACTTATACTTTAATTTGAAGGGACCTAGAAGAAAAATACATAATTAATAAATACTTTAAAAGCAAATTATATTACAGAATAGCACAAACCACCAAACTTAAAATAAATAAGCATCTCACACCATTTTCTATAATAGACATCAACTATAATAGAATATTTCATCAGAATATTCTTATTATTAACCATAGTTAAAATCTTTCTCTTATTTTCTCGGTAAAAAAATTGATTTCCTACAATAATTTTTTTTTTGTGCAAAATTCATCTAATAGATTTTCTCAAGGACACTCGTTAAAGAAATTTTTTCATAAAATAAAAAAAAATTATAGAGCACTTGGTTACATTTACAGCTACTTATGTCTTGCTACATATTACATATACTATTACTTTACTATTATCTAATGTTAACCTTTGGGTTATTGAAGAATTTATACTTTTTACAATCTTCATTGTAAGTAAAATTATTTTGGTCTTTTGAAGCCTTTTGCTTTTTTTTTATTAGTAGCCGTGGTTCAGTTATATTTTTGAAAGTTAAGGCGGTTATTTCCTTTTGTAACAATGGTTTTAACTAATACTAATATTACATATTTTAGGCTATTGGAATTAAATTTTAGGAGATGCTCTATATATTCTGTATAAATCTTGTCCACCAAATATGATAGCAAAGCAGTATCTTATCTTATGAAGCAATAATAAATGTTGAACTTGGCTTAATTAGCTCATTTAAATTATTTAATTTTTTATTCACAAAAAATAATTTTTTTATTAAAAAAAATTATTTTATGAAATAATTCTTTAACGAGCGTCCTTGAGAAAATTCAGTAAATGAATTTTGCAGAAAGATCGAATGATAGGAAAATTATTTTTTTAACTTACAAGAAAAAAATGAGAACAGATTTTTTTTATCTACAAAAGAAGGAATATATTTCAACAAGAGCACAAAAAGTACTCTAATTACTACCACTACAAGTGCATGTTAATGAAGAGAGATTTAACCATGGTTACTAATAAGAATATTCTAATTAATGGAGTATTCCTTTGATATTAGTGCATGTTATAGAAAAAAAAAAAGGTGTCAACTGCTTATTTACTTTAAGTTTGGTATTTTGTGCTATTTTATAAAACCTCAAGAGTACTTTGTGCATTTTACCCTATTTAAAAAATAACATAACATAAATAATTCATAATTGGGCCTGAAATAAATGATAAGACTTAGAAGAACCTGATACAAATTATTGATACTTGAGCATAGAAATGACAACGTAATGATGTGTGTACTAGTTATTTGTATGAAAATAATATTATTTATATACATTATATTATTTAAGTGTGCTTTATTCATGTCAAATTTATAAATTAAAATTTATATGTGAATATGTTTTTCTTTTTGTGTTATTTTATGAATTTTCACTAGAAAAAATTTGTAAAACAATATTATCATATTTTAGGCCCATAACTTTATCTCAAATTTTAATTTATATTTTCAATATAATATAATTATTTTCTATTAATTTTTGTTGATAATTAATTAACAAAAATGCCCATGATAATATTTTTTTTATCATTGTCTTCTTCATTCTCACATCCTGCGACTATTTTAAATTTTTTATTAATTATTTAATTAAATAACACGAAGAAAAAATAAGTAAATAAGTCAATATGAACAAAAAAAAAAGAGATCCAAACTAAATTTTAATGTAAAGTTTAGGGACAAAAATACTACTTTTACCTTATTTTATTTATTATAATATTCTTCATTAATTTATTTATTCTTCAACTAATAAAAACTCATTTTTTTAATTAATTAAAGCTCAAATACACCTTTAATAATGTAACCAAAATCTAAGTATTTGATATTTTGATTAAAATAATTGAGACATAAATAAAAACTAAATATTAGATTAAAAAATAAAATCAAGTTAGTATCTACCAAATCTAAATGATTTAATAGAGAATATAACTTTATTGCATTTCTTATTGTCTCATATCAAATTTTTGATTTGATTGGATAAGAGATCATGTTGTCATCTTCATAGAGATGACACTATAGACATCGTAGAAATATCTATCAAGAAATAACAAGAACAATTAAGAATAGCTATGAACATTATAGCAAAACTTGGACACCTTACACATATTTTACATCAAATTGACATGAAGAATTTAAATATAATAACATCGAAACAACATAAAAAATCACAAATCACATACTAAACCCAAAAAACTATCAAAACTTGCACTAAATTTGTGTATAATGTATTCTTAATGAATACTTGTCTTTTATGATGAATAGTATTATTGTGTTGCGGATGAATACATCAAAAGTAGTCATACACTATTAGTATGTTTTAATACTTGTTATTCACCATTCTTCAATGATTTTTCATGATCACTTGAGTTTAATTTTAATTTAGTCGTGAATGTTGCATTTAAATTTGTTAAAAGAAAAAAGATAAAGAAATTTTAAGAAATATTGTGCTTAAACTATGATAAATGTTATTAAAAGAGGAGATGTGTTTGCAATATTATAAAGTTATATTAAATTAGATGACATGGATAAGTTATAACAAGTGACACTACTGGAGCCACGTGGAGGAACAAATTTGTTCCTTATTTTAAAGGAACACCGGATAAACCACCTTGAAAAAAACTATAACAATTATTACGTTTCTTGTGATTTTCTCTCTCCGAACACTTAAATAAGAAGGGAGGGAGTATTATTTATAGGATCTTAATATACATTGTTCTTATTACACTAGTTAACGCTATTAAAAGTAAAAAAATAATCACATAAGTATATTGTTCCGTCTCTTGAGAATAGAAAAAACTACACATTCTAATATCTTTTTACTACATTTAGATTCTTAAATAGTGCCCTCAGGGCACTAAATATCATTTATCTTATTTATAAATAGTGCATTTATATGTGTTTTTTTTTAAAAAAAAGTCATTTTTTTACATAATTAGATCACTTCTCCTTTATTATATTACCATTTTAAAAAGTATTTTTAAAATATTTTAAATATTTTTCATTAAAAAATCTTGAAAATTCATATTCAAATCATTAATAAGTACATATATAAAATATTATGAAATTGCATATTTATTATTTGGTAATATTTTATAATTTTTAAAGACTTTTTTTTAATATGATAACATAATCATGTAAGACTCAATTTGTATTATTATTTATTTTTTACAAAATTTAAATCTTAATTAAACAATCTTTTATGTTAAAATTATTCAATTTATATATCATAAAATTATCTCAATCAACTATTTATTGTCAAATAGCACAATTTATAACTTGCAGTTATGTGTGTTTTTTTCTAAAAAAAAGTCATGAATTATTTAATTTAATTAAATCATTTTAATTTATCATATAGTCACTTTAAAGAATATTATTTCAAAATTTTATATTATAATCATTTTTAACTAGAAAAAGTAGCTTAAAACTAAACACTCCCTTAATGTGAGAATGAAAAAACATTTATGTGAAAGTCACTTAAATTTTCTATTATACATGGGTTATATATGATTGTAAGTCAGTTTCTCGAGAATGAAAAAATATTTCCCATACCAAACGCCCCCTACTTAGGAAAGCAGCTAAAACACACTCTTGTACCAAACACCCTCTAAGGGTTTTTTTTAACTTGCACATGGACACATGTTAATAATGATTGCTTTACTATATCTTGTGTGCACTAATTATACTCCTCACCTCTCACTACTTAATAATATTTTTTATATACAATTTGATTGGTTATTAATCATTGTTAACATGTGTCATATAGGCTCAAGTAAGAAAAATCGTTTTTTTTTTTTAAATTCTAATAACTTTAACAAGTATTTTAAAAGCTTGGGTGGCGTTTGTTTGAAGGTTTATAAAAACATTCTCGGAGATGTTAAATTGGGAATATAGATTTTTATGTTTGTTTAACAATATAAAAAAAAAGATTTTTTGGCATTTATTCTAGAAATGTATTTTCTATAACTTCTATTTCTATGGTAAAAGGTGGATAAGTTACTTTTCCATGAGAATATGGGTAATTATTTTGTATTTAACTCGTAATCATCACTTTTTAATTTTATTTTGATTTTTTTATTTGAAATTCATAAAATATTTCTAATGAATTTGATTTATACCAAATACATTTTTATAAAATGCTAAAAAATACACATTTTTTTGAAATATATACATTACCAGAAATAAGATGCCTGAAATTATTTTTTTAAACAAACGCCCCCTAAGTTGTCATATCTAATTCATTGAATTTTTTATTTTTGGCTTAACCTATATCGTTGTATTACATGGTTGCCTTGTTGGTACTTGTTATCTACTGCCTCCGATCCTAAATATAAGACCCTTTAGAAAAAATTTGTTGGTGAATAATTCTAAATCCTCCTAATCCAAGTTCCTAAAAATCCTCCTAATTACCCATTAAAGAATATTTTTAATGCTTTTTATATTTTCAAGATTGAAAGTGGATTTAATTTCATACTTTATATGGTAGTAAGAAGATAATTAAGAAGATTATTAGGAGGATATAGCACTGCTCTTTGTTGGTCCTATATATAAGAACGTTTACAAAGTTCTAAGAAACAATTATTGATTTATTTCCTTGTCTATCTTTATAATAAATGAAGGGATAGTGAGTACAATGAATGCATTTGATGAAAATTTTGACTTTGAATAAAGATAAATTTGATAGATTGTACTATTGTTTGTAAAAAAAAATATTAAATAAGAGTCCTAACAAAAGGACCAAAGGTAATATTATTTTTTTTACTAATTAAATAATTAAAAATATAAATAATATAAATAATATTATATGTAATATAACTATTTTCTTAATTATTAAGTATTATAAATTAAATAAATTTTAAATATTCTTAAAATTTATTTAAAATATTCCTAGGAATATAAACTATAAAATAAGTTTGTTTTAAATGTTTGGAAATAAACATTATTGAGAATGAATTCCCGATTATAAAATACCCCGGAGAATGTATTTCAAATCTCGAAACAAACGTCTCATTGGTATATCAAGACTCTTTTAATTTTACATTATTACAAAAATGTGTTTTTATAATTATATTATTGTATTTATATTATATAAAGTTAAAAAGAAGTTACACAATAATTTTTAAATTTTTAAAAGACATGACTATCATGATAAAAAAAATCAACATTATAAAATCACTCTTTTAAGAGAAATGACGAAAGAAAACAATCAAGTTGAAATATTTGATTATAGTGATATATTCCTTCCTTTCCTATTTGTTTATTTATTTAAAAGTAAAATATATATATTAAAAAATATAATTATTACTCTTGTTTTCTATATTACTCTTTATTTCTTATTATTTTATTAATTCAATAGTAAAACATTAATTAGTATATAATTAAACATAAAGATAAAATAGATAAAAGTATAATTAATATTACTTTCAAAATATAAATAGATAAATAAATAAAAATAAAAAAATTTCTCTAGAACAAATAAAAATGAAACAAAGGGAATAGTATTCTTAATTTTGATGCCTTCATTGGAAACTAATTAATTTTTTTCCTATTTTTCTGCGTATTTCTTATGGTGTTTTTATGTTTAACACATATGGAAGAGTTAAAAGTGCTAGAATTTATTTTTTCTTGCCTTTAAATGATCACTAATTGAATAAGACCATAGAAATGCACTAATTGAAGTCTCTGTTTATTGCTCATTCTACAGCTGCTAACATGGGTTTCAACCCGTGAGCTAATTTGATTCACTGCATGTTAAAGTCGAGTTAGGTTAAGAAAAATTTATCTCATTTTAAAGTAAAATTCTCTTAACTCAACCTATTTAACTTACAATTCACACGGGTTTGAGCTAGGTTGACTTGTGAGTTCTGAGTTGACTTGTGAGTTGGCTCACGAATTAGAAATCTTTATTTTTTTTTAATATTATAATAAACTAAAAAATTAATAAAAGATAAAAAAAATAGCCAAATTTCATTTACATTCTTATAATTTTATTCTTTTTATTTTTTAAAATTATTATTTTTTTGTGTTCTATATTTTTTAATATAGATTTTTTGTCAAAATTTACAAAACAAAAATTGCCTTTTTTTAAAAAAAGAAAAATTGTTTTAAATTTTTTGTATGATTTTCTTTAAAAGAAATCATTTTTGGTGAGCCAACCCATTTAACCTGCAACTCATGGTGAATTGAGTTGGATTGAAGAAATTCTGGCACGCAATTCACATAAGTAAATTTGTGTGAGTTAAAAAATTTCTCATCCCATAGTGAGCCAACTCGCATGATATTTCTTTATATTTAACCAGTTTAAGCAATTTGGTCCTATACATAAAATATTTTCATTTAATTCTTACACAAAAAAATATTTTTAAATAGGTCTCTATTATTAACGGTTATTATAATACCGTTAAAGAGGGACTAAATTGATAGAAGTTTTATGTGTAGGGTCTAAATTAAAATAAAATAAAAAAAAATGTGTAAGAATCAAATTGAAAAAATAAGAACGAAACTTTATAACGATGTACTTTTACTACTCCCTTTGTCGCACATTCTCTAGCTGTCAACAAAAATCTGACTATTAGAGATTGTTTAACAATTTGATTGGAGAATTGTCTATTGTGATTTTGTAGGAAAATATTTGCGATTGCTAGTTTTGGTCTTGGGATGGTTCGAGGCAATTCACAGTCAAATCTGCATACGCATTAGCTAGGATAGAATCATCAAATCCTTTCTTCAAATTGCTATGGAACAATGTCATACCATCAAAATTTTTAGTTATAGCTTAAAGTCAAGTGTTCCCATTTTTCATTTTTAGTGTATGATTAGCAAAATATGCATGTTTAGGAGTCTCTAAAATATCTAAAATTTCATCTTGATTTTTTTAGGGGTTTTCCCCTTAATTTTGTATTTTTTCTAAATATTTCTAGAACTCTTTCTTCATAAATTTGGCTTATTAAAAAAAGAGGTTGTAGCACAACAACTAAAAAAATCTAATCATTAGTTTTAAATTTTATCAAAATAAGACTTGTTAGAAGTCTCACATCGGCCAGTGATATGGTTATTGTTGTGTTTATAAGGGTGTGGCAATACTTCTCATACAAGCTAGCTTTTGGGAGTGAGTTAGGTCCAAATCCAAATTGTAAGATTGTATCAAAGCCTATCCTAGATCCGTTTGTTGGACCCCATGTTTGTTATTGGGTGTGTTATTGGGTGTTTGTTAGTCCCGTATTGTTGGGTCACCTATTTGTTTGTCCACCCGTATTTGTCCACGCTCCAGTTGTGTAGTACTGGGCGTGAGGGGGCGTGGGGTGTGTCAATCTTCCTCCTACAAACTAACTTTTGAAAGTGAGTTAAACTCAAAACCTAAAGTGTAAGAAGACTAACTTTCCTACTATGCTTCTAAGTAACTTGAGTCATTTATTATCTTTTCAACCACTTAAGTTAATCTGTTGAGAGAGTTGATAACAATAGTTGATGAAATAGTATTAAATATTGCATTGATATCTTAAAAGGACAATAAAAGTGAGACAATTTATTTTTACTTAAAGGCCTAACAATATGAAACAAAGGGAGTAAAAAGCAGGAATTTGTAGAATTCCCTTCTCTTTCTTCTCTTTCCTGAATTCACCTTATTCTTCTATAACTTCAATTTTGTTTTTTTCTTTCTTCGTTGGTTCAATTCTTCACTTTTGAAACTGAATCATTCTTCTCTTCTTCATTTTTGTCCTCTAGTTGTTCCACACAAGTTCTTTGCTCATGGATTCGAGCAATTTCCGATCCATGTTTTAGATGATGAGCGTCGACATATGGAGATTATATTTATTGACATTGCAATCACCGTCTCTTTAGAAAATAACACCGCTGAATTGAAACACCAGAAGCACAGTATAGTCAAGCACCTCTACACTTCCACAACACCTCCACCATGTTATTTCTTTCCTGTAAAACTCATTTTTAGAATAGAATCAAAGATTGTCGAATTACGTGGAATACTTGTGTTAAGCTCTTAGTTTTCAAATATTGAGTTGTACAACATGGTTTGTTTATTTAAAATAGTAAAAGTAAATTAAACAAATAGTAAAAGAGTTGATTGGAATTGAATTTTATCAATCGTTCTCTGGTATCTTCTTCTTAATTCAGGAATATTTTTATTACTAATCTATTATCTTATGCAATACACAATTTTCATAATTATCGATCTCTCACATAAAATATTCTAAGAATATTACATTGTGGTGCCAGCATTGCCAAGGCACTATCAGGGCCAGCCCAACAGTAAAGCGGTCAAGCCCTCGCTTTAGGCTTCATTTTTTTTTTACTTACTATAGGTTTTTTTTGGTAAAAACTACTGTTGGAGATATAAATATTAAAGGAATGTCAATTGTACAAGCATGCGGTTTCTAACTTGTTGGTCTCCCTAATTCCTTGCATATTTAGCGTGTCTAGTTTGATTCTCCATGGTGCCATTTTTCACCAAACCCTATTTATTTTTCTTGTAATTCGTCTTTTCTTTTCATTTTTTTTTTCAGACTTTTCACATTCCTGAATTTTAGCCTCCAGTTTTCACCAATGATCTTCTTTGGCCGTTACCTCCCTTAATTTTAACTAGATAATCAAGCACAATTAATTACTTTAATAATTATTATTATTAGATTAAGAAAATATCCCATCTAAAAAATTCGTTTTAGGCCCTTGAATTTGTTGGGTCGGCCCTGGGCACTACAAGAACTTGTCGGACTTACAAGGGATCAGATCAACGAGGGATTTGCGAGGGATTCATCCCACGCAAACTAGGAGTCGCTAACCAATGACAGAAGACATTTGTTGCAATTTCCTCGCTAAATTTTGTCGCAATTCCCTCGCTACATGTTCTTATACCAACTCATCTCAACGGATATAACTGTCGTTATTTCTTCGCTATTCCCTAGCTAATATTTTCTCACTATTTTCTTGCTATTCCCTCGCTAACATGTTCTCGCTATTCTTTTGCTAGTAACGCTAGTTTCTCGAAAATGTACACCATTCCCTCACAAACATGTGTGCCTAATTTCATTCTTAAATTAATTAATATTAATTAATATGAAACCAATATTTTTATTATTAAATAGTATTGAAGATGTAATTTTTTAAAAAATTGTTGTAGGCGTGTTGTGAAAATCAAACTTGTAATGTCTCGCACCCGAAGCGAATATCATACCACTAAATCAAACACCCTTCGATAAAACTTTAATTTTAAAAAAACTTTTTTCAAGCCCAAATTTAACTTTAGGGAAAATGAAGTTTAGAAAATTATATTTAAACCTTTATATTTAATGTACATTGTGAAGCTTTTGGAATAAGTGAAGCTTGGAATTTGATTATTTTCCTGGAAAATGAAGCAAGCACCTCGTAAGAGAGGATTTCATTCAAATAATAACAAAAGAAATAATTTAATAACAGGAGTAAAATGGGGAAAATGAATTTTTATCTGAAAAAAAGTAATTTTGCCTCAAAATTTTATAATTTTTATATATATATTAAGATTAAGATTAAAATTAAAATAAAATTTAAATTAAGATTTTTATTTATAAAAAATTAAACTATATAAAATGAATTCTTCTTGCATGGCACTTGGCACGTGAAGTTTGAATCTCAGTAATGTTGCATATCTCAGTCCCCATCCAATGTTACACTGTAGTAATATTGCAAATGCGTTTCACGAATTCTTAAATTTTTATTTAAAAAATGAACCAAGCGTGCTACTCATGGCAATTATTATAATAAATAGAAAAAAAAGCACGAAATTATTAAACTTTTTTTTCACTTATCACCTGCTCCAATTATGTAATCAAATCATTTTTTCACCGCTAATTCAACTTGTTTAATTTGGAATTGTTTTAACTAATAGTCACAATTAAAATTGAGTATGTAATTGTGTTAAATATTCTATTATAAAATTTTACAATTTGTTGAGCAATATTGTCACTAATAAATTATAATTAACTAATCTGATCTTATATATAAGTCATATTTTAAAAAAAGAAATTAATCATTAATATAAATTATCAACTAATACATTAATTGTCAATTTACATTTATACCTTTTTATAATTTTTAATCATTCAATTAATAGTAAAATGAAAAAGGTAGTAGAATACAAAGGAGAAAAATGTATTCATAAAAAAAAAGTAAAAAAATGTTAATTGACTTTATTTATTTATTAAGTCATTTAAAGTAGAGATATAGTTGAAAAAAATTACGTTGTGGGATAAAATTAATGAGTTAATTATTGGTTTTTTAGTTCTAGTAATTCAATTAAAAATATTTATATATAGAATTGTATATGTAGTTCTGTGTAAAAATTTCTTTTTTTTTTTGTTTTTTTTGTTTAGAACAAATAAGCTCACCAACCAGGATGGATGGCGTATCGGTAGATAGTGGCAGACATAAGGCCCACACACAGTGGGGATAACTTAATTTAAAAAAATTAAAAAAGATAATTTTAAAGAAATTCGAAATGAATTTAGTTCAGATAAAATAGACTAAAAATTATAGTTGTGTCTTTAAACATTTAAAAATATAAAAGTAAAAAACAAAAAACAAAATCATAATATTATCTTAATTAAGTTTATTAAGTTGAAGAGGTGCACTTACCCACCCTCAACTCTACACAAGTTAGCCATGGTCTATAGATATGAGCAGCATTTAAAATAATTTATTTGCAATTTATGAAAATAATTTATTGATCTTTATAAGTTATTTTTAGCTTATTTTCATAAATTTGTTTGAACAACTTATTATAATAAGTTATTTTTAACTTATTCAATTAAGTTTTATAATTTCATTTATAAAAAAATTTCTTTTTAAAAAGAACTTATTAAATAAGTATTTAATTAAGTTGTATTTCTAAATACACCCGCACAATAATCTTGCCTAGTCTTAGGTTTTGTCTTTTAACTTTGTCTTGAGTTTCACTTTGTCCCCGAATTGATTCATTTAGATTCTTTATCTTTCTTTTTTTTAATCAAATCGGTGTGTTCTTCATTAATTTTGCTAAATGGTTAATAGAAAAATTTGCGACGAGATTATTTTTGTTGAAAGTCTTTGAAGAAAACTATAGTTAATTAGGCTAAAAATGATGCCATTTTAATGAAGAATGATGAAAAATGATATCCAAAACAAAGTTAACCAAAAATAGTATTTTATACGAGAGAATGTATGTAGTAGTGTCATTAGATTGAATAACCCGACGAATCCGACAAATTAAACTAAACCAATTCGTAATAGTGTCCAACTCTATCACAATAAGACAAAATTCGAACCAAACCAAACAAATTCGAAAATGTTCGGTTTGGATATAAGATTTAGGCCCGGTTTGAAAGGGTTTATGCGCAGCTTATGAAAATAACTTGTAGGTTCCTATAAACTGGTTTCAGCTTATTTTCATAAGCTTCTTGAAGTAGTTTATTAGAATAAGCTGTTTTTAGCCTATTCAAATAAGTTTTATAATTTTTTCTATGAAAAAACTATAATTTAAAAATGACTTATTGCATAAGTACTTAATTAAGTTGTACCCAAACACACCCTTAGTAATTTGAACCCGATGACCCAATGATATATCCAATAACCCGATCAAAATATTTAATTTTTTAAAACATACTAATCATGTCCTAATAATTAATAAAATGTAAATAGACTTTAGAGTCATATAACATAAATTTAAATTTTTTTTATTTAACTACTAATTTATGTGATTATTATCTTATTGTATGTTGATGAAGAAGGGAAAATTAAAAACTAAGATCACTAATTGTGATCTTGAAATATGTATTGTTAAACTTGGTTTGAAAATTGAATTGTGTTGTGAAATTGATAATATATTATGTTTTCAAATTTGTAATGTTTGGATTTTGACTTTATTTTTATTGAACATAGTATTTTAAATGTTTATTTATTATAATATTAATATATTGTTAGACGTACGGCGTAGTTACTTTTTTAAGGTGGAAGGGATTGAGACCACCCAATTTTAAAAGTCCCGATGATCCAACCCAAATCAACCCATCGCGTTTCGGATTAGATTGATTCAGATTTTTAAATTATTTTACACAAATCCAAAATAAACCAACCCAAACTATTTTCATTGATTCTGATATCGAATTATCACAAAATTGAATCAATCCAACCCATAAACAACCATGAGAGAATGATTAAAAAAACAGAAAAACAAATAATTAAGCTCGTGGTGCATCAACCCAAGATGTCCATATTATAATAACATCCATTAAAATAAAATATTTTAACAAAACAACTATACATTAATTGTAGTTATCAACTTATCATCAACACTCTGTTGCATTCATGTAACCTCTCTATGTCAAATCAATTTTATTTTATTTTTTCATTTTTGTGTTAAAACAAATCACGTGCTGCATAACCCCAAGAATTCCATACTATTAACATCACTATATATATTGCTACAAAGTACAAAGAAAGGCACAAACATATATAGCAGTAAAGTCACAATCGAAGAAAGAAATTAAAGAATGAATTCTTCAATTCTCCAATTCCTTCCCCTCTATTTCCTCCTCTTAACCTTCAACACAAAACAACTTTTCTCAATGGAACCGGAACGGGTGGTAGACAAACAAGGTAACCCACTCGAACCAGAAGTGGGTTACTACATGTGGCCGTTATGGGCCGACAATGGGGCCTAACATTAGGCCCAACAAGGAACAAAACATGTCCACTAGATGTGATTCGTGACCCGTTCTTCATAGGCCTACCGATCACATTCTCGGCCCATGGACTTGACTTCATCCCCACTCTCATTGACTTCACCGTTGGATTCGCGGCAAAGACCACTTGCAACGATCCAACGGTGTGGAAGATCACCAAGGTGGGCTCTGGGTTCTGGTTCTTGAGCACCGGCAGCGAGGATCAGGCCCTCACTAGCAAATTTAAAATTGAGAGGCTTGAGAGAGAACATGCTTATGAGATCTATAGCTTCAAGTTTTGTCCCTCTGTTCCTGGTGTTCTTTGTGCTCCTGTTGGGATCTTTAAGGATTCTGATGGAACTAAAGTTATGGCTATTGGTGATGATATTGAAACTTACTATGTTAGGTTTCAGAGAGTTTCTAGCTATAGTCACAAGGATAATCAAGATTTTAGTAGTTTGTAATTTGATCGTTTTTCATTTTTACTTTCTAAGAAATTGGCACGTCATTAAAAAAAAAAAAAAAGAATAAGAGTGAGCATAATTTCTTTATGGACAAGGTGTTTTTTTTTTTTTTATTTTTAGTAGTTAAATTAATATATTTATAATAACAATAATAAAATAAAATTTTATTTTTAATTATTTATAATAATAAGTATGTTATATTTAAATTTGTGCATTGTATCCTAAAATGACTTTTTTTAATTCCGTGTTATTATTTCTTAATTGAAAAGACATAAAAAGAGACATTTATTTTTACTTTTTTTTAAAGGCATATGAATTAAACAATAAAAAAACTATTACAAAGTTAGATAAATTCTTCCATGAGAATCGATAACGAATAAGGAAAGGGAAATGAAAACATTTTATACGCACGATTTTTATGTTAAATTTAAAAAAATATATATATAATTAAACTGATAGATAATTTCATTAAATCCTTATATAATAATTACATTAAAATTCTGTGATTAAATATCAAAGAATTATGTAATTAAATGAGTACATAATAATTAACTAAATTATATAATTAAATATTTTTAATATTTAACCATGCATAAGAAATGTTGACTCAACATTACTCATTAGGAAAAAGCGAGTGAAGTGGGGCTACTCACTTGAACTTATTGGATGGTTTTCCACGTGCAAAGTTCTAACAAGAATTAATATCATCGACTTAATTACCAAAAAAAGAATATCATCGATTTTATTTTGATTTTGATGAAACATATCATTGCAATTTGCAAAGAACACACTGTTACTACTACTATTGTGCAAGCTTTGAATAATTAAAGTGAATCCACATACTATGGGCAATGCAAGAATTCTGAAATTGAGAGAGGGTTGTTCATGAAATGGCATTGAAGATGAAAACCCATATGTGGGTAATAGCTCTGAATGATTGACATGTAATTGCAGAAATGGGATTATTGGAATGGCTGCATTGGTTTTTGAGAAGATGAGATTCAGTGATGTGTTTGCTTGGACTGGTTTTTTCAATTTTCAATTGGCACTTACAGAGGAACAATCTGTATTGTGCTCATCAACTGTTTGATGTAATGCCTGAAAGAAATGTGATTTCTTGGATGGCTGATTGCTGGGTCTATAATGGCAGGAACTCCAGGTCAGGCCTTGGAGCTGTTTAAGCACGTGGAAGATGATGCGGAAGCTTGTCCTTGTGTGCAATCGGTCGTGGCGGCTCTAAGGATGTTTGATGGAATCTTGAACAAAGTTCTGTTTTCATGGACTGCAATGATATCAGGTATGCTTATCATAAGGTATTCTTTGAAGGTTTATTCTTGCATCTTAAAATAAGGGATTGGTATCCCAAATGTGATCTAAATTTTGCCATTTTGGAAAAACAAAATCATCAAATTTCAATGCTTAAATCTCCAGGAAATGCAACGGATTCAGAGTATACATTAGATACATTTCATTAATTGTGTTCTAATTCTTAGGTGCCTTTTTCCTCTCTTTTTTTTCAGATTTTGCGAATTTAAACCACTTTGAAAATTCAGATTTAATTGCTTGTAGGCATGCTGAATTTGTTTTTGGATTGGTTGTCTGCATGAGAAGATTCTTCTCTCTCTTTTGAGTACAAGTTTCTTGCTTAGAAATATTTACTAATTATAACTCAAAACAGGCATTGCCAGGGCTCAGATTTACATAACCACTTGTATAGATTCATGAATCTGGATCTTGAGTCTTTACACAATTCATCAATCAAATTTGAAGAATATAGGAATTACCATTTAGCCATATTGCACATTGTAATCATATTCATGATTAATCAAGTTCACTTTCTTAGCGCGAATCATCATAGGTAACTGTTTTGCGTTGTAGGAAGTCCCTAAACCAAATGGCTGAAAGTTTTGGATGTCTTCGGAGTCCGTCATTGTAATCTACGAAGTTAAGTCCAAACCTCACTGTGTAGCCTAAACTCCATTCGAAATTGTCAATAAACGACCATGCAAAATATCCTTTCACATTCGCACCATCCCTTAGAAATCCAAAACCAACAAATTACAGATACATTAAATATAAATATGTAATGGATTAACTAACCAGCGAAAAGAAAATGCTTTCTTCATATGATAGCACTTACTTTATTGCAGAATGAAGATAACTGAGATGATCATGATAGTAATCAATCCGAAAAGTATCTGCAAGGGCTTCCTCAAGCGAGAGTGTTGGATCATTGAACTCATCTACTCCTATAAATAAATTAATCAATTGTTTATCAATATAATGCATTTCACTAGGTAACCACTAGCATGAGTTCTATTGCTAAACATTACAAATTTATAAAAATATTTAATAACTAGATTAAATTAATACAGATCGGTGAATATATTACCATTTTCAGTGATGTAGATCAAAGGGTTGTTGTACTTTGTTTTAATGTAGAGCAACGATTCGCGAATTCCTTTTGGATAAACAGATAACCCTTTTGAGGCAGCCTACAAATAAATAGGTCTTCTCTTTTTAGTCCAGTTGAAATTTGATTGAAATGAAGCACTGATAATGTAGTTGCAATTGCAATTAAATTATTGACATACTTTTGGACCAATTGGTATTCCATTACGCTCATCTGTCAACATGAAATGCATCATAATCTAACCATAACAAGTGTTAATAATAACAGAGATGGAATCATCAATTGCATGTTTTTTCCGATTCCATGGAAGATGGATTTGTATAATATATTTAAGATGAGATATAAATATATGTATAATCTCTTTTTTGTGTATTCAATATATTCTATTAATTTTGAGGTCTCATTCAAATTTACTTACCTGTAACAATGACAAGAGAATCTGTGAGGTAGCTAGGCATGGCTTTACTTAATTCAGGGGCATCACTAGCATAATAAGAAGTGTAATAGTTTATTCCAATAAAATCAAATGACCCTTTTACAAGCCTGAGTTGTGATGCAGAGAACTTTGGCAATCTACTTCCCACTAGAGACTGCATGGAATTTGGATAATCTCCTGTTGTCAATGGCTCCATAAACCTGAAATATATTCTCTTAATAGACTTAGTTGCTATTTATTTAGTTTTTTAGGTCAAGGGAGGTTGATCGGGTGAGGGGGCCGGGGATCTTGCATAACTTAGGGATCGATTCACGGTCTCTAAGCTCATGACCCTGCAACTCCCACTGAGCTACACAGCATGGATCATTAGTTGCTGTGATTGAAAAATGTTGAAATGGGTGCACTAGTTTAGGATAATAGGATTAGGTTTTTCCTCTTAACAAAGGTCAATGACCAAGATATGATAGTTGAGTTCCACAAAATGATTTTAGGTTCATAAAGAAATTACCATCCAAGAATGAAATCAAGGGCTCTTTGTGCAGCATGATGATCTGATTCTGTGTCATAGAGTGCCTCCATCCAGTGACAAAGTAGTGTTATTCCTATCAACCCCTTTTGAGATGCCTACATAAGAAATCCTGAAGTTTGAATATATCTGCTAATTCATTCAGGAAATCTATGTATACTTTGTAAATCCATTGAATTTTCAAAACTATTGTGCATGCTTCTGAACACTTATTATTACTTTTTTTTTTATAAAAATAACATATATACGGTTTTTAAAATCTCTCTCAAGTGACAAAAGAAAGTGAGTATTTCTCTAAAAACATAAATTGAACCAACAATACTGGTTTAGATTTTAGTGGAATGAAAAGTGAAAAAACATGAAAACCGAATTAATGGTTGAAATTATTAATCCACAAAAATCGAGATCATCCGATGAAAGTAACTATTTTTAACTTTGGTTAAGACACTTTTGACCAAAGCAAATCAATGAAACCCTTATTTTCCATGCAACTTATGTGTGAGTTACAAAACCTGATACTTAGTCTTGTAGACATTGACAGCAGCTGCATGAGCAAGTAACTGATTGTGACCCACTATATAAGGTTCAGTGGCTGAATCACCACCAGTGCAATTTAGGTTTTGCCAAGATGAACATCTTCCTGGTGCTGTTTTCCCTTCTGCATAGCCATATCTGCTGAAAACCCATGGTTCATTCAACGTAATCCAGTGCTTTACCCTGTCCCCGAATTCCTTAAAGCAAAGTTCTGCGTAGTCCCGAAAATCATTCCTGGATATAGTGATGTGAAAAACGCGAAACATAGTAAATTCAAAGGATGTTCATCTAAATAAATTTTGGTTTTTAGCTAAAGAGTTGTGAATTACTCTATGTTAGAGCTTAAAAAGCCACCATATTCTTCTTCTAAGGATTGAGGAAGATCCCAATGAAAAATTGTCACAAAGGGTTGAAGACCTGTATTGATGAATGTTAGTTATAGTAATTAGTTTAAATTTGGACCTAGATGAATGAAAACATTAGAAAAGTATTTAAAAGAAAATGACATTGCTCCCTAAAATATTTTATATATAACTTCTTTAATTTAGTTTTTAAAAGATTGGTGTCACCAAATTATTCGGTGAAAAATTATAATAATTTTAATTTTTTATTATTAAAAACGAGGATCTTTAATTTTAATTCTCATAAGATTGGGATCACCAATTTTAAAAGACTTTAGTTGTCACTAATATTATCCTTATGAATAACTAAATTGGTGATAATTTTTCAATTTTTTTAATGATTAACTCAGTGACAAGCTAAAATTTTTAATGTCTAATTTCATGACGATACTTTTGGAGGATTATTTTGGCAATAATTTAAATCATTGAGAAACTAATTTACTTACATCAATCTTCCTTAGGAACTAATTAAACTTGTGTCACTGCAATATTTAAGAAGCTATAGGGTTGTTTAGTTTGCATTTTTATCTTTTGTTTTTATTTTCTGTTTTCAATTTTGTTATTTGAATTTTTTCAAAGAAAAAACTTAAAATGCTGAAAACAGAAAATTTCTATTTTTAGCATTTTTTGTTTTTCCTTTTGTAAAATTTTAAAAAACAGAAAACAAAAAATAAAAATAAAAATGCAAACCAAAAAACTCTTAATATAGCAATATTAATGTTTTCTCAATATTCAATAACACAGTATATGATTACCTTTAGCTAGAAGCTCATTGATGAGGTTATTGTAATAGGTGATTCCTTCTTTGTTCACACCTCCACTAGGCTTTCCTTCTAAAATTAGCCAAGATATTTAACACTCAAATAAATAAAACTTTTTTATACATTACACCCATATGATGAAAATATCAAAGTAATAAAATTTTATTATAAATTAAATTAAATTTGGATACTTATTGTAGTGAATATTTTTTATGTTTCCATAAAAAAATTCTAATTTTTAGTGGAATGTTAATCACATAAAAAAAAAAATCCTATTTCTTACTTGGCAATATTCTGGACCAAGAGATAGAGAATCTATAAGCATCCATGTTCATTTCCTTGATGATGTTAACATCTTCCTGCATTATCAGTCCTGTTTTTAGAATTATCACAACATGCTTTATCTCAATTATTCTAATATGCTACATACATATATTAGTTAGGTTAACTGCATTTTGCTCCCTCAATTATTAATATGTGATTTCAGTCCCCAATTTTTTCAAACATTTTGTCTCCTGATATTCTATAATATTCAATTTTAATCTTTTCTTCAGTTTTTTTTTTTTTTTAAAATTCGTATAGATTAGAAATATCAAAATTTAAAAGGACAAAAATGTAATTAAACCTATAAAATAATACTAAAATGTGTACATGTTTTAGTTCTCAATAGTCAATACTGCACCTTATAACGATGGTACTCATCGATGGCAATGTCTCCATTATTTCCATCTGCTATCTTCTCTATAATGATTTTAGAAAAAAATAATGAAGAATAGTTATTAATATCAAATATCAATAGCAGTTAATAAATAACAAATTTGAAATTTAAGTATAAGTAGTAATATTTTTAGTGTGTTTTACTAGCAACACCAACATGCTATTGAGTATTGACAACCGGGTTATCGTTTTAGTTTTCTTCTTTTGAATTTTAAAATTAGTATTTTTTCATCGATAAATACTCAATTAAATGTTTAATTTTCTATACTAAATCTCCAATGTCAAGGTTTGAATATAATTTTAATTTTATGAATTTAAATTTTATGTTAATTAATTTTACATATTTTAAATATATTTTTATCTTTTCATTATATTATTTTTAATGGAAATATTCTATATGATACTATAATTTTAAAACTACTTTTTCAATACACATTGTTGATTAAATTACTCTAAGATACCACATTAGTGGCACATTCAATAATTAATCTTAAAATTAAATAAATGTTCAAATTATTTTAAACTAGTAAAAAGTCTTTTAAGAATTAAAATGATGACAAAATATTGCATTTCCGTGGTTTGAAAATACTCGTCGCACAATTTGACTTATCAATAGATTGAAATATCTCTAAATTTGTTCTCGTTTTCTTTCTATTAACATAAAGACCATATTTAGTGGCACTTTCAATTTTCCGAAGACTGAAAAGAAGTAAAACAAAAAAACGAAAAAAAAAAAAATTAGACTACGGACTCTAATCTTTAGACACTTTATGTGATTTTTTTTTTTTTTATGTGAGCTTATATTATTTGCGTGTGATTGTATATGCAAAGGGGATCTCAAGCATTAATACAATAAATTTTTTTGAGAACTTATTGATAAATCAATTTATAAAAGTTACTAGAATAATTAAATAAAATTATTGTATATAAATAACTTAGGGGTCCGTTTGTTTTTAATTTAGTTTTGGTCAAAAATTAATTTTAACCAAAATTAAAAATATTTAGTTTTGTTGGATTGTCTTGGTTTTGGTGCATTAATAATCTCAATCATTAATATTTATTTTGATTTATGTGTTTTTCATTTTTCATTCTATTAAAATCTAAATCAAATGGGTCCTTAAAACAAATTATTAACAAGTTTAAAATTTAAACCAAACGAATTTTTCTATTTTGTGCATATATTAAAAAGTTTAAAATGAATTTTTTTATGGAAAAAGAAAAAAAAATCAATGCAATCTATATTAATTATATATTAAATGTTTTAAATTTTAATAAAATATTTTTAATTTAATTATTTTTAACCTATGTAAAATTGCACATAATAAAAAAGGGTTTTGTTGTCCATTGTACTAAGGTCTAAGGACAATGGTTAAGTAACCCATAAATAGAAACTTAATATTGAAAAATGTAGTAATGCTTCGAAATTATTAGTTTCAATTTATTTTAAATGCAAAATTTCTATTTATGGATTACTTAATCACTGCCCTAAGGATAATGTATAACAAAACTCATAAAAAAAATTTTATATAAAAATATAAATTATTTTATAAGATATAGATAAACATTTTCTGATTCGTATATTGTTGGAAGAGAATTAAAGTAGATTTACTAAACCCTTCTACAAAGGCTTTAATTTTTTTAATCTATCAAAAAGTCAATTTGTTTTTCTAAATTACTCTCCATTAAGTTACTCTCTCTCCTCTCAAAACCACTATAATAAATAACAGAGTGAATTGAGTGGAGGGTATAATAAAAAAAATTTCATTAAATGCAAGTGAATATAGTTAGTTTTGCTTATATTTAAAAACATAGTATTGTGAAAAAATTTGCTTATATTTAAAAACGGAGGGAGTAAGAATTAAGGTACACATAGTTATTATTTTTTTGTTAAGTTGAGCTAGGCGGCTCCTGGTTAAGGAATGAGGGGGCATCGGCCCCGATTACGAAAAAAATTTACTAATATGTCTATATAATTTTTTAAAATTGAAAAAAAATATTAAAATTCTAAGTAATTAACCCATTCAAAATTTTAGACTATTTAATCTTTTATATTTGTCTATCCCCAGAAATTTGGGGCTAGGTCTGCCACTTAAGTTGAGCCACAATTATTTAACAAAAACATATCATTGCATATAAATTGTTATTTTTTACATAATGGGTATCCTTAAATGATAGTCGAAGAATAATTGCTTCGAGCGAAAAGATCACAAAATGAGTATAATTTTTTCTTAACACAGTTTTTTCTATGTACACGATTAAAATATATTGCATATAAACTAATTCATTACATATAAAACTACTATTATTGTAACAACTGTAGCTGTTATATTGCTGATTAAAAAAAAAAGCTTTCCAAGCATAAAAAGTTGGAATGTTTAATTACTGCTTTGAAAAGAAGTTATCTAGTAACTTCAAACCTTGACCAGAATAAACAACTGCTTGTAACTAAGTTATTAATTATTAATCTTTTAACATATATGTTTCAAATTAAACAACAAAAAAATCTCCGCTAACAGAGGAAAAAAATGTATAGTCAAATTAATTTATGTTATTACAGATTTTGTTAAGTAAATTATTTTTTATAGGTTAAAGTGCGTTTACTTAAAATAGTACTCCTTAACCATCCGACTAACTTGTTGAATATTTTATTTAATAAAAATTAAATAATGAATAAAAACATTGCGTATCAATATATATCTATCTATCTACTTTTTATATTTATGTAAGGATAATTCATGTGAAAAAAATAATTTTATATAAAATTAAGGGTAATGAATTAGAACCTGTAAATTTTATTATGGCCTAAATTCATTACTCTCACTTTTATATAAAATAATTTTTTTCACGTGAGTTGTCTATTATAAAAAAGACCTGGATAATTATGAGTGAAAGTATCCCAAATACTTGGTCCCCTTCCTCCAACATTTGCTGCACCTTCATGCTGAAATTTATACAAAAATAAATATACAATAACATCATATATTTATTTTTTGATAATTAATAACATCATATATATATTTTCCAAACACCATCTTAATTAATCTCACACTTACACGCATAATTGAAAAAAAAAAATCATTAAATTAAGAACCTGATAAGCAGAGGATGCTGTCCCAAAAATAAAACCTTGAGGAAAACTACTACGATTGAGGGATGATGAAGGAACGGCGTCGTTTTTGAAGATCTTTGCAGCTTCAATTATTGTCACTGAGAGTGAGAGAAGAATAAGAGAAACACAAGAAAGAAGAATCACATTCAACGCCATAACTACACTCTGAAGAATTTCTTACTCTTCAACCAATTTTGGGCATAAGAGCCCTTTTATTTATATTTATATGTTTTTTTGGACAATAATATTTATATTTATAAGTATATAGTAGTGAAACTTCCGAGCAAACGCAACTTTTAAAAATAGCAACGGTTATCATGAGTTTGGACTTTGGATTAGCTTAATTTAGTAATAATAAGTTTAGTAACGGAAATTTTAAAAAATAAATTATTATTTCTTTAAAATTAAGTTTATCTAAACTTACACTAAGTGTCAAATGTTTTTTTTATAAATAACAATTTTTATAAATACAATGACTAAATTTAAGGATTTATGAAGTGAATTAATCTTAAGAAGAATTTTACAATTCAAGCACGAACTAATACTTTTTTATGAGTAAAATTGCATCTACATAATGAGTTTGAGTTAGAAGTCGTTATGCTTTGCTTCTCTAGTAATTTTACCAATTTGCAGGATGATTGATAGGAATTTTTTTTTTCTCTTTTGAGAGCATTAATGGCTAGAATAATTAACTAATTTTTTCTTTAAAGTTGAGCTTGTATAAACTGATTGTTGAATGATGATAAAATGTCACTAGTTAAGATATCATAACACCATATCTAATGATTAACTTAAACAAGTCACATCCAATTGATTGGTCTAATGACCAGAGAATACTACTTTGAGTGTCAGTTTCTCGAGTTAAACCCTAACAAAAACATTTTTGCCTATAAAAAAAATTAAAACAAGTTATTCTAACCTACAATATGTCACACAAATAAAAAAAATACATAATAATGAAACAAATTTCAAATTATTTAAGATTTAAGATAACTCGCAACAGTCTAAATTTTCTTTAATATAATTAAATGGTTACTATAAATATTTCGAAACTAATTATATGTTGTTTTAGCATCTAAAATATCTTTTAGCTGACAATCAAATACTAATTTTTTTAAGACATATATATCACTAATTTTTTCTTTATCAACAAAGAATTTTTTATATACACAATAAAGATTTATTTTTTTGATAAAGACATTACTAAAGTTTAAATTTTGATCATTATACTTAAAAAAATCTAATTATTCATAAATTGTGTCATACTCTGTTAGTTAATTATATGTTAATATAAAAGTTGCATTTATTGAATGTTTGGTATAAAGTCAAAATATCTATATATACTAATTAAATAATTAATATACCATAATCATTAAGATAATATATGTATATAAATAGATAGATATGCGTATCTTCTAAATAATTTAGTCCACTAAGGCATGATGTGAAACTTACCAAAATTAGCAAAATATATAATGACAAAGAGATCGACGAGTTAAATAATAGGATTGATTTATAAATTCAAACTCAAAGAAAAATATTAATATCTTCTAAATTTTTATTAAGCATAATCGCAAAGGAACAGTTTCTATTCTATCAATTGCCTCTTGAAAGTTTTAGAACATGTCTACTTTTGGGTTTCAATTTCGTTTAAACACGTTAAAAAGTGAAATTCGGGTTTATGACATAAATTTCTATTGATGCACTCATATTGTTTCATATAATTTAGGCTTAAATATATTTTTCGTTCTTGCAGAATTAGGGTAATTTATTTTTCGTTCCTTCAAATTTTTTTGTTGATAAAAAATCCAAACTTTTCTCGAAATTTTCATTTTTAGCTTATGCTGTTACTTTAGTCAGTTAACTATTGATATAACTACTGTTTTTATCCTGTCAAGCTGTCACATTAGTATAATAGCTTTTAATGATAATATAGGGTCTAGAACTTGCAAATGTGACAGACTTACATGACAGAAACGTTAACTAATGTTTTTGTCTCGTCAAACTGCTATATCAATATTAAATATAATTTTTAATGTTAATAGAGGATAAATTTGCATATGTGGTAAACCGGCATGGCAGAAATATTAGTTACATTTGCAGTTAACTGACCAAACTAACAACAGGGACTAAAAATTAAATTTTTTAAAAAAGTTTGGACTTTTTATCAACAAAATATTTTACATAAACAAAAAGTGAATTACCCTAATTTTGCAAAAAAAAATATATTTAAACCTATAATTTATTTACGGCCAAAATTCTTAAGTAAATGAGCTTCTCAATTTTTTTTAAAATTAAAACCAAACAAAAAAAAATTGTGTTTTTTACCCAATTTTTCTCCTTTTATTTTCTCTCCATCCACTTTCACTCCAATCAAAGATAAGTATAATATAGTTAATGTGTAGTTTTTATTTCTTGAATTTGTTTGAACACTCTGTGTCATTATAGCATAATTGACATTTGATAAAATAACTTTGTACAATATTTTTAGAAATTATTGCAAATACAATTTTTTTTTAACTAAATTGACAACATTTTCAAATATTGGCAAAAACTTGATAATATAACCGACATAAAACATATAAAAATTTAAAAAATGTAAAAGATAAGGGGCTGATTGGTTTGTATTTACATTTTCTGTTTTCATTTTCTGTTTCTTGTTTTATGAAATTTTACAAAGAAAAAACTGAAAATGTTAAAAATACAAATTTTCTATTTTCAGCATTTTTAGTATTTTCTTTGTAAAATTTCAGAAAATAGGAAACAAACTAAAAACAGAAAATGGAAATAGAAAATAAAAATGCAAACCAAACAACTCCTAATATTTTTAGTAATTTAAAAAATAGCTCTAAAAATCAACTATATATATTATAGTGTCTTCACATTTTTTTAACATTAATTTTTTGTATTATTGTCCCTGCGAGTAAACCGGATTGAATTGGAAAGCAACTTGTCCCATTTCTTTGTATATATATATATATATGTATTGCTGTTAACATACAAGGATGCTTGCACGATTGGTTTTCATGTATAATTATAATAACTAACTATAATTGCACTTTCGTTGGCATTATTTAAAATCCATTGGCTGGTGTTGTTGAAAGAGATCTGCTCCATATTTATTAATCATATTATATTCTATATATATAGCTACTCCTTATACTGATTGTTATACACTTTAATTTGACAAGAGTATCATTCAAGGGGATAGGGATTTCAATTACCACTTCACACAATTATCATTAGTTGGATGGAATATTTAATTGAAGGGAGTTTTAGAATATAAAAGACAATAAATTAAAATAATTAAACTATTATTTTTGGGGTTTTTTATCTGTTAGAGTTCTAAGAGAAACATTATCAAACACTTAAAATATAAATGATATAAGATGCAATAAATAAGAATGTTTGGGGTTAGTTGCACACTTGCACTTTTTAATGATATGTAACTTCAATGAAATAAACATAAACATACTATGTCTTAAAGCTTGTTTTGCTAATCAAATTATAGTTCTAATATCTAACCCGCAATTCTTTAGGATAAGAAGGCATTTACTCTCTAACTAAACTCTGATTCTTTAGACAAATGAATTAAAGACTAAACATTAGATATAAAAATTCATAAGATCACTTATAACTCAATCACCGTCCCTAGACTAGAAAGTCATTGATAAGTGAGAATCATAAGACTCATAATCTCAAGATCAAGATTAGACACCAAATTTTCATTATTTGCTTGCTTAATCAACATATCTTTTTTTTTTTTTTGATAAGTCAACAAAATTTATTAATAATAGTTTAAGTTCAAGTTGTTCTGAAACTATAAGGAATATTAAGAGTAAAGAATACAAGTTTAAGAACATGTATTAACAAACCCAAATCAATCATGCACAAATCATATCCATCAAGTGTTCCTGATCCCCAACAAGAGGGATTTTAGCTACTATGAAAAATAAAGCAAAAACAAAAGAAAAAAAAAAAAGATGAGATGAGGTGAATAATCCATGAAGAGATGATGAGAGATCCTTGTTCTTGCCAAATTTGAGTTATGAGGAAAAGAATGCTTATATATATAGTGCCTCTTAATTAATTTCTCCACATGGTACCTTAGTACTAAATATTCTACTGCTTTGGCACTGACCTAAAATTCATGTGAGTTTAATGAGCTGAGTGTCTAGGCACTGATTTAACTGACCTAAAATTAAAAATATGAAAGGTAACTTTATCCAAGGGGCTTCAAAATTTTCTGAACTTTGAGATTGGGATGATGCCTTTTAAGTATCTAAGTTTGCTAATGGGAGAAAATCCTAAGAAGGCCTCTAATCTAATTGAAAGCCTATTATCACGTCCTTGAAGAACATATCTTTGAGGTACAAGTAGTTATCTATTGGTGGCAGAGTAAGACCTCTATCCCTACATATTTCAAAGACTATTAACATACTTTGTACTATAGAATTAGTCTACTCTTTTGATCTCTAATTGGAGTTAGTTAGCCGAGGTAGGTTAGTTAAAGTTAGTTATATGTTAGTTAAAGTTAGTTAGTAACTGACATTTATAGTACACTCTACTTGTATATAAACTCTTTGTACTCATATGCTTGTATAATTCTCTCCACTTCCATCTCTCTCTTGGTTCTGTTTTCGTTTGCATCTGAAGCTCAAGATTGCACAGCTATGGCTTCTGAAGATTGTAATAAAGACCACACAAATGGCAATTAAGTCAAGATGCTCATTGCAATATATTAAGTATGCGTTTAAAAACTCGGCTTAATTAAAATTAAAATACTTATATAATATAATATAAGCTCTTATTTATATATAAATCATGAAATTCAGCTTAATAAACTACAACGAACTTATTCTAATAAATTATTCTATGAAATTTATGAAAATAAACTCAAGAATGCTTATAAGAACATATAAGCTTATTCTATAAGTTATACATAAACTCTTCCGATCTCAACTACGTGAAGTTAACTTTCTCAAACATCATCATCATATGAAACTATTTTGGATTGTAAGAAATTCTTAAACCACATGGCTGACAATTTTGGATATCTTTTGAGGTCATTATTGTAATCCACAAAGTTAATTCCGAATCTCACAGAATAGCCTAAACTCCATTCAAAGTTATCAATCAATGTCCATGCGAAATACCCTTTTACATTTGCGCCATCCCTTAGAAATTCAAAACAAGCAAAATTAAATATACAACAAAAATCTATGTAATAAATTAATAAATTAAACTAGAAAATTAAAAAATGTGTATGTTCTACATATGATAACACTTACTTTATTGCAGAATGAAGATAATAGAGATGATCATGATAGTAATCAATTCGAAAAATATCTGCAAGGGCTTTCTCAAGCGAGAGTGTTGGATCATTAAACTCATCAATTCCTATATATAAATTAATAAATTATAGTTTATCATAAAACTGTATTTTAGAATGTAGACATTTTCATGAATTCTATTGCTAAACATTAGTGTAAATCAAATTTAATTAGGTGCCAAAAAAATTATAAAAATATTTAGGTTAAATTGATATTTTGGTGTCTATACTTACATCTAATTTTCGTTTTAGTTTATATAAAAAAATAAGCATTTATTTTGGTTCCTACACATTTTCTTTGTTTTCATTTTAGTAATTACTGTTATTTTCTGTTGGTCCATGTTGTTAAACCTCGCCGAAGCGACACGTGGAAAAGTGTCTTTAACCCGTCTCGAAGAGACGCAGCCAATGATGGTCACCGAAACCAACAATGGCAATGATCGTGGGGATTGCAGTGGTGGAGCTGCAGAATTTAACAACAAGGACCAATAGAACTAAAACAAAAATAAAGAATATGTATAGGACTAAAAGAAATGTTTTTTGTATAGGGATTACAATGAAAATGAGATGCAAGTATAGAGATCAAGAGGTTAATTTAACCAAATATTTAATAATGAGAAATGAATCTTGTACATTACTTGTTGATGTATATTTTGTACACGAATTTTTTATAATTAAATGTGAAAAAATTTATGATTAAATCAGTTTATGATTTATTATTAGGTTAAATTATTATGTAACAATTTAACTACATATTTTTTTTTATGGTTAACCACATAAAAATATGTGGTCGAAAATTAAACAATATTTACTTAAATAAGTACATAATAATTAACTAAATTATATACAAATTTAACTAATTCATTTTTTATATATATATATTTAACCTGGTATAAAAAATATACATCAACAACTTAACATTACTTTAATAACTAGATTAAATGAATACAAATTAGTGTATATTTACCATTTTCAGTGATGTAGATCAAAGGGTTGTTGTACTTAGTTTTAATGTAGAGCAACAGTTCGCGAATTCCCTTTGATAAACAAACAACCATTTTGAAGCACCCTATAAGTATATAAATATTCACTTTTTGGTCAAACCAAAAAAATTATTTAAATGAAGTATTGAGATATAGTTGTAAATTTGTAATTGCAATTAAATTATTCACATACCCTTGGACCAATAGGTATTCCATTACGCTCGGCTGTCAATATGAAACACATCAAGCTCTAACCATAACAAAAATTAGCAACACCAACTTGGATTGTATTATATTTAAAAGATATAGATTTGTATGATTCAGTTTTATTTTTTAGTGTTTTTATAAAACTATTTTTTAAAAAATAAAGAAAGGAATTTTCAATGTAAATTTAGAAAATTAAAAACTAAAAACTTAAAAAAATTTTCGATATTTTTAAATTTTAGTTTTTAAAAACTATAAAAATAAATACCATTTCTAAATTTTTTTTTTTTTTTTTGCATTGAAGTGTATTTAGTTAATTTTGGGGGTCATATTAAAATTAACTTACCTGTAAGAATGACAAGAGAATCTGTGAGATAGTTAGGCTTGGCTTTACTTAATTCAGGGGCATTAGTAGCATAATAAGAGGTGTAATAATTTAATCCAATAAAATCAAATGACCCTTTTACAAGCTTAAGTTGTGATGCAGAGAACTTTGGTAATCTACTTCCCACTAGAGACTGCATGGATTTTGGGTAATCTCCTGTTGTTAATGGCTCCATAAACCTAAAATACACATACTCTCTTATTAGATTTAGTTGCTATGATTGAATAATGATAAATTAAGAGCATATTTAGTTTATGTTTCTATTTGCTATTTTGATTATAATTTCCGTTTTATAGAATTTGTATAGAAAAAATTTAATAGGGTTAAAAATTTCAATTTTTAGTTTCTAAACTTTAAAACAATTTAGTTTTAGTTTTTGTATATATCTTTTTGCTGACATGGCAAACAGATTTGGTGACATGTGGATCTATTAAACCATCCTTCTTTTGCCACATCACCAATAACTGTATAAAAGGACTAAAAGAGAATTTTTTTTAAAGTTCAACAACTAAAAATAAATTTCGATAAAATTTAAGCCCAATTGATAAAAAATGACTTGAAACAATTTTTTATGTTTTCGGACATCTCCCTTATTTAAAGTCACTTTTAAATTTTCCTATATAAATTCTAGAAAACTAAAAGCATAATGAAGACTAAAAACAAAAACAGAAATGAAAACACAAACTAAACATGCCCTTAAGTATGTAAAGAAGTTTATGTACTTTGTAGTTGAATTCCACAAAATGATTTTAGGTTCATAGAAGAATATTACCATCCAAGCATGAAATCAAGTGCTCTTTTTGCAGCATGCTGATCTGATTCTGTATCATTGAGTGACACCATCCAATGAGACAATAGTGTTATCCCTATTAACCCCTTTTGAGATGCCTACATAAGAAACATCAAAGTTTGAATATGTCTCTTAATTAATTCAGGAAAACTATATGTGCTTGGGATATGAATTGAACATCCAAAATGCTTTTCATATTTGAAAACACTTAAATTTAAGAAAACAGAGTTAAAATTAAATAAGTCTCTTGAATTTTAATATAGGTGTATTTAGGTATAATTATTTGTAAAGTGTGCATTTTGATTTCCTAAACTTTTTAACGTGTACACTTAAGTACAAAAATCATGGAATATTTAGTAACAGTTTTGATCATAATTAACCAAGACTAAAACAATGTTTGTGATAAACCATACATGAGACAAAATACAATGGATAAATTCTAGTTAACCTTTTTTCAAAACATGAAGTAGTTTTCAAAAACTGGAATCAAATTCATAAGCCCTTAATTTAATTTTCATAAAAATTAGGCATGTATACTAATTAAAACCTGATATTTAGTCTTGTAGACATTAACAGCAGCAGCATGAGAAAGTAACTGATTGTGACCCACTATGTAAGGTTCAGTGCCTGAATCACCACCAGTGCAATTCAGGTTTTTCCAAGAAGAACATCTTCCTGGTGCTTTTGACCCTTCTGCATACCCATCTTTGATGAAAACTGATGGTTCATTCAATGTAATCCAATATTTTACTCTGTCTCCAAATTCCTTGAAGCAGAGCTCTGCATAGTCCTTGAAATCATTCCTAGATATATAGTGATATAAAAAATTAAACTAGATTTAGAGAATATGTTCACCAAAATATATTTTAGTTAGAGTAAATTAATCATTTGGTCCTATATTTGTTATTATTTTTCATTTTAGTCCTTATATTAAAAAAAATTATTTTTCCATCTTTATACATGTCTTTGTTAACCAAATTAATTTTTCTATTCATTTTTTCCGTTAGTCCTATGTATTTTCGTTTTAAAAATAATTAGTTTCATTTGTTGAGTTAAACAAATATTGATGTGGCAAGAGTAAAAGGAAATATATGGACTAAAGAAAAATCAGTCCATATATAGAAACAATAACGAAAAAATGTATGTATGTATAGGGACTAAAACATATAGTTAATACAAATATAAGGATTGAAATGAATAATGTCAATTGTTCATGTGTGTACCATCTATTGACGAATGAATCACCTAACTGGTACCTTACTTTGTAGGCGTAGGTCATTATGGTCCCTTACTTTATATAAACATGTTTTTAGTTTATGAAATATTATTCTATTTGGTCCGTCTATTAAGTATCAAAGTGATTGATTTTCATATGAAATCAAGAGCTATTGTGACTGATTTTTTATAAAGTCGAGAACTATTGTTATTGATTTTACAAAATTAAGGATTAAACATGTATTTCTATAAAGTCAAGGATCATAATGATTGACACCTACACAGTCAGGTACTATTTGGGATATTAATTCATTGATTAGCTCACAGAAGTTCTCGTTAACCACATAAGATAAGAATAACATAACATTGTTAGCATCTAAACTAATGACAGAGACTAATCCAAAAAAATTGACATATATAAAAATTAAAAGGAATATTTTTTAGATATAAAAACTAAAATAAAAATAAAAATGAATCACAAATATAAGACCAAATCATAAATTTAACCTAGTTATTAGCTACAAGGGATGTGAATTACACTATATTGAAGCTTAAAAAGCCACCATATTCCTCTTCTAGGGTTTGAGGAAGGTCCCAATGGAAAATGGTAACAAAGGGTTGAAGTCCTGTATATTAATGGATGTTAATATAAGTAACTACTTTATGTTTTGCACTTAAATAGATGAAAAGGAAATTAATTACATACAAGATTGATTACCTTTGGTTAACAGCTCATTGATTAGGTTGTTGTAATAATTTATTCCTTCTTTGTTAACTCCTCCACTAAGCTTTCCTTCTGAAATTAGGTAAGGGATTTTTTTTTAATCAAAACATATTATTATTAATAGAAGAGTATAAGAGGTATTCTAACTTATATACAAAATTAACCCAAATAATAAATACACATTAAAAAATCATAATACTAATTACCAAAATTCAAACGATTAACTTTTAATCTCGTCACAACCCATTTTCAAGATCGATACTAACTTGGCAATATTCTGGACCAAGAGATGGATAATCTGTGAGCATCCATGTTCATGTCCTTCATGATTTTGACATCTTCCTGCATTGTCAGTTATATATTTAGAAGTTTTTCAATTATGCTTTAATTTAATTGTTTTATTATGCTATATAAATATTTAAGTTAATGTAAGCATAAGGTGTTATAATTATATTCAAATCTCATGCCAAAATGTTAAAAAAAAAATAATTTATTTATTTATTTGGGTCACATGATTAGTCCTCGATCGATACTATACCTTATAACGATGGTACTCGTCGATTGATACATTTCCGTTATTTCTGTCCGCTATCTTTTCTGTTATAATTTGAGGAAAAAATACAATGAAAAATAATTATTAATATTTACTAAATCAATCATTAATAAGAAATCACTGCATTGTTGCATCATCATTCAATTTCTTTTACTTTTAAATTAATTTCGTAAAGTTAAATATACATATGCAAGATGAAAGGGAGAGGAAGAGTCGCCAGAAAAGTAACTTGCTAATGGAACATAGAGAGACTATTAAATATGTTTTCTAAAAAAAACAAATTAGAGACACTTAGCTTTTTGTCCTTAAACAAACTTTTGACTAAAATGTTCAATTTGTCCTTTATATTTTAAAAAAAAAATGTATTATTTTAGTTTTTAATTTTGTGAACATAAATTATTTGTATTTTTAGGTTATTTTAGTTTTTAAATTATATAAATATTCATTTTAATCCTTAATTTTTATGACTGTGAAAATCAAGGTTTGAGAAAGTAAAATGATCGATCACAATGTCAATTTTAAAATGAGTGATGTATCGTTTCAGTCCTTAACTTTGCGAAAATAATTTACTTTAGTCTTTGACTTTGTGTGGATAAGTCATTTTAGTCTCTCACTTTATATTTTATAATTCACTTTAGTTCCTGAATTATATAATCATTCATTTTAGTTCCTAAAACTGACTTTAAAATTGTTCTATCATAAGTCCTACCTACTCGATAAATATATTCTAAATATTTATTTAATGTTTCAATTTAAAGCCCTGCAAAGTGATGAGGCCCAATTATTTAAGCTGTAATTTTAGATTACACGTTAACAGAAATCTGCATGTCGCTTAACTTATAAATAAACTATTATAATAACAAATATAATGTTACTTTCAAATAAACTGTTCTAATATCATTAATTTGATATTTGTAATTATTTTTTTAGAAAAAAACTATCCAACTTTACCAAAAAGAATGTGATCTAATCTACTGACATCGACTAAAAGTTGATAGTAAAACATGTTATCATTAAATTATTGATATGGGTTTGGATAGCATGGTCCTTTAAAGTGGAGTCCATGGATGGTCTACTTATTTGTAACCGTTGAATATAATATTAAAAAAAAAAATGGCTAAGACATATTACTTCAAAGTTAGAACTTGCTAAACAAAAAAAATTAAAAATAGTTTTAGCTGCAATTTCTTGAAATTAGTCATGTTTTTCCACAACAGTGAATAATTTACCATTTAATGGGAGTTTACAACTGTGGTTAAATTCAATAAATCACAGCTAAATCCAAACAAAATGGTTTATCCATGAATAAGTTACATTTTTTTAACTAAATATTTTTATAGACATGATCAAAATAAAAAGAAAATATTTTGACAATGTATTAAAAAATCTAAAACAACACCCGTTTATTTTTATTTATTTATTCTTAAAACAAGTGTCATACAAAAATAAAGAAGACCTGGATATTTATGAGTGAAGGTATCCCAAATACTTGGTCCTCTGCCTCCAACATTTGCTGCACCTTCATTCTGAAATTTATGCATAAATATTTATATTAACATTTTATATTTGCCACATAGCATCTAATAATTAATCTTACACTTGCACACATAATATTAAAGATTTTTTTTTGTTGAAAATATATAAATGTTAATTAATAAAGAACGTAATTAACCTGATAAGAAGCAGATGCTGTCCCAAAAATAAAACCTTGTGGAAAACTTGTCCGATTGAGGGATGAAGGAACGACGTCGTTTATGAATATCGTTGAAGCTTGAATATTTATTGTCAATGAGAGAAGAATCATGAGTGAAAGAAAAAAGAGATTGAAAGCCATAACTACACTCTGCAGATTTTCTGCACTTCAACCAAATTCAGTAGCTTCAGCCTTATTATATAGTGAAATCGAAACTAGGGAATCAAATCTAATAATCTATCGCTTGAAGGCAAATATTATTATATAATAATATAATAATACTAAATAGTAAGATTAGTGTAATAGTCCATTATATTTTTTTTATTAGAAAAAGTACAGTGCTGTATAGTTTATTTCGTTCGACCAAAAGTGTGCTTTTTCTAATAAAAGACTAACCAACAAACTGAGAAAATTAGAAAACCTTATGCGTATTTTGTTTTTTATAAGAAAATATATTAATAGGGAATTGAATCTCGTATTTACACACGTATATTTTCATATACTTACCAACTGAATTACATGACTATGATCTTATACATATGTTTGAATCTATAGAAATAGGTGGAAATAAAATAAATGAAAAGAAAATGTGAGAGGAGATAAATGAGAGAAAAGAAAAATTTAAATTTAGTTTTCTTTTTAAAGTTAATGTTTCATTTTATTTTTTTTTGTTAAACTAAACAAAAGAAAATATTTCGTTTTTTATGTTTTTCTTTCTTATTATTTTTCTTCCATTTATCCAAACAACATAAATGATTCTCTAGTGTATCACAAAGAAAATGATTTATTGTACTTATTTTTCTGAGTATTTCTTATACTCCTCAATGATATTTGACTTATTTAAAAAAAACTATAATTTGACCACCTATACTTTGTTATATGTGCAGAATTAGTACAAATTTTTTAAAGTGTTTTAGCATTTTAGGCTCTTCTATTTTTTAAATGTGTACTTTTTACAAAAGTCACATTTAATAGTAGTTTTTACTTTTTATCCAACTTAATAATAATTTTTTCAAATTATAGATGGTTGCTAAACAATTTTGTAATAAAGTGTGCATTCTAAAAGTATAAAGACTTAATTGCATATTTTAAAATTTTATACTAAAACGCGCGAGAGAAAGTACATGAAGTCAAATTATAATTATAACTAAAAAATACTCTATTAAATGTTATAAGTAAGTTTTAAGAATATTCATTATATTATTTCTTATTATATACATCCTTCATTTATAAATAATAAATCATATATTTTTTCTTTTCCTTTGTATAAAAAAACCATATATTTTTTGATAAATAATAAAACCATATATTCATTATAAGAATAAAAGTAGAAAAAATAAAAAAAAAATTATTAATTAATATTCGAAATAGCTATAAAAAATAAAAATCCTGAAATGCTAAAAAGATTAAAAAAACACACGGAGTAGCAAACAAGCCATAAAAGGTTGAGTAAAACAAGATTGAAATGGAAAGCATCCATTATGTATTTGTCTTGGATTGCGCATTTGTTTTTTTATAATAATAATAATAATAATAATAATAATAATAATAATAATAATAATAATATTATTATTATTATTATTATTATTATTATTATATAGTTTTATATATAATTAACATCACATCCGTTTGACAATATTTTAAATCTATTTGCCGGTGCCAAGAGATCTGCCAATATTTATTATTCTATTTGTTTTTTTTAAGTGTTTGTTTAAAGAGTAAAGATTTTTTTTATCAGCGATTGAATCACGTATCCACACAAACATGTTCTTATGCGTTGATCAATTAAGTTACATGAATGGAACAAAGAGTAAAGATTAATATAAAAATAGTAAAAATTATTTTTATTTAACTTTTCACTTATATTTTTAATAGAATATTAATTAAACTTTTATCAATTCTAATTTATGTTTACTTTTGGGGGTCAATTACTTACGGTGTATATTTTTTACTCTCATATTAAGAAATTATATATACATTTTAATAAAAAAAAATTCGCAATGAAGCTACCCCTTATAAAGTAGCTCTGCTTCTACATGTGTGAGTATGCAGATTCAAATCTTGGTTAAATTGTTAAAAAAACATTGTTAAATTCTTAAAAATATTATTTCTAAGTATTTGTAATATTTTTTACAAATATTATATAAAGATCATATTGCTAAAATATTTTAACAACATTTATAAAATATTTTCAAACTTTAAAAATGTTATCTTTTTGTGTTTGTAATTTTTTAATTTTTGTAAATTTAGTATAAAGATTATATTATATTAATATAAATAATTGATATATACTATCAATTTACAAATTGACCTTTAATAAAAACTTTTAATATTTATATTAACAAATAAATTTATTACACAAAATTTATACGGATAATAACTAAACTAACAGTCAAGAAAAAAACATTTGAAAAACAAATAGCGTATCAGAGTGATAGTGTATTTTTAGTAGTTTTGAAAAGGGAATAGCCGTTGGAAAAAGAAAAAAAAAAGGAATTGTCCATTTGATGACTATCTGTTGTAGATGTTTGGTAGTTATAGGATTTCCTATTACTAGACATTATTATAATTCAATCATGTCTTGTATAATATATGTGTATAAATATAAGAATTTTTGGAGAAATTTTTTTGTCTTATATAAGATTCTGTACAAAAGTTTAAAAAATAATTATTAGTTTTTTTTTTTTAATAAATAAATGGATAGTAGGTACAATTAATGTATTTGTTGAAAATTTTGACATTAAATTTGATACATTGTAGAGTACTATTTTTTTTATAAGACAAGATATTAAATAAAGTTGTTAGTAGTTTTTTTAACCCATGAGAATTAGTTAGAGAGTTCTATAAAAACGACCATATATATAAAATTAACTATTTGGTTATTATACATACCCCATATTTTCATTTTAGTCCATGTATAATAAAAATATTAATTTTATTTCCAACACGTGTATTTTTTAATGATTATAGGATTTTGTATAATGTTTAGGGTTCGTTTGGTGACTAAGATAAGGAGCTTAAGATATTATATCATATGTTGTTATTATTTGTAGTTTGGTGAGCCAGCAGGATATGATAAGCTTATCCTGTTAGCTTATCCTATCCTACTATCTAGTACAAAATGTTATCCTAAGGGGGAGTTGGGTTAAATTCCAGCAAGATAGGATAAGGATTTTTATTTCCTACTTTACCCTTGCTTATAATACATGTTCTTAAATTAACATTTATTTTTATAATAAAAAATTAAAATAAATAATAAAAATAAAAATTAATAATAATAATAGTAATAAAATAAATAATAATAGTAATAAAAATAAATAATGATAATAATAATATTAATATTAAAAAGAAATAATAATAATAATAATAATAATAATAATAGTAATAATAATATTAATAATGTAGTAGTATCTAGTCTGATATCTCATAGACACACGAAACATTGGATATGATAAGAGTTTATCAAAGCTTATCCAACTCTTATTATATCTCGTTGTTATCCAACCATGTTATTATATCCTACCTTATCCTATCATGTCCACCAAACGAGCTCTTAGTGTTTAATGTCATTAGTCTCTCAAATGTAATTTGATATGGCCAATATTAACACTTGTTACGCCGCCGAGTTGAGTTATTTTTCCTACAAGTTTGACGTTCCCTCCTCAACAATGGAATCAGTGGTGGACTCAAAAGAAATAAGGAGAAGAGACAAGGAGGAATAATCGTCCGATAGTCTTACATTGACCAAAAATAGAAGTTGGTCTAACCGCAATGATTTCTCCGATGACAAAATTATGACGACATGGATGAAAACACAAATGAAGAGGCATGTAGGGACTAGAAGGATTTTTATTTTTTGTAGGGACTAAAACAGAAAAAAGGACACATATGGGCATCAAATGGTTAATTTAAATGGGACAAAGACTAACTAAAATATAACGACAGAGGCTAAATCACAACTGACGACATGTGTAGGGACTAAATGAAAGCTTTTTATGTATACTAATATTTGATACCCATCTGTGAGGACTCTTTAATATATTGAATTGATAATCAGGAATAAGGTTGCTTATAAATCTACTACTTGTGTTTTAGCGTAATGAATGTCACCTCTTTGTGACGGGTTATTCCCGCGAATAGATGGGATGTATAGTTTTACAGAATTATGGATTCCAGATGTGCATCAAAATCAATTTATTAAATGCTCTCTAGATTATTGACAAATTAAATTGATGTCAATCATAACAAATAAAAGTCATTGTTTATGATAAGGTAGAGTTCATTTATTTTTGTTCCGTTCAGCGACCTCTCGTTACGAAAGACTGACGCACCCGGTCACCATAGACAGTGTCGCTTAGGTGGGCCATCTGATTGTCAAGCAAAAGTTACATATTTTCCAAAATTTTAAGAATATAATTTCGAAGAAGTTAATATATAAATATTTAATTTTTAGTTAAAAATTAAATCAAAATAAACAATAGTTGATCCAATAATTTAAGTAATTTTAGAATATGTTATTCATTTTTATTTCGAAAACCATCATATTCTTCAAGCACACGATCTCCAAAAAAATCGTTGCAATTTAAAAAATATAAAAATTATGTAAATTGAGCTTGAAACTTCAAAGTGAACAATACATTATTTTCAAAAAGCTTCAAATAATTTAGATAATTCAAAATGTATAGTATGCGATCTTTTAAAAAAAATATGTTGCAATTTTAAAAATATAATTTTTTTTAAAAATTTAGCTTGAAACTTCATAGTGAATAGTACATTGTAATTAGAAAGCTTTCAATAATTTAGGTAATTTAAAAATATCATTTTTTTTTATTTTAAAAATCATCCTATTCTTCAAGTGTATTGTACATAATTTCTAAAAAAATGTTGCGTTCTTTAAAATATAAAAAATGATGTATATTTAGCTAGAAAATTCAAAATGAGTAATACAATATTTTTTCAAAAAACTTCAAATAATTTAGTTACTTTAAAAATACCCTATAAATTTTTATTTCGAAAAACACCCTATTCTTCATGGGTATAACACGATTTCTTATAAAACTGTTGCAATTTTAAAAATATAAAATTATGTAAATTGAGCTAGAAACTATTAAGTGAATAATACATTGGTTTCAGAAAAATTCAAATGATTTAAGTAATTTAAAAATATTTTTTATTTATTTTTTTTTAAAAAACACACTACTCTTGATGTGTATATAATACACGATTTCTACAAAATTGTTGTAATTTTAAAAATTAAAAAAATGTATAAATGGAGCTAAAACTACAAAGTTAATATTTCATTTTTTAAAAAAGTTTCAAATAACTTAAGTAATTTAAAACAACCAAATTCATTTTTATTTTGAAAAACACCATATTCTTATAGTCTCTAAAAAAACTGTTGTAATTTCAAAATAAAAAAACTTTGTAAATCGAACTAGCAACTTCAAAGTGAATATGAAATTGTTTTAAAAAATCTTCTAATAATTTAGTCGCATTTTCATTTTTATTTCAAAAAACACTCTATTCTTAAGTGTATATACACTATTTCTAAAAAAAATTATTGTGATTTTAAAAATAAAAAAAATTATGTAAATTAAGCTTGAAAATTCAAAAAAAAACTTTATTTTTAGAAAGTTAAAAATAATACACGATCTTTAACGACTCATTTAATTGATTTTATAACAGTCATTACAAAAAAATTGTCATTTACTAACGCTTTATTTTAACTTTCGTTGGATTAGCCACCGTTCATATAGACTTTACTTAACGGAATTAATCCGTTAGTATATGTTGATAATATCTATAATAATAAATAAATTCACAATTACTAACAAATAAATATGTTAGTAAAAAAATTGATATATACCATCACTTTACATTAGTATATCAAATATATATAGTAATAGATTTATTTATTTAATTATTAATTTTTTTGTTAGTATAAATACTATCAATTTATACTAATAAATTAATTTCGTTAAACAATATCTATACCAACCGTGACTAATATAACAAAAATCCAAATAAAATGTTAGTAAATGACATTTATTTTATAGTGAATAGTAGGTGGAGAGTGGGTTTATTATGGAGGTGAGTTTGAGTATTTGAGGCAAGTTGAATGACAAGTGCTGGGAAAGTAGGTGCACTACCCAACTTCTAACAGATAATCTCGTTATTTAATTACTTAAAGTAAAATTAGACTTTGGAGGAAAAACTATAGCATCTATGCTTGTCTAGAATGTTGATGGGTTTGAGTGATTTGAAGTAAAATAGAATTTGACCCGATTAAAGGTTTAATTTGATTTAGAGAAGCTATAATTTACATAATGATAATTTACGTAGTAATATAGTAGTAATATATTGTTTTTAGAAAGCTAAAAATAATTTATTATATATTTAAATGATTTAGAGATAAATTTGGGAATTGATTCTCTTATGTTTAAAATTAACATGATATATTATGTTGATATTTTTGTGTTTATTTATCTCTTAATTAATATTTATATAGACTTACATATTAATATGCATTTAATACCTATGAAGAGAGATAGATGCTGACATCAACATTATATAATTGCTGCTATTAAGATAGGGGTTTGTTAACGTATACTTAGTAATGTTTTAGAAGGAGTAAGTTAGCAAGCCTTGTGTATATTTTAAAAAGTTAACTTGCTAAAATACTTCTATAAAATAGATGGGAGTATATTAACGTACTCTCATTTATTTTATAGAAAGAGTATTTTAGCAAGCTACACCTGGTAGAAGTATTTTAAAAAATTAAAATTATAACTTGCTAACGTATTTTTTCTAAAATAACAAGTAAAAGTACATTAGCAAACTCCATTAAGAAAATATTAATTAATATATTAAATTTTAAATTTTTTTATAATCTTTTAAATTCATTTTTATTCTGTTTTTAGAACATTAATTATAAAGAGGTAGACATAAAATAAATTATTACATGATCCTAAAAACTTATAATAAATTTTATATTATATATGAAACACCAAATAATGTTTGAAATGAATCTTAGAATATGAAATGAAGGGAGTAATCAATATGGATTAACCAAGATTGGCGTACCATTATTTGTTTTAAATTACTCCACGCGTTTCATATTATAAGAGCCTTTTGCAACATCTTTAGTAGTGGTATTTTATATTTCAAAACTATAAATGTTTATTGAAACAATTAAAAAAAATTTAATATTAACTATAAAATATAGATACAAATTTTTATTTATAGCTAATTTGTATTTAAATAGTTACAAATTTGCTATTAAGAAAATTTTTGAGCTAATACTAATTAGCTACTAAATTAACTTCTAATTAGCTATGAAATAATATCATAGCTAACTTATATTTAAATAGCTACCAATTAGTTACCAAATAAAATTTTATAGCTAATTTTTTTTGTCACTAATTAGCTACCAAATTAGTTACTAATTATCTACGAAATATAGCTACCAAATTTTTTCATAGCTAATTCGTATTTAAATAGCTACTAATTAGCTGAAGAAAAACTTTTTGGCTAATTTTCTTAACTACTGATTAACTACTAAATTAACTACTAATTAAATACGAAGTCAATAATGAATAGTTAGAAGCAAGTTAGAGGGTTTATAAATGGACGGACTCATGCACCTATTGTCTTAAGAAATTGGGTTGTATTGTGGTGTCCTATACTTGTGCTTCATTCTCTTAGCTTGTGTCTATTAGCGACTAAATATTAGCTCTTCTGTAGTTATTCTATTTTTTGCTACCGAATCATTATAAATTAACTACAGTAACTAATATACAAAATTCTTGTAGTGAAGTTAATAATATTTATTATTTTGAAAAAAAAAAATCACTTAATGCATGCTCTTTATGTAACTTCGAGCATTAAATAAGGTGTATTTATTACATTTTATCAAGTACCCTTAAAACATTATTCTCTTTGGTCCTCTTTATAAGGTAAGTTACCTGAATCACACCAACTAAGAAAAATAGTTAGGTTTAATTGATCTTATTAAATTTAAAGTAATGTACCATTTTTATCCTCCTTCGAATAATGTAATTGAGAAAGAATACGAAATTCGAAGCATTAAATTATAAAGGTAAATGAAAAAATACATGACAAATAGTTTATAGAAATTGGTGAGTGCCTTATAAAAAGGAAAACTAATTTTTTTCAAAAAGTGACTTATAATAGGGACCACGGGAAGTATTTAACTAGACCCTTTTAAAGTACTCCATCTATTTCATAATATAAGCAACTAGTGTATAGTGTTCATGTTTTATATTTATAAGTACTTGCACAAAATATAAGATGTATTTATTATATTTTTTTAATTTTATCCTTATTTATTAAAGTAATTAACTCACTACTAATATGGTTAATTCCCAACATAATGAGTTATACTCCCTCTATTCCTATTTATCTATTCACTTATGATATATTACACATATTAAGAAATATAATAATTAATCTAATTGTTTTCATCAAAATATTTTTTTATCTCCCTGTAACTGTATTTACCTCTCTTAATTTTATTGGTTAGATAATAGAACATTAATTACTTCTCCAATTAAAGATAAATGTAGAGTTGATAAAAGATCAATTAAAATATTATTAAAAATATAACTGGATAGATAAATAGGAATAATTTTTTTTCTTTATCGGGATAAGAAAAAGGATCAGAAGGAATATTAATTATTTAGGAATTAAGTTGGAATAGAGTAATTAATTTTTTAAAAATCATTGCAATAATTTATTTTCTTAAATTGTGAAAAAAATAGTTAAGTACTTATATTATGAAATGACAAAGTATATTATAAGACTCTTTACAAGTTTTTTTTGGTGCATTTTTCTTTTTTTTTTTTATATATCTGTCGTTTATAGTTACTAGTAAAGAACTTCTTAAAAGTGATAGTGAAATATAATTAATGTAATAATAATAAAATTTAAAAAAATAGGATAAATTTAAAAAATTGTGTGAATTTTTTAAAAATTAATATATTTTTACATATTTTTTCGATAAGGATAATTATCTTAAAATAACCTAATAATATGAAACTAATAGAGTAGTTAAAAGCTTTGCACCGGATGATTGCAACTTGAAACAATTGTTGTTGTAGTAATCGTATATATGTATGTATGTAAGGAGTGAGGACTCTTCACATTATTTTCGCAAATAATTGGCATCTAATTCGTGATTTCTAGCTAGTATTACCTCAGTCTCAAATATTAATTATCAATCAATTATCAGTTATTTTTAATTTTTTAAACTGTAAAATTGTTTTTTTTAAAAATTATAATTAAGCAACTTTAATATTTCTCTTTCAATAAATAATATAGTAAATCTATTAAATTGATGTTGTAATATAGTTGATTAATTAAAAAGTTTTAGTTTAGTTAATTCTAATTTTGAAAAACTTCTTTTAGTGATAACCACACTTATATCAGTTATATGTAATGCTTATAATATTCTATAAGCAATATATACATTAAAAAAAATTACACTACAAAAAATTGTTTTATATAGTTTAATATTAAACAATAGGTTAAATGCACATTTTAGTCATGTATCTCTTATATGCATTTTATTTCGGTTCTATATCTTTTTTGGGTTACATTTTGGTCTTGTATCTCTTATAAATGTTTCATTTTGGTCCAATCCGTCAACTCTGTCACCCCGTTAACTGAGTTAAATTATGCCATTTATCTTCAAACCCAGAAAAATCAAAACATACACATGAACCCTAATAAGAACATAGTCAAATTACCTTGTAACGAGAGTGACAAAGTTGACGGACTGGACCAAAATGAAACATTTATAAGAGATACAAAATCAAAATGGAACCAAAAAAAGATATAAGACCGAAATGAAATGCACATAAGAGATAAAAGACCAAAAGATACATTTAGCCTAAATAATAGATTAATTATTTTTAAAGATTGAAAAGTAGAGAGTAGAAAAATGAAAAAAATAAAAAGTGTAAAACATGGACCTTATAAATTATGAGGCCTTATATATAAAATTAAAAATTATTTAAATTTTTTTTACATGATTTATACTAAAAATAATAGGTGTTGCCTTATAGAATATGTGACCTTAGACAATGGCCTTATAGATTGAAGAATATATGAGACGTTAGAGTGGCCTTATTTGTTTAACCATAAGTACTATCAAGCAAATTAATATCTCTAAGTAGTTTATTTGATAAACACGTGAAAATATGAGGGTTTAATTTTCGATTAATATATTTTTTTCGTGAAAATAAAAAAAAAAATGAACGTCTTCACTATCCAATTCATTTCCCTCAATTTCTTGAAATTTTTTGCCACCTATTAGGACAAACGAAAAAGTTCATAAAATTTAACTAAGATGCTAAATAAATCAAAATTTAGAATGGTATATTGTTAAGTTAATATAACTATTCATCCCTATATGTATCAAAAAAAAAAAAAAAAACTATTCATCTCTATACATATCACTCATCTTCATTTGTTTTTGTAAACTAAAAATATAATGTTTCGTTTTGGTTTCTATACAAACTAATATTTACATTTTTTTTTCCTATACAAACTATTCATCCCTAAATGTCCACATGTTCATATAATTAGTATTATTTAAAGACTAAAACAGAAGATAATATTAAATTTAGGTACCAAATTGAAAAACAATTAAGAGAATATACATGTGATATTAATGGTAACATAAATATGAATATTTACATTATCATTCAATGGTTGTGTTCCTTGAACTGAAAGATAAGAAAAAAGCAACGAAACTACATATCCAGTTCCACAGCCGCAACAATAACATACCAATATATTGTTTCTGTTGCTGAACAAATTCCAAGTTCATCAATCCATGCATTTGTGATTTGGAATCATCTTCTAGTTTTCCCTTTCTAAAAGGTTCCATGAATCGAATATCCTCCATGCGACTTTTCTGTTTGATTATGTGGACTCCAACGTGCTTTCCTTGTTCATTTGGAATATCAATTCTCACACAATTCCAATCATTTTCTACAAGCGCTTCGTTAAGATAATCTTGAAATTTTTTATCTTCGAGACTAATTTGATTTGAAAGATATATATGATCCACTTTCACTCGCAACAAGCGATTAATTTTATTGCAAGTAAACACGTACGGATCCAATTTATTATTATTGATGCTCACATTAACAAAAAATTGAGCATTTTCTGATGGTGAAGTACCAAAACAGAGAGCTATGGCTGGAAAATCATTACGAAACCAAAAAGATATTGATGATCCTTTACTTTGGTGCTCGAACCACTTTGGAATAAATGTACCTGGAAAATAAAATTCCCTGTTTCCAGCCTCATGCAGTTCCTGTTGGTAATAAATATACAAATATATGAGCAGAACAAAAAACCATCATAAATACGTTAATAAGTTATAACTTACTAAATACTCTTTCTATAAAACAAATACGTTTTAACAAAAACAATACCTGATTCAGTAAGATGCTTGTACCCTTGGAAGTCAAAGAACAAGAATTTATTGCCAAGAAAAACTCTAATTTTGGTGGAATCCCTCTAATTTCTTGTAGATGCATACAATAGTTCACAATAAGAGTCCTTAAAGAGTGACACTCTGTGATGCATTCAGGAATAATTGTGAAATCATTGTGTGATAGATCTAATTCTTTCACATTAGCAAACCACATGAAATGTGAAACAAAATTCTGTTCTGACAAGCGACACCAACGTAGACGAAGGCGATCGATGTTTGGATATGTTGTTGAAGAAGTCACATCTTTTTCGACCAATTTCGGCAATAACAACTCGCTAGATTGATAAGCCACAATCTTAGTGAGTTTTGGCATCATGGCAATGCTACTTGGTAACCTAAGCCTCTTCTGGTTAAGCAGAACTATTTCTTGAAGGCCAGTAAGATTCACAATTGAAAATGGAATTTCTTCTAAGGAAATGCAAAACAACAAACTAAGAGTTGTTATGTTTTCCATCTTTCCTATTATCTCAGGAAAAGCCTCAAGATTGGTGCAATGTGTAATGCAGAGATGTTCAAGAGATGTCAATTTCATAGGAGGAAAACTACTAAGACTTCCACAATATTGCGCATCTAAGACTTTGAGTTTATCGAGTAACCCAACCGAATTATGAACGGTAGTTAAATTCCGACAATACCTAAATGTAAACTCTTCTAAATTTGGCAAACCAGATACATCATCTATGTGAGTTAAATATGGACACTGGTCGAAATTCAAAACTTTTATGTTGATGAACTTCTGCAAGAAAAAGTAAATAAAAGGATCAATTCAAAAGTAATAAATTACTAACATAAGGGAAGCTAACTCATTATACTTGCCTTCAATATGGCATTTAACTCCATTGATGTAAAGTAGTACTCAGGTAACTTGCATATCACAAGTTTCTCTGGAAGAAAGTTAGATGGAAAATCATGTGAAGGATATTTCCTCCATTCTAGTACTCTTAAACTACTTGGCAAAAGTTTGGGACCTGTGGAAAAATGACCTTGTCTGATGATAAGTGTTTTCAGGTTTGTCATCTTCTTGAAGGCTTCTCCATTCCATTCTACTACAACTTCTTCTTCAAGTAAGGGGAAATTCATGCATATGATTTCAATTTTATTTGTTCCCTTTAACACATAAAGCATGAATCAGCTACAGAATGTAGAAACTTTGCATATTATAGAGGGATCAAAAGAAGCCTTATATGAGTCAAAAGAGATAAATACAAGTTAAGAATATTAACAATTCAAACTATCCATGTTATATATAGTTACTTACTGAATTTTCTTCCAAAACTTGAACTATATCTTTAGAGGACCACAACCTACTGCGTTTCCCAGCCTCTTTCACTGATTCTTGCCGCACAATTTCTTTGCCCATGTCCTCTATTAGGTCATGTGCTGATAGCTTCCCATGCCAGCTTATCTTTATGAGAGATTTTTCAACCAACACTCCAATTTGATATCTCATGCTGTAACTGTAATGAGCACAAAGTATATCTTCAACCTCTTCCAATGAATATCCATTGAAGCAACAAGCAATATCTAGAAAAACACTCTGCTCATCTTCCTCCAAAGCATCAAAGCTCACTTTGAGTATCCTTTGGATTTCGTTATTAGGGATCCTTTCATACTGATCCATTGCAGATTTCCATTCTTCCACACTTTTCCCAAACAAGTTGGATCCTATTACTTCTAATGCCAATGGAAGTCCACAAGCATAAGTTACAGCATGGTTCAACACATCCACATAACTCGGACTAACCGCGTCAGTTCTAAAAGCTTTCCATCTAAGCAATTTAAGAGCATCTCCTTGTTTTAACTCCTTCACATCGCATGTGTTCTTAATTTCGTGACATTCTAACAAGTGTTTGTCCCGAGTGGTGATGATGATTGTGCTACCAGGACCAAACCAATTAGGTCTTCCAACTAAAGCTTGTAACTGTTCAATCTTGTCAACATCATCAAGAATCAAAAGAACCTTCTTTCTTTGGAGCCTATGTTGCATTATTGCAATTCCTTGTCTAACACTTGCCAACTCAATGTTCTTCTCTCCAAGTAATTCAAAAAGAAGAATCTTTTGCAGATGCATCAACCCGTGTTTGCTTGAATTTTCTCTCACATTCTCAAGAAAACATAAACCATCAAAATGGTCGGCAATGAAATTATAAACGGCTAGAGCAAGTGTGGTTTTACCTATTCCACCAATTCCATGGATCCCTACCATGTGGACGCTATCATCAGATCCAACATCAAGTATTTTCTTTACGTCAAGCACTTGGGACTCTAGTCCAACTGGGTAATCAGCTACTGGTAAAGGAATACGTTTAATCTTTCTTGAGACCTCTTCAACTATTTTGCCTATAAACATGTGCTCATAGCCATTCCTGCCCAATAAGGTAGTTTTCTATTAAGTGAATCATGTTGATGCATGATATCATATATCATACTAATTTATCCTTGATAGAACTCAAATTGTAATAATAACACAAATAAAAGGGAATGGAACAAGTAATATATTAGTAAAATGCACCCTTGCTTGAAATGGTAGCCAGACAAGTTAGCTACTTGGTTAAGAGCCATCTTCCATTTGTGAAGCTTCTCCAAGCTAACATTATCATTTGAGAATCGCGCCTCATGCTTTGCCATTGATTTTCCATAACTCCCTTGCTGACGTCTCACGTGAGAAGGATCCACGTCATAGAAAACTGGCAAAACTAACCGGCCGTTGATCTTAATGCAGTCAATGATGTGGATAAGTTCGTCTAAGCAAAAGGATGAGGAAGCATAGTTTTTAGAGAGGACAACAATGGCAATCCTAGACTCTTGAATTGCCTTGACAAGAGCAGGCGTTATTTCTTCCCCTCTTTGAAGGTCATAATCATCAAAGGTGTGGATTCCCTTATCGCGAAGAGCTTCGCAAAGATTGCCAGCAAAACCATAGCGAGTATCAACGCCTCTGAAGTTGAGAAACACGTCGTAGCTGAAACCATATTGCAGGGAAGAGGAGGAAGATTGCACAGCCATGAGAACAAAGCTTAGTGTAACAGAAACTGCTAGGATTGCACCCTCCCTTTAATTGCTTCAATTTCTTTTTTAATTTTATAAATATAAATGTTATGTTAATTAATCATGCATATAAAATGATGTCAGTAGGCATTGAGATGCGAAGATTCATGCCTTCTTTTTGATATACTGAGGTTTGATAATATCAATGGATATGATATTTCACTTGTTGTAATTTCTTTCTTTCTTTTTTTTCTCTCTTTTCCAGTTTCTTCAACGAAAGAAATTGAAAATGATGTGTTATTTTTCATTGAAAAAACAAGAAGAAAAGGACAAGAAAAATAAAAAAGAAAAGATCAGATAATACCATTTGAACACAGATCAAATACTATTAGTTTTTACGTCACTGATGATTCAATTGATCTGCAGTGATTTGTGTTGTGACTATTGGTGTTGGTGCTCTAGGTTTATTATAAGTTTATTCAAATTATGTAGTTTATTTTTTTTAAGAAGTCAAATTAGTTTGATGTGATCTAATTAATATTAAAATAATGAAAAAATTGAGATGAATATGCTCTTACATATTATAGAAAATCATGCATCATGATAGCACTAGCACACCAAAAAAGAAAATACCTATTAGTGTTGGAACAAGAGAAAAGGAAATTAAAGCAACTACATATCAAATTCCAAATGCAGAACAACAAACAGACCAATACAAAGTTCCATGAACATGAATCTAAGCTTTTCAACAGCAAGGGATTATTACTTTCTTGATCTATTGTTGATAAGGATCGGTGAATCGAATATCCTCCATGCAAGTTTTATTTTTTATTACATGGATTCCAACGCTCTTTACTTGTTTATGTACATCAATAATGCTCACATAGTTCCATTCATTTTCTATAAATGCTTCGTCCAGATAATCTTGAAATCTTTTATCTTGGGGACGAATCTGATTCGAAATAAATATATGACTCATTCTTGAAACCACAGGCAGGACTTTCGTTCCATTGCAAGTATACTGGTATGGACCCAATCTATTGTTGATGCTAACATTAACAGAAAACCGGGTAATGTATGACGATGAGGTAGCGAATCCAAGAGTTATGGTGGGAAACTTATTACGAAACCAAAAAGATATTGACAATCTATTACATTGGTGCTCGAACCACTTTGGAATACTTGTACCGGGAAAATAAAAGGCAGTATTTCCAGCCTCATCATGCAGTTCCTGTAATCAGTAATAAATCAAATCAAACTAATTATTATTATGATAAGATTTAGCAACATTGAGCAAATTAAAGACTCATATTAGCATAACAATAATAATACCTGATTCAATAACATGCTTGTATCCCATGAAGCCAATGAACCACAATTTACTGCAGAGAAAAACTCTAATTTTAGCGGAATCCCTCTGATTTCTTGAAGATAGTTGCATCTGCTCATGATTAGAGTCCTTAAAGAGTGATGTCCCTTGATGGATTCAGGAATAAATGTGAGATAATCACAGCATGATAGTTATAATTCTTTCAAGTTAGGAAAACATGCAAGATGTGATGTAAAACTTATTTCTGTCAGCTTGCACCACATTAAATGAAGGCATTCAACGTTTGGATACGCGGTTGAAGAAGTGGTCACTTGTTTTTCTTCTTCACCTCTGCGGCCTGTTTCGAAAACAAAAACTCCTTCAATCCATGAGCCACGATCGTAGTGAGTTTTGGCATCGCGGTAATGATACTTGGAGACCTAAGCCAGTGGTTCTTAAGTAGAGCTATTGTTGTTAGCCTAGTAAGATTTCTAATAACTGAAAATGGAATTTCTTTTAAGGAAATGCAGCCCATCAAATTAAGATTTGTGATATTTTCCATCTTCCCCATTATCTCAGGAAAAGCCTCTAGATTGGTGCAACTTGTAATATAGAGATGTTCAAGTGATGTCAACTTCATTGGAGGAAAACTCCTAAGACTTTCACAACCCGTTGCATCTATGACTTTAAGTTTATCAAGGAATCCAACCGAACTATGGATTGTAATCAAATTCTGACAATTTTGAAATGTCAACTCTTCTAACTTTGGTAGATGAGATACATCATCTATATGGGTTAAATATGGACACATGTCGAAATTCAGAACTTTTATATTCACGAACTTCTGAAAAAAGAAAAAAGATGAAAGTCAATTACTAACATGTAAGGTATAAGAGAAACAAAGTCATTATTATACTTGCCTTCAATATGCCATTTAACTCCAAAGATGTAAAGCGGCTGCCATCTAACTTGCATATAACAAGTTTCTCTGGATGAAAATCAGGTGGAAAATTATATGAAGGATATTCCCACCATTCCAATACTCTCAAACTATTTGGGAGATGTTTGGGACTTGTGGAAAATTGATGACCACCTCTAATAATAAGTGTTTTCAGCTTTGTCATCTTCTTGAAGGCCTCTCCATTCCATTTTACTAATGTTTCTTCAGGTAAGGAGAAATTCATGCATATGATTTCAATTTTACTAGTTCCCTTTTAACATAAAAAAGTTCAAATCAGCAATAGAACATGCAGAACTTTGCATATTATTTTAAAGGGATAAAAAGAAGTATGATATGATCATATAGAAGTTAGAAAAAGATAAATAAAAGATAAGGATCAAAATTCAAATTATCCATGATGTCATAAATAGTTACCCACCGAATTTTCCTCTAAAACTTGAACTATGTCTTCGGAGGACCACAACCTGCTGCGTTTTCCGGCCTCTTTTGCTGATTCTTGCCGAACAATTTCTTTACCCATGTCCTCTATCAGGTCATGTAGTGAGAGATTCCCAAACTTGCTTATCTTTACGAGGGATTTTTCGGCTAACACCCCAATCTGATATTTCATGTTGTTACCATAGTGTGCACAAAGTATATCTTCGACCTCTTTGAGTGGATATCCTTTGAAGCAACAAGCAATGTCAAAAAAACATTCTGCACATCTTCCTCCAAAGCATCAAAGCTCACTTGGAGTATCCTTTGGATGTCCTTATTAGGGATCCTTTCATACGGATCCAATGCAGATTTCCATTCTTCAACACTTTTTCCAACTAAATTAGACGCTATTACTTCCAACGCCATTGGAAGTCCACAAGCATAGGTTACTACATGGTTCAATACATCCACATAACTTGGAGTAACGTCTTCAGTCATGAGTGCCTTCCATCTAAGCAATTTAAAAGCATCTTCTTTGTTTAACTCCTTCACCTCATATTTTTTCTTGATTCCATGACGTTCTAGTAGATGTTTGTCTCGAGTGGTGATGATGATTGTGCTACCAGGACCAAAACAATCAGGTCTTCCAATAAAAGCGCTTAAGTGTTCTGGCTTGTCAACATCATCTAGAATCAAAAGAATCTTCTTCCTTTGAAGCCTACGCTGCATTATTGCAGTTCCTTGTATGACACTTGCCAACTCAATGTCCTTCTCTCCAAGTAATTCAGATAGAAGAACCTTTTGGAGATGCATCAACCCGTATTTGCTTGAGTTTTCTCTCACGTTCTCTAGAAAACATAAACTATCAAAATGGTCTGCAATGAAATAATAAACTGCTATAGCAAGTGTGGTTTTTCCTATTCCGCCGATTCCATAGATCCCTACCACGTTGACCCTATCATCAAATCCAAAATCAAGAAGTGACTTTACCTTTAGTACTTGGGACTCCAATCCAACGGGATAATCCGCAACTGGTAAAGCAACACGTGTAATCTTTCTTGGGACCTCTTCAACAATCTTTCCCACAAACATGTGCTCATATCCATCCCTGTCCAATAAGGTAGTTTTCTATTAAGTGAGTCATACAGATTCTTCATATGATATATGATACTCATTTTTTAAGTGAGAGTATTCATACTGAAATAATAAGACAAATAAAAAGGAAATAAACAAGTAATTTAGAAAAACACACCCTTGCTTGAAATGGTAACCAGACAAGTTAGCTACTTGGTTAAGAGCCATCTTCCATTTGAGAATCTTGCCTCATGCTTAGCCATTGCTTCTCTATAACTCCCTCGCTGATGTCTCACGTGAGAAGGATCCACGTCATAAAAAACTGGCAAAACTAACTTGCCGTTGGACTTAAAGCACTCAATGATGTGGACAAGTTCGTCCAAACAAAAGGATGAAGAAGCATAGTTTTCAGAAAAGATGAGAATGGCAATCCGAGAACCTTGAATTGCCTTGACAAGTGCTGGTGTGATTTCTTGCCCCCTCTCAAGTTCATCGTCGTCAAAGAAGGTGTGGACTCCCTTTTCACGAAGTGCTTTGCAGAGATTGCCGGTGAAACCGTAGCGAGTATCAGTGCCTCTAAAGCTGAGGAACACGTCATAGCTGAATGCATAGCTGAAGGAAGAGAATGACGACTGCACAGCCATGAGATTGAGAAGAAACCTTAGTGTTTGATTTTTTTTGGTGTTGAAGAAAGCGTGAGTTTATTTGGAATATCATAGCATTGCAGAGCAAACAGATTAGATTGCGACGAAGTTGGATTCTTTTTTTTTTTTTATCATCTCTTTCACCGTTTCTTAGACAAAAGAATTTGACTGATATAAAAGTTAATAAAGCAAAAGCAACGCATGGATTACTTTTTCTGGTGAAGCAAAGCAGGATTTCCACGAATACTCCCTTTTCACGAAGTGATTTCTTGACAAGCATTGATTATTCCTCATTTTTTTTCCCCTGAATATCCTTTCTAGATTTTTGGACAATGTGGAAAGTGGAAGGCCATCAATTAAGGTCCACATTGGTAGGACAAGTGCCAAAAGACAACAGTAGAAGTGCCATCAATTAAGGCCATCAACAAATTATTCCTAAGGAAGAAAAATGACACAGAGCTGCCTACTTGCCAAATTTCTATCATTCAATTACAGCATCGCAAGATCAAGAACAAAGGAAAGCAAATAGATACCTAGTTGAACAGAAGTGAAACAAGCCCATACTTATATAAAAAATTTTCTTCAAAGTCCATTAAACATTAACTTAAATCTTCATTGTGCAGTGATTATAACAACTAACATATCTAATTGTGAGAATTTTATAAATTATCTATAAATCCAAAAATTATGAAACTCCATCACGGAACAGAAGATACACAAATAAACACCTTGAAACAGTTCCATTTGAAAACACCAAGTGACATGAGAGGAATAAATTTTTGAAAATTCTTGTATAGGTTCTCATTCAGCAAGATTTTCGGTAACAGTATAATCCATTTGAAAATTCCACCAAAAATCATAAAATAAATTAAATCTTGAAGCTCTCGACATATTGCAATCGTCATGCAAAATTTCATGCTCTTATTTTCAATGTAGACAGAGATAAAAGTTTTTGAAGAAAAGCAACAATCAAGAGTTTTGAAAACTAACAGATATTCTACTTTGAAAGCCTTAAAATGTTAGTATCATACAACTATACACATGATTATTACATGCATATGTTGTCACTAGCTATCACTTGTTGGAACTAAACAAAAGGATCGGTGAATCGAATGTCCTCCATGCCACTTTTCTTTCTGATTACATGGATTCCAATGCCCTTTACTCCTGCATCTGGAAAATCAATGCTCACATAGTTCCATACATTTTCTACGGGTGCTTCATTCAAATAATCTTGAAAATTTTTATCTTCGGGACTAATTAGTTTCGAAAGATATATATGATCCATTGTCACTTGAAGCCCGTTATTTATTTCATTGCAAGTGAACTTGTATGGACGCAATCTATTATAGATGCTCACATTAACTGCAAACCTGGAATCGTCTATTGGTGAAGTAGCGAATCCAAGAGCTATGACAGGAAAATCATTACGAAACCAGAAAGATATTGAGGATCCCTCACTTCGATGCTCGAACCACTTTGGAATTCTTGTACTAGGCAAATAAAACTTGTGTTTCCAGCCTCATGCACTTCCTGATAGTAACAAATAAACTAATTATTTTATGTTTTTAGGCCTGTTTGGTTTGCATTTTCATTTTATGATTTCATTTCCTATTTTCATTATGTTTCTTGTTTTTTAAAATTTTACAAATGAAAAATTGAAAAGGTTTAAAGCCGAAGAACTTCTCTGTTTTAAGTATTTTCAGTTTTTCCTTTATAAAATTTCACAAAACAAGGAACAAGAAATGAAAATGTAAATAGAAAAGGTCGTTAACAACATTTAGCAAAGACCCTATTATTTGCTATTTAAACAGAACAAAACAAAACCTTATTTAGTAGCATGATTATACTGGAGGAAGTCAGGGAACCACAATTTCCTGCAGAGAAGTACTCTAATTTTGGCGGAATCCCTCTAATTTCTTGAAGACGGTAACAATGATTCACCATAAGAGCCCTTAAAGACTGAAACTTTTTTATGCATTCAGGAATAATTGTGAAATCACTGCATGTAGGTCTAACTCTTTCAAGTTAGCAAACCACATAGGAAGTGAAGTAAAACTTATTTTTGGCATGTGGCACCATCTTAAATGAAGGCGTACAATGCTTGAAGAAGTCACTTGTTTTACTTTTCCAACCCCGTCGTGTTCCGGCAACAACCACTCGTTCAAATGATGAGCCACAACCGTGGTGAGTTTTGGCATCATGACAATACTACTTGGTAACCTAAACCTCTTGTTGTTATACAGAGCTATTGTTCGAAGCCTAGTAAGATTTCTAATTGAAAATGGAATTTCGTGTAAGGAAGTGCAACCCACCAAATTAAGATGAGTTATATTTTCCATCTTCCCTATTATTTCAGGAAAAGTCTGAAGATTGATGCAACCTCGAATATAGAGATGTTCAAGAGATGTCAACTTCATTGGAGGAAAACTTCCAAGACTTCTGCAATGTTCTGCATCTAAGACTTTAAGTTTATCAAGAAACCCGACCGAACTATGAACGGTAGTTAAATTGCGACAATATCTAAATGACAACTTCTCCAAATTCGGCAAACCAGATACATCATCTATACTGGTTAAATATGGACAACTGTTGAAACTCAAAACTTTAAGGTTGACAAACATCTGTAGAAACAAAGAAAGAAAAGGATTAATTCAAAAGTGAGTTACTAAAAATCAATATAAGAGAATTAAACCCATTATACTTGCCTTCAACATGCCATTAAACTCCAAAGATCTAAAGCAACTCTCAGGTAACTTGCATATGACAAGATTCTTTGGATGAAAGTCATATGGCAAATTAAGTGAAGGATAACTCTTCCATTCTAGTACTCTTAAACTATTTGGAAAATGATTGGGACTTGTGGAAAAACGACCTTTTCTAATAATAAGTGTTGTCAACTTTGTCATCTTCTTGAAGGCCTCTCCATTCCATTTTACTACTTCTTCTCCATGTAAAGGGAAATTCATGCATATGATCTCAATTTTGCTACTTCCCTTTAAACCAAAACAACAAATTAGTCACACAACATAGAAAATACTGCACATGATAAAGACATAACAAGAAGACTGATATGATCATATAATTGTCAGAAGAGATAAACAAAAGTTTAAGATGAAAATTTAAACCATCCAAGTTATATATAGTTACCTACCGAATTTTCTTCCAAAACTTGATAGATATCTTCAGAAGACCATAATCTACTGCGTTCCCCAGCCTCTATCGTTGATTCTTGCCGAACAATTTCTTTACCCATGTCTTCAATCAGGTCATGCAGTGATAAGTCCCCACTACTAATCTTTATGAGAGATTTGGCAACCAACACTCCAATTTGATATTTCATGCTATTACCATAATGTGCACAAAGTATATCTTCAACCTCTTCCAATGGATATCCTTTGAAACAACAAGCAATGTCTAGAAAAACACGCTGCTCGTCTTCCTCCAAAGCATCAAAGCTCACTTTGAGTATCCTCTGGATCTCCTTATTAGGGATCTTTTCATATTGATCTAATGCAGATTTCCATTCTTCAACACTTTTCCCAAACAAGTTGGATCCTATTACTTCTAACGCCAATGGAAGTCCACAAGCATAAGTTACAGCATGGTTTAACACATCCACATAACTAGGACTAATTTCTTCATTCATAAAAGCTTTCCACCGAAGCAATTTCAAAGCATCTCCTTCTTTCAACTCATTTACCTTATATGTTTTCTTAATTCCATGACATTCTAGTAGGTGTTTGTCCCGAGTGGTGATAATGATTGTGCTACCAGGACCAAACATATTAGGTCTTCCAACAAAAGCTTGTAATTGTTCCTGTTTATCGACATCATCGAGAATCAAGAAAACCTTTTTTCTTTGGAGCCTATGTTGCATTATTGCAGTTCCTTGTCTGACACTTGCTAACTCAATGTTCTTCTCACCAAGTACTTCAGATAGAAGGATCTTTTGAAGATGCATCAATCCGTGTTTTCTTGAATTTTCTCTCACATTCTCAAGAAAACATAAACCATCAAAATGGTTGGCAACAGAATTGTAGAGAGCTAGAGCAAGTGTGGTTTTACCAATTCCCCCAATTCCATGGATCCCTACCATGTGGATGCTATCATTAGATCCATCATCAAGAAGTGACTTTACCTTTGACACTTGGGGCTCCAGACCAACTGGATAATCCGCGACAAGTAAAGCAACAAGTTCAATCTCTCTTGAAACTTCTTCAACGATCTTTCTTATAAACATGTGCTCATATCCATATCTGTCCAATAAGGTAGTGAGTCAATAACTTATATCCTTTCGGTTATGAAGATTATAAAACTAAATTAAGAAACAAGTAATTTAATTTAAATTTTATTCAATCTAATATCAAAAGAATTATTCAATATTTATTATTTTAAGAAAATTAGGCCTCTCCTCCACTCTCATTTCGGATCCTTCCCCAATCATCCTCAATTGTTAGTGATAGAATCCAAATTGTAATAATAAACAAAAAGAAATTAAAAGAAACTAGCAATTTAAAACAACGCACCCTTGTTTAAAATGGTAGCCAGACAAGTTAGCTACTCGTTTAAGAGCAATCTTCCATTTGTGAAGCCTCTCCAAGTTAGTGTTATCATTTGAGAATCTCGTTTCATGGTTAGCCATTGCTTCTCCATAACTCCCTCGTTGATGTCTCACATCAGAAGGATCTACGTCATAAAAAATTGACAAAACTAACCGTCTGTTGACCTTAAAACACTCAATGATGTGAACAAGTTCGTCTAAGCAAAAGGAAGAGGAAGCATAGTTTGTAGATAAGATAAGAATAGCAATCCGGGAGCTTTCAATTGCTTTGACAAGTGCCGGTGTGATTTCCTGCCCCCTTTGAAGTTCATCCTCATCAAAGAAAGTGTGAATTCCACTATCACGAAGTGCTCTGCAGAGATTACCGGTGAAACCGTAACGAGTATCAGTGCCTCTAAAGCTGAGGAACACGTCATAGCTGAATCCATAACTGCAGGAAGAGAAGGATGATCCTGCTGCCATGAGATTTAATTCGAAGAAACCCTAGTGTGAGTTTGGAATATATATGGATGAAGTAGTTGGGAGTCCAAATTGAAGATTAAGAATAGAAATTGGCGAAGCAACCCAGAGAATATTATAGCGTTGCAATTAAAGCTAGCGAAGATGTCAACGAAGCTAAGACTCAAGTATTTTATTGAAGTTTCATTGTATAACTTCAATGGATTCCACCATCATCAATCAACTTTTTTCTTGTTTTATTCTTCATATCGCTCTTTTCCAGTTTCTTTGAAAAAAATAGGCCAATATATAATATAAAAACTTAACAAAGTTTAAGGAACGCGTAGAAAGATTTTTTAATAAGCCAAACAAATTATATTACTATACTTTGAGGACAAGAACTATTCAGAGAAAGGAGTACAACCAAGTTCAAATTAAGCACCACTTAGTGAAATGAAAAGCAAAAATTAAGAAGAAAGAATATAGGCAAAAGGGAAGGAACTCCTCCAATCAGAGAAGGAAAGCGCGAAATCTCCTAAAACAGAGAATTGGTTCCAAGATTTAATTTTCACCGGCCATATCCTTAAATAGATGGATATGGATATATGGACTATATAGCATATGTATAAAGCTGAGCCTAATTAATCCAAGCCAACGATTAGATGCTTTTTCTCTTCTTTATTTATTTATTTATTTTTTTTGTTGGTACTTTATTCTTTTTGTTTTCAGATTAAAGATGCGAGGATTAACCTAATCGCAATTAAATCTGCTTTAATAGGTCCTTCATCTGAGCCCAAGCAAACTTTTTTTACAAAACCATGAACTCTAAATGTAGATGGAATAGATGCCTTAAATTTTTTATCGTTGAAGGTATGATATTATTGGGTCACTTGTATTTGATAATGTTATAAATGTACAATCCTAAGCGTGAGCGGTGTGTTAAAGACATTGACTAGAGATATAGTCATTATAGAGTACATAAATGGTATGACGATCTTTTGATCCTTTAAGCTCACTTTTGAAAGTTAGATCTATAACCTGAATTTAAGATGGTATTAGAGTGGCTCACCTATATTTGTCCATGCTCCAAATGTTCAATCTTGGGTGTGAGGGGGTATATTAAAAGTCTCACATTGACCAAAGATATGATCACTATAGAGTATATAAGTGGTGTGACAATCCTTCTTTTTTAAACTAGTTTTTAGAATTGAGTTAAGTTCAAATCCAAATTTAAGATGGTATCAAAAGTGGGCCACCCATGATGGATGTGTTTCTTTGAGCTAGTTTTTAAGATTAAGTTACGTCAACGACCCGAATTTAAGATTTAAAAAGGTTGTCAGCATAAAAAAGTTTTTCTTATTTACCTTACTCTCTAATATTTTGAGAAATGACATCAAAATAGAATGTAATAAACTCTTGCACAAGTGAAATGTTTATATATATAGGGACCTTTAAACATGATGTCCTTAAAATTAGGACTAATGATGATTCTCTTTGATTGTAACCATTAGATCATGCTAAAAATAACCTAAGATTCATGTGAGTATTGGTTACTGGCATAGCACGTAAAACTTATGAGATAGTGTATCTCCACCATCACCCATCGGCGCTGTTGTCACCACTACGACGACCGCGGTTTTGCTTCTTCCTTACCATGGTTATCTCATATGTTTTGTTTGAGGATAGCTCTAGCGGCGATGGAGCTTGCTCAACAATGACAGCGGAGGCGAGCTCGAGATTTTGTTGCTATTGGAATTTGAAACTAAATGTGGTTTTGTGGTTTCACGATACGATGGTTCGTTCGATCACTTGCAGATTTAAAACGACCAGTTGCAGAGAATTTTGATCTTGACTTTAATCTCTCTGAGTTTGTCTTTGATGCTCTGTTTTTTTTTCTTGAATCCTAACCTATATTTCTCACATTATTTGAATCTGTGATTGCAAAATCTGCAGTGACATCAAAGGAATTGTGTCAGCAGAAAATGTGAGAACCCTTGCTCATTTAACATTAGATCCAGTTGCAACTCTAGCACATTTGACATTGCACTCAAGCCTTACAACGTGTTACTTTTAATTAACCACCTAGTATTAGCACGTATATATCGTTGTGGTTGATCCATGATAAAAGCTCAACATGTTTTACGTTGAATATTAAGACTTAACACAACTCTATGTAATCAATGATACCTGGAGTTCTCAATGCTACTATTTTTTTAAGTTGTAACTAAATAGTTCTTGATCTTTTTATTTGTTGATTTTTTTTTATATTACTTACATAATGATGGGTCTCCGACTTTGTACAAATTGAAAGTTATAATCATAAATTATACATATATAAATATAAAATAGGCCAAATGCATCTTTTAGTCCTCTATCTTTTATTTTTGTTTCATTTTGGTCCTATATCTTTTTGAGGTTTCATTTTGATCATGTATCTCTTTCACCCGTTTCAATTTAGTCACATCCATCACCATCGTCAGTCCACTTAACAGAATGACCATAACGGCGTTAAGTGTTTCAGATGTAGCTTTTTGAATTAAAAAAAAACAATGACGTGGAAATATAGCAGAGGACCGTTAGAGAATCATAACTTTGGGTATTAGGGTTTATAAAATCCCTAATTTCTTCTCCGAAAATCTCCCAAATTCTCGCAAATTTTCCATCCCTCTTCAAGTTATACTTTGTTTGATTGTATGTGAGCTCATTACCTGTGTCTGCATTTGGCTAATTTTTGTGCGTTTTTCGAAATGCAACGTACCAATAAGCTTCGACGGATGGAAGCCATGGTCCTGGTTCGGTGCTTTTTTGCTATTGTGGGGATAGAGTTGTATGTCGCACTGCTCGTACAGAAAGGAACATGGGGAAGAGGTTCTGGGGTTGTAGAAATTACAAGGTAAATTGACTCTAACTCTGTTCTGTTATGGTTAATGTGTATGTTTTTCTTTTTCTGGGTTTTTTGTTTGGGTTGAAGACCTTGAACGAGAAAGAGAAGTTTATGATATGCATGAATTGGTGATACTAAGGCTGGGGAGGAGGATCTCAAATTTGAACAGAATGGTCAAAGAATGTAGGAAGAAGATGAAGATAGTTTATGCTGTTTTGTTTCTGAGTATGTTAACAAATGTATTGCTGTTTTTGAAGTTGTGCTTATTTTATTTGTAAGCTGTTTGTGAGAGATGAATAATTTATCTTTATCTAAGACGTGTTGTGATTATCTAAGAGCTGTTTGTAAGAGCTTTTTGTAAGAGCTGTTTGTAAGCTATGACAAAGAATGAATGAAAAGGTGTTTGAAGCTGTGCTCATTTTATTTGTAAGCTGTTTGTAAGAGCTTTTAGTAGTTGTTTTGATTGAAATTGCAAAAACATAATTGAAAATTTTCAGAAACAGGATATGCAGGAAACAGAATTGAAAATCTGCATGGATGAATATAACAAAACAGAAATAGGATTTGCATTAATTAAACATAATAGAAACAGGAATTGAAAATGCAGAATTAAGATATGCAGGAAACCAAATTGAAAAATGCAGAATCAGGATATGCAGGAAACAGAATTAGGAAAATTTGCAGGAAACAGAAATAGGATTTGCATTAATTAAACATAATAGAAACGAGAATTAAGAAACTGATTTGTTTTCATTAAGTAACATTGCCAAGCATAATGGCCAAATTCATAACAGTAGACTTTAATGTGTTCAAAATAAGTCCAACCAGAAATATAACTAAATCCTAAGAAAACTAGTCCAATCAGAAATGACCATAACATAATGATCAACATAATGCTAATACAAAAAACTAATTTCTAAACATAATGACCAATAAGCAAGTGTCCAAAATTTTAATTTTTAGTAACTACCCTCCTTATAGGGATCTTCTTCCTTAAAGTTGCTGCTAGCTGGAATGCTGGAATAGTAGGTCCTGTGGCATTGCTTACAGCTTGTGATTCTTGTGTCAATTGGGCGTTGGCCTGATGCGTTCTGTTGTGTTGGTCCACTGTCTCCTGGTGCATCAGTTGGTACTTATGGTGGCATTGGACAGGTAGCTCTATTCTGACCAGTTGTGCCACAGTTTCTACATTTTCCAATAAATCCCTTCCGGCTCATCTTTGTTCTGCCACTTGACTCCTTGATTGGCTCGTCAGCCTCCTTGTTTCTAGCTTTCTTAGGTCTACCAGGTTGTCTCCTATGTGGAGGGGGTAGTATATCTGGTGTATCAGTCCTCTTCCACATGTTTGGTCCATTAACTAGATATATTATTGACTGATACACTCATTGGTATGCCTCCTTTCTGAAGTATACAGGAATATAATCCTCAGAAATGAGGTGTTCCTTGCTCATACAAGCTATTGCATGCGAACAAGGAATCCCTGTGAGCATCCATATTCTACATATACAATCCTTGTTCTCCAAGTTAACTACAAATCTGTCTCTAGTGTAGTTAACATGTCTGACCTCAAATATATGTTCAGCAGACTTCCTGAAATGAAAAAAGAACAAAATGATAATCAAATTGCATGGGACTAATATGAACTCTACTTAAATAGATAAAGGACTAATATGAAACCTACTTAAATAGATAAAGGACTAATATGAAACCAACTTAAGTAAAAACATACCTTGGAACCCATCTGTTTGTCTCATTCCTGTTTTGATCCAATTTTTATTGGATTTTAGGCATTATAGATCCATTGAATGTGAGGACCTTTTCTCTATTTTGAGTCCACCTCTCCATTAGATACACTCTAATATCTTCCATCATGGTGACAATGGGCTTCCCTCTTGGACCCACAATTACTGAATTGAAAGTCTCTGACATGTTGTTGGTCAAGGCATCACACTTCGGATTAGGTGAGAATCTGGACCTACTCCAGTGCCTAGGTGGAATCCCAATCAAATATTTGAAAGCTTCTTCATTGGTAGCCCTCATGTCACGCATCACTCTTTCCCAATGCTGAACATAACTTGCCTTGGCTGCCTTCCACATAAGATCTTTTAATTGCTTCCCAGGGAACTTATTCCTAAAATTGTTGTACAAATGCCGGACACAAAATCTTTGGTCCACCCCAGGTAGTAATTCATCAATAGCAGGCAACAAGCCCTGCATGAGAACAAGTGTTTAGCATGAATAATATACCAATTACAAGTGTTTAGCATGAAATAAGCAAGTGTTCAGAATGAAGAATCCACATACCTTCAGTTGATCAAAAATGAATGTATATGTCCTACATATAGATGCACCCCCAAGTCCTTAATAAGCAACTCCAAGAACCAGGTCCATGACAACCTATTCTCTCCTTCAACAACTGGTATGGAAATGGGCAGCATTTGGTCATTAGGATCCCTCCCAACTGCTGCCAAAATCATTCCAGGATACCTTCCTTTCAAGAAGCATCCATCTAGACGAATAAAGGGTCGACACTTAAGGAAGCTCTCCTTGCAGCCACCAAAGCAAGTGTATAACCTTTGGAAATGAGGTAATACCTGCCTAGGTATCCTTTCAATTTCAGTGGCAACAATACTAGGCCCACCTTCTGATTCTGTGGCAATTGCTTCATGGTCAACTCTAAACTGAATGGTACTATTCGGGGTAGCCTTCAAAACTTCATGACAATAATCCCTTAACCTCCTAAACTGCTCCTTAAATGAACCCTCAACTATGTCAAATGCCTTCTTCCTTGCTCTATGTGCTTTCACCTTGCTCACACCAATATTCCACTTCCTATCTGCCCTATCCATTATATCTGTCAATTTCACATTAGGATTTTCCCTAACATTTTCTTGTATTTTCTCACTCAACCATTTTGAAGTCAACATCTTTACTCTGTATTCTCTGTTACAACTATGTACATCCAATATGTACCTAAGTTGCCATGTATCTTCTTTAGGCAATTTTGCACAATAAGCATTCCAGTCACACCCAGCTTTACATACAACTTTCACCCTCCTGTTGTCATTCTTCATCATCCTCAAATCCCTTCCTGAGTGTATAGCATAAAATTTGATTGCTTCCTTGAATTCCTCTTTGGTCCCAAATAATGTTCCAACTTGCCACTTATAATTTTCCATATTTTTGGGTCTCTTAAACAAAGGATACTTCCTTTGTGTACTCCATATCCCTGTATTAGCTTCATCCTCTTCAGAATCTTCATCGCTAATTAGCTCTTCTGATGCATATTCCTCTTCAAAATTCAAAGTCTCAATAAGGGAATCAGGCTTACTTGCATGAAGAATGGAATCATCCCAATCAGACTCTGAATCTTCCACTCTAGCTTCCACTTCAGGTGGTTCCTCTTCCATCTCATCTTTCACCCTAGCTTCCTCTTCCACTGCCTCTTCATTTTACATCTCATCTTCCACTCCAATTGTGTCTTCCAATACCACATTACTTCTCTTTCTTTCTCTTGGCTTCCCCTTCTTCCTTTCTCCAATCTCATGTTGTTTCTTCGTATCCTTTGTCCCCTTAGACACACCTTTACCCTTCTTTCTTTTCCTTTACACTGTTTCCTCTTCAACAACATTTTCCACTTCCTCCTCAACCTCATGGTTCTGAAGGTCCACATCCTCCTCATTTACCACTTCATCATCATCATCATCATCAGTGTTAATAACTCCGGGTTCCATCCATTCATAATATTGACTATCGCCAACTCCATCACCTTCTTCAAACTCATCAGGAATTTCAACAAACTCAACTCGTGATATACCATGCTTCAAGCACAATTCTACCTTACCATAAGCCTTTGCCAAATTCATCATCTCTATGGCACCATAGTCATCAGTTAGCTCCTTCCAAGCATTATCCCCTTTATCACTAGTCTTATACCACAATGTAACTACTGAAGTATCATACCCCAAGTTGTTCTTTAGCCCTGACATGCAATCATTGTAGCTCCAATAATCTTCATGTACTAACCATTCTGACCAAAGGTAATCCACATACTCAACCTTTGGATTTCTGACAAACTTCCCTTGATGGAAGACCTCAACAACAAAACATGACATTCTGCAACAAAACACAACGAAAACATAAGCAAGCTTCCAAATGGAAATTTCCAAACAAAACCCCCAATTAACTAAGAAATCCCCAAATCTGCCCTCAAAGTGTAACTCGATGCTAAAATTAAGCCCTCCCAAACAAGGTTAAAATCGTAATCACCCATACAAGGGACCACACCACACCCAAACAAAACTGCCACCTTTAAAACTTAAAATGGACCACGACGCATACACCGTAACACACACACTCCATCACAGAACCAAAAACCAACAAATTGTCTACCTTACCTCTATAGATGAAACAGGGTTGCAATCCCACTCCTTCTTTCACTGGAAATCAACGATTGCTCCTGGAATTTTACTCCCTTCAAAATTCTTGTGGAAACTCCTCTTCACCCTAGCCAAACGCATGTGTTCTTCGTACACTTGCAATTTCACTTCTAAAAATGGAAAAACGACGTTGCTTTAGGTGTTAAAGGACACATCCTCATGTTTTAACGCTGTAAGTCCACATAGGACGCCGTTATGGTCATTCTGTTAAGTGGACTGACGGTGGTAACAGATAAGACTAACACTACAAGAAAACAGTCAATTAGCGTCGGCCAAAACCCTACGCTAATGCCAAAAAGCGGACGCAAAACAGGCAGTTAGCATTGGCTTTGTGTCGGGGTCGAGGCCGACGCTAAATGCCTCGACATAAACATTTTTTTGTCGGAAACAGGCCGACGCTACGTTGCGTCTGCCAAGGCCGACACTAACTTATTATCGACACTAAATTAAAAAAGGCCGACATTAAACGAAGAAAATATTTTTAAAAAATAGCGTCGTCTTGGCCGATGCAAGTTTTGTTTTTCTATTTTTCTACTTTAACACAATACAGTGAATAGATCATTTTCATATGATCTAACTTAACACAATCATAAAACACAAGTACTTAATCAAATAAAATAAATTGCTAATGTATTAATTTGTCAAAAATTCATCTAGTGTGCACTTAATATACAGTATTGTTCAAATATTAATATGATATGTAACTTCTAGATTCATCCGTTCTCAATCACAAAATGTAATTGCTAAAAATAACATAAATTAAAGCTAACATAAATTAAAATGCAATTCAATACTAAAACAAAAAGGTTCCTTGGCTGCTAATGATTCACATCTTCAATCCTTACGTGCTCGATTACTCCTTGGTCAACTTGCAGGTATACTCTTGAGTAGCCTTGTATTTCTATTAGCTTAATTCTAGGAATCAAGTGAACTAGAAAACCCTTTTTTTACCAATCCAACACTACATTCACAATTGATTATCTTATTTATGTGTTACAGACAACAAAACTGGAATATCCATGGTCACAAATGGAATATCTATCTTAATGAGTTATAAATACACGATTGAGCAGTGCAAGAAAGTTCCAGTTGTAGTTAGTAAAAAATGTAGTGTTTGAACAATTATACAAGGTACATTTAACAAAAACAATACCAGCAACATACTCCTTTATCTTTCAACATAATCATAGTTAGTTTTGTATCAAAATACACTAAGATAAGAGAAGTACCTAGTGTATGCTGAAATTATTTCATCTTTTGTGAAACTATCTTCTTGAGAGCCAACCTCATGCAGATATAGACAATCCGGATTGTTACAAGGCTGGTCAACAAGAACTATTCTCAATTAAAGCATACTCAACCAAGGAATATTTTAAAAACTATATAGAAGTTATTAATTTTAAAACCAAATTTAGTGGTTCCAAAACAAGCCCTGCAAATGTGTAAAACAAAACCACAGGAATGGTAAGCAAGAATCAAAAATCACAAAAACTATGAAGCATACTGGCTCGTAGGTTTTGAAAGGTTCTGTAGTGATGAAGTTGGAACTATTTTGTTAGAATTTACATCCTTTTTAGGAGTTGTTCCTGTATACCTGAAGGAACAAAAACAAAGAATTAGATCGCAAATTAAAAAGTATACAGGTTTAATATGTTTTTAGTACTTCAAAAATCACAAAAAATCAATTTTCAGACCCTCATTTTAAAATGGATGCTTCTATTATCCGTAAAGACATAATATTTAATGTTAAACTTGGCTAAAGTCAATGGAATTGAATATGATGAAACCAACAGGCCTTTCCTCAAGCTGCTATAGCAATCTGAAGTACTCTTTCAAATTTAAATAGACAAACAATTATAATTAACTTTGAATCAAACTATTGAAGTGACCTCTACCAAGCATACCTCAAAAGCACAAAGCAGTTTCAAGTTAAAAATTAAAGTAAAGGAACAACCTAGTGAAAAGAAATTACGAACTTATATACAAGGCAAATAGCTAGTAGCTTCATCTAAGTGGTCTTTTCGATGCACAAATTCAACCTCTTACATAGTTTCCTTACTTTTTTGAGTAATACTCCCTCTGTTCAGTATTAAGAGTCGTTTTAGACTCATGGGGTTTTGGATAAATAAAAGTCGCTGGATACAAAAATTTCTCTCTTCTCTCCTATTTATTAACAACAAGTTCCCATACTCATTCCCTGGTTCCCATACTCATTCCTGGCTATCTCTGGCTGTTTTTTTTTTTTTATCTCTTTCTTCTTTTTATTCTCCCTTTCACATTAATTACAGAATTTTACCAAATGCTTCAATCTCCCATTCCTGCTTATATAAAAAGCTATAGGCAAATATCCTTGGCAGTGGAGGACTCACTTGAAGGCAATGGATAGAGTACGAAGAGATTCCGTTGTATCCTTGGCGGTGGAGGACTCACTTGAAGACACGTTTGTTGAAGACCCCCTTGAAGGTACGGTGGTTGAGGACTCCTTTGAAGGTACGGTGGTTGAGGACTCACTTGAAGGGTTGGCAGTTGAAGAATTGAAGGATGAAGAAGTGACTTCAAAGGTATCAAAGGAAGAAATTATTGCTGATCCAGTTAAGTCAATGTTACGAACTTTGCTTCCCAAGTATTTTGAGCCAAGAGTTCTTCCTGAGCCAATTGTTCTTCCTCAGTATCATGAAAGGAATTTAAACATCAAGGAGTAGTTCATTTGAAAGCATGGTGGTTGAAGAGGGACCTTTTCAATTAACTTTTGTAATCTTTGTTTGGTTTAAGATGGAATTTATCCTTTGAATTTGTCTATTGGATTATGAAATACGCTTATGTGGGTTGAGTTTTTTGAATGGAATTCTCAAAAACTACCAATTTAGTGTTTCATCATGCTAAATCAAATTGCAAGGTTTATAAACATTTGAATTTTCACTGCCTCAAAGAGAATCTGCGATGGCTAGTTAGAAAGGTAGAAGGAAGAGTTGCGATCATGGTTTTTCTTGTACTATGGGATCGCTTTGATAGAATGCTAACAACTCCCTCAATTTTAAAGTAATGATAAGTGGAATCAATAAGAGAGCTCAGATATAATGTTAATATAGACATAGCAAACCTTAAACTACTTGCCATGTTTGATTTTTTTTTTTAATTTTACGTTATGCTGTTATGTTTAGTTCTTTTTGAAACCAATCATGCATATTTTTGGTGCAAGTAACACTTGGCTGGCTGGTTGTGACTAAGGTGTTAAGTTGTCACTTCGCTAAGATCTTGTGATTAAGGTGTTATGAGTTGTCAACAAAATTAGATACTTCAACATGCAAAAACAATAACTTTATGGTTTAATTATATGACATGAATTTTCAATTTATTCCTTAAACTAGAATTTTTTTTAATATGATCCATACACAATGAAACTAACTTTTATCGATCAAAATAGTATAAGCAGAAATAGGAGTTGGGTAATTCATTTGATAAAAATAAAGTTCATTGGATTAAAATATTGACTACAATTGCAATTGATTCCTAACATTTTGTACTACAATTGGATCACACACAATTTGTGTTGGAAGAAGACCTTCTCTATCTAATCGAGCTTTATTCACATGTGAAATTTTATATCGATTGGAACCTTCCACTTTCAATATCTCCCTCATGCATAGTTGTAAAGTCAACCAAACATACTCCACTTTTTTTGTTGGGTATTCATCAAATGACTTCTCAAGTACTTCAATGAGTTCATCAACACTATTTGCTCTAACCTTTTGTTGTAGAGATTGAATAGCACTAAAGAACCCAAGATCCAAAATATTTAAATCTGGTGAATTTGCCGGTTGACACATCAATCTTATGTTGAACCCATTTTGTGTACCGACTCTTACAATGTCTTCATCATTGGGATCAACATGACTTCTAGCATTGTCTTGTTGAATGAAGATAACACTTCCTAATTCTTCCCTTGGCCAACAAGATTGAATTTTAGGAATAACTTTTTCAATCAACCACCGTCTATTGATGTCCCTATTGACTGATGTAATTGGTTTCGTCACTAAGGTGCCAGCTTCTCTATTAACACTTCTTCTCAAAGCTGGTTCTCGTGTGACAAAAGGCCAGACGCCTATTTTCCCAGAGAAAATTTCATTCCCTTCATTATCAAATCTTGGACGACCCATAGCAACTAAAAACATCACTTTCCCTATATAATGTGAACTTTGACATTGACGAAGAGGATCTTCTTCCATAGGAAGCAAGTAGTACTTTTCAGTTTTTTTACTCATGTAGAACCACTTCTCATCGATATGCACAATATGATACATATCGATGAATTTTGGTTCATGAGGTAGACTAGTTTGGTTTATCATGGATAGGCAAAACTGTAGTCGAGCTCTCTTGTGATGGTCTTTTAGATGGGGTTTGATAGCATTTGAGTGTCGTCGGATGAGACCCTCTTTCAAATATTTGAAAAAAGTGCTATGATTCATATTTAGAGCGGATGCAAGCGATCTAAAAGTGGTTCTTTTGTGTAAAGGAATGTCATTAATTTGGTTAAGGTCTACTTGGACTCTCTTTCGGCCACAATTTTTGGTCTTTTTATGGGACACATTAACATTTGTACCGTGTGGAGTATCCTTTGCCCGTTTCCAAATTCTTTGCACAGTTCGTAAAGAAACTGAAAATAGAGTGGCCACCTCATTAGTTGTATTGCGTTTCAATTTGCCATTGACGCTTTTCTCAAGTAATGCAGTATATATTGCCCATCTTTGGTCATTCGTTGTGAATTTTTTTTTCCTTATTGTAGCATCTTCATGTGATACACCAGCATTTTGTATAGAAAAAAAAATAATCAAAACATAGAAACAAAAAATTATCTATGATATATAATGTTTTTAATCTGAATCACAAACGCATGACTCTAACTATTAGCAATAACTTAGTTCTAACTATTAGTAATAACATAAGATGACAGCACCTATGCTATTAATCTGAATCACAAACGCATGACTCTAACGCTAACATAAGATAACTTTTAAGTTCTAACTATCATCAACAAATAAGCTTTGAACAAACAAATCAGATTTTGACCAAAAAAAAAAACTGATTGAATATTTTAACAAGAACATTATATTCAGCATATCAATCTCAATTACAAAAGCATGTTTCAACAAATGAGCTTTAACAACGCAGTTTATATGAGTACGTAATTTGAAGGCAAAAGAACAATAAAATAGAGTGCCCGCATTGAGGACTGAATCAGTGTCATCACCCGCATTGAGGACGGAATCAGTGTCTTCACTCGTATTGAGGACGGAATCAGTGTCTTCACCTCCACTGAGGATGGAATCAGTGTCTTCCATATCTGAATCGTCGTTAGCATCTTGTTGCAAATAATCAACGTTCAGGTCAAACAGGGGATAATGATGATTTCCATCCGTATTAAAATCAAGAACGAGATTGCTGTCCACCGAAGATTGAACTACCAATGGAATTGCTCCTTGCCTCTCCTCATCAGGTTCTTCATTTTGATCATTTGATTGAATTTCATTAACCCCTTCTATGTTAGGAATTTGGTTTAGATCAAATTGATAGTTTTTGGAAGCCATACTACTCTTTGTTGCAAGATGAAACAGAGGACCCAATATTTATAATGGTGTATACTTTCAAATTTTGGCTCCATATTTTTTGGCTCAAAATTTTCACTCAAAATTTGCCTCCAAATTGCTTCTTTTGAGTTTAATTTTTTTGTTGCTCATTGGATGATTAATGGACTTTAATATGAGAAGAAGAAGATGTTTTTCGGTTCGTGAAACAGAGTTGTGTGTTTGATGGAGAGAGAATTGTTTTCCAATTTTTAAGCGTATATTAAATGAGAGAGGAGAGAGCATTTTTTTTTCGAATTCTTTACTCTTCCTTTTTTATCTCCAGAGTAGTTGCCTTGGAATTGTGCAATACATTTATCTTCATTGTTTTAATTTCCCTATAATCATGCAGTATTTTAGGCTTTAATGATTTTTCTTAATTCTTGTGAAAAATGGTAAAATGACTCTTATTACTTAACAGAGGGAGTATATAACATAAAATAGCAGCTTAACATGATTCAACCAGATAAAGACTAGAGTCATTATATTTACAAGGTCAATGTCAGATGTTCTATTATCTCATAAAGACTATGCGAGTATTCAACTAACCTATTTATGGAAGTCTCCTTGATGCTTCTAGTGACTGTCTTTGATGAAACAAATTGTAAGCTCATCATATGAATTGTGAAGCATGCAAAACTGGCATTGACAACAAACTAAGAAAATTAGTATACTAGGTGACTTCCAGTAAAACTAAATATAGTGGAAAATGAAGAGCAAGGTAGCAGAGATAAATTAACTATAGCTAAACAAAAAGTAGAAGCAGTGAAAATTTATAGCATATGATTAAGTTATAACCAAATAAAATATTGTGACTCTTACAGGCTTCTTCTCCTTCTTTAGAACTAATGCCTAGGCACAATTAGATATGCCTCAACAAATAATTGTTCGTCAAATAGTTACTCTAGTTGATTGTTTATCAGATACATGACTTGTTCATGGCACACTTGTATCTTGAAATTAAAATTGAAATAAAAATAAACTAGTCATCACATACTTGTACATGACGCTTGTATTTGATTTCCACATATGAATAAGTTCACTTCTTTTCCTGCATAATATGTAGCAACTTGATTACTATGATTGCTTCCTTCAACTTCAGCAACTTGAAAAAAATATATGGCAGTTCAAATCAGTAATATATAAAGTGACCAGCTCAAAACTAGAGAATTTGAATTAATTTACATTCATATATATTTTTTAAGGTACTAGTATTGAAACTCATTGAAAATCTGTTTTAGAATATTAAGGACTGAAAGATTTGAGAATATGAACTAAAAGTAGTTATAATTCACATCAGCACTATCCCATAGTTCTGGCATATTTCTGAAGCAGAATAAAAAAATGTATAAATTCTGCTTCATTAATCAACTTTGGCTGCTCTCATTTTCACAGGTAGGCATCTAATCTACAATGGAACCCCAGCAGGAAATATATAGTACTTCTGATTCATCAAAAACATAGAGAATCAGATCTCTATGAAACTGTGACAGAAGCCACATTTTATATATTTGATACAGTTGAACTATAATGGTGCACAAAACTAGCATTACAGTATAATCATGACAGAAATAGAAGCCTTCAGTTATCTCTAGTGAGAATCGGAACATACAAGGAAAAAATTCTCAGCTCCATCAATTATAACTACTTTTAATAATATATGTACTACTAACGGAAGTGGATGCTCATAATAGAGGAAGCATAATAACAACAAAACAATCCCACTACCAATCGAACCACTACCAATCATATTTGCCCCTCCCAGTTACAAACTAAAATCACATTACTACTAATGAGAAACCAAACACATGTGGCCCTCCCCCTAATCAAACGAAAATCACAGCAAACAACCAATTAACATTATTGACAAAAGGGAAGAAAAAAAATTCTCAATAAAATTGCTAGACATATTTGAAGAAACCTCCAATAACATAAAAAAATTCTCATATATGATATCACTAGAATAGAACAGAGTAGTAAAACAGAACAAGAGCAGAATTAATTAATGAATTGAGTGGCAATAACAATAATACATACCCTTTTGCGAGGAACAACGATCATAGCTGGAGCGAAGAGATGATTCTGATACAAGCCTCCAGTAACATCAATGTTTGATCTTCACATTCTTAATCTGCAGAGACAGAGTAAGAAGAAGGAATCACAAACTCAAGTAGCAATGACGCAACAGGGAATCATATTCAGTTCTGAAATATATTTGTCATTCAAGAAACTACATAAATTCACAATTAACATGCAATCAAAGTGAGCAACCAATTATCCTAATTGCATACATCATCAATATCATAAGGGGGATTGAGAAGGATTGAGAGCCCGGAGAGAACAGAGGGTCGTACCTTACATGATAGAAGGATTGAGAACCCTAACATAACAGGTGGATTGAGAACCCTAGCATAATAGAGGGATTGACAACCCTTACATAACAAATAGATTGAGAACCCTAACAGAGAAAGGAGAGAAATTCGGGGTTATGGAGATGGAGAACCCTAGGGTGAGATTGAGAGTGTCTACCTTATGGAGAATACAAGATGGAGATAGACCCTTGTGAGATTGAGGTCACGAAAGAAGACCAGAGCATTGTTGAGGCTGCAAGAACGATGAACAGGTAGAGAATGGTGGCTTGCTCCACTAGCTAATGCCGACGACACAGTTGTGAGGTTCAGCGGCGGCAGCTCCAATGGTGAAAATACGGTAATTTTGTGTTGGAGTGGCGGTGGTGCTTCTTTTAGTTTAGGGTTTCAGAAGAAAGTCAGAGGAAGAAGAATAAAGATCGATGGATGAATAAGGTTGAGGCATTGAGGTGGACATTATCTTTTTTTTAAAAAAATTGTGTCCGCCTTCGCCTACACAAAATCAAGTTATGACTGACACTAACTTTAATTAAAATCAAGTCCATGTTTGTGTCGAATTAGCGTCCCAAAGGCCGACACTATCACTCTCTGGTAGTGTCGGCCTCATGAGCGACACTAAATAGTGGCAGCTAAATCATTGTATTTGTAACACTCTCAATTTTGCTAATTAATTACTAAATAGGAAATTATTCCGCTAGAAAAATATTTCAATTCCGATTATATGATTAAAAAATATTGGAGAACGATATATTTTTAATTCTAGAATTTTTCGTTACGTTTTTAATTTTATAGTGCATGCGTAACGATCAAAATATACCAGTTATTCCAAACATATTTACACTCTAGAGTATTAATCAATAAAAGACAAATCCCTCTAACACTCCATACCCTACATGTGGTCAAACCATACCCTAGACATAGGGAATTTGATTTGCTTCAACCACTCCAACTATTCACACCATGCCTTCATGTACTCCTCAACTATTCAACAAAGCTCTCCAAACACTCCAAACCCCTCAAAAATTTTGGCCCCCTTCCTCTATAAATAGGGGACTCTACTCCACTTCCAAACACCCCAAAAAGCACAAGATTCTCTTCTCCTTTCTCTCTAAAATTTTCTTAAGTCCAAAATTAGTGTTGCTTGTAGTGATAACTTTGGAAGCTCTACCCTTCATCAACCCCTTTAATCCTTGAAGATAACCTTGGTAAGGGGAAGTGAGAATAGCTTAGTGTAGAATTTAGTTGGGTATTTGGGTGAGGGTTGGCCTTAGACCCTCTTCATTCATTAACTTTCAAAGCTAGTTCTGTCTTATGCCTGGTGATTTAGAGCCCATATTTTGGGAATTGATCATTGGATAATTCAGCTCCATGCTTAAAAATCATTTTAAGATGTGTTTTAACTACTGGTAAAGTTTCATAATTTTTGGATAATGTTAAGATTTTATTTTGATTCTTGAAACATTATTGCTCTATTCTGTCTGGTGAGCTTATGCTATTGGAGTTACTTTGTACGTATCATTAAAGCTCTTATTCTGTTTATATGCGTACAAAAATTTGTATGATGATAGATCTGTGTGTTAGCTTTCCAGATTGGTATCATTTGTAATTTTTGATCTTGTATTTGATTTTATATGAATTTTTGAGTGACCCAAGGTCATTTCTGGAACAGTCAGAACGTTTTGGTTTTTCTGCACCACTTGGGAAACAGATTTAACTTAAGAAGATTTTTATGAAAAACTAGTTTCAAGGTGGGTCATTTCTGGGTTAGTTTCATAAATTTTTAGTAACTGAGTGATTTTATAAAAATCGTTGAAGATGAAGATCCTGTTACTGTAGTTTTCTGTTTTGCTGGAAAAAGTTGTAACCTTGAGAAAATATTTCGCATGTATTACTACTCAATAATTCTTGAAAACTTTATATGTTGTGTGTTAATATGTCTACTATATCATATCAAAAATTCATATTTTTCTGGGCACGTATGAATTTATTATATTTTTTAGACTAGCTACTGTCAGATCCTGTACAGTTTGAAAGAAGGATTTTTCTGACCATCTTAAGTATTTTTTAAAAATTCTGGAAAAATTCTATTTTGACCCTAACACTGTGAAGTAACTGTATTAATTATTTGGGGACCAAATAAAATCGTTTAATATTTATTTTACCTCTTTTAAAGAAAGGACAGCATGCTGAAGAGTCACTAAAACAAAGGAAAAACCACTTTTCCTTCGACTTTTGAATATTCGAAATTTATGAGCTTTTTAATACCAAATAAATCATTTTTAAGATGTTAATGATGTTTTCAAGGCTAAATGATTGTTTTGGACTTATTTATAAATTCCTATAATTTTTGGATATGGTTAAATGATAATATGTCAAGAAGGACTAAAGTAAATTTCAAACAATGGTATTAATAGTAGAAGTTAATAAAGGCCTAAGTGCCAAAAAAAAAATGAATATAGAAAATGTGGAAATTGAATATATGACTTTTAAAGGTGTATTCTCCCTATTAGGAGTATTATATGAATACCATGATAATTGCTTTGTTTTTGAAAATTAAACTGAAATCTGTGGTAAACGATTTGACAAGGTGGTGTAATTAGTAATCTTTTGCAAAATGTTGTTTGAAGCCTAGTTGTATGGATGGAATGTGAACCCGGTTGAATCCTTGTGATAAACTATGCTTGAAATTACTAAAGCACCTTGAGATTACATGTTATGAAAATAGTATTTTCGAAAACTTCTATTAAGGAGGAATAAAAGGTAAAAGTGGTGCGTTGGCACAATAACGTTATACTCTAGGGAGTGGGTTTTGGCCTTTGGGGGCTTTAACCAGAGTGTGAGATGCCTAGGGGACTCGGTGGTAGCTCCCCGATGTCGGGCTACTCACTGAAAAAGCTCGGTTACCTCGACACGTCTCTAAAGTATATTCTGGATCGGTGGAGAGTACTGAGGTACATGGACTTGTACGAACGAAGTATGACTCCCGGTCACCTCTTAATAGAAAGAGTCGCTAGCGATGATGTCGTTTTTTTTTGGAGTCTCATGCATTATGGTATCCTTAAGTGTACATGTTGTGTGATGTTACGAGTGAGAATATCAATTGTAAGCTATTGTAGATTTTCTGTTTAAAAATCTAAATATCCTGACTCTACTTCTACCAAACTTTGCTATATCTCACTCCTCTGTTTTGTGTTGTATTTATCTGTCTATGTATATATCTATTACGCGATACAATAGATGGCGACTCGAGAGACCCTCATGGAAATCAACTGTCTGATTGAATTAGACTACTGGGAGCATGATGTATCTCGTGGGACGTCCACTTTTGTAGGAGAAGTGTCCGTCTGGATATCTCATCCGTCACTACCGATGCTTCGGCCCACTTACATTGGATCGGCCTTGACGTTGGTTATTCGGACACCCCCTGGTCTCATGCCTGTACCCGCAGCATTCCGACCTGCCTTTCATCCTTCTTATTTCACTCCGTCTCTTGTGGAGCAGTACTCTGGTGGCCAGGGTTGGTTCTTCAACTCGCCTAGGGAGAGCTCTCTTGAGAGTGATCCGAGTGAAGATACTGGGACGGAGAGTGCAGCATCCTTTATTTAATTATATTTTAGTTAAGATAATTTGGATGACTATAATGTTTGATCAGTATATTTCCTATGTGCGACATCTTCTACTCTTCAAGTGGTAGAGTATTTTTTTGTCATGTCGCCTAGGATTCCCAGAAATTTATGTTTGTTATCTAACTAATTAATATATCTATGTTATATTAGCTTATCGTATGTGTGTTAGTTACCAAATCTAAACTTTCATTCGACTAAGTTTCATTACCGTTTCGAATATACGACTACTAAGTTCCGAAAAATTTACCCGAAATTTAACCTCTCGATACTAGTATGATGATTTAGCCTTAATAACTTTAATTGAATAACTAATTCCGCTTAGTATAAATTGGGGCGTTACAGTATTCTTGTAGTATAAATTGAAACAGGTGAAAGAGATATCTGGTCTTCTTTCGTGACCTCAATCTCACAAGGGTCTATCTCCATCTTGTATTCTCCATAAGGTAGACACTCTCAATCTCACCCTAGGGTTCTCCATCTCCATAACCCCGAATTTCTCTCCTTTCTCTGTTAGGGTTCTCAATCTATTTGTTATGTAAGGGTTGTCAATCCCTCTATTATGTTAGGGTTCTCAATCCACCTGTTATGTTAGGGTTCTCAATCCTTCTATCATGTAAGGTACGACCCTCTGTTCTCTCTGGGCTCTCAATCCTTCTCAATCCCCCTTATGATGTTGATGATGTATGCAATTAGGATAATTGGTTGCTCACTTTGATTGCATGTTAATTGTGATACAGGACCAAAATGAAACCTCAAAAAGATATAGGACCAAAATAAAACAAACATAAAAGATAGAGGACCAAAATGTGCATTTGGCCTATAAAATATAACTATTTTCATATAAAATATAATTGTTTTATATATTAAAAAAGTAATTTAAAATTCATTCACTATATTTTCAAATATAAAATAATCAATTAATATAAGGATAAATTGATCAATTACTTATAAATTTATTTTCTCTCTTCTCACTTTTTTATTATTTTAAAACCTTTTTATCATTTTGAAGAAAGAAAACTTCCTTTTCTCTCTCTTCTTTTCTCCCGTTCCAAACAACTACACTTTCTTCTTCTTTGAGTGTGTTTGATAACACTAGCTTATAGCTTATTTAGGAGCTCATAGCTTGTAGCTTATTATCAAGTAGAGGCGTTTGGTAACAACAAGCTTATAACTTTTATAAGCTATAAGCTAACTTTCATAAGCTAGCTTATAAAAAGCTACTTCAAGTAGCTTATATTTTATGAAAAGTAGCTTTCAATAATTCTTTTCTATTTTACACTCGAGTCATTTATTACATGTTTACTCTATCAAATAATTTATTACATGTAATTATTATTTATTCTTTTAAGTCATTTAACAAATATAAGCTACCTAATAAGCTAATTTTACTAAACACCTATATTCAATTATAAGTGACAAGTCATAAGTTATAAGCTACAAGCTATAAGCTATAGGCCATGTTTGGAAGGGCTTATGCGCAGCTTATGAAAATAGCTTATGATGAGTTCCTATAAGTTGTTTTTAGCTTATTTTCATAAGCTTCTTGAAGTAGCTTATTAGAATAAGTTGTTTTTAGCTTATTCAAGTAAGTTTTACATTTTTTTCTACGAAAAAATTGTAATTTGAAAATAGTTTATTGCATAAGTACTTAATTAATTTATGTACCCAAACACACCCATAAACTATAAGTTATAAGCTATAAGCTAATTTTATCAAACAGTCTTTTTTCCTCCAATTTTCTTTTTCTCCTATCATCGAAATATATAAGGTTAATGAAAAAAAAAAACTTACAAGTAAAAGAATTGGCAAAATTAAATTAAATTAAATTAAGCCAAACACTAGGTGCAATCTCTATGTTGCTGGTCACCTCCAAAAAGAAACACTTCATACTAACTTTTAAAAGTCAACTGGCGACCGATGATTCCCACACCTGGTGCGCGATTTCTAGCGATGATGATGATCAACTCGATTTGTTCTTGGTGTTAGCTCATTCTCTTCCCCGGTTTATTCTTATTTTTGTTTTATTTGATCCAATTATCTGATATTGAGATTGAGATCACTTTCACTGTTTCACATACACACCTGATTTAGCAGCATAAGAATTGTTCTTCATGCTTTTCATTTTTAGGTTGAACTTCAAACTCTTTTACAGAGTGGATGGCCAATACTTGTTCTTGAAATTCAGTTAAGATGGAGTTCCGAACATTGGATTTGCACCTTGTTTCTGACTGTGTATTGAGTGATAAAAAAACGACAGTAAGCCTTGTTTTCTTCACTTCTGTTTGATTTTGCACACCAAACCTCTAATCTATCTTACCCCCACACTAAGCTTTGTTCTCATGGCTGGGCAATCATCCTCCATTTCCTTCCAATATGGATTCAGCTACGACGTATTCCTCAGCTTTAGAGGTGTTGATACTCGTAACGGTTTCGCTGGTAATCTCTGTAAAGCTCTTCGTGACAGGGGAATCCACACCTTCTTTGATGATGATGAGCTTCAAAGTGGGGAAGAAATAACACCTGCTCTTGTCAAGGCAATTGAAAAGTCCAGGATTGACATTCCTATCTTTTCTGGAAACTATGCTTCCTCTTCATTTTGCTTAGAGGAACTTGTCCACGTCATGGAGTGTGTTAAGGCTAAGGGTCAATTAGTTTTGCCTGTCTTTTATGATGTCGATCCTTCTGTTGTGAGACATCAAAAAGGAAAATACAGAGAAGCATTTTCCAAGCTTGAGGCAAGATTTACAAATGATGAAATTAACAGGTGGAAGATGGCTCTTAATCAAACAGCTAACTTGATTCTTTAATTTTCATTCATTTGGTTATTACTATTTGCGTTATGACTCACTCCTAGGAAGCTGTATTATTGGGCAGGGATGGATATGAACATGTGTTCATTGAAAAGATGGTTGAAAATGTCTCAAGAAAGATTAAATGTGTTGCTTTACCTATTGTTGATTATCCAGTTGGACTAGAGTCTCGAGTGCTACAAGTAAAATCACTTCTTGAGGTTGAATCTGATAATGGCGTCCACATGGTAGGGATCCATGGAATTGGTGGAATAGGTAAAACCACACTTGCTCTTGCTGTTTACAATTCCATTGCTGACCATTTTGATGGTTTATGTTTTCTTGAAAACGTGAGAGAAAGTTCAAGCAAACACGGGTTGATGCATCTTCAAAAGATCCTTCTTTCTGAAATACTTGGTGAGAAGAAAATCGAGTTCACGAGTGTTAGACAAGGCAACATAGGCTCCAACAGAAGAAGGTTCTTTTGATTCTAGATGATGTTGACAAGAAGGAACAATTACAGGCTATTGTTGGAAGACCTGATTGGTTTGGCTCCGGAAGTAGGCTCATCATCACCACAAGGGACAGACAGTTGCTAGCATGTCATGAGATTAAAAGAACATATGAGGTGAAGGAACTGAATAAAAATGAAGCTTTTCAAATGCTTAGTCGCAAAGCTTTTAAAACGAAAGAAGTTAATCCAAGTTACCTGAATGCCATGAACCGAGTAGTAACTTATGCTTCTGGTCTTCCGTTAGCTTTGGAAGTAATAGGCTCTAACTTGCTTGGTAAAACTATAGAAGAATGGGAATCTGCTATTAATCAATATAAAAGAATTCCTAATAATCAGATCCTAAATATACTTAAAGTAAGCTTTGATGCTTTGGAGGAAGAAGAGAAGAATGTTTTTCTTGATATTGCTTGTTGCTTCAAACGATATCCATTGGAAGAGTTGAAAGATATACTTTTTGCTCATCATGGTGACAACATGATTCATCAAATTGGAGTGTTGGTTGAAAAATCTCTGATAAAGATTAGTGGGTATGGTAAGATATCACTACATGACTTGATAGAGGACATGGGTAAAGAAATTGTTCGACAAGAGTCGCCTAAAGAGCCTGGAAAACGGAGTAGGCTATGGTCCCCTCAAGATATAGTCCAAGTTTTGGAAGAAAATTCGGTGGGTAACTGTATATAACATGGATGGTTAGCATTTTCATCCTTAAGTTCTACTTATCTCTTTCCACTATTATGTGATCATATACAATTAACTTCTATATATCCCTTTATAATAAAGCAAAATTTCCTATAATCTGTGGTTGATTTGTACTTTTTGTGTTCAAAGGGAACCAGTAAAGTTGAAATCATATGCTTGACTTCTCCCTTATTTAAAGAAGAAGAAGAAAAAGTGGTGATAGAATGGAGTGGAGATGCCTTCAAGAAGATGATTAGCCTGAAAACACTTATTATTAGGAAAGATTATTTTTCCAAAGGTCCAAGGCATTTGCCAAATGGTTTAAGGGTACTACAATGGAGGAGATATCCTTCACATAATTTTCCACCCGATTTTAATCCAAAGAAACTTGTAATATGCAAGTTAGATGGCAGTTGTGTTACATCGCCAGAGTTGAATGGGTTATTGAAGGCAAGTACAATGAGTTCATTTCTCTTATATTGCATATTAGTAATTCGCTTTCAAAATAACCCCCTTTTTTAATTGTTTTTGCAGAAGTTTGTCAATATGAAAGTTTTGAATTTAAACAGGTCTCGATATTTAACCTATATATACGATGTTTCCGTTTTGCCAAATTTAGAAGAGTTGAGATTTGGACATTGTAAGAATTTAAGTACAGTTCATAGTTCGGTTGGGTTCCTTGATAAGCTAAAGGTCTTGGATGCAGAATCTTGCGAAAGTCTTAGGAGTTTTCCTCCAATGAAGTTGACATCACTTGAGCTTCTCAACATTGAAGATTGCATCAATCTTGAGGTTTTTCCTGAAATAATAGGGAAGATGGAAAATATAACAAAGCTTGATTTCAGGCATTGCACTTGCTTAGAAGAACTTCCATTTTCAATTGGAAATCTTACTGGGCTGCGAGAAATAGTTCTGCCTTTTCAACAGAGGTTTAAGTTTCCAAGAAGCATTGTAATGTTGCCAAAACTCACTACGATTTCCGCTGATGGATTGATCCTTTTGTTGTTGCCTAAACAAAAATCTTCAAACATTGAACGCCTTAGTTTACAATGGAGCAACCTGCCAGAAATAAGCTTAACATCATATCTCATGTGGTTTACTATCTTGAAATTTTTAAACCTCTCATCCAGTCATGTCAGAATTATTCCCGAATGCATCAAAGAACATCATTCTTTAAGGGCTCTTTGGGTGAATGAATGCAAGCTTCTTCAAGAAATTAGAGGGATTCCGCCAAAACTACACCTTTTCTCTGCAGGAAATTGCAGTTCCTTGACTTCCTCAAGTACAAGCATGTTACTGAATCAGGTTTTTGTTTTGTTTAAATGTATCTGATTCGATATTACAAACTTTGCTCAATGTTGCTAAACTTGTATTTATTTATTTATTCAAACAGGAACTTCATGAGGAGGCTAGAAACACAATGTTTTACTTGCCCGGTAAAATCATTCCAAGGTGGTTCGAGCACCAATGTAAGGGATCATCAATATCTTTTTGGTTTCGTAATGAGTTTCCAATCATAATTCTCGGATTTGCTACTTCACCGACGAATGATACCAGATTTTCTGTTAATGTGAGCATCAATAATAGATTGAATCCATACAAGTTTACTTGCAATGAAAACAATCACAGGTTAATTGTAGAAATGGGTCATATATGTCTTTTCAATCAGATTAGTAGCCGAGATAAAAATTTCAAGTTCTTCTGGATGAAGCACTTGTAGAAAATGAATGGAACTATGCGAGCATTGATATTATTGTCCGTCAACAAGTAAAGAAGGTTGGAATCCATGTAATCTAAAAGAAAAGTTGCATGGAGGATATTCGATTCGCCAACCCTTTTAGAAAGAGAAAATTAGACGAGGAATCCAAATCACAGAATTACCCTTTGCTGAAAAAGCATAGATTTATGAACATGGAAGTTTCTGAGACAGAATTTGTTCAGCAGCAGCAGCAACAATGCACTGGTTTATTGTTACGCATGTGCAACTGGATATGCAGATGCTTTCCTTTTTTCTTTTTCCAGCATTGGTAGCTAAAGTTTTAGCTTAGTTGCACAGTTGATAAGTCAGTTTTATCATTGATTGTATAGCTGTTAGTTAGTCACATAGGCTAAGCATACTATAATAAATAGCTACAATGTATGTAAATTCTGTTACTCAGTGAATTCATTTCAATCATGCTGACAAACAAACACACCCTAATTAGTTGACTTCATAATGTACAACTACAAATTTAGAAGAAACTTAGAATGAATGAATTAAACCCAGAGCACTACAAACAGTAACAAATCACTGTTCAAATGAATCATCAAAGTGGAAACATCTTACTACTGGATCCAAAACGCGTATAGATCATGTCAGCGCGATGTGAGTTTAGGTATCAAAATATTTGATCTATACTATAACTATATATTGAAATATAATGGTATTATCTGTCCTTTTCATTTTGTTTTCTCAATTAAAAAATAACACATCATTGTCATTTCTTCCGTTGAAGAAACTGGAAAAGAGATTAAAGAAATGACAATAGGTGAAAATTCATGAATATTATCAAACCTCAGTACGTAAGTAGTTAAAAAAAAGGCATGAATATAATATTTGAGGAAATTAATATGAGTAAACTAGCAAATTAGTCCATGAGATTGTAGTGGTCGTGTAAGTCCCTGAAATTAAAAAACCCCTTCATTAGTCCCTGAGATTGTTCAATGTCAGGCAAATAAGGACAATCCGTCAAATATATCTAACATAGTGTTTACATGGCACTTAACGTGCCAAAGTGGCACGCCACGTCAGTTAATGAAACATAGCGTTTTAACTTTGGACAAAAATCATGCAAATCAGTCCCTGTTCCGTTTTGAGATTAGGGTTAGGGCAAATCAGTGAAATCCCCAAATCCTTTGTGCGCTCAAAAGTCACAATCCCTAATCCCCTCTTCTCCTTCTCTGTTCTCTATTTCTTGATCGTTTTCTTCTCCTTCTTCGTTGTCTTCTTCGTTCTGTCCTCCATTGTTGCTGTTCTGTTCTCCTTCTTCGTTGTCTTCTCCTTCATCGTGCTATTTGGACGAAATTGGTACGATAGATGAGGTAAGAAACCGTAATCCCTATTATCTTATGTTACTGTACTGTTAAATTTGGTTTGTTTAATATATTTGGCGTGTGTGTGGTGTGGTGTCGTTATAGAAGTGGGGTTTGTTTATGGGTTAAAAAATGGTGTTAGTGGTCCCGAAAAGTGTGTGGTTTTGTTTAAAAATGGGTTGTTTAAAAATGATGTTGGTGGTCCCAATAAGAACTTCTATGGTGGTGGTGGTCCCGGAGATAGTGTTGTTCTGTTTTTTTATTAGGGGAAAGGGTGGGGTAGCTTGTAAAAGTTGTTGTTTTGTTTGTTTGTAGCTATGTTTGACACCCACCACATTGGTCAATTGTTACAGGTGAGTGTTCACATACACTATGGTGGCCATTTCAAACTTCAGCAAATGGACTTGGTTTATGAGAATGATAAGGTTTGTGTGCTTCCAGTGACTGATCCAAGGTTAATAGACCTAAAATACGTTCGAGAGTATCATAAGTCATTGGGGTATAACGAAGTAGCAAATGTATATTGGTGGGTTCCTGCATTGAGTTTGAGGAATGGGCTAGAGTTATTGAAGGATGAGAGTGACTTTGATCACATGATGAGGTGGGCTGAGAAAGAAGGTGGTGAGATACATGTTTACTATGAACATGTTGTCAATGAACCTAGGTTAGTACTGTCACTGCCAAGTGAAGACAATAATGAAGAAGATACAACCATGGCTGAAGATGAAATTAGAAACAATGAATGGGATGAAGTTGAGATAGGAGATGTGATGGATTCGGAGGAGTCAACTGGGGATGATGAATCAGGGAAGAATGGGTTTGACATGAAAGGGAAAGGGATATTGTTAGATGAGTCAGATGATGATGATTCTAAAGACTTGCCTTACCAGCCTATGGGTTTGGAGGATACAGATGAAGATGTGACTGTTAGCCTAGTGGATGAGTTTTGGGATGAAGAAGAGATTGTGTCCACACAAGCTAAAAATAAACTAAAAAAGGCAAGGAGGTCAACAACAAAACCAGGAAAGAAGCAAGTGAGAAACGGGAAAGGGAACAAGGCTAATATTTTCATAGAAGAGGGAAGTGATAGTGAGGATGTAAGACACAATCAACCCTCAAACCAAGTAGACCAAGATGCTGATAGTTGGGTTTCTAAGGAGTTGAAGACTCCTGTTCCATCTGATGATGAAGTTGATAGTAATGAAGTATATCCTCAATTTAATGACCAAGCTGCTTTTGGAAATGTGCAACTTGAGCTTGGCATGGAGTTTACAACCATGGAGTCTTTTAAGTAGGGGTTGCCCTTTTTTTACCCAGCCCACACCATCCCAGCCCACTGAAACACAACCCACACCATCCCAGCATACTGAAACACAACCCACACCATCCCAGCCCAGTGAAACACATTCCACACCATCCCAGCCCACTGAAACACAGTCCACACCATCCCTGCCCACTCAAACAAATCCAACGCCATCACCCCTGCCCACTCAAACCCAGCCCACACCACCCCAACACACATGGTCCAAACCAATCAAGACTAACCCCACCAAGTCCCACCCCAAGGCTAAATCCATCAACCTTCAGCCCTCACAACCAAAACAAATACAAGGTGCAAGGAAAAGGCTTCCAATTAGGCCAAGACAAGTTGGTTCCAGTGCTGCATCTGCTACTACTACTGCTTTATCTGCTACACCACCTGCAACTTCACAGCCTTCTACTGCTGCTACTACTAGTGGGATGACTTTTATTCCAACTCCTGGGATGAGAGTTATTTGGCATTAAAAGAAGACCTGAAGACTAGACTTTTTCTTTTGCCCAACAAGACTAGTTTGTATTTTGGGAAACAATTGATGTTACACCAAACAATTTGTCATGTAATTAGGTTGACTTAAGTTAGTTTGTTGATTTTTTTGGGTGATTTGAAATCACCAATGACAGTGATTGCTTTTGTTGGTTTTTTTTGGGTGTTTTGGAACAAACAGAATGATGATTCTAGTTTTTTGGTTGGACATGTCTGATACAATGTTTATGTAATTATGTCCACCCAAAAATCTGATACAACGTTTCATTTTGATTAAGGTTATGTTATCTTATGTCAGTAGGATATTTTAGGTTAATGACAATGACAATGATGCATTTTCAATTATGTCATATATTTAGTTTAACAATTAAGTTCCTGTACATTTTGTCATACATTTCCTTTTCTGTGACAATGCTTTTAATTGATTCTATCTTGAAGCAAAATAGTTAAAGATTGGTAAAATTACATCAAACAGCTTAAAAACAATACTTCATATTTGCTTATATTAGATTCAACAACAACCCACTAATCCAAACACAATACATCAAACTGCTTAAAAAAATTTACATCAAACAGCCCACTAAGCTAAACACACTAATCCCCACATAATGATAAACATTAACATCATAACAAACAACCCAAATAAACCCCACTTTAACATCCTAATTTCAGCTTCCATGGTTGCAATTCTACAGCTATGGTCCAGCCTCCATTGTTCATTCTCAGTTGTTGCTGCTGCTCTTATCTGAGTAGTTGCAGAAATCAAATCGTTGCTTGCACCTACATTGCGATTGCTTCGGGTTACATTCTTCCTTCCTTGATGTACATCTTCATACCACCGAAAAAAGTTGCATATTTCATCATTCTGACCATCAAAGGGATTAATTACAAAATTACAAAACTTGTCAACATTGGGAACTAATCAAATCAACCACAATAATAGAATTTTCTTGCATCCCCAAACCTGGTATTATGAGCATCCATAGAAGAGCTTTCCTGGGTTTTCAGATGTTCTTGACCTCCTTACAACTGCTCGAATGCCACAGTCACATAGAACCATCAAATTCCTGTCGTCGCCATTACTGCTCCTAGAGCTCCGACCGAAGCTTTTGTCATTCATGGTGCTCAGTTCGCTGTAAATGAGGATGAAGAAGAAGCTGCGCAGGGACTGGTCTTGTTTGGGGATTTAGGGTTCATGTATATGAAGAAGAAGATGCGCATGGACTGATTTGCATGATTTTTGCCCAAAGTTAAAACGCTGCGTTTCATTAACTGACGTGGCATGCCACTTTGGCACGTTAAGTGCCATGTAAGCACTCTGTTAGACATATTTGACGGATTGTCCTTGCCTGACGTTGAACAATCTCAGGGACTAACGGAGGGGTTTTTTAATTTCAGGGACTTATATGCACGACCACTACAATCTCAGGGACTAATTTGCTAGTTTACTCAAATTAATATATGAAACTAGATCAGCAAAGCTATATAATATTAGGGCAAGTTCTACGGGTGACACTATTGCCACCACACTCATCTCAAAGTATACTACACATTCTTTTTTTTTTTTTTCAAATTTGTCCTTGCTCCAAAAAATAATTTTCGGGCGAAACTGGAAATATATTATCCGGGTGATTCTGGATTTGATTATCCGTAGGAGAGTTAAACTTTTGGAAAAAAAGTTGATTATATTGATTCTGTTTTAACCGGATTTGAGAATTCAGTTGGAACCAAATTTTATTATTGGTTAGAACCAAATTTTATTATCCAATTGGAACCAAATTTTATTATCCGATTTGATACCAAATACTGCGTATCCACACCAACGGAAAATTTTTATCCGGATTCGCCTAGAAATTATTTTCCTTTGAAAAAAAAAAAAGACATATAGTATAGTTTGAGAAGGGTGTGATGGCAATAGTGCCACCCAAGTTCTACTCTACGCCTTGCCTATTTTTATTATACTATTCGCTTAATGTAAATAGGCACGAGCCTGCGCATTGCACGGACGAGAATTAATGTATATTTTAATTTTTTTATTATGTGAACAAATTGTTAAATTTATAAATATTAAATAAAATGTAAAAATAATTAAGTAAATATATTTTAAATTGATTACTGTGAATTCATGTATATAATGGAATGACATTAATTTTTAATTTATGTGAGCTAAAATTGGTACAGTATAATTAAAAAAAAAACCTTCTATTAAAGAAAATACAACCCATACAAACCAATTAAAAATATATTATCATTGTTAAAACACTCATCTACTGGTGCTACTTTGCCCACCACACTCATTTCTTGGTTCACCACACGCTGCTATTTTTTTTCTAATTTTGCCCTTCGTTCGGGGATTAATCCTCGTTTTTTAACTTAATTCCAATACTGTATTTTCATACCTGATTAATATCTGTATCCGTTTCCATACAGATATTAATATACCCGTTTTGATACATATATTAATATCTGTTTCCATACAGATATTAATATCTGTTTTTTTCTGCAATTCATCATTTTCAAACCGCATAAATGGCAAAAAAAAAAAACCTTGATTCGAACTGTATTAATGTTAGAAAACAATGTTGGTGATTTTGGGTTTAGTTACATATAGAGTATTGAGTGTGTCAAAATTTTGAGTTTTCCAATTGTATTTTAATACCGGGATTAATATCCGAGCGAGAATCAGAAAAACATGGATTAATATCTGTTTGGCTCAAATCTGGATTTAAAAACATAACTTTACCAATTTTCCAAAATCACGAACATTGTTTTCTGTCATTCATTAATACAGTTGGAATCAAAGATTTTTTTTTCTTCGTCATTCATGCTATTTGAAAATGATGAATTGTAGAAAAACATATATTAATATATGTATGGAAAAAGATATTAATATCTGTATCAAAACAGATATTAATCCTTGTATGGAAATACAATGTTGGAATTAAGTTGAAAAACGGAGATTAATCCCCGAGCGAAGGTTTTTAAGTTGCAATACAGAGATAATCTCCGAGCGAATTTTAAAACGGGGATTAATCTCTATTTTAAATGTGGTGCGCAGAGGCCTTGTTTTTAAGTTGAAAAACGGGGATTAATCTCCGAACGAAGAACAAAATTGGAAAAAAAATAACAATATATGGTGAACCAAGAAATGAGTGTGATAGACAAATTAACACCCCTTATCTGCGAATGTATCTTTGTTGGTTGGTTTGCATTCTTGTCCTTGTGGGTGAATGTCTGAGTTGTAATATATTGCTGAGGACTCCAAATCAACATTGGCCGTTTATCTGAGATATGTCATTTGGTTTTTCTTTATAATTTTTCTGTATTTTAATTTGTGTGTCAAGTTAGGCTCTTTATTTGATGATGTTGATCTCTGCGTTAAGGTCTTAAAGGACAACTAAATTGACTTTAAATAAATTTAGTTTTATCAACTACAAACTAAACACATACTTAATAATCCATGTTAACTGTGATGGTTGATTATTGTTATCTTTTGAAAATAGAAGACAAGACAAACTGTAAGTTTGATGTGCAGATTGCAATGTTAGTCATGGAAGATTTAGATCTTTAATGATCCTTGTTTTTATAGGTATAGCGGTAGGTTTCTTAAGTTATTATTATGTATTATTTTGTTTTGCTATTTAATTTATGGTCCTTGCCCAAGTTATTACTATTTACTATTTAACTCCTATCCAAATTTTATTTAAATATTATTTACGGCAGTACTCATTTCAAAAATATTTTTTAATTAAAGATTAAAACACACATTCAAAGAAGGCGACGTGAAAAAAACAGAGCAAAATATTACCTTTTTTTTAACCCAAATACCAAAACGAAATTTAATTAACTAAATATGAAAAAATAAATAATTTAGAATTGAAATAAGCAAAATATATGTCTATAATTAACGATTGATATTTTAGTATTTAATTAACTAAATACAAAACTAATCAAACATATTTAGTTTTTCTAAATTAAGATTTACGCTAACAATTTTTAAAAAAATATCACAGTAATAACTAAAATAGTTATAAACATATTAATTTATGTACATCAAATAATGCAAAACAAAAAAAAAACATAAATTACAAATAAAAAATGTTCTATATTCTGCAATATTTTAAATAAAGACAAATCAAAAAAAATCTTGCAAAATTAAAACATTACTTACCAATAAAAATAACAAGCTTATAAAGCCTGAAAGGCTACTTATAGGCTTACTTTGTCCGAAGATTCTAAAAATGCCAATAATTCTATCTTAAATAAGCCAACAAGCCATTAAATAGGCTAATATATATGTCTTTTTAATTATTTCACATTTAACCAAATAAAAATATATTGCATTTATCCAATAATAATTTATTAAATGCTATTGCATGCCATACATAATAAAGATCACAAATATATCTATTTTTTCAATCAACCAAATAATATTAGAACATATACTATCCCTAAAACTAGGGGTGTTCGCTGTGCGGATTGGTTCGGTTTTAAAGGAAAAATTCATCCGATCCGATCATTGCGGTTATGTCATCTCATCATCCGATCATTTTTATTTCTTAAAGATATTCAAACCAATCCGAACCATTTTTTTGCGGTTTGGATTGAATCGGTTTTTCGGTTTTTGTTTTAGTTTTTTAAAAAATATTCTTATTATAAAAAATAGTAAACATTAATAACAAAACATAAATATAATGCATATATTTAAATCAAATTTTGTTGTCTAAATTTTTATTTTATTATTTATATATAATACATATATATTTGATAAAAACTCAAACAATATTTATATTTGAAAGAAAAATCAAACTATAAAAATAATATTTTGAGCATATCATTTAATCTTTTAAGAGAAAGATGAATAATATAGAAAAATTATAAATCTATATTAGTATATGCGGTTTGGTTTGGGTTGGTTTGGTTTTAATATAAGGAACTGAAATTCGAACTAAACCAATAAAATTATGCGGTTTTTCGGTTTTCGGTTGGTTTGATTTTCGGTTTATTCGGTTATCGGTTTTTTAGATCGGTTTTGACAGTTTAGAATTGGTTGGTTTGGTTATGAACACCCCTACCTAAAACAACATATAATCTTCAATGCTATCCTAAAATTTATTATATTTACATTTACATAATTTATTATATATATTATAAAAAAAACTAAATATTTTATTAAAATTTAATAGGCCGGTCTATTAGGCTTAATAGGTTTTTATAATGTCTGTACCTAACATTTTTACTTAAATAGTAAAAAAAAACCTTTTTACTTAAATAAATTTTTTAAAAAACTTGAACCTAGCCTTTTTATTAAATAAGCTAGGCCAGGTCAAGCCTTAAATAGGCTAGACCATAGGTCCTTGTCAAGCTGGCTAGCATTTTTCTACCCCTAAGTACAAAGAAACACTACGGTTACAATATTATTATTTTTCTATCAAAAGTAATCTTATTTTTCAATAGCAATAAAGTAATTAATTGAGTTTTTTTTTCAAAAATTTTTAAAAAATTTGATTTATTTCAAACAAGAATTGAGTTAAAAAATAAAAAAACATCAAATTGGCCACACATATTCATATGACAAAAATAAAAAGACTACAAAAAAAACCATCATCATCTAAGGGACCTAGATAAAAAAAACTAACTAGACAGAAATAATAATATACACTTCTTAGAGGACATATAGAAGCAATAATAATAATTCTTCCAACTGACCTGCATATCAAGTTTCTGGTCATAAATCTTAACTACTCAATATTATATATTAAATCACATGATTAGGAACATTTAGACCATCAATGATCTAAAATTGTACATGATCATAATATAAAAATCCATCTTTGATAGGATAGACAATGTTGAGCGCACACAAGGAGTTGCCAAATAGGTTCATAATCTGACATGGCAAATTGTGGTATTAGGATATAGGTGAGGTGTCAAAATATTGGCTATAGTTTTTGTTTTAATATATACTAGACTCAAATTCGCGCGTAGCGCGGATCAGTGCAACATAATTTTAAATTATTTTGTTAACATATTATTAAATTGATAATTATTTATTAAAATATTATAATAATTAATTTAATATATTTTAAATTATTGATTAGTATAAAATTGTGCATAAAATGAAATGGAAAATTATTTTTAATTAATGAGAGTTAACTATTGCAATATATTTAAAAAATAAAAATGTGATTTTGTGAGCAAAATATAATCCTTACAAATCATTTTAAATATTATTGTGATTCATAAAATAATTGACTTTAGAGTGCATTTTTGTTGGTTACTTTGAATTTTTTATCATGAATTGTTACCTTATTCGATAAGTTGTGTTACATTTGACTTGGTTTTCTTTAAATTTTGCATCAATATTGATTGTTCATCTGAGGATGTGTCATTTGATTTTGTAATTTTTTTCTCCTTAGTTTGCATTGTAAGATGCATATGGTTTTTATCTGATGATGTGATTTTCACATTAAGATATCCAAACAATTGGTATTTGATGCATACCTGGGATCCGGGTACTGCGTGGTCCTACGAATCCAATGATGCTCCGGGGTGCTCCACCGTGGAGCAGGTGATACCTGCAAAGACTCTGACGCTCAAGTTAGCATTGGCTCAGGATTGAGGTGTATTAGGGTTAGATTTCTCCTACCTGGGTCTCCCATACTTCCCTGTATTTATATCTTTCGTGTAGGCGTCGTTTAATGGTATGGGCCGACATTATGGGCCGTGCAGCCTGTTGGATCTTCCAGAGGTCCGACCTATGGACCCGGGGTAGGGGTCCACAACAGTTGCCCCCAAGCCGGCAAGTGACAAATATCGGTTGCCCAGGCTTCTAGTCGCGTCGGTTTATGTGTTGCCGGGTTCGCTGGGTCTTGTCAAACCTTAGGCTTTGAGCTTTGCTGGTACCTCTTCAATTTTGAATTTCCCTTTCGAGTTTCTCTGACACGTTTCTTAATTTCAATGGGTCTAACTCCTTGTCCTTGGCGCGCTATCATTGCAGCGAAGGGAACTGTCATTTCAAGGGTCACGTCCCTTTGCTTGCCCTTTAAAAGTGGCACGTTCTCACCTCTCTCTTCCTTCTTCTCTCTCAACATTCTGTAACCACCAACAAGGAGAGCTACCGGCTGATTCTTGGAGATTCTAAAATCGAGTTCCTCTCTTCGCGATTCATCGCTCTTTCAGTGCAACTTTCGCCATCTCAAACCAGGTAACTAACCATTTCTTATTCGTTTTTCACTTTTCACATAGTTTCTTCACATCATTATGCTTTTCTTCCTCCCATTCGCTTCTAGGGTGCGTGTATCTTTCACTTTTTTTAAGTTTCTCCTCCCTTTCAAGAGTACGGCCATGGGGGGTCATCACCTATCTGATTTTAGAAGGGCGACTCTAGGGTTATCCCCTCCATAACCCTTTCTTTCCCCTGTTTTTGCAAGATAGGAACTTTAGATTTTGAAAGGTCAAAAGGTAGCACCTTTTGTGAGTTATATTGCTCGAAGCTTAATCCTTCAGTGTATGTTCTTGTTATTTTTACTAGGGATAATTACACCAACCTCCCCTGAGGTTTGCCTATATTACACTTACCCCCCTCCAGTTTTCAAAATTACATTTACCCCCTGAAATTTCAACTTTCATTACACAAACCCCCCTAATGTTAATTTTTTTAATGGTATTATTGTGCAAATTTTCCATTTTTCTAAGAAAAATTAATTTTACTATTTATTACTTTTTTTTTTATTTTACCATTCTTCTAATAAAAGTATAAACTTCAGGGGGTAAATGTAATTTTAAAAACTGGAGGGGGGTATGTGTAATATCAACAAACCTCAAGGGAGGTTAGTGTAATTATCCCTTTTTACTATATTCCCATTTTTCTGCATTATGGGTTATATTCTGTCCATCTCAAGAGTTTCTTCTTTCTCATTCTTTCCCTTCTTTCTGTAGACTAGGAAACATGTCTCCGCCTCATACCACTATTTCTAAAATTTCAAAAAAGGACAAGGGAAAATCCGTTGTAGGGACCTTCGAAAACCCTTCAAACGTCGTCCCTGAGAAGTGGGCCGACATCAAGTGCATCCGGAGTTGTCTTTGGGTCGATGAAGGGGTGATGGACATTCCATCTAATGTAGAGGACAAGGAGGATCTTAAAATCATCGAGAACGACTGGCGCACTTGTTTCCATCTTTACCCCCTTCAGACCTGAACAGGAAGCGAAACTACGAAATAGAAGGATATGAGTCCCGGGGATACGTATGAGATGATCCCGATAAACGAAAATTAACGGGTATGTTGCCCTGCTAGTGAGAGTGAAAAACCTTATATTATGATGTACCATAGTTTGTTTTCCCGGATTCGGGTGCGATTCCCTTTCTCTTCCTTCCAAAAGGAAGTCTTGAACTATCTACAGGTGGCTCCTTCTCAATTAAATCCCAACGGGTGGGGCTTCGTCTAAGCCTTCGAGACGTTTTGCTGGGCACAAGAATGCACTGTTCTTCCTCGTTGTACTGGAGCGAGTCCCACTATAGCCTTCCTCAGCTTCCAGAGGCCGGTTTGCACGGGTTTTTGGAAGAAGAGGACCACTCGACATACCGCAAGTTGTTTGCGTTTATCGGGGAACGTAATTTTCCAATCCATTGCAAAGACATTGTTCACGCTAAGTTCCGAGATCAGCGAAAACGTTGTTTGGATGAGTGTTTTACGTGGTACTTCCTTTTTATGGCTGTTGGTTGTTTCTTTACCTATGTTTTTCTTTTGCAGACGAGATAATGAACGGCTATACTGCCCGTTATGAGAGTTTTAAGGGCAAGAGAAAAAAGGGTGGAAGTTATCGGCCCGGCTCCAAAGCACCGAAAAAGTCATCTGAGGTGGAGAAGCCAAAAGAAGTGCCATCGCCTTCCGACACGGTAGCTGCCAAAATGCCGGGTTTTGAGCCCCTAGTTTCCCCTCCCCCCATAAACATTTCAGTTGCTGATAATTTTTTCGATTTGAGGGAGGATGATGAGGAGGTGGAAGAGGGTCCTCCTGTTTTCAAGCGCAAGTGGAAAACGGTTGAGGAGAAGTGTGGTACTGCCGACATTGCTGAGCAAGAGGATGTCAAGGCGCAGATAAAACATGCCAAGAAAGGGAAAGGTACTTTTCTATTTCTCCCATGTCTTTTCATCATATGAAATCTCACCTGTATATCTGAGGTCTTTACTTTTTATGTCGTAGCTGCTGCTGATTCTTCTGCTGAGCTGGAGGGGCAGCCTTTTACTCCTAGGTGGCGTGGTAAATAGAGTGGCATCTTTGAAAACATGGTCACCCCTAAGGTCAGCTTCATGCATCCCAAAGATTTCTTCTTCAACACCTCTTCCGAGACCTTTAAGGTAAGGTTTTATTTTTCTTTGCAATTACCTAGAATACCTTGTGATTTCCTATACTGAGTCATGATAACTTTTATTAACGCAGACCAGGTGTGAACGGTTGCAGTGTTGGGCCGGCATTATGATGTCTTTTTTGAACGACATAAGGCTTGAGGCCGAGGGGGTGTTAAATGCCCCAGTTTCCCAGAATGATAATGACATTTTGAATCAGCGGGTAGCAGAGTTAGAGGAGAAAAATCGCGATTTGGAAAAGCAACTAAATCAACAGCAGCTTGATGCGGCAACTCGGGAGAGCGAATTGCATGCTCAATTTGAAAAGCTGTCCCGGGATGTTGGTGATGCCCAGGAAGAGGACATCCATCAAATTGACGTATAGAAGGCAGCCGAGAAAAAGCTTAAGGCTTCTTTAGATGCATCTGAGAAAGAGCAGGCTGGCTTAATTAAAACAAGGGCATCATTGACGAATGAGGTGAATCAACTTCGGCGGGACAAAATTTTCCTTGTGGAGAAGCTGAAGATTCAATCCCGGGAAGCCAAGGAAGCCAAGAAGGAGGCAGAGACTTTGAGGGACGACTTTGATGCCCTTAATTATGACGCCTTCTGCAACTTCCTCAAACAGGTTATGCTGTTGAACCTTGGGGTGCAGCTAAATCTCCAGGGTCTGAGCGTGGACCACACCGTATCTGAAGGTGTTCTCACCGATATCTGTCAGCCCAGTGATCCGCGCCCTGTTGATTTGTCCAACCCTGACTTGAAGGCCTTTGACCCTTGGGCACCGTTCGTTGCTGAAGATTCTATGGCCACTGAGAGTGACGTGCGGGATGACGATTCTGCAGGGGATGAGAACCCGGAGAAAGATATCGAGGTTCAGGCGGAAGCTGCTGCATCGCCCTCTGGTGTTAAGGATGTCAGGGTTAAAGCCGAGATTGTTGTACCGCCTCCCGGGCCTTGAATTTGTTTTTTTCACTTAGTTCTTTCTGTACTGAGTTTTGTTTTGAACTACTGTCTATGTATACATAACTGAAATGGATCTTTCTTCAATTAATATTATTAGGACATGTTTAGAGTTTTAACCTTTCATATATTCAGTATTAGCTGGTCTTTGTGTTGACATCTCGGGGATGGGTTCTTCCCCGAATATGACTTTTGTCGTGGCGAATTGCTTTTTCCCGAGTTACTTTTGTTTATGGGGGACAGATCCCTACCAGGATTCAGGTTCCTGGTGGGGCAAGTTGCCCTTTCTCAGGATCAATTAGTTTATGGGGGACGGATCCTTCTCAGGTTTTAAGCTCCTGGTGGGGCAAGTTGCCCTTTCCCGACATTAATTAGTTTATGGGGGACGGATCCCTTTCAGGTTTTAAGTTCCTGGTGGGGCAAGTTGCCCTTTCCTGACATTAATTGGTTTATGGGGGACGGATCCCTTCTAGGTTTTAAGTTCCTGGTGGGGCAAGTTGCCCTATCCCGGGGTGGACTTTAAATTGTTAAATTTTGCAGCCTTGACTTCGTGATATCTCCCCTATAATGCTAAAGATACCAACATAATGTAATTTATAACATAATTTAAAGGAGTAAGATGAAAACATGATTTCTTATTAAATCAGATAATTGGGGTCTCATTAAAACCTACAACAGTAAAACCCTCCTTAAGGATAAAACCTGCCATAGGAAAAAGAGTACCCCCTGTTACAGTTAATTATTAGAACTATTACAAACTTAGCTATAATACCGCCGAAGGTCTACAGCGTTGAAAGTTCGCAGGATCGCTTTCCCGGTGAGAGACTCTAGGGAATAAGCTCCAGCATCCATTGTTGTTCTGACTCGATAAGGTCCCTCCCAGTTTGCTGCTAGCTTTCCTTCTTTTGCATTCTTGTTCTCGATGCTTGCTCGCCTAAGGACCAAGTCGCCCGCTTGAAAACTCTTCTTGTGAACCTTCAAGTTGTATCGCTGCGCAACCTGTTGCTTTCTTGAGAGTTCCTTTATTTTAGAAAGTTCATGTACTTCGTCAACAACGTCCAACTCTTCGCGAAGTCTTTGATTATTATCCGGGATTGGGTAAGTAATTCTCCAAGTCGGGTTCCCAATTTCCACCAAAATCACGGCGTCGGTCCCGTAGACCAACTTAAAAGGAGTTTCCCCCGTGGAGCTGTGAGCAGTTGTATGATGTGCCCATAACACCTGATATAAGTTCTCAACCCAATTGCAGCCCGACATTCGACAGCGCTTACGTAGTCCTTCGACTATAACTTTGTTGGCGGCTTCAACTTGTCCATTGCTCTGGGGATGAGAAACACTAACGAAATGATGTTTTATTTGTAAGCCGGCCAGCATCTCGCGGAATCCTTTGTCCGTGAACTGGGTTTCGTTGTCGGTCACCATGGATGTCCAGATGCCGAAGCGACAGATGATAGTCCTGAAAACGAAATTCTGTGCCTGGGCTGATGTTACCGTAGAGGACGATTAGGCTTCGATCCACTTGGTGAAGTAATCAACTGCGACCAACAAGTGTTTCAATTGTCCTGGGGCCGCATCGAAAGGTCCCAACAGGTCCAAACCCCATGTGTGGAAGGGCCATGGGGATGACATGGAATGAAGATCTTCAGCTGGCAAGTGCCCAAGTGGGGCATGTAACTGGTAGACATCGCATGTTTTCACACGTGTCGCAACGTCAGCGTTTATCGTTGGCCAGAAATAACCGGCTCTCAAGGCTTTTCGGGCTAATGTTTTTCCGCCGCCATGAAGGCCACAACTTCCCTCGTGGATCTCGGCTTGGATGTACCAAACGTCAGATGGGCCAATGCATTTCAACAATGAGACTGAGGTTCCTCTGCGATATAGGTGTCCTTGCACGACGCAGAATTGTGCTACCCGCTTGACAATCTTTCGGGATTCTTCCGGGTCTGCAGGTAAGGAGCCTTGAGAAATATATTGTTGAATCGGCACCCGTCAATCACTGGTCTCGGCTTGAAGAACAACACAGAGATTTGGCAAAGTTTCTTCAATTACCGACCTTGCATTGTCGACATTCTTTGTGCTCGCCAACTTCGACAGTATATCTGCCCGGTGGTTTTGTTCACGGGTGATGTGTTGAATCTGGAAACCGGATAGTCCCTATAAACTCTCTTTTACCTTAGCCAGATATTTCTGTAGAATAGGTTCCTTAGCCATATAGTCGCCTTTTATCTGTGATACCATTAACTGGGAATCTGAGCGGATAGTGATTGTACTAGCTCCCAATTCTTTTGCCATTCTAATTCCGGCCAAGCAGGCCTCATATTCAGCCTGATTATTATATGTCTGAAACGCAAAATTCAATGAATACTCCACTACTATCCCATCTTCGTTTTCAATTATCACTCCAGCTCCACTTCCTTTCTCGTTAGAGGATCCATCCACGTGGACCACCCATGCTCCTGGTAATGAGGAACCAAGGTGAGTCATTTCTGCGAAAACATCTGCTAACACCTGGCTTTTATCGCTTGGCACGACTCATAGGAGATGTTGTACTGGGTAAGCTCTATTGCCCAGTTCATCATTCTTCCGGCAAGGTCGGGTTTGTGCAGCACTTGTCTGATTGGTTGGTTGGTGCGTACATATATCGGGTGACATTAGAAGTATGGTCTGAGATGCCGGGACGTTATCAGCAAAGCATACGCCAGCTTTTCTAATTTTTGATTGTTTATCTCGGGCTCCTGCAGGGTTTTTGAGATGAAATAGATCGGCATCTGCACCTTTTCTACCTCCTTTACCATAACCGCACTAACAGCCTCATTAGTAACAGATAAATACACAATTAAAGGTTTACTTGGGTCAGGCCGAGTTAACACTGGAGGGTGTGCCAATGTTTGCTTCAGCTCCTTGAATGCTTTTTCACATGCTTCATCCCATGTGAACTCTCCTTTGTTGCGTAATACCTTAAACAACGGTAGACACTTCCTGGCGGAGGCTGGGAGGAACCGTGATAAGGCAACAACTCTCCTAGTCAACTGTTGGACCTCTTTTATGCTCCTCGAACTAGTCATTCCCAGGACAGCGTTACACTTGTCCGGGTTGGCCTCTATACCCCTGCTTGTCAACAAAAAACCTAAACATTTACCTGCTTCAACGCCGAATGTGCATTTATCTAGATTAAGCCTCAAATCATATTTTTGCATTTATTGAAAAACCTCGTCAAGATCTACCTCAAAGTCCCCTCCTTCTTTGGACTTGACAACAATGTCATCTATATAAACTTCAAGCACACGCCCTATTTGTTTGGCGAAGACGAGATTCATCATTCGCTGGTAGGTAGCTCCAGCGTTCTTTAAACCGAACGGCATCACATTATAACAATAGACGCCGAAGTCGGTGATGAAGGCTGTTTTCTCCTGATCTTGTGGATGCATTGGGATCTGGTTATAGCCGGAATACACATCCATAAAAGATAAGTATTTATACCTTGCAGAATTGTCCACCAATTTGTCTATGCAAGTTAATGGGAATGGATCCTTTGGGCAGGCCTTGTTCAGGTCTGTGTGATCTGTGCACATTCGCCATTTGCCATTGGCCTTTTTCACCATCACCACGTTAGAGACCCAATCTGCATACCGTACCTCCCTGATGAAGCCTGCCTCCAATAACTCTTTTACTTGCTTTTCAATCGTTTCTACCCTCTTAGTGCCCATGTGTCGTTTCTTCTGTGCGATCGGGGTTGTTCCCGGTTTCAACGCCAACTTGTGACAGCATATCTCGGGACTTATTCCTGACATGTCAGAGGGAGACCAAGAAAATAAATCGATGTTCTTCCCGAGGAGGTCAATAAATCTGCTTCGGAGCTCGGGATGAAGGGAAGCCCCAATCTTCACCACCTTGGACGTCTTATCACCTATATGTAGCGTGATCAAATCTCCCTCTGGCTAGGGTCTTTGATATTCAAAGTCGGCCCTGGGGTCTAGGTTAAGCATGAGGACCACAGAATCCTTCGGGGGATCCCGTCGTTGGAAAGACCTGTTATTCGATGGTAATTCAAACCTGTTGGGAGCTTTAGAAATTTTCAAGTTCTCCTTGTAGCACTCTCTAGTTTCGTCCTTGTTACCTCGTATAGTGATCATATCACCCTGGTTCTCGGGGAACTTCATTGCCAGATGTAGGGTCGATACCACAGCGCTTAGGGCATTTAAGGTTGGCCTCGCCAAAATTGCGTTGTATGCTGATGGGCAGTCCACCACAAAGAATTTCACCGGGATTGGGCGACATCCTAGTCCACTCCCGAAGGTACATGCCAACTCCACGTAGCCTTCGGGAAAGATGGTATCCCCGGTAAATCCGATCAAGCTCTTGGGATGTGGGACTAAGTCTTTAGTTCCTAGCCCCAATTTTTCAAACAAGCTCCAGAAAATGATATCTGCTAAACTGCCTTGGTCCACAAAAATCTGATGTACTTCCAAGCCATCTATCATCGCGGTTATCACCAGTGAATCGTTCTCTCTAATTTTTCCTACAGGCAGATCAACCTTAGTAAATGATAAAACCACATCGGTAGCAGGGGTTACCTGAGCGCAGAGCTCTCGTTTGGTACGTGTGCGTTTGGATTTGGCCGGGATACCTCTAGCTATGACATTGATAACACCTTGGGGTTGACACCCCGTTTGCCGTGGTGGTGACGGGGATCGCCCTCTTCTCTGCCTGACATCATTATTCCTTTGTCGGGGGGATTGTCCTCGACCTTCTCGGCCCCTATTCCGAGGGGATTCGCTTTGTTGTCAGCCTTGGGAATCCCGTTGGGGTTGAACGAATTCTTTTAGCTTACCCCGGCGTACCAACCGTTCGATTGCATCGTTGAGCTGAACACATTCATTGGTATAGTGCCCATGATCCCGGTGATAGGCGCACCATTTCTTTCAGTCCTGGGATTAGCTTCTCATCGCTGGGGGACGGTCGGTTAACTATGTGTTCATGACCTCCTTGTACACCTTGGTCGGGGTTGTTAACAAAGGGGTGTAACTGTTAAACGTTCCTCGGGGTCATTTCTCCTTGAACCTAGAATCAAAGGAGCCTTTCTGGTTTGAGCCTTTGTTTGCTGATTTGTCCTCCGTTTTGACTTGCAAAGAAATAGGGTCCCCGCTAGCCTTGGACTGTTCTTGAATTCGAATCCAAAACTCAGCTCGATCTTTAAGCTCCTCCATGTTCAAGGGCTTGTTCCCTATTAGTTCTTGTTTAAAGAAACCGTGTTTTAAACCCTCCATTGAGAAAAATAAGATCATATTAGGAGCTACATCCTTAACTTCTAAGGCTTCCTTATTAAAACAAATTACGAAATCTCGCAAAGGCTCTTTTTCGCCCTACGTTATGCTTTTTAAGTGATACTCGGATTATAATTACTGCTAGTAAAGTGTCAGAGGAACTTATGTTTGAACATCTGCCAACTACCAATTGAGTTGGGCGGCAACTCGTTGAACCACCTGCCAACTGCTTCGGTCACCGTTAATGAGAACGCCCTACAGGCCAGTGGTTGATAATGGATAATTATTAAACTATTTTGTGGTTAATTTGAATATATTTTAAATGATATTATGTTTATCTTTTAATTAAATTCCCCTAAATTTAGTAAATTCAATACTTATCTTAATTTGAGAGAGAGTTGGTTGATTATTTGAGTTTCATCCTTATCTTGGACTGATTTAGATAAATAGATAAAAGCATAGAAGATAAGGGTGAAGAAAAAGGAAAAAAGATCTGAACAAACCTTATCTGATATTATTTTATCTTATCTTGAGCAAAGATAAACCACTTGGGATCTCTTTAAAAAGCCTCATTCACTAGGAGCTAGGGAAGCCATCTCTGCACGAAATTAGGGAGAGAAAATGAGAAATTGAGAGATGGTAGCTTAAAACCCTTCACTTGGGATTGGATGTAATTTGCTATGTGAATTCTCAAACTCAGGTTCTTGTTTATGTTAATTGATTGGTTTTCTTTTTTCTGTTTATTTTAGAGTTGAAAGCTTGATCACCTTCCTTCTCTCCTTCTAACTTTTCTTATTGAATGAGAATTTAATGTGAAAAGAGGTTCTTGTGAAAAGGAATTTAATCAATGAAAGTATAAGGATAGTTTTCATTGATGAACCACTTTTAAAGAGGGAATTCTTATTGCGTGGTAACTCTTTTACCGTTTAAAGGGATTTAATCGATATAGTTTTGTCATAGAATCTGGCAAATGAGAGATCTTTCTAAGTGGTTTTTATCCTTGTCCATTCAATTAACATAATAAGTTCTTAAGATTTGGGAATAATCATTAGTATAGTGAAATCCAAACCCAAGTGTTCTTATAAATTGTTTTTAACCTTTTTTACAATTACGAGCACTTATTTTACAATTCAAATCAACTAAATTCTTTATAAAAACTTCACCCCAAACGTTTTCTAATTGAATTAAATTGTTCTAAAGTTTCTCCCTGAGGACGATAACTTGTTTTCCCACTATACTGTAATGTGTTAGTATTTTAGTTCTGTAAAATACTTAACAAATTTCTGGCGCCGTTGCCGGGGAGCACGGTCATCAATTTAGTCTCAGTTAGATATTTGAGTTGTGAATAGCTTTCTTTTTATTTTTGTACATATAATTTTAGTTTTTTTTTTATCTGATATCTTTTATCTTTTCTTTTTATTTTTCATTTTTTCTTTTTCTGTTTTCTTAACCCTTACCTGTTTTTGGTTATTTTTGTCTTCTTTTTACTCTCTACACTAATACATGTTCTAATGGTCTAAGCGAGACACCGTGTATTTCAATACCGCGCCTCACGAGCAGGTAGTGTCGTATTGGAATACTCAGCATTGGCAAAGTGATTGTTCTGACCCCTCTTTTCAATCCAATTTTACAAATAATTCTTCTTTGGGTTGGAGTAGTTATCAAAATACAGGTCTGTGGAGTCCTTCATTTTCTCCTTCGTATGGGCATACTTCTAAACTTGATGAAGCTTTGGAAAAGTTCTTGCAAGCATCATCAAATTACCAAGATCAATCTACTTTAGAGCCTCAAATCCCTACATGCCTAAATCAGCTACAAAACTTGAGGCTACCTTGAAAGAGTTTATACAATCATCGTTGGATTATGAGAAATCTAGTGAAGCTTTCTTTCTGTAATATAGAGACTTATATGGTGAAGATAAAAGAGCAAATTTTATATTTGAGCTTCGGTCTCTTCTCAGGCAATAATCATACAATCCCCGAGGAGCTAAGGCAGTCTGAGGGCAGAAACTGAGAATTCTAGAGAGAGAAAGAGTGAATAGAGAGATCTTCTGTAACTTTCATCTATGAATTCCATTGTTTCTCAATTCAAGATGGTAGCTTAGATTCCTATTCTTCGATTTGGACGTGGCTAGCATTGTAATCACTCAAACTCTCTTTTTCCTTTCTATATTAATTGAATTGTTTCTCTTCATCTATGTTAACTATTGAGTTTAAAGCTTGATCATCTTTCTTCTCTTTCTTCTAACATTTTCAATTGAATTGGAATTTGATTTAAAAGGGGTTCTGATAAAGGATTTTCATAAATCAATAACCTAGATATAGGTATTGATTCATAAACCGTCTTTCTAGAGGTTTTACTTATTGCGTGATTGAATTCACATATTTTTAAGGAATTGGAATATGTATTTTTCATTATCACGGAATCTTACAGAATAAGAAATCTCCTGTAAGTGAAATTTTTACCTTACAGTCTTTTCAATAATATAGAAATCAATAAAGGGGAAGAGATCGTTACAGTGCGCAGCAAGTTCAAATCCAAGTATTTATTAAAATTGTTTTAAACTCATTTTACATTACGAACACTTAATTTTACAATTAGATTTCGCTCAAAACTTTTTGAAATCACTACCCAAAGTCTTAAATTGGTATTAAATCGTTCTATAGTTTCTCTATGAGGACGATAACCTTTTTTCCACTATACTGAAACCAGTTAGTATTTTAGTTCTCTAAAATACTTAACAACGGTTCGCGGATGCCTTGGAAAGTCACTATTCTTTCAAAATTCTAGACGTGCTGATAGGGGTCCTTCGTCCCGTCATAATCATCCAGCATTTTGGCGAACTGGAAACCAACAGGCAACTCATGTGCCATAATATCCGAGGTAAAGAGGTTTCGACAATACCCCAGCGTCAAGTCATTCTCGGCCACTACCTTATTCATCAACTGGGGATTAGCCAAAACATCGCGACGTCGTTCAGTCGCCACCACCGAGTTCCTGTACATATGTCCTCCTATTCGCAGGGCGTGCCGTATATCAATAACGGGATTATGTTGTGGTGCCGCCGGCGCTGGGTGGGTATGTCACTCTAGGTTGTTGGGAGGCTGCCTGGTCGGATTTCTAACCGGGGGGGAGTTGTGCGTTAGGGGGCTGTGGTTGATTGATCCGCTCAGCCTCAGCCCGCCGCCTTTCCTCCCGGAGTTCTTCTATGAGCCTCCCTTGTTCTTCTATGAGATGAGCCATTCGGCAAATCTCATCGGGTTCCAGCGTCGGTTGCAAGACGGGCTGGATTGCTTGTGGTTCCGGGACGTCTTCTACAAGCACCAATGGCTATCGCACAACAGGACGGGGTAGCTCCTGGATCCGCCAGACGTGGTTCATTGTGAACACTGTGATTGTTGTTGTCATACGTTTTCTGTCGAGTATTGACCACGTTACACGTGAGATTACGCTTGTGGTCGTGCGTTTCCCACAAACGGCACCATTGATGTGTACCTGGGATCCGGATACTGCGTGGTCCTACGAATCCAATGATGCTTCGGGGTGCTCCACCGTGGAGCAGGTGGTACCTGTAAAAATTTAAATAATAATTTAAGAAATTTAATTATTTAAATTATCATTAATTTAATTGAAAATTAAATATATGAACAAACTTAATTAAAATTTTAAAATGCATTTAAATTTCATTTATATTTTTTATGTTGAGTTTCCTTTTTTTGGTATAGCCACGGGTTTCTCAACCCTTAAGATAAGCCCGTTCGCGCTGCATGGCGGGCGCTGGCCTCTAGGAATTTGGCATAGATGGAATTCTAACACAAGACCTCCCGCTGTGGATCGTTCATCCTATGAACTTAGCGAGACCTTACACTATTAAGCCAATCCTTGTGGTTTTTTTAGGATTTGTTTAGCACCATTCGGTTGTTTTTTTTTTTTTTGATTTATTTATCTTTTTAAGAAATTAAGCAAAATGATTATTTTTAAACCAAATGATAACCAAGACTACCCTTTGACAAATTGTGATGCAAGTGCCACTGACACTATGTATAATGGGGTTGCTTAGAGTCATTACTTGAACTAACAACTCAACTTAGCAAGCAACTCCTCATTGCAACTTACTGATGTAGCTTGAGTTGCTTATGTGAATTGCTTAAATAAGCAATCAAGACCAAGGGTTGCTTAAAGAAAAAGTGGGGCCAAACAAATGGGGTTGCTTAAACAAGTGAGTTGCTTATGTGAGTTGCTTGCATTGTGTGGTACGCGTGAAACTCGTTTGAGTTGCTTAATAAGAACTATGCATTGTAGTGTAAAAATACTTAAATTGATTGAGTGATGTGTACCTGCAGAACTACCAAAATATTAATAAAATATGAACTATGCAATCTTGTTGAGTTACTTACATTGTAACTCGTCTAACACTTTCGTTCTTGGAAATAATTAATTAAGGTCTACATACATTGATGGCTTGTACTGGGAACATGAAGGACATAGTTAATCAGATGTTAAAAGGAAAAATGAGATGGCAAACAAACACACTTGTTAAAACAGAAGAAAAAGCTCAAGGAATGCAGACTTCATTACTGTGCGCTTGCTTCGGTTCTGATATGCCTGAAGAACATAAATTTTTATGGCTCCATACTGTGTTTGTGCCTCAAATGTGTCTCAGAAACTTGCATGTTCACGAATCCATTCAATACTTAGTAGGGTTCAGGGTTCGGGGTTCGGGGGTCTCGTCTCGGCTCGGCTGTGCTTATGCAGAAACTGACTTCAAGGAATACACAAAAAAAACCCTGGATATATATATCTAAACTTACCACACCCACCCAACCGATGTCACGTGGCTCAATAAGTAATGAATATTCATCAAAAAAAAAACCTTCAGATGTTACTTTTTGTTGGAAATTTCATCTAATGAATTGAATATCTAGATCAACCACATACACCATGGTTTAAGAACAAAATCCACCATTGCTTTTAAAAAGAAAAGCAGAATAATCACAATATAGGAAGATGGGCAATTAGTTAAAAGCCTAGGCCATACTTGAGAGCATCAGGAGTACATGTAAACTTGGTTGTTCTTGAGCTTCCTTAAAGATTCTAAGACAGTTCTGATATTTCTACATTTAACCTTTTCGCCAGCCACTTTACTTTCTAACTGTAAAATTTTGCTGTCCTTTTCCTTATTTCTCCATACTTGAAACAAGTGCATTTATCTTCTCGTTTGCTTTATCTAATTCAGCTTGTTTACTACTTAATTTATGAGAGTAGTCATTCCCCATTATATTAACTGATTCCACACAAATATCTTTTCCCATATTCACTTTTAACCTTCTTAATTCATCTTTGATTTCCTTGGAACACTTTTCTTCTGCAGTGTTCAAGGCAGACTTTTTCCCACTATCTGTGGTTCTTTTCTTCCTCTTGACAGTATTCTTGAATACTGTAGGTTGGTCCTATTTAAAAGTCACTGATGTGCGTAATGAAATGCATAATAAATATCAGAGAACTCAAAAAATATACAATGTTGATGGAAAACATACTTCTTCATTAGAGGAATTACTAGAAAGAAATTCAAACCAAGCCTTTAAAATATGCCAACTCATCCTCGGTATGTTCTGCAATCAAATGATAGGTGAATAGAATTCAACAACTGACGTTAGAATCATTTCAAATTGAAAAAATTTAAAACCAAACCACCCCTAAGTTGCAAAGAAGAGACAATTATTGATAATTTAATACTGCTTAACGAAAGAAATCTCACTTTAGCAAGCAAAGAGCTATCCATATATGGTGATAGAATCTAGGGAGTTTCAAAGGTGAAATAGCCAATTCATACAGTCAGACACCACATAAAGTTATTAACAATCAGGAAATGCAATTAATGCTGATCCAGAAGTATGTCACCAGGGTCAGCTTAGAATAAGAATTGTCCAAGACCTTTCCAAGATTCAAAGGAGAATTTCACATTTATGCTGGACCTTTGAAGCAAAGTACAAAAATATACTGAAATTGTATCAACCTCTTTTACTACTTAAAGTGTTAGATTTTGGTAGTTACGGGATGTGATTAGATCATTAGAATAGAGGGTGCGTCTTAGCCTTATGATTAGATTTGCTAGCTGGGTAGGGCAATGGGACCTTTATACATTAGGCTGTCCAGGATGTGATTAAAAAGCAAAGAACCAGGAATTTCTTTCATTGTCCTGTCTGGCAGAATAGCCATCACATTTATGTACACTAACCATATTTCAGTACAAACTTAAGAAGGTGGGTGTTCGTGTACAATTACATGGGAAAGGGCTTGCTTCAAAAAGTTTCACTGTTACGAGTCTTTAAACCCTACCATTTTCCTAATGTTAAGAGACAAGGAAAATCCAACTAAGCTTGAAAGCTTTCCCAAAAACTACTTTTGCAAAATGGCCATTGAATTTTAATAATAACTAAACACTTGAAAATCACAATGGAGTGTTTTCCAATGCTACCTCTGGTGTTAAAAAATACTAGAAAGAAATTCAAAACAAGCCTTAAAATGATAGGTGAATAGAAGTCAAGAACTGCAGTTAGAATCATTTCAAATTGAAAAAATTTAAAACCAAGCCACCCCTAAATTGCAAAGAAGAGACAATTATTGATAATTTAAAACTGCTTAACAAAAAAAATCTCACTTTAGCAAGGAAAGAGCTATCCATCTATGGAGATAGAATCTAGGGAATTTCAAAGATGAAATAGCCAATTCATACTGTCACACACCACATAAAGTTATTAACATTCAGGAAATACAATTAATGCTGATCCAGAAGTATGTCACCAGAGTCAACGGTGTGCGTTTTAGAATAAGAATTGTCCAGGGCCTTTCCAAGATTCAAAGGAGATTTTCACATTCTAAGCCAGGTCTTATTAGTCACTTATGATGAAAACTCATTCATGTTAAAGAAATTCAAGTTAAATGATGCTCCCATGCAAACAATCCCTGTCTGGGGTTAGAGTGCCCTGCATGTCTAGGTTTTGGCATATAGTATCCCCTCAAACTTAATTCAAGTATCAAGCATTTAAAAATAAAATAAGAAGTGTACAGAACAATAAAGGGACCATCCACTCCCATTGCTTAATTGAAACAACAAAACAAACTTTCTGGTTCATGAATACAGAACATAAAGGACTCGACATTGAACATCAAATTCAGGATCAAACATCAAGAATGGAAAAGACAACCCTTTTATCATACAAGCATCAAAATGCTAACTTTTTTTTTATTCTCTTAAAAAAAGTCATGGAAAAAAGAGCTTATCATTGACGAATGCATGAAATTGAAACAAGAAAGAAATCAAAATGCTAACCTTCTTTATTCTCCCCAAAAAAGTAGTGAAAAAAAAGAGCTTACCATTGATGAACGCATGAAAATGAAGCAAGCGAGAAAGAAAAGGCACTGACCCAAAATCCATTTCAACATAGAAGTCTCCATTTGTTTTAATCCTTGCGTATAATCAGCCTTCGCCGACACAAGCAACCGTTTCTTTTTCTCAAGCAACTTCATCTACACAAAGAATTGCAAAGAAAACATAAAAAAATGCCCCAAAATAATTTTATCTTAGAGAATAAAAAATAACAGAAACCCTACACAGAGAAATAAATGATTACCTGGGAGATTTGCTGGTTGTGAAGGTGAACATCGGAGGACCACGCTTCGTGCTGCATTTGGAAACGGTCTTCAAGAAATTTTTGCTAAATTGCGCCATATGTCAATCGCACGTCTCATGCGAAGAACAGAATTGGCAATCGCAGGAGACATTGAAACAGTCTTGCAACGATGCCACATGAAAGTGGAAGGAGGAAGAGGAGGCGAGCCGTCAATAAACCCTAGCTTGTTCTTCCTGGACAAAGTGCAAAGCATGGATTGAGACCAAATCAGATAATTGCGATCATCAAGAAGCGAGAACAAGATTGGAATGTTCACTTGGATGGAGGCAGTAAGGGTATGCTGGATTTGTGAGGTGATCAGTGAAATTGGGGGAAACAGAGGAATTAGTCCCCGAATTGGAAGAAGAATTTGCATTTGCCATCAAGAAATTGAGAGGAAAACACAAGAAATTGAAGAAAGAACAGCTATCAAATGATGAAGATCAAGAAGCAAGTGAACAAAAAATCACGAGGGAGAAGAGGGGAAAAGATGAACAGGACCCGGATTCTCAAACTGATACCATCTTAGCAGAGAAAGAAATGAGAAAAATGATTTTCAGCAAAGAAAAAAAAATGAGAAAAATGATTGATAATAATGAATCACCTCAATGTTACTGTACACACGCTAGTGATATATATATATACACACATCAGGCACTGGAGTTTGTTAAATGGGTTTTTCTCACATCTGACACAGAATAATAATCTATAATTGAAAAGAAACCATAAAAAATCATATAAATCAGATCATTGAACAACTTGAGATGAAATTCAACATTCAACAAACACACAATATACATTCAATATCTCAATTACACAAGAATTTACAATAAATTAAACCATATAAATCAGAAAAGAAAAAAAAAATTGAAACAGAAATGAGCGAGAACATAAAAAATTGAGACCCTCCAGATCTGTCCTTGCATGTCTTGATTTAGAGCTTGATTTGAGGGTTTAGGAAGAAAGCATGAGAAAGACAAGCTTACGGCGACGACAGTGGCGGCGGCGAACACAACGGCGGAGGCGACGGTGAGAGGCAAAGAGAAAGAGGAAAAGGACGATCTCTGAAGGACATAGAAGCAGAGACAAAGAGACGAAGTCCGTAGAAGCAGAGAAACATGTGAGTATTTTTGCGAGGTTGAAGGAAGAGAGAAGAAAAAGGTGAGGTCGCGGCGGTGAGTATTTAGCGAGGTTGAAGAAAGAGAGAAGAAGAAGGTGAGGCTGCGGCGGTGATTTGTGAGGTCGTGGCGGTGATTTGTGAGGTCGCGGTGGTGATTTGCTTCTCGCGGTTAGGGTTGCAGAAGAGGAAGATGAGAGGTTCGATGAGTGGCTTTGTGAGTTGTTTGGCTTTTCAGGGTAGTTATACCTTCATTGTTAGCCATAGGACTACAATTTGATGTATCTTCCACCGTTGGATCTGTTGTTTTTTTAAAAAAGAAAAAAAAGAAAATGATGTGGTGAAACATTCAGAAAGTAATATTGGATCAAGGTTTTTTTTTTCAAAATATGATATGAAATGAAATGACATAAAATTGATTTTTTTATGTTACGTGGCATTTTTCTATTTATAAAATTATTATTTTTAAATTTAATTTTTTTAGGAATTTAATATTTTTATTTGCTTATTTTTTAATATTTAAAAAAATAAAATTAAATTTTAAACTTAAACTAGAAAAAATAAAATAAGAAATAGTTAATGTGTGGAGTACGTGCGGGACCCATATGAGTATTAGGAATGGAAAAGACCTTATATGTCAAATATAATCTAATTAAATTCTTGTATTTTTTAATAAAAAATGTCTATCTTTAATTTTTTAATTTGTGTAATATTGTACAGATTAAAAAAAATCTTTGCTGAATAACTATGTACACATAATAACCAAAGAACTAAAACCTAAGAAACTAAAGTGTTTATCTTCATCTATATCAGCCAAGAATATTTTTAAATTATATAAGTTATTTGAAGTTTTTTAAAAATAATGTACTATTTATTTTTAGATTTTTAATTTTCTTAACATTTATTTTTAAAATTGTAATAGTCTTTTAGAGATCATATATTCTACACGAATAATATAGTGTTTCTCGAAATAAAAACTATTTGATTTTTAAATTACCTAAATTATTTAAAACTTATTGAAAATAATGTCTTATGGCTTATTTGATTTCTCTTTTCGAAAATAGTTTTCTGTTTTTTAAAATAGAAAACTAAAAAATCTGTTTGGTAGTCGAGTTTTCAAAAATAGTTTTCGGGAATAGTTTTTGTTTTTTAGTATTTAAAAACCAAAATATCAAAACATCTAAAACATGTTTTGGTTTTTGGTTTTCTGAATTTACACACAAATTTGTATCGAAAATTCCTCTCACTTTTTTTGAAAACTATTTCTGAAAACTGTTTTATAATACAATTTTTAAAAACTAAAAACCAAAAATATTTTCAAATTTTAGTTTTTGAATACTAAAAAACGAAAACCGTTCTCAAAAACTATTTTTGAAAACTCGTTTGCCAAACGAGTTTTTTAGTTTTCTGTTTTTAAAAACAAAAAACCGTTTTTAAAAATAGTAATCAAACAAGCTCTTATTCACTTCGAAGTTTTTAGTTCAATTTACATAATATTTTATATTTTTAAAGTTGCAACCGTTCTATTAGAGATCATGCACTATACACTTGAAGAATATAATATTTTTTAAAATAAGATTGTAAACGCGAATTTTAAATTACCTAAATTATTTAAAACTTTATGAAAATAATATATTATTCATTTTAGAGTTCCTAACTCAATTTACATATCTTTTTATATTTTTGAAATTGCTACAATTTTTTAGAGATCATGTACGGTAAACTTGAAGAATAAAGTGTTTTTCAAAAGAAAAATGAATAAGGTGTCTTTAAATTACTTAAATTGTTTGAAGCTTTTCAAAAACAATTCATTATTCATTTTGAAGTTTTGAACTCAATTTACATAATTTTTTTATATTTTGAAAATTACAACATTTTTTTTAGAGATCGTGTGCAATACACTTGAAGAATAGGGTGTTTTTCATAATAAAAATTAATAGGATGTTTTTAAATTATCTAAGTTTTTTGAAGCTTAAAACAATGTATTACTTACTTTGAAGTTTCAAGCTCATCAATCAAGAGAATTTTTATATTTAAAATTTGCACCAATTTTTTTAGAGATCGTGGACAACACATTTGAAGAATAGGGTATTTTTCGAAATAAAAATGAATAGGGTGTTTTAAAATTACCTAAATTATTTGAAGCTTTATGTAAATAATGAATTATTCACTTCGATGTTTCTAACTCAATTTACATAATGTTTTATAGTTTTAAAATTATTGTAAAATTTTTTTAGAGATTGTGTACTATAAACAGGGTGTTTTATTAAATAAAAATGAATAGGGTGTTTTTAAAATACTTAAATTATTTGACACTTTCTGAAAACAATGTATTATTCACTTTGAAGTTTCTAACTCAATTTACGTAATTTTTTATATTTTTAAAATTGCAAGAGTTTTTTAAGAGATCGTGTCCTATACTTTTGAAGAATATTCAAAATCAAAATGAAAATGCAATTGTTAAATTATCAAAATTATTTGAAGATTTCTAAAAAAATTGTATTATTCAATTTTTTGGTAAATAATGTATTGTTCACTTTAAATTTGAGTGATGTACCGTTTCAGTCCCTAACTTTGCGAGAATAATTCACTTTAATCCCTGACTTTGTGCGAATAGGTCACTTTAGTCCCTGACTTTATATTTTACAGGTCACTTTAGTACCTGAAAATCAGGGACTAAAATGAATGATGTAGTGAAAGTCAGGGACTAAAATGATCAATAATAGTGAAAGTCAGGGACTAAAATGATTGATTTCGCGAGGTACTAAACTGAATGATAAAATACAAAGTTAGGGACTATTTTAGTATATAATTCCTTTAAATTTTTTAACTCAATTTACATATTTTTTTTTATATTTTAAAAAATGGAATAATTTTTTAGAGATCGTGTACTATGCACTCGAAGAATATGATGTTTTTTGAATTAAAAATGCAAAAGCGATTTTTAAATTATCAAAATTATTTGAAGCTTTTTGAAAAATAATGTATTATTCACTTTAAAGTTTCTAACTCAATTTACATTATTTTTTTTATATTTTTAAAATTGCAATAACTTTTTTAGAGATCGTGTACTAAATACTCGAAGAATATAATGTTTTTCGACGTAAAAATGAGAATGCGATTTTTAAATTACCTAAATCATTTGAAGCTTTTTGAAAATAATTTATTATTCACTTTGAAGATTCTAACTTAATTTACATAATTTTTATTTTTTTAAAATTGTATCTGCTTTTTTAGAGATAATGTATTATACACTTGAAGAATAATGTGTTTTTTAAAATAAGATGCGTTTTTTACCTAAATTATTTGATGCTTTCAAAAAATAATAGATTATTCTTTTTGATGTTTCTAACTCAATTTATATAATTTTTAATATTTTTAAAATTAAAATAGTTTTTATAGAGATTGTGTACTAAACACTTGAAAAATATGATGTTTTTCAAAATAAAAATTAATAGGGTGTTTTAAAGTTATCTAAATTACTTCAAGAATTTTTTATTATTCACTTTGGATTTGAAGTTCAACTTAGATAATTTTTTATATTTTAAAAATTGTAACCGATTTTAAGAGATCGTGTATACAATACATTTGAAGAATAGAGTGTTTTCCAAATAAAAATGAATAGGGTGTTTTTAAATTACATAAATTATTTGATGCTTTCTGAATTTAATGTGTTATTCACTTTGAAATTTCTACCTTAATTTAAAAAAAAAAATTATATTTCAAACATACAACAATTTTTTAGAGATAGTGAACTATGTATTATATACTTGAAAAATATGGTGTTTTTTAAATAAAAATGAAAACATGATTTTTAAAATACCTAAATTATTTTAAGCTTCTTGAAACCAATGTATTATTCACTTTAAAGTTTCTAACTCAATTTACATAATTTTTATATTTTTAAAATTGCAACAAGTTTTTAAGAAATCGTGTACTATACACCTAAATAATATGGTGTTTTTCGAAATAGAAGTGAAAAAGTGATTTTTAAATTTCCTAAATTTTTTTAAGCTCTCTAAAAACAATGTGTTATTCACTTTGAAATTTCTGACTCAATTTCTATAATTTTATATATTTTTAAAATTTTCACATTTTTTTAGAGATGTACGTTATACACTTGAAGAATATGGTTTTTTTCAAAATAAAATTGAAAACGCATTTTTCAATTGCCTAAATTATTTGAAGTTTTTCTAAAACAATATCTTATTCACTTTTAAGTTTTTAGCTCAAATTACTTAATTTTTTTTTATGTTTTTAAAGTTTAAAAAGTTTTGTCCGGTGATTGTGTACTGTCACTTGAAGAATATGATGTTTTTAGAAATAAAATTGTAAACGCTATTTTTAAATTACCTAAATTATTTGAAACTTTCTTAAAATAATGTATTATTCATTTTGAATTTTCTAACACAATTTACATAATTTTTTATATTTTTTTAGATTGAAACAGTTTTTTAGAGATTGAATAAGATAAACTTGAAGAATAAGGTATATATATCTAAGTAAGAGATAAGAGATTCATAAATGCTATTGAAATTGTTTACTTCAAATTTGTGAAGATAAAATATAAAAAAAATTGTGAAGATAAGGTTCAGGTATAACTGGCCGATAAAATTGTGAAACTGAAGCAAGCAAGAAAGAAAAGGCACCGACCCAAAATCCATTTCAACCTAAAAGTCTCCATTTGTTTTAATCCTTGCGTCAAATTAGCCTTCGCCGATTCAAGCAACTGTTTCTTCTCCTCAAACATCAACATTCTCTTTATCTACACAAACAATTGCAAAGAAAACATAAAAAATGCCCCAAAATAGCATTCATTTTATCTTTTTATCTTAGAATAAAAAATAAAGGAAACCCTAAATAGAGAAATAAATGATTACCTGTGAGGAAAGCGGTTGTGAAGGTGAACATCGGAAGACCGCGCTTCGTGCTGCATTTGCAAACGGTCTTCAAGAAATTTTTGCTGTGTGGCGAATGATTGAAGCTGGTTTTGCTGATTTCGCACCATTTGAACCAGCAAGTTGAAGATGTTACCCCAGTTTTGCCGCTCCAAAGAAGTAGCTTCAAGGGATTTCGGTTTTGTTTCTTCTACGCCATTATCGTGAGTTAGTGAGTGAAAAACGTGAATACAAGAATGAAGAAGCAGCAAGATTGTGCAACAGTTTTTTTCTGAAGCCAAACACAATAAATGGGTTTCACAAAGCAAATTTTTTTCCTTTGTAAAGGACACAACGATTAAAAAATGGTGCTGCCGCCAATAGATTGCTGCCATTTTATACTATACCAAATTATAAGACTCATATTTTTCAAATTGTTTGTTACAAAAAGACAAATCAAAAATTGTTTGTTTGTTAGAGTAATTTACATATCTTTTTGGTTTACATATACTCCGTATTCTTAAATTAAAAGATTAATTTTTTTCTAACATAAATAAATTTGTTAATGTTTTTTTCTTAGTAAAGCCACAATTTGTCAATTTGTTACTCTTTCCCTAAATATTTGTCACTTTTGTTAAAAATAAAGTGTTTTTTTAAATAAAAATTAATAGAGTGTTTTTAAATTTCATAAATTATTTGATGTTTTCAGAAAATAATAGGTTATTCACTTTTTTTTTGGTAAAATAGGTTATGCGTTTTTAAGTTTCTAACTCAATTTATAGAAAAAATTATATTTCAAAATTGTAAAAAACATTTAGAGGTCGTGTACTATAGTACTATACACTCAAAGAATATAATATTTTTTAAATAAAAATGATAATATGATTTTTAAAATACCTAAATTATTTGAAGCTGTTTAATAATAATGTATTATTCACATCAAAGTTTTTAACGCAATTTACATAACTTTAATATATTTTAAAATTGTAATAAGTTTTTTAGAGACCGTGTACTTGAAGAATATGATATTTTTCTAAGTAGAAGTGAAAACGCAATTTTAAAATTAGCTAAATTATTTGAAGCTTTAGGAAAATAATGAATTCTTCAATTCGAAGTTTCTAACTCAATTTACATAATTTTTTATATTTTCAAAATTGCAACAATATGTATATTGAGTTAAAAACTTCAAGGTGAGTAATTTACATAGTTTTTTAGGGATCGAGTAAAGAATAAGGTGTTTTTCAAAATAAAAATGATTTTTTTTTAAATACCTAAATAATTTGAAGCTTCTTGATAATGATGTATTATTTAAGTTGAAGTTTTTAATTCAATTTACATAATTTTTTATATTTTTAAAATTGCAACAAATGTTTTAGAGATCGTGTACTTGAAGAATATGATTTTTAAAATACCTAAATTAATTGAAGCTTTATGAAAACAATGTATTATTCACTCTGAAGTTTCTAACTCAATTTACATATTTTAAAATTTTTAAAATTGCAACAGGTTTTTTACATATCGTGTACAATTCAGTTGAAAAATGTAGTCTTTTTTGAAATAGAAGTGAAAACAAGATTTTTAAATTACCTTTTGAAGCTTTCTGAAAATAATATACTAAGTATTCACTTTTATATTTCTAACTCTTTTTACATATTTTTTCATATTTTTAAAATTGTAACAGTTTTTTAGAGATCGTATATTATAAACTTTAATAATATGGTATTTCTCGGAATAAAAATGAAAACAAGATTTTTAAATTAACTAAATTATTTAAAGCTTTTTGAAAATAATCTGTTATTCACTTTGAAATTTCTAGCTTAATTTAGATAATGTTTTTATATTTTTAAAGTTGCAACCGTTCTTTTGGAGACCATGTACAATACATTCCAAGAATAGAATATTTTCCAAAATAAAATTGTAAACGCGATTTTTAAATTACCTAAATTATTTGAAACTTTATGAAAACAATGTGTTATTCATTTTAGAGCTCCTAACTCAATTTACATAACTTTTTATATTTTTAAAATTGCAACAGTTTTTTTTACAGATAGTGTAGTATAAACATAAAGAATAGAGTGTTTTTCAAAATAAAAATAAATAAGATGTCTTTAAATTACCTAAATTATTTGAAGCTTTAAAAAAAATAATTTATTATTCACTTTGAAGTTTTGAACTCAAATTACATAATTTTTTATATTTTGAAAATTGCAACAATTGTTTTATGGAGATCGTGTACAATACACTTGAAGAATAAGGTGTTTTTCGTAACAAAAATTAACAGGGTGTTTTTCGTAACAAAAATTAACAGGGTGTTTTTAAATTATCTAAGTTATTTGAAGCTTAAAATAATGTATTATTTACTTTGAAGTTTCAAGCTCAATTTAAAGTATTTTTTATATTTAAAAATTGCACCAATTATTTTAGAGATAGTGGACAATACATTTGAACAATAAGATGTTTTTCAAAATAAAAATTAATAAGGTATTTTTAAATTATCTAAATTATTTGAAGCTTTATGTAAACAATGTATTATTCACTTTGATGTTTCTAACTCAATTTGCATAATTTTTTATATTTTTAAATTATCTAAATTATTTGAAGCTTCATGTAAACAATGTATTATTCACTTTATGTTTCTAACTCAATTTGCATAATTTTTTATATTTTTAAATTGTAACAATTTTTTTAGAGATCGTGTACTATAAATAAGGTGTTTTTTAAATAAAAATAAATAGGTTTTTTTGAAATACCTAAATTATTTGACGCTTTCTGAAAATAATATATTATTTACTTTCAAGTTTCTAACTCAATTTATGTAATTTTTTATATTTTTAAAATTGTAACAGTTTTCTTAGAGACCGTATACTTGAAAAATATGATGTTTTTTGAAATTAAAATGAAAATGCAATTTTTAAATTATCAAAATTATTTGAAGCTTACTAAAAAATAATGTATTATTCACTTTTTTTTGTAAATAATGTATTATTCACTTCAAAGTTTCTAACTCAATTTACATAATTTTTTATTCAATGAGGTTTCTAGAGTGTGGTAGTATATCGCTGATGTGTCGAATTTTTAGCCATGACTTCTGCTTTAATATAATATATAGATAGATTATTATCTAGATATTTATCTAACACCCGATTTGAAAACCATTAATCTCACTCTTCTTTAAAAAAATACTTTGCAAAAAGGTAAATGATTGAAGTCCTGCTAATTCATATGTTATTCAATATTATATAAGTAGCTGATAAAAAAGTAACGTAAAATTCCTATTACAAATTAATTGAAAAAAAACACCTAAGAGCAAAAAAAAAAAAAACACCAGGTTAAATTCACCGTGTTCATATATATACATATGTATTATTCCAGATTGAAAATGCCTTCAAGAAAACTAGAAATTTAACTAGCTTAAATAATATTAATGCAAATTTATATCACATTATTAAAACTGTTAGAAAAAATATAAAATTTAAAGTGATTTTAAAATATTCAAAAATTAAAATTAATAATATTAATTCCATATAATAATATATATACACACTCATATCTATATATATTTACTCACACTTTTTAACAAGAACACCAAAAAGCTCCTAAATTCTATGGGTGCGTTTGATGCATGGACAAGTACAGTACATGAAGTATAGTACAGGACAATTTAATAATTTACAGCATAACTACTTGTGTTGTTCATTGTTTGATCATTAAAGTATAACACAAAAAATATAAAGTCAATTTTACTATAATATCCTTTACACTTTAAAATATTTATTTTAGATAAAAAATTGACAATTAATATTGTAAAATTTTGAAACTGTTATAATATTATATTTAAAAAAATTATATATAAAATTAGATTTCTCAAATAATTTGATATATTTTAGATGTTTTATTATTTTTCACTAAAAAATATTATTAAATTATATATATATATATATATATATATATATATATATAGTTTAGTGTTGTATATTGCATGAAATAAACAAAAATTATTATAGTAACTACCTTGTGTAAGTGTGGGAGTGAGGAGATGTAGTTAAAGTTTTATGAGATAGTGGATGGGAGTGAGGGTGTTTTTGTATTTAACCATCTTATACCATGGAATAACTTCTTGTCCTCTAGGATAGTGAGTAACAAAAATCTCTAGTTTTGTTTTGTGCTGTGACATGTCTGTTTTTACAATCAAACGTGGAATAAAGTTTTTGTGCTGTCCACCGTATATTTTAGCAAATCAAACGCACCCTATATAATTTTCAAAGTGTAACACAATTCAAATTAGTATGGAATATCAACAATTGCAAAATCTCAATTCACAACAACACAATTGGGTCATTCAAGCTCGAGTTGTTCGACTTTGACATAATTACACAACAAACAATGATCAACAACTTATCATGATTTAACTAGGCAAAGAGGTATATTTAGTTTATATATTTAAATTTATGATCAATGATCAATTCTTTTTTTTATAATATTTTAATATCATTCTCATATTAAAATGTGCCAAATGAATTTCTTGATCACCGACCCCTTAATGACTTCATCACCTTCCTACAATGATCAACATTAAGCATATTACAATCACTATTTAGACTAACCTTATATTATATTACACTATGTAACATGAAACTCCTCTTCATGCGGTAGTTTCAAAATATTTAATTCAATCTTTCCAATACAAATTGCAAGAAGGTAGTATCTTCATCAAGAATTTGAGGATTGTTGATTCAAATACTACATACAAATCGATGGAAGGGATGTTCAAAGCATTGTTCTTGCAAACAACTATTGTTTCAAAATTACCAGTCTCATCAATTACCATTCCTCTACATTACTTTGAGTTTGCTTATCTGGAAACACTCTCTTAAAGGGTGGAAAAAATAAAAAAAATAACCGGTAAAAATTATTATTATCAACCAAATACAGTTTTTCAGTTATCAAGTTTTAAACAATTCTAACTTGACTTTAAATTATAGATATTGTCGGTATTATGTGAAAGGAAGAGACAAGATTTGTCAAGGAAAAACCAGTAAAAATTTTAAAATTAATTTTGATAATCAAAGAGTAAGTACTCAGTTCTTCCTTTAAACAAAAAAAATTATTTGTACTAACTAATTCCATCACCCCTTTTTCAATCTACAGGAATAAAAAAGTCAATGTAACACTCTAGAGAAAAATAACGAGAAAAGAAAACGGCAAGATCAAGACAATTAATATTACATCAACTTTGGTCAAAATATTCCGAGGTCTATTCTTAACAAAAAAAAAATAACATTATTATTTGGAATAAAAATATCATGACACTTTTAATATAGAAAATTAAAAAATATTTGGTATATTAAATTTCAAAAAAACTCTTAAAATCATTTCTAAAATTCCAAAACAATTTAAAAAAAATTACATAACAAATAGACTCCATTCTCTACAAATGTGAATTCTCTAAATAAAAAATGTTCAACATCATCACTATTATGCTAACATAAAATAAGTAAACATTTGCAAATCTTCATTTTAATTTTTTTTTAAAAAAATTCTTTGCTCATTTGATTTATCGAAAACTTAATTCAAATTTCCAAAACAACAAAAAACAAAATTAGCATAAAAAAGTAGTGACTTTCAAATTAATTCATTTCATTTAAAATTCTTTTAAAAATAAAAATACGCTACAAATGTAATGAACAAACATTTTATTATATAACTTATATTTTCAGACAAATATTCAATCAACTTCATCTCAAGTACAAGATTTTACGTCAGCATTGAAACTGAAGACTTTGAACTGCTTTCGCAAGCGTAAGTAGTAACAATTCACTTTGTTATATTACTCGTTGTCAAATACAAAATATACATATAATTATTTCAATTTAAACGTAAAAGTGAATTAGAAGAAGAACAAGAAATTCAAGAAATACCTACACAATATTATGAATTTAGTGACCCATCAAAAAGAATGATGAGGAACAGAATCTCTTTGCAAGATTTAATAACAATCACGTGCTAGTCCAATTCTCATGTATTTAAACTAAGATATTATTAAAGTTCATTTTTATTATCCAAAATAAAAAAACAATGATATACATGACTGAACTGGAAAAAGTGTTTACTGCATCAGCAATGATCAATAGCATAGATAACTCATTTGGTTGACATTATATTGCATGTGAGACTTGCTCGACAAAACTAAAAAAGGTGGGAAACCTATTTTACTGCAATAAAAGGGGATGACGAGTCAAAGTACCGGCATACAATGTGAGATACTATAATACTTTTTAAAGAAACATTTTTATTTTAAATTAATAATTATACCATTTTCATCGTCAAATTCAAGATAGACTTGCAAGTCTCAGACGACACGGCTGCAACAACATTTATTATGTTTGATCAAGAGGCACAAATGTTGCTTAAAACAACGGCAACAGAACTAATTGTCATGTCGTCTACAAAAGAAAATATCTTACCAACACAAATACACAATTTGTGCAACTAATCACTAATATTTGAAATCAAGCTCACAAATTGCAACTTAATAGAAGGATCAAAAAACTACACAATGAGCAGAACTTTTGCTCTAAACAAGATCTCAAAACAAAATACTCTACAAACAAATCAAAAAGGTAATTATCTTTTCAATTAATCTCAATTATTATACTTAATTTCATTATAACAAAACAAAAAATATTAAAAGCAAAATGTTTCTTACCTTACATGATAATACACCATGTACAGAACACAACTAGCTTATATAAGTACATTTATAAAGAAAATAAAATTCATTCAACAATATCTTTTTTTAAAAAAAGAATAAGTACAAAACTGTATTAGTATCTATCATTTTTAATTTCTATTATCAAGGAACCAAATTCTGAAGACAGCCATTCATTCAAAGATCGGAAAGAATATCAAGAAGAAAATCCAACGAAGATGGTTTCATGGGTAGTAGCATTGTACACCCAATTCTAAAAATGTTGTCCTTACATCATAATCGAAGAGCCATTTACCAAACTAAGGACAATAACAAAAACTAAAAAAATACCATCTCATTCAGAATCTTCGGAGAAAGACAAAATCTTAAGTCAGAGGAAGAACAAAAAAAATAACAAATGACACTGAAAAGATATTTTCAAACAAAACCATCAAAAGATAAAAAAAAACTCAAAAAAGAGAAATCTAACATTAAAAGAACAAATGAATTATGATTATGCTATAAATAATATGTAATTATTACATTATACAAAATAAGTGCAACTTTCAAAGTTTATTTTATATTCGCTAATTGTAATGTGAAATATTCTACAAATTTATCTTTAATATCTTCTTTCTTTAAACCACGCATCGCATGGGTTTAAATCTAGCAAACAAGTTAGGTACCTAGCAACTACAAAGTTAATTATCAAACTTGTATCACAAATCAGAACAACTAACAAATTTTCCTAGAACTGCTAGAGCAGGAGGAAAGAAAATCAATTACATGGTTAGTTACTTCCACGTAAGTTACAACAAGGTGCTGCTGCATAAATCATCCAATTTTCTCTTTCTACACATATAAGGATTGTTGAATCTGATATCCTCCTTTTTGATTACATGGATTCCTATATCTTTTATATGTTCCCCATTTTTGAACTCAATGTTCACCTGTTTCCATTCGTTTTCTGAAAGGTCTTCTTCATCCAAATGATCTTTGAATATCTTATCTTCTAGATTTAGAATACATATATGATCCTTTTCTGTGTAAAAGTGAGACTTTGTATAGCAACTATGTACATATACATGCTTAGTGCCATTGATCCTCAACATAATTTCAATTCGGATACCCAAAATATTCCGTTGAATAACAAGACAGAGAACTATGGAAATAAACTTATTACGAAACCAAAATGATTTTGGCAATTGCATTCTTCCATGGTGCTCAAACCAATTTGGAATCTTGTCTCCAGGCAAATAAAATTCAGTGCCTCTAGACTCATGGAGATCCTGTTAGTCATAAATAATAACTTGAGCAAAATTGAATGAACAATCTATTTATTTATTTATTTATTTATCCAATTGAATAGATATAAACAGAATAAATTAAAACAAAACCTGATTGAGTAACATGCTTGTACTTGAGGAAGTCAAGGAAACACAATTTCCTGCAGAGAAATAGTCTAATTTTGGCGGAATCCCTCTAATTTCTCGAAGACGGTCACAACCATTCACGATAAGAGTCCTTAAAGAGTGATATTCTTTGATGCATTCGGGAATAATTGTCAAATCAGTGTCTGTTATGTGTAATTCTTTGATGTTTGTAAACCACTTGAGATGTGAAGTAAAACTTGTTTCTGACAGACGGCACCATCGTAACTGAAGGCATTCAATGTTAGGATATGCTGTTGAATTAGTCACTTGTTTTTCACCATCAAAGTGAGTGAAGCACAATGCATGAACCTCAATCATAGTGAGTTTCGGCATCATAGCAATGCTACTTGGCAACCTTAAGCTCTGTTGATCAAACAGAACTATTCTTTGAAGCCCAGTAAGATTTCTCACTGAAAATGGAATTTCTTTTAAGGAATTGCAACCCATAAAATTAACATGTTTTACTTTTTCCATCTTGCCTATTATCTCAGGAAAATACTCAAGATTGATGCAACCTTGAATGTTAACATGTTCAAGAGATGTCAATTTTATTGGAGGAAACTTCCTAACATTTGTACAAAATTGTGCCTTTAAGATCTTAAGTTTATCAAGGTATCCAACAGAACTATGAATTGTAATTAAATTATCACAATATCCAAATCTCAAGTCTTCTAAATTTGGCAGCCCGGATACATCATCTATATGGGTTAAATAAGGGCATCTGTTAAAATTTAAAACTTTTATGTTGACGAACTTCTGCAAAAAATAAATAAATAAAGTATTAATCTTAAAGTGAATAAGTAATATACAATAAAAGAGAAATCAACTCATTATACTTGCCTTCAATATGCCATTTATCTCCAAAGATGTTAAGAAGTTTTTAGGTAATTTGCATATAACAAGATTCTTTGGATGAAAGTCAGATGGTAAATTATGTAAAGGATATCTCTTCCATTGCAGTACTCTTAAACTATTTGGCAAATGTTTGGGACCTGTGGAAAAATGACCTTTTCTAATAATAAGTGTTGTCAACTTTGTCATCTTCTTGAAGGCCTCTCCATTCCATTCTACTACCACATCTTCTTCTTCTTCAAGTAATGGGAAGTTTATGCATATGATTTCAATTTTACTTGTTCCCTTTTCACATAAAAAGTACATATCAATCATAGAACATAGAAAATTTTGCATATTATAAAGGGAAGGAAAAGCATGATATAATCCGTAGTCACGAGAAATAAATACAAGTTAAAAATGAAAATTATCCATATTATATATAGTTACCCACCGAATTTTCTTTTAGAACTTGAATTATATCTTTAGAGAACCACAACCTACTTCGTTTCCCAACCTCTTTTGGTGATTCTCGTCGAACAATTTCTTTACCCATATCCTCTAAAACGTCGTGTAGTGATAGTGTCCCAGACATGCTAATCTTTATGAGAGATTTTTTAACCAACACTCCAATTTGATATTTCATGCAACTACCATGATGAGCACAAAGTATATCCTCCACCTTTTTCAATGGATATCCTTTGAAGCAACAAGCAATGTCTAGAAAAATACCCTTCTCATCTTCCTCCAAAGCATCAAAGCTTATTTTGAGTATCCTTTGGATCTCCTTATTAGGGACCCTTTTATACTGATCTAATGCAGATTTCCATTCTTCCACACTTTTCCCAAACAAGTTGGAGCCTATTACTTCCAACACCAATGGAAGTCCACATGCATAAGTTACAACATGGTTCAACACATCCACATAACTTGGACTAACTTCTTCAGTTAAAAAAGCTTTCCATTGAAGCAATTTCAAAGAAACTTCTCTGTTTAACTCCTTCACCTCATACATTTTCTTAATTCCATGACATTCTAGCAAGTGTTGGTCTCGAGTGGTGATGATAATTGTGCTACCAGGACCAAACCAATTCGTTCTCCCACACAAAGCTTGTAATTGTTCCTGCTTGGCGACATCATCGAGAATTAGAAGAACCGTCTTTGTTTGGAACCTATGCTGCATCATTGCAATTCCTTGTCTAACACTTGTCAACTCAATGTTTTTCTCTCCAAGTATTTCAGATAGAAGAATCTTTTGAAGATGTATCAAGCTATGTTTGCTTGAATTTTCTCTAATGTTCTCAAGAAAACATAAACCATCAAAATGGTCAGCTATGAAATTGTAAACAGCTACAGCAAGTGTGGTTTTACCTATTCCACCGATTCCATGGATCCCTACCATGTGGACACTATCATCAGATCCAACATCTAGAAGTGAATTTACTTTTCGAACTTGCCACTCTAGTCCAACTGGGTAATCCGCAAGAGGTAAAGCAACACGTTTAATCTTTCTTGAGACCTCTTCAACGATCTTTCCTATAAACATGTGCTCATATCCATCCCTGTCTAATAAGATAGGTTTCAACGAAGTGAGTCATATAGATGCTTGCTTCGTATATCACATACCATGCTCATTTATTAGTGGTAGAATTCAAATTCAGATTGTAATAATAAGACAACATAAAGGAAAGAAACAAGAAATTTAGAAAACTAAACCGTACCCTTTCTCATAATGATAGCCAGACAAGTTAGCTACTTGGTTAAGAGCCATCTTCCATTTGTGAAGCCTCTCCAAGTTAACTTTACCATTTGAGAATGTCGTCGCATGCATAGCCATCGCTTCACCATAACTCCCTTGTTGATATCTCACATGAGAAGGATCCACGCCAAAAAAAATGGGCAAAACTAACCTTCCGTTGGCCTTAAAGCACTCAACGATGTGGACAAGTTCATCTAAGCAAAAGGAAGAGAAAGCATAGTTCTTAGATAAGATAGGAATAGCGATTCGGGACCCTTCCATTGCCTTGACAAGTGCCGGTGTGATTTCCTCCCCTCTCTCAAGTTCATCGTCGTCAAAGAAGGTGCGGATTCCCTTATCCCGAAGTGCTTTGCAGAGATTACCAGTGAAAGCATAGCGAGTATCAGGGCCTCTAAAGCTGGGGAACACATCATGGCTGAATCCATAACTGAAGAAAGAGAAGGATGCTCGGACATCCATAAGATTGACAAAGAAATTTGGAATAAGGATGAAGTTTGGTGTCCAAAATCAACCTTAAGAATAGAAACTGGTTATAGCTAGCATTGCAGAATGCAGAGCAAACAGAGATTTCCACGAGGATTCATATATATGCTTTTTATTTGATACATATTTTAAGTTCCACTATATATATAATATTCATGGATTGCATATGTCCTCATTTTTTAAATCTCTTTTCAAAGTTTCTTCATCAAAATGATATGCCACTAGTTTTTAAAAAAGTGAAACCAATCAGCAGCTTCCTCATTAGAGAGACAATTTGGAGGTTTCGTGGATTTTTAAAAAGTCCACCTTTTTGTCGTTTTTTCTCTTCATCTCTTTCCCAGTTTCTTCCACAAAAGAAATTGACCATTATAAAGTTTATAAACCATAAGCAACATGTAGAAGAATTGTTCGGTGAAGCAACACACTTACAATATAAATTATGAGCCGTTACGTTAGTGTATCATTAATATTATCACTAATTCAATAAAAAAAAATGGTTAAACTAATGATAGATGGTAAAAATAAATATTTATGGTATGTATGTTCATTAGTTCTCTAGCATTGTGGAACAACCTGAGATTTCCACAAAGATTGATGCCTTTTATTTAATATATTAACATATGCTAATACTATATACTATATGACATCAATAGATTTCATTTGTCCTCAAATTCGTTTAATCTCTAGCTTCTCTAGTTTTTTTTTTTAATTTAATTTGGTCTAAAGTGCAAGTGTCTAAAGAAAGTGTCATGAACTTGGGCCTGATTACTTTATAATTTTTATTTTTAATTTTTAATTTTATATGTGCGTTTGGCTTAAAAAATAGGCAAAAAGGACTGAAAAATAGGAATGACAGGAAGTTAGTAGTTATGACAGTTTTGTCTTATTAGGCCTTTTTAGACTTTTCTGTCTTTCTATTCTTGGACTTAGCTCAGCATGTTCCATTCCCTTTGCAATCTTCGTACCATTAACATTAATGAAAACAGATTATTCAGTATGCAGCTTGGTGTGGAGCTTTAAGGTTGAAGAACTTTATTTCTTTATATGAATTGTGTTACCGTTTAACTTTAACTGGCTTTATTGAAGTTTCTAAACATCTTTTTTACTCTGAATTGCTTCACATTGTGTCAGCAAAACTCAATTGCCTTGATATAAATCCAAACAGATATCTTCCTTAAAATGTCACAAAAGGGAAAATGCTTAAATCACATTTAAGCAATTACAATAGAAAAAAGAAAAAAGGAAATAACAAATATCTTCCATAAATCACATTTACAATACAAAGCTTAAAAAGAAAAATGCTTTAGTCACTACAGACGCTAAACAGAGGAAGCTAACTAGCAAACATATATACTGATAAGCATGACAGAAGCCCATACTCATAGTTTATGACTCAGAATTTTCCATATCCACTTTTCTTTGTTTTTTCTGCAAGAGCTGATATCGTGATTTGGGATCACCAACCATTTTTCTCTTTTTGTGTATAGCAGGGTTAGTGAATCGAATATCCTCCTTTCTGATAACATGGATTCCTATGTCTTTTATAAGTTCCTCATGTTCGAACATAACGTTCACATGCTTCCATTCATTTTCTGAAAGATCTTCATCCAAATGATCTTTGAAAAATTTATCTTCTAGATTTAAGAGACATGTATGATCATTTACAGGGAAAAAGTGAAACTTCGTAAAGCATCCAAGTACATATTCATACTTAGTGCCATTGATCCTCACGATAATTTTAATTTCCTCACTGAAATAAGTCGGTTGAATAACAAGACAGAGAACTATGGGAATATACCTACTACGAAAGCAAAATGATATTGGCAATTGCATCCTTAGATGGTGCTCAAACCAATATGGAATCTTGTCTCCAGGCAAATAAAACTCTGTACCTCTAGACTCATGGAGTCCCTGTTAGTCATAAATTTAAGTTATAACAAGTTTAGCAATACTCAGCAAAGAATTGATTAGATATAAACAATACAAACCTGATGCAGTAACATGCTTGCACCCCAGGAAGTCAAGGAAACACAATCTCCTGCATAGAAATACTGTAACTTTGGCGGAATCCCCCTAATTTCTTGAAGACACTTACAACCATTCACAATAAGAGTCCTCAAAGAATAATATCGGTTGATGCATTCGGGAATAATTCTGAAATCATTGTATGATAGGTTTAATTCTCTCACATTAGGAAACCACATGAGAAGTGAAGTGAAACTTATTTCTGATAGGTGGCACCAATTTAAGAGTAGGCATTCAATGTTTGAAGATGCTGTTGAAGAAGTCACTTGTATTTCTCCCTCAGCCTGTTTCGGCAACAACAACTCTTTCAGATCATAAGCCACAATTGTAGTGAGTTTTGGCATCATGACAATGCTACTTGGTAACCTTAACCTCTGATAGCCAGGTAGAACTATTTCTTGAAGTCCAATAAGATTTCCAACTGAAAATGGAATTTCTTTTATGGAAGTGCACCCCATCAAGTTAAGATATGTTATATTTTCTATCTTCCCTATTATTTCAGGGAAAGCCTCTAGATTATTGCAATCTCTAATATTGAGATCTTCAAGAGATCTCAACTTAATTGGAGGAAAACTCCTAAGCCTTCTACAGGAATCTGCAGTCAAGACTTTAAGTTTATCAAGGAACCCAACCGAACTATGAATTGTAATTAAATTCGGACAACGTCCAAAGCTCAACTCTTCTAAATTTGGCAAACCAGATACATCATCTATATGAGTTAGATTCGGACAGCCGTTGAAATTCAAAACTTTTATATTGATGAACTTCTGCACAGAAAAAAAATTATTTCAAAAATGAATTACTAATATACAACATAAGAGAAATTAAACAGATTCATCATACTTGCCTTCATTATGTCATTTAACTGCGACGATGTAAAGCAGTTGTCATCTAACTTGCATATAACAAGTTTCTCTGGATGAAAATCAGTTGGAAAATTATATGAAGGATATCTCCTCCATTCCAGTACTCTTAAACTATTCGGTAAATGTTTGGGACCTGTGGAAAAATGACCACCTTTAATAATAAGTGTTGTCAGCTTTGTCATCTTCTTGAAGGCCTCTCCATTCCATTCTATTACTACTTCTTCTTTCAATAAAGGGAAATTCATGCATATGATTTCAATTTTACTAGTTCCCTTTTGACACAAAAAGTTCAAATCAGCCACAGAACAGAAAATTTTGCACGTTATAAAGGAATACAAATAAGTCAGATATGATCATATAATAAACAAAAGAAATAAATAGAAGTTAAGGATGAAAATTTAAACCATCCATGTTATATATAATCACCCACCGAATCTTCTTCCAAAACTTGAAGTATATCTCTAGTGAACCACAACCTACTGCGTTTCCCAGCCTCTTTTGCAGATTCTTGCCGGACAATTTCTTTACCCATGTCCTCTATTAGGTCATGCAGTGATAAGTTCCCAGAATGGCTAATCTTTAAGAGAGATTTTTCAATTAGCACTCCAATTTGATATTTCATGCAGTAACCATAACGAGCACAAAGTATATCTTCAACCGCTTTGAATGTATATCCTTTGAAGCAACAAGAAATGTCCAGAAAAACACTCTGCTCATCTTCCTCTAAAGCATCAAAGCTCACTTTGAGTATCCTTTGGATCTCCTTGTTAGGGATCCTTTCATATTGATCTAATGCAGATTTCCATTCTTCCACAGTTTTCCCAAACAAGTTGGACCCTATTACTTCCAACGCCAATGGAAGTCCACAAGCATAAGTTACAGCACGTTTCAACACATCCACATAACTTGGACTGACTTCTTCAGTTAAAAAAGCTTTCCATTGAAGCAATTTAGAAGCAACTTCTTTGTTTAACTCCTTCACCTCATATGTCTTCTTAATTGCGTGACATTCTAACAAGTGTTTGTCCCGAGTGGTGATGATGATTGTGCTACCAGGACCAAACCAGTTAGGTTTTCCAACAAAAGCCCGTAACTGTTCCGACTTGTCAACATCATCAAGAATCAAAAGAATCTTCTTTCTTTGGAGCCTTTGTTGCATTATTGCAATTCCTTGTCTAACACTTGCCAACTCAATATTCTTCTCTCCAAGTATTTCAGAAAGAAGGATCTGTTGGAGATGCATCAACCCGTGTTTACTTGAGTTTTCTCTCACGTTCTCAAGAAAACATAAACCATCAAAATGGTCAGCAATGAAATTATAAACTGCCAAAGCAAGTGTGGTTTTACCTATTCCACCTGTTCCATGGATCCCTACCACGTGGACACTATCATCAGATCGAACATCCAGAAGTGACTTTATGTTTAGCACTTGGGACTCCAATCCAACTGGATAATCCGCAACATGTAAAGCAACACGTTTAATCTTTCTTGAAACCTCTTCAACTATATTTCCAATAAACATGTGCTCATATCCATCCCTGTCCAATAAGGTAGTTTTTCATGAAGTGAGTCATATAGATGTTTCATATCATATATCATACTTAATTATTTATTATTGATAGAAATCAAATTGTAATAATAAGACAAATGAAAAAAAGGAAAGAAACAATTTAGAAAACTCACCCTTGCTTAAAATGGTAGCCAGACAAGTTAGCTGCTTTCTTAAGAGCCACCTTCCATTTGTGGACCCTCTCCAAGTTAACCTTATGATTTGAGAATCTCGCCTCATGTATAGCCATGGCTTCTCCATAACTCCCTCGCTGGTGTCTCACATCAGAAGGATCAACATCATAAAAAACAGGCAAAACTAACCGACCCTTGGACTTAACCCACTCAATGATGTGGACAAGTTCGTCTAAGCAAAAAGAAGAGGAAGCGTAGTTTTCAGAGAAGATAGGAATAGCGATCCGGGATCCTTCAATTGCTTTGACAAGTGCTGGTGAAATTTCCTCCCCCCTTTGAAGTTCATCGTCGTCAAAGAAAGTGTGGATTCCCCTGTCACGAAGTGCTCTGCAGAGATTGCCAGTGAAACCGTAACGAGTATCAGTGCCTCTAAAGCTGAGAAATACGTCATAGCTGAATCCATAACTGCAGGAAGAAAAGGATGATCCTTCCGCCATGAGATTGAGAAGAAACCTCAGTGTGAGTTTGGAATATGGATGAAGTCTAGTGTCCAAATAGAAGCTTCAGAATTGAAACTGACGAAAGACGACGTCGTTTTCTCCCACCGTAAACACTCCACGGTTTCCGATCTCTTCACCGGCGTCGACAAGTTCCGAACAAAGCGAAAATAAATTGACGGCTGCGATTCGTTGACCGAGACAAAAATGGGATCGAACTCACCTAGTCTAAGTCAACATCCCAAGCCTTTATGCCAGCCGCGAGGACGACGATGAGGAGGACGGCGAGCTTCTACTTGCGTCGCCGTTTATTAAAATGCATTATTCACTCTTGTAGCTCAATTTAAATAAGTTCTTTATATAAATGTAATAATTTTCTTTTTAAAGATTATACACATACATTCGAAAAATATGATATTTTTTAAAATAAAAAATTAAAGCGTAATTGTTAAATTAATTAAATTATTTAAAGTTTTTAAAAATAATATATGATTAAATATATTTTTTTTTGTCTTTATACTTGACACTTATTTAGGTTTTAGTCTTTATATTTTAAAATTTGTGGTTTTAGTCCTTATACTTTCACGTCGTTAAGGTTTTAGTTTCTGACCGTTAGTCTTGTCACTAACACCGTTATAGTTGGCTTACGTGGCACACATGTGCCTGTTAGTTTGACAACATAGGTGCCACATCAGCTATTTATGTGGACACGCACAAAAACCGTATTAAAAACCCTAAATTCCTAATTTTTTTTCTCTAAATTTAAGACATTTGAAAATCTTAAATCCTCAATTTTTTGAATTCTCTATCATACAAAAAAAATTTTAGAGATTTTGTACTGCACCTTAAGAATGGAGTATTTTTTTGAAATAACAATGAATTGGATATTTTTAAATTACCTAAATTATTTGAAGCTTTATGAAAATAATGTATTTTCACTTTATAATTTCTAGCTCAATTTACATAATTTTTTATGTGTTAAAAATTGCAATAGTTTTTTCAGAAGTCGTGTACTACTCACTGAGTTTTCTAGCTCAATTTATAAAATATTTTATATTTTTTAAAAAGCAAAATTTTTTTAGGGATTGTGTACTATACACTTGAAAATATATGGTATTTTTTTAAGTAAAAATAAAAATATGATTTTTAAATTACCTAAATTATTTGAAGCTTTTGAAAAATAATGTATTATTCACTTAAAAGTTTTTAGTTCAATTTACATAATTTTTTATGTGTTAAAAATTGCAACGATTTTTTTAGACAAAATGCTAAACACTTGAAGATTATGGTACTTTTCGAAATAAAAACGAAAAAATGATCTTTAAATTACCTAAATTATTTAAAGTTTTTTTGAAAATAATGTATTATTCACTGAGTTTTCTAGCTCAATTTACAATATACTTTATATTTTCAAAATTGCAAATTTTTTTTTAGAGATGATGTATTATATACTTGAAATATAGGGTGTTTTTAAAAATAAAAATAAAAACATGATTTTTAAATTACTTAAATTATTTGAAGCTTTTTGAAAATAATGTCTTATTCACTTTGAAGTTTTTAGTTCAATTTACATAATGTTTTATAACTTAAAGAATATGGTGTTTTTTGAATTAAAAATGAGATCGCAAGTTTTAAATTATCTAACCTATTTGAAGCTATATGAAAACAATGCATCATTCACTTTAAAGTTTTTAGCTTAATTTACATCATTTTTTATACTTGTAAAATTGTAACGGTTTTATTAGAGATCGTGTACTATACACTTATAATATAGTGTTAGTCAAAATAAAAATGAAAACAGCTTTTTTTAAAGTATCTAAATTATTTAAAGCATTTTGAAAATAATATATTACTCACTTTGAAGTTTCTGAATAAATTTACGTAATTTTAATATTTTTTAAATTATAATAATTTTTTAGAGATCGTGTACACTTTATGGATATGGTATATTTTAAAATTAAAATTAATAGGGTATTTTTAAATTACCTAAATTATTTAAAGCTTTCTGAAAATAATGTATTATTTACTTTGATGTTTCTTTCTCAATTTATATATTTTTTTATATTTTTTAAATTGCAACTATTTTTTTAGAGATCTATCCTATAAAAATATGGTATTTTTCAAAATAAAATTGAATATGGTATTTTTTTTTTAAATTACCTGCATTATTTAAAACTTTCTGAAAATAATATACTATTCACTTTGAAGTCTATAGGTCACTTTACATAATCTTTCATAATTTTTTAAAATTGCAATATTTCTTTTGCAGATTATGTACTATACACTTAAAAAATATGATGCTTTTCAAAATAAGAATGAAAATACAATTTTTAAATTATCTAAATTATTTAAAACTTTTTGAAAATAATGTACTATTCACTTAAAGAATAGGATATTTTTTGAAATAAAAATGAAAATGCAATTTTTAAATTAACTAAATTATTTGAAGCTTTTGAAAACTATGTATTTTTCACTATGAAGTTTCTCACTCAATTTATATAATTTTTAATATTTTTAAAATTACAAAAGTTTTTTTAAAAATATTGTACTAATACACTTGAAGAATATGATTTTTTAAAATAAAAATAAAAAAGCGTCTTTTAAATTACCTAAATTATTTGCATTTTTTTTTAAAATAATGTCTTATTTACTTTAAATTTTTAAGCTCAATTTTCATAATTTTTTTATATTTTTGAAATTCCAATAGTTTTTATAGAGATAATGTACTATACACTTGAGGAATAGAATGTTTCTTTGAAATAAAAATGAAAATGTGATGTTTAGATTTCCTAAATTATTTGAAACTTTTGAAAACATTGTTTTATTTAATTTAAAGTTTCAGACTCAATTTAAATATTTTTTTATATTTTAAAATTTCAACAGTTTTTTATGAGGTCGTGTACTATACACTTGAAGAATATGATTTTTTGCAAAATAAAAATTAAAATGTGATATTTAAATTACCCATATTATTCGTATTTTTTTTAAAATAATGTCTTATTCACATTGAAGTTTCTATCTCAATTTACACAACTTTATATACTGCTAAAATGACAATAATTTTCCTAGAGATCGTGTACAATCACTTGAAGAATAGAGTGTTTTTTGAAATAAAATTGAAAACATAATTTTTAAATTTACTAATATATTTGAAGCTTTTTAAAAACTATATATTATTCACATTGAATTTTCTAGCTCAATTTACAAAAAATTTTATATTTACAAAATTGCAACAATATTTTTTGTAGATAGTATACTATACGCTAGAAAAATAGGCTTTTATTCTAAAAAAAATAAATAGGAAATTTTAGAATAGGGTGTTTTCAAATAAAAAATGAATACTTGATTTTAAAATTACATTAAGTATTAGATGCTTTTTAAAAACAATATATTATTAATATTTTTATATTATTGAAGTTTCTAGTTCAATTTACATAATTTTTTTTATTTTTAATATTCAACGGTTTTCTTAGAGATTGTGTACTACACTTGAAGAATATGACGTTTTTCGAAATAAAAATGAAAACGTGATTTTTGAAATATCTAAATTATTTGAAGTTTTTCATAAATAATGTATAATTCACTTTGAAGTTTCTCACTTAATTTACATAATTTTTAATATTTTTAAAATTACAAAAAAATTAGAGATTGTGTCCTACACCTTAAGAATAAGGTGCTTTTCAAAATAAAAATTAAAATGTAATTTTTAAAATATCTAAATTATTTGAAGCTTTTTTGAAATAATTTATTATTCACTTGAAAGTTATGACTTAATATAAATAATTTTTAATATTTTTAAAATTGCAATGGTTTTTTTAGAGATCGTGTTTTACATCTTAAGAATAAAGTATTTCTTGAAATAAGAATGAATAAGGTGCTTTTTGTAACGCCCCAATTTATACTAAGCGGAATTAGCTATTCAATTAAAGTTATTAAGGCTAAATCATCATACTCGTATCGAGAGGTTAAATATCGGTTAAATTTTTTGGAACTTAGTAGTTGTATATTCGAAACGGTAATGAAACTTAGTCGAATGAAAGTTTAGATTTGGTAATTAACACACATACGATAAGCTAATATAACATAGATATATTAATTAGTCAGATAACAAATATAAATTTCTGGGAATCCTAGGCGACATGACAAAAAAAAAAATACTCTACCACTTGAAGAGTAGAAGATGTCGCACATAGGAAATATACTGATCAAACATTATAGTCATCCAAATTATCTTAACTAAAATATAATTAAATAAAGGACGCTGCACTCTCCGTCCCAGTATCTTCACTCGGATCACTCTCAAGAGAGCTCTCCCTAGGCGAGTTGAAGAACCAACCCTGGCCACCAGAGTACTGCTCCACAAGAGACGGAGTGAAATAAGAAGGATGAAAGGCGGGTCGGAACGCTGCCGGTACAGGCATGAGACCAGGGTGTTCGAATAACCAACATCAAGGCCGATCCAATGTAAGTGGGCCGAAGCATCGGTAGTGACGGATGAGATATCCAGACGGACACTTCTCCTACAAAAGTGGACGTCCCACGAGATACATCATGCTCCCAGTGGCCCAATTCAATCGGACAGTTGATTTCCAAGAGGGTCTCTCGAGCCCCCATCTATTGTATCGCGTGATAGATATATACATAGACAGATAAATACAACACAAAACAGAGGAGTGAGATATAGCAAAGTTTGGTAGAAGTAGAGTCAGGATATTTAGATTTTTAAACAGAAAATCTACAATAGCTTACAATTGATATTCTCACTCGTAACATCACACAACATGTACACTTAAGGATACCATAATGCATGAGACTCCAAAAAAAAACGACATCATCGCTAGCGACTCTTTCTATTAAGAGGTGACCGGGAGTCATACTTCGTTCGTACAAGTCCATGTACCTCAGTACTCTCCACCGATCCAGAATATACTTTAGAGACGTGTCGAGGTAACCGAGCTTTTTCAGTGAGTAGCCTGACATCGAGGAGCTACCACCGAGTCCCCTAGGCATCTCACACTCTGGTTAAAGCCCCCAAAGGCCGAAACCCACTCCCTAGAGTATAACGTTATTGTGTCAACGCACCACTTTTACCTTTTATTTCTCCTTAATAGAAGTTTTCGAAAATACTATTTTCAAAACATGCAATCTCAAGGTGCTTTAGTAATTTTAAGCATAGTCTATCACAAGGATTCAACCGGATTCACATTCCATCCATACAACTAGGCTCAAACAACATTTTGCAAAAGATTACTAATTACACCACCTTGTCAAATCCTTTACCACAGATCAAAAACAAGGCAATTATCATGGTACTCATATAATACTCCTAATAGGGAGAATACACCTTTAAAAGTCATATATTCAATTTCCACATTTTCTATATTCATCTTTTGGCACTTAGGCCTTTATTAACTTCTACTATAAATACCATTGTTTGAAATTTACTTTAGTCCTTCTTGACATATTATCATTTAAACCATACCCAAAAATTATAGGAATTTATAAATAAGTTCAAAACAATCATTTAGCCTTGAAAACACCATTAACATCTTAAAAAAATTATTTATTTGGTATTAAAAGCTCATAAATTTCGAATATTCAAAAGTTGAAGGAAAAGTGGTTTTTCCTTTGTTTCAGTGACTCTTCAACATGCTGTCCTTTCTTTAAAAGAGGTAAAATAAATATTAAAAGATTTTATTTGGTCCCCAATTAATTTATACAGTTACTTCACAGTGTTAGGGTCAAAATAGAATTTTTCCAGGATTTTTAAAAATACTTAAGATGATCAGAAAAATCCTTCTTTCAAACCGTACAGGATCTGGCAGTAGCTAGTCTAAAAAATATAATAAATTCATACGTGCCCAAAAAAATATGAATTTTTGATATGATATGGTATACATATTAACACACAACATATAAATTTTTCAAGAATTATTGAGTAGTAATATAGTGCAAAATATTTTCTCAAGGTTACAACTTTTTCGAGCAAAACAGAAAACTATAGTAACAGGATCTTCATCTTCAACGATTTTTATAAAATCACTCAGTTACTAAAAATTTATGAAACTAACCCAGAAATGACCCACTTTGAGTGTAGTTTTTCATAAAAATCTTCCTAAGTTAAATCTGTTTCCCAAGTGGTGCAGAAAAACCAAAACGTTCTGACTGTTCCAGAAATGACCTTGGGTCACTCAAAAATTCATATAAAATCAAATACAAGATCAAAAATTACAAATGATACCAATCTGGAAAGCTAACACACAGATCTATCATCATACAAATTTTCGTACGCATCTAAACAGAATAAGAGCTTTAACGGTACGCACAAAGTAACTCCAGTAGCATAAACTCACCAGACAGAATAGAGCAATAATGTTTCAAGAATCAAAATAAGATCTTAACATCATCCAATTATGAAACTTTACCAGTAGTTAAAACACATTTTAAAATGATTTTTAAGCATGGAGCTGAATTATCCAATGATCAATTCCCAAAATATGGGCTCTAAATCAACAGGCATAAGACAGAATCAGCTTTGAAAGTTAATGAATGAAGAGGGTCTAGGGCCAACCCTCACCCAAATACCCAACTAAATTCTACACTAAGCTATTCTCACTTCCCCTTACCAAGGTTATCTTCAAGGATTAAAGGGGTTGATGAAGGGTAGAGCTTTCAAAGTTATCACTACAAGCAACACCAATTTTGGATTCAAGAAAATTTTAGAGAGAAAGGAGAAGAGAGGCTTGTGCTTTTTGGTGTGTTTGGAAGTGAAGTAGAGTCCCCTATTTATAGAGAAAGTGGACTGAGATTTTTGAGGGGTCTTGGAGTGTTTGGAAAGCTTTGTTGAATAGTTGAAGGCATGGTGTGAATAGTTGGAGTGGTTGAGGCAAATCAAGTTCCCTATGTCTAGGGTATGGTTTGACCATATGGAGAGTATGGAGTGTTAGAGGGATTTGTCTTTTATTGATTAATACTCTAGAATGTAAATATGTTTTGGAATAACTGGTATATTTCGATCGTTACGCGTGCACTATAAAATTAAAAATGTAACGAAAAAATTCTAGAATTAAAAATATATCATTCTCCAATATTTTCTAATCATATAATCGGAATCGAAATATTTTTCTAGCGGAATAATTTCCTATTTAGTAATTAATTAGCAAAATTGAGAGTGTTACACTTTTAAATTACCTAAATTACTTAAAGTTTTCTGAAAATAATGTATTATTCACTTTGAAGTTTCTATCTCAATTTACGTAATTTCTTTTTTTAGTGATAGTGTACTATACATTTGAAGAATTGAGTATTTTTAAAAATAATAATGAATAGGGTATTTTTAAATTATCTAAATTATTTGAAGCTTTACAAAACTAATATATTATTATTCACTTTGAAGTTTCTTTCTCAATTTAAATAGTTTTTTATTTTTATTAAATTGTAACTAATTTTTTAGAGATTGTGTACTATACACCTGAAGAATACGGTGTTTTTCGAACTAAAAATAAAAAATGTCATTTTTAAATCGTTTTTAAATTATTTGACGCTTTATAAAAACAATTTCATACTCACTTTGAAGTTTCTAACTCAAATTAAATTATTCTTTTTTATATTTTTAAAATTGCAACAGATTTTTAGAAACCGTGTACTATACATTTGAAGAGTATGTGTTTTTTGAAAAAAAAATGAAAACACAGTTTTTATATTATCTAAATTATTTAAAGTTTTCTGAAAGCATTGTATTATTCACTTTAAAGTTTCTGACTCAATACACATAATTATTAATATTTTATAATATCAACAATTTTTTTAGAGATAGTATACTACACCTTAAAAATAGGGTATTTTTAGAAATAAAAAATAAATATGGAGTTTTCAATTATTTAAATTATTAGAAGCTTGCTAAAAATAATATATTATTAACTTTGAAGTTTATACCTCGATTTACCTAATTTTTAATGTTTTTAAAATTGCAACTGCTTTATTAGAGAACGTATACTATATACTTAAAGAAAAAGGTATTTTTTGAAATACAAATGAATATGATGTTTTTAAATTACCTAAATTATTTCAAGCTTTCTAAAAACTATATATTATTCACATTGAATTTTTTAGCTCAATTTACATAATTTTGAAAATTTTTTTAAAGCGTAACATTTTTTTATAAATCGTGTACTATAGCAATGATGAATTTGGTGTTTTTTGAAATAAAAATGAAATTGTGATTTTTATATTATCTAAATTTCTGAAGCTTTCTAAAAATAATGTATTAATCAATTTGAAGTTTTTAACTCAAATTACATCATTTTAAATATTTTTAAAATTGCAACAATTTTTTTGATCGTATATTATACACTTTAAGAATACGGTACTTTTCAAAATAAAAATGAATATCGTGTTTTTAAGTTACCTAAATTATTTAAAGCTTTCTGAATAAATAAATATATTATTCACTTTAAAGCTAAATTTCTAGCTCAGTTTACATAATATTTTATTTTTTTTAATTTGCTACCGTTTTTTGAAGATAGAGTATGATATACACTTAAAGAATATGGTACTTTTCGAAATAAAAATAAAAACATCTTTCTAAAGACAATGTATTATTCACTTTTAAGATTCTAACACAATTTACATAATTTTTTATATTTTGAAAATTTTAACAGTTTTTTTAGTTATCATGTAATATATAACGCACGAAGAATATGGTGTTTTTCAAAATAAAAATGAATATGATATTTTAAAGTTAACTAATTTTTAAAACTTTTTGAAAATAATTTATTATTCACTTTGAAGATTCTTTCTCAGATTACATAATTTTTATATTTTTAAAATTGCATGTTTTTTAGAGATTCTATATTATACACATGAAGAATATGATTTTTTTAAATTACCTAAAATATTTAAAAATTTTTGAAAAATAATTTATTATTCACTTTAAAGTTTCAAACTCAGTTTTTATATTCTTTTAAATGGCAACAGTTTTATCAGAGATCATGTCCTATATATTCTAAGAATACGGTGTTTTCCAAAATAAAAATAAATAGGGTGTTTTTAAATTTTCTAAATTATTTTAAGCTTTCTAAAAAAATGTATTATTCACTTTGAAGGCTCAATTTTTTTTTTATATTTTAAAAATTTCAATGGCTTTTTTAGAGATCATATACTATACACTTGAAAAATATGATATTTTCCGAAATAAAAATAAAAAATTGATTTTTAAATTATCTAAATGATATGAAACATTTTGAAAACAATGTATTATTCACTTTGAAGTTTCTAGATCAATTTATATAATTTTTTATGTTATTAAAATTACAACAATTTTTTAGAGATTATGTACTATTACTTGAAGAATTTGGTGTTTTTCAAAATAAAAATGAAAATGCAATTTTTGAATAATCTACATTATTTGTAGATTTCTCAAAAACAATGTATTATATACTTTGAAGTTTCAAATGTAATTTTTATATATTTTTATGTTTTGTAAATAGCAACAGTTTTTTTAAAGATTGTATCGTATATATTTGAAGAATACATTTTTTTAAATAAAAAAAGAATAGGGTATTTTTAAATTACTTAAGTTTTTTGAAGCTTTTTGAAAATAATATATAACACAATTTAAATAATTTTTTTATATTTTTTGAAATTTCAACAGTTTTTTAAGATATTGTGTAGTATAACGCTAGGTGTTTTTCGATATAAAAATGAATAGGATATTTTTAAGTTACCTAAATTTTTTAAAGCTTTCAAAAAATAATATATTATTCACTTTGAAGATTCTTACCAGTTTACATGATTTTTAAAATTGCATTAGTTTTTTAAAGATTATGTACTATATACTTAAAGAATATGACATTTTTAAATTACCTAGTTTATTTGAAGCTTTCTTAAAAATAATGTATTATTCACTTTGAACTTTCAAACTAAATTTTTATATTTTTTTATATTTTTTAAAAAGCAACAACTATTTTAGATATTATGTCCTATAAATTTGAAGAATACGATGTTTGTTGAAATAAAAATGAATAAGGTATTTTTATATTACCTGATTTTTTTAAAGCTTTTTAGAAAAAATGTATTATTCACTTTGAAGTTTCTACCTCAATTTACAAAAAAAAAAGAAATTATATTTTTAAAATTGTGACAGATTTTTTTACGGATAGTGTACACACTTGAAGAATATAGTGTTTTTCAAAATAAAAATGAAAACATAATTTTTAAATTATGTAAATTATTGGAAGCTTTTTGCAAAAAATTGTATTATTCTCTTTGATGTTTTTAGCTCAATGTACATCATTTTTAATGTTGTTAAAATTGCAACATTTTTTTTAGAGATCGTGTACTATCATTACTTAAAGAATAAGATGTTTTTCAAAATAAAAGTGAAAATGTGATTTTAAATTAACTAAATTATTTCATGCTTTTCGAAAACAATGTAGAATGTATTATTCACTTTAAAGTTTTATAACTCAATTTACATACTTTATAATATTTTTAAAATTGCAACAAATTTCAGTAACCGTGTACTATACACTTCAAGAATATAGTGTTTATCAAAATAAAAAAAACGTGACTTTTAAATTACCTAAATTATTTGAAGCTTTTTCAAAATAATGTCTTATTCACTTTGAAATTTCTAGCTCAATTTGTATCATATTTTATATTTTGAAATTTTTAATAGTTTTTTCAGAGGTCGTGTAATATACACTTGAAGAATGTGATGTTTTTTAAAATAAAAATAAAAATGCAATTTTTAATTTACGTAAATTGATTAATGCTTTTTGAAAACAATGACTTATTCACTTTGAAATTTCTAGCTCAATTTGCAAAATTATTTTATATTTTTGAAATTGCAATAATTTTTTTTAAAGATCGTATACAATCACTTGAAGAAAAGAGTGTTTTTTTAAAACAAAAAAAAATGTGATTTTTAAATTACCTAAAATATTTGAAGCTATTTGATAACAATATATTATTCACATTTAAGTTTCTAGCTCAATTTACAAAAAAAAAATAAACTATATTTTTAAATTTGCTACAAATTTTTTAGAGATCGTGTACTATACACTTGAGAAATATGGTGTTTTTCGAAATAAAAATGAATAGAGTATTTTAAATTACCTATTTTTTAAAGCTTTCTGAGTTCAATGATCTATCACCGAAGAATAGCGTGTTTTTCCAACGAAAAGTTGTAACACATTTTTTAAATTACCTTAATTATTAGAAGCTTTTTGAAAATAATATATTATTCTCTTTGAAGTTTCTCACTAAATTTACATAATTTTAATATTTTTTAAATTACAAAAGTTTATTTAGAGATCGTATACTATACACTTGAAAAATATAGTACTTTTCGACATAAAAATAAAAACATGATTTTTAAAATATTTAAATTATTTGATGCTTTGTGAAAATAATATATTATACACATCATAGTTTCTAACTCAATTTACATAATTTTTAATATTTTTAAAATTATAACTAATTTTTTAGACATCATGTATTACACCCTAAGAATAGGGTTTTTTTTCGAAATAAAAATGAATAAGGTATTTTCAAATTACCTAAATTATTTGAAGTTTTATGAAAATTATTTGAAGCTTTACGAAAATAATGTGTAATTCACATAATTTCAAATTACCTAAATTTACTCAATTTACATAATTTCATTGCGGTGGCCACTATTAAGCAACACACCAATTTCTGGCCTCACCACGTATTTTTATTTATTTATTTTTCAAAAATACCCCTCATTTAGAAACTAGTTTCTAAGCGATAGTTTTTTAGCGACATATTAAATTTACACAGCACATCACACAGAAAACAAAAATTAGTTTCTAAACGAGAAAATAATCATATCACGCAAAAAGCAGAAAATAGAATTTAACAAATTCTAGTTTTTGAAATTACAAAAAATGCAGCACTTGAACTAAACACACGAAAAACATAAAATTAAGACAACTAAAAGCCAAAATCACATAATTTAAATAAAAAATTCAAACATTAAACTCTAAATCACATATACAAACCCTAAAATTTCACAAATAACTACCCAAATAAAAAACAAATTTTCAAATATTCAAACCCTAAACACAAATATAAATATTTTTTTGAAGTAAATAAATTCAAATCCTAATTCACATATTCAAATGTAATTAGAGTTTGATATTTGAATTTCTTTACGTAAATTGTTTGATTTTGACTTTTAATTATCTTAATTTTGTGTTTTTAAGTTATTTAGTAAGTGTTGTGTTTTTTACAATTTCAGAAACTAGAATATGTTATAAACAAATTTAGTTTCTATTTTCTGCGTGATATGAGTACTTTCTCGCTCAGAACCTAATTTCTGTTTGTAATAGAAACTAGTTTCTATTTTCTGTGTGGTATGGTGTGTAAACTTAAAATCTCAAGTTTATGATAAATATAATATTAAAAAAAGAGTTAAAAATGTTTTTTAATAATAATTTTTGATTTTATTTAATATAGTTATTATATCACATAAAATGTATTATGTAGTAATTTATTAAAATATGAATTTTTAATTTTATAATAAATAATAAAATAATAAAATATTTTTAAAATATTAAAATATTATTTTCTTAGAAAAACTAAAGTGAAATTAATAATATATAACATGAAGTATATTATTGTAAAATTTATGTTTTGTTTCTTGTTATGTGTATTGAGTATCAAACAATACACAATACAAAAGGTTGTGCTGTGACTTTTATGTATTACTTGTATTGTCCTGTTCATGCATCAAACACACCCTTAAAGAATATGGTATTTTTTGAATAAAAATTAAAACTAAATTTTTTATTACCTAAATTATTTGAAACTTTCTAAAAGCAATACCTTATTCACTTAAAAGTTTTCGGCTCAATTTATATAATTTTATATAGGATTTTGCTATCTACTTAGGCAATGGTTAAACAACCTACGAATAAGTGTTAAAAAGTATAGAGTATTTAATCCTACAAAATTATTTTAAATACAAAATTTTCGTTTATAGGTGGCTTAATCATTGCTCTAAGGGCAATGGATACAAAATCCTTTCATATATTTTTAAAATCACAACAGATTTTCTAAAATTCATGTACTCTATACTTAAATAATATTATGTTTTTCAAAATAAAAATAAAAAAGTAATTTTCAAATTATCTAAATTATTTAAAATCTTTTGAAAACGATATACTTCACACTAGATGAATGGGGGCTTATCCAAAGAAATAAAAGACACTAGATGAATGAAGTATTTTTCAAAATAAAACTGACAATGTTATTTTTAAATTATCTAAATTATTTGAAGTTTTTATAACACAATACATTATTTATTTTAAAATTTCTAACTCAATTTACATAATTTTTAGTATTTTTAAAGTGCATGTACAACACCTTTAATAGAGTATTTTTTGAGATAAAAATGAATATATTATTTTTAAATTATCTAAATTATTTAAAACTTTCGGTAAAATCATATATTTTCACTTTAAAATTTCTAGCTCAAAATAAAAATAATGCAATTTTTGAATCATCTAAGTTATTTAAGGTTTTTCTAAAACCATTTATTATTCATCTTAAAATTTCAAGCCCAATTTATATTTTGTACTTTGGGGATAGCAGAAACATAAAAACAAGATAATAACATGAAAATTTAGTACATGCAATTTTTAGTACTAACTAGTTCGGATAAGAATTACAAGTAAAAAGGCACCTTTAATTAGTCAGAAGATATTAAACATTAGATTTTTTTGTAAATATATTAAACATTAGATTGAAAGAAGAAAAGATGTAGTATAATGAAAAAGAAATGACCAAATGTCTATAAAATTGTATCACCACCTTGAAATAATAAAAAGAGATAACAGGATAAAAATATAATCTAACTTAAAATTATGAAAAGTAGTAATTTGAATACGTCCAAAAAAAAAATCTTTTTAAAGTATTAGTAGATAGCATATTCAACCCCCATCCAAACCAAATCAATTTTTAAGTTCAATTTTTAAAATCACGTCCATTTTTTTTCTAAAATAGTTTTTTTTAATACCAGTTTCAAATTTGAAAACCTGTTTTGAGCTGGTATCGAATTAGAACCCGGGTTTTTAAAACCGGATTTTGACCCCCTTTACACTGAAACCGACTTCATAAACTGATTATGAACATTCTTTTTAACCCGAACCAAATCAATCCAAAATATTTGTCACTCTCCCATCTTTCTCTTCACGTTGAAAACTGGGATTAGTTCCTATCATGCTCTCTCCTTTCTGTCATACACACAAAGGCAAAGGCAAAGCAACAGTCTCTTTTTGCTTTCCATGACCTTTTCATAAACCTTGTATTTGCTAATATACAAAATCCTTGTAACAACCTTACTACAATCAAAATTCAGATGGTGGATTGAACCTCAATTAATCTTTGGTTTTGGTCGCCTTGGCCTCAATACCATATAAAGGCACCCAAGAACAATCAAGAAAGCAGGTATGGTTGTCATGTCAAACACCATATGTATTTTTCTCTCTCTTGTGCAGTTTACTGGGTGGAGAAGGGCAAGAGTCGCATTAACTTGATCATAAAACCTGCAAGAGAGAATGTGACATAGAAAAATAAGCCAAAATTTCATGATAGAACATAGTTTTTTGCTTCCCACCCTCAGGATATACTTCTGTCCCATTATAGAGGAATGAAATAGAGAAAAAAAATAGAGAACAAAAGAACGAGAAAACATGAAGTAGTCAAGAAATATTATTGTGGTTTTGAACTTTTTCTCCCGTGACATTTAAATCAGTGTAATCACATCTAGTGTGTGAAATTCGAATGGCTGAACATGTGCAAGTGGAGCACGATATAAGACTAGATAGGCTCCAATAAAATTCTTAAATTCGGTATTTCAGCGTAACTTAATCCCCAAACTATGGTAGCTATATCTATAGTTAATGTGGGATTATAAACACACTCTCACGCACAGGATAGGACATCTAGAACGCAAACAAATAATGATGGTTAAATAACACGAGACTTTCGACACACCCTTCATGAGTGGGCCCAATAATGAATTTAGGATAGGCCCTGATACCATCTTAAATTCAGATACTAGGCCTAACTCAATCCTAAAAGCTAACTCATAAGAGGAGGATTGTCACACAACTTGTATACTTTATGATGGTCATATCTATAGTCAATGTGAAATTTTCAACAACCATAACAAAAAATGTCTTGATCCTAATTCAACTTCAAAAACAAGCTCAAAGATGGGAAGAATGTTTAATACCTTATGAAGTGTACCTTGGTCATCTCTAGTCAACATGGAACTTCAACATATATATTTTTTGGTTTTCTTAGATGACATCTTATATTCTTCTCACAAATATATTTTGTAATTATTTTCTTCTACTGTTTAATGCATATTGCAGAATAGTTCATATTGAATTTAGAGGAGAGAAAGATAGATAGAGAGATGAATATTATGAATAGAAAGACTTGTTACTCAATAGAGATCGTGTTACATAGATTGTAAATATAACTCATATATATAGGCTCTAAGTAGACTTAGTGGAGACTAATTCATATGTAAACTTGATCAAGTACAATTTCATAGGCACAATCTCATACGACTAGATACATTTCACTATAAGATATGCATGCACATACTATTAACTATCATAATTTCCAATAGTGCCTAACCTTTTCGATGCATCCTCCAAGGAGCTTAATAGCCTCAACGCATCTACATAACGCAATTCTCCAGTGACAGTTGATACCTGAAAATGCAACATTCAAAAAATAATTGTGACATCAACTGTTTAAGAATAAGATTATGGATTTTAACAGAAGCTACTAATCACAAGTACTCACCCTTCTCCAAAGGCTAACAACGTAATTGTACTTGTTTACAAGCTCATACTCCTGGGACTGGAAGATCTTGAACGTTTTTTCAGCTTTATGTTGTTAAGAATTTAAAAACAGGTAATTCATCTTGTATGACAAGGACAATAAAAGCACTACAATATTCCTGAGAAGTAAATAGCAGTCTCGGGTTCCTATTATTGAATTCAATAAAATGCGCTTTGATATCTCCTCCCTCTCAAGGAAAATGCAACAGACGAGGAAATCTAGCCACATTGCACATTGGCCATATGAAACTTTTATTTCTACAAGATAAGTAAAAATTTTCCCCTCTAATCTTTTGCATATTTATGTGTCGAGTCAAGCGCTCTCCAATACCTGTCCACATGTCAGAACGGCATCATTTGCTATTTAGTTTGTGTTAATAACTTAATATTGAGCAGTGAGCACCGGCAAAAATTACTTGCTAACAGAATAACAAACCTAGAAGATTAAGCTATTATGCAAAGGAAAATGCTAATCTAGCAGAATTAGTTGACATGCTTGACTGATGGACAAGAAGTAGTCCCAGCCGTCTTGTGTTATCCAATAGCCACTTAGAAGAGTCGAGAGTATCGGGGTTGAATCCATAATAATTAGGTGACAGATGATTTTCATATCATCTTTGAAAATTAACCGATTATCTTATACGCTTAAAATTTTAGGCAAAGGTTCAAGAATAATTGTTACTCCAATTAGTGCCCCAATGCAAGAATAACACCGTTGATGGAAAAAACAAGTGTGTGATATCTTGTATTGATCAGAAATAATGCACATTTCAACAATGATCTCATTAAAGTCATCAGACCATGGTAATTTCTCTACCATTAAATGGTTGCAATAAAATACAGCAAGGATACTAGTACGCTCCATCATCAGAAGGTGAATGGCAGAATTAACCAGTTGTATCGATTCTTCAAGCACAGTGATGACGTAACTCCGAGCAATTGAATCAGACTGGAACTGTGAAATGTGCCAACCCTGTGATGTAATGGAGAAAGGGTTGCATCCAACTGACCATATCCAGTCCTGTCATGTTCAGAAATACATCTTAGGACACAAAGGTTCGACCATGCACTTAAAAAGAAGTTACACTTCAGCATATTGACTATTCTAGGAACCTAGGGCAGACAATGTGCAAGCATTCTAATAACAAAATGAATATGCACATAGTAAATTAACTGATTAAGGCATCAAGCATCTTCTTCCAGAAAAAGTTATAAAATAAATAATTTTCAGCTTCCAACAGATTCATTTTCTGCGTATTAGTATTACGTTGCTTTTTCCTGGGGGAGGGGCAGGGAAAGTGCAGGGTTGAGAAGAAGAGGAACATTGCCCAATGAAGATTAAAATGGAAAAAGTAACAGAATGTATGCATTTTAAAAGGCTTAGGTAAACAAAAAGCAAGGTAATGTATTGGCAGCGGCCACCTACAGGCTATAGTTAATGCACAAGAATTGAAAACTCAAAACGAGTGAAAGATATCTGAATTGAAATGGACCTAAAAGGCTAAAATCCTAAAACACTACATGCATCACGAAGATAGATAAGACACCAAGTGTACCTCAATTGCAGTCTCATGGGCATGACCATACACAAGATGAAGGGGAAGCAATCCAGCAAGATGCTCAGCAGCAGCAGCTACTGCAGCTTTTATAGGTTGCCTTTATTGTCCAGTTAAAAAGGATGAAAGCATTAAATAATTAACAAGTGGCCTTTTGCTCAACAAATAAAAATCATAATCACAGTTGTTCGACATAAAAGTTCAATTGAAAACAAACATCTTCAGCAAAAGGATAATCTTTTGAATAATATTGTAACATAATATGAATCGAGACAAAGAATTTCAATCAGAAGAGTTTACTCCCTCCCCCTTCCCCTGTCAAATTAATGAAATACAATACTTGGAATAAAAACTGGATAATGTAAAACACATGATTAAGATGGTTACATATGGCACCATCACGAACATATTTCCCAAAGAGAAACTTAGGCCCTAATTGATTCAGTTTTGTTTTTGAATTTTTCAGAAATGTACTATATAACAGTTTTCAGAAACTGTTTAAAAAGGGGGGGGGGGGGGAGAGAGGTGAGTTTTTAATGCAAATTTGTATGCAAATTCAGGAAACTAATAATTGAAACAAGTTTTAGATGTTTCCAAATTTTAATTTTTAAAAACTAAAACGCATACTGTTCCCAAAGACTGTTTTCAAAAACTCTTTTGTTATGCATACTTTTAAATTTTTTGTTTTTAAAAATAGAAAACTATTTTCAAAAATAGGAAATAAACCAGCCCATGAATAATAACTGCTTTTCAAGATTGATGACTTGTGAATAAGCCAGTTCAAAAACTGAACTGAAACATAGGTTTCTGAATCTAACCTCAAGTTCAGCAAAAGAGAGTTCCCATTGCAATGTAAATGGCTTTCCCAGGAAGTGAGCTCTGACTGAACGACAACAATCATGTCAGATAGTGCTTTTGCCTGAAAATGTTTGTCTAGTAACAGTGGTTCACTGTAAATGAACCAAAAGACTGGAACCTCTAGGGTGGACCTGGAATGTGCATGTGAACCTGCATCACTCAGAAAGATTATTATTTCAGTAAATTCCCGGAATATCAGAAACGAAAGAGGATAGCTTCTCAAATTCATTTGAAATGCAAGCAAGTAACAAAAGAACTTGTGTCATCAAATTATCCCAAATCCAACGATACGCAATCCCTGCATACTAGATGTGGAAAATCCCTGTTGATCCATACCATTTCAAGTTATACAATAATACTTTTTCTCTCATAAGAGACATACAATGCTAGAATACAAGGGTAGAGTTGACGACAGAGAAAAATTAGGGATTGAAAACAACCTAAATTCCGATAGTTCAGATGTTATTCTATTTCAAAAAAAAAAAAAAAAATCTATATCATCTCTTATCCTAATTCAAAATCAGACAAACCTTCCTAACTTCACATTCCCCTCAAGTGGGTGCATAGATGTCCACCATGCCCAACTTGTTTACGAGAAGCTCAAAGTTAGGTCAGAATAAATCCCTTTGCAATAATGTCTGTTAGATGATGAGATGTTGGAACAAAAGGAACACGAATAACTCTTTCATCCATTTAAAATTTTATGACATCGAGTTCATGAGGATTACCCAGCCCTTTTTATGCAGGTATATAAAATGACAATGTTGAGGAAAAATGAGGAACCTTTAAGGGAACCATGTTTATTCAGCCTTTGCAGCTGATACTGCAGAATGGAAGAATCAAGATAAGTTCGAATTGTCTTTCGATAGGTTCCATTGACAAGCAATAAAGGCACAGCAGCAGCTCGTCGTGCAACTGAGAAGGCCATTGCTAAAGCAGGATCCTCAGACAGAGTTAACCTACAACCTTCGGTTATATTAGAAAATATGAACAATAAAAGAACATGACAGATCAGGAACACAGCAAGGAGCTAGATTAAAAAAATAAAATAAAATTCACCAACCAAATGTGTGGTTAAGGGTTAGCAAAGGGAAGAGTACAACTACAAATTCATGACTGCATACATGTGTGGGCTGAACACTGGTTTCTGAGAAGGGACCATCAATGAGGAAAGTCCTTCCATTATAGCCTTCATATCCACAGGAAGCTGTTTAACGTGCCTGACTTTCTGCAAAAATAATGGCAAGGGCATAGTAAATATTCCTCTATTGCAATCCTTTTCAAATGATTGAACATACATCTTACCTCCTGTGTTATAAAAAACAGCTGAAAGGATATCCTCTCATAAAAATGGAAGGCACCATCAGCAACAGAAGGTGATATGATATGTCTCATAGATCCCCACAGTGTTGCACCTAGATGTGCAAGAAAAGAATCACGTGCAACTGTGTAATTCTGGAACTCCTGCACTGGGCAAAGCCATGCGTGAAGGTAATACTGAGGTGTTATATGTATTTAAAACTACAGAAGATCAATGGCTTACAATTCATTAGAAAAATCCACATCAACAAATACAGACCAATCGGCTGACCTCATTTGTGTCACTAAACAAATTCCAGCTCTCCATCCGCTTTAATGCCTCTAAGGCCTTTGCCTTGTGACTTTCATCGTATTCTTCACCTTCAAATGACTGAAGCTCATTTCTCAAATCCCGCATCCTCTCATCAAGTTCTGAAATTATCATATGTTAAAGGCAATATGAAAAACTACAAAATAAATCATGCGGTTTTCAAACTTATTGATGCACTGAGCTGCAAGGTTTGCAGGGTTTGACAGTAGCAAAAAATATAAAAGATAATAATAATGAAACAACAGAAGATGAATTCATGTGAAAAAATAAAATGATACAGCTTGATGAGGACATCTAACATGTTATGAAAGAAAGCACAGACAATTCCAAAGGATTACCGTACTGGCACTATAGATGTTTCATGCAGGATGTTTTTAAGACACCTATCAAATACTCCTCAGTCCTAACCTCTAAGCAACAATTTTCCACTAATATTTTTTGAATTATTATACTAATATGGTTGGGACATATGTGTGCAACGGTTAATGCTATCTCCTAAAGCCATAATGTCCTCAAGAATAGTATTAGGAATCATTATGTCTAAATGTTCCAATTTTAAAGACTGGCACTCATCACTCATGTTTGTATTTTTTGTTTATATTCTAAATATATTTATATCTTAAATATTTGATTTAATTTAACATCCAATTTGTATGTTATACTCTAACTGTGTTGTGTCCTACAGTTTTTCAAGATTTATTCCGTCCGTGTTAGTGACGTAGAGTGTTTGGGTCTTGTGTTGTATCTGTTGTTTTCGAGCTGACAACTTAATGAAAAATAAAGCTATGCTCTTTGCTTAGCTATCCAGATAGGACGGCAAGATTGTATGAAAAAGCAAGGAAACTATCTGTTTACCATAAAAAAGAATTAGACAAATTTCAATTTCGAATTAGAATATACAGCACAAAGCCACAGAATGAGGTTACCTTCACATAGGGCAAGCTTGACTCTCCTTCCCTTGCAATGTTTAAAGGCAAAAAGCTCGTATATATCAATCTCAGCAAGAAGAATATCAATAGCCTGGTGATCTTTCTGTAACATAGAAAATCACAATTGACCCACTTCAAAGTCCAACACAAAAAGGTACGGGGAAGGAGGGATGTTTCCTTGAAATGTTGGATGCCTACATTCCTCTACACCTTAATTAAAAATCTGGGCATGAAATGATTCTGAGACTCATCCACATATATTTCTGATGAAGCATAATTTTTATTTCCTTTCGTTTTTGTATTAACAGTGCATGAGGAAGGATTCTAACAAGTGCTTACTATTTACTAAAACTCTTTTGAACCTTGTTTCACAAGGTGGAATATGGAATATGTAATCTATTGTTAGATCCAACATAAGACACATACATCACCAAATACAGCAAATTTCTCCTGAATAGCATCTTGTAATCGGTCTTCAGCTTCTTCTTCTGAAATTTCTGCAAAATCAAAATAGCCACAAACAAAACATGGAATCATAAGTTAAAGCATGGAAATTGAACTGACAAATTAAGGTTCAATTTTGCAAGTCAACACCAGCAGTTTCTAGGAGCAGATTAAGTAAACTAAATCAGTTCTATACGACATTTCAACAATCATTAGACTATACAACTGGTCATAAAATTACTGTAATTAAAGGCCACCTAATTTTTTATCCCTTTGGCACATCAAGGGTAGTTAGAGATACAAAACAACTTATGTGCCTGGACCACAACTTTTTAAATAGTTAGTTCTTGACATGATATCAACCTATCAGAACAAATTTTTCTGTGGTTTGGAATTTTATCCTTATTACACCCATTCTTGACAATTACATTGACTTTAAGGCTTTCAGCACAAGAAACAGAGGGTTTGTACAGAAGTTATCCATTTAGATAAAAAGTAACAAAACTCAGAGGGCACATAGAAATAGGAGCCCAATGCAGATAGTAACTAAAAGTTTGCAAAAGATGTATATTTGAACTGCTCTTTGCATTGCAGTGGCACAGCCTATAGCTCAGGTACTGCAAATCACATTCATTACTGCTGACTTACACACACACACACACACACAAAAGCCAATACATTAGACATTATTACTACCTGAAGCTGAACCAATTGTCTTTTCCACATTTGGTAAACTGGCTTCTGTACGAACACCTTCTCCACCGACAGCAGGTCCCCACGAAAAAGGACCTGCACTTAAATCAATAAATGCCCATCTGGTACAAAAACATGAATGAATGTAAATAGGAACAAAGAAATGTGTATGTCTTAAAATTTAGCATAGCGTGAGGCAAGAAATTGAACCTATCCTTTCCAATCCATGTGTCTGTGAGACATTCTGCTTGAAAACCACTATAGTCCCCAGATTTTAAAGCTCTTTCCAGAAGGAGCTTCAGATCTTGATCCTTTCCTTTTAGTAACTTTAAATACAAGGAAAATTTTAAATGTTCAGGAAAGAAATGAAGGGCAAAAATCATGTAATTAATACTTACTTCTATTTATCTAGAGAATTATCCAATGAGTATATACCTGTAAAGCTTTGACCTCAATGATCTCTGCAGCATCTTTCCCTTGATACGATCTTCCAAATTGATTTATAGCATCAAGCCAAATATTATACCATTCCACCTGTGTTTTATAGTTGTACCAAACATCAAACATAACATAAAAAAATTTAAAAAAATGAAAGAAAGTTATAAACTTGTATGCTTCCACAATAAAAGGAAATAAATACGTACAATATCAGTGTCCTCTGTTCTTGTCCATGCAAATTTCATCATTGGATGCTTCACATATAACGGTCGCTGAATCTTAGTTAGAGCTGTAAAACAATGTAGGTACTGAATTGGGGATCCCAAGTAAACGAGAGAAGGAAGAAATGGACTGGAATTTCAATATCAGCTATGGAAGTAAATCAGATGTAATATAAATTTAAAAAAAATATAAAAAAAAAATAACACTTCATCAATTAACATAGGCTTCCCTTATGGAAAGGCATATAAACATGGGGCCATTGTGATGTTAGTTTTCAATATTGACTTTCAAACTTCAGTTGGTTTCTTACATATTGAGAATAGAACAATCTATTGAACTTGTTTTTTTATTCGAGAGGAATTTCATACCAAGGGTATTTTCAGGAATGCCTTCCGATTGAAGAAGTTTCGTTTGCAAACTCTTATTCTGCATGATGTGGCATCTTTTAGTGTTGACACTAACCATTGTTAGAGCAGAGAGAAACATTCAACAAAAAAAAAAAGAGTTGTTGCAATCAAATATTCTGTAAACTTAGCAGAAGATCGTCAAGCATAGTATGACACACATTTAGAAAAGGAACAAGCATATCAAGTTTGTTTTAAACAAAAAAAGAGAGAAAGTTATAGATACCTCCTTTAGCATGTTTATTTCAGGGTCGGACAATCCTCTCCTGAAATATTTTGCAAAAAATTAAAAAATTAGAGAAGCAAGCAACATATATTCTTTTTATTTTTGATAAATTATATAATTTATTAAGAATGAAAGGAAGATCAACAAAGAAAGGACAAGAAAAGTACAAAAAATTAGAACACGTGTAAGAGCAAAAGCTCCCAAGCCAAAAAATGGCATCCTAGACAAAAACCTATAAGTTGAGAACTATAACCCAACAATATAGGAAACATTCCCTTTGATCAGAGTTGATTCAATTTCTTCCCCCCATAACTGAATTTACCTCACACACTAAACACATGACTCTGCTCCTAACTACTTATAAGCCTCAAGTCTTCAAGAATACAGTTGTAAGACCTCTTTCTTCAGCTTCAGCGATCTAAACCATGTTTGTATTGATGATTCTATAAAAAAGAAAAGACATTCTTTGACCTTACAGTAAATGACATCTTTTACTACAATACTCACCGATACCCATATTTAGGCCTCCTCTCATCACGCTTAGGATTCAAAACAAAAATATTATATGCGTTTTCCAGTTGAAGGTAATCAACCAGGCTGGCCAAAACACCATCGATCATGTCCACATCTACTTGCCAACCACCACTTTCAGTATCCCTGCAAAGAAGAATTCAAAAGAATAAGAGAAATCATGAAATGGAAAAGACAAACAAAACAAGCCATGTAATGCTTCGAAATAGAGAAGAAGCAGATTTGCAATCCATATGTTCCAACCAAAGATCAAACTGTGGCCATTCTAGCCAATGCACTTTGATAGAAAATTAGAAAGCTGTCCATGGAAAATATCTTCAAGCCAGCTCGAGTGTTAAATCCACCAATAAATGATATTGGTTTTATTTATCTATCTCATTAATTGCAAATGCTCTTTTTTTAATTTTTATTATAATTATAATAGGATTAGGATGTATCTTGTAACAGTAGCCAACTCTTTAGTTTCTTAAGATAGAGCTAACTTATTTTGCCCCCTATATTATAGAGTATTGAGATTAAGGCACCCTAGTTTTGTTTTTTATTTAGGTGAGGCTAATGCCACTCCTTTTTGTATATTGCCACTCTAAATTAAGTATTTTAATAATATTTAAATATTAGTATTATAATTTTATTGGTTAAGAAATATATTGTAAATTTAAAAAAATTAAAATTGGAGTGGCACTGCACAAAAAAGAGTGGCAATAGCAACACCCTTTTATTTTCCCATGCTTCCTTTCTATGAGAGAAGCTGAGTTGTGTCTTCCTGAATAATGAGAAATACAAACCTTTCAAGTAAAAGTACTTTCCAATTAAGTGGAAAAAATCAATTAAGTGGTTTATCAGTAAACTGTAAATGTAGACAAGTCAGTTTGATCTCAAGAGTTCATAAAGTAATTTCCAATGAAGTTCTCTCCAATACCATTTCTGTGAATCAAGGTGTATTTGTTCGAGATAGATAGATCATTATGCAACAGTTATTGCTAATGACTAATGAGAAAGCCTATGATCAAGCTGATTGGGGGTTGTTTGATAATCGGTTCAAGATGGAGGAGTTGGGTTACTGGGACTTTATTCATTGCTTCTTTTGTTGTTATTGTGATCTGTGAATAGAGGAGCAAAATCTTAGTTTTGAGGTTAAAGGGTCTTAGGCAAAGGCATCCTATGCCTCATTCTTTTTGTTTACTATTGTGGTGGATCTTCTTAAGCGATTGGCTTCCAGGCTATTGAAAGAGGACTATACAATTGTAACAAGTGAGTTGTGGATGATTTGGTCTCCCATCCTTAATTTGTTGATGTTGTTCTTTTCCTACAGACAATGTCGACTCCATTAATTTTCTCAGTTCTTAGGCTTTTGTGGAATTACATCGGGGTTAAAGATTGACCTTTCTAAAGGTGGTTGGACGGATGCTAATGTGGATTTCCATGGACTTGTTCATCTGTTTATCCACTTTGCTAATCATAAAAGGGAAGGGATGAAACAAATACTTGAGAAGGACAATGGATTTGAACGTTAGCATAAATATTCATAGACAACATATAAAGGTTCTTCTAATAACTAATCTAAGTGAATAAAAATATTAAAATTTACCCGCTACTTCCAGGATGATCCTTACGACCAAACACATTTATGGCATGCTCAAATATAGAAGTAACCTTCTCTCCCATTTCAATGGCATGGACAGAAAAGCTGCGCGTCACCAACACAATAAGAAATGATAATATAAAATTTCTCACTGAAAGAAAGTCTAAAGAATCAACAAGAAAACAATATTGATCAGATCTACTTAGCAGATGCCACATTTTATACCCCTAATTGAGATGACCCAAAGAAAAAATATAGATAAAAGTATCATTTTAACAGGGTTTCTTTTATAAGTTTAGAGGCCGAAAACACTTTTGAGCCAATATTCCAATCCTGTTTGTTTTATTTGATTCAGAAGCCTTTCTTGTCCTCTTCATGTACTTCTTTACATTCTTCTAATGTAGTCTTGTATTAAAAAATTAAAAAGGCAAACTGCGAAAAGATGCAAAAGAGATAAAAAAATGATAATCAAACTAAAAAGATGAGAAGGACCTGAAGAATGATAAAGTTCCAGCTAAACGCGATAGAAAGTTTAAAGGAAATTGAGAAATATCATGCATGTTCATTCAGAGAGTGAGAACTATTATTCTCTGAATGGTCTCTGAATAGAGATAGAAGAGTATACACAGTTGAAGTTATCTTCTCTAACGTTTGACAGAAACTAACTGATTAACGAAAAACAGAAACTAACACTGACTTTAAAAGAATAGCACAGCTCACAGAATATTATTTCTTCATGATTAATACTGTAAAAGACATTATATTAATTAGGCTAAGAAGCATAACCCTTTTTTCCTAAAATAAGACTAAAAATAGTAATTAACAAACTTCCTTAATTTACAGTAACTATTATGCAGCCTTCAGCTAGCATGGGACCGTTGCAACAGAAGTTTTAGTTTTTAAGATAGTACGGGACTGCTTCTACAACAAGCCAGGACACAGTGAATGACGGCCCTGCTACTTCTCTTCTGTTAAAAAAGCTAGCATAGGCTTTGGATTTTCGAAATTTGGTCAAGCCATTTTTTGTTTCCATCCATCCATTTGATTTTAAGGTTTTTATGATGAATATCCTCTAAATTGGATGCCGAATCAGTTTGTGTTTACCCATTTTCATCAGTAATAGTAACTCAAATCATGACCATCTCAGAAATGTAAAAAATATAATATTTGAAAAAAATGCAAAGCACTAATCTATAAATGAAATGCCAGATTACAGAAATGAAGGAGTCACTTGCATTTGTGTTTGTGTGTTGGGGGAAGGAGGGGAGGGGTTGGATAGAGAGTTTTACTTGTAATTTATGTGACTGACAATAGGAAGGTGGTGTGATCGCATTTTATCGATACTGGTTTTGTAAAATGCAGTTAGACCTTCCTCATGTTGAATCCTTGTATGTTCAAAAACGTGATCAATTTTTGTAAACCAACGCTCAATTTCGTCAGGAAGAAGCTTGAACTCTGTGGGACATAAAAAAACAATATAGAATCTGCAATCTGCAATATTAATAAAATGAAATGACCAAAATACATGAGTTTGTAGTCCAACTATGTACCTTGATTGCCCTTCCCTTCAAATCCTATAAATATAAAATTCGTAGGAACTGGAAGGTGGACGGAATCAACTTCCTGAAGTTTTAGATAGTTTGCAATGTTCCCTGAAATACAATTAAAAAAAAAAGTATGGGTGCTTAATTTTCAACATAAACTGCAGAGGGTTCAGCAAGTCCCTGCCCTAGAGTACTGTTAAAATTCTTGTCTGGGGACAAATATCTACTAACGTATTTGGCAACACTTGGGGTGGGGGAAGAGGGGGGGATTTGTGGAATAATCTACTGTCAACGTTCTGAAGAGACTACACCAGGGATAGTAAGTAACTAAACAGCATAGAACAAATGACTACAACTCTCAGAATAAATAAATAATTAACACAGCTATTAGTAGCGACAATTATATCAACTATCTATTGTTGCCCACATGACGAGAAACAGGTAATGGATAATGGGAAGGAAAGAAGAAATTAGGGGAGAAAGAATGATAAAGATAAACAAAAATATAGAGAGGAAGAAATAGTGAGAACTAAGAAGAAACAAAGAGGACTAGGATCGGGCAACCCTACATTCCCATAAAATTCATAACTAGACAAAATTTTTAAAATTCAAAGACTAATCAAAATTATTAATAAATATTAATAAATATCTGAAAATAATAAAACCTAATTAAAACAATATCACATTGTCCATACTAATAGCGTATATGTTAGGCTCTGATACCATAAGGAACTCAAAGATAGAAAAGGAAAATAGAGAGAAACTGAGAGAGGAGTTTAGGAAAAAGATTTTATTAAACCAAATGATCCATTTACATCAGTTTAGTATTTCTACCTAATTGTTGCTGGGCTGTCCTAACTGTAACAACTAACCTAACAGCTCTTCTTCTAACTAACAGCTGTCACATCTAGGGGTGTTCGCGATGAGGATTAGTTCGGTTTTAGAGGAAAAAATCATCTGATCCGATTCACACGGTTTTATAAGTTCATCATCCAATCGGTTTTTCAATCTTTATAATTTTAAAACAATACCTATTATAAAAAAGCAAAACATATTAACAACAATCAAATTCTGTTTTCTAAATTTTCAATTTAAATACTTAGTTGATTATATTTATTTAAAACATTTGTTACTTTTATAAGTTTTGTATTCTAAATAGTACCTATTGTTTGAAATTTGAATAAACAATAGTACACTTAGATTTGAAAGAAAATGTTAACTGTCATAACAAAATTTACTAATATTAACCTGACAAATTTCAATTCGAACCCCAGTGGATGTAATTTTGCCTATAAAAAAAATGACGAATCAAATTTTTTTGTAAAAAAAAATTCTTAGAAGATTAGTTAAAAATGGTGAAATAAGTGAAGATAGAATAGAAAGAATTAAAATGAACATCAATAGCATAGGAATTCATAAATACTAAAACGTATATTTCGGCTTGGATTGGACTGGTTCTTATGGAAGGAACCGAAATCCAAACCAAACCAATTAAAAAAGGCGGTTTCAATTTTTCTGTTATCAGAGTTTTTGGACAGGTTTTTGCGGTGTATAACAGGTTGGTTCGGTTATGAACACCCTACTTACATCGGTGACAGCTTCAATATTAGAAAACTTAACATATACACTACTACTTACAACATGGTTATTCCTATTTCAATTTCAGACTCTACCATATAAAAGACCTCATGATAAAAGGGACCACATATTTGGAAAGAGGATCCACAGACGAATTTTATTGCTATGTGATGAAGGAATGACAAACTTCATGGACATGCAAGAGTACACACAAAAGGAATCAAAAATACAAACTCTTCCTAATAGGAAAGGGGAGCCATGATGCAACAGCTGGTGTTGTGTCCATGACACCATGTGAACCAGAGGTCACAAGTTTCAGTCACACAATCAGCCTATTGCAAATGCAAGGCAAAGCTGCCACTTTAGACCCACATGAGAGGTCCAACCCATTCATTCACTCTCGCACATAGGAGGAGTATTGTAGCACCAGCTTGCATTTTGAAGACTCAAGAAAATCAATAATAGATTCAAACTCCAAAGCTTCAAGTTGAAAGAGAGAAAAAGCAAAAAACATAGCAGTTTGCATGATAAGAAATAATGAAGCATCCAAATTAAAAACAAAAATTATGAATTATGTATGTATAAATATAAATATGTATAAATAAAAGGAAAAGACTACTAATGATTAAAAAATGACTTTTATTTGAACTCATTAGATTTAGTATAGTAGTGGGTTCCATTATTTTAATATCTAGAGGGAGTCAAGGAGAAGGAAAAAAGGTAGCAGATCATATAGATCATATGCACCAAATTTGATAAATGATACCCCTGAATGACATCATGAAGACATCTGTCAATTGATCACTTGAATTGACGAAACTGATGGCAATGTCTCCTTATTAGATCTTTTCCATGATGAACTGACAATCTATCTCAATGTGAGCTTGGGAAGTTCACAAGTGGGTAGAGCCATGGCCTAATACTATGCTTCTACACTAAATCTAGCAAAAACACTGTTTCTTGGTTTTCCAGAAGATCAAATTACCATCAATGAGTTCACAAGTGGGTAGAGTCATGGCCTAATACTATGCTTCTACACTAAATCTAGCAAAAACACTGTTTCTTGGTTTTCCAGAAGATCAAATTACCATCAATGAGTACACAGTTTCCAGAATGATATACAATGACTCTATCCTTTGGAAACCACCTATTCCTCTCATTGACTACCTTCACTAGGGTCAAGATTCAAAAAGTTCAAAGAGTTAATTTGAGAAGAATTTTGAAAAATGCATGTTTACCTGCATTCGTGTAATTAAACGTGCTTACTTTGCCATGGCTTGAAAACTTCAAATCTTCAAAATCTGAAGAACCAACATATTCAGAGAGTCAAAAGGAACCCATATTAAACAATGAAAATTGGCGTTATCATTTAATGAACAAGGTGTAGACTGTAGACATACCATTATGTATAACATTCTCGCTCCAAAACCGACTCTTATCTTTGAGGTTAAATAGTGAGAACACAGATGATCTGCCACTTTTGGAATTTCCAATAGGTGATCCAAGTGAACTAACTGCTAAGAACTGATAAAAAACACAAATACAATCAAGTCAGTGAAGTTGAATGTCTTTGTTTACAGAAATAGCTAACATCAAAGGGATAGGACAGAAAGAGGCGACAAGCATCAGCAATTACCCAGAGAAAATGAAACAATCACATCCAGAAGGATTTAATAACTAATAAGTATGATGATAAAAAGCAATGGCTGATAAACAAGTAAATATCCATCTCAATAAAGTGGTTTCATTTCCAGGTTAAACCATGTTACAACAATATCAGCATCCTAGATTTGCCTACGTATAATTATTTAGTTAGAGCATCGTCCTTTCTAAGGTGAGTTTACCGTGGTCCTGTTTTTTAGATGACCACCATGGTCTTGACTTCTTGAGTTAAAATAACAATCTATAGTGTTCAACTGTTGATCTATATAATAAATCTCTATGGTGCAATATTTTTAAGTACCATGTTAGACAATACAGTCTTTCTAATAAGCTTATATCCTTATGAACACTGTCAGCCAAGTAACTGGGTCTAGAATCCTTTATCTAGTAAGATTTATAAGGCACAAGTGAGATAAAAATATAATTCACATCCTACTCAATCTTTCTGTTACCATGAATCCCAGCAAGCCCTACCTAATTACATTGCAAAAAACATAATCTCTACATTGTTACAAAATATGCACTACCATAGCAAAAGCACAACTATTTTGATATAATCAAAGTACCTACACACAAAATAAACCCAAAATTGACTTCAAGTTTTAAAAAATAGTGACAAACAGAAAACATAAAAACAAATCATAACATAACAAAGTATTAAAAAAATACAGAGCCCATAAAAAAACAGAGCTTGCACATAAACGGAACTTGTAAGGACTTACAAAAGAAAAAAAGAGACGGAGCTTGTAAGGCTCTGCCATTCTGAAACAGAGGTAAGCGAGAGAGAAAGAGAGTTGTCCTCGCCGGAAAAGAGGTTGTCCACGTCGGAATTAGAGGAAACGAAGAAAGAAAGAGGGTATCCTCATCGGAAAAAGAGCAAATCAGAGCAGGGCGGGATAGAGTGACAGTTTCGGTTGAGGAGATGACCTGAGAGTGGAAAGCAATGTGGGAAATTAGGTTTTAACGATCCGGGTCTCATTAAAAAAAAACAAAAAAAAAAAAACAACAATAATAGAAAACTATCCGGGTCTCGAAACCCGATCCATTTCCCGTTGAGACCCGGCGTTTTCCTTTTGCTGAAGTACCGTTTCAAAACCAGGTCGGGTCATAGGGCCGAAGCCCATTTTCTGTCGAAAACAAAAAAAACTCTTCGGCCACTATTTCCACTCGTGGGCCACCATTATAAACGAATTATTTATTAGTTTGATCATTCACTTTAGTTATAGGTCATTTTAGTCCTTAACTTTTTAAAATGTCTGAATTAATCTCTGATTTTGCACTCTATATATCACTTTAGTTCTTAGTGTTAAGTGACACTTGTAAAATGTCAATGTGACACATTGAGTGTCAATTTGGTATATTAATGGATACTTAAGAATCCACATAAGCGACAAAAAGACGTCGTTTTGCTTAATTTGGAAATAGGTAACTCAATTAATCCCTTAAATCACTTAAAACATAACCCAATTTTAAGCTCAAAATGCTGCGTAACTTTGGAGATTAAACAAAATAACATCGTTTGATCTTTTATATGGACTCATATGTGGCAAATAACTTGTCATATAGGCACTTAACTTGTCACATAAACATTTCGTCAATGTCACTTAACGTCAGGGACTAAGGTGACTTATAAAATACAAAATTCGGGACTAATTCAAACATTTTAAAAAGTCATAAACTAAAATGACATATGACTGCAAAGTGAGGAATCAAAATGGTCAATCACTTAAGTAGAAACATATGATATTAAAATGATATTTATATTTGTATGATAAAATTATAAAAAATAAAATAAAATATGATATTAGTTTCATTAAATATTTATTAGTATAGATATCAATAATATTAAAATCTATTATAGTACTATTTACTATCTCTGTCTATGATATACTTTAGGAGGCTTATTAGAAGTATTTAAAGTTAATATTTATCATCTTTTCAAGTTAAATTAGATTTTTAACCTTTCATTCCTTTTTATTATTTTAAGGTGACATAATTTTATAAATATTTAGTTATTTCATTTTTAATATTATTAAATTATTATTTTGCTCACTTTTTTATCATTGACCATAAATTAGTCAAAAAGAGATTGAAAAAGACAAGTTGAACAAATAAATAACATATGTGAAAAAAAGCATTTTTCAGTCGTTTATGCTCTTAAAAGAGATTCTTCGTATATACAAATGTATTAGAAAAAAATATTTATTCTTTCAAAAGGGACTCTTTAGAACTATTTAAAGTTCTTATCCATAGTAATTTCAAGTTGAATTACATTTTTATCATGTTATCTCCTTTTATATTTTTTCAAGGTAAAACAGTTTTGTAGACATCTAAACCAATCTGATAAAAAAAAAAAAAATTGGTGGGATAGGTAAAACCACACTTGCTCTTGCAGTTTATAATTCCATTGCTGATCATTTTAGTTGTTTATGTTTCTTTGAAAATGTGAGAGAAAATTCAAGCAAACATGGGTAAATGCATCTCCAACAAGTGTTAAAGAAGGAATTTCAGTAATACAGCATAGGCTCCAACAAAAGCTTGCTCCTGAATCAGGTTTTGATGTAGATATTGGACATATTCAAGACCAAGAGCAGCTTCTTTTTAATATTTGTCATACATGGCTGAAACAATATTGCAAATATCAAAACTTAATCGATGTGAATTAGCATTAGAGTTCGTTGTGATCATCAAAGCGTCATCTTAACTAATTTTAGTGGCCTAATTTATTTGTAAGTAAATTATCCGGACATTATATTTGAAATAGCTTATTCTGAATTACATTATGTTGATATCTTCATCTCTGTTAATTGTTAATGTAATGGGAATGAAATTTATTTGAAATCTTATCATCTGTCAAGACAAATTAAGGTTAACATTGATAATAAGCTTAAGACATGACAAAGATGAACACTAATTAGAAATTTGAAGAGTAATCAAAATTAAAAAACTTATAAAAGATCTTATTTGTTCGTTATATAGTCCATATATGACAAGGAACTCAACTTGATAAACCTTGTATCAAGAGCACAAGTAGTGCATTACATTTATTCATTAAGATTTTATAGTATAAAGTCTATTGAAATTCTTTAATAAGCTAGCTGGAATTTAGCTTTATATGGAACATAATTCAGAGCTAGACGCTTGCCATATTGATCTTCATAGATTCCCACATCAGTGCATTGATAACTGCAATATTTGCACACACTTGGACAATAAACCAACTTATAAACATCTTCATACTTCTCAATTTTGAACAAATTGCTAATGGTTTGACTTCCTGGGTTGCCCAACGCACCACCGGTGCTCACAAACCATTGTCCCGTTGCGTAATCATAGTCATCAAGTTTCCACACTGCAGATTCAGGACAATTTGTTTCAGTAGGGAAATAGATGTTGAGATCAGTGGATTCACGAATAACACCTTTCTTGGTGTTAACAGGTGTGAAAATTAAAGGCAAGCCTTGGTAGCCATCGACCGCGACAACATAAAGTGGATATTGTTCACTAGTGCTAGTGAGGGCAAGGCCACCGACGCTAGATGAAGCTGGAACAATATAGTAATTGGCTCCAACTCAGAGTTTCTTTCCTGATATGTCAACCACTTGTTTGGGTGATGCACCCGCTGCACCAAAAAGCGGCTTTGTGCTCAAGGCAACTAAAAGGACCAGTGCAAGCAATGTGATCTTCATGATTGTTTTGTTGTATGTTGTAATAAATAATTTTTTTGTTGTTGTGATTTATGATAGAAGAAGAGATAGATTTATAGAGGCAGAGGATGGCTCTAATCAATGGATTATATTGTACACATAGTCATGGATTTCAACCCATACAATTGGCCATGAAATTAAGACTCAGTTATATGCTCAAATTGGATGTGATTTAAGTTTCAAATGAACTTTGGTTCCTGTTACTTAGTTGCTTAATACCTAACTTGTTGTGTAATGTTTATATATTATAGCTTGTGAAGTGAAAAAGAAGCCCATAGAGTAATTCATTACAATGCATATTTTCCTTTTTTTTTTTCATGTTGATACTTTGTTGCTTTTGTTTTAAAATTTAGGCAAGTTGGGGGAGCTCAAGCAAAACTTTTTTTTGGAAAACCATGAACTCTAAATAATCTTGGATTTGTTATGATTTATGTATGTATGTATTGCGGGTTTGCCAACCATTTCAATTAATTATATATAGATATCTTAATTATTTAAAAATTGTGGATATAAAAAAGTTTTCCCATATTTTTCCTTCATCTCTAATATTTTTAGGAATGACATTGGAATAAAATGTGTTGAGACTCTCTTTTAAGGTAAATAATATCGTGAAGAACTCTTTATTAAATTTAGATTTTAAATTAACTCAAATTTAAAAATTAGTTCCTAGAAGGTGGTTTGTTATTGTCATACTCCTTGTTGATGTGAAACTTTGATCGTTATCATCTTAACACACTCTTTATACCATGACGTGGGATTTTCTTATAATAATCTGATGAAATAACATTAGGAAAAATAAAGAGTCTTGATTTTCCCACACCCAAAATTCTCACACCTTCATTACTTTATTGTTTCCTGATTGAGTTTGTGTTTTTCATTTTCTTTTTTTTTTAAAAAAATTGATATATTATTATTTTATTGTGGATGTAAGTTAGGTGTGAGAAAAATGGGTGTCAACAAAACATTTTCCAAAAATAAAACCATCGTTTTGGTGTAATATTACAACGATTGTAAGATGGGCTCATGACACTGTTAGAGCTTGGCCCATGAAAATTATCCGATGCAAATGCTTTTGCGGCTCAATAACATGCTCTAATTTATTTGTACTTTTTTGGGTATAAACTAGAGCAACAAATATTTGAACCTAAAAATTTTTTGTGTATACTAATTTTTACTTATCAAAATTCTTTAGGTGGGAGGGATTTGAACCACCCAATTTTGAAAATCCTATCATTAGGGATGGCAACGGGGCGGGGGCAGATTTTGCCCTCTCCGTCCCAGCTCCGCTCTTTTCGGAGAAAAACAAGACGAGGATGAAAAATACAAACCCAAACCCACCCCCGTCGGGTATGGGAGAACCCGCGGGTAACCCACGGGAAATTTAGACTCATTTTTTAAAAAAATATAATTTCTTTGTATATTTTTACACAAATTAAATACTTGAAAATTTTTTAAAAATTAAATTAATTATTTTAATTTACATTATATGTAAAAGTTATTAGAAATATAATAAAATTCTAACTTTATTATCATTGATATATCTAATAATAATAGGATTACGTGTATATAAATATAAATATGAAAATAAGTATAAATATATAGAATTATAACGGCGGGACGGGTTCAGGGGCGGGGTGGATATTTAAAATCACAAACCCGCCCCCGTCCCACTAAAAGCGGGGGCGGGAAAAACTCAAACCCATCAAAAACCCGGTCAAAGCAAGAATTCCCCGTCAACGTCTGGCGGGGTCAGTTGGGTACCCGCGAATTCGTTTTTATTGCCATGTCTACCTACCATCCCTTTATATATAAGAATCATAAATCTATATATTAAAAAGAATGATATCACTTTTAATAAAAATGGTGCTAATCCCTTCCACCAACTCCTTATTACTGATTCAATTTTAATGGCTTTAATTTACTTAAATTTGATACAACTAAACAGTTAAGCAATGAAGAAACCTCTAATAACAGCCTTTTCTTTTGGGTCAACTTTTGCAAATGAGGGAGTTTTCAATTATGGGCATGGGGGAAGCCCAACTTAAAAGGATTATATAAAGCCAAGCCTTGCAAAAAGAATACTCCAATTTTCCTAATCTCTGGCCTTTCCATCTCAGTCACTTCTCGATTAGCGCGCGACACCCAATTAACGGTTGAGATCAATGCTGGATCCAACTGGAGCTAAAAATGATCCAAGCATAAATTGTACACTGTCTTTGTTTTTTTTTAACTTTTTTCTTTTGTTACACAAATTGCACACTATGTAAATTTGGGTGTTTTAATGAATTTTGGATTTGAAAAAAAAAATTGAATTTGGTGTAGTTTTTGTTCCCTGCAAAATTAGGGTAATTCACTTTTCGTTTCTGTAAAAAAAATTTGTTAATAAAAAGTCTAAACTTTTTTATAAAATTTCATTTTTAGTCCATACTGTTAGTTTGGTCAATTAGTTGCTAACGTAACTATCATTTCTATCATGCCGGTCTACCACATATGCAAATTTGTACTTCTATTAACATTAAAAACTATGTTTGGACTTTTTATTAATAATTTTTTTTAAAAAGATAAAAAGTGAATTACCTAATTTAAAAAGACAAATAATATATTTAAACTTTTTTTTTTTCATGTAAGATAGAGGTTTAGGCCTTGGCCACTGGTCCTGCTTTGTATTTTTGGTCATAGTATCTTCCTCCTGGTTCCATATCTTTTTTTATTTAATTATCTTAATTATCTTAATGCCATTTCTCTTAAGAGTTTGAAGCAACCACTTAAATAATCTTACACAACGTCAATCCTTCTATTGGAATTTTTTGAGCAATTGATATGCACCTATAATTACAAAAACATTAGTGAAAAGAAAAAAAAAAAAAAAAACAGAGAAGTGAACAAAGAAGAAACATGGCAACGGTGGTGTTTGGTGATGGTGGGGTGACTGAAGATAATGAAGAAAGAATAAAAAATCTTATTGTCAAAAATGTCATTTTATGCATCTTCCATTTGTTACTTAACAAAATTAAAAAAACAAAAAATTACTAAATTGAAACCGCTATAAAAAATAAAGATCTAAATTAAAATAAAATAATCAAACCGAATGTTGAATTAAGTTAGAAGATTAAAGTACTAATTTAATTTGAATCATTTTTAAATTATATATAAGTTAACGAAGAAATTGAATTAGATAAAATATCTATAGAAGAATATGTAATTTATTAATACTAAAAATTATAAAATGACAAGAAAGCATCATTTTAATCCCACATGATACTTTTCAAGATTACACATTTCTTATTGATTTCATATAAACAACAAATGATTTAGTTTTGCAAAGAGAAAATCACACACATAATTTGTTCAAGCTAGAAGGTGTTTCAAGTAGATGGTTGGATTCTAACTTTGTAAGGCTCATCCGTGAGAGCCACGCGCTGGTTCCCATTACTATCCACAAACACCCCAACATTCTTACACAAAGGCTTGCAAAAATCACAAATCGTGGGACAAAACACAAGTTTATAATCATCGTCGTACTTCTCAATCTTAAACCAATTGCTAATCGTATCTTTTTTCGGGTTTTCCAAAACCCCTCCGGTCGTCACAAACCACTGTCCGGTTGAGGCATCAAAGTCATCAAGCTTCCACACAGTAGACTCGTTGCAAATAGTTTCAAGAGAAATTTTGATGTTTAGATCGGTAGAGACTCGAATTACTCCTTTCTTGGGATTTACTGGAGTAAAGGTCACTGTTTGACCACGGAAACCCTCCACCACCACAACATTAAGTGGACATGTATTGTTTGGTGATCTTGCTATGAGAACAAAGCCACTACCAACCACACACGGTCCACGACCGTCACAAGGGGTTGTTGGGACTGGCCGGATATAATAGTCCACTCCGGCTCGAACCTTATTGCCTGATGTGTCAACCACTTGTTTTGGTGAAGCGTCAGCTGCTCCAAACAAGGGTTCAGTGTATAAGGCAAAGAAAAGGATAAATAATATGTATAGGAATTTCATGATGATGTTGAGCTTTTTTTTATTGATTGGAGGGGTTATAGAACTCAATTTATAGCTAAGGATTCTCAATCTAGGTGATCTACTTATAAATTTATGTATGCATTAAAAAATTGAGATTGAAGATTTGAAGTCAAGAATTTTGGCCAACTCAATAAGGTTTCCTTGTTAATTAATTTATGTGACTTCTTTTATTGCTTCAAGTATGTCTGCGCTTGATGGTATTTTAGAGGTTATGTACAGGATTCAATTTATATAGCTAAGGGCGTTCTCATCAATCTAATAACCTACGATATTGTTTCATAGTATATTTTTATCCATAAAAAAAAATAATAATAAGGTCAAAGATGTTGGCTAACGCCTAACTCAACAAGTTTTTTTTTCCCCCTAATATCAAGATATCTATAGTTAAAAAGCGGTGATCAATACTCTTTAAATGAAGTGATTATAAGTAACTTCTATTTTTACCAATAAAAATAAAAATTCTCATCTATATAATTAAAAAAACAAAATTAACTAATATCACCATATCTCATGATTTTAACTCAATAAATTATACTCCTTCCGGAATGATTTATATAAGAAAAAAAATTAATTTACACATATTAAGAAAATTAGTTAAACACATTTAATTTTGTTGTTTTCAAGTAAATGCTCAATTCTATTTAACAAATTAATCTATCATATTTATTCTCTTTCTAGTTAAAATGTTAAATAACCAATCAAATAATAATACTTAAAAAATAAAGACATTAAATAAAATAAAAGTAATTAAAATTTACTAAAATTTTATGGTATCTTTGCTATGTATGACTTCTATGACTTCTAGCACAGCTTGTGCAATTTATTAATTCAATACTTTTATTGCTCATAAAAAAAATAATAAACTCGATATTTTCTTTACTTATAAATCATTCCGAAGTAATATTTCTACCAATTCCCCAGGTACGTCTACCAATTTGCTAAAATTTTATGGTATCTTTGCTATGTAATTGATTAATGGTTTATGAAATTCAGCAATTTAATTTGATTTTTTTTTTACTCTCATGTTAAGATTTAGTAGTACGGTTAAGAGATAGAGATGTGATTGCATAAAAAAAATATTGTGTTTTCTAACCTGTATAATATTGTACAAGTTAAACTTCTCAAATGAGAAGTTTTTTATGAGAAAACACAAAAATTAATTGAGATATGTTTGAATATGCATTTATTATTTATTATTATTTCTATTTTGAAATTCTTATCCTATGCAATATTGCACAGGTTAGATAAATCCAAAAAAACATATAGAGGTGAAGAAAAATCTAGAATAAGAGAAAGATCAAAAAATTCTATTACTATTAATTAATGCAATATGAAAAAGTTATTATTATTATTATTATTATTATTATTATTATTATTATATATACACTCCCTTTTTATTAGTGAAGTTGAAATGTTTTATGTGTTAGTTTAAAACTGCTTCGTTTTTAAATATAAGTACAAAAAATAAAATTATTCGTGTTCATCAAAAAAATTAATTAATTTTTTAAAAATATTTTTGACATTATTTACACTTTTCGATCTTATATATAAGTTATTTTTTAAAAAAAATATTTAATTATTAGTATAAGTCACAAACTAACAAATAACTTTTATTTTTACCATTTCTACGTATTCCAATGATGTAATTAATAATTGAGTAATTTATCAAAATAAAATATTAATATTTAAGTGAGAAAAGCAAAATTTATTAAGTCATTTTTTCAGAGGCGAATTATTGAGTCATTTGTACATGAGGTATAGTTGGAAAAAACTACTACTCTCGGACTCATATATAAATAAAAATTAACTAATTTACGCATATTAAGAAAGTTAGTTAGTTGTATTTAATTTTCTTGGTTTTATGCAAAAGATAAACTTGAATTACTAAAATAGTCTTCATGATATTTATTACAAAGTAGAAATTATAACATTAAATGAAGGATAAATTAAGAATAATAACATTAAATAAGATAAAAGTAGTTAAAATTTGTTTATATTTTAGACCAAAAAACATGAGAGTTTTTTTACTTATATTCGAGTCCAGAGGTAGCATGTTTTTAAACAAAATTGATGACTTAATCTGTTCCTATATGTAAACTCTTAAACAAAAATACACACATATTAAGAATAGTGCTAACATTAAAAAAATGCATTGCCTTTTAAAAAAAAATTAATATTTTTTTTACTATTATCCTCATTCAAACTCTACAACATTTAAAACTTAACCCAATCACTTTAATTAATTAAATGTAAAATTGAAAAGACATAATAAATACTTCTGTGCTTCTTGTTTTTATGGTAAGAGCTTATAAAAAAAACACTAACTATTTTTTTAGGGGTTTATATATAGAAACAGAGATAGTAATAATTTCGATTATTCGAATAAATCTGAAGATTAAAAAAAATATAAAATCTGAAGGAGTAAAAAATAATATCTTTTACTATATTAACTTCCATCATATTAATCCGTAGGGAAATAAGAGTGTGATTGAGTACACAGCTTAATTAAGCACTTATAGAATAATATATTTTTAAATGAGAGTTTTTTCATAAACAAATTTGTAAAATTAACTTGAATAAACTATATAGCTTATTCTGATAAGCTAGTTCAAGAAGTTTATGAAAATACGCTGAAAACAGCTTATAGGAACTCAAGCTATATATTTTTATAAGCTGTATATAAACTCTTCCAAACAAGACCTAAATAGTCATTTGAAATCATAAGTGAAATAATTATTGGTGTATTTTAATTTAAGTATCTGATCATTAAATATGGTAAAAGTGGTTGACAATATTAAAATTTGTTTATATTCAAAAATAAAAAAAAAGTAGTTAGGTGGGATATTAAAGTAAATAAGGTATTAGCATAAAAACTACAATTAATACTTCTTAATTTATTAAAAACTGAAAAATATTTTAGAATAAGGAAAAGATTCCGAATAGGATATATATAACTAAATGAGATGTATATAAATATCTGAGTTTATTACCTAATTATTGCAATAACTAAGTTTGGAGTAATTAAGTTTGTATGACCCTCAAAATTATTTTAATAATGTTGTCGACGCATTGGGTTCACCTTTACAATCAGAATTTTATTTTATTTTCTCTTCTCTTCTTCCCACTCATTATTTAGAATATTGGCTTGAGTTTCAATTCTCAATAGGATAAGGATGGGAAAGGAATTTTGACTTTCAAATGCATTGACGTAAAGTAATTAACCAATCCAATTGACGAATTTAAAATAAAAATTTTGTTAAATTAAAATCAGGGGTGGAGGCAGAATATTTATTCAACGGGCCAAATTTAAAGAGTAGCTTTTATATGCGCACATATTTAGGTATTATTTAGTCTAATTTATTTTGTTCTTAAAAGTTATTTTAAAATTAAAGTTATAAATAAAAGACTTAAAAAAATTATAAATTATAAATTATTTGATAATTTTATTTTTTTAATTTAGTATAAGCTACTTATTTATAATATTATTTTAAAAAAAATGTTGAACGGCGGTCTAGCGGCGACGGGTGGCAACCTGGCATTGGTGGGTGGCGGTTCTGCCGTGGCTATGGAGATTTGTGAATGTTTAATAAAAATAAGAGGTTAAAAAAATAAGCAAAAGATCATATTTATGACTTGTTTTAAAGCTTTTTTTTCTCTTTCGTTCATTAAAAAAAATCACTTAAAATTTTAAGAACTTATTAATATTTTTGTTAGACCAATTTTTACTTATAAGTAGAAGATAAATCCAAAATAAATCGAGCCAAACGGTACCTTAAACTTTGTTTGGATTAATGGATTGGGAAAAAAAAAAGGAATAGAATGAAGCGGAAGTTTTTTTTAATTTTATATTTTGGGTACTTAAAATTATATTGAAATGGCATGATATTAGATGGAACTCATTCTCTTCAATTTCATTACTTTTTTTTTTTTCATTTTTGTTCCCTCCAAATTTAGGAGGAATGAGATGGAATCAGATTTCTATTTTATTAAGTAATTATTAAATTATCTTTTTGTTCTCAAAATTTTTACACTAATTATTTACTAAATTGCTATTATTGCTCCATAATCAAATAACATTTATGAGGTCCCAGTTATGTAACTCAGTTGATGAGCGCATGGGGATATGCGTGTGTGGGTACGGGATTCGAATCCCGGTTGTACTACTTTCGTATGAATAAAAAAAAAATAACATTTATGAGAAGCTGTATTATAAGTATAAATTATTTATGGTTTGAATTTCTTTGTACAAAAGTTGAGGTCTACATAAAAATATTATATATTTTACTCTTTTCACCAACTATAATGGGAGTGGGCTTTTGTTAGAAGAATGTTTATGCATTGATGGAATAGAATTCTACTATTTCCAATATTTTAACCATAAAAGGCTTACTACTATTTCAAGCTATGTGGACTCTTGGACTTAATCTATGCTTTTGATTTTTATTTTTTTCATATTGTTTGTTAGTCTTAAATGTAGTTTGAATAATTGGAAGTTATGTTTGTAGGAATTTCATAAATTTGGTATTACTATTATCAAGTTTAGTGATTATGAATGTTGTTTGTATTAAATTAACAATTAATGTGTTAGTTACTAGTATATGTCCATATGTTTTTTTATCTGTTGTGAGTTTGTCATTGGCTTCACAAGGGCCAAATCGACACTATACCATAATTGATTATTAACAATATTTTTTACCAAATGTTGTATAAAAGGCCCTATTACTAAAAGGTTGTAGTAACATTTAAAAAATGTTGTCAAATTATTAAAAAATGTTTTTAACATTTATAACATTTTTTACACATGTTGCATAAAATCAATGTTACTCAATCTTAATCTTAATAATATAAAAGCAAGCGAGGCAAAAAAAAAGGAGGGAAATTTGGAGCCAAATTATAATATTTAATTGATTAATGATAAAATTATTTAGTTAAAGATAAAATCAATTATTAGAGTTTAGTCAGGTTCACTTATGAAGTTTATAGTCCGTTAATGCGGATAAGATTAAAAAGGTCTATCAGTAAGTTTTGAATATTTAATTATTTAATTTTCTCTATAAATACAATGTATATTGATCTCATTATATGTGACAGTGAAATAATAAAAATTCTTTTGCGTCACTTCACCATGTTTTTCCAATCTTTTGTCAGTTTAATTATTTTTTATTTTGCTCTATACATAGTTCTCGGTTGGAGTTTTTTTTCTTCTATTTGTCTTATAGTTCAATAGTGTTATTTTTGTGGAATTCTATGACTTTTTAGTTTGTAATTTCTACAAATTTTTGTTCTATATTTGGTTGAGTCGAAGGATTATATATATGGTTTGTTCATAGTAATTACAGAGGTTTTACTCTTTATTATTTGAAGGAAGAACTGATAACTTAGGATAAATATTTTAGATTAAAGAGGTATTAGTCAATACATTTCTATACCGACAAAAGTGCATCCATGCGAGTTTGGGTCGAAGAGTTGCTATTTAAATTTTCACAAACAATATAACAAGAATAGTTATTAATAATAAATATCAATATTTAAATGATATACCTAAAATGATTAAGAACTTTGGTGATCAATCCATTTTGCGCATCATGCGAGTGCAGATCTAGTATCAATAATAATATAGTAGTGCGAGTGAAGTTTATGATAAAGACCTATTTAATTTGAATATATCGTATTATATATCAAGAATTTTTAATTTTTTTGCCGTCCTATTTATTTATCAAGAATTTTAATACAAACAAGTTTAACATGTTTATTTCAATAGATAACATGACTAACGTTTGCTTGATTTTTTGTTGGTAAAATGTAGTTTGGATGAAAGTAAATTTGATAGGAGTAAATTGAGTTTAAAGTTAGTTTAATTCAACGGAATTTATGTTTGGATATTTTTAACAAAAAAGTAAGTTTGACAAACTGAATATTCTTTGGATAGGAAGATAAAAGTACTTTTATGAACTAAAAAAAAGTTGAGAGTACTTTTAGCAAATGGAAAATTCACCTACGAGCTTCGTTGGCCAAACCCACTTTCAACTCACTTTTGATGCCAAACTCAGTTTTGATAACGTGACTCAACTGAGAACAAACATGATGACACATAATTCTATGCTGTTGAAAGTACTTTTTTTCAACCAAACTTAAATCTAAACACACTAATTCATCAACCTATCTTATAAAAATAATTGTTGCCATAGGTATTTTATAAATAATCTTGTATTTGAAAATAAACTCAATCTTTTATGTAGTTTAATATTTTAATAAAATGTTAATTTCACTCGTTCAATACTTCTTTTGATATATATAGTATTATTGTAAAAATAAAAAGAATTTAATCATGTTATAATAATATTAAAATTTTGTAAAATGTTTTTTAAAATTTACATTAACAGTACTATTGAATAAATTTTTTCGGCCTTCTAAAATTTGGGGCCTTAAGCGATTGTCTTATTAACTGTACTTATTTTCAAGTGCGTCAGCACTTTTATCTTTAGTTAAACTGTTTGGGAGAGATATAAGAGTGGTTTGATTTTGTTTTCTTCTAATACAAACATAATCTATATAGAATGTTTATGTTGAAGTTATTTTTAATATGAGATGCCTTTTTAACAAGTAACAATATTATTATATATTTTCCTTCATTTATTAAAAAGGTACTAATATAAAAATTTTATTAAAATTAAAATTGAAATTAACAAGGGAGTAGTTATCTTGATTTCATTAAAATGTGTAAATTATTCCATGAAAGAGTTACCAAGAGTAAAAAATGAGAAAGAAATAACATTTTGTTCCATTCCATTTTCAAACAATGAAAGAGGTAGTTAAAATAAAATAAAGAGTAATATTGTGAAAAAATTATTATAATACATTCCGTTTCATTCCATTTTCAAACAATAGAATAGAAATAATATTCCATTCTGTCTTAAAACGGCCAAACAATGAATGGAATTTTTCTTTTTCCATTCCATTCTATTATTCGCTCCGCTCTATTATGTACCATCAATCCAACTATTGTCGTAATATTTAATTTTAGGACCCAATTAATTAAATTTTTAATAACATTAAAATAATAATAACATAAATTTTAAAGTTAAAATTATTATTTTTAATGTATATCAGAAATAATTTATGTTCAAGACTTTTTTTCAAACCAAAAATTAATGAGTATCTTTACTTATTATACTGCGTGCCTCCATTCCTTTTTTTGTTCTGTTCACATAAAAAAAAAAAAAACTGTATTTCTATTTATGTGTCTATTTAAGAAGCATTAATATTACTTTTATCAATTCTACTCTTATTTTTAATTGAATTAATAATTAATACTTAATTATCTAATAACCAATAAAACTAAAAAAGATAAATAATATTATAAGAAGTTCAAAAATTATTTTAATATAAAAAATAATAATAATTATATTTCTTAATATATATACTTAATATACTTCAAATGAACATATTTGTAAAAACAGAAGGAATACTAGAGAGTATCTTTCAATGCAATAAAAAATTTCAGATAACAATAAAAATAACACAATTAATGCTTAAATCTTTTCAACTGATATAACGTTAGCCTTTTGAATAAAAAGACTTTTTGTCAAAGAAAAAACTTAATGCATTTGTGATTAGTTTTATTGTGGGATAGGTTAATATAAATATAAATCTAAACGTGAAAACTATCTTAACTTAATATATTTATATATATTAGAATAAATTTATGTTTATACATAATTTGTATTTACATCAGTTTTAGTGTCATGTTGAATAAAAAAAAAAAAACTGTATTTATACAATATAAAAAAATAGAGTATAAGAGTATAATTATTTTTACTACACTTTATCGACCTCTCGAAATTGAACTTTGTAAGGCACATCAGTAAGAGCAAGACGCTTATTCCCATTTTGATCCTCATACACCCCAACATCCCTACATTGAACCCTACAATGAGCACAAAAACTTGGACAAGAAACCAATTTATAATCATCTTCATATTTCTCAATTTTAAACCAACTACTAATCGTTCGCCAATTTGGGTTTCCCAAAACACCCCCGGTTGTCACAAACCACTTTCTGGTTGACCTATCGAATTGGTCAATTTTCCACACGCTAGATTGTGGACAACTCGTCTGTGTGGAAAAATAAATATTTAAGTCAGTAGAGACACGGATAACAATACCTTTTTTTTGGTTGATTGGAGTAAAAATCAATGGTTGAACTAAATTTTTCTTTACGACAAAAACATCAAGAGGACATGTCTTGTTTGGTACTATTTGGGCCAGCCCAAGCCCATCAAGTTTTTCACTTCTACAATTTCTTCCAAACCTTGTGCATTTGGAAGGAGGGACATGAAGAATGTAGTAATAAGCACCTTCCTTAAGCTTTTTCCCAGAGGTATCAATGACATGGTTAAGTGAATTTTGTGCTCCTTCAAGCAATTGTTTTATGCTCAAGGTGAAGAGAATTAGAATTGCTAGAAATGTTATCTTCATGGTCTTTGATTTTGTAGTGAATTCTTCTAATTGAAAAGAATGAGAATTGCTAGAAATGTTTAGGTTGTGTTTGTGAAGGTTAAATATAGGACCTAATTGAAAAGCAAATCCAAAATTAAACTTTATATTGTGGGTTCATGTATGCACAAAAACAGTGGAAGATTTTGAAAATTGCTATGACAAGTGATCATCATCACTTAATTATATTTAATTTTCAGGAAAAAAATTCTAATACAATGGCCTAATTAGTTGCTTTGGTTTTTCACATTAATGCTTCTTTTCCCAACATTTCAAGAAGTTAAGACCTTTGCTCAAATTAATAGTATTTAATTTAGCATAATTATTATTTTTGTTGACTATGAAGATCAAGTATGCATAAGTGCTTATATAAACTATGGTCAAAATTAATTGTTTTTGAAGCCAACAAATGAAATGGGTGGCTCTGTTCTTTGCTCTGGCTGACTGCTACCGTTGTTTTGTTTTCAAAATAGATGTCATTTCATAAATTGAATTTTTTAAGCAAAGTTTTAAATAAGAAAAGGAAATTAATTTCAATAATGTAAGGATTATTAATTGAAATTTAGATAAAGTTTAAGAGAGGTAGAGGATGTGGTGTTCTGTTTCTTGTTTGGGTGTAGAGAAGAGCAAGTGAAAGATTACTGGATTTAGGGTTGTAAAGAAATACGGCAGTTTGAATAGCAGGTCCTCAATTAAAATTTCTGTAGACGCATTTTAACCTATAAAAAAAATACGACAGATGAGTAAAAGAGAATAGAATTAAAAGAAATTAATAGGAAAATAATATTATTGTTGAATTGATTCATATTATAATGTCCTATTTGGGTAATTATGTTTATTAAGGAAATATTAATAAAATTGAGAGCTTGTAGATCAAGTAGGATAAGAAGGAGCTCAAAGAGAGGGGTTTGATCTCGGTGGGGTAAATTTAGAAATACTGTAGTGTGAAAGTGTGTGTTTCGTCAATAAAAAGAAAAGAAGATATTAATAAAATTAATTAATACATTGATTTTTAAAAAATGTATATAATCTCTCTAATTTATCCCTTTTCTCTTTCATTATTTCATTAATTTCCTCTAACTATCTCTTTATAAAATCTCCATAATTATAATGGACAAACATAAAAAAAAAGTAATGAATGCTCATAAAAAATTGTACAGTCTGTTCAATAAAGTCAACAACAAAGACATGTATATGTGAGTGTGTGGTATATGGTTCAAACCCTCATTTAGTAATTACCTTGTAAACCAAAAAAAAATTGTACAAAGTCTTATATTATGAAAGAGTAACCTTGTTTGTAAAGTGTTTTATAATATGAAACCGAGAGAGTAATTCATATAGGTATTTTAGTCTCTAATTTAAGAGAATAGACAATTTAATCCCTGCCTTTATCTTTTGTTAGATGTTTTAGTCCTCAATATTATCCTGTAAAGAAGTCTTATATTATGAAACAAGTTAATATTATCTCTAATAAGAGCCAACATTGGCATTATTTATTTAATTATAACCGGAGGAAAATCTTATATTGTTACTTTTTGAATTACCAAATTGTGCTGTAATTAAGTTAGTTTGTTGTGATATAATGATCATGTCTTCAGGTCGAAAGTTGTGAACAATTTAATGTGATTTTATTGACAATCATAACTATAATATTGTCGCATAACATTACAGATTATTTAAAACCTTAACCTTGGAAAGCAAACAAGTAAAATTTAAAATACAACATTAGAGGATCCTAATAAATAAAACATGAACAAATTCATACTAGTACAATGTAAAAAAATACAATCTATTATTATTATTATTATTATTATTTTATATTAGAGGATCAATTATTAGGCCTTCATGAATTTGACTTGGAAAGGAACATCACTAAGAGCAAGATGTTGGTTTCCATTCTTATCCATAACCATGCCAACATTCTTGCACTTATACTTGCAAGAAACACACACACTAGGACAATAAATCAACTTATAAGCACCATCATATTTTTCAATCTTGAATCAATTCCGAACAGTTTCTCGACTCGGCTTTCCCCTCACATTACCGGTGGTCACAAAATCAAAATGATCCAACTTCCACACGGTAGAATGATGAGGACAAGTCACGTTAAAAGGAAACATAATGTTCAAATTTGTAGAAACACGAACAACGCCGTTTTTAGGGTTTATAGGGAAAAATGAGAGTGGCAAGTCATGGTATGTATCCACAACCACAACATTAAGAGGACATGATTCACCAATTCTTGAGAGGCCAAGACCTTGAGGGCTTCTACAATTGGTGTAAGGCATAGATAAAAGAATATGGTAATTAGCACCAACTCTAAGCTTTTTGCCTCCTATGTCAACCACTTGTTCTAGTGAAACATTAGCTTCTCCAACCAATAGTTGTGAACTTAATGAAAAAAGAAGGACAAGTACTAGCAAAGTGTACTTCATTTTTTTTGGGTATGCTTTGAGTAATTTAATTTGTATTTTGGTTACTAATTAATGGAGTTTACAAAAGTTGAAAGAGTGTATCAATTATAGATTGCTACTATATATGGTTTTTATGATATGTGGGTTCATGATGATAAGGTTATTTATGCTTAATTGAGGTCATTGATTTGAATTTTGAACAATATATAATGCAATTGGTCCCATTTTTAAATCAATAAGAAAAAAAAAATTATACGATGAAAGTACATTTGAACTTCATTAGATTATCTTTATATATTTAATAAATTATACGGTCTTTTTTTTTTTTTTATCATCTCGCTATACAAACCTCTCATGTAATTAAAAAGTTTGTTAGTAAAATTAGTTAAAGATATCATATACGTGATTTCAAACCAAGATATTGTACTATTTCTGTTTTTAATTATAAGTCTCTAATACAAAAAATTGAAATATTTATTATGTATTTTCTTTTCACCCCTAACTAATAAAGATAGAAGAGATTGATTTTCAAACAAAAGTGAGTTTTAAATAGAGATAAAATTAGAGATTTATAATAACTTTTTTAAGTACCAATGTATTTTCTAAATGTTAACATTTTTCTTAATATGTGAGATTATTTTTAAGGGGTTTATAATTAGGAATGGAGGGAGTAGTGAATTATCAATTTTATATACAAATTTTTACACTAACAACCCTAGAATTTTACTTTTATTATTTTTACATTATGAAATTCACTCATGAATTTATATGTAAAATTGATAATCAAGATAAAATTAATAATACACTAATGTATTTAGACCGAAATTCATCTATAAAATATCTTTAACTAACTTTATTAATTGATGTTTAAAAGTATGGAAGGTTCCGTAATGAAATGATAAAGTTAGAAAAAAGTTGATATAATTTATAAAATATGTATGATTTGGTTTAATCTGACCAAAATTTAAAAAGGTCCGTGTATTTTTCCCATTTTATATATAGTTGCTCTTAATTAAATAAAGTGGCTATATGCTTCTAAATCTGAGTACTATATACGTGGTTATATTCAGCATCAATGGTCGTAGAGGTCTTTTTCAAGTTAAGATGGGCTTTTTGTTTCTGAATCTGTTAAAGCCCGTTACACAGAATCCCTTTTTTTTAATGTTTTTTCCCACTTGACTAATTTGATCAAAGGTGTTGGGATTCATCCCATCCCACTTAAGAATGACATCACATATTTTTGATCAGTAATATCTTAAATAAATAAAATATAAATAAGATAGCGAAAATAGAAAGTAAAATACTCTTATTTTTACAGATAACAGCATCTGAAAACACAATTCTAAATATTACTATCCAAAAATAAATAGTGCGAATCCCAATGCCCTTCAACCAACAACAAAAAAAACCGTCATCCGAAAGTTTATTAGCTGGTTAACATGACAATTCTTTTTTTCTTTTTTTTATTCACCTAAACATGACATGTTCAAACTTCTTAATGCTAAAAAACATTGGGTATTTTTATTCATCACTCATCAGAAAGCTCATTCCTTCACAAAAGTGCACAAAAGGATAATGAGCTTACACTTAAACTAAACACAAAAGCATATATTATTGAAAGACATGAAAATCCTGCGAGAAATTAAAAGAAAATCTAGCTAGTACTTAAAACATGACAAGTTAATTTAATAATTTTACTCATTATTCTATCATTGTCTTAGATATTTTGAACTTTAGCCCTTATGAACTTAACAGCAAAAGGAGCAACTTGATCACTAAGAGCCAAATGCTTCTTCCCATCATCATCAGTATAAATCCCAAGTGCCCTGCATAGAGTTTGACACTTACACACAGAGGGACAGAAAGAAATCACATAATTATTATTCTTGTCCTGTTTCTCAATCTTGAACCAATTGTTAATGGTGTCTACACCTGGATTTCCTTCAACACCACCGGTGCTCAAGAACCACACACCTGTCAACTCCTTCAGAAGCTTCCAAACAGGGGATTCACCACATGATGTTGTTGTTGGTGTGAGAGAAGACTTGATGTTGAGATCAGTGGATGTAAAAATTACACCTTTGTTTGTGTTGTAAGGTGTGAAAGTGACTGGTTGACCATTGAAGACTTCAATGCTCTCTTGAACAACATAAAGGGGACATGTGTTGTTTTTGCCTTTGGGTGTGAGTGTTAGGCCTCCACCTTTGCCTCTTAGGACTGGAATGATGTTGTATTTTACACCTGTTCTTAGTTTCTGGCCTGAGATGTCAAGAACTGGTTCTGGTGCTGCACAAATTGTGACAAATAGGAAAGTGAGAGAGAAAATGAAGGAAAATAGTGATAGGAGTGAGGGGTTCATGGTGATTGTGTTTTTCTCTTTGGTTTCTGTTTTGGTGTTTTGATGAGTAAAGAGAAAGGTCTATTTATATGGCTTCAAGGGAGAGATGGTAATGATGCCTAAGTGTAATTGATGAAACATGATTTGCGCTTCAATAATATATTAACGGTTATAATTCGTTTTGACATAAATTTAAGTTATTTTTATAAATGTAATAATTTTATTTTTAATCAATATAGGACTGTGTCGATATTCACAATAATTTTATTTTATTCATATTAACTCGATGTTAGCTTTTTTTCTTTCTCATGGGTTCACTCATTCTCTTAAGTTAATTCATAGGAAGAGGATTATCACACCACTTATATATATATATATTCTATACTAACTCTCTTTTTAGTTAATGTGAGACTCGATCTTAACACATAAGTTATTTTTTTTTATTTAATTCATGAAAAGGGACTACGTACTTATAAAAACAGGAAAGTGGAAAATCTTGTTCTAATTATATAAAGTAATACAATATAAATCCTAATTACTTATAAATACTAAATATAGTCCTTCCATCATTCACTAATAAAATTACTTCTAATAAAATTACTTTAATTTTCAACTAAACAACTTGTGGATTGTGGGTAGTCATTCACTAATTCTTAAAAAACAACTTGTTAATAAAAATTCCTTTTAACGGTAAATTAAGTTCAAAGAAGATACCACTCATTCCTAGTCATGTGCAATTATTCTGATTCTCTCAGTATAGTATTAGTATTTAGCACGTGATTAATTAAAATAATATTACAGTAATTGGTGTTCAAGACATTTTTAAATCATACCAAGTGGAAAGAATGACTGTCATTAGAAATTGCTTTTGCATACATTAGTTCACATTACGGAATGTACGAATATTCTGTCTCTTCTTTTTTTATTGGTCTACTAAAAAGTAAAAACTCATATATTAACATATATTGGAGTAATTATTATACAACAATAATTTTTGGTTAATTTTATTTAGTCAATTTTTGACCAACTTCTATTAAATAATAATAAAAAATACAAAAATCCAAATTAAATTTAATAGAAAAATTTAAATATTATTATTTAATAGAAGTTGGCCAAAAATTGGCTAAATAAAGTTGGCTACAAATAATTTTTTATTATTATACTTGTTTTTATGGAACATTATATCATAATTGAGTTTTAGCAATATGACATTTATATTTATTTAAAAAAGATGTTGTAAATAACAAAAGGTAATATTTTTTAATAATTTAATAAATTTTTTTAAATATTATTTAAACTTTTAGTTATATGACATTTATCTTGCATTTGTCAAAAATATAACAAATATACAAAGACAATATTTTTAATGATATAACAACATTTTTAAACAGTTTAGTAATATTTTTTTCAAATATTTTTAAACATAGTTAAAGTATTTGTTAATATTTATATGATACCCTCTTTTTTACATTATAAATTATATATTATATATGTTTATTTTATTTGTTCAGCAAACAACAATAATGGAACATTTATTAGTACTTAGAATCCATAGAAGAACATAATTGAAAAATATATAATTAATAATCTCTAAAATTTTTAAATGAACCATAAATAAACACAATTTTTTTTAAAGTGAACAAATAATAATAAACAGATGGAATATAACTATACATTTTATTAATTTTAATTTATTATTTTAAAGATGAGATACACTTACTTTAAGGTAAGTCTTGGATATTTACTCGATTAAATATTTTTTTACTTACATTAAATTTTATCAATTTAGTCTGTGTTTGGTTTATATTTCAATTAAATGAAAAGTAAAAAAACATATAAATCAAGATAAATTAAAATTTGATCAATATTTAAGATATTTTAATGTACAAAAATCGATGTCACATAAAAAATTCTTGAAATTATGTGAAAATTTATATAATTGATCTATGTATTATAAGAAACAACAGTTGTATTGATAAAATTTAATATAAGTGAAAATCTCTTAAGTAGGGCAAGTGTCTGAAGTAAGATTTATGAATTCTTTAAACTGTTATTGTTGTTACTATTTATAAATGAAAAGCAATAGACAACCCTGTATATAGAACAAGAAATGACACATGGAAAATTGCAGCATTTTGAAAATTTATATTAAGTCAGATTTGAATGTCTTATACAACTTTGGTCCATTTCACTATGTTCTTTTCACCTGAAAGCTTGGATTAACTAAGTTTCTGAATATTGTTGATTGAACATCAGTGGGTTTAGGAAAAAGTTAAGGGACTGTTCAGTTTGCATTTTCATTTCCTATTTTCATTTTCTGTTTTTTGTTTTCTAAAATTTTACAAAGGAAAAATTGAAAAGACTGAATACAGAAATGAAAACAGAAAATAAAAATGCAAACGAAACAACCCCTAAGAGTTTATAAGGAGATGTGTGATGCTCACAAGTACACACTTATAACTCACACTATTCTTTTATTAATAACAGAAAAACAGAGTAGATTGCATACAGAACACACATAAAATACCTTAACAAATCAAAATCAAAATGTGCTTAATTAGTCACACTTGAACACAAGTTACACAAAGTAAGTAGAGTATTACAGAAACAGAGAAATTATATTAAATAAAGGGGGGTTGCAATTGAGATAGAACATATTCAAATCCTTGAGGTACAAAAGTGCATGCACCAAAGGGCTTAACTACTTCAAAACATCACATTAATTAAGAGTTCTTAACATAATGCTTTTTATTTGTGTATGTTCAATAATATCCTTTGGTGCATGCACTTTTGTACCTCAAGGATTTCAATTATATAATTTCTCTGTTTCTGTACTACTCTACTTTCTTTGTGTAACTTGTGTGGTGAAATAACAAACATATGCTTCTGTTCAAGTGTGACTAATTAATCAACAATATTCAGAAACTTAGTTAACATAATAATGGAAATACAAAAATCAGGCTCCAAAGTTACTGTGATTGGCCAAGTTATCACAATTTAAGAAATACTATAAACTGAAATCCAATAAACCTAAACTGAAAATGTCACTAAAATCTGATAACCTCCTAAAAACACAAAAGCAGGTAGAAACTAATAGTTTAATTTGTTCATATGATATCACAGAAATAAATAAATTAAATACTAAATTTAGATAAGAACAGAAAACCTGGTCCATTGTGGTGAGTCAATAATAGACAACTAGATAACATCCATTCACATGGAATGGAATAAATATGTACCCATCCAGGGCTAAAAATAATATTTTATTTTCTTGAAATATAATCTGTATTTCAAATTTTATGTTTAATCTATATTTTTGTATATTATCTGGCTCGTGCACTAGATTAACTACTACCGTTCAATAATGAAAATTTTGATTCTTAATTCCATTATTGCAACAATGAACAATGATTAATTAAGTATCAAACAAATAATTAAGAAAGTGAATATTCCTTCTAGTTAGATTTATCTGTTACTTTTATTTTTTAACAAATAATTTATCGTCAGTTTAGCAAATTAAGAAAATATTAATAATAATTTTTAATATCTTTATTAAATGCCTTACCTGTTTTCTTTTTAATCAGCCAAGAATGAATGTATTATTAGAAGAGCAATAGGAATACTGTAACATAATTGACTTTTAACAATATAATCTTTTAAAAAAATATTATAAATATAAAAAAATAATATTTTTTAATAATTTAATAATATTTTTTAAATATGTTCTAAAATTTTTTATCAACATAATTTTTATATCGTCTTTGTCAAAATTTGATATAAAAGCATAAAAAACATTTTTAAGAATATGTCAATATTTTTTATTAATTTAATAATAATATGTTGCTAAAGACCAATTATATTATATTATAATGACTTATAAGTTACAGAATAAATGTATAATATAAAGGAAGCTAAGAAGAAATCAAGATACTAAAAACAACAAAAGCATCCTACTAATAAGTACTTAAATACACAACAAAAGTATCTTGTCTCATTTTTTAATTACATGTGTGTGGGTTGGGTAGGAGTGGAAGTGGGTCAAGCTAAGTTTTGCGTAAATAGGCATGACCTAGTTTGAAAATTAAAAGCCTGAGCCTACTCTATTAGCTTGATAAGAAATTTTTTTTAGACCTAAGTCTGACTTGAAAGCATATTTAAAAGTCTACTTAATAACATATTTTAATAGGTCAAATTCTGAGAATAAATATTTTAAAGAAATAATATTTGGATGGAAATAGGCCATTTTAATTTTTTTTTACCAGTGGACTATATTCCACAAAATTAAGTGTTGCCTTACGTTAAGTTTTCTAGGATGTCGTTTTAATATTTTTCACTCTTTGTACATAAATTTTTTAAAATGATAGTACAAAAATTAATTATTATTATTATTATTTTACATATAATATTGTATATATAATTTAATTATATATTTATTATATATAAATAGGTCGGTTTGTCAGGCTTAACGGGCTTTTTTAAAGGTGTGAGCCTGTTCTATTTATTTAAAAAAGCTCAAGCCTGGCCTTTTGTAAAGGTCCTGTTTGGCTACACAGCTTAATTAATAGTATTTATGCAATAAGCTATTTTTAAATTATAGTTTTTTTTTAGAAAAAATTATAAAACTTACTTAAATAAACTAAAAACAGTTTATTCTAATAAGCTACTTCAAGAAGCTTATGAAAATAAGCTGAAAACAACTTATAAGAACTTATAAGCTATTAAAAAGAAAGACTACTTTCTATGTATAAGACTACTTTCTATAAAAAAAAAGACATAAAAATTAAAAAAAAATTAAAATTTATTAATTTAAGTAAAATCATTTAATTTTTTTAATAATTTGAATTAATTTTCAATATTACCCTTCGATTATTGTCCAATTATCTTACTCTTCTTCCACTTAATTAATTTTCTCCAATTATCATAAGAGAGAATTTATCTTTTATTTTTTTTTATTACGTCTATTTACTTTTTGGACCACACAAAAGTTGTTGAGTAAATAAGGATAATTTAATAAGAACTAGTAATTAAATTTGCACAAAATTTTAAAAAGGGTCTTAATAAATGGGACAAACAAATTTTTTTTTTTAGAGAATCTTATACTCCCCATGTCCCTATTTATAAGACCCTTTACAAAAAATTGTGTATTCCTTTTTATAAGACTCTCTTTGAAACTTTGTGCAAATTCAAAAAAAAAAATATTAAATTACTCTTATTTACTCACCCACTTTTGTGTGATTCAAAACTAATAAATATAATAAGTTGATGAGAGAGGAATTCTCTCTTTTATGATAATTGGAGAAGACTAATTGAGTATAAAGAAAATAATTTTATTGGTTTTAATAATTAAAGGCTAAGTAAGGAAATAAACTCAAATTGCTAAACAAATTTAGGGCTTGTTTGAAACAGTTTTATTTTTTAGTTTTTAAAAATTGTATTATAAAATAGTTTTCAGAAACCGTTTTTAAAAAGAGAGGAATTTTCAATACAAATTTGTGTGTAAATTCAGAAAACTGAAAACTGAAAACCAAAACATGTTTTAGATGTTTTCATATTTTGGTTTTTAAATACTGAAAAACAAAAACTGTTCCCGAAAACTGTTTTTGAAAACTCGACTGCCAAACGAGTTTTTTAATTTTTTGTTTTTAAAAGCAGAAAACTGTTTTCAAAAAGAGAAATCAAACAAGCCCTATGACTTTTTCTAGATTTACTAATTTTCTTAATTCTTATACTCTCTCTGATCCTTATTATAAGGCACATTTTGGAAGAATTTTGTGATCCTTTTTATAAGGCATTGCACAAATTCCATAAAGTATTTATAGTTATTTTCCTTATTTGCCCATATTAAATGTCTTAACTTTATTATACCAATCACTAAACACAATATTTAAGGAAGGATAAAATTGATATATCATCCCACTTTTTAAGAAAATTGATGCAACTAACTATCTTTATTGGTATGCGTAATTTATGTATTTATGCCTTGTAATAAAGATCAAAGGAAGTATTTTTTTAGAAAGTCTTATATATAGAGACGAAGGGAGTGAGTTATTGAAATCGAGTGGTGATAGTGATGGTGTGGATCCAAGGTGGTGGTGAGATAGTGGTCCTCGGTGGATGATGGTGGAAGAAGATTAAGGGATTTTTGGTTTTTAAATTTTTTATTTAATTTAATAACTAAGTAATTGTTAGGAAGAAAATTTGTAATTTTCTTTTGATAAAGTCAGCCAATCGAAATTTGAAGATCCGACGGCATAGAATTCATCTAAGGTCCAAGGAATGGACAATGGTGATCAAAGGCCGTCGACATTATCATGTTTGTACTTCACTTACATTTATCCATTTTGCTTTACTTATAAATTGTTACTTGTAAACAAGTGGGTTTCTTTTCAATTTGATTGTGTTTTCAGTGTTTAATTGACTTTGTTCATATTTGGCATGATACATTAAAAGTTGCTTTTGAGACTTAAATTCAACACACTAGATGTTGTAAAACACATACAACTTTAGATTTCTTTAAGGAACAAATCCCCTTCTTGAATTAAGATCATAGACTTTACTAAGTTTCAACAACTTATCAAATTTTCAAGTAAATAGTAATTAATTATTAATTTCTTTTGTTTTTGGTTTAAAACTCATTAACTGAGAGGACTTTAAAGAATCAATTCTTAAAAAGAGACATTGACACAAAAAAAAATATAAGGAATAAAAATACAAGAAAAAGAATTCACTTACTCCAAGAATAAAGTATATATTGTATGACTTATTCGGTTGAATATCTCCTTATGTATGATATTTTCTAAAATTTAATATACATTTTCATCATGATAATATTACTATCTTATAATTCAATACAGTCTCTATTGCTATAAAGAGTTCTTAAAAGAGTAAGTGTCTTACGCTTCCTCTTAAAATTAACAAATCCCATTAAAATACAAATATCTTAATTTTTAATTAAGGATGGAAAACACAATTAAGTCTCTTTCTTTTGTCATCACAACTATTTTTTTTTTTGGTACACATGAGGGGCTTAAGCCCCAAAAGACAAAGCTAGACTCTAACACTATGAGGATATGAGACTCCTATTACATCATGCAAAATAAGGTTCTTACAAGACAAATGAATCTAAGGAAAAATATGCAATCCCAATCCATGTGTATGAGAGCAATTGGCCAAACAGTAAGCAATCTTGTTAGTTTCACGATATGTATGAAAAATAAAAATAGTCCAGAGTCTGCGTTTAAGCTCCAAAATATGGTCCAAAATCGACACAACTATTTTTAATACCATCCACACTCTTATAAGAAATGCAGAGGACCGACATGCTATTTTAAGTAGACAAATATGGGCAACATGTGCAAGTACAAAGTGGCTTAACACCATTGTTAATTATTACTATTTTTGTTATATGCAAGTCTCTAAGGGTGCGTTTGATGCTAAGAGTTTGATGTTAGGACTAGACAGTATAAATGATACAGCACAGTAAAAGTCAACAAATCACAGCATAACTTATTATATTGTTTAATATTTGATAACCAATGCACCGAACAAAAAATACAATTCAAATTTTACAATAAAACCATTTATAATACATATTAATATTACATATTATTATTATTTTTCATAAAAAAATTGATTTTCTTAATTATTTTTTTAAATTAATATCATTATTTTCCACTAAAAAATTATATATATATGGTAAGTTGAGTGAGAAAAAATGAAATAAGGTGGTTACACAATAGTGGGGGAGAATATCGATATTTTTTACTTTTGAATAGTTGTGGTGTGGAACAAAAAGTTGTTCCCATAGTTTAGTGTGGTACAAAATTTTGGTTTTTTGTGCTGTCCAGTAACTCCACTTTTTTGCTGTCTCTGGATCATTTTCTAAATAAAACATTGAACTAACAAATTTATTCTGTGCTGTACCATGAAATTTAGCAAATCAAATATGACCTAAAAAAATTAGTATTTTTTTTATAAACTCTTACCACAACAAAAAAAAGTATTTATTATATCTTTTTAATTTTTCTTTTTCATTAATAAATAATAGTTTTAATTTTAAAAACATAATGGCTATCAAAAAAATTATTTAAAAATATGTATATCAAAATAATAATAATAATTGAATAATAATAAAGCATACATACATTGCTTAAAGTTTGAAAAGACGAAACAGTATACGTAAACATAATGTAAACAAAAAGAAAAGAAATCACCGACAAGTAGTAGCATTTCTTTTAATTTCCTTTGGCTATGATTTAATATTTAATAATACTTGAACATCATTTTAATCACGTTTGCTAAAGATAGTATATATATTTCTCTAAACAATTGCAAATTGCCAAGAGAGAGCATTTCTTTTCTCACAACCATTATTTAAGGGAAAATTTTAATTAATTAAGTATATATTGGGTTTTTATACACGGGTTTGGTGTCCAACTGAGATATCAAAATAAGATCTAAATTTAGTATTTTTAAATTAGATCTCACGAATAAAATGTTGTCATGTAATTAAAAAATTATATTTTTTAAGAAAATTAAACATTAAAAAAAAATTTTTTTAATAAAATTGTATATAACTCTTGACCTATAAATAGTTAAAGACACCCATCCTCTTCACTCATCCAAAACACACCAAAACACAATGAACCCCTCACTCCTATCACTATTTTCCTTCATTTTCTCTCTCATTTTCCTATTTGTCACAATTTGTGCTGCACCAGAACCAGTTCTTGACATCTCAGGCCAAAAACTCACAACAGGTGTAAAATACCACATCCTCCCTGTCCTAAGAGGCAAAGGTGGAGGCCTAACACTCACACCCAAAGGCAAAAACAACACATGTCCCCTTTATGTTGTTCAAGAGAGCATTGAAGTCTTCAATGGTCAACCAGTCACTTTCACACCTTACAACACAAACAAAGGTGTAATTTTTACATCCACTGATCTCAACATCAAGTCTTCTCTCACACCAACAACAACATCATGTGGTGAATCCCCTGTTTGGAAGCTTCTGAAGGAATTGACAGGTGTGTGGTTCTTGAGCACTGGTGGTGTTGAAGGGAATCCAGGTGTAGACACCATTATCAATTGGTTCAAGATTGAGAAGAAACAAGATAATGATTATGTGATTTCTTTCTGTCCCTCTGTGTGTAAGTGTCAAACTCTGTGCAGAGAACTTGGGATTTACACTGATGATGATGGCAAGAAACATTTGGCTCTTAGTGATCAAGTTGCTCCTTTTGTTGTTAAGTTTAAAAGGGCTTGAAGTAAAAAATTTGACTATCTTCTGCACTTTGTTTTCAATTTGTAATTATATTTTGTGTTGAAGTTTAATTAAGCACATTTTGAATAACACTAGTCAAACTTTTTGACTAGCTAGGCCTTTCTTTTGAGGATAATTTCAATATTTTGCATCTTCTGCATAACATGTGCTTTTGTGTTGAAGTGTGTAACCACTGATAAATTTTATTTAAGTCTTTAACTTTTTCAAAAATATTTAAATAAGTCTCTAACTTTCATTTGAAAATCTCAATTAATACATGATATACCATATATACCAATTAATACATGATTCTTGAAGAGACAAGAAGAGCAATAATATTGTTATATTCTAAGGGCATGAAATGGAAGGGGACAAAGCCAGAAGGAGACAAAATCAGACAACTACTCAAATTAAAGGGCCATAATATGGGCAAATAAAGTACTATTAATTCCCATTTTCCAAAGACAAACTTATGTGTCATATGCATAAATGGCAATCCATTATCCCATCCTTTGTCAATTTTACAAAACCTCTACAATTGAAAATTGACAGTTAAGATAACCTGACATGTGTCTTCAACATAACATAACATGACTATAACTGAAATACATTAACAACAATAATGTATGATCATTGTGTAATTGTAAAAGTGTACCTTTGTACTATACAATGTTTCAAATAGTGGTCATTTTAAAACATTACACAATAATATCATAGTTTTAACGAATATGACAATCTCTAAAGATTTTAATCGTGGTATACAATAATAGTGTTTAACTATATCTAACTGCATCTAAACACTAAAATTATATTTTTTGTGTATCAAAAATAAAATTGTTCAAATTTCACTTACAAGAATGGAAACGGCTTTCTTGAGATTCTTGAGAGCTTTTTCATGTTGTAAGAATCCCATAAACCAAAATTCAGAATCATCCTTAGTCACTATTTCTATGTATTTTTGTTTTAACTTGTTGACATTCTGGCTCTCATTGACCTCTTTTATCTTCCTTATTGGTATCAATACCTGCATAACAAAAACCACCAATATAATTGCCAGTACAAGAATGCACTTGATAACAAATATATAAACTAATTTTGTAAATGAGGCAAAAATTCTCTTTTGATTCCGTAGCTCTTTTTTAAATTTCGTTTTGATCCTTTAATTATTTTTAAGCTTATTTTGGTCCTTTAACTCTTTATTTTAATCTAAATTTGTCAATGTTATCAGTCATATCTATCCATTAACGTTATTAACTTGACTGATAGCAAAGACTAAATTGAACCAAACAAAGAGTTAAGATACCAAAATGAACCTAAAATTAGTTAATGGACTAAAATCAAACTTACGAAAGAGTTAAGGGTAAAATAATAATTTTGTCAATTTAAGAGCTTACTACCACTTTTCTCTCTAGATTTGGTTTAAAAGATAAAAGTTTAAGTAACACTTAACGTGTCATGTAAAATTCATTAACAACGTTATGATGTCAGGAACCAAAATGAGCAACGAAATGAAAGTTAAAAACTAAAATGAAGTTGCGTAATTAAAAGTCACAGGCCAAACTAAAATACACGTATCTTAGAGACTAAGTGACAGTAAACTCTAATTTCAACTTGATATTGTGTTTCTTGCTACCTTGTAGGGTACCCTAATTAGATCTCCAGATGCAGAAGAGAAAGTTGTGGGCCTTTCACTGCAAAAAGCAACTTTTTCATTGGAGATGAAGAGAATCCCAGAAATAGGACCAGCTGTGGTATATAAATAACATTGAAATGCCTTCAAGAGTTGCTCTCCTTCTTGCATCTCAAAAATATGCTTGAAAATGTTCCTTATCCCTCCTTCTTGGAGAATTCTCACCCCCAAACTCAACTTGCCCTTCAAACTCTCAGACAGTTTAGGACTCAATTTAACTGCAATTTCACAACAACATGCTAAGTGTTAATCCAATTTCCAATAAAATAAAATTCATTTTTATTTTAGTGTTTGTAATAATTGGTTATTTTTCATTAGGACACGTTCAAAATGTGAAAGTCACTTTTAGTTGTGTTTTCCTTTTTTTTTCATTAGCAAAAGTACACGGACATGGATCAGAACTAAGGGAACTAGCTTCTACCTAGAGTTCCGCTCCCCTAACCATTAGAGTGGATGCTACTTTACTAACATTTTTTTATTGACTTCTGTTAAATTAACTACTGTTGGTACAAATTTTGTCTAACAAAATTAATTTATTAATATAGACATATAATACTGATACTAATGGATAAATACATAATTACTTACAAATATATATATTAGTATAAGTAATTGATATATACTATCGATTTATAGATAGTTAATAAAGGTTTTTAAGAGTTATACTAACTGATATATTCGTCGAATAAAATCTATACCAACATAAGCTAATTTATCGAAAGTTAAGAAAAGTAAATGAAAATTTTGTTTGTAGAGTAATTTTAGAGAAAACCAAACATGCATGTGTTAGTTTGACTTCTCTCAACTTTGAATTACCATGTTCATGAATCCTATGCACAAATGTACTTCTTTGGCTTCTTGTGCCCCTCATTGCATTTTCTTTATCTGCATTAAGAACAATTAAGGTTTCAAATTAATATCTTATCCATGATATCACAGCACAATATCATAGTTTCGGTGGTTACAAGAATCTTATCAAGACATAAAATTGATGGATAAGAAAAACCAAAGGAAGAAAAAAATTGATCCTTACTTGTTTTGGTGGGACTTGGGTGTGAATTGTCATCAGGAAGTGAGAGAAAGAAGCATCTTCCCGGAGAGGTACCAAAAGACTTCATCTGATCTGTGTGTGGAATTTCAGAAAATTGGATATGGAAAATAGAAATAATTCTTCAAAATTTTCTAACAAAATTATATATACTATTCTTGTGAAACACCGGCCAAGAATAAAAGCTTTGTGGAAAGGGACATAGATGACATGTGAAAAGCTTATTCACTATTATAGAAACAAATTTTTTGGCTGAGAATCTCATTGCTATGTTTCGAGTAATACAAAGATTACTCTTAATTATATCTATATATATAATTATTGATATTTTCTTATCAAATTATATATTAATTTAATTTTTTAGTATGTTAATAGAATACTAAACGATTTCGGATCGACGTGAAACTTTGTATATATGATCTATATACTAAGAACTTTTAATCTATAGATCGGTTTTATAAGAAAATTATTAGTTAATGAGTTATGTGCGGTGTAAGAGTTGGCGTTAACTTACACTCATAGCAGTGTAAGTTGATCCCTCCCATATATATATATATATATATCAAATAGCAAGTTTATGAGTTACACACAGATTTACTTAAATCTCTGAATTTACAATGGTAGTTCATTTAGGCACCTGGAATGACCAAACGTTATTATTGACTTAAGTTTGTAAGTTTGCAAGAATTGTTCACTGAAATCCTTTAAATTACTAAATTTTAAGGATCCAAGTGAATAATTATTTAATCATCTTAGAGACTTAAAAATAAACTTTCGTATAAATTAATGACATATTTAAATTACTCTTACAAACTTAGGAATTTAAACGACTTATTTAAAACTCAATAACTTGTGAAATTCTGCGTTGTTTATGGCGAATCACAAGGTTGAATTTGAAGCCGAATGAGCTAAGTGGAAGCCAGTTTTTTCCAAGTCAAAAACAAGTTGGTAAACTCTTTGGCTTTGATTTTGAGTATATATTTAAATTTAAATTTAAATTTAAATTAAATATTTAGTAGTTTGTTGACCTAATCGTGGCTATCATTGATTCTTCTACAATGAACAACTCTTCCATGCATTGAAAATCTAGAGGGAAAGAAAGCTCGAACAGTGTTCGTGAATTTCCTCATCATGACATATGATAAACTAGGATGCATTTTATTTTTTTTATAAACAATGCCTTTAAGATACTTGATAAGATCATTAGTTAAAATAAGAAAAATAATTATAAATATATATTATTCTGTCTCTTAAGAATAAAATAGCTATATTTTTTAATATTTTTTAATATATTTAATTTCTTAATAAATAATATGCATAGAATATTAGATATCATTTACTTTTAAATAATTAAAGTTTCAATGAGAAATCAATAATGTTCTCTCATCTTATGCTATCCTAATAAAATGTTCTTTATAAAATCACACACATGGGTTTTTTTTACATGCTCTCGTTTGTTTTTGTTAGTAAGTAAGTAATAACTAATTAAAGAGTGTATGTTCCTAACATATTTTTGCTACAAAACATGTGTGAGTATATTATACATATAAGTGTTATATATATCATGCTTTTATATATTTTGTAATAGATTTTGGGTGTCCTTTGTATTCACTTTAAATTTTTTTCTTATAAAAAAATAAATATCATCATACTCTTACATACTTCATAAAAAAAATACATTAGCAAGTTATAAATTTAATTTTTAAAATGTTTTTTTAACGAGACTCATGAGCACATACACAACAAGAATGTGTCAATTTAGTGACAAGTTTTTAGCGACCATCTGAGACCGTCGCAAAATTGCCCTGAAAAAACCACATTTTGCGACCACTTTTTCTATTGCTAATCTTGCGACCAACCATCGCAGAATGGCCCAAAATTTTTTTTAATATTTTTATATATTTTGTGGGGCAGCGACGGACTAGGCCATCACAAATGATCGATGATCCCATCCATTGCAAAATGGCGCGAAGATAATTTTTTTGAATTTTTTTTTTAGAATTTGGTGAGGTAGCGACGAACTAATTAGCGACCGTCCCAACCATCGCAAAATGGCCTAGATTTTTTTTTTAAATTTTTTTTAAAAAAATTTGGTGGGGTAGCGACGATTCAATTCGTTGCAAAATGACCTAGAACTTTTTTTTTATTTTTTTTAAAAATTTGGTGGGGTAGCGACGAACTGGGCTGTCGCTAATTAGCGACGGTTCCAGCCGTCGCAAAATTGCCCAAAATTTTTTTAAAAATTTTTTTTAGAATTTAGTGAGGTAGCGACGGACTGATTAGCAATAGTCCCAATCGTCGCAAAATGGCTTAGAACAACTTTTTTAATTTTTTTAAAAAAAATTGGTGGGGTAGCGACTAACTGGGCCGTCGCTAATTAGCAACAGTCTCAGCCGTCGTAAAATGGCCCAAAACTATTTTATTAATTTTTTAAAAAAATTTGGCGGGGTAGCAACGGATTGGGCCGTCGCAAAATCCCCTACCCTTTTTTAAATTTTTTAATAAAATTCAGTGGCTCTGTTTTGCTTTTTTTTGTTATTTTTTTTATAATTCAAAGGTTAACAATGGATATATCCGTGGCAAACTTTTACCCTTTCTCTTTTCTTTTCACAAATCACTTTTCTCATTTTCTATTTTCTTCTTCTTCTCTGTGAAACTCACGCCACCTCGAGACCCACTCCGGTCTCCGACCCTACGCTGCTGCCTCCTGTCCGCCCAACCGCCGCCACCTCCTCTCCATCTCCCAATCAAATCTGCACCCATTCACCCTCTCCTCTCCAAACTACCTCTCTCCTTCTTCTACCTTCATTCACTCTCTACTCTACAAAATCACCTCTTTTACTTCTCTTCAACATTGAATTAGTAAGTATTTTATTTTGTTTTTCATTATTTTGTTTATGTTTATAATTTATCGATATGTGATTTATATATTTAAGTATCATTTGGTATATTAAAATTAAATTATTTACAATTAGCTTGGTGATGAGGAAATTTTTTTGTTGTATATGTGTTTATGTTAGAATACTATAATTAAAGTTGTAATATATATATATATATATATATATATATATATAATATATAAAATTGTAAAAGTAGATGAGCAATTACTTTGAAATAGATAATAATAGCATTATAGATTTAAATTACAAACTAAATTATGTTTTTGATTGTGTTGATGTGATTTTGATTAAAGTTTTGGTTTGTTTGGAAAAATAGATAATAGTAGCATTGTAGATTATTTGTTCTTTTTGACAAATAATTTTTTAAAATATTTTTTTGGCGAAATAAAATATTAGCCACAGTAATATAGGTGACATATATTGCGAATGAAATATCCGTCGCAAACCTTAATAAGAGACGGATTAGCCAAACATGATTAGCCACGAAAATATTTGTGACAAAGTTGCGACAGAAATATCCGTGACAAATTTGCGATGGAAATTTCCTTCGCAAACCTAAATTAGAGACGGATTATAAGTGGCGTCAAAAATAAATATTTACGCAAAAAAAAACCACGGAAATACTTTTTTTCCCACGGATATTTCTGTGGCTAATGGATAGCATTCTCGTAGTGATAATAAGAAAAAAAACAAAAGATTTTTATTACAAAATTATTTATTATTTTAAATTTAAAAAAACATTTAATATTTAATTTTTATAATAATTCAAAGCATTTATTAGTTTGTCTCAGTCATGTAGCTCAGTTGGTGAGCGCATGGGAACATGCATGTGTGGGTACGGAGTTCGATCCCCGATTATACTACTTTCCTATGAAAAAAACATTTATTAATTTTTATAAATAAAATCATTTTATTTTTATTTTTTATCATGTTTCCATAAAAAAACTACTTTTAAAATATACCTAAGAGATATAACTTATGAACTCTTTCTTAAAACTAGTGAGGATAAATGGGTAATAGAGCGACATTTTGTGGCTACCCGACAACCACTTCATGCGATCTAAACATTGAGAAGGGGATTAGTCAATAATTCCGACAGTCATACCTTGAAAAGCGAGAAAAAAACCTAATGGAGTTATGTTAATATGTTACTAACTTACCAAATATGTGGGACTTCTAGATATTTTGTAAAAGAAATTTTAGCAACATGCACCTTTTGATATATTTTAATTTTTTTAAGTTATAACATATATTCCATCTAAATAATAAGTAAGAATATATTAGCAAAATTATCTCAAAATGTGTTTCATATATCACACATTTATAATTAAAATATATGTTTAAATATCTAGAATATATCTTAAATATGTTATATTTTTAGATATATGCTTTAGAGTGTGTTACAAAACGATTTCCCTTTGTTTTTCTCCGAAGAAAAATCCTCTTAGGCCATTTATAAGGCTACCATCTTCTATTTATACCTGCTACCATCTCCTTGAAAGAGGGTCTTTCGGAAAGTTCCCAGAAAAGAACATGCCAGAAACTTTGAAAACTAAAAAAGTAAGTTTTTTTTTTTTTAAAAAAATACTTTCCAAAAGAGAGCTTCCCTGTAATTTTTCGGAAGAGGACCTTCAGAAAATTCCCCGGAAGGAAAATTCCCTGGAAAGGACCTTCTGAAAATTCAATTTTTAGGTGGTGTCGCTTATGGGTGTATATATAATTTTAAGACAAAAAGGAAAAGAAAATAGATGGTAACTTGCATAATTGTGTTGATGCCAATATAAATAGCCTTAGATATATGCATTAGACTTTTTTTTTTTGGACAAATGAGTTATGCATTCATTCATTCACAGAAGAAAGCATACATTTGCCTGTTCTGGATATACGGTCTAAGAACTGGAAAATATAGTGGACTTTACCGTGATACAACATGATCAAAGATAAAATTATAGACGCTAAGATCCGCTCACTGTCCTGAACTAAAATTCTGAAATAAACAAGATAAACAAATCAGAACAGTTCGACTGCATTCTAGTTACCAACTTACAATAAACTTCTCTTTCCTGTCCCTATACCTCCAAAGAGACTGCACAACAACGTTGCATTTGATGCTCTAAAACTTTTCTAGTTTTTCCTTAAAAAAATTTTTTTTTGGTGTTCCATGCAATGGTATGATAGGTCTGAACTTTGTTTACTTAAAGTTTTGATTTTTAATCATCTATTAATAGTGGGTAGCACATATCTGACCTTCTTTAAACCATTTTGACCCTTCTTCTTCCTTGGACGCCAACAAACAAGCCATCACCATCAATAGCGCTACCACCGCCGTCAGCGCTACTGCTCTTGCTGTTGCCATGGACATTCTTGCTTGATCTCTTTTTTCCCTAGATCCTTTGCCTCCAGACAGAGGTTTTTGTTTTTTCTTTAGACTTTGTTGTCAAAGTGAAAGCAAGCACATCAATTGGAGAAGTGGGAGCACCGTCTTTTCTTTGAGTAGTCACCTTATGGAAGGTAGGTTTGAAGAGGGATGGACAAAATTACAGAAAACTCCTACTTAGAGGAGAGGGCAAAATCCTATATAGAGGAAGGAAAGACTCTTATCATAGAAGAGAGGGGATTCAAAACATATTTACATGGGAGAGGGTGACCCTCTCCCCTATAAGGAGAATCCGAGCACGAAGGAGACTCTCAGAACCCTTTTTTTCAATATATATATATATATATATATATATATATATATATAGCGCTTATATGCATTAGACTTTAGAGCGTGCTAGAATTGGGTATTTACCATTTTTGGTCAATGTATTTACTTTCTTTCTTATGTACCAAAAATATGATAATTGGGCCTAGAAAGATCCAAATTCAAGCCCAACGCTAGCCTATAAATATAAAACCCCGGGAATCTCTCCTCAATTTCTTCAGCGTGCTGTTTCGAAACCTAGAAGACTAGAACCTTCTTCTTTCAACCAGTCATGGATCCCCAGCCTGAGCCGGTCAGCTACATCTGCGGAGGTTTATTCTCTAATCTCATTTTCATTTTTTTTTTTGTTTCCTGAGAAAATTATCACTGAAGAAAAACGAATAGATAGACAACTAGCTAACTAGCTTCAATCTCTGAAATTCTCGTCTTAGTTGCATTTTTATGCATTTGAATTTTGCAATTTTCTGAGATTCGCTTGTTATTGCTCAAACTCACAGTTTTTTTTTTTTCTAGCTCCTATAGTACTTCGTCTTTGATTGATTACTCAGTGTACGTGTACTTGTGTGTTTTTTAGGGTTTTAAGAGTGAAGTTTGTTTTCATGTGTGTTTTATGCAGATTGTGGGCAGGAGAACACTCTGAAACCTGGTGATGTTATACAGTGCCGTGAGTGCGGTTACAGAATCCTTTACAAGAAGCGCACTCGTCGCAGTAAGTTTCACACTGACATTCAATTGATTGCCCTTATGCCCAGTTTTGTGCTTCTCTGTTTTTTCGTGTGTACTGTGTACATCTTTCATGGGTGCTGAATTTTTCATGAGTAAATCACTTTGTTCAGTTGTTTGTTTTGAAATGATCGAGACAATTATTGCTTCCGTTAGAATTTATTTCCTTCTTGTTGGTGTGTTTGCAATTTTGCTAGCAGAGTGTAGTTAAAAGCAAATCCCCCAGTTCACGTAGCTAGTTTTAGTCAGTGAAAGACTATGCTTTTTTCATCCTCATTGTTGATGCAAAGAAAATAATTGATGTGTTTGGTTATTGCATGGTCTGCGCCTCTCTGCGGGATTACGTGTTTAAGCCTGGATTACTTGTTAAAGACTATGCAGAATTGATTTTACTATAAGAACGAAAAAGATAACTTTTATCTTTGAAAACTTTAGACATAGAGTTTCAAAGGTTAGGATAAGTGCAAAGACATGAATGTGTAGAAAGTAACAGGAGTATCGTAATCCAGCTCCGTTATGGTAAACTATAATTACTCCCTAACATAGTGTGCGGGGTTGAGGATCTTCTTAGAAAGGGAATAGTCATCTCAATATATAATGTTTTCCTTCCCGCTGCCTTTTTGAAGATTCAAATTTTCAGGTGAATATCACTCCTCATTCCTAATAACTATTGGATGTTTGAAATTGGTAACGTCTGCCTGATGGACTCTTTTCTTAGGAGTTATTCAACACAAGCATCAACAATATTTTTTTTTATGTGTTGTGAGTTATCTTTATACATTTAGTAAGTTTATGATTCATGTTGAAATGATAAGGCCTTATTAGCCGTTGCTTTGCAAATTGTAGACCATTCGCTCATATAAGATTGGGTTTAAATTCTACTGTACATGTTATATGAATTCCTTTCTTCAAATGCATTAAGATACAATAGTTGACCAAACATTTTGCTTTGTGGTTACTTACAGAAAATTGGTTCAAGGCTTCTTCATTTTAAGCATTTAGCCATACATAATAATATAAATATTTTTATTGATGCGTACTTGCCGATTCTTCATCTTGAAATTGACGCAATTCAACATCTTTTGCAGATTATTTGTTGTTTCTCATTGTGTAGTTAGATGTCTTGAACATCAATGTGCCGAGGCATGTTTGGTTGATACTATGGGCTGGGTGATTTGTAAGAGTGTAACATTTTTTAGGAAGATTAACATGTTTTTGAAATATAATAACTGAAAAATTTCATGCTTTAAAATTCCCTCTTACTCTGGTGGTGAACTCCACCCCCACCTAATGAGGTTAAACTTTCTTTCCTTCCTTTCCCTCTTTCATTTCAACTGGTAAATTTTGTAGGAATGTTGCGTGTGTATCTGTGTGTGAGAGAGAGAGCAAGCGAGTGAGAGATTTGGGTTTGAAAACTTTGCTGCTCCTTCATATTGGACAAAGGACTCTTTTCTTTTAAATAATAATTGAACCCTATCTTTATCTATCAGGAGATCTTTTCAATTTTTAAGAAGTAACAAGTTTTACTCCATTTGTACCATGGAATTTTCTCTTAAATATTGACTTTGTATGAGATGTACCCTAAACACAAGAATATGTAATTTTATGCATGACTCTTGCGCATATGATGTCCATGTTAGATGTGGCTTGACCTTTTTATGTTTAGGTCAGAAAATGAATTAATTCCTAGATTCTTTGCAGAGCGTTCTGTTTCTGTGACTGTCTAACATTGCTTATAACAGTGGATTCAGTTTTTATGCACATTGTTTACGTTCATGCAATTTGTATACAATGCTGAACATAATTTTTTGGTTATGCAGTTGTCCAGTACGAGGCACGCTGAAGAAAAATGCTGCAGCATGGGCTGGGCTAGTATTTCCATGAATCATGATATTGAACTTTGAAAAATGCTGAAGAAATTGTGAATCCAACTTCCACCTTATATTGGTTATCTCGTATCTATGTAGGGGAAAAACCTGTTGGGAAATATAGAACTTTGAAATGTGTGAATGCATTATGAACATCCATGTGCTATAATTTGCACTTGACATCCCGTTTATGGTAAAAAAAATTCTTATTGACTCAAAAAATAATTGGTGCTCATAAGTCATAACAGATCAACTATTCTTAGCATGTGTGAATGTTTTGGTCCATGCCTCAAATTGGGGTTTGGACTTTGGAAAATGAACTTTGCTCAGGAGTAACCTTTTTGCAAAACGGAATGTGTTTTAACAACCATTACTAGTATCAATTTTTGAGTGTGTTATTTTGTGTCAGCGCGGTTTTATAAGTTATTTCTAGATATTTTTTTATTCTTAAAAGCTTCACAATGTAAATTTTTTAACTTAAGAGTATGCTTGGATTATATTTTTTTTAAATATATGTTATATAGTTGTATTTTGTACTTAAAAAAATTTTTGATTATTCTTTTAAAAGTGTTTGGATTAGTTGAAATTAATAATGAAAATAAGTTGTGGAAAAAATTGATTGTTCAAGGCATAATCAATTTTTATTTGGATATATTGGTTGTCAGACGTGATTTTTAAGATAATTTGAAGTTGTAGAAAGTGATTTTGAAGAATTGTGAAATCATGTAAAATTTTTAGCTCAAGAAAAAGGTTTTTTTCTTTGTTAAAAGAATAATTAAAAATTTTATTAAGTGTAAAATATAATTATCTAATGTATGTTAGAAAATAATTTTTTCCAATCATGCCATAATAAAGAGAAAAGTTTTTTGTTTTTCAATTAAAAATTGAACATTATTTTAAAAAATTTTAAAATTATTTTTGTTTAAAATTATCTTAAAAATAATTTTTGGCCGTAATCAATTGACTTTTCTCTAATTATAATTAAACAAACTGAGTGCATGTTTTGTTTATATTTTAATAAAATAAGAAGTAAAAGTACATAAAATAAGGAAAAAATTAATGGTTAAGATTATTAATGTTTAAAAATTGAGACGATTCAATGAAAATAGATATTTTTAGTTTTAATAAATTATTTTTAATAAAAATAAAATTTAAAACAAACAAATTCTGACTTGTCAATTAAAATTGATTTTGATTCTTTAAAATCAATTTTTTCTTTTCAACACAACAATTTTACTAAACATGCACTTGAATGGTAGTCTATAGGACTGTAAGACTGTTCCTAAAATTGTTGTGAGGAAATGGGTATTGAGATGAATGCATAATAGGATGAATGAAGGATAAAAAACCTTTTTCTTTATTAAAAGGAGAATAAAATTTTTTTACAAGTATAAAATTAAACAATCAAATATATGCTGTACCTAAAAATACTCTTAGTTAACGTGAGATTTTGGTCATTCTTATATATAAGACTCACGACACAGGGTAATTTATTTTTCATGCATCCTTTGGATTACCAAACCAAATGAATATATTTTCGTTCATGGCTGTCCAAATTCTGCCACATGAAGAAAAATTTCAAATTCACACTGATACAAAGTGGAGAAAAACGTGTTAAAAAAATTTGCAACCTACAATCTGTAGGCTGTGTAGTAGGGGAGTAGATGTTAAGAGTTTATTACTTCTTTGTCTATTAAGATAGTGTTAATGTTAATTCTTCATAAAACATTGAAGAGGGAAGATTTATGCATTGAATATATGTATGTGTGTTGTTAATGTTTTATTATATTGTATGATACTTTGGTTTTGTTTAATTATTGGTTGTGCAAAATTTTCTTGGCTCTTTATTTTTTATGCTTTAGATGAGTTTCCATAGTGCCATGAATGCTTTGTGATTTTTGCTGTTACCTATGTTTATTTGTTTGGAACTCAATTTGCAATTTCAGTTAGAGTTTAGCTTGGGATAATGATGATCCAACCATGTTTTATTTATTTATTTAGATTTTTTTTGGGGATTAAAACTATATATCAACTTGCAAACATGAGTATTTAGAGGAAAAATAGTAATAGAACATCAAGTATATATTTTTATCAATACTTAGTGTTTGTTTGGTTTAGCGTTGTTAGAATTGATTTTAGATCAACGTGATTTTATAGAATTGATTTTGTGTAAAATTAATTTTAAGATAACGTGATTTATGTTTGGGGATTTTTTTCTCAAAAGCAAGTTTAAAGTAAAAATACAATGTAAATTTTTTAACCCAACATAAAAACAAGTCTCACATTGCTTCAGCCAAAATCAATTTTGGGCAACCCAAATCAATTTTAACTTTTTCTCAACGCAAAAAGCAAACAACTAATTTAATAATCAAAATCAATTTTGACTCTCCAAAATCAATTCTAGCTTAACCTAACATTTTTCCAAGGCTTAAATATATTTTTGGTCCGTGAAAAATTGAGAAAAATTGACTTGAGACCCTTGAATCAAGAATTTAAGACTTACGTCCCTAAAAAAATTTCAAAAGATGAATTAAGTTCTTATTGTGTTTTCACCCAATCACGTCCTTAGTTTTCTGTTAACTTGAGCCACATGTCGCATTTTGATTGGTTTATTAATAAATAATTATAATAAATATAAATTTTAATTTCAAAAAATAAAAAACAGATTTTTTTATTTTTTATTTTTGAAAAAAAAACAAAAATACTTCACTCCTTCTTCTTCCTCAACTCTCCACCACCAACCTTATCCCTTCCATCCCCGGCGAGCACCACCACCGCACCATCCATCGCCGACGTCCCCAACCCCACCTTACAAGAAATCCCTTCCAACCCCAGTGAGCATCCTACATTTGTACAAGACATAATGGAGCGAAAATGTGAAACTTGTATTTTCTTGGACTTTCATAATTTCACTCTTTGATGTTCCCATTGCTTGTCTTTGCGGTGGCGTTCGAGTTTGGCAACGAGAGGGTCGAAGGTGACGGGTTGGTGGCAGGAAGGGGAGAGGGTGAAGTTGGAATGGAGTTTGAGGCGGCGGTGGCGATGGGAGGAGTGGTGGTGGGAAGGGGAGTGGTGAGAAAGGAAAAAGAAGAGGACCACTACGACGGAGACATATATAAAAAATGGAAGCTTTGCCTATTGCAATTGCAATAGCATTCAATTCAGTTCAGATCTAAGTGTGAAAGTGAAAGAAAACTCTTGGGCTTTCATAATTTCATGATTCTAACCCTTTTCAAGTTTCACTTTTTCACTCCATTGATGCTTTTGTTTTCTTCACCAATCAATCTCTTCTCCCAACTAAGAAATTTCCGTTCGTTTCTTCTTCTTTCTTCATTGATTCTTTAGCTTTTGTTTGGATCTGGATTTCTGTTTCTATTAGATTTTGTTTTTATTTTTGTATCTTCAGGAAATGACTTCGATTAAAGAGATGAAGTATTTTTTTTTAAAAAAATAAATCTATTTTTTATTTTTTAAAATTAAAATTTATATATTATTCTAATTATTTGTTAATGATCCAATCAAAATGCGACAACTGGTGCATGTTAACAGAAAACTAAGGACACGTTTTGATGAAAACACATTAAGGACTTAAATCATCTTTTAAAATTTTATTAAGGATCTAAGTCCTAAATTCTTGATTCTAGGTACTAAAGTCAAATTTTCTTAATTTTTTAGGGACTAAAAAATATTTAAGCTTTTTTTTAAATATGCACTTAAACGTGTGAGGTTTTTTTTTTCTTTATTTATTTTCATCTCATATTTTTATTGGGATCAAATCCTTTTTATTTATTGAATATTTCCACTAGGAGAGAAAGTAACGATGTGAGTTCAATATGAGCATATGAGATTCAGAGTTTCTTTTTTATTTTATTTTTTTCCCTATTGAAAACTTTTAGTTCCCGGAGAGACCACTAACCCTTTTTTAGTAGCTTTATTTTTATTTTTTTGGTATATCGGAAAAATAAATAAAAATAAAGACTAAAAAACTAAGAAGGACGGGATCTAAAGTGAACAACTCCTACTCTATCAGCCAACAACAAACTAGACAGCTGAGGAATAGGAGAGTGGATCACTGTGAAAGGAAAAGCACCGCCAAATGCAAGCTTCGCGAGGGCATCAGTACAGAAGTTTGATTCCCTATAAGCATGCTCAAACCAACAAATCCAATTGTGAGACAAGAGTTCCTTGATGGACTGAGCATAAAGATGAAATTTTCCGGCACCCAGTTTGACGATCTCCACCACAAGGAGCGAGTCAGAGTGACAAATAACATCACGATAACCAAGTTCTCATGTAAGGAAAAGACCATGATAGAGGTTGACAAGCTCCGCATGAAATTTCGTGGAATCACCCAGAGATTCATAGAAGCCAAGAAGCAAGTCTCCACAGTGATTATGGACGAGGCTTTTATATTTTTGATTGATTTTTATCTATGAGGTTATCATGCTCTTAATGACCAAGTTCATTCAATGACTTTAAAACAATTTTAAGAAGTTGATTCTCTTTATTTTCTATTGATAAATAATAAAATCTTTAATCACTCAATTTTTTTATTTTAATATAAAATATAAATTAATATTAAATTTGTGATATAAACATTAAGGATTTATCTATCTTGTACAATTTTGCACAAGTTAAGAGTCTAACAATATAAATTTTTTGTTGGGAAAGACAAAAATTGAATTACCTATATACTTTAGATATTTTTAGACAAAAATCTTGTATAATAAATGTTTTATTACTTGTCTACTTTAGATATTTTTAACTTGTGCAAATTTACACAGGATAGAAAACTCAAACATTAAATTAGGAAGTGGATCTATTCATTATTTTGAGAAGATCTATACTTGCAATTGTAATTAGAGTAAGAGTGAAACGAACACGGGTACAAGTAATTCAACCAATTTGATTAATCCAATTTAATTTAATGCCATATAAAATATATTGGATTGGTTCGAGTCGACAAGTTTAACACTATGTTTGGTTCGGAGAAGAAATAGAGAATAAAGAAGTTGAAGAGAAAGAAGTTGGAGAGAAGAGAAGTTAAATAGAAATAAGAGTGATTTAAAGGTTGTTTGGTTGAAGAGAAATGGAGAGGAAATAAGTTATGATATTTCACTTCTTTTGTTTGATAGAGTAGAAATGAGAGAAGAAAGAAGTATGAGAATAATATAAAATGACTAAGTTACCTTTATTTAATAATAATTAAATAGATATTATTGAAATAGTGTATAATAAAATAAATAAAACATAATGAAATTTGAAAAAATAATATTTGTAATATATATTTAATTATTAAATAAATAATTTTAATATTAATGACAATTAACATATATAATATTTGTTGTGGTGTATGTATTGTTTTTCATAAATAAATAAATGCGATTGGCAATTTTGTCAATTAACCATCAAAAAGCTATTTCTCTTTGAAGTCTCGCCAATCATAGAGAGACTCTTTCCACTCATGGGCCCCACATAAAAGTAGCATTTCTTTCTTACTTCTCTCCTATTTCAATTAGAGAAAATGTAGCATTTTCACTCCATTTGACTCTTCTTAGAAAATGACATAGACCTAATTCTTCAAAAAAACTAGCTCATAAGAAGAGGGTTGCCTAGAGCTTTATAAAGACTATCATAGTTATTATCCTAGCCTTTTTTTTAGCCTAGTTGTGACTTGCCTTTTTTCTTAAAGAGTTTTTTTTTTTGTTTTTCAAGTTATGGGTATTTGTCTCAGGTCTTTTTTTTTTTCGAATAAGCTCTGATACCATTTTAGAAAATGACATAGGCCTAATTCTTCTCAAAAGCTAGCTCACAAGAAGAGGGTTGCCTAGGGCCTTATAAAAGTTATCATAACTCTTATGCTAGGCAATGTGAGACTTTTCCCCAACATCTCTATCTCACTTCTTTCCTTTATATTTTTATCATACCAAATACAGGATAAATGAGTAAAAATTTTGTAAAGTAAATTAAAAAGGTTTCTTAGATTAATGTAGGTCAAACCTATGTAACCTGATTCAAATATTTGATAAAAATAAATTAAATCAACTATATTTTTAATATTAGATTTTGCTTTAAAATTTTAGTTAAATTGATTATTTAGTCCTTATATGTGCTATTTATTTTTGTTTTAGTCCCTGTAAGTAAAAAAAACATTTTTTTTAGTCTCTATACATGACTCTATTAGTACTTTTAGATCTTTTATTATTTTTCCGTTAGTTTATGCTAAAAAAAAGTATAAAGACTAAAAAAAAAAGTATATATATATGGACTAAAACAAAATAGAAGTACATATATAGAGAATAGAATGAAAAATAAGTACATATATTGGGATTGAAACGAAAAATAAGTACATACGTAGAGATTACTTAATTTTTATGTCAGTCGTCCATGTATCACAGAGGTTTTATTAGCCACTTAAGATGAAGTTAACACCATTAATATTGAAATCGACTAAACCAATCCGAAAATAACATGACACATATAAGTACTAAAAGGAATTTTTTTTACATACAAAGACTAAAACGAAAATGAATGACATATATAGAAACTAAATGATTATAAATTTTTTGTGTGAATAAAAACTTTGTTTTTGTAAAAGTTAGATGGCTATATTTTTACCTTTATTATTAGGCAAAATTATACTTTTGGTCCTCTATCTTTAGATGTTGATTCAATTTACTTATTTTTTTTTATTCAATTTGGTCTTCTATCTATCAACGTTGGTTCACATTAGTCCTCAACGTCAAAAATCCGTTAAAAACTAACGGAAGAATATTAACCGTGTTAAAATCGGACAGGTGTCACAATTTGATTAGTCTATTAATAAAATAATAATAATATATATTTTTAATGAAATAATGAATTTTAATTAAAAAAACCATCTTCTTCTCTATCCCCACCATCACCACCACCCCTTCCTTTTCCGTCGCCGTCACCGCCTCCGAGCCACCCCCTCCCCCACTGTCACCACCACACCACCATCGCTCCACCCATCACCTTCCCCTACCGTCAACCATTGCCCTTTTTCACCTGGTTCCACTTAGAGAGAGAGAGAGAGGAGAGAGAGAATGAAGGACCTATGACTTTACTGTACAGAGGATTGTGAAATTTTTGTCCAAAATCACATTTTTCTGTTATGTGATGGTAAAGTACAAAATGGTAAGGAAATGAATCAGAAATTAGGGAAAGAGAAATCCAATAAAGCTAAGGCAAAGAAGAAGAAAAAGGAAGGAGTGATGACGGTGGGAGAAAGTGTTAGGTGGTGCGATGGTGGTGACAGCAAGAGAGAAGAAGGGGTGGTGTTGTGGTGGTGACGGTGGAGGAAGGAGAAAGGGTGGTATCGAAGAACTCAGCTATCAACAAAGCCTTATTATTGTTATATTACACAATAACATTGTGAATTTGGACAGTGATTTATCAATTCTATACTATACTATATTCTATATTCTATATTTTAGGTAGTCAACAGATATTTCGAATTAGGTAAACTTCAAGAGACGTAGTTAGAAGAAGTCTGAGATTCAGAAGTCAGAACCCTCTCCTCCGCCGTTAATCAAGTAACGACGATGTCACTGTCAACGATAAGGTGTGTTCACTCTTTCTCTCCTTTTCTTCTTCGGTGTCTCTCTCACGCTTCGTCTTCTAGGTTTTACTCTCATTCTCCTTCTCAGTCCTCATTCATTCTCAATCATTACGACGCCGTTTTTGAATTCATTCGCATGCTCCATTTGCGTCATACTCCATCCATTATCCAATTCAACAAGATCTTAGCCTCCCTTGTCAAGATGAAGCATTTCCCCTCTGCTGTTTCCCTTTTTAGACAAATGCAAATCTCTAGAGTTACGCCTGACCTGATCACTTTGAACATCTTGATAAATTGTTTCTGTCACTTAGGTCATATGCATTTCTCTTTTTCTATGGTTGCCAAGATTCTCAAATTGGGTTACCAGCCGGATACCATAACCCTTACTACCCTCATCAGGGGTCTCTGTGTCAACGGTGAGGTTGAGAAAGCCCTGCAGTTTCATGACACTGCCGTGGCACAAGGATATCATATGGACCAAGTTAGTTATGGGACCTTGATCAATGGCCTATGTAAAGTGGGAGAAACAAGTGCTGCACTGAAGTTGTTACGGAAGATTGAAGGGCACCGGATTAAGCTTGACGTGGTGATGTACAGTTCAATCATTGATAGCCTGTGCAAAGATAAACTCGTCACCGATGCTTGCGATTTGCTTTCTGAAATGGCAGCCAAGGGAATTTCTCCTGATATTGTCACCTACAACAGCCTAATCTATGGATTTTGTGTGGTGGGTCGATTAAAAGAAGCAGGTGATCTGTTCAATGCAATGACATTGAAAAACATAGACCCTAATGTTATTACCTGTAGTACATTAGTAGATGCCTTTTGCAAGGAAGGAAATGTGAAAGGAGCTAGAAACGTGTTGGCTGTGATGATGAAAGGAGGTGTGACTCCTAATGTTATTACTTATAATTCTTTAATTGATGGATACTGCTTAGTTAATAATGTAAGTAAGGCAAAATATGTATTCAACGCCATGGCCCAAAGGGGAGTGCATCCTAATGTTTGGAGCTATAGTATAATGCTTAATGGACTGTGCAAGATCAAAATGGTAGATGAAGCCATAATGCTATTTGAAGAAATGCAACGCAAAAGTGTTTTTCCTAACACGGTGACCTACAGTTCTCTCATTGACGGTTTGTGCAAGATAGGGAGAATATCTCATGCTTGGGAGCTTGTTGACGAGATGCACAATAGAGGTTATCCTGCTGACATAATCACCTACAATTCTTTATTAGACTCTTTTTTCAAAAATCATCACTTGGACAAGGCAATTGCACTATTGAAGAAAGTCAAAGACGATGGGATTCACCCAAATCCATACACATACACAATATGTATTGATGGACTTTGCAAAAATGGAAGACTTAAGGATGCTCAAGAGATTTTTAAGGATCTTTTGATTAATGGTTATCCTCTTATTGTCTCAACATACAATGCTATGATAAATGGATTTTGTAAAGAAGGTTTGGTTGATGAAGCATTGGCCTTGCAGACAAAAATGGAAGACAATGGCTGCATTCCTGATGCTATAACCTTTGAAATATTAATTTGCGCTCTATTTGAAAAAGATGACAAAGTTAAAGGAGAGAAACTTCTTCGTGAAATGATAGCCAGATGCTTATTGTAATTAATAAACTTTAAATTAGTTGAGATGGTTTCTTTTTCCTCATTAATTTTGTATTTGGTGACAACCATCCAACATTTATTTTTCTGTTAATTATAAACATCCAAAGGATGATATACTATGCATTGGGTCCCTTTCACTTTGGTTTTCATTTCAAAATCATATTGTATAGTAAGTCTCTGTTCATGCTAATAACATTTTGTATAGTAAGTCTCTGCTCATGCTAGAGTCATAGAGCCCTTACAAATTTTAAGTTGTTGTTACTTTATTTTGGATAGGAGCGAATGTAGGTTCTCATGTTGTGTTGGATTAACTTGTCAAATTGGTTTTTCATTATTCTTAAATTAGAAAGAACCATTTTTTTCCTATTCTTGATTCTACCATAGTTTCTGGTAACCCTAATTTTAAGGTATCTTCAACATCTGTTTTAAAATTGTACAGATTATGCAAGTTTTCAAATTGCTTTGCTATGATTGAAGAGTTGGAGGAGAAATTATTGAACTGGAGAAGGGAAATATGATGGGAAGTTAGATCTACCTGATGAGTTTTCTGGTTCATTAATACAATTATGGCTATATGTTTTTCTACCTCTTATATCAGATTCTTCCTTATAAGTTATAACTAATGTCATAAAAATAGCAAACTAAAATGTCATTTACTATTGAACTTGTTACGATGTAATGATACTTATTCAATACAATTTGTTAGTGTTAAGTTGTTTGTGTATACTAGTATACTTTTTTTTTCATACATAGATTTAATTTTTGTTCCCTTTCCTCCACAGGATTTGCTGTTGTTTAAAAATGCTTTGGCAAAGAGATATTGTTTTTCAGATGTGAACATTAATTTTTTTTACAGTCTGCTGGGTCAGTCATGCTGTGATTTGATCTCCTGTTTTCTTAAATATATTTTATTACTCCCATTTCTTATGATCACAGCAATATTGAGGTTGTGATAAGTTTAATTAAATTGTTTCAATATCTGAAAGAAGTTGGTCTGTAGAGACCCTATTATGCAATTGTATGAATTTTTGCTATAAACTTTTTGTTGGAGAGTCTTATCTTGTTTTAGTTATAATCTTGTTTTCGTTTATGATCTTATCTTTTTATATCTTTTTTTTTATGTTAGATTCAATCTTTATTTGATTGTAATGATGGTGTTAAATAATTCAATAAGAAATATATTTTCAGTTTTTTCAATTCTTTTCATTTGCATTTTTATTGACTGTCTCAATTACTTGAAATTAGATCTCCTGTTTAACATTTTTTTATTGGTCATTCTGTTTGGTTGCATTTTTAACTCTCTCATGCTGATTTTTGATGTGAGGATTGGTTTTAAATCCCTCTTTACGGGTTGAGTTGATGTTGTCTTTAGGACTTTATTGATTGATACTTAGGACTTGCTTTCTTGAATGCATATTTGTTTGACGACTGATCACTTGGTATGCACACTCCAATCGTGTGATTGTAGATTTTGAGACTACTTGATTGATTTAAAGCTTTGATGTTTTGGCTTCTGCTTCTGCTTCTGGTATGTTAGAAAAATACAAATACAAATGCATGGGTTCCACTTCAACCTAGGGTAGCATTTGACACACATAAAATGGAATAAAACAGGTTGTTTCTACCCATATAATTGAGCTAAAATGTACTATGCTTTTAAGCTTAGAAAACTCAGATACTCAACACTTCAGATCTGTTGAATCAGCCAATCAATGTAAATACAGCATTTGGAGGAAAGAAATAGACTAATAGAGAATGATAATGCTGATTCTACTTTTTCGGTTGATGCGGGAACAGATCATTATGGCTAGGGTACATTTGATTTGAGAATTGCAAAGATGAAGAACAAGCTTGAACTGTTCCATTAGCTGCAATCTGGGTGCAAAGAGAGTCGGCGTGCTTTAGGCGATGCAATTTCTGAGGTGGATCTACATCACAGGTTGGAAGCTATATGTAACTATGGACTGTTTTCAGACAATGTTTGGCTTCATCTGTTGTCAATTCAATTGTCATGAATGCAAAGGTAACTTAAGACTGCGTTTTCACCATACCTGTATTTATATCAGCATGGGTCCTTTACGTGCATTATTTTCTTTTATATAGATGTATAATAATAATTAGTGCCTTGAACATAGGTAGGACCTGCATATGATTTAACAAATTATATTATTAAACCCAGCCCTGATTTTCAAATTTTTAAAACATCGTAAAAAGACTAAAATTAGACGTTATAATATCTGAGATACTAAAAGTACTTGAATAACAATTAGAGGACTAAAACAACACATTGCACTACTTGAGGATTAAAAGTACACTGTCTTTAAGCTCAACACATTTTTTTTTCAATTTTAACCCTTCTGGACGGTTATTTTTCAAGACAGGACATTACCATCTCTTTTCTTCCCAATGTATTTGATCTACTGCTGTTTTTCCTTTTTGCTCCATTTTTCAGGACATGACATAACCATCTTTTTTGCTCCATTTTTCAAGACATGACATAACCATCTCTTTTCTTTTTTGATCTACAAGCATATATTTGTTTGTATCTTTTTAGTAGTTTTAGGTGTTAATGAGGGTGATAATTTCTAATGGTTTGTTGCTGCATAATGAATAGCTTTTTTTAAAGGATATGCTTTATCTCCGTTGTAATCATTTAAGTAATGTGTGACTTGAAACATGTGATAAATGTATATGTCTAGTTGGTACAATATGCAGTTATGCACAAAGGAAACATGAATTCTTAGATACAAGGAGAAGCCTAAAATACAGAGAGACAAGAGCCAAATTGTGAGATATGATCCTGTTAGGAATTAGTTAGGTAGGAAGGAAAGTTAGTTAGTTATAGTTTATCCTATAAATATGAATTACTTGTAATTAGTGTGGGGTGCATTTTTTGTATTAGTTTTCAGAGATTGAGCTTAGCTTTTTGCCATACGCTTGTTAAGGAAGATTGAAGAGCATTTAATTAAGCTTGACGTGGTGATGTACAATGCAATCATTGATAGCCTGTGCAAAGATAAACTCTCAGCGATGCTTGCGATTTGTTTTCTGAAAGTGTTACCAAGGGAATTTCTCCAAACGTTATCACTTACAATAGCCTAATCTATGGCTTTTGTGTGGTGGGTCAATTAAAAGAAGCAGGTGATCTGTTCAATGCAATGACATTGAAAAACATAGACCCTAATGTTATTACCTATAGTACATTAGTAGATGCCTTTTGCAAGGAAGGAAATGTGAAAGGAGCTAGAAACGTGTTGGCTGTGATGATGAAAGGAGGTGTGAATCCTGATGTTGTTACTTAATTGTTTAATGGATGGATACTGCTTAGTTAATGATGTAAGTAAGGTGAAATATGTATTCAACACCATGGCCCAAAGGGGAGTGCATCCTGATGTTTGGAGCTATAATATAATGGTTAATGGACTGTGCAAGATCAAAATTGTAGATGAAGCCATAATGCTCTTTAAAGAAATGCAACGCAAAAGTGTTGTTCTTAACACGGTCTCATTGACGGTTCGTGCAAGTTGGGGAGAATATCTCATGCTTGGGAGCTTGTTGACGAGATGCACAATAGAGGTTATCCTGCCAACATAATCACCTACAATTCGTTATTAGACGCTTCATGCAAAAATCACCACTTGGACAAGGCAATTGCACTGTCGAAGAAAGTCAATGACAAAGGGATTCACCTAAATCCATACACATGCACAATATTTATTGATGGACTTTCCAAAAATAGAAGACTTAAGAATGCTCAAAAAATTTTCAAGGGTCTTTTGAGTAAAGGCTATTCTCTTATTGTCTCAACATATAATGCTATGATCAACCGACTTTGTAAAGAGGGAGAGAAAGTTAAGGGAGAGAAACTTCTTTGTGAAATGATAGCCAGATACTTATTGTAATTAGTAAGTTTTAAACCATTCCAGATGGTTTCTTTTTACTCATTAAGTAATTTTGAATTTGGTGATGACACCCAACATTTATTTTTTCTGTCTAAAGGATGATGTACTATGCAATAGGTCCCTATCACTTTGGTCTTCATTTCAAAATCTTATTGTATAGCAAGTCTCTGTTTATGCTAATTACATATTGCATAGTAAGTCTCTTTTCATGCTAGAGTCATAGAACTCTTACAACTTTTAAGCTGTTACTTTATTTTGGATAGGAGCAAATGTAGGTTCTTATCCTGTGTTAGATTGACTTGTCATATTGGTTTTTCGTTTTTCTTAAGTTAGAAAGAACCCGTATTTCTTATTCTTGATTCTACCATATTTTTTTATAACCCCAATTTTAAGTTATCGTCAACATCTGTTTTAAAATTGTTCAGATGCTAGTTTTCAAACTGCTTTGCTATGATTGAAGAGTTGGAGGAGAAATTATTGAATTGGAGAAGGGAAATATGATGGGAAGCTAGATCTACCTGATGAGTTTTCTGGTTCATTAATACAGTTCTGGCTATATGTTTTTCTTCATCTTATATCAGATTCTTCCTTATAACTAATGTCATAAAAATAGCAAACTGAAATGTCATTTTCTATTGAACTTGTTACCATGTAATGATACTTATTCAATGAATTTTTTTAGTGTTCAGTTGTTTGTGTATACTAGTTTTTTTTTTTTTTTCAAACATAGATTTAATTGTTGTTCCCTTTCCTCTACAGGATTTGCTGTTGTTAAAAAATGCTTTGGCAAAGAGATAGTTTTTCCCCTTTTTCTCTTAGAATTTTGCAATTGTATGAATTTTTGCTATAAGCTTTTCATTTGCATTTTTATGCTTTTCATGTGATGTTAAGTATGCAAAGTAATTTCAATAGATTAGATACATGAATATGAGGTATATTTATGCTCGAGAGAGTAATTAAGAACTGCTCTTGCAAACTCGAAAATTAGGGATTTAAATTAAAAAACTAATTTCACTTGGACAAAAAATTAAAAAAATATATATGCAGAAACTAAATCAAAAATTGACAATTTTGAAAATACTAAAAACAAAAATCGAATGAGAATTTTACATACAAGTGTTCAGAAGTTGATGTAAATTTTGATCTCGACTATCTTTGGTATGATATCACTTTAGCCGATCCGGCTTACCTCCTTAGCTTTTCTCTCCTTAGCACCTCCTTATCCTTTCAAAACGGTTATGTTTTTTAATTTTTTAAAAATTTTTCCTTTATATAAATGGTTCACTTTAACTTTTTTTAAAAAAAATACTCGCTGTTATGAAGAAACCGTGATGAAATGACACATTACCGACAGTTTATCAATCGTGCCTAAATTTAGAATGCTTGCAGTTATTGTTCAAACCATGAGTAATATCGTGTAATTTTCCAGCGGATACCATTTAACCGAGACGAAATAACACATTACCGATGGTTTATCAACCGTAGTTAAGTTAAAAAATTGAAAAAATATAGCCGTTTTGCAAGGCTAAGGAGGTGCTGAGGAGAGAAGGCTAAGGAGGTAAGCCAAATTCCACCTAGCAAAACACAATTATTGATAAAATATTTGATAAATCCTTGTTAGGATTTTGGTAAGATTTCATAATATAATAACTTTAAAACACTAATCTAAAATGAAGAAATTTCAAATTCAATATTAATTGTCTAAGCTGACAAAAACACAATCAAATTATTGTATACTTAATTGAAGAAATTAAAAAATAGAAATTTAATTTTAAAATTACTTCGCTACAAGTTCAACGACTCATACAGTTTTAAAGGTGCAAAAGAAAGAAAGGAATTTGTCATAATAGGTTATTATTGTAGTAGTATTAACTATTATTAAGTGAGGAAAAATTGAAAAAATTCTTCATAATATTATTAATGCATCGAGTCACCAGCTCATTACCACACCCATGAAAAGATTAAAGTATAACTTCTTTTGCTACCACTTAATTCAACTCAACACATATTTAAACTGATTTTTTTTAAAAAAAATGTTAAATCATCTTGCTAAATCCTCTTATTCACTTAATTTTGACAATTGTCATTTATTATTTCAAAAAATAAATACTTAATGGAAGATAAATAACAATGATCAAAATTAAATGGATAGGAGGATTTATAGAAAAATTTAGTAAAAAAATATAGCCTTTTTTCTAACTATTTGATTTAACACAACATGTTTATGCAGCCATGGTCATAGTTTATTTTTTAAAAAATAAAAAATAAAACTGCTCAAATCACATGAAGTAGTCAAGTATTCTAAATGGCCATATCTCATTTTAAAATTTTTTTAGTTATTTTACTCGTAGCAGCATGTTATCAAAATAATTTATCCCATGGAAAAAATTTTATATGCATCTACTAATTATATACAACTTATTTACTCTCATTTTTAACTATTTTTTTATTGTAAAAAAATAAAAAGTCTAATCAAAAACTTGATTTAATGGATGTTAAATGAGCTATATACATTAATGATTGTATATTAATCATTATTGTTATACCATATATGCATATAAAAAATAAACTTTTATTGTGAACAAAAACATTCAGTATCTCTTCTCTTCGGAGAAAAAATCTTATAAGGGGGAAATAGGGTTGCTATTTTAATCATAAAAGATCAACTAAAATTGCAAAATGGTATGGTGTTTTTTTGTTTTTTTAGTAAGCCTAAGCAAATTATATATTTATATATATTAGGAGTAATAAAAATAACAATTACATACAAAGATGGCTGTGTCTAGGGTACGCTCTTATTTGTTTTCAATGGTTGTGATTTGTTAGAGGGAATTGGTTAGATTTTGTGAACAACTTATCCTCTCTTTGAATTTCTCTAAGTCATTAAAAAAATTTATTAAAATATTAAATATAAAATTAAAAGAAATATTTTAAATGACGTGATAATATTCTATTCGTGGGACATAATTAGAGACATAATTTGAGGACATTAAATTTGAATCCATTCACCTGAAATTTAATAGGAGGATTTAAGGTACCTCTGAACAAGATTACACTTTTTACATTCTACAGTGGAAAAAAAATATAATAAGTAGCTGAATAACATTATTTTTTATGTATTTTCGTAGAATTAATAACTACTATATTTTTCTATTAAAAAATTTGGTGAATAGGTTGTTTAACGTTCATTTAGTCTTTAAAATATTTTTGTCATTATTTTACTTTTTGAAAAATTAAAAATATAATGAAATTAATTATTTATTTATAACGGATAGTAAAATATAATGAAATTAATTATTTATTTATAATGAAATTAATTATTTTACTAATTTAGTGACATTTCATTTTTTTTGAAAATCAATTTAGTGGAAATTAAAACTTTCAAGGACTAAAGACATAGTAAAATATTTCATTCCGATCCTTCAAATATACTCTTTTTATCATTTTAGTTCTTAAAAGATTGAAATGTCAACAAATTGATCTTTTATTATAAACAAAGACTAATTTAATGACTTTTTTAATCTTTCATAAAATGGTGATGATAAAATCTTTTTAAGACAAAATTGGTATCATAAGCATATTTTGAAGACTAAAATGATGTTTATGTCTAATAGGTAACTAAATAGCACGTTTAGAAAATCAAGACTATATTACTACCTCCATACTTATATATATAAGTATGTAAAATAAAAATAGTTGGTATTTTTTTATAACCACCTACCTAAAAATAGAAATATTTATTATATTTTTGAGAATTATATACTTAATTAGTAAAGGTAGTTCAATTCAATTTTAAATTATAACGGGTATTAGAGTTTGACTTTTAAGTAGAGGTGTTCGCGATGCAGATTAGTTCGATTTTGAAAAAAAATTGTTTAATCTGATCTTTGCAATTTTAAAATATATTCTTATAAAAAATAATAAATATTAATTACAAAACTTAGATATCACGCATATATTTAGCTCAATTTTTTATTTAAATATTTATATTATATTATATATATATATATATATATATATATATTAACAAACACTCAAACAATATTTACATTTAAAAAAAAACCAAACTATCAAAACAAAGTTTTAAGCACGTCATGTAAGGTGTGTTTGGTTTAGCTGTGGTAGAACTGATTTTAGATCAACGTGATTTTAAATACTTTATTTTGTGTAAAATTGATTTTAAAATAACATGATTTATGTTTGAAATTTTTTACTTAAAAATAAGTTTAGAATAGAAATACAGTTTAAAATTTTTAACCTAATGTGAAAACAAGACTCACTTTACTTTTGTCAAATTCAATTTTGGCAACTCAAAATCAATTTTAATTTTCTTCTAACTCATAACCAAACAACTAGCTAACTAACTAAAATCAATTTTGATGCTTCAAAATCAATTCCGTTACCACCAACATTTTACCAAACATACACTAAATCTTTAAAGAATGCATGGATACTATAGAAAATTATAAATATATATTAATATATGCGATTTGATTTGGTTTGGTTTAGGTTAGTTCGGTTTTGATATGAGGAATCGGAATCCAAACAAAATCAATCAAATTATGTGGTTTTTCGATTTTTTATTTTTTTGGTTCTCGATTTTTTTCGTTATTGATTTTTCAGATCAGTTTTGACAGTTTAAAATGGGTTGGTTCAGTTATAAATACCTATACTTTTAAGTAAGAGCAAAATTAAAAAAGTGTCTATTTTTTTAAGAAATCAATTTCTAGATGTTGGCCTTTTTTATGTGATTTTTTTGTTAAAATCTATATATATATATATATATATGATATTAAAACAAAGTTTAAAGCTAAGAGCTTGACACATAAAAAAATATCTTTTCATTTCATTTTGGCACATCAACTTTTTTTACCTATGTAGCACAACTTACTCACAACATGAACTCACTCTTCTTTTGCCACACTACTATTAATCCTCTTTTTAATTTTATTTGGGTTATATTCTCTCTCTCTCTTTTTTGGATACAACATCCTCTTCTTAATTTGCTATAACTTATTTTTTTAAAAAAAATTGCTATAACGTAAACATGCATTCTCAATAAATATTTTTGCCATATTATAAAGAGCTATGAAATAAATAGAAAAAATTTAACTACAATTATGTATAAAAGTTTAACTATATTAATTGATATATATGTATTTTCAATAAATAAATATTTAAATTATTGTTAATCAACATTTTAAAATTTATTTAATTATTATTTTTAAAATTCATCGAGTGAGATTATACGAATTCCATTACGGAAATGTAAAAAAAATTAATTAAGTCATTTGATGGTATTATATATCTTAACATACTAATCTTTAAATCACTTTAAATCTAATATTTTTAATAAATTTAATTACAATTTTTAATAAAACATCATTTATTATAATTTATAATTTATTTAGAATATAACCAACAATTATTGCAAATGAAAATTTTTAGTTACACTTTAACAACAAAAAATATATGTGTATATAAATAGACTCGCTTTTTATAAAAATTATACCCTTTAAAATTAAATTATCTTTACATTTTATATTCTTTACAAACTTATCAATGAAAGTCAAAGTGACGTGGAATGCATAAACATTGAAGAACTCAGTAAATAATGAGATGATTCAAATTTAGTCATCAAAGTCTGAGTTGTTCGACTATAGAATATCTTAATTTCAAAAAGTAATCAATAACCTATCTCCTCAAAAATGATTTTACTAATTAACTTTTTTTTAAAAAAAAAATCAGAGATAAACAGCTCATCTATATATATATATATATATATTTAATATTTCTTCATTTATACAATTTAAATGTCATATAATTTTTAAAATTGCAATATCTAAAAATAAAATATTTTTATGTTTACTTAAAATTATATTCTTCTTCAATTTGATTCACAAAAAATAATTACAATTAGTTTAGTTAAAAAAATTATCCTATAAAATAAATGAAGTGTTGTTTTCACATACGAGTTTTTTATTACAATTTTGTTTAAATTTTTTATATAACAGTTCTATTTAGTGTGAATTTAAGTTTATTTAGGTAAATTATTCATATCTTACATTAATTTTTATTTTTTAGATTAAAAAACTAAACAATACTATAAATTAGAAGTTTTCTCTTGCATCAACACACTACGCGGTCACAATCTAGTCTTAGTTATTTGGAACTTTGGTTAACAAATTATCATTATAATTGTACGAAACTTAAACTAAAGCGAATGTGAAACATGCTTCTCAAAGTAACCGGTAACCTATAGTAAGCAGTTAAATTATTGTGGGCGCATGGGTGCGCCTAAGTGAAAAGGGCACACTCTAAAAGGGATGGGAAAACCAGCCTTGTCAGGGAAATACTCAGAATAGAGAAGAAGCTAAACATGCTTAATCACACGAGCACAAAATAGAATGTGTTTATCTGTATTGATTAAGTTAACCACTGTATAATGAATTATCCCTTATATACAAGATGGGAATAAGGGAAATAACAGAATAATAGAATGTACAACTAAGCAATAACAGAAATAACAAACTCTAATCAAAAGATTGTACAAGTATAATCCTAACACCCCCTCTCAAGTTGGGGCATGTATGTCATGAAGTCCCAACTTGGAACGTTCAACAGTGAATAATCCCGGTAGCAGAGCCTTGGTGAACACATCCGCAAGCTAGGAGTTGGAAGGAACGTGAAACAGTCGAAGTAATCCACTTTGAAGTTTGGAACGAATGAGGTGGCAGTCCACTTCAATGTGTTTGGTGCGCTCATAAAACGTTGGGTTTTGAGCAATGTAAATCGCGGATTGATTGTCACAATAGGTGCTGAAGGGGGTGAGGGTAGGTAAAGACAGATCAGAGCATAAGAATTCCAACCACTGTAACTCACAAGTCAGAGAAGCCAACGCCCGATACTCAGCTTCAGAGGATGAGCGAGAAACGGTGGGCTGCTTCTTTGATTTCCAGGAAATCAGCGAGCGACCCAAGAAAATGCAATATCCAGAGGTAGAGTGTCGAGAGTTGGGGCAGGAGGCCCAATCCGAATCTGAAAAGGCATGAACTTTGAGAGTATTGTGAGCCTGGTAGTATAAACCCACTGGACAGCTTTTCAAGTAACGAACAATGCGCATAGCAGCTGTATGATGTGGAACGCGTGGTGCAGCAACGAACTCATTGAGTTGCTAGACAGCAAAACTCAAGTCAGGTCTTGTGGTTGTAAGGTACTGCAATCTACCAATTAAGCGCCTGTAGGCAGAGGGATCTAAGACCAGTTCACCTTGAGAAGAATGAAGTTTCTGATAAGGATCAATTGGAGAGGAGGCTGGCTTACAACAATCAAGTCCATGCAGTATTTACGTTGATTAATGATAATTCCAGCAGGGGACCGGGCAATTTCCAAGCCTAGAAAATACTTGAGAGAACCCATGTCTTTGATTCCAAAGGACCTGTGAAGAAAATCTTTCACCAAAGTAAATTCAGTCAAACTAGTGCCAGCGAGAACAATGTTGTCAACATAGACAAGCAAAGCTGTGAAAGAAGAGGACTGTCGTTTGAGAAACAGAGAATGATCTGAGTGACTCTGCTTGTAGCCAAAAGACAGAAGAGCATCAGTGAGCTTAATATTCCATTGGCGGCTAGCTTGTTTGAAGCCGTATAAGGACTTGTGGAGGCGACAGACAACGTTTTTAGAACAAGGAAGGTCAGGTGGGGGCTTCATGTAGACTTCCTCATAAAGGTCTCCATGAAGAAAAGCATTATCAACATCTAGTTGATGTAAATGCCATCATTTAGCTACTGCAACAGCAAGAATGAACCGCAGAGTAGTCAATTTCGCCACCGGAGAAAATGTGTCAAAGTAATCAACACCCTCCTTTTGGGTGTACCCCTTTGCCACCAAACGAGCCTTATAACGGTCAATGGAACCATCTGCACAGTACTTGATGCGATAGATCCATTTGCAGCCTATAGGGTGTTTACCGGGAGGAAGAATCACAAGACTCCAGGTTCTGTTTCTATCCAAAGCCAGCATCCATGGCAAGCTTCCAACAAGTGTGTTGAGAGGCCTCAGAAAAGGAAGAAGGTTCATGTTGCATAGAGATGTTAGCACAAAACTTATGATAAGAAGCAGAACAATTCGCAAAAGATAAGTAATTGTGCATTGGATATAAGCAAGAAGAAGAAGGGTGATCAGCATCAGCAGTAGAAGTAGTGAAACCACAAAAATAATCATCATAACGTTTTGGAAAAGTTTTGATACGAGTGGAAACACGAGTAGGTAAAGGAGGAGCTTGAGTCTCCAAAGTGTTGGAAATATCCGAGGTGTCAGTATCAATATGAATAGGGGAAGCTGGAACAATATCAGAGTTAGATGGAATATTATGCAGATCAACAGAAGTAGCATTCTCAATTTGTAAATTTGCATTCTCAGTTTGTAAAGGAGGGGCAGAATATGACAAGTCAAAAGGAGAAATCACGTTTTGAAAATCAGAAAGAGTGGAATTGTGAAAACCAGCTTTAGAAAGGTCATTTTCATTAGCAGAGGAAGACTGTCCAGAGTTAAGAAAAGGAAAAATAGTGTCATAGAAATAAACGTCTCGAGAGACAAAAACGTTATTATTTTCTAAATTGAATAGAACAAAACCTTTTGTGCCTAGCTTGTGACCCAAAAAGATGCATTTGGAGGCCCTTGGATCAAGTTTGGTGCGTCCAGATTTTAAGGTGTTTGCATAGGTAAGGCAACCAAAAACATGCAGAGATGACAAATCTGGAAGTGTGTTGTGCAGAACTTCATATGGTGATTTCTGAGATAGAAAAGGTGTAGGAATGCAGTTAATCAAATGAACAGCGTGTTTAATGGCAAAGCTCCAAAATGTCTTTGGTAAATGGGATTGGAAAAGGAGTGCATGTGCAACATTTAAAATATGTTGGTGCTTTCTTTCAACAATGCCGTTTTGTTGAGGATTTTCCGGACAAGTAGTTTCATGAAGAATGTCTTTATTGTTAAAGAAAGCAGACATCAAGAATTCTTTGCCATTATCACTACGTAATTGTTTTAAAGTCGTTGTAAATTGATTTTCAATAAAAAGAATGAAGTTCTGCAGAACAGCACATGTATCAGATTTGGATTTAAGCATGTGAATCCAAGTAAAACGTGTAAAATCGTAACAATGGTAAGGAAATAGGGATAACCATCAATAGACACAATATTAAGAGGGCCCCAAATGTCAACATGAATCAATTCAAAAAAAGCAGTAGTTTTACATTCACTAGAAGGGAAAGAAATTTTCTTTTGTTTTGAAATGTGACAAGTATCACAAGCTAGAGAGTCAATAAAAGGAATGTGTCTATGTTTGTGACAAATCTATTTCATGACTTTGTTTGATACATGGCCAAGCTTATAATGCCATTCCCTAGCACTAGATTCATTTACAATTTGAGAATGAAAAGCTGTTGGAGGAGGCCTATTCTTATTGATACTGAGAACCATGTTTTGTAAAGAATGGAGATGCAAGGATTCCTCATGATCCAAATAGTAGAGTCCACGTATTTTCAAAGGATGTGTCTGCAAGATGGCACAAAAAGGTTTGCAGAACAAAACTAACATGTCATTGCAGAAAACAAGTTTGGAAATAGAAATTAAGTTGACAGAGAAATCAGGCACGAATAGAACATCAAGCAGAGATACATTGTTGAGTTGAATAGTACCACAATAATGCGCAATGACATAGGCATCATTAGGCAATTTTATGGCAACAGGATGAATTTTATGTAAAGAAGTGAAAGAACCTTTGGAAGAACATATATGATCAGTTGCACCGGTGTCGAGAATCCAAGAAGATTTGTGTTTGAGAGAGTGTGAAGTACCTGATATACTCACAGAGGAGGTTTTGAGATTGTTGGAGGAGTGATTCTCGATGCTCACACTTGCTAAAAGAGCCATGAGTGTTGAATACTGATCTTTGGATAGAGAGAACAGATCCTGTTTGCCAAGTGAGCCTTTCTCTGCAGTAGAAGCATCTAGAGGAGAAGTAGAATCTACTTCAACAAGACTTGCAGATTTTGAACCATTGGACTTACCTTTGCCTTTACTTCTGTATCCATCTGGAAATCCAATAAGGAAAAAGCAAGAATCCACATTGTGATTTGTTTTCTTGCAATGAGTGCAAAACTTGTTCCCCTTGGTAGGAGGTTTACTAGTTTTCTGAGAGGATTCTCCAGGTGAGGAAAAGGAATTCTTGGAAGCAGCAAAGGCAAGAGTTTCAGAAATTGTGCTCGTGGATAGAGGCGAGTTAAACTCAAATTCTTGTTGCAGAATTGTTGAAAAAACTTTTGTAATGGGAGGGAGAGGGTCCAGAGTCATTAGGTGGGATCGAATGTGGGAAAACTGCTCGTTTAAACCACGAAGAAACCTAATTACAATGTGATCCTCACGTTCTTTACGAATTGAATCCAGGATGCCACAAGAACAGGGTGTAGAACAGGAACAGAGCAACACAGTGCGAAATAATTCGAGTTCTTCATGTAAGGTCATAAGCTTGGTGTAATAATCAGAAACACCTAGGGTTCCTTGTTTGCATACATGAATTTCTTCCATTAGATCAACAATTCTGAACTTGTCGCCTCTAGAGAAGCGCATTTTGATATCAGTCCAAATTTGGGAAGCAAAACGCATTCACATGACCGATTGAGCGATGGAAGGGGACATGGAACGCGTGAGCCAGGAAACTACCATATTGTTGCATCGTTTCCACGTTTCGAAAAGTGGATCAGTGGAACTTGGAATTGGTAGGCTTCCATCGACAAATCTGTGTTTATTTTTGCATTCCAGCGCCACAAGCATGTAGTGAGCCCAGTTGTGATAATTTTTGTCCGTTAATGGAGAAGGAACAAGAACGAGTGACGGATTTTCACTAGGATGGAGAAAATAGGGGTTTGCGGGGTTCACGAGATGATCGGAATCGAAGCTAGAAGCCAATGCTGGAGCTTAGGAATCGAAAAGGAAAGGGTTTAGCAACGAAGAAGAGGAAGAAGCGGAAGAGGGAGCGAGCAAAAAGAAAAGGAAGATCTTATTGCAGGCTCTGATACCATGTCAGGGAAATACTCATAATAGAGAAGAAGCTAAACATGCTTAATCACACGAACACAAAATAGAATGTGTTTATCTGTATTGATTAATCAAAAGATTGTACAAGTATAATCCTAACAAGCCCTAATCAAAAGATTGTACAAGTATAATCCTAACAAGCCTTAAAAAAATAATAAAACTAAACGGAAAATCTACAAAATGGTATGCTTTTTTTTAAAAAAATTTGAAATATTATGGATCACACAATTAGAGATATTTAAATCTCTTAATTGTGAACCACATGATCTTAAATCACATAACTAGTATTGTTTTCTCACGGTCACATAACTCTCTAGTATGTGGTATGGGTGGCAATTCGCTACTTAAGAAGAATGCAGTGCGTGGGGAGGTATACTTAAAAAAATCAATTTATCACTTTTAAAAAATATAATTTTTTTTACTTAAAATAAAACAATTTATCACTTTAAGAAAATATATATTTTTTTACTTAACCAATAAACATTTAATTTAAGTTAATATCAACAAAATGAATTCCTTAATAAAGACGAAAAAACCTAAATGGTGCAAAAAGGTAAGAGACACAAATATTGAACAATAATAACCTAGGATTCTTCAAGTAAATTTAAGTTGAAAATGAGTATAATATATAAATGACATTTATAACCTTATTTTATTGTGTATGACATTGGGTGTGTTTGGAAAACTGTGTTGCTGTAGTACTCTCACTTTATATTTACTTTATTTCATGTCTTCAAGATTCTTTAGAAAATGTTAAAAACTTGATTTTATTTTGTACTGCTTCCTAGCTATATGAAGCTCAGAAAATTAAAAAAAAAAAAATATATATATATATATATATATTGTGGCAATTTTTGTAATCATGCATGAAAATAGTAAATTGAAAGAGAAACTGCCTCCTAAAATTTAACTGGCACCCTTTTTTGTTGACATATAACACTAGTAGTTGTTTTTTTATGCCAGTACGTACTCCATAGTTATATTTGAAAATCAACAAAAGAAGAAGAAAAAAAACTCCCACAGCTTCTTTTCGTATCATTTTTACATTTTGTTTCTTTCTCATTTCTTTTTATCATATTATTCATTTTCTTTTTGTTCATATGTTTTCTCATGCTACTTTATACAATTATTATACAAATTTCATAAAAAAAAAAAGAAGTTGCTCTCACGTCTCAAAATGAGGGAGTATGTACAGCATAAGTATAAGGTGTGTTTGAATTTGAGTTTGGTTGAATAAAAATATTTTTAATTAAATAGAATTATGTATTATTATATTTTTTTAGTTAAGTCAAGTTATTAAAATTAGACTTAGTATGAAAAGTGAGTTAAAAGTAAATTTGATTAACTAAATTCACAAGCTATTTTTTGTTTCTTAAAAATACTTTTAACATTTTTTTAGTTTATAAAAATACTTTTATTTTTTTATTTAAATAATATTTAATTGATTAAATCTATTTTATTTAAAAATATTTAAATATAAATTTTATTGACTAAACAAATTTTTAACTCAATTTATTTTCACTAAACTTACTTTTAATAAAATTAAATTTTATCAACAAAATATCACCATTCGCGTGATAGAGATGATGTCAGAATGTCAAAAACACTCATTCACTCAAATGAAGAGGGCCCCCATGATTTGAGAAAGCATCAACTTTGAATTGAGGAAGGTCCATTTTAAAACTAAAGTCTTTTCAAACTTCAAATCTTGTTTCTATATGTCATTTTTAGACTTCTGAAATGTAATTTATATTATTTTTAATGCTGTTTTTCTCTATTAAAAGGATATTTTAATTGTCTCTCTTATCATCTTCTCCCTTCATTAATTCTATTCTCTTTTTTAATTTTTTGGTAAAAATTCTCTATTTTAATTATACTATATTAATATTAATAATTGCTGGGGTGCACCTTTCATTTTATAATATAAGCAAATAATTAGTTTTCGCACTTTTAAAAAAGTTGTTAAATATTAATTTTTTAAAAAATTACTCATGCTATTTAAATTTTATTCTCAACTTAATATAAAGGCTACAATTTTTATAATAAAAAATGATAATTCTTATTAGTCATATGACTTTAACATCATCAAATAGATAATAATATAATTTTACTTTTCAAAAAATAACTTATATTATGAAATATCAATTTTTTATTATTAGAGTTCATATTATGAGATGAAATGAAAAAAAAAGTAATTAAGTAGGGACAGTTTTATTAATTGATATAAAAATATTTATTTTATGTACAAAGTCTTTAAAAGTTTTGATATGTGTATCTATTAGATTGAATAATAATTAATAAATTTAAAAACTAAACCAGCTCATAACATTGTTCAAATCAACTAAAATTATTTTTATTAATTTATATATTAGATTATTCTAAAATTAAATTAATTCAATATATCCACACACTTAAATTTTGAAATTAAGGGAGTAATAAAGAAGAGTAACGTTATAGTCTTTTAAAAAGTTTTTTATTTATTTTCTTATTACTATATAAGGTATAAAATTAAATATGCTTTTAATTTTAAAATTATAAAAAATATTAAAAATAATTTTTAATAAATAAATAAAAAAATTTGTTGAAACATGGAATAAGATAATTTAAAATTAATAATTAATAAATGAAAAATGGGAGTAGCATGTTTTGGGACCAGTGAGTGAGACTGACCCACCTAACCCCATACAAATAAATACAATGTCATGATTATTGCCTTTTTCTTTTGGATAATAATAATAATAATAAAGCTGAATGTGGGTTGAGTCAAGCTTTCATCCTCCCATTTTCCACGTGTCTAAATGAAAGGTTGTTAAGGTTTGTAGATAATAATAAAAAAACAAGAAGGCTAAATGGGCTTTTAGCCACCTTTTCTTTAAAAAAAGAAAACAAAAGGTTAAATTAATAGTCCTTTTTAAATAGATAAAAGTGCATCTATTAAAATTTGAACTAAAGAACTATTGTTCAAAATAACATTTTCTAGCCACTAAATTAGACACACTTTGCTATTCAATTGTAAGGTTGTTAAGATTTGTAGATATTTACTTTTATTTGATTTTTTTTTTGTTAAGTTACTCCTAATTACTTTTTCCATTATAAAATGTAAGATCCCCTAGACCAATATTACAGGAATTAAGAAAAGTGGTTAATTTAATTAAATGTATTAAATTTATCTAACAAAAAGCATTAATTTTTAAATTTATCCTTTCAATCTCTTTTTATCACCTTACTCTCTCTCTTAATTAATGTTTTGGATTCATCAAAGTTGATTGAATAGCAATGATATAATGGTAAAAAAAATAATATACATAAAAATTTTCAAAAAATTCTATAAAATGAGATAAACAAAAAATTTTTAAAGTATTTTATATTTTGAGACAGGAAGAATAGTTAAGAAGGACTAAAGATAAAGGACCTTTTTAATGACATAATTTTCCGGCATCGGTACGTTTGTTGTCCATACCAACCAAATTGGTCGCAATAATGCATTTAATTTAAAAAGGACTAAAGATACGGAATGATGTATTTAATTTAAAATCACGTATAATTCATATTTTGTTATTGGTGTATGTTAGTACACCACTTTAAAAATGATGTATCCTAAAATTCACCCACTCTATGCATCATTTGTTTATTTTTATTCATTATTTTTTAAGTTTTTTAATCAATTATAACACATTAAATTTTTTTCCATAAAATTATCTAACTGATTATAACCAACTAAAAAAAATTAAAAATAAAATAAATATACATTTTTTTTGGATTAAAAAATCAATATACATGTGTATAATAAACATAATCTATTATTATATTAAATATTTTTTATTTATTTTTGTGTATTTTTTATTTAATGGTGTATTATACACCACTTAAAAAGTGGTGTATGATAGATGAAACCTTTAAATATAAATAAAATAAACGTGCACTTTCAATAATTTAATCGTGATTGGATAAGGGGTTAGTTATGCTTGTGATAATCCCAATCACATTATTTGTGAGGTTTAGAGTATGTTTGAATTAGTTGTGAAAATTAAATTATTTTGAGAATGAATTATTTATGTGTATAATTGATTATTATTATAATGGATCATAATATAATTAATTTTTGTTTAGGTATATTGTTAAAAAGTGATTTTGAAGATAATTTTTTATGTTTGAATAGTCTAAAAAAATTGATTTTATAGTAAAAATTTGAATTGTAAAAAAAAATGTAAATTAAAACTAAAACCTTTTTTTAATAAGCTCCAAAATTTTGCTTATTTAAAAAAAGTTTGTAATTATAACAAAAATTCAAAAACTTTAATTGATTATTCCTTTTATTCCCAAACACACATTTTTTTTTATCTTTTTAACATATTTTTTAAAAAAAAATTTAAAATAATTATATCCAAATACACTCTATAGATTTAACTTGTTTGATATGCATAGGTGTGTCACTAATATACTTACTATCACATTAATAAGTTATACTTACTATCACATTAACAAGTTATACTTACTATCACATTAACAATGTAATCCACTTGATTCTATTCCTAAAGCATTTTTAATCGAATTATTAATATCAATAAAAATAGTAGTTAAATGTAATTAGTTGTCATAAAAACTATGTGATATATCAATTTTATCTTTCAAATATAAAAGTGTATTAATAACTTTAAGTTTACAATGTAAAAAGTAGATATAAGTTGAGTTATTTAATAAGGGTAAGGAAGGAAAAAAATATATTAAATACTTTATAGAAAGTTGTGAGTGTCTTATAAAAAAGGCCACTAAAAATGTGATAGTAAGTATATTTAACCATATGAAATACTATTAGATAAGTGCTAAGTAGTTTTAATAGTTTGTCTCTCAAAGATAAGAACACAAGTTAAAATCCTATGAAACGCAATTAAATATATTCACCATAGTTTTTTTTTTCTTTTTTCTTTTACTTATTAAGATTTACTATCACTTTTTTTCTAGCATGTACTAACTAGCACAAATAAAATATTAAAATTTTTTTTTCTAAAAATATCACGTTTCTTTAGATTTAAAAAGTAATAATTAATATTAATATTTAATTTAAAATTTTATTAAAGTATATTTTACATGTTTTATATTTCTTTTGTAGTCTTTTAATATTTTTTGGTCTTCTTTCGTAGCTTTGTGTGTTGCGTGTTCATGGAAACGTATTAAAAAAATTAATATATTACAACTTGTAAAAGTAAATTACATTTAATGAAAAACAACTTTTTTTTTAGTGGCATTTAATGAAAGGTAACTTGGTTTTATAACTAGAAAAGAAGAAAACATTTTTGTTTGAATAAGCAAGAATTTATTGGACTAGAGTATAAATTGTACTCACACAGCAATTACAAAATGTTTACAATACAACATAAAAAGACAGTCCCACAAAGAGAAATTAAACAACATAAAATCGGACAAATAAAACACCAAACTAAAAGTTGAAGCTAGTACAAGCCCAAAACAATTGTCGGACAATGACGCCAATGCAAGAATGAATGAAGAAAGGAAATAAAATTCACCTTCAACCATAACTAAGATTGAAGCATAATGTTTTCAAAAATTCCCTTTTCATCCCAAGTTTTTCCTCCAAAGATGACATCATTCCTTCCCAACCATATGCCCCACACACATGCAAACCAAACAATGGCCCACCATGATTTATGCTTCACCAAGCACGTAGGTAAACCCATAAAATGCGAGAAAGAAGATTTGCAAGTACTGAGCACCAACAAAGAGACATCTAATCACCAAAAAACTATTATAATTAACATTTTTTTATGAGAAAGTACATTAATCAGAATTTAAATCCGATATCTACACACGTATATCCTCATATACCCACAAGCTGAACTACATTAGACATTATAACTAACACTTTATTTCCTTTCAAATTGAAAATTACTCCATATTGGGAATTGAGTGTAATAAAGAAACGTCTTTTTACCATTAAATTCGGATTTTGACATAATTTAGAATATAAAAGGACTTATATTGCCAAGCACATTCGGACCTAACTACCAGAGATAAGATAGGGAGACTTTAATTTGTTATTTAAAAGTTTTAAACAATCTAAGAAAGGCATGGAGGCTAAGATAGAGGGGTTTGTTCCACAACTACGGATCTTCCTAAAATGATGCTAAGGCCCTAATTTTATATATATAAGTCATTTTTAACTAAATCATCAGAATTAAAGAATAGTAGTTAGTTTATTAAATTTATCTAAAAAATACTAAGTACTAATAGTATTTTTTTAATTATATCGATAACATAAATGTGTTAATGAATGCTTAAATCATTGAATGTATCATTCTTTCTCTTATTTCACTTTCTTCTCACTTCATTGTTAATTGAATCTTTGAAAATTGAAGAAGAAATAAAATGGAAAATAATTCATTAATGAGTTAGTCAATGACCTATAATAAAGATAAAAAAAAATCTTCTAAAAGGTAACCTATATATAAGACTAGAGAGAATATATATTTTTTATTAATAAAAACCTACAACGACCGATAATTAAACTTAAATATTAAACTCGCATGTCCTAATGTGCTAGATTATTATCTAAACTACATGACTGATACGTTAAGTAGTAAGTATATCTTATTGTCTTTATCTTATTGATATTGTCATTTCTCTAAGAATATTGCCACTCTCATTTTACACACTTTTATTATAAATACCTAAACACCTAAATTATCATTAATTTTTATTTTATTGCGACTTTAAACATCTAAGTAGATCTAACAATAGGTAAGGAGTAATTCATAGTTCTCCTACTCCATATTCCTACAAATTATCCTACTTACTCATTAAAGAATACTTTTAATGCTTTTTATGAGTTCAAGATTAAAAGTGCATTTAATTTCATACTTTATATAATAATAAGAAGATAAATAGAAATTTTTTTAGAAAAATTTAACATTACTCATAGTTAAGATGTTTACAATAAAAGTGTATAAAGTGAGAGAGTGAGGATATTCTCAAAGGAGTGATAATATCTATTTCTTTTTCAACTTATGATAATTATCTCTCAAATTTTTACTTATTATTTTCATCAGCAGACAACTAAAAGCAAACAAACGAAGAAACATTATTAATCTTTAACATAAATAACTCCCGTCACGTCACATATAATATTGGTTTTTTTATATAATCAAACAAATATTATTGAAAAGATTACACTTAAAGAATTAATTACATCTATGTACATATTGTTTCTCAAACAATCCGAAAGCAAAAATACAACTTAAAGGCATACACATCAATTATAAAAAAAAAAAGAAATTGTGAATATTTCAACTAGGACCAAGTCTTATTTTTGTGATTGAAAAATGTGTTCTTTAAAATTGTGGTTTTATAGACATTCTTAATGATCAATGAAAGTGGAGACCATCATGCGTAGTAACATATAGAAATCATGCATTTGACACATTTTATTTAATGTGTTTTTTTTCTTCTAATAAAAATAATTTTACATTAGTTTTTTTATATAGGCTAGAGTGTCGTTCACAGGAGTTCGAATCAAGGACATGCTACTCAAAGTAGTTCTCCTCACCCATCCAACCAATCTACTGAATGCAGTATTTTTACTTTAGTTAACGGTAAACGAAACACATACGGTGTATTTGTGTGCACGTTGCCTTTCAACGCAACACAAATATTTTTTTTTCCTTTAACGTTTATGATTTTGAAATAACTGATTTATAATTCCAAGACATTTAAATAAGTGGAAAACGCATAAACAAACATAGCCATAATAATTCAGTGATTTTTTTAACATGTGCAACTATTGCACAGAATAAGCATCCTAAAATAGAAAAAAAAATATAAATAATAAATACTTGTTATAATGTATGTTATCGCTCCTTTATTTTTTTAAGTTATTTCATATACACAATTATAGCAAAATAAACAAAAAAAAAAAGAAGAGAAAAATAACAAATCACGCATTGGAATTGAATACATATTCATAATTTGTCATATACAATATGTTTAGGTGTAAGCTCGGGTTGGGTTAAAAAATAGGTGATTCGAGAACCGAACCAATGGTTGGATTGGTTCGATTTTGTGGTAAATTAGGTTGATGCGGTTTGGGTTGGTTTGAGTTGGTCGGGTTATTTGATTGACCCAACCCAAAACCGAACACTAACTCCATCTTTGTTCATCTTCTTCGTCACTCTTCTTTTTCCTTAATTCATCTTCAACTTTCCTATCTTTGGGTGCACAAAAATAGACTGAATCTTCAACTTCAACATCTAAGCTTCATAAAATCAGAATCAATCATAACACCCAAACAAGCTGACAAAGCCACTATCACTATATTCGCACTCATATCAGTATGAGCTCCAACCCAAAACACACACTGCGCCAAATCATCTTTGTCACTTCCAATCGCAGAAGTTGTGTCACTAAAAAACCGAACCGGAATCACTTTTCCACTGAGCGAATTGCCGAATAAACAAATATTGTTCGCTCTATTCTCATGATGCAAAGGTTTTTCCCTACTTTGGGTCTAGGCCAAAATCTTCAAGAGTAATATAGATGAGTAGAGGATGAAAATGTCATTCAAATGGTACCTCTCATAACTCGATTAAACGAGTAGAAGCCAACACTTAAGAACTAAAAAATGTGAGTAAGAAGATGAACAATAATTAAAACTTGATAAATGAATAATAATGACGTCTAACATTATCATTAACGGTGACAATAATAGACAGAACTTACGAAAATGAATAATTTATTTAACAAAAAATAGTTAAAAAATTATAAAATAAAATATTTAATAGTTAAAGAGCAAAATAAAAATAAATTATTTGATAAAAATATTAATTTAATCAATAAAAAATTTTAATTTTTAAATGTGTTCAAACTTCAAAGTCCAAATTCCAAGCCCATTTTCTCATGAATGACATCAAGCTAGAACTAATTTGAATATAACCTTCCTCACCATTTTTCTTTTCTTTTCTCTTTTGTGTGTGTTACTGTTTCCGGTTCATTGGTTCACTTCCAAATCGGCAAATCCATCTACTACTCCTAATATTTTGTGTCAAAATAAAACCTTCAAAATTTGAGAAAATTAATTACTAATTCTTAATTAAAATAAAGAAAAAAAATATTTTTTTGTGTGACGATAGTGTCCTCTACTGATGATGTTAGCTGCAGTCAAAATCATTTCTTTCTTGGAGTTTTTTTATTTTTAATTTTTTTTTTCATTTTCATTTTTCTTGTTATTAGTGAGTGTCTGTGGCCACTGAACTACCTCAGTATTGGTTTGTGTATGTTTGTGCTGAGTGAGCAAAAAAACAAAGTCGCTTTCTTTCTTTCTTTCATTCTTTCATTCATCCATCAAAATCAAAATTCATCAAAAAGAAAAACGAAGAGAGAGATAGAGAGAGAGAATTTCTATCTCAGAAGGCAAAACGGGTGATTACTTGAGAAAGAAGAGAGCCGTTGAGGCTTGGAAGAGAACAATCCATTTCCGACCCATTTCATCTTGCATCATGGTTCGTCTTTCCCTTCGATCATCATTTCTTTTCCATTTTTTTTGGATGTGTTTGATCATGACCCATTCCAATTTTAACCCTTAAATCTCGTTTCTTTGCTTTTTCCAAGGACCCCCTTTTTCTAATTTTCTGTTTTTGTGTGTTTGGTGATGAATTCATAACCCATTTCACCCTTTGATCATCGTTTCTTTGCTTTTTCCATTGTTTCTCTCAAAGAACTTTAAGTTTTCTTACTATTTGTTTGATGAAGACCCATTTCAGTTTTTTGGGTATGTGATGTAAGCTGATAGTTCACTGTTTCGAAATTTTGGTTTTTTAATTTGGAAACGATTTGGGGTGTGGTTCTTTTGCTGCTTTCTATTATTTTAATTTTTAAAAAAAATTGTTTTTTTTTTTTTGGTGGGCATATGTATGATCGTGTTTTGGGGGACATGGAATCTATATTTAGAAAATCTTTTATCCAATTTAGCTGTTCTGTGTATTTCTGCAATCTCAAACCTAAACCTAAATCTGGGGACGACTTGTATGGCTAAGGATACGGTTCTATTTCTTTTAGATATTTTAGGTTGGGGATTTGTGGTTTAGTCAAATTTCACTTGTAGATTTTGCATCAATGGTTCAAATAAGCCATAGTTTCAAGCTTGATTCTCTCTTTTTTACTTTTTTCTTCCTTTACTTATTTATGTAGTTTTAAGTCATTGAGAAGGTTTATTGTTTATATTTATTGGAGACATTGAGGTTTTGTTTAAATTAGAGGGACACCTTTCATTTGACTGGTAGATAAGGATTCTATTTGTTCTGGGATAATACAATCTTTTCCGGATTCTGATTTGGAGAAACCCAAGTTGAGGTTTCTCCTTTCCTGCACATCTTTATTGTGTGTGTGGAATTGCATTCATTGTTGTTGATCGCGCAGTTCTCTCTGTAACTTCAATTTCATCTATTCATGAAAGCAAAAACAGCGCAGAGGATGTGTACGTTTTTCGTATATGCCTTATAGAAACCAAAGGGCTTTCTGGTTTCTGCATTTTTGTGGAACAAAGGCTTGATGGTCTTTCATGTTTAATGAAATGTACTTGTGTTTTTCGGAGGGGACTTGAACAGCTAGAGGTTGATTTGAAATTTGTTGGGTGTAGTAGCCATCTATTATGTCAGAACTCGAGAAGGTGAATTCGAAGATAGATAAGACGAGGTATTCTGTTTATTTGAAATGTGCCTGTTTGGCTTGGAAAATTTCAAAAAGTTTGGCTGAAGAAAGTCTGTTCTTCTCTGATTAGGCTTGTTTTTTTATGTTTGGCATCCATGTTATTTGGATTGTAGTGTTAATCGACATCATTTTTTTGAATTAATTGTTATTCAGTGTTCTGCAGTTTCTTGTTTGTCAAATTGAACTATATTTGCTTTGAGTTTGGTTGAGATTCTGCATTTTACTGATTGCCTATTTAATAATGCTTAACTTGTTTCAATCGTTACAATATTATTATTTTGGTTAATGCTTCTAATATGTACAGGCAAGGAAGATGCATTTTGCCCTTCAAGACATAGGTAATGATAGTCCGAAAATTTCAGAAGCAAGAAAGGAATCCATATCAACGATATATCAACCACAAAATAAATTGACATCTTTGGAGGTATCAAAAGTAAATTCTGGTCCTATTTTTGCCATGATTTTTTATTTGAGTTTTGCGAAGCATTTCATGCTTATCTCTGTCAATTAATTCTTTTATTCAGGATTGTCAAGAATCACCTCTTTCAAGGATTAACTCAGATAGCGGGTAAAATATTTTTATGACCGTAGTTTATCATTCATTTTCTTTTACTTTTTATGGAGATATAGTTCCATAACTAATTTACATTTTCTTTTTCAGTTGATAGAATATGTATACCTAGCCTTCTAAAGCATTTCTTTAGAAATGTACTATTCATATTCATTATTCACTGTAGAATTATTATTTCTTTCAGAATTTCGAAGCTTTTAAGCCAATTAATGGGTACACTGACTCAATATTCCCTAAGCATTGCGATCATTGTATTGCTTCTTTACTCTTTTATTTTATTCATTCAAAATACACTTGAAACTTGGAAGTGACTTTGGTTAACTCCTGCTAATTTTTTTGTCAGTTGTGCCATCCTTACATTGCTTAATTTTGAGCCTGATGGAAGTTGGAGAATTTCCGCCGTACCTGTGCAGTGTCTCAATCACATAAACCTAGTGTCAAGCATAAATATGGATGGTCTGCAACTTCTTTTTCGTCCACCTCTTAATAGGTTGAAGATTGATCAATGTAAGGGGCCCGGAGGATCTCCACCTCCCTATTATTCTGTCAAATCACTCACGAGAAGCAACTTTTCTGGTTCGAATGTGCGCCGTCGATGTCAAAATAAGATTGCTAACAAAGCTTCTAAGCTGAATGAAATCCCTGGAAATTCTTGTTCGCGAAGTTCGTTAGTCTGCAGCAGCCCTGGCTTGTTCACAGAAAGTCCTGCGGAAGTTAATTCTTCTGATAAGTTGACGAGTAATGCCAAGGAAGACAAGTCTCTGAAGAAAAACTCGCGAAAAAGGATAAGAAAGAAAGTTAAACAGAGTAAGAAGCAGTCAAGTGACAGTAGCGGTTCTACTGAACGAGAAGTTCTTACTGAGGACTATGCTTGTGTGAGTTTGGCTTCTGAAACTTGCGGCAACAATGATGTAGATAAGGAAGTTGGGCTAATGTTGTATACTACCCCACCAGAATTTTCATCCTGTGATGATATATTAGTAAAGGATGATTGTGAAAGAAACGAGATGAACGACGACAAGAGTGTTACCGAAGCACCGAAAAGTTGCAACTCTTGCATTGATCAGGAAGCAATGTCAAAAGCTACTGCACCTATTGTTCAGAATTCTTCCAGCAAATGTGCATTTGATAATAGCCGTGATTTTGCTGTAATTGATAGAGAAACAAAGGATGTACAAGATGTTGCAAATTGCCATTTGAATGATATACAAGACTCTTTGGTGTTGGATTCGGTTTCAGTTGGTTCAAAAAGTGATGAAAGTACCAACAGTGATATAGGAAAAAGATCCAACAAGGCAAGTAGCAGAATCTCGTCGACTTCGCAAAACTTGATAAATGGTGTTCGCAGTAACGATGAACATAACGAGGGAATTAGGCATGGTGGTCAAAATTGCATCAGTAATGATAAGAGAGTTAAGCAAATGAGAACAATGTCAAAAAGTTCTAGTTTCAACAAATTTGGAGGCGTTGGAACATTGCACGGTCGAGCCGGTAAAGAAAACAGTCATTCTGTCTGGCAAAAGGTTCAGAAGAACGGTAATGAAGAATGTGGCAGTGATTTGAAGAAAGCTAACACAACTTCGTCACAATTTGTTTCCTCTGCGGAAAAGGATCCTTCAGTTATGAAAAATTGCAGTCCTGCCAGCAAAATTGTTGTTTCAAAAACAGAGAATAAAAAGCAGTTGAAAAATAAAGTTGGGAGGAAATCAAAAGGTAAAATGGAGCCGGTTTCAAAAAAAGGACACTGCAATTATAATGTGAAGGTTAGTGCTCCACAGAATGATATGCCACACGTCTCTGGATTTGATTCTGATATTAATTGCCAGATGTCTGGGTTCCAGATCAATGGAGCTGAACAGGTAATATCTGAGGTCGAGGAGTTAGATCAAGTTGGCAATACGAAGAATGAAAATATCGGAAACCAAGATAGCTCATTGGTAATGCCAGATGGCAACGCCAATGAATGGAGTATGTCTGAAGAGCAGTCTCCAGTGTCTGATAATCTTCTTTTAGGCGAGGAGGTTGGTCAAACTGAGAAAGAAGTTTCTTCTGCAGATTACAATGCGCAAAACCACAGTTCTGGATCTACCCTATGGAAATGGATACCGATTGTCAAAAAAGATACAGGGTTGGCAAAATCAGAATCTAGTAGTTCATCACCAGAATATTCCGATGCACCAACTAGTAAAAGTTTTGACTTGGAAAGCAGTGTTGAACCAATAGTGACCTCTGTTTCTGAGAATCAGGTTTCTTCACTAAATGCAAACAGAGCGTGCACAGATCAGATTTATGATAAAGTTTCTTGTCTAGTTGAGGGTGAGGATCACAAATTGGTTAGCCCGGTTGCATGTACATTAGCAGAACAAAGGGACAAGCATGTAGTGGCTAATCACATGATTTACGAATGTGAACATGAAGACACGTTAGAAAATGATTCGTACAGAATAGCTCAAGCTGTGAATGATGCTCGAAGAGCACAACTAGCTTGTGAAGCTGTTCACATGGCCACAGGCGGCCCGGTTGCGGAGTTTGAACGACTACTTCATTTTTGTAGCCCTGTTATTTGCGAGTCACCGAATTCAGTTGGTTGTTTGACGTGCTCGCAGGACCATGCTGGTGGTTGTGTCTCACTGTGCCAACATGAGACGCCTGACATATCTTTGGGAAGCCTGTGGCAGTGGTATGAGAAACATGGGAGCTATGGTTTAGAGATAAGGGCTGAGGATTATGAAAATCCAAAGTCACAAGGAGGCGTTGGTCATTTTCCATTTCGTGCCTATTTTGTCCCTTCTTTATCAGCAGTTCAGCTGTTTAAGAACCATGAAAATCAGTATGTGAGTAGTACAGACAAGTTTCCGAATTGTACGGGTTCAGAGGTATGTGAAACGATTGACGTGTCAGAAAACTCTTCTACTTCCAGTCAACATTCAATATTCTCTGTTCTCTTTCCTCAGCCTCGCAACCAGGATTCAAGCATTCAAACAACAAGGAAGTCGGTGTCTACCAATGATGCATCGGATTCATCTGTCAATTCAACACGCTCTAGTGATTTAGAACTCCTTTTTGAATATTTTGAACTTGAACAACCTCAACAAAGACGGCCTCTATATGAGAAGTAAGATTGCTCATCCCTTTATCTTCTCATTAGAATATAGTGGTATGTAATGTGTGCATATCTTCAATTTTTTAGAATAGATAATACTTTTCATTTCATTTGTTCCATAAATGATTTTTTGATGATATAAGATTTTTTCCTTGCCTTTTTCGGTAGATCCTTGTAAATTTTCCCACTAACAGAAACCGGTTTCAATAGGGGTTTGAGAAGGTACTTAAGTATTGTTTTGGTTTTTTTACAGGATACAGGAACTAGCGAGAGGCGATATTCCGCTCCACTCTAAAACTTACAGGGATCCAACTATACTGGATTCGATAAACCTGCGAGATCTTCATCCTCGTTCTTGGTAATGTGATCTACATGTCAATAGGTTTTTACTTGTGGGAACAATATCATACTTTATATCTGTAGAGAAATTTCAAATGGCAGCATTTTTAATCCGCTTTATTTGCAGGTACTCAGTTGCGTGGTATCCTATTTACCGTATACCAGAGGGCAACTTTCGTGCAGCATTTTTGACTTACCATTCACTCGGACATTTGGTTCGGAGAAGTACATATTCCGATTCACCAACTGTAGGTTCTTACATTGTATCTCCGGCTGTTGGTCTCCAAAGTTACAATGCCCAGGTACGAATTCTTTTGCTTCGACTTCTTACTCCATTTGGAACCCTATTGAGGGTGAATGTTTCAAAGTGTATTGTTTGTTTGAGTTAGATACACAGTACAAAAATGGTGTTACACAAAAGATACTATTTTTCACTTCTACAAATCTTACATTGAAGACTGTGTTTCTCTGTTTGTATCTAATCCAAACTTACTATCAATAGGTCATCTCAGAGAAAAACTTTTTAGATGAGTCAATTTCAAAAATAAAAAATAAAAAGCTTGATAACTTGTACTGTTATTTTGTTTGTGTGGCTTATCCCAAGATAATTTGAACTTTCAATGGTGCATTTATTCAATCATTTACATCTACAGTCAATAACATAAAACTTTGTTTTAAAGGGTCTAACTGTGTTTGGATTATGTGTTTTGAAATTCTAAAGAATTCAAAATTGTGGAAAATTCATGAGATGGAATTTCAAATTCCTTATTCTGTGACTATAAAATTACTCAACTCAATTCCTCATTTTCTGGCATCCAAACATCACATTTTACAATAAAACTTTGTAATTTATACTCTTTGAAAAATTTACATTCCCCCTTTTTTTAAACCATGTGGCTTCCTGCTTGTAAAAAAAAAAATCTTGTCAAAATATTATCTAATTTTGTTGTTCGTACATATAAATTGTGTATGCAAGAAGGTAGAAGCCATTCTGTTATATATTCAAATATTTGTGATTATTGTAATGCCTCATTATATGTCATTAGTTTCCTTGCAATGAAACTTTTATGCCTATTAACAAGTTATGCTCTTTTTTTCATGATGAGCAGGGTGAATGCTGGTTCCAGCTGAAAGATTCTGCACTGTCAGCCGAAACGCTTGGCTTAAACCCTTCGTTACTCCTCAAAGAGCGATTGCGGACACTCGAGGAAACAGCGTCCCTTATGGCAAGAGCTGTTGTAAGCAAAGGCAACCATATCTGTACAAACCGACATCCTGATTATGAGTTTTTCCTCTCTAGGCGACGATACTGAGATCTCGAAAAAACTTCACCATAAATAATTATGGGTAGGCCAATTAGCTGCAAATAATTTTGGTTACATTCAGATAGGACATTATCTCAAAATAGGATCTGAGATAGATTAATTGGCCTTGTTTCATGTGTCATTTAGGTCCTAGTTGAACTAATTCATTTGTACATAGCTTTGTGCAGAACCTTTTATTTTCTCTTTTTTTCATTTTCACTTTGAATTTTAGTTCAGTTTTGTTTCTTGGTAGAGAGAAATTATAGAGAATATGCAGTTGCTAATGTGAGAGATTAGCATTTATTCTTGATCTTTCCCTACAGTACAGTTTGTATGATTCTTGCTTTCCATAGCTTCAATTTAGTGAATAATAATAAATACCATTTCTGCTTTCAGACGGTAGTACTTTTTTTTTTTTTTTTCACTTGCTATATTTCCATTTGAGTATGCAATTAAACAAATCTGATGTTGCTTATTGAAACAATAGGTAAATTTTCTATGATATATTTATGATCTTGCTTGATTTCAAGAGAATTGAGTGTGTTTAGTTTGTAGTTTGCAAACCATGTTTTAATCACAGTTCAATTTTGAAAGACTATTAATTTGTTATGACTTTCTATAAATTAGTTTTTGGTCACTTAATTTTGTTTTATTTGTAATAGGCTATTATCTGTTTTCTATGTACTTCTCGCCTAGGTATTCTCTTCACGGCTCGGATTTCGATTCTTCTATTGGACCATAGTGTGCCTCTATTACTATCTTAATGGCTCGGATTTCGATTCTTCTATTGGATCGTAGTATGTCTCTATTACTATCTTAACGCTACTGTTAGTGTACCACTCCTTTATTACGTTGTAACAACTACTTTTTAAAACTCTCTCATACAATTTTTTGAAATTTGATTTTCAATAGTGACCAAAAAGGTGTGGTTAGCAAAAAAACAAGTGATCCAAACAATAACTGCCCCAAAAAGTATGTGAAATCCAAGGAAAAGCAATGTGTGTATATATTTTTTAATTTCTTTTCCCAATATAATTTTCGAATCCAACAATTTATTTCTATTAAAAAAAAATCCCAACGATCTCTCCAATAAAATTATCTTATCTTATGCATATGTATATGATAATATGATAGGCAACCCCTATGAGTATTTAAACGCCATTATTATTTTTTAATTAGCTATTAAATGCTGCCATTAATTAAGGTCTTGTGCATGTTGTTTTGCCCGTTGAAGCCACAAACCAACACATAATTTGGGTTATTTCAACATATATATATTTTTTTAATAAAGGTGTAAAGAAAGAAATTTAAAGTCTTGAAAATTAGAACAATATAGATAAATTTTTTCTTTAAAAAAATATATTTTGCAGAAATCAAATCAAAATTTTCTTTGTGAAGTATCCATGTATCCACGTATTTTAAAATCACAGACTTAATACATATTTCAAAATCCATATGAGTAGTGTTATTTCCACGTTAGTTACGAGAAATTTTTGTATGAAAACATATCTAGCACGTTATTTTTAAGCACAACCAATAAAAAAAACTAATTCACTAAATGGGTAATTTCTCTCTCACATAATGCATGTAGTTGTTGTCATTTGTTTCTTCTTTATTCATGTTCTACTTTTTCATTTTCTACAGTTTTTGAACTCAATCAAAAGAAACCCATTTAGTAAGTTAACTTTTTTCTATTGGTTGTGCCCAAAAATAATGTGTTAGATCCGTGTCCACCCAAGAATTTCTCTATTAGTTACTTCCACTCTTGTCTTTTTTTTTTTTATTACAAAACATAGTTTAAAAGAAAATGATAATTCTTTTTATAAGACATTAGTCAATTTCTCTAAAGTATTTATCGTTGTTTTCTATATATGCCCTTTAACTATTGCCATTTAATGGTACATCCATCAAACATATTAATCCAAAAAAGATAAAATTAATTTATTATATTATTTTTTCATAAAATCAATCATATCTAACTATTTTTATTAATCTACATAATTTAGTTAATTACATCTTATAATAAAGATCGAGAGGAGTAAAATATAAAAATAATTTTTCTAACATGTGCAATATTATACATATTAAAAAAATAAATATGAAAATATTTTATTAAAAAATATAATATTTATTATGATAAAAGATCAAAATTTATTTAATATTTATTTTTCCCATAAAATATTTTCACATTTAATTTTTTAATATTTGCAATGTTATACGTGTTAAAAAATCTATATAAAAATAGAGATTTTCCGGTGATTCCAACTAGGAAACAAAACATACATTGCTCACTCAATTAATTGTTTGTGAAATACGGAAATTGCGTAAAGGCATAAGAGAGTGCACGAAGCCCATGGAAATGCCATAATAAAAACAAATATATAAAATCAAAGTCAAATACTACTACAATCATATAACCACAATAATAGACACAGCAAAACCTAACAAGTCATTTGTTTCAATATCAATTTTCCATAATTAATATTATATTTTTGGTTTTTCTGACATTCACACATACAAATAATAATAAAATAAAAATTAATTCTTAAAAATATAAGTGAACAGTTGAATAAAACAATTTTTTCTCTTAAAAAATTAATAGATAAAAATAAATAAAAGTAATAAATAACTTCATTTAAAAACAACATTTTTATTTATAGTTTTTTATTGTTAATTTATGAGTACATTATATTTTATATTTGTCAAAGTTTAGTAGGTGATCTAGCCGTTGATTTCGAGGAATAAGAATATTGTAATGTCAAATAGCTTATGATATATTTTCCAAAAAAAAAGCTTATGATATATATATATGGTTGGAAATTTATTTACTCCTACACTAAATCTTGAACACTTATTATGCTTAATATCTCTTCATCTACATTAAATTTTATTAATCCAATCATTAAATTATATGACGTTATCATGATAATTGTGTATATCAAATTTTAGAAAATCCAACATCTTTAAGTATGTCATCTTGTAGGCGAAATTTACTTATGTTTTAAAAAATATTTTACTCATTAAAATGAAGTAAAATAATGAAATATTAACAAGTCTTCAAATTATATGAAATTTTGTATGATTGATCTATCTACTAAAAACTTTATGTTTTACGGTTGGATTGATAAAATTCATTGTGAGTGAAGAGATATTAAGCAGAGTAAGTGTTCTAAGACTTACTCTTAGAGTAAGTGGATCCTCTCTCCGCCCGTGTGTGTGTCTCAACTTTTACTTATGCTATTTTGGTCCCAACCTTTTTCAATTACATGATTTTGATCACTCAACTTTTTTTAATTGTGCAATTTTGATTATTTTATCTATTTTCTGTTGAGAAGCTAATATTAATGCAGTGCAAACCAATATAATCAAGTGTGTGAGGGCATAAAAATTACACAACAAGAAAAGTTGGGATCAAAATTGCTCAATTAGAATTGTTAGAATACCAAAATCACACATATACAAGTTGATTATGGTTGCATTGACTATTAGTGTGCGTTTGATGCAAGAACAGGACAGTACAAGTAATACAGTACAGTACAATTTTTATGAAGCACAACACAACCCTTTGTGTTGTGTATTGTTTGATAATCAATGCACATAACAAGAAGCACAACAAAAAATTTATAATAATATCCTTCATGTTATATATTATTAATTTTACTTTATTTTCTTAAATAATATTTTAATATTTTAGAAATATTTTATTATTTTATTATTTATTATAAAATTAAAACTTCATATTTTAATAAATTACTATGTAATATATTTTATGTGATATAATAATTATATTAAATAAAAAAATTATTATTAAAAATATTTTTGACTCTTTATTTTTTAATATTTATATTTATCATTAAAGTTTATTTTATTATTAATACGTTGTTTTAATTATATATATATATATATATATATATATCACCTTAACCAGTAAATATGCAGAAGTGGAGAAGGTAGTTACAAAGTAAAGATGCAACGTTAATTTTGGCTTTTCTTAACTTGTGCATGGAACAAGAAACTTGTCTCTTGGTTTAGTGGGGTACAAAAAAATTGGCTATTTATGTTGCCCAGTTAAAAAAGAGTTTTGTCTTGTGCTACTATAAAAATTAACAAATCAAACGGACCCTTAGTTTCTTATTGAGAGATGATTAAAAGAACTAAAACTGCATAATAAAAAAAGTTAAAGAACCAAAACTATTCAATTTAATGTTAGGGGACCAAAATTGTAAAATTGACAAAGTTTGAATAGTTTAAAATCATACAATTAAAAATTGAACGAAATACTAAAATCACACAATAACTAAGTTGAAAGACTTAAAATACGATGAAACCTTAAAATAAATAGAATTTAAGTATAATTAATGTTAACATTTGAAGAGATTAATGTAAGACTAAAATATAAGTTTAGTGTTTTATGTGTTATCAAAATTTTAGTTTCATCCTTTATCTTTAATTTATTTTTGATCAATTCCGTTCTTGACGTTTACTTAAGTCTCAATTTAATTCTTATCTTCTAATTTTTTTGTCAATCCAGTCTCATGAGCATTTTATATATCACCACACGAATTTGTTTTAATTTAATTTCCTATTAACTGTTTCCGGTTATTGGATTGATATTTCTGATGTAATTTTATTATATTGATATAATTCACTATATATTAAAAAAATCCTTATACTAACTTATTTTAGTTTCAATTGGATGAGACACAGTCAACATAAACTTTGTTTGAGAGAATTACCCGTTCGTATAGATATGAATGTCTATAACTCTATATTAACAGTATGTATTTTTTAAAAAAAAAAGGTTAATAATAAGTAACTTAATAATATTAACAATATTTAAAAAAAAAATTTATTCTTCAATAAATTACTACTATATATGTACTATATTTCTGATTTTTCCATAAAGGAGATAGTAAGAAGCACCAACACCTCTAACACTATAGGGTAGAGCGCCAATGGTATGCCACTAAAAAAGAGGCCCAATTAGAAAATTAATGTGTGCACAGAACTGCAAATAATCTTATCTAGTTGTAGCTATTCAACAAGTGTTTAGACATGTGAAAATTTCTGCCCATCAAAAAATGCTTTAATAGCTCGGAAGAGATTCAAACCCATAATCAAACTGAACAGATTTCATTTCTTACCATTTATGATAACCCCAAATTAACACTCTATATATGATTTGAAACCATCACAATGAGATTGAGTTAATGAATCCATTTTTTTTTGTAAGCATTATTGTCCAAACTCCAAGATAAATGTGTACGCCAATATATCTTAATAAATTAATGAAGACATACACATGAATTCTTTGAAGCCCTTTTCACACATTAATGATGTCCCATTATATATTTCCATGTCAATATGTATCTGTCTTAATCTCAATCCTACCACATATACATCCACGGAGAGAATCATTTGTTGCTTTCAAAGACAGTTACTAGAACTAGAAGATCCACAAGAATAATACCAATCCTTTAATTAATTTATTAATTGACACAATATTAATTAATTAATTAAATTGTTTTAATAAAACAAATGTTACCATCATTATATTAACGTGCTTTATTAAATTATTCCCCTCAGAATCTATGTGCGTAGCTGATAAGCTAAGCTTATTAGGGTTATATATTTAGATAGTGATTAGATTTGAATATTTAAAACTTTGTTTACTAATAAAAGCATTCGTTAATTTGGAAAAAATTATATTAATTTGAATTCATATGTTATTAAAAAATGAAGATATGAAAGAAGGCTTTGACTAAGGAGTGCCCCCAAATCGAAACACACCCATGCGCCCCTTTGTTGCCAGCCGTTGGATTCTTGTTTTATAATTAAACGGCATAGATTTGTTATTGGAAGCCTAGAGTTGAATATTGCAATTGTGGTCCATGAAAATTTCGATATCTCAGTCTGTGCCCCACAAATGTGAAAACCTAACACAACACTGTAAACGACATATGGAACAATTTCAGCAACATAACATACAACTATAGAGATTAATTCATAATATTTTAAAATTATTGGAACTTATTACAAAATTTTAAAAGTAAAAGAATTAAAACTCTAACTGATGGAAAGTATAGACTAAAACTATATTTAAACCAAATTTTAAATGAAAACCCTCAATCAAAAAATCAATAACATACATAAAAAGGAATAAATGATGAAGGATATATGTAAAAGTAAAGAATTAGTAAAAAGGGGTTCTTATATATATATATTGGGAATGGCTTAATGAGGTGGAAAGAATTAGTAAATAATACACAAGACTAAAAAAAAAAAAATTTAATGTCCACGTGAATAGGTTGGATGATTGTTTCACAAAAAATGAAAAAATAGTTATGTTATAATATTTAAAAAATATTCACGGAAATTTATGAATGTTTCGATGTATATATGATTTTTTAAAAAGAAAAATTACAAACAAATAACTATAAATATTTTGTAGAGTTATACCCTTGATACACACTAAAAATGTTTTGTAGGATTTTCTTAAGACAATGGTTAAAGAAACAATTAAATAAAAATTTTCAACTGAAAGCTATATATAATTTGATCTTCATCATTATAATTTTTAATTAAAAGTTTTTATCTGTGAGTTTTTTAATCATTGTCTATATAATAATTATTAGCAAAACCTTCTTTTATATATATAAATTTTGAACATTGCAAATAAACCCTTGTTTTGTTTATGAATACAAAAGGGATCCGATCTTTTTAAATAAAAATTATAAAGTTGTGCTATATATCACAAAGAGAAATTAATTAACACGAATAGTCACAAATTTAATTTACACGATCAAAATAAAATCTAACAATCATAGATGGATATTTATATTTTAATTATAATAAAGAAAATAAAAGTGAATACATACATCTATTAACGATTATTGGAATTAGTGGACCTCGATCTCTTCATCATAACTATGTTTTTGAATTGAAAGCAAAACTGTGAATTCCTTGAGAAAGATATGATTTGGAAATGAGATTAAGAATGTGTCATAATTAAAAAGTTGGCATGCACACAAAATTATATATGGACCACTAACTCACTCACCAAACTATCTTTAACTTCAAATACAGCCATGTGCCTTCTAACTTCCGTTCATATTATTTGAGTTTTAGACTTTGCGTTTATTATAAATAAATTGTTATTTAGTAAAAAAAAAATTTATTAACAGCATGTAAAATGATATACAGTATATAATCAAGAGTTTCGAGTTCAAATAACGTAACCTTTTAAAAACATGTCGAAGGGCATGGGGTCCATTTTCAATGTGTACATGACACTCGTTTTCTATCCACCTCCCCAAGTCGGCCCGGTAAGACTCACTCCTGTATAACAAAAAAATAAGACTTTCTACCGATCTCAACCCTTTAGACTAAGTGCATTAGAGCATTTTTTTTTTCATCAAAAGTATTTTATAGATGATCGTCAAAGACTAATCTCTTTTGAGGTAGAAAAATTATTGAAATGAGTATAATCTCTCTCAACAAAAATTTTTCTATGCAAACGACATTATGTATTAATTATATTAGGCATTCATTCTTTGCTGACATGTCTCCTCTCTTCATAAAGATTGTGCAAGGTCTAACATATTAGCACTTAAATTAAATTTGTTAAATCATATAATCATTACTTGAATTCTAACTTATGGCATGAGTTAGAGTGATTATTATAGAGGTGTAAATAATTAGATGTGACGAGAGAAATTTATCAATAATTTATTCAATTAAAAATTAACAACATTTTCATTTTGAATTAAATAATTTATGATAATTTTTTTAATTAATTAACTTTTGGTAAAAGAAAGGTCATTTAAATTGAATTTAAAATTATTCAATTCAAAAAACACCCAAAGACAACATGACAACATATGGATGTGACATCTTTGTTTTGTACAGATAGATGAAGCCATGAAAAAACAGTAATGTATTCTATAATATATATTATTATCATTATTCTTAAACTTAAAGGGCCTGTTAAAATAAAAACATGAAGTACTTATGAGCAGAAAAAATAAAAAAGGGAATACACAGATATGTGTGTGTTTCAGTGTTAGGAATCCATGATCATATTGTTCTGATTCATATGAGTATATTTGACTTACTAAAATATGTTTTATAATTTGAAATAAAAGAGACAAACAAAAAAAAAGTTCTAAGATATATGTGGTATTGTTTTTCTAAAAAATAATTTTTTTTAAAAATTGTATTTTTAAAATTCATCAAAAAATATTTAGATAAGTAAATTTAGGTTAATTATAATTTGATTTCCTTAATTTTACCTCATATACAATCCAGTACGAAAACTTTTAAAACGTATGTTTTTTTTTATCTCTTTACTGTGAATTTTAATATAAAGCTACATTTATAGTCGATTTTTGCTAAAAATGTCGTCAATTTAGATTAAGAGCCTGTTTATGTATGCTTAGCTACAGTAAGAATAATTCGATTTTATGCTTAGTTTGAAAAACAACTTGGTACCTGTTTCTCAAAATAAGCAAAAAAACATCTGATTATTTTTTGATTTTGATTATTTTGAGAAGCACAAATAAACCGACTAAAAATTTTTATAATTACTTTTTTTATTAAAATAAGTATTTATTTTACTAAATAAACTGAAACAAATAAAGTCTAAAATTGTTGCTAAATATGATTTTTATAATAAAATATGCATTAAAAAAGTATAGAAAACTCAAACACACAATTTAAAAGTTTTTATCCTAATAAAATCACAAATGAAATAATGTTTAGGAGACAAAATTATAATTGATCCATAAATTTATATATAAATGAACTAAAAATAAAGCAAATCCAAACCAAGCTGAATGTAATGTGTGTGAACATCAATCAAGCAACAGATAGTGTTGACCAAAAAATCAAACATCAGGCAGCAACGAACAACCTACGAATGGTACTTTGGAATGCAAATAAATTTCTTTTTAATGAATTAATATAGATTTAAATAAAAAAGAAAAGGAAATAATGACATATTTTTTTATAGATTTAGAACAAGAAAATGGAATAAATAATGACACATCAAAGATCACCGTTCACCGTCAATAACCAGCTGTTTTTCATAAAAGGAAAAAAAAAAACAAAATAGCTGTTTTTCACATGAAACCCAAAAAGTTCAGACTTTTGCAGCCTACTCCTTTAAACTTCATAATTATCTTTTGTTGTGAAAAAAAAAAGGGGTCATTTTAAAGTGAAGAAAAAAAAATATTGAGATTATATGATTATTTTATCAAAAATAAAAAGTATTAAATATTTTTTATTTTTAATAAAGTGATCACATAATCTCAATTTTTTTTCTCACCTTAAATTAAAATTACCCGAAAAATATAGTTGATCAAACAATACTACTATAACGAAGAACGGAACATTGTTTTCCATACACTATCACGAGATAAAATATATAATTTTTGTGGTGGTCAAATATGCAGTTCTATTTTTTTATTTTTTTTTATAGCAAATAAAACTACTTAACTAATCTCAGTAAGTTAGCTTTTGTCTTTTGAATAGGCACTAAAAAGTAAAAACATATTTAAAAATTTACAGAAGTCAGAAATATATTTCACCCTTTAAAAAATTTAAAACAAAAAATATTTTCTTACAATTACTATTTACATTTATATCTTATATAACCCATTTAACAAAAATAATTTAATTAAATAAAGTTATAAAATATATACTATGTGAATAGTAATTACATGGGAATCATTATTATTATTATTATTTTTAAAAAAAAAAAAACTTACATATATTTTACTGGTTAAAAATATCTTAAATATGTCAACTAGTCTTGAGAAGAGACAAATTGAATTAGATTTTTTAGCATTTCAATGAAAGAAGATAGAATTTATGTCACGCCATTTGGAGAAAACAAACACATTCCACTTTGTGATTCCCAATATCATAGGCACTACCAAACAAGGATGAAGGATATATACTTCCAAACATCCAATTTATCTACATTAGACACCACAATTAATAGAGTAAACACCAATAAGTTTTCAACTTTACTACAAAAATTCACATAAATTCTTAATTTTTACGGAAATTTATTTAGATCCTTAATTTTATTTAACATTGTTCAGTTAAATTTCTAACACTATAAAAAAATTATCATTTACTAACGTTTTGTTTTGGTTTCTGTTAGATTAGCCACCATTGACATAGACTTTGTCTAACGGAATTAATCCGTTAGTATAGATTGATAATATCTATACTAACGAAAAAATTAACAATTACTAACAAATAAATCTGTTACTATAAATATTTGATATACTAACCATATATAAAGCGATAGTATATATCAAATTTTTTACTAACATATTTATTTGTTAGTAATTGTGAATTATCCGTTAGTATAGATATTATCAATCTATACTAACGGATTAGTTCCGTTAGACAAAGTATATACTAACGGTGGCTAATCCAACGGAAGTTAAAACAAAGCGTCAGTAAATGAAATTTTTTTTGTAGTGTAACTTTGTCTAACATTGTTCAGTTAGGTCCCTAACGTTAACTACTGTTTTAACACCGCTAATAGAAATTCAAATTGTGTTTAAATAAAAAGTTCAAATTAGTGTTTATTAATAAAAGTTTAAAACAATCTTTATGTTATGTATCAAAAGTTTAAATAAGTCCTTAAATTTATTATTAAAAGTTCAATCCCTATGTTATTTCGATTAACCGTGTTAAAATGGCAGTTAATATCAGGGACCTAAGTAAATAGTGTTGGACAAAGTTATGCATCTAAATGAACTTTCGTTATAAAATTGGAGAATTATGTAATAATTATTTCCCATTAATATATTTCACATTATAATGTAATTGACTTTTAATCATATTTAGAAAATTTAAGGAAACAGATAAAGGATGGGAGTGAACAAATGCACTCCATACTCAACACAAGGAGATGGGGTCTCCCTTTCCGATAAAAGTAGAAGAGACGTAGTGATTAATCAAGTTCAATTTTATAGGATTTTCTCTTTATGGTTTAATTAAACATTGTCTGACAAGATTTTTCAATTGACAAATATTAAAATTTTCTACTGAATTCTTTTATAATTATCATTTATCATTTTAAAAAGTAAATATTTAATAAAAAATAAATAATAATTATAGAAAATAAGTGAGTAAAAAATTTATAAAATATTTCTCCTTTCAATTAGATCCTTTATGAAAAATGTTTTAATTTGGTATTTAGACCAAACAAATATTTGCACTAAAGTTCATATTACTAATGGTAGATTTTAAGATAAACAAGTTAAAAGTTATATATCATGCACAAGTAAAGAAATACAAGCTCAGGCGGTTGTGAGTTAACTCTATGATTCTATGTACATATTTTATTTTTCACTGTTTGTCTTTTTAAAAAAATTTAACTAGTTCTAACATGTTAAAATTTTTCTTATAAAATTATCTTATTGAATACAGCCGGTTAAAAATTATAAAAAAAAATAAATGAAGTATACATATGTACAATAAACACTAGATGTACTCAATACAAAAAATACAAGAGACAAAAAGTTGTAAAGTATCAAGAACAAAACATGGTACCAATACCCCAGACCAAAAATAGCTGCATAATCAACGATTCTCTTTGTGAATAGAAACCAAAGCCATGAAATGACTAAAATGAGTAGGACATCTTTGATGGAACACTGTTTGAACACCAAAGATATGGGGCAGGATGTACCAAATCACTGACACCCCATGGCAAACAAAGAAAAAATGAGTTTAAGACTCAGTCACCGCACCACACACTGCACACAACGCACCAAAATGATCCATTATTCTCTTGACAAAATTCTGTCTTTAGCAAGTTCCCAAATAAAAGCTTGAACCCTTGATGGAACATGACCTTTCCAAATCTTCTTGAAAAAAGCATTGCTTTCTTGAACCTCTATCTTGGACAGCAAAGAAATACGCTGAATTTATTGAAAACACATACCAGACCGATCAACTAACCATCTCCATTCGTACATAACGTTTTCCTGAAAATTCACAGCTTGCAATTCTTGTAGTAGAGTGTTAAAAAGATCATTTTCATACATAAACAATTCCCTCCTCCATGAACCTTTCCAAACCACGCCCTCTCCCGATCTCTCCATCATGCCAGCCACACAACTACCTTTATTCATTGAGACCGAAAACAACCTATCAAACTTGACACTTAGCAGTTCCACACCCAGTCATCAATTCTCGCAAAAACTATTATCTCTATCATAACCAATATTTTTCTTCAAGTTAGCCACCCACCCATTACTACTCTAAAAAGATAGGATATCTTTCCACCACCTCGGCGGGATGGCCCAATACCCTCCCACAATCCCCCTACTTTCCAACACGGGATATTTTGAAGATAGCACCCTAAGTCATATCCTATCAGATTCTTTTTTAAGACGCCATACCCATTTTCCTAGTAAAACATCATTAAATAGGCGTAACTTCTTAATACCAAGGCCCCTGATTCCTTCTCTCTGCAAACCTCATCCCAAGCTATCCAACATATCTTCATTCTTCCCTCAAACCCTCCTCCCCAAAGAAATTTTTTAAAAAGAGATTCAAAGTTAGAAAGAATGCCTGTCGGAGGTCTAAAGAAAGAAAGATAGAGGACCGGCAAAGCAGAGAGAACGGACTTGACAAGGACAATACAACCCCCGCAGGAGATTCTTATGAGCTCACCCTAATAGCCTCCTCTTCACTTTGTCGACTATAGACTGCCACATGTTCAATCTATAATGATTTCCACCAATTGGAAGCCGAGATAAGTAAACATAACACTACCAATCTTACAACCCAAAAAGGCTGCAATGTATTGTTTTCAAAACTCTTCCATATTAAAAGTCATCACTTGGCTCTTATGAAAATTGAATTTTAACCCTGATGTCATCTCAAACAAATGGAAAATTGCTTTAATTGCTCAAATGTTACTGTTGATTTTTTGCAGAACAACAAGGTGTTGTATGCAAATTGTAAGTGTGATACAACTACCCCATTCGCACCCATATGGATGCCAGAGAAAAGTCCCTCTATCTTAGCTTTCTCAATCAAAACAATGAGACCCTCTGCCACCAAAAATAACAAAAAAGGCGAGAAGGTATCCCCTTGCCTCAAACCTCTAGATGGATTAAACTCCTCTGTAGGGTTGCAATTAACGAGCACAAAAATCATGGAAGATAATAAGCAATCACGAATCCACGGTACCCATCTATCACATAATCTCATCTGATACATGAAATAACAAACCAGTTCACCGAATCATAAGCTTTTTCGAAGTCAACTTTAGAAAAAATACCTTCCAACTTTCTTGATACTATCTCATAAACCACCTCATTTCCCACCGCCGCACCATCAAGGAGTTGTCTACCTTTCACAAAAGCATATTGGTTCTCGGAAATCAACAAGTGGATCACCTCCCTCAGCCTATTCGCCAACAGTTTATTTGGTAGTGTATTATAAACCACTTAGAACATGGTGTATGGTGGATTAAATTGTTATTAATAGATATTATACCCTCAGTGTGGAGCGATGACTTGACAAAGAGTTTATTGTGAAAATTAGTGGTTAGTTTAATTAAAAATTTAGTCACTATAGGCGACACAAGTAATTCACACTATGTTTGATATGGGTTGGTTAGGGTTGGGATAGATTTTATCACTACAACAAAATAGAATGGTTGCGATGGTTTTTTGTATTTTGCAACGGCTTAAACTGCCACTAAAAGCATCTTGCGACGGTTCAAAAATTGACGTTGCTTCTGCCGGAAGAAGGTCATTTAGTGGCAACTTAGGGGTGTATTGTTCCATGCGATTTATGGGTCTTTTGCAACAATTAAGTTTGCCTTTAAATACTACACGAGCAAGTGACTTTTGACATATTTTTGCGGTGGATTTTGCGGCGGTTCTTTTAAACTATGGTATTTTTCGATGGTTTATAACTACTTTTATCTCCGTCATATATTTCTTACCTGGGAGTTAGTAGTGATTTAGTAATAGCTGCTAAAGTCGATTTTAATTTTGAGGAGCATCATTTGGTGTTCTTCTTTTATTTAACCCATATTTGAAGCCAATATTTTCTTATTATAAAAGCATGATACAAAATTTGCCGCTAAAGTCTTTTTTTAATTTTGAGGAGCATCTTCTTTTATTTAACCCATATTATAGAATCTGTTTGTAAGAGGGAAACGCAAAAAGTTGCGACACATCTCTAATGAAGTAGGATTAATTTTCTGAAGTTTTTTCTTTTTTCTTTTATCGGTCAAACACATACACTCTCACACTACACTACTCCTAAATCTATCTCACTGTGGATCGAACCCCTCTCCTTGAGCTCTAAGAGCTCCTCCTTATGCCACTTGAACTACAAGCTCTCGGTCCTCTAAAGTTTTTTCTTTTAACGAAAACTAAAATTAAATTGCCTTTAAGTGATTAGGAACTGCCGAGAAACAAACATATGTAGAGGTAGTTATTGGAACCACCACAAAAACCGCCACGGGCATGGAAAACAAGGACGTTTAAGTATAATTGCTCCAATCTGCTCGACTTCCATTTTTATTGTATTGTATGTCGGAATCAAATTTAAATGGGTTGAATTGATTTGGATTTTGTAATTTTTAAAATGAAATAAGAACCAAATTAACCTGAGATGGTTTAAGTTGGGTTATGTATTTGGGTTAACTTTTTTATAAATAATCTTTTCCTAAAACTAAAATTAACAAAAAATCTTTAAAAAAACATATAGAAAATTGTTAAATTTTAAGGATGACCTATAATATTGTTTACTCAGTGTTTAATTATATTGATTAAAATTATAAAATATAATTTAATGTATTACATATTAAAAATTGTCTACATAACATTCCTAACTACATTTAATGCAATGAAAATTTTTCAGATGAATAATAATTTTGTTTATTTTATAATAACAAATCATGAATAATGAACCATGTTTTCTTTACTAGCTATATAAATATCATTAATTTTTTTTTTAAAAGAATATCAATTGTAATGAAAAAAAGTTGACCTTGTGTTTCGGTTAGCTTGAGGTTATTCTGGTTTGCAATGCCTTAACTTGGTACATATTCGAATCACTAATTTTTGGCTTTTTATAAATTGAATTCGAACTAAACCAACACAACTTTTTTGTTTTTGATTTAGATTGTTCGGGTTCGTGGATAGAATTGAACCAAATCCCACCCCTAATGTTTGGTTAGATGTAAGTTGGGTACGTGAAAAGAAATTATGAGAGAAGAAAAATAGAAATGAAGTATATGCAAGTTTAAATTTTTCCTTTAGAAGTTGATATTTTTTTCTTATTCCTTTGAAACATTAGGATTCTTATTAATAGTATCATTGCATTTTTACGTAAGCTAACGCACATGACACTCCACGTTGTCAACTTAACGTCCGGATGTGTGCCATATAGGTTAGTTTAATGGAGTTAGTGACGGAACTAACGTTAGCGACTAAAACCTTAATGACTTACAAATATAGGGATTAAAACCACAATTTTTAAAGTACAATAACTTAAACCTAAATGAGCGTAAAGTATAGAAACTAAAAATGTATTTAAAGGAATTAAATGTTTAATCATGCCTTCATTTATTTTATAATATATTAAAAAATATTTTTTACTTCAGTTAATATACTTCCTCTATTCTGAAATATTAGTCACATTTGACTAAAATACGAGTATTAAGAAAAGCATTGATTATTCTAAAATCTAGAAAAATTATTGTTAGTAAGACCTTATTACCCCTCTCTTGAAAATTAAAACTACCAATAATATTATTCCTTATTAATAACTACAAATGAGTTTTCAATTGAAAAAGAGAAATAAATTTAGAAAAATAGTCATAAATGTTATTTTGTTATTGTAAAGTGACAAATAACTAAAAATAAATATTTTTGACAAAGTGGCTAATAGAGTATTTTAGATCTCACTGAGTAGTTTCAAAAATAAGAATTAAAGTCTCCTTTTAATTAAATTTAGACAAATGGCTCAAAGTAACATTTATAATTAAAGGTCTTTGACCTCATTTGATTTTATTACATAATCAACAGTAACTGAACTACACTTATATATAAAAACGATAATATATAGCTAACAAGTAACAAGGATTATATTATTAGACTAGTAGATTTGATTCAAAACAGGTCTTGCCCTTCAGTTCCATATTGTCTTTCAATGATAACCCTAGAATGTAATTAATCTTTAGTTACAATTAAATATTGCTATTTTCATCAAAAATCTAAATATTGCTAAATTATTATAAAAGATATTGTTAAATTATTAAAAATGTTGTATTTGTGTATTTATAATATTTTTGACAATATTATTTAAAGATTATGTTGCTAAAAAGTTTTAGTACTACATCTATTCCTATTTATCTGTCTATTTGAGGGTAAAACACGTTTATTAAGGAATACAATCTTTACTCTTGTTTTCACCAAAATGGAGTAATTTTTGAAGTCTCTATATTACCTTTTATTATTTCTCATTGTTTTATTGGTTTAATATAGGAGCATTAATTAGTACACAATTAAACATAAGATTAAAATAAATAAAAGTACAATTAATATTACTGGACTATCCAGATCTCACCCCGGTCAGGACTACTTGCCACGAATCAATCCCAATAGTCGACTCAGCATCTAGGCAACCCAGCAAATAAGGGAAAAGAAAAGCAAGAATCAAGCAGTCAAGATCCAATCAAGGATGTCTTAATCAATACGCCAAAGATATCAGGAGATACTTTCCTAACTTAGAATGAACTTAGATATTAGGAGTCTCGAGACTAGGCTGTATAAAGGGACACGGAGCACTCGAATATAACCATGCTCACAGTAAACGCCATAATTTTTATTAGGGTTCAGGCACCGGAATACCACCGCCATTGGAACCCAGGAGCTGTGAGTGAACAATTACATTAAAAACATGTGTGGATAAATAAATAAGATTTTTTTTATGTATATAAATAAAAAGGAACAAAGAGAATAATATTTAAAAAATATTATTAATTAAGTTGTGAAAAAATATTATCCTTTTATATTTGTAATATTTTTTTATAAATGTTATATTTAAATGATGATGTTACAAAAGACAATTGTGTAGATAAGGTTAAACAGAGTCTTCAAAGTTCAAAACACTTGTCAATGGTCTTAAAGGAGTGAAAATTATTAAATGGTGCATGAATTTTTTTAAATGATTAGTACCCCCTGTGTTACTTTATAAGTGTTGGTTTTTGTTATTTTTAAGAAATTTAAATTTGTTTAATTTTTCATTGTTGAATTATATACTAAAATAGTCGTTGATTTTGTATTTTATAAGTCAGTTTAGTCTCTAGCGAAATCAGTTATTTCAGTCTCTGACTTTCATTATTATTGGTCATTTTAGTCCTTGACTTTCACTGTCTCAGTCATTTTAGTCCCTGAAAATCATAGACTAAAATGAATGTTCATATAATTCAGGACTAAAGTGACTTGCAAAATGCAAAGTAAGAAATTAAAGTGACTTATCTGCACTAAGTAAGAGACTAAAATAAATTATTCTCACAAAGTTAGGGACCGAAATAGTACATTACTCTTAAATTGTTGGTGATTTTATTATTATAATCTTTTAAATTATCTTGACATTTTCACGACATTTTATGAAAAATGTGCTAATAATTAATTAAATTTAAGATAAAGTAAAAGAGTATAATTAACAAAGAAATAATTAATAAAATTTAAAAAGGACAAATAAATAAATGCAATTTTTTTAAACACGATACTTAAAAATAAAAGAACAGATGGAGTAACAGTTTTTTTTTCCATTTCTGCCAAAGCATAAAAGGCAGCCAATACCCATTATTATTTAATAGCATCATTATTCATTAACCATGTTAAATTTTATGGATTTTTTTGTTTATAGCTAATTTAATTAAATATTTTGTCTCTTTACATAAAAGAATTTTCAATTTGGTCCTTAGGTGAAAAAATGTTTTAATTTGGTCCTCGTATAAAAAAATATTTGCACTAAAGCCCTTAACATTTGTAGGCATTATAATTATAACTGCAGTGTGGAATGATGAGTTAGTGAACAAAGAGTTGGTTGTGCAAATCAATAGTTAATTTAATTAGACATTTAGTTCTTATAAGTGACACAAATTTTAAATTTACAAATTAATGGGCAGGGTTATAGTTATTTTTGCAAACTATATTTTATATATGGACCAAATTGAAAAAAAAAAATCATATGATTAAGGAATCAAATTAAAAATTGATGTCACTTATAGGAATTAAATTTTTCATTTACGCCTTTATTTATTTATTTATGAAAATGTATTAATTTTTTTAATTCTGTTAATATAGCTTCAGAAATAATCAAATGTCTGCTTCTAAAATTAAATTTAAACAAAAGGCTCAGAGCAACACTTCTAGTCAAACTAATTAAAGGTTTTTTTTTTTCTTACCAATGTTATCCTTCTGTCAACAATTGATCACTAATTTTTTTGAAATATAAAAATCATCAAAATAAATTTTTTCATTACCAACAAAGTCTTTTTTAAATTAAAGGTCTTTAACATCATTTGATTTGATGAATTTTATTATTGATTCAACCGTAACTTAACTACATATATAAAAAACGATAATTAATAAATAAAAAAACGATAATTAATAAATAAATTAAAAAACGATAATACTAGCAAACAAGGACTAGACCAGTAGATTGGATCAACATAGGATTAGGACTTGCCCTTGAGTTCTATATTGTCTGTCAATGATAAATAACGTTAAACAGTCTTCAAAGTTCAAAATACTTGTCAAAGGTCTTAGAGTGAAAATTATTATATGGTAAATATAAAAAGATAATTATTAAATGGTGCATAATTTTTTTTAAAATTCTTATTAACATATTTATTAATATTTTAATTTCACATTTAATTAACACATTAATTTACGCTTAAGAAAAGTAAAACAATAACGTAGTTTTTTTTGGGTAGGTCTATGCCACTCCTTTTTGTCTATTGTCACTTTCTCATTAATATTTTTTAATTTAAAAATTCTTTTTTAACCAATCAAATCATAATAAGTGGCAATAAAAAAAAAAAGAAGTGACGATAGAATCACCATTTTTGGTAATTATCGTAATGTTTCTAAAATTAATACCAAGCATTAATTTACTTTTGAAAAATTAATTTACTCCTTCAGTTACTTTTTATTATCTCTAGTACTTTCTTGTTTATAAGAAATATATAAGATTATTTTTTCACGGATCAATAAAATGAATTTTTTTTTATAATAACGAATTTTTTCATATTTAGGATGAGACTAATCTCGTTTGTGTTGCGTAGGTGGCGCTGGTCCCGAAAATTTGACATATGTGATATTCAAACACGGGATCTCCCGCTATGAATCGTCCCTCCTATAAACTTAGTAGAGACCTTACACTACTACTAAGATAACGCTTGGAGTTCAATAAAATGTATTTAATAATGTTCTTTTAATTAATATTACTTAAAATTTAATAATTGAGGATAAATAAGAAAAAATATTTTTTAATAATTAATACACTTAAAAATAATACTATATTTTTTATAATAAAGACAAAAATTAAATTACTTTTTGTCTCTTATAAAAAAAGATTGGAGATAATATAATATAAAAAAAATTGAAGATAATATCAATTGACAATTTTAATTCTTTATTTTTCTTTTCATTTGTTACTTTAGGAGTTCAAAAAGTATTTATTACTTTTTTCCTCACATAATATCATTCCTTTATTAGTTTATACGTTTACCATAACAAAAACTATCAATTGATGCTAATTTTAGTAAGGTTTTAATAGAAAATTACATACCATTTTTTACACAATAAAAAACATTTATTTATTTTAATAAATTGTGTAAAATTTACCTTAAACAGAATTACCAAAAAGCAAACGAGATCACTAATGGTATTGAGTGATAATTACACTACTTTAATTTTTCTTATGTTAGCATTGGATATATTCCATTTTTGTTTTAAAATTACACATATTTCTTAATTTATTATTCTCACATGTTGATTCACGTTATATATATATATATATATTATAAAAGAGAATACCAAAGCCTATATTGATGGATAACTCCTAAGAAATTACTATTTTTATAATTTCAATAATAAAACTTATTAAAAAGGTAAATTTTAAGGTACTTAATTAATATAGTACAATTTAAATTTACTAACAAGTACTAATTCATGTAAAAAAAATGTAGGGTACAGATATCATGGTCATGTACAATTTTTGACCATTGATGATCTGCGTTGTGTGACTGGCTACAGCTTATTTTCCAGGTTCATTAAAGTTTTTTTCATTTGCCATTCAATCATTTGGTTCCAATGAAATTGGCGTTTAGTCCTTATGGCAAAATCCTTGCAACACGCCTACTGGACTATAACATTCTCACTGTTGAAGATTCAACCAAATCAAAACAAGTGCCTTATTTTGGTCTTCAATTTTTACTGTATTCCTATCTCAATAATGAGCCTGTTTTTTAATTCATTTATTTTAAAAAAAAAAGACTCGTTTTTATAGTCTAAATTAAAGCATTTTTTATGTGATTTTTATTGAAAAACCATATAAATCCCTCAAAAACATGAATCTTAGTTTATTTTCGTAAATATATATATTTTAGTTAAATTACATGTACTTTGATCTTTTTATAGTTGTTTTGAAGGTTAAAAGAAAAGAGAAAGCAAGCAAAGAAGATATTCAAAAGCAAGTCCACAAGTAAAGAAGAAATCTGGAACAAGACATTTTTGCTGCAATAGTCAATCAATTTAATTCTTTGATTTAGAAAAAAAATAATATTCTACTATATATCCAAACTAAACTAAAGAACCAATAATCAATTTAGATAAGTGTGACGAATAATAAAATTTTATTTTAAATTTTAGTGAAAGATTTATCTTTGTACCCAATCTTGTCTTAATAATTTTATTTTAGATTTAATATATTTTTTGTTCTTGAACTTCCGTGATATTTCGTTTTTATTATGTGAACTTTGAAAATATTCACTTTTAATCATTTTAAAAAGTTTTTGCTAACGTAGTAAACAAAACTATTAATACGTAGACTTGTTGAAGCACCCTATATTTGTCACTTGACAAAAAAACCTTTGCAGACAGACTAAAAGAGAATTTTTTCCAAAGTTTATGAAGCAAAAAATGACAATTGAAAATCTAATTACTAAACACATATTCTTTTTAAAATTTAAGGATCACATAAACGTATTCCTAAAACTCATAGTTCATAAAAAAAAATAGCTATTAGTTAGAAATAACTTGTTCTCATATCTCACTCTCGTAGTTACATTACATGGACACTATACAAATTATAAATGATTTTTTTTTTTGTAGAATTAGAATAAGTTATTATAATAAATAAATTAAAATTATAATTAGAATATTATTTTTCATGTTAATGTTTTTATTTTTGTATTTCAATTCAATTCATTTAGTACTTATAAAAAATATAATTATAAATATAAGAAAGGTTTTGTTATCCATTGCGTGTTATCCATTGCCTTTAAGGCAATAGATAAATAACCCATGAATGAAAACTTAGTGTTGGAAAGTGTAGAGTATTTAATACTACAAAATTATTTTCAATTTATTTTAAATGTAAAGTTTCCATTCATAGGTTGCTTAATCATTACCCTTGGAGCAATTGCCCTTAAGATAATGGTTAGCAAAACCCATATAAGAAACACTTCTAAGATAAATAAGATGTTTAAGTCGCCATTAAGTTGACCTAGGCTCTGTTTGGTAAAACTAGCTTATAGCTTGTAGCTTATAGCTTGTAGCTTATGGCTTATGGCTTATAGCTTATAACTTGTGACTTATAATTGAGTAGAGGTGTTTGGTAAAATTAGTTTATTAGGTAGCTTATATTTGTTAAATGACTTAAAAGGACAAGTAATAATTACATGTAATAACTTATTTGATAGAGTAAACATGTAGTAAATGACTAGAGGGTAAAATAGGAAAGAATTATTGAAAGCTAATTTTCTTAAGCTATAAGCTACTTAAAGTAGCTTTTCATAAGCTGAAAACTAGCTTATAGCTTATATAAGCTATAAGCTAGTTGTTATCAAACACCTCTACTTACTCATAAGTTATAAGCTATAAGCTCCTAAATAAGCTACAAGCTAGTTGTGCCAAACACACACCTAGTAGCAAAGGATTTAGGTAATTTATATAAAATTTTATTTTGAAATCTAATTTACTTTCATTTTCTAAAACAAAAAAGATAAATAAGATACATAGAAAATGATGTATTTTTAAAACGAAACAAAAAAGAATAAGGAAAAAGTGTGAAAATAAATTTTGAAGGATTTTTTTTTAATCAAATGATTGTAGTATGTCAAGATTTTTTTTTCTAAGAATGATAAGATGAGATGATAAATATTAAAGTACAATTACTTTGATAAATTAAAAATTTTTGAAGGTATATCGTGATGATATAAATATATTTTGAAGATTATAATGAAAGTTTTTGCTATTATTTTATTCTTCAAGACATTTAAAATTTATCCTTTTAAAAGATCAATTATTTAGCATTTTAAATGACTATAATAAATCTTTTTTGTGAAGAATCTTATGAAAAAAAAATTGTGTCACACTCAATACACATTTCTTGTCTTGAAACCCGCACATTTTGAATTTCAGCAAAATCTATGGCCAATTTAGAATTTTTTAAAAGTTTCAACATTATGCTCAAGGCTGACTTATGGTTTCAGTTATAGGTAAAAAATCCAAACCACTTATTATTTTATATTAAATCAAATGGCTATAAATGGGTGCTCCATCAATGGTCCAAAATTGCACTGGTCCATGTATAAAAATTCAAAAAAGTATGTATAAAAAAATTCATATAAAAAAATTATTTTACCTATAAATTGAGATATTTTAAAATTATTATATCCGTTTCTCTTATACTTAAACTCGTTAATAGAAAAAAAAATAGCAAAAAAAAAAAAAGAAAAAAAAGAAGGGGTCCACTAAAAATCTCACCCAAATTGCATCCAAATCCAAATCCATTAATACAAGAACCTTAATAGTATTATTATTGTGTGCAGGTCAATTCCACTCTGTCACACTATGTATGTAAATATGACTTAGGAGCCATCATCCACTTGTTATCACATTCACATGTTCTCTCTCTCTTTCTCTCTCTACATAATGATGATGATGACATCTATCCATAAATACTCATTACTCTCTTAAGTTTCAATCCTCCAAAAGTACACACACATAGAAAATCTCACCATCCTTGGAGGAGATTCCTAAGGAAAATATCAATTCAAGAGAAGATGGCCCAAAACAACAACAATGGTTTTGAATCTTTTGCTAATGATCATTCAGATTCAGGCTATGAAGAAGAACACAAAGCAAATGGTAGTGGAAAATTGAAGAAGAAAGGGGAAGAAAAAGAAGAAGAGGTTTCTGTGGAGAAGGTGTTTCAGCATTTATTGGTGCCTTCATGGAGGAACCAGTTAACTGTGAGAGCATTTGTGGTGAGTTTTGCTTTGAGCATTCTGTTCAGTTTCATTGTGATGAAACTGAATCTCACAACTGGGATTATTCCTTCTCTCAATGTCTCTGCTGGACTTTTGGGGTTTTTCTTTGTGAAAACTTGGAGTAAGTTCTTGGAAAAAAGTGGGATGTTGAAACAGCCATTTACTAGACAAGAAAACACTGTCATTCAAACTTGTGTTGTTGCTTCCTCTGGCATAGCCTTCAGTGGTATGTTATTTCCCCTCCTTTAATCTCTCTCTCTCTCTGCATCAATTTCTCCCTATTACTATCATATCCCTAGAAATTCTGAGTTTGAGAATTTCAGTGAATGTAATTGTGATGTGATCCTCTTTTTTTTTTTTTTTTTTACATGGTTGAAATTTGTTCTGTTTTTCTCTGTTTTTTAACTAAAAAATAATCTTGAGAGTATGCTTGTTTGCATTTAGTGGTATGATATCTTCTCTCTGTCTCTCTGCATCAATTTCTCCCTATTACTATCATATCCCTAGTAATTCTGAGTTTGAGAATTTCAGTGATTGTAATTTTTGATATGATCCTCTTTTTCTTTTTCTTTCTTTTTACATGGTTGAAATTTGTCCTGTTTTGCTCTGTTTTTTAATTAAAAAAAATCTTAAGAGTATGCTTCTTTGCCTTTAGTGGTATGGTATCTCTCCCTGCATCAATTTCTCCCTACTACTACTATCATATCCTTAGTAATTCTGAGTTTGAGAATTTCAGTGATTGATATTGTGACCCTTTTTTTCTTTTTTCCTTACATGGTTGAAATTTGTTCTGTTTTTTAATTATAAAAAATCTTAAGAATATGCTTCTTTGCCTTCAGTGGTATGGTATCTCCTCTCTCTCTCTGCATCAATTTCTCTCTAATCTCCCTTTTATGCTATCATGGGAATCTCTTCAATTTTGATCAGAATTGCATATGCAGTCTCTCGTCGTCTAATTAACAGTCCAACTGTGGAAGTGTGGATACATGTCAATCATAATTGACGATTGGATTGTTAATGGGACACTCAAAGGGGCAAAAGAGTGCAGATGCAAAATTAAACAGGATTCAAATCCCTATCATATCATATAAATATCATATTTGTAGCGTGTGGTTGAGAATGATTAATTTTAAAAAAAATAATGATTTATTTTTCGAAAGTTATTTGAGAAAATTAAGTGATTATGTTTTTAAGATGAACTGAATAAATTCAGATTAATATTTTCTGTGCGAATGATATTGTACTTTTTTTTTTTTCTTTTCATAGGTTGAAATTTGGTCTGTTATTAAATCTGGAGAGTATGCTTCTTAGCTTTGAGATTGGCAAAAATTTCAAGACTTGAATTTTTTTATATTTTTATTTTTTGCCCTTTCAGATTCTTAATTTTTTGAGCTAAGCGTGGTTCTAGTGTTGACCTTGACTATAATACTCTGATTCCAAAAAAAATAAAATAAAATAACTTTCTGTCCACTCAATTTCAATCTCTTGGAAATTAATTTTCAAAAGAAAAGTAAAGTAGTAATAAACAGCATAAAGATGATAACCACTGAAGTGGTTGATGATCACTCAATCAACTACTTCAGTGGTTTATGTTCTGTGTCATGGTAAATAGTTTTACTTGGATTTTCTTTTATCCTTATTTTTTTTCAAAAAAAAAAACACCTAATTTTAGAGTCAATTATATTGTCTGTTTGAATACATTGGAAAAAAAAATTGTCTGGATGATATCACAATCTTTTTTTAGCAAAGGTTACTATCAATCACTACCTTCTGGAAATAGCAATAGGAGAAAATCTGAAAAGTCATCAATTTTGTCTGTGCTTGAAACTTGAAAGATACAGCATTTTTTTTCTTGGTTTTCAATTTTCAACTAATACCAAGAACTTTGGAAAGTTTTGAGCTGTATTTATTAAACCAAATTTCGTGACAAATTAATTATGCTAAGATGAGTGGAGATGGAGCTTAGAAGCCAAATCATGCTGTTGTTTTAGCATTGAAAGTTAAAATGACTGTTCAACAACATTTGAATATAATTTATCATTGCTTTCTTGTTTAGTTGAATGAAATTAATTTTGATTTTTGTGATTGATTTGTATGAACAGGAGGATTTGGGAGTTACCTGTTTGCAATGAGTGAACGTGAAGCCAAACAATCCACAGACACAAGTGATTTCAAGGACCCTAAATTAGGATGGATTATTGCTTTTCTCTTTGTTGTCAGTTTTCTTGGTCTCTTCTCAGTTGTACCTCTAAGAAAGGTATGAACTAAGAACACATTCTTCAAATATTTACTGAATCACCTATTAATGTTCCCTTTTATTCCTAATAAATCTGAAAACAAAATTGTATAAAAGGGTAACCTGGTGCTACAAGAGCTCTCGTTATGCGAAGGGTCCAGGAAAGGGCCGGTTTCACTTAGTGGATGTATTGTAAGCAGCCTTACCTTGCATATGCAAGAGACTGTTTCCACAGCTTGAACCCGTGACCTCTAAGTCACATGACAGCAATTCCAACCAATTGCGCTAAGGTTCTCCTTTTGAATGTGTAAAAGAATACTGTATGAATTCGGAAAAATGTGCCGTTAGTCTAATGACTAGGGAGCAAAGCTTAAAGTAGCAGCTCTGTAGCTCAAACCCCTCTAAGTGCATCTGACCTACAAAAAAAAAACTGCAGTAATCTTTTAGTCCCTTTTGTTTGGTGAATATTATAGGGTTGTGGGAGACATTGCTCTCGCAATTCTGAGAGATGGAGCATTTACCATTTCTCTCCCTTCCAATAAGTGCACTTTCATAAATTCAAACTTGTGTTTTTATCCTTACATGGGATCAAACTGCTTAACACTAATTCAACTACTCGTTCTTCAACCGTATTTTTTATCTTGGAAAATGTATGTATTAATTTTGCTTGTATTATTGGCTGCAGATTATGATAATTGACTTCAAATTGACATATCCAAGTGGTACTGCAACTGCTCATCTCATCAACAGTTTCCACACTCCTCAGGGAGCCAAATTAGCAAAGTAAAAACTTTAGCACACTCTATTATTGCAAATTACTGCATGAGAAATTACACATCCAAACTAATATACTGTTTCTTTTGAACTCTTTCAGGAAGCAAGTGAAAGTGTTGGGAAAATTCTTCAGTTTTAGTTTCTTATGGGGTTTCTTTCAGTGGTTCTATACAGCTACTGATCAGTGTGGATTTCAAGCCTTCCCTACTTTAGGGCTCAAGGCTTATGAAAACAGGTATGTTTTTCTCATCTCCTTAGTTTATTTGTCTTGAGATGTAAATGTGCATATATAGTGACATAATTCTCCAATAATCGGGAGTACGGCGTACCAGATTCCCCGTACTGACGTACCAATTCTTTCTAATTTGGAGTGGTTAATCCAATCTTTAACTTATTTTGCAGGTTTTATTTTGATTTTTCTGCAATCTATGTTGGAGTGGGAATGATTTGCCCATATATCATAAACATATCAGTGCTTCTTGGAGGAATTCTTTCATGGGGAGTAATGTGGCCTCTCATTAAAAACAAAGAAGGTGATTGGTACACTTCAGGGCTTGGTGACAGCAACCTTCATGGAATCCAAGGTTATAGGGTATGTTTTATCATGTGAAAAGCACCTCTATTGCCAAAAAAAAATTACACAGTTTCTAAGTTCTACCAATTAATTGAATTTATTTACTTTACACCTTGTATTCAGGTATTTATAGCCATTGCTATGATCCTTGGAGATGGTTTATACAACTTTGTGAAGGTTCTAACTCACACACTTTCGGGTTTGTATATTCAAATTCGGAACAAACAAAGGGAGAATGTTCTTCCCGTTGCAGATCAGAACTCTCCCTCAACTCCTCAGCTATCTTACGACGACCAGCGTCGCACGCAACTCTTCCTTAAAGATCAGATTCCTACATGGTTTGCAATTGGAGGCTATGTTGCTATTGCGGCCGTCTCCACGGCAACTTTGCCGCACATTTTCCACCAGCTGAAATGGTATCACATACTTGTTATCTACCTAATTGCTCCCACCTTAGCATTTTGCAATGCTTATGGTTGTGGGCTAACAGACTGGTCCCTTGCATCCACTTATGGAAAGTTGGCCATCTTCACGATCGGAGCGTGGGCCGGTGCGTCGCATGGTGGAGTTCTTGCTAGCTTGGCAGCTTGTGGAGTGATGATGAACATTGTTTCGACGGCCTCTGACCTAATGCAGGATTTCAAGACCGGCTACCTTACCTTGGCTTCGCCGCGCTCCATGTTTGTGAGCCAAGTAATTGGCACAACAATGGGCTGCATAATTTCTCCCAGCGTCTTTTGGATTTTCTACAAGGCCTTTCCTGACCTCGGGACGTCTAAAAGTGAGTACCCTGCTCCATTCGCAATTGTGTACCGTAACATGGCCATATTAGGAGTTCAAGGATTTGGCTCTCTACCAAAGAATTGCCTCTTGCTATGTTACATCTTCTTTGGTTGTGCAATCGCGATAAACTTGATCAAAGATTTCATGGGCAAGAAAGGGAGGTTCATTCCACTTCCAATGGCTATGGCAATACCTTTCTACTTAGGACCTTACTTTGCCATTGACATGTGTGTTGGAAGCCTAATACTTTATGTGTGGGAAAGAATTAACAAGGCTAAGGCCGATGCTTTTGCACCGGCCGTAGCTTCTGGTTTGATTTGCGGAGATGGAATATGGACTCTACCTGCTTCGATTCTTGCTCTTTCCGGAGTTAAGCCGCCGATCTGCATGAAGTTCTTGTCTAGGGCCACAAATGATAGGGTTGATACTTTCTTAGGGAATTAAGGTCAAGTTTGAATTGAGCTTGATATCTTGTGAAAAGTTACTACCTTGTAAATCTGTGAAACATTCGCTGAAGTTTGCATTTTCAAGTTCTAGAGCCATAAATTGAACAAAACAACAAAGCAATAGTGTTTATGTATTTTATCAGGTATATTGGAAAGAAAAAATATATGTTTGTATGTTTGGTTCAGTTGTGTCATTTTGGGTTCCAAACAACTTTTTATATTCTCAAGACACGTGATGGGATTGGCACCATTCTAGTTAGGAATGGGATCATTAGTGTCTTTTTTCCGGACGGTGTCATCCGTAAAATAAGAGTTATTTCTTTCATATTTTTACTATTTTACGGATGACGTTGTCCGGAAAAACCATTCCGGACGCTGATGTCCGAAAAAATGGTGGCCTCGTTCTTGGTGTTAATCCCAGCATCCAACTTAGGTGGCACTTTGCGCATCACACCCTTTTCCCACACCACACACGTTTTTTTTTTTTTAATTTTTAATCTTTGCTCGGAACTTATGTTCCGTTTTTTAGTAATATACATAGTTTTTTTCACATACTGGTACAGAACATATGTTTTTTTTATTGGCTCAGACAATATGTTGTGTTTCAAAAAAAGAAAATGGATGATATGTTTTATGTAGGATTTCTCTCGGATTATATGCTCTATATAAGAACTTATTCGAATCACTATTTATTTTTGCGAAGGATAAGTTTCGTTTTTTCACTTATATCACTTTATCACTTATTATCGTAAATATTTTGATAAATAAACATTTTTTGTATTAAAAAATTTTTAAAAAAATTAACAATTATGTAGTATATATTACACATTTATTATAAAAAAAAATTAAATTTCATATTTCTTAATAAAAAGACCGTTAAAAATGTAAAGTCTCCATACAAAACTTATTCTCTGTGAAATAAATAGGATTTCAGATAACTGTCGAGCGAAATCAAATACGGAACATAATATCCATTTTTTTCAAAAAAGTTCCAAACAGAACATTCAATACATAACATATCATTCATTTTTCTATTCTGAAACAAAACATATACTCTAAACGAGTAAAAAAAGAATGATATAGTCCATTTCAATATGTGAAAAAAAATAGGTATTTTTATTAAAAAACGGAACATAAATTCCGAACGAAGGTTAAAAATGAGAAAAAATAAATAAAAAAGAGTATGTGGTGTACAAAGAGAATTGTGTGGTACTCAAATTGACTCCCTTTAAACTTTTTGCTACTATCCAATGTTACTTCAACGTTAAATTTTCTTCCAAAAAAAATAAATATATATAATAAATCACCACCTTAACAAAATCTTCGACAAAATAAGTTTATCTGCAAAATAAATAACAAAAGTGCAAGAAAAATAGACTACAACATTGCATACGCAACAAGTTTAATGTTATTCTTTTGAACCCCAAAAGAGTACAAAAATATATTATTGGATGCAACGTCTTTCCTGAGAAACTAAAATGAACAGTTTTAGTCCTCATAAATACTTTCCTTTCATTTTTCATAATTAAATTTCGTAATTTCTTTCTATTTTAGTCTCTACTTTTATGAAGAAAATGATATAGAGGTATTTATAGAAATAAAAACAAAACAAAGATTTTGTAAGGTCCAAAATCAAAAAGTCATGAATTTTATAAATACTGAAAATGTATTTTAAGCCTATATATTATACTATATAGCATAAACAATGGTTAATCATTTCAAAAAAGAAAAAAATCTCCACTCTCAATTCAAGAAAAGCGAACAAAAAAACTAGATCATTTAGTCACAATAGGAGCACATTCTTTGTAAAATCCAGTGAAACTTACAAACCATACTATCTGTTTTACAAGATAAAAAGTTTTAAGTATACATCTAATCACTCCTAGCTCAGAGATTGAACTGGTAAACAAGGAAAAAATTCAACTCTTTCTCCATCATAACATTATGGTATATCTTGTCACATATTCATATATGCACCAAGGTGATGTGTATGCAAAGCTAAGTCAACAAGTCAAAGGCTACCACATCACTTGCATGACCCTAACTTGCAATCTCAGTGCCAAGCAACCACAACTCAGATCAAACATTCAACCAATCCAGTCTTCATCGCTTCCATTAGTATCCTAAATAAAACAAATTATGAACACAATCATAACATCAGAAGGTTAGTACTATGCCTGCTACAAAGTACAAACTATCAACATTAAAAAACTAGATTCATACTTGTGCAGTCTGGAAAAAATAAATTACCTCTGAAGCATTTGAAAATTCTTCAATGTCGTTGTCATCAACATCAACCTACATTCATTATGGAAATTTATACCACATGCTCATAGAAACTATGGATTTAACTCCTCTGAAGTGGACGTGAAACGTGAGAACGTAAGAATGCATTCATCCATGATTTAAAGTAGGGTAATATTATATGATGCTTTAATTCAATTCAAGGGTAAATACACACTTATTTTTTTCACTTTATAACTTAATAGGAGCTGAATCCAGAAAATACCGGTAAGACAAATTCAAAGTTTCTCAATTCCTAATATAGCAGGATATTAAAAAACACCGAGTAATCATATTGCAGGGACAGGGATAAGAATAACAGATAAAAATGTAAAAAGATGCATAAGGATTCATTTTAGGATTATTACCGCACAAAATGACAGCATCGGATTATATAACATCCATCGTCATCATATATATATATATATATATAATTATTATTACTGATTTGACGAACTTTCAGATAGCGCCTTTTTGAAACTAGGTTATCCACAGAAAGTCAGTAACGATCAATCATATATGAAAAAGAACGAAAAATCAATACAGTTACAAATATTTAAACTCAAGGGGGAAAATAAACAAGAAGCACATCAAGGTACATAATTATCAGGGATCAAATTGAATTATGAAATCAACTTAGAAAGTGTAAAGCAATCAAAGAGTGTTGTTACTAGATTTATAAAGTAGATAACTTAAATAGGAGAATAGACAAAACTAAAGAAATCAAAGTGAGATGACAAAATGCACTTTCGCAGCAATCATTGAAAGTAAATCTGGTCCCTTGAAATGCTGAGAGAAGCCAGAAGATAAAACAGTTGTAGATTTCATTCATATCAGTTACTATGTTCGGTAGCATTATGTATGATTAAGAACGAAAATTAGAACTCACAGAAAGACGATTCAATCACTAAACCCACATGGATAAAGGCATGGTGTTACAAGAATAAGGAAAGTTACCTCGGATTCCATGCTTCTTTCCACAATTTTTTTACCTACCAATTCACACATGTGGTAAGTTTGCCAAAGTTTAGGCTATAATATACATGCTAGTAACACAAGCTATTAAGTAGACAAGCAGTCATCTAAAAAGAGAAATGCTAGCTACAAACAAAATGATTTTAGACAGCTATATAACAATGAGGAAATCATAAAATGCTCTTCTAGTTTGTTTTATCTCGTTTCTTCTAGCGATTTGATGACATGCAGGCAACTAGGCATACGTTCCACACAAAGCAGTTATATAGTGTCAGTTTGACAGGGTCAACAAGATGCAAATTTATGTTATAACACTTACCAGCAATATAAAGTCTGAATAGGACTACCAATGGGCAATGCTATTCTGAATATAAAATAAAGCCTAAACTTATTAAAACAAGATCTTGATATGCTGACAAATTTAAAGAGAGTGATCAATCTCACTGGTAGCTCAAACTTGAACACAAAAATTTTTATCATGTATTGATGGCTTGATGCATGTTATAAACAAGTACCACTTAACTCACAAGTTTTATATTATTTCTAATTCTAGCACAATACAGCTTCAATACCATGCATCTTCCTAATAGTTAGTTGGGTCCTTATTATGATTCGTAACTACAAATTTGAGGCATTCTTTCTTTTTCACATTGCTATAATGATAGACCAATAATTATCTCCTCTACATGTGGTCTTTACTCTGAACTAAGATCCAATGAGGAAGGAAGGACACTACTCACCAGAATTTTTGTCCTTGATCTTTCTTGCCCTTTTCCTGGATACTTCATCCTACAACAATAGTCAATATCTCAGCCTGCATCCTACTCCAACATGGAGCACTTAGTGCCAATTAAGGAAGATTCTCATCCCCACGGAAAGAAAAAGAGATTTAGGGAATTAAGAAAGAAAAATACTCAACCAGATCAATATTTCTTTTTGAACCAGCAGACTGCGACTTCGAGCCAGAAGCTGTAAAGTATCAAAAATTATATTATTCAATCTTCATAATCATAATTGCTCATAATGATGCAAAGAAACTAGGAAGAGAACAACCTTTTGATGATGGAGGTTTCCTTGAATTTTTTGGAGTCTTCTGAAAATACAAGATTTTTGTGAGATAATCAAGTTAACTAGTATAGAATGATATACAAGGAAGTAATACAAGGAAGTATATCAGATGATTCAGATCCATTTTTGTAAGAAAACAAAATTGTTGTGAAACTAAGGTTTTCCAAATCATGAACTGCTTGCCTATTCTAACAAAAGTTTAGTGCATGTTTGGGAAAGATTATTTCAAAGGAAAATCATCTTCAAAGTGCTGGTTCTTGTGCTAACAGCTTCAAAAGTTACCTTCTCTTCAACTTTCTTGAATAATGTGGATATAGTAGCCTGAACAAGTGAACCACGATTACTGGACACAACTTCAGTAGATACAGCAGCTGAATCAAACTTTTTATTTTCCTGGGAGAGTTGATCTCCTCCCTGTGCAGCATCCTCATCCTCATCATCGATTTCAACTACAACTTTTTTCTGTATCGATGAATTAAGGGAAGATAAAATACAAATTCAATGATAACATAGAAAATAAGATCAAAGACATCAAAGATACTATGAGGGTCAAAGTTTTAAATACCAGGTTGACTAGTGAGCAAACACATCAAAGATATAAAGGAAAAATTAAGTTGGACACTGCCATCCAGTCAGCTAATAAACTATAAGGGTTAGTTTGGAGGACTCTTAGAAACGCCACGCAAAATCACATCTAGCATTTTTCACTCCCAATTTTAAGGGAATACCAAACTCAACATAAGGATATTTGAGCTATTATGAACATCTAGAGCAGCATCAACTTCTACCACTTTTTCTTCATGTTCAGAAAGGTCAGTGCTACTTTCACGAGAATCATCACCAGGAGATATTTCAGCAAATCTGTTCCAACAAAATAACTAAATGAATAGGACTTCCAGTCACAACAGAATTTTTTTTTTACCTAAGTAAGCCATTCAACTTTAAGTTAAATAACCAAAAACTAAGTAATCATGCAAAATCAAGTATCAATTCAATTTTTAGGAAATAGGGCTCTGTCAGCATATGACTAATAATGCATGTTAGTTGTTACACACAACATTTTTTCATAGCTTCAAGGCAGGAAAGTAACACAAACCAAGTAAACTAATATAGAAAAGGCTTATACTTGTATGATTTTCTTGCAGTTCTCGTTGAATGGCGAACTGGAACCAATTCCTTTGTATCTTTTGAATTCATTTCACTGTCTGATTTATCATCTTCAGTGGGTGTCTTTGGTGACTCTTGCTCTGCACGGTGAACCTTGGTTTTGGGAACAGCCTGATTAACTACAGAAGCAGCACCTGCGCCCCCTTTAAAGTCACAGTCAGCTTGTTGTCCCTGAAATAGGATGACATTCCACAAGTTGATCACAAAAACAGGCTTTATTTTCTCATCATGCGAAGTAACTCAGTAAGGAAAAACAAAAGTTGCTTCTTATAACCAAGCAACTATAAAATTGTTAAAATTCTTAACCTCATACAATTCCTTAGGAAATTCCAGTTTGACTTCTTCTGGGTTCTCATCTTTCTTCCCAATCCACCATGCATCCGAGAATACAATCTAGTAAAATCAAGATATCACTAATAAGGAACATAGGAATTCATACCTAAGAAGCCCAATTCCAGAAGATAGAAATCAGAAAATGAAGAAGCAAAAAGAAATGCATAAAATCTTTCTAGACTTTACAAGAGGAAGAGTGAAGGGAAGAACACAAGTAAAGTTACTAGACACGTGTAAGTTACAAAGGAGAAAGGAATCAGTAACTCCAATCTCACGAGTGTAGGAACTAAAATTGCTAACTAGTACGAAATGGGAATCTAGACAGCATTAACTCAAGTTTAGTTCTTTTCACTACTTTGCTCCATATCCTGGAAAATATCTGCATTGTTTAATTCATCCTAGATACTATAGTTCACTTAAAGCAACTATTTTTCTGCTATTGGAGAAAGATAACAAGAATCCTCACACATGACAAAGAAAGAAAAAAGTAGGAAGGGTAAAAATCACCAACCATATTATCAAAATAATCCTCACACATCACACTCTTTCCACCTCTAGAGAACTGTAGGGTCAGGTATCTGTTCTTCGGATATGCAATAGTCCCAAATAACTTCATTTGGCCCTGTAAAGAGAAATTGAAAATGCAACTTGTCAGTAACCAATACAGAACACATCAATTCAAAAGTCTTAAAAGGTAAAACTGTTCCAAAACAATCGAAATAAACATTTTTTCCGTCACTTTCCATTCACCATCAATTCAACAAGTTGTCATTAATACTATGTCAAGCGCTGAATCAGACTTGTTAACTATGACAACATGGAAGGCCAGGAACTTATACATTCATTGAGGTGGTTACCCCAAGTAAAGAGAACATGAGAGGAAAGTCTAGGATCAAAAAGTCTTGGATTGGAGGGGGAGTTGTATCCAAAGTCTACGTTCTTTTATCAGTCTTTTCTCCAAAAATTTTTCTCTGGAAGAACTCTGCTTCTTACTTCATTTCCTTCACTCATTGAATTCTTTTGGCCAGTAACTTTGGTCTGTTACTAAATTTCCTTCACTCATTGAATTCTCTTTACAGTTTTCAGTTCATACATTCAATAAATGTAAGAATATATTCGTGAAACCCATAACAACAGTATAAGTTCTAAATTTCTGCTCTGCAACTGCAAGTGAATTCAGCTCAGTGTACAAGCTACCATTAAACAAGTCAATTACACAAGAGAATATGCCAAATCCATTTATGAGTAGAACAGCCATCTAAATTCTAAACATATATGCTCAAAGTTCACGGATTCATCATAAATTTCTTCCCACAAAATTTCTCAAAAGGAACCAAACAGAACCAAGAGAAAACCAACCCAAACACTCATTTTTAAACCTTCTATCACATAGTATTCCAAATAAAACCCAAACACAATATCAATTAACTTTACAGGTGGATATATAAGTTTATTACTTTAAGAAATAAACCGATCACTCAAATTCAAAACAAAGACTGAATTGAAAGCAGAGTTACACTTTCAATGATCAAATTACCATTTTTATAAACAAACCAATTACCAGTGAAACTCAAAATCACAGCGAACACAACAACCAAAACCCCCTAAATTGCATTTCAGACAAAAAATTAACAACAAAAAACGAAAGGAAAAGAACCTGGGGGAAATCGAGGTAGAGAATGGGGTTTTTGGTTCCCAAATCCTTGAGCTCACCGATCTTGCCACCAGAAATGGGAGCAAGGAGACCGGGGAAGGAGAAGAGGTACCTACTACTCTTTCTCTGAGATTTTTTGATGATATCTTTGCCGTGATGCTTAACGACGAAGGAGGAAGGGAGGAGATGAACGGAGCTCCTCGCGGGGGTTTCAGAGAGCAAGTTGTTGGAAAAAGCCATAGCTTTGAGCCTCTTCCGCTCTGTGATTTCTGGATTTGTCGCTTCCATCTCTTCTTCTTCATCTTTCTCCTTCTTCTTCGTCTTCCCTCGCGCCATTGATGCTCAGTACTCAACCTCAATTCTTCGTGCTTCTTCTGCTCAACACGATGCTCACACGCGGGAACACACTATTGCAGTTTCGTTTTTTTAGCGACTTCTCTAAATGTGTACTAATTTGTTTAGGATTCAAATCACTGTACGAAATTATGTTCTCGATCGATCATGTACACTCATAGAATATCGTTATATAATTAAAAAATTTTATTAAGAAATTAAATATTAAAATTAAAGAAAATATTTTTAATGACGTGATGATATTTTATTAGTGGGACATAATTGAGGACATGATTTGGGGACACGATTTGGGGACACGTTATTTGAAACATTTTTACATGAAACATTAAATCACTACTAAATTAATTTCCTAAAATATATACTCGGGTACAAGTTGACGTCAATTTTTATGTTACGAATAACTCTTTAATTAATAATCTTCTTATAAAATCAATTGATATGTATATAGATTATATCTACAGAATTTCACGTTGATGCGAAATTGTTTAATATTCTATCAAAGTACTCAAAGGTTAAGGTAACATATAATTCCATAAAACATAAAAAAAATATCAATTATTTGATGGAGTACTAAATAATTTTGGATCGACGTAAAATTTTGTAATATGATTTATATACTACAAACTTTTAATCTATGGATCAATTTTATAAAAAGATTAGTCATTAAAAAGTTATTTACGATATAAAAATTAACGTCAACTTACGTCGGTGTGAGTTATTCATTCACATAAAACATAGTTTTTTTTATATATATTATAGATATTTTTAACTTACAATTAAAGATTAATTTATGAAAATCAAGATAGATTAATCATTAAAGTAAATTCATTTTCTCCCAACAAAACATTTTCAATGTGTATGGTTCGTAGTCGAACATTTTTCAGTATATTTGAAAGATCTAATTATTTAAAGAAATATATCGAATTTTGTTTGATTATATATAAAAAATATTTAATGGATCAATATAATGAAAAAAAAAATTAAGGAATTATTTGATGACAAATAAATATTTGAGAGTCAAATTTATGATTTACTCTCTATAAATTATAGAGTTGGGACAATATGTCCGAAAAATCATAAATTTGAGGATTCACGTGTGGACATTTTCATTGTAGTTTGCAACTTTGGGTTTTCGTGGTTAGTTTTTTTTTATGTTCATAGGAAAGTAGTACAATCGGGATTCGAACCCTGTACTCACACACGCATGCGCTCGCTCATCAACTGAACTACATGACTGTACCTTCGTGGTTAGTTTGTGCACATAGAAATTTTTATAAATAATTCAATATTGTCACATTGTTGTTTTTTTCTCATTCATGAAATATAGAAAATAAGACTTCTCATAAATTTTAAAATATGGATAAAAAAATAAATATAAATTGTCAATTTTATAATTATTTAAAATAATTAAAAATGAAACATCGAACATTTTGACAAGATAAACACATACATACACATATCATAAATTAAACTCTAATAATCTACCATAAATTTTTATTGCTAAAGTTATAACTAACCTCTAATCTCCTAAATTTTAAAATTTGATATCTTAGCAGAAGTTCATGATTGCAATATAATCCAATTAATTTGTAGCAGTATCAATTAGACTATTTGAAAAACAATAACTCATTGGTCATTGCGTCAACCAATTAAACTGAGCCTCATATCAATTTTAAAACATTTTGCTGAAATAATTTAATATTATTTTAACTAAAAATGTTGGTTTTTGAATTGACTAAATTATGTTTTTTAGCTAGCTTTTTTTTTCTTTTTCAAAGTTGACACAAATGGTGAAAAACGAGATCTCATCAATCAAGTAATGGGGTTAAAGGCCGTGAAGTCATTTAAGTCTTTTTTTATGAATAACCCTCCAAACAAATCTCTTGCACAGTGTTTTGGTTGGAGGAGAGGAAAAGGGAAGAGATGGAAATGCTTCAAACTTATGAGTTGTGTTTGGTTTAATGGGAAGGGAAGGAAAGGGGGTTTTGACTCACTTTTGCTCTTTTCAAATATTTGAGAGATTTAGAGGAGAAGGAAAATGAGGATTTTTTAACATATAAAAATTCTTTTTTTTTTTTATCCAAATACAAAAACATTATTTTTTCTCTTCATTTCTCTTCTCTCTCTTTCCCTCCATTAAAATCCCTTCCATATCTTTTTTTCGTTGAACCAAACAGATTCTTGATGTTTAAGAACCAATTGAGTTATTATTTTAAGGGTAAATTGTAATAAGTCCCTTGAGGTTTGGGAAAATTGCACTCCACCCCAAACTTCACCAAAATTAGCACTTCACCCCCATTTCTTTAACCGTTGACTGTTAATTGCTTACCTAGCTAACGTTTCTGTCCTTCCCATCTGTCACATCTACAAAGATGTCTATTTGTTAACTTTAAAAACTATTTTTAAGGCTGATGTAGCAAACTGGTGGGGCAAAAACGTTTGTTAACTGTTATACTGCTGACGTTTTCTGTCATGCCAGTTTGTCACATATGCAAGTTCTGGACTCTTCATTAACATTAAAAATTATTTTTAATACTTATGTGATAAATTGACGAGCCAAAAATGTAACTGACCAAAATGAGGTAAAATGCTAATTTTGATAAAGTTTAGAGTGGAGTGCAATTTTCTCAAACCTTAAGGGGTTATTGCAATTTACCCTTGTTTTAATTTAATAATAATTTCTAAGTAATCTTGAGTTAGTCCAATTTGAAGGTGTGATTTTTTATAAGCCCTTCGAGTTACCAATAGGGAGTTGGGGGTGTGTCCAATTAGACCTCTAGTCCATAATCCAATAGTGTAAGATTCAAAGTTTTTTTTTTTTTTTTAATTTTTCTTTACTTTTTTTTGTTATAAGTAAAAAATAAAAGGTGAAGATATAGTCTAGTTATTTCAGTTACTAGATACACTCCCAACTTTCCGATAAGACACTCTCACCTTACCTAGTAATTTAGATTTGACTCTCAACACCATTTTCTTTTAATAACAAAAAGCTAGTCATTTTTATTTTACCTTTTCTCACGTACACAGTATAACATCATCTTAGCTAAAAAGAATTATAAGAATTTTTTTTGTTACATTCAATTCAAAGTACACAGTTTTAAAATATATTTATGCGATTCGAGTATTTTTCTTTTTTTAGTTTACAAAAAAATTTAACGACACCAGAGATCGAATTTTATACTGCACTCATATACATGTTTTTACTAGCTATGCTAATCTTATAAAATTGAGTATTTTTCTTTTTGCTTGAACATATTGTTGATATTTTTAAAATAAAACATTAGAAGTAGAATGAATAATCATCCTAGTTATTATACTTATAATTCAATGATTCTATCGTAACACATATCTGATATTAACGATGTAAGTTTAATCTAAACTCACAAGGGTATAAATAAATCTATCCTCATTGTTTTTGTCATTTTTATTATAAAACATTAAAAAAATTAGAATACAAAAAATAGAACTATAAAGAAAAAGGAAAAATTATACAAGCTTCCTGTAAATTTTGGTTACATAACACATATTCTATTCATATTTCATAAATTTTACATGCTTTCTCGGAATTTTATCACCTTATTAGTCATTACACATATCTCTTTGATTGTTAAAAATTCGTTAATAAAATTAGTTAATGATATTCTGTAGTAATTTTCAATACAAATATATTAATGAATTGTCAATTTTACTTATATTATCAATTTTATATGCAAATAAATTCAAGAGTAACGTTCAATGTATAAAAATAATAGGCGTAGAATTCACATAATGTTAGTATAAAAGTTTACTTACAAATTTGATAATACAGTAAAATTAACAATTTACTAATATATTTTAATCGTAAATTACATCTAAGATATCCTTAACTAACTTTACTAAACTAATTTTCATAGTAGGAGATTTGTCCATATAATTTTTGAAATACTGTATTCTAAAATCATCTAAGATTCATCTAAGAAGGCTTTACTTGGCCAAAAAGAAACTACGTGGGACATGTGTTAGTGTCATTTTCTCATACATTTTATTTCCCTCTTAAATTTTGTTGGACCGTGTAGGACATATGTCACTCTTTCGTACATTTTATTTTCCTCCTAAATTTTATTGGATCAATTCAATCTTTTATCTTTCCACTTTTTTTTTTAAAAAAAAGTTTCAATCATCATCTAAGATAATAAAAGACCTTACTTGGCCAAGAAGAAATTACGTGGGACATGCGTGATTCTCTCATACATTTCATTTCCCTCATAAATTTTGTTGGACCATGTAGGACATCACACGTGTCACTCTCTCATGCATTTTATTTTCCTCCTAAATATTTTTGGATCAATTCAATCTTTTATCTTCCCACTTTTTTTTAAAAAATAAAGTTTCAATTTCAATTCAATCTATTTATTAAAATTTTAATTATGTTTTGCCTTTTTACACTTCCTCTCTCTTCACTTTTTTTTTCTATTCTCTCTCTTATCTTTACACAAACGATTTTTTATCCTTTTTTTTTTCTTTTTATTCTAAATTTTAACATTGCATATGTTATTCTTTTACTTTCCAACGTCACAAAATATTAAGTAAATTTTTATTAAATTAATATAAATTATATTCGAAGAAAAGGTCTAAAAACCAAAATGATTCTTGATAAAAAAAATTTTATGTTTACAATAATTCTTATATTTTGTATATTCGGGCCTAAAAACAAAAGTCTTCAAACGATAAAAATAATACTCCCTTATTCTCATAATATAAGTTTCAACTAACATTTCACACAGTTTAAGAAAAGCAGTTAAATTATTGGAATTATAAGTATTAATTAAACTATTGAGATATTACACCAATTAAATTTAAACTCAATTATTTTCTATTAGTCGGATGATTTTGAAAGAAAAAATCATAATAAATTCTTCTAATTTTGTGTGTATGGCTTATATTACGAAACAAGACTTTTTTTTGTAGTTAAAGCTTATATTACGAGACGAATGAAATATTTTGTTTTTTAATTGATAACAATAGTGAAAAGTGAGAACAAGTAAAAGGTTATCATGAACTCTAATCCCTTCATTTGTCTATAACTATCTTTTAACACAAGAGAATGCTTAAATGTACTTTAAAAAAATATTGAACTCAAAGGATGGATTATTGGTGAGCATTACATAGACTCCATATGACCCTTAACAAATCATATACCATTGGATAAAATAGCTAACTACTAAATAACTAAATCAAATCATTATAAGGGGTTAAAATTATTATCTTATTCTCTTTGTTTTCTTTTACACAAAAATAATTGTCACGAAAAATAAAGGGAATTATATTTTAATTATATTATTGTCGTTACAAATAACTTAAAAAATAATTTTAGTATTTATGATAAAATATTATAATTAAATATTATAAGTATCTTATTTTATATTATTTACGAGATATTAATACACTCACAAACACATTTTCGAATATCAGTACGATTGCACGGGTCATAGTTCGAACAAAAGGAATGTAATTTCCTCAAAGAAAATAACAAGGGGAAATTCAGAACCTGATTAAAATATAGGGTAAGGTTAGCAAGGTGCAATCGCTTTTTCTCAGCCATGGCTTAAAGTAAAATAAAAAGTGAAAAATAACAATAGAAATTAGAAAAGGAAAAACAAATAAATATAGATATTGTAGTAGTATTAATTTTCCTGGAAAATTTCTAACATCTACAATTCTACATTGTTAACTTGACGAACCAAAATTCAATCGGGTTTAATACCGCTTCCAGTCGCTGAATTAATCTCCATTTCTTTCTCAGCAACGTTTTCCACACACCATCTTTACCAATCCACCACTCTCTTTATGTTTTCTGCTTTTTGTGCCAATTCCCAATCGAAGCTCGCAATTTCTTTTTCTTCCTTCGATGCAATGTGTTTCCGGGAACTCCAATTCGAAGAGGATTCGGTGCTGAAACCGATTTCTAGCAATTAGGGTTTCGGTGTTTTGCATTTTGGGGGAATGAGAGCTCATGGCCTTCGCTAATGCTTCAGCGATCGCTCCCTCTTTGTATGGCATTGCTCGCTTCAGTTACTGTGACTCGAAGGCTTCAGTGTTGGGTTCTCATGGCGACTCGGGTTCTGGATTTTGCGGTTCAGCGTTTTGCGTTGGGTACCATGCGGGCAAGAGTGACGTTGTGCTTGAAAGGAGGAGGTTGAACTTGAAATCTGTTGATACTCGCATTGCTGAAAATACACAGATGAAATCCACTGTTGAAATCCCAGTTTCTTGTTACCAGGTGATAGAACTTGCTGTGTAGCTGAACCAAACTTCTGTGTAGTTAAATTTCCACTTGGTGTGTGTGTTTGCTATAATTTTGTTACTGTGAACTGTGGATTTTGTTGATCAATAAACAATGCGTAACTTGCCTCATTTGAGTTCAACACGTGGGAATGCTGGAAGAAGAGAATGCATACTTGGTTATGGTAGTTGTAAATTTTCCATGGTCAAGATTGTTTCATTTTTTTTTTCGAAAGAAGAAATATGCCACTGTGTAATTATTGATACAAGGCAGTTGAAAAGACTTATACTGATGAGTGTTGAGTAATGAGAGAAAGAAACAAGCTTATAAAAAAAGAAGAGAGAGAGAGAGAGAGAAAGAAAGAAACAAGAATCTCCTCCACATCTTGGTTTATATCTTAACTTTTCATCTTGCAAATTTGGTATGGTATATTGAGTGTGGTTGCTCGATTCTGTCTGTTTCATATAATTTTACAAGCATTAACATTCCTACACTGTATTTCTGTATTCCTTGTGGTGAAGGAGTTGGTTGGGATAGTTAAGTGGCTATGATGAGTTATTACAATTTACGTTTACAATTAGAGTGAACAATTGATAAATATTCATTTATCTTTCATGTGTTAGCTCATCCATGCCAATTTTCATTTCATTTGTGTTAAAATATACACTGTGCCACTCATTTCATATCATTTTGCAGCTTATTGGTGTTCCTGATCGAGCTGAGAAAGATGAAATTGTTAAGGCAGTTATGGGCTTGAAAAATGCAGAAATTGATGAAGGTTACACAATGGATGTTGTTGCATCTCGCCAGGTATGGATATAACTATGAATGCTTTGTTAGTGCAAAGTTTTCCTAAATGTGGTTATAGAGAATTGAGATAAAATAATTTGAGTTATTGTTGTTTGTTACTCTTATATTTCTTTGCAGGATCTTCTGATGGATGTTAGGGATAAGCTTCTTTTTGAGCCAGAATATGCTGGTAACCTGAGGGAAAATATTCCCCCTAAATCCACACTTCGTATTCCTTGGTCTTGGTTGCCAGGTGCTCTTTGCCTTCTTCAAGAGGTACACTTGGCTTTTTCTTAGTCCTTTATGATATTTTTCTATTTTTTCACTTTACAATTTGTTTTTAATATTTTGTTGAAATATTTTCTTACTGCTTCTTTTCTATTCCTTCTGTCCAGGTTGGAGAATCAAAGCTTGTACTGGACATTGGACGGACAAGTCTTCAGCATCAGGATGCCAAACCATATACAGATGACTTGGTTCTTTCTATGGCACTAGCTGAGGTAAGACATGTGGAAAGATTTTGAAAAATTACTTTCTCAGTTTATAGCATTCTCTTCATTTTCTCTTTTCTTATCATAGGTGCTTTCTTGAAGTGTGCAGTTGCGAAGATTGGCTTTGAGAAGAAGAAAGTATCTCATGGTTTTGAAGCTCTTGCTCGTGCCCAGTGTCTTCTAAGAAGTAAACCATCTCTTGCAAAAATGACACTGCTATCCCAGGTAAAAAACTTCTTTTAGAGTATATTCATTTAAGTGACTAAATAATTTTCTAATATCTAATATTCTAATATATATTTAATAAAGGACTGACTGGGCTAGAACAACCCCCCCCAAAAAAAAAGAGGAAAGGATCATCAACGAATGAAAACTTGTTATACTCCTAAAAATTGTTTCTAGAACTGTGGGATACTCAATTAGTTGAGAATAGTTCAGTATGTTAATTTAGTGAAAGTGATAATTTGCATTTCGACATTAGATGGTTTTGCTTACAATAATTCAAGAAGCTCTAATAGCAGATTCTTCAGGTCAGCTTTGTAAATATCTAACCTTTACTTATTGTCCATGTCATTCATCATCGTTTATATTGTCTCCTTTTCCTAGTTGAAAACTTAAATTTCCTACATTTTTTAGTGGGATAATTTGCCCTTTTGCAGCAATGGTTGAAACCATTTAAGAGACTTCAACTTGCTTCCTCTTTGTATGATCAGATTTTACATCTGTACATTATAACATTAGGCTTGGAAAACAACCTTGAGGATGCTTTTAATGGTTTCTAGATTGAAGAATCTCTTGAAGAGCTTGCACCTGCTTGCACCTTGGAGCTGCTGAGCATGCCTCATTCCCCTGAAAATGCTGAGCGAAGACGAGGAGCAATTGCAGCTTTGCGTGAATTGATTAGGCAGGGTCTTGATGTTGAAGCTTCATGCCAAGTGCAGGACTGGCCTTGCTTTCTAAGCCAAGCATTTGACAGTTTGCTGGCTAATGAGATAGTTGATCTTCTTCCTTGGGATAACTTAGCTGTGATGCGAAAGAATAAAAAGACAATTGAATCACAGAATCTAAGGGTAGTAATTGATTCAAACTGCTTCTATAGAGTCTTTACATCTCATATGGCACTTGGGTTTTCCAGCAAACAAAAAGAGTTGGTAATACCCTTCTCTGAAGCTTATAGGCACACTTTAATATTGCTGTTATAATCCATATTTGATAAATATTTTTTATTTCATTGATTCTTAAACAATGGCTTTCTTAGTTCATAAATTGTTTGTATTAATTCTATGCAGATCAACAAAGCAAAAAACATATGTGAATGTTTGATAGCTTCAGACGGCATTGATTTGAAATTTGAAGAAGCTTTTTGCTTATTCCTTCTTGGACAGGTATTATTTTTGAAATGTTAGCTCTAATAAATGGAGATGCCTCTATGAAGTATTTAGACATTGAGTCTTGGTTTCCAGCAGCAATAATTTTTTCCCTCCCTTTACACTTCTCCTCAGAATGCAACATCCATTTTCAATAACTTTGTCTTAACTTCTAGGGCACAGAGGCTGAAGTGGTTGAAAAGCTGAAGCAACTTGAGCTGAACTCTAATCCAAAACACAATTCAGTCTTGGGGAAGGCAATAATGGATGCTTCTGATGTGAACCCGTCATTGGTATTTCTCTTATTATCATGTTGAATATGGATTTTATTTTTGTTTCCCTTCGGATCATGATTTTGACATGCTTTGGGGGGATTAATCTGTTTCATGTAATGTTGTTTGCTGGCCTTAGTGACCCCCCCCCTCCCTAGTTTCTTAAGTTCAATGTGTGCTACTGCAGTGCTAAATATGACTTGATTTCAAAATTGATGTAATTTAGAATAATTTATGCTTATATAGAGTCTAGCCTCGCGCATAAAGGACATATCAAATGCAGTAGACATATTCTTTTCCTTTTATTGTTTTCTTTCATAGAAAAAAATGTTTTGAGCGAAAGACTTTTGTGTTTATTTGACTTCAGGAAAATCGTTTTTTAGTTAGTATTACTGTTATATTTTTGCAAAATTACATGAGATGACAGCTGCATTTTAATGTTTCAAGAACTAAGCTCGATTCTTCATCTTAAAGTTTTATGATAAATTTTGAGTTTTTGATTTCTCATCTCAGACCAATTGCTGAACTTGACCAGGAAATGTGGCTGAAGGATTCGGTGCTTGTTTTATATCCTGACACTAAAGATTGTTCCCCATCTCTGGTGAGATCAATTATAGTAGGCAACAACTATCTGTCAATAGCTTGTATATAGACATGATTTATTACAACATTATGGAGTTATCTGACCCATGCCTTTGACCCCGCACCTAGAAAGAAAAGGTTTGGTTGCTGCTGTTGTTTATGGATGTTCATCTCTGCAGGTCAATTTCTTCAATGCTCAGAAGAAATTTACTGGAAGCAAGAATTCTAAAGGAGCTCAACAAACACTGCCCACTATATGTCATAGACCTCTATCCTCATCTGCTTCCTTAGAACGAAGAGATTTTGAGGAACCTCGCTCATACATGAGCTCTTCTCCTAATGTAGGGTTTGCTGTCAAGCAGCTGGCTCCTACTGATTTGCAGAGTTCTCTTCTATCTGGTAGAAATGAAAATGGAAGCAATCTTAATGAGTCACCAGTTCAAGTGAAAAGGAACCTTGGCAGTCATCGCAATGGAATTTGGGATAGTTACTTCAATCACGAGCGCATATTTGAAAGAATAACGTATATGACCGTTCTCGGTTGCATTGCGTTTGCTGCTGTGAAGTTATCTGGAATGAGCCTAAGCAAGACTTTCACTGGTTCTCACTGGGCTTTTACTAAAACCAATGATAACATTGTTTGGAGAGCAGATTCATCTGCTGACTACACCGTTGGCCCAGCTTATATTAGGCAAAGTACTATTGCAGATAAATTGAAGAGAATCCTGGAAACGGTCAAGGTACAGTGGTTGCACCAGTCAAATGCTGGAAATCAAAGTGATTTACACACTACTCTTACCCCATCATCCTCCCCTATTAATGTGCGCAGAAGACTGATGCCCGTGGAAGAAGCAGAAGCCCTTATCAGGCACTGGCAAACAATCAAAGCTGAAGCCTTGGGGCCTAGCCATGAAGTTAATTGTCTATCTCAAGTCCTCGATGAATCCATGCTTGCTAAGGTAGTGGCTTATTTCAAGCATCTTTTCTATATAATCAAATGTCATTCAATTCACCATTTTTTGAACTACTTCACAGTTAATAAGATATCCTCTATCCATACAATTATTGAAATTCTTTGTTTGCTTATGATTGGTGACATACCTATCAGCTGATGCTGGGAAATGCTTAAATTTGTTGGTTTACTGAAATGATGATGAATGAAATGATAACTAATACAAATTCATACTACCCAAGAATAAAATTAACTGGTGCTACCTCTGACAGTGGCAAGCTTTGGCTAATGCTGCAAAAGAAAAATCTTGTCACTGGAGATTTCTTCTGCTAAAATTATCAGTCCTTCGAGCTGACATTCTATCAGATGGAAATGGAGTAGACATGGCAGAAGTAGAAGCTCTCTTAGAGGAAGCAGCTGAACTCATCGACAGCTCCGAGCAAAAACACCCAAACTATTATAGGTAAGATTAACTTGCGTGCAAAACTATTTTAGTTAAGCCACTGGTAACTTTTCTGATATCCTTCATAATTCTCCTCCCCGAACAATTTCACCGCTTCCTGTTTCTGTATTGTTGTTTTTTTATAAGCCTGTATTGTTTTTATTAACTTTTTTTTTTTCAGCGCTTACAAAGTTAAGTATATAATGAAGAGGCAAGACGATGGATCATGGAAGTTCTGTGAAGGTGATATACGAACACCGTGATGTTGGGGCTTCTCGTTATAACACGCAAAATTACTGATGGCTAACTTGGTTCCTTCCCTATGGTTTTATTTTCTCTGGAACCTTAAAGTTCAAAGGCGATTTCCATTAGGCAGGTGATGACATCTTAAGAAGCTAAATAGTATGTCTATCATCCATTAAATTCAAATTCGAAGCAAAGTGTTATGTCCTCCATCCCTCTTTTTTTTTTTATCACGACCTGTAAAGAACTAATTGATTGATGTATTCATTGGTCTTTACCAGAGAAGTCTGATTCAAATTTCTGCTAACATGTGTAAAGCTAACTGTTTCTTAAGTCTAGAATCTTTCTTTCTTCTATGTCAATTGTATTCTTGTTGTTGCTACTGTGTTTTTCATAGACCTTTAGCTTGATAAAGGATGTAGTAAGCAGAACAAGAAGTTGGAATTTTATTATATTTTGCAAGTCATCAAACAGTGCAATATCTTCTGACAAAGGCACTAATTAAGCCAATAGCAGCTTGGCCAGTGCATCGACCCTTCTGAATTTATCCTTATTTGTCCACAAATCTAACATGTAAGCAATTGAAGACACCTAGATAAGTTTAACACACTATATGAAAGTAGATTGAGAATTTAAATTCATTGAATTGTTAATTCTTAATTTCCAAATAATAAAAAATTGTCGGATAGATAAATTAAATAGGTTTCATTTATTGAACGAGACAGTAATGGTTTATTTTTTATTAAATATGTTTAAATTTTGAGGCTATTTATATTACTATTGTTGTAGAAATGGTATAAGTCAAAATTTTGATTTTGAATTCCTTAATTTCATGTTGTAGGAGTAACTTGTAAGAATACATGCAAAAAATTGGAACTGTAATTAATGACACAATTAAATCTTGCGTAATTTCATGCTTATTAAGTAAGTTGCTAAAATTAAGTGTTTTTTAACTACATGGAAGGTTAATCAAGACCTGATGAGGACTGATGAGAAGAAAATTAAATAATTTCTTCATTTCAGAATTGTGATTAGAGTTCTTGAGAGGACTTAAAAGTGTGTGTTTGTTTCAAGTTTTACAAAATTATTTTTAATAAAATGACTTTCTGAATATGATACTCTCAAATTTATTATAATTTTTCTTATTGGTTTATAGAAAAGTAAATTTATTACAAGTTTTAGAAAAATATTAACGAGTATTATTCATTCTTAAGAGAAAATTTTCATATATTGTTTATAATATACACATAATGACTTTTTAATAAAATATCAACAAACATTTTTTAATTTGCCCTAAAATAACATTATTCGGTGACAAACATACTTGAGATTAAATTAAAGATAAACAAATTTTCAAAGATCAAATTTATATTGTTTTTCATAATAATAATAATTTCAAAATGTGTGTGTGTGTGTGTGTGTGTTTTAGATTAATCAAATTGTGTGTTCTTTGAAAAAGGGAAGCTGAAGAAAGAGGGAGGCATTTTGGGAAGCAGCGTGGAAATTACAATCACATCTGAAAAAGAGTGAGAGTGATGGTAGGGCAAGCGGTGACCAAGTTGATCTCCTCCGTGGCGTCGCGCCGCCAATGCCTCCGGCGATTCTCCTCTTCGCCGGCGGTGTTCGTCGACAAGAGCACGCGCGTGATCTGCCAAGGCATCACCGGCAAGAACGGCACGTTCCACACAGAGCAAGCCATCGAATACGGCACGAACATGGTCGGTGGCGTTACCCCTAAGAAGGGCGGAACCGAACACTTAGGCCTCCCTGTCTTCAACACCGTCGCTGAAGCCAAAGCCGAAACCAAGGCTAACGCTTCCGTCATCTACGTTCCTCCTCCCTTCGCCGCCGCCGCCATCTTTGAAGCCATGGAGGCCGAGTTGGATCTCGTTGTCTGCATCACCGAGGGCATTCCTCAGCACGATATGGTAATTATTTCTCTCTTTCCCATCTTAATTTTTATTTATTTAGCTGCATTGTAAATAAAATTAACCAATTGTGAAAATAAATGCAATCAGGTTTTCATTTTCGTGCTTTGATTATTTTCTGTTTTGTTTTGGTTGGGATTCAGGGATTAGTCTCTCTGGTTATTCGTGTGATACTTGCAGCTGTAAAATAACTGAAGGGCGATGCAGTTCATAATCCAAGGGACAAAAACTTATACATAATATTTATTTTAATATTTTATATTTTATGACCAAGAAAAATAAATTGAAATGAAATTGAAATTTTAAGGGAGTTGATCTCATGCGGTTCATTTGAGCTGCCGAAGATCCTATTCCCATCCTCTGATATTGTTTAATTGCTTGAGAAAAAAAGGGGGCAAATATGACATATAAGTCCAACTAGTTGTTGCATTACTTGTGTAGATTATTACCTTTTGGCTTTCTGATGCTGATAATTGATATGAATGTAGTGGCTGAAGTTAATTTTATTTTTCAATGCTAGGTACGAGTTAAAGCAGCGCTCAACAGGCAGTCTAAAACTCGGTTGATAGGACCAAACTGCCCTGGTATCATCAAGCCAGGGGAATGCAAAATTGGAATCATGCCCGGATACATTCATAAACCTGGCCGTATAGGAATTGTTTCTCGTTCTGGTACCTTGACTTATGAAGCGGTGAGTCCTTCATTTACATTAGACAATTGAAGTTCTTTTATGTGATGGCTATCCATGGATAAACCGTGTGATTGTTTTTAACCCGTCCAGGTTTTCCAAACGACTGCTGTTGGTCTCGGACAATCCACTTGTGTAGGTATCGGAGGAGATCCCTTTAATGGAACAAACTTTGTTGATTGCATTCAGAAGTTCCTTGCAGATCCTCAGACAGAAGGTACTTTGTCATGCTTTATTCTATGTCATGTAATATGATTGTTTGTTCTTTCTATCCACTGAATCTGCGCGATGTCTTCTGTGCATAGTTCCTTTGCCTAATGAATGCTCCTGTAGTATCAATGGGACAGAGTCGGTTACTATTATTTTCTGTTTGTGTAAGTCAGGTATTATTCTTATAGGAGAGATAGGTGGAACTGCAGAAGAGGATGCTGCTGCACTTATTAAGGTTCCTTTTTAATTGTTACCTGTGCCTATATATATGTTTTTACTTAGTTATGAGTTTCTGAAAAATTGGGAAAGGGACACGGCTAAACTGATCTAATATGTTACAACTATGATATTATGGGAAAGGATGATGATAGAAATTGGATTGAAACTGAGTATTATTTTTCAGAATAATAGAGTGAAACAGAGGAATTTCTCTTTATAACTTAAAAAAGAAGTTAGAGGATAATGATCTAGAAAATGAAGAAAAGAGACCAGAATACTGCAAGAAACAACATCCTGACACACCCAGGCCTCGCCCAATTCACCATGAAATTCTTCTCCGCTTCCTCTCTCCTCCTCCTCCCTTCTTATTCTCCTTTTCCTCCCTCTCTCTCTCTGCGTGTCTCTCCCCCAACCCCCCCCCCCCCCACACACACACACAACAACAACAACAAAAGTTCCCCCTCCCTTCCAAACAATCATACCAGAATCCCACTCCCCACTTTCCAACCCTTCTGTTAAGCCTGCCTTTGTCCTTCTTCTAATCAACTCCACCCCTATCCTATTCTCTCTAATGTACATCACTCTTTCCTCCTGTTGCAGACATGGATAAAGAATCTATCAAATTCACATAATGATAAAAGTATAACTTTCTGCTGATGTATTTCAACTAATAGAGAAGGAACAACCACATCTTTTTTGTAAAGATGGAAAAATAACCTATCAAATTTACATACTGTTTGAACTTTGAAGTATAATTTGCTGCTGATGTATTTCAATCTATAGAGAAAGAACAAACACAAATGCTCATGGTTTATCATATTGTCTTTTGAAAAGCTTTTCCATGAGTTCTTAAAGTGACTTTAATTTTATGAATGACTACAGGAAAGTGGTACTGAGAAGCCTATTGTTGCATTTATTGCTGGATTAACTGCTCCTCCTGGCCGTCGTATGGGTCATGCTGGAGGTAAGACTATTTGTGATTTTTTTGAATCGATGGCTTCTGATAGAAAATATCATTGCAGCATGTTGCTTCTTGAGCCTATTTTGTTTCTTTTCTTCTTGTCTATACTATTGGATTTGATTCTAATTTCCAAGTTTTAAGTTTCATCTGATAATAGTTATTAATTGTTGCAACATTTGTTGCATGTTTAATTAAGATTGAAGGCATGATATGATATGAGACACCATACATGACACGAATGATTCGGTATAATATAGAATATACTTCCTCTGGGATGGCGTAGAATTGTATGTTAGATAATTTCACAGAAAAATCATTTATACGCTTGAAAATACCAAGAAGCTTATGAGAATATTCCTAAAGTTTGTGCCTGTGATGTGTTATTTTGTTAAACACAATTTGGAAGTATACGAGGATGAGTTGAATATTAAAATCCCCCCTTCCCCCCCAAATAAAAAACTCTCCTAGAATAGCCAGCTTGAGTATGTAGCAGAGTACCATTAAATGTCAAATAGCCAGCTTTCCTCGAGGGTAGGTTTGAGATCAATCTTACTACTTTATTATTTGTTAGGTAATGCATATGAATTCCTTTGACTGTGCGAGACCTGGTTTGTGACAGGTTCATTTAGGCCTATTCCAGCTTTTAGTCATGTGATAATATTTTAGACCCTTTGGAACTAAGGTGTATTTGATGAAAGATAGGAAGGGGCTAAGGGAGGCAATGGATCAGTCCCCAGTTGCAATGATGGCAGGATGGTGAATGTTTGCAGCATAACTGAATGCTGAGGTAACAGTGAGAAGAGGGGAAAGTTTGGGTACAATGTATGTGTTTGAAGGAGTTGGAATATTTGTGAGAGGGAAGACACAGGTAGGCAATGAAGAGTAAGCGTGGGATTGTATTAGAAGTTGGTGGCCCCTTTTCTCAAATGACGCATTATCTTTTTCTCTTTTCTGTTTTTGGGTGTTTCCATTAGCTTTTTGTTGCTAGGGAGAGTTTATTTCTTGAAGTAAATAGTGGTTTTCTGTTGAAAGTCCCACTCCCACCCACTAGAGATATGGTTACCGCCTACCATAGAGTATATAAGTAGTTGGACAATCTTCTGACCATTAGCTAACTTTTGGGAGTGAGTTAGGTCTAAAGTCCAAATTTAAGATAGTATCAGTCGAAGAAGGACTGTTGACCAGTATTCCTATTGATCTTGCTGGTCCCATGCAATATTTAGATATTCCCCACAGGCTAACTCAATCCGTTGGGGAAGAATTTGCAATTATGTAATGTTACCATCTAGGATGAAGTGTAACTTGAGTAGTTAATCGTCTTCATATTCCTTTTATTAAAGTTGTCTTTTAATTGAGATTGATGGATACCATGAAAAAATTGCATATTTATTTATGACAATAAAATATCCGCTAGGCTTAATTTAGTTAGATCTTCATATTGCTTCATTTTGACATGATATTAACCGTGAATCCTTAATTTGTCTGTGCAGCCATTGTGTCAGGTGGCAAGGGTACCGCCCAAGACAAAATTAAAACACTCAAGGAAGCAGGAGTCACAGTTGTAGAGTCCCCTGCAAAAATTGGTGTTGCCATGCTAGATGTTTTCGAGCAGAGAGGATTGGTGCAATAGATCGGGTTCATTTAGTTTCAACAAAACCATTTCAGTCTCAATTATTTATGACATGTTTAAAACAATCGATTCCCATTGATAGTAATGGGCTATTTTTACTCCTTTTTTTATAGTTACTGAGAGGTGCATTGAAAATAAAATCAATTCAAGATGCTTTATATTTCCGGGAAGTTTGATACAGCCCCTTAGATCTTCAGTTTTTGTGGCGCTGGTTTGTAAACACGTATGTTTCAAGTGAAATTTAGAACAATCTGCCGTATTTGATATGTTGAAGTGTGTTTGGTTATGATTCATTCCAACTGAAAAGTGTCTTTTCACCAATCTTAAGGGTGTTTGAATAAAGGAGATTTTCTCCTTCCCACTAAAATCACGTTGGCGTTGAGTTCTAGGCCACCCAAACCTGGTGCCCTGTTATTTCATGCTGGATTAGAGTTGATATTGGAGTGTTGATAGCATTAGAATATTTATTTGTAATAGCTTAAAATGTTTGATACACATAAAGGAGGTGGGTGGAGAATAAGGAAATTTATTATTCTCATTGCTTTATGTCTCTATCTTTTTATGTTATTTAAATTTTTAAGTGATCATGCTTTTTTATCTATTCTTTTTAATGTCAATAAGGTAAATATTTTTTATTTTTTAAATAAAAAATATGTATAGTAACAATAAAGAAAAATCTAAAATATCATAAATGAAGAAAAATTCAATCAAATGATATCTTGATAAATTAAGTTAATGGATTTTTTTATAATTGTGTGTTCGTTCATTTTTTATTTTTTTTTACAATTTAACAAGTTGAAAAATACTATTTTAATAAAATCACTTAGTGAGATTTATTCGTGATAATTTTAAAAATTATATAAGGTACATTTGAAGAATATAATAATTTTAAATTAAATATCAAAATATCTTTTTTTTTAATTACTTGAATTATTTGAAGTTTGTTGAAAATAATGTATTATACATTTAAAGTTTTTAGGTCAACTTATATAATTTTAATATTTTTTGAATTGTAAAATAATTTAATATTTATTTTAAACATATTCTTTAATCTATAAGAAAACTTCATATATTATACACTAGAAATACTATGTTTTGATTTAAAAATTAAAATGTCTTCTTTTAAATTAGTTGAATTATTGGTATTTTTTTTTAAAACAATGTAAAAGTTTATAGGTCAATTTACATAATTTTTATATTTTTAAAAATGTAATAGTTTATTTAGAATATTTTTTAAACATATCTTCTTCAATCTAAAAGAAAAAATTATGTACCATACACTTGAAGAATGCAATATTTTGATTTCAAAATCAAAGCATTTTTTTTAAATTACTTAAATTATTTGAATTATTTTTTTTAAAATAATGTACTATAAACTTAAAGTTTTTCGGTCAATTTACATAATTTTTATATTTTCTAAATTGTAGTAATATTCTTTAACATTTTTTTTTAAAACAAAGTATCCTTCAATCATAAAAAAAATAAAATCATGCACTATATATGATTTTTAAATTTAAAAATCAAAACGTCTTTTTAAATCATTTGAAAAATAATGTAATATAAACTTGAAGTTTTTAGGTCAATTATATAAATTTTATATTTTTTAAATTATAACAATTTTTTAAGAAGATTGTTTTTAAATAACGTATTTTTTTAATCTATAAGAAAAATCATGTATTATACACTTGAAAAATATGATATTTTGATTTAAAAATGAAAGCGTCTTTTTTAAATTACTTCAATTATTTAGTTTTTTTGGAAAATAATATACGGTTTATACACTTAAAGTTTCTAGGTCAATTTATATAATTTTTATTATTTTTAGGAAAATGCTAAACAGTGCCCTTAGTGCCCTTAGGACACTTGTTAAAGAATACAAAAATAGAAATGTTTTATTGGGATTGATAGTATTTATTGTTTCGAAAGTTTAAATCCTACTTAAATGCTATCAATCTGAATAAAACATTCCACTTTTGTGTTCTTAACAAGTGCCCTTAGGACACTGTTTAGTATTACCCTTATTTTTAAAATGCAACATTCTTTTTAGGTTTTTTTTCAAAAAACGTATTCTTCAATCTACAAGAAAGAAAAAATAATCTAATATACACTTGAATAATAGGCTAATTTGATTTAAAAGTCGATACATATTTTTATTTTTTAAAAATTGCAACAACTTTTTAAGATATTTTTTTTTATCAGCCAATTTTTTTTTCTTTTCTAAGGGGAGAGAGTGGGGAGTTTTGCATCTACGAGGATTTGAACCCTGCACCTTCACCTGTATCCCAGTAGCACTCCCGCTAGGCTACTATCAAGGGGAGACTTTCCAAAAAACTGTGTACTTGAAAAATATGGTGTTTTTCGAAAAAAAATAAAAACGTATTTTTTAAATTACTTAAATTATTTGAATTTTTTTTAAAATAATGTATTATGACTTTGAAGTTACTAGCTCAATTTACATATTTTTTTATATTTTTTTAAATTGTAACAACTTTTTAAGAGATCATGTACTATCTGGAAAAAGAGGGCGTTTTTCGAAATAAAAATGAAAACGTATTTTTTAAATTACTTAAATTATTTGGAATTTTTTTAGAAATAATGTATTGTTCACTTTGAAGTTTCCAACTTAATTTACATAATTTGTTGTATTTTTAAAATTGTAACAATTTTTTAAGAGATCGTGCACCATACACTTGAAATTATAGTTTTTAAAAATAAAAATGAAAATTAATTTTTTAAAATTATCTAAATTATTTGAAGATTCTTGAAAACAATGTATTATTCATTTTGAATTTTATAGGTCAATTTGGATAATTTAAATATTTTTAAAATTGCAACAACACTTTAAACGATCATGTACTATACACTTAAACAATATGGTGCTTTTCGAAATAAGAAAGAAAGCGTACTTTTTTTAAAATTACTTGAATTAATTGAATTTTTTAAAACAATGTATCATTAACTCTGAAGTTTTCAACTTAATTTACATACTTTTTATATTTTTAAAATAGCAACAACGTTGTAAGAGATCGTGAAGTATACACTTGAAGAATATTGTGTTTTTTGAAATAAAAGTGAAAATGCATTTTTTAAAACACATAAATTATTTGAAGTTTTTTTACACAACGTAATATTCACTTTTAAGTTTCTACCTCAATTTACATAATTTTTTATATATTTAAATCTGGAATAACTTTTGAAGTGATTGTGTACTATATACAAGAAGAATATGATGTTTCTCAAAATAAAAATGAAAACATATTTTTAAATTATTTGAAGTTTATTTGAAAATAATGTATTATTCATTCTGAAGTTTTTAGCTCAACTTAGATAATTTTCATATTTTTAAAATAGCAATAATGTTGTAAGAGGTCTTATACTATACACTTGAAGAATACGGTATTTTTCGAAATACAAATGAAAATGTGTTTTTTAAATTACCTAAATTAATTGAATTTTTTAAAAAATAATGTATTCTCCACTTTGAAGTTTTCACCTTAATTTACATGCTTTTTATATTTTAAAATTGCAAATCTTTTTAAGAGATTATGTATTATACACTAAGAATACGATGTTTTTCGAAATAAAAATGAAAATAAATTTTTTAAATTACTTGAATTATTTAAAGTTTTTTGAAAACAATGTAATATTCACGTTGAAGCTTCTAGCTCAATTTACATAATTTTATATTTTTAAAATGACAACAACGTATTAAGAGATCATGTACTATACACTTGAATAATAAGGTGTTTTTCGAAATAAAAATGAAAATGCATTTTTAAAATTACTTAAATAATTTGAATTTTTTTTTAAAAAAATGTATTATTCCTTTTGAATTTTCTTGCTCAATTTACATAGTGTATATTTTACAAATTGTAACAACGTTTTAAGAGATCGTGTACTATACATTTGAAGAATATGGTGTTTTTTTAACTAAAAATGAAAATAATGTTTTAAGAGTTCTTTGGAATTTTAACATTGTATTATTCACTCTGCTTTTTCGCTCAATTTAAATAATTTTTTTATAATTTTAAAATTTGCTTCAACTTTTTAAGAGATTGTATAATATACACTTGAAGAATTATGTGTTTTTCGAAATCAAAATGAGAACACATTTTTTAAAATATTAAATTAGTTGTTTTTTTAAAAAATAATGTATTATTTACTTTTGAATTTGATAGCTTAATTTACATAGTTGATTATATTTTTAAAATTTGCTTCAAACTTTTAGGATATTGTGTACAATACACTTAAAGAATTTTATGTTTTTCGAAATAAAAATAAAAGTATATTTTTAAAATTACTTAAATTATTTGATCTTTTTTTGAAAAGAATGTATTATTCACTTTGAATTTTCTACCTCATTTCAGATGATTTTTATATTTAAAAAATTTCAACAACTTTTTAAGAGATTGGGTAATATACACTTGAAAAATAGGGCATATTTCAAAATTAAAATAAAAACTTGTCTTTTAAATTACCTAAATTAATTAAAGCATTCTGAAAAAAAAATTATTTACTTTGAAGCTTCTATCTCAATTTACATATATATTTAATATTTTTAAAATTATAACAGCTTTTTTATATATGGTGTACTATACGTTTGAAGAATAAGGTATTTTTAAAAATAAAAATAAAAATACGGATTTTAAATTACCTAAATTATTTGAAGCTTTGTGTAAATAATGTTTCAATCACTTTTAAGCTTCAAGGTAAGTTTATATAATTTATTATATTTTAAAATTAAACAGTTTGTTTTCAATATCGTGTACTATCCCTTGAAGAGTAGGTTGTTTTTAAATTATCTAAGTTATTTGAAGCTTTTTGAAAATAAGTTATTATTCAAGTTTAAGTTCTAGCTCAATTTATATTTTTTATATATTTTCCAATTTGCAATATTTTTTTTAATAGATTGTGTACTATACACTTTAAAAATCAAGTTTTTTGAAAATTAAAATTAAAACATGTTTTTTAAATTACTTTATTTGAAGTTTTTTTTTTAAAAAAAAAACAATGTTTCATTCTCTTTGTAGTTTTTAGCTCAATTTACATTTTTTTTTAAAATTGCAACAACGTTTTAAGATATCATATACTATACACTTGAAGAATAGAGACATTTTTTCTAAATAACAATCAAAACACATTTTCAAAATTACATAAATTGTTTGAATAATGTTTTTTTAAAAAAATGTATTATTCACTTTTAAGTTTCTGGCTAAATTGACATATATTTTTATAATTACAACAACTTTTTAAGAGATCGTATACTATATATACTTTAAAAATAGGGTGCATTTCGAAATAAAAATGAAACTTATATTTTAAATTACCTAAATTAGTTGAAGTATTCTGAAAAAAAAATGTATTATTTACTTTGAAGCTTCTAGCTCAATTTATATATTTTTTGTATTTTTAAAATTGCAACGGTTTTTTTAGAGATCATGGACTATACCCTTGAAGAATATGATATTTTTCGAAATAAAAAAGAATAGGGTCTTTTTAAATTACCTAAATTTTTTAATGTTTTTAGAAAACAATGTATTATTCACTTTGAAGTTTCTTGCTCAATTTACATAATGTTTTATATTTCTAAAATTGCAACACTTTTTTTTTCAAACATCATATATACACTTGAAGACTATGATGTTTTCGAAATAAAAATGAAAAGATGATCTCTAAATTGCCTAAAGTGTTTGAAAATTTTTGAAAACAATGTTTTATTCATTTTGAAGTTTCTAGCTCAATTTACATAGCTGTTATATTTTTAAAATTGCATCATTTTTTTAGAGATCGTGTATACACTTGAAAAATATGGTATTTTTCAAAAAAAAATGAAAACACATTTTTTAAATTATGTGATCTATTTGAAGCTTTATGAAACAATGCATTATTTAGTTTGATACTTTTATCTCAATTTACATAATTTTAATATTTTTAAAGTTACAACAATTTTGTTAGAGAGCATGTACAATATATTTAAAGAATATGGTGATTTTTGAAATAAAAATTAAAACACAATTTTTAAAATACCTAAATTATTTGAAGCTTTTTTAAATAATGTCTTATTCACTTTTTAGTTTCAAGCTTAATTCATGTTTTTTTTTTATATTTTGAAAAATTAAACAGCTTGTTTAGAGATCATCTACTACATTTGAAAAATAATATTTTTTGAAATAAAAATGAATATGGTATTTATAAACTATCTAAATTATTTGAAGTTTTGTGAAAATAATGTACTATTTAATTTTAAGTTTCAAGCTTCATTTATATAATTTTTAATGTTTTTAAAAACTAAAACTATTGTTTTAGAGATCATGTACTATACAATTCAAAAATAGGGTGTTTTTCAAAATAAAAATGAAAACGGGTTTATTAAATTATCTAAATTATTTGAAGTTCTTTTGAAAACAGTGTATTATTCACTTTGAAGTTTCTAGCTTAACTTATATATATATATATTTTTTTAAATTGCAACAACGTTTTATGTTATCGTGTATTATACACTTGAATAATAGATTTTTTTTCAAAATAAAAATGAAGATGCATTTTTTAAATTACTTGAATTATTTGTATTTTTTAAAACAATTTATTATTCACTTTGAAATTTCTAGTTCAACTGACATAATTTTTTATATTTTTAAAATTGCAACAACTTTTTAAGAGATTGCGTACTTTACACTTAAAAAATAGGGTGTATTTTGAAATAAAAATGAAAAGTTGTTTTTTAAATTATGTAACACCTTAATTTTCGAATCCGTTTAATTTTTTTAACACACGAGCGGAAGCTAAATTCTAATTTACAACCATTAATAACTATAATAATTACAACCCTTTCAACTTATGCGGATTCCTATACAGCTAAACAAATTAATATATATGAACTTGAGACTTAGTGTAACACTCTCAATTTTGCTAATTAATTACTAAATAGGAAATTATTCCGCTAGAAAAATATTTCGATTCCGATTATATGATTAGAAAATATTGGATAACGATATATTTTTAATTCTAGAATTTTTTCGTTACGTTTTTAATTTTATAGTGCACGCGTAACGATCGAAATATACCAGTTATTCCAAAACATATTTACATTCTAGAGTATTAATCAATAAAAGACAAATCCCTCTAACACTCCATATTCTCCATGTGGTCAAACCATACCCTAGACATAGGGAACTTGATTTGCCTCAACCACTCCAACTATTCACACCATGCCTTCATGTACCCCTCAACTATTCAACAAAGCTCTCCAAACACTCCAAGACCCCTCAAAAATCTCAGCCCACTTCCTCTATAAATAGGGGACTCTACTTCACTTCCAAACACACCAAAAAGCACAAGCCTCTCTTCTCCTTTCTCTCTAAAATTTTCTTAAGTCCAAAATTGGTGTTGCTTGTAGTGATAACTTTGGAAGCTCTACCCTTCATCAACTCCTTTAACCCTTGAAGATAACCTTGGTAAGGGGAAGTGAGAATAGCTTAGTGTAGAATTTAGTTGGGTATTTGGGTGAGGGTTGGCCCTAGACCCTCTTCATTCATTAACCTTCAAAGCTGGTTCTGTCTTATGCCTGTTGATTTAGAGCCCATATTTTGGGAATTGATCATTGGATAATTCAGCTCCATACTTAAAAATCATTTTAAGATGTGTTTTAACTACTGGTAAAGTTTCATAATTTTTGGATGACGTTAAGATCTTATTTTGATTCTTGAAACATTATTGCTCTATTCTGTCTGGTGAGTTTATGCTACTGGAGTTACTTTGTGCGTATTGTTAAAGCTCTTATTCTGTTTAGATGCGTACGAAAATTTATATGATGATAGATCTGTGTGTTAGCTTTCCAGATTGGTATCATTTGTAATTTTTGATCTTGTACTTGATTTTATATGAATTTTTGAGTGATTGATTTTTCTGCACCACTTGGGAAACAGATTTAACTTAGGAAGATTTTTATGAAAAACTAAACTCAAAGTGGGTCATTTCTGGGTTAGTTTCATAAATTTTTAGTAACTGAGTGATTTTATAAAAATCGTTGAAGATGAAGATCCTGTTACTGTAGTTTTCTGTTTTGCTGGAAAAAGTTGTAACCTTGAGAAAATATTTCGCACTGTATTACTACTCAATAATTCTTGAAAAGTTTATATGTTGTGTGTTAATATGTATACCATATCATATCAAAAATTCATATTTTTCTGGGCACGTATGAATTTATTATATTTTTTTTAGACTAGCTACTGCCAGATCCTGTACGGTTTGAAAGAAGGATTTTTCTGATCATCTTAAGTATTTTTAAAAATTCTGGAAAAAATTCTATTTTGACCCTAACACTGTGAAGTAACGGTATAAATTAATTGGGGACCAAATAAAATCGTTTAATATTTATTTTACCTCTTTTAAAGAAAGGACAGCATGCTGAAGAGTCACTGAAACAAAGGAAAAACCACTTTTCCTTCAACTTTTGAATGTTCAAAATTTATGAGCTTTTAATACCAAATAAATCATTTTTTTAAGATGTTAATGGTGTTTTCAATGCTAAATGATTGTTTTGAACTTATTTATAAATTCCTTTAATTTTTGGATATGGTTTAAATGATAATATGTGAAGAAGGACTAAAGTAAATTTCAAACAATGGTATTAATAGTAGAAGATAATAAAGGCCTAAGTGCCAAAAGATGAATATAGAAAATGTGGAAATTGAATATATGACTTTTAAAGGTGTATTCTCCCTATTAGGAGTATTATATGAATACCATGATAATTGCCTTGTTTTTTGAGAATTAAACTAAAATCTGTGGTAAAGGATTTGACAAGGTGGTGTAATTAGTAATCTTTTGCAAAATGTTGTTTGAGCCTAGTTGTATGGATGGAATGTGAACCCGGTTGAATCCTTGTGATAAACTATGCTTAAAATTACTAAAGCACCTTGAGATTACATGTTTTGAAAATAGTATTTTCGAAAACTTCTATTAAGGAGGAATAAAAGGTAAAAGTGGTGCGTTGGCACAATAACGTTATACTCTAGGGAGTGAGTTTCGGCCTTTGGGGGCTTTAACCAGAGTGTGAGATGCCTAGGGGACTCGGTGGTAGCTCCCCGATGTCGGGCTACTCACTGAAAAAGCTCGGTTACCTCGACACGTCTCTAAAGTATATTCTGGATCGGTGGAGAGTACTGAGGTACATGGACTTGTACGAACGAAGTATGACTCCCGGTCACCTCTTAATAGAAAGAGTCGCTAGCGATGATGTCGTTTTTTTTTAGTCTCATGCATTATGGTATCCTTAAGTGTACATGTTGTGTGATGTTACGAGTGAGAATATCAATTGTAAGCTATTGTAGATTTTCTGTTTAAAAATCTAAATATCCTGACTCTACTTCTACCAAACTTTGCTATATCTCACTCCTCTGTTTTGTGTTGTATTTATCTGTCTATGTATATATCTATTACGCGATACAATAGATGGCGGCTCGAGAGACCCTCTTGAAAATCAACTGTCCGATTGAATTGGGCTACTGGGAGCATGATGTATCTCGTGGGACGTCCACTTTTGTAGGAGAAGTGTCCGTCTGGATATCTCATCCGTCACTACCGATGCTTCAGCCCACTTACATTGGATCGGCCTTGACGTTGGTTATTCGGACACCCCCTGGTCTCATGCCTGTACCCGCAGATTTCCGACCCGCCTTTCATCCTTCTTATTTCACTCCGTCTCTTGTGGAGCAGTACTCTGGTGGCCAGGGTTGGTTCTTCAACTCGCCTAAGGAGAGCTCTCTTGAGAGTGATCCGAGCAAAGATACTGGGACGGAGAGTGCAGCGTCCTTTATTTAATTATATTTTAGTTAAGATAATTTGGATGACTATAATGTTTTTCCTATGTGCGACATCTTCTACTCGTGGTAGAGTATTTTTTTTTTGTCATGTCGCCTAGGATTCCCAGAAATTTATGTTTGTTATCTGACTAATTAATATATCTATGTTATATTAGCTTATCGTATGTGTGTTAGTTACCAAATCTAAACTTTCATTTGACTAAGTTTCATTACCGTTTCGAATATACAACTACTAAGTTCCGAAAAATTTACCCGAAATTTAACCTCTCGATACGAGTATGATGATTTAGCCTTAATAACTTTAATTGAATAGCTAATTCCGCTTAGTATAAATTGGGGCATTACACTTAGGTTCACCACGTGTGGCTATACCTAAGAAAAGCTCACAGCTCGTCCCATCTGTGGGTTTCGCTTAATAATCTTTTGATACCTGTGATATGATAACTGTTAGTTATATGCAAAACATATAACTGAGTAACCCCCGACATTTTTTAAAACACTTTTATACCATATCACAGCCCGTCTAACTGAAAAACAACCCATTTAAATCCCTAACACACAATCAATTTCATACATAATGCAGAAATGACAATTATGGATGTATGCATGTGATGATCTTTCATTAACATACTTATAATTATTTTCTTTTCTTGAGTCTTTTATGAAAGTCTCGTGCACTATACTTCCCCTAGCGCGTGGCAGTAACGCGAGGTTGAGCTCAAAACTAGGACCACGGCAAGCGTTCCTACCGTAATCAAACTGGCTGCCAGGCTATCTTAACCCCACATCAATGGGATAGTCCTTTCTTTTTGGCCATAATTCCCTATCACAGAGCACCCTACTAGTTCAGGTCATCTGACCCTCGAATCGCGGGGAGACCCTACATTCTCATGTTTATTCATGCTTGTCCACTTACCGGTGTCTGGCCGGTGGGATTCAACCCGCTTACTCAACATCCGTTGATGAGGGAAAGCTTAAACTTGTCTTTATAATTCATTTTCATTTCACATACAATATTATCATGCATTTCACATTCATCATTCATCATTTATGACATTACAATTTCATTAATCATTAATTAAAGCACATGTCATCTATGTTATAACACTATACTCACCATAATCATTTCATGATCCTAATACATGTTACTAAGTCATATGGGCCTATTTACATTGATTCTAACCCTAGAAATAGTCTATTAGGGTCCACAGTGCATTTTAGAAGTTAAAATAGGTCAAGGAGGTACAGAGCACTGGCACTTGCGCCACACAACATTTTGTCACTGCCAAGAATTTCAACCTAGCGCTCGAGCCCCCATCCTTGCGCTCGAGCCCCAGATGACAGCTTTTGAGAATTTAACCAAAATTTCAATTTCTTTCCTTTTAACCTCCTTCCTTAACCCCATTCTAACTTCCAAAACATTACCCACATCATGGCACAACAGCTTCACACATATAGAATTAAATTGTCAAAAATCAAGTGCATATTTCAACATCCATCTTCAAGAGGCTCAATTGACCAACATAACGTCAAAGCATTCACCAAAATGCACATCCACCATGGTACCACAAATAACATGCTTTCTAACAAAATCACTTTGGTATCCATACATAGTCATAACAGCCCAAAATCACATTTTAGCATACATTTCTTCAATAATTCCAAGCCAAGCCACATGCATCTAAACCAAATTATCAAGTCATCTAACATACACAAATCCAAACCTATTTTATCACACATTTCACAATAGCTCAATAATCAAGCTACATGCATCAAAACCAAATTATCAAATCATCTAATATACACAAATCCAAACCTATTTTATCACACATTTCACAATAGCTCAACAATCAAGCCACATACCATTTCTATTTCCTAATTAGTCTAGTTTGGGGTTTAGTAGGGTTACCTTCTTCAAGTTGAGCTCCAAAAACCCTTGCTTCTTCAATGTCTCCAAGAGCCCTAATCTCACCCCAAATGACTTGTTAGCTCCTATGTGTTTAATGGCTTCTCTAAATTGCTAATGCTTCACTCCAAGCTCCAAATAGAAGAGATTGATGAAGAATGTGGCATGAAATTGGTGGCATTAGAAAGATGGAGAAGATGAGTCTAAGTGTGTGTGATAGAGAGTGGAGTGAGAATGAGGGAGGAAGTGAGGGACTTGCATGTTCAATTAAAGAGAAGAATTACCTTCCTTATGGCTTGGTGATGATGATTTTTTGAGGAAACATCATGGAATTGAGCTTCCATGGTGAGATTGATCAAGAAGTTAGAAGAGGGTTTGAGGAGGGGTTGAAGAACTAGAGAGGAGTATTGTGTCTGTGTGGGCTGAAAAATGAGAAGGGAAATGAGGGTTTGGGTATTTACTTTATCAATTCTTCCCACAAGCCCTTCCTCCTTAAGTTTATAAAATTTAAATTTTAGTCCCAAAGTTCATCTAAAAACCTGTTAGAATTTATAAAAGACTAAACTACAACTTCTTATTAAGGACTTAACAAGTTAATTTGAGTCTAATGACTAAAATGGGTACTTTCCTTCCTAATCCTATTTGTTTCCTACTATTTTAGTTTCCTAAATTCTTTATCTCTCTTCTAAAATAGCCCCATTAAGAGTGGGTTTGTGAATCTAAATAATTTACCCTAGAAAATTAGAAATTTGGGATGTTACAAATTACCTCACTTATTTGAATCTTTCTGAAAATGATGTATTATTCACTTTGAAGCTTATAGCTCAATTTACATATTTTGTTTATATTTTATAATTACAGTAGTTTTTTTAGAGATCGTGTACTATATACACTTGAAGAATAAGGTGATTTTCGAAATACTTAAAATTTAATTTTTAAATTACCTAAATTATTTGAAGCTTTTCGAAAACCATGTAAAATTCACTTTGATGTTTTTAGCTAAATTTACATACTTTTTGTATTTTTTAAATGTAACAGTTTGTTTAGAGCTCATATACAATACACTTGAAGAATAAAGTGTTTTCGAAATAATAATGAATAGAGTGTTTTTAAATTACCTAAATTATTTGAAGCTTTCTAAAAACATTATATTTTTCACTTTAAAATTTCAAACATAATTTACATATTTTTTATATTTTCTAAATTGCAACAATTTTTTTAGAGATCATGTACTATATACACTTGAAGAATAAGATGTCTTTCTGAAAATAATGTATTTTTTATTTTAAAGTTTCTAGCTCAATTTACGTAATAAATAGGGCGTTCTTTGAAATAAAAAAAACATTTTTTAGAACTTTTTATGAAAACAAGATATTATCCACTTTAAAGTTTCTATCTCAATTTACATAGGATATTTTTAAAAATATATAAGGTGTTTTTAAATTACCAAAATTATTAGAAGTTTTTTGAAAACAATATATTATTCACTTTAAAGTTTTTAGCTTAATCTATATAATTTTTATATTTAAAAATTGCAACAACTTTTTAAGAGACCGTGTAATATTACACTTGAAGAATATGGTCCTTTTTGAAATAAAAATGAAAATGCGTTATTTATATCACCTAAATTATTTGAAGTTTTTTAAAATAATGTATTATTTACTTTGAAGTTTCTAGCTTAATTTTCTTAATTTTTATATTGTTAAAATTGTAACAGATTTTTTTAGAGATTGTGTACTATACAATATACACGTGAAGAATAGGATGTTTTTCAAAATAAAAACAAAAACACATTCTTTAAATTAGCTAAATTATTTGAAGTTCTTTGAAACCAATGTATTATTCAGTTTCAATTTTCTAGCTAAATATAAATAATTTTTATATTTTTTAAATTTTAATAGTATTTTTAAAGATAGTGTACTTACACTTGAAAAATATGGTGTTTTTAAATAACCTAAATTATTTGTAGCATTCTCAAAACTAAGTATTATTTATTTTGAACTTTCTAGCTCAATTTACATAAGTTTTAATATATTTAAAAATGAAACGGTTTTTTTTTTAGAAATCATGTACAATACACTTGGAGGATAGAATGGTTTTCAAAATAAAAATGAATAGGGTGTCTTTAAATTACTTAAATTATTTAAAGCTTTTTGGATACAATGTACTATTAACATTGAAGTTTCAAAATAAATTTACATATTTTTTTATATATTTAAAATTGCAAGAGTTGGCACAGAGATCGTGTATGTACTTATATTTGAAGAATATGATGTTTCTTGAAATAAAATTGGAAAGAGATTTTTTAAATTTCCTAACCTATTTGAATTTTTTTGAAAACATTGTATTATTCACTCTGAAGTTTCGAGCTCGATTTACATAACTTTTGTATTTTAAAAATTTCAACAACATTTTAAAAGATCGTGTGCTATACGGATGAGGAAAATGATGTTTTTCAAAATAAAATAAAAACGTATTTTTTAAATTACTTAAATTCTTTGATCTTTTTTTAAAAAAACCTATTATTCACTTTGAAGTTTGTATCTCAATTTACATATTTTTTAATATTTTTAAAATTACAACAACATTTTAGGAGATCGTGTACTATCCACTCGAAAAATATGGAGTTTTTCGAAAAAAAAATGAAAAGAAATTTTTTAAATTACTTAAATAATTTGAAGTTTTTATGAAAGCAAAATATTACTCATAGTAAAGTTTCTAGCTCAATTTACATAGGGTGTTTTAAAAAATGTATAGGGTGTTTTTTGAAATAAAAATAAAAAATACATTTTTTAAATTCCCTAAATTATTTTCAGTTTTCTGAAAATAATATATTATTTAATTTTAAGTTTTTAGCTCAATTGACACAATTTTTTATATTTTTAAAATTGAAACACTTTTTTAGAGATATGTATTATACACTTGAAGAATATGATATTTTTTAAAATAAAAATAAAAATGAAATTTTTAAATTACCTAAATTATTTGAAGCCTTTTGGAAATAATGCATTATTCACTTTGAAATTTGTAGCTCAATTTATATAATTTTTATATTTTTAAAATTTCAATAGTTGTTTTAGAGATTGTGTACTATACACGTGAAGAATAGGGTATTTTTCGAAATAATAATGAAAACATGACTTTTAAATTACCTAAATTGTTTTAATCTATTTAAAAATAATGTCTTATTCACTTTGAACTTTCTAGCTCAATTTACATAATTTTTTATATTTTTAAAATTGCAATAGTTTTTTTAGAAATCGTGTACATAGAGTGTTCTTCGAAATAAAAATGAAAACACGATTTTTAAATTACCTAAATTATTTGAAGCTTTTTGAAAAAAATTTCTTCTTTACTTGGAAATTTCTAACTCATTTTACTTAATTTTTTATATTTTAGAAATTGCAATAAGTTTTTTAGAGATTGTGCACGATAGACTTGAATAATAGGATATGTTTCAAAATAAAATTGAAAACACACTTTTTGAATTACCTAAATTATTATATGAAACTTTTTGAAAATAATATATTATTCACTTTGAAACTTCTAGCTCAATTTACATAGTTTTTATATTTTTGAAATTGGAACTTTTTTTAGAGATCGTGTAATATATAGTTGAAGAATAGAATGTTTTCCGAAATAAAAATAAAAATTTTATTTTTAAATTACCTTAATTATTTGAAGATTTTTGAAAACAATATTTATTCACTTTTAAGTTTTTGGCAAAGTTTAAATATTTTTATATTTTAAAATTGCAATGATTTTTTTAGAGGTCGTGTATTGTTAAAGAATATGATTTTTTTCGAAATAATAATGAATAAGATGTTTTTAAATTATCTAGATTTTTTGAAGTTTTTTAAAAACAATCTTATATTCATTTTTAAGTTTCTAATTAGACTTACATAATTTTTATATTTTTAAAATTGTAATATTTTTTTTCAGAAATCGCGTACTATACTAGGGGTGGAACTAGGCCTGGCTGCTCAATAGAGCCCTAGTAAAGCCTTTATCAGGTCTAGAATAAGACTATTTAAAAACCCTATTTAATTAAACAAATCAGACTTCAGACTTTTCAAAAAGTCTTTTATGTCTAGTAGGTCATCCAATTTAAATAATGATAATAATATTAGTGGTAATAATAATTAATTATAATATCATTATATATGTTGTTATTATTATGTGAAAGTTTGTCTTAAATTTTATTATTGTACATTTGTTGTATTAAAATATTTTTTTCACTTATTTATGTCTTTAAGTCCTTTAACTAATTTTAAAGTATGTTTTTTAAATAATTTTAGGGACTTTATTATGGACTAGGCTTTTTAATGGGCTTTTCAGGCCTTAAAAAAAGCATATGACAAGTAACAAGCTAGACACAAGCCTTTAATTTTAGAAACAGGCCCACGTCTCACCACTTAAAGCCTACTTCGTCCCAGTTTATTTTCATCCTGTCTATATATCCTTAAAGAAACGGGTGTTCTTTTTAAAATAAAAATGAATAGGGTATTTTTAAATTAATGAAACTTTATGAAAATAATATATTATTCACTTTGAAGTGTCTAACTCAATTTACATAATTTTTATATTTTTAAAATTATAATAGTTTTTTAAATATCGTGTACTATACACTTGAAGAATGAACAGTGTGTTTTTAAATTTTCGTAATTATTTGAAGTTTCTTGAAAATAATGGCATATTTGTTGAATAAAATCACCGTTTAACCGCCTCGAGAACTATCCTTCCAAGAAATAAAATAAAACAAGAACACAATCAAATACAAAAATTTAACATGGAATAACTCCAAAACCAAAGAAAAAATCACGGCAGTTATCTAACGGCAACCAAAGAATAACACTATATGAAAATTTGATAACACATAGATTACTCTTCGAAACAACTCCCACACCCTGGTTCCCAAGGCCCAATAGGCACCCGAGGCCCCGACCCCAATACATTTGTACTCACCAAAGCAAATTATTGACATAAATCTCACAATAGTCTAATTCAAAATTATAACAAAAGTAAGATACAAATTTTTTTTTCAACAAATACACACGTACCCATCCTTAAACCCTAAACGCACACACTCATCCTAAACTAACTTCCACCAATATTTTAATCTAAATCAGCACCGCCAAAGTTCGAACCTTTGACCTCCAACTCCAAGCCTTAAAGGCTTGGTACATGACCATATAGGCTATTGTCCACTCTTAATGTGCTTCCGACTAGTGCAAGTAGAAATCATAGACTTGAGCCCATTATATAAGTTTTGGACACCCACCTCATTGCTACTCCAAGCATATTGGAACATTGGAACTTTTGCAATGGGTGTTTTAATCAAATTTTCTAACAATCTCCACCTTCATTAAAACTCTTATCTTCTATTTCCATTGCCTGCACCGGAAATCATTGTGTCCCGACAATCATACTCAACTATAAAGAGTATCCTCACTTGGATTTAATTTCTCCAAGACTTGAATAAAAATTGTTTTTCGAAATAAAAATGAATAAGGCGTTTTTAAATTACCAAAATTATTTGAAACTTTCTGAAACAATGTATTATTAACTTTGAAGTTTCTAACTCAATTTATATAATTTTTTATATTTTGAAAATTGCAATAATTTTTTTAAGATCGTCTACTATACACTTGAATAATAGGGTGTTAATGGCAATAAAAATGAATAAGGTGTTTTTAAATTACCTAAATTATTTGAATCTGTCTGAAAAACGATGTATTATTCACTTTCAACTTTCTTACTCAATTTACATAATTTTATATTTTTGAAATTGCAACAGTTCTTTTAGAAATCATGTACTATATATCACTTGAAGAATATGTTTTTTTCGAAAATAAAAATGCAAAACGTGGTTTTAAATATACCTAAATTATTAGAAGTTATTTGAAAATAATATCTTATTCACTTTGAAGTTTTTAACTCAATTTATATAATTTTTTATATTTTGAAAAGTGCAACAATTTTTTTTAAGATCGTCTACTATACACTTGAATAGGGTGTTAATTGAAATAAAAATGAACAAGGTGTTTTTAAATTACCTAAATTATTTGAATCTTTCTGAAAACAATGTATTAACTTTCAACTTTCTTACTCAATTTATATAATTTTATATTTTTAAAATTGCAACAGTTCTTTTAGAAAGCATGTACTATATATCACTTGAAGAATAGGTTTTTCGAATAAAAATGCAAAACGTTATTTTAAATATACCTAAATTATTAGAAGCTATTTGAAAATAATGTCTTATTTACTTTGAAGTTTTTAGCTCAATTTACAAAAAAAAAAATTATATTTTTTAATCTTTCATAGTTTTTTTAGAGATCATGTACTATAAACTTGTAGAATATAATAGTGTTTTTCGAAATAATAATGAATATGTTGCTTTTAATTTAACTACATTATTTGAAGCTTGCTGAAACCAATGTATTATTCACTTTTAAAGTTTCTAACTTAATTTACATAATTTTTTATATTTAAAATTTCAGCAATTTTTAAAAGATCGTGTACTATACCTGTGAAGAAATTGGTGTTTTTTGAAATAAAAATGAAAATGCATTTTTAAAATTACTTAGTCTCTCTTTACTTTATTTCTCATTTTATGTTTTCATTTAATTTGTTATTTTTATAAGTAATTGCAACACAAAACTATCACATTGTTTTCATTTTATTTTTTGGTTTTGAAGATTTGTATAGAAAACTTTGAAAACAACTTAACTTAAATAAGTATAATATATTTTCAGTGTTTTATAAAACCTCTTTATATTCCCTTACAAGCAAAACACAAATACATTACTTATCCCCTCCCATTCTTTGAACTAAACACACACATAATAGAAAATGAAAAACACAAAATGAAAATGCAAAGTAAAGAAACCCTTAAATTCTTTGAATTTTTTTAAAAACAGTATAATGTATTATTCACTTTAAAGTTTTTGTTTGTGTACTACACACTTGAAAAATAATGTGTTTTTAGAAATAAAAAAGTTTTTATGAAAACAAGATAATATTCACTTTAAGTTTCTAGCTCATTTTACACGGTGGGAGGGATTGAGACCGCCCAAATTTAGAAATCTCACAATTCCTTTATATATAAGAATCATAAATCTATACATTAAAAAGGACGGTGTCACTTCCAATATGGATGGTGTTAATCTCTTCCACCATTTTACATAGGGTGTTTTTAAAAATGAATATGGTGTTTTTGAATTACCTAAATTATTAGAAGCTTTTTGAAAATGATATATTATTCACTTTAAAGTCTCTATCTTATTTACATAATTTTTATATTTTTAAAATTGCAACAACTTTTTAGAGATAATTTACTTTACACTTGAAGAAATTGATATTTTTTTAAATAAAAAATAAAATGTGTTTTTTAAATTTCTTAAATTATTTGAAGTTTTTGGAAAACAATGTATTATTCACTTTGAACCTTCCAGCTCGATTTACAATTTTTTTATATTTTTAAAATTGCAATAATTTTTTTACATATCGTATACTATATACACTTGAGGCACTTCTAGATTTCACGATTTTGTAAAACTATTCATTTCTTTTATTTACGGCAATAACCTATTACAATAATAAAATAACATTTATTACGTCTAAACACAAATGAAAAATGCTATAAATAACCTTACTCCTGAATATCAATTCAATATCTTAAAAGAGTCTTAACCTATACGTAATGTTCGAAAATAAAATACTACTTATACTAATAGATCAGCATGCAAAAGCAATGACAGTTGAAGAAGCTATTTCCTCCCAACTTTTAAGAATTACTAGTACTTCTTTAATTGTTCATATTAACTACATCTTTTTTTTTGGTCCAATTTTGTTTTTTTTTTTTGTATTGGTCAAATGTATCGATAGTCTTTCTTTGATGAAATTTGGGTGTGCACTGTGTTAGTTTGTGGGCTAGACTAAAAATTGAACTGGAACAAAGAGGGGTACTTTCTACACCACATTATTTTTCTGCAATAATAGTTTTTTAAAAAAAGAAAAAAATTGGACTTGCATTCAAAACACTTCTCTATTGTTTTTAAAACCAATTCTTGAATTCTTTTTATAGGCAAATAAACTTAATATATGATCAAATAGGCTAAAGTTCAGGGTTACTAATTTTCGAAAACAAATTTATAAAGTAATTTCATGAAACTGAAAAAGAAATGTAGTTAAACTCATTAGTGTTGGTTTAGTGATGGAGAGTTTGGATAATTACATAGAATTTTAGACTTAAACTTCATCTACTTTCCTTGTTTTTTTATTTTAAAAAAAAATCAACCCTAACTCCTAAGATATTTATTGACTGACATTCGAGATTAGATATAAGTTTTAGCTAATTTTATGAAAAAATGTTTCTTTGGGATGAGATTTTTTTATAACAAACTTACCTGGCTAATTTGTTTTGTATTTTAGGCTAAATTACATTGTTAGTTGGGAGTTTTAGTTTGATCTTATATGTTTATTTTGATTTATTTTTTATTTCTTATATTATATTTTTTAGCTTAATTTGAATTTTTATGTTTATTTTAATTTTTTTTAGTATCTTATGTTGTATTTTTTTAATTACATTTGTCTTATTTTTTTTTCTAAATTAGTATCTCATGTTGTATTTTTTGAATCACATTTGTCTCTTGTGTTGTATTTTTTTCCAAATTAGTCTCTTATGTTGTATTTTTAAGACTAATATAAAGAAGTAAAACGACGTCGTTTTGACCTCTTTTAATGAGACAAAGTTAACATAAAGAACCAAATTGACCCAAAAAAATATAACATAAGAATGAAAGTGAATCAAAATAAATGTTTATAGCTAAATTGAAAACTCCGTTACAACGTAAGAGATAAAGTGTAATTTAACCTATATTTCATATAAAAATGAGTAAAATATGATTTAAAGAAAATTTCTAATGAATAAAAAAATATTTCTAGTACCAAACGTCGCTTAAGTGTTTGTGGTACTTTCAGAGTTATTCTTGTTATGGACTAATATATTGGTCCTCTCAACTCTTCTCGGATCAAGTATTGTCCAAGATGCAATATCTTCCAGCACACCTTACGCCACCGAGATACACTTTAATCTTTATATTGGCATCATCCCGAGTAGTCGCCACTAACATTTTGCTTTCCTTATAGACAGAAGATATTTTGGGGTCCATAGTTTGCTACTTGAGATTTGGGCTATGGGGCTAAATGGGGATATAACGTCAAACCCTAGACCAGACACAGCCACTATATAAGGTAACGAGACCTAAATCAAGTAAGTATCATTCATGTAATACTATACATTTATTGTGCTTGTTCTCATTAAACTGTCATAGTCTTTGCAAGTACATCTCTCGCCATCGCTTGTTACTACCTTGAAGACTATCGAACCTCCACCATTTGCCATACCACTCTTATGTTAGTGAATTCACAACAATTCTATTCTATTTTAATCACAGAATCAATTTTTCTCAATTTATTTTTGTTTAACGAAACAAAAATACTAGCATTCTTAATTATAAATATTTGTTTAAAAATTCCATCTTTTAATATTTTAAAAGATTGAATTTTATTTGTTGGTACACAAAAATTGAATTTCATTAATACAATGACTTCATTGAGAAAACATATCTTCATTTATTGTTTCTTAGGAAAAAGTAAAAACCTGTGTTTATTTACTGTTGTAGAAGATGCTAGATACCTTCATTTTGTTCGAAACTTTGGATTTGATGGTGCAACGATTTGAGTTGCAATACTTTTGTGATTATTATTTTTTTTTTTAAGGTTGTTAGAATCTACAGTATCTGGATCTCAGTCCTAGGCCCGTAATTGGAACACTTCGATTCTCACTTCTAACTTGCAACCATCAACCGTTGACTTTGACTCCTCTTCTTTCTCTTCACTCTTCACTCACTCCTTCAGATCCATCACTCTCCTCTTCCATTCACTGACAACCCAACAAATCAAAATCCCTAATTTCCCTTTCCATGAAAATCAACAACCCTAATCCCTAGATCCCCCAATGGTCGCAACCTCAAATTCACCTCCAATGGCGCAAGATCTCACCCTCCTCCTCCCCAAAACCCTAAAGCTCAAAACCAAGCAACAGGAGCTTCTGATCCGCGTCGCCGTTCTCTGCCTCATCTACATCCTCGCCTTCATCACTCGCCTCTTCAGCGTCCTCCGCTATGAATCCATGATCCACGAGTTCGACCCTTACTTCAACTACCGCGTCACTCTCTTCCTCACTCGCAATGGTTTCTACGAGTTCTGGAACTGGTTCGACTCGGAGAGTTGGTACCCTCTCGGTCGGATCATTGGTGGTACGCTCTACCCTGGTCTCATGCTCACTGCCGCCGCGCTTTATCGGATTCTCCACTTCCTCCGTTTTGCCGTTCACATTCGTGAGGTCTGCGTGCTAACTGCACCGTTTTTTGCGTCGAATACTACGCTTGTAGCGTACTTCTTCGGTAAGGAGATTTGGGACTCTGGCGCCGGGATCGTTGCCGCTGCGCTCATTGCAATTTGCCCCGGCTACATTTCGCGATCTGTGGCTGGTTCATATGATAACGAAGGGGTTGCGATCTTCGCGCTGTTGTTGACATTTTACTTGTTCGTTAAGGCAGTGAAGACTGGTTCTCTTGCGTGGTCTTTGGCTTCCGCTTTTGGGTACTTTTACATGGTTTCTGCATGGGGTGGTTATGTATTTATCATCAATTTGGTTCCCCTATACGTGCTTGTTCTCTTGATCACTGGGAGGTACTCGTTGAGGCTCTATGTTGCTTATAATTGCATGTATGTGCTCGGAATGTTGCTTGCCATGCAGATTAGGTTCGTTGGATTCCAGCATGTTCAGTCTGGGGAACACATGGCTGCAATGGGCGTGTTTTTCTTGCTTCAGGTTCCTCCTTATTTTCTCTTTTTATCACCTCATTCAATTGATGTATTTGTTTGTGCGTTAATGGTAGAGAATTTTATGACAAGTTTCTTCACTATATATTATAAGTTTTTAGTTATAAATTCATAATATGTTGCATGGGTATGGGAAATTGGGTAAAAGATACAGGTAGGGGGATATGGCAATTTTTTTAAAAGAAAAATACTAGGTAATGGTATTGTAAAGTATTCGTATGTGATATGGGGCGGTACGGGGCACATTGCCAATTACGAAGTACTTGTAGTCTCTTTCCTTATGAGCTTGGGTAATTTGGGAAACCATTAGAATTATAAATTTATGATTATTGGTATAATGTAGTTATAAAGCTTCGTTTATCTACATTTGCATGGATGTTGTTTAGTTATGCGAACTAATAGCTTCTTGCAAGTGGGTACTTTTGCCTGGTTGTACCATGAATCAGTGTCCGTTTTTGGAAAATATTGTGATGTGTTATTTGTTTGATGTGGATGCTACCATATCATTGTCAGTGAACCTATTGAGATTTGCTTGATGAATCATGAGATGTAATCAGCTTTCAAGTCCACTTGTGGCTGGTTCTAACTTTGATTGTTTTTGCAAGGTATTTTTCTTCTTGGACTGGGTGAGGCATTTGCTTAGTGACCCAAAATTGTTTCGAGCATTTTTGAGGATCACTGTAACTGCTGCAGTCGGTGTTGGTGCTGTTGCTTTGGGAGTAGGTATGGCATCTGGTTATATATCTCCGTGGACTGGAAGGTTTTACTCCTTGCTTGACCCAACTTATGCAAAGGATCACATTCCAATTATTGCATCTGTCTCTGAGCATCAGCCAACTGCTTGGTCATCCTTCATGTTTGATTTCCATATTTTGCTGTTCCTTTTCCCTGCTGGGCTCTATTTTTGCTTCAAGCGCTTGTCAGATGCCACGATCTTCATAGTTATGTATGGCCTTACTAGCATGTATTTTGCTGGTGTTATGGTTCGATTAATTCTTGTCGCCACACCTGCTGTATGCGTCATTAGTGCTATTGCTGTGTCTGCCACTGTGAAGAATTTGACTCGGTTAGCGAGGGCCAAAAGCCAAGCTGTTCAAAGTGGTTCTAGTAAAGGAACTAGTACTTCAAAAGGTTCTTCCAAGGTTAGATTTTTCAAAGTAATTTGTTGAAAAGAAAAAAAGCTTCTTCAGATGAGTTGCAGTCTACTATGTTCGTTTTTTCTCTCTGTCTCTCCTCCCTTTACTAATCACGTGTGTATCTATCCTTCAATTTTGTCTACTGGCTCAATTTTGGTAACTATAGGAAAGATGATTTGTTTTTTTTCTAATTGCTAGTTTTTTTTTAATACTATAATTACTGAAATGGGAAATTTCTGCCTAATTGTAGGCATGGCAATTGCCATGTTCTTTCGTGACAATTGCTGTGCGCTATTTTTTATTTTCTTCAGTTCATCCTTTTCAGCTAAGATCTTAATATTCTGATTACTTACATGCAGGGTGTGGTTGATAACTCTCAACCTTTCCAAAGGAATGGTGCTATTGCGTTACTGCTTGGTGCTTTCTATCTGCTCAGTAGATATGCTATTCACTGTACCTGGGTCACATCAGAAGCTTACTCATCTCCCTCAATTGTCTTGGCTGCAAGGGGTGCCCATGGCAACAGGGTCATCTTTGATGATTATCGTGAGGCTTACTTTTGGCTTCGCCAGAACACTCCACCAGATGCCAAGGTGATGTCATGGTGGGATTATGGTTATCAAATCACTGCCATGGGAAACAGAACAGTTATTGTTGACAATAACACTTGGAACAATACACACATAGCAACTGTTGGGTGCGCAATGTCATCTTATGAGGATGAGGCTTATGAGATAATGAGGTCACTTGATGTTGACTATGTATTAGTCGTGTTCGGTGGTGTTACTGGTTACTCTTCTGACGACATTAATAAGTAAGCTAGTCTAAAGTAATATATTTTACCCTGACATCGATTTTTCACAAAGTTTTGTTCTTGTACCCATTTCCTTGTGAAAAATGCTAAATAGGCGACCCTTGCATTTAATGCTTTGCACAACAACCATAAAGGTGGGATTCTTTTGAGCTGTTAAGCATATAGAAATTTTAAGTGTTTGTCGCCCTAACTTGAAGCCACTTGTATGGCACTATCTTGGGTGCAAGAATTGTGTAGGTAGCATTACTCAATTTTTGAAAACTGTTGATTTTGATCTTATAAAGTTGATGTATTATTGTTTAGTCTCTCCTAGATTCCGTATCCTTTATTATGTTAATTGCCCTTCCCTCCTGTTGTTTATATGGCCTCATATTTCATAGAAAATAAAAACTTCATTATCATCATTTGAACAAGTATTTATTTATCTTCCCTGCTATAGTGCTTCCAACATTGTTCTAAGAGAACCCTTATTTTTGTTTAGATTTCTATGGATGGTGAGAATTGGTGGTGGGGTTTTTCCTGTAATAAAGGAACCTGATTACCTTGTCAATGGAGAGTATCGTGTTGATAAAGGAGCAGCTCCCAAGATGTTGAACTGTCTTATGTAAGTTTCTTGCACTACTTTTAAAGCTGGCATTTGTATATGGTTGAAGTTCCAGCAAATCTATGTACACATTTTACCTAGAACTTCCCCAATGTGAATCAAATGTTTTTTGTTTCAAGCACTGAAAAAAGGAAGATCTTCAGGAACATATTTTCTGCAGATATTTATATTTATTTATATTAAAGGCACGTGATAAAATCATAGGTGGTGAGTTCATTATGTTTTTTGTTTATGATTATTAGGTACAAACTATCTTATTATCGGTTTGGGGAGCTGACAACAGAATATGGCAAACCAGCGGGGTATGTTCCATAGCCCTTATTATTAATTTGCTTTTAGCATTTAAGTTGTGACAATGGCACACCATAAATCTAGGTGTCCTACTGTCCTTACATTAGTGCTATTGACAAACGGACTTTGAAGGATCCGCGACTTGATAAGCTATATGGAAATCATGTTTCTTAAAATACCATAATATGTTATCAATTTTTTGGACTCAGATGAGCTTCTGAACATCCTATTTGATCTAATTTATTCATCTAAGGCTGATGTAAGCAAGCCTTTGTTTCTCATAACTTTTATGTTTAGTCCCAGAACCTCTGGATTCTGAAATTCAGCCTTATATCAGAGTATCAGACCGTTAAAACGACTAATTGTTTCTTACGACATTGTTGAGTGTACACTTTCCCTTTTGAAAGCATTGAATATGAGTTTGGTGCTTCCTTAGCATTGTCCAGACATTAATCAACCTGAATTTGGTTTTGAAATTTGCAAGATATTAATTTATGAATGTTGTGTCTTGTGTATGCCTATTAACATTGTTCTGTTTTAAGTAATGTACATTATTTTTGTTTATAATCGTGTGTATCTCGAAATAACAGGTATGATCGCGCAAGAGGTGTTGAAATTGGAAATAAGGACATAAAGCTGGAATACCTGGAAGAGGCATTCACTACCCAGAATTGGATAGTTCGTATTTATAAAGTAAAACCACCTAAAAACAGGTGGTAACTTTAATCCCCCCACTTCAAAAAACAGTGACTAGTTTTTTTCCTCTGCGGGAAGTGATAGTATCCTAGTGAACTTGAGAGAAGGAAATCTGTTAGCCATGTTATAGATTGCGGACTTTTTATTTTAATTATTTATATGTAGAATTCAGTTAACAAGATTTTGTGGATGGAATATTTTTTTTGGAAATGTGTTACTGTTTTTGCCAACTGCCCAATTTAACCTATGAGCATGGTCCTATGTACAAGGCACGAATCATACAAGGTCACCGGGAAACACACCTCTCTTTTCAGGAAACATGCCACCCCACTTTCCGGGCCGGAAGTGTTTTCAGACTTATCTGAAAAAAAAGTTGGTATCTTTCCCAACAATGGTGGTGCATTTCCAAGACACCTTACAGGAAGGGAGGGATTATACTTGCTTCTAATAAATATTAGGTTATTTGATATGACTGGCAGAAACAGAGTATTATGCCCATTTTTTACATGAAAAAAGAAATTGCTTTTGGAAGTTTCTCACCTTATTTAAGGCTTCTATATCTTATCTGAATCTATTGATAAAATTAGTGACGTGTGGTGCAGGAACAACACACTTTCATGGGCAACTAACTGAGAATCTGATGGCTTATTAGACGCGGAAAGATCTTAGTAAAGTTTTTGAAACTAGATATTTTATTATTAACCAAAAACATATATATTATAATTAAAGCTACATACACTACACACCAATTTTCTTTCAGGAAATCGCTATCTAATTATTAGAGCCACATAAAACTTTAAGACAATAGCCGTCGGTATTGTGATTCATCCATGCCATGTGCCTAGTCATTATCACGTGTAATAGAAAGGGGAACACGCATGTTAGTTAAACCCTACATTAAAATTATTAATCACTACATTAAGAATAGTTGTTTACTTATCATTGTTTAGCATTGCTTCTCCCCTTAAAATTAAAGTAATGTCAGTCTCTTTGCCATAAAGTAATCTTTGCTTTACTTCTTTTGTACTATAATGTAATGTTAAAGCACATTTATTTATTTTGTTAAAAATGCACCACCCACACATAATAAAAGGCATGACTAAATGGACAATGCGTTGGTGCTCTTGTATTCATTATACAATTTAATTTCAAATGACATGCACAAATCAATACACCAATTCGTGTTATATTCAACATTTGACCCGTTAATTAACTCAATTAATTTAATTCATAAACTAAATAAGCCGAACTTGAATCAAAATTACAGGCGCAATTAAAAAAAAAAAAAGCTAAATTTCGAGTTTACAAATTCAATTAGTCTTTTTCAGACTAGTGTAAATGATTTTCAAAAAGACCTAAAAATTTATGTGAATAAGTTCTTTTATACAATCAAAGGGTATGTCAATGATTTTACTAAGACAAGTGAAATTCCTAACGCTAGGTATCAAAATGACCCATACATTTTTACATACAAGTAACCGGAAGAACTAAAGTGGTAATTTACACATTTCCTAGTATAAGATGTATAGCTAGTAGAATGCCCATATAGAAAATGGTTTGCACATATTTAATGGTATTGCAGTATAAAGGGTCTCAAGAAAAGGGAAAAAAATATAAATACTTACACAATGTAATTGAATTATAATAATAATAACATGGTACGGTTGACCACTGAACAGAATGACTTTTACTTACTTGACTCAATCATTTTAACAAAGGAAATTATCAATCTGTAAATAACCCTAATAATCCAGGTGGAGGCACCATTATATTACTGGCATAACTTTTTCATGCTCCTTTCCTCAGTTGCTACTGCTTCACTATTGCAACCTTTTGTTATTCTATTCCTGGAATAAATATCCTAACCGTGAAGTTTTTTCCTTTTTCCCCCTGTGCTCAGGCTTACTAATCCAAAAGAACTGCATCTTGTTGCAATTTATGTTTTGTGTAAATGTCAAAAAAATAATTTGCTCCAAAGGGAAATCAGCTTGCACTAATCTAGGGCTGTTTTGCTTCGGCGGCCGGTTATTGGGATAGGCAAACCATCAAAGATAGGTTTAGAGATTGCTGCTTGCAAGTCTGGTTTCAAATTCCATATCGCCGGTGGCCAGACATTTGCAGAATTGTTCTTTTCCTGCTCTCTCAGACTTGATGCGCTCGATGATTTGCGCACTCTAGAAAGGCCATCGGTGAATATAGATTCTCCCAACCCAACTGGAATAGAATCTAACCATCCTGATTCTGATTCGGGAAACAGCGCTGCTCGACTAGCTGATTTTGGCCTCATGGATAATGCTTTTCCGGTTGAAGAAAAACCATTCGATCCACTACTATTTCCTTCTTTCAAAATCTTTTCTGGGGTACCAGCTCCGTTATCAACTTCGGCTTTCTGACGTCTTCTAACAGATTTCTCATCAGACTTTTCACCTCCCGCATCACCAATATCCGCGAGAGGGACATACTCAGGCACTTCATCATTCCCAGTAAGCAGATCAAGGACTGCAATCGTTGACTTTGGGTAGTGGTTTGATGGCAGGTCGGATATCGGCGAGGCTCTGGGAAACCATTCCTCTCTGGAATGATCTGCGCTAGCAGATCTATAAACTGCCATCTCTGTTCCTTCAAAAGTATCTTTTAAATTTGAAGGTTTGAGACCATAATATTTTTGTAAAATTGTCATGGCGGGAGACATCTTCGGTTGAGGGGGTTTCAGTCTTAAGGACTGGAGAGGCTCCTTCATGGCAGATTGACCTATGCGTGGGAGTCTCCTTTCAGCGCTATTATCTCTGCAATAAATTCAAGTTAGAAATGAGTTTCCATAATCCCACATAGAATCTTAAACTGAAGTGAGTAGTTAATGAAAAAGCTATGCTATTTGAAACAATAAACAGCAATATTGAACGTTAATAATGAGTTGAACGCAAAATATTCAACAGGAAACTTTTCAGTAATCCGTTCTTAAATATGAAGTGTAACCAACAAGTCAATAAAAAAGGAATATTAGAACAAGCATATCAAATCTACACCCAAAATCAATTGTAGTTCACGAAAACAACATTACATCAAACAAGGTGAAAACATATTAAAGTAAGCCACAGTGAGTAGAAACTAGTAGCAGCACACCGCCGATAACTAAGCACGATTATTTGAAAGTTAGAAGCAAGAACTTTCATTAAACACTAAAAGGAGTAAGTTGTCATGGAAGTATAATACACTACACACAACACTAACAAATGAGCAATTGGAGATGTCTTGTCATTGTAAGAATTATCATGGGAGATAGAGGAAATTGCAAAAGCTTCCTTGAAAAGAAGATATTAAATTGTTACATCGTGATAAAGGGAAGAAAGAGAGTATAATAGTACCCCAACTTAGCAGGTTCATCAAGCGGACCAGGAGTAGGAGATGGAGGATGTCGTCCTGGCAATGGAATTCTCAATGTCTTCAGTGCAAACATTTGAAGATCTGTCGCTAACCCATTCATCCTTTTGATGTCAGCTACCTGAATCATACATAGCAAGGAGTTTTCATTGGAAGATTTCAGTATCGTGATCCCAGAAACCACAGAGCAATAAATAATTAAATATCCTTGGTACAGGCTGAAAATTTTCCAGGATCAGCAATAACAATCGAAGAGAATAAGCGCTTTGATTAATCAATTCAGCATTGAATTAAAATGTTGGTTGGTCCTATATAACTACTCTTATCTCAAACACTTCAAAGTGCCATGCACATATTTCAAAGAATTATGTATTATCGTCATCAGCGCGTGCAATTTATCATATTATACAATCACCTATGTCACGCGTAACAGCATTTCTAAAAGGGAATGCATTATCGCTATGAAGTAAGTGATAGAGCATAAACAACTAAATTTGTGACCATTGCAAAGAACAAATTATCACATTCAGAAGTGGTTGGAATGCATGAATGTCAATACCGTTGTTCCTCCCATTCTTTAGGCTTCAATCATAAGGGAGGGAATGACGTTCTTTTCCGGAATTTTCTTCCGCAAAACAACTGTCAAAAACTGAATACTTTTCACTCCTATCCTCATTCGCTATCAATAATCATTTTATTTATCACCAATAAATGTCCTAAAAGTGGCTCAGAGGATAAACCGTTGATTGAACAGCTTCAACTAATCAAGAACCACATGATAAGTTTAACACCTCTTATATAAATCACTGCCTTCTGAGGTGGCATTATTAACAATTACAGGAAATATAGAGACATTCAACTTAAATGGTTCTTTCAGATCAGCTTGCTCAAGCAAAACAAAAACCAAACAAAAACAAAATAAAATAAAACACAGACACATAACTTCAACCCCTCCAAAAAAGTCAGAATTTTGTAAGGCACAAGATAAACACAAAATCTTAATCTTGTTGACATACATCCAAACCCTTTGAACTAAACAATTTTGCAAACTGAAAAAAGGGTCGCCCCAAAAAAATAAAATCCTATAAAATACCTTACAAAAGGTAAAAAAAGGGAACGACTTTAGCATGTGTAAGGCAATTCAAGTTCAGAATCAAAAGATCAAAACCCTAATAAAAAAAATGGAAAAGTAAATAACATAAAACAGTAGTTTTACCTCCACACCGTACTTGATAGCCACACCAGCAAGAGTGTCCAGTTTTGAAACCTGGTGTTCGATATAACTCATCCCATTACCTCCGCCGCCGCCGCCGCCGTTCGGCAACCCGTTTGACGGCGACATCTACTCCGATCGACTACCGACAGCAAGATCTACGATCTGAGACAGAGAAGCATGAAATTGACTTGAAGGGGAAGTGGGAGAAGAGGGGAATTGCTGAGAAAGAAGAAAAGGGTCAAAGAAAAATCTGATCTTTGAGGAAGAAAGGGAAAGAGATAGAAGTTATAGAAGAAGGAAAGTTGGTAGTGACTGTGTTTAGGGTATGAAAGAAAAGAGGATTGGGTTTCCTTCTTATTTTGAAGCTTCAATAGGAATTTGACTTGATTCCACACCACTCTTTCTCTTCTCCTTCTTCTTCTGCTTCTGCAATGCAAATTGTTGCAAAATAAAAAAAATAGGTCCCAATTTCTTGTTTTTGTTTCCTCTTTTTAAAAGCCACGTTGCTGTGTATCATGAAATTTTCCATTTTCCCTTTTGGTTGGGTAATTGGGTTATGTGAAAAAAAACAAATAAGTAACATTAGAAAAATATATTCAATGTAAGGCTTTTTTACAAAAATACTACTAATATTTTAAACAGTAATTGATTTAATTCCAATATATGATACTTCTAATATTATTTCCTAAAATGTTTTTTAAAAAATGTTGAGAAACCAGTTTTAATAACTGTAAAGAATTTCGGCCAATCAAAATTGATCCACTTTTGACCAATTTTATTAAAATAATGATATTTTACTGTCTTATTAAAACTAATTATATATCAGACATACATAAATTTGTGCTCTCATGTGATATATTTTTAGGGTCTGAGACTTAGATTCAACTTGACATAGTGGAAGAACACACATTTGAGTTTTGGATAAAATACTAATTAAAAAGATAAATTTGTCTATATTTTAGAGATTGAACTTTTTATTTTTATCTTAATAATAAGATAGGAGATACTTAAAAAAAAATAGTCTATGATTTTTTTTTTGGAATATTATTTTAAGAAAAGCTATTTTACAAATGAATAAAAATCAAAAGTAATGATATTTTTTAAAAAATGCTAAAATAAAAAGGTAAAATTAAACTAAAAAATGAATAAATATAATGTGTGGTCAAAGTTTATTTTATCCCTTAATCATATATATGGGAGATTCAATCCTCAAATAATATTAGAATCATATTTGGTGGACATTTGAGATCTGCTTCTAACGTTGAACACCTAAACAAATTAAAAAAAATAAAACTACACAAATCAATAAAGATATGTAGTTGTTAGTTCTCTTAAAACCATTTTCTCATCTATAATAATTTAATAAAAAATACATATTAAAAATCAAAATTTAAGAAAAAAAACCGTTGAGAAATCAATTTCACTAAAACAGATTTCCCAATATTTGAAAAAAAAAAAGTAGTTTAGGTATTACAGTTTAAAGTATTAATAAATTAGTAAAAAAAAATAGTGTTTGAATAAAGAGGGGATAAATTAAAATTAAAGCAGTGATTTTGGAGGTTGGAGTTATTATTTTTAACAGAATTTATTTTTCTTATATGTTAGTATTACGTTATTTACTAATGAAAGTAGTGATTTTTTTTCTGACTAATAAAAGTGGCTTTTTTTACTATCAATAGTGAATCAAATTTTAAGTGAGTTTTTTTTTTAAAGAAACTATATGAGTTATTACCACATTACATCTCATATTATATTTTTAACAGATTTAATTTGGCGTTACATATTATTTTAATAAAAAATATAACAAAAAAAAAGGAAAACAAAGAAAGTCAAATGATTGTGCAAACACATCGGTGAGAAGAAAAGGATTCCTTGTACGTAGTCAGCGTAACTCCTCAACCTCTTGTTCTACTTTTGAATTTGGAAACATGATCATTAGCTCAAGTTTTTTTTTTATTATTGATTTCTTATTTATGTTTACTAATTAATTTAATTTGTTTGGTTTTTTTAATAATTTAGGGTTTTTTCGCGATACATAGTTGGCGCACAGAATTCGAATACAAGACCTATCACTCGTCCTTCTTATGAATTTAGCAGGGTTTTACTCCGAGAGTTATTTAAATTGTTTGGTTAATTTCTGCATTTAATTTATTGAAAAGATGGGTATTTCTCAAGTTGTAAAGTCTAATAAAGTAGGCACGAGTTGTATTTATGTCTTTAATTAAATTTTTTGATTAAAAATTAATTTTATTTTTATAATAATTGGGTGACGCGGTGAGAGAAATACTACTATGCACCGACACATAGTCTAACACAGCCAAAAGCACTGAGTCATGTGGCCCCACCTCATGATTATAACACTTTTAAACTATTCATTTTCATTTCATTTATAACTTTCATTTTTTTTCTTAAATTATTATTGCTTGAATCTTCCAAAACGTATTCATCTTTTGAACCTTTATCCGAGTTGAGTTTTTTTTTTAAAAAAAAAAAATTAGTTAAGAGATAAATTTATCTCATTTAGAGTTCTAACATATACTACAACTGCTAAAGAAAAGTTACAATAAAATTTATAAATTATTTTTTTAAATAAAATTATAAAAGATATTACTCTTGTAATTCTGAAAAATCACTGTTTACTTTCAGTTTAATATAATATAATTATTTTTTAATTTATTTTCATTTTTACTATGAATCAATGATTACATTATTTGTTTAAAAGTATTTGAATTCAATTTATTTATAACACTCAACATATTATTCTAATAGTTTAAAAATGAAGTTTTAAATAATAATTTTTTAATTTGAACTTATATGATCACATTTTGCTTTAAAAATTATTTTATTAATTTTTTTACTACTATTATGTTGTTAATTGTTGATACTATGTATATTATCATTTTCTGAGTATATCTACTTTGCTGATAAAAAACTTTCCATTTATAATCTCTCGAAATTGAGTGATTAAAAGTTTAGAAACATGTATATGTTTGATATACATTTTGTTTTGGTTAAAAATATTTTTTATTAAAATTAAAAATATTTATTTTTATTAAATAATTTCTTTTTTATGTATTAATAATCTCAATCATTAATAATTATATATATTTATGTCTATTTATTTCTCATCCTATTAAAATCTAAATCAAACATATCTCAAACCATTTAATAAATAAGAAAAAAAGAAGTTTAAAACCAAATGAATGAAGTCATGTGCACTTGCTGATGCACAACATTTTAGGCAGAGAGATAGTTGAGTTACTACAGTTTTCATATGTGGTCTGTCCATACACATTTATGGTCATGTGATTTTATGCATCTGTTCCATTTTTTTGGGGGGTTTCTTGATCCATTACATAATTTAGCTATTGATTTACCCAAAATATATACTATATATATATAGTTTTTTTTTAATACAACAAAGAATTATATATTGCTGTTATTTGTTCCGAAAAGAGAATGTGTGAAGAAGAGATGGAGAAAAATGAAAATGATGAGAGGAAGAAAAAGATTATTTATTAAAACGATCTCTAACTTTATAATCAAATACCGTTTTAATCATTGACTTTTAAAAATATCTAAATTACTTCTTGATTTTGCTCTTCACTGACCACTTAGTCCTTGATGTTATATGATATTGCGGAATTTTTATGTGGCATGTTATTTGACACAAAAGAACTCACATAAACAATTAAATGTCGCCGTTTTACTTATCTCTAAAGTTACACCGTGTTTTGAGACCCAAAATTGAGTTATGTTGTTAGTTATTTAAGAGATTAAGGGCTTGTTTGATTTCTATTTTTAAAAACAGTTTTTTGTTTTTAAAAATAGAAAATTAAAAAACATATTTGGCATGCGAGTTTTTAAAAACAGTTTTAAAGAATAGAATATATGTTTTAGTTTTTAAAAACTAAATTTTTAAAATATCTAAAATTAGTTTTTTTTTAATTTATATACAAATTTGCATTGAAAATTGATTTCACTTTTTTTTTTAAAAAAAATAGTTTCTAAAAATTATTTTATAATAACTTAATCAAACCATTCCTAAATTGAGTGACTTATTTTGAGATTAAATATAATAATATGTCATATAGACATTCCGTTAGTGTCACTTAATATCATAAATTAAAAATGCTTATGGAGTGTGACAAATTTAGGCATTTTATAATGTCAGAACTAAAACGTCTTGTAACTACAAATTAATGGCTATTTTGATAAATTAATAAAAAATATTAGTTTTTTTTAAGTCTCTTTATTTATTTCTTTCAAAAAATTGTTTTGAAATAATTTGTTTTTCTTTCTTTTCATTTAGACCTAGTCACCCCTAGTCATAAGTAAATCTTTGTTAATCTAAAAAAAATAATTATGATAACTAGTTCTAATTTTCTAGTTGCCTGCCTAATCATCTAAAGTGTATTTCTGTAAATTACACTTCTCGTGTTGTTTTCTCACCTTCTTTCATTGTTAGTTAAGATGGCAATGTCTCAAAACTTAAAAGTGAAAAAGAGTTAATGCTGTCTTAAATTAATGCCTAACAACAAATTAAATAATCAAGGTCAAATACTGCTGCTAAAGGCAAGTCAATTGATTCCTTCACATTCTTAATATTATGATTTATATACAATTAAGATTAAAATAAAATATAATCTGCAAACTTACTCAAAACAGTCAACGAAATGAGAACTATATTTGAGAAATGACATGTGCAAAGTGAACATTATTGAAGTTGATTTTTTATGGAGAACTTCATAGTTAATCTTTGAAATTGTGTAGGGGAGTATCAGTTAGAATATAGTTAATGAATTTGATTATGATATAATATTAGTGTAAACAAAATTACTAGGGTTGTCAATTCGGGTTGGGGTGACCCATAATGGGTCAACATATTTTTGGGTCGAGTTCAGTTAGGTCGACTTTATTACGGATTGCAAAATGTATGGGCTAGTCAATGGATTTTTTAATTTAGTTTATAAAAAAAATTTAAACTAAAAAATCAAATTGATTAAAATATGCACACAAAAAAAAATATATACTAACTACAATTAGTGGGAGGGATTGATACCACTCAATTTTAAAAATTTCACTATTTTTTTATATATAAGGATTATGAATTTGTATATTAAAAATGATTGTGCCACTTCTAATAAAGATAGTCTCAATCTCTTCCACCACTACAATTTACCTACTAGACTAGTGGAGTCCGTAAAAAATACTTGACAAGTAACTTCTTAAATAAAAGAAAAACTAATATTAATATAATAAATATATTAAAGTTTAAAACACATTAGGTTCGTAAGTGCCAATGTGTCATAGAAAAAAAAAAGAGTCGTTCCAGCTCATCATTTTACAAATAACTAATAACTAAGAGTTACATACAAAATTTGACAGCACCACCTAAAAACATTTAACACTATGTTTCAATTTTTTTTTAAATGGAATACAATATTTATAATATAATAAATTAAATAAAAAAATTTTAAAAGTTCGGACCAACGGGCTTGCGCGGCCCGTGTTGGGCCACTGAAATTTCGGACCCGGTCGGACTAAATTTTATTTGAGTCACTATTTTTCAAATCCAGTCCATGCATTATGTCGGGCTAAACGGGCCGGCTGTCCATGAGGGTTAGCCCATTTTAACAACTCTAAAAATTACCCTATCATCTAATAATGTACTATATATATTATTTAATAATTGAATAAATATATAATCATTAATATAACAAATAAAGTTAATTGCAATTATCATAATATTCTAATGGTTAGAGAGCAAAGCTTAAACCTTTAAGTAATTATTAGATCTTGGATTCATGTGTAAAAAATAATAATTTTTTGATAAATATTTAATATTTATATTTTTTTTATAAATGTATGGAATGTAAAATATTTTAAATTTAAAAAAATCGTTAGCTATACATGCAGTGAATTCTGCTATTTCACATAAAGATAAAATTGCAAAGTTTTATAAAAAATAAAAAAGAACCATTCAATGATAACAATATTGACATAGGAGATAAAAAAAATTTGTAGCCAGATTTTCGTAGCATTTACAATTTCCTATATGCAATATTAGAGACTGAAAATTCGTGAAATGTACCATATATTTTAACGAAAAATATGATAGGTATATAGTTAATTAAGAAGTTTATTTAGAAAAAGAAAAGAAAAATAATTTTAATTTGGAAAATTTTACCTAATGAGTATGAGTAGTTGTTTGAACTCCTAAGTTGACATTTTGAACCTTAGAAGCCATACTCTTTAGAGATATTTGGTCTCATCACACTCAAGTTAAAATTATAAGAACAATTGTTCCCACAACTTTTATTGCAAAAGAAATTTGGAAAACTTTAAAAATTGAGAAAATTATGGGCGGTTTGGTTTGCATTTTTATTTTCTATTTTTTATTTTCTGTTTTTTGTTTTATGAAATTTTACAAAGGAAAAATTAAAAATGCTGAAAACATGTAGGGTTGTTTGGTTTACATTTTCATTTCTAGTTTTCATTTTCTGTTTCTTGTTTTTTGAAATTTTACAAAGGAAAAATTAAAAATGCTAAAAACAAACATGTTCTGTTTTTAGTATTTTTAGTTTTTTCTTTTGTAAAATTTCACAAAACAGGAAACAGACTGAAAACAGAAAATAAAAACAAAAAATAAAAATGTAAACCAAATAGCCCCTTGTATTTTTCTGTGTGTGTGATGAGTAGTTCTTATATTAATTATATATTTTTTAAATATTTAGCATTCTCGATTTTGGAGATTAGCTTATTTGGTTATGTACTAAGTCTTTAAGGTTAGAGATTTGAGGCCTATGATTCAAACAAGAGATTTAATCTAAATATTATAAATATAGTTTAGGATGAGTTTGAGTATTTCACCATAAAAATAAAATATTTAGTATTTCCCAAGGCAATAGAAAACTACTACTCATAAAGGTAGTAATAACTTTCAAATTAAAATTATGTTAAATTATATTGGTTAACACATTGCACATGATAAAAAATTAAAAGTACAAATATTTAATGGGAAAATATAAACATTTAATGAGTTTTAGTTCTCTATTATTATAAATATTGTATTTTTTAATAAATTATTTTCACTTTTAGTTTTTTAAAAAAACAGTTTTACAGAAGAAGTGTGTTAACAAACTCCTTTTAATTTATACCTTAATATTAATTAAAATTTTTATGACCTGAAATAACCTACCTAATTTATTTATATAATAATTACAAACTGTTGGTACTAAAATTTAATTAATTATTTATACACTTAACATCAAAATACTTATTTTCGGAAATTTTCATAATAATATTACAATTAGAAACCTCTTACTGTTCTATGCAAAAATATTTTTCTTCAAACTTCTTATAGCCAATTTTGGAAGGGCTTAAAGCCAAAATTTTTAACTTTTAATAAAAATATTTTGAAATTTGTGTCAAAATATATTATAAATGTGGTAAAATCTTATCCAAACGGATGTTTCTATTTTAATTGTATTTTTTCATTTATAAATTTAATATGTCTTCATTTTACGGTTAAAAAAAATTCTATTAGGTATCCAAAATTATTGAAATACCTATCTCGATGAAAAAATTGGATATGCGTAATTTCAATTTAATCAGTTTGTTTTGAGATTTGGAATTATATTAATGTTTTTTTTTATAACTGTTAATTAAACTACTGGAGAGTAGAGAGTTTTTACATTTCATCCATATACTTCTAAAAAGTTTGAGTGGCAGAGTTTCATTGTCTTTAAACTGAAAAATTGCATCTCAACTCATTATATATATAGAATTTTGTCGGTATATTTTGTTTTTATCAATATATATTACGAAATAAAAAACACCTTTTGAGTTTTTAATATATATATATTGGTTATAGCATTTATTTTTATCTTTTAATTTCTTCAACTAGTACCCTTACAATATTTGCCATCGTAATTGTCGTAATAATAGGGCTATTTCAAAACTAATGCATATGCTGCTGAAAAAAATTAAAGTGTGCTATACATTGACTTTTGGATCATTTGGTCTCAAAACAAAACCTAATCACAAATTCTATAAATTCCCCAATTGATGGCAAAGTTAGTGCCAAGACTTGTGGAAACGAAACAAATTGAAACTTCTTAACAAAATATTAATCGTTAGGGTGTGAAGTTTTGAATAACAATTTACTGTCACTTATATATTCGCTCGGAATCGAAACTTTCTTATAGTGATGACAGATCACATTGGGATCAACAAGTTTACCAAACTCGTCCAAAATAAAGGTTTTTTATGGATTGGAAGAAAGTCTAATAATCTTGCCCCAATTTAGCAAAATCATGTGTATTTAAGTTTAAATTGTGTAAATAATTTAGTTGAAGTGTTACTCTTGTGAATGTTCAGTGAGCAAGTTGTGAGTTACTTGCTTATAAGGTCTTCCTGCTGATTACTGTGTTATGGGAGCAGTTTCTGTATTCATGTGTCTATGTTGCATTGTATGGGCCTGTAATTAGGTTCTAAAACTTGGTCTGATTTTGTTGTAATGCTACTCTTTTAAAGATGAAAGGGATTAGTACTATCTTTATTGGGAATGACACCATCTTTTCAGTATATAAATTTATGATTCTTACACATAAAAATAATGATGCCACTTCCAATAGAGATGATGTTAATCCCATCCTTCAAAAAAGTTTGTCAAAGCTAAGGGATTGGGCCGTTACTATACCACCACGTGTATTTCTTAGCATATCACACGTCATTTTTTTAAAAAAATACTCCCTTGTTCAGATTATGAAAATCCAAGCTAAGGACAATTTAAAAAAATAAATAAATTAATGTGCATTTTTAGTCACTTTTAGGGCCTCTTGTTAATTGTTATTGTTTAAGAAAATAAGTGGTTTTGAAGCCTCTTGTTAATTGTTATTGTTTTTTTTTTTTAAAAAAAGTGTTTTTGAAGGTAGATTGAGAAGTAATTATTTTTTAAGTGATTATAATATGAATAAGAAGTTATCTACATTTAGATACTCTATTAATAAGTTCCCGTCATGTAGCTTAGTTGGTGAGCACATGGGGGATATGCATGTGTGGGTATGGGGTTCGAATTCCGGTTTTACTACTTTTCTATGAACCAAAAAGAAAAGATACTGTATTAATAAGTGTTTATTTTATGTTTTGTTTTTTCTGTTACAATTAATTATTTTGAGAAACAATACAAGATTAGCATTTTAAATAAAAAAAATTAATTATTCTAAAATTTCTCATAAGTGTTTTTCTTTTAATAAAATAAGTGCCTAATTAATTAAATAAGAAATAGAAAATAAGGTCGAAGTCTTAGTTGATTAAGATGCATTAAGGATAGTATAGGTGCTCAATATGGAAAGTTTGGCAGAGATTCTAAACTAAGCCAACTCTCAAGTTGAGAGTAACATTTCCAAGCAGGAAAATAACATGTTCTGAAGCATTTGGATGAATTATATCTTTTATTTTTATAGTACAACTGGGATTCGAACCTCGTACTCACGTACGCATATCCCAATGCGCTCACCAATTGAGCTACATGGATGAATTATATCTTGTTTGTTAAAGCTTTTTTCTTTTTTGGGGGATAAGGATTGTTGAAGTGTTTAGAATTTCGTAAAGTTTGGAAAATGCTAAACAATGCCTTAAGAGTACTAGATAGATAAGATGATAAAAATAATAATATTTTATTAAAAATGATAAAATTTAATGTTTTGAAACTTGAAAACCATTTAATGAATGTTTTTTATAATAACTCCAATCATTTAACAAGTTGTATTTATTGCTCCTTAACAAGTGCCCTTAGGACACTGTTTAGCATAACCCTAAAAGTTTAAGTGGCCGTTTGTTTAGAATTTTGGTTTGGTCAAAATCACTTTTAATCATAATTAAAAATATTTATTTTCATTGAATTATCTTGATTTTTATGCATCAATAATCTCAACCATTAATTTTTATCTCTGTTTATATATTTTTCACTTCTCATTCTACTAAAATCTAAACTAAATGGACCTAAATCTTTTCAACATGCCAGAGAATTGTCCCATAACATTACCAATCTAAACAAACGCATGGTTGATGTCACCGTACTGTACATTTTCTTTTTTTTAAACTTTGGGAAATCAGTTTCACCCAATCCAATTTCTCATGTTGTTTGTTTGTCTTTATATTTATATTTATATTTATTTATATATGGGAAATTGGTTTCTTTAAAACTAATTTCTCACTTTTAATTTTTTTTATTCATTATCTTAATTCATTTCTATCAATTTTTTTTATTTCTCACCTATATTTTTTTATTTTTTATTTATAATATATATTTTATCTCAATCTAAATTATCTTAAAAGAATATTTTTTTAATTCATTTTAAATTTTAAACACATCATTTATTTTATTACAATTAACACTAAAAGTTATAAAATAAAATAAAGACTTAAACAAGTAAAATATTAAAAATAAAAATGATGATTACTTTAAAATTTATAAGATATACAAAATAATACAATATGACCAAACTAATGATGTCGTGAATAATGATGAGCAGTTCCACACCGTAAAAGTTGTCGGTTACGTGTAGGATTTCTACGTTGAATGTTTGGGGTTTGCTCGTTGAAATATTCAACCTCATCCAAATCAAGCCTTATAAATTGATTTGAGATACTCGCTTGTGTTGTATATAGAAAAAAAAAAAAGTAACATTTGAGGTGCTTACTTTATTTGTTTTAAGTACACTAATTATAATAAACTAAATCATGTATTTAATTTTTAAAATTAATAAATTAAATACTATTATAAATAAATATTTTAAAATGAAAAATGATACTTTTAAACATAAAAATTGAAAAACATAAATAAAAAAATAACAATTCAATGAATAATATAAGTGACAAAGTTTAGGTGATAAATTAAAAAAAATAAAAAATTCAATGCATTAACGTTTAGATAATGAAATAAAAAACAGAGTGACAAATTGGTTTCCTCAAAACCAATTTCCCATAGTTAAAAAGAAAAAAAATATACATTCACGTTGAGAAGTTAATTTTAGCAAAACTAACTTCTCAACTAAAAAAATGGAGCATTTAAAAAAGAAAAGGTGTAATAGTTTTTTTTTTAGGAAAAAAGGTGTAGTAGTTTAGAAATTAAGACAGTAGAATGTAATATTGAGATGAAAAAACCTTTTTTTAACCTGTGCAATAAATTAAAAATAAAAATATTTCATTGAGAATTGTAACATTTATTATAATAGAGGACCAAAACACATTAAATATTTTTTCTTTTCCATGAGTTAGTTCCAATTTTAATTTCTTAACACGTGGCAATGTTGTACATTTTAAAAAAATCGTTGTTAAATTAACAATCGAAATTCTTTTTTTTGGGGGGTGGGGAGGGGTTACAGGGCAATAATTTATGTGAAACTACTATTTACCTACATATATTTTACAATTTTTTTTGATCTCTTTCTTTTTTATATATCACATTATCTTTGATATTTTATATTTTCATTCTCTTACTATACAACCATACAACCCAAAATTGAGTTGTACATCGAACATTATTCTTTTATATTTTAGATATTTTAGATTCGGGAGATGGAGATAAGACCCAGTGGTGCGCTGTAGCTTCACCACTAATGCAGCAGAACAATGTTTTGGCAAATAGCCTAATTTGATGAGTAGAACACAGTATAGTATACATGAATCAGGGGTAACCACAGACAAAAAAAAGAGGAAAAAGGAAGGAAAAAAAAAAGGAAGTATTGAACCGGTAACGCGCATGAAATTATGAATCTATGATTATCTCTAAGCGCCAAAATGGTGATTGACAGTTACGTAAGGTCAATATAACCAAATATAACATTTTCAACTGTCACTAACCACTGATTGATATTTAACATCATTTCTGTTGAACATAATGCTGCAGTATGAAATACTCTTCATACCTGCCACAAAAAGAGGAAACGAGAAAGAAAGAACTAAGTTAAAACTTAACACTTCTCAAGTGTATGCACCAAATTAGTAGTCTCATAAAGCAGATGTTAACTATGTTGTAGCATCCAGCAAAAGGTCCAAAACAGAAAATAGAAGAACACTTGGGACATCTGGCAACAGTAATAGAGTCGTTAATTATTTATTATTTATTTAATTTAAAAAATGCCCCATACATGTACTGAGATTTCTAAACTAAAGTCCAGTCTAAGTACATATTAAGTGCAGTAAAAGTGAAATACTCAATTTAAGAAACTCATTTCATAAACAATACAATAAGCCTTGGTCTTTGAAATTTAAAAGCCCCAGACAAGAATATCGGAACTGTGAGAGATTTTATTCTTTAATATAAATTCTAAGTATATATGGCATGATTTTTTATTTCCTAAGAATAGCTTTATATTCAGGCTTGTTTTGTTTCGTAGACATTCTTGCATAACATAAAAATAATGCTTACATGGGTTTATAATGGATATATTATGGACATTTCAGCAAATAGTAGAGACTAGGGACCACCAGTTTGAACATAATTACTCAAACTTTTCGAAGAGCTCTTCAGGAAAATGGCGTCACTCCGAAAAGCCAAGATCACTGAAGAACCATTCTAATACTAAAGGATTTGTTTTATTATTCATATCCTTCATATTTAGCCAGAATATTTGAAAGAATAACAGATTCCAAAAAGCATATCTATTTCTGGATATCTTCCATTGAAAGAATTGCATTTAGTCCATGAAAGAAAATTTTAATTTCAATGTAAAAGGCACCTTACGAAATTGAGAACGGAAAGATTATACCTAAAGAATATTGGGATCTTAACTGTTAGGACATTTAACTTAATAAATATATATGCAAACAAATGAGAACTGAACTACTCCCTCCGTTCCTTATTATAAGATCCTAAACAAAAAAATCAATGTTCCTTTTTATAAGATCCTGACCAAAAAAATTAAAAGCATTTATTATATTTTTCCAATTTTGCCCTTATTTATTGGTATCAACTCATGTGAGTTCCCATAATTCATTTAATGTATGTGAGGGTAATACTGGAAAATTATTATAACATTTTAAAATTTCAATAAAAATTTTTGGTGTCGGTGCTTTTCTTAATCTATGTGATGTCCTTTTTAGGATCTTATAATAAGGAACGGAGGGAGAAGGAACGGAGGGAGTATTACGGAAAAACTTCTTAATATTCTACAAAAAGTAACTATTGAAATTGAAATTTCACAAATAGGGCCAAAATAATCTCTATAAGGCTAGGACAGTCATCCCCCATCAAATACCTTTTAGAGTCGAGTTAAGTCCAACTCCAGTCAGTAGGTGCCACCCATTATTTAATGGACCCCAAAACAAATTTCACTCAATAATAAAGTGTGCTGTTAGCATTCTTCAACGATGTAATTCTCTCTTAGACCTCAAATAAAATGAATTTACGGGAAGCCATAGTTATAAGAAGTGTACTGATGTATCATGATTAATTCAAATCATAATTATTTTATTTTATATCTTATACAATTTAATATCATACATAACAGAACACAGTCAGGTTTACGGTCAACTAATGGGATTACTCTTCTACTTACATAGTTCGAGCATTCTACCAGTTGGGTTGAAACATCTAACTGCATTCCCCAAACAAGGTTTAACAGATATGTGATTACTGATTAAGCACTTGGCACAAACGCACACGAAAACATATTTATTTTTTAGAAAGTTCTCTAGCCAAAATATATCCGTCCTCCTGAGAATTTGTAAAAAGCCCATATCAATCATAAGTAGTAACCTTTTTGGACAAGCTGTGATGGGAATTAGACATTAACCTTCCAATTAGCTTCAAAAGATTAAAAAGAAAATCCAATGTGTTCTTCAGCAGTTACAAATCACAACTAGAAGAGATCAAGTCACCCTCTGCCTTAATCTATAATATCCAAAACCTTTATTTAATGTCATAGTTAACAATACTACAATAGCCCTTAGCTTCTAATTTTTTATCCTAACATCAACAAATGTTTTCGAAGGTATCAACTGTAAGAAAACAAATCATGGGTAATCTAAAAAGCTGCTATGTCATTCCTCTATGCTTGTTCAAATAAACTACTTTCTACACCATTTGACCCCTGATCTGAATAATTTAACAGTAAATGATAAAAAGAACAAGGAAGACCCCCATACACTTAAAAATTCAATTATTGCCTTCTTGATTATTTAAAAATCCAAAGCACGACATTTTGATCTATTACTATCAATTTTGATCTTGAACAACCCTCAAGACAGTAGTTTTTTGACTTTTTCCTTGAGTACTTTTCCATAGAAAGAACTTAGTTGATCTATCAACTATGTTTCCACATATCCAAAAATTATGGTTCAAATTCATACTTTATACAATGTGTCATAGTCTTGATATGCAATTACAAAGGGACCAAAATTTACACTGCGCATCCTCTGAGATGCTTTCCCATTTAAACAACATTTTTTTCCAATGGAAAACAGGACTGCTTATCAGCATAATTTAGTGGAAAGAAAATCATGAAATATATAACACTTAGGCTGTTTGGTTTGATAAAATGTCTTCCCTTCTAGTTTTCTGTTCTCACTAATAATTACAAATATGGTTTTGTTTTTACTCTGTTTTCACATTCTCAAATATTTGTAAGCAAAATGATGAAAACAGTAAAATGAAAGCAACATGCTTTTCAGTATTGGTGAAAACATAAAATAGAAACAGAAAAATGCCTCCTTAAACCAAAAAGAGGCATTTAGATTCCTTAGCTGTGGACCTATAGTCCAATAACCTACTCTACTAGCTTTAAAAATAAGCCTCAAGCATTCCAAATGGATAATTCATATTCAGAAAAAATAATAATAATCTACCCCCTCATTACGATAGGAACGCCCAATTCTCTGGCAAATACAGTTCTTTTTATCATTTCTTCGCATGTACCTGCAGTAGCATTCAAGTAATGCCCTTTGATTTCACCTGTTTCGGCCTGTGCTTTAAAAATTGCTTCGGCGCAAAATAAGAAACGGTCTCTCCAACGCATAAATGGTTGGAAATTCACATTTTCATCATCTTTGGTAAAATCAAGTCCCCCGCGGAGACATTCATAAACCGCCCTACCGTAATTCTTAGCTGATAATCCCAATTCTTAGAGGCATTTAGATTCCTTAGCTGTGGACCTATAGTCCAATAACCTACTCTACTAGCTTTAAAAATAAGCCTCAAGCATTCCAAATGGATAATTCATATTCAGAAAAAATAATAATAATCTACCCCTTCCTCAGGGAAATGCTAGCATAAATCATTTTCTAATTTATATTTGATTGACGTCCTGTGCTTTTCAAGTTAGGTACTAGAGAAACTGAATTCACATCTTTTGATTGCACACACTAAATTTTTGCTTAGGTAAGCGAAAACATTGATCAATAAAGCAATCTCATTCACCAAAACAGAACAAACATCACAAAATCCCTTCCATATCCCTGGGCAATTATTCATGTACCAAGCAAGCAACATTTGAAAAAAAAAAAAAGAAGAAGGCATCCCCTAAACTAACAGATGCCCAATTCATATTATTCAGATGAAATTGGAAGATTACAAACCTCCCTCTTTCACTCAGGGAGGAGGCATCTCCAATCAAAGACAAAAAGAGATTTTATTTTTTTATTACAAGTAGTTCCCAGATACCTAAAGGCTGCAAGTTCAGAGGGAAAGCCATCTATATCTAACTCGACACTAAAAACGGCCAACAGGTAACAATTTCAAATTTCAATGCACATAAAGTACTGTAATAGGACAATTGCATTCACCCAGGGAAAATCGAACAAAGGTAGACAGAATGGTTTATCCCTAAAATAATCCAGATCCAAACTCTGCATGAATCATCACTTCAACGTTACCTCATTATGCTAATCATGAAATTTGAAACAAACAACAAAACTATGATGCAATACCTAAACCATAATTTGCAACCAAACCATGAGTAGGCATAATTCAGCATTCAAAAGAAAGCGAGAAGTTCCACACTTACATATGAAACACGAGCAGTTCTCAATCCAGATCTTCTTGCCTGGTCTCTGAATCAAAATTCTGATTCCCCCTACCTTCAGGATTCGATTGCCCACTATTATTTCCGCTATTGGTGTTGCTGTTGTTGTTATCATTCCCAACATTACTTGTCTCGGCAACAGAGGAAACAAATTGCCTGAACGGCCATGGCAAAGACACCCTAAACCTCCTCCGCTGTGAATTATCTCCACCACCGCCACCATCACCAGCACCAGAGGAATCAGCGGAGCCACCGCTACCAGCACTGGCACGGGAAGCCCTCTGCTCGTAGTCAGGATCATCGGTGGGCAACTCATACCGACAAACAGGGCAAGAATTATGCAGCTCCAACCAAGGCAAAATGCAATCGCTGTGATAAATATGCTTACACGGCATTTGCTTTGCCGTTTCACCTAGCCCGAATGAGTCCTTACACACCGCGCACTGCGCTGAATCCGACGCAAGTAGCTCCTCGGTCACCGAGATATCCGGGAGCCCCTCCACAGCGGACTTTGAAGCCGGTGGTGTCCCGTAACGGTTTGGATCGTTCTCTGCGAGGTGCTGGATTAGCTCCTCAAGGCCCGGTCCGAAGAAGTAATCGCCATGGTTGACATTTCCGGGGAATCGAAACGTGCCGCTTGGATCCCCAGCGTTCTCGATCACGAATTGGACGTTGGCGCCTCCAGCCCTAAGGGTTTGGACGTAGTTCTGAAGGAAGACGAGCGGATTGAACGCCTCAGAACCGCCGGCGGAGTCGCCGAAAGGCGGCGACGACGACCGATTTCCAAATAAGGCGGATAGATCATCGAACGGCTGGACTCCGCCGGAGAAAACGAGAGGAAAGCTGGCGTTGCCGGTGCCGGGGAAGTCAGAGGTGAAGGAGAATAAGGGATGGATAGGGTTAGGGTTAGGGATTGGATTTTCGAGTTCCTCGATGAAGCCGCCGTTGCAATTGGGGCAAAGTAGTTCGGAGGAGGAAGGGGAAATGGAGACGGTTCGATTGCACTGGTGGCAGAAGTATTGACGTGGTTCGCTGGAGGTAACGCCGCCGCTACCGCCGCCGGCAGAAGACATGTCAACGGCAAAAGAGAGAAATAAAGAGAAGAGAATGAAAGGATGAAGACCGAAGAGGAGAATGGTAAGAAACAGAGAGAGGGGTGTGAGGGCAAAATTGTAAATGTCGTGACGTAGAAAACCACAAGGTGGGTGAATGTTGAATGGGCCGAGTTTCCCACGCTCTAACTTTGGGAGTGGAGTCCAAACGCCGACTCTCATATTAATATCTAAATTTTTTTAGGTTATGCTAAACAATAAATACAGTTATTATAAAAATATTTATATTTATTAAATAATTTTCAAGTTTTTAAACAATAAATTCTACTATTTTCAATAATAAATTGTTATTTTTTGTAATTTTAACTGTGTCTTTGGAATATTATTTAATATTTTTCTCTTTTTTATTCATTAAAAAATACATTAGCCATAAATTGAACCTAAATACCCACACACATGTCTCATATGTTTACCAACTAAACTACATACTCCCTCCGTTTCATAATAAGTGTCATTTTAGAAAAATAATTTTTTCCCAAGATAATTATCGTTTTATATTTTCAATACATTATTAAATGTCTTTTTCTCCATTTTACCCCTATATAACAATTAAAGCTCAATAAAAATATCGTGAGGTAATTAATGATTCAATTATTAATAAGGACATGTTAAAAAAATTGCTATCATTATGATATTTATTTCTTTTCTTAATCTCCGTGACACAACCTTAAACAACTGTCATTTTAAAACGGAGAAAATATTACTATAATATCTAGGGTATTACTAAACAGTGCCCTATGGGCACTTGTTAAAAATACAAAAGTGAAAATGTTTTATTGAGATTTGTAACATACAAGTAGAATTTAAACTTTCGAAACAATAAATATCATCAATCCCAATAAAACATTTTCACTTTTGTATTCTTAACAAGTGCCCTAAGAACACTGTTTAGCATTTTCCTAATATCTACTACCTCTGGTCCTTTTGAAACTTCTTGGTCTACAATATAAGTAACTTTTAATCTCTCTCCTTGTTTAATGCTAATTTCAACCATTTTTCTCATATTTAATGTCATTTGACCTATCCAAATGGAAGAGAGAGTATTTTTTAGTAATTACTTAAAAGCCAATTATACCCCTTTTTAAATTTTTTTTAAGGGAATTATACCCCTTTTAGTTTATTTTTTTGAGTAAACAAAAAGTATTATTACGAAAAGAGTATAGGAAATGCTCACATAATAGTACAAAAGTTCAAGATGGCCAACTCAGGATTAACAAGGCCAAACTATCAAGAAGAGGTACAAATACATTTAAAATAGACCCAGATCAATCCCTATAAAATAGGGAGAAAGACTTCTAGTACATCATCGTGATCCTAAGCAATGATATGGATTAAGGAACCAATCTGCAATTGAATAGCAAAATCGCAGTGACGTTGTTTTAATCCAAAGCCAAGAGCGGACCTTAATCATATCCAGTACATGTTGGGGACACCAGGACACCTCCTTGAAAATGACATGATTACGGCCAATCCAAATAGCCTAGATGACCGAAAACCAAATCAAATTCCACCATTTCCTTTTTTTCTTGGAAACACAAAGAATACCCCGGAATTGTAAATATTGAACCCACGGATTATTGTGAAGCGCGTCTTCAACACCAAACTAGTGAAGAACCAAGTACCATATCGATGCCTTGTGACTGCACTCCAGAAACAAATGGGAGGTTGACTCTTGTTCTACGTTGCACAAGAAGCAGTTTAACTCGCCAGTAGCCACACCTCTTCTTGACAAGTTCAGCTTGCAAGGAATACGATCGAGTAGAAGACACCATGCAAATGATGTGACTTTCAGTGGGGCTTTTGATTGCCACACCGAGATGCGAAGCTCATCCTTTGGAGCCCTGAGCGCCATGTGATATGTAGATTTAACAGTGTACACGCCAAGGTCTGACCCCCTCCAACGCCAAACATCTCTAGTATCCTGCTGTGGAGTGAAAACACCAAGCTTCTGCAACAAAAGTTAGATAGCACGGCCTGTTCCGAGGCGGTAAGATCACTTCTCCAATTCCACTCCCAAACCCATCTCCCATCCACCCAGACCCCACTCTCGCATACCGAACGAAATTTAGCAGCCGAAAGATTATATAGATGTTCATATTTGACACTCAGCCTTATCCCCTCTCCCAACCAACAGTCGTGCCAAAAAGCAGACATCGCCCCATCCCCTATCACGAGAGATGTGGAATCACTAAACCAGGGACAGTCGGTACTACTATAACCAAAAAGCCTACATAGATCTTTCCACCAAGCAGAGCTAGAACTCCTCTCATGGTATAAAGAAAACACTTTATCCCCATATTTAGTATGCAACACCCGAACCCACAAAGCTTATTTCTCAAGTTTAATCCTCCAAGGCCATTTCCCTAAAAGCGCCTGATTAAAACGGAGAAGATCTCTAACCACCAATCCCCCTGACTCTTTATCGGAACACACCACATCCCAGGATACCCAAGGAATCTTCCTCACCTCCTCGTCCCCCCCCCCTCCCCAAAGAAAATTACGCAAAATAGAATTGAGCTGAGAGATGATACCTTTAGGAGCCTTGAAGAAGGAAAGAAAGTAGACAGGAAGCGTGGATAGGATAGATTTTATGAGAACCACACGCCCACCAAAAGAAAGCGACCGACAACTCCAAGAAGCAAGCGGAGTTTTAACCCTCTTAATAACGTGGGACCATGACAATAATCTTCGAGGGTTGCTTCCCACCGGTAAATCAAGGTTAAGTTACTTATTACTATTACTGTTTTATTAACATTAACAAAGGTTAATCTTCTTTGTACGGTACGGTGACTTTATTATTCCATCATGATTTCTAGTTTCTAATATGTTCTATAAATTATATTTTGTTATACTTTTAGGGACGTCTTCTATGTTGCTTGCAACTTTTGTGTGACATTATAAAGAAATTCTTCGGTACAAAAAAGGGTACAAGAATACTCCTTCCTGTATTAAATATAAGTCACTTTTAACTGAGTTTTCGATATCAAAAAATATAAGTTATCTCATTAAATGTGTCCCAAAATAAAGTTTTTTTTCTAATTATAATCCTAAACAAATACACATCCAACAAACTCTACTAATATTCTAATAAATACTTCTTTCTCTTTTTTTTCACTCTCTCTCTTTGTAACATGAGAAATATGCAATTATTAATAAACTTTCAACTACAACTAGATTAACCTTGAAAATGTTTAAAGGGTAAAATTGATACTTTTTTAACTAACGCAACAGTCAATGACTTATATTTTGGTCCAAAAAATATTTTATAATGCGACTTACATTTAAGATCAGAGGGAATAATTCTTTTAGTGAAGTGAGAGCAACAAGAAAAAAGGGAAAGATAAAAATGGTGAAATGCAACCCTAGGGCAGCAATATAGAGACTAGCAGGAATTCTTGTGTTCTTTAAAAATCTTTTTTACGAAAATGCATTATTGAAAAATCTTAAGTTAAAAACCATATAATCGGAAAAAAAAAGAGCCCAATAACAAGGCTAATTTTGTCTTTTAAAACATTTTATTTTTTTAATTTTAAATTATTTGCATTAACTTTCGTTAAACTTAACTCTTAGAATGGATGGAATAAATAATTATTACCATGAATTGTTATAAAGATTTTTCTATCTTATGCAATATTACACTTGTTAAGAATTTTAGAATTAAAAATTTTGTATAAGAAATTATGAAAAATTAATAAGATTTATGTTTATTATGCATTAAATGCTTTGTTTTTAAATAAAATTTTATCTTCTGCAATATTGTATAAGATAAAAAAATTCTTGATATAAAACAAGGTGCAATGTACTAGTTTTAATTTATTATGGTGCAAATTGCAATCAAGCTAATAATTACGGGGGACAAAATGCTTCTAGGTGATGGCGTGATATATACTACTTGTTCGGTGTCTCTAATCCTCCATGTGTGTGGTTTCCTGATAATATGGTAAGGGTTGTGGGTAATAGTTGTAACACTTTGTTTTGGTGTGACCTTTGGTTAAATGACAAATCTTTGCGGTGAATGATTCTTGGGTTTGGGGTGGGATTGGCGGAGACCTCCTTTTATGTCTTGGGAATGAGATCTTTACAATAATCTTTTATAAGTTCTTGGCTCAATTGTTTTACAGGATGAGGAAGAGGATTCGTGGCGTTGTAGAGCTTGTCCTTCCGGAACTTACTTGGTGAAGTCAGCTTACAAGGTTACTACTAATCTATTGTCCGATCAATTTTACAAGGTGTTTTGGAGCAATGTGGTGCCTTTGAAAGTCAACACAACTTGAAAACTTTCTGTGGATCGCATACTTTACGAGGTTGACTTGGTTAGAATTTGTGTTTCTATTGAGAATGTTACTTGTTGTCTTTGTCATGAACATCCAGAAAATGTTGCTCACCTTATGCTTGCGTGTAAGTTTTAGTCTGCGATTTGATATAAAGTTCTATATTAAGTTGACATTGAGTCCGCCTTGCCCTCTCTGGATTCGTCTCTGATTATAAGTTAGCTTTTTTCTTTGTTTGTAGACAATACTTCTGGTACTCTTTTTTATTTTCTAATAAAGTCTCTTGTTTATTAAAAAAAATACTTTTTACAAAAAAATAAATAAATAACTAACTAATTTTTTCTCACCAAGCGTTCTGTTTCTTCTTTCCGTTGATGTGGCTACGCAACACTCAACACATATTTTTATTATTGAACTCAAACAGAGTGAGCCAAGGTAAATGTAAATGGAGGACAACAATTAATGAGGAATTAGATAGTGAAAATCCTTATGAAATTACCAATGAATTCTTTTGCGTTTCAAATACATGTGTGAGTTATAGTGCTCTCATTTGCAATTTTCTATAATTATCTTTTGTATTTTAGTGCCAAATCTTTTAAAATTTATGTTTTTCAGTTCTCCGTAGTTAAACTCATAATTAAACTCTTGATTATACTATTTGTTGTAGAGATTTAGAAAAAATTGAACACTTTAACTTTTTGCTAACCAACAATTTAATAACAAACATGTTATAGTTACATTCATTGCAAAACAAAAAATTAGACATTGTGGACTTAAAAATGCAAATTTTGAAAGAATGAGACTAAAATGTGAAAAATAATGTATTTGGCATCCTGGCATGGTATTTTGTTAGTCGCATTAGCATTTTACATACCTTTGTTATCAACAAAGATGAAAATCAATACTTTTGAACCAAATTGGTCTAAGATGTAAAATAAATAAATTATAAGTACGAAAAACAAAAATAACTTATTTTATAGTGGTTAAAAATTAATTTAAGCATTTTTTAAAAAATATTAAAGTTATGATTTGTGCTTACTTCTTCAAAATTAATTTGACAAATTGTTGAGTTTAACAAATCAACTTCCCACATTATAGCTAACAAAGATTTGTAGTTGCATGTAGAGGCGGCTCTTAGTTAAGCAACGAGGGGTTTCGGTTTCTTTTTTGCCAAAAAAAATTATTAACATGTATATATCTTTTTTTAATATTAAAAAAATTTATTAAAATTCTAAATAATTGATCCCCAAAATTTTGAATTTTATATTCTTTTATATTTGGCCCCAAAAATTTAGGGCTAACTTCCCACTGGTTGCACGCTGACTACATTTTTTGCTTTTTATTCCTTCAAAAAGAAAAGTTCACAACTCACAAGATTGTTAGAACAATATCTTTGTTAAATGGATATCTCCATTTCTTGAGTTGTAGAAAAAGGAATCAAAATAAAAAGTATTCTAAGAAGAGAAAAAGAAGTTGAGATGGGGAAGGAAATTAAAGCACAAGTTAATTTATGCTTTTTTTTCTTATATTTAAAATTTATATACGAAAAAAAAAGAGAAATAGAAAGACCAAATAAAAATATTACTGAGCGAAACAAGCAACCTCCTAGAAGACCTATTCAAACCAAAAAGGAATTATTCTCAACCAAATTGAAAATCAAACAATGGAATTAAACCCCCATCACAAATTCTAGCAACACTATGCCCTGTATTTTGTATAAAAAGAGATTGAATCACAAATCTTTCATTAATTCAATCCATTTTCTATAACCTTGAATTTTCTAATAATATATATTAAAAAAAAATCAGTTAAGGAGGGAAGAGAAGAAGCTCTATAATCATTTGCAATGGAAACTAATGCTACTCGAGTTACTAGAAATCGCTTGTATGAGGATTTTGAACCTTATTGCAAATGGGTCAAAGAGGAAGGACAAGAAATTAGTCTTGAAATTGATTTGAAAGGTATTAAAATTCCTTGCTTATATTGTATTTTATCATTTAGATGACATTTTAGTATGCAAATTATGTTTTGAGAGTCAATTATATTTGTTTTCACAAAAAATTAGAGGTGATCATGGCTTGTCTCTGAACACATTGTATATAAAAAAAAATTAAAAACTTGACACATATTTTGGGTTTAAAAATATTTTTGAATTTTGGTGAAATTCACTATTTTTTTTTAATTCTGTATTTTTTTATTTCAATTCAAGAATTTACGTTCTTGATTTTATTAAAATTGATTTGTTTTCCTACCTAACTTTCTGAATTATTTTTTTTTATCTCTTTTTCTTCTTAAGAAAATGACTACGACTAAATAAATTTTTGTATAAGTCTCAAAATAAAAAGTCAAGACCTTTTTTTTAAGAACAGTGCACCAAGATTGAAATTTTATAATTCAATCCAACTTGAAAACAACATGAAAGAAAAAAAATTGCAAAAAATATAAACATTAACACGAATTTAGTTGGAGGATGGGATTAGCACCATCTCTATTGGGAGTGACACTATCTTTTTTATAGGTAAGAATCATAAATTTATATACTAAAAAGTGTCACTCCCAATAGAGATGGTATTAATCTCATCCACCATTTAGTTTCTCTACTAGTATTTATCCACCGAGCTTGTAATCAATTGTTGAAATTATTGGCGACTCAACAGATTTGGAGGCTTAAATTAAAGTAAATTTTTGACATACATAAGATCTTTTATCAACTGAAATAGTATGCTAGAGGATCTTGCTCCCACGCACAAACACACAAAATAGAAAGAAAATCAAAATAAAGAAGTCAAGTTATTATAGTACATAATCTTTTGATTCTTTTCTCACTTAATTTTCTTTTTTAGGTTTCAAAAAGGAGCAACTCAAGGTTCAAACTAATAAAAGGGTCCTAACAATTCAAGGAGAAAGACCTCTAGATGGATCCAATGACAAATGGAGCCGTTTTCACAAAGAGATTAGGGTTCCAAAAGATTGTAATGTTGATGGAATCCATGCAAAATTTTCTAATGGAACTCTTTTTATTGTAATGCCAAAAATGGTTCAACATTGTGCCGTCCAACATGTCAAAGATAATTCAGCCGTACATAAGAATCATTCCATTTTTAGGGCAAAAACAATGAAGGGAACCGCCATTAAAGTTGCAATTGGAATAGGGGCTATAGGGGCAATAGTGGCATTTGGTACTTATTATACAATAAGAATAAGAACTAGTAAATACATATCCCCATGATGCTCTTGACATGGTTGTTGATGTATTTGAATGTTTCAATTGAACATGATACAATGGGTTAATATGCTTTTTCATTTAAATTAACTAGATTCACATTATGATAATATATAAATTAGGTTAAACTAATATTTTAGTCTTTATATAGATATTTATTTTGTTTTAGTTATAAAAAAATTGTTTTAATCTTTAGCCTATCAACTTTATTTTACGTTTTCTTTCATTTAATTTTAGTCCTTATATTTAGCATTATTTTTTATTTTAATCACTATATATAAACATGAAAAATGTTCACATTTCCCTATACTTGATTTTGATACTAGTTGGGTTACTTTGGTGCAATTTCAGATATCGAATTGCATTAAAGGTATGCCAAAATTTGCTTTTAGACACTGATTTTATCACGGTGCACAACTACTCAACCCATATTTCCAACAATTTATTGTTATTATTTTAAAACATAAGCTATAACTAAAAATTTGATACTTTAATCATACCATTTCATGTCAATTTGTCACATCAATTTTTTAACTTAGTTGGCACATTTTAATAGTATTCTCTAATTGATTATCGCAATACCACCTTATATTCTCACACACCATTGCTCTTAATAACAATCGATTACTATTACTTACTAGTTATTAGAAAAAAAATAAAGACGCCCATTGATTACTAATTAAAATCCCACACTCATAGAAAAACAAAATAATCCATCATTTAACTTCTCTTTCATTTTTTTGATATAACAGTAACAAAATATCTTAATCTCAATTCTCAATCACAACTTCACAATTTTTTTAGCTAAATTTAATTTTTCTAGAAGTGACATCTACCTAATATCACTAGAACTAGAATTGAGATCATTATTTCTCTTACGTTTTTTTAATCACACCACTCATCCATATCAATTTCATTCTCAATCAAAATTGTATTTGTACGGTCTATTATCATGAATTTCGTAAAACCCACAAGTCTCATGTTTTAAAGCACATTATAATGTCTCTCTACATTTCTTTTGTAGCTATGTTGACAATGGTGCCTCTAGGGCCGGCCCAACCAATTTTGAGGTATAAAGCGAATTATCATAATTGATCTTTTCTAAATTAATAATAATAAATAGTTTTTGAAATTATTAAAATTATTGAATAAACATCATATGCATTTTATTTAAGAGAAAGAAATATTTTATTGGAAAGAATGATAATTTTGTTTACTATAAAGTATTTAATATTTTTTTAAAAAAAGATATATTAAAATGAGGCCTAAATATATTAATAATTTTGTTCATTTTATTGAGGCCTAAAGCAAGGGCTTGACCGGCCTAAATATAATATTTTAAAAAAATATTATATAATAAAAATATATTCAACGTAAACTATATTTAATAACTATTTTAAAAAGAATATTTAATTATTATATTTCTTGTAATAATTTTGTATTTAATAATTTAAAAATATTTTTATAAAATATTAATATAACAATATAATAATTAATACATTTTAAAACAATATTTAATTATGCTCATAAATTTTTTAAAAAAATATAAAAAAATGTACTATTTTAATTTTTTTGTTTAATTTGATATATTGCATTAAGTAAGGTAAAGTTATATAACACACTATGTTTTTTATATTTTAATAAACACTAAACGCAAAATAAGACATATGATCTTGTTATGTTATATGATCAACAAACACAGTATACATTTTATTCTGTTCCATCCCATTTATTGTGTTCTACTCTATTATGTTATGTTCAACTATAATAAATTACTTTAAAAAACATAAATGAACCTCATAATAACTCAAGAATTATTATGAAATAATATTATAAACTTAATAAAAGAACTACTCGTACATAAATTTCCTTTACAAAGTAAAGTACCTTACTCTGATAAAGTTATGCTCGATGCCACTTTTAAATGAATCACATGAAACTTTCTTAATCTTTGGTAACGTTTGGTAGATGAACCGAATGTGTACTTTGCTAACCATGGAATTGAACAAGACCATATATCTTATTTTACGTTTTACTTTTTTTTGGTGTAACCACGAGTTTTTCTCACCTTTAGGATGTGACTAATCTCGTTCATTCTGCATGGCTGGTGTTGACCCCGGAAAATTTGGCATATAGAGTTAGTAATATGGGCTGGCCCGTGTGGGCCGCCCGGAAAAAATCGGGCTCGGCTTTGAAAAATTGCAAATATATACATCCAAGCTTTTTGGTCCGACCCGCAAAAGAAACGGGCCTAACCCGGCCCGGTTAAAAATTAATTTATAAATGTATTTTTTACATACTATATTTTTTAAAAAAAGAATTTTAATAAGTTCTTTTAAAAAAATATATAATTATTGTTAACTTTTTAGTAAATGCACCATTTGTCTTAGTTTACATAAAAAAAATTGACATAGTTTGATTAAGAAAAACCAATAAAAGAAATAAATTTTTTTATTTAAAAAACTATTATTTTAAAAAGCAAATATAACCCGGCCGGCCCGCCAAGCTCGGAGCCTGCATAAAACCGGGCCTGGGCTTGATAATTTCCACAAAAATGTAACCGGTCTTTTGAGCCCGGCTCGGAAAAGCCCACGACCCCAATTTTTTTTGTTATTATTGTTATTTTGTACTTATTGTAAAATTTAAGTTTATTTGATTACCTAAAGCAATGTGGTAAAATCCAAACAGTTAACTCTAAAATACACATTCAATATTAAATTCATATATAAGAAGGTAAACATATCAAATAATATAGTAAATAATGTAATTTGGTTATTAAAAAATTATTTATCCCATACTCAACATTAGTAATTTTATTTGATGACCTAAAGCAACGTGATAAAATTCTAGCAGTATACTCTAAAATACATACTCAATGTCAATTTTTTTATGAAAAAAAGGTAATCATGTCAAATGAATATAATAAATAACATAATTTTGTTATTAAAAAATAATTTATCTCGTATTCAATCTTAGTAATTTTGTTTGAATTTAATATAGTTGTAAAACAAATATAAATGCAACATAGTTATATTTTTCAATTTTTTTTTCAAAATGATAGCATAACCCTTATGATAGTCTATCTCTTTATTGTTATTGTTTCTTTGTATTTTTATCCTAAATCTAAGATGACATATTTACATAAAATTCAATAGTATACTCTAAAATACATATTCAATATTAAGAAGATAATGATGTCAAATGAATATAGTAAATAACATAATTTGGTTATTAAAAAATGTTTTTTCTTGTACTCAATGTCAAAAATTTTAATTAAAACTAATATAATTATTAAAAAATATAAATGCAATATAATTATATTTTTTAAAGACTTTTTTGTTAGCTATATATGATAGCAAAGTCATGTGGATAGTCTATCTTTTTGTTATTATTGTTACTCTCTACGTTCTTTTTTATCTGTCTTTTATGGTTAATTCACACCTATTAAGAAAATTAATTAATGTTGTTGTTATTATAAAAATGATGAGATAAGTGTTTACTATACCCTTATTGAAACTTAAAAATCATTAATTCTCTACTTCATGTTAATATACAAAGTAACAAATAAAAATGATATATTAAGAAAAGTAGCTATAAATGCTTCTTTGAATTCCTGAAGACACAGATAAAAAGAAACAATCTTTTTTTTTCAAAATAGAGGCGGATAAAAGGGAACGGAGAGAGTACTTTGTACTTATTGCAAAATTTAAGTGTATTTGATGACCTATATCAGTGTGGTAAAATCCAAGCAGTTTATAATGCAAATTAATCCGTTCGTTCGCAAGAGTCATCGTCAATGCATTCGTGATTTTGTGACCATATTTTGCATTCAATATTCAATAGTGACCACTGCTTAATTTATCACAACCCTAGTTTACAATCCAACTAATACTTGGATTCAAAGACACAAATAATTTGCACTGAATATTTGAACGTAATTAGGAAAAAAAAGAATTAGAAACAAATTTTAAAAAAAAATTAAAAACCATCTGATCTTGTTACAATATGGAGAGTGGAAGCCGTCAAATCTTTGTTGCTGTCACATTAACATGGAATGAAATAAGACTTGGCCAAATGAAAAAAATAAAGAACTTACAAATTATTCCTACCACATCAAACTGTTCAACTACAGTTTAAAAGGATTTGAATGATTCACACTTCAAAGGACTCTGATTAAGAGCTCAAGTAACCATAACCAACCACAAAACTAAAATTCACAATCAAATAAGGAACATAGAAACTGAAAAAGACCCATGTGATTGTAAGGTGGTGGTTTGTTCAGTTTCATATCTAAATTGCATTTAAGATTGAATAATCTATAAAAAAAAGAATATATAATATAATATAACATGAATTTTTCTACCTTGTGCAATATTGCACAGGTTAAAAAATTATAAGTAGTAAAAAATTGATAGGAAAACACAAAAATTTAATATCATTGAGTTTGACATGCAATTAATACTGTGTTTTATTTCTAATTATGGTTTCTTAACCTGTGCAATATTGCACAGGTTAAAAAAACCCATATAACATAACGACATATAAACCAACACAAATCGAATTCAAGATACACCCAATGTTTTCAAATCGAAATATGTGATCACATGGGGAATATTATTTAAATTGACATTCTATATAGTTTATTTTTTAAGTCGACATCCATATATAATTTATAATTTAGAACACAACAAAATATATAAGCTAACACGGGTTTAGTGTTCGAAGAGATGATATCTAATAAATTTAAAATTAAAAAATAAAATTATTTTAATATAATATAACCTTTTTTTAATTAGATTCCATCCAATACAAATTATAGAGTATAACTGTAAAGACATACTTTACATGGCATTTAAAATTTATAGTAAAATATTGACAAAGAATATGGTACAAAGAATTTTAAATGGGAAAAGTACCTTAAATGGGAAGGTGATTAATAAAATTTTGGAAAAAAATTATAATGTGCTCAACACAAAATCCATCAAATTGATAAAAATTAATATTCGTTCTCTTCTCTGTTTTTTTTACTGCTGAATATGAGCACAACACTAATATGTGATTAGTCAAGTAGTTCTCTCCTCTGCCTTTTTTGTAACTATCCGAAATCTCATCTTTAACATTGGTTTTCTCTATTTTCATAAGCCTATATTTGAAATTCTTTTGTTCAAAAATCTCTACATCCAATAATAATTCCAAAAAAAGTATAAGTAAGGCTAAAATAAAAAAAGTACCAAGCATTAGGTATTTTAGTTTTATGATCCTTCATTATATGCATATGTCTTGTTTTCTTGGGTGCACATTTTGTGTTTGGAGACAAAAGTTAAATATTTAAAAGTATAATCAAAGAGCTCAAATAATTTATGTATTAGACTTTGCTACTTAATGATTTATTTACATGCCTATAGTACCAAAAAAATTAATATAATAACTGTTAGAAAAATATCATTTGAACACCATGAAAATACATTTACAGATTACTTGGATCTAAATTATAAATATTAAACAAAAAGACTAAGTACACAACATGTCCCTTGCATTATGCTCTGTAGTTAGAGAGAGAATAACTAATGCACTCTCCTCTCATGCAATTCTTGTGCAACAATCTTCAATACTGCACAACTTTAGTAATAACTTGCATAGGATGAATCTCTAGTTTTCAAAGTCTTCATGAAAATCCCAGAGTAAATCATCACCTATTGAGTTGCGTTTTTTTTTCACAAACCACCACTTCCAAATTTGAGTAAAAAAATAGGCCAAAGAATAAGCAAAAAGAATAACTCGGGGGATGAGAGAAAGTAACAATAATATAACATGATTAGCAGGAAAAAACTGATAAAAAATATTATAAGCCTTCATAACCCCATGTAATTCCTTTTGTAAATGATGTTCAACAATATCCAATTCCTTCCCTTTTTCAATCTTTTTTTTTCTCAAGTAAAATTGGAGGGGGAACATGATGTGAATGATCGAGAACAGATAGTGTGTACCTCATATGGTCATTCTTAGCCCTCTCGGTCTGATGGGCAGACAAATTGGCATCTCTCTTCTATAGTCTTCTTCTTCCATTTAAAGAATAACTCAGGAGTCATAGGAATTGAAGTGGTCACTTTGGCGCACTAAACCATGTTGACTCGATATGATATTAAATAACATAGCTTATCATAAGGGAAAAAAGGAATACCTGATATTTTTTCAGATGTGAGATTTTAAAATATATCCCGGGGAAGTGCATGTCTATAGTGGCAATTCTTACCACCATTGGGACAGACCCAAAACCAACCATACTGTTTCTTTTCTACTGCTTCCGAAGAGTGTTTACAGACCTGGACAGAGTACACAAACAACAGACGTAGGTCACTTCTAGGTTGCATAAGCCAAATATCTCATATGATTTGAAACTAATGCAATGTTAACAAAAATCCAAAAGATGTCCAAAAATAGTAAACCATGAAAATTAAAAACGCAACATATAAAGGAAATCAATGTAACAGTTATAACTTATAATTCCAACCATCAGCTGGTTTATTCTGATTATACTCGGTTTTCTTTGACTCCACCACCTCTCCAAGGTCTCTTAATCCCAATTTCTATCAATATATGAGCCACACAGAAAAGTTAGAAAAAGGGAAGTTTTTTATGTAAGAACTATTATCCAATACCTTGGTCAAGCTTATCGTCGTAAATGTCAATGTTCTCCCCTTTCTCTCAACATTCAAATCATGTGAGAACTTGCTTCTGAAGACCTTATCACACTGTCCCCCTTTATAAAACTCACATGATATGGACTTCGGATCTTGACCAAATTCAAAATCAGACATATTAATTTCAAGCAACACAAAATAAGTAAATTCATTAGAGATAAAAGGAACAAACAAAAAGAAAGAGGAAGAAGAAATTTCTATGCCAGAATAACAGTGAGAAGATTAATTGATTACCAATTGGAACTTTAGACTGACTAACAGTGACTTTGAACAAATCATTTAGCTCCTTCTCCTTGGCCTTCTCTTCCTCCTTCTTTTTCAAACATGCAACTAAATCCCAAATATTTTGAGTAAAAAATGCCAATGAATTATAATAATAAAAATTAACAAAAAAAAAACAAAATTAGTGGTTAACAAAAATCATCTATTAGTCTAAAAGAAGCATATTTTCTAAAAATCATTTGTAATTTCGATCAAGAAGCATATTTTCTAAAAGAAGAAAATATGAATTTGGAAATCAAAAGTTAAAGGTTTAGGCACGTAGCAATCATCTGCATGTTTCAAAGTAAACAATGTCACACTCTATAAACCGCGTTTTACAATTTTCTATTTGACTGGAAGAATGGTGCTATGTTACTGCCAAGAACATCAAATGAAACTCTGTTTTACAATTATTTTTGGCAGATAATGTGAAGGGATAATTGTTTATGGAGGCTTGGCCAAAGTTACAAAAATAAATGAAAACAGATTGAAAGTATATAACAAAACAACATAATATAATGTATTTCCAAAAGACAAGTATGCAAGGGATTATGGGAAGGCAAGAGGAATCTACCTGTTCTCATTAGAGAAATTGATGTCTGTATGATTAGGTTTTCCATCTAGCGCATAACCGAAAGATTTTACGGGTTGGAAATTCGAATGATCTGCAAGAGAAATTATTTCAATCAACATAATGTATGATTAGAGTAATTGTCATTTGATACTCATATTGTACAACACTATAGCCTGTAAATCTACTTTGAGCTTCTGACGTACTGTGTAATGCATAATGTAAGCAAACAAAAGGAGACCTCAAGGATAATCTAGTCAGGAGTGCTTTCAAAATTGAAAAATGTTCACACTGCTCTTATTGGTTCAAAAAAAATAAAAGCAATTTCATACACCTACAAAGGCTAACATGAAAAAGGCAAGAATTAATTGATACTCCATCCGTTACAAAATGTAAGCAAAAAATACTTACCGCACACCCCTTAAGAAAATTAGTTAAACTTATTAAATTTTGTTGAAATCAAGTAAAAAGTATGTTTGTTTCTGTTGTGATCTAACCTGACGAGTATGTAGGACGAGCAGAGTGGTCTCCTTGATCTGCAAAAGGCAGTATGATTGGTTCCTGGTCCTGAGCTCCGGCGGCGGTGGTGTGCACCTGCAAGTACTCCGACGCTCAAGTTAGTGAGTGTTTTAGGGTTTGTATCTCTGATAATATATCTTACGTACCTTGCATGGTGCATTAATGATAGTATTTATAGAGTGAGGTAAGTGAGTTAAATGCGGTCCGAATTGGGCCAGGATCTGTGTCTGGACCAAACCTCGTTACATGGGCCTTGGTCATAGGTCGCGCCAAACTTACCGGGATGGGTGATGGTTACTTGACCCGGCATGCAAGCATAAAACCAGGATACTGTTATTCTGGTCCACAACAGTTTCCTAATTTACCCCTAATTATTAAATCTCTCTTAGTGTTGGTTTAAAATTTCAACCACTAGGAATTTAACACTACTATGAGGAAGTAGAAAGTCTCTTCTCTCTCCTAGCCAAATTAATGAATTATAGGGAATAAGAAGTGAAATAAATAAGGGCATTTTAAGTACAATTTAATTTAATGTGGTCAAAATAGTTGCATTTGCTTATAAAAAATAACATAGAACTCAAAGATAGTGGGGCAAAAAATCTAAATCTCAGACCAAACATTTATTTGACCCTACATAAATATCAATAAATCTCAAAAAGATGAAAGGAAGAGAATCATCATCTCTTCTTGGTAAATTTACTTGCCTTCATAGGAACATTGAACCACAACCAATTGTATACTGATTTACCATATGGTTTAATAGATAGTAGCAACCAAACAACAGTCAACCATTACCATTTTCAATTGCATGTATAATAACTTTTGCTTGTGACTAAAATAAAATATCTAAAAAGAAACTTCTAGGACAGAGTAAGGAAGCCATTGCAGTACATCCACTAAAACATACCAAATTTGAATTTAATTTAGAAGGCTGGATACCCGTTACAAATGAAGTGTGAATCTGGAAAAATAATTCTACAAAGACTTCTCTTTATCTGCAGCCCCAAGGGCTTCAAATGAAGGAGTTGATTACATTTAACTATCACTAGGGAAAACAGAACATGTGGCATCAGGTAGCAAAAATGTGGAATAAGTCTTTAAGAAAGATGATGATTGTGGGAAAAATCGGAAAATGGGGTTAAATAGAAACTGGAATCTTCATAGAAGAGAAGATGAGTGATTCTGAGACGGTGGGGGTTGGAGAAACTTACATCCTTTCTGCAGTGGATGCTGGAAACGCAATGAATAGAGGTGTGGGATGACGAAGAACCTGCGAGCGTATGAATTGCCGTGTGGGGTTCGACAATGAGAAAGAGAAGGGCTTCAAGTTTGGAGCTTTTTTGTGGTTTTCTTCGTGCCAATTCCTTAGTTTGATGAAATAGCTGATTTCTGCTTTTTATTTTCGTTGTGGGAGTGTTTTTGGAACATAAAAAAAATGTTTTGATTGCAGAAAAAATAGTTTTGGTGTGTGAGATGGAACAATGGAAAGGGTTTTTTTTTTTTTTTTCCAGCAAGTCTGGAAGAAAGAAACATCAGTAGGATAGTAGGATATTACCCGGTAGATAAATTCAAATTTCAAATTTCAAAAAAAGCTTCAATTTTAGAATAGGTGTGGACAAAAAATGCAAGACACGTGGGATGAGTCTTCGGCCACTATACATGTTTTTCCAAATATGAGTATGAATATGAATATGACGACACGCCTCCCAAACGATAAGTTCCTGTAACCCAGCTCTTTCCAATTGCAATATCTTCAATCACCGGAACCCTAATTAACAACATTACGACACTTCTCGTTGAGTTACCGGAACCCTAATTCATTCAATTCGATGAGTTGGAGGGGAGGGAGCGCGGTGTTATCGAGGGCCAACAGAATAAAGGCGAAGTTGCAGTCTGCACTGGAAGCCACCGTTTTGGAGGTGAACGACGTGTCGTATCAGCACGCGGGTCACGCCGCCGTTAGAGGAAGTTCCGATCAGGAAACTCACTTCAACGTGAAGATCGTTTCGCCCAAGTTCGAGGGCCAAAGCCTTGTGAAACGACACCGTATGGTCTACGACCTCCTCGCCGATGAGCTTCAGTCTGGGTTGCACGCGCTATCCATCGTCGCCCACGCGCCCCGCGAAACCGCCGCCACCAAATGATTCTCTGCTTCCAACCTTTTCCTCTGTGAGTATCCGAACTTTCAATCTTGGCTCTGTTTTCTGATTACCTACTTCTAAAATCTGTGTGTAGCATTTTTGAAACATCGTATCATAGCTTCTTTCTTTCCAAAACTAACAACGGTTTATGTTTCCATATAAGTATTGGCTGTATCTAAGTTAGATTAATGCGTGTCAATTGGGCTCTCTGTTGTTAAATACTTTCACTTTACATATTAGCTAATATTATATGAAATTGTGAATAGAACCTTGATAATCTTACTTGATCAGTAGAATGTAAGGTTTTATTTATTTAGTTATTTATTTTTGAAGTTTTATATAAAAACTTGTATAATGTTAATTGGATCCTATTCATCCTACTACTTCTTTGATCGTCTACAATTTTCTTTAAAACACTGTTGAAGATCAATATAGAGTATACGTCTGTGTTGTTAATTTTTTCTTATATTGTGTGATACTTTGGATTTTTTTCCTCCTGTTAACTTTGATCTCAATACTCATGATTTCAAATTGCGGTGGCGCTGTGGGGTCTCGTCAGATGTTGTTGGATGCATGATTGCGGACCATAGTCATGATATGATGCTGTGAAGCTGACCGCTATTTAAAATCTTGTTTGATCTTCTGATGTGCCTGAGAGATTTGTAGAAAGTGAGATGTTTTTGAATTTTATAATGATAAAACCTATTATATGTTGATTGGATCCTACTTCTTTGATATGTTACAATTCTCTTTTTCTCTTCATAAAACATTGAAGAGTCAAGATTTATGCATTGAATATATGTATTTGTGTTGTTGATGTTTTATTATTTTGTATGATACTTTGGTTTTGTTTAATTATTGGTTGTGCAAAATTTTCTTGGCTCTTTATTTTTTATGCTTTAGATGAGTTTCCATAGTGCCATGAATGCTTTGTAATTTTTGTTGGTATTGAGTCTGGATTAGAGCTCCAATGATGTGTTAACCATATCCAATTAAGCTTCCAATTCTATTGTTCCAATTTCTGAAGATCAATTACTTTTTGTTATTATGTGTTGAAAGAAGTTTAATCTGAGGAGCTTCTGCCAGACTTGTTGGTATTTCAGGATTGTTCTTTGTTGCTTCCTCTCTCTCTCTCTCACTCACACGCACACACACAAAGATACACAAATATGTAATGAAATATGGAACATTGATTGCAATATGTACAAACGATGGAAGCTGTCAATTGACAATTTCTTAAATGTTACTGTGAGGAGATTTTAGGCAAAAACAGTTTGAATCATGCTTGCTTTTCTTCTTACAATTTCTTGGTTAAATTTTTGTTACTGCTGAACTCTTGCTTTAAATTTTGTAATGGTTAGTGCAATTGGTTTATTTTGAGGTGCTATTTGCATATTGATTTCTATTTTCATTTCTCTTTCAGTGTAAGCTGATTTTGCTGTAATGTGGAGGATCTTCATGTAGATTGAAGTACGAAAGGATCCACTATAAAGACGATGACAAACCCTTAGATAAATAGTGGAATGAAGGGAGTCTGTTATTGCTTCTTTGTTTTCTGTTTTGTTTTGGAAATTCAGTGAAATGATTGAATGAAAAGAAAGGCAATATATATAATCATGTAAACTTTCTTACATAAATTTGCAGTTTGCTGCACCATCCTTCTTATGTGTTTGGGGCTGCGTTTGCAGTACTGGAATCAAGTTTGGAGTTTTAAAATTGATTTTGAATGATAAAATAGTTGTTTGTTTTTGTGTTGAATTTTCTTTAAACTTGATTTTAATCCTCTAAAATCAATTCCGCAGAAAGCAAGCTAGGATTAGCTTTTGCGTTGGATTGAAAAATTTATACTGTGTTTTTACTTTTAACTTGTTTTTAAGAAGAAAATTCCCAAACATGAATTACGTTACTTTATAATTAATTTCACACTAAATCAATTATATAAAATCACGTTGATACAAAATCAATTCTACTAACGTAAAACCAAACGCATACTTCTCTTGCCCACTTTTTACCATAAAAAAGTAATTTTCTTCACAAGTTTTAAAGAAAAAAGAAAATGTCTTATTAGTTCAATCGATGAGCATATAGAGACATGTATGTGTGGATACTCGGATCGATCTTTGATTGTTATACTTTCTTATTAGCCAAAAAAAATTTATGTTGTTATAGATAAAAAAACTAGTAAACACTCGTGTAATATTTGAAAAAATAATTAATTATGCAAGCTATGCAACATATCTGACTTATATTATTTTATTTCTCATTTTTTTCAAGAAAATAGTTAATCAATATAGAAAAAACTTAACCAAGGTTATCAAACGAAGCATTTTATTAATTTTGTGGAAAACAATTTTAATTTAAAATGAAAGTGCTTTTTTTCAACACGAAAATAAAATAGAGTGCAATGTCTTTAATTTTGATGAGTAGTAAGTGTGAGGGTAGTTCAAGGTCCAATTAACTCAAACAAGGGCTTTAGGCTTTTAGGAGTGTCAATGCGGGCCAACTTGTCCCGCAGCGGTCCACTCTGCTAAAAAAGGGGCGGGATAAGCAAGTCCGCTTTATAAAGGGTTATGCGGGTTGTGGGCTCGCCTGCATAGCCTGCCAATAAATTAAAAAAATCTAACAATCCTAAAAATTCATAAATTTCATTATTTCAATAAAAAAATCTCTAAAAAGAACTTCAAAAAATCTTACTAATTTCAACACTATAAAAAAAAGTAATATTAATTCTAAAAAAATTTAAAAATTTCACAATATATTATTTTGCTATGTATGAGCGACGTTGTAGTTGTTTGTGCAGTCCCACACTCGCACAACTACAAGGAGAGATGTTGTAGATTATAGTATTATTAGACCTCTTTTGATTTTTGAAAATCTTAGTTAATGGAATGTTATTGGGCCGCTTTGTGTGTGTGTTTTTAATGGAACTAAGTGACACCAAACCAAGTCTGATGATCTATGGTAAAAAATATATCAACCCATAGGCTAGCCCGCCCTGCCCCGTTGTTGGGAGGATGAGATTAGCATCATCTTTATTGAAAGTGGTACCATCCTTTTTATATATAAAAATCATAAATTTATATACTAAAAAGGATGGTGACACTCCTAATAGGGATGGTCCTAATCCCATCCACCCCGTTGTTGGCCTGTCAGAGTTGCGTGTTATGCAAGCCGGGTTATGCGGGTTGGTGGGCTACTTCAATATAGCTTGTCCTACGTATAAATGGCGGGTCATGTAGGCTAGCTCACTAGACCAAACCTGTTTTACTATCCTTAAGGCACTTAATGTTTTTTATAATAATTTACTCTTAAAATCTTTTTAAAAAATTGAATAAAAGTATACTTCAAAATATTTGGAGTAGATTTTATACTTAATATTTTTATTATTAAATTTTAAAATAGTTTCAATATTCGTTAAACTTTTTATTGGTATTACAAATTACAATTAATTATTTTTTCTCAATAAATATTTTTGAAGAATCGAAACAAATGAATAATCTTTTTACTGTAAGTGATACCCACCTTTTAGGGTGAGAATAAAAAAATATTCATAGAAAATTCACTTATACGTTGTATAAAACATAGGTAAGTTATACTTATAAGTGACTTTTTAAAAAATTAAAAAAATACTATAGATACCAAACACCACTTTAGAATAACAATAAGCTATTAACCATAAAATATTAATGTGTGTTTTTTTATGTATTATCTTTAAATTTATTTTAGACCTATGTAACCAATAAGCCAACCCTGATCATTTTAATTTTAAAAAATTTAAATAAGTTTTTAATCTTTGCAATTTTTTTCTTTTAGTTCTTAAATTTTTTTTTGGTCTAGTTCAATTTAAAACGTTTATTTCTAGTCTATACAAACTTTATTTTTCAACAAGTACAAAATAGTAGTATATATAGTTATTAGAATTTTGTTTATAGTCTTTGTAACTTATGTTATTTTATTTTATTTTGTTCACTGAATTTAACTCTTTTTCATTTTAGTCACTTAAAAAAATGTGATAAAAAAATAAAGAAAACTTAATATTTAGAATTAAAAGAAAAACTTTCTAATTGAGTTAAACCAAAGTTAAATAAAATATTTTGTAGGCGCTAAAATAAAAAGTGTCAATTTTGTATGCATTAAAACAAAAATTTTAAACAAAGTTGAACCAAAAAAATTGAATAAACCATTAATTTGGTCTTCTAAAAATTAGTTTGTCATCAATTTAATCACTCTGGATTTTGTCACCAAATTAGTCTCTTAAAACAAATTTATACGTATTTTAAGGGACTAATTTGATGGTGTTTAAATATTTTGAGAGACTAATTTAGTAGTGTTTTAAATATTTGAAAACTAATTTAGTAATATTATAAATCTTTGAGGAACTAATTTAGTAACAAAAATCTTTGAGGGACAAAATTAGTGAAAGATGAATCTTTAAAAAACTAAAATAATATTTTACTATAATATTTACCAGGATTAATTTTTTTTTTCAATTTTGTAGCAGCTAACACTTTATTTAAGAAATTAAAATAATATACTACCTCTAGTCCTAGTTATAAGTAAAAAAATTTGAAACTTTTGGTTACGATATAAGCAAATCTTAATCTCTCTTTATTTAATACTAATTTTAAGCAATTTTCCTATGAACAATATTATTTAACCTATCCAAATGAGAGAGAGAATAATCTTTTGTAATTAAAATTTATCTTTTTGAATCAAGAGAATTAAACATAAGAGGTGATAGTTAATTATCCTAAAAAATATTTAGTACATTTAACTTTATAAAAGGTATCCTAATGCTCTTAGGGTATTTGACTGTTTGAGATTCCGATACCTGTTTCCTCCGCCGTTTATACAACAACCATGTCACTGTCAACGATAAGGTGTGTTCACTCTTTCTCTCCTTTTCTTCTTCTTCGATATCTCTCTCACGTTTCATCTTCTAGGTTTTACTCTCATTCTCCTTCTCAGTCCTCATTCATTCTCAATCATTACGACGCCGTTTCTGAATTCACTCGCATGCTCCATTTGCATCATACTCCATCCATTATCCAATTCAACAAGATCTTAACTTCCCTTGTCAAGATGAAGCATTTCCCCTCTGCTGTTTCCCTTTTTAGACAAATGCAAATCACTAGAGTTACGCCTGACCTGATCACTTTTAGCATCTTGATAAATTGTTTCTGTCACCTAGGTCATATGCATTTCTCTTTTTCTATGTTTGCCAAGATTCTCAAATTGGGTTACCAGCCAAATACCATAACCCTGACTACCCTCATCAGGGGTCTCTGTTTCAACGGTGAGGTTGAGAAAGCCCTGCAGTTTCATGACACTGCCGTGGCACAAGGATATCATATGGACCAAGTTAGTTATGGGACCTTGATCAATGGCCTATGTAAAGTGGGAGAAACAAGGGCTGCACTGAAGTTGTTACGGAAGATTGAAGAGCACCGGATTAAGCTTGACGTGGTGATGTACAGTTCAATCATTGATAGCCTGTGCAAAGATAAACTCGTCACTGATGCTTGCGATTTGCTTTCTGAAATGGCAGCCAAAGGAATTTCTCCTGATATTGTCACCTACAACAGCCTAATCTATGGCTTTTGTGTGGTAGGTCGATTAAAAGAAGCAGGTGATTTGTTCAATGCAATGACATTGAAAAACATAGACCCTACTGTTATTACCTATAATACATTATTAGATGCCTTTTGCAAGGAAGGAAATGTGAAAGGAGCTAGAAACGTGTTGGCTGTGATGATGAAAGGAGGTGTGAATCCTGATGTTGTTACTTATAATTGTTTAATGGATGGATACTGCTTAGTTAATGATGTAAGTAAGGCAAAATATGTATTCAACACCATGGCCCAAAGGGGAGTGCATCCTAATGTTTGGAGCTATAATATAATGGTTAATGGACTATGCAAGATCAAAATGGTAGATGAAGCCATAATGCTATTTGAAGAAATGCAACGTAAAAGTGTTGTTCCTAACACGGTGACCTACAATTCTCTCATTGACGGTTTGTGCAAGTTAGGGAGAATATCTCATGCTTGGGAGCTTGTTGAGGAGATGCGCAATAGAGGTCATCCTGCCAACATAATTACCTACAGTTCTTTATTAGACGCTTTATGCAAAAATCATCATTTGGACAAGGCAGTTGCACTATTGAAGAAAGTCAAAGACGAAGGGATTCACCCAAATCCATACACATACACAATACTTATTGATGGACTTTGCAAAAATGGAAGACTTAAGAATGCTCAAGAGGTTTTTAAGGTTCTTTTGAGTAAAGGCTATCCTCTTAGTATCTCAACATACAATGCTATGATCAATGGGCTTTGTAAAGAGGGTTTGTTTGATGAAGCATTGACCTTGCTGACAAAAATGGAAGACAATGGCTGCATTCCTAATGCTATAACTTTTGAAATATTAATTTGCGCTCTATTTGAGAAAGATGAGAAAGTTAAGGGAGAGCGACTTCTTCGTGAAATGATTGCCAGACGTTTATTGTAATTTGTAAGTATAAAAACAGTTATGATTCTCTCTTGTTACTCATTAAGTAATTTTGAATTGACCGTCCAACATTTTTTTTTATAATTGTAAACATCATAAGGATGATATACTATGAAATGGGCTGTTTCATTTCATTTCAAAATCAAATGTTATTTGATTCATTTTGATACCATAACCATCTCTTTTCTTCCCAATGTACTGTTATTCTCCTACTGTTTCTATTTTGCTCCATCTTTCTTGTGGTTTTGTTCACAAAAGGAATAGTTAAAAGTAGAAGCATATATTTGTTTATATCTTAGTTGTTTTAGGTGTTAATGCTAGTGATAATTTCCAATGGTTTGTTGCTGCATAATGAATGAGTTTTTCAAAGGGTATGCTTTATTTTCGAGTAATTATATAAGTAATGTGCAACTTGAAACTTATGACAAATGCATGTATCTGATTGGTACCATGTACAAAGGAAACATGAATTTTTAGATATAAAGAAGCCTAAAATACAGAAAGGCAAGGGCCTAATTGTGAGATAAGATCCTGTTAGGAGTTAGTTAGGTGGTTAGGAAGGTTAGTTAGTTATAATTACTTGTAATTAGAGTGGGGTGCAGATTTAGTATTATTTTTCAGAGATTGAGCTTAGATTTTTGCGAAAGGATTAAATCCTTTATAGTGGGATACCTCTGGGACATCTCTTTATTTCATTCAATAAACAAATCTTTCCTTGTTTCTCTCTATTCTCACTTTTGGGTTTGTATCATATCCTAATTACATGTTGTTCAGTAAGTCTATTCTTACTAGAGTCATAGAGGTATTACTTACTTTATATCCTGCTTTTGATTATTCTTTTAAAAGTGTGTTTGGATTAGCTGAAATTAATTGTGAAAATAAGTTGTAGAAAAAATTGATTGTTCGAGACATAATTAATTTTTATTCGGATATATTGGCTATCGGAAGTAATTTTTAAGATAATTTTAAGTTGTAGAAAGTGATTTTGAAGAATTTTGAAATCATGTAAATTTTTTAACTGAAGAAAAAGGCTTTTTTCTTTGTTAAAAGAATAATGAAAATTTTTATTAAGTGTAAAATATAATTATTTAACGTATGTTAGAAAATAATTTTTCTCAATCATGCCATATTAAAGGGAAAATTTTTTTGTCTTTCAATTAAAAATTGAATATTATTTTAAAAAGTTTTAAAATTACTTTTTATAGTTTAAAATTATCTTAAAAATAATTTTTGACAGTAATCAATTGACTTTTCTCTAATCATAATTAAACAAACTGAGTGTATGTTTCGTTTAGATTTTAATGAAATAAGAAGTAAAAAATACATAAAGTAAAGAAAAAATTAATGGTTGAAATTATTAATATTTAAGAATTGAGACGATTCAATGAAAGTAGATATTTTTAGTTTTAATAAATTATTTTTGACCAAAATAAAATTTAAAACAAACAAATTCGATTAAAATTGATTTTGATTTTTTAAAATCAATTTTTTCTTTTCAACACAACAATTTTACCAAACATGCACTTGAATGGTAGTCTATAGACTCTATAGGACTGTAAGACTGTTCCTAAAATTGTTGTGAGGAAATGGGTATTGAGATGAATGCATAATAGGATGAATGAAGGATGAAAAACCTTTTTCTTTATTAAAAGGAGAATAAATTTTTTTTACAATTACAAAATTAAACAACCAAATATATGCTGTACCTAAAAATACTCTTAGTTAACGTGAGATTTTGGTCATTCTTATATATAAGACTCACGACACAGGGTAATTTATTTTTTCATGCATCCTTTGGATTACCGAACCAAATGAATATATTTTCGTTCATGGCTGTCCAAATTCTGCCACATGAAGAAAAATTTCAAATTCACACTGATACAAAGTGGAGCAAAACATGTTAAAAAAATTTGCAACCTACAATCTGTAGGCTGTGTAGTAGGGGAGTAGATGTTAAGAGTTTATTACTTCTTTGTCTATTAAGATAGTGTTAATGTTAATTCTCTTCATAAAACATTGAAGAGTGAAGATTTATGCATTGAATATATGTATGTGTGTTGTTAATGTTTTATTATATTGTATGATACTTTGGTTTTGTTTAATTATTGGTTGTGCAAAATTTTCTTGGCTCTTTATTTTTTATGCTTTAGATGAGTTTCCATAGTGCCATGAATGCTTTGTGATTTTTGCTGTTACCTATGTTTATTTGTTTGGAACTCAATTTGCAATTTCAGTTAGAGTTTAGCTTGGGATAATGATGATCCAACCATGTTTTATTTATTTATTTAGATTTTTTTTGGGATTAAAACTATATATCAACTTGCAAACATGAGTATTTAGAGGAAAAATGGTAATAGTGTGTGTTTGGTTTAACGTTGGTAGAATTAATTTTGGATCAACGTGATTTTATAGAATTGATTTTGTGTAAAATTAATTTTAAAATAACGTGATTTATGTTTAGAGATTTTTTTCTCAAGTTTAAAGTAAAAATACAATGTAAATTTTTTAACTCAACGTAAAAGCAAATTTCACATTGCTTCAGCCAAAATTAATTTTGACAATCCAAAATTAATTTTAACTTTTTCTCAACGCAAAAACAAACAACTAATTTAATAATCAAAATCAATTTTTGCTCTCCAAAATCAATTCTAGCTTAACCTAACATTTTTTCAAGGCTTAAATATATTTTTGATACCTGAAAAATTGAGAAAAATTGACTTGAGACCCTTGAATCAAGAATTTAGGACTTACTCCCTAAAAAAATTTCAAAAGATGAATTAAGTCCTTATTGTGTTTTCACCCAAACGCGTCCTTAGTTTTCTGTTAACTTGAGCCACATGTCGCATTTTGATTGGTTCATTAATAAATAATTATAATAAATATAAATTATAATTTCAAAAAATAAAAAACAGATTTTTTTTATTTTTATTTTTTTGAAAAAAAACAAAAATACTTCACTCCTTCTTCTTCCTCAACTCTCCACCACCAACCTTATCCATTCCATCCCCGGCAAGCACCACCACCGCACCATCCATTGCCGACGTCCCCAACCCCACCTTACAAGAAATCCCTTCCAACCCTAGTGAGCATCCTACATTTGTACAAGACATAATGGAGTGAAAATGTGAAACTTGTGTTTTCTTGGACTTTCATAATTTCACTCTTTGATGTTCCCATTGCTTGTCTTCGCGGTGGCGTTCGAGTTTGGCAACGAGAGGGTCGAAGGTGACAGGTTGGTGGCAGGAAGGGGAGAGGGTGAAGTTGAAATAGAGTTTGAGGCGGTGGTGGCGGTGGGAGGAGTGGTGGTGGGGAGGGGAGTGGTGAGAAAGGAAAAAGAAGAGGACCACTACGACGGAGACGTATATAAAAAATGGAAGCTTTGCCTATTGCAATTGCAATAACATTCAATTCAGTTAAGATCTAAGTGTGAAAGTGAAAGAAAACTCTTGGGCTTTCATAATTTCATGATTCTAACCCTTTTCAAGTTTCACTTTTTCACTCCATTGATGCTTCCGTTTTCTTCACCAATCAATCTCTTCTCCCAACTAAGAAATTACCGTTCGTTTCTTCTTCTTTCTTCATTGATTCTTTAGCTTTTGTTTGGATCTGTAATTTCTGTTTCTATTAGTTTTATTATTGTATCTTCAGGAAATGGCTTCGATTAAAGAGATGAAGTATTTTTTTTAAAAAAATAAATCTATTTTTTATTTTTTAAAATTAAAATTTATATATTATTATAACTATTTGTTAATGATCCAATCAAAATGCGATAACTGGCGCATGTTAACAGAAAACTAAGGACACGTTTGGATGAAAACACATTAAGGACTTAAATCATCTTTTGAAATTTTCTTAGGGATCTAAGTCATAAATTCTTGATTCTAGGTACTAAAGTCAAATTTTCTTAATTTTTTTGGGACTAAAAACATATTTAAGCCTTTTTTCAAATATGCACTTAAACGTGTGAGGTTTTTTTTTTCTTTATTTATTTTCATCTCATATTTTTATTAGGATCAAATCCTTTTTATTTATTGAATATTTCCACTAGGAGAGAAAGTAATGATGTGAGTTCAATATGAGCATATGAGATTTAAAGTTTCTTTTTTATTTTATTTTTTTCCCTATTGAAAACTTTTAGTTCCTGGAGAGACCACAAACCCTTTTTTAGTAGCTTTATTTTTATTTTTTTGAGATTAAAAAACTAAGAAGGACGGGATCTAAAGTGAACAACTCCTACTCTATCAGCCAACAACAAACTAGACAGCTGAGGAATAGGAGAGTGGATCACTGTGAGAGGAAAAACACCGCCAAATGCAAGCTTCGCGAGGGCATCAGTACAGAAGTTTGATTCCCTATAAGCATGCTCAAGCCAACAAATCCAATTGTGAGACAAGAGTTCCTTGATGGACTGGATCAATGTAGCATAAAGATGAAATTTTCCGGCACCCAACTTGACAATCTCCACCACAAGGAGCGAGTCAGAGTGACAAATAACATCACGATAACCAAGTTCCCAGGTAAGGAAAAGACCACGAGGCCGATAAGCTCCGCATGAAAACTCGTGGAATCGCTCAAGAAGCAACTCTCCGCAGTGATTACGGAGGAGGCTTTTATATTTTAGATTGATTTTAATCTATGAGTTTATCATGCTGTTAATGACCAAGTTCATTCAATGACTTTAAAACAATTTTAAGAAGTTGATTCTCTTTATTTTCTATTGATAAATAATAAAATCTTTAATCACTCAATTTTTTTTATTTTAATATAAAATATAAATTAATATTAAATTTGTGATATAAACATTAAGAATTTATCTATCTTGTGCAATTTTGCACAAGTTAAGAGTCTCACAATATAAATTTTTTGTTGGGAAAGACAAAAATTGAATTACCTATATACAGTACTATAATAAATGTTCTATTACTTGTCTACTTAAGATATTTTTAAGTGCAAATTTACACAGGATAGAAAACTCAAACATTTTGGAAGTGGATCTATTCATTATTTTGAGAAGATCTATACTTGCAATTGTAATTAGAGGAAGAGTGAAACGAACACGGGTACAAGTAATTCAACCAATTTGATTAATCCAATTTAATTTAATACCATATAAAATATATTGGATTGGTTCGAGTCGACAAGTTTAACACTATGTTTGGTTCGAAGAAAAAATAGAGAAGAAAGAAGTTGAAGAGAAAGAAGTTGGAGAGAAGAGAAGTTAAATAGAAATAAGAGTGATTTAAAGTTGTTTGGTTGAAGAGAAATTGAGAGGAAATAAGTTATGATATTTCACTTCTTTTATTTGATAGAGTAAAAATGAGAGAAGAAAGAAGTATGAGAATAATAAAATGACTAAGTTACCATTATTTAATAATAATTAAATAGATATTATTGAAATAGTGTATAATAAAATAAATAAAAAATAATGAAATTTGAAAAAATAATATTTTTAATATAGATTTAATTATTAAATAAATAATTTTAATATTAATGACAATTAACATATAATATTTGTTGTGATGTATGTATTGTTTTTCATAAATAAATAAATGTGATTGGCAATTTTGTCAATTAACCATCGAAAGGCTATTTCTCTTTGAAGTCTCGCCAATCATAGAGAGACTCTTTCCACTCATGGGCCCCACATAGAAGTAGCATTTCTTTCTTACTTCTCTCCTATTTCAATTAGAGAAAATGTAGCATTTCCACTCCATTTGACTCTTCTTAGAAAATGATATAGATCTAACTCTCCTCAAAAGCTAGCTCACAAAGAGAGGGTTGCCTAGAGCCTTATAAAGACTATCATAGCTTTTATCCTAGGCAATGTGGGACTTTTCCCCAAAACTTCCCCTCGAGTCCAACTAGCCTTTTTTTTAGCCTAGTTGTGACTTGCCTTTTTTCTTAAAGAGTTTTTTTGTTTTTCAAGTTATGAGCATCTGTCTCAGGTCTGTTTTTTTTTCGAATAAGCTCTGATACCATTTTAGAAAATGACATAGGCCTAACTCTCCTCAAAAGCTAGCTCACAAGGAGAGGGTTGCCTAGGGCCTTATAAAGGTTATCATAACTCTTATCATAGGCAATGTGAGACTTTTCCCCAACATCTCTATCTCACTTCTTTTTTTTATATTTTTATCATACCAAACACATGGTAAATGAGTAAAAATTTTGTAAAGTAAATTAAAAAGGTTTCTTAGATTAATGTAGGTCAAACCTATGTAACCTGATTCAAATATTTGATAAAAATAAATTAAATCAACTATATTTTTAATATTAGATTTTGCTTTAAAATTTTAGTTAAATTGATTATTTAGTCTTTATATGTGCTATTTATTTTTATTTTAGTCCCTGTAAGTAAAAAAATATTTTTTTAGTCTCTATACATGACTCCATTAGTACTTTTAGATCTTTCATTATTTTTCCATTAGTTTATGCTAAAAAAAAGTATAAAGACTAAAAAAAAAGTATATATATATAGACTAAAACAAAATAGAAGTACATATATAGAGAATAGAATGAAAAATAAGTACATATATTGGGATTGAAACGAAAAATAAGTACATAAGTAGAGATTAATTAATTTTTATGCCAGCCGTCCATGCGTCTGTATCACAGAGGTTTTATTAGCCACTTAAGATGAAGTTAACACCATTAATATTGAAATCGACTAAACCAATCCAAAAATAACTTGACACATATAAGTACTAAAATGAATATTTTTTTACATACAAAGACTAAAACGAAAATGAATAACATATATAGAAACTAAATGATTATAAATTTTTCGTGTGAATAAAAACTTTGTTTTTGTAAAAGTTAGATGGCTATTTTTTACCTTTATTATTAGGCAAAATTAGACTTTTGGTCCTCTATCTTTAGATGTTGATTCAATTTGTTCTTTTTTTTTATTCAATTTAGTCCTCTATCTGTCGACGTTGGTTCACATTAGTCCTCAACGTCAAAAATCCGTTAAAAACTAACGGAAGAACATTAACCGTGTTAAAATCGAACAATGTCACAATTTGATTAGTCTATTAATAAAATAATAATAATATATATTTTTAATGAAATAATGAATTTTAATTAAAAAAACCATCTTCTTCTCTATCCCCACCATCACCACCACCCCTTCCTTTTCCGCCGCCATCACCGCCTCCGGGCCACCCCCTCCCCACTGTCACCATCACCGCTCCACCCATCTCCTTCCCCTACCGTCAACCATTGTCCTTCTTCACATGGTTCCACTTAGAGAGAGAGAGGAGAGAGAGAATGAAGGACCTATGACTTTTCTGTACAAAGGATTGTGAAATTTTTGTCCAAAATCACATTTTTCTGTTATGTGGTGATAAAGTACAAAATGGTAAGGAAATGAATCAAAAATCAGGGAAAGGGAAATCCAATAAAGCTAAGGCAAAAAAGAAGAAAAAGAAAGAGGTGATGACAGTGGGAGAAGGTGTTAGGTGGTGCGATGGTGGTGAGAGCAAGAGAGAAGAAGGGGTGGTATTGTGGTGGTAACGGTAGAAGAAGGAGAATGGGTGGTGACGGTGGAAGAAGGAGAAAGGGTGGTATTGAAGAACTCAGCTATCAACAAAGCCTTATTATTGTTATATTACACAATAACATTGTGAATTTGGACAGTGATTTATCAATTCTATACTATACTATATTCTATATTCTATATTTTAGGTAGTCAACAGATATTTCGAATTAGGTAAACTTCAAGAGACGTAGTTAGAAGAAGTCTGAGATTCAGAAGTCAGAACCCTCTCCTCCGCCGTTAATCAAGTAACGACGATGTCACTGTCAACGATAAGGTGTGTTCACTCTTTCTCTCCTTTTCTTCTTCGGTGTCTCTCTCACGCTTCGTCTTCTAGGTTTTACTCTCATTCTCCTTCTCAGTCCTCATTCATTCTCAATCATTACGACGCCGTTTTTGAATTCATTCGCATGCTCCATTTGCGTCATACTCCATCCATTATCCAATTCAACAAGATCTTAGCCTCCCTTGTCAAGATGAAGCATTTCCCCTCTGCTGTTTCCCTTTTTAGACAAATGCAAATCTCTAGAGTTACGCCTGACCTGATCACTTTGAACATCTTGATAAATTGTTTCTGTCACTTAGGTCATATGCATTTCTCTTTTTCTATGGTTGCCAAGATTCTCAAATTGGGTTACCAGCCAGATACCATAACCCTTACTACCCTCATCAGGGGTCTCTGTGTCAACGGTGAGGTTGAGAAAGCCCTGCAGTTTCATGACACTGCCGTGGCACAAGGATATCATATGGACCAAGTTAGTTATGGGACCTTGATCAATGGCCTATGTAAAGTGGGAGAAACAAGTGCTGCACTGAAGTTGTTACGGAAGATTGAAGGGCACCGGATTAAGCTTGACGTGGTGATGTACAGTTCAATCATTGATAGCCTGTGCAAAGATAAACTCGTCACCGATGCTTGCGATTTGCTTTCTGAAATGGCAGCCAAGGGAATTTCTCCTGATATTGTCACCTACAACAGCCTAATCTATGGATTTTGTGTGGTGGGTCGATTAAAAGAAGCAGGTGATCTGTTCAATGCAATGACATTGAAAAACATAGACCCTAATGTTATTACCTGTAGTACATTAGTAGATGCCTTTTGCAAGGAAGGAAATGTGAAAGGAGCTAGAAACGTGTTGGCTGTGATGATGAAAGGAGGTGTGACTCCTAATGTTATTACTTATAATTCTTTAATTGATGGATACTGCTTAGTTAATAATGTAAGTAAGGCAAAATATGTATTCAACGCCATGGCCCAAAGGGGAGTGCATCCTAATGTTTGGAGCTATAGTATAATGCTTAATGGACTGTGCAAGATCAAAATGGTAGATGAAGCCATAATGCTATTTGAAGAAATGCAACGCAAAAGTGTTTTTCCTAACACGGTGACCTACAGTTCTCTCATTGACGGTTTGTGCAAGATAGGGAGAATATCTCATGCTTGGGAGCTTGTTGACGAGATGCACAATAGAGGTTATCCTGCTGACATAATCACCTACAATTCTTTATTAGACTCTTTTTTCAAAAATCATCACTTGGACAAGGCAATTGCACTATTGAAGAAAGTCAAAGACGATGGGATTCACCCAAATCCATACACATACACAATATGTATTGATGGACTTTGCAAAAATGGAAGACTTAAGAATGTTCAAGCGGTTTTTAAGGATCTTTTGAGTAAAGGCTATCCTCTCGGGGTCTCAACATATAATGCTATGATAAACGGACTTTGAAAAGAGAGTTTGCTTGATGAAGCATTGGCCTTGTTGACAAAAATGGAAGACAATGGTTGCATCCCTGATGCTATAACTTTTGAAATATTAATTTGCACTCTATTATAAAAAGATGAGAATGTTAAGGGAGAGACTCTTCTCCGTGAAATGATTGCGAGACGATTATTGTAATTTGTAAATATCAAAGCAGTTGTTATGCCTTCTTGTTACTCATTAATTTTAAATTTAGTGACGACCATTCAACATTTATTTTTTCTGTTAATTATAAATTATAAACATCTAAAGGTTGATGTACTATGCAATGGGTCCCTATGACTTTGGTTTTCATTTAAAAATCATATGTTCATTTAATCGTTAATTTTTCAAGAACTTGACATTACCATCTCTTTTCTGCCCAATGTTCTGTTCATCTACGGTTGCTTTGTTTTTTTTTTTTTTCTTGCTCCGTATTTCTTGTTAGGAATTAGTTAGATGGGAAGGAAGGTTATTTAGTTATAGTTTAGCGTATAAAAAAGTGTTACTTGTTAGAGTAGGGTGCAGATTTGATACTAGTTTTGAGTTATTGAGCTTAGCTCTTTGTTAAAGGATTAAATCCTTTGTAGGTGGAAACCCTTGGGAAGAGTACTTCTCCTGTTCTTTTTTTTCATTCAATAAACAAGTCTTTCCTTCGTTGCACACAAGGACAAGCTTCCGCATCATCTTCCACGTGCTTAAACAGCTCCAAGGCCTGACCTGGAGTTCCTGCCATTATAGACCCAGCAATCAGCCATCCAAGAAATCACATTTCTTTCAGGCATTACATCAAACAGTTGATGAGCACAATACAGATTGTTCCTCTGTAAGTGCCAATTGAAAATTGAAAAAACCAGTCCAAGCAAACACATCACTGAATCTCATCTTCTCAAAAACCAATGCAGCCATTCCAATAATCCCATTTCTGCAATTACATGTCAATCATTCAGAGCTATTACCCACATATGGGTTTTCATCTTCAATGCCATTTCATGAACAACCCTCTCTCAATTTCAGAATTCTTGCATTGCCCATAGTATGTGGATTCACTTTAATTATTCAAAGCTTGCACAATAGTAGTAGTAACAGTGTGTTCTTTGCAAATTGCAATGATATGTTTCATCAAAATCAAAATAAAATCGATGATATTCTTTTTTTGGTAATTAAGTCGATGATATTAATTCTTGTTAGAACTTTGCACGTGGAAAACCATCCAATAAGTTCAAGTGAGTAGCCCCACTTCACTCGCTTTTTCCTAATGAGTAATGTTGAGTCAACATTTCTTATGCATGGTTAAATATTAAAAATATTTAATTATATAATTTAGTTAATTATTATGTACTCATTTAATTACATAATTCTTTGATATTTAATCACAGAATTTTAATGTAATTATTATATAAGGATTTAATGAAATTATCTATCAGTTTAATTATATATATATTTTTTTAAATTTAACATAAAAATCGTGCGTATAAAATGTTTTCATTTCCCTTTCCTTATTCGTTATCGATTCTCATGGAAGAATTTATCCAACTTTGTAATAGTTTTTTTATTGTTTAATTCATATGCCTTTAAAAAAAAGTAAAAATAAATGTCTCTTTTTATGTCTTTTCAATTAAGAAATAATAACACGGAATTAAAAAAAGTCATTTTAGGATACAATGCACAAATTTAAATATAACATACTTATTGTTATAAATAATTAAAATTAAAATTTTTATTTTATTATTGTTATTATAAATATATTAATTTAACTACTAAAAATTAAAAAAAAAAAAACACCTTGTCCATAAAGAAATTATGCTCACTCTTATTCTTTTTTATTTTTTTTTTAATGACATGTCAATTTCTTAGAAAGTAAAAATGAAAAACGATCAAATTACAAACTACTAAAATCTTGATTATCCTTGTGACTATAACTAGAAACTCTCTGAAACCTAACATAGTAAGTTTCAATATCATCACCAATAGCCATAACTTTAGTTCCATCAGAATCCTGAAAGGTCCCAACAGGAGCACAAAGAACACCAGGAACAGAGGGACAAAACTTGAAGCTATAGATCTCATAAGCATGTTCTCCCTCAAGCCTCTCAATTTTAAATTTGCTAGTGAGGGCCTGATCCTCACCACCGATGCTCAAGAACCAGAACCCAGAGCCCACCTTGGTGATCTTCCACACCGTTGGATCGTTGCAAGTGGTCTTTGTCGCGAATCCAACGGTGAGGTCAGTGAGAGTGGGGATGAAGTCAAGCCCATGGGCCGAGAATGTGACCGGTAGGCCTATGAAGGATGGGTCACGAATCACGTCTAGTAGACATGTTTTGTTCCTTGTTGGGCCTAATGTTAGGTCCCCATTGTCGGCCCATAACGGCCACACGTAGTAACCCACTTCTGGTTCGAGTGGGTTACCTTGTTTGTCTACCACCGGTTCCGGTTCCATCGAGAAAAGTTGCTTTGTGTTGAAGGTTAAGAGAGGAAATAGAGGGGAAGGAATTGGAGAATTGAAGAATTCATTCTTTAATTTCTTTCTTTGATTGTGACTTTACTGCTATATATGTTTGTGCCTTTCTTTGTACTTTGTAGCAATATATATAGTGATGTTAATAGTATGGAATTCTTGGGGTTATGCAGCACGTGATTTGTTTTAACACAAAAATGAAAAAATAAAATAAAATTGATTTGACATAGAGAGGTTGCATGAATGCAACAGAGTGTTGATGATAAGTTGATAACTACAATTAATGTATAGTTGTTTTGTTAAAATGTTTTATTTTAATGGATGTTATTATAATATGGACATCTTGGGTTGATGCACCACGAGCTTAATTATTTGTTTTTCTGTTTTTTTAATCATTCTCTCATGGTTGTTTATGGGTTGGATTGATTTAATTTTGTGATAATTCGAGAATCAATAAAAATAGTTTGGATTGGTTTATTTTGGATTTGTGTAAAATAATTTAAAAATCTGAATCAATCCAATCCGAAACGCGATGGGTTGATTTGGGTTGGATCATCGGAACTTTTAAAATTGGGTGGTCTCAATCCCTTCTACCTTAAAAAAGTAACTACGCCGTACATCTAACAATATATTAATATTATAATAAATAAACATTTAAAATACTATGTTCAATAAAAATAAAGTCAAAATCCAAACATTACAAATTTGAAAACATAATATATTATCAATTTCACAACACAATTCAATTTTCAAACCAAGTTTAACAATACATATTTCAAGATCACAACTAGTGATCTTAGTTTTTAATTTTCCCTTCTTCGTCAACATACAATAAGATAATAATCACATAAATTAGTAGCTAAATAAAAAAAAATTAAATTTATGTTATATGACTCTAAAGTCTATTTACATTTTATTAATTATTAGGACATGATTAGTATGTTTTAAAAAATTAAATATTTTGATCGGGTTATTGGATATATCATTGGGTCATCGGGTTCAAATTACTAAGGGTGTGTTTGGGTACAACTTAATTAAGTATTTATGCAATAAGCCATTTTTAAATTATAGTTTTTTCATAGAAAAAATTATAAAACTTACTTGAATAGGCTAAAAACAGCTTATTCTAATAAACTACAAGCTTATGAAAATAAGCTGAAACCAGTTTATAGGAACCTACAAGTTATTTTCATAAGCTGCGCATAAGCCCTTTCAAACCGGGCCTAAATCTTATATCCAAACCGAACATTTTCGAATTTGTTTGGTTTGGTTCGAATTTAGTCTTATTGTAATAGAGTTGGACACTATTACGAATTGGTTTAGTTTAACTTGTCGGATTCATCGGGTTATTCAATCCGATGACACTACTACATACATTCTCTCATGTAAAATACTATTTTTGGTTAACTTTGTTTTGGATATCATTTTTCATCATTCTTCATTAAAATGGCATCATTTTTAGCCTAATTAACTATAGTTTTCTTCAAAGACTTTCAACAAAAATAATCTCGTCGCAAATTTTTCTATTAACCATTTAGCAAAATTAATGAAGAACACACCGATTTGATTAAAAAAAAGAAAGATAAAGAATCTAAATGAATCAATTCGGGGACAAAGTGAAACTCAAGACAAAGTTAAAATACAACTTAATTAAATACTTATTTAATAAGTTCTTTTTAAAAAGAAATTTTTTTATAAATGAAATTATAAAACTTAATTGAATAAGTTAAAAATAACTTATTATAATAAGTTGTTCAAACAAATTTATGAAAATAAGCTAAAAATAACTTATAAAGATCAATAAATTATTTTCATAAATTGCAAATAAATTATTTTAAATGCTGCTCATATCTATAGACCATGGCTAACTTGTGTAGAGTTGAGGGTGGGTAAGTGCACCTCTTCAACTTAATAAACTTAATTAAGATAATATTATGATTTTGTTTTTTGTTTTTTACTTTTATATTTTTAAATGTTTAAAGACACAACTATAATTTTTAGTCTATTTTATCTGAACTAAATTCATTTCGAATTTCTTTAAAATTATCTTTTTTAATTTTTTTAAATTAAGTTATCCCCACTGTGTGTGGGCCTTATGTCTGCCACTATCTACCGATACGCCATCCATCCTGGTTGGTGAGCTTATTTGTTCTAAACAAAAAAAACAAAAAAAAAAAGAAATTTTTACACAGAACTACATATACAATTCTATATATAAATATTTTTAATTGAATTACTAGAACTAAAAAACCAATAATTAACTCATTAATTTTATCCCACAACGTAATTTTTTTCAACTATATCTCTACTTTAAATGACTTAATAAATAAATAAAGTCAATTAACATTTTTTTACTTTTTTTTTATGAATACATTTTTCTCCTTTGTATTCTACTACCTTTTTCATTTTACTATTAATTGAATGATTAAAAATTATAAAAAGGTATAAATGTAAATTGACAATTAATGTATTAGTTGATAATTTATATTAATGATTAATTTCTTTTTTTAAAATATGACTTATATATAAGATCAGATTAGTTAATTATAATTTATTAGTGACAATATTGCTCAACAAATTGTAAAATTTTATAATAGAATATTTAACACAATTACATACTCAATTTTAATTGTGACTATTAGTTAAAACAATTCCAAATTAAACAAGTTGAATTAGCGGTGAAAAAATGATTTGATTACATAATTGGAGCAGGTGATAAGTGAAAAAAAAGTTTAATAATTTCGTGCTTTTTTTTCTATTTATTATAATAATTGCCATGAGTAGCACACTTGGTTCATTTTTTAAATAAAAATTTAAGAATTCGTGAAACGCATTTGCAATATTACTACAGTGTAACATTGGATGGGGACTGAGATATGCAACATTACTGAGATTCAAACTTCACGTGCCAAGTGCCATGCAAGAAGAATTCATTTTATATAGTTTAATTTTTTATAAATAAAAATCTTAATTTAAATTTTATTTTAATTTTAATCTTAATCTTAATATATATATAAAAATTATAAAATTTTGAGGCAAAATTACTTTTTTTCAGATAAAAATTCATTTTCCCCATTTTACTCCTGTTATTAAATTATTTCTTTTGTTATTATTTGAATGAAATCCTCTCTTACGAGGTGCTTGCTTCATTTTCCAGGAAAATAATCAAATTCCAAGCTTCACTTATTCCAAAAGCTTCACAATGTACATTAAATATAAAGGTTTAAATATAATTTTCTAAACTTCATTTTCCCTAAAGTTAAATTTGGGCTTGAAAAAAGTTTTTTTAAAATTAAAGTTTTATCGAAGGGTGTTTGATTTAGTGGTATGATATTCGCTTCGGGTGCGAGACATTACAAGTTTGATTTTCACAACACGCCTACAACAATTTTTTAAAAAATTACATCTTCAATACTATTTAATAATAAAAATATTGGTTTCATATTAATTAATATTAATTAATTTAAGAATGAAATTAGGCACACATGTTTGTGAGGGAATGGTGTACATTTTCGAGAAACTAGCGTTACTAGCAAAAGAATAGCGAGAACATGTTAGCGAGGGAATAGCAAGAAAATAGTGAGAAAATATTAGCTAGGGAATAGCGAAGAAATAACGACAGTTATATCCGTTGAGATGAGTTGGTATAAGAACATGTAGCGAGGGAATTGCGACAAAATTTAGCGAGGAAATTGCAACAAATGTCTTCTGTCATTGGTTAGCGACTCCTAGTTTGCGTGGGATGAATCCCTCGCAAATCCCTCGTTGATCTGATCCCTTGTAAGTCCGACAAGTTCTTGTAGTGCCCAGGGCCGACCCAACAAATTCAAGGGCCTAAAACGAATTTTTTAGATGGGATATTTTCTTAATCTAATAATAATAATTATTAAAGTAATTAATTGTGCTTGATTATCTAGTTAAAATTAAGGGAGGTAACGGCCAAAGAAGATCATTGGCGAAAACTGGAGACTAAAATTCAGGAATGTGAAAAGTCTGAAAAAAAAAATGAAAAGAAACACGAATTACAAGAAAAATAAATAGGGTTTGGTGAAAAATGGCACCATGGAGAATCAAACTAGACACGCTAAATATGCAAGGAATTAGGGAGACCAACAAGTTAGGAGCCGCATGCTTGTACAATTGACATTCCTTTAATATTTATATCTCCAACAGTAGTTTTTACCAAAAAAAACCTATAGTAAGTAAAAAAAAAAATGAAGTCTAAAGCGAGGGCTTGACCGCTTTACTGTTGGGCTGGCCCTGATAGTGCCTTGGCAATGCTGGCACCACAATGTAATATTCTTAGAATATTTTATGTGAGAGATCGATAATTATGAAAATTGTGTATTGCATAAGATAATAGATTAGTAATAAAAATATTCCTGAATTAAGAAGAAGATACCAGAGAACGATTGATAAAATTCAATTCCAATCAACTCTTTTACTATTTGTTTAATTTACTTTTATTATTTTAAATAAACAAACCATGTTGTACAACTCAATATTTGAAAACTAAGAGCTTAACACAAGTATTCCACGTAGTTCGACAATCTTTGATTCTATTCTAAAAATGAGTTACAACTTTAGATTTACAGTAAAGAAATAACATGGTGGAGGTGTTGTGGAAGTGTAGAGGTGCTTGACTATACTGTGCTTCTGGTGTTTCAATTCAGCGGTGTTATTTTCTAAAGAGACGGTGATTGCAATGTCAATAAATATAATCTCCATATGTCGACGCTCATCATCTAAAACATGGATCGGAAATTGCTCGAATCCATGAGCAAAGAACTTGTGTGGAACAACTAGAGGACAAAAATGAAGAAGAGAAGAATGATTCAGTTTCAAAAGTGAAGAATTGAACCAACGAAGAAAGAAAAAAACAAAATTGAAGTTATAGAAGAATAAGGTGAATTCAGGAAAGAGAAGAAAGAGAAGGGAATTCTACAAATTCCTGCTTTTTACTCCCTTTGTTTCATATTGTTAGGCCTTTAAGTAAAAATAAATTGTCTCACTTTTATTGTCCTTTTAAGATATCAATGCAATATTTAATACTATTTCATCAACTATTGTTATCAACTCTCTCAACAGATTAACTTAAGTGGTTGAAAAGATAATAAATGACTCAAGTTACTTAGAAGCATAGTAGGAAAGTTAGTCTTCTTACACTTTGGGTTTTGAGTTTAACTCACACCCAAAAGTTAGTTTGTAGGAGGAAGATTGACACACTCCACGCCCCCTCACGCCCAGTACTACACAACTGGAGCGTGGACAAATACGGGTGGACAAACAAATAGGTGACCCAACAATACGGGACTAACAAACACCCAATAACACACCCAACAACAAACATGGGGTCCAACAAACGGATCTAGGATAGGCTTTGATACAATCTTACAATTTGGATTTGGACCTAACTCACTCCCAAAAGCTAGCTTGTATGAGAAGTATTGTCACACCCTTATAAACACAACAATAACCATATCACTGGCCGATGTGAAACTTCTAACAAGTCTTATTTTGATAAAATTTAAAACTAATGATTAGATTTTTTTTAGTTGTTGTGCTACAACCTCTTTTTTTAATAAGCCAAATTTATTAAGAAAGAGTTCTAGAAATATTTAGAAAAAATACAAAATTAAGGGGAAAACCCCTAAAAAAATCAAGATGAAATTTTAGATATTTTAGAGACTCTTAAACATGCATATTTTGCTAATCATACACTAAAAATGAAAAATGGGAACACTTGACTTTAAGCTATAACTAAAAATTTTGATGGTATGAAATTGTTCCATAGCAATTTGAAGAAAGGATTTGATGATTCTATCCTAGCTAATGCGTATGCAGATTTGACTGTGAATTGCCTCGAACCATCCCAAGACCAAAACTAGCAATCACAAATATTTTCCTACAAAATCACAATAGACAATTCTCCAATCAAATTGTTAAACAATCTCTAATAGTCAGATTTTTGTTGACAGCTAGAGAATGTGCGACAAAGGGAGTAGTAAAAGTACATCGTTATAAAGTTTCGTTCTTATTTTTTCAATTTGATTCTTACACATTTTTTTTTTATTTTAATTTAGACCCTACACATAAAACTTCTATCAATTTAGTCCCTCTTTAACGGTATTATAATAACCGTTAATAATAGAGACCTATTTAAAAATATTTTTTTGTGTAAGAATTAAATGAAAATATTTTATGTATAGGACCAAATTGCTTAAACTGGTTAAATATAAAGAAATATCATGCGAGTTGGCTCACTATGGGATGAGAAATTTTTTAACTCACAAATTTGCTTATGTGAATTGCGTGCCAGAATTTTTTCAATCCAACTCAATTCACCATGAGTTACAGGTTAAATGGGTTGGCTCACCAAAAATGATTTCTTTTAAAGAAAATCATACAAAAAATTTAAAACAATTTTTCTATTTTTAAAAAAAGGCAATTTTTGTTTTGTAAATTTTGACAAAAAATCTATATTAAAAAATATAGAACACAAAAAAATAATAATTTTAAAAAATAAAAAGAATAAAATTATAAGAATGTAAATGAAATTTGGCTATTTTTTTATCTTTTATTAATTTTTTAGTTTATTATAATATTAAAAAAAAATAAAGATTTCTAACTCGTGAGCCAACTCACAAGTCAACTCAGAACTTACAAGCCAACCTAGCTCAAACCCGTGTGAATTGTAAGTTAAATAGGTTGAGTTATGAGAATTTTACTTTAAAATGAGATAAATTTTTCTCAACCTAACTCGACTTTAACATGCAGTGAATCAAATTAGCTCACGGGTTGAAACCCATGTTAGCAGCTCTAGAATGAGCAATAAACCGAGACTTCAATTAGTGCATTTCTATGGTCTTATTCAATTAGTGATCATTTAAAGGCAAGAAAAAATAAATTCTAGCACTTTTAACTCTTCCATATGTGTTAAACATAAAAACACCATAAGAAATACGCAGAAAAATAGGAAAAAAATTAATTAGTTTCCAATGAAGGCATCAAAATTAAGAATACTATTCCCTTTGTTTCATTTTTATTTGTTCTAGAGAAATTTTTTTATTTTTATTTATTTATCTATTTATATTTTGAAAGTAATATTAATTATACTTTTATCTATTTTATCTTTATGTTTAATTATATACTAATTAATGTTTTACTATTGAATTAATAAAATAATAAGAAATAAAGAGTAATATAGAAAACAAGAGTAATAATTATATTTTTTTAATATATATATTTTACTTTTAAATAAATAAACAAATAGGAAAGGAAGGAATATATCACTATAATCAAATATTTCAACTTGATTGTTTTCTTTCGTCATTTCTCTTAAAAGAGTGATTTTATAATGTTGATTTTTTTTATCATGATAGTCATGTCTTTTAAAAATTTAAAAATTATTGTGTAACTTCTTTTTTAACTTTATATAATATAAATACAATAATATAATTATAAAAACACATTTTTGTAATAATGTAAAATTAAAAGAGTCTTGATATACCAATGAGACGTTTGTTTCGAGATTTGAAATACATTCTCCGGGGTATTTTATAATCGGGAATTCATTCCCAATAATGTTTATTTTCAAACATTTAAAACAAACTTATTTTATAGTTTATATTCCTAGGAATATTTTAAATAAATTTTAAGAATATTTAAAATCTATTTAATTTATAATACACATTATAGGTAATAATTAAGAAAATAGTTATATTACATATAATATTATTTATATTATTTATATTTTTAATTATTTAATTAGTAAAAAAAATAATACTACCTTTGGTCCTTTTGTTAGGACTCTTATTTAATATTTTTTTTTACAAACAATAGTACAATCTATTAAATTTATCTTTATTCAAAGTCAAAATTTTCATCAAATGCATTCATTGTACTCACTATCCCTTCATTTATTATAAAGATAGACAAGGAAATAAATCAATAATTGTTTCTTAGAACTTTGTAAACGTTCTTATATATAGGACCAACAAAGAGCAGTGCTATATCCTCCTAATAATCTTCTTAATTATCTTCTTAATACCATATAAAGTATGAAATTAAATCCACTTTCAATCTTGAAAATATAAAAAACATTAAAAATATTCTTTAATGGGTAATTAGGAGGATTTTTAGGAACTTGGATTAGGAGGATTTAGAATTATTCACCAACAAATTTTTTCTAAAGGGTCTTATATTTAGGATCGGAGGCAGTAGATAACAAGTACCAACAAGGCAACCATGTAATACAACGATATAGGTTAAGCCAAAAATAAAAAATTCAATGAATTAGATATGACAACTTAGGGGGCGTTTGTTTAAAAAAATAATTTCAGGCATCTTATTTCTGGTAATGTATATATTTCAAAAAAATGTGTATTTTTTAGCATTTTATAAAAATGTATTTGGTATAAATCAAATTCATTAGAAATATTTTATGAATTTCAAATAAAAAAATCAAAATAAAATTAAAAAGTGATGATTACGAGTTAAATACAAAATAATTACCCATATTCTCATGGAAAAGTAACTTATCCACCTTTCACCATAGAAATAGAAGTTATAGAAAATACATTTCTAGAATAAATGCCAAAAAATCTTTTTTTTATATTGTTAAACAAACATAAAAATCTATATTCCCAATTTAACATCTCCGAGAATGTTTTTATAAACCTTCAAACAAACGCCACCCAAGCTTTTAAAATACTTGTTAAAGTTATTAGAATTTAAAAAAAAAACGATTTTTCTTACTTGAGCCTATATGACACATGTTAACAATGATTAATAACCAATCAAATTGTATATAAAAAATATTATTAAGTAGTGAGAGGTGAGGAGTATAATTAGTGCACACAAGATATAGTAAAGCAATCATTGTTAACATGTGTCCATGTGCAAGTTAAAAAAAACCCTTAGAGGGTGTTTGGTACAAGAGTGTGTTTTAGCTACTTTCCTAAGTAGGGGGCGTTTGGTATGGGAAATATTTTTTCATTCTCTGGAAACTGACTTACAATCATATATAACCCATGTATAATAGAAAATTTAAGTGACTTTCACATAAATGTTTTTTCATTCTCACATTAAGGGAGTGTTTAGTTTTAAGCTACTTTTTCTAGTTAAAAATGATTATAATATAAAATTTTGAAATAATATTCTTTAAAGTGACTATATGATAAATTAAAATGATTTAATTAAATTAAATAATTCATGACTTTTTTTTAGAAAAAAACACACATAACTGCAAGTTATAAATTGTGCTATTTGACAATAAATAGTTGATTGAGATAATTTTATGATATATAAATTGAATAATTTTAACATAAAAGATTGTTTAATTAAGATTTAAATTTTGTAAAAAATAAATAATAATACAAATTGAGTCTTACATGATTATGTTATCATATTAAAAAAAAGTCTTTAAAAATTATAAAATATTACCAAATAATAAATATGCAATTTCATAATATTTTATATATGTACTTATTAATGATTTGAATATGAATTTTCAAGATTTTTTAATGAAAAATATTTAAAATATTTTAAAAATACTTTTTAAAATGGTAATATAATAAAGGAGAAGTGATCTAATTATGTAAAAAAAATGACTTTTTTTTAAAAAAAAACACATATAAATGCACTATTTATAAATAAGATAAATGATATTTAGTGCCCTGAGGGCACTATTTAAGAATCTAAATGTAGTAAAAAGATATTAGAATGTGTAGTTTTTTCTATTCTCAAGAGACGGAACAATATACTTATGTGATTATTTTTTTACTTTTAATAGCGTTAACTAGTGTAATAAGAACAATGTATATTAAGATCCTATAAATAATACTCCCTCCCTTCTTATTTAAGTGTTCGGAGAGAGAAAATCACAAGAAACGTAATAATTGTTATAGTTTTTCTCAAGGTGGTTTATCCGGTGTTCCTTTAAAATAAGAAACAAATTTGTTCCTCCACGTGGCTCCAGTAGTGTCACTTGTTATAACTTATCCATGTCATCTAATTTAATATAACTTTATAATATTGCAAACACATCTCCTCTTTTAATAACATTTATCATAGTTTAAGCACAATATTTCTTAAAATTTCTTTATCTTTTTTCTTTTAACAAATTTAAATGCAACATTCACGACTAAATTAAAATTAAACTCAAGTGATCATGAAAAATCATTGAAGAATGGTGAATAACAAGTATTAAAACATACTAATAGTGTATGACTACTTTTGATGTATTCATCCGCAACACAATAATACTACTATTCATCATAAAAGACAAGTATTCATTAAGAATACATTATACACAAATTTAGTGCAAGTTTTGATAGTTTTTTGGGTTTAGTATGTGATTTGTGATTTTTTATGTTGTTTCGATGTTATTATATTTAAATTCTTCATGTCAATTTGATGTAAAATATGTGCAAGGTGTCCAAGTTTTGCTATAATGTTCATAGCTATTCTTAATTGTTCTTGTTATTTCTTGATAGATATTTCTACGATGTCTATAGTGTCATCTCTATGAAGATGACAACATGATCTCTTATCCAATCAAATCAAAAATTTGATATGAGACAATAAGAAATGCAATAAAGTTATATTCTCTATTAAATCATTTAGATTTGGTAGATACTAACTTGATTTTATTTTTTAATTTAATATTTAGTTTTTATTTATGTCTCAATTATTTTAATCAAAATATCAAATACTTAGATTTTGGTTACATTATTAAAGGTGTATTTGAGCTTTAATTAATTAAAAAAATGAGTTTTTATTAGTTGAAGAATAAATAAATTAATGAAGAATATTATAATAAATAAAATAAGGTAAAAGTAGTATTTTTGTCCCTAAACTTTACATTAAATTTTAGTTTGGATTTCTTTTTTTTTTGTTCATATTGACTTATTTACTTATTTTTTCTTCGTGTTATTTAATTAAATAATTAATAAAAAATCTAAAATAGTCGCAGGATGTGAGAATGAAGAAGACAATGATAAAAAAAATATTATCATGGGCATTTTTGTTAATTAATTATCAACAAAAATTAATAGAAAATAATTATATTATATTGAAAATATAAATTAAAATTTGAGATAAAGTTATGGGCCTAAAATATGATAATATTATTTTACAAATTTTTTCTAGTGAAAATTCATAAAATAACACAAAAAGAAAAACATATTCACATATAAATTTTAATTTATAAATTTGACATGAATAAAGCACACTTAAATAATATAATGTATATAAATAATATTATTTTCATACAAATAACTAGTACACACATCATTACGTTGTCATTTCTATGCTCAAGTATCAATAATTTGTATCAGGTTCTTCTAAGTCTTATCATTTATTTCAGGCCCAATTATGAATTATTTATGTTATGTTATTTTTTAAATAGGGTAAAATGCACAAAGTACCCTTGAGGTTTTATAAAATAGCACAAAATACCAAACTTAAAGTAAATAAGCAGTTTACACCTTTTTTTTTTTCTATAACATGCACTAATATCAAAGGAATACTCCATTAATTAGAATATTCTTATTAGTAACCATGGTTAAATCTCTCTTCATTAACATGCACTATAGTAATTAGAGTACTTTTTGTGCTCTTGTTGAAATATATTCCTTCTTTTGTCGATAAAAAAAATCTGTTCTCATTTTTTTCTTGTAAGTTAAAAAAATAATTTTCCTATCATTCGATCTTTCTGCAAAATTCATTTACTGAATTTTCTCAAGGACGCTCGTTTAAGAATTATTTCATAAAATAATTTTTTTTAATAAAAAAATTATTTTTTGTGAATAAAAAATTAAATAATTTAAATGAGCTAATTAAGCCAAGTTCAACATTTATTATTGCTTCACAAGATAAGATACTGCTTTGCTATCATATTTGGTGGACAAGATTTATACAGAATATATAGAGCATCTCCTAAAATTTAATTCCAATAGCCTAAAATATGTAATATTAGTATTAGTTAAAACCATTGTTACAAAAGGAAATAACCACCTTAACTTTCAAAAATATAACTGAACCACGGCTACTAATAAAAAAAAAGCAAAAGGCTTCAAAAGACCAAAATAATTTTACTTACAATGAAGATTGTAAAAAGTATAAATTCTTCAATAACCCAAAGGTTAACATTAGATAATAGTAAAGTAATAGTATATGTAATATGTAGCAAGACATAAGTAGCTGTAAATGTAACCAAGTGCTCTATAATTTTTTTTTTATTTTATGAAAAAATTTCTTTAACGAGTGTCCTTGAGAAAATCTATTAGATGAATTTTGCACAAAAAAAAAAATTATTGTAGGAAATCAATTTTTTTACCGAGAAAATAAGAGAAAGATTTTAACTATGGTTAATAATAAGAATATTCTGATGAAATATTCTATTATAGTTGATGTCTATTATAGAAAATGGTGTGAGATGCTTATTTATTTTAAGTTTGGTGGTTTGTGCTATTCTGTAATATAATTTGCTTTTAAAGTATTTATTAATTATGTATTTTTCTTCTAGGTCCCTTCAGATTAAAGTATAAGTTACTTAGGTCACGTTCTATTCAGCCAAATGTTTGCTTATTATATTTATAGTTATAAAACACATGCTAGTCATCGACTCGGTCAAGGATCACTGGTCGAACTAGTAGGTCATTGATTGAACCGATTTAACTTGATATATGATAATATTTTATAATTTATACTAATATTTACAAATATAATATATATTTTACCGTAAAATTTAATATATTAAAGAATTTTTGTGTACTAATTCCATATTAGTACTAATGTTAATTAAAGTTTATGAAAAATTAAAATATATAAATATTGATAAATTTAGATTTATATATAAAATTATAAGTTAAATAACATTTTTTTAAAAAAATAAATGCAAATACATTAAAAAACTAAATTCATAAATATATTGTAATAAAATTTTCTATTATAATAAAATAAACATACTTATGAATTGTTTTTATATTTGACAACTAACACATATTTTACTATATGTTAAATATATTATATTCTAAAATATTTTAATATAATAATATATATATATATTTATAAAATTTTTATTACAATATATTTATGAGTTTAGTTTTTTAATGTATTCATATTTATTTTTTTTTTAAAAAAATATTATCTAAGTTATAATTTTATATATTAGTCTAAAGTAATCAATATTTATATATTTTAATTTTGTATAAACATTAACATTAGTACTAATGTATAACTAGTACACAAAAATTCTTTAGTATATTAAATTTTATGGTAAAATATATATTACATTTGTAAATATTAGTATAAACTATAAAATATTATTATATATCGGGTTAAATCAGTTCAACCAGTAAGTTAGCGGTTCGATCGGTGATCCATGACCTTGACCTAGTCGATGACTGGTATGAGTTTTATAACTATAGATATAAGTAACTAATAATTGAGTCTTAAGCCAACATTAGACTGAATAGTACATGATCTAGATAACTTATATTCCAGTATGAAGCGACCTAGAAGAAAAATACATAATTAATGAAAACTTTAACTTGAAGCAAATTGTATTTCAAAAATAATATAACGTAAATAATTCATAATTGAGTCTGAAATAAATTATGAGACTTAGAAGAACCTAATAAAAGTAAATGATACTTGAGCATTTGGATGATAACATAATTAGTAGTGTACTGGTTATTTATATGAAAATAATATTATTTAAATACATTATATTATTTAAATGTGTTTTATTTGTGTCAGATTTATAAATTAAAATTTATATGGGAATGATTTTTTCTTTTTATGTTGTTTTATGAATTTTCACTAGAGAAAATTTATAGAATAATAGCATCATATTTTTTATTGGCTAAATTTATATTTTAGTCTCGTAATTTTATCTCAAATTTTAATTTGGTCCTTTTATTTTTTTTCTTCGTAATCTTAATTTATATTTTCAATATAATTTAATCTTTTTCTATTAATTTTTGTTGGTAAATAATAATTAACAAGAATGTCAATAATAAAACTTTTTATCATTGTCTTCTTCTTTCTCATATCCAGCAACTATTTTAGACATTTTTATTAATTATTTAATGAAATAAAATAAAGCAAAAATAAGTAAAGAATCAATATGAACAAAAAATAAAAAAGAAGATCAAAACTGAAATTTAGTTAAAGTTTAGGGACCAAAATACTACCTTTGTCTTATTTTATTTATTATAATATTTACCATTAATTTATTTATTCTTCAACTAATAAAAACTCTTTTTTTTATTCATTAAAGCTCAAATACACTTTTAATAATGTAACGACAATCTAAGTATTTGATATTTTCATTAAAAAATGGAGACTTAAATAAAAACTAAATATTAGATTAAAAAACAAAATCAAGTTAATATATATCAACTCTAAATGTTTTAATAGAGAATATAACTTTGTTGAATTCTGATTGTCTCATATCAAATTTTTTATTTGATTGGATAAGAGATCATAATATCATCTTCATAGAGATGACACAATAGACACCATAAAAATACCTATCAAGAAATAGCAAGAACAGTTAATAATAGCTATGAACATTATAGTAGAACTTAGACAACTAACACATATTTTACATCAATTTGACTTGAAGAATTTAAATATAACTTCTAAACAACATAAAATAAAAATTACAAATCACATATTAAACCCAAAAAGCGATCAAAACTTGTGCTAGAATTGTGTATAATGTATTTCTAATAAATACTTGTCTTTTATAATGGATAATATTATTGTGTTATGCATGAATACATCAAAGGTAGCAATAGACTATTATGTTTTAATACTTGTTCTTCACACTTCTTCGATTATGTTTTCATGACCACTTGCGTTTAATTTTAATTTTAGTAGTAAATGTTGCATTTTAATTTGTTAAAAGATAAATAAATTTTAAGAAATATTGTGCTTAAACTAAAGTAAATATTATTAAAAGAGAAGATGTGTTTGCAATATTATAAAGTTATATTAAATTAGATGACATGAATAAGTTATAACAAGTGTCACTACTTAAATAGAACTACGTGAAGGAACAAATTTGTTATTTATTTTGAAGAACACCGGAGAAATCACTTTTTCTCAAAATAAATTTTGAAGTTTCCATAATACCTTTTATCTCTCATTGTTTGATTGGTTGGATAGTGTGACATTGATTAGCCTCTAATTAAACATAAGATTAAAATTGATAAAAGTACAATTAATGTTACATTATGAATATACAGATAAATAAAAATAAGATTTTTTTTTCGGACAGTTAAATAGAAACGGAAGAAATAGAAAAATAATTAGAGTAAGTAACTTTGTTCATTGCACGGGTCTTTTTACTAGTTATGAAATTATAATAGTACCCTTCCCCTTCGTTGTTTCTATTTCCTATCTTCCACAGTCCGTTTCTAATTGGGGTTTCTCAACCTCATTGATACTCCCCAGATACTTCTCCTATCGTTCGATATTACTTCTTTCCCTGTTCTTAAAATCTTTTGCTGGGTTTTCTGCAGCGCTTGCTCCATCTGCCTTTTCCTCTCTCAATCCAGATCTGGCAATTGACCTGTTAAACAGACTAATGACTCGCCGACGAAACAAATCTCACCGGCGGGAGCTCAACCGCCGCACTGCAGAGTTGCGCGTGTAACACACGTGTCGACAAGGTCATAGTTAAAGGAGAATATTGAGAACTCTCTGTGTCGTGTTCTGTTCTTCCAACGCTCTCTTCACTTTCACGTTTAAGCAACAATGTCTTTGTTAATGTTAAGCTTAAGGTTAAGGTGTGCACTCTCTATCTCACCTATTCTGTTTTGTTCTTCGTCTTCTAGGTTTTACTCTCTTTCTCATTCTCATTCTCAGCCCTCATTCATTCGCAATCATGACGACGCCGTTTCTGAATTCATTCGCATGCTCCATATGCCTCATACTCCATCCATTATCCAATTCAACAAGATCTTAACTTCCCTTGTCAACATGAAGCATTACCCCTCTGCTGTTTTCCTTTTTAGAAAAATGCAAATTACTAGAATTATACCAGACCTGTTCACTTTGAACATCTTGATAAATTGTTTTTGTCACTTAGGTCATATGCATTTCTCTTTTTCTATGTTGGCCATGATTCTCAAATTGGGTTTTCAGCCGGACACCATAACCCTAAATACCCTCATCAAAGGCCTCTGTATTAACGGTGAGGTTGACACAGCATTGCACTTTCATGACATCCTTGTGACACAAGGATATCATTTGGACCATTACAGTTATGGAATCTTGATCAATGGCTTATGTAAAATAGGAAAAACCAGGGATGCCATGCAATTGTTGAGGAAGATTGAAGGGCGATCCATTAAGCCTAACGTCGTAAAGTATAGTACAATCATTGATAGCTTATGCAAAGACAAAGATGTGAACGGAGCCTATGATTTATTTTCTGAAATGCAACGTAGAGGTGTGCTTCCTGATAGTATAACTTACAGTTGTCTCATTGATGGTCTCTGCAAATCAGGGAGAATGTCTTGTGCTATGGTTCTGCTGGATGAGATGTACTATAGAGGTCATTCTCCTAATATTATCGTCTACAGTTCGTTAATGCACGCCTTATGCGAAAACCATAGCCTGGACATGGCAATTGAACTATTCAAGAAAATAGAAGATAGAGGAATTCAGCCAGACATGTACACATACAATATTCTCATTGACGGACTGTGTAAAGGTGGAAGACTTAAGAATGCACAAGAGGTTTTTAATAATCTTTTGGATAAAGGCTATCATCCGGATGTCATCACATATACTACTATGATCGGTGGACTTTGTAGAGAGGGTTTGCTTGAAGAAGCATTGGCGTTGCACTCGAAAATGGAAGATGTTGGCTACACCCCTAATGTTATAACTTATGAAATCATGGTTCGCGCTCTCTCGGAACAAGATGAGAATGAGAAAGCTGAGAAATTTCTGCGTGAAATTATAGCTAGAGGCTTGAGTCAAAAAAGGCCTGCTGCTTTTAAACTATTCCGGGAAATGATTATTTCTAGAGGGTTAAGTAAACGTAAGCATGATGCTTTGAAACTTCTCAGTGAAATGATTGCTAGAGCTAAAGGCTCGAATAAAAGTAGACATGACGATTTTTAGTAACACTTTAAGTTAATCTGAATTTTGTTGACAACCATCAGATATTCATTTCTTTTGATAATTGAACATCAAAAGGATGATGGACTGTGTTATGGGTTCAAGGTGACTTGAATTTTTGTTAAAAGTCATCTATGTTCTTAGGTTTGCTCTTATACTGTATTGATAATCATGTCCATCAATATATTGTTTTGTAACTTGACATTGCTTTCCTTGAGGTCATTGCTGCATAATTAATTGTATTTGCAAAAGATATATATGATTTATTTTGCTTGTATATATTTACAGCATGTGTGTTACAGTGATCATCTAAAAGTTTTACTTAACAGAATGATGAACAAAAGAGATATAAATTTAAGAATGGGATCTTGTAGGAGGCTCTCATTTTATTTTCCAGTTTTCTTACTAGCTTACTTATGATCATTTATTGTGTTAGTACTTGAGACTCTATGCTTCATATCCTTCATTTTACTTTTCTTTTTCGTTTCCAAAATAATAACCCTATTATAGTATATGAACTATATAACTAGGGAGAGTAAGATAGGACTAATCAAATTGTTTTTTAATATATGCCTACTTAACTAAACTAATTTTTCTTATATTATTGTTAAGTCATTTATGAAAATCAATATCATCTTGTATGTTTCTATTCAAATATCCAATAGTACATTTCGGAAATCTTTCTTCCTAGAAATCCATGGAGAAGTGGGTATTACTCACTAGGAGGGGATGGTGGAGGGTGGGTTTCTACCTAAACCACTATTTTCATCATGTAAAATTGTATTGAGAAAATTTACAAGATAGAATGAAACGAACTTGGTTTCAGTGTGTAGTTTGATCTCATAGGTTTGATTCAGCTTTTTTTTTTTTTTTTTGATACATGGAGGAGTGGGTACTACCCACTAATGGGATGGTAGAGAGTGGGTTTTCTATCTAAATCAAGATTGAACCAGACACCTACAAGTTACATTACGCTTTGCAGCACCAACTGTGCTACATTTCTGGGTCTGATTCATAAGATATCCCGTCATTATAACTTTTTGAAGCATCAAAAATATTTGAGGCATCATTATATAAATTTCAGAGAAATTTAACAAAATATGTAAATTGTTTTTAACTTATTTATGGCATACTTATAAGTGATTTGAGTTCTCATATGCTATACGTATAAAAATTACCGAGGGTTTAATATGTTGAATTATGTTGTTTACCGAAATGCGTCATAATATGTCACCAACATTAAGCACTTAATAAAATTTGATGAATCATCAAATTACTGCAAAACATATATAACCACCCCCAAAACTTTCAAAGCGCAGATTAAATAAAATAAATTTGCTATTCCATAGAGCTGTATAAACTTGGATTACCACGACCAATTTATAATCAATGGCCCAAATTCTCACATTTTCAGTATTAAATCTTAAATTCAGAAGGTTAATCACAAATATAGTCTAATGAAATAAGACATGTTTTAATTTTTGCTATGGCCAAGATCGTGAAATTAAAATTACTTGCAAATACTATTTTTTTTCAACCGAGATAAAACAAATATCTGATCTATATTTTGGTTCATCATGGAGTTGGTAAGAAGGTATCAATAAAAGATAAAATTGAAATTCAATTTGTTAAATGCAATTTATGGTTGACAAGCTTGAATGGGTTTACCATCCAAATACTCACAATTTGTTCCATTTATGGTTTTGCTAAATCTTTCTCCAAGCTTTGACCATTCAGATAGAATATTTGCTTGGATTTTCTTGGCCACTTCACACTCATCTCTCAAGTGAGGCACTTGTTCCCTCAACTCATCTCTTTGCAATTTGAGAGTCTTTGCTTCTTCAAAAACTTCCCTTTTTCTCTTAGTAGTTGTGATCTTCGCTGTTTGAAAAACAGAGATGTTAGCTTTAATTGCGATTATTTGCTCTTCTAGCTCTTTCTTCCTTCGCTCCAAGCTCGCCAGCTGGTTGCTTAACTCGCTTTCTAAGGACAAAATTTCCTTGAACTCATTCTTGTTTGCTTCGAGACCTGCTTCCAATTTATCCGCTTTCGAGATGTTGGTGCTGGCAGACTCTATTTTCCTGCTAGCATCATTGTATTCGCAACTCCAGCGAGTGAATTCTCTAGAAACTTCCAATATCAACAACTTCATTTCCGCCGAGATTCCATTGTCTGCAGACAACTTGGAAAGGTATTCTATGGTAGATTTGATGATACCACACTGTCCAGAATGCAATAGAACAGAAAAGTCTTCTGAGAGAAGATCTTGCAGTGTTTTCAATGCTTTCTTGGTCTCTTCACAAGGCGTAGCATTGGATAATTCACCAATAACTGTGGTATCTCGGCAAGGTGACAAAACCGAGGTCTCAGCCTCAAGAGAAGCATAAAAGGCTTTCATTTCTACATCATCCAGCGCCAGTTCTGCTTGATTTCTAGGAGATTCAATGCTAGGCAGCGCAAGGGCAGAGTTGCTTTTTTGGTGTAGTTCTTGTGTGGGACTGGGAGCATTTTCAGTTGAAGCAATAGCAGTCGTAACTCCAAAATCCTGAGGAAAGAATTGAGATTCAGGTTCAACCTTTAATGGGCGAACCATAAGCACTGTGTTTAATCCAGATCCTACGAGAAATAAGAAAAAAGTTTGTAGTGTAATGAAAGGTAACTAAATTCAATTGGAAGAAAACTAAGATGTAATTAAAAAACAAACGACTGGAAATAAAGTTTCTCAAATTGCCTTCATATACATAGCAAAGAATTTATCCTTACCGAATATTATAATTTACCATCAAAATAAATAGTAAATATTGTCACGACCAATCTCATACTACTATGGCTACTATATGTTGCACCGGCTTATCAACATCTGAGTTTTTGAATCCATGACGAATCAAGATTCATGGAATTCAAGCTCTGTATTATATGATTCAAATGAGATTCAGAGTAAAAAAATGTACAATCTATGATTCATATCACTGGCAAATATTTTTGTATCATTTTTTTATATACGAATGGTTTGTATTATAAGATACTAATTTGATATTGATGTGTAATGTCTAATTAAAACTTCAAAATAACATACCATAATCTACAAAAATAACAAAAGTAAAATATCTTTTTAACAATTTTCCTTTTTTTTTTCTTTTTACATTTCATTCTTTTCACCCTTTTCTCCCAGATGGAAGATCATCGTAATCTAGATGGCTTAAATGAAATACATCATTTTTTGGTGTTTATTTAGTATCTGTTTGGTTAAGATTCCCCACACTCCACTAAATCAATTCCACTATTTCAAATCTCAATGCAAATATGATAAAAGGGTTTGTCTAGCATGGTCCGTTTTGGGTTTGGTCCCCGTATGGTCCCCTAAATTTTACCTAGAGTAGCTGGTTATGACAAGTTTTCTTCAATTGCAGTACAGTCCTAAGGGAAAAATGAACCAGTCACTCTCTTCTTCCATCTTGCCTAGCCAGGGATTGTTGCCACTACCCTTCCAGACACCATGCACATACATCACCTCTATTGCATGACCCACCATCTACCATTGAAGCACCCAAACAATCCCTAAACCAATATCTAAATCCATCACCCAATCAAACAAAATGAAAAATCAAATCCCCACAGATGACAGAACCCAAAACGAAAAGAAGGATCTGCTTTCACCGTTGCTTCTTCTCTCATGTCATTGGTGTCTGCTTCACTGTTATCTCTTTCTTATGAGAGTTCAGAGCCCTAATTTTGCATATCTGTTAGCCATATCGCTGAGGATCGGAAATTCTTTAGATTGTTCGAGGAGGTTTGGGCAATTGAAATCGACAGTGCCAACGATGTCGGCAAGGAACCAACAAGTGAGTGAACACTGTTGAGGAACAGTGGACGCACCATCAAAACGTTGTCGCTTGCGACGACGTTTTTAAGCTATGGGAAGAGTTTCAATGGGTATGGCCTACCACCAGCTTCACGACCACCACGCCAGTACAAGAGAAAACGAACAACATGTGGCTTCTCTATAACCACTGTTCCTCCATTACTGTTCATCATCAATTCTGGGTTTGCGTGCGGTTTCCAGAGCCATCAAATGACTTTGGAAAGCCTTCAAAGTACCACAAATCATGCCAGAACCCAGAATTTGTGATTATAGGTTCAATTTTTGGACCCAATTTACCAGTGGAAAAAAATGAAGAAAAAAAAAGCACCAAAGTTCAACGAGGAACTAGCACCATCCTTTGGCTCAAGAATGGCAAGCTAATGCCTCCTCCATTGCAGATCTATCTTCGCACCTTAACCACACCACGGTGGTGTGCTGGTGCGACCCTAGCCATGAGGCCGTCAGCACTAGGTGATTTTCGGATATGGAGTTGGAAGTTACATGTGCGAAATGGTGCCAAGACACAAACATTATGAGGCAGAATGTGGGGAAGTTCAGCGATTTGGTTGCAGCCTTTCCGGCGGATGGTGGCCATGGAGTTGGCAGTGAACAAAAAAATGTGTGAAGGAGGAAGATGATGGAACAGGGGCTGAGCATAAAGACAGTCTTGACATGAGAACAAATGAGCCCTATCTTTTTATTTTTGCATTAAAATTAATGATGTTTAATTTTGTAGGACATATATAGTATTTTGTTTTCATAAAATTATACTTCATAAAATAATTAAAAATTGAGGTTAGTTAGCTATAAAATATCAGATATGGATTCTAATGTCTGCCCCCCACCCTCATATTTTCTGATTCCATCCCTGACCATTTGGGTGCTATGTCCTTCCCAATTTGCTAACCATTTTCAACCATTGTTAGTCAGGTTTTTGTTTCAATCCATCCACCGCAGAATATTAAAATGAAACAAAATCAATAATGACTGACAAGAATTTGAGGGAACAACCGAAGATTGTATATCCATACAAAATCATGCTTACCTTTGGCACTGCCGGTACCTCTAAAACAAAATGAAGCCATTGAATCTTGAGAAACACTATCCACTGGTTTTGGACGCTTGGGGCATATGATCAAATGGCGCTTCAAATGGGAAGTCCCACAGTTATCCTGCAACAGCTTTCCACAGTGTTTGCAAAGAACTTTACTACCATCAGTTGTTTGAATTCGCTGCATTTCTTCCCACACTTTGGAAGTCATCTTTGGGCGTTTGGAACTGTTACCATCTTCATATTCATAATCTATTTCAACGCTTGCCGTATTCTCATTAGTCATTTTCTCCTGAGTTAAGTATACAACAAATATCAATTAAATTTAGCAAAACAAATAATAAATCCAGAATTTCAAATTCAGAAGACATTGCTTACACAAAAAGAAATGAGTTTACAAAGAGCAGAGCGAGCTGAGTACCCAGTATATTAGTCACAGCCAAACCAAGAAATCTTATATTTTAGTACAAATTAGGAACTAAGAAAATGGACAAAAAAATAAGAGAGAGAAAGAGAGGTCTTATATGATGCCATACAAGAAGAGTGAGAAGTGTTTCCAAATCTTACAAGAAAAGCCCAATCTTAAGGAGTTCAGTAAGGAACTGAACCATTATCTATCCAACTAATAAAACTCTCACTAAGAAATATGAATTTTCAAAGAGCGTAAGCAGAAGCCAACAAATCACTGCTCGTGTTTTCTAGGATTGTTTGTAAGTAAAAAAGAAACAAGGTATAGCAGAATTAGGACTTATGTTCAGGCACATGCATACAATCCTGAAGTTACAAGTGCAGAAGTTAGAATGTTAGATGTTAGATATGCAACCCAACGTCAAAGAGGCAGCACAATATAACCAACAACTCAGTTATACAGAACCAGAATATGATAACATGGCACAATGTAGTGGACTCTTCAAATACAAAGTTTGATCCATGCGAGTGGAAGTTCTATCAGTAAACTTAACATGGAAAAGAAAATAAGGATTTTCTGCGAGAAAACTTAGGTTACATGCCATCAACCAGCAAACATATTTTTCCCAGTCTAGTATGTGATCTTTAGCATGGATAACAGCTTTTCATTTTATAACTTAAAGAAAATTAGTTAATGTCCTGTTGACTTTTTTTCAACATAGACCCAATTTCTCTCCAGCCTTCTCAAATTCCTATATATTATCAGAAAATAAATAACAGGTTTTCATTTATAACTCCAAACATTATCTCTTTCCACCATTTTCCTAGCTAGAAGTCCTTTTTTTTTTTTTTCTGTTTTCTGTTTTCAACATAAACCTATTTTCTCTCCACCCCTCTCAAATTCCTAGAGGGGCCAATGGTTTGCACTACCAAAATTTCAGATTAAAAGTTATAACACGTGCTATTGCTAAAGGCAACAAGTTCCAACTCATTTTTTTTACAAATATTCATCACTTGCAATATTTTTCCCAACGGATGACCTCTTTTCAACTTTCACAGATCTTAACCATAAGAAGAAGAAGAAAAAAAAAATCAAAAGTCCTCAATTACGTCCCTTGAGACTCAAATTCAATCATCAAACTCGAGGCCCAAACCAACAAGAACAGGCTCTATATCAATTAAGCAACTATACATCGAATTTGAAATAATGCGTACGATTTAGCATCAAATTAAACTGATGAAACAAAAATACGCCGTTTCAATAAGAATCGCAGAAAGCGTGTGTTACCTGGTTTCTGCTCTGTTGCGCAGCAAGCTGAAGCTTTTTGCTAACGCCAATAGCAGTTCAGACTTCAGAGACCTTCGCAGCTGAAATAGAGAGGAACTTTCTGAGAAACAAAGGAGGAGGAGATGAACACTGCTTCGGGCTTGAGCCCGGGTCTGGGCTATTTGATCAGTGATTCAGGCTTGAACCCATGGACCTGAAATTTGATGAGACACATGGGCCTGAAATTTGATGAGACACATGGGCTTGAAATTTTTTTTTGAATAAGCCAAATACTCCATCCGTTTCAAAATGACAGTAGTTTAAAGTTATTTCACTGTTACTAAGAAATGGAATAAATGTCCTAACGAATAAAACAATTTTACTAAAGTATCCATATTAATTATTGAAACATTTGTTGTCTAACATAGTTTCTAATTGAATGTTAATTGCTTGACAAGGGTAAACTAGATAAAAGAGTATTTAATAATGTATTGAAAAGATAAAACGACTATCAATTCGAAAAAAAAATTCTCTAGAATGACACTCATTATGAAATGGAGGGACTATTATTGAAAAGTACGAGAAGTACTAAAAAAACAAGTACAGAAAACATATGAACAACCACCTACACACTACCAAAGCATTACACAATTTTCTAAAAGCAAAATGAGACCCTTGATCTTTATTCCTGACCTCACGTAATATCGATAAAGGCAAAACTACAAATCACAGAATAATGCCTGGGAACAGACTTAAACCTGTGGTTGGTGTAGCTTCCCAATTTTTTTATGGACGAAACTCACACACCCCACACTACACTACTCTTAAATCTACCCCACCTAGGAATCGAACCTCTCTCCTTGAGCTCCAAGAACTCCTCCTTCTGTAGCTTCCAATTGTGGAGAGAAAAACAACAATCTTATATGTAACCTTTAACAAAGTCACGAGCGCACAGTTTAATCATATCCAACACAAATCTAGGTTCTAACATTTATTGTTGAAAATTATGTGTCTGTGTTACTTTTTTCCACTCGTCATCCCAAGAACTAATAAAAATGAATCTTGCAGTTATGTCCACCCAGCTCGCTAGGCTGTACTAAACATTACAAGTTGTCTGAAAAACAAATGTGTAACAGATTGCACGTGTGTTTGACAGAGCGAACAACAAGCATCTCCTCCTGGAAGCACTCCTCTTCTAGCTAGACCTTCCTTGCAGGCCACCTCCCAAGAACCACTCTCTAAGCAAATGAAGAAATTTTTGAGGAGACATTTGGCGTCCAAAATTCTTTGAAGAAGTTGTCTACATTATATGTGGCCGCCACAGCATAAGGTGATTTAACCGTGTAACAATTAGACTCCGAAGCACTCCAAATCCAAGAATCATTCGTCAAACATGTAAAATAACTGAATCTAAAGCTCGAACAAGGTCGTAAAAAAACTTGTTTTCATCATTATTTAAAGGGCATCGCCACCTCCGTCTCCATATTTATCTATCATTCACCCACTCTCCGATGTCTCTAATACTCTCCGAAAGATTAAATAACATTTTAAATCTATCCTTCAGCCTCACAGGCTGTCTAACCATTTGTCGGTCCAGAAGGACGTCTCCCTCCCGTCTCAACCTTCCTACAAAAGTTATCCCCAAATCAAGAATAACATTACCCACCCGAACCAAATAGAGAACACAAGTCGCCCCACCACGAAGAACATTGGCCCCATCATGGCCTGAAAATTTGATGTCACTTGCACACAACGCAATAGTCAAATATATTTCAGAATTTGCTAACCGTTAACCAAAAAGGAATTTGTCAATTTGTTAACAAAGAAAAATATTTTTCTAAAAATTTTGCTTTTTCTAAAAGATACTACATAAGTTGATAAAAATGAGTTGTTAATAATTATTTTAACTGTAATTTAAGTGACTAACTATTGTTTTGAGCATAAGTTTAAATCATCCTGCTTGTGATTCTTTTACTCATTAAATAAATAAGGTAATAACAAAGCTTTATATATTTTTTAATTATATTAAAATATGTTTTCGTTTTTATTTAATACTTTTTTATAAAGTCTTATAAAGATGTGTAAGAAGAGAGGATATGCTATCGTCACTTTATAAAGTCTATTGTCACTTTTTAAAAATATTTTAATAATATTTATGTATTAATAATTTAATTTAATTGATCGAAAAATATATTTTAAATTAAAAAAAATAAAAAAGAGTGAAAATAGTCTCACTCAATAAGATAAAACTTTACTCTTTTTCATATTTTTCACCAAAACAAACTTTACTCTTTTCATAATATGTTTTAGATATTTTCTCTGCTAAAATAACTTTTAATAAGATATAAATAAATTTAACTACTAAAATAATTGTGTAACTTTACTCCCTTATTTGCAGGTTACATTATAGTTATAAAGCTCGGCTCGGTTATCGACTCAGTCGAGGTACTGGGTCACTCGTTGAACCGGACAATTTATATATAATTATATATTTATATATTTATATTTATATATATAATTAACAAAAAATAATAATAATTAAATCAATAAATCTACTAATTATTAATTTATCTTAAAGATAAACATGTTTATACATTTATAACTAGTATAAATATTAGAAGTTTTAACTAAAATTAATCAAAAGCGCAAATAAATTCATTTAGTATGGAAATACTTACAAAAAAAGGTATATATATAAACTAGGCACATATAAGCATAAAAGGAAGCCTAGTCCAGTGGTTAGGGAATGATGTTTGGGCTACAAAGACGTGGCTTCGAGTCCTGTGTAGAGAACTTTGCATTGTGCGGTGAGACTAGAAGAGATTCGTGCATCTCTCTTCTCTATGGGTAATTATAAGTCTCTAGGAGTTGACCCAGAGCATATTAGTAACTTCAGGCCCATCTCATTATGTGATGTGAGCTACAAGATCATCACCAAATTGCTCACTCAAATGAAACATCTCATGCCCGAGCTAGTCTCTCCTAACTAGAGTAGCTTTGTTCCAGGAGTTAAGGCATTTATAATATCATCATTCTTCAAGAAGCAATATGTGCTCTCTTAAGGGTCAAAAGGGTTATATCATTCTTAAGCTTGATCTTGAAAAGGCCTATGATAAGTTAAGATGGGACTTTGTGAAGATTACCTTCATCAAGGCCGGGCTGGAAGTCACTTTTTCTGATCTTGTAATGAGTTGTATCACTTCTTCTTCCTTTGCTCTAAATTGGAATGGAGATGCTTCTCATATTTTCACTCCGTCTAGGGGACTACAACATGGAGACCCTCTTTCACCCTATTTATTTGTTTTGTGTCTTGAATGTCTTGCACATTCTATTACTTATGTTGTGTCTAAGAATACTTGGAAGCCTTTGTCTATTGGTAGGAATGGTGTTCACTTGTCTCTCTTTTTTTTTTTTTTTTTTCGCAGATTGCATCGTTCTCTTTTTAGAAGCTTCTGATGACCAAGTTCAACTTGTAAAGAATACCATTGATAGCTTTAGCTTGGCCTCTGGGCTTTCTGTGAGCAATAGCAAGTCCAAAGTGGTGTTCTCTCCAAATGTCAACAATCAAATAGCCAATTCTCTTGGTACCCAACTTGGTTTCACAATCAACAAAGAGTTGGGGACTTATCTTGGGGTGTCTATTCACATGAATCGCCCGACCAAGAGTGCCTACCCTATCATCTTGGAAAAAACCCATAAGAAGCTCTCTAACTGGAAGATAAATTCCCTATCTATGGTTGGCCACATTACTCTTGCTCAATCATGCATATATAATATCCCGAAATACGTTATGCAAACTCATCTTATCCCTCTCTGCATCTGTGATGAAGCTAATAAGTTGTGTCAGAATTTCATATGAGAATCTTCCGATGAGAAGAGGAAGTGACACCTTATCTCTTAGGATACCATTTATTCTCCCAAAGATAGTGGTGGTCTTAGTTTCATAAAGCTTAGAAATTTGAATTTAGTTTCCATGATGAAGCCGGATCATCACAAATCCAGATTCTCTTTGGGCGAAGGTTCTTCAGCATAAATATAAATGTAGTGCTAACTCTGATCCTTATATTCAAGAAGTTTGGAATGCCTCACCTAGTTCGAGGGGTATTTGCAAAGCTTGGCCCTACATGATTAGTAGTGTCAAGTGGAATATTAGGGATGGCCAAATTATGAAATTCTAGATTGGTAAATGGGTTGCTAATGATACTCTAGAGGACATGTCTTCTTCCGATGTCTCGCAAGATTTGTGCGGTCTTCTGGTTGCTACTTATGCTCTTAATGATGCTTGGAATTGGGATCTTTTGAATTAGCACCCTAATCGGGAAATCATTTCACTGTTTACTAGTTACTCAGTGCCCTATGTTGGGATATGACCTACTAGACAAGTGATTAGGCACGTGCGCTTAAGGACACATGGACACATGTGTTGCGCTAAAGTGTCTTGTCGCTATACCAACATAAGGAATAAGGTCAATTGTGATCTAATTAATGAGCCTTATATCGTCAGTAATTACTAAAGGTAACTAAGTGTAGTAGGCCGATCTATAAGCGAAGAGCCCAGGAGGCATGACTATTCACCTTGATGGGCCGGTTAGTAGTCATAGCCCATTAGGTTATAACGGGAGTGGTCCCTGATGGTGACACTATATAAGCAATAGCTTATGACTCCAAAAGCAATGTTTGACCTATTCATTGTTGTCAATTTTGAGATCATACGGTACCCATCGGCCCGGAGTTGTGTCTATCGTTAGAAAACCCCGAATCCAACACTCTGTAGAGATCGTGATATAGTTCCTTCCGCTACGCTGACGATCACGCCTCTCTACTACTAACATGGATATTTAGGTATGCTTCCGCTCGTCTCTCGAATCTTTTCGGTTACGATGTCGGTCCAACGGGGTCTCCGTTCATAAGGGTTAGAATGTAGGTTCCTTCACCTCATCCATCTAAAGGAAATATTACCCTTCATGGTCTATCAATAGCAACAGGCAATTTTCGTTTAAATTTGCATACAACTTCCTCCTTGGCTACAAAGAAGACAACAATACTGAAAACATCTTCAACAAAGTCTTGGATTGGGAGGTCCCTCAAAAGATTTGTACTTTCCTCTAGAAATTCTCTCATGGTCGACTCCTCACAAATATGGAGAGGAAAAAGAGGCATCTTTCTGATGATGAGAATTGCGACTATATTGCCATGAAGTCCCTGAAATAGTAATGCATGTTTTTCGTGATTGCCATCTTGCTAATAGTGTTTGGTCTTCCTTCGTTTTGCAAGAATCATTGGCAACCTTCTTCAGCCTTGGCATTCATGGATGGTTGAAAGCTAACTTCAATGGTAGCATAAGTGGTAGGAACCCAATTGGAGCTTGCTATTTGGTGTGGTTGTCTAGCAACTTTGGAATGCTAGGAATGAGCAGGTTTTCAAGTCTTGGTGGCTCCTTGAAGGTCTTAAACTTATCTTCTTCGCCTTGTGATTGAGATAGACTCTAAGGTTGCAGTGAATCTTTGATAAGCGTCCACTTATCTATGTTTTAGAGGTCTATTTTAGATTGTTTCGTAGTGTCTCTAGTGTTTTTATTCCATTTTAGTATCCATTTAGGAAGATTTTCACATCTTTGTTTAGATTGAGTCTTTTGTTGAATTTTGTAATTTTTGTGTTAGATTTGGTGTATTTGATCTCAGTTTTTGTTAGATTTTATGTGTTTGATTTTAATTCTTGTTGTGTTGATGTGTTTGTAGGTTGATTGGATGAAAATGATGAAGATTAAGCCAAGAAAGATCCAAAATAGCAAAAACATGAAGATTTGGAGATGTTGTCAAGTGCTGTTAAAAGCTAGCAAGTGCTATTAAAAGTTGTCAAGTGCTGTTAAAAGCTGTCAGGCTGTAGTATGCATGCGCGAACGGGTTCTAAAGCTGTGCGAACATGCACTGGCTTGCTGAACGATGTCATAGCGCGTGCGCACAGGTTCCAGGGTTGTGCTAATGGCCCCTCTGCACTGTATATAGCGAAAAATCATGTTTGGGCTAGGGAGTGACCAATTAGGCGTGATTTTCTCTTCTTTTTCTCATATTTTCTCTCTTTTCTCATGGGGATTTTTTAATATCCAAGGCTTGTGGAAACAATCTTGGTAATTCATGATTCTACCAATTTGTATTACTCTTTCTCTCCTCTTCTCCTTTTTCTTTAGGATGTTTGGCTAGGTTTTTAGATTAGGGGTTGGGGGAATTAGAACTTGAACTGATGTAATTGAATTTCTATGATTGACCTAAGTTCTTTTTGTTCAATTGAGTGATTTCTACTTTGCTTCATGCTTTTTCTTGATTGATTGACTTCAATTGTTGAATTGCTTTCGATGTGAATGCTTCTTTTGAATTTGATTAATGGGAAATTGTTTTAGATGCAATTGTGCAATTGAAAAATTGTTGATTGTGTTTGAATTGTAATAAATCACCATAATCATACATGATCCTAGGAATAGGGCTTGTAGATTATGAGGCCTTTGATGAATTCACTTTCTCTACTTATTTTTACTAAATTGACCTAAGGAATTAGGAAATTTGGGTTGAAGCAAAGGGGTTAATATTCTAGGGATAGACTTAGCCTGTGTTTTTGTGAATTCCACCTTCAATTGCTTGTTTTAACTTAGATTGATCTAGAATTAATTGCATGAGTGAGAGAACCAATTGACCCCAACCCCTAACATTACTTTGAAATTGTTAAAAAAACTCTCTTAGAACTTTTTAGCATTTTAATTGTCTTCAATTTTTTGATATGAATTACATCTTTCATCACATTTTGATTGTCAAAATGGTAACCTCCTTGGGTATTTGATATTTTAGGACATAGTCTCTGTGGAGATGACATCCCTACCCATCCTATTTCTCTCTTAAACGATCTAGTGCACTTGCTAGTATGACATTTGCCCAACAATCTTGCCAATATGGGATGTGATACTTCTCATAGTTGTTACCCTCTTGTTCAAGATATTGTGAGCTTGCTAAGATGCCTAATATTATAGGTATCTATCACATTTTTAGAGAAAAAAACCGGAGTGGGGATCATCTTGCTAGTATTGTTCATGGCTACAACCTAGGATTTCATCCTATTGTATCCTCTCCTCCTAGTATTGTTCCTATTCTTAGAGAGGAGGCTTATGGTATTGTTTTTTCTCATCTTGTTGGCTAGTTTTCTTGGGGTTTAGCGCCCCGATAAATAGTGAAAAGAAAAATAAAAATAAAAATAAAAAGACAACTGCATAACATTTTCTTCATTACACAAGCAAAAATTTAAATAAATTAAAGGTTAAATTACATTCTTTATCCTTAAGTTGAAGTTTCAATTTGGTCACTTATATTTATTTTGATTTATTTCAATTCCTATTTGTATTTTTTTATCAATTTGGTCCCTTATATTTACTTTGATTTTCTTTTGTCCTCTATGTGTATTTTTTGAATCACTTTGGCCCCGTATGTTATATTCTTTTTTACCAATTTGATCTTTTATACTCTCTTTGTCTCATATTAAGTGTCGTTTAAGATTGTTACACACAGTTTAAGAAATGTCATTAATTTTCTTGTTTTTATACAAATAATAGTCTAACTTCCTATTATACCCCTACTCTTATTAATTAATGGGTCACATCTCTCAAAACATTATTTAAAACTCAACTACTCAAGCATATATTTGGTAGAACATAATTAATGCTTCATTGAAACTATAAAGTGACAAATAAAGTGGGAGAATTTTTTTTCTCTAACACGACACTTAATATAGAACGTAGGTAGTATTATATTTTTTAGGCTGATATGAAGAGATAAAACGACATCGATTTAGCATGTCTGATGACTCAGTTAAACAAAATTCATAAAAAAGACCAAATTGACCTAAAAAATATAATATAAGAGATCAAAATAAATTAAAATAATAATAGTGAACCAAACTAAAACTTTATTACGTGAAAAAATATATTAAATTTGAAGTCCAACGTTTAGTATTAAAGCCTCGCCTATTTTACTGGTACTATCTTGTCATGTCAACCAAGTTGTTTGGGTTAAGTATCGCCGTCAATTTCGAAATAAAAGAAGAAGGAAAAAGCATCCCCTTCAATCTTTTGTTTATGGGTAAATTGCACCCAACCCCCTTGAGATTTAGTGAAATAGCACCCCACCCCAAACTTTGCTAAAATTAGCACTCCGCTCCTTTTTCTTAACCCCGTCAATAGTAACTATAGTTAGAGTTAACCATATACTAGTTTGATTACCTTCCAGTAGAAACTCGCCTTTGGTCTCTCTCCGCCACACCTTCCACCGAAAAACTCCAACGGAGGGAGAAAAATTACTCTACATCAGAAGCAGAATCTTCATCAATCCGTTAGCCTTTTGATCATGAATAGATAACACACACTCCACAGTGTCGCCTTGTTCTCGGTGACAAGATTGAAACCAAACATGATAAATTGTTCTCGATTAGATCTGATTCTTTCTCTGGCAAGGATGTAAAACAAACTCACAAAGTCCCCTCACGAACCCACAAATTTCACAAACCGAAAAGTTCTTTCTTTAACAACAAAATCACGTAACCCAGAAATCATTAAACCCCTTAAACTACAAAACCCAGAAACCAACAAATCCATTAGTCACAAATCCAGAAATCAGCAAACCCCAAAACCCAGATCTTATCCTGAAAACCGAAAAGAAAAGGGTGGTCCAGCGTCAGTCTCAACCATGTAATCTCCTCTGTTACGACATCGATTCGTTCCGGTGAGCAGAAAAAAGATGGTAATAGTGAAGAAAGCAGGAAACAAAGAAGACAATTTTGTTTTGTGTGCATTTTTTGGTAGTTTTCTCTTAATATGCCATTGTTGAACAAGAGATAAACATACAGTGGTGTTATATTTGTGTTCTAGTGGAGTGAGAGGGAATAGGGAAATTGTGACTAGCAACTAGGGATGGAAAAACGGGCTAGGCCCGCCAAAAATATGCGGGTTGGGTCACAAAATTTTGGCCCGTCCCCCTAGCTCGCTGGGCTAGAGTCTCTTTTTTTTAAAAAAAAAATTAAGGGTTGGAATTTGAGTTTTTTTTTTTTTTTAAAAAATCTAATAAGGCCTAACAAAAAATGTTCAAACTAAACAAAAAACAAAAATATAAAAAAAAAAAACTTAGGCCTATAGTTAAAAATAATAAAAAATCAAAGTTTATTAAATATAAAAACCAAAAAAAAAATTCTTTAAAAGAATTGATTTTTTTTTTTAAAAAAACTTGTATAGTGCAGAAAGCAAAACAAAAAAAATGTCAAGATTTTTTTTTCAATTAGTATGGCGGGCTGGCGGGCCGGCCCGCAGCTCGCCTACTTTTTAAAAAATGGGTCAGCTAGCAAAATGAGCCCGTAAAACCATATTGGGCTAGTTCGGCCCAGTCCTCTTTTTAACGGGCCAAATGGGCCCGTTTTGCCACTCTATTGGCAACCATATTGAGAGGTCACATAGTCTATTTTTTAAAATAAAATAAAATAAATTAAGCTAACCATGATTTGTAAAAAAAAATTATGTTAGTGAGTGTTAACAAAGTAGAGCGGAGTACTAATTTTAGCAAAATTTGAGGTAAGTTGCTATTTTACCAAAGGGCAGTTTTAACATACACCACGTCCTAAGTGGTATACGGTATACCACATAAAAAATGTATACAAAACTCAACTGAAAATATTTAAAATAATAATAAATTATGTATTTGGTATGTATGTATACCTCTTTTGTTTTGTTTTTTTTGCTATAATCAATTAAATAATATCATGACTTGTGTATGATACATCACTTTAAAAGTGGTGAATGTTAAAATTCACCCAGTTTAAAAGGAAAAATAAAAGAGGTATACATACCTACAAAATACATAATTTATTATTATTTTAAACATTTTCGGTTGAGTTTTGTATACATTTTTTATGTGGTATACCGTATACCACTTAGAACGTGGTATATGTTAAAATTCGCCTTTACGAAACTTCAAAGAAAATAAGTGCAATTTACCCTTTATTTATTTTTAATTTGATTATACTTTTTATCTCTTTGTCATGGCTATATGCAGGGATGGATTCAGAGGGGGGCAAGAGGGGCCTTGCCCCCCCCCCCCCCCCCAAGATATATACCTTATATACAAAATAATTGCCAAGATATTGTTGAAAATCCTGCTTGGCGCAATGAATTTGTTGGACTCCCTTATGAATTTGTTGGACTCCCTTATGATCGAGGTTCCGAGTTCGATTGTTAGTTGGTGCTTTTATTTTTTTCCTTTCCCCCTTCTTTCCTGTACACCACAGGGCCTTTTTTTTTGTTTTATTTACTCCTTTTTCTTGTTTCCTTTTTTCTTTTTCTTTTTAAATTCTTCTTTTAGCATTCATTCTCTCCTTTATTTTATCAAATATATTTTTTATTTTGATATTTAAAAAAGTTATACACGTTTAAAGAAAATAAATTTATATTATTTAATATGTTATTTATTTAATTTTCACAATAAGTCATTATTGTTATGTTTTAGTAACTTTTACAATATTTTTAAATATTATTTTAATGTTGTTAAAAACTTATTATTTGCTAATATTTAAGAACAAAATATTATATTTTTATAAGAATTATAAATTTGAAAAATAAAAATCTAATGCATATGATGATAGATATTCTTTTTAAATTTAAGGTCAAATATACCTTTTCGTCCGGTATTTCTTATGTGCATTTCATTTCGGTCCTATATCTTTTTTGGGTTACATTTTGGTCCTGTATCTCTTATGAATGTTTTATTTTGGTCCAATCCGTCAACTCTGTCACTCTCATTAACATAATTGAACTAATAAGAACAAAGTCAAATTACGTCATTTATCTTCAAACCCATAAAAACCATAACATACACACGAAATAGAGTCAAATTATCTTGTAACAGGGTGACGAAATTGACGGATTGGACTAAAATGAAACTTTATAAGAGATACAAGACCAAAATATAATCCATAAAAGATATAGGACTAAAATGAAATACGCATAAGAGATACATTTAGCCTAAATTTAATGTTTCATGTTATTTTTCTCTCAAAATTTGATATGTTTTTTCTTCTCTTTATTTATAAATTCTCTATATTGATTGTCATTTTAAGTTTTGGCCCCTCCCACCAAGCATTTCTGGATCCGTCCCTGACTATATGTTAACATAATTTGAGAATTGCTCACATCATTAAAGCATATATGAGATACTTGCTAATTTTTAAATCTTAAAAATATGTATTCTTTCTTAATGATCGGTCAACCTACCAAGATGGTGATCAAATAAAAGCAGGTATTTCTTATGTGCATTTTATTTTGGTCCTATATTTTTTTGGGTTACAATTTGGTCCTGTTATGAACGTTTTATTTTGGTCCAATCATTAACATAATTGAACTAATAAGAACAAAGTCAAATTACGTCATTTATCTTCAAACCCATAAAAACCATAACATACACACGAACCCTAATAAGAATAGAGTCAAATTATCTTGTAACGGGGTGACGAAATTGACGGATTGGACTAAAATGAAACTTTATAAGAGATACAAGACCAAAATATAATCCATAAAAGATATAGGACTAAAATGAAATACGCATAAGAGATACATTTAGCCTAAATTTAATGTTTCGTGTTATTTTTCTCTCAAAATTTGATATGTTTTTTTTTCTCTTTATTTATAAATTCTCTATATTGATTGTCATTTTAAGTTTTAGCCCCTCCCACCAAGTATTTCTGGATCCGCCCCTGACTATATGTTAACATAATTTGAGAATTGCTCACATCATTCAAGCATATATGAGATACTTGCTAATTTTTAAATCTTAAAAATATGTATTCTTTCTTAATGATCGGTCAACCTACCAAGATGGTGATACAATAAAAGCAAGTTGATGGTCCACAAAACAGAAAAATTAAATTCAATAATAAAATATAGTAACCGGAAAAAAAAAAAAATCTAAATGAGCATGCATACAATACCAGTAAGGCAGTAAGTTTGTTCAAGGTGCTTGATCTCGTAAAGCAAGTCTTTGGTTAAATACCAACATTAATGGGTAAAAACACTACTAAGAGGAGTTCAAGTTTTTTTAAATTACTTTATGGTCTCGTAAGAGACAAAGACATAATAATTTTATGGGTCTTACCTATAAATTAATGTGCTTATTTTTACCTACTTAGCATCAATGTTTGATATAATTGATAAAATATATTTAGAAAAAGTGACAGACTTATCTATAGTTTAGGAGTATAATTGTACCCCTAAACTTGAAAAATTTACAAATAATATAATAAAATTTTTGTACTTTGCACTCCCTACTCTAATATTTTACCCTTTGTATTTATATTTTTATTTTTATATTTTACTTCTTAATTATACAATATTAATTTTAACTTATTATACCACTAAATACATACTAAAATTCATTTAAAACTCTTTTAATAAATACATACTTTTTGATATTTTTCTTTTTTATTTAGTTTTTATTTTTTATTTAATTAAGTTGCACCCTTCCTTGGCTCCGGGTCTTGAGTTAGTCACTGTTTTCCAGAGAAAGAAATGGGGATCCAACCAAGATAGAAAGCTTTGAAGCAGCGTCAACCATGAAAACAGGGTCAATATTGATTGACTTTAAAATAAGTGGAAGGGTGAGAATGAAATACAGATAAATAAGCCAATCAAAATTTGTTCAGCAGATATCAGTAGAGAATCTGTATCTCATAAATAAATAATTATAATTTCCAATCCAAGAACATGTAAATCAAGAGGATTTTTATTTATACTTTCACAAAATAATACATGTAATTCAAGGCATGTTGCACAGACATGATCCACCTAACAGTGTCAATATTTGTGGTTCTTATATTACAAAAACTGCTGCATATGTATCCAAGCATAGTAGAATTTCTTTGTAACTACTACACAGGTTCAATCTCCTCTATTACTTTCAAAGATAGCCATGGAAGGCAGAAGATACAGTACAGAAGAAACCATCACTGCAGATAAAGTAACCAAAGACAGGTCTAAATCCACTTTATCATGCCCTTTGTCCTCTAGTTCTACTGCGTTCAAGCAATATCTTCTACACATGGTCCTCACCATTGAGCATTGTTCTTCTGTCCTTTCTCCGATAGCCGCATGCACTTATTTATTCAAGTTATTCTTTTGCTGCTTCAGATAAGATTACATGTGATGTTAGAAACAAATTATGCTAGATGATAGGGATATAGTGACCCTATGCATTCTTTTACCTTCAATTTAAAGTGTTAATCTCACCTTGTCTATTTGTTATCTGCTTAAAAGAAGGCCTGCTATATTATTCCAAGAACAGGTTCAAGATTATTAGGCTTTCAAACCATTAAAGAATATGATATATTACAAAGCTTCTCCTGTTATCTCTTCCTTTCAACAATTTTGAAATGCGGAATAGTTACTTACTGCCTTCTCATTTGCTTTTTTTTTTTAATTTACTTTTTGGAAAGCTGTCTTCTCATTTGCTTGGAAACCCCTTTGGCAAACTTAAGAGGGTTGGGCTAACTGCCTAGAGGCCTAACAAGTAACAACTCAAGAAAACGACCAATAAAAAAATTGACACAAAAAAGGAAGGAAAAGTATTGAAATCAACTTAGTAAATAAGATGCCTCTGGAAATATATATGAGAACCTTTCCACAGAATACAACAATCAAAGTTGACACAAGGAAACTAGGGTACACAAAAAATACAATGCGTCATTAGGATATTAAATAATTGTTTATGCTATTTCATACCACACTTAGGTTGCAACTTGAGGAAGTAAAACATAATTGTTTTAGTTAAAAGGAAAAAAAAAAAGGTGTCATGCTTTTTGTTGCACCTAAAGAATTCTGTAGAATATTGGTGACTAGTGGAAGATAAATCTATTGAGAATTCCTGTTACCAACTTTAAATGAACCTTGATAGAGTGGTCTAGAGTCTAGCTGAAGATATAGTTGAGATTGCTACCTACAATGAAGCTTTAAGTAAAATATGCAACACTCAAAACTGGAGCAGAGGAACGTACAAATAACTTCAATTCTTCAATCTATCTTCACTGAAAGCAAAGCAAAGTGAAGTTACTAAATATATAAAGCCAAGTTCTAATAATAATAGTAGCCATTAGCCAAAACCTTTAGCTAAAAAAGAAAAACCAGTCCAAGTCAGCATTAAAAGGCAAGGAAACGGCTATGAGTACCCAGAATAACATGCATATCCAGAAATGACAGTGCATGATACATAAACAAAATCCAGCATCACCGTGCAGTGACAAAATCCAGTATCACCATGCATTAACAGATACAAAAGTAAAATTGAATAAGATCAGAAGATATACCACGGAGCTAAAACCAAGGAGCTCGAATACCACAAGCTGGAAGGCAATAATTGCAATACCAGAAATTCAAATGTACACCCAAACACAGACTTAGTTCTTTAGTGACTTTGGGCTTTTAAAGCCCATTTTAACTCGGCCTTTGTTTTTGAGCTTCACTCCTCGGTGTCTTCGAAGTATTTGCCACCAATGCAGCTTCTTCTGACTATGTCCATGCGCGCTATCCCTTAACCGTTTTGCCCCATCAAGCTTGGAAGGCTTTGGTTTCTTTGAACGTCTTATGTGTCTCACGAGCCCTTCCACAAGTCTGTGAAACTGCCCAACCTGGTTTCTGCGAGGTAACACTCTTGCAATAGTCCCTCTCCTCGTTTTCTCAACCTTTGGTTTTGTTAGCACACCATGCTTGTTTTTGTGGTGGAAGGCATTCTGCAAGTGATTCCACATGGAATGTTTGTTACTGACCTTATCATCATCATGATGGTGATGATGATGGTGGTGATGGTGGTGAAAGATTAGTCCCAACTTATTTTTCACCCTCCTTAAGCCTCCAATTGTTTTCTTAGGATTTCGCTCACGAGGTCCCACATCAGAAAGCATGCCGGATGAATTGTCACTCTCCTCAGAGCTGCCTTCATATGCTTCATCAAGCATGCTACCTGACGTGGGACCTTGTGTCTCAACTGGCAAAGAGCCATCCTCAAACTCCAACTCTTCTCGTTGAGAACTCCAACGAGAAGAGTCAGAGTTTGAGCTTGAATCCTCAAATTCATGGCGTTGTGGTTGAATCCTTGTCTTCTGAGGTTCAAGATGACCAGTCTTATGGGTTCCTCTCTTATCCAAAACTGACCAGTCTCTATGTTGATGGGAATTCACCTCAATCTCACTGGATTTCTGGTCCAATAGGGTTGGCCTTATTACCATCTGATGAGGTGGAGGATTTCCTCTCTTGGTAATAGTGGGCTTGGATCCAACTAACTTCTGTGTGTAGGAAAATTCAGAATTCTGATGCTGATTAATCCTTGACCCTGCCTTTGGCAATAGTGGAGGCTTCTGTGAATTGGCCGTCCGAAAGTTGTGGAAATTGGATGCATTAGGGTTCATGCGCGAATATGAAACAACTGAATTCTGATGCTGATTAGTCCTTGACCCAGCTGCCTTTGGATTTTTTCTGACCAAACTTTTCCTATTTGTTTGACCAGCTAACATGGGAGACTTCTCAGTAACATCACCTAGATTCAAAGGGACCCTCAGACCTTGGATACACTCACTAGCTTGACTTCTTAAGTGTGCATCACCACTAACCAACCTATTCAACGACTTAAGTCTATCTACCACGGCCACATTTTGAGTTGGAGGTTGAATTGTATTCCAATCTCTCAACTTTTCTCCTCCTGACGCCACCCGGCTACCAATCTGCTTTGGTATATCTATGTTCTTTGCAGATTCTGAATTAGCATGTAGCTGATATGCCTTCTGACTAAGATTTAATGATTCATTTCCAGAGAAAAAGGGCTTCTCATATGAATTTGATGAAATCAAATTTTCACCCTTGAAGCTTGGTTTACCAGTCTGCTGATTCATTAACCTATTTCCTTCAAAGAGAGAATTTCCACTACTCAACTGAGTTCCTGAAGCCCTATCATTTCTCTGTGTAGCAGCAATATCTGAATTTGCTACCTTGTGCATGGTACGGTCACCTGCACTGTTATTAGTGGAATCCACCAAACTTGAACAAAGTTGCGAAGCCAAAATGCGGGACTCAATTCTTTTGATAGCATTAACCAAATCATTAGAGAAATCACCACTCTGATACAAAGATTCAAGTTGTTTGGCAGCATTAGATTTGCATTGAGCTTCATGAGTTCTATTTGGCAATTGAATATTGTCTTCATTGAAGTGATTCTTTTGAAGTGATTCTTTTGCATGCTCACCAACACCATATGATGTATTCACATTATTGTGCTGCTGCTCCTGATGACTACCGTCTGTGTTCGGCAAAATGCTATTTTCAGTAGATACATGCGTTGCCTTAACTAAATTCTGCTGCATCATGCTAATCTCCTCTCCTAGACTGCATAGAACTTTATCGTTTGATCCTTCATCGTTAGAGATGCTAAACTTCGACAGCTCTGGCAGTTCTTCCTTGGATCCTAATTTCAACTGAGCCTGATCGTCCTTCTGTGAAGTTATTTTACTGCTTGTTGGATATTTTACAGAGCTTTCAGACATTATGGTTGCAATTGGATACTTTGACTGCAGCACAGCCAAATGTTTTTCTTCTTCAAAGGATGTCTTAGAGATACCTGCTTGTGCTCCCATGATCTGTTAAGTAAAGCATAGAAGCATAGCTATCAAATGCATTTTATTCCTTTTGTTAAAGTAAAAATAGAAGAAAACATTGAAAAACTATGATCCCGTGTACAAATTATGAATAAAAAAGAGAAGGGTCACATTGTAAATAGATGAGCCATATGCACCTTTAAATGAGTCTCAAAAACACTTTCAACAGTAGTGTCCAGCAAACTTTTCAATAAAAATCGTGCCCTCTCAACCAACTGCTACAAAATAGATATGAAAGAAAATAACATCTGAGAGTTACAACACAAAGAAGCACTAAGGTTTCTCTTAAGTAAAGCTATATACACAATTCACGGAATCCAGCAGCAAGAATGCAATAGAGGATAAGAGAGCAGATTTCATTCAGATGTTGAACCGGTCACATTCAATTAGTATCAAAGCTCTCATAACAGAATTGCAAAATCAGATAGAATATCTCGTTCCAAAAAGTGAAATAAGCCATGATAAGAGAAAAATATTTTTAATAATTAAAAAATGCAACTTAATAATGAATATACTACCACCTCTTTTCTTTGATTATGAAGAAACTGTTCCTCAATACAACCTCCTTTACAGAAATTTAGAAGAATTCAATAAAACTTTTCAATTTCATCCTTAATTATCAAATTAAAGGTTTAATGATCTTAAATTGACACAATTCATATGAGATAGTGGAGCTTGACTTCAAATTGGGATAAAATTGAAATACACTGGTATCCTCTGAATTTGCATTTTGCAAGGTGAGGCCATTATCATCAAGAAGTCTATATAAGAGTCTTATGGCACGGAGGTTATTATGCACTTCCTCAAAATCCATCGAAATGCACTTCCGAGCACTTATGTTTCGTCTTCAATCTGGTAACATGCGCGCGTTGCTGTTGCAAATTGACTGCCTGAAAGTTGCGGAAAATGGATGCATTAGGGTTCATGTGCGAATATGAAAAAACTGAATTGAATCCAAAACGACTCGATTTATTCCAAATATGAATATGAATGAATAAACGAAAATGCCAAAAAAACCTGCATAGGGAAGAGAATAAGAATTCGTGGATGAAATATGCAAACGGTAGCAGAAGTAGAAGTAGCGAAGAAACAGAAATGAAGAAAGGAAGGAATCGAACGCGCGCGTAACTTCGAACTTTGGCAGAAGTTTTGTAACTGTCACGGACTCACCGGTGATGATGACAATAGCAGTATAGCACAAGACAATTATTAGGCATTCGCCCATGAAACTCAATAAAATTAAACTTAAATTTAATTAAAAGATTGGGCCATTGACATTGTCATTTTTTTATAATATAATAGTATAATATAATATAATAATATAATATAATATTTTAATAACAGTTTAAATTTAAATTTATTATTTCATAAATAAAAACATATTAATATTATTGAATATATTTTATTGATACATAAATAATTAGTCATATATTACCTCGGTCATTTTTATAAAACCCATAATTAATACACATAATTTTAAAAAAATAATTAAGTTTGTTAGAATAATTAATACACGTAGTTTTAAAAAAATAGTTGAGTTTATTAGAATATTTAAATATATTTAAAATCTATATTAATTTTCTTAAATTACTCACTAAATTATTGGACTTATTAATATTTCATTTTCTTTTTACTCATTTCATTTCATTAATTGTTTCTTCATTTAATTTTTTTTAACTCACCTCATTTTTTTTTACCAAAAACAAGTATGGTAAAATAAGAGCATTTTTGGTAAAAGTTCATTAATAATACAAATATTTAGAAGGGAGCATATAAAAAGGATCAAGAGAATCTTTCTAGCCAACGACGGATAGGGATGGCAATGGGGCCCTGCCCCTGCTTTTTAGTTTCCTCCAATTTCCCATCCCCGCTCTCCATGATGGGGATGTTTTCCCCCCTCATCCTTATTTCCCGCCTCCCCACTGGATTGCGAGATCCTTGCGGGTATTTAAAAATCTAAAAAATTCCTAAAAAGTATAAAAATAAAAAACACAAATAGTAAAAGAAGAAACCGACGTAAGAACTAAAACAAACAATACAAGAGCAGAAATGATACAATAGCAAGAATGAGCACAACAAGTCGACAAACAAGAACGACGTGCAGAAATGAACGAATGATGAGTACAACAATTGATATATGCAGAGGCAGAAACTAAGAGCAGATGTTGTAATAGATAAAAGGTAATCATTTCATTTTTTTTGTTATATAAATGACTACATTAATCCTATCAATTTTACGTATATTTATTATATTAAATTAGAGTATTTATGTAATTTTGTATATATACTCGGGGATGTGGGGACTCACAGGACGGGAAGCGTGGTCCCATCCCCGTCCCTGCAGGAGAATATTCCCCATCCACGGGAACTCAAATAGGATCGTCCCCGCGGGGATCCCGAAATCCAAGTGGTGATTGCCACGCCTAAACGGGGGTTAGCACAAATGGCAAGGAAGCATGATTCTCTAAATCTAGTAATGGGTTCGAGGCTTTGTGGAGCCATTTAAATCCACCTTGGTGCGCAATTCTCCCCAAGGAGATTCCTTGGTGCCTAGGGGTTAGTTGAGTCCCTATTTCGATAGTAACCTCTAGATAGTTTTGGGCTAACTCAATTTGGGGGTGCAATTCTTGATAAGTCGTTCAGGCCACTAGCACCTACTGGCTGAATCCCTAGTTTAGGGACTAGCACCCTGTCCAGTGGCTCAGAGGTTTCTATCCTCTCAACTAACTTCTTAATTTAAAAAAAAAAGAGAGAGAATTTTTTTAAAGAGTCTTATAAAAAAGATCAGGGATAGTATTTTTTATAATCCTTATGTTCCTATTTATAAGCACTCAAGACAACAAAACGTTTTTTATTTTAAATTCAAAATCAATTAGAAAAGAGTACTAGATGTACTCATAAGCAAATTACAAGAGTTCAAGGAGCAGGAAAAAGAAACCAGAACTGCTCGGTTACACATGTGGTAGCGCCCAAACACAACAAAGTAGAGAATAACAATCACACAACAATGATCAAACACCTATATAAAGTTTAATAATTTGCTTAACTTCCTACTGCACTTAGCCCTTGTCTTGCAATACGCATGCTAGTAAATTGGACCGCAACACTGAGAAAGAGATGCCAAAATTTGGTAAATGGGACTTTAACCACAACCAGCTTCTAATATAAGTCAAATCAAGAACCTCTTCTACATCAAATTCCTTATAGCTAAACACAATATTATTACGAGCTAACCATATCGACCACATGATTGCAAACCAAACAACTTCCCACCAACGGCAAGAGTCTTTGCACGAAGAGACTAGACTCACAAATTGACTATAGTGAATCGTACACCAATGGTGCATTACCGTTGAGATACAAATGTATCCAAACATGAGATACATTGCTGCATTCAAAGAATAGGCATGAGACAGATTCAGGAGAAACACCACAAATAGCACATACAGCTCCTTGAGTATTAAGAATACCTCGCTTGCGAAGGTTGTCTCTAGATGGTAATCTATCTCTTGCCACTTGCCAACTAAAAGCTTGTATCTTCGATGGAATTTTTGCCTTCCAAATGCACTTGAAGAAAGGGTCAGCTTCATGGGAGTCAACGTGGAAGTTAAGAAAAAAATGCTAAAATGTCATCAACACACTAATGAAGTCATAATGTGGCACGCTAAGTATTAATGTGAAAGTTCAAAACAGTGTCATATAAATAAGTGAACGAAAATCAAGCGTTTTAGTCCATGAAAAATTGAAAAAAAATAGTTATTTTCCTTCATTTTCTTTACGAAAAATGGAGGAAGAGAGCAAAGACAAAAAGTTATTCTTTTTTGAACTTATCTAAGATAAAAACACTTGATTTTTGTTTACTTACGAATACGACGTTGTTTTGAGTTTCTATCATAGTACTTAAAGTGTCATATTATAATTTTATTAATGTGTATTAACTGTAAGGACTATTTTCAATGACAAAAAATATAGTTAAAAATAGTTTTACTTAAGTGAATTTTTTTTCTTTATTTATTCAGAGGGAATGTAGGGTCCAAGCAGTAGAGTTTTCGGCCATTGAGTTGACTTTTACAAAATGTAGGCGTTGTTATCTACTACGAACTTTTTGGCTGTTTTTGGTTCTAAGCTTCCGGTTGCAATGCAAGACAGAACGTGTCCCTTTTGAAACCATGTGTGCTTTACCTTAAGTAAGCAATTTGATTTAATAATTTAATAATTAAATTAAAATTAATAGTAAACATATGAATTAACATCTTTTATCCAGATTCTAGATTCTAGAAAAAAATAACGGTATAATGACACGGCACAGTTTCGTGCTTTTTATTCATCATCGTTTCATTCACAAACCGCGGTAAAATCTCTATCCACATTGCACACTCATACTTTGCTTTCTTCTTCTTCTTCTCATGACCGATCTCGCATCCTTCTCTTCTTCCTTCAGCTACGGATTCAGCTACGATGTGTTCCTCAGCTTCAGAGGCACCGACACTCGCTACGGTTTCACCGGCAATCTCTGCAAATCTCTCCGTGACAGGGGAATCCACACCTTCATCGACGAAGAGGAGCTCGAGAAAGGGGAAGAAATCACACCAGCACTTGTCAACGCAATCGAAGATTCCAGAATCGCTATACCTATTTTCTCTGATAACTATGCATTTTCCTCGTTTTGCTTGGATGAACTTGTCTGCATCGTTGAGTGCGTTAAGGCGAAGGGACGGTTGGTTCTGCCGGTTTTTTATGGGGTAGATCCTTCGCACGTGAGGCACGTGACTGGGAGTTTTGCGGAGGCGCTTGCTATGCATGGGGGTAGATTTACGGCGGAGAGGTTGAACAGATGGAAGATGGCTCTTATCCAAGCTGCTAATTTGTCTGGCTACCATTTCAAATTTGGGTATTGTTTCTGTTGTCCAATTGCGGAGGCTTTGTTCTTCGGCTTGGACTCCCTTGATTATTATTTTTTAAACAAAAAATTTTAATTCGTGAATATGTTGAATGGCTTGGGCAGGAGTGAATATGAGTATGAATTTATTGAGAAGATAGTCAAAGAAGTCTCCAACAAGATTAACCGCACTCCCTTGCATGTTGCGGATTACCCTGTTGGAATGGAGGCTCGAGTGTTGCAAGTAAAGTTGCTTCTTGACGTTGGATGTGATGATAGAGTCCACATGGTTGGGATCTACGGAATTGGCGGAATGGGCAAAACAACGCTTGCTCGAGCAGTTTATAATTCAATTGCCGATCAATTTGAAGGTTTATGTTTTCTCGATGACGTCAGAGAAAAGTCAACCAAGTATGGGTTAGTACATCTCCAAGAGACACTTCTTTCAGAAATTGTTGGTGAGAAGGATATTAAGATAGGAAGTGTAAACAAAGGAATTTCAATAATAAAGCACAGGCTCCACCGAAAGAAGGTTCTTTTGATACTCGATGATGTTGAAAAACTAGAACAGTTACGTGCAATTGTTGGATGGCCTACTTGGTTTGGTTCTGGCAGCAGGATCATTATAACAACTCGGGATAAGCATTTGCTAGCAAGTCATGGAGTGGAAAGAAAATATGAGGTGGAGGATTTAAATGAGGAAGAAGCACTTGAATTGCTAACATGGAATGCATTTAAAAATGAAAGAATTGATCTGAATTACAAAGACATATTATACCAAGCAGTAGCTTATGCCTCTGGCCTTCCACTGGCTTTAGAAGTAGTAGGGTCTCTCTTGTTTGGGAAAAGCATAAAAGAATGGAAATCTGCATTAGATCAATATCAAAAAATTCCTAATAAAAGGATCCAAGATATACTTATGGTAAGCTACAATGCTTTGGAGGAAGATCAGCAGAAAATTTTTCTTGACATTGCTTGTTGCTTGAAAGGATATGAATTGGGAGAGGTTGAAGATATACTCTGCGCTCATTATGGTGGGTGCATGAAGTATGGTATTGGAGTGTTGGTTGATAGATCTCTCATTAAGATTAAGAACAATGGTTCTGTGTCAATTCACGACTTGATAGAGGTTATGGCTAAGGAAATTGATCGGCAGGAATCACCAAAGGAAATTGGAAAGCGTAGGAGGTTATGGTTCCATAAAGATATAGTTCAAGTTTTGGCAGAAAACACTGTGAGTGAGATTTATATGGATAGTTTGGTCTTTCATTTTTAATCCTAATGTATCTCTGACTGCTAAGTATATTTCTTGTTTTTCCTTTTACAACTTAATTTATCTCTTAGGCTACGATTTGGTGCAGAAAAGTTTTTTTTTGATCGGCCAAACACACACACCCCCAGACTACACTACTCCTAAATCTACCCCTTCGGGGATCGAACCCCTCCCCTCAAGCTCCAAGAGCTTCTCTTTATGCCACTTGATACAAGCTCTTGGCTGGTACAGAAAAAGTTAGTATGAACAATGATGAAAGATGGTTGATTTAGTTATACATGACCATACATGGTGGTGAGTTGGAATAGAAAAGTTCTTTTATAGAACATTGTCAGAATTCAACTTCACTCCTTTCATAATATAACTTCTTGTACTATTTCTAATTACTGTTTCTCTAGATATATGTGTTGAAGTTCTTACATATACACATATATCGTGGTTGTCTCATGCTTCTTCTTTTTTTGTTAAAAGGGAACTAGTGAGATTGAAATCATTCATCTGGATTTCCCCACATATAAAGAAGATGAAGAAGTATTGGTAGAATGGGATGGAGAGGCATTCAAGAAGATGGAAAACCTCAAATCACTTGTTATTAGAAATTGTCGTTTTTCCCAAGGTCCCAAACATCTTCCAAATAGTTTAAGAGTATTGGAATGGTGGACATATCCTTCACAGAATTTACCATTTGATTTTCATCCAAAGAAACTTGCCATATGCAAGCTACCCCAAAGTTTCTTTACATCACTCGAGTTGGTTGGCTTCTCGAAGGCAAGACTAATGAGTTCATTTTCTGGATCTTATATGTTGATAAACTTCTTTAGGGTTATTCATTTGGTTTTTGTTTGTTTGATCTTTTTTTCAACAGAAGTTTGTGAATCTGAAAGTCTTGAATTTTGACAGAACTGGATGTTTAACACAGATACCTGATGTATCCTCCCTCCGAAATTTAGAAAAGTTGTCATTTGAGTGTTGTGAGAATTTAGTTACAATCCATGGTTCAATTGGGTTCCTGGATAAGCTTAAAATCTTGAGTGCTTCTGGTTGCAGCAAGCTTAAGAGTTTTCCACCTATCAACTTGAGGTCTCTTGAACAACTTGAACTTTCATCTTGCTCAAGTCTCGAGAGTTTTCCAGAAATATTAGGAAGGATGGAGAATATAACACAGCTTGAATTGAAGTTCACTCCCATAAAGGTGTTGCCATTTTCGTTTGGAAATCTTACTCGGCTTCGAGATTTGGCACTGGTTGACTGTGGAAATGTTCAGTTACCAAATAGCATTATCACGTTACCTGAACTGACTGAGATTTTTGCTATGGAATGCAAAGGTTGCCTGTTTTCCAAACAAGGCGATGGCGAAGAAAAAGCATGCAGTTCAATGTCTTCTAGTGTAGCATGTCTGTGTCTCTCAGGCTGCAATCTTTCAGATGAATATTTTCCCATGGTTTTTTCGTGGTTTGCTAACATGAGAGAGTTAGAGCTATCGAGCAACAACTTCACATTTCTTCCTGAATGCATCACTGAATGCCGCTCCTTAACATCACTTAATTTGGATAATTGTGTGCATCTTCGAGAGATCAGAGGAATTCCACCAAATTTAGAGTATTTCTCAGCTGGAAACTGCATATCCTTGACTTCCAGGAGTACAGCCATGTTACTGCCTCAGGTTGTTTCTTATTGTATGTTTGATTTGGTGATTCATAGTTTTAGTCAACTGAGAAATTCTTCTTTATAAGGTAATGGAATGATAGACTTTTGTTTGGATTGATGGAATGGAATGAAATACTTTGTGTTCCGTTAATGCATTGTTTGAATTCATTAAAATAGAGTGAGATATGGAATAGAATATAATGGAAGAATTAAGATATTTTCTTTTTATTTTGTCATGTTATTATATAGAAATAGACACAAACAATTGTGATAGGATTTACTGCCATTGGTTTATAAATTGTTAGCCTGAGATGATCCAAATCTAATTTGGAAAATGTGATGAAATAGAAAATACTTTAATGATTGAATGAAATTTTATCTTATTTTATTTCTTTCTGTCATTTTGTGTTTCATTTAGCTTCGTTTTGCTCAAACATATCCTGATTCTATATTTATGAATTATGATGAATAGGAACTGCATGAGGCAGGAAACACCATGTTCTGTTTGCCAGGAGCAACGATTCCAAATTGGTTCAAGCACCACAGCGCGGAACCATCGATTTCTTTCTGGTTCCGTAACAAGTTCCCAGCCGTAGTTCTCTGTTTTGTTATTGGACCGATGGGTAAAGACTCTATTTTGTTTAGACCCATTGTAACCATCAATGGCAACACAAGGAAGATAAAGAAGCTTAATGGAAAAAGGATTTGTTTCGATTTCCCAGCATTAACTGATCATATACTTATCATCGGTACAAGATACATAAAATTCGAAGACGGTCGAGAAAAAAAAATACTTTCAGAAAAAAATGAATGGAATCATGTGGTGGTTTCCATTGGTATTGATTTTGAACCTACCTCAGAGGAAATGGTTGTCAAGCAAACTGGACTCCACGTGATCAAACCAAAATGTAACATGGATGATATCCGATTCACCAATCCTTATAACCAACCGTGTTTGAAAGAGAAGCACAGATTGGTGAGCGCTAAAGATTCTTTTTCTCATGGACAATTTATGCAGCAGCAAGCTACCTTGGCTTCATTGGCACCACACGTGGGACAGGACAAAGAGTCACTTTCATTACTTCTACGTTCAGAATCCAGCAATAATCTGAATTTGAACTCAACCACAGCAAGTAGCACCACCAGTGTCCAAGGTAAAATACATTTGCTGCTTTGCATTCTGTGTGCTATATATCAATTTTTGACATTATATGAATCAATTATTTTAGATTTGGGTCCTTTAAAGTGAGAAGTTGAATAGACAGTGAAAAAGTAATGTGGTGTCCATTCTTAATTTAAATAAATTTAGCTTATCACATTACATACTTTCTCACTTTAGAGTTTTTTTTTTTTTTGTTTTTTTTTAGTTACTAATTTTATTAAGGCTAGACTTTCATTTTTTTTTTGAAAAATATTGTTTATGTTAATCCTTTTTCTACTTTCTTTTTTGATAATTTTGAAAAATTTATGAAGTCATTAGCTAATTAAAAATTATATAGAAGTCATGGCTAAAATAACTGGTTGATATAATTCTTATATGGAAGGGTTTATTCTTGAACGATTATTACTAATTTTACTTTTATATATTTTGCTCCGTGATTTAAATGGAGGGCACTGAAAACAAGTAACACTCAGAGTGTTTTTTTCTTTTTTGATAAACGATGCAGGAATTTATTAATAGAAGAGTATTATGGATACTCTTAATCCATTATAGGAACAATAGGCAGCCAATCACAAATTAGAAATACAACCTAAGGGATTTGCACACCAACTCAGACTGTTCATGTGGTGCATTATTAATCCTTTTCTTGAAGAAAATATAAATGATTCCATGGGTTCTTCAGTCAATGTAAAAGAAATTGAATTCTACTAGATTACGAATCAGCGACATAATATTATCTTTAACTGTTGATTTAATTATTATAAACTATTTTGGCTTAATAATTTGAAATACCTTATTCAACTATGTTATTACAACAGGCCATGAAATTATGTCTCGTAAGAGAAAAATAGGTACATTAAGGTTGGACATGGAAATTTTACAATTTGTGCAGCAGCGGAAAAAATTGGCTTCATCAGATTTATTGCAACGACGGGGCAGAGAGCGGCTTTCATTGCTCCTAACTCCAGCATGGAAGTTATTCAACGATGAAATACTTTTGTATTCAAAATCACCAGCGAGTTGCATCACCAGTGTCCGTTGTAAGTTTACTAGTGCATTTTTTCGCTACTACTAACCCTAAAATAGTGTTATTTTTGTGAGTGGTTGCTAAGGATTCTAATTTGATGAAATTGATTCCAGTTAAATTGAGTTTGACCAAAGCTGATTGATGTTTAAAAATCTTTTTCGTAAAAGCAAGTTTAGAATAAATCATAACATAAAATTCTTACTCAAGAACAAACACTATCATGAAGTTACTTAAATTTCGAGCAATCTTAATGCTATATTTATAAACACTAATTGCTTCTGTTGGAGAAATTCAGTGCTAGGTAAGGAAATGTTAGAAAAGATTTGTTTGTAAAATTCTATTTGACTTTAGTATTGAAATAACTTATTCAACTTAATCATCCCAACAAGCTGCATCATTGTATCAACAAAGAAAATAATTGATGCATTAAGTTTCACCTTTGACATAATCTTTATTTTTATTGTTGCCTACTTAGTTTAGCGAAAAGAGATTTTGTTTTCTTTCATCACAAGGATAGCTGATGGATTTCATACCACTGAGGCACTGACAAAGGTTTTGCAGTGTGGATTGAACCAACTTTCCTTGTTCTTGCTTGATTTTTCGTTTGAACCTTTGCTTTTCAATGTTAACTTTGGTATGCTCTTAAAAATGTTGTAAAAACTATGCCCAAAATTTAAACCATTCTTAACTTTTAATTCCCATATTTGAGATTGTACCAAAACTAGTAACCCTTAGAAATAAAAGGAAGAACTACATTCACCTTAGCAACTCGGTCCATTCAATATTGATGTCGAGACAGGAAAACAAAGATGAGGAAGGAAGTTTATGCTCAACGCATTCTGAATTTCAGGTTTTTGCGAGAGCAACAACATTTACCTTCCCCCATTACACAAATCTTTGAGGGTTGTATTAGTGATACAGTTAGAGTAGTTTCAAGTTAGTTAAAAATTAGTTATACTCATTCTATATATAAGCCACACTAAGAGACTCCATTGTTTTATCAACTTCTCTCAATTTTCAGTAAATTTTATAAATTTCAGTTCTCTCAAATTCTTTCTTCTTTTCCACCTTGAACCCTGTTTGCTAACAGGCTGTGAAGGTGTACATGAAGCCAAAGGGAAAGAAGTGGTAAAATACAACAGCAGTGATGGAGATGATAATGGAAGTTGCTCATTAATGGAGCAGCAACCAATGACAAAGGTTAGTCTCCACTTAGTCTGATTTTTTATAATATTTCATACTGAGATTCTATTTTTGAGAGATCAGTACGAAAATGTTTTAAATATTTCAAGGACCAATTGCAGTGATTGAAAATTTGAAATGTTTTGTAGTTCCACATACCTATTGTCAATCACTATATGTCTGTCTAAAAGACTTTTCACTTATGTTACATTTGTTACATCACAAATTAGCTTTTTTTGTACTGCCGAGCGCATAGATCAACTAGTATAGTTGTTCTAGCTTAACTAATGGTCTTGAATTTGAGTCTTGGGTATATAGCTGCGTTAATTACTCGGAACGAGAGCTTTGGGCTTGAAGAGAGTTGTCTCCGTAAAGGATATCTGTAGTCTAAACCAAAAAATTCACTTTTTGTGCCTTGGGCCCCTAGCCCCCTGTTTTTTTTTTAAAAAAAAGGCGCTTTTGGTATATGAAACTAAAGAAATTAGAAAATACGGAAAGTGAGGAGATATGTTATAAGAAAATGAAGTAAGCAGAAAGCATTTGGTTTAGTTGGTGTTAATATAAATCTGAGTAGTAATAATAAATGAACATGAAATATCATGGTTTAATCATGTAATTAACTTTATATCCAACAAAATAGGAGGATCGGGAGCTCAGTAAGAAATGCCAACCTTCCTCAAGTATGGGTTGGGATCCAATGGAATTGGAATATCATGCATCCAGAAGACCAAATTTGTCCCACACAACAAAAGCTCCATAAGGGATAGATAGAGGTACTCATGTGATGGGATCTAAATGTAACCAAAGTATTAGCTATTTTGTGTGCTTCAATCTCCTTAGTTGTATCATATTGAAATCATGAGCCTTTTGTTAATTTTTTGTATATGTCATGGAATATTTTGTCTTTCTTTAAAAATCTAACATTCTCTCCCCCTCTCTGGATATGCGTCGGAATGTCTCAATGTCCCATAAGCGCATTTTTATCGGCATAACTAGCTAGACATGGCAATGGGGTGGGGTGGGGGCAGTTTTCACCTTCTCCGTCTCTGCCCCCGCTTCCCTGAAACCACCCCATCCTTGTCCCGTTCCTTGGCGGGGATTAAAAACCAGCTCCTATTCCCACCCTCGTCAAGGTTCAGGGTCCCTGCCCCCTGCATCATTATATGTATAATATTTTTTGTATCAATATAAGTATACATATAAAAATATATATTTTTATTTTAACAAATTCCTAGTAGAGGGCAGGGTTGGGGTGGATATTGATATTCTCATATCCGCCTCTGCCCCACGTTGTATAATTTTTTTTGTATTTGTTTTGGTCTCCAAACTTTTTTAGGTTGGTTCATTTTGGTCCATTCCATTATTATTCCGTTAACGGCATTTAAAAAGTGACACATGTTGCAATCTAATTGGTCGGTTCAAAATAATATTAGTAAAAATATATTTTTATACAAAAAAAATCTGAAATTTATATTTTTTAAATTTAAAATAAATTTTTATAAATAAAAAAAATCTGAAATTCAACAAATTCATAATCTTTCTTCGTTCTTCCCCAAATCCTACATCTCTCATTAGAGTTGCCAATATGGGTCGGCCCGAATGGGCTGCTTGGGAAAATACAGGGCTTGGCCTTAAAAAAATACCAACAAAATAAAATCCGGCCTTTTTAGCTTGGCCCGGTTGGGCCTTCAAGAAAATCGGGCTTGGCTCGGTCTGAGAAAAAAACTAACATTTTTTTCCTAATGTTTTTTGGACAACTAATTCTTCATTAAAAATGGCCAAGGGAAACGGATTTTGAATCCACAAAGTATATGCATTCATAAATATTTACATTTTTTTTAATATGGACACAGATCCTGAATTCATAAAGGCTAAAATTAATAATATGAAAGTTATATATATAAAAAAACATTCAACCTTTGAGCATAACAAGCCCGGATAACTAGAACTAGAAAAGTGAAACTAGAATTCTTTAGGTTTTTCTTTTCTATTTTATATTAAAAGTTACATCAAAGTTTTTCTTTAGGCTTTTTTTCTATTTTATTAATAAGTTGGAATTTTTTTTATATATAACAGGCCTGGCCTGGAAAAGCCCGGAGCCAGCATATAACCGGTCCTGGGCTTGTGATTTTGCCTAAAAAATGCAAATCGAGCCTTTTGAGCCCGGCCCAGAAAAGCTCGCTGCCCAGTTGGGCCGGCCGGGTGACCTTGTTTTGTCTGCTATATCTCCAATCCCATCCCGCCATCACCCTAAATCTAATGGGTTTCTATTTGTTTTTCTCCTGTTTGGTTTGTTTTTGTTTCTCTACGCTTCTGGTTAGCGGGGCAACGGCAGATCCATAGATGAGGGAAGGTGAGGGAGAGAAGGAAACCGAGAGGGAAAGAGAGAAAGAGAGAAGAAGAGGGAAGGAGACGAAAGTGAGGGAGAGAAGGAAAACGAGAGGAAAGGAGAAGGAGAAGGAGAGGGAGAGAAGGAAACCGAAACCGTGAGGACGTCGACAATGGAGACGGAGCTCCGCCAGCAAGGACTCGAAGTTTGCGGTGGTCACCGTTTTCAAAGGGAACGCCGATGCGATGGTGGAGGAGCTTAGGGTAGGTTTGGTGCTTTAACTCCTTGAATTTGGAACTTTTGCATTTTTTTTGGAAGGTTGCATGAGTAATTTTGAAATCAAGTGAATTCACTCCATTTTTCCCATTTTTTTTGTAGGTAAAGGAAGAATTAAGATATGAAGCAAGGATTGGAAGTGCTTGCCATGGAGAAAGGAATGAAGAAAATAAAGTTTGGAGCCCAAGCCAAATTCACTGCGGCGAATCTTTCCGCGGCTGCGAATTTTTTCAGATGCTAAGGGGTATTTAAGGCTTCATTTCACGAAATTTGGGATCTTTTCTTGAACCCTAGCACCAAGAACACGAAAAACATAGGAGAAAGTGAAGAAGAAGGAGGGAACTTCATCTTTGGAGCTTGCTTTGGATTTTCTTGCTTGTTAGGATGTTTGTAACCATCATGAGTGGCTAGTTCTTCCTTTGGGGTGGGATTGAATGTAAATCTTCTTTACTTTGCATACTCTAACTTAAGCTTGTTGACTTTTGAATTATTTATGAATGCTTGGTATTTTCCTTTGCTTTTAATGCTTGATTTTAGTTGGCCTCTAGCTTTTTATTTTGAAACCTAAGTTTTATCTAGAAGGAAATATTTGGGTTTGTGTGTAAGTGAAAATACTCAATGAAATGATGCTTTAGGAATAAGTTTCATGACATTGAATGATTTTGATACTTGTTCTTAATGCAAAACATCTTTCTTTGAGCTTTCAAGGGATTGGAGCTTGTGATTTATGTTTTAGGCCACCAAGGAACTGGGGCAAAGTGCTTTTGTGTATGCATCAAGTAATGTAAATAACTTAATTAATGAGCCTTTAAGTTAAGAGAATACAGATGTGTGAATGGTGAAATTCAACCCCACCTCCATCTAAGTTTTGGTTCAAGAATTTATCTCTTTTTACCCTTATTATTGCCATTTCAAATATTGCTCTGTTTTTAATCAACATTAAAAGCAATTTCAAACAATTACCTTAGTTGTGAATTTGGGCAAATTAGTATGCTTGTTTTGTGCTCCGTGAGGACGATAAACCTTTTTCCCTATACTTGTAACGAGTTAGCAAACTCTTACAAAAATGCTAATAGGGCACGTGAGAACGTATAGTGGTCAGAGTTTCGCGGTTCTACTTCTTCGTTTGGGTGAAATCCCTAGTCCTAATTCTTTGATTTTGTGGTTAGGCTTTTGAATTGGGAAAATATTGGTTTGAGCTTTTGAAAATTTTGAAATTAAGGGGGAGTACTGGTTTCAAAGCTGATTCTAAAAGGAAGAAGATGATGATGAATTTTTATGGTGAGAAGGAAAATGATGATGGGTTAGGAAGATCAATTTCATAAATTTCAATTTTTTTTCCTAGTTTATGGTGTAGAATTTGCTGTTGTACTTATTTTATGCTTACAAGATACTAATCTACTTGGGTAGTTAAATTAGATGATTTTTTTTTAGTTTTTTATTGTAGCTTCTGCTGCGTTTTTAAACTGGTTGTACATGGGTTTAAATAAATATATGTACTATTAATTGCTCATTAAAAAAAAGTTGGTTACGAAGATGAAGTTCTAGACATGATAACGAAGATGAAGAAAGTTGTTAAGTATGTTTCTAGGCATAAAATTGTTCTTCAGTTTTTTTATGATTTTCAGTTTTTTTATTCATAAAAATCTATTTTAAATTTAAAATATATAAATTTTTTTGCATAAAAATATTTTTTTATTAATATTATTTTAAACCGATCAATCCGATTATTACACGTGTCACTTTTTAAACGTAGTTAACGAAATAATAGTGAAAAGGACCAAAATAAATTAACCTAAAAAATTTGAGGATCAAAACAAATAAAAAATTGTTTAAAACCAAAATAAATCAACCCCAATACTTTGAGGACTAAAAGAATAATTTTACCTAAAAATATAAATATAAATGTCAGTAGAGTTGATTAATACTCTACTCCCACTTATATTTTATAAACTATATAAATCTTTTGAAGTTATAGCATATAGCCTATTAATGTATTTCTAGTTTCTAGAAACTGAAAAAAAAAATGAGAGTAGGTTAATAAATTAAAGTTCTTATTATAAAACTAATAAGCATTTATTATATATTGGTGCAGGGATTTCAGTAGTTTATACTTAAAATATATAACAATACTCTTCAGCGGTTGCACTTAACATGCACAACTAAAAAATTGTACACCCGTGCATAAGTCATTCTTTAGCCGTTGATTTAATAATAAATAAATTTAATGGTGAATGATTGATGACCGGGAAACGGAAATGAAAAAAGGGTTAGGGAAAAAAAAATGTAACAATAAAAGAACGTCTATTCATCATAACAATAACCTCTCCTCCATCATCTTCATCATCAAGCCTGACATCCACTGTTGGAAGAGGATGGAGAGTTCGATGGTCAAAAAACGACGAGAAGGGCGTAGAACGGTGCTCATAGCTTGTGCTTCGTGGTCACGCAGCAAGTGTGGGCGTTTTCGGTGTGGATTAAAAGGCGCTGGGTTGGTGGCATGGTATTCAAGTAAATCCCCAGATTTTATGGAGGCCTTTAAAAGTCCAACCGCGACATGAGTGAGATGCAGAATAATCATTTACTTCTTAAACTAACAATTTCCTAGCTATGAACCAAAAATTTTATAACTTAGATCCAACTAAATAAACCATTTCAAAAAGAAATGTTAAATTTGAGGAGTTCTCGAGATATTTTTGAGAAGAAGCATGAATGGAGCTGGTGTCGACGATAGAGATGGAACTGCGCGCAAGAAGGGAAGGCGAGAAGGGATTTAATTGTGGTTTCTAATTTAAAATTATACAACTGTAGCTAATTTAGGGTTTCCCAATGAGAGTTTTAGGGTGTGATTGCAAGTTATATGGATTTGCAAATATGAATATTGGAAGGATTTTGGTTTCTCAACGCGTGATTTGATCTTTAACAAGCTTCAGTTGCCATGGTGAGTCGACGTCGTGACTGGGTTGTGTTCTTTGATGCAAAATAAAATTAAAAAAAAAAAATTATCCGGTTAATAATGTATTTTCACCGACAACAACAGGTAAACAATATTGATACTTTACGTACCGTAAGCGACACCCTCTTCAGCTTCAAACATTAAATCTTCAAGTCAAATTCAAGTTTGACTTGAGTGAAATCGTAGTTTGTCCACTCCAGAAACAATTCCATAACACACGAAATCCCTCCAACAGAAGGAAAAACTAAAGTATAAACAAATACCAGACTTTAAACTGGTGAAATAAAATATCAAATGGTACATATAATTGTAGCACACAAACTTCACAAGTGGAGTTCTTTGTTTACCCCTCACATCTCTCTGTTTACACTCCCTATACTTGCTTTTTGTGATTTGCCACAATACTCACTAGAGCCAGTAGTTGTAACAAGGTCAAATTAATAATGAGGAAAAAAGTCAATCCCTGGTTACCATATTAAACGCAGTAAAAACAAAGAAAAGCCATACCAACATCAGTTTTTCCCCATTTTCAGTCAACCAAAGCCCTTCACTCGACTCCGACAGCCACAGTGCTGGAAAGCCTGGATCGAACGGAGTCCAAATCTGCCCGGTTCTTGATACTGCAAATGTTAGGTTATATAAACTATTAGATTAGATTTTGAAAAGAAAATTAAGTAAATAATTTTAAATAACAGCTACAGAATCTTGGCTCACAATGACACTAACAAAAGGCATCATATGTGCTGCTACTCTGTTTAACTGATAAGTAGCATACCATTCATTAATCCCGTAACACTAATACATATTATGATTCGAAAAAGCAAAATAATTTTTGTGCATGCATTGTATAGATTCGTTTGTACTACTAATAATCTCCACTGATTAGAGTAAAAAAGTTTCAGAGATAACAATTGAATTCCAAGGAATCAGTCTTTACAATTATGTATGAACCATGACTAACATGGCACACAGTGATATTGCAGTTGATGTTTGATGCAGATACATGGCAAACTATTCGTTGCACTACTATTGCAAAAAATAAATAAATAAATTGTGTGAAGACTGGAACTTACTTCACTGTTAGACGTATAATATACATTGAAATTTAATTTCCTCTGGCAATGCTAATGCTAACAATTCTAGGATGTTCAAACAAGAATTACACAATCAAACTTTGGTTTCCCTATTATTCGCTGCCACAGCAGACATGCTTCCCAGTTCCCAAGTGCAGATAATGCATAGGACAGTGGTACATTTGCTTAAAGTGCGATGCTGCTATATATCACAAGATTTCATTTGTGCTTATTTTACAAATCAACTTGTAACAACATTATTGAACTGTGTGGATAGTTTTTTTAACAATTCGTGGGGGATTTTTCGCAGAATTTTGCATTCTCCTTGATTGAATTCAACTTTTTATTAAAAGCATGGGAACAGCAATGATCAAAATCATGACTACTAGGTCAGGAAGGAATTAACATGACATCAATGACCAATTATTCGACAAGCATAAGTGAGGGGAAGACTCGAGAGCTCCTAACAAACACAAATTGGCCTTGTAACCATTTAATATCTTCCTAAGCAGATCCTGATAAAGCCTCCTGACCCTCCGCCAAAGTCCAAACAGGGACCCAAACAAACACATGTATTCAAAACAAAAAGAAATCTAGCTTAATATCCTGCAAGTCTAGCTCAGTTATGTTCACATCCCTAGAAAATACTAACTAATGCACAACAATAAACAGAAAGAGACCCACCAGTACATAATATCTCCAGAAGGAACCAACTTCTTGCAGATCCAGTCTGGCACCAACTTTTCCAGAGACTCGATCTGTTCTTCAACTTCTTCTGCAGGGATGACAAGATTAATTAGCAACTTAGCTTACCATCATAATAAACAAGAAACCGTATACATTGTAAACAATAGAATTAGAACATACTAATCTCAATAAAATCCAAACTGTTCATAATTATCTTTTGCAAGAGCTCCTCTTTTGTGATTGGAGTCCTGACCGAATGAAATATAGATTGAATCACATTAACCAGGTCCAGCAATGATAAAGATTTTTTTGGCCAAGTATCTAAACCAGCTTCATTCTGGGATGTTTCCTTGTAAAAGTAACCACGGCTCTCTTCCTGCATTGAGAAACCAAGTTACAATAAAGAAATCACTTTTACAAGAAAAAAAAAAATTGTTTTCTTTTATAAGGTTTACCATTAAAAAATATTCATGACTTCTCAAAAGGAATCTTTCAGGAAGCAACGACCACTCAAAGGATGGCATAACAAGAACATCAAGAACTTGCTGTAAATTAATGGTGGGATTTTACAAAGCTAGTCAAATCTGGTGGGTCAAAAGAAGGGATATTGTATGCATATACAAGGATATGTTAAGTGTTAACAATTATTAGCACTAGGAAAAAATTTCAAGATTTCTGGTAAAAATTGTCATAAAAGAATGCACAGCAAAAGCAATTACTTGTGAATCAATAATACATAACAGTTTTAACTGGCACCATAAAAGTGGAAAAGAATATAATATAAAATAAAATGCAAAATGAATAAAGAGTGGTTGGTAAATCCCCTTATTGTCAATCTAGAAAAGGAAAGATTCCTATAGAATGGAATAATTTGCAAGTTCAAGTATGACGCGTAGAATCAGTTAAAAATTAAATCCAGAATACAATGGCATACCTCCTGTGGTAGAGCAACTGAACCGAAGGAATTCCAGTCCTCAGAACATCCTTTGCTAGATTCAGGGATACTATCTAATTCATATGGAGCCGTGCGAGTTTCTAACTTGTCTACTCTAATGTCCAAGTCCAAGTCATTAGCACCTTCCATGAGTGAAAAGTCAAGCACTCTTTTTGCAGGCTTACAACATGATGTTGACTTTTGGGTAGGCGTGTTCTGAAGCTTCTCATCAGAAATGGGCAACAATCTCTCAGGTGCTGACTGTGCAGGCGTCTGTGTCATGAAACTATCAACAGCAGAAGATAAATTCGTCGTGTTTGTGCTTTCAGAACTACTGCAAGTAACAGAACGTGGAGGGCGGATCATGTGTACTGGTGTATTAATAACACTCGGCTGAAAAGACATATAAAGTGATTCCTTGTGGAGCCCTCTTTCTGTATGCAAATTAGTCACACGATCAGATAATGCTGCACAATCTTTCTGCCATGTGCCTTCACTTTCTTGGTTATCAGGGCAATCAGGCGCATGGGATGACAGAGAAGTTTTAGTAGATGAACAGTGCTGAATCTTTTCAGTCTGCTCAGCAACACTCTTCTTAGAGAAATGCCTAGTAAAAGATGGATACAACTGAAATTTCTCTGGAAAAAGTTCAATTTGATTAGAAGTAGACGAAAGTGCCGTCGAAGAATTTACAAGCAGATCTTCAGAAATCAAGCTACAAGTTCTTTGGCTAAAGGGTTCTGGCAGCACGGCCTCCGGAATATCAGTAACCTTATCAACAACAAGACCAAGAAAACTGATGACACAAGTCCATTTGCATCAATCACACTTTCAATTCCTTTTCCTCTAGCTAATTAAGCAAATAGATTATAGATGGGCCTGACCCAAGTAAAAGCAGTCAATAGAAAAGGTAAGCCAAAGCACAAAATTTCATACAACAACTTTTTCAATGACATCAACCCATTTCCAACCAAGGATAACATGCTACCACAAAGTATGTCTACCTACTAGATGGAATGACAATTTTCAGCAGAGTACTTTGCAGATAATCTATATGCAACCACAGCATTTTTTAGTTCCACAATTTATGAAAATGAACTAAACATACAAAATGTTAGTATTACGATGACACCTAGTCAGATGTATACCTAAGACACAACCAAACAAATTCCAGAACAACCTCAGCTTGGAGTTGGGAGTTACAACATAGGACACAGGATAGTGAGCACTTTAAAATAGTAATCCACAAGACAGCTAACGATCTAGATTCTAGAATAACCCCATACCACTGTTGACAATTGACAGAGTAAATTGCTGCTTCAGATACATCAAATACGACTAACAAGGATAACAACCCAAAACTGAAAATGTTACCTCAGGATGAGTCTTGAGGAAATCAATCAGCCTAGAACTAAAGTATCGCCGAAGAGCCAGATCAGCAGATTCGTTAGAGTTCTCTTTCACAACCTCAAATATCAAGGTGATTTTCATATCAGGCTTCATACACAAAGTCTTCTTATCATGAACAAGCACCTTATCTATATGCACACCTTCAGGAAGTATATACTTTATCTGGGCAAGATGGGTGTAGGAGAATTCCCTGAAATAGAACACGCTACAATTACTTCCTAAACCATTAATCAAAACTCAAGCTTCACAATTTTGAATCTTAAGGGGAAAAAAATTAAATAAATACGGATCAATTTATCAATTTGGAACACTTCAAAAGTATAAATAAATACCTCTTGGCAAGAATTTCGACTTGGTTGCAAATATTTTGAAAGGTTGGAGCCTTTTTACGCAGATGCAGCAATCTAAGTGAACAACTCATATGACTAAACAAATCTGCAATTACCCTATATCTGAAAAATAATGAAGAAATAAACACAGATCATATATTATGCAAAAATTACAAAAGTAAAAGTAAAATTTTCCCCAAAAAAAAATAATATTGAATATATCTAGGGCGCGTACTTTTGTGGAAGCAGGTTTTGTCCCTCCTTGGATTTGATGGGTAAGGGCTCGGTGCTCTTATCTGGAGTGGGACACACGATTGGTTTATCAACTGAATCGATAATCTTCTCTTTGAAATCCGAAGCATTTTTTGTGGGTTCCTCACATGATTTTTGATCCATTCTCCAGCAACGATGACGCAGTGGAAAAATCTGTTGGACATAGAAAAACAGTGCATTAATTCAAACTGTATAGCGAAGATCTCAGCAACGAAACATTGGAACGAAAGGGTGATTTTGAGGAAGAGTACTTACCTGATAGAAACCCTAGCTCAGCTCACTCGCGAGGGAAAATTTGTCAATTCAAAATTTTGAAACTTTAATACTAATTTTAATTTTAATTTAAAAATTTAATTTATTAAAATACATAACTTTTTAATATTTTTGTCTTTAAAATTTTTCTATTCATTTTAATCCTAAATAAACGGTAAATTATAGTTATATTACCTCTGATTTTAAATATAAACAATAATTATCAACTTTTGTTTTAAATATAAACAAACACTAAAAATTACTCACTCTCATTTTAATTAATGATTACTACTACTACTAATTTTTTTTAATTACCCTTCCAATGTTTATTCTCAGTAATAATCGAGAGAATTTATGAGCAAGTATTTTTTGAAATGAATTTACCTTTTAAACAATAAAATTAAATTACTTTAACTCACTTTCTTAGTTTTTAAAAATTATATTATAAAATAATTTTTAAAAAAAGTGAGAGGAATTTTCAATACAAATTTGTGTGTAAATTCAGAAAACTAAAAACTGAAAACTGAAAATCAAAACATGTTTTAGATGTTTTCATATTTTAGTTTTCTGATTTTAAAAACAGAAAACTGTTTTCAATAAGAGAAATCAAACAAACCCTTAAATCTCCAATAATATACTCTATTTTTTTTTTGTCAAAATTTGAATATTAAACTTTTATCGTTTTCAAACTTTAAAGATTTAGTACATAATTATTTGAACTAATGTTCTTTGCCAATCTTTTAGTAGTATTGCTTATATTCCAAATTGGAGTTATTCTAATATTCTTAGTACCAAATTGCATAATGCATATCAAGTTATTTGTTTGTGATTGTCACTTGTAGGTAGCTCTCTAACTTTGTCTTAGTATAAAGATAGAAGATAGATAGTCTAGTTTTTTTTTTTTTTTTCAACGCATAAGGTAGACCATATTAACATATGGTTCATGGGTGAAGCACTTAAAACAACCATTAGATATAATATGTAATATTTGTATGGTTATGATTAAAGTTTGGTAGCCCACCACGGTTTAACAGAGCATTTTTTTAGATTTGCAAATATGGTGTTATATAATTTTTAATTTTAGAATTGTGGTCCCATTATTTTCTCGATTTTTTTTGGTACATTTCATTCTGTCAAAAACGTGAATATCCAGTTACTAACAAAGTTATAGCAACATTTTAGAACTTCAAAGAATAGAAAATCCCAACTTTCAGAATGTAAAAGAATCATGGTGTTGGTGTCCAAGAATAAAAATCCATGTTCATCCAGCTTGCTGTATTATATAGAAGGTCAAATGTACTTTTTGGCCTTTATGTGTATTTTATTTTGGTTCTATATCTTTTTTAGTTACATTTTGGTCCTGTATCTCTTATAAACGTTTCATTTTGGTCCAATCCGTCAATTCCGTCACCCCGGTTAACAAAATATAACAGAGTCAAATTACGCTATTTATCTTTAAACTCAGAAAAATCATAGCATACACATGAACTTTAATAAGAACATAACGGGGTGACGAAGTTGATGGACTTGACCAAAATGAAACATTTACAAGAGATACAAAACCAAAATGTAACCTAAAAAAGATATAAGACCAAAATGAAATGTGTATAAAAAATACAAGATAAAAAAGTATATTTGGTCTATATAGAATGTCGAAGAATCAAAAACCTATCTTCATCCGGCTTAAATGCCAAAGAATAAAAAATCCAACTTTCTGAGTGGTACTCATTGACGAAAAACACTGACCAATATGGTGTGGTTATGGTTAGATCGGAAGACGATATAACAGCATTGGGTCTCATACTGCTAAATTGTTCTACGGAGAGACGAATCCCACAAAACTGACAAAAACTTAAATTTGTATAAATTTGTGTTCCAGAAGTGAAGAATTAGACTAGTAAGCATTGTAAGCTAAAACATTCGAGAATTAACCAAACCCCTAAATTCAAAGAAACCCTAAATTTGGGGGGAGGGGGGGGGGGGGGGGGGAATTGATAACAAATTTGCTATTAAACAGAACGAAAATTCAATGCTATCTTCAAAGTTGCGTGCTCAAACTTTAAGTTTTAATGATTTGGTTGGAAGGAATTTTAATGATTTGAGGTGCGTTTGGTGAAACTTCAATTAAATGAATACCAACTTTAAAAAATATGTTCTTCTTTGCAAAAACAATACCACACTCTTAAAAAGTGATGACGACTTATAAATAAATTATTATAGATCTGTATTTACAAATATTACTGTTTGGTGAGTGCTATTTTGCCCACCACGCCCATTTCTTGGTTCACCACACGTTGCTATTTTTTTTTCAATTTTGCCCTTTGATGACAGATAATTATTACTATATTTTGTGGTTAATTTGAATATATTTTAAATGATATTATGTTTATCTTTTAATTAAATTCCCTTAAATTTAGTAAAGCAGGTAAATAGATAAAAGCACAGAAGATAAGGGCGAAGAAAAAGGAAAAAAGATCTGAAGAAACATTATCTCATATTATTTTATCTTATTTTGAGCAAAGATAAACCACTTGGGATCTCTTTAAAAGCCCCCATTCACTAGGAGCTAAGGGAGCCATCTCTGCACAAAATTTAGGGTTTTAAGGAGAGAAAGTGAGAAATTGAGAGATGGTAGCTTAAACCCTTTACTTGGGATTGGATGTAACTTGCGGTGTGAATTCTCAAACTCAGATTTTTATTTGTGTTAAATTGATTGGTTTTCTTTTCTCCGTTTAATTTAGAGTCGAAAGTTTGATCACCTTCATTCTCTCCTTCTAACTTTTCTTATTGAATGAGAATTTAATTTGAAAAGAGGTTCTGTGAAAAGGAATTTCATCAATGAAAGTCTAGGGATAGTTTTCATTTATGAACCACTTTTAAAAAGGGAATTCTTAATGCGTGGCAACTCTTTTACCGTTTAAAGGGATTTAATCGATATAGTTTTGCTATAGAATCTGGCATAAGTACACTGAAATCCAAGCCCAAGTATTCTTATAAATTGTTTTTACCACTTTTTATATTACGAGCACTTATTTTACGATTCAAACCCAAGTTTTCTAATTGAACTAAATTGTTCTAGAGTTGCTCCGGACGATAACTTGTTTTCCCACTATATTGTAATGCGTTAGTATTTTAGTTCTAAAATACTTAACACCCTTCGCTCGGGGATTAATCCCCGTTTTTCAAATTAGAAAGAGACATCTACGCACCATATTTAAAACAGAGATTAATCCTCGTTTTAAAATTCGCTCGGAGATTAATCTCTATATTGCAACTTAAAAACCTTCGCTCGGGAATTAATCTCCGTTTTTCAACTTAATTCCAACACTGTATTTCCATACAGATATTAATATCCGTTTCCATACAGATATTAATATCCGTTTTGATACAGATATTAATATCTGTTTTCATACAGATATTAATATCCGTTTCCATACAGATAATAATATCCGTTTTGATACAGATAATAATATCCGTTTTGATACAGATAATAATATCCGTTTTGATACAGATATTAATATCTGTTTCCATACAGATATTAATATCCGTTTCCATACAGATATTAATATCGTTTCCATACAGATATTAATATCTATTTCCATACAGATATTAATATCTGTTTTCATACAGATATTAATATCTGTTTTCATACAGATATTAATATCTGTTTTTCTGCAATTCATCATTTTCAAATAGCATGAATGACGAAGAAAAAAAAATCCTTTTGAGCCAAACAGATATTAATCCATGTTTTTCGGATTCTCGCTTGGATATTAATCTCGGTATGAAAATACAGTGATGAAATTAAGTTGGAAAACTCAAAATTTTGACACACTTAATACAGTTGGAATCAAGGGGTTTTTTTTCTAACATTAATACAGTTGGAATCAAGGGGTTTTTTTTCTTCGCCATTCATGCGGTTTGAAAATGATGAATGACAAAAAAACAGATATTAATATCTGTATGGAAATAGATATTAATCCCTGTATGAAAATACAGTATTGGAATTAAGTTGAAAAACGGGGATTAATCCCCGAGCGAAGGGCAAAATTAAAAAAAAAAATAGTAACGTGTGGTGAACCAAGAAATAGGTGTGGTAGACAAAATAACACCCCTGCTTGGTGGAGGTCATTTTACTGGTTCACCGGTGAACCAGTTAGCAAAGTTATCCACCCTATAATTCACCTTTTTTTATATATATAAAGGAAAGGGGCTAAAGCCCAGTCTAGTTTAAGTTTGTTAGTAGTATCCTACACCTTAAATTAACTATTTGATTTTTACATGTATCTCTTATTTTTGTTTTAATTTTATACAACTTTTTTTCTTTTTATTTTAATACGTGTTTATTTTCTTTGGATTGATCCTTGTCATCTATTTTTTATTAACCGCCCTCGTCTTAAAAAGTTAGTGTGTGTTTGGCACAACTAGCTTGTAGCTTATCTAGGAGCTTATAGCTTGTAGCTTATAGCTTATGAAGAAGTAGAGGTGTTTGGTATCAACTAGCTTATAGCTTATATAAGCTATAAGCTAGCTTTCATGACAAGCTACTTCAAGTAGCTTATAGCTTATGAAAAGTAGCTTTCAATAATTCTTTCCTATTTTACCCTCTAGTTAATTATTACATGTTTACTCTATCAAATAATTTAATACATGTAATTATTACTTGTCCTTTTAAGTCATTTAACAAATATAAGCTACTTAATAAACTAATTTTACCAAACACCTCTACTCAATTATAAGTCACAAGTCATAAGTCATAAGCTACAAGCTATAAGTCATAAGCTATAAGCTAGTTTTACCAAACAGAGCCTTAAGAGAACTTTTATTAATTATACAATGGTGGACATATGAAATGTTAATGCTCTTCATTTTAATCTATATACATGCGATAAAAATTTGCTTTTAGCCCTTATATGTACACTTATTTTTCATTTTAACACTTTATTAGTGCAATTAATAAATAGACTAATAAGTTAGAAGTTGGTTACTAGTTTTGTTAGTCTGTTAGCTGATTCCCTTTTCTCGTCTTTTCTTCTTGCTGTATATAAATGGAGTTTTGCTCTCTGTTTCATTAATGAGAATTGAATCCACAAAATCATATTCATAACTTTCTCTTAGATGGTATCAGAGCTCCATCTTGGAGCTCTGCTGCGCAAACAATGGCTAAAGGCAATTCCTCTACTTCGCACAATTCAGCGAATTGCAACCATAACACCTTTGCAGAACTGAACCCTAATTCCTCTTCTTCAAACCGTTCTTTCCAAACTGATCATCTTGATCCTTCGAATCAATCAAGCACATACTATGTGCATCCGAATGAAAATCCGAATTCGAGCCTTGTTGCTGTTCCGCTTAACGGTCGTAATTACCATAGCTGGGTGAGGAGAATGAAACGCTCCTTGATTTCGAAAAATAAGTATGAGTTCGTTGATGGTAGTATCGAGATGCCGGATGAATTTGATCCTATTTTCAAAGCATGGATGTGGTGTAACAATCTGGTTCACTCGTGGATTCTGAGCTCCGTCTCCCCTTCTATTGCTGATAGCGTTAGTTGCCTGGACACCGCATACGAAGTCTGGAGTGACCTTTGAGAGAGGTTCGCACAAGCAGATTTGATCCGAATTGTAGAGTTACAGCAGGAAATCTTTTCACTTAAACAAGGTTCATCTTCTTTGATTGACTATTTTACAAAATTGAAAAATCTTTGGGAAGAACTCGAAAATTATAGACCGATTCCGCAGTGTCCTTGTAGATTAAAGTGTGTTTGCCCTGCACTGTTAGATATTAAGAATACTCTTGAACAAGACTATATCATCAGATTTTTACAAGGATTGAACGATGATTATAGCGTTATCAAATCACAGATACTGGTGAAGGAGTTCTTACCTCCTTTGAATCATGTTTTCTCACTGATCCTGCAATATGAAAGGCAGAATGGTCTGATTCCTGAAGAAGATTCTCAAGTGTTTGTGAATATGTCAAATTCTAAGAAGCCTTTCAACAAAGGGAAGGCACCTTATGCTGCATCTGGAAAAACTTACAAAGACAGATACTGTGTTTATTGTCAACGCCAAGGACACACTGAAGATGTATGTTACAAGAAGTATGGTTATCCATCAGATTCTCAACAGAAAAGTGGCACAATTGCAAATACTGTCAATATGAGTCATAAAAATCAGAATGAGGCTGATAGTGATGATGATACAAGTAGAGATGAAGCACCTGCCTTCACAAAGGAGGAGTATAAAAGCCTCCTTGCTCTCTTGCGAAGCACTAATGCTCAGAATTCCACCTCTTATGCTACTGCTAATCAAATCCAAACCATTGACACATCTGATGTGAGGAATGCTGAAAGTTCAGGTAGTTTCTTGATGATGACTAAAACTTGTGATGATATATTGTGGATCCTGCACTCAGGAGCAACAGATCATATCTGTTGTTTTCTTGAGTTATTCACTGATAAGAGACGTATAAGTCCTATACATGTGAGATTGCCTAATGGAGATGTTGTGGTAGCTGAATACAAAGGAACTGTAAAATTGACAAATGTTCTAGTGCTGAGGGATGTATTATTCTTGCCTCAATTCAGTTTTAATCTGATTTCATATCCAAACTCACACACATGGCACAGTGTAGCTTCCATTTCACTGACAAGAAATGTAGTATCCAGGATTCACATTTACAGATGATTGGTTTGGGTGAGCTGCTGGACAAGCTTTATTACTTGCAAATGCAGAATAAAGGAGTGAGTAGCAGTGTTGTAGCAGCTGCAGCTGTGACCATGTCAAGCATACCTGAGAAGGCTTTATGGCACTTTCGGTTGGGACACGTCTCCAGTTCCAGAATGGGTTCTCTCAAGCATTTGATTCCAGACTTAGTAGTGAATAAGGAAGAAGTATGTGATATTTGCCACTTTGCTAGACAAAAGCATGTACCATTTTCTATTAGTAGTTCTAAGTCTGAGAAGTGTTTTGATTTGCTACATTTAAATATTTGGGGCCCATTTGGTGTTACTTCAATACATAATCACAGATTTTTCTTGACAATCGTGGATGATTTCAGTCGTTTTACTTGGGTGTTTATGTTGAAATCCAAAGCACAAGTGCCTGACTGCATAAAGAAGTTTATTGCCATTTCTGAACGACACTTTGATGCAGTGATTAATTCCATACACAGCAATAATGGAACAGAATTTAAAATTGATGATTACTTGGGACTAAAAGGAATTGAACACCAAAGAAGTTGTGTTGAAACACCCCAACAAAATGGGCACGTTGAGCGAAAACATCAACATATATTGAATGTTGCTCGAGCTCTGCTCATGATGTCCAAGCTGCCTAAGAAGCTTTGGAATTACGCTGTATGCTATGCTGTTTATATCATTAATCGTGTACCTACACCAGTTCTTGATAACAAAGTACCTTATGAATTGTTATTTGGGAAACTCCCTTATTATACTATGCTTAAAGTCTTTGGTTCACTATGTTACATTTCCACACATAATGCACAGCGGAAGAAATTTGATTCACGGGCCCAGAAATGTGCTTTTCTTGGTTACATACTAGGAATGAAAGGATATGCAGGGTATGGCGTACATGATGGTTCCATTCTGTCTCTAGGCATGTGAAGTTCCATGAAACAATATTCCCTTATGCACCAGATTCATCTCGTGATTGGGCCTATATCTTAACACCAGGATCAACTTCTAGTGATGAGCTCCCTGCTGTTGGTTCTGATGCACCAACAGAACATGATGTTGCTGATAGTTTTGTCACTTCTCCATCTTCTTCTTAGCCTCGAACTACCTCAATAGACACAGAGAAATCTGTTACAGGAGCTATGCCTCCAACTTCCGTGGAACTACCTCGCAGATTAGCCAGAACGACACAGATTCCAATTCGTTTGCAAGATTACCATTGCACTAATCTGCCTAAACATACTACTAAACATCCCATTGCAGTAACAATTTCTTATGACAACCTATCTGCAGCTCACAAAGTTTTCACTCTCACTATTTCTAATCACACAGAACCAAAGACTTACCAAGAGGCCTCTCAGGATCCACAGTGGGTGGAGGCTATGCAGCTTGAACTCTCAGCACTGCAAGCAAATAGGACTTGGTCCATAGTAGATCTACCTTTCGGTGTCATTCCTATTGGATCAAAATGGGTTTACAAGGTAAGATGAATTCAAATGGGACCGTAGAGCGTTTCAAAGCGCGATTAGTGGCAAAGGGATACAATCAAGTAGAAGGTGTGGACTATTTTGACACGTTTTCTCCTGTAGCCAAGCTCACAACAGTCAGGTTGCTCTTAGCAATTGCCTTAGCTAAGAATTGGCTTGTTCACCAATTGGATGTGAACAACGCTTTTCTTCATGGCGACCTTAGTGAGGATGTGTATATGCAAGTTCCACCGGGCATCCCCAATGTTCCTCCGGGCAAGGTTTACAAATTGCATAAGTGATTATACGGTCTAAAGCAAGCATCTCGAAAGTGGTTCGAAAAATTGTCTTCCCTGCTACTTACTCTTGGTTATGTACAGGCTCATGGTGACTATACCTTGTTTACCAAAGTAAGTGGAACTTCATTTACAGCTTTGTTGATATATGTTGACGATATCATTCTTGTTGGGAATTCCATGGCAGAGTTTGATTCACTGAAGTCTACTCTACATGCTGCTTTTGGCATCAAGAATTTGGGGGTGCTTAAGTATTTTTTGGGACTGGAGGTAGCTCACTAAGCGAAGGGTATCTCCCTTTGTCAGAGACAATTCTGCTTACGTTTGTTAGAAGATGCTGATATGCAGAACTGCAAGCCCGTTAAAACTCCATCTAATCATCACTTTCGTTTGCATCAAGATAATGGTCCTCCATATTCAGATCCCGCAGGTTATCGTCGTATTGTGGGCAGACTTTTGTATCTCACGACTTCGCGGCTTGACATTGCCTTTGCTACCCAGCAATTAAGCCAATTTATGGCTCAGCCCACCCGCATGCATTATCAAGCAGCAATGCGTGTTCTTCGATACCTGAAAGCTGCTCCTGGTAAGGGAATCTTCTTTCCTCGTTCTGCTGAGATACGTATTATGGGCTACAGTGACGCGGATTGGGGAGGTTGCCCAGATACGCGTCTTTCTATTTCTGGATATTGCTTCTTCTTAGGATCTTCACTTGTGTGCTGGCGAGCTAAGAAGCAAGCTACTGTTTCCAAATCATCATCAAAGGCAGAGTATCGGTCCCTAGCTTCTGCAACATGCGAACTCCAATGGCTGTCCTACCTCTTGACTGATCTACACCTCATTGCGTCCCACGAATCAGTGTTATTTTGCGACAATCAAAGTGCCCTGTATATCGCTGCTAATCCCATATTCCACGAACGAACCAAACACTTGGAGATCGATTGTCACATTGTCCGGGAGAAGTGTCGTCAAGGCCTTATGCGGTTGCTTCCTGTTCCTTCTCGTGCGCAGATTGCAGATGGTTTCACTAAGGCCTTAGCACCGTTACCCTTTTCACGTTTTGTGTCCAAGCTGGGCATGCTTGATGTGTTTCAGCCATCAGCTTGAGGTGGGGTATTAGTGCAATTAATAAATAGACTAATAAGTTAGAAGTTGGTTACTAGTTTTGTTAGTCTGTTAATTCCCTTTTCTCGTCTTTTCTTCTTGTTGTATATAAATGGAGCTTTGTTCTCTGTTTCAATAATGAGAATTGATTCCACAAAATCATATTCATAACTTTCTCTTAGACACTTGTATATATATTCGTTCTTCGTATTAGTCTCCATAAAATTTATTTTCAACATTTCATGTCAGTAAGGGTAAAGTTGAATAAATAAGGGTAAAGTTGAAAAAAAAGATAATAAATATGCTTATTAGGGAAGTAACAATACTAATAGTGGGTTGCTTGAATAAATAAGGTTAAAGTTGAAAAAAAAGTTAATAAATAGTTAAATACACTTAATATTTTGTGTAAATACTTATAATATGAAACATAGATATTTTGCTCTAGATGTTATATTTTAAAAATGAGGTAGTATTTTCTAACTATGTATCAAAAAGAAATATTTTTTTAACTATTTATTTCCTCTAGTTCTAATGTTACGTGGTTTTAGACTTTTTTTTTTCTTTGTCTCAAAAGTGTTGTTGTTTTATATTTTTAAACCATAATTAATTATTATTTTTTCAGTCATACCTTCACTTAAGAATTTTAAATACACGTGTCAAATTATATTTTCACTTACATATTGATCTACTCCCTCCGTTACTGAATATATAAGTAAAAACAAATTTACCTCACATCCCTTAAGAAAATTAGTTAGTCTTATTTAATCTCCTTGTAACTATACTAAAAATATTTAGTTTTTCTTAAGTATCATTAATTAAATTTATATCTCTCTACTTTAAAATCATTATAATAAATGTGAGAATGAATTAAGTGGAGAATATTTTAGATAAATTTTTACTAAATGCAAAATAAAAGTAGTTAAATTTGATATTTAAAAATACAAGATTGTCCAAAAAATTATTTATATTTAATAACAGAGTAATAATATATTTTCAAAAAGTTAATAAAAATATTTTATTTTAAAAGATAAAAAAATTGACATAATTATTGATTTTTCAATATCTCTGTGTAGAAATTTTAAAACAACATAATTATTGCATTCAATGTTTCGCGCGTCAAAGCCCCTTTCCCCTTTTCATCATGTTAAATCCTTAACTTCAAACTCCAGCTCAAGTAGTATAAGGTATGAAATTCGATTTTTAGTGAAGTAGATTTAAGAGTAATATAGTGTGAGTGTGTGTTTAGTTTATAAAAAAAAACTTTAACCTTAAACTGCATCAACTCCACTGCCGTTTCAAGCTTGGTGGGCACTATATGCACCACATTAATTTTTGGCTTCACCATATTTTTATTTTTATTTTCAAAAATACCCTTCTCTTAAAAACTAGTTTTCGAGCGAGATATAAAATTTACACACCATATAGAAAACCAAAACTAGTTTCTCATACAAACGAAAATTAATTTTTGAGCGAGAAAATAATTATATCACACAAAAAATAATCATATAAACAAAACTAGTTTTTGTTTTATGCGTCATTTGAGTATTTTCTCGTTCAAAAACTAATTTCTGTTTGTAACAAAAACTAGTTTTTGTTTGTAACATAAACTAGTTTTTGTTTTATGAGTGAAGGGTATTTTTTTTAAAAAAAAAATAAAAGTATGTGATAAGGTCATAAACTAATTTATGAGTGAAAGGTATTTTTGAAAAAAAAATGGGTAAAATGCACAAACTACTCTTGAGATTTTATAAAATAGTACAAAACACAACTTAAAATAAATAAACAGTTTACACCAATTTTTTTCTATAACATGCACTAATAGCAAAGGAATACTCTATTAATTAGAATATTCTTATTGCTAACCATAGTTAAATCTCTCTCCATTAAAATGCACCTGTGGTAATACTTGGAGTACTTCTTGTGCTCTTGTTGAAATATATTTATTCTTTTGTCGATAAAAAAAAATCTTCGTCCTCATTTTTTTTTTTCTGAAGTTAAAAAAAATAATTTCCTTGTCATTTGATTTTTGTGTAAAATTTATTTACTGGATTTTCTCAAGGACGCTCGTTAAAGAATTTTTTTCTTAAAATAAAAAAATTATTCTTTTTGTGAATAAAAAATTAAATAATTTACAAATGAGCTAAACAAGTCAAGCTCAACATTTATTATTGCTTCACAAGCTAAGATACTATCATATTTGGTGGACAAGATTTATACAAAATATATAGAGCATCTCTTAAAATTTAATTCAAATAGCCTAAAATATATAATATTAGTATTAGTTAAAAGGCCAAAGTAATAGTTTGGTCCTGTAACTTATTTTTTTGTTTCGATTTGGTCATATAACTATTAAATGTTTCGACATGGTCCTGTAACTTATTTTTCTTTTTCGATTTGGTCTTATAACTATTAAATGTTCCAACTTGATCCTATAACATAGTTTCCTGTTTCGATTTGATCCTGTAATTTATTTTTCACCCAACAAATTCGTCCTTTCAGACCAAATTCAAACAAAAACAAAAAGTTACAGGACCAAATCGAAACAGAAAAATAAGTTACCGAACCAAATCGAAATGTTTAATAGTTACATGACCAAATTGAAATAGAAAAATAAGTTACATGACTAAGTTAGAACATTTAGTAGTTACAGGACCAAATCGAAATAGAAAAATAAGTTACAGGACCAAATTATCAATTTGGCCTAGTTAAAACCATTATTATAGCACCTAAGAAACTCTTTGTATCACCAAATCGACACCATAAAATAGGAAATAACCACCTTAGCTTTAAAAAATATAGCCAAACCACAGTTACAAATAAAAAAAGCAAAAAACTTTAAAAGACCAAAATAATTTCACAGAAACTTGTAAAAAATATAAAGTCTTTAATAACCCAAAGATTAACATTAGATAATAGCATAATAATAGTAACCAAATGTTCCAATTTTTTTTTTTATGAAAAAAATTCTTTAATAAGTGTCCTTGAGAAAATTTAATAGATGAATTTTGCACAAAAAAACATTTATTGTGGGAAAATCAATTTTTTTGAAGAGAAAATAAAAGAAAGATTTAATTATGATCAGTAATAAGAATATTATGATGGAATATTTTATTACTATTGGTGTCTATTATAAAAAATTGTATGAGATGCTTATTTATTTTAAACTTGGAGTTTGTGCTATTTTATAAAACCTAAAGGCACTTTTTGCATTTTACCGAAAAAAATAATTGTCATGCGCTTTTTCGGTTTCGGTCTCTGTCTGTCTTTCCTTTCCAAAGTTTCTTCCTTTTCTTCTTTGTTATCATCCTGCAAGGTTTTGCTCTTATTCTCAGCCACCATTTATTTTTAAGGTACTTATTATTGGCACTACACGTGTTTCTAAATTCATCACACAAAGTTATTTTTTTTCGAAAATATCTCTCGTTCAGAAACTAGTTTCTGAGCCAAATATTTATTTATGTTCCGCAAAATAAAAAATAGAAACAGTTTTTTCTCATTCATAAACTAGTTTCTGAGCTAATGATTTACTTAGTTACTAGAAACTAGTTTTTATCTCATTTAGAAACTAGTTCCTGAGCGAACGATTTACATGCTTTTAAAATATATCACAGAAACTAGAATTTAAACCGAAACAGAAACTATAATTTGAGCATTATTTTTTTAAATATTCATTTGAGCATTATTTTAAACTATAATTTTATAAATCAACAAATAATAATTAATATACTAATTAATATATCAAATAAAGAAGGATTCATTTTATTACTACAATTAATAAAACAAATTCTACAGTTTTAAAATTTGATAGGAAACAGAAATTAAAATTTAAAACAAACAAGAAATTAAAATGTGAAAGAAACATAAACTAGGATTTGACATAAAATCTGAAAATATACAAGAATTTGTTTGAGACAAAATGTAGTTTATGAATTTACATGCTCTTCAAAACACAGATCAATCTCCATTCGAACAACAAATTATTTTAAATACACAACAATTAACATACCAACAATAAGAATCTCTTTCGGGGTCGTATTGTCCTTCTGTTCTAACCGCATTGTCGATCTTTTATCTTTCCTTTTTCAGAGCTCCGAGAGGTATCCTTTCGTCCCTTGAGTCTTTGTTTATTAATTTTCTTTGGGAAAGTGTGGGGAAGAGGAAGACTTGTTGGGTGGCGTGGGATGACGTTGGTAAGGATAAGGATGTGGGGATTAGGCATTAGGAAGCTACGGAGGTTTAATGAAACTTTGCTTGGTAGGTGGGTGTGGCGTTTTTTAACTGGTAGCTTAAGGAAACATGTCGGGAATGGGATGGATACTAGATTATGGTTGGACAAGTGGTTGGGGGATCAACCTTTATGTGAAAGGTTTGAGAGATAGTGTCCACATGTAAAGGTTACTGTGTGGCAAAAGTAGTGGAAGGTGCTAGGGAGAGTTTGATATGAAATGGTGGTTGGCGAAGAGAATTGTTTGAATATGAAAAAGAACAGTTTAATCTTTTGGTGTAAGATTTGCAAGATGTTCCTTTTCAGGTTGATGAATCAGATAAGTGGCAATGGTTGACAGATAATTCTGGAAGATATTCAGTTAAATCTGCTTCTCCTCTCGCGTTGTGGAGCACCGGCGGCAAACCCTTTTTTCAAGATTATTTGGAATGCGCATCTACCGTTAAAGGTTCAGGTTTTTGTTTGGCAAGTCGCAAGGAATCGGTTGGCTACCAGGGAAAATTTGCTGATTCGAGGAATGGTAGATCAACTTGCTGTAGGATGCGCTTTGTGCGGTGCTGCACCAGAATCTACGTCTCATCTGTTTTTTTGGATGTTGGCTGAGTTCTGGTACTTTTTGTGTCGAAAGGGCAGGTGTCTGTTCAGCCTTCCATTCCGACTGTGCACATTATTATCAGTTTATGAATGTGCTTCCTGTTCGAAAGGATAAGCGATGGATGTGGAGCTCTATGCTGGTCTATGTGGTTATTGAGGAATCAGGTTCATCCTCTTTCTCCCTTCAACTCTTTGCATTCTGGCCTTTTAACTTCTCTCTGGTTTTGCTCTTGTAAACTGCATTCTGTATTTATTTTTTTATTTATTATTAGGCTTGAAACTATACTGCAGATTTAGATGTTCTTCTTGACTTCTTGTCTTGTAGATTCCGATTCCTTTACAGGGAATACGCGAAGAACCTCTCATTACACAAGTATCGTAATCAAGAGGCCTAAGCTTGTGCAGAAAGCAAAACTGATGGAGATTGGAATTCTGCACCAGTAAGCCTAAAATTTTGACTTTATTTGCAAGTTAGCTAGGTGACTTTGGTAATCTTCTGGATTTGTATTTCTTCAAGTGAGCAAAATCATTTCACTCACTCTATCTGAGCCGTAATCAGACAGCTGAAATTTAACGGGTCAATTAAGAATTAACAAAATATTGGAAGTGTATTTTTTTACTCGTTAAATTTTTGCTTATTCTGACGGCTACTGCAGTAACTACATCAATTCCTGACATCAAGAAATCCGAAGGATATGCTTGATTAGCATTTCTATTTTCTGATTTTATTTGTTCTCATTTTCATTTTGTTTTCTGTTTTCTAAAATTTGTAAAGGTAAAATTGGAAATGCTAGAAAAACAGAAAACGAAAATGCAAACAAAACAAGCCTTGACATTCTATCTTATTACATTTTGATTTTCATGCTCTGAAGAGTGAAGTACCTTTACATCAACAGAAAGAAGCCTCTATAAACATGAATGAGTTCAGCATAAATGAAGACGATATAGAAGCATTTTATGCTTCTCTTGATGCAGACTCACATTTCCAAGACAACAACCACCCCAGCAATGTATCTGTCTGGACTAGACCTAGTGATGAAACCCAGAAAGCATTGCTGATTCTGAGTGACCTTCTTTCGAAAGAATTTTTTCTGTTGTCGCACCCAGGACGTTCTATAACTTTGAAAGACACTCTAAGTTACCTCCTTAGTTTGCCACCTGGTGAAGGATTTTCTCTTAGAACAAAATCAGCAATACTGCAACTTTCAAGTAGTTTTCCTCAATTGAGTTTGGACCATGACAATGCAAAGCTCAAACTTGAGTCAGCAACTGCATACCTATCAAAAGCTGAGAAAGTGGAAGATGATCTTCATGGCAACATCAAAGACTTCAAGGAAACATATAAGGCGGAGCAGTTTTTGTGTAATAAGTTGGCTTCTCTGCAGGAAGAGAAGAGAAAACTTGAAGAGAAAATCGATGCCATAAAAGCTGACATTGAAGATATTACAGCAGAGAGAGAAACAGTGGCTGAGAGAAAAAAAGAACTGTTTCGCAAAGGAAGGGTGATGAAAGCAGAAAGCGATGATTTGAGGAACAAAGTGCCAAGGTTGAAAGCTGAGCAGAATTGGGCGAAGGTAACACAGCATAATGTTGCATTGGAGTGGACAAAGCTGAAGAAAACTTACTTAGAAGCACAGGATCCAGATAATTGATCTAAGAACCTTTACAATATTCCAAGTTTATTGTTAGAGAAAGATGCAATGGTTATCAGAAATGATAAGATATATATGATCTGCACTATAGCAGCAGCCTAGGTAACTAGCTTTTGGAACCTATTGAATCAGGAATATTTCATGTTATAACAACTATATTTCTAAACCCCTTTCTTTCTTCCAATATCTCCTCTTTTCTGATCTTATTCTCACATTTCTTATTTTAAACCTCTTACTTTCCAGTCCCCCTCCTCTTGTTACAAGTATGACCTTTATTCTTCATGTTACCACTTCTTCAGTTTGCCACTTATTGTATCTATGTTGTCTGATTTTTGAATTCTAAAACTCTCCATCCATATTCAAACTACGACCAACTCTTGACATTAAAGATTACGAGTATCCTAAGATTAAATGAAAATTTATATTTATATTTGTTAAAAGTAGTTTAGTTCTTTTATTTAACTAGGTGAGGTCGGCTATATAGATTACACAATGCTTTTGTGCATGATAAAAAATCATATTATAAAATTGTCAAAATTTGAATATTTTCCTTTAACTCTTCTAAGTTGATATTGAGGTTCCTTGGTTGCATTTACTTTTGGTTTCTTTGACCCTTCATAAAGAAATTTTGTATTTTTTAGGGCAGGTTTTCAGCGTAAATGCTTGAGTGCTTTTGGTGATGCTTTTCAATTAAAGTATGAATTATTTCTTGTTTTGTTTTCTTATTTTGTAGTCATAGAGTATTTAGTTCTTGATTTTTTAAAATGTCTAAATTAATTTTTGACTTTATTTTTTATAGGTCACTTTAGTCTCTAATTTTTTTTATCGGTCAAACATACACATATAAATTACATTAAATCTCTTCCTAAATTTACATCATTGGCGATCAAACTCTACATCTTGAGCTCCAAAAGCTCCACCTTATCTTTCCTCCTAAATCTACATTACTTTAGTTTCTGATGTTAACCGACACTATTAAAATATTTACGTGACACGTTGAATACTTATATAGTATGTTAATTGACACTAGAGAGTTCACGTAAGCAATAAGTTACTCAATTAATCTCTCAAATCACTTGTAAAATAACTCAATTTTAGGCTCCAAAACGTTTGTAACTTTGGAGATTAAGCAAAACGACATCGTTTAGCTCATATGTGGAAAATAACGTGTCATATAGGCACTCAACGTGTCACATAGACATTTTGTCCATGTCACATAGCGTTAGGGATTAAAGTGTCTTATAAAGTGCAAAGTCATGGACTAATTCTGATATTTTAAAAAGTCAGAGACTAAAACGACTTGTGTCTACAAAATAAGGGACCAAAATAGTCAATTTCATTAAAGTATTATTGAACTTGTGTGCTAAAAAATTGGGTGTTTAAGATAAGGTTCTTAATATATAATGCCCTTAGGGCACTAGTTAAGATTATTAGATGTAGAAAAATAATCATAAGAGCACATTTTTTTCGTCTCAACTATACATTCCAATATCTTTTTATTACATTTGGGTTCTTAAATAGTGCTTACTAAATATCATTTGCCTTAATATAATATAAGTGTATGTTTGGTTTACACTTAATTGAAAATAAGGCTCCGTTTGACTCGGCTTATTTTTGGCTTATAAGCCGCTTTTAAGTAGAAGCTGGAAATAAGAGCTTTAAATAAAAAGCTGAAAGCTGTTTGACAATTTCATTATTTTGTACGTTATAAGCGAGTAAAGAACCTTTTGTTTATTAAAAGTATTTTGTGCCAATCTTTTTAAGTTACTTGTCATTAATTGTCACATTTCTTTATCTGTTAAAAATAAAGTTGCAATAAAAAAAATTCTTTGATAAAACTCAATATTTTTTATTTTTTTAAAAAATAAATGCAATATAAATTTATTAAAATAATAATATAACATTAAATATTTTTTAATATGAAAAATTTTAAATAACAATAAAACTCATAAATATTAAAGTGAATAAATAATTCATAAACGAGAAGAAGACTTTTTGAAGGTTTTAGCAAAGAGAGAAGGAAAAGATATTCAAGATTTCAGGTGTTAATTAAAATATTCAGGTATTAATTATACTAGGCCCACAAATAAGCCAATTTTTTTTTCTGAAAAGCTCATATTTCTAACTTCTAGCTTAAAAGCCAGTTTTTTTGCATTTTGTACATAAAAAAAAGTCAGCTTAAATTTAAGAGTTTTACCATAAATACTGTTTGACCTACCTTTTACTTATAAGAGGAAGAAAAGCAAAAAAAAAAAAAAAAAAAGCTAAGTCAAGCACTACCTAAAGATATTTTTATTGGAATTTCAAAATTGTTTTTTCTATTAAATGTGGTAGTATTTTTACTGGAATATGTGTCCAACCATATATAAGCATTCATACTTAAAATAATTTATTATGTTTTTTGGGACTATACTTCTATTCATTTAATGTTTTCACATCGACACTACCAATCTGAGATAATAGAGCTTGGATTTAATAGAAATAAAATTAGAATTAATTAGTTCTCCTAAAACTAAGTCTTTTAACCACTTTTTTTTTTGAAAAAAAAATTGTGAAATATGGTTAGGTGCTTAAATTATAAAATGGAGTGTTATAAAACTAAGGAATCGAATAGAAAGAATTATACTCCCTCAATTCTGAAATATTAGTTACCTTATAGGATTTTATATGAATTAAGAAAAACAATTAATTTCTATAGAATCTAATAAAAAGTACATAGATAAACTAAATTTATCATTGATTTTGAGATATACTCAATAGCTATTGGCTATAAAAATAATAAAAGTGATAATAGTTAATAAATATAGCATTGGTAATGTAAAAATAACAAATATTTCGGAACAATTTTATTTTATTTTTGACTAAAGTGATAAATATTTCAGAACGGATGGAGTAATAAGAGAGATTTTATTGTTCTTCAGGTGTGTTGAGTACAAGAGTTGAGGGCCTATTTATAGGCATAGAAATGAGCCTAAACAAGAGCTCATATATCAACAAACCTATGTCTATCTAGAGTTTATTTCTATCTTGAATAGTATACTTGATAACAACCAATCAGATATGGACTTCCATTAGATATTCATAATATTCCCCTTGGATGTGAATGTGCCTCGTTAAAATATTACTAAAGAAAACCCCGTGGGACAAAACCTTAGTAAAGGAATAAGAGTGCATCATTTTTTTAATATGTTGTTAGTCTGCCTCATTAAAAACCTTGTCAGGAAAAACCCTATGGTATATAAAGCATAGCGAAGGAAAAAAGAGTGTAGGACATATTTATTCCTCCCCTCATGCTAATGGTTATCTTTAAGTTAACGAAGACGAATCCTTTGCACCAGTTGTTCAAACCTTGTAGTAGGTACTAATTTTGTAAATAGATATATTAAATTTTCACTTGATTGAACTTGTTGAACATATATCTCTCCTTCCTTTTAAAGATCATGTGTGAAGAAGAATTTTTGGCAAAATGTGCTTTTAAACTTGTGCAGAGTTAATATACTCACTGCTGGAGGTAACAAGTATTTTATTACTTTCATTGAAGACTTTAACCGAAAAACATGAGTTTATTTTTTGAAGGAGAAATAAGATGCATGTAATGCCTTCAAGACATTCAAGCCATATGTGGAGAAACAAAGTGGCTATAAGATCAAAGCACTAAGAACGACAATGACGGTGAATATCTCGCTTGTGCAGATTACCTTAGGCAACATGGAATTCATCATCAATTGACAACAAGATACACGCCTCAGCAGAATGGAGTAGCAGAACGGAAGAACAGAACGATCATGGACATGGTGAGGTGCATGTTGAAAGCCAAACAAGTTCCGCTAGAATTTTGGGTAGAAGCTGTCGCCACTGCAGTTTATATTTTGAACAGGTGTTCGACAAGAAGTGTTCATGGTAAAACTCCTGAAGAAGCTTGGAGCGCGAAAAAGCCCTCAATCAGGCATCTCAGAGTTTTTGGGTGTATTGCTTATGCTCATGTACCAGATTAGCTCAGGAAGAAACTTGATGACAAAGGAGAAAAGTGTATTTAACACGAGATCATGGACGCAAGAGAGTAAATCCAACACTTTATAAAAGTCTAATTGGAAGCCTCAGATATTTAAGTGCAACCAGGCCAGATATTATCTACGGAGTTGGACTACTCATCAGATTCATGGAGGAGCCTCGTGAATGCCATCTACAAGGAGCTAAAAGAATTCTCAGATATATCAAAGGGACTCTGACTGAAAGAATTTTCTATGACAGAAATGTTGATGTGAACCTAATTGGCTATACAAATAGGATTGTACATTGGACAGGAGATTTGGAAACAAAAAAAGTACACCAGGATATGAATTTCATCTGGCCAGCGGTGCAATATCATGGTCATCAAAGAAGCAATCGGTCGTAGCACTTTCAACGACCGAAGCAGAATATATTGCAGCAGCAAGCTGTGCAACCTAGGCAATGTGGCTAAGAAGAGATGCATCAGAAGTATGAATCTCCAACAACCATTTTTTGTGATAATAAATCACCATTGCATGAGCTAGGAATCTAGTTTTTCATGGACGGTCAAAGCAAATAGATATTCGGTTTCATAAAATTAGAAAGTTGGTAGCCAAAAAAGAAGTTGAGATTGATTATTGTCGTAAAGAGGATCAAATTTCAGATATTTTCACAACGCCGTTACAAGTTTAATTATTCAAGAAAATGCTCGAAATGTTATTAACTTGATTTAAGGGAGGCAATGATGATTAATTAAATCAAGTTAGTCAAAAAAATTTTGATTCTTGTTTGTAACCGACCATTGAATCATTGGAAATCTTCTTTCTGGTTTTTCAACTTGTAATATATTAATATATTAATGTTTGTTTGTGATTATAAAAAGGAGAAGGCATTGGACCAGGGCCGGTCCTGACTTTTCATAGGCTTTGGGGCAAAGTGAATAAAATGAGTGTTTTTTAAGTATTTTTTATTAAACTATAATAAAATTTTGATATTATATACGACCCTATCAATACATCACAATTTCTCAGGGCATAACTTAAAAATAATAGCACCAACGATATTCACACTTAAAAAATAAGATATTTTTTTTTCAAATTACAATCACATATATGTATTATGGGCCCCTTGAACATTGAATCTTGGACGAGTACCCACTCGCCCATGACATGGTTCGTATGACATAGTAGAGTGAATGAAAAGTTAGTGACATGAGTCATTTCTTGTCTCTGTAGGTGTGAGTGGAGAAATGAAAAGTGAGTTAAAGGAGTTTCTCTCCCGTGTTTCTATTTTTTTTATCAATTAGAGAAAGTGAATGAAAGTAATCAAGTGTCTTCATTCCATTCTCTCTCTTGTCTGTTAAGTGTTAAATATTTTATCGTTGTGCGCATATTTAATTTGTGTGAAGTGAGATAAATAACTTTGCGAAACGACGAGCATCATAATATTTTGGGCTACTAAACGACATTGAAAATGTACATCATATATATATATATATAGAGTTAGATCAAATGATACCAATTCTTACACCAATCAATAATGATATATTGAAAAAAAATTTGATATGTTAAAGTTATTTTTTTACGAAATCTTCCGTTAGATTGAAACTATTTATTATATAAATCATACCTACAAAATTTCACATAAATCCGAGATCGTTTAGTACTCCATCAATGTACTAAAAGATTAACGTAAAATATAGTTTTTCAATAATGAAAATAACAAGCATTTTGATAGAGTACTAAACAATTTCGGAATGATGTGAAATTTTGTGGACATTGTCTATATGATAAGTAGTTTCAATCCTACGGTAGGTTTCGTGAAAAACATCTTTGATAAATAGTTATTAACCGGTGTAAGAGTTGACGTAAGTTACACGGGTGTCATTTGATCTCTCCCCATATATATATATATATAGTTGGGTTCAAATGACACCAATGTGTCAAAGTTGTTAAATGACACCGCGCATAATTTTTTATACAAAACAAAATTCGCCTATCCAACCAATGAATTGAAAGTTCGTATGACGTAGATCAACTATGCAAAAATTCATATAATTTGAAAATTTGTAGGTATGTAATCTAACAAATGAAATTTACTTGTATTTTAAATAATGTATTAGACGTTCAAGCAAAACATTCCGATAACGTATTAAATAATTTTCAAATTGTATGAATTTTTGCATAGTTGATCTAAATTATATAGACTTTCAATTGATTAGTTGGATCGACGAAATTCGTTTTTTATAAAAAGTTATGCGATGTATCATTTAAGAACTTTGACACATTAGTGTCATTTGAACCCAACTCATATATATATATATATATATTGTCTCTTATAAAAAAATACACGAGGTCCAAATAAAAAACAAATCAATTAATATATTATTGAATTTTAATTTTAATATATTTACTATTTTATAATATTATTACGTGACTTTAATTTTATTCATTCACAAGATTTATATTTGTAAATATAAATTTTTATATACACCAATTCACGCAGTTCAACCAGTGACTTTTTGGTTGAACTAGTGACCCATTAATTTAGTACATTGATCGAGTCGATAATCTCATAACCTGTTCGAGTTGTATAACAATGGTTCAATGGTATATTTGAGAAACAAGCTAAAAGATTTAATTTTATAATCACCAAACAACTCTATAAGTTTTTAAAAAATTATATTCTCTTAAAAAAAGCTAAAAACTTGTTTTCTCAAACATAGCCCAAGTATATTTAACGCTAATTTAGAGAATAATATATTAAAATGACCTCTAACTTTATAGTTATCGGTCATTTTAATTTTTGACTTTATTCAAAATAATTTTAGTTATTAACTTTGTAAAATTGGTCATAATAGTAATCCTCGACTTTATTAAAAATCCGCCATAATAATCCTTAACTTTATATAAAAATTGATCACTTTAATCATTAACTAAACTAAATTGAATAATATTTTATAAAATTATTGATTAAAAATTAATTTCCATACAGTCAAACACTAAAATAATGGTTCCAGTCATGTAGGTAAGTCAGTTGGTGAGTGCATAGAGACATACGTGTGTGGGTACAAGATTCGATTCCCAGTTAAATTACTTTTCTATGAAAAAAAAAACACTAAAATAATTGCTTCCTCTGGTTCTTTTTATAAGGATCTAGAAAAACAATTGTGCAAAACAATTATGCTTATTAAGAAAGCAGATAAAAAAAGTAATTAATATATTAATTTTAAAAGATTTACATAATTTTCCAAAGCTACTCCTATTCTCTTTCTTTGCATTAATTGTACTCTATTATCACTTTGAAAAATTCATTAATTATAATAGGTAGATGTGAAAAATAGTAATAATTGTTCTTAAAAATTTGTAAAAATATTATATTAAGGACTATCAATAATGTCTAGACCGTATGAAGTAATACTAATACTCCCTCAATTCCAAATCTATAGTTATTTTATGGTTTTTCATACATATTAAGAAATTATTGATATCTATAAATTTTTAATATGAGTGGGTTAATGTATCCAATTAGAAGCTAAAATAATTGGCAAAATAATGAAAAAGAGAAATGATGATGAGTAAATAAAGGAGATGATGAGAGAAAAATATTAAAATATACAATTTATTATATCTTGAAATCCTAAAGTGACAATAATTTTGAAATAAAATTTTAAATTTTGAGTTTAAAGTGACTATAGTTTTAAAACGGAGAAAATAACTGCATAGTCTCTAAGCATTTTACGGAAATGGATTTGGTGTTGTAACAGCACTGTAGTGATATATCTCAATCTTAACATTTTATGTTTATTATACTTTATTCTCTTAATTTTTAAAATTATACAACATATGAAATTTTATTATACCCTAAATTTAAATTTTATTACACTTGCTTCCGAGGCATTATACTCACCCCTATAGAGATATATGTGTAACATAAAAGAGTAAGAAGAAATAAGTGTAATAGGGAGACCGGTGTAATTGTAAAAAAAATCTGAAAGTAATTCTAGCAGAGCCATGAATCTAGGGTTACAACTTACAAGCAAAGTACATTCATCTCCAATATTCAGCTGTGAAATTCGTAAAATCGTAAACAAAGGTGAATCATTTGTTCTTCGTGCTCCGTTCTTCTCAAAATCAATCACCCAATTTTGTGCTTCAATCAATGTCCATGCATCACAGCCCTCTTTCATGGCATTGAATCCCTAACCTTAAAATGCTACAAATAATTCAGCAACAATGTCATTGTCAAGGTTAATGTTAAGGTTAAGGTTAAGGTGTGCTTTCTCTGTCTCTAGTTTTCTTCTTTGTTATCCCTCTTCTACTGCTTCGTCTTCATCTAGGTTTTACTCCCTTTCTGCTTCGCTGCCCCCATTCGTTCTCAATTATGATGATGCTGTTCCTTCATTTTTTCGCATGCTTCGTATGCGTCCTACCCCATCAATAATCGAATTCAACATTATTTTAACTTCCCTTGTCAAGATGAAACGTTACCCCTCTGCACTTTCCCTTTCTAGGAAATTGGAATTGAAGGGAATTATGCCTAGCATTGTTACTTTGAGCATATCGGTCAATTGTTTCTGTCACCTAGGTCATATGGATTTTGCTTTCTCTATATTTGGCAAGATTCTCAAATTGGGTTATCATCCCGATGCCGTAATCTTGACTACTCTCATTAAAGGTCTCTGTCTTAAAGGTGAGCTTGAGAAAGCCCTACAGTTTCATGACATTGCCGTGTCAGAAGGATATCATATGAACCATGTCAGTTATTCGACCTTGATCAATGGCTTTTGTAAAATTGGAGAAACAAGGGCTGCCATACACTTGTTAAGGAAGATGATTAAGCCTGACGTGGTAATGTATAGCACAGTTATTGATAGGTTATGCAAAGAAAAACATGTTACTGATGCCTATTACTTATTTTCTGAAATGCAACGCAGAGGTGTACTTCCTAATACTATAACTTACAGTTCTCTCATTGATGGTCTCTGCAAATCAGGGAGAATATCTTGTGCTTTGAATCTGGTGGATGAGATGTACTGTAGAGGTCAATCTCCTAATATTATCACCTTCAATTCCTTATTGCACGCTATATGCAAAAGCCATCATCTAGACTTGGCAGTTGAACTATTGAGTAAAATCAAAGACCAAGGAATTCATCTAGACATGTATACATGCTCAATACTCATTGATGGGCTATGCAAAGCTGGAAGAGTTAAGAAAGCACAGGAGGTTTTTCATAGTCTCTTGGATAAAGGCTATGATCTGAGTGCCTCAGTATATAATGCTATGATCAGTGGGCTTTGTAAAGAGGGCTTGTTTGATGAAGCATTGGCGTTGCACTCGAAAATGGAAGACATTGGCTGCACACCTGATGTTATAACTTATAGAACAGTGATTCACGCTCTCTCTAAAAATGATGAGAATGAAAAAGCGGAGAAATTTCTCCGTGAAATTATTGATAGAGGCTTGAGACAAAACAGGCCTTATGCTTTTAACCTTCTCCGTGAAATGATTGCTAGAGGCTTGAGTAAAAGTAGGCCTGGTAGTTTGAAACTTTTCCGTGAAATGATTGAGAGGCTTGAGTAAAAATAGATATGATGTTTTGTATTAACACTTTAATTTGAATTTTGTTGATATCAACAGATATTTATTCATTTCTCATTCACCAAAAATTATGAAGTTCTTCCACTTCTTTGCAAAATCCTCGATTCATATTAACGAGATTCAATTATCTTACGTATGACTTATTAGAAATTCTACACCTGAATTGAGTAGTTAATTGAGTTTATTACTTTTCTTCAAGTCATATATTATCCATTATTTGTAGACTGTTTGATTGAAATATTAATTACATCTACACCTTATTTCTCACTTGCCAAGAGAGTGTTGTCTGCAAAATCCATAGGTTTTCTTTGACAGACTAAAGTAACAAAATCATACAAATTGATTATTATAAACTCTTCTAGCCTACATCATAACATATTCAATTTCTTAAAGTCATATTCTATGTGGTGTTTTCCACCTCTTTGAAAATTTCCACTTTTATTACACAAGCACGTGGTCTTGTTAAGAAATTTTTAAAGAACAACACTCAAGAGTGATGGCGAAATATTGTATCAAGACAATGAACTTGGTAGCTTTGATGTTGTTCTGCTAGCTACAAAGTAAGCTACTGGCATGTATTGGCCAAGCTTTAGCTATGCTATGCATTGTTCTTTCTCTTTATATATCACACTATAACTTAAGTGTCTACCCTTTATTGTCTTCACATATCCATATTCATATATTTTATTTGATTTTCATGGCACAGTATGCACTGTGTTTTTCTCATTTTACCTATTTGTAGGATGTCTTTCTTAATTTCTATGGTGAAGATACTCGCACTGGTTTCACTGATAATCTTTGTAGTGCTTTATGTCAAAGGGGACTCTTGACCTTCATGGATGAGGCTGGTCTAAGAAAAAGAGTAGAGGTCACATCTTCTCTTCTCAAAGCAATACAAAATTCCAGGATGGCATTATTATTTTCTCTAAAAGCTATGCATCTACATTTTGTTTGAATGAACTTGTCCACATCCTTGAGTGTTACACAAAACAAAAGATGTGGATTTGGCCAGTTTTTAATAATGTAGATCCATCAGAAGTGTGACATCAAATAGGGAGTTATGGAGACGCATTATCAGAACATGAATATGGAAGATTCATCATTGACATGGAGAAGGTGAAAAAGTGGAGTTTGGGTTTGCATCAAGCGGCTGAATTGTCTGGTTGTCATTTCAAACAAGGGTAACACATGTCTCTTTGTTGTTTTTGGTTCAGTTTTTTGTTTCATGTTTGGCTAACTCTTTTCATTAGTTATCAAATATCAATAACTGTGTGTTTAGTTCACTTATTTTGAAAGAAATAATTGCTTATTTTTGTCATATTCACACGATAACTTTTAAAAAGAAAAAAGGATTATTTCCTTTTTTTTTGTTAAGTATGTAACACTAAGCATTAACCAACGAAATTTTCGCACGCAACCTTAGTCATTTTCATGTGCCAACAAGTATACTTCGCTAGATTTTTTGTTACTTATGAGAGGCAGAGAGAACTCTTAAAGTGAATTCTTGTTATTATGAAATAGGTTACATAGGAGAATACCATTAGCACTAACTTCCATGGATTTGATGCAATTTGTTTTACTTTTATTAATTAAAGGCTGGGGAGAATATGAGAATATGAGCATGTGATGTGAGCATGTGTTCGTTGGAAAGATCATTGAAGTAGTCTCCAATAAAGCTTAATTGACCTCTCTTGAAGATTGCTGATTACCCTGTTCAATTAGAAGCTTTGATGAGAAACTAACTATCATTCATAGGAGATGAGTTTGATAACAAAATCAACATGCTTGAGATTCATGGGATTGGTGGGATAGGTAAATCAACTCTTGCACATGCTATATATAATTTGATAGCATATCAATTTGAAGGTTCATGCTTTCTTGCTAATGTTGGATAGAATTCAACAGGGCTTGGCCTAGTGCCGCTACAAGAAACAATGCTTTCTGAATTAGTTGGGGGTGAGAAACATCAAGTTGGGATATTGGAATCAAGGAATTCCAATACTAAAAGAAAGATTCCATTGAAAGAAAGCCCTCCTCATTCTTGATTATGTTGACAAAAAGGAACAATTAAATGCAAATGTTGGAGGAGTTGACTGGTTTGGTTTTGGCAGATCATCATTATAATGAGGAATGAGAATTTGTTAGATCTTCATGGTGTTGAAAGTCTAGTGGTTAAAAAAATTCAACTTTGCTGAAGCTCTTGAATTGTCTTGGTGGAATGTTTTAAAAGACAAAGAAGTTGATCCAAGTTACTACCTCTTGTCTTTAATATAAGACTCTAGAAATAATTTGGTGGTCCTTAATATAAGACCTCTACAAAATTCAAGAAACATTTATTATTATTATTATTATTATTATTATTTGCATATCTGTCCTTTATAATTATCAGGACGTTATTTGTAGAGGTCTTACATAAAAATTGTCAGGAATTATATTAATATTAGCTTATAATTCATTCTTTACAATTCTTTCTTTATATGAATTGTTGAATCTGTACTATATCTCATGAATCATGATTGTGAGCCCTAATTAACAAGAGCTAAAACAATGAATTATAAGCTAATATAATTCATGATATGGAATTCCTGACAATTTTTATGCAAGTTGCTGTAATTTTATACAAGTTACTCTACTTAACTATGGATCTACTCTTCATTAGAAGGCAAACGATGAAGTTGAAGCCATAATGTTGGATGTGCCTGAAGATAAAGAAGTTGAATGGAATCAAAAGGTGTTTGGAAAGATGAAAAGCCCCAGGATGCTGATATGAAAAGAAATGGTTTCATTTTTAGAAGCTGCAAACAACTTGTGACTTCGTGAGTGTTTGGATGATGGGGATATCCGGCTGCTTCCTTACCATCTAGCTTTCAGTTAAAGAATCTTGTGATATTTGACTTGTGAAATACTCCTTTCGTTTTTTATGAACACATACTACAAAAAAGAGAAATTTTTATTGCATTTTTTCAATTTCACCCTTAATTAATGGGAGTAGTTGAGTTTGGCTTTAAATGATATAGATAGTGGGATTTGACTTAGATAAGGGTAAAATTGTAAAGAGATCATTATTTGTCTAGAAATTGATGTAGTTTATTAAAGTGAAAACTTTTCTTAATATGTATGATTTTTGTTTTAAGTGCTTATAAATATGAATGGAAAAAGTAATTTCTTTCAATGTGACAAATCACTGGAGGCTTGTATAATCATAAGTATTGTGACTTAGGACAACTACCTGAAACTAACTTCGACTTTGTTTTGCAGGAGTCAAGGATTTTGAGTCACTTGATCTTCGCAGGGCTACAATTACACAAGACAACTACGTGATCTGTCCGGTTTCCCAAGTTTAGACTTGTGTGTTGATTATTGCACAAATTTTATATAGATTCATGAATTCTGTTGGACTTCTTGATAGATTGCCAAGTTTCCGTGCTAAAGGGCATGCCAACCTTAGGATTGTTCCACGGGCAAGTGGCATATATCTTGGGTTGTAAGGAACTGCTATATAAAGCCTGCTATTTTCAATGCATAATCATTCAAATATCATTCATTGCTATACTTTCCATTTTTGAGAACATTGAGATTAAGAGACTCAAATTTGCCAGTCCTTCCTGCATGCACTGAAGAACGCTGCTTCTTGGAATTACTAGACTTGTGTTATTGCAAGCAGCTTGAAGAAACCAGAAGGCTTCCACCAAGCGCAGATGATTTCTTTGAACATGTTACTGAACCAGGTTGGTCTCTCTTTTGTAACTATCAGTTTTTAGTTAAGTTGTTTTCCAGAATCCAAACTTACCATGCCTTTAATGGCATGTTTGACACTTGACAGAATAAATTCTACTACAAGAAAATTCTATGATCTGCCAAGGAAAAAATATCCCAGAATGGTTGGACACTCTAGTAGGGTAAACTTTATTCGTTCCTGGTTCCGCGAGGACTTAATCACCACAAGTGCTGTTTTAGGAGTTCGGGATACTATGGAGCGTTCTTTCTCTTATGTCTTCAATTTCTATGTTAAAACCAATGATGTAAATGCCTTTTCTTTATTATTTTAACTACATTTTGGAGACTGATCATATATTGATGTTCAATCACTTTATCACACATACCTGTACCTATGGTGCTCATGAAACAGAACAGATAGAGACTAGAGAGAAAAGAATAAAAAGAATAAGCTTTCTTTATTGAATGACCGTCAAATCAAACATATATTGAAATATTGTACAGCTTTTACCGTAGTGTGCATGGTAAGATATAAGGTGACAAATTTTATCCAAAAGTTCAGCTCTGCTCCACACTTTCACAGCAGTAATTGCTGCAATACTGCTCACGTTCAATGTCAGTAAAATTTTGCTTAACCATTAAGAATTGTATTTGTTTACTTATTTATTTATTTATGGGTATAACTAAACAATGCCTTTAGGACACTTGTTAAGGTTATTAAAATTAAAAAAAATAATTTTAAGTACATATTTTTTCGTCTCTTGGGAATACAAAAAAAATTATATTTTTCAACATATTTTTATTACATTTGGCTACTTAAATAGTGCCTTTAGAATACTAAATATGATTTGTCTTTATTTATTTATTTGATTTTTGGTGTGTGTGTGTTTGTGTGTGTAATTTGCATATATAAAAGGGCTTATTACGGGATAGTGTTGTGCCACAATGAGAGAAGAAAAGTTATATCATGGCACCAAATCACCAACCTCTTCCTGTACTCTAATTTTTTGTGCTTGTGTTTAATTGAGTTAAAAATATGGTGGGCGAGTTAGGAAATTACGTCTTGTACATGAATTTGAGTTTTTGAGTATGAGTTGTATGAGAATATATATTTGGGTGTTATGAATGTCCCTCTGATCGGAGCTCCCCATTGTATTTATAACTACTTTTAATAGAAATGATCTGAGTCTACCTCAATGCAAAATGCTAAATACAAAATGCTAGATCAACTAATCAAGAGAGGACATGTTTAAGGAGATATATCTCGAGACTTTAACACTTTCTCAAGTTATATATTTAAAGTGTAAAGTTTACAGGACACATACTATACTAACTAAATATTTATGGGTAAGACCTTATATAAGAACTGAATAGGTTTGTAATAAAATCTATCATAATGGGAGATGAATATAGACAGTAATAAATCGTTTAAATTAGATAAAAATTGGATCTTTGGATTTAAGTTTTACATTTTAAATTTTATAGGTACTGAAATTACGTAATTGAAATTATAATAACTAAAATTGTACAGTTAACAAATTATATGGAGTAAATACAATTAAACTTTTTTTATTTTAAAAATTATACTTTCGTTTTTTCATTTGTTTATTTTACTTATGCATAATTGCTACATCGAATAAAAGATGCATCTGTATCTTTCAAAACAAATTAAGAGTAATATATAATTTTTTTATAAGCAATTGAAAATTAATATAACACCTTAAAGTTGTAACTATTGGGTTACTATTCACCTAATTAAATTGCTATTTTAACCCTTCTAAATTTATATGATAGTTGTATTCATGAGGCATAATAGTTTTATACCAATTTTTATTAAAAAAAATAGTGAGTATCCCCTATGAATTGTCATCACTGTTCACACAATTTACATTTTTGTCATTATTGACATCAACTTTTTTTTAAAAAAAAAATATATTGATTTCTCTTTCACTCAATTATCTTCCTTTATTTTTTTTATTATTATTACATTTGCAATACAATAAGTTCATCTTCTTAATTTTGTCACTACATTAGTTTCTCATGATTTTTTTTTTATTTGTGTATATTTAGTAAACTGAAATTGTATTTTTACTAGTTGACATTTTTTTATAAAATGCAAGGATCAAATATTACTGATAAATATAAGTAAAGTTTTCATATATTTTTAGTCCCGTAAATTGTTGGAACCTTTTTATTTTAGTTCCTACAATTTTTTCTTCTTATTTTGGTCCAACTTAATTAAAATTTAAATTTAGTCCCTAATACTCCCTCCGAACCTTTTTATAAACATATTTTACACATACCAATAAACCTTAATAAATGATGTTTTTTTAATCATTTAAATGATGAATACAAATTTTCTTCCCAAAATGCCCTTATAGATGGAGTTTATGAGTGTCATTGGAAATAGAAGAATTAGTGAAAAAAGAAAAATCACTAAACTCAATTAACTAAGGGTATATTAGGAAGTCTATATTTTTTTAGCATTTAATAAAGTTAAAAAGTGTACTTTGTTGCTTATATTAAGCACAAAAAAAACTTACCTTTTGTTGCTTATAAAAAGGACCGGAGGGAGTAATTTTTTTTTGTTTTTATAATTTTTTTCAAGGCACACATCAAATTGTTCAAAAGTTTAAAATTTTTCTAAAATTCAAAACTATATTCTATAACATTGATATCTAAAAAGAATGAGTTCACCCACAAAGAAAGCAGCCATGTCCAGAGAAACATCGCAAGGGCTAGCGTACAAAACAAATGATTAGAAAATATTTTTATTAATAATAATTTGATCAAATAAATTTATTACATTATACTTTGAACATTAAAAAAAATTACAACTACGTGCATGTCACGGGTACAGAACACTAGTTATATTAAAAAGAGTATAAGGTGTACCTAAAATCTTTTGGTCAAGTCTCTTTGAAGACATAAAACTCGGGAGAAAAACACATCAATCCAAAAAAATCGAAGATGGGAGGAAGTTAAAATGATTCAACCAAGTTTAGGATCTAATTTTAATTAGATCTATCATTTGGAACGCATTCCAAATACTATTATTAAAAATCACAGAGTTTTACATTAACCAAATCGATAAAACCATAGTATTCCACACTGTGCCAATGCCTTCTTTTGCTTCTTGGAATGTAGACAAGATCGGAACAAACAAAACCATTCTTGCAAAGAAATTGGAGGTTGCATAGATTAGTGAAATCAAGCTAGAATCACATGCCATATAATTAATTCTAAATTAGAAAATTCAATCCGATTAACTTGTTTTGGTGGCTTTAAGTAGTTTTTTTCTTAGAAACTTTTTTATTATTTTTTTCTAATTCAACCCTACTATTATTGGTGTTACATGATATCTTTTTGTCGATAATAATAGACTAATTCTAAAGATGTATCACTTAATATCATTTTGTCAATAATTAAAAATTAATTTTTTTAGAGAGCCAAATCTCGAATCACCAAGACTCGATTTCTTATTAACATAATCAACATAATAAAAAAAATTTATATACCAAATATGTCGAGTTTTATTGGTTGGTATATAAAATGTATCGGTTAATATTTTTTTATCAATAACTGAAAGCTAATTCCTTACAAAACCCAATCCCCAATGAAAAGACTAAATTCCTTATTTACATATTAAAAAGATCTAACTATCTACAAATATATTGAAATTTATTGGTGGAGATGTATCTACAATGTCTACGCGGTATTGATAGATAGGTCATGCAAATTATTTGTTCCTCTCTCTTTATTTGTCATGATTTTCTCATGTTTTTTTAGATAAGCTAAAGTGAGTTTAATGAGATTTAAACTCAAGAATTACTATTTAAAATTTCACTTCCTAATCAGTAGGGTTCTGTTTGATAAAACTAGCTTAAAGTTTATCACTTATAGCTTATAGCTAGTAGCTTATGACTTGTGACTTATAATTAAATAGATGTGTTTAGTAAAATTAGCTTATTAGGTAGTTTATATTTGTTAAATGACTTAAAAGGACAAGTAATAATTACATGTAATAAATTATTTGATAAAGTAAACATAATAAATAACTAAATGATAAAATAAGAAAGAATTATTGAAAGTTACTTTTTTATAAGCTATAATCTACTTGAAATAGCTTTTCATAAGCTATAAGCTATAAGCTAGTTGTTACCCAACACTTCCATTTGATAATAAGCTACATACAATAAGTTAGTGTTACCAAACACACGCACTTTAACATGTTGATGCTATGATTTTCTCATGTTAATTAATGTTAATGTTAAATTTAAACCCGAGAGCAAATCCGTTTCCCGTCACTGCTATTGAAGGTCAAATAGAATTGGTAGCAGAAAGCCTCAAATTGGTACTAGGGTTTAAGAAGAAAGGTCGTTAATGGCATGACGAAGAAACTTCAAAACGGAACCAAAACATGAGAAATTATCAAATCGGGGAAAATGGGTGTGCGATTAAAGGATAAAGTTGAGTGCTTTGAATCAAAATAAATTAGTGAGAATAGAATGAATAAGGAGGAACAAGTTGAAGTGGCGAAGCAGAGATGCAAGTGCGTCATTGATGCCGTTAACCACTTGCCGGCATCCACAAACATCACCGAATCGTGCCGGCGAACCCTCCTCAAATTGGCACGTGCCGAGCATGCTTTCCTCTCTCGCTCCTCTTTATCCTCTTCTTCTGCTCCCCTCAGGTCACTCTTGTTCAATTTTTGAATCTGTTTATTCGTATGATTACATTGCTGAATTAAGTTCTTTTTGGTGAATATTACTGTAACCACTCTTTGATTTTTCAAAAATTTGAAGCGTTGCCAAGTTATCCTGTCATTTGATGAATTCATTTTGTGTGATCCATTCACCCTATATTAAATGGTAGTGTGCTGAGTATTAATCATGAAGCTTGTTTCATGATGGAGTGACTTATTAGATAGATTTATTGTGATTTTACTGTGATGGTCTGATGGAGTGAGTTCGGCTTTTATGATCAAAGTAGAACATAGCAAAGTTCTTCGGATACCTATACACGTATGTACTCATGTGCTCACCAGGGCTACTTGACAGGGAGACTAAGTTCTGTGTCTTGTTGTGTTTTGGATTGAATTTTCAATTATTTATATTTTATTTTCATACAAGTGCTCTTGGTAAGAGGTAATTATTGAATATTGATGCTTTTAGAATATATGAAGATATTAAGGAAATAGGAAAACTAATCCTAAAAGATTATGTAACGATATAATAAGATATTTTAATATCTTCATACTCCCTCCGTTTTGAAATATTAGTCACTTTAGTCAAAAAAATTTGTTCCAAAATATTTGTCACTTTTATATTACCAATGCTATATTTATTAACTATTTCCACTTTTATTATTTTTATAGCCAATAGCTATTGAGTAAACCTCAAAGTCAATGATAAATTTAGTTTACCTATATACTTTTTGTTAGATTCTATAGAAATTAATTGTTTTTCTTAATCCATGTAAAATCCCTTAAGGTGACTAATATTTCAGAATGGAGGGAGTATATTTTAACATATGCTTTCTGCTCTCTTTAGTACTTCACAGTTTTTGAGTATTTCTCTCTTATACAAATGACAGTGTCAACATTGGGCACCTTGAAACAGTTGTACATATTCTCCAGCAGCCTTTCATAACTGGCGTTTCTCGAGTTTGCAAGTCAATCCCACTCTCGCCTTCAGTTAGCAGTGAGGAGGGACGCAGTTCTTCTGTTAAACACATCCATGTTGATGTGGTGTGTACACTTAACAAGAAGCCTGTCTGGATTATAGTATCTGATAGAAATCCGAAGTACATTTCTTGGAATAGATGCCATAGAAGTAAGGGTTTAAAATTACGCATTCAAGAAGTCCTTGATGCTGCACGATCTAACTTAACCTTAAGACCCTCCTCAGTTATTCTTTTCTTTGCCAATAGGCTTGCAAACCATGTTAACAACAAGCTCCGAGATGAGTTTAGGGCATCTGAAATTGGGTTGGATTTCCCAGTTTTCAGTTCTGTCATGTTGGAAGAAGCAGAAGGTGATTGGATTAATGTTATTGGAAGAACATATAGAGATGCATGTGTCCTTGAAATCAAGCTTGCTGATGGCAATGATGTTTCTGTAAATTCTGAATGTATTGTTCAGGCTTCAACTGTTGACCCTACTCAACTAGAGCTTCCAGTTGGAAAAGATGAAACTCTTTTGGAAGGAAATACCAAAACTGGGGACTCCTCTCAACTTGGGCTCTCAGTAGATGAAGCTGAAAATCGACCACATGCTACAGAAGAGTATGACAAAACAAGATTGGGTGATACATTCTGTTCAATTATGATAGGAATGAAGAGTTCCTTTGAGAATACAAATACCACTATATCCGGGAATGTTTTTGGCGAGAGTGATCTGGTAAATTTTGACACAACAGCTTTGATAGCTATTGTATCAGGAATAAGTAATGGTGGAACAACGAAACTTTTGGCCACTCCAGAGAGTGAACTGAGGCAGCGGTTTAAGGGAAATTTCGACTTTGTGGTTGGTCAAGTAAGTTATCTCATTGAGATTTTGACATGCGCTTTGTATTTCTGATCTTTTCCATTCTTACACTTATTTGATGGTGAAATATTCAACAAACTGCCATTAATTTTGTTGTGATGCGGAATCATTTGACATGATGATTCTTTGTTTAACATAAGGAATTTAGGGTGTACCCTCTTATTTGGGTTTTCCCTTCATATATTTTTGAGGTTTGTATTTTTATTTGCAATATCCAATGTCAGAGAGAAGTTTTAGTTAACTCTTTACTAAATTTATCATTGATCAAAAGTATTATTTCCTTGAACCCCTAAAGGGTGGGTCATGTGGTAAGTAAGCTTCACCTTAAGTTCTCAATGGTTGAGGGCCCTCTGCAATGTTAGGGGTTCAAGTCCACAGGGAAGTACTCCCTCCATATTCGAATATAAGCAAATTTTAGTATTCTCCTATGTTTTTAAATATAAGCAATAGTTAACTACTTTTATCACATTTAATGATATGATACCTAAAATACCCCTAAATAATTCAACCATTGGCCATTTATCTCTCTACAATAAATATGATGGAGGATAATACAGGAAAAGGAATCACTTTTAAGATGAAGTCAAGAAAATTAAACGAGGTTAACTACATTTCTTAATGGCGGGAGGTAGTTTTTTTTTGCTTATATTTGAAAATGGAGTAGTATATATGAGGAGGGTCAAACTTAGTATTTTGAGTGAGTACCGGTCTCACACCCAAAGGATGTTGGGGAAGCTCCTTAGACCAGAAAAATTATCTCTGCCATGAAGCAATTTTATTTATAATTTTGAAAAATTCCTCTTTATGGTTTTACTAAATTTATCATTCTTCCCTTTATTCCTTTTTCAGCTAAAATTGATTAAATTGATAACTTTTGTTTACAACTTTACTTAACTTCTCCATCCATAATGAAAGATTAATGAAAAGCACCAATGATATTCAATACATTACCAGTTACCATTGTTAACCACTTGTCCTTCTTAGGAAGTGTTCTTTCCATATTCCACCTTAAAGAGTTATATGTAATTATAGTTTGACAGTGAGGAATTTTTATGTTGTTCTTATAAACTGATTTGACATAGGCTTTCTGCAATTTTTTTGCTAGGTTATGTCTGAACTTCAAAACCCAATCAATGTGGAATTTGGAAGAATCCTGTGTTGCAAGAGTGGCATAATTTGTGAGAGTGTTCTTATGGAGTTTAAGGACTTGGTATTGATGTGTGGAGGGCCCAATGAGAAACTAAGAGCTGAAAAGTTAATAAAGTGCCTCAGGTGAGTTTAATGAGTTATTCTATATATGTTTGGACCTCTCATGTTTATCTGCAAAAATACAAAATGCAAAGAAAAGTTGTTTTTGCAGTATTAGTTTATTAACAACTGCAAATTATCAGTTTTAGGAAATCAATAGAGAATGTTTTACTATACTTAAATATTGTATTTAATGATTTTTTCCACATAATCTTGTATTTATATAGTTCACACTTCACTTAAAACATCTTATGTTATCTTCCTTTCCTATTGCCAATGCCTAAAATAACATTTGCTACATTTTGTACTGACAAACTGGAGGATCACCACAGGGTTGTTCCTGATACACCTTCGGAACGCATGATGGGCCTCCCAACAACTAGGAAGCTAGCATCGAAAAACAAGGTTGTGTTTGGCACTGGTGACCATTGGCATGCCCCAACTTTAACTGCAAATATGGCGTTTGTCAGAGCAGTTTCACAGACAGGGATGTCCCTTTCTACCATTGAGCATAGACCAAGAGCCTTAATTGGTAACTAGTTACATCTGTGTTGTTATCACATAATGTTCCAAGAAATTAAGTAGATGCCTATCATCTCAACTCACGACAGCAGACGCTAATCTGCAGCAAACGGATGCAGGGAACAGGGCAAGTATGCACATGGAAAGACGGTCGAGTATGCGTCCGAGGGTGGGAAAGGTTTTCCCACAAAAACAGGATTAAAGAAAACGTAGCATGCATCTGTGAAGTTGTACTTGGGAAAACAAGGAACAAAAATGTTTCTTGTATGACTGTACGTACTTCGCCCTTAAAAGGGATTCATACTGAGCGACAATACTATACTACTGATGATGTGGAATTCAAACAAGCTTATACTTAATTACCTTCTTTGGAACATTTGACCATGTTTCAGAGGCTGAATTCATTGTAAAACCATATTTCACAAGGTTAAAAACAAATAAGTCTTGTGAACACTTTTTGTACGTGCACTTAGGTGCAATTACTTTCAAATTGTGCAGTTCAGTCTTCGGTACTTTTAAGAGTGTGTAATTAAGTACAAATTTACATTTAGTGACAGTTTTAACCGTGGCTGATTCTTATATACTTAGTGCACATTCCGAAAAGTTCAGAGGACTAAACTACACACTTTAAAAGTAATTACTTCTGTGTGTACATACTGGGAAGGACTTATATGTTTTTAACCTAGCTTAAACTATTCCATAGCTTAACCATACAAAGTTTTAAGTTTTTACTTATTAGTTTGGACTAGTCTGGGTTTTTTTGTTACTAGGTGGACAAATATACATATTAAACTGACTTTATTCAGTAACTGTGATATAATATCACTGGTTGTCTGTGAAACCTTGTGTGTCATTTACTGAGATCCTGTGAACCAGTTACTGTCATTTTTGCATGGTTTTATGTTGCAAACAATTATCGACTCTATAAAGTATCGGACATTTTTATTTATGAATCATTTATAAATTGTCATTGTGAGATGCAACTTTGTTGTAGAAATCATTTTAATTTTAATTAATCGTGTGCTATGGATACAATTTTATTTTCTAAAAGTCTCCTACAAATACAACTCACTCCAAATTGGTAATAAATTTAAAAGTCATACTAATTTAATAAATTTTCAATAGAATTGCATTGCATTAGACAATGAAAAACCCACAATCTTCCTACTACATGGATATGTCAACAATGTTTCCATTTTCCAACTATATGTAGCCTTGTGTCTTGTTCATAAACAACTCTGATTTGACAGGGTTGTGTTTCTTGCCAGGATTGCTCATGTTGGTTGGGGTTGGGATTCTCCGAAGTCCACTTGGCACTAGACAGAGTACACGTAAGTATTAAAGAGATAGACACAAAAATGAGACCCATAAAATTTATGTCTAACTCTTTTATACTTGATATCAAGTGAACTTAATAAAATTTAAATCTTTTGTTGGGACTGGGGAGTATTTCTCTTGGACATGACTGTCTGCTGTAAAAAAATAATTTATTTGTTGGAGATTTTGTACTTGATTGTATAAAAATTTAGTTATTGTAAACAGAGTACGTTGTTTTTGTTCCCAGAAGTCTTCAGTGAATGCTTACATATTTCATCCACAGTAAGTTTTCATTACGTTGTTTTATATTTGATTTGACTGCCGCTCTGAGCTACTGGCCAGTGATTGTTAAGCACATGAAGTTGGCCATGGAAGTTTTCCTATGGTTGTTAATACTTTTGTTGTTATTATTATTATTATTATTATTATTATTATTAGGATCTTGATATATAGTGCCTTAAGGGCACTAGTTAAGGTTACTAAGAGTAGAAAAATAATCATAAGAGCACATTATTCTGTCTCTCGGGAATACAAAAACTACACATTTCAATATATTTTTACTATATTTGGGTTCTTAAATAGTGCCCTTAGGGCACTAAATATCATTTGCCTTATTATTATTATTATTATTTTGAAACAGTAGGTATTAGTATTAAGCTATAAATACAGGTTGCCCAAAATGTACAAAATTATGTTGAACTTGTGTAGTTAATGCCCTAATTCAGAATATATTTGAAAATCTAGTAGGTAGCAGACTGAGAAAATGGTGGACATTTGAAAATTATGAGGATTGTAAAACCAGAATGCTTATTTTTGGTTCCAAGAGCTATTAGTATTACAATGTAGAAAACCAGCTACAGCCTCAAGAAAAGAATGTTGTACAACTACAATGTCTTACCTTAGCATTTGTAAAATTTGGACTTGGTTCCTCTCCTGTTGAATTTTAATTTGACCTTCTCATGTTGAATTTTTGCATCTAAGTCTCTTTATCAATAATCACAAACCTCATATATTCAATCACCGCGAAGAAAGAAGGAAAGAATTATAGCATGATGAATGTTATCCTTTACAAGTTACAATTCTCAGCAATGTGCAATATGATTAACAGTCAATGGCAAAGCAGTTTCTACATTCTCTGGGTTATTGATTTCTCCCTCCACAATTTTCTCTCATTTACTAGAAGTTGAAGAAACAAGAAGTATCAGGAATTATCTTTCCATGTGGATAACACAACGAAGACACTTTCCTTCTTTCATGAGATTGAAAGCTTTGTTAATCTCATCAAATGGCAGATTGTGTGTTATGTAGTCATCAATCTTGATTTCCTGCATATTAAACCTAGTATTAGTGCATAATGTAGGAAATTGTATTTAACTAAATAGTAGAAATTTGCAATTCCACTTTTAAAAAAAAAAATTTAATTATCTGGACTTTAAATTTCTTAGAATTTTTCAATTACTTACATCCAAATACAAGGTTAGGATAATGGATCTATGTGATATCAGTGCAAAACATTTTCTGCACAAGTCAACATGGAATCTGTTGACTCTTTACCCAATTCCTATCCTCTCTTCAAGTTATTCAAATCACTGGCCAATAATCATAATTATTTATGCAACAACATGACATCTTCAAATAGCTGAAGAGAGCCATTTATGCCTGGCTTACTAGGAACTGGTTTGACAAAATAATGCATCTAACTAGAAAAGGGGAGTGATATTTTGGTCAAGAACAAGACATTTCCATGTTTCATTCACCTTAAAAGTAATGGATTAATTATGCTTACCTCTCCTGATTTTAGTGTTAAATGTCAAATACACTTAGATACTTCTTATTTTTCTTAATTAATATGTATGACTCTTTTACATTATTATCGCATAATTTCGAAACATTTCGTCTACCTCCCTTATTTTATGCATATATCATACACATGATATCCTTAAAAAAGTAACAAAGCGAAAGAGCTCAAGAGAGTTTCAAAACAAGGAGGATTCAAGTGTGTTTAATGCTTATCTCAGCAGAGATTGGTGAAATTAATCCTAAAGTAAATATATGAAATATTCGTTCTTAGATAAAAGGAAATATAATGAGTACCCAACAGGCTGGTCAGGTGACAAGGATAGCAAAGCTTTGAGTAACTGTTCCTTAGTTTAAACTTATGTGGATATAGTTTCGCATAAAAGAAAAAAGGAAATATAATAGGCAATGTTATTGTTACCTTGTTGACATACTTCTCCACTAATGAAGGCAAATCAGATTTAGGTTTCCATCCTCCAAATAGAGATCCTTTCAATGTTCTTCCCATTAGGAATAGTGCATAATGAGCTGAAATCTCTGGCTTCACCTTTGGCACTCCAAGTGTTACAGTCAAACCCCATCCCTACGAGAATTCAATCAAGTAGAAGATAGAATTAAATAAATTCAAGTGTATATTAATGAATAAATAAAAGATTTAACATTAAAACATGAGAATTAGGTATATAGATATTTACATCACAGCATGATTGCAATGCAGTGGTTATCATATCAGTGTCACCTACACATTCAAAAGAGAAATCTCCCCCTCCATCAGTAATTCGCTTAATAACCTGAAAAAATTTAACATAAAAATTGTTGTTATGACTTATGAGTTATGACTTCAGATTTTCTTCCTTGCTCATGTAATCACAGATTATGTTCTGAAGCACAATCATATGCAGCCAAAAAGACTAAAAATAAAATGAGTGGATCATACAAATGCAATACTTGATCATATTCAGCAGACTTCCAGAGTTAATTATAATTTGTCCTCTTGTAATTTGCACCCCCATGTGCGGTTTAGGACAAAAACTTTTTAAGTGTATGTTTTTCCCTTGTACTTTTCTGAATATGTAGTTTACTAAAAAAAAATACATTTATCGACAGTTAAACTGTCGCTAATTTGGATAATAAACTGCACGAGGCAAACGAAAAGAGAGCAAAGTATAATTTTTTTTCTAGTCATTTTCTGCAATTACATACTCCATTCGATTTCGAGTATAAGCAAAAAAAAAAAATACTAATGCTCGCAAAATAAGAATGGTGGTTAACCTCACGTGAAAACTAGACCTCATTCTCTAAAACACCCTTCATGACATTTATTATAGAGTAATACTCTTTTCGTTTTGAAAGCCAAGTGGTTCATTTAATTGAGAGTATTTTGGGAATGATGTGATTAAATAAGGTGAAATTAGTCAAAACTTTCTTATATTTTAAAATATCATAAGTTTAAATTTGCTTATATTCGAAAACGAAATCGAGTTATCTTCTCCAAATCATAAAGTATTGGTTTATAGGAGATGAACAAACCAAACCACCTGAGCAATAGGTTCTTTATAGGAATTAGGGTCAACAACTTCAGTAACCCCAAAAGCTTTAGCTGTGGCAATAACCAACATGACAACAAATATTAAGTCAAGGGATTTAATTATATAAAAATTCAAAGTAATTAATGTAATGAACTGATTATGGTACCTTTTTCACACTTCTCAGGATTGTTGTCCACGCCAATTATTCGAGATGCACCTCTTAGTTTGGCACCTTGTGCAACCTAATTGAAAGGAAAGTTAATTATGATCTAAACAAGATTATCACTTAGATGTTGAGAATCTAAGTGTTTTTTTTTTTTGTATTTTCATTTCTTTCTTAAAATTTGGGTAGGAAACACTGAAAAATAAATGAAAATAGAAAATGAGAATACACTGCAACCAGGTCCAAAAGATAGATATACAATTGCGAGTCACTAAACTTACAGAAAGGCCAACAGTTCCAAGACCAAATATTACCACAGTTGATCCTTTTGACACATCAGCAACATTCCATGCAGCACCTAGACCTAATATTCTAATGCAATGAGTCACATAATCAACATTTAAAATAAATAAATTTATCAATGTTCAGAGGCATTAACAACACTTATCAGGAACTATTGGCTTGTGTCTAGTAACAAAAGTCCATAGTAAATTAAATGTTAGGCTTAAGAAAGAGAAGGAAAATAAATCCAGCATTTGTGTTATGGTCTTGCAATTCATCAAAATGCTACTTGGAACTGAAAATTCTGCAAACACCAAATATTTCATCAAATCTAATTTTAATCATGTAGACTATTGGCTATTCTTGTACCAAATTGTTTATCGACCTGCTTCAGCAATAATCTGGAATTCCTGTACTGAGTTTTGGATTATTATACAACAGGCTACAATCAAAATCAATTTTAACAAATTATCTAGAAACATCTCTAAACATGCTATTGGATAAACATTGAAAATCAAGTTTTCAATAAAACCAACCCGTTAGGAGAGTTGATAGCATGGATTTTAGTCCTATAAAAAAGGGGTAGAGGAAGATCTAAAAGGGCCCTAGGAGAACTTATATAACAGGATCTCTTGATTTATAGTATTTCAGAAATTTCGGTTTTGATAGGGCACAATGACATTGTTGATCATTGTAGCCAACCTCATCAAGTGGGATAAGACTTGTCATCGTCGTTGTATTTCATATTATTGTGTATACACAGTCTTTATTATTTTCAAAGGTCATATTGTTCCTTTAACATACATGCTGCCACATACACACAAGCCATGCCTCCTCTGACCATCCACAGGGATTTGGAAGAAAAAAAAGGCACCATTATAGCTATTAACCTATTAACCTGCCAAATAAACTAACTTTCATTCCCATGTAATGATGTGCCATGATGTTTGAGTTATTGGGTGAAAGATTGTTGGCTCAAAGAGAAAAGACTTCAAACTAGTATCGAGTCAACTTATCAGATTCATTCTGTTGTTCAAACTTCAGTTTGGTGAACAGAAATCCAAACGCACACTTCCAAGTAACTTGGTTTAAGTCTCTAATGTTGATTACTAGATTCCCTTGACCTAATCCTTTCCATAGGTTAGAATTGTTAATGAAAACTTGAAAATTTACCTGCAGCAACTCCACAACTCAGAAGGCATATTTTCTCAAGAGGAGCATGGGGGCTGATTTTCACTGCACATCCAGAATGGACTACTGTGTATTCACTGAAACTCGAAACAGCACAATAATGATAAACTGGCTTCCCTTTTATTGAGAAGCGCGTCTTCTGATCGCTGTGCATTAAACCTCTTCTTTCCAATCCCAAAACTTGACAGATGTTACTTTTTCCTGATATGCACGGCCGGCACGTCATGCATTCTCCAATGAATACTGTTAGCACATGGTCCCCCTCTTTGAATTCAGTCACTCCCTCCCCAACACTCTCGACAACCCTGCAAAACTATGTTATCATAGTCAAATGTAAACTGTGGAAATTACACATTTTGCAATGATTTAGTGAATGTGATTTTCATGTATAGCATAACACTGTCTAATATCAGTAATATTCTCTGTGGTTATGCTGCTACACTCTTACAGTTGAAAGTTGAAACTTTCACTCAACTTGACTTATCAGTATTTTATCTGATTGTTATTCTATCCAATTAGAAGGATCTTTTAAAAAGGAATCATTTTGGTTAATATCAGTACCCTGATGCTTCGTGGCCAAATATGCGAGGAAATATGGCCTGCACAGTAAAGCACCCAGTGTTAGATGTTTAATTTATACTACCATTTTATTATAAATTTATAGCAATAAAACAGAATGATTATGACAAAAGCCAGCAGCATTCATCTACTCCTGACTCTTGAGGAATGTTTGGTAAGTCATTTCATCTAGCTTAAACATGTTTTCACTTTTCACTAGTTGAAACCCTAACAAAAGATTCAGGAAATGCTTTATAAAATAAAATCTACATTACATAAATGTAACACTGCTACATTTCAAAATAGGATCATTTCATGAAATGAAGAGAAAAAATAAATAAATGCTTTGGACCGAGTGTGACTTGAATAGAATGAGAAGAAATACTGACATGAGATTCCCAAGCTGAAAGATCACTGCGACAGAGAGAGGTGGAGACAACCTTAATCCTAATTTCGGATGGTTGAGGAGGACTCACTTCAACTTCCTCCATTACCAATTCCTCTCCAGCTCCCCATGCCACCGCAGCTGTCTCAAATCCAAATCCATTACCATTAATCATAAACAATGTACAGATACATCAAGAGAGGAAGAAAAACAGTGAAATTTTTCATTCAAAAAGAAAGAAGATGGGTTACCTTTGCAGGTTATGACTTGAGGGGTTGATGATGATGACATTTTGCAAACTCAAGAAAGAAGAAGAAGAAGAAGAAGAAGAAGAATTGAAATATGAAAAAAGCAGTATAAGAGAGAGAGAAGTTGAATTGTTGTTTGTGTTGGTGTTGGGGGTAGGTGGAGAGAGTATGTGAAGAAGGCGGGGTTGGTGAGAAGGAGGATTATTATTCAATCAAAAATCAATTATTCGTTGCAATTTTAATGTAATTATTTTATTTTTTCTTTTAGTTTTGATTTGGTGTAGTGAGGTTTTGATTGTTGGTAGTTGGTGAAGACAAAATACAATTTACTGTAAGTAAGTGTTTTTTTGTCACATGTATTTCAGAACGCACCATAAATAGTCTCGTTTGAAGATTAGAATTCGAGTGTGTTGGGGTATATGGTTAAGAAATAAGATAAAGAGGATTTGTAGACTTATGAGGTGTGCGAGAAATGAGAACTCTAGTTCATATGATTTGGAGATAACAATAAAGCACTCGTGATAGAATCGTTAGGAGGAAGACTACAACGTTCTTATAGATGCACCTCCTTTGAGATTTTTAGCTTGCTCTTTTTATGATTGTATTTGGAGTAGTGGAAATGGTAGTAAAAGAAAGAAGAAGCATGTACATGCATCTCCCTTGAGATTTTTAGCTTGCTCTTTTTATGGTTGTGGAATAGTGGAAATGGCAGTGAAAGAAAGAAGAAAAAGCTTGTACATGCACCCCTCTTGAGAGTGAAAATAGTAGTGAAAGAAAGAAAGAAGTTTATACATGCACCTCCCTTGAGGTGTTTTTGGAGTAGTGGAAACGGTGAAGAAGAAGAAAAAGGTATGATATGAAAGAATGAAGCTTTCTGTCTATGGAAGGGGAAAATTTTCCCTTATTTCCTTGCTTTTTTTCCTTTTATAGACCTTGTGTATGTTGCTTGTTTGGGAGAACAAGCTATTCTGAGTTCTTATGGTTAAGTCTGCGAACAAGGGTCAATCATGAGAACAATAACCACATAACAAGCATAATTCCAAGGGAGACATCAACTCAAAGAGCGTCATATCCTTCATCTATCACAATGGCGCTTTGTCAAGGTATGAATAACTTGCGCGTCCTTCACTTAAAGCCTTCCAAGCCACATGACTCGTTCAATTCTCAAGTCTTATGGTGCCACTACAACGTCGTCCTACCAAAGCAGCATGAACCCACAAAGTGTATCTTTGACACATAGCTTGATTAACAAAAATAACAACTAAAAACTCAGCCCCTAATATTCAAATAATGGGGTCTCTAACATAGTAGGACCAAATACTAGATCTCGTTTGACCCCAAAACACTTCAGTAACTCAACTAAAAACTAAAATTTGAATGAGTATTATGTATGGCAAAATTAGTAAAATGTGTGGCGTAAATAGTTCTTACTCATAATATCTACTATTCACCTTAAAGGTGAGTATAATACATCTATGGTCTTCAACGTAGAATGCTTAACTAGTTCTTATCAGTTAAACATTTTTGTTAAACTCTCAAAAATCCAAGTTGAGTCTTTAAATTAGAACACATGAGTACCCCTAAATTGAATTGAATTATATGTACATGCAAGACTACTTAAAAATTATTAAATATTCTTATAAGTATCCTCTTTATTTGAGAAAAGAACTGAATTTGTCCAATTGCAAATCTAAAAGCTACACTTGCTTATTTATTATTTTTGTTCAATCATTTTACATTAAAAGCATAATTTTAATGGATGAGATGTTCCCTAAGGAAATGAAGACGATCTCCTTCCCATAAAAATCCTCATAAGCATCCCATGGATTAAAGTTGCTAAGTACACCTTCCAGTCACCTCTTAAATTGTAAAGAACTTATTTGCTATTTTTAATGGTACTAATAACAAAAGATTAACGAGATAATCATTTAAAATTTAAACCTTGAAAACTTATTTAATGACAAAAATCTTCCGATGGCCTCCTTAATGACATCAGGATTTTTAAGAACCAAATTAATATTAATCGCAACTTTTTTTTCAATATATCATATAAAAATATAATTTTAAAATATGGTTTTTGACAAATTATCAAAAAATTGCAGTCATGGATATTGCTCAAATGTATCCTAAATAACCATCAACACAACAACCTTGGTGCATGTTAAGATTAGCTTATTTTAAAGAAATAATAAATTGCTTTCGTAACACATGTAAAAGAACTTTTGAAAAACAACTGATTATTGTCCTAAAATTAATCTTTCCTAAACTTGACATCAGTCTCGGTATGTACAGCTAATAGTGTTTCAATTCCAAGTTACAACTAAGAACAGTTTTCTGGGCAAAGCTACAACTTAGTTCAAGTTGAATCTCAAAATATAGGAGAATTACCCAAATTCTCAGCATTTAGTCCAATTAAAATGCCACAATAACTCGGATTGAATAGACCAGCAACAAACCTTATCTCACTAGGAATAACTCATACTGAATAGAGAATATAAAATAATAACAAAATAGTTGGGGGCCAGAAACAGATAAGAAAATAACAAGAGAAACAATAGTGTTCAAAATGTTTACATTGTTGATGCACAATGTGGATGTAAACATTATTTTCTACAATCATTTTTTCACTAGAACATAAAGAACAATGCGATTGCTGCGAAAATCAGGATGCCATAGTGTTTGATCCACACGGCCAATCGCGAAATTATTCATTGCAGCTTCTAGGAAGTACTCAAGAATAGCATCTGAAATCAGAAAACACTACTCAGAACTATGGTATGAATTCAAGGGATCAAAAAAAGAAGGAAAAATGAATGAATTCTTTACCATTCCGGAGTTCACCAGCCAAAATTATTGTTGTATTCGGTCCGCAGAGCTGCATAAGTGTCTCTAGCAGATCCACCACAGCACTCTCACTGTACACAACATCTGATCCAAGAACTGAAAAACAAGAAATCAAATATGTATGTTGAATCAATAAGTCATTCACATAATTAGCGAAAAGCTGAAAAGAATCATCACAGGGAACTTTTTCTCATTCAATTCTCATTGCAACCATTGAAATGTAAGTGTGTTTGGAATAACTTATTTTGAAGAAATAATCGCTTATTTTTATAAGCTCTGTGAGAGAGCTTTTGAAAAATAAGCGATTATTTCCCCTAACATAATCTTTCCCAAACATGTACCAAGTTGAAATGACATTATCGGATAATACTAATCTGGTTAAAAAGTTTACATTTGAAAATGATCAGAGAGAGAATATTTTATTAAAAATGAAAGTATTTTAATCCCAAAAAGCAAGGAATGGTAGTAAACAACGGTATGAGATACAGAAGATTCAAATATTGAACAAGCCATACAAATCAGAGGAAAAACGATCAAATTAATTACAAATCTATGATTAGAAATTAGAATGATGATGATGATGATGATAACAGTAATACAAATGATTGCAACAGGTCACAATATGAGTATTATGCATTCTAGAGCATGTAGTTGAATCTTGTTTATTCCTTGTTACTTGTTATTGGTTGGCGACGGTAAAGGGTGGATTATTACTGTAATCAGGTGTAGGGTCAAGAATTTCTGGTTCAGGATCTTCTCCCCATGTGAGTTCCGTTGCCGTTATGGATCCCCGTAGAGACATATGTTTCATATTGGTTACAATGTTCTTTCTCAGTAGCCTCAGCCTATCAGGCAGATCAGTAAGAATGACTTCGCCACCCAAAAGAGCTGCAATGCAACTAGGGAAGAAGAAATAAGAATATTGCATTATAAACTGAGTAAGAACATGCTAAAAACTAATTTTTAACTCATTTCTAGACTATTGCACATGTCTGAAAACACTTTCTTGAGATAAAAAATCACTTAAAGTTTCTAGGAAGCTAGTAAAAGAATGATTTTTTTTTCCTCCAAATTACACAGAAGCAAAGATGCACTTCACAAAATTAAAGCTCAAAACACTAATTTCCAAGTTCATTAAGTCTAGAGGAAAAGGTCAAGAAAGAGCTAATAAAAAATTGATGACAAGCTATAGCCATTTGGCAAAACAAAAACCAGATCAACAACACAACAAAGATTGGGATCGTAATTACCCGACCAATCCACAACCAGATCCCAATTCAACAATCTTTTTGCCCTGAAGAACAAGCATCCCTGTGTCAACAGAATGCTCTAGAAACTTCCCCAATGCAACTCCACTGTCCCACATCACTGCTCCAGTAACTCCAGGCGTGCCCTTAAATCAAAAGTTCAAAAGAACAAGCCGTTAGTATGATGGAAACTTCACCATTAAAGCTAAAAACTAACAATTAGTAGTCTGAAAAGAATCAGGCTCAAGCAGAATCTATTTTGATAACTATTACTATGGATTATCCATGCGAAGTTGTGAACCGAACAGAACCACTACACCTTAATTATCAAAAAATTATTTAAAAAATTACATGTCTCTATTCCTCAATCATCAAATCACAATATCCACGACCAGCATGAGAGAAAATCAGGAAAGGCAGCAACATATGTCATCAAGGGCTACTGCAAGCTTCTAACTTTAAGCACCTATAATCAGAATCATGGTATTTTATGAAATGATCATCATGTTTGTGCTAAGAGATCAAACCTGTCATTGAGTTATCATCACAATTCACAATATCCACAACCAGCATGAGAGGAAACACAACAAAATGTATCATCAAGGGCTATTGCAAGCTTCTAACTTTAAAAATCTATAGTCATCACTCATCATCATGTTATTTTAAAAAATGGGTCGTCATAATTGGGCTAAATTAACAAACGGGTCATAAAAGTTAGAATCCATATCATAATCAAAATCAATTTTTAGCAGAAACCTTAAACTAAAGCAAGAGTTCAAAAGAGCAAAATTGAAGAAGAGGGTGAGAGAGAGAGAGAGATACCAAGGAAGAAGGGGATTGAAGAATGGAGAGAGAGTGACCACAAGAGTCGAGACGGAGTTGCAAGGAAGATTGAGAAACGAAGGCGTTGGGTTTGGAGAGGGTAGGTTGCTGAATACCCCAAAGAAGCATGGTCTCTTCCGCAGCAGATTCCTCCCCGGAAACCACCAACCTCACCTCACCGCCGTAGGAACCCAACTTTCCCGTTGGCGGCGCCGCCAGCTCCTCTTCTTCCTCCTCTTCTATTTTGCTGGCCATTATGTCGTCACCCTCTGTTCTGTCTCAGTCTATTGGCCATTTTGTTTTGGTTTTTAATGGAAAATATTTTGAAAAAAATATAATTTAGTGCTAGATATAATAGGGTTTATTCATATTAATCATTTATATTTTTTACATTGTAAATATGTCTCTGATATTTTATTTTGTGGTAAATAGATTTTAAAGAAATTAAAGGTAGAAAATTTTTATGAAAAAAATTAAAATTTTAATGAAATTATGTGTAACACATCATAAATATTGTATTTTTTTTTCTTTTTTATTTTCTTAATCTGTACAATTTTGACAGATTAAAAAAATCCTTGATTTATAATTAAAAATATTAAAGTTTTTTTTTTCAAATTGATTTTTTTTTTGGAAAAACTCAAAAACCAAATTGATTTTTTAATAACTATATGAATTGATTTTAAAATTTTAAGAATCAATACCAATTAAAGGTAACCATGTCCGTATATATTTGGATTGGCAGTGGTAGAATTTTTTTTTGAGCATATTTGATTCCGTTAACTGATTCTAAACATAATTGATTCTAGACAAAATTGATTTAAGTTTGAAAAATTAGGAAAAAAAATTGATTTTGAGAGAGAATAATATTTATATATTTTTATTAAAAACCTAGGTTATCTAGTGTAAATACAAAATACGATGTATAATTAATTATGAAAAAGTAGAAACAACAAAAAATTACTTCTCACAAAAGTTACGTGATACAAGTGTATATGGCAGGCTTATAGGCAAATTAATTTATATCAACATTTCAAGGCTTGATATACGCTACAATGTGAATAAGCTTAGCCAATTCACGGGGGAACCTCTTGAAGGGTATTAATTCAAGTCTTATATTGTGTAGCGTGAAAGTGTGAGTAGTGGGTACTCAAAGTCTCACATTGTATAACTTAAAGAAATGTGAGGTAGAATATTCATATATGTATATATAAAGAGTTTGTTTGAGTATTTTCACCACAACGACACTAGTCTTTTAGGTATAATTAAGACTTGGGTAGTTGTATGTCAGGAGAGGAATTGCAATTTTTTCTATTCAAAAATTGCAAGTTGAGTAATAAATATGGTGTGTTTGTGGATATAGGTCTTGAGGTGCTGAGCTTATTTTGTGGGTGTGTGCTGCTTCTGCCGGTAGAGAAGGTGGAGAGATTTCTCCTCTAGTGATCGTTTCCCAATAGTGATATTAGACCTGAGAGGAAGAGACATGAAGAGAAAAATAATGCAGTGCGTCATTCCTTTGAAGAGAACACAATAAGCAAATGGCAGGCATGTTACCTCGAGTTTCCTTAACCTACTATGTTAAGTCACAACAACAACCCATGAATATATTCGCTAAACCTCTTCACGTAGCTCAATATACCTCCTTGACATCTAAGTTTGGCGTTTTGGATATCTATCGTCCAACTTGCTGAGGTAAAGTGCATGGGGAGCTGCTTTTCAAAGCTTCACTCCCACGCCATTAGATCAACCTGTTGGATGCTCAAAATGTGCTTTTTAAATCACTTCAATTATATGAATTTTGTTTTACAAAACAATATATAATTCGCTTTGAAGTTTCTAGCTCAATTTACATAATTTTTATTATTTTTAAATTGTAACATTTTTTTAGAGATCGTGTATTACACTAGAAGAATACAATATTCTTTATTTAAAAATCAAAACACGTTTTTTAAATCACTTAAATTATTTGAAGTTTTTTCAAAACAATTAAAACTTCATATAAATTAAAACACACATTTTGATTTTTAAATAAGAAACAATGTTGTCTTCAAGTGTATAGTACAAGATTTCTAAAAAAATTAATGCAACTTTAAAAGTATAAAAAATTATATAGATTGAACTAGAAACTTCAATGTGAATAATACATTTTTTTCAAAAAAGTTCAAATAATGTATGTAATTTTAAAAACACATTTTGATTTTTAAGACAAAATACACCGTAGTTTTCAAGTGTATACACGAACTCTAAAAAAATGTTGTAATTTGAAAAATATAAAAAATTATTAGATTAAGCTTGAAATTTTAAAATGAATAATACATTTTTTTGAAAAAATTTCAAATATTTCAAGTAATATTACAATTTTAAAAATATAAAAAAATATGAAGATTAATTTAGAAATTTCAAAGTGAATAATACATTATTTTTAAAAAATCTAAAAATAATTTAAGTAATTTAAAAAATGTGTTTTGATTTTTTAAATTGATAAACACCGTAGTCGTCAAGTGTATAGTATATTATCTCTTAAAAATTGTTTTACATCTAAATATAAAAAATTATGTAGATTGAGCTAAAAACATCAAAGTGAATAATACATTAATTTCAAAAAAATTCAAATAATTTAAGTAATTTTAAAAAAATATTTTCATTTATAAAATCAAAAACACTGTATTCTTCAACTATATAGTACATAGTCTCTAAAAAATGGTTGCAATTTTCAAAGTATAAAAAACTATATAAATTGAGCTAGAAACTTTAAAATGAATTAATGCATTGTTTTCAAAAATCTTCATATAATGTAAGTAATTTTAAAAATGCATTTTGATTTTTAAATAAAAAAACACGTTGAATAGGAACTCTAAAAAAATTGTTGTAATTTTAAAAATATAAAATACTATAGATTGAACTAGAAATTTCAAAGTGAATAATACAATATTTTCAAATAATTTAAGTAATTTAAGAAACACGTTTTGATTTTGCAAATAAAAAAACACCGCATCTTTCATGTGTATAGTACACGATTTCTAAAAAATTATAACAATTTTAAAATATAAAAAATTATGTACATTGAGCAAGAAACATCAAAGTGAATAATACATTGTTTAAAAAAAGTTCAAATAATTTAAGTATTTTTAAAAACGCGTTTTGATTTTTTAAATGGCAAATTACTGTATTCTTCAATTGTATTGTACATTATCTCTAAAAAGAATTGTTGCAATCTTAAAAATATAAAAAATTATGTAGATTAATACATTGTTTTCAAAATACTTCAAATAATTTAAAAATGAGTTTATCGAGATTACTGTATTCTTCAATTGTATCATACATTATCTCTATAAAAAATTGTTGCAATGTTCGAGTGTATAGTAGACGATCTCTAAAAAAATTGTTGCAATTTATAAAGATAAAAAATGCGTTTTTATTTTTAAATAAAAGACATTTTTGAGACTCCAACGCTTTGATTCTCAAGTGCATGAGTTCCAAACATCACTATGTTAACCTTGTGAAGCAAAACCGAAATCAGATTGCACTAGAGGTTTATTGAGAATCTTGCTTTCAAAGTTGTGATTTAAGCGGTACAGCGCTTCATAATCTATCTATCTTCTCTAACAAACAGAATCGAAAGGAATATGAGATAGGCTGCAAAACAATAAGATACGAGATGCTTATATATGGAATGATATTGGTGTGGCATATATCCAAACAAAAAAATCGACAAAAAATAGATTAAGGTAATCTAAACATGCAAAGAAGATTATTGAAAACACTAATAACAAGACTAAAACAAAAGTGAAAAGCATAATTTTCAGTTGTGTTAAAAAGGGTAGAGAGGAGCTAAAATGGACCCTTGATAAATAATAAAAGATATTTATGAAAATTAGGTCTTTAACCAAATACAATGATATCATGTAACCATGTAGTCTATTTTAACTATTGGGATAAAACTTTTGTTGTATTCATGTATTGTATCAAGTATTCAAGTACAAATACTGTGCTCATATAACAGATTTTTAGGGATGGAGGCATAGTGGAAGTGCAGATTAATTAAAAATAGTTTCCAAAAATATCTAAGTTCATCCACCCAGTGGAGTAGATATAGGCACATAGGTTCAGTTCATGATTTATCAGTTGTTCCAAGTTTGCAACTATCCCAGCACTTGTCAAACAGTCAAAGCAGTTATGCTGTAAAGGAACAATTTAACTACTTGCACAAATTAAGTCATACTCATATTTATTTAGGGGCATATGATATTTCAACACAAACACCACACACACATATCTATAGTTCCAATTTGACAAAACTGAACTCAAACGGCACCAACCACTGACCATTGAAACCGGAAAAGTCACTGTTGATTTTTCTAAACTAATTTGAATTTGGCTTGAATGGCTTCTGTGAAGTGTGGTAACAAATTTTTATAGGAGAAACTACAATCATGCAAGTTTGAATTAAGTACCTGTTGCTTAAACTTTTATTTTCTTTACTGTTAGACCAACACGTTGAGGGTTGAAACGTGGTAAATGTCATTCAGTATGAGTGTAGAAGTTGACATTGTGATCAAACGGGTGTAAATATAGCACCGAGTGTGTGGATCAATTGGTATGGGTTTTATGCTTAACTAGTGATCACAAGTTAGAATCTAAGGTATTGAGTTGCATTAAATACTTAAATGAAAAACTTCATCACTCATAATGATTTTACCGGACTCGAACATGGCAGTTTACTGTGATAGATACTAGTTGTCTTGTATGAAAAAACAGATGTACATATATAACAAACATAACAAACTGAGGTATATGAATTTACTCTTTTAAGTATAAACTATACTCCTCTAATTCTTCAATTCTAACTCTACATTCCCCTCTTGAGTATAATGCTTACAATGGAGCCAGATCTGTTCTATACAAGGAAACTCCCAACAACAAACTCATTCCACTTTTTTCATTCTCAAAACCAAAACCATTGCCTCAAATTGCTGGATTCATCACTCATCCAAACATCCTATGTACTATAATTATCACTAACATAACATCCTTGAAAATCTATTTCTTTAGACACTATCATTGTCAATATCAATTATATCAAACCTACTTTCCCCTTTAGGGTTATTCTTAAGAAGTGGAACAACATCATAGTAGTTTCCAAAATTCTTCTCCCCATAAGGAAACGGTTCTCCAAAGCTGAGCAATATTTGCAAGACCTCCTTCATGGAAGGCCTACTAGCAGGCAGTGTTGCAGTGCACATGACGCCGAGTTTGAAAACCGTGCACATCTCGTCCGAGTAACTGGCTTCCATGACATCTTTGTCTAGCAGTTCTTCAACATTGCTTCCTACCAGAATGTGACGCCACGCCCACTCCGCAAGAGACGAGTGTTGGTCTCCATAGTTGGCTTCTTTGCCTGTTGTCAGTTCCAATAGGACTACTCCAAAGCTAAACACATCAATCTTTTCAGTGACTCTTGTTGTTTGAACATATTCTGCAATTCAAGCATGAAAAAAAAAATTGAGAATAGAATTAAACTAAGCAAAAGAAATATATTTGTTATTACTAGAAGCAAAGTTAGCAACACATTCTTGGCAGTTGGCACACTTACTATTATTGGTTGAAATTAATGTGTGACCCTCTAGATTAGGAGCTTTGCTCATTAAATATGGATGGATCAATGTTATTTAGTGAATCACTTCTAAATTCCAACTGGTGACAAAATATGTGTTCAAAAGAATATGCGAGATAGTGTTTTCCTTCTATCGGTTTTGCTATCCATTATCCTAAGAGTAATGGTAATAAATAGAAAGTGTTTAATGGAAAAATGTAGTTACGGTGTATTTATAGTATTAAATGCTACACTTTTCTAATAAAATATTTTAGTCTCTTAAATATTGCCCTTAATTAAGCGATTACCAAAACCCTGTTTAATTAGTTGGTAACAAAATATAAAGATGGGCATGCCATTCACCTGGAGCAATATAGCCAAATGAGCCAATAACAGCTGACATGGTGTGAAGTTCCCCTGGATTGATCAATATCCTTGCCAGTCCAAAATCAGCAACTTTTGCATTGAATTGAGCATCCAAAAGGATGTTGCTTGTTTTCACATCTCTATGAATAACAGGTGGTGAGCAATCATGGTGCATGTAGCTCAAGCCTTGAGCAACTCCAATGGCTATTTTCAACCTCTTTGGCCAATCAAGTACAACGCGAGGAACCGTACCAGACATGGCCGGTGACTTACTCTTCTTGTGAATCCACCTATCTAGGCTTTCGTGCTCCATATACTCGTAGACAAGGAGCAAAGAATCCTCATTAGAGATACAACACAACAACTTCACAATGTTGTTATGGCGAATGTTGCTCAGTACTTTAACTTCTGCGTTGAACGAACTCTCGAGCTTCTTGTCTAGCTTTCTGTTATTCCAAATCTTCTTCACAGCAACATAGCCTAATCCATCGACATCAACACGGTACACCGTGCCATATCCGCCACTTCCAATGATGTTCTGTTCTGTCATTGATGAGACAATGCTTGATTCAGTGAAACTCAGCCTCTGAAAGGAAATGAGCTTCCATGAGTTATCCAATCCATGCTTCCTTTTTCTGAAGAATTTTATGATCAAGAGTGACACCAAAAATGCCAAGAAGAGAGCTATTGCCACTAGGCTTATAATCAAACCAATTGACCAAGATGAACCCTTACTTGACCCTTGAGGGCCAGAATTGCACAAGGTAAGATTCAGAACTAAGGTCTCAGCACAAAGACCAGGATTACCCAAAAAGCTGTTTTCAAACGCAGAATTTTCAAGTTCACTTGGAATCCTCCCTGACAAACGATTGAAGGACAGATTGAGATCAGTGAGTCTAGGAAGTTGAGAAGGAACTCTGCCAGTTAATTCATTTTCTGACAAGTCAAGTACACTAAGTACAGGTAACTTTCCAATTGCATCTGGTATTTCTCCAGATAATCGGTTTTGGCTCAAATCGAGAGTTACTAGGGACTTCCATGCTTTTATATCCGAAGGAAGTAGCCCGGAGAGTTGATTCTGATCGAGCAATAAAGTTGTTAGCCTGGGAAGTTCTGTTATCCCTTGTGGAATACTTCCATTGAGATAGTTCTTACTGGCAATAAATACTACCAAATTAGTCCATGAAGACACCCCATCTGGAATTCTACCAGAAAACTGATTGTAACTTATCTCGAACCGAGAAACATTCCATGACAGCCTTTCAGGAAGCACACCGGTGAACTTGTTATTACTCACCATGAAATTTGATAAATTGAAGGATGTCCAAAGACCACTAGGAATGTTACCAGAAAACTCATTGTTGGAAATCTTCAAATCCAGCAAGCTACCACAATTTCCTAGTGATTCCGGCAACTCCCCACTAAGCTTATTCTCATAAACACTCAAGTTAAGTAACCTACCATGATAACATAAGTTGTCTGGTAACTTTCCTGTAAGACTATTAGCGGCTATCAAAAAAGTTTCGAGATTCGAGTAGCGGCCGAAGTCAGGAGGAAGAGTACCTGATAAATTGTTGAAGAACATGCGAAAATCTTTGAGAGCTGGAAGAAGGCCTAAACTTTCCGGTATCTCCCCTGTCAATCTATTGAGAGACAAAGCCAACCATGACAACTTTTGAAGCTTTCCGAAATCATCTGGTATTTTCCCTGTAAGTTTGTTCCTTCCAAGGTCAAGATTAACCAAATTCAATGCCTCAACAACACTAGGTATCTCCCCAGAGAGTTTGTTTCCATAAAGATAAAGTGTACTAAGATTCTTCAGTAAGAACAACCCACTTGGAATTCCACCAGTTAATCCATTTTCTGACATATCAAGCTTCTCCAGAGCCACCATATCTCCAATTCTCTCAGGAATTTCACCGAACACGTTAGAGCCATACATGTAAAAAACTTTCATTTTCTCAAACTTGGTCAAATTCCATGGCAACTTCCAAGGAGGAAACATGCTATTAGAGGACAAATCAAAGTACTCAAGGTTGGTCAAATTATCAATCTCAGAAGAAACAGAGCCATTAAACAAACAATACTGAAGCTGAAGGGTCCTCAGTTCCTTCAACCTTCCAATACTAGGAGGAATATCACCATTGAAATTAGTAGAACCAAGGTTAAGATATTGCAAATTCTGAGACAATTTGTCAATATCTTGAGGAATTTTCCCATCAAAATTGTTCCTTGAAAGGTCTAAATACTCCAACTTTGAACAATTATAAAGGGGTGTTGGGAAATCACCTGGGATGAAGTTGAAGCTGAAGTCAACATGTGTGAGGTTTGTGAGATCACAAATGAAGGAAGGGATTGTTTGAGTGATATTGAAACTTGTGAGAGAAATTCCAGTGACAGAACCAGAAGTGCATGTGATTTCTGGCCATGAACAGTGAGAGGAATTTGAAGTCCAATGGGTGAGAAAAGATGGGTTTTGAAGGTAATTCTTTATCTTTAAAAGCACTCCATGTTCTTGATCATAGAACTGAGATTGAGATTGAGACATTGCATAGCTCAGGAAGAGAAATAGAGCTAAGAAAGTGTCATATGGTAATTTCATACATGATGGGGTTGGAATTGTCATCTAGGATTTGTGTGTGTGAGTTTTGGTTTTTGTTTCTTGTTTTCTGGTTTTCAGTTTTGTGTGTAATGAGGAAGAAGATGATGATTAGTGTCCTTAGCTGTAATAATTGAATGTGAGACTGGGAAGTTGAAAAATGTTGGCTTGCGTTGAAACTTCCACATTCAATGAAACTGATACCGTGAAATCTACACACTTTATATTTTAACATGTTTTTTTAGGATTAATTGCATTTTGGTCCTCTTATTTTTCTTTTTTTTATAAGTTTGGTACTTTAAGTTTTAAATAGATGATTAAGTGAACAATCTTAATATCTCTTTTATTTATTTATTTTTTTATCGAAACTAGTGATAATTTTTTTTTAAAATTTGGAATTGTTTTTATTTAAATTAGTCACAATTTTCTTCCAAATTAATGAGAGGGAGTAAAACCACCTTGTTTGAAAATTTGAATGATTAAAATCGTCCATTTGAAAGTCACACACCAAATTCTTACAAAATGCAAAATAGAGAGACCAACAGAACATTTAGGCCTTTTTTTTTTTATTTTGTCCTTACACTAAAAAACAATTTAATCCCATGTGAAAAATGATTTTCAAATTAGGTCAATGTTATTTAGTGTTCTTAGAGTACTTTTTAAAAGGATAAATGTAATAAAAAAATTAATGAAAAATATAGTTTTTATATTTTCGAAAGTGCAGTTTATGATTACTTTTCTAATTTTAATAACTTTAACACTCTAAGAACATTGTTTGACAAAATTCTTTAAATTAATGGATTTTTCTAACTTGTGCCCACATGAGCACAAGATAACAATGATTAAAATCTAATAGAATTTCATGTAAAGGAAAGTTATTAAGTCGTGGGTGGTGAAGGGTTTGGTGGGTGCACATAAGGTATTGTAAAAAAAATCAATTCAATTATTGTTAACTTGTGTCCGTCGGCACAAATTAGAAAAACCTTAAATTAATATCTCATGTCGTCTTCGTCTTAACATCGTTACTAATGAATAATAATCTTCGTCTAAATACTCTTACTTTTTTATACTTCATTTAAATAATACATTTTGAGGTAAAATATGTTATTTAAAATATAAATGAATTTCTACTTCAATATTACATAACTATATACTATATTGTGATAATCTAAAAATTGGTACACATGATCTTTAGAATAATATCATATGATCTAATAATTAAATTACTAAAATTCGATATTTATAAAAAATTATAATCATTATCATTTTACTAAATAAAATTTGAGTCTTATTATTGAATCTTGAATATATATATATATATATATATATATATATATATATATATATATATACACGTTTTAGATCTATTCAACTTAAGAGTTATTTTTTTAAAAAAAAATTATTTATTTATAGAATCAACACCTGCACTACTTATTAGAGTAAGTGTATGTTTGGTTTTTAGTCGAATAAAAGTGAAAGTACTTTTATTTTAAGTATTAAGAATATAATTTGTTTAGACATAAATTTTAATCTAATAAAAATACTTTCTTTTCAATTAACTAAAAATTAAACACACATTAAATCATTCTAAAATTAGTTTTATTACATATTTACATCAATTTTCCTTAAAAATTTGTTATCGAAATAGTCTTTTAAAAAGAAATTCATTTTTTTTTTGTTTTGTCTCAATAATTCCAAACTGTTTTATCTTTTAAAAAAGTTAATTCAATGAAAAATGTGAAGACATTTAATAGTGTGCTCCATCAATGTCTATAGTCAACTTAGAAGCTTCTCCTGGTCAAAGATAAACCAAATAGTTTTATCTTTTGGTGGGGACTACAACAACCCTTGAAACACAAACAAATAAAAATTAGTATTTGTTAATTAATAAAATTTGACACAGTTAATAAATAATTGAATTTTCCAAACGTGTTAAAGAATTAAAATCTGATCATATATATGAAAAAAAAATTATTAAAAATATCATACTTATTTTGATACTTTTTTTGTCATGGAATAAATTAATTATTTTTTTTGCTTTTTTTATGTGTCTTCTAAGGATAAATCGCATATATTAAGAAAGTTGATTAATGTTTTTGTTGTTGTCAAAATTATGAGATAATTATCTTTTATACCATTGTTAGAACTTTAAAACCATTAATTATCTACTATCTGGTGAATGTACATTATAATAAAAAAAATAGTACTATAATAAAAAAAGAAGCTATAAATGTTCTCTTGACTTCCTAAAGAGACACGAACAAATTCTTTTCAAAACAGATACACGTAGAAAGGAAGAGAGAGAGAGTAGTTTTCGAGTGTGTTTGACACAACTAACTTATAGCTTATTTAGGAGCTTATAACTTATGGGTGAGTGGAGGTGTTTAGTGACAACAAACTTTTATAAGCTTATGAAAAGCTACTTCAAGTAACTTATAGCTTATGAAAAATAGCTTTCAATAATTCTTTCCTATTTTATCTCTAGTCATTTATTATATATTTACTCTATCAAATATTTTTTTTGCTGAAATACTCTATCAAATAATTGATTACATGTAATTGTTACTTGTCATTTTAAGTCATTTAATAAATATAAGCTACCTAATAAGCTAATTTTATCAAATACATCTACTTAATTATAAGTCGCAAGTCATAAGCTATAAATTAGTGTTATTAAACAGAGTCGTCAACTAACATATTACCCTCCGTACAAATAATAATAATAATAATAATAAAAAGAAAAAAACAGAAACGTAAACTAGTTCCCAAAACAGAAAATATTAATAAAACAAAGTATTCTTTCAATAATTTATCATAAACTTTGTTTTAAGCTTACCCATTCACATTGCTTATGCAAATTTGCTTAACTTTCCAATATTCCAATTAGGTTTTCTTTAAATTTAGCTTTTCTTCCGCACGTACAAATCTTTGAACCAAATCCTATGTCAAATCATTGAATGATTATTATTATAACACTACTTTTCTATCTAGAATCCTGCTCAGGTAATATTTTATTCGAATTTGAATTCATATCTAAATATTTTCTAGAAAAACTTCTTTTATTTAGAAGACTCAGAATTTTTGGTATATGAACATTAAAATTTAAAATTAAGACCCCAACCAAACTTATCCAAAATCCTCACCATTAACCAATTCAAGAAGACTGGAAACTGATATCAGAATACTACTCGTCTATTTATCATCATAATAATTTGATATTTTAGATATCAAAGAACTATTATTAAGGGTTAATTATAATTTGGTAATTGTACCAAAGAAAAACTATAATTTGGTCTACTATAATTTAGCTTACATCAAAATTAGTATAAAAATTTTTAAATTGTGTATTTTGTCTTTTATACTTTTTAAATGTGCATTTTATTACAAATTTCACATTCAGCGACAGTTTTCTTTTTAAATTAGCGATAATTTAAATGTCGTTAAGTATAACTTTACAGTAAATTATATAGTTTAAACAGGGAGAAAAAATAAACACTTTAAAATTTTTTTTATTAAACACATGTAAAACAAAATATAAGGGAAATATTATAGCAATTTGTTTTTAGGAATATTATAACAAATTAATCCTATTATTAATTATAATATTATTATTGGTTTCTTTGGGCGTGTGAACCTATGAGTGATGTTATTATTAGTTTCTAGAATGTGACGAATGCCTCACGTCTTCAACCAAAGGAAAAAAAAAACTTTATTGTCGTAAAAACTTTTCTGATAAGCCTAAAATACAAATATATATGAGAAATATCTCATTTTATAATAATCTCTATTAAATTGCGATGTGATGTAAGTTATTAAATCAAAATTTTAAAACATATTTACTTTTTATTTGAAAGATAAATTTATTCCTACAATTAAATAAATTTATTTCTAAAAATTATTAATTAATATGAGAAACATTATATATATATATATATATATAAAGAAATCATGATTTTTTACCAATAAAAATATAAATATACATGTGACTAAAAGAACAATTTTATGATTATAATTCAAAAAGAAAAAGCTTATTTTGTGTGTTTTATAAAACTGTTGTCGGCATTTTCATAGATTCACTTTTTTTTTTGTATCATATGAAAATCTTAATTTTCTTAATTCTTATTCTTGAAAAAAATTAAAACTTAAATAGTTGATGAATATTTTTAAACATAGTATATATGTTTGGTGACTAAAGAACAAAGCATTAAGTAGTTGATTATATATATGTATACATATTTAACATGGTGCAAAACTGCAAATGAGCACCATAAAACAGATTCAGTTTTGAGAAAAAAAAAACAGATTCAGTCAACGTGTTAGGTTATTCTGAAAAGAAAATAAACAAACGAGGATCCATTTTATTCGTAGGAATCAGAGATATGGTGGGAAAAAAGAGTACCTCCCTTTTCTTCAACTACCCAATTTTGACCACTATGATTGTTTGGGGTATTTGCTTGGGGAGTTCAATTTTAGTTTTTTTTTTTTTAAAGAAAATTGTTTTTTTAAGTGATATTCTTCTTTTAAAATGTAAATATTTTTTGCATTCTCACAAAACTCACTTTACTTGAACAATTGCCTTTTTCATATGTTAATACTAAATTTAAGCTAAGTTATAATTTTGTGATTTTCGAGAATAAAAAAAATTCACAGAGTCAAACACTGCTTAAGGTTATCTTAATTAGAGTATATCTAATGGTATGTTTTTTTATGGTTGTTTGTGAGAAGCAACTCTTCTCAAGCAACTCTCACGTAACTTTTGTCCATGAGAGAGAATGACATGACAAATTTCTTAAGAAGAGATGAGAACTTTGCTTAGAGTTAATGGTGGGACCAATGTAACGTATTTTATTTTATTTAACTCAAATTCGTCATTGATGTTTTATTATTATTATTATTATTATTATTATTATTATTATTTAAATTTATAATTTTTTAACCTTTTATTTAATATTTTAAAAGTAAATTTAAATTAAAGATATAATGAAAATTTAAATTGAATATTGAATTATAATTTAAATAATAAATATGAGATAATTAATTTGTGAGGTTCGTGTGAGACTCATTTACAAATTTACTTGTTAAGAATTTTGCATTGAAATAGTTGAATTGTTTAAATTGAAACAGTAATGTGTAAATGTATGACCTAAAAATATATAAAAAAATATTAAAACTAAAAACTCTTAAAAAGCAACTCGCCATAAGAGTACGAGAAAAGCCCTACACCTCACAAAACATTATTAGAGAAATAAATCGTAGACTTTGAGAGACTAACCTTTTACCTAGAGAAATTACAAAACATATTCAAGACTTCTCCAATCACAATAATATGTTCCAAAGACGCCTCCGCCATAAGAATTAGATCGTGTGGAAAGAAAATATGAGACACACCTAGTCCATTCATGTTCAAGAATACTAGCACCCATCTCCCCAAATTCAATTGCTCCAAGATACAATGGGCAAGACGCTCAACAACAAGAACGAACAAATAAAGAAAAATTTAATATGCACGGATTTGGGTTTTAGTGTTCTGTTTAATATAAAAAAATTAATATGCACGGATTACTTAACTAGTATATACTCTTTCCGTCCCTAAATGTAAGATCCTCTACGAAAAAAAAAATTTGTCCTTTTTTATAAGATCCTCTTACAAATTTTGTGCCAAAATGAAGATGTTTTTACCCTAAATACCCTTAACATTTAATAATACCAAAAAAAGTTAGAATCACTAATTAGGTGGAAAGAGAGTAGAGTTGTGAGTTTCAATAAAATAACAGGGGTATTTTTGAAAGCTTTAAACATAATTAATGAGTTTAATCATACTCTTTAATTCCCGTGTATTTTTTGTAAAAGATCTTACATTTAGGGACGGAGGAAGTATCAAACTTTTAGAAAAAAAAAGAAAACAAAAACTAGTATGTATCCAAACAATATTATGTCTCAGTCATGTAGTTTAATTGGTAAGCACATGAGGATATACATGTGTGAATACGGAATTTAATCCCTGATTTTTGTAGTTTCCTATGAAAAAAAACAATATTATCACGATTGCCATAAAAAAAATCTAAGCATAAAACATCGTATTCCCTAATCCAAGCATAAAATTAAAGTTTAAATATATTTTTCGTCCTATAAAATATCTTATTTTGGCTTTTTGTTTCTTAAAAAAAAAATTAAAATCTAAACTAATTGAAATTTTTTGTTTTTAATCCATATTGTTAACTATTGACATAGCTAACGTCTATGTCATGTCAACATCCTCTTTTGTTTAAATTTTATTTTTAATTCCTGCAAAATTAATAAATTTTGTTTTTAGTTCCTGAACCTTCTTTTTTCTCCTCTACCCCTTTTCTTCCTCCTCCACCACCACCCCCTTCCATCTCTGCCACTCCCTCCTTTTCCACCACCCCCATTACCTTTCACTTTTCCCTCTTCCTTTCAATCTCTAAGTTCATTATATAAACTCAAATTCCAAACTCTAATCTTCTTTTCCCCAATGTCATCTTCATAATCAAACTCACCTTTTTTCCTCCACCATCTTCTTCTTCCTCCAACGCTATCGTTCTTCTTCTTCCTCCAAGCCCATTGTCTCTGTGGTTCTTCTTCTTCCTTTGTTCTTCTTGCTTCATTCTTCTTCCTTCGTTCTTCGCTCTCATTCCTCTTTGTTCTTCTACCCTCTAGTTCTTCTTCCTCTTCTTTCATTCTTCAATTCCAACTAAAATTTAGATTCTAGATTTTGAAATTAGGGGTATTTGGCCACAATTTTCCTTGATTCTTCAAACCTTTGTTTTGTGCATGCCAAATTGATTCTCAGATAATAACATCAACCAATAATAATAAGAAGAAAAATTGGACGATGCAATAAGCAAACAGAAATTCTGAAAAACATTGAAGAAGAATTGAATGCACTGAAGGTATACTCATCCTTAAAACTGGAACTTCCTCCCATTCTTACGTTGTCCTCTAAACCAACTAGAGAAGAACAGAGACGAGCCTGTGGGTATAATCTTTCTTCAAATTTTCGAGCAATTCAAAACTTTAGAGATTAGGATTTTGACGCAGCAGCAGAATGATGAACATTAGAAGAAGAAAGAAGAATTCAAAATTTGGAGGAAGAGGAAGATGGTGGAGGAAGGAAAAGATGGCGGAGGAAGAAGAAGAAATGATTTTGGAAAAAAAAATAAAAAAATATGAATTTTATAAGGATAAAATGCAAAATAATGTAAATTTTGTAGGGATTAAAAGCAAAACAACATAAATGACATGACAGACTAACTTGGTATGGTGACGCGACTCTTTGTTAGTCATGTCAATCGTTAATAGTGAAAGTTAATTAGCATGGACTAAAAATCAAAAATTTTAATTATTTTGAATTTTTTTAAAAAATAAAATTGCAAGAACGAAAAATTAAAATAAGATATTTTATTGAAATGAAAACATATTTAAACATAAAATTAATTAAGGTGACTTTATCTTTAGACCTGTGAAATTTTATGAAAATTAGACCCGTGAAATTGTCTTATAACAACTCCACTTTAATGATTTAATGACACACTTAAGCTGAAATAATCATGCCCATGACTCAGAAGGTAATTGGATGCAATAGTGATAATTATTATTTTTGTCCACATATATCCACAAAGAAAGTTTTGTCCATAAAAAAATAAATATTTTGAAGGATGTCTTATCTCGTGTTTCCTTTCCATTCAGATCACATAAAATAGACCAATTTGTTTGTTTGTTGACAAGAGTTGCAGCCAAATAAAAATGAGTGTTAATTTTTTTACACCTAAAAATCATATATTAATTTTATATTCTAATTATTTTATTATTTCTTGACCCTTTTAGTATTCTTTATTTTTCTAATTTTTAATTCATTTAAATCAAATAATAATATTATATTATAAATGTAAGTTTTTTGAGTGTCAACAAAACATTATTCAATAAAAATCTTGTTGTATTATATAAGGATTTTGCTTATATTTAGAGAAAGGATAATGAATAAATAACTTATAAATAAAAATTTATAATAAAAATGATAATTAATGAAGATATATTAATAACATTAAGAGTATTGTTTTATTTTTTTATTAATCTTTCTATTTATCTCTTTTATTATATTAAAAAGTAAATATTGATTGAAAAATTAAAATGCATTTAGTATCTTCTTGAAAATATAAAAAAAAATTAAAAACATTTTTTAAAAAACAAATAAGAAAATTTGTAGGAATATGAAGTAAGAGAATTTAGAATTTCTCTCACATCAAGAGTGTGTTTGAAAAAGATTACTCTTATTTTTCAAAGCTTTTAAATAAAAGCTGTTAAAAATTAAAAGTGTGTGTTTGAGAAAAAAAAAAGAAAAAATTAATTAAATTTTTTTATTTTTTTATAACTACAAACAGTATTTTTTTAATAAGCAAAAATTTAAAATTTTTTAAAAAAACTTTTAGCTTTAATCTACTTTCTTCTAGTACCATTCAAACTTCGACTATAAAAATCAATTTTTATAGCATCAAAACATACAAGATTATCTTTAAAATCACTTTTCAACAACATATCGAAATAAAAATTATGTTATAATCAATTATAACGATAATCAATTATACATCTAATAGATTATCGAAATAATCTAATTTTTACAGCTAATCCTAACACGCTCTAAATGCTACACTTTATGTGATTTTTTTTAGTTACTTATTCGTGAGTAGTTAGCAAAACCCATTATAGAATTATATACAAGAGTAATGTTAAATCCTCTTACAAATCCTCTTACTCGGTTAATTTTGACAATTGTCATTTATTTTCCACAAAGTAAATAGCCAGTGAAAGATAAATGATAATTGTCTAAGGTACCATTTAGCTCAGTTTATTTTCCTCTTAAAAGCCACTTTTAAGCACTAAAAATAAGAGGCTTAAAAAAAATCATAAGTTGTTTGACAATTTCATTTTTTTTAATTTAGTATAAGCTACTTATTTTTAAAATTTTTTATTTATAATAATAAAAAGTAGTATATATTATATTTTATAATATTTTTGAAAAAAAATTGTTGACCCGCGGCGGGGGCGGCGGTCTGGCAGTAGGCAGGCAGCAGTCCGGCGGCAGGCGGTGGTCCGACAAAAGTGGGTGGGTAGTCTTGTAATAGTGAGTGGTGGTCCAGCCGTAACTATAGTGGTTAGTGGATATTCAATCAAAATAAGAGATTGAAAAAAATATGCAAAAGTTCTTTTCGTGGCTTATTTTAAAGTTTTTTTTTAAGAACTTATTAATCTTTTCGTTTGGCCCAACTTTTATCTATAAGTAGAAGATAACCCCAAAATAAGTCAAGCCAAACAGTGCGGGTGTAGGATAATTTAGTAAGAGAATTTATAATTTTTTTATAAACAATACTAATAAAAATGAGTTAACTATCAATTTGGTCCTCCAAAGATTATTATGTTACCAATTTGATCCTCCAAAGAATTTTGCCACCAAATTAGTCCTTCAAATATTACCTTTCACTAATTTAAAAGTCTACCAAATTAGTTCTCAAATTAATCTCCCATCATGGACCAATTTGATATTTAAATCTTTGAAAGACTAATTTGATATACTTACACATCTTTGAAGGACTACTTTAGTGACAAAGTTCTTTGGTGGACTAAATTGGTGATAAAGATGATCTTTACAGGACTAATTTGATGACAAAATTCTTTAGGAGACTAAATTAGTGACAACATAATTTTTGGACAACTAAATTGATAGTTAACTCAATAAAAATAAAATAAAATAAATTTTACATGACACTGACAACCATAAACACGAATACTACTCCATTTGTAAAAACACCAGTAAAAAGAAATTATCACAAACAATCACAATGATCGAAGGCTTATCCCATTATGTAGGGTTGGCTAAGGGGCTCTTTGGTTTACATATTCATTTTCTGTTTTCAGTATGTTTCCTGTTTTCTGAAATTTTACAAAGGAAAAACTGAAAATGCTGAAAACAAAAAATTTCTGTTTTCAGCATTAATGAAAACAGAAAATGAAAATGCAAACCAAACAGCCCCTAAAATGTCCTCATAAATTAAGTCAAAGCAGTTATCACCTATCTAAATTAAATATACATGTAGTGCACACCACACCAATTTGCCTTTGATATATTTATATTTTCCTTGCACATGCTTCTTATGGCGCGGTTGTTCAATGTATGTAGGCTACAAATTTGTCTTTATATTATTTCATAAATAAATAATTCCAAAAGTTTTCATATACAATGTGTGCATAACATATAAACCATCAAACTTCTTACAAACAAGATAATAAGAAGATAAATAGGACCAACTAACACTACTTACAATATTTTTTTTCATATGCAAACTAGGGCCAAAGTGATTTATTTCTATAATTCACCAATAAAATGATTTTTATTAGTGATAGAAATTTCAGTTCCATAACAAATGGGTCAAAAATGATTTCACAAGGATTAAAAGATGGAGAAAACTAAAGGTTCTCAACTAGGGGAAACCCTAACTCTTGCCTTGATTAACAGCCTCTAGACATTCCTTGGCTCGATGAACTTTAGACTGTAGGTAAAAACTCCCATTCTTGGCATTATTCTCAAATAAACTGTTATATTTCTGCATTAAAGAAATATGTCAGAGCGAAAAAAATTAATAAAATTAAAAAAAAAATCAGTTTCTCAAATGTGAAGGGTGCACTTATAAAGAGAAGGGGGGGGGGGGGGGGGTTATAACCTTTACTTGAAAAAAAAAATTTAACATCATAATAACATATAATACATGAGCATGAGTTTTATACTTTTATCATAATATTAAGGGCATGTTTGGTTTATGTTTCCCTTTCTTCCTGTTCTGATAAATAATTTGAAAACTATCACCTTGTATTTATTTTGTTTTCTGATTGCTAAAATTTGTACAAGGAAACACCAGAAACAATATTTTTTTTTATTTTGAGTCTTTTCTATACAATTTTTTTAAAAGAAAAACAACAAGCCTGGTCCCACTTAGTGAGGTTGAGTACATGAATTACATGACACCATTGTGTTTGATCAAAAACTAAATTTTTAGAAATAATATAAAACAACAAATCAGCAAAATTTAAAAAACAGAAAAGAAAATGAAAATAGGATGGCAATTTTGTAATTATCTATAGAAACAACAAATGGAAACAACAAACAAACGTTTTCATCTAAAATGCAATCTTCAGTTCAAGAGTCCTAAAAATTCGATAAAATAAAATTGTATAATAATTATAACACAGATGATTTACTAACCTTCACAATCTCCTCCCAGGGAGTTTCCTCAGTGACCCCAAGAATCTGCCGAGCCTCTTGCTCTGTCAACATTTTGTTAGCTCTGCGGACAGTGTTTCGTATTGTCTCTTGTGCAACACCATTTTTTGAGGCATCTGGAATAACATGACAAGAAAATCAGAACATTTTGAGCTGCCATACATAAAGATTTAAAGTATGAAATTGATTCCAAATGTGCAGTTTTTTTTTTTTTTTTTTCGGTCTCTATTGCACAAATGCCAAAGGACTTCACAATCCTCCCAACCAAAATGCTAAACTGATTCCAAAGCTTCCATACAGCTTAACAATACAAAATGCAATGATACTCTCTAAAGTTTGAAAACACAAAATATAAACATCAACAGAAACTTTGGTTGATAAAATTTTGAACCTTAAAACCTTGAACCTCTCTAAGTCCAATATTAATTCTATTTAGTACCACAACTCAAACAAAACTTTGAACCTTAAAGCCTCTTAAAAAGTCAACAGGTCTAGTACTCTAGTATACTGTAAGGTGTAATTTGATAAAAATATTACTGTAACGGATTCCACAGTCAGAAACTCTCACTTTATCTAATCAAATTTGGATGCCCTGTATCTGAGCTGTCTCTTGGGAGGCGAGTAACATGAAGATCAGAATAATAGGTTATTGAATAGTCTAAAATAAAATAGTATTGTTCTCATGATCAATTCATTTACAAAGGACACTTAGTTTGTTTTTGCTTCTGCGGTGATAGAATTGATTCTAAGTACAATTGCTTTTGTAAAATTGATTCTGAGAAAAATTGATTATGAAATAAGTTGATTTTCAGTTGAAAAACTAGTACTAGAAAATTGATTTTCAGATATATTTGGTTTGGATATTCTTCATTGCTTTTGGAGTGTAGAATTACCAATATAATTGCAACATATGTTGTCAAAACTCAAGAGTATATAGAAAAGCAAACAAAAGGGCAAATAAGACATGAGTGAATCGGAATTGATTATGTTATAAGTAGAAACAACTCCAAATTACTTCACCTTCAACCATGGTTTTGGCACAACTGATTATGGACAATTCACTCAAACATGTTAAAATCAAGTTAGACCAATTGAAACCATGGTTTGGGCACTTCAAAAGTGGTTACAAACTCACAGTTAATCTTCCAAAAGTCTAAATACTTGAAAATTTGACGAGTTTAATTATGAGTTAGATATGTAAATAGGATACATAGATTAAAGAAACAGATCAGTCTAAAGGCTTAACTTTCCTACAAGGTTAAGATTTTAAGTGAAGGCTCGTGAAAAGGCTCAACTCTCCTAATTTCAAGAAAAGGCTCATGCAAAGGTCTGTCTATCATACAAAGCAGAGAAATAAAATAAAGCGATATTTGGTTGGTACCATAGCTAGGTCAGTAGCATTGGTTATTGAGGTTCCATAAGTGTTGGCAACGAAAAATTGTGGGCGACCTACGAAAATCCCACTACACATGTTGGGTAGAGACAAAATCCCAGAACACCCACAAATCTATAGCCCAAAGTCCAAACAACACAGCTGCTAAGTTTTTTGTTTTTTTGTATTTTTTTAATACTAAAGTGCGTCCACTGGAATTCGAACCAAGGAGCTGCTACTCAAAGTAGCACTCCCCGGTCACTAGACCAACTAGTTGGATGCTGCTAAGTTCTTTGACAGTGTAGAAACTGAATATTGGCAATTGTGACAAAATTATTTTGTCTAATTTATAAGCAACAATAGCATATGATATATATCCCAGGAAAGAGAATAATAGATAAGCATGCAATTATGTTTGTTATCCATGGTAAAATAATTTGGAAAGCTTACTAGCAAGTGCTTGACGATATGCCTGAACAACTGCTCTCGCCAAGATTCCCCCACCCATCACAATCAGGTTCGCAAGAATCTTTGAAGCCTGCATAAACGATTCAATTAAAGTTTCACCAGAAACAGGGAGCATCCAGAACATTTATTGTACAAAGACCAGTTACAGATGATTCTACACAATTCAAAGATCACCTCCTCAATCAATAAGATTCTCTTTCATATATTTTTTGGGTACATTTATCAAAAAGTTATTTCCACATGAAACTCAAACTGCAAAGTTGACAGGAAAATAAAAAGAAACATGAAGTTACCATTGCTTGAAAATCAACAATATGAACCTCTTCTAATTCACAAGCTTGGATTTTTCTTCTATGTGAATGAGGAACTTTAGGGTTATGGGGCCCGAAATTGAATTAAAAGAGACTAGGTTTGGTGGTTTTGTCCACGAACAAGACGACAATCTTCTGCTGCAGCAACAACCATGGTAAGAGAAGGAAAAGCGAGCAATAACGCACACAAATATAGAAATATTCTCTGCCCACAGAAAAAACATGATGTTTTGAAAATTCTAAAATTGGTAAAACAGTACAAATGCTAAATTAGACATCATAAAATGATAATCATCACCAAAACAATCATGGATAAAATAATTTCAAATTAAGGGTGGGTTCAGAACAGGTTGGTTAGGGTTCATGAAGAATACGCATCCAAAATCAAACAAAAACTGGAGTTGGGTTGGTTTAGGATCAGTTTTTTTTCAGTGGTCAACTCTAACTGATCCAACCCAAACTAATTTGGGTTTGATAACCAGGTCAGCCTTCTATTTCTTTTGCTTCTCAATTTTTTCTTTAAAAAAATCCAAAAATCTTTTAAAAAAATGGACAAAAAATTTCTGGAAAAATACACAGGATAGTGATTCTGCACTTTACAAAACAAGGAAAAATACAGAAGATCAACTTTAACACATGGAATTACAAAGCATTTTCAGCTGCCACTATAAAATGCTCTTCTGAGTACTTTATAAACGGATAATAAACCATACTTCCAGAAAGGGGAATATAGAAGCAACGATGTTTCATACAATGCCATAGGGTTCTACCAAAAACCAAAATTTCAATATATCCATCTAGATCAAAGTATTTTCAGTGGTAGCTATAAACAGTCTTCATCTAAAGTTTAATTACAAACTAAGTCCAACTACAGAGTACATTTGGTAATTATTATCTGCAAATATGACAGATAGAGACTAGAAATCAACTTGAGATCTTGAAATAGCTCAATGGTATCAGGTCATATATCGAATAAAGTAATAAACCATTAAATTTGAAATTTCAAAGACCTAGCAGCAGAAAGAGTGCATAATCATATGTACCAAGCGAAAATCATCGCACTAAAAAAGGGAGGAAGAACAACCGAAAACGAATCCACAGGTGAGAGAAGCACACGACACGGATGGTTGGTTCCAGAAAGTGTCGAATTAAATTGCTAACAGTTTTCCTGAAATTCAAATCCAAAAGAGAAAAGAAAAAACCATCACAATTAAATTTGTAATGAAAAATCGACTGAAGAAAACTTATAATCGAGTGAAGCTCAAACCTGAAAAATGAAGACCTAATTCGCGAACCCAAGGAGGAATTGGCAGCGTGCAAGTGAATGTTTGGTTCTTCCAATTAGTTATGGTATGTTGCCTTGGAGAGTGGGAAAAGAGACACTCAGACACAAGATTTCCCACGTTTCTTTCTTTCTTTTCTTTTTTTTATTTACGTTTCTTTCTTTTCTTTTTTCTCATAAAAATTGGAAAATATCTAGGATATTCTCGTCATGCTCATAACACACAAGATTATTTATTATATATTATTTTTTATAGGAAAGTACATTAAATCTAAATACTTATACACATATATTTTCATGTACTCAACAACCAAATTATATATCTAAAACTTATTTTTTTTGTTACTGTCTTATATTTTAAAAACTTTTAAATAATTTCATCATTCATTATCTATTGCACACAACAAATCTACTAACTATACGTAAAAAACGAGTGTACATTATGTACTATTTTAGTATAGAAAATTTGCTCTTAGAAATGAGGAAAAACACAAGTAAAAAAAAAAAAAGAAATTTGATCATGTGAACCATGGGTTTTGTACGTTGAAATTGACATTATTCTTATTAAAATAAGTAATACTCATTTTTAGACATTAACCTTTAAAATTGAGTTTCTTTATATTGTCATCCATAAAATAGTCAAAATAAAAAAAAATCTTATTTTACCAACAATGCCTTCAAAAATAGGTGGGAGAGATTGGCACCATCCAATTTTGAAAGTCCCACCATTTTTTATATACAAGAATTATGAATTTGTATGTTAAAAAGATAGTGTCATTTCTAATAGGATGGTCTTAATCCCAACCACCTCAAAAATATTACTTCATTTCAAACACTTAAATTGTGCCAATTGCAGCATCTATGGGTTTTACCGCTTTAACCCACATTTCTAGGGTGACAACGATTCGCACTCACACCATCCTTTTTACTATTTGCACCATCAATTTCTTTTTATATCTACATTTTGAAATAAAGCACACAAGCTAAAAATAAGTTATTTATATGATATGATTGACACATTAATAGAACATTTTTCAGTACTTAAAATTAGTATAAGAACTTATTTGAGTTAGAACGGTAAGTGATCAGATAAATAAAAACAATTTTTTTTCAAAATGAAGATAAAAAACCAGAAACATACAACTAAAATACAATTAAATAGCTTATCAAAAGGTGCATCGATAACCATGATAAAAAAAGAAAAAAAAAATATCTACCATATTAGGATTTCATGAGCACTTACAAAATTGTATCTTTTATCTTATATCAATGTATAGCAAGGAACTAATACTACTTTTTCTTGTTTTTCAGACTTCACAGACTAATGATTCATACTAGCAACTATTTAAACCATCCATGAAATTTAATCTTTGTAAACAAATCAAAGCATTCTGTACTAAAACTACAAAGACAATAACTCAAAAGTCTATATATCACCAATCATTCATCATCATCATCAGAACTAGCATATGCCAAGCCCAGTAATCCCACAGAATTGTTATCAATCTTATGCTTAGTTTCTGTTTCATGTGACCCTGATGAAGGATGCTCCTCTGCTTTCTTCAATCCGGACAAGGTTTGCTCCTTGACTTTCTTCGCTCCTGACAACGGCTGCTCATCTTTTTTCAAACGACCGTGATCAGGCTTGCGGTTTGCAGCAGAACCATCATTAGAAGCTGGTGTTGATTGACTGCTATCAGACCTTGGTCGCTTGGGCTTGATCTCGACAACTTTTCTCAGCAGATCTTGTTGCCTATATCACAAAAATTTGAAACGCTATGAACAATGCAGAAACCAGAAAACCACAAGAAAATGCATGAAGGGATGAGGATTAGGAGAAAACCTACCTGATCCCACTCTTTGGCTTTGGCTCAACGCGAAACGGCAATGGTGCTGATGCGGGTGAAGAATCTGCTAAACTTGCAGCTCTGTATTCATTGATTAAGGAAACACAATAATACATAAAGCACAACCAAATTTATCATAACAATGAAGTTTACTAGTAGTATAGTCAAATATAGCTTTCAAAAGCTATGAAAAGGAATAAGTATGTTGACCATGCTTAAGTTGCATTTGGAGATATCAATTCAGTAGAAACTATCTGGATCATAAAATTATATTCAACATGTAATGTAACACATGTTTAACGAGTCGAAATTCATGACTACAGACAGCATTACAATCATGTAGCTTGAAATGTGTAATTCAGGTTTCAAATTTAGGAATGGTTCACTATCAATAAACCTACAACCTGTCAATTCCATTTAACTAAAAGTAACAAGTTAGTCACTTTAACTGGAAAAATTCTCTCAACAGATACAGTCTTACACTCTAACTTCAATATCACCGAAAATGCAGACAAAAGCGACAGGACGTTCAAAATTAATTAACTAACAATGGGAATTGAACTTCCAGACCATTTCAGGCACCTAACAATCATTTCAGTTCTAAATGTTAAAAGATGAATAAAAATATCAGTACCATTTAGTATAACTTAAGTGGCCATATATTTACAGAATCAGTGTTTTAATCCTTGATGAAAAGAAAAGGAAACAAGGATGGGAAAGAGAAAAATCATAAATCAAATGACGAGGATGGAGAGATAATATGCACCTTCCATTCAAAGAAAATGATTAACAAGGCAACGACATCATCGTGATAGAAGAATCTACATAATTTCTTCCCCAATGCACTAGCACAGCATTCAAGGTCTCAAAAAGTAAAATCACCAGTAGGCAGCAGAGTTTTTAAAACTAGTTTTTCAAGGTTGTTAAAATTGCAACCTAAAGCGTAGGATATGCGATTTTATGAACTTTGCCCTTGTTCAGTGCGCGATTCACTGCAGTATCGCAGCTCCTTAGGATAGCAGTGGAATCACCGTACTGGAGGGTGAAATCCTGGACTCTGCAATCCAAGACAAGGCTGCAAAAACACGTGCAGGTAAGGTTTTGGCAACAGGATTTGGAAGGGGGTAAAAAACCCAACTTCTTACCCATTTTTGACCCGGTCTGTTATAACCCTAACACTCTTCCCCTACTTCTCCCACAACACTAATTCAAATTCCTGCCTCAAAGCCTCTTTCACCTCTCTTTCCTATGGCCTAACCTGCCGGGTCTTGTTTGCCATGCGCAACAGCGAATCCTTCTTCTTGCGGATGGTTGGGGTTGTGTTGCTGTTTGGTTTTGAGTTCTCCTTCGTGCAACTAAGTTGGTGTTTGGTTGGGGCCTGACTATAAAAAAATACTTGTCGCACGAGTACTGAGTGTTTGGACTAGCTTTTTCTTCTATAGTTGTTATTGTTAATAAATGTAAAATACTTTGATATATTAATACCACAATAATTATAAGATAAATAAATACTTTCTTACATATATAAAACATGTCTAACAGTTTTTAATAAATTGATTCACGGGCTTCAAGCGATATTTAAAAAAAAAAAAAAAAGACTTCAATCAAACATTTAAGAACTACACATGCAATAAAGTGTACCCCAATATAAGCATAATCATGGAACATAAAGATCAGTTTGAACCCAAATACAAAAGGATATCTTAAATGCAGCATACGCCCGTTTTTCAGTGCGGCGCAGGAGGCGTTCAGCATCCTCCTCGGCTTCCATTTGCTCCTTGAGATAGAGTAGGTCGTCGCTGTCCAAGGCTGCATATTTAAACTTTAAAAAGAGAACAGAGAAACTAAAGATGGTTTTCTAAGAGCAACATACAAACTTTCAGGTGGCAAAGAAGCACAAGCAACAAAGAAAAACACAAAAGTTAGACAAAAAAGCTCAGTACCGCCACGTCCATGAAGATAACCTCCACGCTCCCCAGCAACCTCTTGCATCTGCATGCATTAACCACCCAATACAGGAAGCCAAGTTCCCTGCCAGGGCATGTTATCAGCAAAATCCCCAAATCGCACAAAATTGCTTGAAAGCTTAAAACAACATAAACAGAAAACATATAACCAAAAGAGAAAAACTGTATAACGTTTCGCTCTATTCTTTAACAGGGACGGTGGAATTCAAAGAAACTGCCAACAAATTATCCTGCAAATATTATTCTAACTTTGCTATCTCATGGTGCATACAGCAATTTATGAACAACAAACGATCAAAGAAGACTCTCAAAAACAGTCACAGAAGCTGTAATCTGGGTATATTGCAAATGCATACATTTTATTTTAATTTCAAAAAACTTAAATACAAGGGGTTTTCCACTGAGGATCAAACAATAGAACAGTTTCAAAAGTAAAATCAAGTATAATTGTAAATGTGTATATAGATAATAGAATAGAGAACGGAGAGTGAATCAATGCGCTAACCTTTGCAACCATGCGTTGGAAAGTAATGTCTTCATCGTCAATCTTATCTTTTCCCTTACCCCATTTCTTATCTGCGAAATTAACACATACCCAGTAATTAAATGTAGCGAAAAATCAAAACTTTGAGAACAACGAGCTCTAAAGATGTTTAAATTTTTGAATAAAAGTGAAAAAAAATAATAATAATAATAACAGATCGATTACCTTTGGGGTCGCTGAGGTTGGTGTATTCTCGAACTTCTCTTCCTGCCATCTGCAACAATTTCTCTACGAAGAATGATCTGTTTCTGATTAATTGAGAGAGAAAGAGAATCTGATTTTGGTTTGCGAAGTGAATCCCTTCTCCACGAGAGAACCTCTGAAAGCGGTGGACACACGTAGCTTCTAGAACATTATTCGTCTGTTGTCAAAACATATATAGGATTAGAACGCATAAATATATAGTGTGATTTATAAGCATCTAAAATAAAAATCAAATCAGATATATTTACCCGAACTACGGGTTAAGCATTATAGATAAATTACTCGTTCAAAAATAATATTAATAGCAGATAAAAACGATAAATTATTTATTCATTTTTCTTTTTCTTTTTATTTTTTATTTTTTCATTTTTTGGTTTTATTTTTATATTATTTTTTATTTTTAAATTCTTTTTTTTAACATTTTTTAAATTCTTTTAACATTACTTCTCTTTTTTATTTTACTAAATATATTTTTCTTTTTTCTATTTAACAAAAATATATATACATATAAAAAATATTATATTATTTTATATATCATTAAATATTAATATTTAAATATTTTGTTTTAAAGAACTAATATTTAATTTTCAAAATAAACTGTTATTTTTGTGTTTTAGTAATTTTTCTAAAAATTATTACTATCATTATTATTAACATGATTAAAAGCTTTTTATTTAATTATATTTAAAAAAATAATAAATTTGTGTTTTTAATTATAAAATTTAAAACAAAAAATTAAATATTCTTTTTATACTCGATAATTTATATTATTTTTTCTCAATTGTTTAAAAAAAATCTTTTTATTTATAAATTTTATATATAGTTAATAATTCTAATTATTATAATTTAAATTTTTGCTCTCCAATCATAAAATAAAAAAGTATCACCTCCCACCAAGTGGGTGGGGGCACTTTTTCTTCTTTTCCTATTTCTTCTTTTTTTATTCATTTGTCTGACTTATTTCTATATTATATTTTTTCATTTTTAAGTTCTTTTAACATCACTTCTCTATTTTATTTTACTAAATATTTTTTTTTGTTATTTAAAAAAATATTTGTATATAAAGAATATCATATTATTTTATATATTAGTAAATAATAATATTTAAATATTCTATTTTAAAAAACTAATATTTAATTTCCACAATAAGCTGTTATTGTTGTGTTTTAGTAATTTTTATAAAAATTATTATTATTATTATTATTATTATTATTATTATTAATAATGTGGTTAAAAGCTTTTTAATTGGTGATGTTTTAAAAAAAATTAAATTTACGCTCTTAATTATAAATTTGAAAACAAAAAATTAGATATTATTTTTATACTCGACAATTTATGTTGTTTTTCTCTCAAAATTTAAAAAGTAAAATTTATTTATTTATTAATTCTCTATATGCTAAATAATTCTCATTATTATCATTTAAATTTTGCTCTCCAATCGTAAATAAAAATAAAATATCGCCCCCCACCAAGTGGGTTTCCTTCTTCTTTACCTATTTTTCTTTTTTTATTCATTTCTCTATATTATTTTTTTATTTTTAAATTCTTTTAACATTACTTCTTTATTTTATTTTACTAAATATATTTTTCCTTTTGCTATTTAAAAAAACTATATAGGCATGAAGAATATTATATTATTTTATATGTCAGTAAATAGTAATATTTAAAAATTTTATTTTAAAGAATTAATATTTAATTTTTAAAATAGGCTGTTATGGTTGTGTTTTAGTAATTTTTATAAAAATTATTATTATTATTATTATTATTATTATTATTATTATTATTATTAATTTGTTTAAAAGCTTCTTATTTGGTTATATATTAAAAAAAGTATTAAATTTATGCTCTTAATTATAAACTTGAAAACAAAAAATTAGATATTCTTTTTATTCACGCAATTCATGTTGTTTTTCTCTCATAAATTTTTTTTTAAAAAAAAATTTCTTTATTAATGAATTCTCTATATGCTTAATTATTCTCATTATTATCGTTTAAATTTTGCTCTGCAGTCATAAAATAAAACAAATAAAAATATTACCCCCCACCAATTGTTTCTATATTCGTCCATGGTCCTTATATGTGTCCCACATTTTTGTTTTAGTCCATATACATAAAAAAAATTACTTTTAATCCCTATACGTGTCTCTGTTAGTGTTTTTGGTGATTCCGTTATCTTATCATTAGTCTCTACTAAAACGAAGAAACAAGTTCAAGGATTAAAACAAAAAATAAGTACATATATAAGGATTAAAACGAAACTAAATACATGTATAGGACTTAAAATAAAAAAAATACAAATACCAAAACTAAATCAAAATGTAAGTACTCGTTGAAGGATTAATTAATTTCTATGTATGTCAACAATCTATGTCTTCGTCATTGATTGGCTCACAAAGATTCCGTTTGCTACGTAGGATAAAGTTAACACGATTAGTATTGAAATTGACTATAAGGACCAATCCAAAATTGACAGACACGTATAAGGACTAAAAGAAATGTTTTTTACATATAGGGACTAAAACAAAAATTAGGGACAGATACCAGAACTAAATGATTAACTTAAACTTTTTTTTTTGTCCATAGAAAATTGATAATTTTTTTAGTCTCTTCAAAATATATTTTTTTTCATTTTGGTGCAACTTAATTTAAGATTTTAGTTTTGTCCCTAATATTAAGTTTAATTTTATTTTTTATCACATTTTTCAAATGGCAAAAAATTAAAAGAAAAAAAATTGAAATTTCAGAAAACAAAATAAGAAAAAATTAAGTTACAAGAACTAAAAACAAAATTTTAGTCACTCTTGGAACTAAAAACTTGTATACTTATTATGAAACAAAATACTAGAGACTAAAAATAAAGTTTTAAATTATGTTGGGCTAAAATAAATAAAAAAATGTAAGGACTAAAACAAAAGATTATTAATTTCATATTGACTAAAAACTTATTTAAGGCTAAAATAAAATATAAATATTTTATACTATATTATAAAATGAAGGGAGTATTAAGAAAAAATAACGATCTCATTACAATGCTTATAAAAAAAATGATCTCATTACAATTTCATTTTATCTAAGTCAAATCCTATTATTTTATATTATTTTAAACTAAACTCTATTACTCTTATTAAAAGTAAAATCACATAATAAATGTTTTTCATTTTTGTAATAGGTGTTTGTAAAAAATAATGCTCATTTTAATATTTTTTTTATTTAGGTGTTGATATAGATAAGATAGGAAGGAGTATCTATTAGGGTATGTTTAGTAACACAAAATTATGATTTTTTTGGGGGTTATTATAACTTTTTAAAAGTTTGTAGAGTTGTTTGGTAACTACAAAATTAAAATTTTTGAATTTGAGATTTTAATTTTTATAACTAACTTTAAAACTATTTGAAATAGTTTTTGGCTTTTAAAAGTTAGCTACCAAAACTTTACTTCTAAAATCACCTTATTAATTTTTAGAAATAACAAATTATCCTACGACTACTCTACCAATATTATTATTATTATTATTATTATTATTATTATTATTATTATTATATATATATATATAGTTGTCATTTAACATATTTCAGCTAATTATAAAGTTTATTTTATCGAATGGTTCTAATTTATAATATAACTACAAAGTTATAATTTCACTCTTAATCCCACCGTCTTAGGGTATGTTTGGCGATACAAGATTATAACTTTCTTAAGAGATGATATCTTTTATAAAGCTTGTAGAGTTGTTTGATATTACAAAATTAAAGCTTTTGTTTATGAGATTGTAGTTTTTATAACTACTTTTTAAAAAGTTATTTGAGATAACTTTTAGCTTTCAAAAGCTAACTTTGAATAATTTACTTTCTAAATTATTCTCATTTATTTTTATAAATCAAAATTTTTTTACCCCATTACTCTCATTGATTAAGATAATATTATTTATCCCATTTAGTTATTTAACATATTTCAGTCAATCATAAATTCATTTTTCCAAACAGTTTTAATTAATAAACTAACTGCACAACTATAATATCAAATCTTGCTTTCGGCTTATTTCTCAAACATATATTTACTTTAACTTCATAGTTAAAAGCTTTTAGCTTGTTTTCCTAACATACGTTTAGTATTTTAAAAAGTACAATTTTTCTAACTTTGATTAATTTTTTTTTTAATTCTTATAATTCATGTGCTTGTATTATTCTTGTTATATGTTTGTCAAGCTTGTCCCATTATAGAAAAAGTTGTTTTATTTGCATGAAATTTTCCATGGTGAAAATTTTTATATATGTTAATTTGAATGAGACTAGTTTCCTCATTTATCTCTATCCTAAAAATATGAGCATTATTCTGTGCTTCTACAAAAGAAAAATTAACAAATGTTCTTATCCTAATAGTACTTAATAAAATATGAATTTAAATGAAAAAGTGAGTATAGTTTGTTATATATTTTAAGTGTTTTTTAAAAGTTTAAGTTCCATGTAATTTATAATTTCATTAATCAAGACTAATTTTTTATTCTACCATCCACTATTAATACATCGTCCAAATATAGTAGTTAAGGAAACATAAAAATTAAATTAATTGGTGCTCCATAAAAGAACAATCACCTTTCAATCTCTAGACACCTTAGATGTACAATTTACTCATCCTTCTCTCATTCTCTCAAAGTGTGCCTAAACAATTATTTTTTATTTTTTATTTTTAGTATATAAGAGGATTTCCATTAAGAAGTTGTAGGAGTATTCATAATTATTCTAGAGAAAAAACTTTCTTGTTAGCTAGACGGTTAAAGCAATCTCTTATGTTGAAGAATTAACATTAGATTATCAAGAGATAAAAAAAAATTAAAGGAAAAAAAGAAAAACCCAAGATTTGGCTGCTGTATACTATACAACCTTTATGAGTAGTGAACAAATTACAATATAATTAAAAACTATTATATACACATTGTTACATACATTGAAAAAACAGAATTTGAAACTCTGAAACACATCATTGATGGAAAAACTGAGAGAGCACTCAGCAAAAAAAGGGTAGCCAGAGAAAAACAATGACTTAAAATTTGAGAGGGAAGAATTTGAGATTAATATAATAATGTGATATATATATATATAAATATTTTAATTTGTTTGAGTATCATGTCTTCTTGTTAAGCAGATTTCAAATCCATTCACCAAACGAGCTGAGGGAAAGAAAGACATCCTGTCTTCCTTGATTTGTGTCCACCTGTTATAAGAGCATCATCAACTTTATGATTAAATTTGATAATTATTTTCAGTTATGCATAATGCTATGACTATTTGAAGAATATAAAATCAGGGTTGAAATATATATTTAAATCTTCTTTAATTACATCCTTCACCGAAAAATAGTTTTCATGTTAGTCCCAATCAGTATCTGCAGTTATTATGTAAGTATAGTTAATGTACCTACTATTATAGTGGCTAAATTAGAAATGAGTGTTAAATACAAGGACTAAATTAAAAATGAGAATTATATATAAAGACAAAATTTAAAATAAATGTCACATATAACGAGTTAAAAGTGATGTTATAATAAAAAAAGTCGTAAGAATGAGTGAAAAAAAAAATTGTATAGAGACACAATTGGAAATAATTAAGTAAAGAGCTCAACTTGAAATCGTGCGTTAGATATAAGGAATAACATCCGGTTGTATTAGGGCAGAACGCACTTAGATGTGACTTGATGTAATCATAACAAATCACAATTACAATTTGGTGTGAGTGTGATAGATACTAAACCAAGATGTTACGGTCACATTAAATTAACGCAATTACAATTTAAAATCATGTTTAATAGTACAATTCATAAATATCACAAATTGTATTATCTAGGTTCTAAATTAGGGTTGCAATCACTATACGTTAAATATAACTAAATGTGATATGATGCAATTATTGCAGGCCAGAATTACAGTCTAATGTGATTTCGATAACCGCTGAAACTATGATATTGCAACATGATGATGCGAAGAGATTTACGATTTATTACCTAGAATGCATCTAACATAAACCAAGGAAAGGAAGAGAAGCAATACCTATAGGTAGTTACAAAATAATGAAGAAAAAGAGCAATTTGAAGGCGAGCCAACTCTGCTCCTGGACAGAATCTAGCACCTCCTCCAAAAGGTGCATAGAATGGACTTGTTCTCCAGTTTCTCTTTTCCTTCATTAAAAGAAGAATAGAAATAATTAATAAATAATTTAATTAATTAATTAATTAATTATTAATTAAGTGAAATCCAAGGACTAACCTCATTTTCAGGTTCCATCCATCTCCAAGGATTGAAGTTTAGAGCTCCATTATATACATTCTCATCTAAATGGACTGCTGAAAGAAATGGTACTACAAAGCATCCTTTTGGAATAACAAAATCTACTCAAAAAACCAGATAAACTAGAGTTAGTAGGGTGTGTTAATATTTACAAATAATTAACATGAATAAATAAATAAATAAATAAATACCGTGTGTTTGGATGAGAAATTTTAAGAGGAAAGTTCACTTTGTCAAAAGATTTTTTTTTTTTTTGGTTTACAAGAGTTGGATTACCACAGAGATGGAGAGTGTGGATTATGGGATTCGAACCATAAATTTGTTATTGATATTCTATTGCTACACGCATCAAGTGTGTTGAACTCAAAAAATTTAAAATATTTTAGAATAAAATGTATGTGTTAGGATAAAAAAAAATTACAATTCTAAATTTTTTAAGAGAGATTTATATTTTAACTAAGTAGAAATTTATAAATTCAAAGAGTAGGTATCACCAAAATTCTTTAAAATTTTAAATTTCTTAAAATTTTTCAGTTGTTTCATCCAAACATGGGTTTAGATTTAAATTGGTAAGCATTCTGAATGAAAAAGAGATTAGTTTCACTCTCACGTTCACTAATATTTGGATGCATCATTATTTTATGGGTTATGTTAAATAGTGTTCTAAGGGTACTTGTTAAAATACAATAAATACATATTAAATGATTTGAGTTACTATAAAAAAACATTTATTAAATACTAGTTTTTAAGTTTCAAAACATTAAATTCTATTACTTTCAATAAAATATTGCTATTTTTGTAATCTTAACTAGTGCCCTTAACTGTTTAGCATTTTCCTTATTTTATTACCTTTGTTTCAACATTTTAGAGGACAATTACATAATAAAAAAAAAAGTGTGTGAAATGTATTAGTGGATATTATCATAAAACTCATTTACATGAACTTGAATACCAATTATTCTCAAATTTTCATACCTTGATATTGAATGTCTTGTTTTGCTTCTCTCATTAACCAAATTGCAATTCCCCCAAGTCTAAGTGTTTCATCAATAACCTGTTCATAGCAAGACAGCATGAAACCTTAACTCAATGTTTTCTATTGAATATAGCAACTAAAAAAAATGTAATTATTTCATTAGAAAATAAAATTTAGGTTGAAGACAATCTGATATGAAACATAGGGAAGAGTTAATCACTTACACATTGAGTGAATGGCATTGCTTTATAATCCTGCCATGTTAGGAATCCTTCTCCAGAGTTACTCCTTAGAGAATCTTGTTCATCCTGTCCATGATAACAATTTGCAAATATTAATAAAAAAAAATAAAAAATCTTCAATCTTGTAATATTGAAATCTAAGAAACTTGCTTGAAGATAGTTTAACGTGCCACACAAAAATGAAAAATGATGATCTAACACCACAAAAGGGTGTAGAAGTGTAAGAAAACAGAGATAGAAGGCTTAAATATATTTTTTAATCTCTCCAAAAAATATTCTTCAGTTTTTTTTAAACGCATATATTCAGTCTCTCATTTTGAAAATGTTAAGCTTTGGTCCAAAACTAGAGATATTTTAGTCCCTTTTTTTTTTCTTTGTCCCTCGAATGGGTGAAGTTAGGGATTAAAAACAAACGATTGTAAAATTAAGATACTAATGTACGTGTTTCAAGAAAAGAGTTCAAAAACATACTTAAACCAAGGCCGAAAGAAAAAAAGAGAAATGTAACAAGTAATGTGACCCAAAAAGAAGATCGAGATAGCAATAAAGGTGTAAAACCTAACCTAAGAAAAAGAGGTGAAAGAATATAATTATATAGTGGTTGAATAAAAATGGAGAAAAACAATATCAAGAACAGTTCTGTAATATACCAAAAGATGCTTCATGGCTGTAGGACATTGAGTAAGGAAATAAACTGCAAAAAGCATAGTTTTGGTGGTAGTTTCATTCCCAGCAAAAAGAAGATTAATGATGAAATCTGCAACAGCATCATCTGGCAAACTTTCTTCTTCTAATAATCTTCCAAGTACACCATTTCCTACCATAGGAGCACCATTTTTTCTGTGCACCTCTATGGTCTTGTTTATCTTCCTTATGATTTTATCCCTTGCCTGATTTCAAAAAAAAAAAAAACCTCACTTCAATACCATTTCACTAAATGTTAATATTAAGAGTTATATTTTTAAGAAAGTAATTTTATTAAAAGATATAGTTCAAAACTATATAGCTAAACATTAATGATTGATCAAATAAAAATGCTGGTCTTTATGTTAATTCTTCTGCATTTTTTCTTTTTTTCTTTTTTTCATTTTTTAATTTTCTAAATTCAGAGGTTTTAGAAATTTTATTGTGGTACCTTCATAGCTGTATGGTATGCAAAGCCTTGGATATTGATGGGAATGGACAGACAGCCATCAACAAAGTCAGAAAACAATTGAGCCATTTCATTGACTTGAGACTCACTTGAAACTCCCAATAATTGATTAACCATTAAATTTATAGCTACCTGAAATAATAAATCATTCAAATGTTAATATTATTAAATAAAATTAGAATCACTAGCACTAAACATTTTTCATAATCTCACATACATGAAAACATAATTAGTTTAATTGACTTACTTTTCTACAAACATCTTGAAGAAGAATGACTTGATTGTTCTTAAAATTGCTCAAAGTTTGAAGCATGACTTTTTGTATGTCATTTAAAAAATGAAACTTGAGCTTTTCTAGGCGCATCATATTAGAGGCGATTCCATGTAGTTTTCTTTGTTGCTCTCCTTGCACTGTGATCACGCCATTCTTACCAACTAAGTCTCTGAAAGATTTCGGGTAACTCGACATGAATAATTTGCCTTCGTTTTGCATTACAAAGCGGTTGAAGCTTGGATCTGCTGACACCACTGCCCATTTTCCAAATAGGCTGCAAGAAAATATCTTACCATACCTATGCAATAAATAAATAAATACATAAAAAAATTTCATCTATTAGAATAGTAAAAGCATAAAAACTAGAATTTAAAGGATTTACAGTTACCCTGATTATCATAATTACTTGATACTATAAAATCTGTCTGCACAATTATAATTACCCTATTTATATTATTTACAACAGAGCTTATGCAAATTATTGTCTTGCAAAAGTTTTTCTTACATGCAACTTAGTTATTTAAAAGAAGTTAATTCAACAGAATGATCCTGTTCAAAGGACTTGAAAATCAACTCATGTAAATTGAGACATTAACTGCCAATAACTTGTTATCTTGCATTTTTCTCACTAGCAACTCAAATTCCAAATAAATACTACCCAAAACAATTTCAAAAGCTAGAAAATATTGCATTTTTCTTGTTTCTGGCAAACTGAAAGAAAATACATAAAATGCATTAACTGCTATCTGCATCCCCCTTTTTTCTACATACACCACCTTATTTTTGGACGATTTCCCGATATTAATTTCTAAATTGACTTTTTTTTATCACTTCCAGAAATTAAACTTCGGCAAATTGTTTCCGGAAACTAATTTCTAAAGTGATTTTTCAAATTAACTTCGGACACTAATTTCTGGAAGTGATATCCAGGAATTAGTTTTCGAAAAATGGGCAGTATGCTAAGAGAAAATGGGTGCGAAAAGAAACCATGCATCTGTAAATACCTTTGCACCATTTCTTCAACAAATTGTGGAGGATGAGAACTTGCAACAGCATTGTACCAATTGATGCTATCACCAATCAGAGGCCATCCTCTTCTTCCAGGTGGCAATCTGAATTTTCTTTTCTTTTCCTTCCATAACTTCACAAGAATTATTTTTGCAAATATTGCACTAGCCAATATGACAGAAATCATAAAAAACCATGTTTCTGAAATATTTTCTCTCATTTTCTAGTTGTGAAATAGAATTATGAGAGAGAAAATTAAAACAAATCACACCTCTCTGCCTGCAAGAGAAAAATTGAAAAATGATAGTGAGCCAAACATGGCAATCACAATTGGTATTGCAAATATGAACAGAGTATAAAAAATAATGGAATGAAAAAGGAAGAATTTATAGAACATGCTTAGTTGACCTTTATGAAAATCTGGTAGGGCCATGTTAACTAAGTATTTTACATTAATAAATCATTCTAAGAATCTATTTTTTAAAAACAAATTTGAATATGTAAAGATACATACAGGACAAATTAAATAATATCAATATGAATCCAATATCTTGTCTAATATGCAATCTAAGGATAATCACATATCTTCTGCACAATAATATTGACACAATTTTTACTAATATTGATGATTTGCTGACTCCTCCATAATCTCACCAAAGAAAAAAAATCTCACATCCTAACAACCATATAATAGATACTATGAATCTTTATGGTGTGTGAGACACTACCAGAAATGTCATTATATATATGAAAATTAAAGCAAAATTGAGAAATAAAAAAATCTTAAATAGTTAAGTTCATTTGATTTGCATTTTTTTTTTTTGTTATTTTTTTTGAATTTGTATAAGAAAAACTGAGAAATGACTCGAAATGTGTTTTTTCTTGTTTTCAGCATTTTTAGTTTTTACTTCACAAATTTCAAAAAACATAATAAAAACAGGGAATGGAAATATAAACTAGATAGACCCTTACATTTCGGGTTCATGTTTTCTTACATAATTACTAAATTGTCATATTATTTTCATTTTAATTTTTAAAATGTGTATGAAACACTAGAAACAAGGAAGTTTCGTTTCCGGTGGCTATTGATGTTTCCTATGCAAATTTCTAAAAATAAAAAAAGTGACAATTTTATAATTATTATTAATCAAAACAAAAAAACAAAAACAGAAAATAGAATCCAACCCTAATTTTGTTACCAAGTGGTGAATATACCCTGCCAGAGGCTCCAAAATCCAATGATGAGAGCTTGAAATTAGAATTCCAAATTCCTAATTCAAAAGGTGCTTAATCACCTTATGATTTTTCAGATGAAATAACATATATACACAGCATTTAATTTTAAGAATCTGCTGTATATTTCTCATAGCTAGATTTGAAGAGAGGCATAAAAAGAGAAAGAGAAAGAAGAAGCTATGTCTTGTAATAATGACATTATAATTGGAATATATATATATATATAAGGAAAAGGGTCTCTTAATTTTGTCCAAAAAAGCACTTTTGGTGTTTCATTTTAATTAATATATAATATAATATATAGTAGATAAAATGATATTTTTGGTCCCTTAACTCTTTGCGCCAATTCAGTTTGGTCCCTTAACTTCTTTTTGATCCGTTTTAGTCCCTTAACTTTTATTTTGAATTCAATTTGGTCCCTTCAGAAATGGTTTTTGATTTGATAACATTCTTTATGGATGTAACCATAGGGACCAAATTGAATCCAAAATAAAAGTTAAGGGACTAAAACGAATTAAAAAAAAATTAAGGGACCAAAATAAATTGACACAAAGAGTTAAAGAATCAAAAAGCGTCGTATTGCGTGTATAGTAGTATCATGCACTCATCTTTTCAAATAGTTGAGCACAAAATAAGGTGCAAATAATGATAATAATGATTCAATTCAATTAGTAGAAGTTGTCATCAAGAAAAGTTAGCTAAAGTTTGACTTGTCTTTTTTACGCTAGCAAGTTATGGAGTAGTGATGCATTAATCAATTTTATTATATTCTAGTGATGATGAAGAATGAAGACACACCTTTTATTATATAAATATAATTTATAATAAAAAAAATCCATCTTTTAGTTAGCAAACACTAATTTCATATTGTAATTAGAGTATCACATCAATTGAGACTAGAAAGAGTTCTTAAATGTTCCTAGTCATCTAGAATATAGACATGATTGACAACCATCAATGTAGGTCACAACTTTGCACAACTGTACTAATTTATTCATTTAAATTTATGAGTTTATATCGTATGATTCTGGATCATTATTGGTCTCGATATCTCAAGCGTTGGATATGTGAAATTGTAGAAAAAAGAGAAAAATCATCTCATCCAGAAACTACATAATAATATATTTTCACAACATTTAGTGAGATTGACTTATAATTTTCAATATGATTCCACTTATTTAATAAGTAGTAATGTATTTTTTATTCTACGCATATCTCATGCATAGTTTTTTTGTTTTCATCGATATTCAACGGGACATAAAGTCCAAATCAAGCATAAGTTAAGAGGTTAAAAACAGAATATTTTTAATAAACAAACTGTTATTCGAAAAACGAAAAATTCATTTAATCCTTATTTCTCTCGATAAAAAATATTTTTGAATCTTAACTTATGTATACGATTCATTAAAAAAAAAACACTATTAAAAAATTGTACTTCCCATACATTAAAATTAAACTCAAAATACTAAGCCTTTCATACCAAAAGTGTGAATGAATTAAACGGAATATATTTTTCATGTGGAAGAAACATTTGAATATTTGTGTTTATGTCCCTAATCAACATTATACAAAATTAAAATATTCATGTATATCTTTCTGTTCATATGTAAAAAAAATACATACCCATATGAAGGAGCTACAAAACATTCTGTTTGTTAGAACTCAATAATGAGCCTAATGGAAATGAAATCTAATATCTTGGGGTTATTATGGAGCCACTAAATAATGGACCAGTCAAATTAAGTGGGTAATAAAGGCTTTGAATCCCAATTTTCAGGCCTTTTTTAAGGAATGAGCACCCTAAAGTGATGCAGTAAATTATTTAATTAATTATATATCAAATCAAATATAAATGTTGAAGGCTTATTGGGTGTTTTTATAGATACACACAATTATTATAAAAGCCAGCAAGAGCCAGCCAAGCAAACAATGCCACTTATGTCAGCAAACTATATATAGTGTGTAGTTTGCTACTTTGCTTCCATGGGATACAAAATAATATATGATAGGGGAATAAATACCATAATGTTATTTCATATGCTACATACACTTTAGCTTTATCAACAATTAAAATTAATTAAGGTTAGTTATCCATCATTCATAAATTGTTAAGATAAAGTGAAAAACAAAAACATCATTACCTACTCCATTTCACTGCCAATTATTAGTATCTACACGTATAATTGCCCGCTTTTTAAAGTTTTTTTCTAGAGTATTCACATCGAAAACAGTGACTAATTCCTTCTTTAAAACGACTAACAAATATATAATTGTCCGCTTAATGCCATATTAATCAGTCAAACATTTCTGTGTATGTGTATAAGTATTATTATCTAAGTTTTAATTAACTTATCTTAGATGCCATTAGAAATGGAAGATTCTAATTCTAGAGATAATATTTATTTAGATTGCCAGCAGTATTTATAATTTTTATAATTAGAGCATTTTAATGTTGCAGGTAGGAACTAATATGAAAACTTGATTAGTGAAATAAACTGAGATATACCAGAATCAATGTTAAACTGATCTTGTTCTTTATTTAAAACTGTACTTGGAGGATTGGCAGATTTCTTGTTTGCAAAAGGCACCACAATTTATTTTGATCAAAGGAGCATCTTGCAAAGTTAAAATAATGAAAAAACGTGAGTTATAATTATCTTGCAGAATCAGCTAAGAGCTGTCAATATTCAATTTTATAGTAGCATGATGTCCCAAGAGTTTCGGCAACTTGATAAAATCAGTGACGCATAGAGTCACAGCCACACATCTTCGTTTGCCACAAAAGAAATTCATGAATATGAACAAATACTATTCAAATCATTTAGACAGTTAGGGAAAACAAATTAACAAGAAATAATTATGCACCATGTAACTTGAAGATTTCATGATAATAACAATAACAAAAATAAGTGCATGATAAAATCAAGAAACTCCTATCTTACTTGGTAATGTCAGCTATTAGAATTACACAACATTATAATCAGAGTCCAAATTTACCCTCAGTCAAACTAATGCCAAATTTTATTTACTTTATTTGAGAACACCAAGTTTAGGCACTTTTTATTTGAGAACTTTTAACCCTTGTTCTTATGCATTTGATTATTATTAACGCTTTGATATTAAAGTATTATTTCAGAAAAGATACTAGTTTCTTGTGAGCCAAGCATATCACCAAACTTCAATGGCATCTTAACAGCAGCATTGTCTTCGAACTCCAGTATCAACAGAGCCATAGAAAAGGAGTACATGAAAGTGATTAAGTATAAATTTATCAATCCCTATGTTTTAGTAAACTAAAATCACAATGCACATTAAATGGATCAAACAGTAAATGGACTCTTATTGGTTATTAGAGACTATCAAATTACAATTTGCAACCCTTCTTTGTGACTTCAAGATAAAACATGGGGAACCTTTTCAAATGTTCCACTCAATTGTCCTTACTACTATTTGTTCCATTCATTTGTGTACATTAATAATTTCTCTTTTTGGAACATCAAACTATCCTTATTCATATCCCAATGATACTATTGCATTGAAAAAGAACAGGTTGCATACAAAAATAAATTGAAAAATAAAAACTCAAATCTATTAACAATTAATAAAAACTACTAAATGTAGCTGAAGAATTAAATTGTTGACAAACTGCCATTTCATTTGTGTATGGGATGATGGCAGCCAGCAAACCAAACAATACTCTCAGCTTTACATGTCATTCATAACCTGAATTGTTCTCTGCCAGAGACCAAAGAATATTATATTATGCAATAAAAGGGGAAATAATAGTTGCCATATCATTTACACACCTTCACACATTTAGCAATAGGGGGAGTGTGGGAGCATATGGCATACAGTCCTAACATAAATGTTGGACATCACATTCCAATCTGGCAATAATTCAACATAGTTCAGAGATGGAAGATAGAAGGCAAATTCCATCAGGCATTTTAATGCGAATGCAAAAATTCTGGCAGGATATCAACACCTTTGATGACTTTTCGTTTAAGTCAAAATAACAGTAGTTTCTAACAATAGAAATTAGTGTTTCTGCTTTGCAAGTTGGAACCAAATAAAGCATATAATTTGGAATAAGGGTCATCACTCATCAGTATATTTAATGGTGAAAGCTAAAAATAAACTCTCAGAAATTCTATCAATTGTAAGTCTTGTGTCTATGAAAAAAAAAAAAACTGTAGTAATTGAAAATACCAATTATTCTTAGGCAGGATATTCTTTGAATGGTCCCCAAAAAGCAAGGATCTTAGAGCATGTTTGGATTAAATTTTTTTCAAATATACACATACGTTGAATAGTTGTATTTTACACTTAAAAAAAACTTTATTAATTTTTTAACAAAAGAAAAAACTTTTTGTCCTTCAGCTAAAAATTAGACATCATTTCAAAAAACTTCAAAATTGCTTTTCGCGGTTTAAAATTATCATAAAAATCGCTTCTGACGGCAAATATATCCAAACAAAAATCGATTATGTCTCAGACGATCGATTCTTTTTTTCACGGTTTATTTTCACAATTAATCGCAGCTAATCAAACACACCCTTACCCATCATAAACAGATGTGAGGAATGACACTGGCTTTCTTGCACCCTTCCATTCTTAGCTGCTCAAATTCATATATAAACATTGTGATCCATAAACACAATTTGAGTAGGGGAGTAAATTGCAACGTTGGACATTTCCTTTCCTATTGTTCATAACATGATGAAAATCATTTACAATCTGAAGCTAACTTACTGGATTAAAATCCAAGTACTTTTTCTCTCAACCCCACCCCACCCCACCCAACGCCCCCTCCTTCCACAACCTGCGCATTCTTCCAAGATGAGACTGATGGATTAACAGAACCAGAAACTCGTGCAAATTCTCTACATTTTAAGGAGCATAGAATAAAATTGGCTGCAAAACCTCTGCAAATTTTGAAGGACAGCAAGAACGGGGAATAGCATTTACAAGAACAATGCCAAGAAATGAAAGACCAAAAAGAGCCATCCATGCATCTCATGGTCCCTAGACATACCGTTAGGGTTGTACAATAAGATTGAATTTCTTGCAAATTGCACCACACACCTTCATAAAGCTTCATAATTTTTTCCAGATATTAATGATACCATCTGCAAATGACTTCAGATTTCCCCAGAAAGTTGATTTCTCTGAAACCACTGCACCACTGGTCTCCCTATTGTTAGACCTGTCACTGGATATTATGGAGCATGTCAGCGACATTAATTTCTTAAACAATATTGTCGGAAAGAATATAGACATGGAACTCAAACAAAGTGATGTAAGGGAAGATTGCATGGGGCAGTTGTATTTTCTTTCCATGTGCAACTTTCCATCAATGCATTTCAGGTAGGATACACACATCAGTTCCAAAACTCAAGAAGCATTATATTAAAATCAATAAATCAATAAATATATAAAGCAGGTGTAACAGCACCATGTTCTCATTTAGCTCAGATGATTAGCATAAGTACCAGGCACTTCACTCATATTGTGTATAGTTTATGTATAGTGCATATATATTTTGGGCACAGAAACATCATAAACACAAGTCCTCCTGATTTACTCTTTTGAACCCTTCTAAATTTTATGACTATGTTTTGTTCATTAGTATAAATCATACTTTCATGTAAAGTTAATTTTTAGCCTTTAAGACTACAAGTAACATGCTTCTTTTGGTTTTCATGATATTCTATCTGAGCATTCTCGAATATATACTAATGAGCATTAATATTACAAAAACAACAAAAGCCTTATTCCACAAGTGGTGTATCAAATTACAATTTTTTACACATTCTTTTTCATTATTTTGTTCTTCTCTACATACATCAAACAATGAAGTATTACTTAATTAAGACTGAGTATTGCATGTTGGAATATTTTACTGTTCAACTACATGTATGATGTATATCTAAATACGAGAAGAGTGACTTACATTTTGGACTCATCCAATTCTAAAGGCCTTTGAGATTGCTCCATTTTATGCCTTGGACTGTCCACGCCAACATGGCCTTGCAAGGCATCTCGTTCTTTTCTCTCATATCTGGATTTCTCAAAGCTTTCTTTCTCTAATGTTTGATGGTTTTCCACATCAAGAAACTTAGATTCATGGCTCTGGCCTGTTTTGTCACTACTTCCAGATTTTTCAATAAATTGAGCAGAAAACTGTTCTATTTCTTCTTTAAGCGAGTATCTTTCCGATGCAACAGAATCAGAAGAACGAGGTACAGCTTCTCCACTTCTCACATCAATTGGTACCTGTAGACTTGAACGGGAAGACTCTCTAGACATGTCTTCCAAGATAGGTTGCTCCCTTCTCTCATCACCGGTTTTCTCAACGCAATTTTCCTCCAAATTTCGATGATTCTTAAGATAAGAAAATTCAGAATCATGTCCCTGAGCTTTGGCATAAGTAGTACCAGAATTTTTACTAAATGGAGAAGAAATGCGTTTAATTTCCTCTTGTAGCAGCTGACTTTCCAGCGCAACAGAATCAGATGAACTAGAGACAGCTTCCTCAGTCTTAATATCATTTGGCATCTGGAGACCGGAAGGGTAAGTCCCCTTGGAACACTTTTCCAAAAGATTATTTTCAAATACAATGCCTTGATTACCCTGTCATTAAAACAAAAGGCAAATATAAGTACTACAAAACACCTCTGATTTCATATTGTTTTCATTTAATAATTCATTTAATAATGACTAAAAAAGAGAGGATGGTATAAAAAAATCAATGAGAACAAGAATGATTGCCAAAATGTGAAACAACTATAAAGGAACATGATGTAATTTTCTTGAAGTAGACCAATCAGAACAGTTGTCATTCTTCTGCATTTAATTTCATGAGACTTCTAAATAGATTGCATTTATTATCAATTAAGTTATTTGAAATTGACAATTACACACAACCTACTGTCAAGTTGAGGATGAAGATAAGGTAATGCAGACAGGGCACGAGCTTATTGTCTGAAGCTTTGTAAAGTTCAGGTTAGTTTAGTATGGAGGTAAAAATGAAGGTGTACAATTTTACTAGCATAAATGAAATGATCCATGAATTCTTCAACCTTATTCTACAGCTTTACCAAATTAATCCTTTAGTATATTAGAACAAAAAATATACTAATTTTAGATCATATAAAAAGCGCTAGTTGCTGCATCTTTTGTATCAGCAATGCATTTGTAATTAAAAAAATGGAAAAAATGTGAAGTATACTGAATTTACTTTTACCTTTAGCCCCGTTGACTACAGTCGTTAATTTAACCAAAACAAGAATGTTAAATGTTCCTTAAAAAAAAAAAAAAAATCACACTCAGATGATGTTGGTACATTGCTTATCCACAACAACTATATATTTCATGTATCCATAACAACTGAAAGTGGCGCATAATGTCAATGCTTACTGGTGTAGAGGTACTTTCAAATTCCTCAGACAATCTTCTTTTTCGAGAGGAAGTCTGTGGCCCTTTCTTTTCTTCAAGATGCCCATAACCAATGCTAACAGTCTCTTTGTCATCTAAAACTACCAACTGAAAATCATCTTGGATAGGCCTGTCTTTTGCAATCTCAAAATTACCAGATGAAACAGTCACAGATTCAGTGCTTAGAAGTTTATTCTTGTCGACTAGTTTTTCCTCCAAAATCTTATCCTTGTTGTTTGAAAGATTCATTTTAGACTTGTATTCTAGTTCCTGAACAATATCCCGGACAAAATAAAAACCTCCACCAACTTGTTTATGGGTATCGGTTATGCTTGGAAATTTTCCAGCATTCTCTGCCCTATACCTACAATAAGAGGAGTAGTGTTGTAGAATGTGTGAATACATTACAATCAAATAAAAAATGAGAGCAAGAGCACAGCATTCAATTTTGGTTCTAAATTCAAGTACAATATTCTGAAAAGGTCGGTTATGAGTTATGACACAAACTATTACACTGAAGCCAGAAATAACTGATGTGCCAAAAAACCAGAATGAATCATAATGCAGGAAACCTCATAAAATGTTAAATAAAGCTTCAACTTCAAAATGAAAAAAGAAATACTTGTTAACAAAAGACTCCACCATAGCTCTCCGCTCATCTCTCCGAACCCTCTTTCTGACTCTCTGGGCATCTGGTGTCTCAGAAGGGACAGAAGCAGCATATGACCATCCACGCCGCTGGAATTTTGACAGACCAACATAATTGCATACCCCAAAGGATACTGTCATCCAACAACCAATACAGTAGATGTATGATTACATAATTAATGATTCAATAGAATAATAGAACTTCGGGATAAAAAAGTTCACATAGATATGCTTCAAATAACACCAAAAAAATAGCATAGAAGGTGGCAAAACTATGAATAAGCTTCCAGAAATGTTTCCCGATTCAAATAACAATCAAGAGAATGAGGACTAAAGCATAGTCATATTTCTATGGAGTAATTCAATCACATATGTATAAATACCACAAATACCTTGTATTTTAAGGCTATGTTTGGAGAAAAAGGAAGGATTATTTTTTATTTTAAATTGAAAAGGTCATAAAATGGTTACAAAAACCCCATCTACCTTACCCTGCAAACTTCTCCATCCAAACAAAACAAACATAAGAAAAGTTAGAAGACATTATACCCTAGACCAATATCAATAGATGTTATTGACCAATCCCTCAATCTTTTCAATATCGAGACAGATGAATTTTAAAATGGCACCTGAATTCATTAAAATAGCACCAAATAGTGTCTAAAGCAATGCAAATGATTAACGAATTTAGTTGCTTTTCTACATCCAAAAAATAAAAAGCTATGTCTGAATATTACAAAAACCTGAACAATAATTTCAGAAAGCAAACAAAGAGAAATTATCCAGCGGAAGAGAAAAAAAGATTGAAAAAAAGGATCGAAGAAAGTTACGTTGTTTGGGTTTGGAGCGGAAGGAGAAAGCTTGTGTGGTTGCGATCAGAAGAAGCTTCTTCCTCATCGTATTCTCTCCGCTGCTCCAAGTTCCATCTATGCTCTTACAGAGAGAAAGAGGGTTTAGGGTTTTACTTTTTGCGCCTACCTGCATTCAAATCTCAAAACGCGCAGAATTCAATATCGTTTCAGCGTTTCCGTGCATGTTTGGTTTATACTTTTCCCTTTACTCCCTCCATCCGTATTTATAAGAACTTTTATCAAAAAAAAAAAAATTGACACTTTTACTCCTTTAATTTTTTTTATCTCTTAACTTTTTTTTATTCAATTTGGTCCCACAACTTATATTTCTGGCTCAATTTGATCCATGGTGTTATTTCTATTAGTAAACTTAATGGTTCTGTTACAATTCCGTTTATATTCTGTCATTTTTAAAATTAACGGTTAAGATTGTTTTCAATCAATGACTCAGGATTAATCTGGATAGAGTTTTTTAAAAAAAATAAAAATTAAATTGGGTATCTTCTTGTTTTTCTTCATCTTCTTTCCTGTTCTTCATTTTCTTGTTTCTTCTTCTTTGTTCACATTCTTTAAGTTGTGCTTCATGTTTTTCATCATCTGAAAAAAAAAAAAAGAATCTACATAAGCAAAACTAAAGAGCAACAGAACCAAATCAAAATCAAGAAGAAGAAGAAGAAGGAGAAGAAGAAGAAGAATACGTCATGTTCTTCTTTCTTCTTTTTTTTGGCATGCCCGAGTAAAAAAGCAATTGGATTGATTGAAGATTGAGAAAATGGGTTTGGGGAAATTAGGGTTTGATTAGAAAAGATGAAGATATGATATTTTTATTTTTTTTTGAAAAAAATCTCCAGATTTCTTTATAGCCATTGATTTTAATCAATATAAGCCGTTAGATTTGGAAGATAACAGAGTTTAACATCGTCCTTTCCATTCCGTTAACTTTCTTGACGGACTTCATGGTAGGGACCAAATCGAATCCAACATAGAAGTTAAGAGACCAGAATGAGTCAAAAAAAAGTTAAAAGACCAAAGTGAATTGGCGCAAAGAGTTAAGGGACCAAAAGTGTCATTTTGCCCAAAAAAATTATTTCTCCCTTCTTATAAGAATCTCTTTGAAACTTTGTGCACATTCAAATTTTATTTTACTAAATTACCCTTATTTAATCAATCACTTTTGTGTGGTTCAAAGTCAATAAATGTAATAAATTGATGAGAGAGAATTTCTCTCTCTTATGATAATTGAAGAAAACTAATTTAGTGGAAAAGAGAGTAATACTATTAGTTTTAATAATCAATGGTAAATAGGAAAATAATGATAAGTTGTTATACAAATTTAATGAATTTTCCTAGATTTACTAATTTCCTTAATTCTTGTGCCTTTTTCGTAGAGGGTCTTATATATAGGGACGGAGGGAGTATTTGTCATATTTTGAATATTTTCATATTTTAAATTAAAATAAATTGCACTCATCACTCTTGAGGTTTGACAAAATTGCACTCCACCCCATTCTTGAACCAAAATTGTACTTCATCCCATTTCATTAATTATAATTAATTTCTTTTTATTTTATAATGGTTAATTGATTTTTTAGTGCATTAAAATTGTTAGTTTTAATTTTAAACAAATTTGTAGTCCCAACAATTTTGTTTTTTTATTTTAATTCAATTCAAAATTTTTATTTTTGTCCCTAATAATATTAATTTTTTTCATGACATGTTTTAGGGTACGAAAAGAAGAATAAATTAAATAACAGGAATGAAGTTAAAAAAATGGACCAAATACAAAAATTAATAACTACAAGAATTAAAAGATTATATATTTATCATGAAACCAAAATTAATTCAAAATTTTTATTTTTAGTCTCTTAAAATTTTAAATTTTAGTTTTGAATAAAAGTTTTTCAAATTTTAATCCTGCTATTTAATTTCTTTTTCTTTTGGACCCTTGAAAAATGTTATGAAAGAATTTAACATAATTAAGGGCTAAAAATAAATTTTTTGAATTAAGTTGGATTAAAATGAAAAACAAAAATTGTTGAACTAAAAGTTTATTTAAATCTAAAATCTAATAATTTTAATATATCAAAAAAATCAATTAACCATTGTAAAAGAAAAAAAAACTAAAAACTAACTATAAGTCTAAAATTAATAAAATGAGGTGGAGTGCAATTTTGGCTCAAGAATGAGGTGGAGTGCAATTTTGCCGAATCTCGAGGGTTTGAGTGCAATTTACCCTTTAAATTATTTGTCACTTTTATAACTATACACTTACTCTCTCTGTTTCATAATTAGTGTCGTTTTAGGAAAATAATTTTTTTTCAAAATGATTGTCACTTTTATATTTTCAATGCATTATTAAATGTCCTTTTCTCCATTTTGCCCCTGTAGAACAATTAATGCTCAACTAAAAATAACGTGGAGTAGTTAATGATTCAATTATTAATAGGGATTTGTTAGTAAAATTGCTTTAGTCATTATAACATTTATTTTTTTTCTTAATTTCCATGAAACAACCTTAAATGATTGTCATTTTGAAACGATGGAGTATTTACTATTTTCTCTCACCTAACTATTTAGTTAATGTGTTAAACATTTCAATTCAATTAATGAGATTAATTTAGTAAAATTGCACTTTTTTAGTGGTAATAACGATTATCTCTAATCATTTTATTAAAAAGTGCGCAAAATCTTAAACGACAAATAAAATGAAACGAAAAGAGTAGTTGAGATGACCTAAATTATGGTTTGAAGTAAGTAAACTTAAATTTTGGTGAAAAAATATTATGTTTGACAAAAATTATGTTGAATTATTTTTCAATGTGATTTGAAATCTCAAACCATGGTTTGGACAAAAACATAAAAAAATTGCTTTTCCTATTACACTAAACCTTGTTGACCAACTCTAAAAGAAACACACCCCTTAGTATTTCAAAAATAAGAAGTCCAAACAAAATTTGGATTCTTTTATTAAATGTCATTTCTATTTGAAGTACTATCTCCGTCTCATATTAAGTGTCTTTGAAAAATGTTACACGGTTTAAGAAATGTCATTAATTTTTTATTTTTATATAAATATTCCCTCCGTTCCAAAATATTAGTCACTTTAGTAAAAAAAATTTGTTCTAAAATATTTATCACTTTTACGTTACCAATGCTATATTTATTAACTATTTTCACTTTTATTATTTTTATAACCAATAACTATTGAGTAAACCTCAAAGTCAATGATTAATTTAGCTTACCTATAGATTCTATAGAAATTAATTATTCTTCTTAATCCATGTGAAATCCCCTACGGTGACTAATATATCAAAATGGAGGGAGTAGTTGTCTAAATTTCTATTATACCCTTATCACTCTTATTAATAATGAGTCACATCTCACAAAACATATTTATTTAAAACTCAATTATACTCTATTTGATAACACATAATTAATGATTCATTGAAACTATAAAATGACAAATAAAGTAGAATAATTTATTTTCTCTAAAAAACATTTAATATGAGAAAAAAAAGTATTTATTGTTTTAAATAAATAAAAAATCAACATTTTAAATAAATGTCGTTTCTATTTGGAATTCGTATTAGACTTAAGATAAGAAATGCTATTAATATATTAATTAATATAGAAGAAATGCATCATTTATTTTGTAGAGTTTATTCATATTAGTCCTTGGTATTTTAGGAAGTGTAAATAAATCTTTAATATTATATTTCGTGATGCAATTTAGCCACTACTGATAGTTTATAATTAAAATAATTAAGTTATTATATTAAATTGAACATTTTTGAAATGTTAGAATTTTTTTTTAACTATAATTAATTGGGTTTTTTGTTTTGACAAAAATGAATTAATATTGTAATCCATTTGATGATACTCAAGCCTATTAATAATGTGATCAATTGATATTGGACTTTAGGTACTTAATTCTGATATGTGTGAGAGACACAAGGGTTGAATCACTAGGTCCACGATGGGAGGTGCTTGGGGTTTTATATATAGCGTGACTAAATCCCTTTTGCCGTCACAGATAAATACTCTCTAGGTTTTCGCCATTAAGATACCTAGATATTAAAAAAATGGTGATTTGGTCGCGTAGCTTAAGTGGATTATAATATCTATAATAAGTAGACATTTCTCTAACTTTATAACATTAGTGTTCTAATCTCATATAATTGGTCATGAGAATTTTAATTCAATTTATTACTTATATGTAGTATCAGAATTTTGATTATATGAGTTTAGGACTCAATTTTATTGTCAAATATAACTGTTTGTTTGGATAAAACAGAGAGAGAAAAGAGTATTAAACAGAAGAAAGATAAGATTGAGAATTTTAGGAGAGAGAAATTCAAGTTTTTTTTTTAATTTGTTTAAACAATAAAAATGTAAATATGTTTTTAACCTTAGATCCAAGTTGTTCAAAAAGATCATTTTTAAAAATCTATTTTCGTGCCTTTTTTTCCTCTAATTTTTTTCTAATATCTTTCTAAATTTTTCTCCCTAAATTTTGCCTCTCTAAAATTTTGCTTAGGGACTGTGGTTGCTCCAAAGCCATTTTTGAGTCAGATTGCAGAGGACTCATTGAAGCAATATGGGGTATAATTGAAAAATACATAATATTATTGTTGACATAAAATATTATAAGAGTCAATTTTCTCATGTAGGGTTTCAATGGGTAGCTAGAGAGGCAAATTTCATAACTCATGAGATAGCAACGAAGAAGATTTGTGGATTAACAATAGAGAAGCCTTCAGCAGTGAGAGAATGAAGATGAGTCTGGTGGAGGTGTTTTGTTAGTCCCTAACTCTTAGTGTTTATGCCCAAAGCTTTAGGTAGTTTTATTTAGGTTCTTTGATGTTTTTATCTATTATTTCCAATCCATTATTTTCTTTTATAAATACATGAATTTGTTAGTTTAAATATGTGAATGAACACAATGAGGAAAGCAAACACCCTTCAAAAAATAACAGGAGAAACAAACAGCTACTTCCAAATTTTAAATCACTATTAAGATTGACAAGTGGATCTTCAAATTGGTACCCGATTATGGTATGCACTAGTCATTTTAGTTTACAATTTTATTAAAATTAACTTTTAGTTTTATAAAATATTAATTAATTTGGTTTACTTTAAACTAAAATAATTAATTTTTTTTTATAAAATCAAGAACTATTGTGATTAATGTTTAATATAATTAATTATTAAAATGATTAATTTTATACAACGAATAACTAAAAATTAATTGTAATAAATTAAAGTCAGAAATTAATTGTAATATATATAGATACGATTTTAGCAAGAGCCATACAATTTAACTTTCATATTGCAATGCACCGCGCCGCGAGCATATGTACTTATTTTTTTTTTATTAAATAATTAAATAATAATGTATGAAATACTACTTAGCAAGAGCGATACCACTACATAAATTCGAAATACTAATTCGATTGTAGTTCTGAAAATTATTCTGTGGCCCATTTTAAGAAATCAATCACTGGTTGTAGATGAAAAAGAGCCTTAATAAACGAAGTTGTAAATAACTTTGCGGCTAGATTGTTTTTACGAAGAAAAGGGGCTAAAGCCTATAAGACAAATGAATAATAAAATTAAATTAAACACGTTTCTCCATAAAAATTGAGCAAATGTTATTATACATAAAACAAATTAAAGTAAAAGACGGTAAAACAATAAAAATTCTAATAATAATAGTTAAATTATGATTCAACTTTGTAAGTGCATCTGTTGTGAAAAATTTTTTTGTAATGAATACGAGACTATGCGACTAGATACTGAAATCTCAAAGGATTTGTTAAATGTTCCCTTCGATTGAAAATATAAAAAATTACCATTATATTATGTTCTTCATAAGCGTTAAGAATAAGAATTTATTAGGCTACTCAATACTCAATAAATATTCTTAGCCTAAAGAGCAATGAAACTCATAAATCCTAGATCAAAAACATACATCAAATTTTCATTCACATGAATCTTTAAAATAACAATCAAAGAGTGATCAACTCTAAATGAGCATTAAGAACAAAGAATATAAGCATCAAATTAAAGAAAAAGAAGAACATATATTGATAAACTTAAAGTCAATTACAATACAACTCTATCAAATTTCCTAAATCTTAACAAAATGAAATTAGAAACTCATGGAGAATAAAGAGAATCTAAGAGAAGAAGAAAAGTCCATGAAGATCCTCGAAGAAATTCTTGAATAATCCTCAATCCTAGCCAATTAGGGTTTTTGTGGTTAATAAGTATCCACTAGTGTGGTGTTTATTGAGTCTTGTTAGTAGTGTTTTGGTAAGAAAATGACATGAAAAGATAGGAAAATCTTAATTAGAACATAATGTAGGTAATAGTAAGGAATATGGTAGAATTGATAGTTTTTCATTAGAAATTTGCTACTTTTTAATCTTTGTTTTATCTTTGTGTTTTGATGAAGGATTTAGAGAAAGTTCAAAAGAATGGAACTTTGAACCTAAAGATTGGCTAATTGTTACTGAAAAGTGCAGTTTTTGCTTTCACACACACAGTTTTGGTTGTTCACACGCAATGGAATGTTGTCCACACTGTTTTTGTGCGTTCACACGCACAGTTTTGGGCATGCACACGCAATAAAAAGCCGTACATGCTGTCCAGAGCGAGTTCACACGCCCAGAATGCGCGTCCCAACGTGTTTGCTGCAAGAAAGGAGCATATAAATAGGAGAAATCAGTTGAGGGATAGGGAGTTATCATCTTAGAGTGTGATTTCACTTCTCGCCTGCGATTTCTCTTGGATTTCTCTCCATCATCTTCAAGATCCAAGCAATTGTGTAAGCAGTGGCTTGAAGATTCATGATGTTTGCTTGTAGTTTGTTCTTCTCATCCTTTTCTCCTTATTTTCTTAACATGAGTAGCTAGATTTTAGGTTAGGGGATTTGGGGATTTTAATCACAAAACAGATGTAATCTGAATCTTTTGGTTTAATTCAAGTTTATTCTTCCTAATTGAGTGATTACTTCTATGCTTAATGCTATTCTTGATTTGATTGATTCAATTTGAAGAATTGCTTCAATTGTTGCAGGGGCGAAGCTATGTTGATACAATGAGGGGGCCTCGCCCCCCCTCCCATGCGAGAAAAAATTGCTAACATGTATATATAATTTCTTAAAATATAAGTAAAAACTAGTAGCATTCTAAGTAATTGCCCCGCCCCCCCTCCCCCAAAAAATTTTGATCTATTTAGTTATTTATATTTGGTCCCCCCAAAAATTTTGGGCTAGCTCCGCCCTTGCGTTGTTGAATGCTTCTCTTGGATTTCATCAAATAGGGATTGATTTAGACTCAATTAGATATTGAAAAATAGATAGTTGAGTTTTTTTTTTTTTTTGACTCAAGATAGTTGAGTTGAAATTGAAGTAATTCATCATAACTTAACATGATTCTAGGAATAGAACTTGTAGGTTATGAGGTTGTATGAATCTCTATTCTTAAAGCTTGTTTCTCATTAGGATATCTAAGGAACTAAGATTCTAATCTTGAAATATATGGTTGATGAGTCAAGGAATTGTTCTCAACTAGAAGAACATGATATTCTACCTTCAATATTCTTTCTATAAACTTGAATTGCCATTGATTTAGATTGAAAATGTTGGGATCAATTGAACCAAAATACCTTAACACTTTGTTAATTGTGTGAAAATCTTAGCATTTGCGTGAAATTCTTCTATTTTTGGATTTTTTTTTCTTATTCTTGTCAATTAGTTATATAAATAAAACTTCTCTATTTAACATATTGTCTAAATAACGGTTTCACTTTGAAAAAATTGGTAATTCAACCATAGTCTATGTGGGAACGATATCTTATTCATTCCTATACTCGAAACAAATCGATACACTTGCCGATATAATGGAAAAATTCCATTAGTGATGTTTAGAGCACTCTAATGTGGTTTAATAGTCATCTCAATGTTGCCTCTTATCTATTTATAATGTTAAATGTCAAAGCATAGATTTTTTGGGCATCAAGGTGCCCGTTTGGGCACCTGGGCGCACTCCAAGCAACAAAATCACAATTTTTGACAGATTTGGAGCGCTTAGGCACTGTGTTTGGGTTCCTACCTGAACACCCATATGACAACAACTATATTTGATTCTGGCCTTTGGGCGCCTGAGCTCCCTCTTAACAGCAACAAATTCCTTTTTTTTCTTTTCTTTGTACCTTTTAAAAGCTTCTAATGGTTTATCCTTAATCTCCAAAGTTATCTGGCAAGTTTTTCCTATCTAAATTAAGAGAGAAACTATGAGAAATCTCGTCATTATATCAAAATAAGTAAAACACCACAAGTGACTAAATAATAGACCTAAATTACCACAATTAACTATCTACACTATAATTTTCCTAAATTCAATAAATTGTTTTCAAACATTGTAAACAAAGATCAAATATGAGAGATATTATGACAAATTTCTATGAAAAAATTATATATTTTCACATAAATATCACTAGATAAATATCTTCTTTAAAGAAAATATTTTTCGCAAGAATCAAAGAAAAAATGTCTTAATAAAATATCTATATACACATTCTCACATCATTATGACCTAATACGCTTGCACTAACCTAAATCCGATTAATTAATTATATTATGTTCTTAAATACTATATTTAAATTTGACTATCTTTACTTTATTTAATAGTTTAATAAAAGAATATTTAAAATATGTTTAATAATGAATTCAGTTATTATTTCTAATGAATATATTTTTCCTATACAATAAATATAATGGAGGGTAATATATGAAAACATATTAGTTTCTCATAATATCAAACTTGCTTTATAGATGAGAAAATAAAAATAATTATTTTTTAATAGACGACTTTTTGCTTAATTCTTTTGATTTAAGGAAGTAAAATATATGAGGATCTCGTATTTAATAAGTCATATTTTTAATCTTTTATTTTTTATTTAAAAGTGAAATACATAGAAGTATTTTTATAAATATTCTTTTGAGATTAGAAAAATTCATTGCTTCAAACACCATCTTTTTTATCTAATGTTTTTTTTCAAAAAAAAAGATCACTTCTAAATTTATTTCATAGCCCAATTATCGGCTGAAGTGGCGGCATAATGAAATAAATAAATATTAGCAAGCGTACCCTCGAATCCGTGGCGACTAATCAATGTTCTGCTTGTTCTTCCACGAAACCCTTTTTTTTTACCTTTTCAATTCCATTAAACTCTCTCCAATTATTGGTGCAATTTTCTTATAAGCTCTTTTTTTTTTTTAAATTGTAAAAAGGTTTATCAATAGGATAATGTTTTTCATCCAACTGAAACGCACAATTAAACATACAACTGGTTAAACTTTTTTAATATATATAATTTGTTTATGTTATGTAATGCAACATCCTTGAAGTTATTAATAAACATATCCTAAGAAAAAAAAATTCAAAATTGTTGGTCTTATATTCTATGTCTCCATGAGTGAAGAATATAATGAAACATGGATAATAACTTTTTTTAGCTGATAACTTTTCCAATTATGATTTGTGTATTTTTATGCATTTTCTTTTTCCTTTTTAGAAAAAAAAAATCAAATTTCATGATGACACTGTACTCCCTCTGATATCAAATATCAAGTAAATTTTTGAATAATTATATATTTTTAAATATAAATAAATCTAACTACATCCATTTATATTTAATAAAAAATTATCTAAAATACTTTCACACAATCCATTCCCTCATTTATTAATTACTCCCTCTTTTATTAACTACTCCCTATGTCTTTATATATAAAAGACTATCTCTAAAAAAGCACAAGGAAAAAAATTAGTAAATTTAAGAAAAGTCATTAAATTTGTCTAGCAATTTGAATTTACTTTTACCCTTCAATTATTAAAACCAATAGAATTATTCTCTTTTCACTCAATTAATTTTTTCACTCATCGACTTATTATATTTATTGACTTTGAACCACACAAAAGTGGTTGAGTAAATAAGGATAATTTAGTAAATTTTTTTGAATATGCACAAAGTTTCAAAGAGGATCTTATAAAAAGGAACACTTAGTTACTATTTTGTAAAGGATCTTAATATAAATAGGAACGGAGGGAGTATTACAATAGTTTTAAAGTATAACGAGATTAATTTAATTAAGGGTATTTAACAAAAGTTATATACTTTTAGTATAGTTTAAAAGAAATTAAGGGAGACTAATTAACTTTTTTTAAGAGACATGAAGTAATTTTTTTTTCTTATATTTAGTAAGAGTTCTGATTTTTGTACTTATAATTTTATGTACTCAATGTACTCATTGGTTACGTACGTTGAAAAAAGTGGTTACATTAGTTATTTTTTAGTTATAGTGTACATTGGTTACGTACGTCAAAAAAAGTGGTTACATTAGTTATTTTTTTTGTTACAATGTTTTTTCGGATTTGGTGGTTATATGTGTAGAAATATGTGGTTACAATGTAAAAATAAAAATTCAACAAAATTTCTACGTGTGTAACCAGATATTTTAACATACTTAATTATAAAGTGAGTACAAAAAAGATGTGAGTACAAAAATCTTTTTTCATTCAGTAAGGGAAGAAATAACTGCTAACATGACCTTTAAGTAGATGCTACGGCACAAGACGAATTGTGGTTTGAGCATAGTAAAAGAACACTCATTGATGAAACATATGTGTCTATGCTTGAAGTTAGTCTTCCATTTTAATAATTTGGTACGGTCTAATAAAAACTAATAAAAAACAAAATTCTTATTTTCCCTTTATTAAAACCCTAATTCGATGTTATTCTATCAAGTACCAACAACAATATTCTAGTTTGGTCAACCACCAAGAAAATATGCATTTTAGAGAGGTTTTGTTTTTTGTTTTTTTACCACCATTTTAGAGAGTTATTGAATATAATTATTATGCAAATAAGTTGGAAACCATATATAGGCATATATAAGCAACCATGAAAAATGTCCAAAATAGTGGCCATTGACATGCCTTGCTTCCCACGAAGTCACCATACTTGAAATAACAAACATATTTCTTATATTCATCAACAACTCATCAATTATCAATTATTATTTAACAATGACGAACAATAATATATATATCATGCAGCATCTTATATCAAAGCTGTCATCTTATGTCACTATAATAAAGTATTAATATATATATTTATAACATATCAAATTTGAATATTTTTCACACGATTATGTCGAAACAATTCAATGGCCAATGAATCTGGATTTTAACCATTCATGTTTTGTTGTATGGTGAAATTTTATTGTTTTGATTTAATTATATATATATATATATATATATTAGGAGTGCTTTATAATTATATATACACATTAAATTTTATTAATCTATTTGTTTGATTGAAAGTTTATGATATAGATTAATTATACAGAATTTTATTTAATTTAAAAGTTTTTTTGATTTTTTATTTATCAACTTCAATTTAATGAGTAAAAGACGTTTTAAAACATATATAAATGTCACTTACTAGATGAGGTATTTAGAGATTTTCGATTTTTCTAAAATTTGGTATACATAATCATCATGATAATATCTAATGACTCAACGATCGGATTGGTGAAATTCGATCTCTATATGGAGTAATAAGCGGAATTACTCTGAGTAAACGGACCCCTTATATTTATATTTATATATATATATATATAACAACAAAGAAATTGAAAAGGGTCCTTGTTCAGACCGCTCGTGTCCAACACAACTAAAAGCATCTAAGCACATATTTTGCTTTGTCAACTTCGTCAAACAGCACAAAAAAAAAAAAAGGGTATGATATTATTATTATTATTATTATTCATACTTCTTGATTAGTTCCAAAACCAATAATGTCAAGTTTCTTTCAACAATTTAATCCACCATCATGATCTTGTCCTTTAACACAAGCTTTATCAACGTGGTTCTACTTTTTCTGTCAATAAATGTGGTTTTGTGCATTCAAATGAAGGAATTCTATCCACAAGAAAGAGATTCTCTGTTGCTTATAAGAGATTCTTTGAATTCTTCTTCAGCAAATCTTCATGGGAATTGGACAGGACCACCTTGTATAGAGAATCAAAGTAGATGGATTGGAATCACTTGTTCAAATTGGCATGTTGTTCATATTTTTCTTGAAGGAATTAACCTTAGTGGCTATTTGCCTCCAACATTTCTTCAAAATATTACTTTCTTGACCCAAATTAGCTTCAAAAACAATGAACTTTTTGGACCATTGCCAAGTCTCAAGAATTTGAATTTTCTGGAGAAAGTTTTGTTCTCATTCAATCATTTCTCAGGGCAAATTCCTCTGGATTATGTGGAACTTCCTAGTCTACAAGTGTTGGAGCTTCAAGAAAATTACTTGGATCGCCGGATTCCGCCGTTCGATCAACTATCCTTGACGAGTTTCAATGTGTCATTCAATCATTTGACAGGGCCTATTCCTGAAACTTCTGTGCTTTTGAGGTTTCCAAAGAGTTCTTTTGACAATAATTCTGATCTTTGTGGGAAGCCATTGGAAAAGTTATGTCCTTTTGAACCTCCTGCTCCTTCTCCTGGTTTTGTTCCTCCAAATGGAAAAAATAAGAAGAGGCTTCAAGTGTGGATTATTGCTTTGATTGCTGCTGCTGCTGTTGCTGGTTTTCTGGTTCTTTTTCTGATCATTTTTGCTTTCTTGTTTTGTAAGAGAAATGCAAGTGGAAAAGAAACAAGAAGAAATGATTCAGCAAGTAAGATATATCTTTGCACATGTCAATCTAAGTGTGTGTTCGGTTTTATGTTAGGATAAGTCAAATCTTGAATGAAAACTGGAAGTTACTCTTAGTTTTGTTTTGTCTAGATGGGGTTCATGAGAATACATTTCAATACAATTAAGAGTAACTTTGTCTGTTTTTGGTTTCACGTTTAAATAAGGTAAACGTGAATTCAGTTCAATACAATTAAAAGTAACTTTCACATTTTGAATTCATGTTTGACCTGATTTAATAGCACTTTGTCTTATCTGATGATATGAAATCAAACACATTTATTTTTGTTGAAACAGATTCACGGTTAGCTTTCCTCGACGTGAAACCAAACAAATAGTTAGTGCATGTTTGCAAACGGATTATTTTTTTGAACATAATCACTTATTTTTCAAAAGTTATCTCAGACATATGACAAAATTTAGCGAGTATTTTAAGCTAAACCAAACATGCACTTATTATCTTACCAATATTTTGATTTTCTAAACAACTTATTACAATGCAAAATGCTGTTTCATAATGATTCATTCATTTTCAAAATGTTAGTAATTAACTTTTTTTTTCTGTAATCTCTTGAAGGGTATGTGTTTGGAGCATGGGCAAAGAAGATGGTGTCTTATGCAGGAAACAATGAAGATTCTGAAAGATTAGGAAGATTGGAATTTTCCAACAAGAAATTGCCAGTTTTTGACTTGGATGATTTGTTAAGGGCATCAGCAGAAATTCTAGGAAGAGGAAATTTAGGTGTTACATACAAAGCAACACTTGAAACTGGAACTGTTGTTGCAGTGAAGAGACTTAGCTACATGAATGAAGTTAGCAAGAGAGAATTTCTTCAACATATGCAATTTCTAGGACAATTGAAGCATGAAAATCTGGTTGAAATTATCTCCTTTTATTACTCTGAGGAGCAAAAGCTTGTCATATATGAATTAATCTCTGGTGGCACTTTGTTTGAACTCCTACATGGTTAGTTTTTATTCTTTCCCTTTTTTTTCCTTTTCAATAGCATTTAATTCTTAATGAAAACACAATAACTAGTAAAATCTCAAATTAATTCCTAGATTATGACTGTCAATAAATTTAGTCCTTAAAATTTTAAAATTGTAAAAAGTAAAATTTTATTTTCACAAATTAACAATTGTCAATCAATTTAGTCTTTATGATTAATTTAGAATGTGTTTGATTTTACGTTTTGATGGGATAAAAGTAGATTCATTTTGTGACAACTAACAGTAACTTTGACATTCCGATTCACATTTAGCCAAATTTAAAATGAAACTAAATATACATAAAGAGTAACTTTCATCGTTTTGATCCACATTGACTAGATTCGGCATGTAACCAAACACTAATCATTTTCATTTTTCATGTTTTGAATCTAGGTATGATCAGATTTGATGTGCAAGTAAACACACGCTTAGTCCCTGAAATATTGAAAACGTATCAACTAAGTACACAGATGTCGGGACTAAATGACTTATTTCAAATAATTCAAAAACTAAATTAATTGTAAGCGCTAAACTAATCACATTTGTTAATTTCAATGACTAAAACTTTCTTTTTATAAAAGAATATATTGATTGACCGTTGTAATTTTAAGGACTAAGTTGATTACAGTAACTAACATTCAAAGTTTGTTGGTGCTAGAAAGCAGAGGAGTTGGAAGAATCCCTCTTGATTGGACCACAAGATTGGCAATAATCAAAGACATAGGAAAAGGTCTCACTTTCCTTCATAATTCTTTGCCATCTCACAAAGTCCCTCATGCAAACCTCAAATCCTCCAATGTCCTAATCCACCAAGAAAACAACAAACCCTACCATTCCAAGCTCACCAACTATGGCTTCCTGCCTCTACTTCCACCTAAGCACCAAGCAGAAAATCTAGCCATAAGAAGATCACCAGAATTTGTCAAAGGCTCTAAGAAGCTAACACACAAAACTGATGTGTATTGCTTTGGAATCATCATGCTAGAGATAATAACTGGCAAAGTTCCTGGTCAAATGTTGGGTGAGATTGAAGAAACAACAGATGATCTTTCAGATTGGGTGAGAAATGTTGTGAACAATGATTGGTCTACTGATATTTTGGATTTGGAAATATTGGCAGAAAAAGAAGGGCATGATGCAATGTTGAAGCTCACTGAGTTGGCTCTAGAGTGTACTGATATGAAACCTGAGAAGAGACCTAAGATGAGTGTGGTGTTGGGGAAAATAGATGAGATTGAGAAATTGAAAAGTGGGAATGATTGAAATTAAAAACAAATTTATGTCACTGAAGAAGCAGGATGAGCCTGTTTGGTTAAGCTTCTTGTCACTGCAAGCGGACTTTGAATGGGATCTGGATTTTCTGCAGTCACATACCACTATGATCAACTATTTTGGACTTTCTGATCTTGATCGCACAGTTGAGATTTGATGAGAAAAAAAAAGTTGTTTTTTCACCATTTTATTAAATCTCAACTGACTTATGAAATTTCAACCAAACTATTTAGAAGGGACGATCCAAATTGACTGACTGTACTAACTACATAGATGTGTGACTACAGAAAATTTGCTCTGAAAAAGCACAACTATCACGTTGAATGAAAGCTTAAACAAACTATCACTTGTTCTATACATGAAGTGCACCCCATGAATGTTGATACATATCATCATAAGATTCAATGCATATGATATTACACATCATACAAAGCAGAAATGACTTAGGACCAAAATATAACAGTGTGTATGGAGAACATTTTTTTTTTCAGAATAGATAAAAATCCCTTTGATATTTAAAAATTATTATTTCCATTGTTTTTTTGTTTCCTTTTAATAATTTTATTTTAGGAGACACAATAGTGAGGATTACAAGACCTGGTGATAGAGTTTGTACCAAATAGAAACAAAGTACTTGTTTCTTCACAGTTTTGAGATTGAAAATAAACCTTATTCAAAATTATCTTGGACATCCTTTGCAGTTTTACTATTATTTTTTTTTCCTTCCATTTGTTTCAGCTATGTCCAGAATCTGAGACATCAGAAAATCAGTTAAGTTGAGCTATTTAATTTATTGAATGACAGTTTGTTTATCCTCTACATTAGATACACATTCATTTGAGAGAAAGTGATCATGGACAGTTAAATTGAGCTATTTATTGCAACAGTTTTTTTTTTTTTCTTTTTTTTAGTCATAGATATCTTACACAAGAGACAATCTTGTTCGAGTAAGAAACATTCACATTATGGTAAGTTCAACTCCGAGATCTTTTTCATCCTCAAGGGACTCGAACCTGAAACCTCTTATTTAAGAAAAATAAAGCATGACCACTCATTAGTTTATCTTGCACCAATTTTAGTTAAGCATTTGAGTTTGAAGAGAAAGAGGTGATTTCTAATTTTCTAGCAGTTAATAGATGTAACATTACCATATAAAAAGTTTACATGCCAGAATTACTTAACAAAACTCAAGAATTTCTCAAAAAGAATATGATAAACTTGAACTGGGCCAAATATTTTTGGGCTAGCAAAGCAAGACATGGACACATCCATCTTATCTTCAGGAATAATCTGCAAGCTCTGTTTTTAACAGGTTGAGTGGGATGGACCAGCATATAAAAATGAAGCAAAATATTGGAAAAATAATTTTTTAAGAAATCATATAAATTACATAATTACTCCTTCCATTCTAAAATTATTGTCATCCCAGCCTTCAAAATTTGTTTCGAAACTATTGTGATTTTTAAGATTTCAATGCACAACTATTTATTCTTTCCAAACCTACCCTACGTAGTTAATACATAACCTAAAAAATCAAGTAGTATTAATTTAAATGAAAAGATGAAATAAAGTATAATGAATAATTAATAAAGATAATTTAAGTAAATCATATTAAAATTGGTTGTAGTCAGTAGTTTGTTACTAAGTATATGTTGAGATTTCATGAACAAAATTGAACATTTAAGTCTTCTGCAAAAGTGATGAAAACGCTTACATTTTGAATTTAGTACTAATGCCAAATATGATACAATTTTATTTGTTTTTATTATCTAACATTAACAAAAGAAAAACACAAAGTTCAATGCTGAAATCAGACAAATCCTTTGGAACCGCAACCGCAAGGCAATTACTATCTCCACTATGGTTTTTGTCCTTGTTGAGAAAAATTAAATCAAGATCAACATTACACTGAAACCAAACACAGGCACTTGTTGTTGGTAGATATGAATGTGTAACAAAAACACTGTAGAGAATGCCAACACATAAGTACACGTGTCAACCATTCAGCATTTCACAGACCCAGGTGTCTTTCCATAGTTCAACACCAAAATTCCTCATATAAGCACAATCACTCCACTTTTCATCCATGCAAAATTTCCCACCTTTTAAATTTGCAATTTGTTTCAAAAAAAGAATCTTTTCTGAAGAAAGAATAGTGGGAATTCAATTATAACTGGATCTGGGACATTTTCAGTTTGAAAGATCAGTTTTTTTTGGTTGTGAGAATTTAAGTTGGTAGTGAAAAAAAAAGAAAGAAAGAAAGGAACTTTGTGATGGCAACAAGAAGATATGCTTTTGGAAGAGTTGATGAAGCAACTCACCCTGATTCTGTGAGAGCAACTTTAGCTGAATTTGCTTCAACTTTCATCTTTGTCTTTGCTGGAGAAGGCTCTGGCCTTGCCTTGGGTCTGTATTTATTTACTCAAAAATCTCTCCTTTTTTTGCCTAAATGAGTTTGTTCCTAAAAGGGTTTGATTTAATTTTGTTTGTTGTCTATTTACATGGGTTTTCATGCCTTGAAATAGTGCATGTTTGGATTTTCCCCCAAACTCAGTTTATTTTTATTGCTTTCTGTGAAAAACTTTTGTTGTTTGGAGTTCTAGGGCCAGTTTGGTTTGAGAAATTCATAAATATTGCAACCTCATGTTCATTATGTTTCTTTTGTTTTTGTCATAATTTGTAGAAACACTAGAAATTTCATTTTGATTCTTGTTTTTCTACAATTAATTAGTACCTGAAACACCAAAAACAGGAACAAGGAACACTGTTTTTACACAAAATTTGAAGAAATATAAAACAAAATAAAAATAAGGTATCAGACTTGCTATGAATATAACATGTTAGTGTTGAATTTCTTGTTTGTTGCAGTGAAGATATACAAGGATGCAGCATTCTCAGCAGGGGAATTAGTGGCAGTTGCATTAGCACATGCATTTGCATTATTTGCAGCAGTATCAGCAAGCATGCATGTATCTGGTGGACATCTGAATCCAGCTGTCACATTTGGTGCCCTTCTTGGGGGTAGGATCTCTGTCGTTAGAGCCATTTACTATTGGATTGCTCAACTTCTAGGTTCTATTGTTGCTGCCCTCTTGCTCAGGCTTGTCACTAATAACATGGTAATTTACCATATATATCCAATTTTTCTTTCCCTCTTATTCTCATGTGCATTAAGAGTTAAGACCATCTTTAACAGTGTTCTTATTTTAAGCTACACATCTTATCATTTTTCACTATTAGGCACTAATGAGTGTGAAGGGGAACCTTAACCCAACTGGTTGGAGTTGCAGTCATGTGACTTAAAGCTTATAGGTTTAAGTCACAGAATCAGCCTCTTGCACATGCAAGGTAAGGTTGGTTACAGTAGATCCACTAAGTGGATTCAACCCTTCTCTCGACCCCTGTGTATAGCATGAGCTCTTGTAGCACCTGGTTGTCCTTTTAGACTCTAATGAGTGTGTATTCTTGTATAAGCATTAGTATTGTTGCTTACTCTGCGTTTTTTTGTGGGATTTTCAAAGTCTATTTAATAAAAATTAAAGATTTGAGGTAAAATGTTCTTAGAGAGAATAATTGTTTTTAATTTATATAAAGTAGAAAAAGATGAGGTATCTCAATAGGACTCAGTTAAGCAATTTCAATAGGTATGAAGACTAAAAGCTTGTTTGTTTTTAAGATTTTTGACCCACTATGCATGCACGCTAATGCGTTAAAAGGCAAAGCTTTGGTGCCTGGTGCTTGTTTGGGTAAAGTTACTTTTTGTCTAAAAATATTTTTATCTGTGGTTACTTCAGATTTCAATGTAGATCTTACAAAATGTAGATCTTACAAAAAGTAAAAAATTCTTACTTTTTTAGAAGTTCTTTTTTTATTTTGGTAGTAAAAATGTAAAAAAACATATCCTTTCCTTGAGAATTGCATTCTACTATGGAATCACTATTACCAGTAGTTAAAACAAACAGGCGTCAAAGATGCTCTCAGGAAGTTATTTGAACATAGTTTTAAGGGTTTTACTCTTTAATGAGTTTCAACTGATAATAACTTGTGTCTTTAAATGTGTGTCAGTGATACTGTTATCATTATATTAACAGTGTGACAGTGATAATATTATTATTATTAGAGAAAATATAAACATAAAATTACAATTTATCATTTATGACTTACAATTGAACTAGTTGTAGTTGTAAATTATAAATAGTAATTATACCCAAATCATTTTAGTCAAATTGAACTTTCAATGAAAACTGATATGTTTTTTCTTTTTCTGTTGCATATTACAGAGGCCAGCAGGGTTCCACGTGGCAGTGGGCCTAGGGGCAATGCATGGGCTTATCCTTGAGATTGTGATGACATTTGGGCTTATGTACACAGTGTATGCAACAGCAATTGATCCAAAAAGAGGTGCCATTAGTGCCATTTCACCCTTGGCAATTGGGCTCATAGTTGGGGCAAACATCCTTGTTGGTGGGCCTTTTGATGGGGCCTGCATGAACCCTGCCCTAGCCTTTGGGCCTTCCTTGGTGGGCTGGAGATGGGATTACCACTGGATCTTCTGGGTGGGCCCATTGATTGGAGCTGCTATTGCAGCACTGGTTTATGAATATATTATTATCCCAACTGAACCACCCCATCCTCACCAACCTTTGGCTCCTGAAGATTACTAGTTTGTTTGTTTGTGTGTATCAGAATTCTCTGTGTTTGGTTTTGTGTGTGTCAAAGTACAAGGGCATGCTTGTCTTTTCTTTTTTGGTGCCATTTTTCTGCTTGAGTTGCTATTATGGACCTTTATGTGCATTTTTATTTGTTTTCTGTTTTTGGGGTCTCAGCTCCCAAAACATAGTTGAGTGTGTAGCTGGTGTATTTTGTGTTGTATACATTTTGAATAAAATGTGAAACCCTATGTTGTATAGTGGATTGGCATCAAATTCTGTACTTGTTGAATAAAATCTGAAATCATGTTTTGTATAGTAACTGGCATTCATTTCGAGTAATACTTGAGTTCCAAAGAGTGTACAAGTTGGGAGAGTACCTCTAATTAAGTTTGAGGAACTAGTTATTTACCCTAGCTCGATGAATTAGTCTTTTACCTTCACCTATTGATCTTTAACAATCTCTTCAACCCTGGAAATAGATTAGAGAATAGAGAAAAAATTCAAGTAACACTCGCATGTAAACTAGCATGATAAAATTAATCAATAAAATAAATAATAATAACTACTAATAGAAAGATATAAGTAATGGATATTTTGGTTAAAACACACCAAAACATTTTTAGAGGAAGAGATACATTGTAGCTTATCTTTCAGGCATTTGGGCATTTTGGTTTGTGTGTAACAGTGTAGTAAATCTAAAACAAATAAGCCCTGAGTTTTTCATAAAATGAAGAAAATATACAACCATTCAACATCTTAATTTGACACATGTCCAATAAAAAAAAAAATAGAGGAAATAACAAATAAATCAAGCTTAATAATGTCAATTAGTCAATAATACTATACATCAGTATTTTGTGTTAGCTTGTAAAATCTGGAAACCCAAGGAGCAAGTTTAGTATTATGAGGTGTCCTGGGATTAGCAGAGTAATAATCAGACCAATAGCAAGGGTTGAGTCTATCAGCAAAATTTTTGTCAGCATAGAGGCAAAAGGGAAGCCAATTTTCACCTCCATTCATTCTTCTCTTCCTTTCCCTTGGGTATGCTAAGGGTGCTTGTACATACCTGCAATTGTCTCAAAAACAAAGTACTTAGGCAATTCAGTGTAGGCAATTCAGTGTTTCCCATAAGCTCAAAAGAATAGGAAAAAAAAACTCAAAAAAAGAAAATAATTGCAACTCAAAACTGTTAAAATTATACAAAACCCTGTAACATTTGAAGTTTCTCTTGCCATTTTTCTTTTTTGTTGTTAAATACAAAGGACCAAAAAGTATAATACTATCTTCGTCCTTTATATAAGATCTTCTATAAAGTTCAAGCAACATTTATTATTTCTTTTTATGTCTACCCACATATTCTTAAAGAGATAGTCAGATGTAATTCATGTATTAATTAAAAAATTGTATATTAAATATGGGTAAGCTTGATAAATTATACTAATTTTTTAAATGAGTTAGTTATGTGTTTTCTTAATTTTTATGTATTTTTTTTTTTTTTTAGAGGGTGTTATATATATAGGATGGAAGTAGTAGATAGTTAGATCTCTTGAGTATGCTAATTAGAGATTGAATCTTAGCCGTGTGTATGAAAAGAATTTTATTATGAAATGTTATATCTACTTCGGTAATCTCTCAATCTTGAAGGGATTAATCTTCAACTATTGGCTGAAGGATACCTCAAAAGTGAACATAGAAGCCTAGGTGAATTTAAAACACCAATGAAACTCCCAAATCCTAGTAAACCATATCATTTGTTGAAACTTAAGTATATTTTTTTTTTGCCATTTTCAAAGCTAAAAGAGAAATACCTTATACCATCAACAATAGCATCCCAGCAGAAGTGAGTATGACCAAAAACATGACAAGAAGATGCATCCCTCCTTCCCTTAAATCCATGTATAGATCTTATTCGATCTTCAAGAGAATCTGAACCAATTATTTTTGGAAGCCTGGGATAGAATAACATCCTCTTCTCTGGACAAAGTTCCTGCCTATGAAGCATGCAAGAAAAATATATATTAGGCCACAACCAAAACCATAGTTACATAATTCGTGGGTGCGTACCCTATATTAGTACTCGGTCTGTCACTCTTTATCTTATTTTTACAAGACCTCCTTTAAGAGAATTGATACGTGGTAGTAACACGGTAAGTGGTATGTAGGGTTACTGCAGTATTATGTGACTATGACCAGACCAAATAAAATATGCTTCATCTCTTGAAGGAACTCATCACACAAGCCTTGTTGTTTAAGTTTTCTCTCTATGCATTAAGAAACAGATCAAAAAATAAGAATGCATTTTGGTGTTTACGAGGAATTGTGTGGCAGATTAGTCTCACCTGGGAACAAAGTGGGAAAAGGTAATGATGTGATCACATGTCATCTGAATCTCCTTTATCACTTCCATTTGTTTATCATTCATGGCATCAAAATGTAAAGCCAGTGACATATCTCCATTTGAAAGTCCCTCAGGCCACTTGCATGCATGAAAGTCCTTACATGCCTAAGAAAATATATGTAAGTACATATTTACATAAAGATCAGTCTTTTTTCCAGCATTTTGTGGCAGCTAAAAGCAAACTCAACATTGTAATTGGTTGCAATATAAAAAGTATGAACAATACCAAAGAAAAAACAAATTTTCCTATATAATCAGTGAACATAGTAGCAATGATAAAAAAAGTGAGAATTTCAAATTGGACTCAGACATAACTCAATCCCAAAAGTTAATTCGTAGAAGGAGGATTGTCAAATTTTCATATAATGGCCATGATCCTAGCAAGTGTGGGACATAATTCAATATAAAAACACAATGTTCATCTAATGCTTGTATTTCTCAATAAAAACTTCCTATTTTTATGTTCTTAAGCTACGTATGTGAATGTGATGAATAGGATAGAAAAATCCATAAACAACACAGAAATTAGCATGAAGTATGTATGCAGATAGTCCCTGATCAAAGGATATCAGAAATTAAGCAGAAATCAGACCATCAATCAACTTTAAGTGGCTTACTACGAGTTAAGAGAATAGTCACCATCTCCAAAGGCGGGATGCGGAAGCCTGTTATATCCTTCTCTTTGTCAAAGCTCTGTGAAACAAGAAGGTTGAGCATTTTAATAAATTTCCCCTACAGAACACTTTTGATCTAATCCAACATATGATATGAGATATTAAGGTGCTAAAAAGTAACAATATAGAATGAATCACCTCATGGTACCAAGAGAACAAAGGAATGATTCCTAATTCATCTACAACCATTGGGTTTGTCTCAACTCCAAGTCTCTTACACGCATCAAGCAATTTATCCAGCTTTTCAAGAGAATCAACCTGGAGAAAAATCAGCAGAAGTTTCATCAGAATAAAAGAATTGCAAGAAAAACAGAAAAAATTCAACAAGTATCAACATCAATAACTTGTAGGTGGTACAATACAATAGGATAGTAAATAAGCTTTGACAAAGTCAAATTTAAAGCATCTATCTTCAAACAATGCCTGCGAAGCTAATTAAGTTGGTGAATAAGTTCTAATGGAATTAATCTCTTTGTATCCAAGTTATATACATCCATTGTGTCTCAAACCATAAAAATAGTCATGAACCATGATAAAAGCATCACAAACTCAAAATTATCTATGCATATCATCAATAACCAATCATCCTAAATAATCATTCATCCTAAAAGTATTAGTACATGATTGTGAATGAATTATTTTGTTAAAAGTGAAAACAATGGCTTACTTTTCAAAATCTCTGTGATTTTGACATAACTTAGGAACAGTTCCTTAAGATATGCTGAAGCTGAACCAATCACACACTTAGTTGGTAGGTGAAAGCACAAGAGTAGTTGTTATTCTATATAAAATGCATGAAATTGGACCTAAAGATAAGGGTACAATGACCTTACATAATTCTGCCCCTCGCGACGGCACCAAAGGTCATGATTCCCAGGAACATAGAACACATGCTCAAATCTCTCTTTCAAAAGAGACATTGTCATAACAAACATACAATACGTCTCAGCCACATCACCTGCCACAAGAAGCACATCATTCTTGTGTTTCACAGAGGACAATTCCTTCACCCAATTCAAGTTCTCATCATAATCAGTGTGCAAATCAGACACCACAAACACTCGTAACCCTAACCCATCACTTTTCCCCAAATCAGAAGGCAAAATCTGTGGCCTTCCAAGTACACCCCTTTTCATGTTTCTACCAAAATTGCATCTTGCTGTAACTTGTTTGGAGGAATAGGCAGTGTGGTGAGAAAGGGTTAGACAAAAAGGGTTGAAGTTAAATCTCACCACCATGAGCGCAAAATGCCGAGCTGAAAGTGAGAAACCCTATGATCTAGAAAGACCCAAATTCACCATGAAAATGCCACCGAGGTCAAGTAATGGCAAAAGGGTAGCTGATTATTAGCTCTGAAGAACGAAACCAGGTTCAAATTTGGAACGAGAAGGAATCCATAGGAAATATCGAATAAATAAATAAAATACCCAAAATCAAAACAAAGCCATGGGAGGGGAGCTGCTAAACCAAATCAACTCATTCCTAACAGTAAAACCGATAAGTTAGTCCATTCATAATCTCCGGCCCACCACAACCGTAGAATTAATTCCCGTATTCTAACTTAAATATTTCTTAAGCACACCACATTCACAGAGGGATTAATATTATTTTTTACTTTGTTCGAATATTAATATTTGTATAGTTACTTGAGACCGACACTAAAAGAGATTAAGAGTTGTTTTGCCACCCAGATATTAAAAGTACAATGTTATTATAAAAATTGTGTTGTAAAAAAAAATTATTAAAAAATAAGTTGAGTTCGTAAATAATAAATGTAACTCATAAAACAAGATTTATTTAACTAGAACTAGATTTAAAATATAATGTAATTTTATCAATTACATTTATTAATAATGGCAACGTAATTTTTTAATAATTACCACACAACTTTTTATAGAATTGTTTTTTTTTATAATCATAAAATTATATTTCAAATTCAATTTCGCTTAGGTTTTATGTTACATCCCGGGCGCGGGTGAGGACGGGGAGTGTCACCGGTGCAATGAAGCATGGACAAGAAGCGGCTCCTAATAAAGCTTCTAGGCTGGAGGGACACATGAACGAATTGAATATACATCGGAATAAGAGGGATTCGAAGACAGTATATGTATGAGACTATACAGTCAATGATAGCTTAATAGAATTGATTCGCACTATCTATACTAACAAAATGTATTTACTTTTCGGTAGCCTATCACTTAAGAACTTCATGGTTTAGCGTGCTTGACCTGGAACAATTCTAGGATGGGTGACATCCTGAGAAGTCATTCGAAGTGTGTGAGTGAGGACAAAACACACTGAAAAGTCTTGTGTTGGTCTGTAGGAGCAGTTGGGGCATTACATTTTAAATGCGATTAGAGAATAAATGTGTGATGCATGATTTTTTTTACGGCAAACGAGATTTGTAAATCCGATTTCATCTATAAATTTAGTTGAAGGGTAAATTATTTTTTAAAAAGAAAAAAAGAAAAAACAACGAGTGGTACTGTTTGAGATGAGTGTAATGGTAATAGTACCCGCCATGAGAAAATCTTATGGACAATGTATATTATTAGATTGATCATTGATTTTCACGGAAAATAATGGGTCCTTGTGGGTCGATTCCTAAAAACTTAGGCCCCAGTTTAATTTGCTATAGCTCATTCCAATCTGAATTTGGTTGTATTCCAAAAAAGAAAAAACCATATTTTTTTAATTTTGAAAAATATGCTCTTTTTTTTTTTTAAAACACCATATTTTTTTAAGTAAATAGTAAACTATCTCTAAAAAAAATGTTATAATTTTAAAAATATAAAAATTATGTAAATTGAGGTAGAAACTTAAAAGTGAATAATATATTATTTTAAAAAATCTTTTAAAAATACCCTATTAATTTTTATTTCAAAAAAATGTTTCAATATTAAAAATATAAAAAACTATGTAAATTGAGATAGAAACATCAAAGTGAATAATATATTGCCTTCAAAAAACTTCAAATAATTTAGATAATATTAAAAATGAGTTTTCATATTGATTTCGAATAACATCATATTCTTCGAGTGCATAGTATATGATATCTAAAAAAATTGTTACAACTTTAATAATATAAAAAATTGACCTAAAAACTCTATATTGAATAATATATTGTCTTCAAAAAACTTCAAATAAATTAGGTAATTTAAATAACATATTACATTTTAATATTTAAAAATGCCCTATTATTCAAGTGAATATACAATCTCTAAAAAAATTGTTGTAATTTTAAAAATATAATTTCCTTAAAAAAATTGGGCTAGAAACTACAAAGTGAATAATACATTGTCTTCAAATAAACCTCAAATAATTTAGATAATTTAAAAAATTTATTTTCCTTTTTGATTCAAAAACACCATATTCTTCAGGTGTATAGTATATGATCTCTAAAAAAAATGTTGCAATATTAAAAAATTTAAAATTTATGTAAATTGACCTAGAAACTCCATAGTGAATAATACATTGTCTTTAAAAAGTTTTAAATAATTTAAGTAATTAAATCAAAGCATTTTTATTTTTATTTTGAAAAACACTGTATTTTTCAAGTGTATAATGTATTATCTCTAAAAATACTTTGCAGTTTTAAAAATATTAAAAACTATGTAAATTAAGCTAGAAAATTCAAAGTGAAAAATACATTGTCTTTAAAAAACATTAAATAATTTAAGAAATTTAAAAAAATGTGTTTCCGTTTTAATTTCTAAAAACACTGAATTCTTCAAGTATATACAGTACACGATCTCTAAAAAAATTGTTGCAATTTTAAAAATATAGAAAGTTATGTAAATTGAGTTATAAACTTCAAACTTAATAATACATTGTTTTCTAAAAGCTTAAAATAATTTAGGTTAATTTAAAATCCTATTTTTATTTTTATTTGGAAAAATATCTTATGTATAGTGAAGATCTCTAAAAAATTGTAGCAATTTTAAAAATATAAAAAAAAATATGTAAATTGTGTTAGAAACTTCAAAGTAAATAATACATTCATTTAAAAACCTTCAAATAATTTTGGTAATTTAAAAATCTCCTATTCATTTTCATTAAATAAACATAATATTCTTCAAGTATAGTACATAATCTCTAAAATAACTGTTCCAATTTTAAAAATTATATTCATTTAGTTAGAAACTTCAAAGTGAAATACATTGTGTAAATTGAGTTAGTAACTTACAATTTGATAATACATTATTTTAAAAAAATCTCCAATAATTTAGGTAATTAAAAATCTCAATTTTATTTTTATTTTGAAAACATCATATTCTTCAAGTGTAAGTATATGATCTCTAAAAAATTATTGCAATATAAAAATATAAAAAATTTGTAAATTGAGCGAGAAACTTTAAAGTGAAATAAGACATAGTTTCAAAAAGATTCAAATAATTTAGGTAACTCAAAAATCGCATTTTCATTTTTATATCGAAAAACATCATATTCTTCCCGTGTATAGCAAACAAACAATAAAAAAACTATTGCAATTTTTAAAATATAAATAATTATGTAAATTAAATTTGAAACTTCAAAATAATTAATACATTGATTCCAAAAAGTTTCAAATAATTTAGGTAATTCAATAGCATCTTATTCATTTTTGTTTAAAAAAACATTCTATTCTTCACGTGTATATTATAGGATCTCAAAAAAACTGTTGCAATTTTAAAATTATTAACTTTATGTAAATTGAGTTAGAAACTTTAAAGTGAAGAATATATTGTTTTTAGAAAGCTTCCAGTAATTTAGATAATTGAAAATTGTGTTTTCATTTTTATTTTTAAAAACACCATATTCTTTAGGTATATAGTAACAATATCTAAAAAACTTGTTGCAAATTGAAAAATATTAAATATTTTGTAAATTGAGCTAGAATTTTCAAAGTGAAAAAGATATTGTTTTTTAAAACCTTCTAATAATTTAGGTATATTAAAAATTGAGTTATCATTTTTATTCGTAAAATAACATATTCTTCAAGCGATAGTACATATATACATGATTTCTAAAAAACATGTTCCAATTTTAAAAATTAAAAAATTATGTAAATTGATCTAGAAAGTTTAATTGATTTAGGTAATTTAACAATACCATAATTAATTTTATTTTGATAAACACCATATTTTTCAAGTGTATAAAACACAATCTCTAAAAAAAACTTTTTAAATTATAAAAATGTAAAAAATATATATAAATTGAGTTAGAAACTTCAAAGTGAACAAAACATTATTTTTAAAAATTTTCAAATAATTTAGGTAATTTAAAAACACCCTATTCATTAATATTTCAAAACACACCCTATTATTCAAAAGTATAATACAAATCTCTAAAAAAACTATTGCAATTTTAAAAATATAAAAAATTATGTAAATTGAGCTAGAAATTTAATTTCAAAGTGAACAATCAATTGTTTTTAGAAAGCTTCAAATAATTTTGGTAATTTAAAAATAACCTAGTCATTTTGTTCAAAAAATACCCTACTCTTCAAGTGCATGGTATGCAATCTCTGAAAAAATTGTTGTAATTTTAAAAATATAAAAAAATTATTTAAAATTAGCTACAAACTTCAAAGTGAACAATACATTATTTCCAAAAAACTTGAAATAATTTAGGTAATTGAAGAACACCCTATTATTTTTATTTCGGAAAAACACCATATTCTTTAACGGTATAATATACGATCTCCAAAAAACTGTTACAATTTTATAATATAAATTATTATGTAAATTTACCTAGAAACAAACTTACAAGTAAATAAGACATTATTTTTAAAAATATTCTAATAATTTAGATAATTTAAAAAACGTATGTTTATTTTTATTTTGAAAAACACCATATTTTCAAGTGATAGTACACAATTTTTTTAAAAAATCATTAAAATTTTAAAAATATAAAAAATTAGGTAAATAGAGCTAGAAACTTCAAAATTAATAACACATTATTTTTCGAAAGCTTCAAATAATTTAGATAAATTAAAAGAACTCTATTCATTTTTATTTCGAAAAATATTGTATTCTTCAAGTGTATAAGTACACGATCTCTAATAACACTATTGCAATTTTAAAAATATAAAAAGATATGTAAATTGACTTAGAATCTTCAAAGTGAATAATACACTACTTCAGAAAGCATCAAATAATTTAGGTAATTTAAAAATTGTGTTTTCTTTTTTATTTTGAAAAACACCATTAGTACATGATCTCTAAAAAAACTGTAGCAATTTTAAAAATACAAAAAAATATAAATTAAGTTTAAAAAATATTGTATTCTTCAAATGTATAGCACACTATTTTTTTCTTTCTTGTAGATTGAAGAATACGTTGTTTGAAAAAAGTTTCTAAATTAATTGTTGGAATTCAAAAATGATAAAAATTAGTTAAATTGACCTAGAAACTTCAAGTGTATATATAGTACATTATTTTCAAAAAACTTGACATAATTTAAGTAATTTAAAAAAAGATACTTTTATTTTTAAAATCGATATATCATATTCTTCAAGTGTATAATACATCATTTTTCTTGTAGATTGAAGCATAGATTGTTTAAAAAAAAAATAGTTACAATTTTAAAAATATAAAAATCATGTAAATTGACCTAGAAACTTCAAGTTTATACTACATTTTTTTTTCAAAAAATTTTAAATAGTTTAAAAAAGATGCTTTGATTTTTAAATCAAAACATCATTTTCTTCAAGTGTATATTACATGAATTTTCTTTTCGATTGAAGAATACGTTGTTTAAAATAAAATATTCTAAAAAGATGTTTCAATTTAAAAAATTATGAAATTTGAACTAGAAATTTCTACTGTATAGTATACATTGTTTTAAAAAAAAAATATAAATAATTTATGTAATTTAAAAAAGACGCTTTTACTTTTAAATCAAAACATTGTATTCTTGGAGTATATAGTACATGACGTTTTCTTGTAGATTGAAGAATACGTTGTTTAATATAAATATTAATTTTTTTTTAATTTTAAAATATACAAATTATGTTAATTAACCTAAAAATCTCAAGTGTATAGTACATTATTTTCAATAAACTTCAAATAATTTATGTAATTGAAAAAAGACATTTTCATTAAAATATTGTATTCATCAAATATATAGTACATAATATTTTTGGAAGAATTCATTGTTTACCTTAAAATACTATAACCGTGAGATATACTACGAATATATCTCACAAACTACGTTGTTTTACTAAAATAGTATTTTCAACTCACTAAATTGTACAAAAAAGAGCAGTGAACAAACACACAATCATGAAAATATTCATGAACTTAATTTATCAGGATATTATTTGATTGAATTTTTCTTCATTTATGATTTTGTTGATTTTTCTGTATTGTTACTATACATGATTTTTATTTAAAAAATAATAATAAAATATTTACCTTACAAAAATAAGTTGACATTAAAAAGAATGGATCAAAAAAGATCATGTAAAAGAAGTTTAGATTATATGAAAAGATAGAGACATGATGGTAATGAGATAATTAACTTGATGTAAGGATGTTAAAATGCAAATTCAACTTATAAATAGTAGATTTTTTTTATTTTCCACTCACCTCTTTTAATTATGATATGATATGATTATTATATGATAACTTTTATTATTTAATAATTATTTTAAATATTAAATATTGAATATAATATGTTAGATACAACATAAGTTAAATAAATAATGCAATAATAAATATGTTTATGTTTATACAATATTATATTTTTCGTATAATTACAAATTAATTTAAGAAAGAAATTAAGAAAAAATCATAAGCCAACCCACCTTTTTTTTTTTTTGACTAATAAATTGGGTTTACTAAATATCAACTCACAAGTATAAATATAGAAAACTGACCCGAATTAACATCTCTAATTCATAAAATAATCGATTATCTTTAAAGATAGATCCACATTTATAAAATTGTTTATTATTATCAAATTCTTATATATAAGAAAATGTTTTTCAAAGGTTGTTATCTCTTCTCTAATCTCTAATGTATTTCTAAAAATAGGTGCAAAGTATCTTATCCATTCCTACTTCATATGATATATGCTTTATTAGGTTTAGGGTCAATTCTTATAGCATGAACTTATCATCACAACATCAAAAGGTATATGCACGTGTCATGACCATTTGGGCACGTGCAAGCATATGCTCGTAGAGGAAAAAAAACAAACGTCATAACTCTAAAGTCTAAAGTCTAAACGTTGAATATATTTATTGACCAAAAGAAAGAAAAAGAAAAAAAACTTTGGATATGTATATATATGACCTATACTAAAATCTGATTAATGAAGACCAAACACACACTTTGCTGTTGGAAACGAACAAATCCCTTCAATTGGATTTATCATAGAGCTAGTGAGATTTTATTTATTTTTATTCTTATTTAAATATTTTAATAACATTTAAATATTCATACATTAATTTTATTGATTGAAAATATGTTTTAAATTTTAAAAAATTATTAAAAAGGTGTAGTAATAAATATTTTGAAATGACAATAGTGTCGAGAACTAACTACGAGAAGAGAAAATCTTCCGGCCTCACAATTTTTATCGGTGGAAGCACACCCACGAGAAAAACACATAAAAACACACACAAAAATTAATTTGATTGATGCCCAAAAAAAATACTGTGGTTTTGGCACTCAATTTTCAATTTTTTAGTGGAAAAAATTATAAACCCTCTTGTATTAACAAATTTCAGAGACAAAATTACAAACCCACTCATAAGGCATAGCTATTCAAATTTTCATTACACTCAAAAAAATTGGTGTTGCTATAGAGAAAATGATTAAAACAACTTCCTATTAATTATATGAGTCCCACCTTCACTTAACATGAGACCTTGATTAGTATTCATTTCTCTCTTCATCGTATTATTCAATGTAGAATCTTAAATTAATAATACACACTACATCATTATTGATTATTAGCAACATTTAAAAAAAATTACTAAAAAATATTACAAAATCATTAAAAATGTTACATTATTTGCACATTTGTAACATTTCTATCTAATGTTGTATAAAGTCCATATTGTTAAAAAAATTTAGTAATATTTAATACATGTCGTCAAATTATTAAAAAATATTACTTTTTAACATTTGTAACATTTTTTACATATATATAAAGTTAATATTGTTAAATATCAATAATATAATAATAATAATAATATACACAACAAATATTACCATCCATAATCCTAAATTAATTTTTTTTTTTACATTCATAATTCATAATTTAATTTAACGTGAAACCAAATATGCGAAATAATAATGAGTAGCAAGATAGCAAAAAAAAACATAGATAGACACATGGTGCTGCTGCCACATACCAAACGACAAACAAATTAGTTCAAACCGTACGTACTCAATTGATAAGTGACTTCAATTTTAATTATTTCTTGATGGGTACTCCATTTTATTTTATTTTTCAAAAAAGGATTAATTAAATATGTTTCATCCTTATCATATGATAGTACTAGTATTTTGTTACAGTCTCATCATCATATTCATTGGGATTCTTATATGGTAAGAATATAATTTTGGCATAATAACAATGTTTAATTAGGAAGAATATATAATTAATGTGTTATCTTGTATGTGTATAGTGGGAGAAAAGTTATTCATATCTGATGAATTATATTACCCTGTTTCTCATCCTTATAAGAAATTTTTATGTAATTTACTAATTCAAGAATCAATTCACACAATATAATAAAATTTATATAAAGTTTATTTCATAAATATGTTGTGAAAAAGTAGAGTTATTTTATATATTTATCAATACGTACATTTAATCAAAAATTCTTTTTTTAATAGGAAGTACAATAATCGGAGATTCAAATCGAATATCTCACATACATATTTTTATGTATTCACTAACTGAACAATATGATTAGAACGTTTAAACTTGTATATATGGCAATAGACTTAATAGTATGGTAGGTTTTATTACATTTTGTAACATACACGTCCAAACTCAAGAAATGTCCCCATTTTTCATGAGATATATATAAATCGAAGTGGTTTCTAGTGAAAAAACAAAAAAGAGCATCTTTTGTGGTTGATATTTATCGAACATGATACATCACGACTCTTACGAAAAACATTCTTTAAGTAAGTCCTCGAATTCGCCTCCATTTCCGTTGGAATTGAAAATTTTAAACCAAACCGTTGTTGGGAGTTGTGGAACTTGTTTCGGTCTTCTTCTTTTTGCATGAATTTTGTGATACATGCGTGTTTTCTCTCTCTCCCTCCTTTGTAAAGAAAATAAAACACAGGCACGCGCATATAGCGTATTTTGATCATTAATTAATACATAGTTTAAAAATGCTAAATCAAAACATATTTATATTTATATATGAATATATAAACTTAATTAATTTTATGATTTAGTTTTATTATATAATATATATAATTGTAATTATAGTGAATGAAGTTGGGTTCATATTCAAAATAAAGTATTTGTATCTCTAGATTTATTCTTTAATTAATTACTCATTAATAAAACATAACTCCTATAAAACTTAAAAGTAATTATATTGTTTTTTTTTCATTGAAAGTATATCTTCTAATTTTAATACATTCCTAAAGAATAAATCTTTTGGACACTAAATTATATTTAAATGAAAACCTTTTCATACACACATAACACATTATATGAACTTAGTTTGAAATTTCAAGAGTTTTGACCGCTTGAGATAATTATGTTAATTATTAAATATATTTTATTGATTTATATAAAATTAATTATATATTTATTATATATAAGACTAGAGATAGTGTTCCTTTTGACTACTTAAAATAACTTGTCATTACAAGTTACAACACCCACAGACTCACCCAATTAACAAACTTACATAAAAGGTCATGCTCTTGAATATACCTTATTTGAATACTTTTGGTGTTATTTGAATAAATAAATAAATATACTTAACTTATAAGGAAAAAAAAAAAGATATACACTATATATGTGACAGAAATCAATCATGACATCTCAATTCAGATCAAGATCAAACCTTAACAAATCCAAATATCTCTAGCTAGCTTTAATTTATTGAGTATACAAAATATATATATATATATATATATATATATATATATATATTGGTGAATATATACAAATATTGTTTGATGTTATACTAAAAAGTATTTTTGGTAGACTATTTGCTGTTTAAATCTGTGCAATAATTCTCTAAGTTAAACCTATTTTATAGTGGTATGTCATTACGTTTCAATAATATTAGAGATGTTTTTTGTTCTTACCATTTTTTTAAAAATAAATAAATAAATAAATAAAATAAGGCAACATGAATAAGTGTTAGGTAGAGTGACACAATGCATTATTATGTGTCCATTGGACTAGCTGGATCAAACCTCACTACATCCACTACTTAGAGTGTGTTTGTTTCATAATTGTTCAACTATAATTTGCTTTAGTGGTAAAGTAACTTATTTTTTGTTTTATAATTTTTTTTAACACAAACTATAGTTTAGGACTCTAAATCAATTTGGAAAATAACTCAATAGGAGTTTTATTTTTGTTAAGCATGAGAATTTTATGTAAAATTCAATTTTTCTTGAGTTATTCTAACTAAGGGTGTTCATTCTCTCACGAGTTGATCCGATTAATTTAACAAATTAACTCAATTTAATTTGTTTGAGTTATACCACGAGATCCAACTTGAATCAACTCAACTTAACTTACTTGGTTTAGTTCAAATTATGTTATAGGGTCCAACTCGATAACTTTTACATATTTATTTATTTTTATATACATAAACTAAATCACATTAGAGTTACACAATTTTAAATTTAAATTTTGATTTTGATATTAGAATTCGAATAAGACTATATATATTAGACACGTAAATTATTTTTGAATATTTAATTCTTGTTCAAGTAAGATTATTATAAACGGCAAAACTCTCTCTTTCTCCTTGAGTATTTAAGGCATTAGCATACCCAAAACCTAAACTTAAAACCACCGAAAAAACTAGAATAACTCTGTACCAATTAATATAAATACTCGTGGTTAAATCCTAAGTAAAAATTAAAGCAAGGAAGCACTTATTGCACTGTATAAATTGCAATACATTCTTCCACAAGACACACACATCACATAGTAAAGCTTGTAATACCTATTTTATTTTCTTTTTCATCATTACTGTTTTATTAACAGTAGTATGGTGTAAGCCACCGCCCAATTGCTTCCATCATTTTCTTCTTCCTCCTTTAAATTCCTTCTTCTCGTCTTCCTTCAAACTTCAATTCAATTCTCTGTTTCATCAATATTCTTCTTAATTTCTCACACATATATACATACATACAAGATTTAATTTTTGTGTTTATAATATATAGATGGCAAAGAAAATTGATTTTTCATCCAAAAGATGGAGATCTTTGGCCAGAGGGATTGTGATTTTGCTTCTTGTGCTATTGATTAATAATGCAAAATTTTCTTCTGCTCGTTTGTTGTTGAACAGAGAGAAATTTGGGAGAATCCTCATTGATAATGGACTTGGCCACATACCTCCCATGGGGTAATTATGTCTTTTTCTTTATTTATTTATATTTTTTTCCATCAATTTTTTCTTGTTTAATTAATTTCTCTGTTCTTGACTCTGAAATGATATGCTCTGCATTCAAACTTCAATTCTCTGTTTCAATTCAAATTTCCCCATAATTTCCAATTATGCTACTTGAATCTTGGAAAGAGAGTTATAGACTTATAGTGGAATCCAAAGTGTCTCTAAAATGGAGGATATTATTTTGTAACGTATCAAAATAAAAATAAAAAAAGTTTTATAATAGATTTAATAATAGACAAAAGTGAGGTGTCATATATCTTGATGAGATTCTCTCTTAGCAAATCTATAAACAAATTCTTTTTCTCACGAGTGGAAAAAGATATCAGAACGATAAAGTCTCGTATTTGATAAATTATTATTTTGAGTTTGTATTAATTTTTTTAAAGTATGATAAATATAAATTTATGTACTTTAATTGTTTTTAATTCTGAAAAGTGAAAACTTTTTATGTTTTAGATTAGGATATTATTTCTTCACTTTAATTTTTTTTTTATATAAAAAAATGATGTGAGTGATTCCATGGAAGTTCAATAATGGTGGTGGTGTTTGTCTTGGAATTGATTTAAGTTGCAATAATGATTTTTGTATTTGTGTTTTGTAGAATTTTTCGTTACTTGTTGAGCTTCACCGATTTCTTGGTTGGATCATAAAAAAGGACACTTGGTGTGACTTTATTGCACCAATTTTGGTCAAAATATTTAGGTGAAAGCAATGTGATAGTTGTAGATTTAATTAGATACTCTCTCTAGTCATTTTATAAAAAATAAAAAGTGATTTTTTTAATTTTAATTATAAAAAATATTTTTCTTAATTTATTAATTATTAAAAAAATTGAGAATTTTTTTAATTTGATGTGAACACTCATAAATTTTTATATAAGTAAAAGCATTAATTATATGAATATTTTAATAATTTTTTTACATCATTAATTAAAAATATTATTTTTTATATTTTATTATTGTGTGCAAAATAAATTCAATGTTTCTTATAAAAAAATGGAAAAGAATATTGTTTTACCTAAGTCACTTTTTAGGGAGTAAAACAAAACTAGGTAGGTTCTATTCCATAATTATTTATTACCTTTTCAAATTATGAGAGATCTTAGAGAATCACAAGCATACTTTTGTCAAGTTCTTTTGCGTACCACACAATTTTTTTGAGCTACTATACATTTGTTCGAAAGAATTTTTAATAGTTGAAAAAATCAACAAAACATAAAATTAACTTTCATTTTATTGTATATTTTGGATATTAATTTTGGTAGTGTGAGTTGGACTAAAAAAAATAATGTGTTCAAATCGGATACAAATTTCTTGCACTACTTGTGTGTTAAAATTCTATTTCTCTTTAGAACCAAAATAAAAAAATCTATTTTCCTAATCAGATTTGTTGAGATTAATCTAGCTCAAACTAGAATTATTAAAGATATAATTAATTATTTTAATAGGTCCCTAAAAAATATAAGTGCAATCAAATAAACCTTAAAAATCTTTGTCGTATGTGTTCAAAGAATTAATCCAACGAAAACAAGAAGTGTCAACCACTCTTATCCTCGTCCCCTTTTTATACTACTAATATTATACTATACATATATAATATTATTAATATTAATAATATCTGATGAAATTTTTTTTAAAAAAATATTCGATTAATAATTATTGACTTTTAAATTTTCAGTGTAATACTTTTATGCCCACTTGAATTATGTAATAATATGGTATAATCACTTAACTTGAATTCAATTTTAAATATAAAACATTTTAACAAATTATTCAATGTAGAGAAGATTTATGAATTAGCAACAAAATTTCATCTCCATGATTTCATATAGTAAAATAAATATGCATCTTAAAATTTAAGCTCATTATTATAAACTTATCTTCCTTTTCATTTTAAATTAGGAAATCTCTTGAAAATAAAAAAAATGATTTTTTTTATTGATCGTTTGATCCACTTTGAATAGACTTTATTGGTTTCAATTTCCACTAAAAGAAATCTTTTCAGTAATAAAAATTATAAAAATAAATTAAAAAACAATTTGCACTATTTAAATCATATATTTTTGGCTAAAGCCAAAAACAAATGAGATTTGAAGATGAGCTTCACCGTTTATAGGACCACCTAGAACCATTATTGTGCAATTGGAGTGCTTGTGTTAGGAAACTTAATATCTTTTTTTTTAAAAAAAAAAAAAAACTTCTACCATTTATCTTTTTGAATTTCTTGTAAATATACATAAAGATGTTTATTGACCAATTATTAATGATAAACACTAGGTGGAATAGCTGGAATCATTTTGCATGTGAAATTAATGAACAATTGATTAGAGAAACAGGTAAACATAACTATTCCATTGAAAATTTATTTGTAGACATATTTATTTATTTATTACTGTAATTTGTTTTTTTTATTTATTTATTTGTGTTGTATCTCTTTTAATTTATTACTACAGCTGATGCTATGGTGTCAACTGGCCTTGCTTCTCTGGGGTATCAATATATTAATATAGGTAGGAAATTAAAACATCTTATCTTATTATTATTAATTATTGTGATTGGTGTTACAAAAAATATGCATATTTATTGATAATGAAATAATAATATATTATTTTTCTATAAATGTTTAGATGATTGCTGGGGTGAACTTAACCGAGACTCAGAGGTAAAATTCAGCACTAGGTGCATCTTACTCCCAACAGTTACTATTTTGAATATTATAATTTATAAATTATAATATCCATTTTCTATGATATTTACCTTAATTAGACTAATTTAAATGGTGGCAGGGAAATTTGGTTGCTAAAGCTTCAACATTTCCTTCAGGAATTAAGGCTCTAGCTGATTATGTTCATAGCAAAGGTTTAAAGTTGGGAATCTATTCTGATGCAGGGTATAATTAAATAATTAAATATTAAATTGAAATCTTCATATTTAATTTTTCTAAGATCATTAAATCTTTTTTTTTTATATTTTATCTCTAACAATTTCTCTGCAGAACTCAAACATGTAGCAAAACTATGCCAGGATCACTAGGACATGAGGAACAAGATGCAAAAACATTTGCTTCTTGGGTAACAATAATATCATTCATTTGAAATAAGTTATTTTACATTTGTATCAACTTATTTATTAATTTCTTACCTAATTTTAATTAATATGTATTTTCAATGTTATTTTAGGGAATTGACTACTTGAAATATGATAATTGTGAGAATAATAATATAAGCCCCAAAGAAAGGTACTTCTTGTGGTCTTCAAATGCATATATAACACAAACTATATATATGCTTCCAAAATTCAGGAATTCATCTTACCAAAAAAAATAAAAAATAAAAAATAAAATTCAGGAATAATTCATTCATTTTTGTATAACAGGTATCCACCAATGAGTGAAGCATTATTAAAAACTGGAAGGCCAATCTTCTTCTCTTTGTGTGAATGGTGAGTTTAATTGGTGATCTTATTTAGGGTTTAGGGTTTAAGCTGATAAAATTCATTAACAGCATGTTTTAAAAAGGATTGATTTTGGGAAAATAATAATTTATTTTTGAGAAAATAGTCACTTTTTTTTTTCAAATGTTTTTTCATATTTAAAAATAAACAATTATTTTTTTAAAATAAGTTAATTCAAATACATACTAATAATTCTTTAAGAAATATCAATATTGCCAGAAGAAAGTAAAATTAGTCTTTTATTTACTTTATTTTTCTAAGAGCATCTCTAATGTCAGTTTCTTAAATAAGTAACTGTTATATTTTTTTGAGTTGTATCATTTGAGAGTTAAATTGCTTAAAGTCATATATAATAAATAAATACAGATGACGAGACTCACAAAAGTAGTATTTTTTTTTTTTCAACACAAAAGTAGCTTTAAATAACTTAATAAAGTTGGATAATTAGAGAAGCTCTAAAATATCAAAAAATTATTCTTTTTTTTTTCTTAATGATTAATTATTTATGAATCTAGGGGATCAGAAGACCCAGCAACTTGGGCTAGAAGTGTGGGAAATAGTTGGAGAACAACAGGAGATATTGAAGATAAGTGGGATAGGTCAGCATGAAATTAAATATTATATGCTATACACTTTTTTTTTATTTTTTAATGTCAAAATAGCATTCATCATTTTGTTTTTGTCATTTTTCTCATGGCATACTTTTTTATACTTCTCCACAGTATGATATCTCGTGCAGACCTAAATGATAAATGGGCTTCTTATGCTGGACCTGGAGGATGGAATGGTAAATTTATTTTTCTCACTATTCTCTTAAAAAACTAACTTTTACCAAAACAAGTTAATAAATTAATAAAGAAATCATGTTTTTATATAACTCTTAATTCTGTAACATATTAAAGAAATTAAAGTTCACATTTTTAGTTTTTTTGTGTTTAGATCCTGACATGCTTGAAGTTGGAAATGGAGGTATGACAACCGAAGAATATCGCGTCCATTTTAGCATATGGGCATTGGCTAAGGTAACCAAAAAAAGTTTAATGTTTGATGTTTATACAATTGACATTGTCATATATCATAATTAAGGTCTTCATTTAAATTGTGGTTCGATTTGTAATATTATATGTTTGATAGTCACTGAAATCATATTATACTGTGATTTTACAAGTCTGTAATCTTTTTTTTATATTGATTTTACAAGTCTGTAATTGTTGCATATATTCGACTACATTAAGTCGTATTCGACACAATACGATTATTACCACAATTATAATTTAAAACATTGATTATAATAACGTCTTTGAGGGAAATTTTAATTTTCATAATAACTATTTTTTTTTTTTTACATATAGGCTCCTTTATTGATTGGTTGTGACATTAGAGCAATGGATGCCACCACAAAGGAATTGCTAAGCAACAAAGAAGTTATTGCTGTAAATCAAGGCAGGAAAAGACTAAAAAGTCCTCTTATCTTCTCTTTGTTAAAAAATGCTTTCAAAACTTATAACCTTGTGATATTGCAGACAAACTTGGAGTTCAAGGAAAGAAGGTGAAAAGTAATAATGATTTGGAGGTAGTTTCCTTTTTACTATTTAAGATGCTTGCATGACAATCTAACTTTTTTTGTTTTCCATTTACAAAAGTCTTTGTAGTTGATTGAAATTAAGACATGATTCATGATAAGGAGTGAGACCTATTAAATAACGAGTGAGACTCACGTTATTTTTAACATTAACTAGTGACAAAAAAATGTGACAAGAAGTAGCTTCCACTAAATCAGGAGTGGGACCTATTAAATAACGAGTGAGACTCACGTTATTTTTAACGTTAACAAATGACAAAAAAAAATGTGACAAGAAGTAACATCCACTAAATAAGGGATGAGACTCGTGTCATCTTCGACTAATATCAAAAAGTGTGACATGAAAAGCATGACAAAGTGCGTGCCCAAATAATTTTCTTCCCCCTCGTGCTTCCTTATAAGTTATATATGTGTCATTTTTCGAATAAAACAAGAAATAAAGATCTTAGCATCTGTTATACTACCCTAGGTTTTCGAGTAAACCACCACTTTCACCTATGTGATTGTACTTATCAATCACTTTAACCCCTGATTTCGAAATAAAATTTTAATCTCTAAATTTGCAAATTTGGACTAGTTAGTCCTTTATTGTATAAAATCATTCATATTACCTTGAGTAGACTAATTCAAATAATATTTTGCAAAGTCATGAACTATAATTTAATTTTGATAAAGTCAAAGACTAAAGCAGCAAATATCTCTCTAAAACAAAAGTGATAATTTGCACATATATTAACAGAGAACTATGGTAATGGATGCCAATTTTCTTGTCTTACTCTTATCACTTACCACATAAAATAAAGTACATTGTAATAACCAAAATGATTTTTTGTACAACTACATTTCCTTACATCTCATGTACATTATGTTAAAAGAAGACAAATATTTCAGGTTTGGGCAGGTACTCTAAGTGATAACAAGCTAGCAGTGATCTTATGGAATAGAAGTTCATCCAAAGCAACAGTGACTGCATCATGGTCCGACCTAGGCCTAGATTCAGGAACTTCAGTTGATGCAAGAGATTTGTGGGCGGTGAGATACTTAATTTTGACTCAGAGAAAATCCTCATACTTTCTTAAAGATTATATCATTTTTCAGTTTAGTTTAGGAAAATTTGGTCTGTCAAGAATTTTTATTGTCATTAATTTGCGAGATTAATATTGTGATACCAATCTTTGACAGACCAAATTGAAACCGTATAATCTTTTAGGAATCAATGTGAAGATTTTCTCTTGTGATTTATTTTTGTTCTTTAAAATGTTGTGAGTGCGGAGCAATTAAGGTGCCTAAGGTTTTGACTATTTATATTGATTTTTGCAGCATTCCACAGAATCATCAATTTTAGGAAAAATATCTGCTGAATTAGATTCACATGCTTGTAAGATGTATGTCTTAACTCCCAAGTAATCCCAACTAAATTCTTCATTTCATGGGACAGAAAAGAAGGTAAACAACTCAAATCAGGAATCCAAAGTATAAGAAAGAAATCAACAGGGGATTTGTCAATAGAAAAATTCAAAAACAAATGTATAAGCTATATTTCCATTTTAATTTATACATTGTTGATGTTCACCTGATTTCAATACAAAAAGCCTTACAAATCTATTAACTGTATACATTATTTCTCTCTCTCTAGTCTCTGTATATAAATATAATTGACATTTTCTTTTTGATGTTCACCCAGTGTTGATTGTTTTTCATCTTAAGTCCTTGGTTTGTTGTAGAGGTGATTTTACACTTTAAAAAAACAGTTTAATGTATTGTATAATATACACACATGTATCTTTTAAATGATTGTATCATATGGTTTTTAAAAGAGCACTTATTATATCCAATATGTGTTGTATCTTATATTCCTATATATCTATGCATTATAGGGTTTACATCCATTGTACTGTAATCGTTATCGCTTGCACTCTAAAACTTTGTTCAATGCACGTCTATTATCAAACTTGAGTTCGAGAGTGTCAATTAAGAGGATAAGTCGATCTATACTTGACAATTAGGGTTTGTCTAATTTCGATTTCTGAAAACAATTTTATTTTTAAAAATAAAAAACTAAAAAACTTGTTGGGCAGACGAGTTTTCAAAAATAGTTTTCGAAAATCGTTTTTGTTTTTCAGTATTTAAAAACATATAATTCAGTTTTCAGATTTTTAAATTTACACACTATTGAAAACTCCTCTCGCTTTTTTAGAATTGAAAGCTGTTTTATTTATATTAAAGTTTTTAAAAATTAAAAACCAATCAAACAAGCTCTTTCTTTTACCTTAGTATTAAAGTCATGTATATCTCAGAAAAGAAAAAAAAAAACGGAAATTACTCTGAAAAATCACCAAATAACAACTTACAAAGCCTTTCAGCTCCAAAAACCAAGTTGGAGAGAAAGTAACAAAAACGATGCCAAAAACTCACAATAACTAAATGCCATTACGTCCTTCATCCCTTACCACATTCCAAAGGCCCCTTTACCTATGGAACTTGAAAATTCGAGATTCAACCAATAATGGATTCTTCACAGAAGCTCTATATATATACACTTCCATGACACACTCTGGTCTTCATGGCAACACCTTCACCTACCCTTTACTCCTTAAGGCATGTGCCAACCTCACTTCCCTTCCACATGGGAAAATGCTTCATGGGCATGTCCTAAAACTTGGGTTCCAGGGTGATACCTTTGTTCAAACTGGTCTTGTTGATATGTACTCAAAATGCTTCTGTGTTGAAGCCGCACGCCAGGTGTTCGATGAAATGCCGCAGAGGAATGTTGTGTCGTGGAATGCCATGGTTTGTGCTTATTCTCGTGGGGGTTGCATGGACCGGGCATTGAGTCTCTTGAAAGAAATGTGGGTGCTTGGCTTTGAACCGAGCTCTTCCACGTTCGTTTCGATTTTGTCGGGGTTTTCTGATGTGGATTCTTTTGAGTTTTTTCAGCAGGGGATGTCGGTACACTGTTGCTTGATCAAACTTGGGCTTGTGGATTTTGAGGTCTCCTTGGCTAACTCGCTGATGGGTATGTATGTGCAGTTTTGCCAATTGGAGGAAGCGAGGAAAGTTTTCGACTTGATGGATGAAAAGTCGGTAATTTCTTGGACAACTATTATGGGTGGTTATGTGAAAGTTGGGCTTGTTGTGGAAGCATTTAATTTGTTTTATCAAATGCAAGAAGAAAAAATTGGCATAGACTTTGTTGTGTTTCTGAATCTTATTTCTGGTTGCATACAAATAGGAGAGCTTTTGTTAGCTTCGTTTGTTCACTCTCTTTCGCTCAAGTATGGGTGTGATAAAGAGGATTCGATTGAAAGCTTGCTTATTACTATGTATGCAAAATGTGGCAACCTTACATCTGCTAGAAGGGTATTTGATTTGATCATTGAAAAGAGCATCTTATCATGGACATCAATGATTTCAGGATGTGCTCATTCAGGTCATCCAGTGGAAGCACTAGATCTATTTAGAAGGATGGTAAGGACAGAGAATAGACCAAATGGAGCAACCATTGCAACTGTTTTATCAGCTTGTGCTGATTTGGGATCACTTGGCACAGGGCAAGAAATCGAAGAATACGTTTTTCTAAATGGATTGGAAATGGACCGACAAGTCCAAACATCTCTCATACACATGTACTCCAAATGTGGGAGCATCAAGAGAGCAAGAGATGTGTTTGAAAGGGTGAAAGACAAAGATTTAACTGTTTGGACTTCCATGATAAATAGTTACGCAATCCATGGGATGGGGAATGAGGCTATCAACCTCTTTCAGGAAATGATAATCACCGAAGGGATAATCCCGGACGCCATTGTTTTCACTAGCATTTTGTTGGCCTGTAGTCATTCAGGATTGGTAGAAGATGGACTGAAGTTCTTCAAACGCATGCAAAAGGATTTTGGAATTGCTCCTACAGTTGAACATTATACTTGTTTGGTAGATCTTCTAGGTCGAGTCGGCCAGCTCGACTTAGCTTTAGACGCAATTCAGGGGATGCCGCCGGAGGTGCAAGATCAAGTTTGGGGTCCATTGCTTAGTGCTTGTAGGATCCATGGCAATGTTGAGCTGGGAGAAGTTGCAGCAGGTAAGTTATTAGAGCTTAGTCCTAAAAGTTCTGGAAATTATGTATTAATGGCAAATTTGTATACCTCTTTGGGAAAATGGAAGGAGGCACATATGATGAGAAATATGATTGATGGGAAAGGACTAGTAAAAGAATGCGGCTGGAGCCAGGTTGAGGTCGGTGGTCGGTTTCATACATTTTCTGCAGGAAATCAGTCACATGTTGGATTAGACAATATCTATAGAACACTGAAAGATCTAAATTTTACTCTTCAAGAAGGTAGCTATGCAGCAGAAACAGTATAAGTGAATGATTAACTGTAAAAGAAAACAGATTGGAGAACCTCTGAATACCTGAGTTTATCCAGAAAATTGTTGCAGCTGCTACCAGTTAATGTCAGTAGTACTTTAAGGCTCCACTATTATGAGAACTTGCTGTGATGTTCATCTTCATGACTACTAACAGAGTAACAGGGATTTTAATCATTTTATTGTGCAAGATCAGTATGCAGTTGCATTTTGAATCTGGTTCTTGTCCATGTAAGGACTTCAGGTGAAGCTTTCATTCCCTTCTGTTTCAACTTATCAATGAATTACCAACAAGGGGTGAGCTATAGTTCGAGGCTTCAACTTTGGAAAGGAGCACTCGTTGGGAAAACAAGTCTGTTTTGCTCAAAGAATTAGTCACCTACCCTAATAAGTAAGGATATCCGCAAAAAAAAAAAAAAGAAAAAAAAAAAAAAAACCGTAGGGATGAAATTATTATATGCTTTTATTGATGTAATCCAAATTCTTTGCAAAGCACCAAATTTATAAATTGAAAATATCATGCCTTTGTAGTTAATGATGTCATTGTTCATTGTGATTTATTTTACCTTCATTCATGGGCTATAAAGTGGCAACTCTTCATTTATTTCTTGTTTTCTTTTCTTAAAAAATAACTGATCCTTAACAATAAAACATTTGTAAAGTAAATTAGGAACCAAGAACTGCAATGCTGGCCTGCTTACACTTGATAGCAGAATCTATAAAAGAGTAAATATCATAAAGACAATGCAAGCATGGAGTATCACTGATCAAACTAATTAAGGTATCAACTATCAAAAGAAACTCAAAGTATATCAAATAATAAAAATGAAATTCTCTAAAAATGAAGGTGACTATGATTCTGTATAGCATTTCTGTCTTATAATTATTTGGTACTAAACAATTAAATGAATCTTCTATCATACCCTGTGGCCATTTTACAAGTGGACCAATCAAAGCATTTTGGAGCTCCCGTGGAATGTAATAAAATACTTTCTGTTACGTATATATCTAGTACCATTTGATCTTCTAAGACCCTAGAAACTATACAACTCATCAATGAAACAACATATCTAATAACCCAAATTCTTGCTATTGAATGGTATTAATCTCTGGCATCATAAAAAATCAATAACAACTATATTAGCACTCTAACATCAACAATTACTTTGTTTTCATTTATCATGGTCCTCTCATCTTCTCAACTATGTGCCTACCCTTTTCTTCAATGTGACGCTTCTTTTCTTCAAATTTTTCGCTCATCTTCTTTCGCAAATCTAGCATCCTTTCCTTTCTACTCCCAATTTTCTTTGGCTTTGAATCATCCTGTTCAACTGAACTATGTTGTTTATCCATCACCATGCTTCTTGGGAGTGATTCGCGAACTGGAATATCCTCCATCTTCTCTTCACTAGCTTCATGTGTATTCTCATTTTGTAATGAAGGTGTTTTAAGTTCTTCCAAATCTCTAGTTTCTTGTGGTTTGTCATTCTCTAACAAAGGAGTTGTCAGTTCTTGCAAACTTTTGCTGCTCCTTAAAGTTAAAATAGAGGAGCTTGGTGGAAATGCCATAGAATCTGATTTCCTAGCTGGTTCTTGACTAGTTTCGGTACTCTTTGGTTTAGGCAGTTTGAGTTCTGGACCATCACTTGCGGTCTTTGCAGAAGTTTTCAGTCCACCGGAAGGTTGATTATTGGCATTGATTGAAGTTGAAGTCTCGTTCCCTGATTCTTGGTTGATCCATATGAATGGAGCGACATGCCGAGGAACCCAATCATCCTTTTCCGCTAGCATCCATGGAATGCATACACTTTCACAATTTGGGAGCACCAAAGTATCCCGAACTGCTGCCTGCAAGAGAGAAATTATGAGTATGCTGAACAAACTTCTGTGCTTTATGAGTATGCTGAAAACAAAACAAGTCTTCAGTTAAGGACTAAAAGAGATACATCAGAGGGGATAAGCACCATGTTCCAATCCTACTACAGGAAAAAAGTAATCTTTTCATAACCAAAGGAAAAAGGAAATTATCATACCTTTAGCCGATTGACCAGGAACAAAGCAATATGCGAATTAGTTATCTTGTGCTCTCCAACAGATGATTCCAAGTTGAAATCTATATCAGGCATAAATGTGAAACCAAACCACAGTTGATCAGAGGGAGGTGGCTTTATCTGCAAACGTAATGTCCCTTTGAGAGATGCTACCCTTATCGCCAAGGAGAGAGGAACCTTTGATAATAAAAAAGTCGTTACTTTGAGAATAACACAGTTGTAGCTATTTACAACTTCATGACAAGATAAATTAGTAAAACATCTGCACACTATCAAATACTTAATAAATGACTCATTTAACATCTATTAACATGGAAATTGCCTTTCGACAGCTTATTGTGATAGATATAACATAAAAAACTATACATACACTACCTAAAAGCTTAGGGCCTGTTTGGTTTGCATTTCAATTTTGTGTTTCTATTTCCTTTTTCTGAAATTTTACAAAGGAAAAACTGGAAATGTTGAAAACAAAAATTTTGTTTCCAACATTTCCAGTTTTTCCTTTGTAAAATTTTAGAAAACAAGAAACATAAAATAGAAATGCAAACCAAACAAGCCCTTAAGTTTTCAGGAGACTTGATATTTGACATGGTATTGCCTATTGGAGCTTCAATGACCAAATAATCTAGACTTCAATCCCTGCTAATTTCATTCTTCTGATAAACAGTTGAATTCAAGCAAAAGATAGGTGGAATTGTGCATTGTCCCTCAAGCCCAAAAGATGTTTTGTGAGGGGGATGTTAGAGATTATGAACTTTCTATGCATGCAATGTCAAACAGTGAGCCTTACAAAAAGAATCATGTAGTCTGAATCTCTTTACAATGATAATTTGTAAAAAGTTTATGGAGAATAAGCCATGGCAAAATAGAGATTATAATGACCTCCTATATGGTTAACAGACATGAACACTTCATCAAGTTTCATATTTCACAATGATATGCTTTGATATTTATTTTTCATTAGGTATATGGGATGGAAAAAATAATATAAAATTTGGCTTCTCTAAACTGAAAAGGTTAGGTTGCATCTAGCCTTAATTGAATTGAAGTACCTCATTAACTTAACCTGCGTTAAATCAACGGTGGATATATCATTACTTTCTTACTTTACAAACCCACAAAGAATTAATTTGGGGAAGGCCGATGTAATATTCAACACGAAAGGTATTTAAAACCTCAGGTGGAGGTTAGTTCAGGTTATCTAGTAAAGAATTAATTGCCCACAAACAGATTAGAACTAAACAAGAAAATTATGCACTAAAATATATATAATAACACAAATTAAACAAGAACTTAGCTGACTATCATTAAATGTAAATCCTATACTATTTAACCCTGGAGACAAAATGCAGAGATTCAGAGACACATTTCATACAAGTCCAATCGTACTACATACTTATATAGAACTTTCCTAATAATGAAAGAATGGCTGACAAATGACGAAAAAAGGAGGAAATAATGAAGAGATTCTACCTGCGAAACCTGCTTGGCAACAGAATGTAATATAGATTTCCATTTTGATCCATGAGTTGAGGAGCTTGAACTGCTGCTCCTAAAGCTTGTAGACACATCTACAAAGTGCATATTGAAATTGTCAATCTGAATGCTTTATATAACACCTTATCTTGATTCTAGATATAAAAAAAACATACTCCCCCACACCGGCATACCATATGCACGCACAATTTTGTTTAACAATATAATAAATGCACAAAATGTAGATATGTAAGGAAACTCACAAGACAATTCGGGGGTGGATAATCTAGGAAGTCAGAAGACAGTCTAGTTTATCAAGTGTGAAAAAAACAAAAAATAAAACATTCACGCTTGGACTATCTTAGAAAGTGGTGTGAGCTTAGGCAACAAACACATTGGAAATCCTGTGAACTATGAAGAGGACACTAGTTTAGGAGAAACAGCAAAAAGTTCCATTATAAGATATGTCTGAAACTTTCAAACACAAACCAAAACACATGAATCGTTTTTTTACTCAAACATGCATCCCCCCTTTGGCCTTGAAGCATGTATAAGAGCAATGGAAAAAGCAAGGTTCCATCTCCTAATCATTTGGTCATAAAGGCTTCAATTCATGTCAAAGATCAACTAGTCTAAGAGCTTAAGATGTTAGATGGAGGCCCACAAATGCGATACCTCGAAAAGAAACTACCACTATGGTCTGTATTAATTCCATTTTCATGGCCAAAAAAAATCCAGTACGAAGTTGAGCAAGCATTACACAGAGAAGATGCATAAATTGCTGGAATTGGTTGGGCGGATGTACTAACCAGTGTTCCATTCATCGTCTTCTTTTGGCTCTTGTAAATCATTTGTTCCTTCTGCAAGATGCAATTCTTTGCCTAAATTCTCAAAACCTTCAAGAAGATCAGATGGGACAGCCGCAACATCACCTGACTCAGGATTTGAGCTCTCTGTTCCCTCTAGTTCACGAACTTCAAGCCTTGTTTCAATCTCTAACACCGCACTTCCAGTATATTCAAGGTCAACCTCTAAGGCACATACTTCACTCCTTCCCATTGGGAGAACCCTCATTCCAATGATACAGGGTGGAACATTTCCCATGTTGATATCTGTACAGATGACTTCACCTACATAACTGGGAGTTCTCATATTGGACAACGTCCTCTGAAAAAAAGATAGAAAAGGCCAGTGATTATTACATAGAAACCAAAAAGAACCGATGTTCTGGGGATAAAACATCAACATTTATATCTTAACATTTAACAATCACAAAGGGAGTAGGACCCATTAAATAGAGAGTAGGATCCACGTCATTGGAGGGAAACACTTGAATTTCAAACAATAAGAAAGAGTGTGTTGAAAAAGTGTGTCAGAGTGCATTCCTAGCATTCCTCTTAATATAATTCAGTTTGTACCTATCAACTTGAGTTTTTAGAACAATTTTAAAGGGAAAAGGTTGCTCGTTAGATATAATATCATTGGACCAGTTTTACATTATAAATAAGCTTAGTATTATGAATTGAACAAACTAATATAGTAATATAGAAGGGACAAAGTACAAGAAATTGATTGTTAGGTAAAATAAACCCCATCTCACGCTGTAAACATAATTTGAACAAACTCAAAATCAAAAGCATAAATACATATCATCATGTGGGAAGTCTCAAACCTGAATTCTTTCTTGCACGGATTTCTTCATCTGCGCATTGCCTTTGACATCAAAAAAGAGTCGGGAAATCAACAAATTCCAACATAATGTCCCCTCCTCAGTACCAAACTTTTCATCACAATCAGCATCAGAACTGACAGAGATATGACTCTGACTCCCTGAATGTAAGGTCGAAGATAATGGAGTAGCATTGTCTAACGTGGAACTTTTCAGATGATTAGATGACGAAGCATTTTTCATCAAGCCAGTGGCTAAAACTGCATCTTGACAAGCACGAAGCTTCTCAGTGTTCTTTCTTTCATCCCGGCCTGACAACGAAGTCCAAGCTGATTTATTATCCACACCAACTCGGGAAGTTTTCTTTGTAAGTTTTTTCAAAAATTGACGAACCTTTGAGGAAGAACCATCAGGCTTACTATTAACCCTTTCTATTGCCTCAACACCTGATCCTACTGATGGTTTCATAAAAGATTGATATTCAGTATTCAATGATGTCAGATAACCATGAAACTCTGCTCGCAACTGTGCAAACCATTTGACTTTTTCTCTTTGGTCACATGATGCCAAACGGAGGGCTTTACACCATGCTTCTTTCTCACTAGAAGTCTCAAGATATAGGTAAAGAGTTTTGCTTCCATGGTAGATCACATTGGTCTTGGTTTCCACTTTGATGGGGAACTTTTTTGCCCTATAAGATTCATTACATGCCAAATAAGAATTTGAAGTCAAATAATGCTGGCCGGCTGGCCCCTAATTCAAAATGAAAACAACACCACACTATCCCAAAAGAAGAGGTTTTGTATAAACTGATCCCTTCGAGTTTGGAATCACCAGTATGGCAGTATCCATCGATGTGAACTATCCAACTTAATAAATCAAATATGTAACATATAACCATTACTTATCCATTCAATGTGAGCAGTTCGATGGTATGAACCACCAGTGATCCCAAACTAAAAGGGATCATCGCATAAAGACCCAAAATATAAGTGGCATCCCACTTGACATTACCATTTTTTTGAAGGAAATCCATTGGCCGAAACAGCCTCAATTAAGCATCCTTTGAGATGAATGGAAGTGTGCAAGCCATCAGGTTCAGTGAGAACAAGTGACTGACCCTTGATCTTCCCATACTTCCTAACAGGAGAAACTTCCAACAGTTCCTTTTTCCTTTTCTGCTCTTTTGACTGTTTTTCTGCCCATAATTTCGAAACCTTCTCAGGCTCAAGAACCCAAACCACACCCTGAATAAAGTAAATAAATAAATAAATAAAAGAATAAAAACCCAATGTCCATAACAGATTAAAGCGCCCAAAATAAACAGACACAGAGAAGCTTCAGAAGCATAAAGTTACCTCCTTTTTGAGTAATTGGAGAGGTTGAGGATCAAATTGATCAGTACCCAATTGGGGTTTTGATGAGATTTTGGCTTGATCAGTTTTGATCTTGGAACGCAGTCGTTTCAGGATCCACAAGAGTCCGAGAGCTTCGGTGGCCACCACCGCAACCACCCCAAGAAAAAACCCAAACAGGATCAGGGCGAAAACGAGAAACATTTTCAGACCCAATTGCGATTGAAGCACCACCAAGATGAGAAAATCGAGATACCCAGATGGAGAAAATGGAAGGAATCAGATGCTAACACTCATCACTACAGCCAATTAAAATCACTTTGCTGTGTTCTTTTTTGTTTTCTTTGATTCTTGGTAAACTGTTAGAGAGAGAAAGCGCGTTGGTGTGCATGGAATGAAGGGAACATGGGTAAGCGTAAGAATAACGGTGAAGAGAGAGTGGAATCGGAGTTTGATTTTGATTTTGAGAATGAATTTATTTATGTGTGAAAGAATTGGTTGCGGGAGATGAAGAACCAATCAAGACCAAGACATAACCTTTAAGGGCTATCGAATCTTTCTTAAGATCACAACATTTTTGTCATCTTTTTGCCACAATTGACGTTTTCTTTTTGTTCTATCATCACCATCACTTGCTTCTTCAGTAGCAATTTCAATGGAGTAATTTTTTATGATATTTTTTCTATTTTTTTATATAATGTTTTTTTGTTAATCTTACATTAATAGCTTTATATATTTTAAAAACTACTACTAGCATTTTTGCATTTTTCTTAGTTACAAATAAATCAAACTTAAATGAAAAAAAAAAGTAAAATAAAGTTAGAAAAAAGTTGGAAAAGAAAAGCATAATATAATGAATATAATATTTTTTGATTAAAAAGCTTCACTTAACTAAATAAATATATTATTTTTGAGATGTTTATTACTACCAAACTACCAACATTAATCATGCTACATTAATCAACATTCCACTGCATAGACTTTGTTTGTTGTATAATTGAAGTTAACAAATAAATACATCATGTATATTTTTTGTGTGCACCATATATTTTGTTGATGCATACTCTTTTTTAATATTATGCATAGCATACATTTTTAAGTTGGAGATAACATAATTTATGTTTTTTTATGTGTTTCTCATTTATTCTAATGTCTTGAAATTATAAATCACTTATTCCAAAGTCACAGATATCAAAGTAAAAAAAGAATATTTCATTTACCTTACGTTGAACAGAAACGCTCACACAAACACACCTTTAATAATAAAATTAGAAGTAAACTTATGAAATTACATTAATACATGCTGCACTCAAAGTAAAATAATTAACCTTTGTTGTTCATATATCTCAATTCTCAAGAGTAAATAATTCATTTACAAAAGGCAAGAAACACTTTATTATTCATTATTCATAAGTATAAGATTATGTTCCTATTCTTATTTTTGCAGCCAAAGTACTCTGATACACTTGCTTAGTTGCTTATATAAGTATAAACGTGAAAACCAAATATAAAAATAAAAAAAGAAGCTCAAAATGCGGGTTATGGGAATTCATTCGGTTAATATTCATTTTGTTTTTTAAAAAAAAGAAGTTAAAAATGTGGGTTAGGAGAATAAAAAAAAAAAACTGAAAAAGAGAAGAAAAAAACAATGAATCTAAAACAAAAGGGAGGTTGAAAGTGTGTGGCAGTGGCACTGGGGTTTTAGGCATTAGAGTTACGGAAGAACTTTAAATTAATATTTTTTTTATATATGACTTTATTTTGGTTTTAGTCTCTACGTATAAAAAAATTATTTCTTTTAATTTTTATATGTGTCTTCATTAGCCTGTTTTGTCCTATTGTTATCTTACTTTTAGTCACTACTAAAACGAAAAAATAAGTACAGAGACTAAAAACAAGTACATACATAAGAACTAAAACAAAAAAAACAAGCACATGTATGAGACTAAATTGAAAAGGAAATGTATGTGTAGTGATTAATTAATTTCCATGTCCGTCATTGATTGACTCACAAAGATTCCGTTAGCCACATAGGTTGAAGTTAATACTGTTAGTATTGAAATCGACTATGGGTACCAATTCGAAAATGATGAGAGACACATATAGAGATTAAAATGAATATTTTTTACGTATAAGAACTAAAATGAAAAATGAGAGGCTACATAGACTAAATAATTAATTTAACATCAGTATAGATATTGAATATGTTCATTTTTTATTTAATATTTTATTATATTAAAAATAACTAAAAACATTTATAATTATTGTCTAGCAGTAAAATTGTCTTTTTCTATGAAAAATTTTGTATCTCAGCTGATAGTCAAAGACTAATTTCCTTGAAGCGAAGAGATCATCCGAGTATGTACAGCACTCTACTAAAGCCTTTTCTTTATACACGTGACCGGAATTTAATTATTGATTAAGATACTTAAGAGATCTAACTATCGACAAATTTTGTATTTCATATGCTATATATACAAAGTAAAAAAAAATTATATGAAAATTAAATGTAAATATATTTTTACTTTTTTTATAAATAATTGTTTGTCCACATTAAAGACAGAAAAACATTTTTCTATAAAAAAAATTTGTCTGAAGATAGTAATTAGGTCGGGTAATTGAAAATTTCACTAATAATTTACTCATTGATCAAAACAATTAATTGTTTCAATTTAGAATTTTTTACTAACATATTAAATATACTCCATTGTGATTTGTGACCCACCCAAGTTAGAAGAAGCGAAATATTATGTATCCGCTCCATGGCTAGAATTTACGTGAATGCATTTTTCTAGTTCTATCATGAACAATAAACACTTGTATATTTTTCAATTATCATAAGAGAAAGAAATAAGTTATATTGTTTTGATAAGTATAGTCATTTTAAACTAAAGACAATTTTAGTAATGAAAAATAATTGATAAGTATAGACATAAATTCGGATCAGATCCGATCCTCTTCAGCTGTTAGACGGTCCAGCATGAATGAGAAAAAATCTAGATTATTTATTATTTTTGAGGTGATAGAGGGAGCAAATACAAGAGAATTATGCTTCATGTTAACATACTTTATAAGCTAAGATAGCTTTTCCACTTATATATAAAGCCAAACAACTCAAATTACTTTTAATTGAATGCAAAACAACATTGCTAGATATTACTGGTTACTAGTATAAAAATCATACTTTTCCCATCAAATGTATATATTATCATAAAAATAAGATATAAGATAACCTTTTAGCGCTTGCAAAAGCCAAATAACTCAAATCACTTTCTGATAAAAACAAATAAAGAAACTATTACAAGTTACAACCCCTAAACTCCAATTAGAACCACTTAATGACAGTGACAACACTTCTCATTTGGATTCCAACAAAATAGACTAAATTCAAATCGAGAGAATAAAACAGGAGAATAATTGTGGCACTATTCGTAAAACACACATTTCGGTCGTTTTACATTTTGTTCGGATTCTAAAATTCAATAGTTTAAAATTGCTCGCAGTCAGATACTAGAATATGTTTAGAATGAATTATTCCAAAACCTGGACAAAGTGTGTCGTATCGAAAAATTTATGTGATGCAGATAATAATCACCCGAAATAATGTGATTGATCCATCCGATACGCATAAAAAAGTATTAATTACGGTTTCTACTCTTACAAAACAAATCTATCGAAACACGCTATAACGAAGAAATAAAAGAAAGAAAGACAGAAAAGTTCTATAATACAAATTACAAAATATATTTCATAGTTTAGTAAGTTACCTACGACAAACTATGTTTCTCATTCTAGGAAACTAAGCAGCATAAGAAACCAAAAAAGGTTTGTAAAAAAAAACTCACCCCCATTTACCAAAATGTACATTTTTTTACTCAAGAGTGATACTCTCTTTTGAGATAAAACTCCTAAATTTCTGAATGTTTTCAGATTTGTACGGGGGAACCTTTTTTTTTTTCATTTTCGCCGGCATATATTCAAAGCTAAACAAAGGAGATTAAGTTAAGGGGATTCAAATCACCTGTCTTAGAGAACAGTGTCTTGTTTTATGTCTCTTAACTATACAAAACGACACATCATCAGACAATGGTTCATTCTCTCCGTTATTAGTTGTTTTTTCATTGACGTGCCAAAGTTTTATTCATAGGGTGACAGAAAACAAGACATTATGGAACAGGTGATTTGAGTCGCGGTTAAGGACGGCCAGAGCCGATTTACAAGGTAGAGTGTAGGGTGAAGAAGTTGAAGTCATGGTGATGGAAGTTGAGTTGTTTCAACCACGAGTCAGCGGCACTGTACAGATACGAGATCCTTTCATTGTCACAAGGCTCAGGACCAAACCAAAGGTCACCCTGCAATTTGTAGGTTGCTAGTCCAAAAGGAGGGAGAGATATGTGACCACTTTTCTTTTTCTTGCATTTTTCTTCCACAATGCTTCTCCACATGCTTGAACAATATATGTCTTTGCCTATGTCCATGTCTTCATAATCCATTGCACAATCTAAAGATACACAAAATGAGAAATAACATCACAGTTTTCACCAAGATTAAAGTCATTAGGTCAAGATTAGCTTTTATAACAAATTATGTGAAATAAATCGTAACCAAGAATTTATTGTGTGTTTGGTTTCACTTTGAGCGTGTGCAAATCAAGGTTTGTTGTCGGTCAAACTCAATTTTGACCAAATTAACCTGTTCGGATGCACCCTAACAGCTAAAATTGTCGGAAAATAAACCATAATTAGTTCGGAAACAAGTGAAAGATGCTGCGGCCGCAAAGTCTAGCAGCTCCTCTTAAGTAAGAACTAGGAATCTTTTATCTGTTTTTCACTTTTCATGAAAATAAAATAATGCATCTTTGATTGGAAAAAAATTATGATACCTTGGAAAGATGAAGACAATGTATGGTAAGTGAGGAAGCATGCTTCCAAGTCCTTGTCATTTTTCCGACTCGGGATTGTATAAATCGGGTACCTATTCATTCGTGAAAATTAGTACAAGTAACACTTTCAACCATCAGAAATTTGACATTTTACAGAGAATAACATAAACAATAAGACACAGGCATTAGAAATTGAAAACTAATAAGAATGTTCATAGAAGATGATATTGCTAACAAAGTTTATTGTCATAGAAAAAAAAACCAGTCTTGTCTTTGATTACAGACAAAGTTCACATTTAACAGGAAGTTCACATAATTTATCAAAAGTAAAAAAAATCACATGTAAGAAGGGCAACAAATTATGCTCACCAAGAAACAGCCATCCAACTTGCAGGGGAGAGATCTACACTCTTCAGCGTCATTAACGCCGGATACTTTCTCGCTAACTCGGGTATCTAAAACAAGAAACAAGCTAATGTGACATATTGTGTGATTGCAACAAATCAATCTATATCTATGAGATGAGGTAGTGAAAACTAAAAAGTGAATACTTAGTGAGAATAAAAAAATTTACCTTCTCCATAAGCGGAACCCTCAAGTACGGCGAAGAGGTTTCAGTATACCGTAAGTAAAGGTAGCCAAGCTTATCCGAGCCGTCCTGGTCAGAGCTCGAATCATCCGAAGCAGCATCCTCCCAAGCCTTGCTGGAATTGTTACTTAATGACCTAGATAGGTTATCGCTTCCGCTATCATCACTCCACGAATCGCTTTCGAGTTCAGCACTATCGCCATCCTCTCTCCGAGTCCTACAAAAGAAAAAAGAATAGGATAACTTACATCATTTTGTTGACACATTTTGGGTCAGTTTCGCTGTCTGGTTTTTGTTTTCATTTTCTGTTTCTATTTCCTATTTCTTTTCTTTTTAATAATTACAAAAGTGCCACGTTGTTTTCTATGTTTCCAATACAAATTTCAGAAAACAATAAACAAAATTAAAACAAATTTCAGACCCTTAGTCTATAAACACACAACATTATGTTCGACATACCGAGAAGTTGCCACAGATTTGTTGCTATAGATTTGGATAGCAGAAAGATATGGAACATAGTATTGAATCACAGAATCACCATTCTCCAACATCAGAGGTGTACCAGCACCATATGCACTCCATTCATAATAACAATCCCAAAGATCTTTCAGAGCGAAGCACTCAATTGAGTCCTTACCAAGAGGTTGCCAGAGGCTGTTTAGGTCATTCAAGCAGCTCTGGAATTTACATTATTCAAGCAAGAAAAAAAAATTAAGGAAATAAATCAGCATGTCAATGATCCTTTTGCCTTATCTAATAGAATGAACATAAATGTTTCTAAAATTTGAAATAAAACAGAGTAAAGAAGCATACTAAATCACATAAAGCACTAACACAAGCTATATCTATGTTTAATTAAATCTACCTTAGTTTAGGTCCATTTGATGTGTGTTTGAAGAAAAAAATTTGAAACACTCTCATTTGTTACTATAATTTTAATTGTTTATTCTATTTTTTAGTTAAGTTACAATGATTTTTTTTCTTCTCAAAAATTTCATATTAATTTAATTTTTCACAATTAGTATATTTGTGGGCACCAATACTGGTGTTTGTGGGTTGGGTGGGGTTTAGGGGAAAAAAAAAAAAAACTTAACGGATCTGATCACTCTACGCCCGGGTTAAGTCATTTTCTTTGTCAAATCCGATCCAAACCAACCCGAACATATTGAGGTTGAGTAGCGTCATTTAGTATAAAATTGTTTACTTTCCATTTTTATACATAAAATTTAAAAGGATATAAATATAAATATAAAAAAATTAAAAGGAGAAATTTCAAAAATATATACACATTTTTATAATTTTAATATTACTTATAACATTTTTACATAAAAAACTTAAAACAGAATAAAAATAATTCAAAAAGTTTTTTTTAAAAAAAATAAAATAAAAAATCATCAGCCCGCGTTAGGTTTGGCATTATATGATCCGAACCCGATTAGATCAGATTTAATATTTAATATTTAAAGATTCAATCCAACCCGTTAAACTGATCCAACCCTATTTTTCCATTTATAGAAGAAAGTCGAGTTCATCGGGTTGCCAGAATGCGTGAACATATCCCTAGTACCAATAGATATCTAAGAAATTCCATTGGATACATGATGATGAATGTCCCTACAAAGCAGCTATTACATGTGCCCACCCTATCTTATTGTGTTCCCTATTCTAGTTGGAAACAAAATAGTTTGTTACATGAGGAACAATGTTATATCCATCTAAGAAATTACACATTTACAGGTGTAATATATTTATTTGGATAAATTAAACATTCCAAATTATATATGTTACTTGTAAGAAACCATCTGTGGATTCATAAAATGCAAGAAACACACTCATCACTCCACAATGCTTTTATTAATAACATTTTTTTTCATTAATAACATTATTAATAACAAAGTAGTTTATGCCAAGAGATATATATACTAAAAAGTGCCAATAAAGTGCAAATGTATTAATAACATTTTCAATACCATTTTCTAAACTCTTGCCCAAAAAAATGAATTGCCAAAAATAATGACTAATTATATAAAAGAACATAGTTTGATAGAAAACCACCTATAATTGCATTGTAATGTGTAGTTTAGAACAAGCAAATGGAAAATCCCATTGGAAAAATCTTTCTCAATTTTGGGTTTCCACAAACAATGAATATTACTATTAGTGGCAACAACATCAATTTTCTTTTCTTCATTAGACCACTAATCAAGACTAGTGGTTTTCCATTTTTTTCCCATAGAAAAAATAAAAATGTTTAATTTCCCAATCAAGGACAATTAGGGAAATGTAAAGCCGTCATGAACTCATGTCTCTCGAGTATGAGCGGACACCGTGTTTATAGATACAACTAATTAAAAATTAAAAAGATGATGCAATAATAATAAATTTTAATTTAAAACTTGCATTGTTTTTATTGTAATGTTATTAAGAACTTTTTATTGGTTTAGTCCAAAAATGAGATATTAAATTTATGTCAAAAAAAAAAAAAAACAAAATTACTCTAACCTTTAAAGTTTGGCTAACCTGACCCACATGCCAGGGAAGAAGAAACCATTGTTTTCTCATTCTATCCAAATCAAATCAAGTATCATAAACTTCCAGAGAAAATTAAAATTTGACTAAGAAAAATAATTCATGCATAACAAGATAAAATTTCACAATTCCCCTCAAAGCAAGAAATCACAAAGATTTTGTGTGTTTCCCCCTTTTAAGGACATATAAATTGGCAAGTCAAAAATTATTTAAAAAAAAAAAATGTTAGCATTTGCACTTTCTAAAGTCAGTCATCCTGATATTGATATTTAAATAGGTCAGTCGAGAAAAAAAAATCTACAAAAAAATAATATTTTAATCTATCAAATCCCAACTATCTGATCTTAATCGAACAGTTCAAATCGACTAATTACAATAACTATAAAAGAATACCGAATTTAGAAAATCCGAATTCACTCATATTCTACAAGATTTGTTAATAGTTATGTATACCAAAAATGGATTTAGGGTAGGTGCTAATAGCCTAATTACTTAAATTTTCATTAACTTTAATTTATTTCAGTAATAATCAAATTTGAGAAAAGATTAAGGATAATGTGAAACTAATCTTGAGTAAGTGGTGTAAGAAACAAAAAATAAATAAAAAAATATATGGAATGAAATTTTTAGAGTATTTTCATACACGCGTTTTAACGCATGGTCCTTATTTTTATATTTTCCAAACTTTACTATTGTGTCAACATCTATGATCTACCATAGTTTATTAGAGATTTCTTTTATGAACAATAATAATAATTGAAAAAATGACACGTGGATGCAGATTTTTGAATCTAAGGAATATTCCCTACACATGACAGAGATTTTCTCACTTTACGAGTTATATAAAATAGTCTCTGACTTTATTGTCACGTGATATTTTAATTCTCATTTTGTAAAAATACCATGTGACCATCGGTTCCTGACTTAGTATTAATAAATTATTTTGGTCTCTAACATTAACAATTAATAAAACGTATACGTGACAAGTTAGAGTCTACATAATTACCCAAAATAACATCGTTTAATTTAGCTGAAAAAAATCAGTTATTTTCACCCTTGGAAAGTCAATAATAATAAGTCATTTTTTTTCCTAATTATAAGAGACTTAATACTTTTATTAAGTATATCAATTTTTAAAAAAATATAAAAATACTTTATTATTCTCAATTTATTAATCTTATATTTTTTATAAAAAGACAGGAAGAAATATTACTTAAAAATCTTTAGCCACCATAGAATCTATATACAGTAGTAGATACATTAATAGTATCTATTATAATTTAGTGCCTATTAACGTAAATAAAAAATTAAATAATTATACTTTGATATCTATATACTCCTACTCCTAGTAGTATCTTTCTGTTTCTATCACATTTATTATTATTATTTTCTCTCTTTTTTTAGATAAATACTAAAATAAATGATGATTATTATCGGAATCAATATTCAATTGGCACCTGCATATAATAATCATATACTGTGGCATACTATCATTATTGCATACATGAGAATTGAAAATTTTAACATTATCTGTGTAGTACACAGTACACATTAGACATGAATTACTATTAAATTATTTATTAAATGTTATTGACTAGTCAAACAAAAATTAAATAAAGTCCTATTGGCTTATTTAATTACTTTTTTAATAGAATGATTCTATATTATGTTAACTAATTATCTTAAGACCTTTCCTAATTACTGAAAAAGAAAAAAGTTATTCTTTGGTTTCATGCTAGTATTATAATAATATTATAAAATATCTAAATTCATTTAATATTTTTTTCATCTGTTATTTGGTCCAAGACTACAATTGAATCTTAATAGCAATTTTTTATTCAACCTCACCAAATATTGTGTTTTTTGAAAAAAAAAAAAGATGAACTTCTCTCAGGTCTCAACTCAAAAGTGAAAAATCGTGAATGCTTAATAAACATTGAATAGAAATTAAAATATTTGACTTTTATCAAACTCAGTTCAGATGCCAAAACGTAATGAGTTATGAGTTAGTAATAATTACAACCTTATTAATTCAATTCATTAATTCAGTTTCCTTTACGTTCCAAATTTATCTTATTTGGATTAATGATAAAAGAAATACTACTATTATAATAAAATATATAAAATAAAAAAAAATATACTAAATAATATATGAGTCATCACTCAAAATTTCTTTTCATCCCCAATAATAAAAACAATTCTTTTTTTAAAAAAAATATACAATTACTCCTACGAGATTTCTAACGTGTGTAAAACCACAAAGTCAAATCACAATTTCTTTTGGAACATACTGATTAAAAAAAATGATGTTTGTCAAAAATTGATTTTATATATGAAACTTAAATTTTGTCAAGCAATTTATTTGTTGTTTTTAGTTCTCTTAATCAATTATGGATCTTACTAGTATTTACACTAGAAAACTTAACTTTTAATAAGAATATTTATTAGTCCTAGTATTTCAAAGGTAAATCACCTCGACTTTAAAAGCCCAAAATCAATTATACTACCGTCAATTCAAATATACACTTTACTTTACATGATCCTAATTTGAAAATTGATCCCCATAACTCATGTTTTTTTTTTTTTATTATTGAGAAGTCAAAATATTTTTAAAACTTTCAACATCTTTATCATATAATTTATTAGTATTCCATCCGGTCATTTGGTTTTCTTGTTTTAACTTAAAAAATTTCTCACAAGTACTATTTTATAATTTAAAAAAATATTTATTTCTTTTTTATTTATACCCTCATTTAATAAAGGTAATTAATGGAGTATTAAAAAGTCAAATGAAATAGTTAAATAAATAAATGAAGGATATTAGCCAAAAATACGATAAAATAAACTATACAATTAATATTTTTTTAATATTTTTTTAAAATAATGTAAAATGTTAAACAACAAAATAAATGTTATACCAAAAAAAACAACAAAACAAATAAACACTAGAGAGTATGTATTATCGAGATTAAAAATTAACACAAGTTTGAAAAAATGAAAAATTTAAAAAAAAATAGTTTGCTTCTCAAAAACTCTTTAAAAAAATTATAAAAATAACTCATTATTTCTATTTAAAAAAAAAACACTTAATCCTTCCCACAAATAAACTTATCTTCCTAACTCTTATTTTTCCAATAGAGAGATGGGAATTTAAAATAAACTAATTAATATAAAAATAAATAAAATTAAACTAACTAATCAACACACACAATCAAACAAACAAACAGTGTTTCCCATGGATTGAAAAACTACGAACCTAGAACACAAACCCCTGAACCCTTTTCCCCCAAAATAAAATCAAGAGACAACCACAGAAAAATAAAACTTAAAAACAAAAATAAATTAAAAAAATTAAATTAAATTAAATTAAATTAAATTAAATTACCTGAGGTAGATTCTGCGAAGGAACGAGAGGAGTCACGCATTGAAGAAAGCGTTCCAGATTCGACGGAGAATTTCCGGAGCAACACGACAATGATGAGGTTGAGGAAGAGGTGGAGAACATTATCGCCTCTGAAGAGATTTTCTCGGGAAAGTGACGGAAAATCTCGGATACCCACAAAGGGAAAACACTGAAAGATTGAATCTTTGGATGAATCAACAATTGGGTTCCTCTAATTTGGATTTTAGGAAGCTCTCAAGTCGCACTCATTGTGTAGCAGAAAACAGAGGACTGTGATATATAAAGGACTCTGTTTGCTAGATTCATCCAAAAATTTAATCAATTTTTTTTTTTGAGAAGGAAAAAAAAATTACTACTTTCCTTCTGGGGGAGAGATTTGCATTATACCATCATTAATTGGTAATACAGTATTTAGAAGAAAATTAATAAAAAAATAAAAAGGGGGAAGACAGATGCAATGGTAGCATTTACAAAGCAGAGCCAAATACACAAATTTTTAAGGATCGAAATAAATAAATAAATGAAAGAAAAGTTTTTATTGACCCTTCTGGGTTTTTTAATGCTCCAATTTATTAAAGGTGGAAGATTATTAAAGACGAAGAAAGAAAGTTTAAGTTTTTTAAGGAAGGGAAATGTAACTGATTTGTGGTATGGTATGTTTTTCAAAGAAGGAAATAAAGAGAGTGAAGGTAAAATCAGTTACTGAATTAATTGCAGAAATAAAAGAAACGAAAATTGGGAATTTTCTATGTTTATTTTATTTAATTTTTAATTTTTTTTGGGAATACCAGAGAGAAAAATTGCAGAGAAGAAGAAGAAGAAGAAAGTGAAGGAGGGAAGCAATGCGGTGGTGGCGAGGAAGAGAGAGAGTGTTCGCTTCGCCGCGTGTTAAGGTGGAAGTGTTGTCAGTAGCTCTTTACCTTTTATTTATTTATTTATTTAGGCTTTTTTTCTAAACTTTGTACTATTTTTTGTTTTGTAATGAATATTGTTACTTTTTGAATAATATTGTCACTTTTATTTTAATACTTTTATTTATATATTTATACATTAGTGTAATATTAATTTATAATAGAGTAAAATAAAGATAATTACTGAAAGTAAAAACAAAGAGTATAAAATTAAATAAATTTTTAAAGAGATAATATTAAATATCTTTTTCTTTTTCTTTTTTTGTTTTTGTTTTGAGTGTATAATTGATTAATTATAACTTTTTTTCTAATTTTGGTTATTTATAAATTTATCTCTTATATTTTTTTGGGTAAATTGCACAAAGTACCCTTAAGGTTTTAGAAAATAACACAAAATATCAAACATTAAAAAAATTAGCAATCCACACTATTTTGTCAAATAGACACTAAACATAGTTAAATCTCTCTTTATTTTTTTCTATAAAAATAAGAAAATCAATTTTTTTGTACGTTTTTTTATACAAAATTCTACTGAATTTTCTCAAAAATTATTTTTTCATAAAATAAAATAATTAATTGTGAATAAAAAATTGTTTTTTTAAATTAAAAAAATACTATCATCATTTGTAAATTATTTATTTTTTAATTTACAATTTACAAATTTTTTTTTACTTTATGAAATTTTTTTTTTATTTTATGAAAAAATAATTTTTAAAAAAATTCAGTAGATAAATTTTGTACAAAAAAAAGCATACGAGAAATTTGATTTTTTTATTATAGAAAAAAATAGAGATTTAACTACGGTTAGTGTCTATTTAAGAAAATGGTGTGGACTGCTAATTTTTTTAAAGTTTAGTGGTTTGTGCTATTTACCCTAATTTTTTTTATAGACTAATACTCACACACCCACTACACATCTTAAACTAAACTATTGTCTTATTTTTCTTTGTCAAGATTCGAATCTTAGACCTCATGCTTCCAAGTCTTATGACTTTGTACATGACCATTTGAGCTAAACTTCTTGGTGATTTTATCTCTTACATTAAAGTGAGCATTTTAGTTTTAATAATGTAATTTAGTTAATGAAGACATGAATATATGTATGAGTATCCAAGTTCAATTCTTAGTTAATGTACTTTCTTATTAAGAAAAAATGCATTTTATCTCTTAGGATTTTCGAAATTTAAAATTTATTATAATATTGTATTTAGTCTCAGTTAAGAACATGTTTATTTATACGTTGAAATAGTATAAAAAGATTTTGATCAGTAATAATTTTAGATTAGAATGCAAATTTGATGAATTTTTTTTTCTCAAAAAATATTTTTATTGTAAAAGTGTAATTAAATAAGTCTTAAATTTTTTCATTTGTATCCAAAAAAAAATAAGTCTTAAATTGGTGGTTAATTTTTTTGGGATCAAACTCCTATTAATAATAATAATAATAATAATAATAACAATAATAATAATATTTTTTAATATATTACATATTTGAAAAGTAAAAAAGGACAAAATGTATACTTTAAAATATTTAACCAAAGTGCACGTGAAATAAATCTAAATTATAATAAATCTTTTTGTAATTTATATTCACACAAAATATAAAATGGTTTCAATAAGAAAATGAAATAGAAAATAACAAAAATCAAAGTGTAGAAGCATAGTATGATTTTAGTGAAAAAACTATTATTAGCCAAATATTATTTTAGACATTTAAAGATACTTGTTTTGTCAATTTAGGTTCAATTTGTTTAAATTTAAGAATAATTAATTCTGAAAATAAGTAGATAATTGATTATGGTTTAAATTATAAGTTGTTTATGTTTGGTTGAAATAAGAATAATTATTTTTTTAATTTTTCTCTTTTGATTATTTTGAAAAACGGCTAAAAGTTGCTTCTCAAAATAAATACAAATCTGATTATTTTATCTTCTGATTGTTTTAAGAGGCACAAATAAACATACTAAAAACTTATAAAATATTTTTTTAAACTAAAATAAGTGCTTATTTTATAAAATAAGCACAAACAAACAGACTCTTACTTATCAAAATATTTTTTTTATTTTTAAAATATTGAAAGTGTCACCAAATTATTGTTTTGAATGGCTGAGTTAATGAATTTTAAATCTACTAATTAATAAAATAATGACAAAATATCTCATTTTAAAATTTTAAAGATGCTCATATCACTGTCTTAGTGTTTCAAAGATTTATAATTTAATTCTTCTTCGGTTTTTTTTCTGGTTTATAGAAAAGTAGTACAACTGAAGATTATACTCACATACGAATGTCTCCATGTGTTCACCAATTGAGCTACATAGTTATGATTTTTTCAATCTTTTTTTAGAATTAAAATAATAATGAATCTTTTTCAAAAACTAAATTAATGAATAAATTTATTTTGGATAAATAATTAATGACACAAATGATTTTAAAAGACTAAACTATATGCTTTTTCTCAATTATTTTCCCTTTTTTTTACATTATCAATTATTGTTCAATACCAAAGATATTAATTGCAAGGATAAGGCTGTTTATATTGTATGCTGGGAAGGGAAAAGAATTGTTTATGTTAAATTAATTAATTATTTTTATTATAATAATAAGATAATAAGATGAGTAATACCTCGTAGTAAAAAAAAACTGAAATAAGAAAAAAAAAGTTTGGTAAATAATCACTAAATAGGACAATTTTATTTTTATTATTTAATATGACACTCTCAAGTGTATGATATTATACGATTTTCGTTGTAGCATGAAACACGTGTCGGATATCTTAATAGAATAATTTAGTGGTTGTCTTCGATTCATGTAGTTTTATATTATTATTTTTATTTATATCTGTTCATCTATTCAAATTTAAAAATTTTAAGGTACGTATAACCATGACAAAATACTGTTTACAAAAATAGATAGATTGTGGACATATCAAATGAGGATTAGGGATGGTAAAAATATGGATAAATTTGTTAACAATTTTTTTCTATCTACTGCTATCTACCATAAAATTTTCTTAAAATACTTATGTATATTAACAAACATGTAATATTATTAATTAATTAATATATTTTTTCAAAAAAAATTTTCTATTTATTTTCCTTAAAGTAATGGTTAAGGGGCCTAAAAATCAAAAAATTAGCAATGAAAATCGTATTCAAAGTGTAGTGGTAATATTAAATGTTACATTTTTTATTTTTATTTTTTTTATAAATTGCTTATTTAGGACTTGTTTGGTGGACAGATATAATAAGGATGGATAGGATAAAAAAGTTGGATAAGAATATGATATGATAAGAACCAGATAAGCTCTTATCTTATATAATATTTGGTGCCTATTAAATAAGCGACTGAATAGAATTACATTATCTGAATTATATTTTAGTTAAATTATATTATAGTAATTTTTTTAGCATATTAAAGTAAATATTATATTAATTATAAAAGAATAATAAATCTAAATAATTTAATTATACTTTTTTATTTTAAATTTTCATATTCAAAATTTTAAAAAAAATCATAAATAACATACGCATAAAAAGAATTAGGAAAAACTTACTTAAATTTTGTCGATAATATTATTTTTTTTAAAAAAATTACATAATAATCAATATAGTAGTCATAAATTATATTATGTCACAAACAATCATATTTTAATTTTCTTTGTAATTTTACTCTTTAATTTTTCATGAAATTTTCTTTTAAAATTTCTCAAGCTATTTTTTAAATACTTTATTTTTTAATTTATCTCTCTTCGCAATCTTTAAATTTTTCTCTCTATAATTAAAAAAAATATGATTTTTTTAGTTTACACCTTAATTTTTTTATTAATAGTTTGCATTTTAAAATTTACCCCTCTCAAAATTTTTATCTATTTAAATTTTAAAAGTTAATTTAGAAGAAATATCACTGAGGGTGTTAGCATTTTAAAATTTGCTTCTATCTGACTTTTCATTAGGACAAAATTGCATTAATTATCATTTTAAAAAATGCATTTATTATGAAGGGTGAATATGAAAAAATTACTCCAATTGGTTCATAATATAAGCTCATACCATTGAAATCCGGTGTTTCATTGGAACGGATCCCCTTATGTTAAAAACTAGTAACACAGTGTATCATGTTATCTTGTTATTATTTTTTACATTTATCTCTCTCTTCATTAATGTTTATAGGGATCCACAAATTTAATATACATTTAATACCTATTAGGGGAGAAGATGACACAAAAATATAATGCTAACACGATACATTATGTTACTTTTTAATACAAGGGAATCTATTTATGTGTAACATTATATGGGTCGTGATAACTAGTGCCATTTACGATAATTATTGTTAAGGTGTAATAAATACTTTTTTTACTTTCTCAACAAAGTACTCCCTTTCGTTCCCTTTTGTCTCTTCACTTAGAGAAAAAAAAATATGTTTCTATTATCTGTCTACTTATATTTCTAATGAAGTATTACTTGTTCTTTTATCAACTCTATCCATATCTTTAATTGAAGAAATAATTAATATTTCATTATTCTACCAATAAAGCTAAGAAATATATATGGTATTATAAAGAGTTCAAAATAATTTTAATGAAAACAAGACAAATAGTTATAATTTTTTTAATATGCTTAATACTACCTTCGGACTTGAATATAAGTAAAAAAGAATATAAGCAAATTTCAACTACTTTAATGCTATTACTTGTAATATACCATTCATTTAATGTTATAACTTCTACTTAACAATAAATATCGTGAAATATATTTTAGTAACGATTTTTGTAACATGTGCAACATTTTACATGTTAAGAAACTAAAAGTAGAAACATTTTATTGAAAAATATAGTATTTATTATGATAGAGGGCTAAAACTCATTTAGTATTTGTTCTTCCTCATAAAATATTTCCACATTTAGTTTCTTAATATGTGCAATGTTAGAAAAATAATTTTAGTACTTCAAGCTTATCTTTTACATAAACCAAGAAATTAAATGCATCTAACTAACTTTCTTATTATTCATAAATTAGTTAATTTTTACTTATATATGATCTGGAGGAGTAGTATATTCTAAGTTAACAAATAAATAAGAACTGACCGGGTATGATTAAATAGAATTTGCATTTTCAAAACAATAAGTTTTTACATTTTCAATAAAAACAACCTTACTAGTTAACACTTTCCTTATAATATACTCCCTCCGTTCCTATTTATCTGTCCGGAGAGAAAAAAAAATCTTGTTTCTAATTATCTGTCCGCTCATATTTTCAATGTAACATTGTACTTTTACCAATTCTAACATTATGTTTAATTGGAGGCTAATCAATGCCCCACTATCCAACCAAACAAACAATGAAAGATAAAGGGTATTATGGAGGGTTTAAAATTTATTTTGAGAAAAACTATAACAATTATTACATTTCGTAATATGTGTGTTTTTCTCTCCAGATAGTTAAATAAAAACAAAGGGAGTAAGTCATTTCACACAAAATTAAATTTTTTATTATAATTTTTAAATTTTGACACTATTCATTTAATGTTTTCAAAGTGACACCATCAAGTAACAAGGGTATAATTTGAATAATATAATTAATGCTTCTAAAACTAAGACTTTAACCACTTTTTTTAAAATTTGGTAAAATATGGTTAGGTACTTATATTATGAAGGGTTTTTCTAACCTGTGTAATATTGCAAGGTTAAGAAACCATAATTAGAAATAAAACACAGTATTAATTGTATATCAAATCCAAATTAAATTTTTGTTTTTCTCAATAATTTATTTTCTACTTATAGTTTTTTAGCATATGCAATATTACACAGGTTAAAAAATACTATTATGAAATAGATGGAATAATAAATGTTCATAAAAAATTTTATATCACCAAACAATAAAGATGCGTCAAAAGTATGGTTCTGAAAATCGGACCAGATTAACTGGTCCAACCGGTTGAACCGGAATCCCACCGGTCCGATCAACCCATAAAATGGGCCATTGATCAAACCGGTAATTGAACCGAAAAACCGGTCAATCGGACAAGAACTGAACTGTTTGAACCGAACTAGTTTTGATAGAAATTCAACAAAATGTTCTCAAAATTACAAATATGAGACTCAAACATGGGTAACAACATTCTAATAGAAACCTTGTAACCACTGAACCATAACCACTTTCATGTCATGTTGTGCATATATTATATATAATATATTATATCTTTATAAAGTTGATATTTTTATATAGTTGTTAATTTTTTATGTTATATTATATCTTTCCATGAAGTTTAGAAAGAAGCATAAATGTTTAATAATTATTTTTTTTCTAAAACTTTTTGTAGTGATCTAAATAAGTTTAATTTTATCATTTCTTAATATCATACTTATAATTAAAGTTGGATATTATGTCATAGATTTTAACTTTATAATATATATATTAGTTTATTGTCATGATAATTTAATTATTTTGCTATATAAAATAAAAAATATATAATTTTATTATCACGGATTGGATTAGTGGCCTTACTACGGTCCGACCAATGAACCATGAATCAGTGTCTTGACCGGTTCAATGACCTGTTCGGTTTTCAAAACATTGGTCAAAAGGGTCTCATAATATGAAACAAATAGAGTACCACTCTCGTTTTATATGTAGTCACTTTTAACCAAATCACCAAAATTAATAAGTGATAGGTAACTCATTAAATGTGTCTAATTAAAAAAAAAATCAACTTATATCCATCACACATAAATGACTTAATAAATATTTTATGTCAATTAGTTATCTAAGCATCTCACTCTCTCTTCTATTTTACTATTTTTTTTATTCTATTATTTCTTGAATCAACTAAAAAGATTGAAATAAAAGAAGTGAAAATTGTTTATTAATGTGTTAGTTTGTGATCTGTATTAAGAATTGTGAACTTCTTCAAAAAAATGACTTGCATATAAGTTTGGGAGGAGTAGTATTTATTAATGGGGTGAGTATAAGTATTTTAAAAGGTTTTTTTAATTTATAAAGATGATGGTTAATATTAATATAAAAAAATAAAAAAGTTGTATTGAATGTTAAATATCATAAAAAAATTTGGAAATGTTTTGCACGTAATATTGAAGTTTTCAAATAACAGAATTTTTAAGTATTGCATGTATTATTTGGATACCTAATTTTAAATTTAAGCTTTATTTTAATAATTATATCCTAATTTCTAATGTAATTTTTTTAAAAATAGTTTATAACTTAAACAATATATGTACCTATGAACACTCACAAATATATAAAATATCTACAGGATAGTTTCTAATGGATATATGCTATATAGACACTCAATATAGGATTTTTGTTTTAAGAACTTATAAATGGAACCAAGAGAGTATTAATTAGGTATTTAACTTTTTTGCTGATAATTGAAAATAGAGCGATATAACTTTTTGAAATGGTCAAGGTTGACTTATGTTTGATTGTATAGTCTAAATTCATATTATCATATTATGACATTATTAATTATTAATGTATGTGAATTTACATTTAATAGCTCATTTATTATATAATGAAAATAATAATATAATTAAGTTACTCTTTTTATTCATAATACCGGTCGTTTAAGGTTTTGACATAATAACTAAGAAAAATATTTAATATTCTTTATTTTATAAAATAAAATGCTTACTTTTTTAATATGCCATTTTTCTTCCATAATTAAATTCCTCCCTCTTCTTAAATATTAACATTAGCTTTTTTCTTTATACAATATTAACTCTCTCATTTGAGGATATAAATAGAAAAAAAAATTAATATCATCATTGAAATTGTAAAATAATAAGTAAATTAAAAATTTAAATGACATAAACGATAAGTATTATGCAACAGAGGGAGTAGAATTTAAAGAATTTAATTAATGTTCCTAAAATCAAGACTTCAACCACTTTTTTAAACTATGTAAAATATGACTTTGTGCGTATATTACAAAGTAGATGGAGTAATAAATCCTGATATAAACTTGTAAAAAATGTTACATATATTATGAAACATTAGAGATATGTCCAAAGGGTCTCATAATATAAAATAAATAGAGTGCCACTCGAATCCGATATGTAATTCAATTCTAACCGAATCACTAAAATCAATAAGTGGTAGTTATGTCATTAAATTTGTGTAATTAAAAATATTTTTTTTTTTGACTATACTCATAACATAAATGACTTAACAAATACTTTAAGTTAATTTTTGACTTGACCATCACAATCTCTTACTTGAGCATCACAATCTCTTTTTTATTCCACTATCTCCTTTACTCTATTATTAATTGAACCATAAAAAAATATTGAAAGGCTATAAGCGAAAATTGTTTATTAATGTGTTAGTTGGTAACTTATATTAAAGATGAACTCTTTCTAGAAGACAACTTATATATAAGACCGAAAGGAGTATTTAACTGTTTATTAACAGAAGTGGGTATAAGTATTTTATTTTAATTTTTAATTTATAAAGATGATACTTAATATCTACCATAAAAAGGATGTTTAAAATTTTATTGAATGTTAAATATTACAACAAAAAAGGATTTTTTAAATAATTTTAATTTAAAGCATTCAAATAGCACAGTTTTAAGTTTTGATTGTATTATTTGGATATCTAATTTAAATTTTTGTTTTATTTTGATAAATATACTATAGTTTCTAATATAAATTTATTTTAAAAATATTTTATAACTTAAACAATATCTATGGTTAACACGTACAAATATAAAAAATATTTACCAGATAGTTTTTAATAGATGTATGCTATATACACATCCAATATGGGACATATGAAGTACCTGTCGAGGCAGGTAGCAGGGGCCAATACTTGTCCCTACCCCTCCTAACATCTCTAATTAAAAATGCAAAAAATTGCATATTATAATATTTTTAAATATAAACAAATTTAATTCTTACTATCACATGTAATAAAATAAAAATTATTTAAAATATCATCCACTCAAATCATTCACTTATTTATTATATAGTTGATTTAAAATATAAAGATATTAATTTAATGAAGAATAATTCAAGAAATGAAGAGTTTTTTTATGGGCTTAAAAAAGTTAAATGAGACTAATTAAATTTCTTAAAAGATAGTATAAATTAAGTATTTAATTTTTGCTTGTATGAATTTTTTAACCTGTGTAATATTATAAGAAACTAAAGTTGGAAGGATTTTACGGAGAAAATAAAAATTTTAATGAGACTATATGTAATACATGATAAATGTTGTATTTATTTTTCTTTTTTTAATTGCTTAACCTAAACAATATTACACAAGTTAAAAAAATCTTTCGTGTATTTACATTTTTAATGTATGCGTTTTTGCATTTAATAGCTCATTTATTATATATATTATGAAAATAATAATCACTCATTTATTGTTTGACAACATGCTTTCATATTTTTAACATGTATTTATTTTATTAGTTTTTTTAACCGATACAATATTACAAAAGTTAAGAATTTCAACTTTAAAACTATTCTTTGGAGATTTCAGAAGTTATATTTACACAATCTTTAATGCTTAATTTTTTCATATAAACTTTTTACCCATGCTATGTTACGCAACTTAAGAGACCCTTATTTTATCGATGGCAATATAATTAGAAAAATGAAAAGGTAAACAAGTAATATACTCTTTCAAATTTTTTATCCATCCATTTAAGAGTAAATATATTAAAAAATATAATTATTATTGAAAATTTCATAAATCATTTGTTAAACTTTCTAAAACACACTTTCCTATTTTTAACATGTATTTATATATTTTATCGATGGAGTCGTGGACCATTTTTTAGTAGTATAGGGGTATAACTAAGAAAGATATAATTAATAATATTTTAAAATTATTAATGAATATTTAAATTAGAACAATTTTTTTTTCTTCAGAATGAACAGATAAAAAGTAACGGAGAGATTAACAATGATATAATAATAATAACATTTTATTAAAAATTAAAAAAATATTTATAAGCTAAAATCATTTGTTGTAGATAATAGAGTAGGTACAAATGGTAAAGTATCCTTGTTTAAAATTCTCACTATGAAAAATGATGAAGGAAAACTGCTTGCATTTTGACCTTTGTTATCAACCTGAGCATGTGACCTCAATATAATTGAAGGAATGTGTCATCTCATTCCTAACATTTTTATTAAAAAAATTTAAAATATAAAAAATTATTCCACAATATTTTAGGAGTAAGTTTTACGTTGGGTCAACTCGATAATTCAACTAAACAAATTAATCCAAACACTATTTTAAACCAACTAAAACTGAATTGAACCAATAATATTACAAAATCGATGAAAGTGAACTGGTTTGGTTCACTTCTCGGTTTTGCCATTTTTTAAACCAATATTCTAAACCGAACCAAACCGATTAAAGTAAAATACTATTATTTTATTCACGTATATAATAACAAAAGAAAATCTTGAATGAATATAGTCAAAAAGTCTAAAACCTCATCACTTCAAAAGTCTAGCCTCTATCCTTCAAATATAGTGAGTAGGGGTGACAAAACGGGTCTCGCCTGACGAGCCAGCATGCATAACCCACAATTTATACGCGGGGCAGGCTCTACAGTAGCAGCCCACCAATCCGTTTAACCCGGCCCGCATAACCCGCAACTCCGACGGACCAACAACTATGCGGGACGGGCTAGCCCGCGGGTTAATACACTATTTTTTTAAAATTTAAAATTCTGTTTTCTTGAATAAGTTGTAAAAAAAATACCAGAATCAGGCCTTTTTCGATGCCAGGCTTGTTTTCTTTAATTAAAAACCAAAAAAAAAAGAAACTCACAAAATAGTAAAGAGGCACACACAGAGAGTCATAGAGTTTTTACTTTCCACTAGGTTTTCACTTTTAGAAAGTGCTGTGTGCAACCCCAGCCTCCAAGTCTCCAGCATGAGAAGTGAATTGCGCTTATTGGGAAAGTTTTTCTATTATGAAAATAATATATTGGAAAAGTTTTAGATATTTTGAAGAATTAATATTGCTTATTTATATAGTGTTGGAATTAATATGAATTTTTAAAGTTTTTTTTTATACTTTTTAAGTTTTTTTTAAAGAGATCATGAGATTTATAAATTTTTAGATTTTTTAAAATTTAATTGGTGGGCTATGCGGGCTAACCCGCAACCCGCATAACCCTTCATAATGCGGGCTGGGCTGAAGAAATGAGTCCGTTTTTCTCAACGGGCTGGCCCGTCCCATCACGTTTTTTGCGGGCCAACTGCGGAGCGGGCTGGCCCGCATTGCCACCCCTAATAGTGAGTGACTTTCAAATTGTGTCTATTTGTTTCTTTTGTTGTATTTATGTAGATGGAATCATTAAAATATAATAGACAAATAATTTAATAATCTATAAGTAATTTATTATAATTTTAAAAAAATTTAAAATAATTTCAAAATTTTAATTTTTTGTTTATCAATCGGAGAGCTAATACAACTCAAACCAAACTTTTGTTTGGTTTGGTTTGATTTGAGTTGAAGAATTTTTTTTACAAAACCAAACCAATCCAATTGAATAAAAATTAATTGGTTTGTATTTTAAAGTCCCTAGAAATTGAATCAAACCCATCCGAACTCATCCCTAAATATATTATTTTTTAATGGAAATAATTTATTAAAAATTTATGTTGATGGCTTCCAGTTTCTTGACTTCACGTGGTTGTCACGTGGGCGTTTTGTCGTCTTTAAAAAGTGAGTGATAGTCTTGTTTAGCTCTCTTTCCTCAATCTTTGACTTTTTGAGTCAACCTACGTGCTTGTGTAGCTTTTGTTTCAACTTAGTGCTTCTTCAAGGTTATGTTTGTTTTTTTCTTTTTAGTACTCATTCTATCCCATTTTCTTTTGACTATTTAGGAAAAAAATTTTGTCACAATTTAATTATTGTCTTTTTAAAATATCAATATAAAATTGGTTTGATCTTTACGTATTTTATTATCAACGTCAAAATTTCAACAATTATTATCACAACTTATCTTTATAGTACATTTATAATGAAAAGTAAAAAGATACAATTAAAATTTTACATGTGTTTGTGTTAAAGTTTGAAAATATATTTTTGGGTATCTTATTGCGAGGAATATATTTTTAATAATATTTCTTTTAAGGCATTTTAAACAAGTTGTTTGGTTTTTAGTTTTTATTCTTAGGAATCTTTTGAAAAAAGTTCAACAAAATTTAAAATTTATTTGATTTACAATAATATTACATGTAACAATATGAAAATATTTTTATTGCATATAATATTATTTGTTTACTTTAATTATTTAATCAATAAAAAAAGTAAAAAAATCAACCAGAAGGACAACAATGTAATGCAATTATATAGATTAAACAAAAAAATATACATACAATAAATTAGATACATAACATTGACAACTTAGATAGCGTTAGCTTCGATGAATAAAAAATATTTCCAGGCATCTTATTTTTGATAGTTTGTATCTTTCTAAAAATGTGTATTTTTTAGCATTTTATAAGAGAGTATTTGATAAAATTAACATCATTAGAAATACCTCTTCAATTTCAAATTAAAAAAATGGTAGTTACAAGGAAAATATAAAATAACTACTTATATTTCCATGGGAAAATAACTTACCCACCTTTCATCGTGGGAATGGAGATGATAGAAAATACAAAGGAAAAATATTTTTGGGAATAAATGATGTTCAAGAATATTGTTTTAAACCTTAAACAAATATGAAAATCTCACATTCTCAAGTATACATTCTTAAGAATATTTTTCTAAACCTTGAAACAAATATTCCCTTAATTTGGACCGAATCTAGAACGTTGATGTATTTTTTAGTACTTGTGACAAAATCTTAAAACAAAGAAAGTGAACAAAAGGAGAGTATATATATTTTATCCGTTTATATTTTCTTTTTTACTCCCTCTACTCTTTTATATAAGCACCTCAAAAAATAAAACTTTATTAAGAAGGGTAAGTTAATCATTATCCTAAAAACAATAGTTAATAAGTAATTCACAAATTTTTTCTTATGAAAAACTGTTAAATTCAATGCCATGACTACACTTTCAATATAATTTGTTACGTAAATTTTTTTATTTATGAATTTCTTAATTATTTCTTAAAATAATAGATAGTAAAATCTTATTAATAAAAGTGCTAATAATAAGAAATATATTTGGTTTTGAAAATTTATAGCATCTTTTTAATTTTACTTTTATTTAACTTACTCGACTATTGTTACTTTTTTTTTTCGGTAATGACTATTGCTACTTATCTAAAACCAAACTTCATTACCTTTATTAATTAAAGAAAAGATTAGATAAAATGCAATGAATTCTTCTAACTCATGACAGGTGTTTATATAAACTTATAAAGGAATATCAACTTTTTAGGTCTTAATAAATAAAAACGGAAGGAGTATATAATATCATTTAAGGTTAATTTATACAATTAAAAAGATTAATTAATATTTTTCTTTGTGCCAAAATTCCCGTCTAAGTTCTTATTATACACTCATTAGGCTTTGAAATAATTACTCCCTTTGTTTCTTTCTATTTGTCATAGTTTTTTTTTTTTTAAAAAAAATTAAATATAACTTAGATTTTTTTAACCTGTGAAATATTGCAAATGATAGGAATTTCAAAGTAAAAAGAATAATAGGTAATAAGTGTATATTTAGACATAACTCAATTAACTTTGGCATTTTTCCATAAAAAACTTTTCATTTGAGAAGTTTAACCGGTGCAATATTACACAAGTTAAAAAATTCTTAATTTGGTCATTTATGTTTTTATATTAATTTCGTCTTCTATTTTACATTTTTGAACTATATTAATCCTTATGTGTTACTACAAAAAAAAAAGATTGATTTAATGACCGTATTTGTCACCGTGTTAATCGCAAAACATTGGATCACAAGTCATTTTGGTCATAAATTGAGTAGCAAAAATATTTTGTGACCGAAAAAGTGAGTATCGCTACCGATTTTGTTGGTTGCAAAACCAATTTTTTTTATGTAGTAACACAGTTAAATCATTAATAGAATACGCCCAAAAACGATGTCGTATTTGGCGTAGGGTTTTCCATCTACTTCTTCTTCCACTTCCCTATCTCTGATATTTCATCAGTATTCTTTGTTGAGGAAGATCAAGAACATGCATAGAATAGCATGTTGAAGACGGAGGAATGAATATCAGAGAGGTATAGAAGAAAGATGTAAATTGTTATTGATTAAGTAACTGAATGAAAGTACAAAGAAACAAAGAGCAATTTATATGTTTATCTAAAGATAACTAAAATTGAGATATTAAAAGTAAAATACTGCTTTATGATGGTTATTTACTATCTTAATCATGGTTGTCAAATTCGCGAGTCTAAATAAACTCTTGGAAGGGAGGTAGACTCGACTCGTGAACTCGTACAAGTCTACTTATTTCACATAAATAATAAATAATCCAAATACTAATTATCAAAATAAGATATTCCATGATGATCTAAATCACATATAATAATAATAATTCAACTTCCAAATCATAATATCATTACTATACAAATAAAATATAAGAGTACAACTTCAAATTTACCAAACCCAAGGTTTAAATTACAAACATTCAATTTAGACAACAACAAGGGAGCAATAGAAACAGATATCAAGAAAAAATTAGTGGTGACTCACTCAAGAGGTGGTGGAGTTTGTGACTCACTCAAGCGTGCATTTCGTGTGGTTGTGTGCGTGCATTGTCGTCGCGTTGCCGTATGGTGTGTGGCTGTGTGTGTCGTCATCACAGAACTGTTTGTTGTGTGACTGTGTGAGGAAGAGGAACTTTAGTTCTTTTGGAAAGGATGTTGTTTTCCTTAAAAAAAAACACACATTTTTTTTTACTTCAAACTAGTAAATTCGTCTCAAACTCACGAGTCTATCTAAGTTTGAATGAGTCTATCTTAAATTATCCGAGTTTGCTCAGAAAACGAGTTTAAGTGCAAGTTGACTCGATTTTGGCACCTAGAATCGTAAACTCGTATGAGTCTATGAGTTGACTTGCGGGTTCAACAACCACGATCTTAACCATTGTCTAATGTTCTATTCTAATCTTTATCCTTTTTAGCCCCCACGCAAATTAAGTGTGGGTTTGGGAACCACATTTAATTTGGGTTACTAGGATGGTAGATGCTTGACTATGACTTCACCTTGTGCAACTTTTTTTCTAACAAACCAGTGATTAAGTTGGAAAATCTTGGATTTTGAATGCAAAATTGAGTTGGTTGTAAGTTTATCTGCACCTAAGTCGTCACACCAAATTAGAGGAGATTTTGTTGAGTATAGATACTTGAGAGGAAAAAAAAAAAATAAAAGATTTATTTTCTTGATATTCACGGAACATTAGGCCTAAATATAAAAGACTAAATTTTAGTCATTTATCTTCTTTGTTTTAAAAAAAAAAACATAAAAAACTAAATTGATAAAAAAAAAAAAGATCAATGACTAAAATATGAATTTCACCAAACACAAAGGACAAATCCTATATTTTATACTAAAAAATTAGTTTTGTTCCTTTTTTTGCCGCTTTAGAAGATTAAGAAAATATTTATTACACTTTTTTCCTCTTATATCCTCACTCATTTATTAGTACTAGTTTTAAGAAACATTATTAATTATTGAAAATTTCAATAAGGGTATAATAAGAAATTAGATTTTTTTGAATTGGCATAAATGTATAAAAAAATAAATCAAATAATAATTTTCCTACATTCAAGAACATAAACTAATTTTTTTAAGCTGTGAGACTTAATCTTAAATGTCAAATAAAAAGAAACAAATGAAGTAATTATCTATGTCATATAAATTTGTAAAGTAAAACTGGGTTAGGTATAAAAAAAATAATTTTTTTTAATGTGGCACACAAAAATAAACGAAAAAAGGAATTTTTTTTTATCTAAAACAATATAATTTATTTCCCCAAATTCAAAAAGAATAATAAACTTTTAGTTTTTTATGTTAATTAAAAGTATTTACTAAAGAGAATTTGATGTGTTATACATTTCTTCCATAATTTTTTATTGTGTGCCTATAGACATGTATTAAAAAAACAAATAATAAAAAAAGTGATAATTAGAGCATTTTTTTTTAAATAGTGAGTTAAAATGCAACTGAGGGACTAAATGCAAACTTTTAATATTTTTAGTTCATAATTATAGATTTTATGTTATAACTGTTGTTATTTTGAAATTTCATCACATCATTAATATCTATTTTCAGTTTTATTCACATATAATAAATACATATTTCAGTAAAAAAAAAATACATACTTCAATTATCTCTTTGTTTTCACTTTCTCACTATATATATATATATATTTTATTAACTATTGTCATTATCACAATGGATAAAAAATTGATAGTTAAATTTTTTTATTGAAATTTATTGTAGCATTTAATGATACTAATAGATTTTCATTATGATTTTTAATAAAATATTTTATTTATAAGTTGTTTATCTATTTTATTTATATTATATATAGGGTTAGATCAAATGACACCAATTGGTTTGACACCAATTTTTACACAATTAATAATGATGAATCGAAGTTTTTTTTTTCATCAAACTTACGGTTAAATTGAAACTATTTATTATATAGATCATTATACAAAAATTCACATCAATCTAAGATCGTTTAATACTCTATCAATACACTTGTTATTTTCACGATTTTTAAAACTATGTTTTACGTTAATTTTTTAAGTACGTTGATGGAGTATTAAACAATATCGGATTGATATCAAATTTTGTACACATGATCTATACGATAAGTAGTTTCAATCCAACGGTAGGTTTCGTTAAAAAAAAAATTTGATCTATCGTTATTGATTGATGTAAGAATTGATGTCAAACCAATTGGTGTAATTAGATCTTAATCCATATATATATATATATATATATATATATATATATATATATATATAATATGGTAAAGAAATATTAGAAAGAAGAGACACCTCTAAGTCATTGGCTAGGGTGCCAATATTTTTATTGAGAGTCCTGCCAATAAGTAATGGGGTCCAAAGGGTTTATTAAGATCTGTACCACTAAATTGGGTTAACCTAACGCTATCGAGAGGTCATTATCAAAACAAAGACTCAACTAACCTCTAAACGATCCCTTAAGAAGGGTTACTCACATATACTTAATTACAGAAATTTTAGTCATTTGAATTAATTTTAACTTTAATTAATAATATCTTAATCTATTTGCAATCGTAGAAGACTATAAGTATGCAGTGGTGATAAAATAAAAATAAAACTATTTAACGTTTAAAAAAGTAGAAATAAAATCACACATAAGTAATTTAAAGCATTGAATTTAACTGGTGCCCGTAAAAAAACGTAAATAAGATATACATATACTCTATGATTTTTTTTTTGTCAATTAAATAATTTCTGTTTTAAGTCAATATTTGGGTGATCTATAAAAATTCTATTCGCACCCTTTATTTGTTTTAGAGAAAATGGAATCGGGTCAAGACCTAGTTTTAAAAAATAATAATAATAATAAGTGGTATTGAATAATTCTTTCTTTAATTAGGTTTTTTTTTTTTATTTTGGTAAACTCTTTCTTTAATTAGTTAGAGTGTTGGTTTTGCTGTGTCCAAAAAAAAATGCACTATAAAGTTTTCACAATAGAACAATATAAGTTATTGAGGTTTTTTCATATGTGTCAAATGGGAAATTTGATCTTTATTAGAAAAAACAAAATTAGAAATTTTGATAGGTACCATTCCGTATCAAGTTTTCTAAATTGTAACAATAATTTCCCCTAAAATTTTTATTAATAATTATTTTTAATTAATAAAATATTGAAAAGTGATTATCTATTTACGGTTCATCATTTACAATTATAACTAGTTCAACCTACAATTTTTTTGTTAAACTAATTGTAAGTTATAGATGGTGAACAATGCTTGTAGCCCTAAATTTTATCTAAAATATTTGACTATTCATAGGCGATACCAACTTATCTTATATAAAAAAAAAAAATTAAAAGCTATAAATTGATTGAAAATAATATGAATTAAATGGTTAAAATAGCTTTATGCAAGTCAGAGAGGATGGTTATCATAGAGGGTGTTAATGTATTCGCAGAGTGCTATGGGATTCTAAGTCTTAATGAAAGGACTAAGGTTTGATTATTGAGAAAATATTAGTTGAAAAGACAAATTTGATTACAGAAAAAATACCGTAATAGTAAGTAAGTGAGAGGATATCTGAAAAAAAGGGTAAAGAGGATAGTTGGATGTTGACACTTAGCGGTGGTAAACCTCATTGTGACATCATGAGCACTAACAAGGGCAAGAAGTGATCATTTGGTGCAATGAGGCACGACCAAGGAATAATTCTTGGCAGGATTCTAACACGAGAAATATATGAATGAATGAAATATATACCATAATGAGAGAGATCTAAAAACTCCATAGATATGAGACTATACAATTTAGAATAGCTTAAAAAGATTTGATTCATACTAGTTATACCAACAAAATGCATTTGTTTTTCGGTAGCCTATCACTTAAGAATTCCAAAGTTAAGCCTCGAAAAGTATGTGAGCGAGAACAAAACACTGTGAAAATTTTCATATTGGTTTGTGGGGACAATTGTCATTCCTAAAAGACAAAGTGATAGGAAAATTCTCCTATGCTCTGAGTTAACTTTTGATATTGAGTTAAGCACAAATAAAGTCCAAATTTAAAATAGTATCGAAGCTTAATTATCTTGAATATGTTATCAGGTCATCTATGAGGGATGCGTAAAAAGTCTGGAAATGGATCCTTTTCAGCTCATGCTCTCTTCAACATAATCTAGACCATTTATTTTTTTGAATAAGCAAAAATTTATTAACGAGCATGAGCGATACTCTTCAGAATAAAAGTTTATAAAAGGGCCCTTGAAAACAATAACACATAGACAGTGTCACAGTAACCACCTTATGACACTCCTGAGAGTTAATTGGGAACCAACAACTTAGCCGTGAAATGAAGCTTCCCCCAACCCACCCAAATAGCCCAAAAAAGAAAAGAATCTAATCTTAGCTTATACAAGACATATGATTACATACCCAATTATGAAATGAATAAGAGAACCCCCTTACTGCTACCTTTACCCACAACCATGACAGAAGTTGAATTATCTCCAAAACAGAATTATGGTCCCAATTTTCATTACTAAATAATTTTGGATTTCTTTCTTGCCATAGATACCAAACGATAGCAAACCAATATCACCTGAAACTGTCTAGCTGTCTCCTTCGTCCGAAACCACCTTCAAAAAGTCCCGAAAATTGGGAAAAATGTCCTTGGCTATCACTATGAAATGCAGCCTTGAGGCCCAACCATGCACGAACACCAGACCAAATAGCAGATGTAACAGGACACATGAAGAACATGTGCGATATAGATTCAACTTCATTGCTGAGAACGCAGGTCACATTTGCTGACGGGAATAATTCCCCTCTTCAAAAGCTCCTCTTTGCACGGCAATCTTCTCAGCATAAACTTCCAAGTGAACGCCCCAACTTTAAAAGGAACATACGCGTTCCAAAATGATTCAAAGAAAATGTAAGGTGACAGCTCATATATCAGTGTATGGTGATGACACATTATATGCACCTATTTCTAAGGCCTTCTAACTCCACACGTCCTTTTTGTCAACCTGTAAAATAACTGAATGCAAGACTAGCAAGAGCTCGTCAAATAAAAACTGTTTATTTTACTCACATCACACATTTCTCTCAATTTTCGTGCAAAAATGATTGTGTAGTTAAAATGCTATTTGTTGGTGACTAAAGAGAGTAGGAGAGATCCAAATCCAAAAAGTCTCGAGTTATTATATTTGTTCATATTTTATATGTATAGTCCGGAACGTGAGAGAATGTGTTAAAAGTCCCACATAACTTTATCCATATTTTATATATATAGGGCACTTAAGGTTACTAGAAGTAGAAAAATAATCATAGGAGCACATAGTTTCGTCTCTCGGGAATACAAAAAATTACACATTTCAATATCTGTTTACTATATTTGAGTTCTTAAATAGTATCCTTAAGACACTAAATATCATTTTCCTAAAAAAAAATTAAAAAGATATAACTACCATTACAAGGATCACTTCGAATTTTAGAAAGGACGTTCGGTTGGTTCAAAATTATTGTCAGAGGATTATAAAAAGAAAAAAAAAAAACATGTTTTTCGATCTCTTTATTTAAAATGCCAACGCACTATCATATTCTCCATGTTTAACACCGCACCACCATGGTACCACATGAATGCGTTTCATTAATTAAACACATTGTACATATATCCAATTTTGGTGCATACTTTGTTAAGTTTCTTTGGTATATTTATGAATTTTTTTAACATGTGCAATATTATACATAATAAAAAATTAAAGAAAAAAATTTTTATGGAAAAAAATAAAAACTTTAATAAGACTATGTATAACATACAATAAATGCTATGTTTTTTCCTTCTTTGATTTTTTAACCTGTATAATATTTTACAAGTTAGAAAAATTCTATATTTATATATATGTCTATCTTTGTGTGTTTAGAGGAAACACATTGAAAATGTTTTAAATTTAAAATAACTAATTTTTTTAACAAATTATTTATTTTAGCATTTTAAAGTTCTTTGAGGTAAAAGAATCCGTTATCTCTGTTTAATTTATACTGCTTACAAAAATTTATGTATATTATTCTTTGGTGAAAAAAAAGTCTAAAATTTAAATTATATACTTGGTTTGTATAAGATTGTATTTTAATTACTTTATATTTCATTATTGTGGCACATGTGATTTTTTTTTCTCTAACTTTTTTCAGTGGACATTTTTTCAAATTTCAGTTCAACAATGTTTGGTATATAACTATTAGGGTATACAATCCATTTATAATTCACTTAATATCAGTTAAATCAAACTTTTTATTCTACTTTTTAATATAATTTTGTAAGATTAGAAAAATAGTTAAACATGAGAGTACATAGGTTGTATGTGAATAATGTGTATATACGAAATTTTTTCCTTTTCAATCAACTTCATATAATTGAAAAAAAAAAAAATACTCCTATGTTTTACTAGCAAATGCATATAAATTTTCAATAATTTCTCACAAGTCTCAGATAGTATTGAGGCAACTAAAGATGATGAATCTGTAGGCTGAGTATTGTATTATGATACTCTATGTACAAGTTAGTAGAAGTCCATAGTAAGTATTGATGTAAAGTCTAATATTGAATGTAGCATGAAAAATAGAGAGGTGAATATTCATCAAAGTTTTATATTAATGTAAAAACAGAATATGAATTTTTTTCGTGCAAAACTTATATAAGCTCTTACAAATACGTTATAAACTATAAGTTACAAACTCTTACATAAGTTCCATAAACCATAAGTTACATAAGCCATAAGTTCCATAAGCTATTAATTAACTGATTTAAAACTTACATAAGTTCCATAAGCCATAAGTTATAAGCTCTTACATAAGTTATAAACTAGTTGTGTCAAACACGCTTATAAGCTTATACTAGTGAATTAATTTCGTTAAACAAAATTTATACAAACAAAACTAATACGATGCCAAAAGCCCCAATCTTCAAAACTTTTTTTTTAAGTGTTATCACTTAGCACTCTTTCCCCTTTATTTATTAGGCTTAATTGCACTTTTGGTTTTTCAACTTTTTCAATTATGCAATTTTGATCCTCTAACTTTTAATTGGGCGGTTTTAGTCCATCAACTTTTTTAATTGTGCAATTTTGATCCCTGACTTTTAATTGTGTGATTTTAGTCCCATAACTTTATTTATTGTGCGGTTTTGGTCCCCTGAACCTTATCAAATTGTGTAGTTTTGCTCAATTAATTCATCTTTCGTTAAGAAGCTAACTGTTAACACAATTAAACCAATAAAATAAAATGTGTAAGAGCACAAAAATCGTGCAATTAGAAAAGTTTCAAATTAAAATCGCACAGATGAAAACTCGTTATATGGGTTTGATCGTGTTGACCATTAGCTTATTAACCAGAAATGATTAAAAGAATCCAAATCACGCAGTTGAAAAAGTTTCTGAATCAAAATTGCACAATTTAAAGTTAGGGGATCAAAATTACACAATTGACAAAGTTAGGAGACTAAAATCGCATCATAAAAAGTATAAAAACTAAAATCGCATAATTAAAAAAGTTGAGAGGACAAAAAATATAATTAAACCTATTTATTACTATTTATTATGATAATAACAAATTTCAACTCATGTTTTATCTTGGACAAAAAGCTAAAATACTCATATTTTACCTCAAATGGGTGGCATTTTAGTTAATTAGAAAAGATGAATAATAGGAGATCTTGACTCGTGTATATATTATATTAGGGTGTTTCTCACCAGTTTTTTTATAATTGAGTGTTTGTATGTGTTTTTAATTGGATCAATCAAAATGTGACATGTAGGATGAATTGTAAATTAGTAGCATTAACTTTTTGATAGATAAATTAGTATCAATCATAATGAATTCTAAATTAGAAAACTAGCATTAATTTTTACAAAATAGTAAATTGATTCTATTTCTTATTTATAAAGACTATAAAATAGTTCTATTATTTAATATCTCTTTTTTCCTTTTTTAAATATATCTTTTAACTTGTTATTCGAAAAAAAATTTAAAAATGATATATTTCAAAATATTTATCAAATCAGTCTTAAAAAATAATTGTCAAATTGGATTTTTTCATTGTTCATCTCTGGTTTTCTTAAATAAAAAAAACAAAAATTCAGCCATCGCAAACCTAGATTTTTGTATTGAAAAATAATATTAAAGATTACAAAATAATATTCAACATTTAAGAAACTTAATAAAAATAATATACAATATAAAAAATTAAATAAAATATTAAAAATAATATTAAACTAATAAAAATAATAAAACATAATTTAAAAACTGAAAAATAAAATAGTATTTAAAAAATATTTTTAAATTATAAAAAATATTTAAAACATTCAAAAAATATTAAAAGAATCAGATATATCCAAAAATCATGTCATGAGATAAAAAGTTTTAAACTAAAATTCAAAATCTAACCATATGAACAAGATGTAAAAAGATATAACATGACATATGTATAATAAATATTTTAAAACCATGTTATGCAATAAAAAAAATTTTAATTAAAATTGAAAAATTAACTATGTGAACTAAACATAAAAAGATAAAAAAAAAGAGCTTAAAAATATTATATAAATAGAAAAATTATAGAAAATGACATTTTTTGGAATTCAAAGGAGATTTGTTGTGCGTATATAGCGTCGAGCTATAGAAATTGATATATAATAAGCTCAAATCGAAAAAAATAAAACAAAATTTACCAGAAATTTTAAACTCAACTAATACAAATTTCAAGTATAACTTTCAAATAGTTAGGATATACCTTTTTTTTATACTTTTTAATCAATTTAAAATAGTAAAAAAGTTTTTAGTTTTGAAAATAATTTTTAAATATTTCATATTATTTTTCGATATTTTTAATATTTTTAGATCTTTTATATTATTATTTAATATCAAAATCCAGGTGCCGCCATATGGATTAATTTATAATTTTATAAAAATTGATAGTAATTTAGAATTCATCGTGATTTAATAGCATTTTTTTAAATGTTGCTCAAAATTGACTATATAATTGTGAGAATTATTTATAATAATCTTATTATTATAATAATAAATTTGAGTGGGGTTGGCTCTTTTACCCTATTTATTTATTTATTTTTTGTTTTTTTCCTTATTTGGACGGGATGTTGGTCCCTATTGTGAAGCTAATAGTAGTATATGACAACTGGACAGTCTGGAATTAAATTGATGTAAGAAGAATTTACAACACGTTTCTGAAAATACATACAACAAAGTAGGTCCACCTGTAAACCATCCCCCACCTTGATAGTGATTTTTTATCACGAGTCCACATGAAACTGATGCTAACTTATTTTATTTTTTAATTATATGTATAAGGGTTTAATTTTATTTTACGTGAGATCAACTTTTTAGAAGAAATTATCTGTTTTTTTCGTTCCTTTAATAAATATGCTTTTGTGTGTTAAAATTATGAAAAACAACAAATATATTTTTTATTTAATATGTAAGAAGGTTTGTAAAAATAATTTATAAAAAGATTAAAAATTATTCAGAAATTAAACTATTTTAGTAGGTTCTTTTTGTCACATTGTCTATTTAGAGTTAGGGAGTAGCATATTAGTGAAATCTAGAGTTGATTATTGTTTCATTGTTGATTAATACTATTGGAATTGGGTCTGCAGCATTCCCTTAGACCACATTTTTTTAGGGTGGATGAGATTAGCATCATCCTCATTGGAAGTGACACCATTCTTTTTAGTATATAAATTTATGATTCTTATATATAAAAAGAATGGTGTCATTTCTAATAAAGATGGTGCTAATCACATCCTCCTTTTTTTAGTTGTGAATAGTTTTGGCTGTTTTTAGATTGAGTCCAACAAAATATTTTTGATCTTTTTAGGTTGCCCGCTAGGTTGATTTTCATTGTACTCCTTCCTTCATTTTCACCATTTCAAATGCTCCCCAATAGTAGCACCACCATCCCTTTTCATTGGTAGAGGAATTCGCACAATTCCATTTGAAAAAGACATTATTCATTTTTGGAATTTCTGGTTAATAGTATTCGGAATTGTGTTTTTTAGCATGGTTATGAAACTCGGACCAAACTCGCCAATTTGATCGGTTGACCCAGGAACCAGACCCATGATCGGTCTGGTCCTTCGAACAGATCGGTCCTGCAACCAAACCGGTCATAACAGTATGGACCGGTTAGACCCTGCGCTACTCGGCTAAACCGGAGCGAACCAGGTGCACCCTCAATCAAATGATAGGCACTAATCACTAGGCTATTTCGACGTATGTACTCATGTGTACACTGTATAATATATATTTATTACAAACAAATGCAAAAAAACAAAATTCCATCACAAATAAAATTACTTTATTTATATAAATAAAAATTATATCACAAGTTATAACAATAAAATTACTTCACACAATGTATATCTATAAATATATTTTTTTTATTTAGTTTGATTTTGAATATTATATGTTTGATTTTAAAATATAAGACATTTTATTCTATTATCACGTTTTTATTGCTATTTGTTAGTTTGGTATTATAATTTTAAAGTATTAGTACTATATATTTTCTATCCAATCATAGTTTTTTTCTAAGTTAAAATAATGGTCAAGTCAATTTCTTATATTTTATTAATTTATATACATATAAATATAAATAATCTGGTTCTGCGAGTGATCCAATAACTCCCCGGTTGAACTAGTGACTCATTACCTCGATCGAGTCAATTCCAGAGCTGAGTTTTATAACTATAGTTTTTAAACGTTGTTGTCCGTAAAAACATGAGTGATTTACTTTCTATTTTTACTATTTTATTTATTCCGGACACTACTGTCCGAAAACGGATGGTGTCATTCCTAAGTGGGGTGGGGTGAATCACATAATCCCCTTTTCATTGTTTTACGAAATAATTACACTTTAATATTTGAGTTTACAAGAGTAGTTCACGTATGTTTTTAAATTGTACGGAATTTGACATATGTCTTTGAGTTTGCAAAAGTAGTTCATACACATCCCTGAGTTGCACAAAGGTTCATTTAAGCCCCTAGATTGCCAAATATTTATTCACTTTGGTCCCTGAAGTTTGATAATCTCAAAGACCCAAGTGAGCAATTCTTGCAAACTTAAGGACATAAGTAAATAACATTTAGTAATTTGAAGGACATGAGTAAACTACTCATGCAAACTCAAGGATCTAACTGAATTTTCGTATAACTCAATGACCTATACAAACTACTCTTGCAAACTCAAAAATCTATAAGAACTACCATTGCAAACTCAAGGACCTTTACAGTGCTTTACTCATTAAAATACCCATGAACACACCCCATCATTTTAGGGCATGTCATCTTAAAATTTTACTTTGGTTAAATTTTTTTGAGTAAAGTTAGAAATAGTTACTTTCTTTAAATAATTTTAATTTTTGTGCATTAATAATCTAAACAATTAATTAAATCTCGATTGATTAGTTCACAAAGATTCCGTTAGTTACGTAGAATAAAGTTAACAACGTTAGTATTGAAATAAATAAATTATATAGAGACAAATTTGAAAATGATGAACATATATAGAGCTTAAAATAAATATTTTTTTTATATATAAAAACTAAAAAAAAAAAGAGACATGTATAGAGACTAAATAATTAATTTAAAGCAAATTATTTTATGCTTCCAAAGAAACACCTTGGAAATGTCTCTTGCATGAAGCTTTTTTGAAAAGGGTTATTTTGAACGGTTCAAAAGGAGGTGGTACACCACTACACCTATCGGTTAACCTCTCTAGTTTCCGGGTTCATTGGACCAAAAAATAAAATAAAAAATCTCATGGTTCTTACATACCAAAAAAATAAAAACTCATGGTTCTTCGCATCAAAGAGACGGTGCATGGCTGGCCATAGAGGCGCGCTGCACAGGTATGTCTTTTTCTCCTTCTTATGGTATATTCATTTTCTCTGTTTTTGCTTGCACTGGGGTCTTAGTAACTGATTGGGCTCAGCCCAATTTTCTCTTGAACCCAAGTTTTAGTGATTTTTATTCACACCCCTTTTTACATATACTATTTACGGATTTAGCTTTTTTAAGGTGGGAGTATGTATAAAGTGAAAAAATAATAATATACCTACCATTGATTTGAATTACAGTATGTATAATTTTGATTCACTTCAAATGAATAGTAAATACACCTCGAATGAATTATAAATATACTATTATTTTTTTACTTTACATATTTACTCACTTTAAAGGAGTCAAACCCATTGTATAGTTTTTGGAAAGCTTACTCAAAATTAATGTTTAGAAGTAATCATTAATCACTTTCAAAAATTAAGAGTTTGACAAATGAAAACTATAAGAGGAACAAAGAAAATTCTCGATTTTCTCCTCATTCTTTTCCAAGTAGGTGTGTGTCTATGGTCTTCAAAATTAGTTTTTCCCGAGGGAAGAGGGGAGCTACCCTCCCTTCTCTTCCTTGTCTTTAGTTCCAGTACAGTTTCTCTTCCTTTTTGTTAATTTTGGCTCTTCTTATTAGTTGTGTGTATCTCCTTCGTCATTTTCTTTTAATATCATCTTTTTCATTCACCATCTTCCCAAAGACTCCATATCCATCAATTGTTGAATGCTTTTAATGCATTGAGTCAATGATTAGATCTATCCTATCTAACCTTCATAATTGTGATTATCGTGGTGCGATATCGGTGACGAAAAAAAAAAATACATATCTTGCTAGTGGAGATGTTGAAAAATATTACGTTACAAGGAAAAAAATTCAAAATTTGGAGGTTTGAAAAATGGTTTTTTTTTTTTTTTTTCTAAAGGTCTCTCAAAATTTGTATTTTTTTAGTAGATTTTAGTTTTTGTAAAACTAATTTAAATGTTTCGGCCGCTTGTTCAGGATTGATGACAATCCCCAGGGGCCAACACAATACTTTTTAGTGTATTTTATCCTCACTTATACACTTTTTAAGATGACTTTCCAAGGATCATGGGTTCAAATCCCATCAGGTGCATTTTCTTTAAAAAAAACCATATAAATTGTATGTCATACATTAGTAAAAAAAAATAAAATTGCTACATTATGTATTGTGTGTTATATATTATAAAAGTATTTACTAGTGGGTTATAATGTCAGTAATTTTTTTTTGTTAAAAAATTCACGATGAGGGGATATGTCTCAATTCAAAGCAGGGAAAGTTTTTGGGTTCAAAGAGCGCTTATATAGAGGTACTTATATTTACCTAACTCAAAGGGAATAAGTAAGGGGTTCAAACCTAAGATCTATTAGATGCGAGATTCTATCTTACTCCACTTGACTAACCTCTTTAGGTTATAATTTGAATCCAAGATGCATAAATATACATTGGTTTGATGATCTTGTGTTGTGCTTTCGTTCAATTTGCTTTGACTCAGAGGATTCCTATTTTTTTTATGTGTTAATATGTTCTTTCAGTGACATTTAGGGTTCGTGAGTTTGAGCATACCCATGCGTCTCTCTTTCGTAATTTGTAGGTTAATATTCAGTTGCATAATTGCCAAATATTCCTTCATTCTTCTTTGGTGATCTAACCTGGTAGAGGTATCAGACGAACAGGATGGTCCTTCTGAATTCTGTTGAATAAGGCAGAGTGGAGATGACTCCTGAACTTGAACTCCGGCGAGGTGGTGGTGCACCTGTAAGGACTCTGATGCTCAAGTCAGTGAGTGTATTAAGGTTGTATACGCTGATAAGATAGTTATGTACCTTGCATAGTGCATTTATGATGGTATTTATAGGGGAGCGTGTGACTTGTATGTGGATCTTGCTAGGCCTGGATCTGGTGCCTGGGCCCAATCCATACTTCCTCAGCCCTGTACGTGGGTAGCGCCCTTCATCCGATATATTCCAGGATGTATTTGGGATTCCCTTGAGGATCCCGCTCCAGCATGGCTAGATACTACCGGGATATCGTTATTCTGGTCTACAACATGTTCACTCATAGTATTAGTACCTAGTAGAGAGTAAACTAACAAAATTGTCCCTCACCTTTTAGGCTTCAGGCAATTCGACCCCTAATTTAATAGAGACATCAATTTAGTCTCTCACTTTGTACTCTGTCAAGCAATTTGGTCCCTCGAGTTAAGCGGTTAGGAGTCACGACGTGCTGAGATGTCACTTAAAAGTTACACATTGGAGACCCAAGTCAACATCTAAACAGCGTCATTTTAATAACTGAGTAAAATCTAGTAATTTGGTCCCTTGTTCAAACAAAAACAAAATGCAAAACGCTGTAGAACCACATCGTTCTTCCTTAAACGTCTTCTTGGTTGTCTCTTCTCCTTCACTACTTATGAGTTTCTTCTTCCTTCCTTAAATGTTAAATGACAAATACTGTTTTTAAATGGATGGTGGCGGTAGACTGGTGAGCGTTGGTGAGGAAGATGGGAAAGAAAAGAAAGGAGAAAGATAGCCAGGGTGAAGGGTTTTTTAAAATTATTATTCTTATTTAATATTTAATTAATTATTTAGTATTAATTTAACAATTAAATAATGAATTTAATTGATAAAAACTCATTAATGCAAATTAGGAACAAAAAACAACAATTTTATCAAAGTGTTGGACCAAAATCACAAAAATAATTTTAGAAGGATCAAAAGTAAAAATATCTTATTTTTCATGGACAAAAACATATTTAAATCTTATTTAATTGATTATTTAAAATGATCAACATTAGTTTTATTATTAAAAAATAAAAACACTATTATTCAAACACAATAAGCTAATAAGGGTATGGTGATAAAATAATAATAGAGGTACACTACAATCTAGGGGATGATCAAGTAAATCTGTTTGCGTTTAATATATAAATTAATCTTTTATTTTGATAATCAGGTAGAAGAATATTCATGAAACCAAATAAACACTCATTATTCTCGAGGTTTCCAAAAAGAATCACGACAAATGCAAGACATTTTTGGTTCCATTCAATGGATTGGATGTAATGGGAATGGATATCCATGAGAATTGAGAAAGGATAATATTAAACTCACCATTAATGCAATGAAAGGTCTCATTCTCACCTCTTTGTTCTATATTCGAGTCACAGGGTGATGGAGAGAGCTAATTCACTATTATTTATGCTGCTAAAGAGTAGGGGCAGATCAGAACTACAATCATACTTGTCTTTTTTCGTTTGGTAATTCTGATTCTTGTTCTCTTACTGCTTGTTTATTCGAAAATTTGGTAACAGGTCAAAATGAGTAAAATTTTTAATTAGTCTCATTTTAAGGAAGATAATTACTTTCTTCGAGGAATATCGATCAATTGGAACATGTTATCAACATCTCAAGTGAGATAAGAATCTAGTGTTTAAGCCATTAGCATTCCAAATTTGATGACAAAAACATCATATTGATAGTGTGTTTGGATTAGTTGTGATTAATTGTGAAAATAAGTTGTGAAAAATAAACAATCGATTGTCTGAGACATAATCGATTTTTGTTGGGATATATTTGCCGTCAGAAACAATTTTTAAGATAATTTTAGGCTGTGAAAAGCATTTTGAGTTTTTTTAAATAATGTCCAATTTTTAGCTAAAAGACCAAAAAAAAACTTTTTTTTATTAAAAAAATAATCAAAAACTTTTTTGAATAAAAAATACAATTATTCAATATATATTTTAAAAAGAATTATTCCAAACACGCGCTCTGATTGCTTACATAAACAGTAGAGTACACAAAAAAATAGTAGTAAAATATAAGTAATGATTTACAAGTGTAATGATGCATTAAAAAACAAAATGTCGAGTCCTACTAAAATGCTATAACTATTAAGATTGTGTTTGAGTTAGTTGAAATTAATTGTGAAAATAAGTTGTAAAAAAAATCAATTGTTAGATACATAATTAATTTTTATTTAGATATATTTACTGTCAGAAACGATTTTTAAGATAATTTTAAGGTGTGAAAAGTAATTTTGAAGCTTTTTGAAATAATGTCCAATTTTTAGCTGAAAGACAAAATTTTTTTTCCTTTGTTAAAAGAATAATCAAAAACTTTTTTAAGTGCAAAATATAACTTTTCAACGTATGTTAGAAAATAATTTTTTTTTTAAATTTGCCCTAAAATTCAAATAATAAATTGGTTAAATTAAGTATTGACTCTTTAAATATGATATTGTTTTTGCTTCAATCCCTGCATATTTTTTTTTGGTTTTAATTTAGTTTATATATGTACCAACATTTATATTTTATCCTATATAATTTAATTTTGGTCCATATTTGTATGAGTTTAGAGGGAATACTCCCTCTGTTCCAAACTTTAAATATATAAGCATCTAAACAAAAAATTACATGTTGACAAAAAAAAAATACATCAATTGAAAAAATGCTAATTCATGAAGATATATATTTGTTTCAAAATCATTATATTTTTTTATTATTTACCATTTTGAAAGTCAAATTCCATTATTAATACCATTTTTTCCCTCAATTTTATAGCCATATGACGTTGTAGTCTTGACTTTTTTTAATGTCTGAATAATTTTACATTCTATAAATCACTTTAGTTTTTAGCATTAAGTAACTCTGACGGAATGTTTATGTAAAACTTTATTTGAATATAAAAGTCTATGTATGCGGACGAACAACATTTTAGAGGCCAAAAATTAGGTCATTGTAGTCAGTCAAATAACTTGCAACAAAATTCATATACTTAATGCAATTACTTTCAAATTAACTCCCGAACCTAGATTCTATCAAATGGTTTTTCCACATTTTCCGTTTTAAAAAATAAAAATGTGGTGACAACTCCAAATATTTTCAAACGTGTTTTTTTTGGATAGCTATTCCAGTCGCATATGATGAAATCTTTTTACTGCTCGAAATGTTTTATGCTTTTTTTTATAGCTTAAAGTGAAGTTCGAACCGATGACTTACTACCCAAAGTAATATTCTTTAACCATCCAACCAATCCGTTGAATTCAAATATTTTATGCTTTTGATCGTGTTAATGAAATCTGTGCAGTTGATCAATGAAATATAGTAGTCTCTAAATTAGAATAAGAAAATACCTTATTAGGAGAAGAAGACACTAACATTAACACACATACATAATACATGTAGTACAATTATAAAAAGCTAAAACACATACACATGTATATATGTTTTTAGAAAAGCTTATACATAATTTATAAAAATAACTTATAAGTTTTTATACATTGTTTTTAATTTATTTTTATATAGTTCCTGAATGTCTAACTTACCTACATATTTAAATAAGTTTAATAATTTTATTTATAAATAAGCTCATTTTTAACTAGAGCTACGCTTTTCTTCTTAGCCGTTTTTACTTCTTCTTCTACGTGGTTTAATGATCCTCTGTCAGGACAGAGGTTACGCTCGGAGACGAGTTGCGACTATTAGAGGTTTGACTTCCAGACGAATTGCTAATATTATTATTATGCGGTGGGGCATGCATCTGGAATTCATGATTAATTAAAGCCTGAGTTGAAGTAAAAACACGTTGACAAGTAGGACACACATAAGAATCTGGTGGACCGTGAATCTGGAATTCATGATGTGCATAAGCATCAAATGAGGTGAATTCCATCCCACAAAAGCAACACTCAATAACTTCATTGCGAAGAAATAACACTTGAGAATTGAGAGGAGGAGGAGAAAGAGGAGCATTATTAGAAGCCATTAAAGGCAAAAGAAGATCACTTGAGAGTTAATGTGAGGGATAGAGAGCTACAAAGAGAGAAGGGATTTTGTTTGGGTATGAATCAATGTTGAGTGAACGGAAGCTTTTATACAAGCTAAGGTGGATAGGAGGAAGAAGCATCATATCCTCTTGGTGAAATAACACTTTTTATTTTTATCACAATTAATTAAAAAATTAATTACTTCTTTACTTGTCTTTAAAATCATTTATTTTAATTTTAAGTTTAAACAAACTGATCCTAAATTATGTATTAAGAAAATTAAGTTTAGTTACTTTAATTTTATTAATTCTCTAAAAAGTTATATAAGATTATAATTTTATCCCTTATTAAAAATGTGTTAGTTAATTAGTACAAATTAAAAAAAATATTATAAAAAGTCAATATTTTTAATGAGGGCTAATAAGAAAATAAGAAATAAATGATTCATATGGACTATAAAAACTAATGCTAGATCCTCCTAAAAATCTTCTTACTTATCCTCCTATTACCCATATAAAGTAGGAAAGTAAGTGGACTTTCAATTTTGAAACTATAAAAAGCATTGAAAATATTCTTAGGAAGATTTGTAGGAACATGGTGCAGGAGAATTAAGAATTACTCGACTATAAAACGTTTTACGAAATGGATAAGAGTGAGTGTTAATTTAGGATTAATTGCAACTTTTGTCTTTTAATTTTGTCAATTATACAATTTTGATCGATTAACTTTTAATTGTGTGATTTTAGTTATTCTGTCCATCTTCTATTAACAAACTAATGGTCAATACGGCCAAACTTATATAATTAACTTTCAATTGCATTATATATTTTAGTCACTCAACTTTTTAAATTATGCATTTTAATCCTTTAATTTTCTTAATTATATAATTTTGATTCTCTCACTCTTGATTATATGAATTTGACCATATTGTCTGTTAACTTTTTAATAAAAAATAGACGAAAATCACACGATTAAAAAAATTTGATAAAAAAATCTCACATTCAATAATTGGCAGACAAAATTGCACCCTTAACTAACTAAGTTATCAAACCAAAGAATATAGTTTAACCTTCAATTCAATATTGTAGGTGAAGATGCTTGACGGATTAAATTACTAGTTCACGCGTGTATCATTTCATACACCCTTCTTTTAAATTTTATATATTGTTTTTATAATTGATGTGGCTAATTAAATTAAATTTTAATTAATAAATATATTTTAAAAAATAAAATTATATCATTTCTCTAAAAAATTAAATCTTTTCTCTTTCATTTCTGGGCATTTCAATCTGTTTCTAATAAAGAATCTTGATGTTGTTAAAAAAAAAGAAGGAAGAATAATCAAAATGTTGGAGGGGTATGGTGTTGTGATATATATAAGGTTACTACTTGTTCCATCACTAACAATAAAAAATTGTTTAAGTGCAGAAATATATTTTTAAGTAGTATTTTCTATAATTTATAAAAAAATTAAAATTTAACATATTCAATGATATTAAGAATTTTATTGAATGTTAAATATCTTATAAAAATTTCTAGTATTTTTTTCATTTAGCTTTTAAGTAAAACAAATAGATAAACTTTATGTGTTAATTGTATTGTTGAACCCTAATTTTTTTTAATTTAAATTTTATTTTCATAGTCATATGATCTTCAATATAAAATTGTTTTAAAAATATTATTTTTTATACTTTTAATACTTTTAAACAGTTTTAAAATTAAACTAAATAGAGACCGATACCCACAAACCTACATGGACGGTAATGGGGCTAATACTTGCCTCCACACCATTTTTTTTCCATCCTTACTCCCAATCCTACAAAGCAATGAGACAACAAGAATCAGAATTAGAAAAAACAAAAAAAGAAGAAGAAGACGACAACAAGAATCATTATTCCAGTTCTACACTCGATTAAGACTCAAATAGTCATGTATCAAGTCATAAAGTTTGGGAGCAGGAGATCTAAGGTTCAAATCATAACAATAAAGATTTAGAAGAGAATAATTTAATTTAGGGTGTGTGAGTAGTGCGTGTGTGAATATTTTTCAATAAAAAAAAGTTCTACCCCAACACTTTAGTAGCATAAATAATAGTGGATTAGCTCTCGATCTCCATCAGCCTGTGGCTCGAATATAGAACAAAGGTGAGAGTGAGACCTTTCATTCCATTAATGGTGAATTTAATTTATATCCCTTCTAATGGACATCCATTCCCATTAAATGGAACCAAAAATATCTTGCATTTCCCGTGATTCTTTTTTTTTTTTTTAAAAAAAAGCTTGAGAATAATTACTGTGTTTTTGGGTTTCCTGATGAGTATTATCTCATTCAGACGTAGATAGGTTTACTCTTTAAATTGGTGTTTTATTTAATGTTTGAATCATGGTTTTTCTTTTAAATTGCAGTATAATCTTTACCTAAATTAAAAAAAAAAAAAACTATTTTTATCGGATATAGTTGGTGTACTGTACTTGTTAAGGAGGTCATCTATTGTGTCATGCATATAATCCTTTCAGTTCTGTATATAAGTCATATTTTAGAATTATTATTTTTATATTCAAGATACAATTTTTTGACCTTGATATAAGTTGTCAACTTTTTTTTTTGAAAATAATAAAAGTTACTATTTAACACATTGATGACGATTTTTCACTTTTATCCTTTGTATAATTCTTAATGATATATAATTAATAAAAGAGTGAGAGGTAGTGAAATAAGAGAGATATATATTATTATAAGCTCTTCAAAAAAACATCACACAAATAAGAAAAATGTTGACATCTATGAAATGCATTACTATTTAAAAAAGTTACTACAAATTTTTAATTTTATTCTTATTTAAAACACACTTTAATTTTAAAACTAACCTCCTTTGTCTTCATTAATTAAGGTTAAAAAGAAAAATCATAATAAACACCCCAATTTCCCATATTTGAGATTTATAAAAAGGAACACAAATTTTTTAGGGACTTATATTTAAGAATAGAGGAAGTAGTTGATTTTGTACATTTATAAAAGCATTTTTATTAGGGGCATTGTTGAAAAAAGATTACTAATATATTTTAAGACATATTTAATGCTAGTTACTATTTATTGGTCTTGACAATTAGGTTGAATTGAAATTGACTTATAAATAAAAAAAAAAGTGACTTATATATGAACCGTGCGAATACTCACTACTCACAATGCATTGTATTGATGGGGTCTAACATTACCTTCGCACTTCACTCATGGATATTTAGCGAGAGCCACGACACTGTCGCTATTTGCGACAAAAAGACAGTTGCTAGTTTGTTGCAAAAATTGAGGCGTGAGAAAATTTAATTAGCTTTTAATTAGCGACCTGTGTAGTGAGGACTAGGCTCTTGCTAGGACCCCTCCTCAAATGCACCTCAAAACCCTTCTCTTTTCCTTTTTCTCTTTCTTGCCTCTTACTCCATGTTCTCTGTCGGCGCTCCACCCCTTTTATCTGTTCTCCGGTGACCTTGCTCCATCCAACCACCACCACTATCTTTTTCAATGACCTAAACATTACCATCTCCCTTTCTATTCTCCTCTTTCATCCTCTCTCTCACTCTTTGTCTCTTGGTACTTCGGCCTTTCTCTCCACCCCCACCATTGTGCCACCACCTCCATCACTTCGGTTAGGTTCTTTATCCCATCTATTTTTTATTTTATTTTTTAAATTCTCTATTGACATGTTCGATTTATAAATTAAGAATTACGTATTAGTTACGTGTATTTAGATTTGAATTAAAATTTTGGATGTTTCGACTTAAATTAAGTACTAATGATTAATTAATTTTAATTTAAACTAGAATTAGAATTTACTATTGAATACTAGAATTAGAATTTAATATTATGTATTTATAGTTAACACTGCTATTAGGGCAGACATTAATGATTAATTATGTATATATTTCAATTTCAATTGAGTAGAATTGATTAAAATTAGGAATATAATGTGATAAATTGAATTAAGTCTAGATGACTTTGATGAATTGTTGCAATGTTAGTTGAAATAACTTGTCAAATGCACTTATGTACCATTACAATTGATTAAATGATATTTTGATATGTAATTGACTAGTAAAAACATGCATAGAGTACTTTTATCCTCAAACTTATTTTTGATTTTTGATTTTGTTCTATAACTAATAAAAGTTTTAAACCGATCTTTTAATTTTTTGTCTTGTTACAAATTTTTCCTTTTTTGTTAACTCTGGTATACGACTAACAGAAATATTCAAAATGACGTCGTTTTAAGGTATGGTTTAATTTACACCAAAACAACGTCATTTTAATGACGTTTTTAAGACTTTTTGTCAGTCATTTAATGAAGTTAACGAGAAAGGACGAAATTAAAACAAAACAAAAAATTAGAAGGCCAATTTAAAATAATAAGTTAGAGGGTAAAAATACTCATTTGGCAAAAAAAAAGTTATTAATGCTATGTTATTATGCATTTCATTTTTAGAAATAATTAATAGCTATAAATAACAACATATTCATTTTAATATTTTTCTCATCATATGATAAAATAATTATAGATAAGAATAAATTTTAAAAATTTCCTATGAGAATAAGAAAAAAAAAATACTTTGGTGAATTTTTAAGATAATAAATGACTTTGAATAGATTAAAATAAGAAAGTTTCACTGCAACATAATTAATCTTCAATAATATTTGAAAAATAATACCAAATTATTAAAATATTTACATTTGTAATACTTTAGCAAATATTATATAAAAATCATGGCACTAAAATATTTTAATAACATTTAAAAAATTTTAAAAACCTTTAAAAAATATTGTCAAATTATTAAAACATGTTAGATTTCACATTGGTTAAATTTTTTATAAATATTATATAAAAAATGTATTGCTAAAGGTCAACTATATATGCTCAAGTGTTATAATTGAAAACAAATAATGAAGCATCTTCTTTTGTAAATACTTCTTGTATTTTATGCTTTCTTTCGGTTGCTAATTGGCCATATAGGATGTGGATAAGTTTGTTGTTAGTTAGTTGTTAGATATAGGTAGCTATGTTAGTTTATGTTGTTATCTGTTGTATCAGCCCTCTCTCCCTTTTATCTGTATTTCTGTAGTTTATAAATGTAGCAGCTCTCTCTCTTTTATTTGTATTTAGTTTATAAATAGGATAGTGGCCAATAAGCAAGTCAACCAAATGTACTTTTTTTTCACATATCAATAAAATAACACAAGTTTTTTCCCTTTTTCTTTCTCCTTCATTGAATTCTATTTTCTTCAGAATTGTGAAGATGAATGCTGCCAAATTCAACAAGGGATTTAGACATGGTATCACGAGTCTCTCTTAGCGAGGTGGTTTTCTTCTGCTATCTCTGATTTTCTTCTCTCTATCCTGATCCTTCTTCTTTCTTGATGACTGTTGTTGCTTCTCCTGCGATGGATCTCAATGATCCGTTCTTTCTTCACCTCTATGAGAGTCCTGCCACCGTTCTTGTCCTGATTACTCTCAAAGGTGACAATTATGATCAATGGTCTCGGGCTATACTTCGTGCGCTTCGTAGCAAAAACAAAATCCGCTTTGTTGATAGCTCTATGCCGCGACCACCTGATACTGATACTAAATTTCTAATTATCATCATTGTTATTAGTTTTGGGTAAATAATTATACATGCATATGCCCTTTTGTGTAATTTTATATTTATTAATTAGCTTAACATCTAGTTTTATCAAACATTTTTACTTCTTATCAAATAACAACTTTCAACTCTCCGTTTTAATTATTATTAGAGATAGCTTGTTAGTTATGAAGTTACTAGTATATAAGGATGTTTTACTTATTGTATCTATATATAGACTTTTACCATTCTTCTAAATATATCTTTTCATTTTAATACAATTTTAGTTTTAATTTTTTTTTAATTCTCTTAGTTTTTCTCTCATTTTTTTCTAAAGGAGTGTTTGGTATATATGAAGAATAATTTTTAGATTCCTAAAAATATCACTTATTACAAAATATACCTATATATATGATAGAAGACAAAAAAAATAAATAAATACAATTTTTTAGGTAAATAGGATTATCAAGAATTTTGAAATGTAAAAGACATTTATTTTTAATATTCCTACTTAAATAAATGAATATTTTAAACTTTTTTAAGAAACACCTATTCAAAAAAGACATTACCAACAAAATCATTAAAAAATATGTCAGTTACCAAACACTTTTAAAATACCATGTTTAATAACAACTATCAACTATCTTCACTTTTCAACTTTCAACTACTATTTTAACTTTTAGCTAGTTTTTCAACTAATTTTACCACATACACTATTTGGATGGAAAGTTGGAAACAAAAACATAAGCTAAAATACAGTTTTATAGTCCCTTACGTTGTTGAAAAGTCTCAGTTTAGTCTCTTATGTTTTAAAAGTTTTAATTTAGTCCCTTATGTTTTAAAAGTTTCAGTTTGATCCTTTATGTTATATTTATAAATCACTTCCGTTTCTTATATTATATTTTTCTACTAAATAAGTGCCCAAAACGAGGGACCAAAATAATTTAACAATACAATATAAGAGACTAAAGTGAATCGAAAAATACAATATAAGAGATTAAAGTGAAATTTTTTAAACATAAACGACCAAATTAAAACTTTTAAAACATAAGAGACCAAATTGAGACTTTTTAACCACGTAAAGGATCAAAACTGTATTTTAACTAAATGTATATACAAAGACAAATTTTCAATTATTTGGTTAAAAAAACAAAAAAAGAGAGGAACAATCAACTTCTGAAATAAAAATATTCAAATTTTCATTCCTTTCATTTTTCTTCTTTTGATTTTTTTCCTTTTCTCTTATTTCCCATCATTGAAACAATAGGGATGAATAAACAGTGATAGCTTCTATCCATCAACCAAGTAGTGAAGTGTTTAATTTGTACTATTTTAATAAAGTGACGAGTCAATTATCGCTCACTAAATATTGGTGCTTTTCACTAATTAATTAATTTAATCAATGAAAACGGCTCTTTAACAACGTTTTGCTGATGGACAAGACAAAGTGTCAAGTTCTGGAAGCTCACCTGTTCGGAGGAGGAGGAGTGATTATAAATATTCTATTTTTTGGAATCGAGTGAATAATGTTTCTCACAATTTTAATTAAAAGAGTGTTAAGATCGTGTAATTTAACCAAAATATTTTTTTTAGATAAAAGTGTGTTCATTAAAGTTTGTAGTGAAAAATGGTTTAAAGTAGCATTTTTCAGATACTAGACCAATCAATTGGTTATTTACCAAAACAATGTTAATTTTAAAATTATTTGCTAAATTTGGTAAAAAAAAAATTATTTATCAAATTGGGGTGAAACATTATTCATTAAGATATTTTTTTTTAGGAAAAAAATGAATTATTGCCATTTCTTGAGTTTACCGGTACATTTCCGGCGGTTCCCGTAACCGCAGCTAAGTTCTGCATAAAATGTGTTTAGGATTTTCTAGTGGTTATAAAATGTGGCTAATGTTCTATTTTCTCATCGGTTATAACTTAGCTGGTGTAAAAAGTGGATTTAACAGCGGGTTAGGGATTATGGCCATTTAAATCCAACTGATGAACACTTTTTACCGCGGTAGTTGTTCGGTCACTGTGAAAATGTGATTATAAAAAATTTAGTTGAATGAACCCTGTTTCACCTCAATTTGATAAATAATTTTTTTAAGAATTTCAATTTAATAAATAGTTTTAAAATTAACATTATTTTAATAAATATACAATTAAGTTCCCAATTAATAACTAAATGACTATACAATCTAGCTCTCTCTCGATCTAATAAAAAGCCAATTTTTAAAAATAATTTGTGTTCTTTTAGGCCTTCTCCAATAGAGAGATGTTTAATTAAGTTCTTACAAATTAATGGCTAAAATACACATTTAGTCCTTTATGTTTTGCCAAAGTCTTATTTTGGTCCTTTTTGTTTATTTTATCTCAATTTGGTCCTTTACATTTGTTTTTTGGAACAACGTTAGACTCTTCTTTGAATTCGTTAATCTAGTTAACCGAACTGCATATGTGGCACCTACATGGCATTAGTTGTCATCCCTTTCTAGACTAAAACGACACCGTATTTAATTTTTTTCTTAAGCGTATGCAGTTCTGTTAACTTAGGCTAACTGAGGCATGCTTAAGAAAAAAATTCAATACGGTATCGTTTTAGTCTGAAAAGGGATGACAACTAACGCTTTTAATTTCATATAGGTGCCACGTATGCAGTTCTTAGACTAATGAATTCAAAGAAGAATACAACGTTGGTCCAAAAAACAAACGTAAAGGACCAAATTGAGACAAAATATACATAAAGGACCAAAATAGGATTTTGGCAAAATATAAAGGATCAAATGTGTATTTTAGCCTAAATTAATTTGTTATATTTTGCTAGGTTTCACGTGTACACATTACTTTATTAATTTAAGCATTTAAAGTACTCAAATGCAAGTTTTTAAATAAATACTCTGAATGAGATCCATACGTATGTACCCACAAATTAACTATCTCATATTTATTTTTTTATTTATTTTTAATACAAATTAGGCTGATGCTTTCTATAAGAACTATGTGCTAATTTAAGCAACTTTGTTAAGCACCCTATTCAACATCATGCTCCAAAGAAAATAAGGTGCTTTTATATATAGGTCACTAATGTATTACAAATTTATTAGGAATAATTGACTTTTTCTATTTTTACTATTCTTCAACAATTTTTAGGGCTTGTTTTGTTTTTAACTACTTTTTAAACATGTTTCTGTTTCAAAAAATAGAAAACAATAAAATTTATTTAGCATATTAGTTTTTAAAGATAATTTTTAGTAGTAATATGTGTTTTTCAATTTTTAAAAACTAAAATCTAGAAATATCTAAAATTTATTTCAGTTTTCAATTTTTAATTTTTAAATTTTTCAGACTAATTTAAATAAAAACTCATTTCCATCTTTTTTTAAAAAAAATATTCTTAAAAACTGTTTCATAATACAGTTATGAAAAAATTAAATAAAAATTAAAAGAAACAAGGTCTTACATTCTCTCACTTTTTCTTGAAGGTGTTTCATCTCTTTTGAAACTCGTGACCACTTTATCATTTTCTTCACACTCTCTCCCTTCCCTTTTGAGGATTGAATCCTTTAATTTAATTTGATGCACATGGCATTCTAATACTTCTCCATATTTTGCTTTGATATTTACATATCGACCCTATTATGGTGAATTGTGAAGACTTGCATTTATTTTGTTCATATCTTAACCAATAAGGTTGCCAAGTCATGTGTATCCCTTTGTTACCTTCATTCAATTCTCAAATTCCATTACTTAAAAAAAACCAAAATAACTGGGTTGAATTGTTAATCAAACCGAATTGCACTGTTTAGAGGACAAATCATTTGATAAAACATTAAATGAGAACCAAATTTAAAAATTGGTTTTGAATTGGTTCAAGAAAATTAAAATAGTTCACAATTGTAAACAGGTTCAAGTATGTGCAATTGAGATGTTTTACATAAAAATTAAAAATGGTTCAAACCAGTTTAAACTATCACATTATTTATATATACTTTATGGTAATTACTCATATACTTGTTTTATGTTGGACTTCTAACACCTCCCCTTAAATTCAAGCGACATTATTTTAGCCTAGTTGCGAGCTTATGTCTCTGTTTTTTTATTTATTTTCCCTAGACAGCTAGACTTTATGCTCTTATTTTTCTTGAATCTTTTTAGCTTTGTATTTTTTATTAAGATAAGTTCTAACACTATTTTAAAAATTATAGTGAAGCCCTTGTCCAAGTTCATATGGATTAGGGAGTGTAGCGTGTTAATAAGTGTGTGGGTGACTTTGTGTGCCTAAGGCATTTGGATTTGTGCACACAATCATTTATAAATTTTTTTAATTTGTGTAATATTGTACAGAATCTTAAAGCGAAAAGAATGATAAATAATAAATACATATTAAAACATAAGTCAATTAATTTTTGTTTTTTTTCATAAAAAAAATCACCTTTAAAATACTTAACATATACAATATTATACCGATTAAAAAATTTCATCACTTATATATTCTTTAGTTTTCCTTTAACCCACTTGAGGTGGGATTTCATGCTTTCCAAGTTCCAACACTCACCCTCAACTCTAAATGTTTTGCCTTGTTCAAGTTGAAAGTTGTCTTTCCATTCACTATCATTTAAAAAGGATCAAACATACTTTTTGGTCTCGTATTTGTTATGCGTATTTTATTTCGGTCATTTTTTTGTTACATTTTGGTCATGTATTTTTTATAAAGGTTTCATTTTGGTCCAATCCATCAACTCTGTCACTTGTTTTTTTATTAGGGTTGATGTGTATGTTATGAATTTTCTCGGTTTGAAGATAAATGTCGTAATTTGACTTTGTTCTTATTAGGTCAATTCTATTAATGAGGGTGATAGAGTTGACAGATTCGACCAAAATGAAATGTTTATAAGAGATACAGGACTAAAATGTAACCCAAAAAAAATATAGGACTGAAATAAAATACACATAAGAAATACATGACCAAAATGTGCATTTAGCCTTTAATAAAAGTTGTCATTATTTATTAACATTTTTTTTGTTGATTTTAGTTTGATTAGTTATCGTTGTTATAAATTTTTTAACAAATTAATTTGTTAATATAGACATATATTATTTATACTAACATATAAATATATAATTACAAACAGATAAATATATAGTAATATAATTTCGTTGATATATACTATCAATTTTTTGTAAAGGTCTTAAATGACTATACTAATAAATAAATCTACTAAAAAAATTTAATATAAGAAAAATAAAAAAAATTAATAAATGATAATTTATTTGTATAGACTTATACTTCAAGCTTTTCGAACCTCCAAAACCAGAGGTTTGTTTCTTCTTCTTATTCCTCCTTTTTAACTTGTGCTCTATGTTGTTTGGGCTTACGTCCAAGAGACCGAGAGACCAACATTTTTCTCCATAATTCTCTTTGATTTTTCTTTGGATTTTTCTCCGTAATTCCCTTTGATTTTTCTTTGGATCAGATCTGACGGTTAAGCTGTGTGGAACTTCTAACCTATATGAATTTTGTGAAATTTTGTTTGGTACTAACTCAGCTATTAAAATCTTATCTGGTTACTAATCAATGAACTAAGAATGAAAATGAACAAATTTAACATGTTTTGCCTAATGCATGGCCTCACATACATTGGGCAATTTTTCTCTGTCAAATATAATTATTTATTTATTTTATTTTTCTTTGTCATTATCTAGAAATTCTCCAATCATGGTAACAAGAAGTTAAAGACAATTGTGACCTTAAGTTTCACTAGTTTCTTTATTTGCTACCTAACTTACCAGTGGGAGATGGATGTGGTGGTCCTTCACTGCAAATCTGCAAAATACAATATACATATCCGGCGCTTCACACCTCAACTTTGACTAACAAATACACACAAATAATATAATTTTTAATTTTATATTGAAAAATTAATCTCAAAGCTGATAAAAAAAAATTAATCTCAAATATTTTTATTTATTTAATATATAATTTATGTGAATTAAAACGTTTAGTTTATCCTTTTATTTGTCTAAAAAACATATTAATAATATTTTAAAAAACTAATACAAGGTGCTAGTATTTCAATCCCAAACAAGAGTTAAGGTTGAGTTTGAATTTTTCATTCTGTTTAACTTTTTTTCAACTTAGGATCTGTTTGTTAGTATTGTTTAAAATAATTGTTTTTAGAAGTAAGTAGATAATTGTTTATATTTTTAATTGATTGTGATGAAAGACAGATGTTATTAATGTTTGATAACAATGACCAAAATCAATCTGTTAATCTTTTCTCTTCTATTGCGTTGAATTTTTTTTTTCAAAGTAGCTATAAATAGTTTCATAAAAAAATTAGAATTTTAATTATTTTTTCATCTTAATATATATCTTATTAAAAGCACAATCAAATATCTTTTAAAACTCTTATCTTGCTATTAACAAAGTGGGAACTGGAGGGCAAAATCCGCCCCGAGCCGTTGCTTGCCATCCCTATATCAGAATACAATAGAGGTAGCTTTGATGCCCATATTGCATTGTTTTCTTCCTTATCAGTTATTTATAGCTTAATGAATTCTCCACTCCCAACTTCTTCTGACTATTTCTCAAAATAATATTTTATTTTATTTTTTAAAATAAAATTAATCATACATGATGAGAATGAAGGGCTCATTATGTCCTTGTATAGTTGTATGCAGGAAATGAAAATGATGGCCATTGGTTAGTTCATTCATCAAAAAACAACTTTATATTAATTGGTCCACACCCATATGAACTCACGTGTATAGCCTACCCTTAATTTTCGAATGAACAATTGCTAGTTTTGCTTATAAATTAAAAACAAAAAAGAAAAAAAGAAGAAGAAGATAGGGTTAGTTTCGTCTTCACAGGGCATCTCATATTAATTAGGCACATGTTCATACTCATCACATTTGCAGCCATTTATTTTTCCCTCAATAAATATTTACAATAATATCATGAAAATAATTTTACTCACTCCGTCCTTATTTATAATAAGTCACTTTTAACTAATTCACACATCTTATTAGTTAATAGTATTGGAGTTAACAAAATTTGTGTTGACTTTCCAAAGTTACCTTTATTTTATTTTTTTTGTTTCACCAATCTCTTTCATCACATACTGTATCCACTTTAATTAGAGCAAGGCTATTGGTTGATATAATTATTGAAAATTGTAAAGTTCTTAAATATCACAAGGGTATATGAGGAAAAAAATATTTAATATTTCACATACTTTAAAAAGTGACTTATAAAAAGGAACACAAAAAATTTCTAGAAGGTAACTTATAAATATAAATAGTAACGGAGTGAGTAATATACTGTATAATCTTTATTGTCATTTTCAGAGTTTTTAATTAGTTGTTAAAGAAATAGTAGTTTGTGAATACAAAAATTAGTTTCATAATTTTTTTCATCTAAGGAAAAGAATGAAGACGAGAGACTCGGAATTTGACCAATAACACTAAGTAAAACATCTGTCAAGTAGAGAATCCTGATCAAATTTATTGAATACATAAGTGAGAAATAAACGCGTTTAGCTCATAATATCCATACCTTAAAGGACAAATTACCTCCACATTCTTTTATAATTAAATTATTCTCACATGTGTGTCACAACTCACAAATGTATAATCTTTTTTTTTTTTCCGAAGTTAGTAGCAAAACTATTTTGAAAGAATGATGATTGATAGATACTACTACTAGTCTAATTTACAACCTTTACTATACTATCAAAATGATCTAAATGTTATCATGAATTTATAATTTTGAACTACTCCTACTACTACTTGATGTGGTCACACAAAAGTTATTGTAGAAAAAAGGTGAAATGAAATGGGAATAGATGTGGGTGAGAAATGGGAAGAGAAGGAGTATAAACACATCCCTTAGGCTCAGGGTTAAATTGGGGTCGGTTTGACATTAATTTCATCCACCAACAACTAGCTGCACACATTAATTGCATCCATATAATGGTTGACACTTATTGCTTGGTTCCTCTAAATTTAATTTCCCTTTGAGAATTGAATCCCAAAACAATGAGTACTACTAGTATTAGTAGCTTATTTCTCTTGTAAATTGTAATTGTGGTCATCCCCTGCATCAGAAATCAGAATATATATACCCTATTTGCTCCAATCACTCTTCCTTCTTATTCTTCATGCTAAAACTTAACCTCACTTTTTGCATGGGACTTCTCTCTTAAACCCTCAATCTTCTTCAAATTCAATCACTCACACACTTTTCTCATTTCCCCACTCACACTTTTCCTTCCTCCTTTTTGGAAATATCTATAAGGATATCAAAGGTGAGAGCTTTTGGTATCTAGGCTAGCTACATATGTATTATACCCTTTTAGTTTCTCTCAAGGATTTGGATCATTCCTTAACTTTTCACAACAAATTCATCACCCCAAAAGGAAAAAGCTTTTGATTTTGGTAAAATCAGCGTTGAAAGATATCAAAGGTGAGAACTTTTACTTCACAGTTCACAAACCCCCTTTTACTTTCTCTCTAGCATTAACACCATTGCTATAATTCTCGCAATCAATTCACTACCCCAGAAGAAAAAAACTTCAGATTTTGGATCAATTATTCCAAAAGCATCAATCTTTGAAGAAAAATTGAAATGGGCATGGAGATAGAAGCAAGCAGGGGAGGAGGAGGAACAGTACCAGCTCTGAGTCCTCTGAGTGAAACCCTATGGAGGGAAAAGGCACAAAACACAGAGATAATTGGAGATGTATCTGCAAGACTCACATGGAAAGATCTAACGGTGATGGTTACTCTGAGCAATGGAGAAACACAGAATGTGTTGGAAGGGTTAACAGGGTATGCTGAACCAGGAACCTTCACTGCTTTAATGGGACCTTCTGGTTCTGGAAAATCTACTCTGCTTGATGCTCTTTCTAGTCGTTTGGCTGCTAATGCTTTTCTTTCTGGTACCATTCTTCTCAATGGTCGCAAAGAAAAACTCTCTTTTGGAACTGCTGTGAGTATCTATCTCTGTTTTCTTTTTATTCTTCACTTGTTTGTTTTCCTTTCTATGTTATTTGATGATTCAATATTTATACAATAGTATCTAGTTGTTGTGTAAGAACTTGTATATATACCAGTATTTTCATGGGTGTGTATTTGTTTGTTTTTTATAAAGATGACTTGGTTTTTAGTGCTTTTTATTAAGAAACTTTTGAAAGATGAGACAAATTTATAACATGTTTCTTTTTTTAATTCTATCTTTTCTCCAATCAAATGTGAATCATTGATTTATTTAATTTTAACTTTTTAAAATTTTGAATTCCATTATCAAATACATCGATGATTTGAATTTGATCGGAGAAAGCATGGAGATGTTCCGTAATAGAGGGAAATTAGAAAAAAGATAAATGGTTTCTTTGAAAATGCTTAAAAAAATCATCTCTTGGAACATAATGTTTATTAAAATAATTTAAAAAGAATTTCTTTATGGTTTTTTTTTCTTGAATTTTGTTGAGAAAATTTTATTAAAATAAAATTAAATCAATAAAAAAGTAAATGTCATTTTTATAAGTTTTATTTATGTGTATTATTCTAAACACCCTTTAGATACATTAATTTAATCTTCTTCTCTGTTAATCATCTGTTGAACTTGTAACGAATGGAAAGGATTTAACAAGTGATTTTGAGATGAATGATTTACATTCAACTACAATAAGAACAGCAACACAACATAGAAGCCTACCTCCAAATACAAACAACACTTTTTTTTATTATCATCACTTTTGCTTCTTTAAATCTTGTTTGGATTTGAAACTTTTGAGAGTAATTAATTAAGTTTGCTTACATACCTAACAACAACATAAATTTGCATAAACATAGATTATTTTTTCATACACATTCTATTTTAAGCATATCATTATCATTATTGTTACAAAAAGGTTATTTTTAAAGATAATATTAAGGTAGTCCCTTTGAATTAGAGATCACTAATGATCTCTTTAATTTTAATCATTAGATTCATTTATTTTCTTTGTCTCATTCTCTGTCTCCAGATCTGATAGTTCAATATCATGGACTATAGGTAATCTTAAAATTAAAAAGACCATCTTATACAAAACCTATTCCTAAACTCTAACTCATTTTTTTTGTACTTTTTACTCAGGCTTATGTGACACAAGATGACAACTTGATCGGAACCCTAACTGTGAGAGAGACAATTTCATACTCGGCTCGATTAAGATTGCCTGATAAAATGCCGTGGTCAGATAAAAGGGCATTGGTGGAGAGCACCATAGTGGCAATGGGGCTTCAAGATTGTGCAGACACAGTGATAGGGAATTGGCACTTAAGAGGGATAAGTGGAGGGGAAAAAAGAAGAGTTAGCATTGCATTGGAAATATTGATGAGACCTAGATTGCTCTTCCTTGATGAACCAACCAGTGGGCTTGACAGGTTGTTAATTGGTTACAATTTCTCTTTATTTGCATTTATTGTGATTGTTCACTGTGTTTCATTTAATTTCCATCAACCTATAGATATTAAAGTAGATAAATTGAAGTGATCCCACGTATTTAAATATTTAACCACCTATTTAATTGTGAAATGTGATGGACATTTATGTACCAACAAAAAGATAATAATGGGCATTTATATGGATATTTAATTCTTTTTTTTCTTCTATAAAACAGCATCTTTATAGTATACAATAAAGAAAAATAACTTTTTTTTTTGTCTTGCCTTATTTTTTTTTCCAAGGAAAGTTGAGGGGCTAATATACAAATTAGTGTGAGAAAAAGATTTTTACAATTAATACAAGAAGTAATTAATTAAAATAATTTAATTTTAATGTACTGATAGAATAAAATAATTATCCATTAATGTACTGTCAAGTTTTTTCTTATATAAATTCAAAAATATTAGGAAATTCATGTGTGTGTGTGAAATTGATTACATAACCACATCATTAAATTATTGTAGTGAGTAGTTATTTATTTTGCACTGGTGTATAAAATTGAAATAAAAAATATTTATTATTTTATTCCATTATTACTGTCTACTAAAGAATAATGCACGTTGAACCGTGTTTAAGACACTATACAAACAACGACAACAAGCCTTTTTTAATTAGGTGAGGTTAACTCTATTGATCAAACACATGATTATACTTTATCAAAAATCAAACTTTCTTTCTGAATTATCAGTCTTAAAACACTATAAAGAAATATTTTATTAGAAGAAGCAAGTAATCGAGTCAGTAGCTAGTTTATAATAACAGAAATTGTAAATACGCCTTAAATTTGGAGTGTTGGTATGTATAAATAAAAGGGAGATTAAAAGAAAATAAAAAGGAAAAAAAGAAAATAAAAGATATTTAAGATGATACAATAGAAAAAGAAGAGATATTAGAAAGAGAAATGAATAGTAATATGAGTGGAGTGAATATAATTGTGGTTCATGAATCATTATTCCTAATAGCTGGTGTACAAACCTGGTCCCATGTATTAAGTTACTTGGGTAATTTTATATATTTTTGGGTTGGGTTCCCAATTTACTCCCTTTGAATAAACCTTTTAGTTGTTGATAAAAAAAATTTCCCATAATTTCTATAATAGAAAAAACTGTATCTACAAAATATCTAGCATTTGTCTTAAAGGGTGAGGTTACTATGGTCCAGGGTCTATCGATGGACCACACAAATGACCAACTATTGTAGGTCACCCAAACCTATAATTTATTTACGGTTATGTAAACACTGCAGCTAAATCTAACATTCTATTGCTAAATCTAAAATAATTGTGACTAATATTTTATTTGTACTAGAAAATTTGCCATTGTTTGTTACGGTTTATTACAACAACACAGCTAAATTACAGATTTGGATGATTTGTAATACCAAATCATTAGTTTTGTCCATAGAAAAGCTCTAGACCATGGTAACTAGACTCTGTTTTGTTATCTCACAGAAGACAACAACATTGTTTAGATAACCTGTTTTGATAGAGAATATTTATGTATGATTTTTTATGTCTCCTTTTGATGAAATTTGTTGGAAAAAGTCTATTTTTGCTGAATTCATTTTTTTTTTTCTTTTTTTGTGCAGTGCTTCAGCTTTCTTTGTGACTCAGACACTAAGAGCATTGGCAAGGGATGGAAGAACAGTGATAGCTTCAATTCATCAACCAAGTAGTGAAGTGTTTGAACTATTTGACCAATTGTATTTGCTTTCTGGTGGCAAAACTGTTTATTTTGGTCAAGCTTCTGAAGCATATGAGGTAATAATACTAATTTGATTAATTTCCCTTTTTTTTTAACTCTATTGCAAAAGCCCTTACATGTACTATTATTGTGAAGAAACTAACTTTTTTTTTTTTAATGATTGATTATTATTGTGAAACAGTTCTTTGCACAAGCTGGATTTCCATGCCCTGCTTTGAGGAACCCTTCTGATCATTTCCTTAGATGCATCAACTCTGACTTTGACAAAGTCAAGGCTACCCTGAAAGGGTCCATGAAACTTAGGGTAACTGCCCTTTTCTACCATTATGATATGATTCTTTTTCCTTTTCGATTTCTCATTAGTACTATTTACTTATTTTCTCACCTAAAATTGTACTTATCCTTTTTTGGGTGTAAAGCCCTTTGCCCTTTCCTAGCTTTTTGAAATGTTCTCTTCATATAAAGTTCCTCTTTTTTTCTTTAAAAAATATAACTTATGCTTTTGTTGATACTTACTTTGAACCTTGGTTTTCTAGTTTGAGGGAAGTGATGATCCCCTGGACAAGATCACAACAGCTGAAGCTATCAGAACTCTTATTGACTTCTACCGCACTTCTCAGCACTCTTATGCTGCAAGACAAAAAGTTGATGACATTTCCAAAGTTGTAAGTCCTTTTCAATGGTTCCTTATTCATGTAAAAACAACTAAGTTTAGAGTCTATTCGAATAAACTTCTTCGTAAATCTTTACGGGAGTGAAATTCTCAAAAAGCAATAAGTTATTTCCACGTACATTTCAAGGGTCAGGGCAGGTAGGTATCGGTTTTCATTCCCTGTTTTCTTGAATAATTGCGAATCTGTCATTTAATTTTTTGAATTTTGTGTAACAAATACCGAAAACATGAAAATCTCCTTTCTAGTCATTTCTAGTGTTTCCAATAGAAACTTAAGTAAATAGAAAACAAAGTGAAAACAAGATGACAGTTTTATAATTATTTATGGAAACATAAAGCCCTTAGTTTCTTAATTAAACTATTGCAATTAATTAAGGGTCCTAATTTTCTCAAGTCAATTCTGTATTTTTGGGATTTGTCTCTAACATTTATGTCCATTCTGACAATAATTTTGCAGAAAGGAACAGTTCTTGAAGCAGGAGGAAGTGAGGCTAGTTTCTTGATGCAATCTTACACTTTAACCAAACGTTCATTCATCAACATGTCAAGGGACTTTGGATACTATTGGCTTAGGCTTGTAATCTACATTGTTGTCACTATTTGCATTGGAACCATTTACTTGAATGTTGGAACTGGCTACAACTCAATTCTGGTAGTTCCTATTTTTCATTTTTAACCAATTCAATATAATGTTGTGTATTCTATTTTATGCCACTATAATCAAATCATGTGTTCTCTTTCTTTTCAGGCTAGGGGTTCATGTGCATCTTTTGTCTTTGGTTTTGTCACTTTCATGTCAATTGGTGGATTCCCTTCATTTGTTGAAGACATGAAGGTAAATAAGTATTATTGTATGCTATGCAACTTTTACAGTTAGTTAGTTTGGATGAGTTTCTCTAGAAGTGCTTATAAAAGTAAGATTTTCTCATATAAAAACTAATTTCATAAGCTATTTCTATGTATATTTTCAAGAACAATTTCATGAATATCATTAAATTCATAATCTAATCAATTATGTCTTTCAATAACAGGTTTTCCAAAGGGAGAGACTTAATGGTCACTATGGTGTAACAGCATTTGTAATCAGCAACACATTATCTGCAACACCATTCTTGATATTAATCACTTTTCTGTCTGGAACAATTTGTTACTTCATGGTTCGCCTGCACCCTGGATTTTGGCACTACTTGTTCTTTGTGTTGTGCCTTTATGCAAGTGTTACAGTTGTTGAAAGCTTAATGATGGCAATTGCTAGCATTGTCCCTAACTTCCTCATGGGCATCATAATTGGAGCAGGAATTCAGGTATAAATATATATATGCACTTCTCCATTAATCTAATCTTATTCACATTAGACTAAATCTTTTCAAATAGTTATGATATTTGGTAGGAGATGAAATAGTATAAATTCAGATAACAATATGTGAAAACAGATATTACTAAAACCAAATAGAGTAGAGAATGAAGAATGTTAGTGCTTAGAGAGAAAAATTTAGAAATCATGGGTGTAAATAAATAATAAGTTGTGCAAAATTTGTATTCTAATTAATTAGTGTTTTTTTCCCAAAGGTTTCAAGTTGTTGTCCTCTGTACAGCATCACTCAGCGATATCATAATTTTGTCATCTAGTTAACCACATTAGATTGTGCTTGTGGTTCACGGTAGTTGAATTTGATCACATATTATATGTTGTGATATTAACACGATTGCAACTGCAATTTGAAATCTTTGTTATCCAAAATGATCTTCTTGTGTGTACAAACCACCTTTTAAAAGTAAACCATTTCGATTGATTTTATAAGATTGAAAATCTACTAAATTGACTGAGTACTAATTGCATGCCATGTTGCTTAAGCAGTCCAAATTCTTACCTCATGACTTGTTAATTGATCTGTTCATCAAATTTCAGGGTATATTCATGTTGGTCTCTGGCTACTTTAGACTCCCACATGATATTCCAAAGCCAGTCTGGCGCTACCCAATGTCTTACATCAGTTTTCACTTTTGGGCATTACAGGTACCACAACTTCCACATTTTGAATTCACTTTTTATCATATTACAGTTTAATTAGACGTTAACAAACAATGAAAATTCTTGCAGGGTCAATACCAAAATGATCTTAGAGGATTAATATTCGACAACCAGACGCCGGACCTTCCGAAGATCCCGGGCGAGTACATCCTAGAGAAAGTGTTCCAAATTGATGTCAACAGATCAAAATGGGTCAATCTAAGCGTGATCTTGAGCATGATCGTCATCTATCGCATCATTTTCTTCATCATGATCAAGATCAATGAGGACGTGACACCATGGGTCAGAGGGTACCTAGCTAGGAGGAGAATGCAGCAAAAGAGTGGAGCTCAGAACACAACCATTGCTCCTGATGTTCTCACTCAATCACCTTCTCTAAGAGCCTATGTTTCAAGCCAAACAAGGAATGGTACTTCTAGAGTTTAAGAGAGTGGAAAAAAAAATGTTAGGCTTCTAAATATTTGAATGAACAAATGAAGCTTTTTATTTGTTGAATAGGATTATTAGTTATATATATAACAACCACTTAATTCTTATTGTTTTTAATACAAATTTGGTCTTTAACAATGTTGACTTGGCTTTCCCCAACTGAGAATAGGGTGAGCAATACGAACCTTTGAGTGCTTTGTTATTAAGTCATGAAACTGTTCTGTTTGTAATTTCTCTGACAAAATCTGCAACATATTTTTCATTATTATCTCAAATTCACTCCTGAGTTTGATTTGGAGGCTTATGTTGAATAGCTGAACATGTTTAGTTTCATAGGAAAAATTAATTTTGTGCAAGTGCATGGTTGTTATAGTCAAGCTTTTAATGTAACTAAAAACACCTTGCAGGTAAGAATTTGTGAATCTCTAATGTTATCTCATCTAAAATCATGATTTAGTGAACCTCTTAAGTTAGTTCTTTGCTTTCCATGTAAGTGAATCTCTTATCATTAACCCGGTGACTGGCCGTTGCATTTTTATGTGCTCACAACTCTAGCTGATTTGTTGACCAATAACAAGAAGCTTAACTTGCCTAATGGAGAAGACAAAATCATAGTAATAGCTGGAACTGTGGGTAGGTATATGTTTAGAAATCTATGATCTGTGAAAAAGGTACAACTCAAACACCAAAGATTGAATGAAGAATGTTAAGATTCTAGATTCAAGAACACTTATTCAGATTTTCACAAATCAAGAGTGGATTCCGGTAAAATTAACCTTGAGAAACGAGAATCTAGCATCAAAATCATCAAATTCGCAACTAATCAAGATCAAATTTGAATTGAATACTTAAACTTTTGTTGACCTAATTGTATTATAATAAAATATTTGGATATATTTTTCAAAGCAATGTGAAAATTAATATGGTTATTTAAAAAAAAAAAAGAATTCCTTAAAATTTAAAGTAGTCAAGGATAAGCAAAGGGATTACAATAATAACGTTGAGAAGACGAAATATATTAATTTAATTAACAATTTTATGTAATTAATTAATATTTATAGCTATTATTAATTATGATTTTTTTAAAACTATAAATATTATTAAAAATTAATTACAATACATAATTATTTGAATAAATCAAACTATCTCAAATAATTACTACCCGCCAAACAAAATTAATTAAAATGGCATCATATACTGTTGTTTGTTTTCATCAAGTTGGCTTTAGAAGCTATATGCAACTTAATCCCGGTGGGGGTGGCTTCCCAGTTCCCACATAGTTCCGAAAATTAAATCAGAAAAGTGATAGGAATGCACCTTACCTTTCCCTTTAAATGGATAACCTCTTTGTGTAATCCATAGTGATCTTGTTTGCAAGTTTTCATATATATATACTTTGATATATCATGTTGCCGCAACAAGCACTTCCTTCTTCTGCTTTAACAAACACAAAACTATATGATGTTTTTCTTAGTTTTCGCGGCAAAGATACTCGCACTGGTTTTACTGGCAATCTTTACAGTGCTTTGTGTCAAAGGGGAGTCATGACGTTCATGGATGAGGATGGTCTAAGGAAAGGAGAAGAGATCACACCTTCTCTTCTCAACGCAATACAAAATTCAAGGATGGCTATCATTATTTTCTCCAAGAACTATGCATTTTCTACGTTTTGTTTGAAGGAACTTGTCCACATCCATGAGTGTTACACGAAACAGAAGATTATGTGGGTTTGGCCAGTTTTTTATGATGTAGATCCATCGGAAGTGCGACACCAAACAGGGAGTTATGGAGAAGCTTTTTCACACCACGAACAGGGGAAATTCAAGGATGACTTAGAAATTGTGCACAAGTGGAGGTTGGCTTTGCGTCTAGCAGCTAATTTGTCTGGCAGCCATTTCAAGCACGGGTAAGTGGTAAAGAAAATTAATTTTTGTTAGTAATGTATGTATTTAAAAATGGTATTATGCTATTTTATAATTAGAATCAAAATAAAGTCATTTTTGTTTCTTATAAATAGGATTGGAAGTACTATTGAATTGTTCAACAAATCTGTCTCTAGGTGCTAATTTTTTTATTTTATAAAATTTGCTTTGCTGATTAGAAATATATAAAAAATTGATACCTCTTTAATAAATACTAGACGGTTACCAGCATGATATGAAAAAATTAAAATATTATATGTTTTGAAATTAAAAATCAATTGATAAAATATTTCAATAATTTATGAACTAAAGTTGTGAATAATATATAAGACTCAATTGTTGCATAACAATTTGAAATGAAATTTTAAATGAAAAATTATAACTTTGTTGGCTACAACTATTTTTAAATTCATCATTATTCTTAGGAACTTTTAAATTTATAATATATTTTTGCAATTATCTTTGATTTATTGTCTTTGTGGGATGAGTTTGTATAGAAATATGTTGCATTTCATACATTTCTTTATATAAGCTTTGAATTAAGATTGTGTATAAATTATGTGTTATTTGCTTATATGTGTTTCCTTCTTAATAAATTGCTTTTGGAGAACCAATCTACTATATGAGTGATTTTGAAAGAAAGTCTAATAGAATATTTTCAAAGCTTTATTGGTCGTGCACTATCCGTAAAATTAGAAAAATGTGAAGAAAAAGAGATATAAGACGAATGAATATGTATGGTTAGATATAAAAGAAGAACATATACATTATTAACATAAGATATATTTTTAAATATAAAGATGTATATACGGAATGAGTTTCAACAACATAAATACAATAAGACTTTTAAAATTAAAAGAATATCTTGTCATTGAAGTAAATCATTTTTAAAGAAATAGACTTTTGATTTTATTTTTGACTTAAGTCATTTCTTAGGTGAACAATTTAAATTTTTATGAACCGATCATCTTTTTATGCATTGAGGTTTTGAAAGTGATACTACTCTATGTTATTTGTTTGGTTGATATTTTTTTCAAAAAAAATATAGAATGTCGAAACGGATTTTTTTATATAAGTTTTTGTTGAAGTATGCATTTATTTATATTTATTATAGATTATTTGTGCAATATTTATTATATTTTGGAGTATGATGATCAATAATTAATTCTTTTTGTTATTTATCATAAAAATTTAGCTTTTTTATTATTATTCAAAATAATTGAACATAAGTATTCAATTCTTGTTTAAAATTTTTTTATTCATATTAACAATTTGTAAATAATTATTTGTGTTATAGTTGTAAGTAGTATATTATTTCTTCTATATGTAAACTGGTCAGAGTACCTCTTGTATTCCATTTAATTAATTTGTTTTGCTATGAAGTTAATTATTTATTTTGCTTTTCATTATTTTTCTTTTCCAAATAAAAAGTTTGTGCCAATATACTTACTCTTTTATGCAAGAATTTAATACTATTTTTTATTTAATTTAATAATTGTAAGCTATTTAAATTAGACTAAATTAATTACTATGTAAATGTAATATAGATGTGAAAAATACATAACTATACTGAACGATTAATTCCTTTGACATCAAAATGTAATTAAACTTTTAAATTTATTATGAAATTTTATTTTTATTCTTATTATTGAAAATAAATGAAAATAATTATTCATGTTGAAAATTCTTTGATTAGCCAACTTGAAAATAATTGTTTTGTGTTATACTGGTAAGTATTATTTCTTCGGTGTGTAAATAGGCCGGCCGAACCAATATTGAGGCCTAAAACGAATTATCATAATGGATCTTTTCTAAATTAATAATAATAAATATTTTTTGAAATTATTAACATCATTGGATAAACATCATAGCTATTTATTTAGGAGAAAAAAGTACCCACACACACATGTCCCCATACACTCACCAATTGAGCTACATGTTTGAGACAAAAGAATGATAACTTTATATACTATAAAGTATTTAATATTTTAAAAATAAAATTATATTAAAATGAGGCCTAAATATATTAATAATTTTGTATATTTTTTGTGGGCCTAAAGCAAGGGTTTGACCAGCATTACCCTTGGGTCGGCCTTATATGTAAACGGGTTTGAATACTTCTTGTATTCCCTTTAATTTAATTTATTTTGCTCATAACTTTAAATAATTATTTATTTAATTTATTTTGCTCATAACTATAAATAATTATTTAATGTATTTTTCATTTTTTTAGTAGGATTTTTTTGTAACGATATTAATGGACCTATCTTTTTATGAAGCAACTTAATTATATTTATTTAATTTTTTTAGCTTTATTTTTTAAAAAAATTCGCTTAAGTAACTACTATGCAAAAAAATAATATAGTTGTGAAAAATGTACAATTATTTAGAATAATTGGCATTCAAATAATTGAATGTGTGTCTCTTTTATAATATCATAAATTATTTAAATTTTGAATTATTTAATGAATTTGGCTGATGTTAATATGTTTGATATGAATGTACGATGAATATATTGTAATAGTGTCATTGTAGGTTATTGTAGTTTGTTGGTACCTAACAGTGCGTTTGATGCCTGAACAAGACAGTACAATACAAGTTTTATGAGGCACAGCACAACTTTTTATGTTGTGTATCGTTTGATACTCAATGCACATAACAAAAAGCACAACATAAATTTTACAATAATATCCTTCATGTTATATTATTAATTTTTCTTAAATTTTTCTAAGAAAATAATATTTTGATATTTTATGATTATTTTATTATTTATTATAAAATTAAAATTTCATGATTTAATAAATTACTACATAATATATTTTATGTAATATAATAATTATATTATATATAAAAAAATTATTATTAAAAAATATTTTTAACTCTTTATTTTTTAATATTTATATTTACCGTTAAAATTTATTTTATTATTAATACGTTATTTTAATTTTATATATATATAAATGACAAAAAAATGATGTAAACATTATTTTAAAAAAAATACAACATAAACTACCTCGAAAATGAGGAAGGTAGTTACAGTACTGAATAAAAATACTAGGTTAAACTTGTGCATGAAACAAGAAAATTGTTCCTTGGTTTAGTGAGGTACAAAAAAATTGTCATTTTGTACTGTCCTGTGACTCAAATTTTGTGCTGTTACTTGACAGCTTTTTGAATCAAACACAGAACAAAAAGTTTTGTCCTGTGTTGTACCTTGGAAATTAGCAAATCAAACGGACCCTAAATGTTAGTACGTGTCCAGTAAAAAAAATGATGATATAGCACAATAAAGAAAATTAAGCTTATGATGTACCATTATTCTAACTTTTGCTTCTCTTTTTTATACTAAAAGAGAAAACTGTCAAAAGAGTATTTACAAAGAAAAAAAAAACTGTCAAAAGAAAGTCTATGCCAATTCTATTAAAACGTTAGGAAAAGTAAATTTGTTGGGGTTTATACCCAGATTCATTTTTTGTTTATTTTGATTTTAATAAACACTCATTTGAGTTCCAGACTCATTTTACAAGTAAAAATAAAAGAGTAAAGCATCATATAAGTCCCCAACTTTATTAGAAAAGTTCACATAGGTCATTGATTTTCATGAGGGTTCATTTAGGTCCCTAACTTTGTCCAACGTTGTTCAGTTGGGTCCCTAATGTTAACTACCATTTTAACACCGTTAACAGAAGTTCAAGTCAGTCCTTGTGTTTGAATCAAAAGTTCAAATTAGTCCCTATGTTTTATTAATAAAAGTTCAAATCAATCACTATGTTATGTATCAAAAGTTCAAATAAGTCTCTATATTTATTATTAAAAGTTCAAATCAATCCTATGTAACAGTGTTAAAACGATGGTTAACATCAGAAACCTAAGTGAACAACGTTAGACAAAGTCAGGGACCTAAGTGAACAACGTTAGACAAAGTCAAGGACCTAAGTGAACTCTCATGAAAGTCAATGACCTAAGTGAACTTTTGTTGTAAGGTTGAGGACCTACGTGGTAATTATTTCAAAAATTAAATCGTAGCTAACTGTTGAACGGAATGAATACCTTGGGGTCCGACTGTCATCTTAATGAACAAGTATACACAGTAAATTAGTTAAGTTGTAAGGAGGAAAGTTGCCAAGATTTCATGCATTTTAATTTCATCACTTCTATTAATGGCAGGAGAGAATATGAACACAAGTTCATTAGAGAGATCACAGATGAGGTGTTCCGTAAGCTTAATAGACCTCTCCTGCATGTCGCAGATTACCCTGTTGGATTGGATACTCGAATGCGACATGTGTTGTCGCTTATGGGTGCTGAGTTTGATAACAAAGTCAATATGATTGGGATTCATGGGATTGGGGGAATAGGAAAATCAACAATTGCACGCGTTATATATAACGCGATAGCCTATAAATTTGAAGGATCATGTTTCCTTGCTAATGTTAGAGAAAAATCAGCAAGGCTAGGCATAGCAAACATCCAAGAGACAATGCTTTCTGAATTACTTCGACAAAGTAATATCAAACTAGGGGATATGAATAAGGGATTCCCATATTAAAAGAAAGACTTTGTAGAAAGAAAGTCCTTCTTGTTCTTGATGATATTGACAAAAAGGAACAGTTACAGGCAACTGCGGGAGGGCATGACTGGTTTCGTTTCGGCAGCATCATAATTATTACAACAAGGGACAAGCATTTGTTGGATCTTCATGGTGTTAAAAATGTCTATGAGGTTGAAAGATTCAATGATTCCGAAGCTCTCAAATTGTTTAGGTGGAATGCTTTGAAAAGTAAATAAGTTGACCCAAGTTACACCAAAATCATGGAGCATGCAATAACCTATGCGAGTGGCCTTCCATTGGCTTTGGAAACAATAGGATCAAACTTGTTTGGTAAAACACATGATGAATGGCAATCTGCATTGGAAGCGTATGAAAGAATTCCAAACAAGGATGTGCAGGAAATTCTTACAGTTAGCTATGATGGCTTGGAGGAAAATGAGAAGCAAATTTTTCTTGACATAGCTTGCTTCTTCAACGGATGCCCAATGAGATATGTAACAAATACACTTCACGCTCGTGGTTTTCACCCAGAATATGGTATTAAAGTGCTTGAAACAAAATCTCTCATTAACATATGGGAACCTGTATTGATACATGATGGTGAAACAATTGTGAGAATGCATGACTTGATTCAATCTATGGGAAGAGAGATAGTTAGAAAGCAATCAACTTTGCCTCAAAAGCGGAATAGGCTGTGGTCTTATGATGAAGTTATTTGGGTTTTGGAGAACAAGGTATGTAAGAGTCATGTACTTAAGGTCTCCTTCCCTTTCTTTCTCTAAATTACAAGTTGAACTTGTTTTATATTTCATAATTGTTAATTATCCCTTATATTTTGTTGTAATATGACTTAGAACTTCTACTCTGTTAGAAGCTTCAGAATGGTAGTTAGTTTCGGTTGATGACTGTTATTTCTGTGAGTCGTTACTATCTCTTCCTATGGACTTCTATTAAGGGGTTCATTCTCACTCTTGTATCATGCTGAATCTCTGGTCAATAAGAAAAACCAATGATCTGTTACTCCCGTGGATGTAGCCCATTACATTTGGGGTGAACCACGTTATATCGCGTGCTCCTTCTTTGTTTTTCAGCTCCTTGATCATATCTGTTTTCTGTTTCATGTTTTCTGCATTTCTTCTATTAGTTTCTGCTTTTCTGTTTGTTTTGTCCTTGCCAGATTCATAATATATTTAAATAAGAGCCAGCAAAAGGATTTTATAACTTATGAGTTATTATTCTATATTCTTATGAATTTCTGACATAATCTTACACCTTATGGCTTCCCTGTGCATTTGGCTTATAAGGAAAATGAAGAAATTGAAGCCCTAATGTTGGATATATCTGAAGATAAAGGCGTTCAAACGAATGGGGACGAGTTTGGAAACATGAAAAGCCTAAAGATGCTTATAAACAAGAAGGGTAATTTTTTTAGAAAGCCCAAATATCTCTCGAACAGTTTGAGAGTGTTGGAATGGTGGGGATATCCTGCAAATTCTTTACCAACCAATGTTCATTTGAACAATCTTGTCATACTCAACTTGTCACACAGCCGCTTTCAATGGGACAAACCACTAGAGGCTCGTATAATTAATTAATTGTTATTACATTTCCATTTTATTTTATTCTTTTGTAAGATACCTACCTTTTACTCTTGACATCAACCTTTTTTTTATGCAGAAACCAAATGTTTTGAGACACTTAATCTTCACTGGTTGTGAGTCCATAAAACAGATACCCGATGTTTCTGGTTACCCAAATCTGACAGAATTATGTGTTGATAATTGCACAAATTTGATTAAGATCCATGATTCAGTTGGATTTCTTGATAAATTGCAAAGATTAAGTGCAAAAGGGTGTACGAAACTACGGATCGGTCCATGTGGCATAAAATTGACATCTCTAGAATATCTTTCCCTTCGAGGCTGTAGTAGTTTTGCTGTTTTTCCAGAAATATTAGAACCTATGAAGAAGCTAGAATTTCTTGACTTGGAAGGAACTTCAATAAAAGGCTTGCCACCTTCAACACAAAATCTTGAAGGCCTTCGAAGCTTATCATTGAACAAATGCAGAAAGCTCGAAGATAGTGCATTATCCAATATTTTTCGAATGCTGCCAAACTTTCTCTACTTGAAGGAATTATGGCTAATAAACTCAAATTTGACAACCCTTCCTGCATGCATCGAAAAATGTCGCTCACTAACAACACTATATCTGTATGATAGCAAGCAGCTTCAGGAAATTAGAGGGCTTCCACTTAGCGTAGATACATTCACGGCAGAAAACACTTCACTGAATATTGATTCTCCAATTTTAAATGAGCTTCTTCGTCAGGTTAGTGTGTGTGTCTTTGTAATCTTTATCGTTGCTAAGTCATATCACACTTAAAACGGCTAAATGTGGCCAGGTACAGCCATTGAAACAACAATCATGATTTGATGTTGTTTCATTACAGAGATAACCGTAATTGAAAACCATGATTATGGTGTTTTGCGAACTCACCTAGACTTTTTTTTGCAGGGAATTGATTCTTCTACTATAAGAACCATGTATATTGTTCCAGGGCATAGGATCCCAGAATGGTTTGACCACTCTAGCAGGGGAGACTCTCTCTGTTTCTGGTTTCGTAACCAATTACCCCATCTCACTATGGGTTTTGTTATAGCAGCTTGGGATACTATCGAACCTCCTTTTGTTGTGGCCGACAGTTTCTTTGTCAAAACCAATCATATGAAAGAACCCCTACGTGTATTTCGAGAAGAGTGTAGCTTTTGGTTTTCCATGCATTTAAGGGATCATATAGCTTTTGTCAGAGTCCCCCGTGGTTATGGTTTTTCATATACAAAATGGGATATGCCACTTTCTGAGAATGGCTGGATTTATGGTGAGATTTCCTTCGAGATCAATTTGGAAAGATCACGTAGTTTGGGATCAATCAAATGGATTGGGGTTTATATGGATCGGAGATTAACAAGAATGGAGGATGTTCGATTCACAGATCCTAATCAGCTTATGTTGACGTGTGGAACAGTTCTGAATCAACCAACAGTGATTCCAGGAGAATCATCCAAAGCCCCAAGTTTTGCTGAGGCTCAAAGTTCCACTTCATCAAGTGGTGAAGTAAGAGGAGAATTGCACCTAGGAACCAATTCCACTATGTTGCCAACAATTATTGATGCACCTTTAACAAGTCAAACTGAACTAACCCAAGATGAAGATGTGGAAATGGAAGCGTTCTATGCTTCTCTTGATGCTGAAACCCATGTTGTTTCATGTTCTCATGATAAGACAACCACTACTACGCTAAGCAAAGAGGCAAAGGAAGCATGGAAAGTAGTACAAGAATTCTTTGTCTCCAATGACACTTCAATTTTGTTGCATCCTGAACGATGTAATGTCATGAAAACTTGCTTAGAATACCTCTCCAATTTGTCCCCAGATGATGGTTTCTCAAGAGAAATTAAAACACTAATATTAGAAGCTTCAAGGGAATTCCCACGTTGGAGTAGGGACTACAATGAAGCAAATATGCAAATTGAGTCCACAATATCAAAGTTGGAGAGACTTAATGAACTTGAAGCAGATTTGGAAAATAACAAGAAAAAGTACAGGGAAATTGTGGCTTCGGAAAATGAGGTGCAACAAAAGTTAGCGAGGATGAAGAAACTAAAAGAGGATATAGAAGAGCAACTCAATTTTAATATGTTTCCTTTTGAGTCAGAATCAAAGATACTTCGCTTGAGAAAGGCTGATATATTTGAGCAAGCAAAGATGCTGAAAACTCAGAGAGATAAGTTTAAGGGAAATTCACCTGGTTTGCAGCATGAACATGGTCTGGGAAAGGAAACACAAAAAAGAATTGAAGTTGCAGGGTCAGAACTCAAAGAAAAATTTAAGAATATTCCTATTAGGAATATGCATCAATGTACATTATGAGAGTTTCTTGTACATTCCTATTGTTAGGAATTTTATGAACTGTAATAGTGAAAATAATTGTGGGTGGTTATATTTTTATGGGTAGTTTTGTTAATCACTGAATGTAGATTAATTTTAGTAGTAATTTTAAATTAATTTTTATTCGTTGGTTACAATTTTCTTGTATTCTAAGGACTAAGGAGTGTTAATATCAATGAAATATATGTGTTCTAATTTTCTAAGCCATAGCCTTTCTAAAATCTCTATGTAGAGTAATTCAAATTTCAAACATAATCTTGATCTAAGACCATGGATGAGCTTCTACAAGAGTGGTGATAGAAGTAGAATTTGTCGCTAGAGCACGCAGAATGCTGATGAACCTTTATAATTAATTTTCGTGTCTGTTCCTACCAAAATATGATCATATATTCAAATCATCTAGGTTTTAGTAAATAAAGAAATATAATCACAAGCAGAAATCGAACAAAACTCAGAGAATCACATACTTCATACCTTAGGTTTTGTGCGTGCAATGTGCTAGCGAGCTATTGGCAGAGACTGAGGGCTTCGTTCGCAGGGAAGGTTTGTGCAGATGGAGAAATTTGCTGAGAAGGAGCGATCGACAGAGAAGATATGAGGAGAAGAGAGACTGAGATACGAGTGTTTCATCAGAGGAAATGCGAGAGGAATTTGCAAGAAATAATGAGCGATCTGCAGAGGGAAAAGAGAGAGAGAGAAGAGGGATTTGCAGCAAAAAATTCGCTCGCACGGGAGGGAGAAAGGGGAATCAATGCAGGTAGTGAATGAAATTTGAGAAACGCGGTTGTAGAGCCAAAGTTTTAAATTTGCATTCGAAACTCGAAACGCGATGATACGTGAAAACATAAAGGATCAAAGGTCACATTCAGTCATGATTGTAGTTTATAATAAACATATTAAATCTCTAATACAATCATAATTACTATATAACTTCAATTACAATTTAAAGCGTCCACATTAACTATGAAGTAGAACTCACACTAATACTTGAAAATGAAATTATAGTGTCAAATACTTTAATCTCATAGATTTTAAAAATTTTAAATTAATTCATAATTTTGCAAAACTGCAATAATTTTATCGTTTTTCTACTTAATTTTTTAATTCATTTTATAGCAAGAAAAATTAAAGCTTAAATAAGTTTTAATTCTACTAGTTTTTATTTTGGTCTCCACAAACTTTTTTTTTTTTGCATTTTGGTTGTATTTTTTCATAAATTACATTTTTTTGGTGAAAAAAATGGGGCCGAAGCCCAAAGAGAATAACTACACTAAGACTATCCTTGGAGTAGCAACTCCCAAAACATGTGAACCTCCCAGTCCCTTCTGCAGTCGATAAACATAGCTTGTTAATAACTTCAACAACAGCGCTGGAATCTACTTGCAAAATGAGCTCGTTGAGGCCAAGATCCCAAGCTATCCGCAACCCATCCAAAACACCCCACAATTCAGCTCTATACGCTGTCATTGGACCAAGAAATCTCACATATCCAGCAATCCAATTTGCATCCGAACCTCTAATAAGACCCCCACAAGGCTGCAATATTGGTTTGGCTTTTAAAAGCTCTATAAGAGTTCAAGATGAACCAAATTTGTATGACATTTTGTGGTAATTTTAACAAACAAACAAAAAAATGCTAATTTTAAAATTATTTACCAAATTGAGGTTCATAAAAATTATTTACCAAAATGAGATCAATTACGGTTCATTTGGGTTTTTTTTTAAAAAAAAAATAATGATTACCGGCAATTTTAATAAGTTATCCGCGGTTTAAAAGCTTTTACCGGCAGTTTAAAACCCGGGCCAAATCTAGCATAGTTTAGAAATTTAGCCGCAGTTAAGAAGCTTTCTCAATGACTAAGAACTTTTTTAACATCGATTGCGACTCAACCAATGTAAAAACGTGTATTTTACAGCGGTTGTTTGCTTTACTGGTGGTTCGACCGCGAGTGAATCATACATTTAGCAGACGTTATTTTTCAACCAATGTAAAATCTTTTCCATATTAAATGAATAGTATTTGAACCCAATTTGATAAATAAATTTTTAGAGCCCCAATTTGATAAATAATTTTAAAATTAATATTATTTTGATAAATTTGCCACATTTTGTTCCCCTTTCTTTTAGAATTGTTTCTTTAGTTCTCGTCGTCAAAAGTTGCATTAAACGTTGATTGTAATAATATTCAGAAGATGTGTTTTTTATTGTGTTCGAATGTTGCGATAAGCACCTCCACTAAACATATGGGCGAAACTAGACGATAATTTTTGGGGCGGCCGACCATAAAGATTAAAATTAATATATTAAAAATTAATCAAAAATTATAACTTAATTTTCGCTTAACCAAAATTCAAGAACACTTTGTAACACTAATTATATCGATAATTAACATGTTTAAGAAAATTCATGATTTTTTATAATGAAAAAAAAAACTTTGGAGGGAGAATTTTACTGTTTTTAAATGAAGAGCGATATCCATAAATATCTTCTTCAAAAAAACACTTCTCGCAAGAATTGAGCCGAAGACCACCTATTACAATTTCCTTATGCATGTTCCCAAACTATATACTAAGAATAAAAGTTGTTCTCGTGGAATTGTATATCTGCTGGTAGCATAAGAATAGGCCTGTCAATTTTTCCCACAAGTAGTGAATCCCCGCGGGGAACACCCCGAATGGGGCCCCAAACTCGGGGAATTTTTCCCCGTGGGAGTGGGGACGGGGACGAGGATCACATTCCCCGCCCCCGCGGGATCCCCAAATCCCCGAGGTCATAGGAAATTATTAAAATACTCTAAATTTATTAATATATATATATATGTTTTAATTTTAAGGGTTTTAACCTCTTTTTGCTTTAAGAGAGTTTTTTATTCCATGAAACCATAACCTTACACACACTACACTCTCCAAATAACCAAATTCCATATGCGTTGTTGCTGTGCCATTCTCTTCTAGTCTTCTTTTGCAATTTTGAGCCGTCCGCCGTCGTCTTCCTATGCTCCTCAATAGGTCAATCTTCCCCTCTTTCTCACTTCCCCATTTTGATTATGGTTGTGTGATTTGAATTTATAATTTTCTTTTATATTGTGGAATTTAAACTTGAATAGAAAAAAATTGCTTTTGATAATTGAAATTTCAAAACAGAGTGAAATTATTTTTTTACATATTTTCTCAGGTTTTTGAAAAATTTTTTATTATATCTCGGAGAATCCCTGCGGGGACCTGTGGGAAGTGGGGATCGAGGATGGGAAAAAACTCTCCCGTGACAGAAATCAGGGACGGGGCGGGGAGAAGATCAGGGGATGGGAGCGGGAGAGTATTCCCCGCCTCCACCCCGCCAAATTGCTAGGGCTACGTAAGAATCATATTTTCACCCCTAATGCATGCATCTATTCTCAAAAGGATAATTTTTATTTTGTTTTTTTCCTTAAAAAAGCCCTGTGTCTACGAAACTCGTCAAGGATAAAAGGTAGAAAATTTTTATTGAGAATGAAAATATTTATTATTTTGAAAGTTAAAAACGATGTGACCCTAGAAATATTTTAAATTATTGATCCTTCGAAGATATATTATGTACTGTTTAAGCTAAATATTTATAGGAATTTAAAATGTAAAATGTTTATAGACTAAGTTAATCCCTTAAAGATTTATTATGTACAGTTTAAGTTAAGTTAAATACTGTCGTATTTATTGAGTGATAAATTTGATAAGTGTGAGAATGGAAATAAAAGTTAATTTGGTAATTAATTTGGATGGGTGAGGGTGGAAATAAAAATTCTAGTGTGAAAAAAAAATGTGAGTAATAAAAAGAGTAAATTAATAAAGATAAATTATTCAATTTACATTTTAAATAGTAATCTTTCAACTAAAATGGGTGAAGATAATATTTTCTTTAGAGATAAAATGGAAGAAGATAATAGCTCTATCATTTTTGGTTTAAATATATTTTTTTTTATATATATTTGACGCTAATTTAGGTTTTAGTGCATGTTTCAAGCCACACAAGTAATGGTACTTCTAGAGGTTAAGAGAGTGGGAAAAAAATGTTGGACTTCTAAATATTTGAATGAACAAATAAAGCTTTTTATTTGTTGAATAGGATTATTAGTTATATATATAACAACCACTTAATTCTTATTGTTTTTAATACAAATTTGGTCTTCAGCAATGTTGACTTGACTTACCCCAACTGAGAATAGGGTGAGCAATATGAAACTCTTGAGTGTTTTGTTATTAAGTCATGAAACTATTCTGTTTGTAATTTCTCTACAAAATCTGCAACATATTTTTTATTATTGTCTCAAATTCACTTTCGAGTTTGATTTGGAGGCTATTGTTGAATAACTCAATATGATTAATTTCATTGGGAGTAAAGCACCACATAGGTCCCTAACTTTACCAGAAAAGTTTACATAGATTCCCAACTTTTGCAGGAGTTCACTTAGGTCCCTAACTTTGTCCAACGTTGTTCAGTTAGGTCCCTAACGTTAACTACTGTTTTAACACTGTTAACAGAAGTTTAAATCAATCTCTATGTTTGAATCAAAAGTTCAAATTAGTCCCTATGTTTATTAATAAAAATTCAAATAAGTCCTTATGTTTATTAATAAAAATCAAACCAGTCTTTATGTTATGTATCAAAAGTTCAAATAAGTCTCTATATTTATTAGGGTTTTGCTATCCATTGCCTTTAGGGCAATGGTTAAGCAATCCATGAATGGAAACTTGGTATTGGAAAGTGTAGAGTATTTAATGCTATGAAATTATTTTTAATGCAAAATTTCCAGTCATAGGTTGCTTAACCATTGTCCTTAGGGCAATGGATAGCAAAATCCTATTTATTATTAAAAGTTCAAATCAATCCCTATGTAACGATGGTTAACGTCAGGGACTTATGTGAACAATATTGGACAAAGTCAAGGATCTAAGTGAATCAGGGACCTAGGTGAACTTTCGTTGTAAAGTTGGGGACCTATGTGGTAATTATTTCGTTTTATAGGAAGAGTATAGTTTACATGAACACGTTTCTATCTTCCTTAATTTTGACAAGTGTCTTTTATTTTCCACTAAGCACTTACTTTTTGGAAGATAGATGACACTTATCAAAATTAAGTGGATAAGAGAATTTGTAAAACGATTTAGAGGATTTAACATTATTCTAAATCTATTGTACATAGTTCTTCGAGCGCCATGTTACAAAGACTAGTAGATTCGGTACTTGTTGCATCATTGAGGAGGGCTCTTATTAGGGGATAGGTGATGTCTTCTTTATTCTTTTTTATAGACGAAAGTACGTCTATTAGAATTTGAACCGAAGAATTACTACTTAAAGTAACGATCTCTCGCCTCATGACCAATCACAAGTTTTAGTATATTGTAATAGTAAACCTTATTTTTTCAGTTTTCAGTTACTGAAATCAGACATTTGTGAAAAAAAAGAGACATTGTCAAGCAAAAAGTGAAGGTTGAGATTACAGTGATGAGATTTGAGCAAGCATGAGGCTTCAAGAGAGTTGAAGTGTTGAAATCAAATTATTCTATCATATACATGATACGTCCAAATACTTCATCACTCAACCTTTTTCAACTACTCCATAGAACAAAATTATATACAGAACATCTCATTCTCCCTTAATTTCCTAATTCAAAATTATGCAAATACAACAATACATACATTATTAAAAAGAAATATGTTCAATTGTAAGTTTGGAAAAATTGCACTCTACCCCAAACTTCACCAAAATTAGCATTTCATCTTATTTCTTTAACCGTTGACCGTTGATTGCTGACCTAACTAACGTTTCTATCGTTCCCATCAGTCACATCTACAAAGATGTCCATTTGTTGAAATAGCCTCGCAAATTTAGCGACGGCCCGAAACCGTCGATAATTAGCGATGGTAATTTAGTAGTTAGCGGCGGAGTAAACATTTTTATTAATTTTTTAATATTTTTTATTAGTTTGCGACGGTCCTTGACGTTGCTAATTTGCGACGGTCAAGGCCATCGCTAATAGAGGCCCTTAATTATTATTTTTTGCGTCAAAAAATTATTTTAATTTAAAAACTTTGTTTGCAACATCCTTGTCGTTGCTAATTTGCGACAGTCAAGGCCGTCACTAAAGGAGACATGATTTTTTTTTTTCTGAAAACCCTATTTTCTATTTAAAAGTTGTGGTTTGCGACGGTCCTTGCCATCGCTATTTTGCGACGGTCAAGGCCGTCGCTAAAGGAGACTGGATTTTTTTTTCTGAAAACCCTATTTTTTATTTAAAAATTGGTTGTTTGCGACGGTCCTTGCCGTCGCTATTTTGCGACGGTCAAGGCCATCGCTAATGGCAGTCTGCTTAATTTTTTTTATGGTAGCGATGGTATATACCATCGCTTTTTGGGCAGAATGAGTGATTAAATGAGCGCCATTCCAAACCCCTATCTCTATTTCTTGTCTCCAAAACTTCTTCTCTCTATACAAAACACAACCTCACTCACCTAACCCAATTTCTTCTCCAATCTCACTATCTCCAACCTTATTTCTTCATCTCCATACCCAAATCCTCCACATCCAAGCTTTATTTTCCTTTCCTCCTTCCAATCTCACTCCTCTCCCCTTGCCTCTCTCTCCTCCACACACTCTCTCTCTCTACCACCAACCACCACGCACTCTCTCTCCACCACCAACCACCACATCATTTTCTACCTCCACCACTCTCCACCAAGGTCTCTCCCTCTCTCCACCAATGTCTTTGTCTCTCTCCACCACAAATCCTCCCTCTCTCCACCTAGGTGAGTTATTTTTATTTTTTTTAATTTTAATTTGTTAATTTTAGAATTTATAGGATTTTTTGTTGAATTTATGTGAATTTTAAAATTTATATGAATTTTTGTTGAATTTAAGTGATTTTAGAATTTATATGAATTTTTGTTGAATTTAAATGATTTTAGAATTTTTGTGAAATTTATGTGAATTTTTGCCATAAGGGATAAATTATGTGAATTTATGGAATTGTTAAAGTAAATATAGAAATTATGTGGATTTTAGAATTTATATGAATTTTAAAATTTATGTGAATTTTTATGGATTTATAGAATTGTGAAAGTAAATATAGAATTTATGTTGTATTTATGCTAATTAGCGACGGTAAAAGCCGTTGCTAAGTTAGCTACGGTAAAGGCCGTCGCTAATAGATAGCAACGAAAAAAATAGTGACGGCTCGACCTCCGTCGCTTGGCCGTCGCTAACACTTAATTAGCGATGGCTTTTGGCCAGTTAGTGACGGTAATATTCCTTGCTATTACCCTGTATTCTTGTAGTGTGACGAGACAAAAACGTTAGTTAATTGCTATAATGAAATTTAAGATCGAGTGCAATTTACCTATAGAAATATCAAATAGTAATGAAAAGAAATCTTTTTTACTTGTATAACCACTTCCACACAGTCAAAGAACTAGAATTTGAGCGTGACTGGGAACCAAAATCTTTTGCTGTGGCGGTTCTAGTAACACCGTTTCTAACCCAAAATTAACTTCACCAACTTCCCATCCCAAATTTCATTCACTACCTGGATTGTTTTCCCTTTCTGTTTCACGTCTGCTCAGTCTCTCTTTTCCCTCTGCATATCGCTCATTCTCTGTCGTGAATCCCTTTTCTCTTTTTCCTCTGATAAAACGCTCATCTCTCACTCTCTCTCCTCTCCAAATCACTCATTCTCTGCTAATCTCCTCCCTCAATCGCTCCTTCTCTTTAGATTTCTCCTTCTCTGCGAAGCCCTCTTTATCTGCCTTTCGCTCGCAAGTGCGTCGCACAAAACCTAAGGTACGAAATTCACTGAGTTTAGTTCTGTTGTTGCGTGTGATTTGATTCAGTTTTATTTACTGCAACCTAGATGATTTTCCTTTTTGAACTTGAATTATATGATCATATTCTGTTACGTTCTCAGTACAGATATGAAAATCAATAAGCAAGGTTCATCGTATTCTGTATGCTCTGATTGCGATAGCCGATGGGAGGAAAAACGGTATGTGGATAGCTTTGCTACATTTTTATCATTACCTGTTTCGATTGACTTGCAAGTTCACCTTCGATTTAATTGCAATTTACAATTGCTGTTTCAATTCATTATTTCTCTCACGTTTTATAATTTGCATTCTCTGCATTCTGCTGATATAATTTAGAGAGCGTCTTGAGCAGGCATGAGGCTAGGCAGTTTGTACTTTCACCAACATTGGAATTTGGATGAATAGATAATTTACAATTTATTGGTTCTTATCAAACAAATCTTCTCTCGTTGGTCCAGTGCTCAAATTGAATATATTTGATTTCTACTTAGTAATCTCTATATTCTATAACCGATCTCTTCGTGAATTCTCTTACAAATGAAATAAAATGGAGGATGCATAGACATGTATTGGTTGTCACATTGCATTTTTTGATTGTCTCATTACCAATTGTTTATGTTGCTATCTAGTATCTGCTTGCGTCTAACAAACAGATTCTTTTTTTTATGCAGTTCTTAAACAAAATCTGTGTGCCTAATACAACTTAATTCTGCACATACTGTACCGCCGTAGCAATAAATCAAATCTGGCATGTACTTAACAGGTTAGTGAATCTCTTGCGTTAGTTCTTTGCTTTTTTATGTGCTCAGAACTCTAGCTGATTTGTTGACCAATAATAACAAGCATAACTTGCCTAATGGAGAAGACAAAATCATAGGAATAACTGGAACTGTGGATAGGTGTATATTTAGAAATCTGTGAATAAGGTACAACTCAGACACCAAAGATTGAATGGATTAAAATTCAAGAACACACATGAATATTGATGAGCATGTGAAGAGCATCGAGATTCAACAACACTTATTCAGATTTTGACAAATCAAGAGTGGATTCCTATGAATTTGACCATGAAAAACGAGAATCTAGCATCAAAAAAATCAAATTCACAACAAATCTAGACCAAATTTGAATTGAATTTTTGGTTTTGAAAATGGGGAGAATGGCACAATTTTTGCATTTTCCCATATTCGAATGTATATTTTTTTAATGAAATTCAACCAAATGGTGGTTAGGTTTTAATATCCTAAGGATTTAGAAAAAGATTATAAGTCCAACAACTATTGATCAAGAAACAAGATTCAAGTATTACCTCACAACGAACCCAAGACTCAATGCTACCACATGATGAGATGCATTAACTTAAAATTAGGAAATTAGCGTGAGATCAAGAGGACTTAAAGCTCCAAATTACAATTCAGATATATCTCTGATAAGACTAACAATTCAATAATCAATCGCAACCATAAGAGAACTATTAGAAACAAAATTAAAAGTGGAAATAGATGAGAAAGGGGATAAGGCGCTACACCAAGAGCTCTAGTAAGAGGAGACTAAAAGCTCAACTCAAGTTTCATTAACCAAATGATCAAGAACTGAATTACAAGTGCAGAATTTTGCCCTATATAGGCAAATGGAGCCATGCAAGGCCTCCCTCAAGTGAGCCCAATTCGGCCCAAAAACCACAATAGAAAGTCTAATATCCTAAGTAGAACCAAGACTAATTACAATTAATTATGAGTTTCGTTAGAAATTTGCACCAAATGAACTTGCTTTAGATTCTTGTGCTTCCTTGTGCAAATTGGAAGTCAACAAGCCTTTCACTAAGTTCTTCAAAGATGTCCTCTTTATTATCTTTCTCCCTTGAGCCTTCTTGGATCACATCATTTTTAACTTTCAAAAAAATAATTGTTTTCATCCTAGTAAAACTTTTCTACTTTTTATACTTGACAAGTGCCCTTAGACACAGGTTTTTCAAAAAAAAAAAAATGTATCCTTCTTCTGAGATTACACACACTACCGATATATGTAAATATGATTATGCTACTACAAGCAGATAAATAACACCACAATAACATCTTTTGTTCCTAGTACCAACCATTTATTACATAGAAAATACATTTGCACACTGCAAGGAAAATTAAGGAGGAAAAAAAAAAAAAGAGAAATGGGAAGGTCAAACTTAAGATTGTGAAAACAAACCAAAAATTGGATTAATAGTAGTAAATCCACCATCCACAGCTAGATTATGGCCACTAACATACTTGGACTCATCACTAGCCAAATAGAGTGCAGCTTGAGCCACATCCTCTTCTTGCAAGGCCACCCCTTTGAGATTTGAATAAACACTAGAACACCCTTTATCATCAAGCTTGAAGAACTCTCTTGCTAGCACATTAGAAATGAAGTAAGGTGACAAGCAATTGACCCTTATGCCAAATTTCCCAAGCTCAGCTGCTGTATTCTTTGTGAGTCCAACTATGGCATGTTTAGAGCTTGTGTATGCATGAGTTGCAACCCCTCCAACACTTGAGGAAACACTCCCAACCATTATTATGCTACCCTGTTTCGCTGGGATCATCACTCTAGCCGCGTGCTTCGTTCCCAAAAAGGGACCTGAGAGTAAACCCCTATGTTAATCCTCAAAATTGTAAAGATGGGTTATTTTAATCTGAGAATTTAAGAATTCCAATTTAATTTCTAACTTTGCAAAACAACAGATATTTTATTTGAATCCTTCTTACTAGTGAATTATATTAAAAATTAAGTAACAAAAAAAACTAAAATGTATACATTTTGCGAAGTTAAAGAGTAAAGACTAATTTAGGGTTTAGGTTCACTAACCTATGAGGTTGACACTAACAACTCGTTCGAAGTCAGTCACATCATTGTCGAGAATGCTTGGTTTAGCATCATCGATTAATACTGCATTGTTCACCATTATGTCTAGTTTTCCATACTTGGATATAGTTGTGTTAATTGCATTTTCAACTTCGATTTCTTTTGATACATCACAATGGATGTATGATGCAAATTCAGCTCCAATTTCTTCTTGTACTTGTTGCCCTAATTCATCTCGAATGTCTGCAATTACCACTTTGGCCCCATGTTGGCAAAAGAGCCTTGCCATGCACTCACCAAGGCCCCTAGCGCCGCCCGTGATCAAAGCCACCTTTCCTTGCAGTCTTCACAAAATTATGCCAAAAAAAGCAAAAAAAAAAAAAAAAAAAACAAGAGCAGGTTCAGTTCTTTAAAAGTTAGAAAGAACAAGTAATTATTTATCTATATATCTTTGATTTGAAATAGGATATTTTAAGAATAAGTCCAATTTAAAATTAAAATTAGTTATGGATGCACACTTTTTTTTCTCATTATAATTTTTGATTCATCATAGAAAATCTAAATTCAAAGACAAAAAACACACATCCGATTGCATGATTTTAATTCAAAATTATCAGCAAATACGGTGTTAAACAAATTTTAATTTCATATACTTAACTAAAATTAAATTTGAATTGTTAGGATTGCTCCAATCAGTAAAGACTTTTTTTTAACGCATTTTACTGGTTTGCATGGATATTTTTTACCCTTTTTCTAGCAGAACTATTTGTTTATATAGGAAATAGATGTATACTATTAGATATCATATCAGTAGTGTATACATCAAAGTTGTTAGTGTAGGCCTAAAATGTATATACTAATTTCTTAAAAATGAAGTCTATAGTAGGGATAAACATCAATTGTGTTTTGTAATTAGCGTTTGATGCTTTTGTTACCTAAGGCACATTTGAGTTATTTTTAGACAATATGAATTGCAGGTCTGGGTTGTAATTTGGATGTCAAAACCATGTTTGGGGGTGTAAGAGAATTCAATTTATCAAAATCATGATTGAACTGTATCTAAATAATGATTTTAGATTTCAAACTATAATCTGAGTGAATAAAAAATTGCTTTCTACTTGACCAAAATAATCTGTCAACTAAAAAAATTAACTCATCATAAATTGAACAGTTGAGAGGCTTACAAAGACATAAGGGTTGATATAAAATTTGAATAATGCGGACTAGCTAGTTGCAACATTTTGGTTAAAAAAACATAAGAAAAGCCTCGAGAAACTTAAACGAGCACGTAACTTTTCTTCATGAGTATTTTATTAAACAGAGCATTAAATTAATTTTAATGAAAACGCAGTTGTTAGAACAAGCAAAAGAAAAAAATAAATAAATTAAACAGAGTAAAAAAGATAGTATTAATTTTGTTTTGCTTGTCAAAGTGAGCTAACTTAGCTCATGCGCAGGGACGGATCCAGAGATGTCGGGTGGGAGGGGCTGAAACTTAAAATAAGAACAATGAAAAATATTAAGTATTTAGAGAATTTAAGAAGGAAAAGAAAAAATATATTAAATTTTTAGAGAAAAACAATAGTCTAAGAATGTAAATTTAATATTTTGTTCTTAAATACAAGCAAATAATAAGCATTTAATAATATTAGAATAATAATAATAATAATAAATGCTAATATACATATATATTCGTTATATGTTTATAATTTTTTTTTATTTTTTGAAATAAAATACTTAAATATTATTATTTACAGACATAAAATAATATAAACATATATTCTTCATATGTTTATAATTTTTGAAATATCAAAAGAAAAAATCTTTTTGAAGAATAGAGAAGAAAATGGGTAGTAAAATAAGAATTTTAAAGAGAGAAGGAAAAAGTGTAAAAAACAAACAGGTAAAAAAATGAGCTATTAAATAATATAAACATTATTTTTCATATGTTTATAATTTTTTAAATATCAAAAGAAAAAATCCTTTTGAAGAATAAAGAAGAAAATGAGCAGTAAAATAAGAATTTTAAAGAGAGAAGGAAAAAGTGTAGAAAACATACAGGTAAAAAAATGAAATACGAAAAGTCCTTCTGGGTCTCAAGTTCGAGACCAGAGAGTTGTGAAGGTGAGGCACAGCCGCTATGCTAAATAGTGTTTACAACAAAATTCTTACAAACATAAAGTATATAAATAATACTTCTTGGAGGGGGGGGGATTCAAGGCCCCCCTTGCCCCCCTCTAAATCCGTCCCTGCTCATGCGGATTGGCTCACTATCGGTTAACAAAATTTTTAACCCACATCGGTTGGTTTATGTGGTTGTGAATCAGAATTTCTTCAACCCACCTCAGTGTGAGTTGTGGGTTAAACAGATTGGCTCACCAAAACTAATTTTATTAAAACAAAATTATAAAAAAATTATAAAAATGCAATTGTTTTTTAAAAAATCTATGCCCCCCTCTAAATCCGTCCCTGCTCATGCGGATTGGCTCACTATCGGTTAACAAAATTTTTAACCCACATCGGTTGGTTTATGTGGTTGTGAATCAGAATTTCTTCAACCCACCTTAGTGTGAGTTGTGGGTTAAAGATTGGTTCACCAAAACTAATTTTATTAAAACAAAATTATAAAAAAATTATAAAAATGCAATTGTTTTTTAAAAAATCTAACAAAGGTGAATTAAAAAAATATAACACAAAATACATAAAAAATAACAATCTTAAAAAATAAAAAGAATAAAATTCTTAAAACTTAAACTAAATTTAGTTATTTTTTTTATCTTTTACTCATTTTTTCTTATTATAATATGAAAAAAATCAGAAAAAAATATTTCTAACCTGCAAACCAACCTGACTCAACCTGGCCCAAACTCTTGAGTTATAGGTTAAATGAGTTGTGTTAAGTAAGTTATAATTTAAGCGAGTTGATTTTTTTCAACTTGACCTAGCTTTAACATGTGGTGAGTCGGGTTGACTCACAGGTCAAAATTCATATTGATGGCTATGTCTTAAATGAGCAATAATTTTGATACTTAAATGCACACATAATTTTTTCTTTTGCCTTTCTAGTTTTTCATTTTTGTTTTCAACCAATTGCAGTTTTATAAATTTCAGATATTAATTTTTTTTTTCAATTTAGTTCGATCTTAATTATTTTTCTTTCGTCATCTATTTTTTATTGATCATATTTCTCTATTTATCTTTTTTTAATATACCATATAATTAAATAAGAGTAATTTATTCTACTTATTATTTATTTTGTCAATTTATTTTTTAAACTTGTGTGTAACAACTTTAAAAAAAAATAAAAATAAAGGGAGTAAAAAAAAAGAAGAAAATAAGGAGTTGCGCATTTCACATCAAACATAAACTCAGAAGGTATAATTGCACGTTGTTTGCTAAATTCATATATATAGGATACCTTTTTGCAGCAAGGGGCAGCTGTGCCATACTAACAAGATCACTGTAAGATAATTGCTAAATATATATATATATATATATATATATATAAAAAGAAGCAGAAATAATTAAATCAATACAAACTTAAAATGTTTGTGTTGAGATGATAATTAAGCGAAACTTCCCTAACTTATATAGGCAAAAGAGTTGATTTGGTCAACTTTCATGCATGGCATTATTTTGTCTTAAAATTGGGTTGAATTTAATAGGAAAAAACGTGTTTAATTTCAGCCCAATTTATCTAATAACAAGTTGTTAATCTGTATGATGCATCCACATGCCATATTGTGTTTATTTTTTTGGGACAAAATGCTGTATTGTGTGTGAACACAGTCATTTGAATGTGCTGCTTTTTGTTTTTTTTGTTCAACATTCTTTGAATAATATGCAAGACGCACATACGGGCACCGTTAAATCACACTAATTTGTTGTGAGGTCATCTAAGGGTGGCAATTACTTCCCGCTCCTCGGTTTCCTCCCCATCTTCATTCCCATTTTCTGCGATGGGATATTTTCTTTCACGGTTTCCTCCCAACGAGACATTCATGCCGATATTAAAAAATATTTAAAAAGTATAAAAATATGAGACACAAGTAGTAAGAGAAGGAACTAATGTAAAAGCTAGAATAAACAACATAAAAGCAGGAATGATGCAATAACAAGAATGAGCGCGACGGGCTAGAACGGCGTGTAAGAATAAACGAGTGATGAACACAACAGTCGATAATGCAGAGACAAAAACTAAGAGTATATGTAATAATAGATTAAATTTAATTATATTATTTTTCAATATACAAATGACTATATTAATCTTATTAATTTTATATATATTTATTATATTAAATGAGAATATTTATATAATTTAATATACATACTTAGGATTTTCACTTTACTTTCCATAGAAAATTAAAGAATAGTTAAAACTTATAAAACTAAAAAGACTTAAAAACCCTTTTAATTTTAAATATACATATGTATTTAATTATGGTATTTTAGAAACTTTAAGGGGAAGCGGGGACCTTGCGGGGCGGGGAGTGCAATTCTCGTCCCCGTCTCCATACCTATCACGAGAGGTATTTTATCTTTGTCCCTATTCCCATGGGAAAAATTCCCCGTCTTTGGGACCCATTCGGGACGGGCCCCACGGGATTCCCTGCGTCTGGGGATAAACTGCTAGGCCTAAGGCCATCCTTCGATTTTTTTAGAAGGGTGAAAATACTTGTTTTTCAAAAAATTCATCAAGAATTTTTTTTAGAAACTTCTATCTGAATTTTTTTCGGAGTATTTTTTTTTTATTTTTCAAATAGTCATTTTTTTTTGTTATAATCACGAGTTTTTTCACTCTTATGATGAATTATTCCGTTCGCGTTGCGTGGTTGACGCTAGCGTCGGGAATTTGATATAAAAATGGTTATCTTTGTGATATTTTTGAAACAGTTCTTTTTTATTGAAAGAAAATAAAAATAAAAATATTCAAAAAAAGTACTCTGAAAAAATGGAAATATGTTCACCATTTAAAAAATAAATAAATTAAGGGACGATGGTGATATTTAGTAATTTTTGTTTTTGGACAAAATGGCATGTTGAGAGTGAACACAGTCCTTTGAATTTGCTTTTTTTTTGGGGTCAACGTCCTTTCCAATTTTAAACAGCTGCACACTCATGTGTGAGCATGTGGCTTCGAATAATTAGGCCACTTAAAATGAAAATGACGCTGCTATTGGGATTATCTCAATTGAAAATTAGATTCCTGTTTTTCCAACGTTGTTATTCCAACCGTCAACGTTCAGAATAATATTTTAGATAGTATTATTTGTAAAATAGTAAAAAAATTACTTTTATTTTTTGTATATAACATCATTCGAAAATACTAGTCTGAACATTGATTTTCAAAATTAAAAGATAGTTTTCTTAAGACTATGTACAATGAGATTGTTTAGATGGTGTGTTTTTGTTAAGCAACCGTTCTTAGCAAGTAATTTTTCATTGTAGCTTGTTGACGTAGCTTGGATTGCTTAGCTGAGTTGCTTAAAAAAGCAACCAAAACTAAGAGTTGCTTGAAAGAGAAGTGTGACTAAAAAACATAATTGTAGTGTAATAACCTTGTATTGTGGAGTATGTGCGGGATCTATGTGAGTTGCTTAATAAAAATTTTTGCATTGTGGTATAAGAGTTGCTTAAATTAAAAGAGTGATATGTACATGCGGGATTTACCAAAATATTATAGTAAAATACTCCTTCTGACCCAAAATATAAGACCTTCTAGAGAGTTTTTGCTTGTTCTATTTTATAGGATCTTTTAAAAAAATTTATGCACATTTAATTTTTTTTTTACCATTATACCTTTGCTACTCAATCACTTTTGATAAATTCAAAACATTAATTAAGAGAGAGAATAAGAGGTGATAGAAAGAGATTGAAAGGGTAAATTTGGAAATTAATATTTTTTGTTAGACAAATTTAATGCATTTAATTAAATTAACCACTTTTCTTAATTTTCGCAATATTGATCTAGGGGATTTTACATTTTAGAACAGAGAAAATATTTGTTAAGCAACTCAACTAACAATTTTACATTTCACGTGATCTAATAAAAATGATACTCCCTCCGTCCCAAATTGTTTGGCCTTTTAAGAAAAAAAATTTGTCCTAATTTGATTGTCCCTTTTAGATACCAATGCAGTATTAATTTTTTTTTACAATTTTACCCTTAACTAATTAAACATATTCCTACTTTATCACCAACCACTAACCTTTAGACTTTACTCTTCAAAGTAAATTTTTTCATTTCCAATGCATTAATTATAGTAGTTGAATTATATTCCTTAATCTATATGCAAAGACCTAAAATGCCAAACAATTTAGAACCGAGGGAGTATCAATTCTAATGTCCAAATAATAAAAAAAAAATTGTGTCTTTCTCAATGCTCTAATGTTGATAGACATGTGACGCAAGACAATTGACAACAACGAAAAAGAATTCTCCAACTAGCAATATAGTAAAGTCTAGTGGGAGATCAAGTCGAGGAGAATAAATGAGATATTTACGAAGAATAATATTATATTCTCTTAATATCATATAAAGTATAGAATTAAATATATTTTTAATTTTGGACAAATATAAAGATTTTTAGAAATTTGAATTACAAGGATTTAGAATTATTTATTTATAAGTAATTACTCCTTTTGTTCTGAAATATTAGTTACTTTAATCAAAAATATCTATTATTTTTACATTACTAATGTTGTATTTATTAACTATTCTCACTTTTATTATTTTTATAACCCATAGTTATTGAGTAAACCTTAAAGTCAATGATTAATTTAGTTTACTTATATTTTTTTTTGTTAAATTCTACTGAAATTAATTATTCTTCTTAATCCATGTGAAATCCTCTAAGATAACTAATATTTTAGAATGGAGGGAATATAAATTTTAATTAGATCATAATTTCCATTTGGGATTACATTACAGCATAATTGACATTTAACAATATTAGTATTTGTTAAAAAATATTGTTAAATTATTAAAAATATTGTCTTTATGTATTTGTAATATTTTTGACAAATTGACAAATGTTATATAAAAATTATGTTGCTAAAAGATTTTGACAACATTTAAAACATATTATTAAATTATTAAAACTATTATCTTTTTATATCTGTAATATTTTTTTTATAAATATTATATAAAAATCACGTTGTTTAAATTGAATATGACCACTGGTTGGTGTTAACTACTCCTAAACCAAGCGTTACTAGATTCTGTCACGATCAAGGCTAAATTGTTTTTCTTTGTATAAGATTGTCTCATTTTCATAAATAATTATAAAAGAATATCAATTAATTTACATAAGTACGTGTTGACACTGATCCTTATATTGATAGTAATTTTATATATAATAAAGACTTTATTGATCCAACAGTTGAATTATAAATATATACAATATATTAATTAATCATGTAAATTTTCATTAAAAGATAACACTTAAAAGGTTGACCACACGGTTATTATTTTTATATTTTTAATAAAATTATATATTATGTTAATTTTTTAATTTATTAATAGAGTATTAAATAATTTTAAATCAACATAAATTTTTATATATATGATCTAGAATACAAGGATCTTTAATTTTAATTTAACAGTGAATTCGGTAAAGAATATTATCAAAATTTGTTAATAGTATAAAAATCAGTGTGAACTAACAATGGTGCAAGTTAATCTATTCACATTTTAAAATTATTTCAATATGATAATTTTTTTTAATAAATCATTATTAATACATTATCTTAGTCATCACTATGTTCATTTTCACTAGATGTAATAAAACCGTGTTTTGACTTTTATAAATAAAAAAATAGTACAATTTACCAAATTTGTCTTTAGACCATGTACAATGGGGTTGCTTAGATGGTGTGCTTATGCTAAGCAACTGTTCTTAGCAAGCAACTCCTCATTGCAGCTTGCTAACATGGCTTATGTTGCTTAGTTGAGTTGCTTAAATAAGCAATCAAGATTAATTGTAGTGTAAGAACCTTGCATTTTGGGGTACGCGTGGGACTCGTGTAAATTGATTAATAAGAATCTTGCATTGTAATACAAGAGTAACTTAAATTGAAAGAATGATGTGTACATACGGGACCTATCAAAATATTATAAAATATTTGCTAAGCAACTTAACTAGCAATCTTTCATTGTACATGGTCTTATTGATAATCAAAATTTCTATCAAATGCATTAACTGTACCCACTATCTCTTCATTTATTACAAGGATAGACATGAAAAAAATTAATAATTGCTTCTTGAAATTTGTAGGGTATCTTATATATAGGACCAATAGATTTTCTCTAAAAGGTCTTATATTTAAGACCAAAGGTAGTAATGTTTTAAAAAACTTCTCAATGCAATAAGGGTTGGTCCAAGTGGTTGGCGCCTTGGACCCTTCTTGTTAGGTTTGGGGTTTAAAATCCCACATACGCACACGATAGGCTTACAACTTAAACTTTTGTGTGCTAAAAAAAGAGTAATGTTATATCCTCCTAATTGTCTTCCTAATATCATATAAAGTATAGAATTAAATACACTTTTAATCTTAAAAATATAAAAAGCATTAAAAACATTCTATAATAAGTAATTAGAAGAATTTTTAAGAACATGAATCATGAGGATTTAGAATTATTCTTAAAACAAATTTCTCAACTCCGAGCTCTTAAAATTTCTAAACTCGTGATTTAAGGAATTTCTCATCATTATGTGTAGTAATTTTTTTAAAATTTCTTTTGGGAAAACAATAAGTTTCATGAACTTTAGTATATGTATATTTAGGTGCAATTACTTTTAAAATGTGCAAATAAATACACTAATTTGCGAAATTGCATTTTAGTATAAAAGTCACATTTAATAACCACTTTTATCTGAAGTAGTGACCGTTTTAACCGTCGATAAATATAACTTATACCGAAATACACAGTTTAAAAAGTACACTAAAATTTATTCATATTTTACTGTTCACTTATATTTTAATTTTAAGAATATATTAATTATTTTATTTATCAAATTTGAGTTTTTTTACAATTAATGAGTTTTTTAAAGTGACATGAAATATTAAAATACAATTAATCTAATTTTAAAGAAGTACAGAGGTAAATTTGAAATTTGAGTATATAAGCTTTTTAAAATTTAATTATTTAGTTAATCTTGTTACTCTGTTTTTAAAATATGTGTACTTATCTTAACGAAACCTTATAAACTAAGGTGGTACTAAATCTTGTCTTTGTGCCAAAACTGACAGCTCATCCTTAATATTTGCATGATTATAAATAGAAGGGTTTATTGAGCTCAAATATGCACTTTCCATCATTCAAAACTGTCTCATTTATAAAACTATTTTGCACGACCATGGCTGTGAGTCTCAACTTTGACAAAGAACCAAACCAGGTTTTTTTCTTCTTTGATACCGCAGAAAATTAATCTTTTTAGACTAAAATGAGTTTTCAACCTCTAAAATTTGTCGATTTACCTGGTAAGATTTTGAAGGGTTAGTTACATTCACTTCACTTGAGATAAGCATTAAATATACTTAGACTTGTATCCTTCTTTAAAAAGTTACACACACATCACGAAAGCTTGTAATGCTTTCGAAATAATAGGGATTAATGTGCAACTTTAATACATAAATTAAAGGAGATATGAATAATTTTCAAACAAAAGTTTTCAAGTGTATTTAACACTAATCTTAGGTTAATTAGGAGTTTTTTAAAAACTTTTAATTTTGATCTTTGTGAAAGTGTGTAATTTTTTAAACGAAAAGAGTCTAAGTGTATGTAACACTAACTTTAAAGGAAGTTATTGTGTAATTAATCATTTTCAAAAACTCTTAATTTGTTCTTTATGAAATTAAAGTTTTATTTTTCTTAATTTCTAATTAAGTCCCCTTGTTTGTAATCCGTTGATTTTGGTCTGTTGATAATGTAGCCTATAGATGGCATATAATAAGTCATAGTTACAGAATTTGTGGGTACACATACTCAGTGTGCTAGTATATTAATATTTGGTATGCAAATTTTTCATCTCCTTTTTATAAGAGCTTTTTAAGAGAATTGGTAACGAATAGGCAGGGTGATTGAAGAATTATTTGTCTATGTAACAAATTATGAATGAAACATCCAAACAGTAACAATATGACTTTTTGTAAACTCGAAATCACAAACTTTCTAAAAAATAGGGATTAAATGGAAAAGAAATAGACATATTTTGAGAAATCACAGCCTCTTTTTTTTTCTTTAGAATATATATTCACTAATTATTTGTTTTGAGTGCATATCGGAGTATAAACCCACAGTTAGCTTTTGAAATATCTGATATCTTGAGAATTATATTTGGCAGACCCAAAAAATAAAAAATAATTATATTTGAAATGTTCTGTTATGAAATTAAAGGCGAACAATACAAAATGTTGGCAGAACAGAGGTGAAGCTAGATTAGAAATGAAGAAAAGCTAATCAAATTAAGGAGTAAAATAATAATTAACTGCTTTTAAAAGAGTCAAATTTTATAGTTAATTATCAAATTAATGGAATAAAGCTCTTTATTATCTTCTTTGATTTGATTGCGTGAATACATATGCTTTCTTTATAGGTACTTTTTGAAGGAAATTTTTGTGTGAAGGTAGTGATCCTAAACAGACCTCACAAGCTAAATGTACTCAATCATGAAATGGTAAGTTCACGAAACTAATATTTTTTTCTTTTTATAAGTCAAACAAATACATTGATAAAATTTTGGGAACAAGAAGTCCTTAAAGACAAAGTACTTACATAGAAAAACTAAGAGGACATAATACAACACATAGTGGCCGAACACCAATCAGGAAAAAAAAAAAAAAACCACCCTCTTTAAGCGATGACGAGTTCCAAGCATGGTCAAGAGAACTAGATTGGATCAGCTGGTTGAACAGGTGGGAATAAAAACTTGAGACAAAGCCGTCTGAAGGAAGTGGATAATCGGCCTTAAAAGAAAGTGGCCTTAAATCGGTAGAACCGGCACTAAATCGGGAAAATTTTGGATGGCTTATGAGACCTGCTTTAAGTAGTAGGTTCTCAGTTCGAACTCCTGTGGACGCATTTTAGCTTTTAAAAAAAAAACTAGAAAAATTTGGTAAAACCGGGTTTGAAGTGGTCTAATATCTAGGATGTTTTGTTGGACTTAATTACTTATGATATTAATATAGGTTGTTTTGTTGCTTTGTTGGATAACTATTAGGTTATGTCGGATATTTTGATGTATTAATTGGTAATATTATGTTACTCCTTTCGGTCCTAAATATAAGTAGGTAAATGATATTTAGTGCCCTAATGACACTATATAAGAACCCAAATGTAGTAAAAAGATATTGGAATATGTAGTTTTTTGTATTTCCGAGAGACGGAATAATGTGCTTTTGTAATTATTTTTCTATTTCTAGTAACTTTAACTAGTGCCCTTAGGGCATTGGATATCAAGACTCATATAAGTAACTTTTAATCGAATTATCAAAATCAAGAAATAGTAATTAGCTTTTTTAATTTGTCCAAAAAGAGAATCCTTTTCTAATTATACCTTCAATATGTTAATATAATATAATATAATATGATTTCTTCGGATTCATACATGGGAGTGTTTATTGTCACTCTTTTTGTCTATCGTCACTCTAAACAGATTATTTTAATAGTATTTATCTTTTATTATTTTAATTCTATTGATTTAAAAAAATATTTTTAATTAAAAAAATTTAAAAAAAAATAGATAAAAATGGAATGACTATAGTCTCTATTCATATTGAAGAATATCTTTTCAATCATTTTTCTAAAGACAAAATTACAGGAAATTTCTACATAAAATTTTACTCCTCAACCACAAAAATAACCCGTTGGATGCGCTCTTTTCAATCATTTTAAAAAAAGTTTATGCTTACTACGTGTTGACTTTTGTGGAAATATATTGCTGTATTTTAAGTGCTGACTTTTAACAATCCACCAACAAATAATTTTCAACAATTTTTTTAATTATTATTGAAATAATAGCAATAACGTAAATAACTAGAGTATAGTTAATGAAAAAATAATGAGTTACTTTTTCGATAAAATTGTATCACATAAATTTAAAATAAAAAAAAATTATTTTTATTTTTTCTTTATATTTTGATGTTTTAATACTTTTTAAACACACATTATTCAAATAATTGATAAAAATAACTCAATATTATCTCAAGGTAAACAATTTATAAATGATGTCCTAGTCGTGTAGCTTAGTTAGTGAGCGCATTGGGACATGCGTGTGTGAGTACGGGATTCGAATTCCGGTTGTACTCATTTCCTATGAACCAAAAAGAAAACAATTTATAAATGATGGGACGCTATCCTAAAATTTTATATATGCATTTTAATCATTTTTTTTTTGGCAATACAGAGGCCGAGTCACCCTAGCTGCAGGGGATGAACAATAAATTATTGTTGTTTTTTTGGATGAATAATAAATTAATTTAAAATAAAAAAAATTAAAAACAGTTCTTTTATTGTAAGAGAATGACAATGTCTTCTTTTACTGTTTTGCAGATTTGTCAAATAAAAAAGAATTTAGAGTTGTATGAGAATGACTCCTCGGTCAAACTTGTGATATTAAAGGTAAATAAATAGCACCAGAGGAAGAATTCTAATATAATAATCTTGTAGGATTGATCAAGGGAACGACCATATATAGCTAATTAAATTTGCAGTTTGTTATTCTATTAAATATTTTATTTTTGAGTTTTATTAGTAACTAATATGCAACTTTAGTTCCCCTTTTTTTTTCCAAAAAACTTCTAGCCCCCCAGGTTTTTGTAATGTGCAAATTTGATCTTTTCTTAAGTTTCTTTTTTTCCAAAATTTATTGGATCATACTAACATATAACGTTTTCTTAACGGCATTACAACTAATCTTTTTTTAGACAAAACGTTTATTTCTCAGCATAATCCACTAGAATTTGGGGGGGGGGGGGGGGAATTGAAAAAAGGATAAATTTGAACATTACAAAAAAAGGGGGACCAAGAGGACTGAATTTGTACATTGACCATAATTAAAATACTAAAAGTGCAATGAACCCTTTAGTTAAAAATTTAACTTGTTTAATGTGTATCTTTTCCTGTTAAACTAGGGTAATGGAAAAGCTTTTTGTGCTGGTGGTGATGTAATATCAGCTATTACTTCTTCAGTTGCAGGTACAACTTAATTATCCAAAACAGAAAAAAAAAAAAAGAGAAAAATTACCTAGCACAGAATGATACAAGAACATTTTGAGTTCTAAAGTTCAAAGAATATAGATAATCAAATCAGCCTTGTGGTTTTTAAAGATTTAGTCCCTGAAAAGTTGGGTAAAAAAAGAAACTTTATGGTTTGGTTTGCTTGTATTCGGACAATTTGGTCATTCCAAGTGTCATAGTGCCTTAAGTTGGCACGTTTTCTATCTTGACAATGACTTCGTGTTTTTGGAGATATTCCCTATGGTCCTTATTATAAGGCATATTTTGGAAGGATTTTGTGGTCCTTTTTATAAGGCATTGTACAAATCCCATAAAGTATTTATAGTTATTTTTCTTATTTGCCCCTATTAAATGCCTTAACTTTATTATACTAATCACTAAGCATAATATTTAAGGAAGGGTAAAATTGATATATCATCTAATTTTTTTAAAAAATTGATGCAACTAACTATCTTTATTGGTATGCGTAATTTAGGTATTTATGCCTTATAATAAAGATTAGGGGGAGTATAATTTTTCTTTTTGTCTTTGTATTTTGCTTTATTGTATCTCCAATTAATCTATTTGTTGTCTTTATATTTAATGACTTAGTAACTATGTAGCATCATTGGTCCTGTTAATCAATAAACTTTGGTTTTTCCGGAAAAAAAAAATCAGATAAATGGTTGTTACATAAGATACTAAGACCATTTTTTATCCTGAATTAAAGCAGGACACTGGACCTATGCTTGTAGCTTTTACAAGAAGCAGCTTATTTTGGACCATTTGATTGCTACCTACAAAAAGCCTTTGGTAATTGTCTCAAATCTTATGTTGATTCTTTGCAACATAATATATATGTCAGTAAAATTGTTTCGTTGTATGTTCGGTTAAGATTGTAGTTAAAAGGGATTCATATTTTAACGTTATATTAATAGTTGAGATTAGCTTTACACATTTTTCAAACCACTGTTAGTAATAAGTTATAAATTTCTAATTCCAATAGAATTGATGTATGGCCTGTTTTGTTAAAATTTTGATTTGGTCAAATCAAGACTAGAAATAGTTATTTTTATTGAATATATTTTTTATTTAAGTAATAAATTCTTGAACAAATATGCCCTCAATGGTGGTGGAATCAGGTCTCTCTCATTAATGGAGTAGTCATGGGAGGAGGAGCGGGTCTATCTATGCTCACAAGTTTAAGGGTTGTCACTGAAAAAGCTGTATGCTTCTCTTTTCCTTTCTAACTTCCATTTACAATTAGAAATAGTGTGTGTTTAAATTTTCGTTTGCAAAATTAGTTTGTGTTATATTGGCTTTTGCTCAATTGGATGAAAGTGATGGTTTTATTCAATGCTAATATGAAAAACTTTTCTACTTTTTTAATTGACTTTTATCTAGTTTAACATAGATCTTAATGTTGGGACATGATCTATTCGATAAGTGATTGGGCACTTGCACTTAGGGATGGCAATGAGGCAGGACGTGGGTAGGTAGTAGCCTCCTATTATCCGTCCCCGCAGATTTACGAGTATCCATTGGATATCTGCGAGTATTTTATATAATTAAAAAATTATTCAAAAAATATTTAAAAATAAAAAAAGTATACTTAAAGTCATATTTTAATATAAAATTTGTATCGGTAATTATATTAATAATTAGAATAAAACAAAATAAAAAAAGTCTTAAATAATATAATTATCATTAACGTTTACGTTTTTTTTCTTAAGTTAAAAGTTAAGTGAAAAGATATTATATTTTTTTAAAGACTTTTAATATTGAATAAAATTATAACATATTTTTTTATATTAAATATTTAAAATCACCTTTAGAAATGAAGGAAAAAAATACTTAAAATATAATAAATTTATGTTTTCTATTATTTTTAGCGGGTAATGGGTACCCATGGATACCCGCGGGTATCCATGACGGGTATTATCCGCGGATATCCGCAGACGGGGTTTTTTTGCCATCCCTACTTGCACTTACAAATACATTGACGTATGTTGCACGAAAGTGGGTCTTGTATCGTTAATAACTTACTAAAGGTAATTAGTGTAGTAGGCCGCTCGGTAGGCGCAGAGCCTAAAGACATAACTACTTGTCTTGATAGACCGGTTAGTAGTCATAACTCATTAAAGTTATAACGGTCGTGAATAGACCGGTTAATAGTCATAGCTTATTAAAGTTATAACGGTCGTGATTACTGAAGATGACACTCTATATAAACATTAACATATTATTCCAAAAGATACGTTTGACCTAATTGTATCGTTTGAGGTTGAGTGTGTCGGTATTCATCGGCCTGGAATTGTGTCTATTGTCAAAAGATCCCGACTCCGACTTTGTGGAAATCATGATCAAATTCTTTGCGTTGCGATGAGGACACATTCTCTATTAGCGACATGTATTCGTGTATATTTTTGCTTATCTCTCTCAGGTCTATTTGGTGATTATGTCAATCTAAAAGAATATTCATTTATATGGTTATTGAACCGAGGTTACTTCACTTTACACATTCTAAATAATAAGTATGTGGTTAGTCGTTACATAGAGAAGAATTATTTAAAAAAAGGTACAAACACACATAAATTAGAATTGAAAGTTCGCATTACAAATATGAACCAAAGCTCATGCTACATGAGCTACACTGAAAATTTATACAAACAACAATATTTGGGATACAATTCATTTGTACAATTTATACAACTTGTATAACTCTATTATTTTTGTTAAGGAAAAAAAAAACTGAAAAAAACCATCCTAAGTAACCAAAAATCCTTGAGTTGTACAAAATATACAAACTCAAAGTTATACACAAAATTTCATTGAATGAAAAATATAACACTCCATTTTTATTGATTTATTTGTAGGTATTTGCCATGCCAGAGGCATCTATAGGGCTTTATCCAGATGTGGGGGCAAATTACTTCCTTTCTAGGCTTCCTGGCTATTTTGGTAATTAAGCTTACATGTTTTTTCTTATTTCTATCAATATATCTCTCTCTCTGGTTCCCACAACTTTTTTTTATATCATCATTTTGCTTAATCAATAATTAATGGCGTTGCTTGATTGATAGCAATTTAAAATCTAATTTTTAATTAGACTCTCATTTAATTACTCATAAATAGTTAATTATATGAATCACATAATGTCATTATGCTAAATTAAATTCTGTTTTTCAAAAATATTATTTTTCAAGAGATGTTTTTTTATTAATTTTTCCGAGAGTTCTTTTAGGTTTCTCTTGACCATTTTTTTTTGAAAAAATAAAAATAAAAACATTGCTATCAACTATACTCAATAGTATTTATAGGTGGCGTTCTTTGCATATTTTTAAATCAGTTCAATTCATTTTTTTGTCATGATCGTCTCAATAGATTCCAAGCCAATATTGTTATGCATACAAACATTTCATATTTTATCTTTTCTTGTACGACGAAATATCCATTCCAAATTTTCAATAATCTCATACTCATGTTTTCCCGTTAAAAGTCCAACTTACTATCGCAAATAACTCTTAATTTCTTTCGGTGCTTTAACCCATTTATTTATATTTTATGTGCGATATTTTCATTAATTTTTCCATCATTTTATTGAAGGTAGATTAAAGCATAAGTTATTGAATGCCGAGTAGCCATTTACAGATTTACCCTCTCATAATTTCCATTAATTTACAATTATAATTATATTCTTTGTGCCCAAATATATATATGCAGGGGAATACTTGGGGCTGACAGGAGCACGTTTAAATGGTGCAGAAATTGTAGCATGTGGTTTAGCCACACATTTCGTGCCTTCAATGGTAAAACCATATATTTTCACCAATAAAATGTTTTTAATTTATATAATTTGTAATAGATCTCATCTATTAGAATAAGACTTGTGATTATATTCCATAATTCCAATATTTATAGTGCCAAACCTTAATTTTTTTTTCTTATTTTTTTTTTTTTTGTTGTAATAGAAGCTGGATTCGTTAGAAAATGCCTTACAAGCTATTAAATCGCCAACTGTATCAACAATTACTAGAGTTATAGAAAGTTTCACTGAGAAAGTAAATGTGAAAAAAGACAGCCCATTTATGAGGTAAATATAATTAATCAATACTTTTTCTTTTGCATTTTGAGAATTGACACATGACGATAAACTGATTCACTTCATGAAAAAAAAAAAAAAAGATTAGAGATTATAAACAGGTGTTTCTCAAAGGGGACAGTGGAGGAAATAATTCATTCCTTGGTAAGTATGTATTCAACAAGTATAAGTGTATATCTAATGTTCATTTATCCGGATTTTATGCTGAAAATATATATTCTGATATATTTTTGGGTTATTTGATTATTATTTATAGGAAAATGAATTGGAAAATGGAGCAGAAAAGTGGATAACAAATGCATTAAACTACATGCGTTCAGCATGTCCTACTAGCCTCAAGATATTTCTGAAATCTGTGAGTATAAAAATGTTAATTAAATTAAAAATTAAGAATCTTAGTTAATTAATTAATTAATTGTAATCATTGTTCAAATTATATTCGTGAGCACTGAAATCATCAATTGGATGCCTTACAGATCAGAAAAGGCAGGGTACAAAACCTTGAACAATGTCTTTATCGAGATTATAATGTTTTTTGCCATTTTGCAAGAAGAACTATTAGCAGTGATTTCTACGAGGTAAATATTTCAATAAGAAAAATATTTTATCTTGCTACTAAAACCTTTTATTAATTCTTTGATCTATCCACTTAATTTTAATAATTGTTATTTATTATAGAGTATTAACAATTAACAATGACTTAGGCTACATTTGATTTTTTTTCACTAATAACTCCCTTCATTCCTCCTTTTGTTCAACCTACTCATAGGGTTCAAGAGCTAAGCTGTTTGATAAAGACAATAAGCCTAAGGTAAATAACTCTATATCCTATTTCATTAAAATACTGGTTAAATATTTTATTTTAACTTATGGTTTTTTTTTTTTCCTTTTTTAATGTTTGACTAGTGGGAACCTTCAAATTTAGAGTTGGTTAACGAAGAAATTGTGGATCAGTACTTAAAAAACGTGGATGATGATGAATGGGAAAGATTGCAATTTTCATGTAGATCAAATCCCCAAATTGCAAGCCGATTGTAGATTGAAAAGTCGATAATACTTGATATATCAAGTGCGACTCACAAAATTTATTATGTTTATCACGCTCTCATATTTATTATCAAGTAACTTGATAGAATCTTAATCCAAACCACGGGGTTTGAGGTTACTTTTGAGAATTAACTATGAGATGCGTAATTTAAGAAAAAAGTTAATTTATATGTATGTTATTTAATTAAGGACCGTGAATCATAGCTCAATGGTGTTCTCAATATGTCTACCCATTAAATATTTGAAATTATTATTATAATTATTATTATAATTATAATTATATATTAGCCTGGCACCGAACACAACCTGAAGTATGTGTAAGTATGTAAGTTGCCTTAATAACCCTATATATATATATATATTATATATATATTATATATATATATATATAAATAAGCGTTGCCTTAATAACTTTTGAAATTCCAGTGATATCTACTTTATTTTTAAGATTTTAAAAATTATAAATTAATTTCTAGCTGTACAAAAAATTTTTTTTGAATAAACCAAATTACATTAATAGAGTACTAGAAGTACTTAAAATAATACAGAAGCGAACAAAAGTCTCCTATTTGGGACATACCCCAAGGAAAACAATACAACCAAACCCAACACCATAATATGAACAACACCCAAAACAACCAAACTCAGACTCAATGCCACCTATACTCATCCACAGCTAAGAATTACATACAAAAAAGTTTAAGCACGCGGCTATTTGAACCCCAATTATGAAAAGCAAACCAAAAACTCTTAGATGAAGCACGAAAACACATTCAAGATCGAAGCTTAATCATATCAATAACAGAGTCCAAATCTATTTTTTGTCCTCGAAAAATTAAATCATTCCTTACCTGTCATATGCTCCACACAGAAGAGAACCAAACACATTGAAATAATTTCCTATTTGACTGTGATCCATTCGTAATTCCCAGAAACTGCAAAAAATGATCTCGGCTCGAATTGTGCAACACAAAAATAATGTCAATCCAACGCAAAACAGCACACCAAACAGAGGACGCAAAAGGACAACCAAAAATTAAGTGGGACACAGTTTCAGGACCATAATTGCAGAGAGCACATTCAATTGCAGAGTTTGGAATGACACCTCTCCTCATGAGGCCTTCTCTGCACGATAATCTTCCCAACTCCAGTTTCCAAGCAAAAGTCGTAAACTTTGCCGGGTACTAGACTATTACTCTAGAATATTCTAAAGAAATCGTCTGGTGCAGATGAAAATGCAGAAGAATAAGCAGATTTGACACTGTAGTAGCCAGTATCAGATGCAGTCAAAAGCCACCCATCCTGCAGATGATGCTGTACACAAACACCTTCCAAAATTGCAATAAATTCATTAAACAAAGGCCTTTTCGATTCCAAAAAATCCCGTCTCCAACTCCACACCCAAACCCACCTATCATCTAGTCAATGCCCAAGCTCACTAATTGAACAATTCTTATTAATTGCTAAATGGTAAAGCCACTCGAACCTGTCACAAAAACGGCCTCCATCTAACCAACAATCATGCCAGAAGGAAATATAAGTGTCGTTCCCCACCTACCTCCTGAGATTTTTACAGAACCACTCACATCTAGAATTTCTATTTCCAAAATATTTACACAGATCTTGCCACCAAGGAGAACAAATCCCTCTTCTGCTATTTAACAACCAAACCTCTTCCCCATACTTAGAAACTAGCACCTTCACCCAAAACCTATCCCTCTCTAAATGTAATCTCCAAACCCACTTCCCCATAAAGAGCCAAATTGTAAACAGAAAGATTTCGAACACCTAGACCTCGTACCTCCTTCGGGCAACATACAATATCCCACCCCACCCAATTAATACACCTACCACCAATACCCCCACTCAAGAGAAAAGTTCTAAATAAAGATTCAAGAGTAGAGATTGTACCTTTGGGTGCCTTGTAAAAAGAAAGCAACTAGACTAGTAGAAAGGACAAGATAGATTTTAACAACACCACCCGACCACCAAAAGACAAAGATCTCGACTGCTATAATGCCAATCTTGCTTTTATTTTGGCAACAACAGGTTCCCACAACGATTTACACCTTTGATCTCCCCCCACCGGCAACCCAAGAAAATGAAACGGAAAGGAGCCTGACTTACGTTGCAAAATATTGGCAGCAATGCCCAGCCAACCATCTAGCATATTGCAAGCAAAAAGTTGACTCTTATGGAAATTTACTTTTAAGCCGGATATCAACACAAACAACGTAAGTAACTGTTTAAGCACTTGAATATTAGGAATGGATGCCTCACCATAATAATTGTGCCGTCAGCAAATTGGAGGTGCGACACTACTAACCCATCCCTCCCCACCATAACCCCTTGGAATTCATTCAACTGTCTAGCTTTAAGCATCATACGGCTGAACCCTTCCGCATCCAAGAGGAAAAGGAAAGGAAAATAGCATAATACCATTTTTAAATACATACATTACTAACAAAAATTAATTTTCTTTACCACTTACCCGTGCTTGAAATGGCTGCCAGACAAATTAGCTGCTAGACGCAAAGCCAACCTCCACTTGTGCACAATTTCTAAGTCATCCTTGAATTTCCCCTGTTCGTGGTGTGAAAAAGCTTCTCCATAACTCCCCGTTTGGTGTCGCACTTCCAATGGATCTACATCATAAAAAACTGGCAAAACCCACATAATCTTCTGTTTCGTGTAACACTCATGGATGTGGACAAGTTCCTTCAAACAAAACGTAGAAAATGCATAGTTCTTGGAGAAAATAATGATAGCCATCCTTGAATTTTGTATTGCGTTGAGAAGAGAAGGTGTGATCTCTTCTCCTTTCCTTAGACCATCCTCATCCATGAACGTCATGACTCCCCTTTGACACAAAGCACTGTAAAGATTGCCAGTAAAACCAGTGCGAGTATCTTTGCCGCGAAAACTAAGAAAAACATCATATAGTTTTGTGTTTGTTAAAGCAGAAGAAGGAAGTGCTTGTTGCGGCAACATGATCAAAGCTTATACAGATGCAGGATGTGCAGGAGAAAGAACTTTGATCATCAATAATGAAGTAAGAAGGTTTTAATATTTGTTCTCTACTTGACTAACTACTACCATTTTTCCTTTCAAGGAGTGGACAAAGAACTTCGATCAATGAAGAGCGACAAGGTATTCATTCCCTATTCCATTATCATTTTTTTTAAGGTGAAAACACTATAATATGTGACTGTAGACTGTAGAGAGTGTTTTTAAATAACACTTGTTTTAAAGAATTGTTTCTGTTTTTGAAAGTACCGCTTACTTGTATTATTATATCAAGTAGTCCTATATACATTATTATTATATTAGCATATATTAATGTAAAATGGGAATCCATTTTCATCACACAGATTTTTTATTGACCGGGTGGTCAGCATCAATTCCGCTTGAATTATGTGAACGGTGTATTTAATAGGCTTAATTGTATTTTGGTCTCTTAAATTTTAATTTTGTGATTTTAATCCCTTGAGTTTAGCAAAAATTGCAATTGTTATCTTTACGCCCATGTATTTCTTTGGAGTGCATGCTAGTTTGGGGATCAAAATCACCAAATTAAAATTTGAAGGACTAAAATCACAAAAAGTGCAAATATAAAGAACAAAAATACAATTAAGTCTAATAAATATTAGAGTAATATTCATACTCATTTTTCTCAGAAAATTATATTAAATAATTAAGTCAATTCTGTGGACTCAATTTTCATCTCTGCTTCATTGTATTCCATAATCCAACGAGGGAATTCCCTTGAAGCTTCCGATTTTAGTGCTTTTATTTCTTTTGACACACCATGTGCACATCATCATCATGTTCAGCGATCTTGCAAAACTTTCTCTATGATCAGCATTTCAGTCATTCATCATGCTTATTTTCATCTTTAGTCAGTGTGCAATAACATTTCAACAAACCAGATGCTTGGTTGTTGGAGCGGATCTAAACACATTTTTAGTTTTCACGACGCTACTTTGTTTAGGATTTTACAAAACCGAAATGTCATTTGAGATCAAGAATTCTTGTACTAGTTTCCATGCTTCCATGGCATCTTCGCCTACAGTGGTGGCTGTTCTATTTAAATGGGGATGTTAAATGATATTTAATTGGTTTCAGCCTCAACAGAATCATTAAATGCTTTTATTTCTGCATCATTTAGAGTTAGTATGTCTTCTTTTTTTCTTTTTTTTGGAAAGCTTTAGTAATGCGTGACTCGTACATCGGTATATGTAGTTAATGAAATGAAAGTAAAATATCGGTTTTTTTTTCTTCCATTTACAGTTAGATAAATAAGTTTTTTTTTTCCTTCCTTCGATTAGTAGTGTTTTTTAGAAATTTAAGACTATATAGTTTTGATCTTAAATTCAAATCACGGAAAGTTCTGAAATCCTAAAATAAATAGATATAGATAACCCGCCTGAGGGAATGGGTGATGCTCGAAGAACACGTTTGGAGATGATGGTATAGTCTCTTCTGGAATGTTACACTTTGAATCTCCAATAATAGATTCAATATATTCAAAGTTAAAAGACTTAAAAAAGAGCAAGGATCACAACAAAATATTTTCACAAGTATATTAGGAATTCAGAAGACAAGATCGGAAGCGCGCTGCATTTTGAAATCTCAATTTTTAATATATGAATATGAATTAAATTGTTGTCACATATATGAACCAAATATTTAATTAAACCATGATTAAACTTATTATAATTTCAATAAAATTTTAATCGTAATTATTTTGTTATGTGCCGTGTGTATTACTAACACCCAAGATATATCATATGTGTATAATTTTACATTGAAAGTATATTTTAAAATTACTTATGAATATTACAATTAACCTCATACTCAATAAAATCAAATCAATTTTAAGTAAACCAAACCAAATCACAAAACATCAAAGAACATGACGAAAACAAAAAGGGAATGAATATAAGATGGTCTCCTAAGTTAGAGATCACTAATATTTCCCTTAATCATTTCTTTGATCCAACAAATTAAATAATTAATTCTATATAATATTGTTTTATGAGAAATAAACCATTAGATCAAATGGATTACAAGTGATCCTTAATTTAAGAAGATCACCATACAATTATTCCAAAGAAAAGAACATTATTTGATATATTCAAACACTCAACCCCTAGTGTAACATGTACTCCTCATCTTAACTCGTTAATAATATATCAATCCGAAACTAATTTTATAACATGTTGTCAACAAACAAATACGGCCTCAAGTGGAAAAAGCCACAACTTACTCAAATGTCAACAATTCATTACGAGCATTGAACTAGTTGTAAATAATTGGTCCTTTGCAATAACTATCATAACACTAATTCGAATAAAAAAATTGTAAATACTTCATTTCTGAAATTATGAGAGAAATTAATATAAATAAAAATATACCAAAAATTGCCCACAATTAATTAACATAAACTTTCAATAATTAATCAAACTTACTTAATTGACCATACAATTTGCAATTCATTTGCTATAATTAATCTCCCTCATCTTTGTACATACAATTACAACTCGTTTACAAAATATACACTCAATTATACACACCACAATAAAACTTACCCTTGAATTTCAACAAGTTGGTGACCTTTCTCAATGGACTCCTTAATCGCATCCAAAACAACCTGAGTCTTCCTACTCTGAATCCCCCACTCCTTTTCTGGCCCCATTCCAAATTCCTTTACCTTCTTAACCAACTTCGCAAACTCGGTAACCATCAAAATCTCTTGAGCAGCCTCCGTCTCCACAACATGCACATTCTCCTTAGGACACCACATCTCAGGCTCGATCTTTGTATAGTCCACCTCCGACACCTCTTTGAAGGTGGCGAACCCAAGATTGTCCTCGAAGGGGAGGGTGAAGTCGTGGAGACGGAGAGCGCCCTTGGTGCCCAATACTGTGGCATCAAAGGTGAGGTAAGAAAGGAAGGAGCAGTGGAAGGAGGCGGACTTTCCATCCTCCCAATGGAGGGAAGATCCGCAGGAGATTATGATGCCATTGGCGTTGAAGGTGGAGGAGGGGAAGGCGAGGACGGATTTTGGGAGGTCATAGTTGACCACCCAAAGAATGAAGCGGACGCAATACCAACCTACATCGCCTAAGGCGCCCAACCCGTCTAGCTCCGGCTTGGCGCGGATGCTATGGGTCAGAAAGTCTGGTCCTGGGTTGTATGTTAGGCAACTGTGTATCTGATCAATACCACAAACAAATTAAAGACATCAAGACCCAACAAAAAAAGACATTAACTTTGATGATATCTTTTAAAAAAATTCCAATATACATATTGACATGCAATAAACAACACAAAGAATTAACATTGGATTTTCATCATTTCATGTATCTTTTATGTCTTGTTGCTCATGTTAGAAGAAAAATCAATACAACATAATAAGATAATGGGTTCTACATTTCATTCATATTAGTTCCTCAACTAAAGATGTTTTCACATTAATATGTGATTTTATAGCTTTTTAAGCAAATTAGTCTCTAAATCATACATGAAGTTGGCAACATCAATGGAGACTAATTAACGTGCTCGACAAATTAAAAAGGAAAACTCTTTTATTATCGTTACTGTTCCTTTACTGCTCATTTACCATTCCACTTCACTCTACCTTACCTTATTAATTTAATTTAGTTTTAAAAAAGATAGAAGCCCATTTGCTTGAGGAATTTTGGTGATAAATGGGTGGTAAGGAACCGTATGAGTACATCAATCGGGATTTAATTAAAAAAAATTTAAAACTTGTGATTTTTTTAGTTTAGACACTAATTTGGAAGGTTGACAATTTCTAAAGAACTAAAATGATAATTAACTCTTAAATTATCCTTGTTTTAATGAATAGCTAATGGCTTTATATTCTTTTTGTTTGTCAATAAATAACAAACGTCTTCATTTTTTTGGTAAAAAATGAATGCCTCTAATTCAGTAGTGAGTTAAAAAAACACAACGAGTTAAGAACACTGGAATTCACATTGTTCCAATTAAAAATAAAATCACCTTTTTTTGAACACTAATGTTTAGAATGGTATTTTTTATTTTTATTATTCGGATGTTAATCCCCAAAGAAAAGATTATTTCATTCTCAGCTAGAGTGACGTCAATCTCAGCAGCAGTGAGTTGGACAGTTAACTAAAAGTTATGGTAGCCCAGATATGAAAACTATCGGGCCATAATTCAAATTAAATTGATAAGCCCATTTTTCTTTTAGTCCCAAGAAGAAATGGATTCTTATTCTATATTGGATTAGTCACAAAAAAAAATAAGATCAAAAGACAAACATACAATAAGCATGATATCTCCACATATGTTTCCACTCTACACTTCTAGATCCAATCCTTAAGTCAAAACATTGAAGGAAAAAAAATGGCTTACGAGGACTCTTATCGATGAGTAACTAAATGCATTAAAATTTACAAGCCATCTACTTAGGTTAATTATTTTAAATTTCAATCAACTTAAAAGAACCTTGTTGAAACAAAATTTGCATGGTGGAGCTCAAATTCCAAAATAGTTGGATACGGTCTACGATACTAATGTGTCAGTACTATCCTAAAAATTTCAGACAATTTCTTAATTCCTAGATTAGAGATGGCAAAAATAACTTGCTCGCATTGATATCTGTGGATAATAATTGTTATAGATATCCATGATTAATACTATTTTAAGTATTTTTTTTCTTTAATTTCTAAAGGTCATATTAAATATTTAATATAAAATAATATGTTATAATTTTATTTGATATCAAATATCTTTAAAAATATAATATCTTCTCACTTAACTTTTAACTTATAAAAAAAAAAACATAAATATTAAACAATAGTTATATTATTTGAACATTTATTTTTTACTTTAATTTTGTTCTAATAGTTAATATAGTTTCTAATATAAATTTCATATAAAAATCTAATTTTAGGTATATTTTTTTTAAACATTCTAAAAATAATTTTTTAATGCAATAAATATTCACGAATAACCGACAGATATTCGCAAACCATCAGAATGGGTAGCAGGGGGAATAGGACCTGCCCCAACCTCGCCCCGCCCCGTTGGCATTCCTATGCTGAATCGATAAGAATGCCTGCATTTTATTTTATATATATATTCCATATATATAATTGTTTACTTATGATGGAAAATATGATGCTAAACGTGACAACCTATAATATTTAATATATTTGTCGTCGTTCCATGTGGAATGTTGCCAAACTTTAGGCACCACAATTCAGAAAAAGCTAATACATTCAAAATATGAAAATATTCTAAACAAAAAAATAAATATGAAAAGGTTGTCACGTGTGGAAAAAAGAAACAAATTAAACTAAAACTAGTGCATAAATTAATAATGAGCATTCTCATCGATTTTCAAAAACTTAATACTATTATGTCTAGTAAAGAACGGGCAACTTTTGACACCAATATGCAATTCCTATTACTATGTTGAACTTTTGTTTCATTAACAAGTTTTAATTTTTAAAAAAACATATAAATAATTAAGTAAATGAAATAGTGATCCCTTTATAGAGTTCTCTGTCTCTGTTTGGAACAACACAATTTAGCTTGCCGAGAGTTTTTCTTATACATTTAACAATATTAACTTATATATTTGATATATTATTATTACTGTTTATTGGTACACCTTCACTCAGTTGCCATAAAAATTAAAATTTTTTGGCATAAAATGTGTGTTAGGTGTATTTATAAGACACTATCTAGAAAGTTTTCATAGTCTTTTTTATAAGACATTTTGTAGTTTTCATGATGTATTTATTGTTTCTTTTCTTTTTTACCCTCATTAAATGCATCAACTATTTTAATTCCTTAATTATAATTGGCTAACACATTATTCAATGAAGGATAAAAATGGTATTTCTTACACTTTTTGAGAAAACCAATAAAGTTAACTAAACTCAACTATTTTTTTTAGTCTGTGTCATTCGATTGAAAACGTCTTATAAATAGAACCAGAAGGAGTATTTTTTTTTTAAAGTTAAAAAAATTTACATAAGAAACAAAGAAAGATATTAAAGTACTGAATTAATCAGTTAAGTGTCCATAGTGAAAACAATAAGATATCATTTCGTGTTTTTAAAATTAATTATCTAAATAAGAATATAATAATTATCTAGGATTTGGTTTGAATCTGCTAAGACTGAAACTATCATGTCTAGTGAAGAATGGGCAAACTTTTGACACCATGCATGAGGGCAAATACCTTAAATTTTTTTAAAGTGATTTTCTTAGTAAAATAAATATTTATTTCATAAAATAAGCACAAACAAGTGAGGTTAATTTGTGTAACATTTTGAGCATATGTACTTCACATCCGTGGCAATTTTTTAGCTAGTTTGATTTGCACTTTCATTTATTGTTTTTAACGTCAATTTCCATTTTCGTTCCCATTTTGTTTTTCAATTTACAAAACTAGTGTTTCTAACTAGTGTTTCTTATGAAGATTTTTAAAAATGAAAAAGAAGATATAAATAAAGTAGCAATTTTAAAATTATTTACTAATAAAAAAAGTTAAACAGAAAATAAAAATACAAATCATTCGACATAGCTTTCCGTTTACTCGTTTTAGTAATTTCTCAAATCACAAATATATTGATCATTTTAAAGACTCCACATGATATAATGCTCATATGGAAAAAACTAGAGAAATATTTAATTAAAATATTGAAAATGGAAAATACTATATAAATACCTTCTACACTATTCGTTTTGTTTTGATTACATTACTAATACTACATATATATTATTCACATTTTCTTTCTTAAATTAATACACAAGTAGTAGCCTTTTTTTTCCGGATTATCTACCTAACCTTTTCTTCCTATAAATAAATAAATAATTAAGGCCACCTAATTATTTTCTAGAAAAAGAGAAGATCAAGACGCGGTGTACTACCAATTTCAAGACTCTCTTTACAAATTTACTTTGGAAATATTCTTCATTATAATTCATCCGTTGTGTTCACGCATTCAATAACTTGCAAATCCAAAATCTTTCTATTCTAACTTTGAAGAAACCCTAAAATCCGGGTAATTAATTTTTATTTGAACCACATCCCTTAAAAGGAGAGAAAATAAAACACTCTCTTCCTTTGTTTATCAAAATAAGTAATTTTTAACTTATTTAAGTCTATTGAAAGTCTTACATGGAGTAAAGATATGATTATTATAGAGTATATAAGTTGTGTGATAATCATCTTCTTACGAGAGCTACTTTTTGAAAGTGACTTAGCCTCAAACCCAAAACTTAAGAAACTCAAATGCATAATTCGTGATTGGATATTAATTCTATCTAAAAAGCTAGCTCATACTTTCTAAGTTAGCCACATCTCTTATATCATCTGACACACCTACCTCTTGGTCGGTGTAGTTCACATCAGGACTAATTAGACTTCATATTGAATTCAACCTTTTGACTTGACTCAGTTTCAAAAGTTAACTCGTAAAAGTAGAACATACTACAACATAATTGATCTTTAGCAACCTATTAAAAAATGTTCATATATATATATATATATATATATATATATATATATATATATATATATATATATTGTGAAATAGTCAAAAATGTTTCCTTCATGCATTTCTAACATTTTTTACAAATATTTTATATAAGACTATCTTACTAAAAAGTTTTACCAATATTTAAAAAATATTATTAAATTATTAAAAAATGTTACATTTTTATAATTGCAACATTATTTTCACAAATGTTCTATATAAATCATGTTGCTAAATGATAATTATATTTTAGTAATGTTTGTCATCACACACCTCTTATAATCAATTCCCTTAATTAAAACTTACAATGTAAGTGTTTAATTAACATATATATATATATATATATATATATATATATATATATATATATATATATCTAAACACACCCTAAATCTCAGACTTAAGGATACTTGTCTCCCCAATCCACATTTGAACCCTAAGAATTCAATTTTCACCAAAAAAGAGTTGTTTGCACCCTCCGTGTCTTACTAAGTTGGCATATATATGCCTGTGCATGCGTGCGTCTAGGGTAATTCAATTTAAGTACAAACCCTCAAACTAATTTAATTTCCTCAAGAAAAAAAAAACATAATTGAACGAACAAGCATTAAATAAATAAATAAAGGATATTAATTTAATTTCATATAAGTAATTTATCAAAATAGTCCCCAACAATTGATCAGTTTTAGTCTCTAATTTTATAAAATATCTGAGTTACCTTAACGTATTACTTATCTAAGTATTTCTTCAGTGCCACTTAACTAATGAACAAGTGACACATAGAATATAAAGTAAGAGATTAATTCAAATATTCTAATTAGTCAGGGACTAAAATGTCAGATGATTATAAAGCTAAGGAGTATTTTGATAAATTAGTAAAATTGAGTAATAATGCATACCCATTTGAGTTGACCAAATCGGTGCGCATCAGACAAAGCTTCCTTGATCTTGGCGGTCCGAGGATGGTGCACCCACATGGTTCCATCCATGAACTGCACCCCATGAGTCTCACAAGCCTCAAGAATCCGGTCAACCTCCGCCGCGCTCATCGCCACCGGCTTCTCCAACAGCACGTGCTTCCCCCTCTCCGCCGCCTTCGTCGCCCATGTCACGTGCAACCCCGTCGGAAGTGGGATGTACACCGCGTCCACCTCCTCGTCCTCAACCACGCCCTCGTAGCTCCCGTAAACCCTAACCTCCTCCAGCGGCAAGCCGTGCTCGGCCGCGAAAGCCGTCGCCTTGTCGAGGCTCCGGCTGCCGATCGCCCGGAGAGTGGCGTTTGGTGCTTTGGCTATGGCCTTGCATAGCTTGATGGCGATGTGAGCACAGCCTAGAATTCCAAAACGCACTGTCGTTTCGTTATTGGTCATTATTTTTGTGTGGCACTATAAGATTTGGAGATGATGATGATAGTAAATTATGTCTTAATAAATAATGCTTAGAAGGGTGAGGAGTAGGAGTAGTTAATAAAGGAAATAAACAGCGATGATCAACCTTTAGAAGATTAATTAGTTAAACGTTTTTAAAATTAAATATCATTAATTGAGCATTATAATTTGGGAGTTAGTGTTAATGTACTCCATCCATTTCTCACAGTTTATAAAAAGCTCAAAATTTAGGGAAAGTTGTATTTATATATGTGTGATTGGTGTTGTTCACCGATTAATGCTCGAGTTATACTTCAGTAATACTTCATTCATCTCAAAATGTAAGATCTAATATTGCGAGAATTAAAAAAAATGGTTAATTTAGTTAAATGCATTAAATTTGTCTAACAAAAAGTATTAGTTTCTAAATTCACCATTTTAATCTCTTCTATACCTCACACTCTCTTACTTAATGTTCATCAAAATTAGTTGAGTAGCAAAAGTGTAATGGTAAAAAAATATTAAATGTGCACAAAAATTTTTAAAGAGTCCTATAAAATGGGACAAACAAAAACTTTCTAGAGGGTCTTACATTTTGGGACGGTGGAAGTATATATCAATACTTTAGTAATTTAAAATGACAAACATGGATGCTAAAAATTGGCATATGTTACTAAAATAAAACATGAGTTCTAATTGGTCACCTTTAGAAGTTTACTTAAGTTTTATCCTTAGAAAAAATTATTAATGTACTGATTTTAGAAATATTTACTACCTTTTAACAATTTTATCCTTAGTTAAAGAAATATATATCATAATAGTTTCTGATTTTGTATTTTATAGGTCACTTTAGTCCTTTACGGAATCAATTATTTTAGTCTCTGACTTTCATTATCATCAGTCATCTTAGTCCCTGATTTTTACTATTATTGGTCATTTTCAGGGACTAAAATGAATGTTTGTATTATTCAGGGATTAAAGTGACCTGCAAAATGCAAAGACAGAGACTAAAGTGACTTATCAGCACAAAGTCCTGGACTAAAATGACTTATCCTCACAAAGTTAAGGACCGAAATAGTACCTCACTCTTTAAGTTAGTTAAACATAAATTCAACTATCTCTACTAGAGTATAATAATTTACTCCGATAAATAAGGATAAAATAAAAAAAATTAATGAATACTTCTAATATTAATGCATATTTTATGTAGGTCCTTATAATATAAAATATCAACTTTTTATTTTAGGAAATTATATTATAAAACAGAGGAAATAGTAGCTATATATTCTCATTTATTTTTTAGAAGGAATAGGTTAGTTAATAAGTTATGACTTAAAAAATTAAACTACATTATTGAAAATGTGAGTTGTTAAAATAATCATTATATAAAATAAGAAGGGGTACATTATTTTTATTTTTCTAATGAAACTATAAAAGAATTATTATTTGTTAATGTTTTTTTTCTTCTATTGGATCAGCAGTAGTATTAGTATATATATACTTTGTCTAATGAAATTTTCTGTTAATATAACTATTAAATAATTTTATTAATATTATGTAAATTGATAATATATACTAAATATTTATACTAATATATTTATTTATTAATATACTAATGATTTAATTTTGTTAGATAAATTCTATATTAATAATGACTAACCTAACACCAAAAAAGTTAATAAGTGGCAATTTTTTATAGTGCTCTTTAATTTGAATGTTAAAGTTCGTACATCATTAATATTTTAAAAGGAATGAATTAATAAGTTATAACTTAAAATTTAAAATTATACCTAATTAAAGCACTTAATATGTTAATCTAGCGACTAAAAGTGCGTTATTTTAAGCTCCTTAGCTCAAATCCATAACTCATATAAGTACAATTTTATTTAGTTTATATTATAAAAATTATATATTTAATTAAAATGTATACTTTACAAATATACTGCTTCTAAAAAATAAGCGGAACTAAATCAATAATTTTAAGTGGTTAGATCTCAAGATGCTATTATATAAGTAGTAGCAAATTGGCGTAAGAAATTATGATACTGTTTTTTCTTCCATGATCGACACTATTACATTTTACTTTTAAAAAGGATTTGCATGTCTTCAGGAGAAAAGGAATCACATTATATAATTTTTAATTTATTTTACTCATCTGCCACCAATACTATATTGCTACTTCCAATATAGAATTGAGACTGCTTTTTCAAGGTTCAATACAATATTTATCATAAATTCGTTTTATTAGTTGCCTTTTGCTGGCAGATTATTATTCAAATTAGAGATCAATTATTGCAATAAATTAGTAATTCTTGTCTTAGTGGAGAGATTAAGACATCTAGCCATAGTTGACCTTGAAACATTTAATTTTTATTGATTAGTTTAAAGGAAAAATCTTCTAGAAGGATTATTTTGTGAGATAAAAACAAAATGGATCTATCCATTTTTTTTTATTTGGTCTAGGATGCATTAAGTTGATTCTATTCTTCTTTTTTTGTGAATAATGGACCTAAGCCCAAAAACAATGACTATACAAACAATTTCCCGGGAATATATGGATCCCCAAAAAATGGCATTACCTAACAAACTCATAGTTAAGGGGAAAATAGACAGAGGTGTTTTATATATATATATATATTCACCAACTGAGCTATATGTCGCTAGGACAACAATAGAGGTGTTTAAAATCGTTACAAACTAATATCATAAAATTGAAAAGCCAAACCAAAACACTGAAAACCAGAAACATCGGATAGAAATCAAATTTGCTTATTGGATTATTTTAAATTTCGCATTCTCTTAATCAAACTAAATCAAACCAATTTAGACTAAAATTTTATATTCACATACAATTTTTTTAATAAAATTATAATATTACTCATACTTATATTTATAAATAGTTAATGAAATAAGATAATTTATCATGTAAATAATATAATCTTCATATTACATCTTTATAATTTAATTTCTTTTGAATCAATTTAAAATTGAAGTTTGTCTCTTTATATATATATATATATACCAATTTAGAATTTGATGCTCGTGTATCACATATGGGTTAAGACTTTTTAATATGTTGAATTGATAATCAGGGTTATTTATAGCATTTGTCACTTATATTTTAACATAACAAATGTCATTTCATTGTGACTGGTTATTGCCGTAAATAAAAGGATGAATAATTTTAACAAATTGTGGATTCCAAATGTGCCTCAAAGCTAATTTATTAAATGCTCTAAATTATTAACAATTTCAAATATAGTATATTTTATAAAAAACACATCAACTTAGTCATTAAATTTGAGTATCAACTTAGTACATCAATGCTAATAAAAAGAAATATAGTATATTTAAGTATTAGTTGTGAGCGACAAAGAAACAACTGACCCTCATGAATATTATATTGCTTTTAGAAAACTTCAAAAAGTTTAGGTGTTTCAAAAACATCATATTCATTTTTATTTCGAAAAACATCATATTCTACGAGTGAATAGTACACATTTTCTATAAAAAAAAAATTGTAGCATGTTTAAAAATGTAAAAAACTTATGCAAATTGAGCTAGAAACTTCAATGTGAATAATACATTGTTTTCAGAAATCTTCAAAAAATTTAGGTATTTCAAAAACACCATATTCATTTTTATTTCAAAAAACACCATATTCATTTTTATTTCAAAAAACACCATATTCTTTAAGTATATAGTACACAATCTCGAAAAAACAGTTCAATTTTGAAAATATGAAAAATTATATAAATTAACGTAGAAACTTTCAAGTGAATAATACATTGTTTACATAAATTTTTAAATAAATTAGGTAATTTAAAAACACCATACTCATTTTTATTCAAAAAACATCATATTCTTCATATGTATTATACAAATTCTTTAAAAAAACTGTTGCAATTTAAAAATAAAAAAAGTTATGTAAATTGAGTTAAAAACTTTAAAGTGAATAATATATTGTTTTCAGAAAGCATCAAATAATTTATTTAATTTAAAAATAACGTTATTATTTTTATTTCTGAAAACACCCTATTCTTAAAGTGTATAGTACACACCCTCTAAAAAATTGTTGCAATTTTAAAATATAAAACTATGTAAATTGAAATAAAATCTTGAAAGTGAATAAGAAATTATTTTCAAAAAGTTTCAAATAATCTACATGATTTAAAAATTGCGTTTTCATTTATTTTTATTTTGAAAATTACCATATTCTTAAAGTGTATATAGTACACGATCTCTAAATTTTTTTTGCAATTATAAAAGTATAAATAATTATCTAAATCAAGATAGAAACATCAAAGTGAATAATACATTATTTTCATAAATCTTCAAATAATTTAGTTAATTTAGAAACACCCTATTCATGTTCATTTAGAAAAATATTCTATTTTTCAAGTGTAGTCCATGATCTCTAAAAAAATTGTTGCAATTTTAAAAATACAATAAATATTGTAAATTGAACTATAAAATTCAAAGTGAATAAATGCATTGTTATTAAAAATCTTTAAATAATTTAGATAATTTAAAAATACTTTATTCATTTTTATTTTGAAAAACACCATATTCTTCAAGTATATAGTACATGATTTCTAAAAAAAAACTCATGCAATTTTAAAAACATAAAAAATTAGGTAAGTTGAGTTTGAAACTTCGAAGTGAATAATACATTATTTTCTCAAAGCATCAAATAAATTAAATAACTTAAAAATTACGTTTTCTTTTTTATTTTGACAAACACCCTATTTTTAAAATGTAAAGTATACGATCTCTCAAAGGTTTATTAAAATTTTAAAAATATAAAAAACTATGTAAGTTCATATAGAAACTTGAAATAATCAATTGTTTTCAAAAAACTTCAAATTATTCAAGTAATTAAAAAATTGTGTTTTTTTTATTTTGAAAAGCACCCTATTCTTACATGTAAAGTACACAATCTCTAAAAAAATTATTGTAATTTTTTAAATATAAATAATTATGTCAAATGAGATAGATACTTTGAAGTGAATAAAATATTGTTTTCAAGAAAGCTTCAAATATATTTCTTCATGTGTGTAGTACAAAATCTCTAAAACAATTGTTACCATATCAAAAATATAAAAAGTTTTGTAAATAGAGTTAGAAACTTCAAAGTCAATAATACATTTTTTCAAAAAGCTTCCACAAAATTTGAAAAACACTCTATTATTAAAGTGTATAGTACAAAATCTCTAAAAAAACTCTTGCAATTTAAATTTTTTTAAAAACTATGTAAATTAAGTTTTAAACTTCAAAGTGAATAATACATTATTTTTTGAAAGTTTCAAAAAAATTAGGTTCTTTAAAAACACCTTATTCATTTTATTTCAAAAAACGCCCTATTCTTCAAGTGTACAGTACTCGATCCAAAAAAAAAATTACAACTTTTAAAATATAAAAAATTATATAAATTAGGTTAAAAACTTCATAGTGAATAAGACACTATTTTCAAAAGGTTTTAAATAGTTTAGATAATTTAAAAATCGCATTTTGAATTTTTTTTTCAAATATCATTATCCTATTTATCAAGTGTATAATACTCGACATCTAAAAATAATTTTCAAAAGGTTTTTACAATTTTAAAAATAAAAAATTATGTAAATAGAGGTATAAACTTCAAATTAAATAAGATATTATTTTCAAAATTCTTCAAATTATTTAGGTAATTTAAATATCGAATTTTCATTTTTATTTTGAAAAGAACCCTATTCTTCAAGTGTATAATACACGACATCTAAAAATAATTTGAATTTTAAAAATTTCTAAAATCATCTAAAATGTTTTAAAAACTTCAAAGTGAATAGTATATTATTTTCACAAAGCTTCAAATAATTTAGATTATTAAAAAAACCCTATTCATTTTTATTTTGAAAAATATCCTATTCACCAAATGTATAGTACACGATCTCTAAAAAAACTATTTTAATTTTAAAAATATTTAAAATTATATAAATTGAGTAAGACACATTAAAGTGGATAATACATTATTTTTAGAAACCTGCAAAAGATTTAGGTAATTTAAAAATACCCAATACATTTTAAATTCAAAAAATACCATATTCTTCAAGTGTATAGTACACAATGTCTAAAAAATTGTTGCAACTTTTAAAATATATATTAGGTAAATTGAGTTAGAAAATTAAAAGTGAAAAATACATTATTTTCATAAAGCATCAAATAATTTAGGAAATTTAAAAATTTTATTTATATTTTTATTTCAAGAAATACCTTATTCTTCAAGTTTATAGTACTCGGTCTCTACTAAGCTATTGTAATTTTTAAAATATAAAAAAATTATGTAAATTGAGTTATAAACTTCAAAGTGAATAAGACATTGTTTTCAAAAAGTTACAAATAATTTACGTAATTTAAAAATTGTGTTTTCATTTTTATTTTGAAAAACACCATATTATTAAAGAGTTATAGTACACGATCTCTAAAAAACTGTTGTAATTTTAAAATATATAAATTGAGTTACAATCTTCTAAGCAAATAATACATTGTTTTTAGAAAGCTTCAAAGAAATTAGGTAATTTAGAAATCATGTTTTCATTTTTATTTCGAAAAATCTGCTTTCTTAAAAACACCCTATTCATTTTTATTTAAAAAAACACTCTATTCATTTTTATTTCAAAAAACACCTTATTCTTCAAGTGCATTGTACACGGTCTCTAATAAAATTGTTGCAATTTTAAAAATATAAAAATTATGTAAATTGCATTAGAAACTTCAAAGTGAACAATGCATTATTTTCAGAAATCTTCAAATAATTTAGGTAATTTAAAAACACCTATTCATTTTTATTTCGAAAAACACCATATTCTTCAAATGTATTGACACGGTCTCTAAAAAAATTTAGCAATTTTTAAAATATATAAATTATATAAATTATGCTAGAAACTTCAAAGTGAATAATTCATTGTTTTCATAAAGCTTCAATTAATTTAGGTAATTTAAAAATCACATTTTAATTTTTATTTCAAAAAAAATCTTATTCTTCAAGTGTATAGTACAAGATCTCTTAAAAAATTATTGCAATTTTAAAAATATAAAAAGTTATATAAATTAAGCTAAAAACTTCATAGTGAATAAGATATTCTTTTCAAAAAGCTTCAAATAATTTAGATTATTTAAAAATAACATTTTCATTTTATTTCAAAAAATATCATATTCATCAAGTATATAATATACTTTTAGCATCAATAAATTGAGTCTTTACCGACATTTTTGTAATTGTCGGTAATACTTTTACCAACACGGAATATAACAATAATTATTTGATAGTCGATACAATTTTTAGTAATTATTTGTATTGCCACTTAAATAACAAACAATTATCACTAAAAAACCATTTTGTAATAGTAATATCATTGATGCTAATGAATGCTCCTAGTCCAACGGAGAATGGAGGAAGTGGCTAGGAGTGTAAATGGAATGGATTGGATCGGGTTTTAGGTAAAATAAACGTTGAACACAACAAAATTAATCGGTTTGAGTTGAGTTAGATTTGTTGTATTTTCATGTTTATCCGTTTATTTAAATAAAATATCTAATTAAGGAAAATTCAAGCATTTAAGTCCATCAAATTATCACCAAATAAATCAAGTTCATAAATTTATTGCTCTTTAATTAAATATAATATTTTAAAAAAACTAACATTTGATGAAAAGTGAACATAAGACTTTGGAAGTGAAATTATGTTTGGTGCCCTTATTATTTCTGGTTCCTATGAAATTAATTATAATGTAAAACTATAAGACTGCCAACACTGATATATTTTTATGAGGAAAAATAATAATAAAAGGAATATAGTTCTATATTTTTTTTCCTTTTATTTTTCGGGTATTCTTACTCTGTTATCAAGGAAAAGATTAACCCATTGGACGTATTTAAACTTGTCCTTGCAACTAGTTTCTAGTTTTTCTTGTATAAGTGTATTGTACCTCTATGCTCTATTAACACGACAACACCATTGTTTGTGAATTTATTGTTTTGAAATAAAGTCCCTTCTACATTTTATAAGTTTGTGGTTGAGTCATTTGTTACATACTCAACATAAATAATGTCCATTGATTTTTATTTTATTTATTTCCAAGAGGAGACTATGAATTGCCTTCTTACAACTCGTTAGCATCCTTTAGACGGTTTGATTCGTTACCGTGTATTTAAAAAACAATTTTATTGAGAAAGTTTGTATTCATTTTTAAAAAGAATTAATTTTTGACTGTTGGTTAATAATATACTACAAGAAAATAAATCGTAAATGCAAAACCAATCAAAAAAAAAAATTATGAATGCAATAGCTAGTGACTATCTTAATTCCTACTGTGTGCACAGGGGATCAAGAAAACAATGCAGAACAAGATTTGAAGATCACAACTACAGATAACAAGTCCTGATTGCAATCCATAAAACCCATTTCAGATCATAATCTATAGGTGATCATGACAATAACAATAAAACAACTACAATTTAAAACTTTAATGAAAGATGAAAATAATTGTATATCATCATCATGCACATTACTCTCCGTTACATACAAAATTGTTCACACATAATTTCATGCCTCTTTTAGAAGTAAACATATTTTATATACCATCAACACAAGGTCACAAACATATTTTTATTTTGGCACACTGTTACACCTAAAGAAGACCTAAACTTTTCATTTTCAAATGCCATTTTGAATTAAATCCTCCCCATTCCCATTCTCAGCCACAAAATCAAGTTTGTATAGTACATACACCATAATAATCAAAGAGAAAAAAGGTAAAATGGGTCCTAAAATCCAAAGTTGAAGGGAAAGTGCCAAATAAAAAAGCCTATTTCCCACAATGTTCAATATTGTGGCCTTTTCCAAAAGCATGGTTAAAAATTCTGGGGTCACCAAAGTCTTGACATCTTGTGGGGTACAAATGAGGATATTCACTTGATTTAGAAACCTTACACACAGAGTGTGACATAGGAATGAGAATGATAATGTTGCAATAATAGTGGAATATTTTAGTGCCTCTGCAAATTCTCCATGTGCTCCAAAAATGGTGTCATTTATAGATCTTTTAATACTGTATGTGCTGCTTATTATGGCTCCTAGACCCGCACATAGGAGAATTGATGTTGTAGCCATCAATGTTGACCCCATTATTACGTTTCGTAGCGCTTGGACTGCTACGATATTCTTCCTGTCAATATTCTGCAAATCTCATTTTTATTTGTTGATCAAGAGGTTGATGATACTTTTATTGATGAAGACAAAGTCCTTAGCAACTAAAAGAGAACAAGTCAAATCTTCACAAATAAAGAGAAGGTAAAATCACAAGATGAAGAAGAAGACATTTGAGTGATTGTTTGCTAGAAATTATCTCTAGGTTGTATGTTGTTTTGGTTGCTTGGTAAGGAGTGTTCTAAGTCAATTTCTCTATATGATTGCTTAGTTATCAAGTAGGTAGACTAACTTGGATTATATTGAATGACCCCCAAGTGAACTCTATCTTACATGCATTGCATCATATCAAAAGATTTTAAAAATCCTTTATGCATTCAATCTTAGCTAGAGCCTTTCCTTTCTTTGAGCATTTCTTTGGTTTGTGTTCTAAAATGTTTTCAAATGGTTTAGATCATTGGTTTTTATCTTAGAACATGTTAGGTTTGTTGTTCAAAGTGTTTTTTTGAAGTTTTGGAAGGTGTTTCATAGGTTACATCGATGCACAGAAGGAGTACGTGCATGTACAAAGTTCAAATTTATCTGTTTTGGAAAAACTATCTGCAGGAGAGTAAAAAACCTTGTGCACATCGATGTACACAGGCTAAAATTCTCTATTTTGGCTGTTCTGCACCCAGGGGGAGAAAAAGCACTATGTACATCGATGCATGCATGCTTTGCATCGATGTACAGCTGTCTGAAAACATATTTAAAGAAGATTTGGGTTTTAGAAAAAGAGAGAACGTATCATTTTTCATTTTGCACGAAATTAAGTGATCAAAAATCTTTCAAAGGCTCTCTTAGGGTTTGCATTTCAAAGTTTTCTTGAGGGTTCATCAAATAAGCTATTGATTGTAAATTTCATCAAGATTCTATTCATCTTTGCATCAATCTACAAGAATTTCATTGGGGTTTGCATTCAATTGGTCAAGTTATGAATTCTTATAATAATTGATTGAAAAAGATTGCATCATGAAGATCAATTGATGATGAACTACGTGAACTCCTTTCTTTGTTTATTTTTGTTTCAATTTATGAATTGTAAATCTTGTAATTTGTGTGGATTTTATTATAATTGGTGAGTGTGCAAGTGGGTTATGCACATTGGTGCCTCTAACCCTTAAACCTTGCTTTTATTAGGGAATCTAAGGATTTTGTGGGGGAGCAATAGGCTTGCCCATATGATTTCCTTGTGTGTTGCACATAAGGTGTTTGCTTGAAATACTAAGTGGCAATCTTACGTGCTTTTTGGCGTAAATCTTGAGGGAGGACCTTGAGTTGCTTTGTGATAAGTCCTAAATGGTGGCTTAGGCATTGTTTGCTTATACTAGGAGTAAATCTTCTAGTGAATTGTGAAAATCGCTAAAGTGGGATCTTTAGGTGAAAATCCAAGAGAGGGAGTCTCTTGGTGGAAAATCCAAGAGAGGTGAGTCTTTGGTGGTGGCATAAATCCTAAGGGGGCTTAGGTGGCTTGAAAAATCCTAAAGTACTTTAGGTGGTTTGTCAAATCCATTGAGAAGGCGTTCTCTTGGTATAGTTGTTGTATGGATAGGGGTAGCCTAGGATTTGGGTGAATCTTGACTTGAAAACAATTGTAATTGGCATTGTATGATAGTGGAAAATCCAAACTAGTAGTTAGTTAGGTTTGGGACTGGATGTAGGTCTGTTAGAACACCGAATCCGTATAAATTGTTTGTTTTGTCTTTTTTACGCTTTCTAGCTTGCTTACATTACACACGCTTATCACACAGATATTGGCTATCTTGAATATTGTGAATTGAACTTAATAAAGGATAGACAATCACTTAAAATCAACACACAACTTTGGTTTGACCTTAATACTAAACTCTATCTGTCATTTGCTTTCACTTAAGAATATATTCACATTAGCCCATCTTAACATATTTACTATCTCATATTAGCTTTGGCGCGTAAAGTCTAAAAATGCATACCTACCTAATTCATCCCCCCTCTTAGGTAGACTACACACTATTCTATCCTACATTATTTGGTAAGAAATTATTAATATTTGCTTAATTGCATTATTGGTCCTCCAACTTTTTCAATTGTGCAATTTCAATCTCTCTATTTTTAATTTTGTAATTTTAGTTCTTTAACTTTTTCAATTGTGCAATTTTTGTCCCCTAACTTTGAATTGCGAAAATTTGGTTTCGAAACTTTTTCAATTGCGTGATTTCGATTCTTTTGATCATCTCTCGTTATGAAGCTAATGGTCAAGACGGTCAAACTCATACAATGAGTTTTCATTTGTGCTATTTTGGTTTAAAACTTTTTAATTGTACTATTTTGATACTCTTACACACTTTATTTTATTGATTTGATTATATTAGCCGTTAGCTTCTTAACGAAAGATTGATTAATTGAACAAAATTATGCAATTTGAAAAAGTTGGGGAGACCAAAATCGTACAATAGATAAAGTTGGAGGACTAAAATCACACAGTTCAAAGTTGAGGAATAAAATCGCCCAATTAAAAGTTAAAGAACCAAAATCACACGATTGATAAAATTAAAAATTCAAAACTGCAATTAAACTCAAATTTTTTTAAGCTGTGCATCAAAAATATCCCCAACTCCGATGAGAAATAATTGGTGATATGTTTATGTAAAAAAAAAAAAAACTCAAAAAGCATGGAGTGTTTGATTCAGATTCAAACTTCATTGTCCTAGTCATGTAGCTCAGTTGGTGAGCGCATAGGGACATGTGTGTGTGGGTACATGGTTCGAATCTCGGTTGTACTACTTTCCTATCAACCAAAAGAAAAGATACAAACTTCATTAAAATTAAAGTAATGGTGTAAATTATCAATTTAATCTCTAAAACTAAAATTGCTATGTCAACTTAATGAATTTATAGTCGGGTTAATTTTCTAAATTAAGTTTCACCTTGAGTGAAAGTGATTTTGGATTCCCGTGCCCTTTCAATGGCAATAAACTTATTTAGTCTTCTCAAAATTGATTTTGTAAGGTTAAAATAATGAATTAAACAAACATGTAATTAGTTTCTGACGTTAATAAAAATAATAATTTTAGTAATTGAAATTAAGAAATTCCTTCAATTCAGTCTTTGAAACCATCCATCTAAAGAGTTTAACAGCTAATATTAATAGTAAAAAGTTAAAAAAAGGAAATGAGCATAAAATAAAATAAATACCTTCATCATGGCAGGAACCCAATGTCGGCGACCATCGGCGTCTCTTCCAAAGACAGTGACGAAGGGTTGTGTCAGAATCTTATGCCATAACCAAACATGATATGAAAGGGTGATCACTAATCCTAATGGCACAAGCATAACATCCATATAATATTTTCTCCACTCCATCTAAAATAAAAATTAATTAATTAATTAATTCACTCTTTCAACTAATTAATACGCACTTATTCTATTCTTTTTGCATCAAGGTAATCAAATTTTGCTATCTTTCACCCAATAACTCTATGCACAAAGTTATCCATCCATTTGGTAAATGAATATATATATACATGTTCACATTGTGATATATATTCTCGAACAATCACTTTTAAATATAGAGATTATAAAAAAAAATTATTTTTTTAATAAAATACTTTTTAAAATTGTAATTTTAGTTCCTTTATTTTTATTTTGAATGATTTGATCCCTTGAATTTCAAATAGGCGATTTTAGTCTCTTTTATTTTAAAAATGAACCATTTTGGTCCCTCTGGTTAATTTCTTTTTTAAATTAGCCATGATTTTTAGTCCATTAATTGTGAGGATGGACTAAAATAGTTTACATGTATTTTCAAAAATTATTAATTAATTATAATTTTTTTCTTAATTATTTTTAGTAAACGAATTTAAACTTATTGCTAATTTGGAAGAGAGTTGTCACTAAATTAATATTTTTTAAAAAAATTTCTATCTGTAAATGATTTTGGTCTCTATCATTAATTTGGAGGAAAACTGTCTTTAAATTGGCTAAAAACTATGGCTTTTTTAAAAGAAAAACTAATAGAGAGATCTAAATTATCTGTTTTAAAACTAAAAGGGACTAAAATCGCTCCTTTAAAACTTAAAGGACCAAAATCATTCAAAATACAAATTAGAGGAAGAAAAATTACAATTAAACCAATATTTTTTAAGTATATAATTAGAATTCAAATATCTGTTAAGAAGAAAATTCAATTATATGTCTACCAATTGTACCATTTTGATGGTTCTTATTTGACATTCTTATCACATGCTAGTTGAGCTCTTAATATGTGTTTCAACTCATGAGTTAACCTGGTTTACCACAAGTTAGAGTTGGGTTAGTTCGAGAAAATTTTGGCTCGCTTTAAATTAGAACTCATTTAACCTAACTCGTTTAACTTACAGCTCACAAGGGTTTAAACAAAATTGAGACGGGTTAGTTCGTGTGTTGGCCCACATGTTAGAATTTTTTTTTATATTATAATAAGCTACAAATTAGTAAAAGATAAAAAATAGCAAAATGTAAGTTTTTAGAATTTTATTCTTTTTATTTTTTAAATTATTTTTTTATGTGTTTTGTGTTATATTTTTTCATTTAAAGTTTTTGTTGGATTTTTTAAAACAAAAATTACATTTTTTTTAAACATTTTTGTTTTAATTTTTTTATGATTTTATTTTAATAAAACTATTTTAGGTGAGTCAACCCATTTAACCCACAACTCGTAATGAATTGAGTTGAGTTAAAGAAATTACTCACAATTTCCTTGAATAAACTTGTTTAGATTAAAAAATTTCTCAACCCGTAATAAACTAACCCACCTAAACTGAGTTTGACTCACTTTAACACCTCTACTAACTAATACATTCGTGTGCATTTCAGCATATAATGGGTATAGAGTGAGAAAATTGACTAAGATCCATTTATTTTAATTTTTGTTTTGGTTTTTTTCTAAAAAATTAGAAATATTAATTTTTATTAAATTATTTTAATTATTAAATATTAATAATTTTAACTGTTGAATTTATATATTTTTTACTTTTCGTTCTATTTAAATTAAACCAAACATACACTAAAACATTTGTTCAAATCACGAATAATTTGGGTACGTACGGAATACGTATATTCAGCGTTTGACAAATTCTTACATTTTATTTCATATATGAATATATGAACGTATTTAAAACGTAAATGATATAAATTGCTATGTACAGCTGTTTGAAAAACACCCTTCTTATCGCATTTTTGTGTTAATTAAAATTAGATTGACTATTCAATAAAAAAAATGACTAGACACCTTTTCATTTTAAGAACGATTATGGTTATTTATTTATTTTAAGAGTTTAAATACAATGGATTGACAACCCATTGTAGAATGGGATGTCGGTGCGTAATAAAAGGTCACATCGTGTTTTAATTATAGTTTCTATTAAAGTTTTGATTTTTTTTCCAAATCTTTTGAAAAAACTGCCTTATGCACGATGTGGCGTTCTATTACGCGCTGACATCCCATTTTACAATGGGTCGTCGACCCATTATATTTGAACTCTTATTTTAATATATATTATGTCTAAATTAATCAATTAAATTATTTGGAATTTTATTTTTAAACATTTTGTCGCGTATTATTTAATTATCTTGCATATTTTTTAAATTATTAATTAATTATAGTAAAAATTAGTGAATATATAGAATTCTTATTCGATCTGAAAAATAAATTTAAATTTCACAATATTTTATGTGAATAGTAGCTATTGCAACTACCTTTCTTTATTTATTTTTTCGAACCTCAATGAATGATAATTTCAAAACAAGATAAAACAGATATATATATATATATATATATATATATATATATATTTGTGTAAAATGTGACTCGGTATCATTGCAAAAATATATTATATTAATTCAAAAAACTGATAAAAGAATCAGGATTTTAAAAAAATAAAAAAATAAACGAAAAATTGACCATTTCGTGAAAAAGGAACTGCAGAGCAAATAAGTAGTACTAATTAAGAAAATGCAATAGAATAATTTACCAAAGAAAAAGGAAAATGAAATACAATAATAAAAAAAAACATTAACAAAAAGGAAACAATATATACCACAGCGTAAAGAAAACGTTAAAATTACAATTAAATAGAAATAAAGAATAAAAAAATGAAAGCGTAATAACGTCAACGTGAAGAAAGCGTTATGTGTAGGATTAATTCAAAACGTAGAGAAATAACAATCTATGAGCCTGATAATATCTACGAACCACAGACTCTCTTGACATTGACATCGCGACGTAACATGACTCAAACATTATGACATGATTAATGTCTAAAATATAAAACATTGTTTATATATAAATATTAAAAGAATATAAAATATAAAAATTATAGAGAACGTGACAAAAATAAATTATAAGTTGATAAAAAAATGTTTATATTTATTTTTTCAAAATAAATTTTTAACCTTTACAATTCAACTTGATAATAAAATTAATTTCCAAAAAATATTGATATGTTATCGTAATGTAAATATTGTATCTTTCCTACAACTTAAATGTCATATTTTGCCTAACTTCTATTGTAATATCTCATAAAAAAAGATATATTAAGCCTTATAACAAAAAAACTTTGAAGATAAGCCTTAATTTAAGATATGTTATCATTTTCTTAACTTTTGTCATTAAAAAATATCCTACTCAAAATTAAGAAAAACGTGTCTCCGAAGTGTCAAGCTACATACAGGTGTTGGCTCCAAGTGTCGAACCGATGAAATAATATTTTGTATTGGATACCGCTAAAGAGGTGTCAGAGAGTGTCGATGTCAGACGCGTGTCAGATACGATGACACTGTAGTTAAAAGAGGTGTCGGTACTTCATAGAATAATATAAACTAACTAAGAAAGTAAGAAATAAATTTGAACGTTAAAAATGAGGTCTTTAAAGTTGTTTTCAGAACTTCTCAGTTTAAAATTTAATCTTAATATTGTACACGTGTGATGCACGAGTGTAGGAGTGGGTTTGGGTTGGGTTGATTCGATTTTGGAGGGATTTGAAATCCGAACCAATGAAATTTAATTGGGTTGGGTTGGTTCGGTTGTTTCAAAAAAAAAAAATCCGAACCAACCCAACCCAACCTAATTCGGTTTGGGTTGGCTTGGCTCTCGGGTTAGTGAGCGTGAAAATAAATTCTGAATTTTTTTTCAAAAAAATCTTAAAAAGTTATATTTTAATTCTTATAAACATAAGTTATGGCATTACTTGTCTATTATATTTTAACGATTTTATTCACACAAATACAACATAAATCATGCATAGAAAATATGAGAGATGGGGAAAGAATAAGGGACTTAGAGTACGTACAAATAACAAAATGACATAGTATAGTATAAGTTCGGATTGGGTTGAGTTGGGTTGAGAAACAGGTAATCCGAGAACCGAACCAAAAGCCATTGGGTTGGTTCGGTTTAGTGATAGTCTGATAGATTGGGTTGGTTTGGTTGGGTCGGATCAAAAAAGAGTTTGGATTGGTTCGGTTTGGTCGGTCTATCGGGTAGACCCAACCCAAAACCCACCTCTACATGAGTGAGATATATTTATAAGCGGTTAGCAAAAAAAGGGGATAAAATGTACAAAACAAAAAAATAAGTGATAGATAGTAAGTGAAATAAATATTAAGCATGTGTTTGGATACACATCAAATCCTGTTGAAATAAAATAAACATGAATTAACTTTAACATATCTTAGCTTGATTTTTGCTTTTTGCATTCATGTTTTAACTTATTTGACATAAAACTAAACACACATTAAAGTTTTGGTGCTTCATCCTCAAATGGAGTACGTATTGGATTCTTGATTTTCACCCACAAAGTCAAGGTTGTATAATATAAATACCAAAGCAATTGTAGAGAAGAAAGTCAACACAGGTCCAAAGATCCAAAGCAAAAGTGGAAGTGCGGAATAGAAAAGTCTATTCCCAATTGTGCTCAATGACATGGCCTTTCCCAAAAGCCCAATCAAATATTCTGGGGTCACAAAAATAGATTTGCAATCTTGTGGGGTGCAAATTAGAATGTTAACTTGATTGAGAAAAACATTAGATGAAGTGTGACAAAAAAACGAGAATGAAAATATCAAAAGAAGGATGCAATATTTAAGTCCCACCATGAATTCCCCGTGTGCTCCAAAAACTGGGTCGTTCATGGGTTTTTTAACACTGTATGTGCTACTTATGACGGCTCCTAGACCCGCACAAAGAAGTATGGATGTTGTTGCCATTAGGGTTGACCCCATTATCAAGTTTCGAATAGATTGGACTGCTAAGAAATTCTTGTCATTTTCCTGCAAATTTCAATTCATATTTTGTAAGTATCATACTGAAATAGCTCAATTGTTAATCTTACTGTAGCTTGAAGTATAAAATTATCGTGGATATATTTGTATAATGTATCAAAGATGATTCCTCAACCATGACTAATATTTTCCTTTGATGTGATATGTGATTTGGAGGTATGGTTTGTAGAATTAAGATGTGTGTGTGGATTTTTTGGTGAAGAGGGAACCCTAAATTTTGTAGCCTTAGAAAAGAACGAGTGAAGCACTGATGGTACACTTGTTAGAAGAATCGAACTAGGGTGCTCTCATACACATGTTATTCAAAGATGCTAGATTACTCTTTTTGATGGAGGATGTGTTAAAAAAGGGTAGTGGTAGAAGAAGAAGGTGGTGGTGGTGGTGATCTAAAAGAAGATGAAAATGGTAGAGGGAATGTTAAGTGCGTAGTGGTGGTAGGGTTCAGGTTCGGGGTTAAGTCCCCTTTATAACTAGGCTTTTTTTAGGTTTTTTTTTTTTTTTAAACCAAGTTTTGTCATGAGTTATGAGGCAAGCCAAGACTGATTAGATCAATTAACTAGGCACAAAGCGAGCAAAGGTAATTGTTAAGCAAATAGGTATGACAATGTAATCTAAATGAACAAGCTAAATTTCAAAGTGACAAGTGTCAAAAGTGTCATTTTCTTTATCTACTACGAAGATGATGTGTTAAGGAATGAATACCCCATGTGTTCCTTTATTAGTTCTTACAAAGCCTTTCAAACCACATAATATAATAGTTCTTAAAGTCTTGTGGTACTACTAAGATATCATCCTACTTAAACAATCTAAATTAACTTAGCAAAATTAAATAATAATTAAATATCAATTCTCAACGGTCTTTATTGTACTTTTAGCCCAAACTTTTAGATATGTGTAATTTTAGTTCTTATTTTTTTTAAATTTTGGTCCTTTATATTTCTGTATGTAACAATATCGTCCCTCTAATCATGTCCAAATTATGATAGAAGTGACTTTGATCTTAAAATGCTTGTATGCAATAATTTAAAAAGGACAATGACAAATTGAGAGTGATAACATGGTAATAGGCACATGAGAGTAAAAAAAAAAATGGTATTAAAATTGATTTATCTCATATATCAATACAAGTATTTTAGCAACCATGATCACATAATGTAAGCTCGAAAAATATCTACATGTCACCTCCATAATAAATAGAACTCGACTTATATAGGATAAAATTGTTATATTTTTAAAAGTTATACGATCACAATTGCAATTGAAAAATTTTATGGACCAAAATTACATATTCTGTAATCTATATTCTATATTGTATATATGCATGATTTTTCAGTTGGTTAAATGTGATTTGTGTACTAATAATAATACATCAATAATAATTATAATTTGTTTAGATACAAGTTTTAATTACGTTGAATGGACAGAATATAATGTCTTGCTTTTAGAAAAATTGCTTTCTAATTTACTCAATCAAAAATCAAAGGCACACTTAAACTTGAGATAAAAAAATACATTTAAATCTTAATGTTTTTAAATCTCAATATATACTAGGTTCTTTGTTACCAAATATATATATATATATATACACTGTTCTTTTACGGACAAAAAATTAACACAGGGTCTTATATGATGGAACAAAAAACAATTTAATTTTTTATTATTATAATCCATACATAATTATTTTACAAAATGCAGTTTAGAACATTTCAAGTTAAAGATGCTTGGCATTGAATAAAGTAGAGCTACTGGATTTGGGCCTGCTTAAACAATGTACCAAAAAAAAAATAGTAAACGAACAAAAACCATATTCATGAAACAAAAATTGAAAGGACACCACAAAAATTAAATAATTAAATAAAAAGACTTATAGTACAATATTAATATTGGAATCGCTTTAATTTGTACGTTCCTATATTTAAAAGAGAAAGGATCATATTCAACTCATACCAAAAAATAGATATAACAGATGTATATATTATATTACCTCTATTTTTATTTGTAAGTCACTTAACAATTTCATATAAATTAAGAAAATTAATAAATAATCTTAAAATTATAAAAATATATTAATACTATAAAATTAACCTTATATATATCATTAATGATTAATTGAAAGCTTTGAAAAATGTATTATTAATTATGATTAGGAATGAAGTTAAAAAATATATTTAAATATGTTTTGTCATTTTCATAAAATGACTTATATATAAGAACATACATACAGAATTTTTAAAACGTGATTTATAAACAATGATCCAATAAGAGAAATTAAAAGAGATAAAATATGGTAAAGAATATAATATGACAAAAAACTAATAGAGAAAATAGACAAAATATCTATAAGGTGGGTGATAGAAGGAAGTGTAAAAATATACTAGTAAACCTCAAATTATTTACGAGATTGTAAGAATATTGTAATTTACGTATAAGATTTTAAAAATTTTAAATTATTTTATGATGATTTTGCAAATGTCATGCATTTTGTTTTTATTTCTAACGACGTGCATTTTACACTACAAGAAAAATAAATTTGGCAGGAATTCATAATCGCAAGCTAAAATGTAAGAATATTCTAATTAATTATTTTTTTGCATATTTTTTATTATCGCATAATTGGCAAAATGATTAAAATATCCATCATTTAACACAAGATAATTTTTTTAAATTTCAAAGACTAAAATATACTATATATTTCTATAATAAGGCTATAATCTCAAATTTTACTCAAAATATAACTATCAATGAAATACATACCTTCATCATGGCAGGAACCCATAATCGTCGACCCTCGGCATGTCTTCCAAAAATGGTGGTGAAGGGTTGTGAACGACTCTTATGCCACAACCACACATGATATGCAACCATGATCCCTAGCCCCAATGGCACAAGCATCACATCCATATAATATTTTTTCCACTCCATCTAAAAAATCAAAAAGGAAAAAAAAAACACCCTTTAGTAAGTGTCTTCTTTTTGTCTTAGGGTAATTCCTTTTAATTTTTCTTAGTTTTGGTAATTGATTGCACACATATATAGGCCTCTAGTATGCATGTGAACTACTAATATTTATTTATATATAGAAAAAGAGAGAGATCCGAATAAATATTTTAATTAAGATATATTCTTGTCCGTCATTAAAATTATATATGCTATGACTATACCTTGAAAACATTTGTACTATACATAAGAGGAAATTTTTATTTATCAGATTAAAAATACAGTTTAGTACAGTAACTTTCAATGTCTATATTTAGTCTCTTATACTTTTTAAAATATGTACTTAGGTACAAAAGTCATATTTAGCGACGATTCTAATTTTAGATAAATACCGTCACTATATGTGACATTTTTTTATACTTAAGTGTACTTTTTACAAAATTTATATACTTAATACACATGCATATTAAAATTAAAGAGACTTATTTATTTTCAAACTTTATTTCACAAAAGAACGACGACTTGTTGATGAAACGTGTTAGAATTACATAAACAAGTTTTTTTTTTTCTCTTTAAAAAAATAAATAAATAAATAAAGGTGTATGTAGATATAAGAAAAGATGATGCTTTTATTCTGGCTTTAACGAGAGAAAAGAAAGGTACCAAATTAAATTCCACATTTAATGATTATTTTATTTTCACTTTTAATATGCGGTATACTTGCTTTATGTTTCTTCTGGGCGGAGATGATTGACCTTAGTGTGGAATATGCAGCAAGCAACTGTGGCGTAAGCCATTCTGATGTCACCGTAAACCACCAATTAATAATACCAAATTGAGACAAAATAAATTAAGGACCAAAATAGGAATTTGGCAAAACATAAATGATCAAATGTATATTTATATGGATAATAATAATATTATAGCAATTTTTTTTTACAAAGTTACCGTATCTTGTTGGATAAAAAAAAAGTTTTAACTTTTATCAATAGTGGGCTAAATTCAGTTCAACAAAGGTGGATGAGATTAGCACCATCTCTATTGGGAGGGGTACCATCCTTTTTGTATATAAATCTATGATTTTTACATATAAAAAGGATGGCGTCACTCCTAATAAAGATGGTGCTAATCTCATCCTCCTTCAACAAATAAATTAGGCCCAAAGAAAAGGACCAAGCATCGGCTTTTATTTGAACTTGGAATTGACACCATTTTAGTTGAGAATAATGCTGCTGTTTCATAGACATTTTATTTGGAAAGGTGAAAATAAGAAAAAAAAACACTCTTATTTTTTGGACGACACCGTCCGAAAGCGTCATTCTAGATGCTAACTTCAAAAAAAGAATAATACTAATTTTTGGTACCCGAGCATTAGCTTATTTGGATGGAGGGTTTTATCTAATTTTGGGCTTGGCATATGTTGGTGTTTTTGTCTTTCTTTTAGCATTTTCATTTGCATCTTATATTACTTAGGTTGTTTTAACAGTGCCACCTTTTTCAGAAAAACTCATTCTGAGATAAATTTTCAACAAAAAAAAAAATCTTTTCTTGTGTGCAAATGTAAATAAAAATAAGCCAACGTTTTTTTTTACACTTGACCAGAAAAAAAAAAGATTTTTGTCGACAATACTATGGGGTGAATTTGTTAAGAAGCAACTTTTTCCTCAATTTTCTTCTCAATCTTGCCACAAGAGGTGAGAAATATTTTACCTATGGGACACACAAGATTTCCACCTCTTTTTTATAAGAATTTTTCTAACTTGTACAACATTGCACATATTAAGAAATCAAAGTAAGAAAGTTTTTCTTGAAGAAAACAAAAATTTAATAGGATTATGTATTTATGTTTATCATACAATTAATAATGTACTTTTTTTTATTTTTAGTTTCTTAATCTATGCAATACTGTACAAGTTAAAAAAACTCTTCTTATGATTTCTCTCAGTATCTAAACATTAGAGATTGCACATTTTTACTCTATGTCTGTCATTTTTGTTTCTCTTGTTCTTCTATTATACTAAACAAAACATAAAGGAAGGAAATGTTTAATTTAAAGGAGAAAAAGAAGGAAATAAAAATACATGTAGTGTGTTTTGGTTCAAATCAAGATGAGAAAAGGAAAAGAAAAGCAGTTCGTACTATTAGATTGGAAGGGAAACAACATAATTAAATTTTAATTGATTTACTTTGTTATATTGAACTCGTCTTAAATTAAAAATTAAAATAAGTGATATATACACGTGAGATTCATTATAAAAATTCTTTAAGCATCTCTCTTATTGGAAATATCTTTACTAGGGACATGCGAAAAAAAAATTAAGAGTATAATAATTGTATTAAAATGTACTCAAAGAAATAATCACATTTGTCCATAAGCCTATAATGCACAACTGCATTTTAAAATCTTACTATGAATTAAAAACAACTTGAGTCTAGCAATCTATTACAAATCAAACTATGTCACTGTTTTCATTCATTTCAATCTTTATCTCTTTTTTTCTACTCACAAAATCCAACTTATGAAATACCACTAACAAGCCCATAGAACATGAGAATGCAATGATAGGCCCAAAGACCCAAAGTAAAAGGGAAAGCCCAATGTGAAAAATCCTATTCCCCACAACATTCAAAATTGTGGCCTTTCGAAGAAGCTCAGTCAAATACTCTGCGTTGACCAAAAACATCACATCTTGTGGTGTACAAATAAGAATGCTCAATTGGGTAAGAAACTTAATTGATAGAGAGTGAAAAAGGAATGAGAATAGAAATATTGTAAAGAGGATTGAAAATTTCAGTGCCATTGCAAATTCCTCATGTGTTCCAAAAACTAAGTTAGTTAGAGGTTTTTTTACGTTGTATGTGCTGCTTATCACTGCTCCTAGACCACAACAAAGGAGAATGCTTGTACTGGCCATTAGGACTGAACCCATTATCGTGTTTCGAATACTTTGGATTGCTACGATATTTTTCTTCTCAATATCCTGAAATTCATTTGAAAATATAATATTGCCATTAGAATTGGATCAAGGTTGATCTGTGTGTGAAAGAAAAGAAAATGTATAAATATTTAAATTTTATAATTTATACAAAAAATTTAATTTTGTCATTAAATATCAGTTGAGAATAAAAAAGTCTCACATCAAGTAAGAAAAAAATATATGAAATGAATGTTAAATTTGAGAGCTATGATCTATGAGTCTAAGTAGCTTAGACATTTTGGACAAATATATTTCTCTTGAGCTAAAGTTCAAAATGTGGATCTAAAGTGGACCTATGGATTGTATTGATGCGATTCTCAATAAAGATTTATAGGAGTGAAAATTGTCATGTCATGTGTTACTACTGCATAAATTTTAAATGCCACTTTTTAATTAAGTTTCTTTATGTCAAGGTTTTCATTAACTTAGACATAAACCAAGGGTGATTTTATGACAGTCAAATTTTTTTTCAAGACCATAGTAATCATCGAAATTGAAGTTTTAAAATATTATAAGTTGATCCTTCAATTGTACAAAATTTACTTAATTTTGGCTGCAAGTGATCTGTAGCTCCTTTTCTCCACTATCCAAGCTCTTTAGTGCCGGTGACAATGGTGGTGTGTTTCGGGTTAGGGGGTTTTCGACTAGATCAATCCCTTAAAATGTTGGCCCCAAGAACCTAGCTACCAGAATAAATAGCAAGTTTGTTCTTTGATTATTCCAGCCATCTCTCTAGAATGTTAAAAAATTCAAGAACATTCATAGATCTTCATCTCTTATGGTTCGATTATTCCCACCATCCACTCCACATTTATTACTAACTCGCTTGCTTGCATTTGTTCTTGGATCTCTATCTTCTTATAAGTGTTGATTTGTTCTTGGATTTTATTTTTTTATTTTTTTTATAAATTTTTTAGGCATAGGAAATTCACATCAGATCCAAAACGAAATTCCTAGATCTCCTCCTCTTTCTTCTTCCTCCACATCATCCTAAATATTTCACACACAATAATGCACCTCTTTCCCCTGTTGCGATTCACGCAAGCCCTCTTCGATTCAAGCAACCATTGTTCTGATTTACTCTTATAACCAAGTCTTCATAATCTCATCTAAGCATCTTTAATTTTTTGCTCAATATCTTTTCTTTTTTTTTTCAAGTTTTAATCTTTTGTGGTCAACATCCACTTTTCATGATAGGCCATTAATATTGGCACCAACAAAAGTATGCAAGCTACCATCCCTTCCCCCTTCTTTTTGTCATAAAATTTTGAAAATACCCATAAGTGACACCACCCAAATTTTAAGTTTAAGGAAGGCTCTTTTTGAAAATTTTCGGAAGGCTCTCTTTCGAGAAATTTTTTAAAGCTCCTATTCTAGAAATTTTCGAGAATGTTCTCTTCCGTAAGGTTTTTTTTTAAAAAAAAAAGTTTATGTTTTATTTTTCAAAGTTTTCGGGAGGTTCTCTTCCGAGAAATTTCTCAAAGGCCATCTTCGGGAAATTTTCGTAAGGCCCTCTTTCAGAGGCTTTCTGGAAGGCCCTCTACCAAAAAAATTACTTTTGCCATTATAAAAATTCAAAAAATATGGAATGGTGGCAGACATAATTTAAGGGTAGTGTCCCAATAGGCTATAAATGACCTTCTTAACACCCGTTTAAAGATTTAACATGTTTTTTTTGTGACAAAGACTTAACATGATTGGAGGGCCTTTTTTTTTTAATTAGGAGAGCTAATGTATGACACGCGATGGGATTGACACCATCCCAGTTGAAAATGAAACCACCATTTTCTCGACATCAGCATTCGGAATGGTGTTTCCGGACAGTGTCGTCTGTAAAATAGTGAAAATATAAAAGAAATAACTCTTATTTTACGGACAACATCGTCCGAAAACACCATTTCGGACGTTGATGTCCGGAAAAGAAGTGGTCTCATTCCTAACTAGGATGATGTCAATCCCAGCATTCATGTATGACCTCAGCTTTCCATTAACATTGACATTTTGAGCCCAAAGCAAAAACATTACAACTAAATGAGATGTCTAGCCCAATACTTCAAATTGAAAAGAAAATGCACATGCAATAATTTTAAGAACTAAAGAAATATAACATAAAGTGTTATCATGAACAAAAAATAAAAATATCATAATTTTATATAACTGAAAATATATTTAAAACCTATTTCAAAATCAATATTTTGTTTTAATAGTACAAATATTTGAGAATAGGAAAGATATGAATAAATTGTTGAAGGAGAAAGATCATGATCCTCATGATCTCATAAGGCTGTTAAAGGAGATAGAAGAAGAACAAGTTCTGAGAAGAGAAGGACCCAAAGGCAATTATGAGAAGTCGTTAAGTATTGCAAAGTGACCCAACACAAGTTTCAAGTTTTGCAACTTGACCCCTGCGCAACTAGTTTTCTCTTTACCGTTTTCTGTTTCTGTTATTTTCTGTTTTTAATGTTTCTAATAGTTATGTTAGTTTTCAGTTTCCCTATCTTCAACCTGGTCTATATAAAGACTCTATAAATCCAAGTTTAACAATCAATCAATAATATTCAGTTTCATTTTTTCTCTTCGATTGTTTTCGTTTCTCTCTGCAATTCATCTTCTCCTTCCCCGCGATCATGAACAGAAGTTCAACATAAATAAATACCCATGTTATCCTTTAGGTTGCAGAACAAGGGATGAGGGAATTTAAAGTAAGCGATGAGGAGTTTGACTAGTAAATATAAGGTTTTAATAAGTTTGAATCTTAGGCTATGTTCGGGAAGACTTTTTTAGGGGATTTTGGCTTTCAAAAAGCTTTGTCATCGTTTGGTAATTACAAAAATAAAGTTTTTTGTTACGAGATTGTGACTTTTATAACTAACTTTTGTAAAGCTTCTTGAAGAGGCTTTTAGCTTCCAAGGATGAGCTTTTAATATTTCACTTCTAAAATTACCCTTATTTAATTTTAAAAATCACAAAATACCTACCACCACTATTTGATATTACTATTATATTAAATATTAATATAATATTATTTATCTTTTTTTGGTCATTTAACATAGTTCAGCTTATTACATAACTTATTTTACCAAACAATTCTGACCAATAAATCAACCTCACATACAATCATAACATCAGCCATAATCTTATAGCCTTCAACTAGCTTCATAGCCAAAAGTCAAAAACCTTAAAATTTCAGCATTTGTTTCAAAAACAGTCTTAATATTACCGATATACCAAAAAGAACATGATAGGGGAGGGAATTTAAGGAGGCATACCTTTATCATGGCACGAACCCAGAAACACTGACCATCGACATCAATGCTGAAGATGGTTAAGAAAGGCTGTGTCCGAACCTTATGCCACAACCAAACATGGTAAGCAACATTCATGAGTAACCCCAAAGTTATCAATGTCGTGTCTATATACCATGTCTTCCACTCCATTTATATATCTTTTAATTGTAAATAGGATGATACTATAATTGGTACTATAAGTGTATCTTAATATGTATGACTCTCTGCCCTTATCTTCCCTTTCCAAAACTATCAAAGAATGTTTCACCTCTCTTTGTGACTCATGCATTCAAATCTTCTTATATATAGGGAAGTACACTACTAAGGTTAAACTAACACAGAATATTATATCATTCCTAGTTGCTATGTGTTTTGACTTATGATAGAGTATATTTAAAAAAAATAAAATAAAATAAAGGGGTTTGTATAATAACCGAATTTCAATTCGGCGAACATGCAACATTCCATTCTGTTCTGGCTGCTAAGGTTTTTTTTTTTTTTCATTACGAATATTTTGTAGTTAATGATTAAAAACTAATTCCTTTGAAGTATAGATATTATTAATAAAATTCTTTTTATGCGATAATCAAAATTAAACTTATATCAACATGATTGAAAGACTCAATTATTTACTAATTTTGTCGGATTTTGTTGGTTTCTTGATTGTGAAATTTAAACCAATTATATTCTAGTTCCGTATATTATCAATTTAGTGTCACTTCCTATGTATTCCTAACTTCTAATAACTAATATTCTTCAGTATCTTAATATTCCTCCATAAGACGTACGTGTGATGATGATTAAAGTAGTTAACGGATCATAGGCTCATAGCCCAAAATGGAAATATAACGACCAGATACCAGAAAAAAAAAAATCCCACGGATATTTTACTCCAATCCATTTCTGCTCCGTTCTATTATGTATCATAAATTTAAACATAGCCTTAAAAAAGGATTATTATTAAGGACTAAATTAATACTAAATAACAACATGAGAGATTAAATTAATAAAAAAAATTATAGGACCAAGCTGATATTTTCAAAAAAAAAATAAGGAACTAAAAGTGTATTTAAGCCAAATAATCTAATAAAAGTTTTATTTAGAATCTAAATGATTAACTTTGTGAAAAAACAACTTGGACGAAATATTTTTAAGAGGTATAATAATTGGTGTAAGTGAAAGTGGTATATATATATATAATTTAGTGTTATATATTGCATGAAATAAAAAAATATTATTATACTAACTACCTTTTTGTAAATGTGTGAGTGGGGAGATATAGTTGAAGCATCATGAGATAGTGGATGTGGTGGGGGTGTTTTTGTATTTAACTATCTTGCACTATGGAACAATTTTTTTCTCTAGGACAGTGAGTAAAAAAAAACTTCATTTTGTTGTGTGTTGTGTCTTACATTTTGTGTTGTGTCATGTGTCTTTTTACCATCAAAAGTGAAATAAATTAGTAGTGGTTCTTAGGAATCCATAACTATAGCTCTTTGGTCATGGGTTCGAACTACGGAAAGTCCCCAAATCCTTGAATAAAGGTAGATTTATTCGCAGAGGATAGATCACTTAAAAGGTGACTAAACTATTAGAAACATTGTCGGAAATGGTAGTTAGCGTCCCGCTCAAAATATTACATGTATTTATAGTTAACAAATACACGTTTGGAATTTTGACGCCAATCAAAACAAACTCATAATAAATAATCAAATTTCTTAAGCATGCTGATGAATATAATGTTCATTTCTTCACCATATATATTTATAAAATAACTTTGTTAAGATAGAGGCTAGAGTATTAAAACATCAATTTAGCCTCTAAAAATTAATGATAGTCAATACATTTAATAATTAACAAATTATCAATTTAATCTCCTAAGTTGATATCGTTAGCTGCTATTTTTTTTTTTTATTTTGAAAACTAAATCGATTGATTGTAATTCTAGAAACTAATTTAATACAATAATACTTTATTGTGGTGAATTAATTTTTAACCTTGTGCACGATATAGTACTGAGGAAATTAAATATTAACTTTCTGAAATAAAATATTTTAAATATTATTATTTATTAACATATAAAATAATATAAATTTATATTCTTTATATATGTATAACTTTTTTAAATACTAAAATAAAAATATGTTTGATTAAATAAAGAAGAAAATGAATGCTTAAAAAAGAATTTAGAAAAGAAAAGAAAAAAGCATAACGAAGAAATAGAAAAAAGAAGAAAATAAACACAATGAAAGTAAAAGATCCTCTATAAGAAAAAGAAAAAAATAAAACAATAAAATCGAAAAAAATCCTTTAGGAATTAAAAATGGGAACATCATCATCAAACACACATTCCACATTCACTAAGCTAAGCATTATTATTAATAATCATTTTATGTATGCGGTATATATAATATATGTTCCTTGGAGGGGGGATCAAGACCCCTTCCCCCTTTAGATCCGTCCCGACTACTATATACTTACAAGACAGACGCAAGTCATACTTAATAGCTCATATAAATTCTGAGTTTTAACGAACATATTTATTTAACTATAAACTTTTCACTATAAATCTGTCCGTACACACCCTTAGTGTATAACCAAGAAAAATGAAGATCTTAACATCATGCAACAACTTAAAAATGCTACTATAGCTTTGGAAACATTATTAGGAATACGATCGTGTTCAATATATTGGTTAATTTTAACTATGATAATTTATGGGAATATGCTTCCCATTTGAAAAGAAAAAAAAAAAAAAAAAGGAATATGCTGCCTACCATTAACAATATGTTCCTAACTGGAGCGCATTCTTTTGTTAACAAATCACGTATCTACGTTGAAACCGGACTTCTTTTCATATAAAATTAAAATATCATAAAATTCTAAATCAGAACACCTATTCTATTCTTAGAAGAGAATTTAAATTTGGTGTACGTTTTATAAATAATGTTATTAGGTCATTAAAAAATTAAATATTAAAATTAAAATAAATATTTTTAATAACGTGACAACATTCTATTCTTAAAACATGAATAATGACATAATTTAGAAATATCATATTTTATTACCTAAAAGAGTAATTGATGAGATTCAAGACAAAAAATTACGGTTCCAGAAGAAGAAAAAAAAAGGGTTAAGTACAAGTGTACAACGTATCCACTGTCCAATAAGAAAGAGTTGATAATTATTAAATATTTCGTCCGTTTTATATTATAAAGTCTTATTTAAATAATTATTTTATTTAAAAAATATATAATAAATTTAATTGATATATTGATTTTTTTAAAAAAAAATAGACAATCTTTCAAATGTAATTTTATTTTCTCTTATTAAAATATTAACTATATTCCACTACTTTTTCTAAAATTTCATTAATTTTAAAGAGGTTTTATATCATGAAATATTAACTATATTTAAAATGGATCTTATAATATAAAACATGGAGTATTTCATATGAAAAAATTCAGACATTTTCGATTCTCATGTGAAAATTTGTAACATTGTTAATTTTCATATCCTTTGAACCTAGCACGTTTTTTTATTATTAATTTTTTTTTTTTTGGCTAGAGAATTTAGGGAGTTCAGATTTAAGTAACAACGACTTAATTCAAACTCATGGTTTATAAAATAATTATATACTCCTTGTTACATATGATAATTAGGACTAATTAAATATGATAATTCAGAAAGCCAAAACCTACCTAATATTAGAGTCTATAGATTAAAATTACTTGTTCTTTGTTAAGATATATTTGTAATAATTATTTGTGATTATATAATTAATTGTATCAGATTATAAATTATATTTTGTGATTGTAATTGTAAATAATATAAAAAATAAGTAATATCATGAATTAATATTAGAAAAATTATATATTTGATAAGATAGATTACTCCTTGTTAAGATAGGCTAATAATAAACAAGCCTCTTGTTGTAAAGTTTAATACAAGAAGAAATATAATTCTTATTAAACTATATTTCTTAGTTACAATATAAGAGGCTTATTTCTTCTTCTTTTTTAAATACAACAGACGAAATTAATTAAAAATGAGTATAATAGATTCTTCAACTCAATTACAAAAGAGTTTACATTAATTGTAACTTCACACTACAGATCAAAAGATTTAAAAATCAAGAAGAATAAGACAATACACCCCAACATGACATTTAACCCATTTCCAAGAGCGAAATTTAGTTATATCTAAAACCTAAACAACATAACTAATGAAGAGAACATTATTCTTGGCTAACCATAAAGACCAAATAAGCATGGCGCAAGGAGCTCTCTTCACTTTAACTAAACCACTGCATATATTTATAAATGAACTCAATGGAATAGGGAGAGGGAACTCAAAACTCAATCAAGAAATAATGGTCTTCCAAACTGCAGTAGCAAACTCGCAATGCGTAAGAAGATGATTAACGGTTTTCACGTGTAAATTACCTAAATCACAGTTCACATTGGACCCCACAAACAACTAAATTCTCCCTAGATGGGATAACATTATGAAGAGCTTGCTAGCCAAATGCATGTTCCTTCAACACCTTCACCCCCCATGTTGCAAATTTTCCAGCAGACCATATGCACTTTTAACCAAATAGAATTCTGTCGAATCTGTCAAACAAACCCAACAATCTAAGACATTTACATAGGCGAACGAGTCCTAAGTAGTTGTAGCAGTCGTCCCTCAATTTCTAATTCATATTGAAATAGTTGACGACGCCAAGCCACACACCAAATCCAATCTGTCTCAACACGAAACCCATTCATAACAACCAAAGCCTCTTTGTCCAAATCAGCCAAAAACAAACAAGGGAAAGCATCAGTCAAATGAGCACTATCAACCCAAGGATCATTCCAAAATGAAGTATGTGAGTCATCTCCTAAGTTCATGCGCAAATTTGAAGCCCACCACCCATTGGTTTTGCCAAAAACATCTAACAGATCTTTCCACCAAAGAGAAGATTTAACCAAGGTAACCCCTCCCCTGAAAAGAGAAGAAGGAAAATTTTACCGATCATTAAGAATACAAACCCAAGATGGAGTCATACTATGAAGGCCTCTCCATCCCCATTTACTCAACAAACTCCAATTAAACCACCAGATATCCTTCACACCAAGACCCTTAAGCATTTTGGCTTACAAACATTTTCTCATTTAACCCATGGGATCTTTGAACTATCGTCTATCTCACTCCACAAAAAGACCCGTTGAATAGAAAGAGAACCTATGCTAATAAGAAAGAATATATCTATTAAATAAATTCACAATTCTAAATATAATTCCTAATATCAATTCAAGATATATTCTTAGTATCATTCACAATTATCTCTATGTGTTTCATGCGCATCAACAAAGGCGAGTCAAGGAACAAGACGAAAAAATAGTAGAAACTTGAATGAACAAGACCAATATGATCACCAAATCGGAGGTTGGAGAATGATGACATTAAAAATTATAAAGAAAAGCTATTGACTACATATGGTTCCATATTTTAGGAACTCACAAATCACGATGAATGATGATATTGCTCTGATACCATGTTAGAAACTTGTGAAAGAAATAAGTATTTCCTGATGTATTAAACTGTAGAGCCTACGATAATTAGAAAGAACGTACCCTATCAAATAAATTCATGATCCTAAATATAATTCTTATTATAGATTCATGATCCTAGACTTATTCCTAGCTATCATTCACAATCATAAAGATATAATTTGTGATTTGATACAATCAATTATACTCACAAATAATTATTACAAATATCTCCACTACAAGTATGCGCGTAAATAGTGACAAAAATTAGCGTCGTCACTATTTGTTTCTTGGCAACATCAGATTTAGCAACGGAATTTGCGACAGTTTCCATTGCTAATCTTGGAGGTTTTTTTTTAAAAGTAGGTTTGCGACGGAAATTTTTGTTGCTATGTTTTTTGAAAAGTAAGTTTGTGACGGAAATTGCGGTCGCTAGTTTTCTTTAAAAAAAAAAAGAAGTTTGCAACGGAAATTTTTGTAACTAATTTTTTTGATAAGTCTATTTGCGACAAAAATTGAGGTTACTAAGTTTTTTTTTTTGAAAAAGGAGTTTGCAACGGAAATTGTGCTCGCTAATTTTTTTTCTTTTTAAAATTTCGTCTCCGACAGAAATTTCCGTCGCTAATTTTTTGCCACATGTCAAAATATTATTGGAAGGTGGCATGAGACATGGATCAACAAACGCGAGATCTCAGTCGTTGCCTCCCTGTAATCTCGTCCGTTCTTTCATATATTTATTTCTATTTATTCACTTCTTCTTCTTCTTCCATTCTATTCTTCTATTAACTTCTTCCATTCTCCTCCTACTCCTTATTCTACTATTAATTTCTTCTATTAACATCTTTCTTTTTCTTCCATTCACTTCTTTTTCTCATATTCACTCCTTCTTCATCTAAAATTTTAATTTCTTTTCCTTCTCTTCTTCTCATCCTCCTCATATTGACTTCTTCTTCATCTAAAATTTTAATTTCCTTTCCTTCTTCTTCTCCTCTTATTCACTTCTTCATCTAAAATTTTAATTTCTTTTTCTTCTTCTTCCATGTATTACACCGAAAACATTCCGACATTTTTTATGAGGAGCTCATCCTCCTGAAGTTTTTTTTTTTAAAAAAAAAATTTAACTTTAGCAACGGCTTTTGCCATCGCAAAAAAGTTAGCGATCGCTTTTTTTCATAGCAACAAAATTTAGCGACTGCTTTTTTCGTCACAATTAAAAAACAAAACAAAAAAATCATTTTGCAGAAATATATTAGCAACACGAGATTTACCGACGCCTCAACGGCCATCGCAAAGTCTTAATTAGAATCAATTATACCCCATAAGCAACCATTTTTTCCGTGGCTGTTATTGCTAAGCATTCTTGTAGTGATCTTATCATCGTTTCCTTATTTTCAAGTTAAACATTATGTTTAATAAAAAAAGTTTCTCACTTATATTAAAGAAAAAGTGATATTATATTTCATAATTGATAGTTTTTTTTTTAATGAGGTATTGCTTTTTAGTTGGGAGTATAAATAAATCCATAAATAAAATATATAAGAAATTAAAGAATCAAGCGGATGTTTTAAATCTGTGACTATTTTATATGATACTGTATATATTTTTTCCATTTTATATTATAAGTCCTATTTAGAGAATTACACTTCTTAAAAAAATGTAATAAAATTAATTAGTGTATTGATTTTTAAAAAATATATATAATCTCTTTAATTTATTATTTTTTCTTTTATTATTGCATTAATTATCTTAACTATTTGCTTTATAAAATCTCATCATTAATTATGATAGACAAACAAAAATAAAGGTAATAAATACTCTTAAAAAATTATACATAATGTTGTAGTCTTATATTATGAAACACTTATATTGTAAAAAAAACAAAAAGTCTTATATATAATATCAGAGTATATATAAATATATATAGAGAAAGGGAAAATTTCTATATGTCAAATTTTCTTAGAGTAAAAATATTAAAAACAAACTATTGAAAAATAAAGTATTTAACCACCAAAAAAATAAAATATTTATTACATTATTAATTGATAATTACATCGACATTTTATGAGATTTGTATATGTTACACTTATCTCCTCCTGCGAGGTAAGTGTAATGTTTTTGAGAAGGATAAGCGTAATAAAATTTCAAATCTCAAAATGGTAAGTGTAACAAAGTTTTAAATTTCATAGGGTAAATATAATTTTAAAAATTAGGATGAGGTAAGTGTAATTCATGCAAATTTCATTGAGACGTTGGTATAATTATCCCTTATTAATTTAAAAAATACTTCTTATCTTACATAACTTTGGAGTACTTAACAGAGTTTCAGAAAAAGAAAAAAAAAATTGCACTAAACAGAAAGGAAAACGTTGCCATTGAAGGTTTAGCTAAATCTTAACACATCGGGTTAATCTATCAAAAAGGTAAAAAATAAAAAATAAAAAATCATAAATTATAGTATTATTTATCTCTGTTACATTCTACTATTATTAATTATTTGATGATAGGGAATTTTCTCCTCGTGATTAGTTGATTATTGCCATGTAATCACCCTTACAACATAATCAAAATGAGAAAATGTGTATGTGCATCATCATGCCCCCTCACTTTATTCACCACATGGAATTTGGTTCCGCAACACAAATCAAATGTCTGGTTTTCGGAATCTAGATAACAAAAACAAGAAAAAAAAAACAAAAAAACAAAATGAATTGTGAAAAGAATAAGAATCTTTACTATACTGGATTAATTCAGTGGATCTTGATTTCCTACAGTCAAAAAATTTTGAAGTCATTAAAGTCTGTAAAGATCGGTCATCCAATCAAGATCGAATATTGGATATTAAATAGATAGGTTAAAATTTATTAATTATCATTTTTTTTATGGGCGAAAGAACTATTATTCAAAGTAACACTCTCCCCGACTACTACACCAATTAGTTATATTACTAATTATCATTTTTTGTTTATTAAATCTCAGTCGTTCAATTTTAATGGTACTAACTTTATTAGTCCACTGCAGAAAATCCATATTCTTATTCAGTCCTATTATTTTCTTGATTATCAATTCTCTGCTTTCGGTTGTCTAACTATTCATTTAGTCCATATGCAATTCCCTCCTAGAAGTAGAACCAGATGCCGCTTGCAAACCATAATTGATGGTAGATGATGCCTAGAATTTTACTTTAGTCAAAATTAATTTTAATAAGAATTAAAAGAATTTGCTTTCATTAAATTATTTAACTTTTAGGTTGGCTTAGCAGTGTAAGGTTTCGTTAAATTTATAGAAGGGACGATCCATAGCGGGAGAACCTATGTTCGAATCCCACCTATGTCAAATTTCCGGGAGTTAATGCCAGCCACACAACGCGAATGAGATTAGTCTCATTCTAAAGAGGAAAAAAACCGTAATTATACAAAAAAAAAATATATTTCAATTTTTGTATATTAATATATCCTAATAATTGATCAAATCTTAATTTAGTTCTAGTTATATATTTTTTCACTTCTAATTCATATGAAATCTAAACCAAACACACGTGAAATATTTTTGTAGAATGCATACCATTAGCATATTGATCATTGAGTTATATTTTCTTTCTATTTATTTTTTTGCCATTTTAGTATGCATTTAAAAGTCAAGGCTTGTTATTGGTCTTAAAAAAAAAGGGTTAATTAAGTTTTTTATCCTTGAATTATAGTTATGAATTTTGAAAACACGTTTTTTAGTCCTTAAATTCTAAGAAGAGTATATTTCTAATTCTTAAACTTTAAAATATATTTCTTCAGTCCATAAACTGTAGCAATAGTATATTTTTAGTTTTTGAACTTTAGCTAGATGAAGGGATTAAGTGCATGTTTAGAAACAATTATTTCTAGAGAAATTATTGTTTATTTTTTAAAAATTCTCTCATAAAACTTATAAAAATAAGCTAATCCAAACACGCAATAATATGAATCTATGTATAGTTCAAGGACTAAAAATAATCTTTTGCTAAAATTCAAGAACAAAAAATATGTAATTAACCATTCTTACCAAATTTTCCATTCTTACCATTTTTAGTTATTCAACTCTCGCTAAAAAAAATAATTTTTAACTTAGCAAAAAAAAATTGCACTTTTAAAGTTTAAAGATTAAAAAAATACTCACACCAAAATTTAGGAATTAAAATTTGGAAAACATTTATGGTCTAGTTCAGGCAACCCAAGAAAAATATTTATTGAGGGGTGAAGGGATTGGCACTACCCCATTTAAAAAAGATATTATTTATTTTCGGACAATAGCGTTCAGAAATGTGTTTTCGAACGTTACTGTCTAGAAAATTAAGGATAATTAGCTTTCTATTTTTACTATTTTATGAATTTCGGACGCTACTGTTCAGAAAGAGTGGTGTCGTTTTCAGGTAGGGTGGTGCCAATCACCTCACCACTTTTATTTTTTGGTAAACATTTCACCGCTTATTGAAAGGTTGTGGTAAAAGTAGACTCACTAAAAATGAACGGACAGATTCTTTTTTTTTTAGGCTAAAATACATTCACATGGGTTCGAACTGAGGACCTGCTACTTAGAGCAGTACTCCTCAACTATCGGACCAACCTGTTGGATGTCGAACTAATACATTCTTATTGTAGTGGGCCATCAGATGGTGTAGTTTGGTTGGGCCAATTAGGAAATTGAGGCTTAACTTTTTTTTATGACTGATAAGAGTGTCATCCCTTTTAATAATAGCTATACATTTTTATTTTTTTGGATAAATTTCATTAAGAGGTATTTTTCAATTTCCTTATAGAAAAAATATGATGTCCCTATTAATCAGTGTGGTGCATTTATCAGTATCTTTCTTTTGTTAAGAATGGAAAATTGGGAATTACTGTGGGCCTTAAACACCCCTTTATTATTTTTTAAAAAAGTGTTGGGACTAGTTTTTTTAATTTTGAATTTCCATAAAATGTAATTCAGAATTTTTTCGGATCTATTTTTCCAAAATAAACTTAGGACTAGATTTTTGAATTTTGAATTCCCAAATCAGTTTTTCCAAAAAAAATTAGGATCAATTTTTCAGAAAAAAGTTGGCACATTTTTTAAAAATATTTTTAAGGACGTTTCATGTTAGAATGGGTCCAAATCAATTACATTTTTTCACAAAATTAATTTGCATAACTTCAGGCCATCCTCAATTGGTGGAAAAAACATTATTTTTTTTCATATCGTATGTGTCAATTCTAAGATGAAACATGCTTAAAAAACATTCATTTTAAATCTATTTGGACCAAAAAAAAGGAATCTATTGGATTTTTTCCTAAAAAAAAAAAAAACTTATCTGAAAATTCAAAATTTATCCTATACTAGTTTTTTCAGAATTGAAGGACTATTCAATCATTATATACTTTAATTTATACTCGTATGTTTATTCTTTTAATCAACTAACATAAAACTTAACTTAATATTTTAATACATACCCTTCACACTTAGGAAAATTTAATACGTGAAATGTTCAATCAACACATATGCGGTGATCTACATCAAACATTTCACAAGAAAATCAAACATTTTTAGTTCTTGCTTGGTGTTGCAAATCTAAATAATAAAAAAACTTTAAATGTTTTTTTATAAAAAAAAAAAAACTTTAAATGCCATAAGGAAAAGAGACAGATAGAAAAGGTTAATGGAAATCATAATCAAAGCTAGTAATTAAGCCATGCATATATCATAAAAGTCATTTGAATTATTCTAGTAATAAAGCACTTCCTGCTTATGTCTTGTTCAATTACAAAACGATATCACAAATAATAATAATAATAATAATAATAATAATAAAATTGCAAACGATACTCCTAATTAATGACACATATATGCATACTGCATACACATTTATCTCATTATCTATTTCATGGATACATATAACGTGCATATTTGAAATACATTGTCTTTGAAGAAATAATAGTTTTTAAGGCAAAAACCATTATTTTTTAAACTTAGGCTGTAAAATTATAACCACAATAAAATTTGTCCCTTAAATATTAAAAATGAATCAACTTATTCCTTAAGTGTGTAAGGACTAAATTGACACAACTTAAAATTATTTCGAGAATAAATTGATCCTTAGTTTATGGGTTAAATTGATTATCGTCTATTAATATCAGAAACTATTATATTTTTTATAGTTTCATAAACTAAATTGATTGTCGATTATAATTCCAATTACTTGACCCTTAAGTTTAGCTACATGAGTGAATAATTGAATTAGTCCCCCAAAGTTACAAATCCACATTATATTAGTTCTCAAACTAAAGAAATTAAATATTATTAGTTCCTAAACTTACAATTTACCAGACATATTAGTCGTCGCTAGCATCTCAAATAACACAATAGTTGGAGACCAATATATTTGAGAAATTGTAAACTTGAGGACTAATGTAAAATTTTTATTAACTTAAGAACTAATAAGAAGGTGGTGTATTAGTTCCACCTAATTATTCACTCCAACCTAAACACATAAATCAAACATAGTCACTCTTATCATTGAGCACCATTTTTGTGCTTTTCTCTCTCCCACAAACAAAGTCAAGGTTATAAAACACAGGTAACATGGCAATAGAGCATAAGAAAACCAACAAAGGCCCAAATATCCAAAGCAAGAGAGGAAGTGCTAAGTAGAAAATTCTATTTCCCACAGTGTTCAAAATAGTCCCTTTCTCCAAAATCTCGGTCAAATACTCTGCGTTGACCAATGACATGGCATCTTGTGGCGTGCAAATGAGGATGCTCAATTGGTTTAGGAACCTAATTGAAAGGCTGTGACAGAAAAATGAGAATAAGAAAATGGTGAGAAGTGTTACGTATTTTAGTGCTACCATAAACTCGCTATGAGCTCCGTATACGGCGTCGTCTAGAGGCTTTTTCACACTGTATGTGCTGCTTATCACGGCCGCTAAACCAGCGGATAGGAGGATTGATGTTGTGGCCATTAGAGTTGATCCCATTATCAAGTTGCGGAGACTTTGAGCTACTAGAATATTCTTCTTTTCAATGTCCTGTCATGATATAAAAAGTCATTTTGAGAAATTCAACTTTTTTTTCATTTAACTATTAAGAATATTATTTTCAGTCTCTCTTAATAAAGATTTTTTCTTACTCGCAATTGAATTCATATTCTTATCATCGTGTTCAATAATTAAAGACTTAGTTATTTATCAAATATGCCGAGTTTTATTGACGAGAAATATGGCATTTTAGTTGTTAATATGATGATATGGACATTAAAAAAAAGGTTAAAATAATTATTGTCTTTATAAGTAACTCTTATTTACATATTAAGTCCTGTTTGGACAAGCTTATTCGCAGCTTATGAATATAGTTTATGAGTTTTTATAAGTTATTTTCAGTTCATAAGCTTCTTGAAGTACCTTATCAAAATAAGCTTTTTTAGCTTATTCAAGTAATGCTTATAAATTTGTCTATAAAAATCTCTCATTTAGAAAAAACTTGTTGCATAAGTACTTAATTAAGCTGTCTATCCAAACGCACCCTTACTCTTTCAACACAAAATTGTAACTTTTGATCCTTATATATTTTTAAACATATGCTTTTGTATGTCACATTTGCATTGCAATATGAGGTGTGTAGGGACAAAAAATTATAGAGACGAAAGCATATGTTTAAATATGCTTATGAAACGTCACAATTTTGAATATAGAGACTAATTTATAAATTAGGATAAAGTCTAAGGAAAAAAAAAATAGTCCAGTCAAAAAAGATCAAATTAAAGTTATGGATAAACTAAAATTATGGCTTGGGAAGTGAAACATGTACGATAATTTAATTTCTTTTCTTTGCGGAATTCCTAACTGGCTAGATCAATTAGCAAAGTGGAGTCATCGATCAACCCAATCTTTTATTTTTTATTTTTTTATTGATAATGATTTTTTTTTTATTTTGGTAAAGTTTTATTGATAATGATAACTACACACTTTAAAAAAAGTCATTCTTTATGGAAGACGATTATCATCATAATTATCTTTTTTTAAAAAAAATGAAGCTACTATAACCTGCTTTCGAATGAAAGTGATGGCAGTTCTGATTTTGCAAAAGGCATTACATTCAGGAAGTAAAAAAAAAAAAAAAACTAAAAAAAAAAACAAAAAACCCAATGTAGCTAGTCCAACCAAAATTAGTGGATTCTCTCAAATATATTGAAGATTCTAATTGAATATAAATGCAAAGATGGGGCGGTCATTGAGTATCATTCATGAATATATTATGTCGAATTGATTTCTAAATTAATATTATAAATATAACGAGTTAATTTTTTAAGAGGTGTTTGTTTCACGGTTTGTAATAATATTTTTGGAAGTGTTAGGTTAGGAATTAACATTCACAAGTTTGATTACAAGTAACAAAAAAGATATTCTCATGTAAGTTTTGTACTAAAAAACTATATTCTCATGTTTTTTTATTATTTTCATTCTCACAAAAAAAAGGCAGTATTTACATTTTCATGATTTAAATAACAATTTTTTTTTAGTAAAGTCTTAGAGTTATCTTTATAATTATTCGCCTAAAATTTTCATGCTTCCTCCATTTCACTCTACGACTATGTTTCTAATATTTTATACAACAATGAAGCTCATTAAAATTATTAGTTTCTAATATTTTATTTAAATTTAAATATTTGTACTAAGATTACATAAATTTTTTAATGCAACAATGGATCTTGTTAAGATTATTAATTTATAATATTTTATTTAAATATTTGTACTTGATATAATAAATTCAAACCACAATTTTTTAATGATAAGTTGATGTTATTTATTTTCTTAAATTAATTATATTATTATAAATAATTTTTACAAGACATAAGACAATAAGGATATTTTGATAATTGCATGTTACATTCTTAGTAATATGTGTTATACACACACTAAATATATATTTTAAACATTTTTTAAAATTTTCAAAAATATATTCTCAAAAATTAAATTCTCAAAATATTATTATAATAGGTAATAGAAACACCCATTTGAAATAACTCTTTTGAGTTGGATATGGTCATTATTGAGAGATCCTTGACAAGGTTTATTTAATTCATATGTTAGGGGTAGTACTGTTGGACTTTCATATTAGTTGATTTTTAAAATTCATTGGACTTATTAGAAATTATAAATATACTTGCTACTCAGTTTGGAATCTTGATTGCAAATGAGTTTGAGCATTCTACTCTCATGGTGAATGTACAAAAAGATTCCAAATAAAAATTAAAGTATCCTAATTTGTAAATATTATTATTTTTTACACAATTCCAAACACTATAAAACAGGGTGCGGCGGCTTTGATCAAGAAACCGAATAATCACAAATAAGGTTAATTGTATTTTTTATCTCTCTAATTTAAAATTTGTTTAAATTTTAGTTTCTTCAATTTTAATTGTTCAAATTTTATCCCCTCAATTTAAAAATGCTTAAATTTCGTTTCAAAAGTATTTTCTCATCCCGTCCTCGAACATCGTTTCAAAACTAATTGTACGATTTTAGTCATTCTATTTGTTTTCTGTCAAGAAGCTAACCATCAAATTCAATAATCTACTAAATGAATGGACCAAAATAATATGATAAAAAAAGTTAAAAGATCAAAATTGATTAATTTAAAAATTAGAGAACTAAAATATCATAATTAAAAGTAAATTAAAATATATATAAGTTTGATCATGTTGGCTATTAATTTTTTAATAAGAAATAAATAGAAAAATCAAAATTACACCATTAAAAATTGAAGGACCATAAAATCACACAATAAATAAAATTATTATGCCAAAAGTATAATTAAACTTTTTTTAGAAAAATTTAAGTCCAAACTCAAATTTTAGCGGTGTTAATTAAGATTTTAATGGAGAATTGAAGATTAATAATAATAATAGTGTTCACCTTCAACATGGCAGGGACCCAGAAGCGTCTAGCATGAGCATTAATTCCAATGGTAGTGGAAAAAGGTTGTGTACGAGTTTTATGCCAAACCCATACATGATAACCAACAGTTATCATAAATCCTAATGGCACAAGAATCATATCCAAATAATATTTCTTCCATTCCATTATTATTTCTCTCTTCTTAATTAATATATGCGATTCTAATTTCTCCAAACAACTACTATGTTCTATTTATAGTGTGAGTAGTGGAATAATAAAGCAAGAAATAGATAGATATTGGCAATTGCAGTCAAACAGGGCTTAACTCGTGCCACTTGTTACTCAGGAAATCATGTTTTGCATAGTGCTAGTGCATAGTGGTGCTGATTTTGAAATTTTTTACCTTTTTCTTTATTTTTATTGCTTTTGATATTTCAGGTATAGTCAATATGCAATTTCAGTTCTTTAGATTTTTCTAAATTTATTTAGTCCCTTAGGTTTTATAGCCTATAATTTTAATTATTATTTCGGTGTTTTTCCTAAATTTAAGATTATTATATTCAAGGATAATATTTTTTAGTTTTAATCTCATTAAAAAAGGATATGGATGTATTAATTTTTTTAAAATAAGATCATAAAAGAAATTAAAATTTAAAATTGCACGTTATAAAACTCAAGGCAAGAAAATGCTAAGAAAAAATAGAGGGTTAAAACTGCACATAAATCATTATTAATGTTCTAGAAATTGGACGGGTCATTCAACTGGTGAAAGTACTGGTTTATGATTCATTGGTCACATTGTAATCGAGCCATGGTTAAACTTGTAATAATAAAATATATTTTTATTTTATAAATATTATGTCTACATGCAATTAAAATAACATTCAACATATTAAATGTAAGAAAATATTATTTATGTTAATAATATTTATTATATTATCAAATATAATAATCAAGAAATAAAAATAATATTTTTATTTAAATAATTTAAGTATTTGAGAAAACAAAAATATTTAAAAGAGAGTAATACGCATTTTTTAAACTACTTTATATATGTCATAAAAGGTCATTGTATAACACTAATAAGGTAATGGTGAGGTGATGGTGTGGTGGTGATGTAGTGTGTCCTTTAAGTATTTATTCATTTTGATTTCAGTTGGATCGGCCTAACCAGCCGGTTCGAACTGGTTTTCGAAATAATGCAAATTATAAAAAATATGCGATTTAACCCTTAAAAATTTTAAAAGAAAAAAATTAAATGGTCTCAAAAGTTGACAATTAATTGTCAATTTGGTCCCTTGGATGAGCCGGTGAGGTCAAATTAGTTGGCAAAACTTATTTGTCATATTTTTTAAATAAATGAGAAGGATTAAGTCAATTAATTTTAGAGGGTTAGTGGAGTAATGGATAGTTAGAAACTAAATTCATAGAGAATGCTTCAATCTAAGGATTTTTTTTTTATGGATCTTGTTAGATGGTGTTTTTTAGGTACCATTAAAATGTAATTAACATGCTTTTTTTTAAAAATGTTTTGAATTATTTAAAAAATTATTTATTAAATAATTTTCCTATTTGTAATAAAATATTATCAGTTTTATATTCTTAATTAGTGCTCTATTGACACTTATTGATATTTTCGTCTTTTTTTTATGATTTTTAGGTAAAATGGATGGCTTATCTTTTAAATGTTGGTCGTCATTCACACTAGTTGTGAAGTTCTATACAATTTATTACATGGATTTTTTTAATCTGTAAAAAAAAATGTTAAGTAGTAAATGCATGTCAAATTATAAGTCAATTAAATTTTGTCTTTCCCCGCAATTTGCACATGTTAGAAAACTCCTTATTACATATACTATTATATGTAGCTGGAAAAAAAAGGGAGATAAAAAGTTTTTATGAATTTATTAAGATGATCAATAACAAAAGTTTCACGTTGATTAAAAATATGATTAATTAAAAAAAAAAGAATATAAGAAGTGTGACAATTTTCGTATAATTAATCAGCTTTTTAAATTGAGTTAAGTCAAATGTCAGAATTTAATATGTTATTAGAATGTGACTAATAATTATTATGTGGGTTATGAGAAAAATGTTTTATTTTATAAGCGGTTATAAGGAATGTGTTAAAATGATCATGAAAAAATTCCAATGTAATTCAATATAAAAATGCATTTTTTATATTGAATTGTCAAAAGGGAAGAGAACAGTAAATACACAATCCTTTAAAATTGAGAGATTTTGAAAAAATGTCGATTTTTTTTTACTCTAAGGGTACTACTTTTGGATTGATAGATAATGATTAATACTTTATGACAGATTTGATCAACGAAGTTGAATATAATCTCTCTTGAAAAAAATTATTTCCTAGCTAGACTAAAATTTACTTAAGAGACTTAGTTATATATCACATTACTTGATTTTTCTCGTTTTGATATTGATAGGAAAACTCTACTTTGACCAAGTTTTTAACAAGTTTTTATTTTCTCTGTCCTCACTTTTGGCGAGACAAAGTCGAGTTTGAGGATCTAACTATCCGTCCCGTCCTAGTCTCATAACTATAATTCTATATATTCACGGTCAAATACACTAATATTATTATTAATATGAATATTAATATTAATGATAATAACAAAGTTAATTAGAATTTTATTATATTTTTATTAGTTTTCATATAAAATATGAATTAAAATGATTAATTTATTTTTAAATAATATTTTAAGTATTTAATTTGTATAAAAGTATATTAATAAATATTTTTTAAACAAATAATGTGAAAATGAATTTCCTATAAGTTTTCCGCGAGTTTCCCGATATCTAATGGAAATGAGCTTAAGTTTAAAATTTTTTTGCTCCCGCCTTCTTCATCTCTAAATTAGTCCCCACTCCGCTCTTAACGGTGAGGGCAAAGACGACGGGGATAAAACTCTCCCAATCCGCCCCAGTTGTCATCTCTAGTTTTTTTGATGCATTTAAAGTTTGATATTTTACGATATTTTTATCGAGATGGATGGCATGGGAACCCCAATTAGAATCTAAGGAGTAAAGAGGACAAATTAAGGAATCTAGAGGGATCAAACTAGAACACCCCACCCAAAAGCAATCCCTATCCCCTGCCTTTAAAAAATCAACCTAGATATGCACTTGGCGTTTTCAAACGACTGAGGTTATATTTGCAAATTCTTAAAGTTACCATCTAAAATTAATTTTACAAAAATTATTAAAAAAATTTGCTAAAGTTTATAATAGTGGATTAATTTAGTGATTTACAATTAATTTAATCGGGAACTTAAGGCCCATGTTGAGATGTTTGCAATTGGGTTGGTTCAGATTTGGAGTAAAAAAAATCCAACCAATTAAAATTTATTTTGTTTGATTTAGTTTGAGTTTGTGCAAAAGAAAATCTAAATTCAAACTGAACCAGGCGAACCAACAACGAGTTAATTTGGTTCAGATAATTGGATTATCTAATTAAAAAATAAAAAAAAATTATTATTATTATTATTTTTTATAATAAACTGGACTCTAAGGCTCAAAGACAACCGAGACTACACAATTAAGCGGGAGAAAGACACCCTATAAACATCCTCTTGAAGAAACCAATTAAGAGAAGATAGAAAAACATCAAAATACAAAGACATTAAAGTACTATCATGAGCCAAATTGGCCAAATGATCTGCACATCTATTTGCTTCCCAAAACACATGACAAACATTGACCAGTTCAAAGGAAGCAAGAAGCATTTTGATCTTTGAATAATAACTAATGTTATACTAATTAAATATTGAAAATATACATTACAAAAAAATTCTTTTAACAGCAAAGAATAAAAAGATTAAAAAATGCACCATATGTACATCATATATCATATCATATACTCTTGCAAAACCATATACAAAACTTTGGTTTTTTTAGAGTTTGAAATTTAAATTGAATTTAAAATTTAAAATTAAAATTTTGGATTAAAACTTTTTTCTCTAAAAATTTTGAGTGGGGGATCTACTTCTATTTTTAGTCTCAATTTTTTTTAGAGTTTGAATTTTGAATTTCAAATTAAATGTTTGGATTGAAATTATTTTTTTGAAAAAAAAGATGAGTGAGATTCATTTTTTTTTATTTATGTTTTTTTTATTGATACATGTGTTTGCTCTTAAAAAAGTATGATTTGATAGTTTTTTTTTTAGTTATTCATCGGGGCACTAAGGCCCAAGAAGACTAGCCAACAAGGCGAGGAAAATCAATACCATAAGCCTCCTCTCTAAGTATAGGAACAGGACTAGGAGGAGGGGATACAATAAGATCAAATCCTAGGTCGAAGCCATGGGCAATATTAGCAAGGTGATCTACACTTCGGTTTGCTTTTCTAAAAATGTGATAGATGCCTACAATATTAGGCATCTTAGCAAGCTCACGAATATCTCGAACAAGAAAGTAACAACTATGAAATGTATATCGCATCTCATATTGACAAGATACATCACAACGTCCATCTCAATCACAATACGAAGAAAAGTGCACCCAGCCACCTCATATTAGAATATAATAAATATAGTTGGCTCACATAATTGCACCCACCCCATATTAGATGGTGATTAACTAGGGTAACAAAGTTAACCATCATCATGTAAAACAAAGGAGATTCCAGGCCATTAGAATATTTTTTTTCTACTTAACTATCGTTCAAAATATGTGGAATACAATTTTTATCCAAATCTAGAGTGAAGTGCAGTACTTAGAAACCTCAATGGTGATTTATATATTTCTCCCTAATTTTTTATATTATTATTGTATTAATTTATGGTTTATCAATTATCTTACTATTTTATAATCAGAATGGAAGAGGTTGAGTAAATAAGAATGTTTTGGTAAATGAAAATATTTTGGTAAAAACTAATTAAATTTACCTTAAATTTAGAAGAAAGTCTTATAAAAAATGATAAATATTTTTTTAAAGAATCTTACGTATAAAGACAGGGAGAGTATTATTTATTCTATTCTTAGACGTACGTCAAATGCACCTTATTTTTCTTTTTGGAGTGCAATTTTCTTTTCATAAAAGGTTATAAAAATCACTTTTAAATGTAGTAGTCGCTAATTATTATATTTCAAAATTTCAACTCTATGGATCTAACAAATTAAATTAAATTAAATTCAGTGCATATGTTTTATGCCTACTCTCCATAATGATGGCGTAACTAATTTAAATTATTAATTTATGTATACTTACAATTAAGTGTGATTGAGGTAACTAACAGTTGAAAAAAGGCACTATCCCTATGGGAATATCTGCAAAAAGTATTCGCATAGAAGTAATTAGTTCCTCTGATGCTCTAACCGTTATCCTTGGACTTTCCAGAATTTCTACATAGTACATACATTCATAGTAGGTCCTAATAAAACCTCATATCATGATTATAAATTTTGGGGTTAAATTAACAACTATAGTTTGATGACGAAAGAATATTAAAAATATATTAATATATGGAAAATATTTTTTCTTTTGAACCAAAAAAAAAATTCTTTCATGGTGAAATTTATGCTCTTGTAATCTTTGAGCATTTCTAGTGCTCTTATCAATAAAATGTTTTTGCTGATAAAAGAGTTCTAAAAAGATATGAAATAAATTTTTAAAATAAAAAAAATAAAGCATAAGTTATATCATAGTGCTACTTATTAAAAAAAAAGATATGTTAGTGCTCAAGAAAGGCATTTTACATCTTTCTTTGACAACAACTTATAGCGGGGGAGGGAAGCGATTATGATATAACAGTTTATTTTTAGAGTGAAAATACAATAGTTTATTTTTACATACTTTCTATGGTGCTATAAGATAACATCATATTTTCATATTCAATTAAATAAAATATTTGATATGAGATTATCAGAAATTCAATTAAGTCATACTTTCTATTGAGTTGTTTAGATTTGAATAAATATTAAGTTGATTTTGTTTTTGAATCTAATATTTAGTTTTATTTTTAATTTAATTTAATATGTCTTCATTTTTTAATTAAATGCTTATAATTTGGTTACACTATTAAAGGTATTTTTAAGCTTTAATTAATTAAAAAACTTTATCAATTAAAATATAAATAAATTAATGTTAAATATTATTAATAAATAAAATAAGACAAAAGTAGTATTTTTGGTGCTAAACTTTACACCAAATTTTAATTTGATTTTTTTTTTCATTTTGCTCATTTACTTATTTTTGCTTCATTTTATTTTATTAAATAATTAGTTAACAAAAATGTCTAAAATTGTTAGCTGGATATGAGAAAGAAGAAGACAAGGATAAATAAATTTTTATTACAGATGTTAATTATTTATCAACAAAAATTAATTGGAAATGATCATATTATATTGAAAAAATAAATTATTAATATAAAAAAATAATGGACCAAATTAAAATTTGAGATAAAGTTATGAGACTAAAATATTAATTTAGTCATAAAAAATATGATAATATTATTCTACAAATTTTTACAAGTGAAAATTTATAAAATAACACAAAATGAAGAAATTATTCACATATCAATTTTATAAATTTGACACGAATAAATCTCACTTAAATAATATAATTGTATTTTAATTTTATGTTAATATTTATATAATTTTAATTAAAATTTATGTTAGAAAATAAAAAATATAAATATTATTTTTATATAAATAGCTAGTACACGTCTCATTACGTTGTCATCCTTAGGTTCAAGTATTAGTTAATAGTGTCACATTCTTATAAGTCTTTTCATTTGTTCTAGGCCCAATTATCAATTGTTTACGTTTTATTATGTTGGAAATACAGTTTACTTCACTTCAGGCTCAAGTATTAATTAATTATGAATTTTTCTTCTAGGTCTACCATTTGCTTTTGGCCGGAGTATAAGTTACCTATGTTACGTTCTTTTGGGTCTAATGTTTGCTTCAGACTCCAGTATTAGTTACTTATAACCTCTTATTTTTGCTCTTATCCAAAGTAATTAATATTTGGGCTTCATTCAGATGGTAAGTCTAAAACAAAAATGTCCGCAATAATAATTTTGTATCCTTGTCTTATTCTTTCTTACAACTAGCAGCTATTTTAGACATTTTTATTAATTATTTAATAAAATAAAATAAAGCAAAATTAAGTAAAAGAGCTAAAATCGAAGAAAAAAAGAATCAAACTAAAATTTGGTGTAAATTTTAGGGACCAAAAACATTATTTTTGTCTTATTTTATTTATTATAATATTCACCATTAATTTATTTATCCTTCAATTAATAAAAACTCTTTTTTTTAATTAATTAAAGCTCAAATACACCTTTAATAATATAACCAAAATATAAGAATTTAATAAAAAAATAGAGAGATATATAGAGTTCAAATTAAAAATAAAAATGAAATATTAGATTAAAAAATAAAATTAAGTTTATATATATTCAAATAAGATTTAATGGAGAATATGATTTAAATGAATTTCTAATTACCTTATGTCAATTTTTTTATTTGATTGGATAAAAGGGTATAATGTCATTTTGATAGAGATGACACCATAGTAAATATCTTATTTTTATGAACCCCAGCAAAATTTTATAGTTTAAGTTTAATTATATTTTTAATTTTTATAATTTTTTATTATGTAATTTTAATATTATAATTTTAATTAGTAATTTTGATCCATATAAAATTTAAATTATGATAATTGAGTTTTGATATATTCGATTTCTGTCCAAATTAAACTATCCATTTTGTGATAAGAAATTAGATGAATTTTTTATTTGTCATCAATAATGTCACTAAAAGAGAATAAAAAATCGTTTAAATTAAATTTCATAAAAAATGGTTCTCAAAACCCAGTTTTTTACAGTTTGAATTTTATAAGTATTAAAATTACTTAATTAAAATTATAGATGATGAATAAAAATAAATTTTAACTATAGAGTATTTTTTTTATCTAAATTAAAAAGAAATCATAGATACTATCAAACTCCAAAGTTGTCCTAGAAAGCCATGTTTTCATTTGTTTCCGTAAAGCAGAGACTATTATTGTAAGCTAGTGCTCAAAAAGGTAATTTTAAAGCTTTATTTGACAGCGATACTGATGGAAATAAAGGAGTGAATCCTAATTTGAAGGACTTTGGAGGACAAGTATTAAGGGTAGATGGTCCTATGACTAGGAGCAAAAAGAAGAGACTTGAAGAATTTGCTACTAGCATCATGTTTGGGGAACACTTAGAAGAATTTGGAGTTTTTAATTCTGCTTTTAATAATTTTAGTGTAAAGATTTGTAATAAATAATGCCTTGTTAGTTAAATGGCATTTTTAGAAGTCTTTTTTATATTTTCATGACATGTATCAATTGGTCAAGGTATGACCAATTCTTGACCAATTTCATGCGCACAAGAGGGGCAAAATAGGCGCTAGTTTTAGGCCTTTTTAGTGATCATGTGAGGTGCACATGTAAGAGGCAAGGAAGGCATCTATAAATAGCCTTGAATAATCACATTGTAGACACTTTTTGATATAATAGAAATTGGATTGAATCCTTTTGTGAGAGCATTTTTCTCTCTTGAATTCATAGCTCTTTGAGCATGAAGCAAATGGTCTTATCAATGGAATCAAGTCTATTGTAGCGATCAAACAAGGATTATCAAATTGTCTAGGCAATTTGTGGCTCCCTACTTTTAATTCTTCCATCTTCTTCTTCTTCTCCATTCTTTTATTTTGCGCCATTTATGCCTTACTTTATATTTATGTCTTAATTTTTATGCGCCTCTTTCTTCTCCATATCTTATGTTCATTCTTTTATGCTCCTCTTTCAAGCATTTCAAGGAGATGGAAACCCAAGTGAACTAGATCCGTTATGAACATCCCCATCATTTGGTATCTCGAGCCATGGTGTTCATTGGGTAGTTCTTGATTTTGATCCTCTTTTTCCGGATTGCGGGAATTGAATCATGGATCCTTGGTTCTCCTTGCTTGATTTTTGATTTCTTTTTTTTTCCAATTTTCGTATTCTGAAATTTCTGCAATTTTCTGCCTAATTGGTTGGGAATTTGGTGATTTGGAGTTAAAATTTGGATTCCTCATAGTGGAAAACCTTAGGATCAAGTGTTGATTAATAAAATTCTGCACATGTGTTCTTAAGTGTTCTTGGACGTTCATGCTTGTTTCTTGCCTATTTGATGATTGAATCCAAAATTTGAGTTGATATTCTTCATATACATGTTCTTGCGCATAAAACCCATCCATTTTTTTTTTGAGTCTCTTTGTTCAAATTTTTTGTGTTTAAGTTGTGTGTTCTTATACACACTAAGTGTTTGTGAAAATACCTAAGAAAAAATTTTGTGTTTGAGTCTAGCTTTCTTTCTTTCTTGTTTCCATTTTGTTCATGAATTTCCTTCATATTTGTATTGTTTTGTGCCCCATTAATCTTGTTAGCTAGCTTTTCTACCTTACAATACACTTGAACACCTTGTCCGTTTATTCTACATTCATTCTATCTTTGATTCCTAGTGATTTGTGTGCACAAAAAAAAAAGTTGCTTTGCAATATAAAAAAAAAACAGAGCATTTGCGCAAATATCAAAAAAAAAAAAAGAGGTGCAATATACAAAAGAAGAAAACAATTCATATACGTATGTTTGTTCTTGATCATTGATTTGCACACTTTCACGTTGTTTATCCACATATTATGCCTTATACACTTTCCTTCTACATTGATGTTATTCTTGTTCACATCCATTATTGCTTTGGTGAATCCTAGCTAGCATCTTATTTTTCTTGACTTTGTCTAGTTTTCTTAGTACTCTTTTCTTGTGCCTTTGTCAACATAATTACTCCATTTTTGTGTGCCATTTTCTTTGATTGAGTTAGCTTTTATTGCTTGTCTTTATTTGACCTCTTCGTTGTGTCTTTGAGTATTTCTTCATTTGTACTCTTGTGTCACGTGTTGGCTTAGATATTTTGCTACTTCTTGAGGGTTTGCCACTTTGGATCCATTAATTTGATTAATTGACATAAGACTTTGATTATTTGTGCTCTTTTTGCTATGATAGTCGAGGGACGTTGAGTGGTAAAAGGCAAGAGTGTGACATTATAGAAAAAGCCTTTAAAGTGTGAAACACGAGTGGATTTTCGTGATACATTTCTTGTGAGTTTGTGTGATTTGTGAGGTCCTTAGGATAGACTATTATTTTTCTCTTTTGCTTTGATGTATTCTTTTCTTATTTTTGGTTTAGTTTGAGCTACTTGGCTTGCATAGATATTTTTCATTTTTATTCTATTTTTTTCTCATCATGGACAATCAAACTCCTAATACTATACTCTTGGAGCAATTAACATCACAAATGAAGCAAATTATGTCCAAGGAACTTGACGGTATATATAAAACCTTGGACAAAATTCAAAGCTCCAACAAGGGGAAGGAAAAAGTCCATTCCTCCCCAAGGGTAAGTGAAGGTATACCCTCTCCTTTTCTTAATGCTACTTCATCTCATGTCACTAGAAATGTTGCTCATAACTCTCGAAATGTTAATGATGAACTTGCACATGGTAGGCATCATGCATATCATACCTTGACTAGTGGAAGTGACGATGAATTACATGCACACTCTAGGCATCATAGGCATCGAAATAATGCTCATATTCATGATAATTTGCATCATATGCCTAGACATGGAGCCTTTGATCCACGGCCTAACCAACGGTTTGGTCAAGGGAATATTCTTGATGACATTCCCCAATTTGGTGATCCTAGGCTTGAAAATAGGTACTTAGGTGTGAAGTTGGAGATTCCCACTTTTGATGGGAATGTGAATCCCGAAAAGTACCTTGAATGGGAAATGCGCCTGGATCAAATCTTTGAGGCGCAACGGTTTGATGATGAGAGGAAAATAGCCCTTGCTACGGTGCATTTGACTAATTATGCTTTATTATGGTGGGATAATCATAAAAAGACAATCTTACCTTTCCATCCTCTCCATAGTTGGGAGGAATTAAAGGTGCGGTTTAGGCAACGTTGGGTGCCCCCACATTACATCAAAGAATTGCATAGGAAGCTTCAAATTATCTCCCAAGGTTCCAAAAGTGTGGAGGCCTATTATAGGGAGATGTGGGTGGCTCTAACTAGAGCCAACATTGTTGAGAGTGAAGAGGCTACTATGGCAAGGTTCATAGATGGATTGCATCCTAGGATTAGAGACATTGTAGAATTACATGATCATGCATCCATGGATTCATTATTGCACCAATGTCATAGGGTGGAAGCCCAATTGAAAAGGCAAGATAGAGATCATGCATATTATTCAAAAAATTATAAATCTCAATCTTCATTTGGGCGTTTTCCTTCAAAAAGTTTTCAAAAAAATGATTTCAAAAATTCATTTGATAAAGATGGCAAGAGTCGCTCCAATAAAAATTGGAAAAAGAGCCACAATGATCATGAGAAAAGCCACGGCCAAAGGGGAGTTACTGATTCTCCTCCCTCAACTTCCAAGCTTAAGGGAGTTGGCCATGGTCAAAGCCATAAATCAAGTGAAATCAAGTATTTTAAGTGTTTGGGTAGAGGTCACATTGCCTCTCAATGCCCCACAAAAAAGACTATGATGTGCGTTGATGAGGTTTATGATTCTCATTCTAATTCCTCTAATGATGAGCTTTCTTCTAATCATTCTTCTTCTTATGCTTCTTCTAGTGATGATGAATTGTACCCCAATGAAGGAGATTTGTTGGTTGTTAGGAGGCTTTTGGGGAGTCACCCCAAAGAAGATGACAATACTCAACGAGAAAATATTTTTCACACTAGGTGCTTGGTGAAAAATGCCACTTGTTCTTTGATTATAGATAGTGGCTCATGTGTGAATGTGGCAAGCACAAGACTAGTGTCCAAGCTTAATTTGCCTACTACTCCCCATCCTAGGCCATATAAACTTCAATGGCTTAATGATAATGGTGAATTGCTTGTTGACAAGCAAGTTTTGGTGGAGTTAACCATAGGCAAATATTGTGATAGCATTGTGTGCGATGTGGTACCTATGGAGGCCGCCCATATCCTTTTTGGGAGGCCTTGGCAATTTGATAGAAATGCTATTCATGATGGGCACTCAAACAAGTATTCTTTTGAGTATAAGGGTTCCAAATTGACCCTTGTTCCTTTGAGTCCCAAAGAGGTGAGTCATGATCAACACCTCATGAAAAAGAAAAGAGAAAAAGAGCAATTGGCCTTGAAACAAGCCAATAAGGGTTTCACTAACCCTTTTGCTAGTGAGACATGTGAAAAGAGCTCAAAAAGCTCTTCCAAGGCTAAGCAATGCGCTAAGGGCCTTGGTGGGGATGAATCATCTTCTCATTCCAATCTTCTTGTATCTAAACATGAGTTTAAGCACTTATTTTTGGCTCACAAGACCATGTATCTTATGATTCCTCATGATATGTGTTTAAATGTTGTTTCTAACAATGATAATCATGTGGTTCCTAGTGCTTTTTCTTCTATGTTGGAAAGGTACAAAGATGTGTTTCCACTTGAGACACCAAAGGGATTGCCACCGATCCGTGGTATTGAGCACCAAATTGATTTCATACCGGGTTCTTCAATTCCAAATAGACCAGCTTATAGAGCAAATCCACAAGAGAGTGAAGAGATACAAAGGCAAGTGGATGACCTCATGAGCAAAGGGTGGATTAGAGAGAGTTTGAGCCCTTGCGCGGTGCTGGTCATTTTGGTGCCCAAAAAGGATGGTAAATGGAGAATGTGTTGTGATTGTAGACCTATCAATGCAATCACAATAAGGTATAGACATCCTATTCCTAGACTTGATGACCTTCTTGATGAGTTATGTGGTGCTTCTTTGTTTTCTAAAATTGATTTGAAAAGTGGGTACCATCAAATTCGTATGAAAGAAGGTGATGAATGGAAAACGACTTTTAAAACTAAATTTGGTTTGTATGAATGGTTGGTAATGCCGTTTGGACTTTCAAATGCTCCTAGTACCTTTATGAGGTTGATGCATCATGTTTTGAGGAAATTTATGGGTAAATTTGTGGTGGTTTATTTTGATGATATCCTCATTTATTCTAAATCATTTGATGAACACTTGGAGCATGTTGAACTTGTTTTGAAAACTTTGAGAGATGCTACTTTGTTTGCTAATCTTGAGAAATGTTCTTTTTGTATGCCTAAAGTTACATTTTTAGGATTTGTGATTAGTGAGCATGGTGTACATGTTGATGATGAAAAGGTTAAGGCTATCCTTGAATGGCCGCGACCTACTTGTGTGAAAGATGTGAGGAGTTTTCATGGTTTGGCAAGCTTCTATAGGAGGTTTGTCAAGGATTTTAGCACAATTGCTTCTCCTCTAAATGAATTGGTGAAAAATGGTGTGACATTCCATTGGGGATAAAAACAAGAGGAAGCTTTTGCCGCCTTGAAAGATAGGTTGACAAACGCTCCCATCTTGGCTCTTCCTAACTTTGAAAAATCCTTTGAATTGGAATGTGATGCCTCAAATATAGGTGTAGGGGCTGTTCTTCTTCAAGAAAGCCACCCTATAGCCTACTTTAGTGAAAAGTTGAGTGGTGCTTGTCTTAATTACCCCACTTATGATAAAGAATTGTATGCTTTGATTAGGGCGCTTCAAGTTTGGCAACATTATTTGCTCCCAAGGGAATTTGTCATTCATAGTGACCATGAGTCCCTCAAGTACCTTAAAGGTCAAGGGAAGCTTAATAGGCACCATGTTAAGTGGGTGGAATTTTTGGAACAATTTTCATATGTGATTAAGCATAAGCAAGGCAAGGTCAACAAGGTGGCCGATGCTTTATCTAGGAGATATAGTCTCCTTTCCACTCTTGATTCTCATTTTGTTGGTTTTGATTCTATAAAGGACTTGTATGCTAGTGATAAACATTTTGGTCCTATTTTTGGTGATATGTGAGTTGGCCGCCAAGAATATCATTAAGGCACATGATGACTATTATCTTGTTGAGGGATTTCTTTTTAAGGCTAATTTGCTTTGTGTGCCTCAAGGTTCTCTTAGGTATTTGCTTGTGGTGGAAGCTCATGAAGGAGGCTTGATGGGTCACTTTGAAGTGGTTAAAACATTTGATATCTTACATGCCAAATTTTATTGGCCTCATATGCGCATTCATGTGCAACGGCATTGTAAGAGGTGTATTGTGTGTAAAAAGGCTAAGTCTAGGCTTATGCCTCATGGTTTGTATCTTCCTCTCCCCATTCCTAATTCCCCTTGGACTCATATTTCTATGAATTTTGTTCTTGGTTTGCCTCGCTCTAAGAGGGGTAAAGATAGCATCTTTGTTATTGTTGATAGATTTTCCAAGATGGCTCATTTTGTGCCTTGTGCTAAATGTGATGATGCTACTCATGTTGCTAACTTGTTTTTTGATAATATTGTGAGATTGGATGGGGTGCCCTTGAATATTGTGAGTGATAGGGATGCTAAATTCTTGTCACATTTTTGGAGAACACTTTGGGTCAAACTTGGTACTAAGTTGTCTTTCTCCACTACTTGTCATCCTCAAACGGATGGACAAACGGAAGTTGTAAATAGAACTTTGGGCACTTTGTTGAGATCTTTTGTTTCTAAAAATTTGAAAGCTTGGGAAGAGTCCTTATCTTTTGTTGAGTTTGCTTACAATAGGGTGCCTCACTCTACTACTAAGCACTCACCATTTGAAATTGTTTATGGATTTAACCCCCTAACCCCTTTGGATTTGTTGCCTATTCCTCTTGATAATTCTTTGTTGCATAAAGATGGTGAGGCTAAAGCTTCTTATGTGAAGAAGCTACATGCTAAGGTGAAGGCGCAAATTAAAAAACAAGTAGCCCATTATGAGAGATTGGCCAACAAGAAGAAAAAGGCCGTGCATTTTGCACCGGGAGATTGGGTTTGGGTACATTTTCGAAAGGAAAGGTTTCCAAATGAAAGGAAATCTAAGCTTCATCTTAGAGGTGGAGGTCCTTTTCAAATTTTGGAGAAAGTGAACGAGAATGCCTACAAAGTGGATTTGCGAGGTGAGCATAATATTTCTTCCACTTTCAATGTAAGTGATCTCTCTTTTTTTGATGTAGGTGATTCCAAAGTGGATTCGAGGACGAATCCTCTCTATGGAGGAGAGGATGATGGAAATAAAGGAGTGGACCCTAACTTGAAGGACTTTGGAGGACAAGCATTAAGGGTAGATGGTCCTATGACTAGGAGCAAAAAGAAGAGACTTGAAGAATTTGCTACTAGCATCATGTTTGGGGAACACTTAGAAGAATTTGGAGTTTTTAATTCTACTTTTAATAATTTTAGTGTAAAGATTTGTAATAAATAATGCCTTGTTAGTTAAATGGCATTTTTAGAAGTCTTTTTTATATTTTCATGACATGTATCAATTGGTCAAGGTATGACCAATTCTTGACCAATTTCATGCGCACAAGAGGGGCAAAATAGGCGCTAGTTTTAGGCCTTTTTAGTGATCATGTGAGGTGCACATGTAAGAGGCAAGGAAGACTTCTATAAATAGCTTTGAATAATCACATTGTAGACACTTTTTGATATAATAGAAATTGGATTGAATCCTTTTGTGAGAGCATTTTTCTCTCTTGAATTCATAGCTCTTTGAGCATGAAGCAAATGGTCTTATCAATGGAATCAAGTCCATTGTGGCAATCAAACAAGGATTATCAAATTGCCTAGGCAATTTGTGGCTCCCTACTTTTAATTTTTCCATCTTCTTCTTCTTCTCCATTCTTTTATTTTGCGCCATTTATGCCTTACTTTATATTCATGTCTTAATTTTTATGTGCCTCTTTCTTCTCTATATCTTATGTTCATTTCTTTTATGCTCCTCTTTCAAGCATTTTAAGAAGATGGAAACCCAAGTGAATAAGATCCGTTATGAACATCCTCATCACATACTTCATTAACTTGCGCTTGACCAAAACAATACGATTTTGAAATTAATTAATAAAATGGGAATTATTATAATTTCGAAACTAGGGAGTAATTGTTATTATTATTATTATTATTATTATTATTATTATTATTATTATTATTATTATTATTATTATTATTATTATTAAAAACGTAATACTGCCACTCAATACAATGTTATTATGGGAATATACGTGTGTGTGTGAAGATCCGAGTTTATAGATAATTATGGAGATGTTTGGTTTGCATTTTCATTTTCGGTTTTCATTTCCTGTTTTTAGTCTGTTTCCTGAAATTTTACAAAGGAAAAACTGAAAATGTTGAAAACAGAAATTCTCTGTTTTCAGCATTTTCAACTTTTCCTTTGTAAAATTTCGGGAAACAAAAAATAAAAATAAGAAATGAAAATGCAAACCAAACAACCCCTATATTTTTCTATCAATTAAAAAAATACAACATTGCCACATGGGAGCTGTTTTTTCTAAAAAAGTAACAAATGAAATCCAACATAAAAAAATTGAACTTTCATATTATTAAATCTCTACACAAAAAATTAAGGCATTTATTAACTTTTTTAAACTTTACCCATATAATATTAAAGTAATTAGTACCGTTAGAGATAATATACATCACAATTAATTATTAATGAATAATTAGGCGTTTATATTATGAAACAGAGAGAGTACATTTTATTTGAAATAACTCGTTGTGTGTTTGATTTAAATTTTAATAGAATGAAAAGTCAAAAGCACACAAATTGAGACAAATTAAAATTTGATCAATAGTTAAAATATATTAATACACAAAAATTAAAGTTATCTAGAAAATAAATATTTCTAACTTTAATTAAAATATTGTTTTAATCGGAACAAAATCTTATACAAACCCTAGATAAATGGCTTGCGAATAATTTCAGTTAAATAGTTAGTCTTAAATTTATATTTTGATGTATGCATTAAAATATGCCTCAATCAATTATCGAAGACTAATTTCAATCAAAAGGCCTTAATAAATGTCATTGTGCATTTATAATATTTTTGAAAAATATGGTATAGAGACCATGTTGTAAAAATATTTTAGTAGTGTCTTTTTATATTTGCAATATCTTTTTGTAAATGTTGTATGAAGACTATATTAAAAATCAATTATGTCATAGTGGCAATATATATTTTTTTTAAGAGGCTAAATTATATCATTAGTCATTATTTATTTTTCGCTAAAATTTTAGTCTTATTATTTAACTTTTATTTTTTAAAATTTCAACTTTAATGTTTTCTAATATATTAATTTGATCATTTATCTTTTTTTTTTTTTCCTTTCACGTCTATCCTTCATGTTTTTTTATAGTCTCTATTTTATCTTTTAATATTTATCAAATAATGTTTTAATTTTACCCATCATAACTTCATAAAAAGAATTAAAGTGAAATTTATAAATAAATATAAGAGACTAAATTGATCATAAAAATAAATAAATGATTAAATTAAGATATTAAACACTACAAGAATGTGCAGAATTAGGGACAAAAAGTTAGCGACTGTCAATGGCCCGATGCCGTCACAAATTAGCGACACAAAATTGGCCATTCATGGAAATAACCGTCGCTAATTTTGCGACGGATATTTCTGTCACTTCTGTTCAATGAAAATATTTTTTTATTTTTTTTTAATTTGTGACAATATTTGCGACGGGAATAGCCGTCACTAATTTTGCGACCAAATCCGTCGCTACCATTTAAAGAAAATAATTTTTTTAATTTATGGTAATGAAGGAAATAACGTTGCTAATTTTTGCGACAGATATTTCCGTCGCTACTGTTCAACGAAAATAATTTTTTTTATTTTTTTTAATTTGTGGTAATATTTATGACTGAAATAATTGTCGTTAGTTTTGCATCGGATATTTTCGTCGCTTCCGTTCAACAATTTTTTTTTTCAATTGGTGGTAATACGAAAATAACGGTCGCAAAATTTGTGGTCGAAACTATTTTTTTCAAAATAAAAAAATTAAGATTTGCGACGGATTAGGCTGTCACTAAATTTTTGGTGCCACGTGTTAAAATTCTATTTGAAGATGGCATGTGACGCAGATCAACCTTAGCGAGATCCCCACCGTTGTTTTTCTTTAGTCTCGTCTGCTCTTTCATACACTTTTTTCTATTTATTCACTTCTTCTTCCATTCACTTCTTCTTTGTTGATTCTTTTCTTCTTCACATCACTCTTCTAACACCACCCTACAACTAGGGGTGGAAATGAGCCAGATAGCCTATAGGGCCCGTGACCTTTTTATTTAAAAGGTCAGGCTTGAGCTTTTTTAAAAGCTTTTTTAAATAAATAATTAAATTATATATACAATATTATATATAAAATAATAATAATTAACTTTTTTACTATCATTTTAAAAATTTATGTAGAGATAATGAAAATTATTAAAACAACATTTTGAAACCCTTAACGTAAGACAACACTTAATTTTTGAGAATATAGTCCACAAGTAAAAAAATTAAAATGGTCTATTTTCCTCCAAATACAAAGTTATATGTTTAATTATTTCTTTAAAATATTTATTCTCATAATTTGGCCTATTAAAATTTGCTATTAAGTAAGCTTTTAAATAGGCTTTCAGATCAGGCCAGACTTAGGCCTTAAAAAATTCTTTATCAGACTAATAGGTCAGACTTAGGCCTTTAATTTTTAAATCAGGTCAGGCTTGCCCTGGCCCACTTCCACCCCTACCTACACCTCACGACACATCCATCTTCGGTGACCTCCAACTCCGATATGAGAGAATTTGGCGAAAAACAAATTAGCCACGGAAATAACCGTGGCAAGGTTGCCACGACATTTTCTGTCGCAAATTCATAATGGCTTATTCCGCCGCAAACATAAATTCGAGGCGGACTACAAGTGGCGTAAAGAAAAAAGTCGCGCCAAAAAAACCCGTTAGCCACGAAAACAACCGTGGCAAACTTATGACCGACATGTCCGTTGCAAATTTGCGACGTTATTTCCGTGGCAAATATTAGCAACGCCAATTTTAGCGATGGTTCAATAGCCGTCGCCGATCGCAAAGGCTATATTAGTGACAATTTTTATTTTTTTACCACAGATATTTCCGTGGCTATATTAAAACATCCTTGTAGTGAAATAAATATTAAGGGCGAAATTAACAAAAATAAAAGATAATTCTTGAAGTTCAACTTACTTGATACTAGAAGAAACACTTGAGTTTAAGGTATAAGATTCGATCCATATACCATTTTCCTTTCTTCACCCCTAAATAACGAAAACAAAAAAAATTACAAATGAAAAAAAAGACTAACTTAACTTTTTTGTTAAAACATAAAAGATTAAACTTGTAGTAATTTTTAAAATAAATTTAACCAATTGTTTTAATAAACGAGCGTAATTTAGATGATTATTGTTTATATTGGAGATAAGAGATAATAATAACCATATATTTCATGTTTGGCTAAAGTCTCTTTACACGCTATTCAGTTTTCAAGATAAGCCTGATGATGCAAACAATCACAACCCAAGACGCACATACCATAATTGCAGCACAAACATGATACTTCACATCAATTGTTTGTCTTAATTATAAAGGAAATACCACTTAGAGAATCCCTTTTTAGTGACCATGAGTTATACGTATTTGATTTTACGACAAATTAAGATAAACATAAATTTAATATGTTGAATTTATTTTTAATTGTGTGAAAATATATTTTTGTTTATCTCTATTCAAAATATAAAACTAAACGCATTACATTCGATATGTAGAAAATTAAACTCTGTATGAGACCGAATAGTCCAACTAAGCCTAGATCTCAAAAGAATTATATATATATATATATATATATATCATTATATAATCAATTTATTTATACTTTTACTATAAATAAAAATATTTTTAGAAGTTTTTTTTTTAATTCATGTTAAGATCCGAAATCACTAATTATTATAGGTACTTCTTTAAAGTCCCCAAAAGTATAAACAAACAAGCACATTTATACTTAATTAATTGATTTTCATTGGCTTAAGGTTGAAGGGGACCTAACAACTTTTTTTTTCCCTAAGAAACTAGTGATTGATGTGTATGGAAATAAAATTAGTAAAAAGTAAAGTTAGATACTAAATTAGTCATTTTACATCTGAATCCCTATAATTTCTTTTTTTTTTAGTCTCTATTTTTATATATATAAAAAAAATCATTGATTTTTTTAGTGTTTGCTTTTTTTAAAAAAAGGTTCATCAATTGTTTTAGTCTCTGTTTTTTTTAAATAAAAAAAAAATCAATGGTTTTTTTAGTATGTAATAGGTTACTATTATTAAAGCTAGGGATGTCTAACTAAAAGGTTTTGATTAAATGGAGCATGACAGGGTCTCGTATCTGACAGGTTGCATATTTAAACTTTTATTGATCTTCTTTGGATGAGGTAAATGTAAGTACTTCTTCAAGCGTTTTTTAAACCTGCAACAAGGCTTTTTCTACCATAGATTGGGGCACCATCCTCTCATTCTAAATTTCAATTTACAAAAAAGAAAAAAGAAAAAGAAAGGAGGATGAGATTAACACCATCTCTATTGGGAGTGACACCTTCCTTTTTATATGTAAGAATCATTAATTTATATACTAAAAATGATGGTGTCACTCCCAATAGAGATGGTGCTAATCCCATCCACCAAAAGAAAAGCTAGGAATTTTTTTTTTTTTTTACAACAAAGTTAGGGGTGTCCAAACTCAAAAAGAAATTGAGTGTGATGGACCCTTTGAGAAAATTCAACGCATATACTATGGGCTGGGTTCTGAAATTTGAATAACCTCAATTTGGCCCAACTGAAATAACCTAGCCTGTTTTAACAAAAAATTAACTTAGCCTGTTTGCTCCAAAAAAAAATAATAACTTAGCCTATTGGCTGTTGCCTGACTTCTTTTTTTTTTATCATTTTTGTTTTCTACTTTTAGGTTTTATTAATTTATAAATACAACACATAAAAATCGATACATTATATATTAAATGACATCATAAATTAAAAAAATATTTTAAATTTATTAATTATCATATGCGTGCTCCTATTTGTGCCAAACAATGTTAAATAATAAATATAGAAATAGATTTAGCTGGAGTATAGCAATCAAAATCACAAAACAAATCACTATTAGATGTGGCGTGATGATAGCTTAGTTTATTTTTTAATTATAGGTGAGTTGGTTCAATCTCGTACATTAGTGGAGTGGCATTTTATGACCACTTGATAGCAGGTAACAATTGTCAAATACTCTTATACAAATATTTATTATTTATTATTACTTAGCCTTTGTTCTCTTTCCTCTGTTAACAACCCACTTTCAAAATACTGTGCAAACTGTGAAACCAAAATTCATGCCAATGTTACTGGTCTTCAAAAATACTTATTTAGTTTTTATTTATAAATACTTAAAATAAAAACTACACATTAAAAAATATTATTTTTCATAAAACATTAATTTTTAAGCAAATAAATAATCTCTTTATAATTTTATTTTTTTATCCAAGTCAAATTTTATTATTCTATTTAAAATTAAATTCAATTATCCTCATTCATTAGGATAAAATTTTAAAAAAATATAATAAAAACTTTCTATTTTTGTATTAGGTGTTTATTAGAAACCGGGGCGGAGCTAGACAAAAAATTTTGGGGGCCAAACATAAACATTAAAATTAATATATCAGATATTAAAATTTAATTTTTACTTGAGTAAAATATAAGAGTACTTTGTAGCATTAAATATATCAATAATTAACACATTTAAGAAAATTCTTCAATTTGTTTTTTTCAAAAAAAATTATGAAAAAAATTTCAGTTTCCAATGTTAGAGTGACATGGATAAACTATTTAACCTATTAGTGAATTAAGCATCCTTGTACGCATTCTCAAACTATTTAACCTACACGCTTCCGCAAAGTTAAACACATTTGGGATAAAAAATTCGTGATTTGATTAAGCAAATGTCAAATAATAATCTAAGTCAATTAAATATTTCTAAATTTTTCAATAGTTTTTTTATTCATATAAATAAGACTTGCAGAAAATATTTTTATGAAAATTAAAATGAGTGAACCACCACTTTAAAAAGTCAATTTGTTCGCGTTAGTCATTTTAGTCCTTGATTATATCATAATTACTTTTTAGTCCCTGACTTTGTAAAATATTAATTATTTTAGTCCACTCTCGACTAAAATGACTATTTTTTTTATATGTTAAATACTACATTGACTACTTTTTTATATAATCAAAGACTAATATGATCGATTTTATAAAGTCAAAGACTAAAGTGAAATTTTGATAAAGTTAAGAATTAAAATGAGTCACTCATATGATCTAGAGAATTAATTTATGTATTTACTCAAATTAAAATACAAAAGAGAGAGTTCATACATATTTTAAAGTAAATAAGTGATTTAATAATATCATAACTAGTGTATAAACAATATATTTTACCAATTTCAAAAAAAAATCCGATGGAAGATTGTTCGGTAAAGTAATATATACATCCAAATAAATATTTTTTGCTTTGATTAAAAAACATAACACAAATTTTTTTTGTTTTGAGTACTTATAAATAAAAACGGAGAAAGTAAAAAATGTCATTAGATTAGTTTAAAAAAGATTTAGGCTTCTAACTAAGCCTTTTAAATTAAAAGACTCACAAGTTAAGTCATTCAAAAAATAATAGTCATCACGAATAAATATTTTAGAAATCAGAAGTGTTATCAATAAAAAAATTTAAAAGACTTAATTGATGACAAACTAAAATAATACTCTCCATTCTTATGTAATTATTTAATTTAGGTAAAAAATTTACATATTGAAAAATATAATTACTAATTTTGTTCATCGAAATGTAATTATTTAATTTAGGTAAAAATATGCATATTAACAATGCTTAAATATTACAAAATTAAAAAAATGTGCATTTAATACTACTTTAAAAATTTAGGCTGACGGAATATAAATAGGAACAAATTTTTTGTGCGTGAAAAGATCAAAATAAATAAAAATATATGATTTGATGAAAAGTTTAGTTTTTATCAATGTATTCATAGACGATGCTAACACAGTGACTAGTTATTTTGGATATTACTTGACACTTTAGAGGTGGTCTTTGTATGTGAGATTTTTTTCATTTAGAAGAGTTAGAGATCAAATAACCAACCGGCATAGCCTCACATCAACTATATCTTTGTTTTTTTTATGGTACATTGAAAAATACTTTATTATTTTCTTTAAACAATGATTTACAGACACAAAACATGCTAATAATAATATGTGTTAAACTGAATCACTTTATATTATTTCTCATTGCATTATCATTTTTCTCGGGTGAAAGCAAAGTAGACAGAGGCAGAGAAACTCGGAATAACGAAGTATCAAATATATTTGACAGGCTCGTCCGATTATCAGTTTGTCATTTTAGCCGTTGATTAAAATAACATATATCTAATGGTTCTACCTATAAAGGCTCACCACTGCGCCATTTCTAAAGAGACGCACAATAGACGTAGCCATGTTTGAAATACATAAGAAATCGCAATCCCACGTACCTATAAGGTGAATCGCCAAAAATCACAAAGACTAACGTAAACATCTTTAAAAAATTTAATGAACTAAATATAGGGTGAATTCGGGTTGATTTTGGTGAGTTTTTAATAGCTTTGAAGCCTTATCCAAACTAATCCCACCAAAACTAAATTCGGCTATCTAATTAAATAAATAATAGAAATTCTATTTTTCTAAAAAAATATTTAAAAATTATAGCGACATAATATTAATTTTACTTATGTTTAGTGATTTTATTTGCTAAAATAAAACGTAACATTAATAACATTATAATATATTTTAATATAAATAAAGTAGTCAATTAGTCATAATATCTGTTAGAAGTCCCACATTGGCTAGTGATATCACCATTGTTGAGTTTATAAAAGTATGACAATCCTCATCCTACAAGCTAGCTTTTGGGATTGAGTTAGGCCCAAACTCAAAACTCTTAGATAGTATAAGAGGCTATCCTAAATCTATTTGTTGGACCCTCATGTAACTGTGTAGTTCTGAGCGTGAGGGAGCATACAAGTTGGATTAAGTTAGGCCAAAACTTAAAATCGTAAGAATATCAAAATTAAAAGTAACAGTACAAGAATATAAAACAAGTCTAGTTTTACTACCAAATCATAAAAAAAATTTGCAATTTAATAATTTAGTTTGAGTTAGATTGGATTCATTAATTTTTTAAAATACAAATTCAATATCAAACCCAAATTAATTTACATTTACTAAAAAATAACCAAACCAACTCAATCACCCAACTCAAAAAAAAAATTTTAATTTAATTTAAATTACTCGAATTCTAGGATTACTTAGCTCATTACTCACCGCTCTCTAAATACCCTTTACTAAATTAAGGAAAGACAGGTGACCTATGAGATCTACGTGGAAGCAACCACAGCCATCACATTTTGCATGTGTGCCACCTCTCAAGGTAGCTCCAACACACAAAGTAAAACTTGACACTCATCTTAAATACCACAAAAAAAAAAAAAAAAAAAAAAACCTTGACACTCATTACAATATTTCATCTTCAAGTTATCCATGAATAAGGATCACATTAACATATTAAGCAGGTTGCTTAAGAATATAACAACAATAAAATATATAAAAGCATAACAATTCTTCGTTAATTATAAGTTAATTTTTGAGATTAAATCCATGTCTAAGCATAAATTTAAGAGTTCTGAAAAGAAACATCCAAAGAGGAAATCAAATTCATGCAACATTCTTAGGCACTATTAATTAAATATAGTGTAATCATTATATTATTTAATTAACCTTAAACTACACTCAAACTATTGTTAAGGAAGTGAGGCTGTGAGAGAGCATCTTTTTAAAAAATAGGATTTCTTTGGTTTTGTATTTTGATTTTTGTTTTTTATTTTATTTTTATTTTTTAAGATTTGTATAACAAGAACTGAAAATGGTTAAAAACGAGATTTTATTATTTTCATAACTTTTAAATTTTTATTTGCAAATTTTTTGAAACTAAAAATAAGAAAAAACAAACTACAAACCAGCATAGCTAACAAAAATATATGTGTGTGAATGTGTGGTACAAAATTCAATTTTTAGTATTGTTAATTTTCTTAAAAACAAAACAAATAAGCCCAAAATTGTCTCATTAATAAAAAAATTAATATGAGAATATAATTTGTATTTTATAATCTTTAAGGACTAGATCCATCTAATATATATAACTCACTCCACCATAGCTCCTTGCTCTCCACAGAGAAAAGAAGATGAGTTTGAACAATATTACAAAGGTGTGTATTCTGCTACTTTTCCTTGTGGAGGTTATTACTAGTGCTACGGTCCATCATCCGTTTGATTTCAAGTTGAAGGAACTGAACGGTGGTGATCCTTCATCAGATTCATCAAAATCGAAACCATGCTGTGATCACTGCGCGTGCACGAGATCAATACCTCCACAATGCCACTGTACGGATATTAGGCTCAATTCATGTCACTCTGCTTGCAAATCATGCGCTTGTACTCGCTCTCTTCCTGGCCAGTGTACTTGTCATGACACCACCAATTTCTGCTATCAACCTTGCCACTAAAATAAAAAGTTTATTTTATTTTGCTTACCATTTACGATCATTTAAGTTTTAATCTTTACAATCTAAAAATTGTGTTTTTATTCTCTATAATTTTACGTCGTTAAGATTTTACACTCTAACATTACATTTATTCATAACTCCGTTTGTGGTAGTCTACGTAACATAGAGTTAGATTAAAATTGACTAGTGACAGTTGTCTACGAGGTCATCCACAAATCTCAGTATTAAGAACCTTGGGAGGCGTTTGTTTTAGATTATGTATTTATATTCAGTTTGAGAATCTACATTTTTATATTTGGTATAGTTTGATATAAAAGATATTGTTGGGTAAAATAGTTTCCTTAGAATCTAGATTTTCAGCTTTCATCAATTTTTTATTCCCATTAAGGAAGGTGGGTATCAATAATTCCCATGATATGGGACTAGAAATTGAAAGAAAAATTCTAAAATAATCCCTATTTATTGGTGTCAATTTTCCTCTATTCCCTCCACTTTCTAGTTCATGCGGTCATGACTATGTTAATATATTTTTAATGAGTAAGTTTTGAATATATTAATATAATTTAACAACATAAATATATTTTTTTTCACAAATGATACAAATAACTAATTCAAATATTTATAAAAAAATTAAATATTAAAAAATATATTAGTAGTAAATATTGAATAATAATAAAATATTTATATTATATGTATAATAATTTCACATGAAATAGGAGTATTTTAATAATTATATCTTAAATTTATAGGAATATTTTTTCTGAACCAAACATACCTTTAATATTCTCAGGAATTATTTATAAACATTTCATGGAAAAAAAGTTTTCAACCAAACAAAATTTTTAACCATACCCGGGAATATACATTGCTGGGAATACACTGTTAAAATAAGATGGCAGAGAATACATATACATAACCTGAAACAAATGCCCCTTTAATTAACTAATTTTTCCCCAATTTCTTATGTTTCAAAATGCTAAATTCCACAATCTCTTGAAGCTCTTTAATGTCACAAATGAGCTCTACCACTAGTGAATGCACATTGAGTAACTAGAGTAACTAGAAATTTTGTGTGTGAAGGAGTATTGAGATGCAACACTACAACAACCGACAAAAAGGGAAATGTTAGAAGGATATTTTAAAAATGCCTAACAAGTCTTCGGTTCGAACCCTTATACCTATAAGAAAAAATTAAAAATGCCCAATTGGAGAGTAAAATTATGAGTTTAGGATTTTTGTTTTAATAGTGGCACCTCATGTAAGAAGATCAAAATATTCTAAATATATTATTTATTTTCTATAGTCTCTTACTCAGTCAATAGGTTTCAGCCAATAGGTTTCACTAAAAACAAATCATAATAAAGGTGGGTTTTAGGGTGGTGTAAAAAAATGGAGACTACGGTAGTCAAGGTACAAAGACCGTAAAGGGCAATATTAGGAATGCATAGGAAATGTTGTAACCTAAGTTCGATTTCAAATCTTATATTGCTTTCCCTTTTGCTTGTTTTCGGCAGAAGGGTGATTTAGTTTGAGACCATCTTTGCTCTTATATGCTCCTGTTATTTGTTGTTGCTGCAACTTCGATTGGATTCCCATTCTCGCCTATGGTCGTAGAATGTGTAACGTGGGTCATGCTTTGTTTTTAGAGTCATGATCTAATTTGATGTGAGAGTTTGTCCTACCCATTAGGGACGGATCTAGAAATATCGGGAGGGAAGGACGAAACTTAAAAAGATGATAAATACAGAGAATTTATAAATAAAGAGAAGAAAAAACATAACATAATTTGAGAAAAAAATAACATGAAACATTAAATCTAAAAATAATATCTATCATCATATGCATTAGATTTTTATTTTTCAAATTTATAATCCTTATAATAATATAATAAGCTTTTAAATATATTAAAATAATAATAAAAAATATTTAAAAAGTTACTAAAACACAACAATAATACCATATTGTGAAAATTAAATATTAATTTTTTGAAATAATATATAAAATAATATAAATTTAAATTCTTTATATGTGTATAACTTTTTTTAAATACCAAAATAAAAAATACATTTGGTAAAATAAAGGAGAAAATTAATACTAAAAGAAGAATTAAGAATGAAAAAGAAAAAAAGGAAACAAGAGTAAAGGGAAAAAAAACAATAAAAATGGAACAAAACCCTCTACGGGAGCCAGGAAAGAAGGGGAAAAGGAAAAAATAAAACAATTAAATGAAAAAACAACAACTTGGACTTCGAACCCAAAACTTGAGAGCCAAGGGCGAATGGCATAATCAATATACTAGCAACACTTTCAACAATTTTTCTTGCAAATGTTTTATATATACAAAATATTATTGGGGGAGGTGTCCCCCTCTAAATTCGTCTCTACTACAATTAATTCAGAATTTAAAAATAGCAAAATTATTAACATTAACCTATTTGTTGACATGTGATTTAACCTTATAATTCGACATTCAAAAACAACAAAGTTCACAAGGAATATTCAACAATTATTTGACTGATTTTCTTATAGATAGCTCATAATACAAATTTAACTAATTTTCTTCACTACATTCAGCACAAATTACTTATGAAACCATTAATTAACTAAAGAATTGCTAAATTTTGAGAACAAAAACGCACAACTATATATCAATGATATTGAACAATCTATAATGAACTCCAGTTACATAACAAAAACATTTGAAGCCAACCAAGCAATCGACCGACACTAGGGAGATTATCTCAACACCTTCAAAGGGTACCCATTTAACAAATGCCAATGTTGACAGTCGAATATGGCCGAACGAGTAAGTGTTTAGGATACATCGTGATATTGTCGACTAATTAGGGTTCCTACCATAGTTTCAATTTTAGTTTGGGGATACATTATGTACTGTGCAATAAATAGGGACTACTCTGCAAGTTTCCAAATTTTGAAAACACCAAGACCATAGTGGAGACAAAACTTTTGTGACCATCATAGAGGACACCCATAATAAAAACCATACTTTTCAAAGTGTTTGTTTATCACTCTAGTATTACAATAAGTTGGATAAGCTTATCAAAAGCTAATGGGTAAATTACATTAGCACTCCTTGAGAGTTGACATAATTGCACTCAACCCCATTTTTTAAAGAAAATTGTACTTCACCATAATTTTTAACACTTTTGTTAGATCTATGTTAACATGCTATCACCATGGTTAGAAGTATGTGTCTAATTAGGTCAAGTTGGGTTGAGTTTGAGGGAAAATAATACCCAATCTAAACAAATTTAGTTGAGTTGGGTTGGCTTGTACTACTTTTATTTGTCTGCCCGAACTGACTCAACTCAATTATAATCAGGTTAGTTTGGGTCAAATATCAGGTTTACTTGGAAAACATTTAAAACAAATGCTAAAAAATAATGAGTAAATTTTTAAATATGTTTTTAAAAACTAAATAAAAATAAAAATAGAAAAAAAATGATGTTGGGTTGCGTATGGGGAAAGAAAACACTACTCGATCCAACTTAGATCAAGTTAAGAACTTTCGTCCCTAAACCAACCCAATCATCTGACTCAACATGTATTTTTTATACTAGGTTAGTTGTATTTGCGAGTTAGTCTTTCGACCACACTTCCCTTTCTCTCTCTCCCCCTTCAATATCATCACCTAGCTAGCTCCATCATCTCTCCTTCATTTAATCTCTCTGTGTGAGAAACCCACTATCATTGAACTTATAAATTTATAATCTTGAATTTTTTTTTATCAAAACATGCACTCATTAATAAAGTTACTAATGTCTACTTGCAATTGCACTCGCAATGAATGTTATGGTTGTATTCTAAAAGAACCTTTAACTTCTTGCCATCTCTGAACGAGCCCAATTAGATCCAACATTCTTTTCCCCCCGCTAAGCAATTTGACCTCGTTGCTATCTAGTTAAGGATTGTCGATAACTTGTTGATTGCATAGGGGTCTAGCCTTTGCTACGACTGAGAGATTGATGCTAGATATAGAATTCAAAGGTGGACGGGAGGTGACTTGGTGGTGGCCCTTTTTTTTTTCTTTTTTCTTTTTTTTTGAATTGAATAAACTAAGACCATCTCTAATGGGGGTGCTTAAATGGATTCTTATCATTTAAGCACCCCAGCTAAGCACCCCATCTCCTTTGGAATATGGTGACGTGGAATGGGGTGCTTAGCAAAGTTATTTAAATTAGCACTCGATTCTTATAAAAAGAGTGAGCTCAATTTGTATTAAAAATAAAAAAAATAAATATGATATAGTTAATTTGTGGGAACATGTGGGTCCCATCTGGAATGCTTATTTAAAAACTTGCACTGGAGTGCTTTGAGTGCTTAAATTGATAAAGCGATGTGTACACATGGGACCCAACAAAATATAATAAATTAATTCATAAAAACGTAGTTAAGCACCTCTCTATTGGAGATGGTCTAACTATAGTTACTTAATGAAATATTTTGTTTGCTTCTTTTTTATTCTATTAACATCTATTGGTGAATAAGGTGAATTGCAATAATGAAAAAAATGATGTGTTTAATGGTGGTCCAAAAACTTTTAAGGACCACCTAGTCACCGGTTAAAAAAGGAAAATATGGGGTATGCCAAGTCATTTTTATAGGTTGAGTGACTAAACAACAAAATAAATTTCTTACTTTAGAATTTTGTTGCCATAGCAAACCCTATAGCTATATGTGAATATTCTTTTTGCTGCCCCTCATGATCTTTTGTGAAACCCATACATACACTTTTTATCTTCTCCATATGCACAATTGGTCGCCATCACGTATGTGATAATTTTGCATCTCGAACTGTATTATTATTAGTCATTAGAGAGAAGTAGTGCAAAGAATAAATTAAACAATCTATAACAAGAGGAAAGGGGACGAGGGTAAACAAATCATATGATAGTTTATACTTGGATGTAGTCAAACAAATGTTGTTCCACAAGATAAATTCCCAATGCTTCAATTAAGCACCTATTCACAATTGTTGTTCCACAAATGTTCAAGAATAAGATGAAATTTCAAATGTCAAAAAGGTCCGGACCTTACTTTTAATTGCACTTCATGTGGGAGTGTATCCTCAACACTCGCTTTGAATGGAAACTTTCAGAATCAACACCCTTATTTGCAGTGCTCGAATGAAGTTCTATTTCTCCCAAAAACATACCAACAATCATGGTTATTTGTGCTTATTTGACGAGAGGTTAAGTTTAAGCCACCAAAATAAAACAAGGTACAATAGTATTTTTCTTGCATTGGTAGGACAATTGGATCTCGGTTCTAAAAAGTAATAAATTGGTTTGACAAGGTAGCAAAATTGCTTCGGGGAGTTCTTTTCCAGTGGCCGCCCAAATAATAGTTTTCGTTTTGGGTCTAGGGTTCACAAATGGGATCGAGGAGTTGTTCATGGGCTGCGCATGGGTTCCATGAAGGTCACATATGGGTTTAAGGAAAATTGCGTAGGGTTGAAAGATAAGGTGATGTATGGCTCAAAGATGATTGCATATGGCTTTTAGGTTCAAACAAAGCTTGCATACATGGTTGTGAAATGGGTTTACAAATGAGATTAAAGAGTAGTTTGCAATTTGTGGAACTATTGTATGCATTTTTATTTTTATCACGGGTTCTTTTAAAATCATGTGTTTTACCCTACGTTTTTCATTTTTGTCAAGTGACTAGGTGGTCCATAAATATTTTTGATCCACCATAAAATGCACTAGAGAAAATTAGGTGAAGTGTTATTTCCTCAAACCTTAATTAAGAGTAGTTAGTGCAATTCACTCAAAAAAAAATTATAGTAAAATATTGATGAGAATGTCTTCAAGGTACTTTTTTTTTTTTTCTGTAATCAATTATTTTATCAAACGGAGTACAAAAAGAAAATAAGACAACAAGAGTTCAAAGAAGATTTCAGCCTAGAGAAACGTCACATGTTCAAGAGGTTAAGAATCCTGATTCCATCCCAAAACACACATTTGAAAACACACATTTAAAGACCACCCGCATAAGCCAAATAGACTATGGTACAACATACTAAATAAATTTCATAGCAAGTTTATGGTTCTTTCCTTTAAAGATTTTTTGGTTGCTACCGCTAAAGTCAGAAGCATAGATAAATGTCCCACATAATAGACCAATTTGTGTCCAAGGGAAAGAATACAGATAAAGGTTTTACAAACTTAAACTTTCGGTGACACGAATTTAGATGAAAAATTTTCATTTTCAAATAACAATAAAATATCACCCTTGGTTCGCTCTGACTCCCTCCCTGACTTATTCTCTGTCATGGATTAGATCAAACTTGGTAATAAAGGAAGAAACTGATTCCAAAGAGAAATTCTAAATTCTCATATTTTATATTCCTACCAATCATCATACTTGCTTATTAAAAAATATTTTTAATGCTTTTTATATTTTTAAGTTACATTTAATTTTTCAATTAATTTTTACCTTTTAAGGTAATAAAGACAAATAAGAGGATTATTAGGAGGATATAACAATTCTCGTATAAATTTCGATTAGTTTCTAAGCTAGTCTTTCAATGTTAAGTAACTATAATTTACCCAATAGTTTGATGACAAGAACATCACGCCAGATTTCACATCATTCTTCTAATAAACCATCCTATAAATGAACCGTAAGTTTTAAACTGTTACACTCTTTATATTCTATTCTTGCAAACAAACAAAAAATCGTTTTCTCCATTTTCTTCGTAAGCTTGTGAAAACAAAATCAACAATGAGGCAACGACATGATTGTAAATATGTTAAAAACTCATTACGCTTTCTGTCAGGTTCAGGTTTCGAATCTCGCTTCACTATGTTTTTTCTTTCTTTTTCTTCTCACAAACACGCATGACACTAGGGTGTTCGCGGTGCGGATTGGTTTGATTTTGAAGGAAAAATTCATCCGATCTAATCTTTGCGATTTTGTAATCTTATCATCCAATGGATTTTATTTCTATATAATATCCGAACCAATCTTTTGCGGTTTGAATTGGATCGGTTTTTGGATTTTTGTTTTGTTTTTAAAAATATATTCTTATAATAAAAAATTAGTAAATATTAATAACAAAACATAGATATGATGCATTATTTAGATCAAATTTTGTTCCCTAAATTTCTTATTTAACTATTTATATAATATATATATATATTTACAAAAACTCAAATAATATCTATATTTGAAAGAAAAATTAAACTATAAAAATAATATTTTGAGCACATCATTTAATCTTTTATGAGAAAGATGAATAATATAGAAAAATAATAAATCTATGTTACTATATGCGGTTTGGTTTGGGTTGATTCGATTTTGATAGAAGAAACCAAAATCTGAACCAAACCAATAAAATTATGCGGTTCTTTCAGTTTTCGGTTTGTTCGGTTTTCAATTTTTTGGGTTTTTTGGTTTTTGAATCGGTTTCGGAGGTTTAGAATGGGTTTGTTCGGTTATGAACAGGGACGGATCCAGAAATGTCTTAAGGGGGGACCGATCACCAACGGAAAATAAATTTCAATAATTTATCATCCATCAATAAGTATTGAATAAATAAAGAAAGTTAAATACAACATGTCCTTTTATTTAAGTCGAGCACGTCGTTCCTTCATGTCATAAAATTCATCAATAATAGAATCGGTATCAAACTTCTCGGCAATCCTTCTCTCAATGTATATAAGAAGAGTAGAAAAAAGGAATTAAAGGAATTTTGAAGGGATTTATGTAGTAAGAAGAGTAGAAAAATATGAGAAGAAAACATAAAAGGAATTAAAAACGAAAACAATAGAGATTAATGCTAATAACATTGATCTTACAAAAAAAAAAAGACACAAATTCTCGGCAAATTTGCGTTTAACCTTTGTCGTTTGGTTCACGTTCCTACAATGAATTATGAATGAAAAGTTTATATAATAAAAAAAGTTAGACTTTAAAAAGAGAAAGAAGCTCTTATTAGTTACGGATGGAATCTATTAAAAATGGAAAAAATATCAACTTAAAATCGTTAAAAAGGGGGAAAATCATGTAAATATGAAGTGAATTGTTAAAAAATAAGGAAAATCACAGCTGGAGCTCGAACTCAAGACCCTCCAGGCTCCAACAAAAAGACACACTTCAAATTCACTAGGCTACTAACATTTTCATGTATATCTATTGCATCATATATACTAGTATTTCTTTTTACGAAGGGGGGAGGGCCTTGCCCCCTGAGTCAGTCACTAGTTATGAACACCCCTACATGACACATCAAAATGCTAGGTTTCTAGTGCTTTGTAGGCTCACCTAATCCTTCTCTGCCCAATCAAAATGCTTTGTTGGTTGAAAGTTGAAACTCAAAAAATTGCTATTAAAATGCAGTTTAATCTTATCTCCTCATCAATTAATATAAATTCTAATTATTAATTTTTTTTACAAAATTCTTATTACTTATTTATTTAAATATATAAATATAGGCCTTTGTCTTCCATTCATAAATATGATCTAATATAAAATATATTTTGAATTTCTAGCAACTATTAAAAAAATAATCTAATGAAAATAAACAAAGCATTTATTTCCTATATTTCACCAAAATCAAAGCAAAGAAATTTTCAATATTTCCATATTTTGAAAACAGAAAATGGCATATTATAACAATTATATTTTCTAAATTTTGAAAATTTGAAATAGAAAACTATTTTTAGAAAATGAAAACATAAAATAAAAAATGAAAACATTTTCACAAACCAAACGCCACCTTAATAAAAGTAGAACTTAGTATCGGTGTAGCTCAAGTTTGACAAAGATAAGGGTTTTGTAATGATGAATGTTTGTGAAACAAAGGATATTGGTTCCGAGAGGGATCAAGATAAGGAAGTGGTGGGGTGGGGTGGGGTGGGAGACGAGTTGGGGCACTACTTGAGGTAGAAGAAGAGGGGAGGAGAAGGAGAATAAAAAGGAAGAAGAGGAGGAGAAAGACAAGGAAAAGGGGGAAGAAGATGAACAATGTGGTCTACGGTGGTTTGTGGCGGCAGTAGTGCCAGAGTTGAAGTTGAAGAAAAATAGAAAACCTACACCAAAAACGACGTTGTTTTGGGTGGTTGGCGTTAAACATTTAATAGTTTTAACATGAATGGACTAAACTTGGACCAAAAATGTAACATTGTTAAGGTTCCGTCACAAAACCAATTAGCAATATGAGGAGTAGCCCAACAGATATTTAAACCGCACCACAAAGAGTGAGGCAGGCAATGTGTGACTTATTTCCAACACCCCTCCTCCAACCGAGCCTGTTAGAACAGGCGAGCCTGTCGGGCCAAGCGAAGGGTATCGAAGACCCATACAAACTGGAAGCTTGGCAGAACAGGCTAAGCATTTGGCTCTGGCTCTGATATCATGTTAAGGTTCCATCACAAAACCAATTGGCAATATTAGGAATAGCCCAACAGGTATTTAAACCGCACCACAAAGAGTGAGGCAGGCGATGTGAGACTTATTTCAAAAAACATAAAGGAACAAATTAACAAAAATAAAAAATAAAAAAATTAAAGGACTAAAATAAATATTCACAAAAATATAAAGTACCAACATTATATTTTAGTCTATGGTTAGCTTACGTGTATTTTTCGGTTTAAATTGAACATTATGTGCGCGTGTTTTTAGGATGGCCGTTGTGATGATTTTGACATTTTCAATGAATGTAACAATTTAAAACTTGCAAAGCAAACAGACTGATAAATAAATAAATAATTAAATAAATAGCTTATAACTAAATTAAATAATTTTTTAATGAATTTACAAATGATAGTTAATGTGTTCAGTGTTCAATAAAATAATGTTATGAAATTTTCAAAGCATTTTTTTGAATACACATTTTCAAAGCAATTGAGCAATCAAAAATATGCGTGAGAATTTAATGAGGAGTCATTTTGTGATGTGCTTTTTCTATGGTTTTTTCTTTCCTATTATTCATTCAACAAAATATTTCATAAGGGAGCAAAAAGGTGCTTCTCTGTTAAGTGACACACACTTCTCTGCACCAACTGTTCTGGAATCTTCCCAATCTCCTTAGTCAATGCACCCTTCACACTCGGTAATGGCGTCTTTTATCTCTTTCTCTCTTTTGTCAATTTTCGCTCTTTAATTTCATGGTTTTTGTGGTTAATGTCATTAATATTGACATGTTGTCAGTTATTTGCTTCGTTTTGCTTCTGAATGCAAGTCTATCTTTGTGTGTATGTTTTTTTGATTTATTTGTTTTTTGTTTGTCCGGTTCAATTTTGTGGCTTTTGATTCTAAAAGTTCCTCTTTCATTTAGATTTAACGCATGTCAATATTTTTATTTCATTCCTTTTTAACTATATACTATATTCTCAGCGTCTTAGTGTCCAATTGAATATAACAAAAAAATAAAAATTTATTGGGTTCTCATCGATTTCCACCACTTCTAATTGGCTCAATCCCTCAAAGCTTGAGTGTTGGAGAGACTCGGATGAAGTATTGGCCTTAAGTGCAAATTCTTGCAAGTTGAGCATCAATTTAAGTATTGAACAAGTTAATTCGTTGAAGTTTTTATGTAGACCAATAAAGGATTTCATAAAGTTTAGGAGAGATCGAATTAAGACATTGTATGAAACAAAAAAAAATATTATAAATTTTAAAAAATTGTTATCCATTTCAAAATTCTATTTTTGTTTTGAAAATCAGTTGTCTCTTCGTTGTAGCAAATAAAAGTTTTAAAATCACTTAAAAGTTGCTTCTTCAATTAAACTAATGAACAACTAGACGATCATAACTCAAAATATATGTAAGCAAATCAGTTAGTGCTGGTTTATAAACATGTATATTTATTGGTTAGCCAACGTGTATTTTTCAGTTTAGATTGAACATTATGTAAACATGTTTTTAGGATAGTTGTTATGACAGTTTTTACGTGTTCAATAAAAGCAACAATTTATAACATTCAAAACAAACAGACTAATAAATAATAAAATAAATAAATAGCTTATAAATAATTTTTTTTTATAAATTTACAAATGATAATTAATACGTTCAATGTTCAATAAAATAATATTGTGAAATTTCTCAAGCAATTGAGCAACCGAAAATATGCTTGAGCATTTACTAAGGGTCATTTTGTGGTGTGCTTCTTATGTGGTTCTTTCTTTTCTATTATTTATTCAACAAAATATTCCATAAGCCATTTAGTGAGCAACAAGGCGACTCAATGCTGACTCCATAAGCCATTTAGTGAGCAACAAGGCAACTCAATGCTAACTGACACACACTTCTTTGCACCAACGGCTTTTAGTATCTTCCCAATCTCCTTGGTCAATGCACCTTTCATGTAATGGCGTGTTTTATCTTTTTATCTCTCTTTCGTCAATTTTCACTCTTCAATTTCATGGTTTTGTGGTTAATGTCATTGATATTGAGGATGTCGGTTATTTGCTTCGTTATGCTTCTGAATAACAGTCTGTCTTTGTGTGTATGTTTTTATTGATTTATTTGTTTGTTTGTCTTGTTCAATTTTGTGATGTTTGGTTCTAATAGTTCCTCTTTGATTTAGGTTTCAATAGATGTAGATAATGCATTCAATGTATTTATTTTGTTCTTTTTTTAATTATTTACTGCATTCATTTTTTATCAGACTTGAATGAAGTACGGGCCTTGAGTGAAAACTAGTTTTCTATGGATCATCAGCATGCGTATAATGAGTTTGTTAGACATGATGTTTTGATTTTGTTTTTGGTTCTCATTTGATATAAAATGATATGCATTGATAGTAAAGTAAATACATTATTATTTTATTGCAATATAGAGATATATTTTGATATAAAAGCAAATTTGGTGACTCCATCAAATAGGTATATATATAAATTTATGCATTAATAAAAGATAAAAATATTACTATAATATTATAAAAATATAATTATAGTATAAAGTATTATTTATTATTTTTGTATTGTTAATATATAAAAATTTAAGATTAAATAATTTATTATGAATTTAATTTTATTCAAAATTAATCTAATTAATTGAAAATTATAGTTGATAATTAATTTATAATTTTTTTAAAAATATTTAATAATGTGATTATTTGCGATGATTGATGAAACATTATTTATGAATATTAGATGAAAAACCTACATGAATCGCATGTTATGATAGTTGATAAGGTTTTCACCCTCATGGGTTATCACACACAATTTTTCTTTTGATAACGGGTTTTTTTATCTTGAAATTTTTTTTTACTTTATAATTTTAATTATAAAATAATTAAAATTAAAAATAAAATTTTTTTAAAAATAATAGCTAAATTTTCAATCAAAATTTTTATTTTTTAAAATTTTTTACATTATAATTTTAATCATAAAATAATTTTTTAATTATAAAATAATATTTTTTAATGCAGTGCAAAGAATTTCAATTGATGAGAGAAAGAAAAAAAAAAAAGGATCAACCCAAAACACTTATTCACACACATAGACAGAATTGCCTTCGTTTTATTTTTATTTTTGAAAAAAAAGCAAATGCTTCTTAGTGCTTTTAAGGCACTTTTTAAGGAAATAAATATAATAAAATGTTATTTAAAAATATAATTTTTTTTTGTTTTTGAAAGACGAAATAATATGTATTTATAATTTTTTTTTTGAAAAAATAACTAAAATGGTCTCTGACTTTCTCACCACCGTTTGAAATAGTCTCTGACTTATAAGAATTAACAAAATAGTCCATGACTTTATTTTCAATCATTAAAAATTGTCCAATGTCATTAACTCACATTAACAAACTCGTGATGTGACACTTTAAGTGTCACAGCCCAAAATAACATCATATAAGCTAGTGAACGAAAATCAAGCGTATTGATCTCAACAAAGTTGAACAAACAGTCATATTTGTCCATGTTCACTCTTCTTCCTCCATTTTTTGGGCAACCAACCCACTCTTCTTCCTCTATTTTAGTCCTAAAATGATTTCTGTTTTGAGTTTCAATCGTGGCGCTTAATGTGTTAATCATGATTCCGTTAGTGTAGGCTAACAGTAAAGACCATTTTGAATGATAAAAGATAAAGTCAGAGACCATTTTGCTTATTCCTAAAAGTGAGAAACTATTTTAAATATTTATTTAATATTTTTTCAATTCTAATAATCTTAACAAGTGTCTTAAAAATATTATTAACACCATCCTTATAAAAAATAGGGCTAATGGCCCAATTCTCCATGAATGTAAATGCGCCTTAATTTTTTTTTGTTTGAAAATAAGGATCTAGATGATCAGGAGAGCTTATTCACACGCTTGAACCCTCCCTTCGCTCGTTTTCTTTCTCATTTCCCAAACCCTCCTCATGCTTCCTCCCTTCTTTCCTTCTTTAAGCTACAGATTTGCGACGAATGACAGCCCCACCTCCTCCCACTGCCGCTCACAGAATCGTTGGCCACCTAGCAGAACCTACATCGAAGAAGATTTTATTGTTTTTGGTACTGCTTTCTCCTCTACTTTTCCTCTTCATTCCCACTCAAATTCGGTTCTCTTGTTATTGAGATGGTCTTAGACTCTTAGACAGGACAGAGTGAGATTGGAGTTGATAAAATAGAAATTAAAAAGGATATGAACATGAAACCATTCATAGCCTAAGCAGAGAGGTGAGAAAAAGAAGATATGGAAGAAAGTAATTTGAGTGAGTGGTTGAGAGTGAAAATAGAATTTAGTGCGAACACCAAGCATTATATAATTTAATAGATTCTAGCAAGTTAAGCGACAGTTTAAGTATTTAACAAGTTAATTCGTTGAAGCTTTCTGTGTAGACCTATAAAGGATTTCATAAAGTTTAGGAGAGACAGAATTAAGAAATTGTATGAAATGTCCAAAAAGGAAAAATTATTATTAATTTAAACAAGTACTTATCCATTTCAAAAGTATTTGTTTTGAAAACCAATTCTCTTCTCATGGTAGCAAATAAAAGTTTCAAAATCACTTAAAAGTCACTTCTCCAATTAAACTAATGAATAAATAGATGTCCATAACTCAAAATGTATGCAAGCTAGTATGTGTAGTTTAGATTTTTGTAGAATGAGAAGTAAAAAAACTCCTAAACTGAGGCAAATCCAATGGTTGAGATATATCATGCACAAAAACCGAGGTCATCTAATAGAAGTACTTTTAGCTTTGGTCAAAATCATTTTTGACCTAAACAGAATCTAAAACAACTAGGTCTCTAAGTGCTTGTTTATAAACATGTAAACTTTATTGGAAATATATACTAAAATAGTCCCTGACTTTGTATTTTATAAGTCATTGTAGTCTCTCACGGAATCGTTCATTTTAGTTCTGACTTTCACTATCATCGGTCATTTTAGTCCATGACTTTCACTATCATCGGTCATTTTAGTCCATGACTTTCACTATTATCGGTCATTTTAGTCCCTGAAAGTTAGGGACTAAAATGAATGTCCATAAAATTAAGGACTAAAGTGACCTGCAAAATGCAAAGGACTAAAGTGATTTATGCTCACAAAGTTAGGGACCTACATCACTCAAACTCATTGGTTTGCAACATGTATTTTTCGGTTTAGATTGAACATTATGTGCGCGTGTTTTCAGGATAGTTGTTACGATGGTTTTGACGCGTTCAATAAAAGCAACAATTAAAACCTACAAAACAAACGGACTAATACATAATAAAAAATAAATCTGTGGGGCCATTTTGTGGTGCGCTTCTTATGTGGTTCGTTCCTTCTTTCCTATTATTCATTCAACAAAATATTTCATAAGCAGTTCGGCAGCAAGACGCCTTTCTACTCTGCTGAGGCCTGAGTGACGCACTGCTTCTAGAAATCTTCCCGATCTCCTCAGTCAACGCACCCTTCACACTCGGTAATGGCGTCTTTTTTCTCTTTCTCTCGCTTCCGTCAATTTTTGCTCTTCAATTTCATGGTTTTTGTGGTTCACGTCTTTGATATTTACGATGTTGTCGGTTATTTGCTTCGTATTGTTTCTAATGCGAGTCTCTCTCTTTGTGTGTTTTAATTGATTTATTTGTTTGTTTGCCCGGTTCAATTTTGTGATTTTTTATTCTAATAGTTCCTTTTCGATTTAGGTTTCAACAGAAGCAGATAATGCATGTCAATGTTTTTTATTTTATTTTTTTAATTCTTTTTTAAGGTGCTAATCTGTGTTTTCTGTTTTTAAAACTGAATCCTTGCTGGGGGTTGAAAGCAGAGGTCAGAGAGAGCACGCGAACAGAGAAATTTGGAAGGTAGAATAGGGAGAATCAGGGGAGAAAGTTGAATTTAGGAAAGAAGGATGGATAGTGAAGCTCATCCTGGTTCTTTCTGGATAGAGGAAATTAATGGGAAGGTTGATGCACCGGTGAGAAAGAAAAGGAAATACGTAAAAAAGAAAAAGGAGTATATTGGATGGGGATCAACTTCCCTTATTCGGTTCCTAGAATCCATCGGAAGAGATACGAGCAACAAGATATCTCAAAGTGAGGTCACTAATATTATAAATGAGTATGTTAAGCAGAACAACCTTTTTCATCCTACGAAAAAGAAAAGAATTGAGTGCGATGAAAGGCTTCATTTGCTGTTTGGAAGGAAAACCATTAGCAGGTTGAAAATCAATGACTTGCTCGAGGTACACTATGCGGACAACTGTGATGAATCTTCTGATGATATTTTGTTTGACTCAGAAGATGATGAGAATGCGTCGGCAACTTGTGAAACCCCCAAAGCAACACCTTTGGAGAGGAAGAGTCAACTGAGGAAAGCAGTTATTGAAAAACCGAAGAGTTGTTTTGCCGCAATCATTCCTTTCAATATCAAACTTGTCTATTTAAAGAGGAGTCTTGTTCAGGAACTTTTAAAGGACCCTGAAACTTTTGAGACCAAAGTAGCTGGAAGCTTCATAAGAGTCAAAAGTGACCCAAATGACTACCTCCAGAAAAATTCACATCTGCTTCTGCAAGTCACAGGTAATTTGGCTTCTGTAGCTTGATTATGACATTGTATTCTAATAAATGTTTCTTTTTTTTAATGGTTTTTTAAATGCACCTATTATTTTGAAACATATGCTCGACGACCACTTAAGTTTAATCTCTTTTCTTATCAGAAGTAGTAGTGACTATTACTAACATAAAAGAAAAACATACTTATTATGTACTCTTTTTTGACATAATTAATGTGGGTCACATATATTTTGATGACCCGGCTAAGTAGTCAAATTAATTAATCCAGATTGAATGGTTAGGAGTTATGACTATTTTCAATGAATGATAGCGAACAAGATAATCTAATCCGATAACTTCATGCAGGATGAGGATGGGATTCACACCAATATGCTTATTATGAACTCTTTTTGACATCCTTAGTATCTGTAAATCCTGGGTGTGATTAGTCCTGAGTGAACAATTTGGATTATTGATTATTCCCAATGAATGACAATGGGCATAACTAAATAATCCAATAGCCTCATGCCAGGTGGGATTCATATAAAAGAAGAACACCAAATTGTACTGATAATGAACTCATTTTTGACATCATTAGTATGGGTAATGTGTGCGATGTGATTCGTCCTAATTGAATGATTTCGACTATTCACAATAAATGACAATGAACAAGAAAATCTAATCCATTCCGTTTCCTTATAATTATTTTATGGAGTCCTTGGAATGACTTGGTGTTACATATTCATATTTTAAATATTTGTGTATTTATCATGCCAAATGACAGTTGAATATGACAGATATAGAAAAACCAGACAATAAGATTTATTTTTCTAATAAGCCAAAGTCATTTCTTTATGGCAAATCTATTAGGTATAAAGAAAAACTCGGGGGTGGATGGAGAAATTCACCTGCAAGCTTCTGGCTTCATTAAAGACATCAGCATTAACATGCTCTCAGATGATAATTTCTCGGAGGTACGGTTGATTTATCTTATTACTTTTTGATTTATTTACTAAAATTGTAGATTTTGTCAATGAGGGTCTTGTTAGCCATCCTTCATTGGTAAGTCATTTCACTCATTTGTAACTGTAGTCAATAAGTACCATGTTAAATTTTCATGTACCAAATATGCTTGACTGTGGTGCTAAGCTTAAAGAGTTAAGTTGTTTGTGTGTTATCTTTGTTCTTAATGAATTTCTATCAAATTAATGCTGTAGTACATTGTTGAAAGTTTTATCCTACATAAAACTTGTTGAATCTCTATCATGGATCAATCATTCTTAGATAGAGAATTTAGGGAAATCTGTATTTTATTAACAACAACTGAATTGATTACAATTGGCTCCTATTTATAGAAGGGACTTGATCTACATATCCTAACTAATTCTAACAGTAACTGTAACTAACTGCCAGCTGCAGTTTACAACTGTCCGATTACACTCCCCTCAAGGCTCAAACTAGGGGGGGAAGGAAAAGAACTTACCTATAGATAGATCATGTCCCAAAACAAAAAAAGAGTAGATACTCTATTTCACTCCCCTCAATTAGAAGAGGGAGGAAGAAGATCAATATACATTGAGCTTAGGTCTGATTGACAAGAAAATAGCAGAAGAAAACGGTTTTGTGAGAACATCTGCCAGCTGTTCCTGAGCAGGAATATGAAGAACTCTGAGACTCTGAGTAGCCTCTGAAGAACTTCTCCTTTAAGAAAAATAAATCAAGCTCCATGTGCTTTGTCCTTTCATGTATGACTGGATTATGTGCTAACTGCAGAGTATTAAGGTTGTCACAAAACAGAAAAGGGGTATAGAGAGGCACATGGAGCTGTTGCCAGACTCCTATACTCAGCTTCTGCTAGACCGAGAGATCCTAGGCTGCTTCTTGGACCACAAGGAAACCATATTAGGCCCAAGATAAATGCAAGAACCAGAAGTAGATCTTGGATCATCAGGATCAATAGCCAATCTGCATCACAAGCTTTGGATTTGAAGATGATTAATTGATATAGCTGGTTTGAAAACCAAGCCATGATGAACGGTCCCATGTAACATGTAAGTACCTAATAATTCTTTTCATAGCTTTCCAATGAGACTCTAGAGAATTAAACAGAAATGGGCAGAGTTTATTCACACTAAAAGAGATCTCTGGCCATGTAATGGTAACATACTGTAAGGCTCAAACAATGGACCTGTACAACTGAGGCTGAGGAACAAAATCTGAGCCCTGTCTAACAGTTTCAGACTAGAAACCATAGGTCTAGGTACCCCATTCGGACATCCCATATCAGCTCTTTGTAATAAATCCATAATATACTTGGATTGACTAAGCAATAGAGAACCATCAGGTACAGACTTCACCTCTGTTCCCAAGAAATAGTCTCGATTTCCTAGGTTCTTTAATTTGAAGGTGGAGCCAAGTTGATTAATACTTGATTTACTAGCATAGGAGGGGACCTAGTAATGATAACATCATCAACATATACAAGTAAATAACTAATATGCTGTTTGGAAGTAAGGAGGAATGAAGATGGATCACATCTACATGACTTGAAACCAAAGAATGTAGGTTAGAGGTAAATTTCTGAAACCATGCTCTTGGGGCCTGTTTTAAAGTTTAAACCATAAAAACCATAAATTGCCTTATGTAGCTTGCAAACCAAAGATGAATTAGGATGTTCAAACCTGGGGGCTGAACCATATAGACTTCCTCGGCTAAAACCCAATTTAGAAATGCATTATTAACATCTAAGTGCCTAAGGGACCATTTTTGAGTTACTGCAATGGAAAGTATCACTCTAATAGTGACTGGTTTAACTACAGGGAAAAAGGTTTCATTGTAGTCAAAGCCATATTGTTGATGAAAGCCTTTTGTCAATAGTTTAGCTCTGTATTTATTGATGAATCCATTCGTATTTTCCTTGATCCTAAAATCTGAATTGCAGCCCTCTGCTTGTGTATGAGGTGGTATTGGCACTAGGGACCAAGTATGATTGTCCCAGAGAGCATTGTACTCTTCCTTCATAGCTGTTACCTAATTAGGATCCTTTAAAGTCTGTTTGACAATACTTGGTTCAACATGGGCAAGTAATAGAGTAGGTGAAATTTTTGGCTTTATGATACCAGATTTGGATATGGTCTGCATCGGATGAGTTCCCTTTGAGGGTGGAGGATGATTTGAAGAAGAGGTAGAAGGTGCAGAGGATGTTGTTGATGGTTCTGCAGAGAAGTGGTGACTATGAGGACAAATTAAGCGATGATGAATGCCTAGTTTTGCAAGGTAATTTGTAAAAGGATAATACTCACCACCCCAATCAGTCTGGACAGATTTAATGACTGCAGAGTGCAGAAAACTGTCTTTCAACTAATGCTTTATATTGCTTGAACTTGGTGAGGGCCTCAGATTTCGTTTTAAGTAGAAATAGCCAAGTTAATCTTGTGCATGCATCAATGAAGGTAATGTAATAAGTATAACCACCAGTAGATGTAATAGGAGCAGGGCCCCACAAATCACTAAGAATAAGCTCAAAAGGAAGATTGTATTCAATTACAGAATGAGGGCTTGGCAGTTGATGAGCCTTGCCCATACAACAAGCAGGACAGAATGCTAGTTCTGTTTTAGTATTATTACATGGAAGCTGAAACATGGTGATTATATTTTTTAAAACCTGAACATTCAGATTACCTAATTTAGAGTGCCAAACATTTAAGGAAGATGTAAAGGAGGCTAGGGAAGCAGAAGGCACTGATCTGGACTGAGGACTACCATCTGAAACGGGCCTGAACTTTGAAATGAATGACTTTACAAGCTGCAGTTGGAATGAATAGAGTCCTTCTGCTCCTAGCTTTCCTCATAGTAAAACTTCATATGTATCCTGAGTTTTTACCAAGCATACTGTTGGGTGGAATTCAAAGTAGACTCCATTGTCATGTGCTAACTTACTGACACTAACCAAGTTCTTTGTGATAGTTGGAACATAACATATTCTTTAGTAAGACTGATGTTTGTGGTGAAAGTTGTGATTGAAAATATGAATGAGCTAGGAGCTTCGTCTCAAGCTCTGTGACTAGAATTGGTTCAGAACGATTTGCGATCGCCGTAACAAAGGCATCGTACTTGCCAGGAAGACCATCTATGATAGCTTCGACGTGATCTTGCGACGGAACTGGATCTCCAATGTCGGCGAGAGCATCAACTATGTCTTTGACGTGATTCAAAAACTCCTTAAGAGAGCTATAACCTTCGGCAATGGTGTGAAGTTATCCACGGAGTTGCGCAGCCCTTGCATTAGTATAAGCAAAGAAAAAGTTGTGGATCTCATGCCACAACTGCCAGGAATGTGAGCAACCAATGAATCAAGGAAGATTTGACTCAGACAAGGACAATAGCCTAGAAGCAATTGGTCTTGCTGCTCCAACTGAAGATAGAGTTCAGTGATCTTTCCATCAATTAGGTCTGGTCTGGATCTGTCGCAAATTTTGGCGGAATCTGTGGTGAAACAACATAGTGATTAACCTATGAGCTTTGATCATTGGTTCAACTTGTTTTCAGATTAAGAAGTTCTTCTTGTTCATCTTGACACTAATTGTGTACGAGAAGTTGATTAATGGATTAGACGACATTGCAGACAGATTGATAGATTGAGGAGGATGAGACAGCAGAGGAGTAGAAGGCTTCACCGGAGAAGTTTTCGCAGTGATGGAAGCTCCTGGAGCAGCCATTGATGGCTAATCGAAGCTCTAGATACCATATTATAAAGAGAGAGCAGATAGAGAATTTAGGGTAATCTGTATTTTATTAACCACTTAATTGATTACAATTGACTCCTATTTATAGAAGGGACTTGATCTACCTTCCTAACTAATTCTAACAGTAACTACTGTAAACTGCCAGATGTACTAGCTGCAGTTTACAACTGTTATTAAGCTATCCTATGAATCACAACAACATATTTGTTGTTGTTGTACATTGTTGAAAGTTTTATACAGACATGTTAACCGAAGGTTGATACCTGATAGTTTATTTAATATTTCTGACTGCTGATTCTCTTCTGGACTACTACCATCATTTTTATCCTAACTCAATTTCTTTTTATAACGTGATGTTTAATTATGGATGTGATGCATTTATAATGTCAAGCAGTAGCTGTGCATGATAGAGTTATACCAAATGCAAATATAAAATGGAGAAAAAATGCAGCATGCATCATGATGATATCTTGTCTTCTGAGTTCCGACTGTAGTAATTAGAGAAGAATTAGAAAACATCTTATCATTAATAAAGTTCTAGAAAGTGATGCAGGTTTTGAACAACTTTTCAAAGGCAATTTAGGGGAACTAAAGAGATAATTAGACTGCTTAAGTTCAAAGTTTTTCCGGTACCAATTAACGCAAGATTTGAATTTTTGGAGATTTAAACGAGGGGGTGGGACAAGGAGTATAATGCAAGGAAAAAAAAATCCATATGAAGTATTCCTGTTATTTTTATTAAAGCTAGTACCTTGCCCTAAACTTTGGGGACCTTGGAATGCCCTTTTGCTGCTAATATTTTACAAAACTAAATCTTTGTTTTAACCTGAAATCTTAATGACAAACCTAAAGATTTATTAATTATAACAAAGGAAATTCTGAATTCAATATTAAGTCGTTCAGGAAAAATACAGAGTTTAAATATTTTGGAGGTGTGAATGTGAGAACTAGAACATGGAGCAAAATGATTTGGAAATTATTATATACTAAAACAAAATAAAAAAAAAATAGTCCTACAAATTCTGAACCCCGTGCTTTACTTTGAAATTTCCTTTCAATTTAATTCCATGCTAACAAATAAACAACATATTTCAAATACAATTGATAACTTTGGGTGGCTGCTTTATACCATCTGGTCAATGAGTTATCATGTCCAGGAACTTTCTGTTTTACATTGTATCTGTATTGTTCAGCCTTTGATTTTCTGGGTTTTGGACCTATGAATTTGGTTTCAGGAGGAGTGTAAGGATTTGCATCGAAGAATAAAAGATGGTTTGCTCAAGAGACCTATGATTGTAAGTTCTTTATATTACTTTGAAATATTCTAAAACTAACAAAATTCCTGCAGAACTATAATAATCCACCTCCTTAAATTGTGAACTGAAAGGAATAATGAGTGCAAGTTGTACAACACATTCTTTACACATGAAAGTCTGATTTACATACTCTATCTGCTGGTTTTGAAAAATCTGAATCTTATGTCTATTTTTCTTTAATACATTGTAGGTGGATATGGAGCAGAAAGCAAGAGTACTGCACGAGGATATGACTAAGCATGTATGTACTGAACTATTGTGGAACTTGTGTTGATTGTTTCATTAATGTTTCAGTTCAGTAATTTTCTTAGTTTGTTGCCTTGCACTTCTTAACTCTGATAAACACCAGTTTTTTGGCACAGTAAATAGAGAGATACAATAAAAAGAGAAAAGTTGAAAAAACAAGTGATAAACTGGCTCAGAAAAACAAGGGGGTATCCTCAAAGAGGAAAATATACTCTCAAAAGAGTAATTTAATTCATTCACAAAATACACTCCCTATAAAACTCATACAAAACAAGCCTATTTATGCTACTCTAAACACAACCAAAATGATTTAAAAAAAATAGATCACATGGGCTGTAATGAAGGTGGAAGAGAGGCCACCGAAAGTTGATGTGGAAGGTTTCAAATAGTCAAAAATGGCATCAATTTGCATGTTGTTTTCTTGACCTTTATAGCCTGAAAATCTTGACTTTTTTAGTGTTGCTCTCTGTGACATAAACCAAGAAGGGAACTCATATTAGCTATCTGCAGTGGCATGAGTATTTTACTTTGCTTAATATTGTGTGGATATCATTTCATTAATGTACTGATACTAGGCTGGATTTGCAAAGAAACAAGAACACTCGCAAAAAAAAAGAAACAATGTCATATACAGCTGTTTAGGTAACTTTTGCATTAATAAATTAAGTAGCTGATAAACTGTTTTATCATGTGTATCAAAAGACAGATCAAGTGAGATAACATGCTTCAAACTATTTTTGTTTTTTTGTATGGATATATCAACATCTCTCATTATGTTGTGCTTAAGTGTGCAAATATGCAACTGTTTACATATTGTATTTTGTATTTCAAATAAAAATCTTTCTTTGTCAGTTGCTGATGTTCCATGCTTTGACAGTAATAGCTTTATTGATTAGTCAGTATTGATTGATGGATCCCACACTTAATGATAGATGTATCTAGATTCTATAAGATACTAGGTTTGTCATGTAAACTACTAAGAAAAAAAGATTTTCCATATTATATTGATATATATTCATTGATGCGCTAAAATTAGCATCTTCACTGGAGGTAGTGCCTATATTTATAACTATAGCTATGTGTACTGTACAATGAGAATATATGTTTACCTTTGGTATATGGCCTTTATTTTTCACCTAACTTTTATGCTTTTTATTATATGGTTAATCTGTTTCAGTGGCTCACAAGAGAACTCATTATTTTACAACATCTCATTGATCGATCTAACGAGAGGGGTTGGCGTAGAGAATATCCTTGATATCATTAGATAAATATTTTTTATGTATGGGGTTAATGTCTCCACTCTGCTAATCCAATTTTGAGTCGCAAGATGGCAGCATGTTGTTAAGTATGATGCTGAACCTAGTTAATGCATTAACTAGTTATACAATACAACTAAATTTATTCTCTAATTTATACTCCATAAATTTGTTAACTGTACTATTAGTCGTAACTCAATAAAAACCATTGGCTGATTATCAATATATTGTTACCCATGGTCACTTCATGATCCTCCATTGTATTGATTTCGGATTAAATAATTTATTTATTTTTTAAGATAATGATATTGGTTTCCTCATTCAACTAGTGAATGAATAAAATAATATTTGTGAATCCTATTATTGTTTTTTCAAGCTGCTACAAATAATTTGGACACTTATTCATTACCCAAATGATTTGTCATCAATTCAAGTCTTGTTCAGCCCTTCTGTGCTTCATCCAACAATTGTGGAATTCTTCTTTAATTTGTCCGATATTTTCTGAAAAAATTCATTCAGTGTCATATTGTAGGAAATTTTTTAAGGCGATGCACCTTTCTTTTCCGGATTGCATTTTAATCACTAAACTTATATTCAAATTCTTGTCCCAAGCCAGAAACCTGAGTTAATCCTGGGTGGCATTTGAGAAGAGAGGGGGCAGCCTCTGTATTTTGCTTTAAAGCAGCATGGAGACTTATCTGCTAAATATAACATAACTGGTTACCACCTGAAAGAAGTTATGTCTCTCTAAAGTAATTCATGCTCTGTTTACATTACAACTGTTCTATGGGCTTTGACTTCCTTTTGGTACAATAGTACAGTATCTAGTCCTAAATAAGGAAACAATCAAATGTGGTCGTCAACCATTTGCATTATGATTTTATATGATAATTATTTGCATTTTGTTAGATGTCTTTTTGTCTAGAGTTCCTTTTTTAAGTCAAAAACTGTAAAAATATTTTGGGATTCCTTAATCCTTTGGAAGTACACTGGCTGAGTACCTAGACAAAAGGGAGAAGCTTCAGAGTCCAGATGAACAGGAACGGTTATTGCGTGAAATTCCTCAAGTTATTGCAGAGGATCTAGAATCAGAACCAGAAACACCTGATGTTCCAGATAAAAAAGTAGAAAACGATTTACATGAGTTATGGGATTGGCAGCCCACCTGTACAAAAGCATCTCTAGTGACAAAGGTCCAAATCTTTATCTCTCTTTCTTGTTCTACTCTAAGCTACCGAAGAAAACTAACCTGAGTACTCATTTTGGGGATGTAACAGGTGCCAGAAGCAATAACAAATGGTTCTGTAGGCAAGGCTATGAAACTGAATGTTGATCTTGTAAGACAAGAAAGCAGTTCACCGAAGACAATTCTCAGTCCCAGTAGACCATCAGAAGTTCCTCTTTTCAATGTGGCAGTGAATAGCATTTCTCGTGACTCTGCTGGAGGTTTGTTATAAACATTCATAGTTTGCTTTGATTCTCTCTTTAATCTAAGCTCTCTTTTTTTTTTTAACTGTGAATGCACTTGATGGTAATGTTGCAGTATGTTTTCATGGTAGGAAGTGTGCTATAAATTTGTTATTTTCCCCTCAAAAGCACCAAGGATAAGCCATGGAAAGAACTTTACTAGGGAAATATGGCCATTTTGCTACACCCACTGCAATCATAATGCCATAGTTTTGCCCTCCTTAACTACCAAAGCCTCTGAACTTGATCAAAGGGGAATGCCAAGTTCTTAAGGCATAGCCTTTTTTTTTTGGGATGTTTCACAATAAAAAATTAGTTTCACTTGTTTCCAAGTCAAAGGTACATATGGTACAGATATCTAGAAACAAAATTTTAGTGTAAGATCTGGAAAGCAGCAATTTTGTGTTAGTGGTAGTCCCTTATAAGTATCACTTTCCAAATGCCGTGCTTTGACTTCACCAAAATGCCATAAACCACACGGTGACTTTGTCATAGTGTTAGTCCCTTACAAGTGTCACTTTCCAAATGCCGCGCTTTTCACTTTGCTAAATGCCATAAACCACAGTGTCCATGATAACCACTATTTCATCTGAGAGGTTTAATATCTCTAATTCTGTAAATAATGATTCTCCTATATGTCCCTCGTTTCTCTTTTACTTTTATAAGTTTAGAATCATCTATCTCTTATCAAATTCCCAATTTACGCATCTAACCCTGTCCGAGTGCCGTTCATTGATGTTATTGACTTGATTGGCAGAGCACCAATGGTCTGGAATGCCTGTTCAACCACAGCCAGAGCAACAAACAGATATTGCATATGAGAACATTGGCATCTCTCAGCCAGTCGAATCAAATGAAGTTAAGATCTCTCGCGGACTGCTGGACAAGCAGGTACAGCCATCTCCTTCTCTGGATCAGATTATAGAGCTGATTGATGACGTGCCTCAGCCAGCCAAATCAAATGAAGTTAGGATCTCTCAAGGACTGCCGGACAAGCAGGTACAGCCATCTCTGCCTCCAGTTCAGTTTATAGATCTGAGCTATGGCGTGTCTTGGCCACCCAAATCAAATGAAGGTAAGATCTCTCTAAGACTGCCAGACAAGCAGGTACAGCCATTTCCACCTCTGGTTCAGACTATAGGGTTGAACAATGTCTTGTCTCAGCCAGCCAAATCAAATGAAGTTAGGATCTGTCAAGGACTGCCAGACAGGCAGGTACAGCCATCTCTGCCTCCAGTTCAGTTTCTAGATCTGAGCTATGGCGTGTCTCAGCCACCCAAATCAAATGAAGGTAAGATCTCTCCAAGACTGCCAGACAAGCAGGTACAGCCATTTCCACCTCTGGTTCAGACTATAGGGTTGAACAATGGCTTGTCTCAGCCAGCCAAATCAAATGAAGTTAGGATCTGTCAAGGACTGCCGGACAGGCAGGTACAGCCATCTCTGCCTCCAGTTCAGTTTCTAGATCTGAGCTATGTCGTGTCTCAGCCACCCAAATCAAATGAAGGTAAGATCTCTCCAAGACTGCCAGACAAGCAGGTACAGCCATTTCCACCTCTGGTTCAGACTATAGGGTTGAATAATGGCTTGTCTCAGCCAGCCAAATCAGATGAAGCTAACATATCTCCAAGACAGCCAGACAAGCAGGTACAGCCATCTCTGCTTCCGCTTCAGGTTATAGAGCTGAGGGATGGCTTGTTTCAGCCAGCCAAATCAAATGAAGCTATGATCTCTCAAGGACCACCGGTCAATCAGGTACGACTATCTCCGCCTCCGGCTCAGATTATAGAGCTGAGCGATGATGAGGAGGTAGAGGCAGCAAAAGAAGAGCCAAGAACTACAAATCAGGTTACTGCAGAGCAGTTGAACACCTTGATGTGGCATTACAGAGATCCCCAGGGAAATGTACAGGGACCCTTTTCAGTAACTTCTCTTAAACGTTGGAGTGATGCTTGCTACTTCCCTCCAGATTTCAAGGTCTGGAAGTCAGGCCAAAGACCGGATCAAGCTGTACTGTTATTGGTTATTCTAGCTCAATTTTTTCCCAGAGTATCAAATTTCATGTGATGCTTTTTTAATCCAAGTCAATAATTCTGTGTTTGATTCTTAGGCAATCGCCTACCTGCAACTTGTAACTGTAACTGTAGGAACTCATCCTCTTTAATAGAGTTATTTTTCCGTTCTCCCTTCCTTTTTATCTTGCAAAGATGAATCGTTAAAGGTTGAATCGTAATTGCACGATGCATCCAAATGTTGAATTGCCTGGAGAATGTTGTAATGCTCCAGACAAGGGTAAGGTTTTCCAAGCTGGTGATTGTGCTGGCCATAGTGAAAAATATCAACTTGGATAGGAGGTTGATGCAATAGATAGTGCTCAACGTAACTTGAAGACTCCTGTCAATGATATTAGGAACAACCTGTTACCAATGTGTAAATTATCAACAACTGTTTCTCTGCTTTCGAATTCTTATTCCTTTGGGTAGCCTGCGGGATTTTTTATTTGAAAAGTCTCAGAATCATGATTCAGGATAAAAACTATTATTATTATTTTTAATCAAATCATGATTTTGAAGTCCCAAGAGAACAAATCAAATCATTTAAAGGTGCGTTTGGACTAATTGTGAATATTAGATTATTTTTAGAACTGATTACGTGTATAATCGATTATAATATAAATTGATTATAATATAATTTATTTTTGTTTAGGTACACTGTTGAAAAGTGATTTTGAAGATAATCTTTTATGTTTAGATAATATAAAAATTGCTTTTTATAGTAAAAATTGCTCTTTTCTTTTTTATTAAAATTTTTTATTGATAATTGCATCCAAACATACTCCAAGTAGTATATGTTCCATTTACCTTTAGTACAATCCCGGGTTCAAATCTTATGAATAAAAGTTCTCATTGAGAGTTAGTATACTATAATGTGCATGTTGTTAGATTTAATAGAAATGTCTCCCATGATGAATATCTTTGGTTAGAAAATTTAAAAAAAGAAGAAAAAGAAATCGAACTTGTGATTAGCTAGTAAAGGAATTCTGTGATGAAGATCCAGATGAAGTAAGCTTTACTAGTACACCTTTTTCTTTTCTTTCTTTTTTTCTTTCTTTTTCTTTTTTTTTGTTTTTTTTAGAAACACCACCGTTGGACGCCCAGAATTTTGTTATCATACGTATTTCGCAGTGCATCACTCATCCAAAAAACAAATTCTGGAATCAGATTTGTTTTAAGACTTTGTTACTTTTCACCATCTATTTTTTCTTACCACCATTTGTTTACGGAATTTTTTAAATAAAAAATTAAAAAAAAATTATTTGACTAACTTGTTTTCCAGAAATCTTTATAAACAATGTATTTTAATTTCTTTAAATTTAAAACTTGAAAATATCTCAAACTTATTTAAATATCTCAAAATCTTTAAAATGAAGACACAAGCCTTTTTAAAGACTCTAAAGTTATATTTTAGTTTTTTTTTTCTCTTCTCAACTTATTAGTCATCATTTATATATATTTTTTTATCTTCTTAAGATATTAGTAGTTAGAAATTGTGTCTAATCCTCTTTTTATACAAATACAAAATATCGCTTCATTTTAAGACAAAGAACCCCAGTACATGTAATTAAATGATAAGGTAAAAGTTGAAAACTTTCCAAAATCTTTACTTTTTTTTTTTAAAAAACTTCATCTTTTTTTTTTTTGACGATAAAAACTTCATCTTCATGTACTAAAAGTCCTAACATCTGGGTTAAAATAGCGAAAAAAAGGTACTATTTATAAAAAAAAAAAATACTAACGTCCCTCCGGAGGATAAAAATGACTTTTAGCTCATAAAAATAAATCAGGCAGTGTTCGAGGGTTTTCTAGCACATTTTGGCGGAAAACCTGAGCCGAGGTTGAAACGAACTCTTATACATCATTTCTCTGTGCCCTAGCGCCTCTTACGCCACCGCCAACCACCGTTGCCGCCGCCTCCGACACCGTTACTATTACCGATTCAACATTATCTGATCAAGTTCAGGTAACTCGCATTCTTGTTTTTGATCTGGTGCTGCTTGAGGCGTCAGTCACTGCATCGCCACCCTGTCAGTGTAGTTTTACTCTTTTCTCTTTTGGTTTTAGGATTTAATTCTAATATTGTTGTTTTGAGCTTTTTCTACGTTCGATGAAGTGCTTGAATCAGCTTCGTTTGAAAACTGCGTTGTTTTGGTGCTTGAGTTTGAATAACTTGCTTCTGCTTGAAAATTGTGCAGTTGAGCCTCCAATTTTTGCTAGCATCTAAGGAGAACCTCCTTTGCTACTAGATTTTGTTCTTCTGTGCAAAAAATCTCGGCGTATTTTGAAACCAAGAAATCATGCACGCGCCGGTTTTAGTTCTCAGTAAGTTCTTTCTCTTCTCTTCCGCTTGAGATTTTCTTCTTCTAGTCAGTTTTATTTTTGTTTTCACTTCTAGTTTGTATAGTTTTTTTCCTCCTTAAAATTTGATCATTTGCGGTATGGTGATTTCTATTGTTACATTCAAACACGTTTTCTATATGGATTAACTCATCATATTTATACTTCGAATGGGCAGAGGACTCTTTGAAACGTGAGTCTGGAGCAAAGGTGCACCATGCTAATATTCAGGCGTCGAAGGTGAACATATCACAGATTTCTAACTAACTCTTACATGCTAATGTTCCTTAATATTTATATTTATATCTATTCAGTTTTTATAATCTAAAATGGTTGACAATTTCCAGGCTGTTGCTGACATAATTCGTACAACATTGGGACCCAGGTCCATGCTAAAAATGCTTCTTGATGCTGCTGGAGGTTAGTGTTTTCATTTCTTAAATCAAGCTCCAAATTAATGTCTCTTGTGAAAGTTTCCTTTTCAGTAATTACTTAGGGCAAATATTTCCTGGTTTTCTCTTTGTTGTCTGAGAAGTGTGCACTGTTTTTTGCCAAATGCAAATTCAAGTAATTGTTGTCACTTTGTTTTGGAAATTAGAATAATTTTTTTTTACTTATACGTGATTTTGGGATTATTGTTAGGTTCAGGACTTTAGGTTTTAGGTTAGGCATTTTGAATTTATGAGTACTTTCTATATATACTCAGTGGCGTGACTTGTGTTTTTTTTATGCTAATTCCTTTAAAATTGATAGGAATTGTGGTGACTAATGATGGAAATGCTATCTTACGTGAATTAGACCTTGCTCATCCCGCTGCAAAGGTATTTGTCTCTTGCATCACCTCAGTTCACTTCACTTAACTGATATTATGTTGTCATACATACATTGCTGCTGTATAACTGCTTTATCATGTTTAATGAAAGCACCACTTTCTGGGTTTACATTGAATTTTTTAGGTTTAGTTTCTCATTGTTTTCAAAGTCTCTAATGCTATTTTCTTATTGGGATCGCTGCAGTCTATGATTGAGTTAAGTCGCACCCAAGATGAAGAAGTAGGAGATGGAACAACATCTGTCATCATTCTCGGTATGTTTTGGCCATGTGTATTTATTTATTTAAGTATTATGTATTTAATGATGAGCTGTCATCCAAATTTATCAAATTGCAATCCCAATTGTAAATAATCATGAATCCCAATTTATATGGACTGCAAGATTCAGAGACTCAATGAAATACAGCTTGAAATACATCATGTAAATAATATTACATACAGTGCATGATCTGATAAACTAGAAATTGACAAAACAACTGAACCGTAAGTCTCACAGAACAAAACCATAAGTCAAATTGAGGGTGTGAAGCCTCTATTTAAGAAGAATTAAAATTGAGCTATTAGACAGCCAAATATAGAGTGCATAGAATGAGTGAGTGACTGTTTGAAATCCCTATTTCAGAATACTGAAAACAGACAGTGAAGTATAGTGTGCTTTTTATAGTGCTCATTCAACTTCTTTTCATTTAATAATTTAAGCTTGCTATCTGTTTAATTTCTTTGATGAGTTATTGTGGATGAAAAGTAAACAATAACAAATTGCTAAATTGTGTCACTGTGTGATTCATTTTGGTGATATGGAATCACTCTGATACATCCATTCATTGTATGATTGAAAATCACCTGAATTCTTCACATGATACACATTGTTGTCTGGCTTAATTGTGTTGAAAAATTCTATTCAATAGATATTCTAATTCTGTCAACGATTCCAGATTTCTGCCTTCCTTTTTATGGAATAATAAAACTGAAAAGGTTCTTCCACAGATCTGCTTCAGTGTATTTTTTCATGATTTAATAACCGTTAAGATGTTAACAAGCCCCACATCAGCTAGGAATGTGGCCATCATAAAGTATCACGAATATGACCACGATAAAGTATATAAGTGGTGTGACAATCCTCCTCTTATGAGCTAGCTTTTGGGAGTGAGTAAGGTCTAAACCCAAATTGAAGAATAACAAAACTGTATTTTGTTGTACTGTCTAGTGTCTAGCAGGAGGCAGCAGATTATTATTATTATCTTTTTAAATACCATTTTCAATATCTTTTATTTCTATGTGCAGCTGGTGAGATGCTCCATGTCGCTGAAGCATTCATTGACAAAAACTATCACCCAACAGTTATTTGCCGAGGTGACTTTTTACTATTAATCAGTGGTGGTTTACTGTAAGAAATAAAATTGTATATAATGACTGTTACAATTTGTAATCTGCAGCATATAACAAAGCTTTAGAGGATGCTATTGCTGTTCTTGACAAAGTTGCAATGCCCATTGATGCTCAGGACCGTAAGTATATAGCTTGTTAGTGTTTTTTGTTTATAATTTTTTGCTTTCAGTAATATGCTGAAGTTTGCAAATTGCTGAGCCTTTTCAATTTGATGCCCCAATTTTTTGCGGAAGAGCCTAATTTGGCGGTCTAAAATCTAAATGGTTTGGGAGTAGGGGTGTGTTTTTTTGAAAAACAATATTTCCAGTGCCATATTGGAATTGGTTTTATTGGAAAATCACGTAATTTATAGTAACTGAGTAATGTTAATGGTATTGATGAATCAAACTGCAGGAGGTACAATGCTAGGGCTAGTAAAAAGCTGCATAGGTACCAAATTCACATCTCAATTTGGGGATTTAATTGCTGTAAGTATCCCTTTCACTTGGGCTGATTTCCATATTTATATTTTTCTTCATTTTGTATTTACTAATTGTTTAGCTGGATGTTTATTATGGCATATGGTTATTCTTAAAATTCTCATAGAGGATAATTATTGCTTGTAATATTCCTGATGAGGATGGTGGTCCACAGCTAAATGTAGTGATGTTATTTGTCATAAGTGCAGTGTTTTCTACTAAAGCACAAGTTGATGTTATTTTATTAAAATACAATTTACTTGTTTGTTATCCATGTTATGTCTTTGCATCTAGACAAGTGTGTGTAAGTTTTCTTCATTTAATTAAATGGGCCTCTGCAATTAGGTGACTCATGAATATGTTGCTGTAATAATTTTATTCAACTGTTCAAATTGTTTAGGTACATGCAAATGTAGCAAATCGTGTCTAGATAAACTGATAATCTCATTTTATTTCAGCTCTTGATCTTCAGTAATTCAGTTTTATTTTATGTGAGCGAACAGGAATCGAATCAGATATTACTTTAGTGCTGATAATTATTATTTCTCTTCTGGTGCTGCATACTGTTGAATCATGTATTATTCTTCATTGATTAACTTCCAGGATTTAGCTATTGATGCTACTACAACAGTAGGTGTTGATATTGGCCAAGGTTTAAGAGATGTAGATATAAAAAATTATATCAAGGTTGAGAAGGTCCCTGGTGGGCAACTGGAGGATTCAAAAGTTCTTAAGGGAGTTATGATAAACAAAGATGTGGTTGCCCCTGGCAAAATGAGGAGAAAGATTGTTAATCCCCGTATCATTCTTCTTGATTGTCCCCTCGAGTATAAAAAGGGCGAAAACCAAACCAATGCTGAACTACTCAAGGAAGAAGACTGGAGTCTCTTATTGAAGATGGAAGAAGAATACATTGAGGAGCTTTGCATGCAGATATTGAAGTTTAAACCAGACTTGGTAATTACAGAGAAGGGTCTTAGTGATTTGGCTTGCCATTATCTGAGCAAGCATGGAGTTAGTGCAATCAGGAGGCTGAGGAAAACTGATAATAATAGAATTGCAAAGGCATGTGGTGCTGTTATTGTGAACAGACCTGATGAATTGCAGGAGTCTGATGTTGGTACTGGTGCTGGGTTGTTTGAAGTTAAGAAAATTGGAGATGAGTTCTTTGCATTTATTGTTGATTGTAAAGACCCAAAGGCTTGTACTGTGCTATTAAGGGGCGCTAGCAAGGATCTCTTAAATGAAGTTGAAAGAAACCTTCAGGTAAGCTGTACATATTGTATGTACTAATGATCAATGAGATTTGTCATACTGCCTTCTGAAAATTGTTTTCCATAATAGGATGCCATGTCTGTTGCAAGGAACATAATAAAAAATCCAAAACTTGTTCCTGGAGGTGGAGCGACTGAGTTGACTGTGTCTGCTGCACTAAAACAGAAGAGTTCATCTATTGAGGGGATAGAGAAGGTGAGTTTAATATCACCTGTGTTTCTGTGAACCTACGGTTACTACTTCATTTCAGTTTGACTCTAGGTCAGTTTGTTGTAAGGAGCATCAGATAACACTGTTTCTCACGTGAGATTTTTGTTGACTAACAGTGGCCCTATGAAGCTGCTGCCATTGCTTTTGAAGCTATACCCCGAACATTGGCACAAAATTGTGGAGTAAATGTCATTCGGACTATGACTGCTCTCCAAGGAAAAGTAAGAATAGTTTGCTAATACTTAATGCATGTGGTCCTTTCTCAGAAGTTTGATCATGTTTAACGTTGTGTTTGTGAAATTTATAGCATGCAAATGGAGAAAATGCTTGGGTTGGCATAGATGGAAATACCGGTGTCATCGCCGATATGAAAGAGTGCAAGGTACTTTACTTTCATTTCATTCAGTGAAGTATGCACACTTAAATGGTACCCAAATCCTACCAAATTGCTGTTTTGCCAACCGGCATTAGTCACATTAGAATTATGACCAACATTTTTTAGTTATTCTCGAAAGAGGCAACATGCGATGAAAACTCTTAGAGCCTGTTTGTTAACTCTCTTAAAAAATAGTTTTTAGTATTTTGAAATTAAAAATCTAAAAAACTTGTTTGGTTGCACAATTTTCAAAAACTATTTTGAAAAACTGTTTCTAATATTATGTTTTTAGAACTAAAAAACGAAAACTCCTTTTAGATGTTTTGCTTTTGGAATTCTGTTTTCTCTTCCGAAAACTAAAAAAACACGGAGGAGCTGGTTTTCATTAATGGCATTACTGTAATATTATGTAAAACTCTAAAATAAAAGGCCTAACATAAAATGCATAACACAGTTGTCTAACTACTAGGAGGAAGGAAAGCATTTGTCTACAGATCTGATTGTGTTATCGTTTATGGTTGCACCCTACATTGATAATTTGGATTTGGCCATGCTCTTCACAAGCCCCTTTCAATCTCTTTTCTCCTCGTCCTCTTTTCTTTTCTTTTTTAAAATCTTCCAATTTCGTTCCATTTCTTTATTTTTTCGGGTGTTGTCATTGGTTTATGTAAACAATGCTTTTGTGTTTATTTTGATTTTTTATTCTTGTAAATTCTAAATTTGGACAAAAACTACAATAATTTTGCTAAATGAAAAGCATTGAAAAAATTTTATTTTTTTAGTTTTTCATTCATCCTCTCATCTTATAAGAGGTAGAAGACTAATCTCTATAAACAAAACAAATCTGTCCTCCAAACTAGTGCACTTTATGGAGTCCAAACCGCAATTCTTTGCTAGATAGTAGTGTGTACTACGCCAACACCCTTATTAATAAATATGTATTTTATTTAAATCAATTTAAGAAATTCATTAAAAAGATTTCACAATCAAACAAGTTTTCTCTTTATCAAACAAGTTTTTAAATTTTCTCATCTCTAAACCTATTTTCAAAATAGAACTATCAAACAGATTTTTTTTTCACCTTCTCAAAAACAATTCTTAAAACTTTTTTTAAAAACGGTTTTCAAAAACTAATAAATAAAAACACAATCAACAAGTATACATGGTTGCCGAACCTCTTTCCAAAATTTACAGTCTCTACATCTTGTTTCGATTGATTTGAAGGCATGCATGGTTGTCATGATAAGTATACATGCCAGCAAGTAAATTCTGAAATGTTTTTTTTCCCTATACGATGTTAGATATGGGATGCCTACAATGTAAAGGCACAAACATTCAAGACTGCCATTGAAGCAGCATGCATGCTTCTGAGGATTGATGATATAGTGAGTGGAATCAAGAAGAAGCAGGCCCCTGGAGCAGGCCAGGCTCAAAAGCCAAAGGTTGAGACCGAAGCAGATGCTGACAGCGAGCAAATCCTTGCCGACTAAATATAATTCAGTTGACCTTGTTTTTTGACAGAGTTAAAGATGTGTTAGGTTCGTCGACTTATTTAACTCTTATCACTATTCTTAGAAGTTTTGGTTCCTTGATTGGGCATTGTTGTGACTTGTTTGCAAGAGCAAATTGTGAACTTTGTAGCTTTTGTATGTGCTACAGATGGCATGAGCGTTCTCAGTTCATTGTTTTGGCCAACGTCATCACTACAAAAGGTTGCTTGTTAAGCTGTTTGTGGCTTTTCATTATTTTGTGAGACGTTTTTTACGGCGTAATATATAAGCACACTGTTAGAACATGTCCCAGTAAATTATTGGAGTTTATATTTTTTCGTTGGTGATTAATTGATGCATAGTGTCATCTGCTAATGTGATTGGATGGGTGGATATTGATGTGTAGTATTTTAGTAAATTACTAGTATTTGACGCATGGGTTATGACTCTAAATTGATAATCAGGAGTAATATTAATTATAGTATCTGTCCCTTGTGTTGTGTTTTTAGCGTAACAAATGTCATTTTATTGTGACTCTTAATAAAAGGGATGGACTGCTTTACAAAATTGTGAATTTTGTATGTGTTAAAAAGTTAATTTATTTAATGTTTTCTAGACTATTGATCATAAAAAGTATAGTTAATTTTTTTTTAGAAAGTAGTGTTTATTTATTTTCGTTTTTTTTAGCTACTTGTCATGACAAATTGTCGCATCTAGTTACTATTGACGATGTCGCTTTAGGTTGTGTGGTCTGTTTTAGTGAGCAGAAGTAAGAATAACATTTTTCAAATTCTTAAGATGTTAATTTGGTTTTAGAAATTATGAAAAATATATTTTAAATAATTTAAGTAATTTAAAAATATTTTTAATTTTAATTTGAAAAAAAATTATATTCTATGTATATATACTATACAGTAGACAATTTTTAAAAAAATTGTAATCTTAAAAATATAAATTATGTTAATTGAGTTAGGAATTTAAAAGTGAGTAATGCATTATTTTTTTTGTTATTATAAGTAATAATTATTTTTAAAAAGTTTTAAATAATTTAATTAATTTAAAAAATGCGTTTTTATTTTTGTTTCTCTAAAAAATTAGTTATAATTTTAAAAATATTAAAAATTAAGTAAATTAAGATAGAAACTTTAAAGTCAATAATAGATTGTTTTAAAAAAATATTTAAATAATTTAGGTGATTTTAGAATTTTTATTCACTTTTTTTTAAAAAAAATAACTTATTTTTTAACTGTACAATATACAAATTCTAAAAACGTATAATATTAAAAATATAAAAAAGAAAAGAACTTATTTTTTAAGTGTACAACCTATTTTTGTAATTTTAAAAATATAAAAAAATATGTAAATTGAGCTAGAAAATTCAAAATGTATAATATATTATTTTTAAAAATCTTCCAATAATTTAGGTAATTTTAAAATAGCCTATCAGTTTTTATTCTAAAAAACACTATTTTCAAATTATAGTATATGAATTCTAAAAAAATTATTATAATTTTAAAAATATAAAAAAATTATTCAAATTAAGCTAAAAAATTCGAAGTGAATAAAACATTATTTTTAGAAAGCTCTGAATAATTTAGGTTGTTTAAAAAAAGCATTACTTTTTATTTTTGAAAACACCCTATTCTTCGAGAGTAACTTGATCTCTAAAAAACTGTTGCAATTTTAGAAATATAAAAATTATGTAAATTGACATAGAAATTTCAAGATAAATAATATATTGTTTTAAGAAAGTTTTATATAATTTAGGTAATTTAATAACACCTATTCATTTTTATTTCAAAAAAAACATTATGTTCTTCAAGTACACGATCTCTAAAAAATTGTTAAAAATTCAAAAATTATAAAAAAAATATATAAATTGAGCTAGCAATTTCTAATGGTATAAAACATTGTTTTGAAAAAAACTTCAAATAATTTTGATAATTCAAAAAACGCATTGTCATTTTTATTTTAAAAAATATCGTATTATTCATGTGTATAATACAAGATCTCTAAAAAATGTATTACAATTTATAAAAATTATGTAAATTGAGCTTGAACTTCAAAGTATAATACATTATTTTTAGAAAGCTTCAAACAATTTAGGTAGTACACATTCTCTAAAAAAATTTGTTACAATTTTAAAAATATAAAAAAAAATAAGTAAATCAACTAGAAACTTCAAGGTGAATAATATGTTATTTTCAGAAAGCTTAGAATAATTTAGATAATTTAAAAACATCCAATTTATTTATATTGTACACGATCTCTAAAACTTTTACAATTTTAGAACTATAAAATATTATGAAAATTTAGCTAAAAACTTTAAAGTGAATAAGACAATTTTTAAAAAACTTTGAATAGTTTAGATAATTTTAAAATCTTGTTTTCATTTTTATTTCAAAAAATACTCTATTTTTCAAAAATATAGTATATAATCTCTAAAAAAAATTAATGTGATTTTAAAAATATAAAATATTATATAAATTGAACTACAAACTTCAAACTAAACAATATATTATTTTAGAAGGCTTCAAATAATTTACATGATATAAAAAATGCATTTTAATTTTTATTTCGAAAAATACATTATTCTTCAAGTTTATATTACTCAATCTCTAAAAAAATTATTGTAAATTTTAAAATATTAAATAATATAAATTAGGATAAAAACTTCAAAATAAATAAAATATTTTAAAAAACTGAGAAATCAAAGATAAAAACCTTTTGTCTGAATTAACAACTTATTTAGTTATGTTTAACATAAAATAAATACTATATTTGTATATCTAACAAGTTAATCTGGTAATTGAAGAATAAAGCGTTAAGAATTAATTCCTCAATTCAAACCTAAATAAGTACATTTCACATGTAAAAACAAATATTCTTTTTCCCATGCAATATTACAAGGTAGGATAGAAAAACATAGGCAATATGTTTAGCTTTCTTACTATCGCCGTCACCGCAGGAGTCCTTGTAACGCAAGAACACCCATAAATGCCTTTAGTTTATCATTTATGGGTCACAACAATCCGTAATTGGTATTATACGATAACACAATTGAAAATATAATCCATGGTTGGAATACATAAGTTCACGCTGCATTGAATCACCAGAACTTGAAAGATCTTAAAACACTTGACAACACGGTATCCTACTAGAAAATATTACTACTGTCACACTTCAGACATAGCTATCAATGAGCGATTTCCTCATTTCATCCACAATGGCGCTAGGTTGTGCTTCCCTCAGCTTGAAAACGCTTTCAATTACAGAGAGCTCTGTTGCGGTGGTGTCCGATCCACAAAACGCTGTCCAATCATTAACAGTCATTCCAGCAGCTATTACTTCGCTTCCTCGGTTCACAGTCCCGGCAACCAAAGGAACCTGAAGAAGTGTTGAGAGTTCATCCAAGTCTTCTATGGAAGTATGAGGGTGGACCTGCATCAAGTGTTTGGTCAAAAAGACGGTATATATATGTGTCTAACATATGAATTTTAAGAGAAAGCGACTCACCAAGCCACCTCTATTGGAGAAGGCACAGTAACTGCCCACAAGAATGTTACCAGCAATGGTCTGCCTGAAAACTTCTACTCCAAGAACATCTGCAATCATCTCCTCAGTTTCCTGTAATCAGAAACTTTGCATTTAATGCTAGAACAAGCCAATACTCACATGTAAATGGAAATAACAGTAAAGAATAAAAAGAGATAATTCAGTCATTAATGGTTTAGCAGTGTTAATAATAATAATTAACCTTATAAGAGAAATTAGCTCTATATGTATCACAAAATAGCATGTTTGGCAGATAAACAAGTATTGATAAGTTCCTTAACAGAGAATTATCACATCTAGTATAACAATAACAATTCAAGTTAAAAATCAAGAGTTTGACTGATCAACAAGAACTAGTATAAGTTACTGACCAAGATAATATTCAGATGTTTTAGTATCCTAAGAATAAAAATGAAATGCCTATTTTTTATCAACACTTGTATTAGAATAGTTTTAATAGGTAAGTTATATTATCGGATGATCAAATTCCCTTGCCTCTCATACATTCCAGATAACATTGCAATGTAAATTTTGTAGTTTATTTTTCAAAAATAAAAATAAAAATTCAAAGTTTACTTGAAAAATCAAATTTTAAGGCGATCAAATACCAAAAGACTACCTGTACAAGTGTAATCAATTTAACAGGAAAACATAAGAGTAATCAATTTCTAATCCTAAACATGTATAACAGAAAAGTACGGGGGGATGGGAACTATATTCTGCAATAAGACAATACCCTGTCAAGATCAGTGTGAGTGAGAGCCACATGATCATTACATGCTATGCAATTTCCCAGAGCTGATAATCGCTCGTCTATTCGCTGAACAACAACTTGATCCGGCAGACTGTTCCTCAAATGTTGAAGTTCTTCAGCAATAGCCACGGCAATGAAATCAAACACCATATGTCAGTATCTCATAACTAGTAAGGATTAATATACCAATACAAGAGAAAAAAATTGTCATAATCGAAAAATTCCACCCATATCATAGACAATTTGTACAAATGATAAGGTCCAAGTACGAGATTATTGCAGGCAAACACGAGTTTCAAAGTCTTTACAACATAGGCTGTTGGATAAGCCACAAACCAACCATCAAATACTCACTGTGTACATATTGGTGATTCAATTGATATTTGTTTGATTATTTTCAATTATTATAACTGTAAAGAAGCAACGATATTAATATTTTTTATGGGAACAGACGCAGTTCTTCACCATCTCATCCATGCTAACAGCTATCAGAATCATCGGTCAAATGCTAAGAAACAGTTTGACATATTAAATTCACAAATTTGATAGGATGAAAATTTCCCATCTGGGAGAAGGGGGCTACAATAGAATTATGCCTAGCTCAAATTCTAAGAGGGAGTTAAGTTACAAAGACATTTTAACAGGCCATAGCACATGATATTAAAATAGCATAAAAAAGTGCCGATGAAGTAAATATAAGAACAAACATAAAACAAAAAAGGGAATCACCTTGGTCAGTGGTAGTATGGGGCAAGAGTAGCCCATTCTTGTTTCCTGCAAACCAATAGAAAGGTTAATAAAATAAAATAGGTTCAACAAAATGATAATAAATGAAAAAAGAAACCGATATAACCATCTCATTCTTTGTTAATTAAATAAAAAATATTAGTGGCAGAGAAACATATAGGATGGAGCCATCTCAACCATGATACAGACTATTATTCCATTAGAAACCAAGAGAAGAAAATAAGAAGCAGTAAGAATACCAGCACAAAGACGACCAATAATACGAGTTCCGCCAATAGAAGTCTTGACCACAGGGATAACATCTGTTAGCTCAGATTCAAATACACTGTATTCAAGCAACAAAACAATTATTCATTTCTGGCACAGTCATAACAATATCAATATCAAACCATTCGAAACGGCGAAACCAATTACAAATATAATAATTCAAGTCCATGTTGGAGCATATTTTCACTAGTCTGAAAAGAATTAAAAGAATGAAGACCTGTAGAAGTTTTCAGAACCTCCAATGGCAACCAAACAATAAGCATTGGTAAGTTTAGAGAACACTCCAACTTCACAAGAATTCTCAAACTGAAGTCCTGTGAGAAATCCATAATCATACAACATATTAGTTTAAAAAGTAAAATGGTTTCCAACATAGCAGAATGCAAAGTAATAGATACATCAAACAAAAACAGATATGATGAACAAACTCAGTATTAAAAAAACAAACAATAAGGAAAACATGTCTCACTTACTAGTTGCCATGATTGAGAATGACAGATATCTTTGATCCAATAATCAAGCTGAAGATCTACAGTAATAGAATTCTAATCAGAAAAACAAAATAAAGGACCCATGCACCTAAGTCTTACAAGTTACAACCCTCTCATACCCAATCTGTGGGTTACACATATTCACCTTACACCCTACATAAAGGTTTTGCATTTTGATTGCCAAGAGCCCAAGACAAAACATTTCAGGCAAGAAAAAAAAGGAAATACAAACCTTTAAATTATGTGATTATGCACAACCTAGCAGTTCTGTAAGAAGGGGTCGGTGTTTTTAAAACCAACTATCCCATGGACAGTCTTAGGTTACAAACTCACATGACACTTATTAAGTAAATGCGAACAGATATTAACCAAATTGGAATTGGGGGGGTTAAAGACAAATGAATGATGTCTCCAAAAGAAACTTGTTTGTGCAAAAATGCCACAGGTTCCTTGTCTTGAAATGAAATTCTCGTGTTTTTGAGCAATGTCCATGTTGAAACATCCAACCCAAGAACAGCCTCAATTCAAAAAAAAAAAAAAAAACTGAGGATTGATGCGAAGATGCAGCTAGTTTGTCCCAAAACCAATAAATGTGTCACCAAAATGTGAAAATGATTAATGTTTTGGACTTCTGGTGTCGGCAAGCTTCATATTTATAACTTCAGCTTAGCAACGTAATCTTATCAAAACTCACTGACAAGGACTACAAATTTACATTAAAATTGGAAACCCAAAACCTAGTCTGGGGAGAGTTTGTTTTCATTAACAGTTTAACACACAGGTTATACACCTCACCAAATAGCCAGAAAACCAGTTTTCCAACTCCGATAAGAAAAGCGAATATGCATGTAAAAACCAACATTACATAGTGCCCATCCAAAATTCAAAAATAAAATTCAAACAGGAAACAAGCATTTCAATCTCGACTAACAATAAAAAAAAAAAAAAACAGAAGACAAACGCCACCACCAAATAACCAAAGCGAGATGGCAGAGGTTTCCATTGGTTACTAACGAGAGCGAAAGTGGTGAAACACACACGGACGCTTACGGTGGTGAAACGCCCAAAGGCTTGAGTGTTGCGGTGACGGCCCTCTTGTGCTTGCGATTATAGTGTCGATGGGGATGAGGGCTGCGGCGTTTTGCGTTCAATTTAGGGGCTAGGGTTGTCGTTTGAGGCTGAGTTTTGAACAATAACTGGGAAATTGGGAATAGGTATTCTATGGAGCAATTCTAGAATCAATAACAAATACTAGTAGATAATTACAATTGTTAAGGCCAGCTTGATAGATTAAAAAAGCTAATTCAGAAGCTCAAGCCTAACATTAGTAAATAATGACGAGAGAAGAATACCTTGAGCGTCGTTCAGGGAAGGATAGGCACGACGGAGATATTGGCGGCGCCGGAAGAGAGGTTGTCGGAGCTGAAAATAATTGGGAATGGGAAGAGAGAGAGAGAGAGAGATAATGTGAAGGAGGCTAATTAGGGCACGTTGTGTTTTCAACAAGTTTATAACTTGGGCTGCAAGCACGCTTTTAATTTTATCCGCATTTTAATTTTAATTTGAAAATCAAATTTAGAGTGTATTTGGGAAAAAATATTTTTCAAAGCTTTTTGAAAAAAGTTGTTAAAAAGATAAAAGTATGTGTTTGAAAAAAAAATGAATTAAAATCTTTTATTTTTTAAATAAGCAACAATTTAGAGTTTATTAAAAAATTTAATTTTAATCAATTTTCTTTTTTTATCATTCAAATTTTTACTATAAAAAAAATTATCCTCAGAATCACTTTTTAACAATATACAAAAGAAACTATGTTATAATTATATAATCGATTCTCGAAATAATATAATTTTCAGAACTAATCTAAACACATTCTTAATCTCAATAATATATAATTGAGAATTAAGAACTATTGAAAATTTTTTTGTGACACATTGTTTCCTCTTTAATTAAAGCTACCTTACATGAACAAGTTCTAAATTAAATTTTTTTTTTGTAACAATTTAAAATTTTATTTGGTTTATAACTAACTTATTTATTTAGGATAAATATTTACACTAACCATTTAACTAAAATGAACTATTAAGGATAATTATTACCATTAACTAAAAAATATTTGTTATTAATTTTAAAATTTTTTTAATTTTGTTTAGGATAAATATCACCGGTAATCACCTTTCAACTCAAATTTATTACTACTATTTAGAATAACTATCATCATTGACTAAACATTTATTTGTTATTAATTTTTTCATTTGTTAATTCATTTGATTGATCTAATTAAAGTAACTATCACTAGAGGAAACTCCAACAAGTTGTACAAACTCAAGATTACACATCAAGATTTTCCCTAATTTTAAATCATCAAAATATCCTTAAAATTACAATACTCCGCCTTTTTTTTTTTACTAAAAACAGTTTAAAAATCATTATCAATAATTCATAGGAACTTATCCAAAAAAAAGGTTATCTGAAAATGCATTATGGTTTCTTTTCAGAAAAACTTCCAAAAATTTTCTACAAGTCACAAATTATATTGAAAAAACTGTTTTTTTTTTTACATCGGAAAAATGAAAAAACTGTTTTGAAAAGGACATTTAAATATTTAATTTAAATATTACTCCCTCTAGTCTTATTTATAAGACCATTTTTAGACAATGTTAGTGGTACTTTTTATAAAACCCTCCATCAAAATTTACAAATATTAATTATCCTTTTCCATGTTTGCCCTTCATAATGAGTTTTTTTTTAATTTCAAGATTTGAATTACAAGGAGAATTAATATCTTTTACTACTTTTCAATATATTAAATAGGGGTAAACATGAAAAAATATATAATTTTTTAAAATCTTAATATATTAACTAATCTAAATGTTTTCTTAATAATCACAATAGTTATATTGGATACTTGCGTTCTTATAAAAAGTAGCAGAGGGAGTACAATAAAAAAAAAGATGGTATCACACTAAATAGGTGTAGGCTGTAGCACAACCAGAATATACAGGTTCTGTTGTGTATTTATATTTGGGCTAAGCCCATAAATTTTTAATGATTGTAGCAGAGCTTGAAATCATAAAAAAAAAATCATAAAGGGTTTCCAAAAACAAAATCATAAAGGGTTTCCAAAAAAAATCATAAAAGAATTTGATAGAAAAAAGACAACAAAAAGCATCAACAAAAAAAAAACAGTGGAAACTCATATGCATGGAAGTCTATAACGATTAGCTACAAAAAAATTAGATTATTTTAAGTATTAATTATATGTATAAGTAATTATTGTTATAATCGATTATAACATAATTATTTTTTGTTTAGGTATGTTGCTGAAAAATAATTTTAAAGATAATATTTTATGTTTGGATAATATAAGTGGTTTATAGTTATAACAAAAAAAAATTAAAGACTTTAATCAATTTTTCCTTTTTTTTCCAAACACACTTTTAGCTTTTTAACAATCTTTTTTAAAAACTTTAGGAAATAACCTTTCCCAAACACACTCTAAGGTGGTGTGAGTATTCTAAAAAAATATTAAGGTGGTGTGAGAGCAAAAAGTGGTGGAATTGCTCATAAATGTTTCATTTTTGAGTTATGATATTTTTACAAGTATGTTTAGGGATGTTATATTATATGTTTTGAAGAGATTAAAGCTTTTAAAAAATTTGTAAATTAATTATAAAATTAAACTATTGGCGGTGAGATTTAAATTTTAAACTATTGGCAGTGGGATTTAAGTTTTTATAATTAATTTTTGAAAACTTTTTTTTTTATAAGAAAGTATAATAATTGGGGATTGAACCCGAATACTCATATACACATGCTTCATATACTCACCAACTGAACTAGGCTGGGACTTTTTAAAAAACTATTTGAGATAACTTTTGAATTTTAAAAATTTGCTACTAATAATAATTTACTTTTAATTTTAAAATCACCCTTATTAATAGAAATAAAAAATCACTTTACTGCTATTATGTCAACAATATTATATATGTTTTTTTATTTAATGTAATTTAGCTAATTATACAGTTCATTTTGCAAAATAGTTTTAATTTATAATTTAACTATATAGCTATAATTTCATAATCATAATCTTACGACCTTCATCCAATTTTATAGTTAAAAGTTGTTAGCTTGTTACACAAACATACTCGGTACATTTCATTAAGTTAATTATAACAAATTTTTAAAATATTGACCGATATTTCTCTATACAAAAGTAAGTGTTGTAAGACTTACTCTGCTTTATAACAACACATAAATATCGAATTTCACCAATTCAATTATTTTAATATTTATTATTAAAATTTATTTTCACATAGTAATATATTTTGTAATTTTTATCTTTTCTAACATTGTAGTATAATATTTTTTTTAGAAAATTGTTTTTTGAACTAAAATAATAATAAAATATTATATTAATTGAAACTGAAGAAGTGTATATTTTATAATGATGTTTCATTTCTGTTCTCTTGCAATAAAAAGTTGAATATCTAACAAAAATATATTAATATTATATTTAAACTAAGGAAAATGTTAAATAATGTCCTTAAGACAGTACTCTTTAAGCAATTAAATATAGTAAAAAAGTTTTGAAAATTATAGTTTTCTGTATTTCTGAGGCAGTGCAATTATGATTAGTTTTTTTATTCTAATAATCTTAACAAGTATTCTTAAGACATTATTTATCAATACCCATAAACTAATTGTCAAATTTTAACTAAAATACATAAAATGAAACACTGAGACAAGTAATTTGCTTACCGAAAACAAAATCAGACAAGCTGAGTAATTTTGATATTTTTTTTATTATAAACAAGTAATTTCGATTTTATTCAAACATAGATGTTGCAGAAAGATTTAAATTCTCTCGTATTATTATTTTGTCAAATGTCGTTTGGTTTACATTTTAGTAGAATAAAAAACGAAAAATACATAAATCGAGAAAAAAAATTAATGGTTGAGATTATTAATACATAAAAAGCGAAACGATTCAATGAAAATAAATATTTTTAACTTTAGTCAAAAGTAATTTTGACCAAATCTAAATATTAAACAAATACGCCCTAAATCTATCTCTCGTAACATTGAAGAAAAAAAATTATGAAAACATCGAAATCCATGACAAAATAGATTGGAGACTATGAATAAATTTTTTGATGAATTGAATTTGACCAATTATTTGGCTAACCATTATAATAATACTATATACTTCTCTCTTACCAATAGGAGGATGTTTTGGTGCAACTTCCCTTCCTCATTTTTTTCATTCACCTCTCTTGTTTGGAATGGTGGATGGGTGAGGTTTGTGACAATTGGATATATATATATATATATATATATATATATATATATATAAATATATATATATATATAAATATATATATATATATATAAAATTTTGACAACCATTTCTCAAGTTTTGTGTTGTATGGTTTTACAATCAATTTTTATATCACAAACATGGAGCAATAGACTTTTATTGTACTGTCCTATGCTATATGTAATAACCTAATTCATATTAGGAATTAGCCCGTAGTCCTTTTGAGTTAGGAGATTAATGTAGTCTTTTTTTCAATTATTATCTTTAGAATTTTTTTTTCTCTCACTTTCTCTCTTTAAATCTAACAATCTAGAATTAGGAAACACGATAGTTCACGAATTAACTTACAAATATTCATGATGTATACTAAGATTGAGTTAATCACATAACGAGAGATAATTAATCTGATCTTTATTTGAAGTGATATCCGTAAAATCAAATTCAAAAATTGATAACTGACCCATCCAAAAAAAAAAACCAATCGAATAACTTATCTCAACCATTTACGGAACCACAATACACACAAGGAAAAAGAGATACAAGAGAGGGAAACCAGGCTTGAGAAGGATGCCAGATTAAAATATAGAACAAGTTTTTTTTTTAATCAAATTATATTGCTTATCACATTTTTCATTTTCTCTATTTTCATTTTCTTTCTTTCTTTCTATATATATTTTGAGTTGTATGAGAATCATTGCTATTTTAAAAGGGAATTATAACTTTTAAGACAATCATTACTATTAGGAATTTAGGATCATGAGAATCATTCTTTATGATTTTATGGGTGGCGTATACATAATTAGAAATTACCCCTTTCTGCTTTTATTCTTTTAATTTTGGTCTACCTAAAAAGTTACATATGTAAACACTACTTCACATATAAATTAAAATTTAATATAAAAATATATTAACATGTAGGTATACTAAGTCATATGAATAAATACTTATAAATAGCAATATATATATATATATATATATATATATATATATTTATAATGACGCCCCCCCCCCCCTAAATTTAACGTTGATAAAATTAAAACAACTCCACCGATTTTGAAAATTGTACACATGTCTCTTATGTGCTATTCTTATATGGATTTTTTTTAACCTGTATAATATAGTACAGAATAAGAATCTTAAAGTAAAAAAATGACGAGTAGTAAATGTATGTTAAAATATAAATCAATTATTTTTTGTCTTTTTCTATAAAAAAAACTTTTCCTATAAAATATTTATTATGTACAATATTGCATAGATTAAAAAAACTCCAAGATATGTATCTAGAACACCCTAGTTTTAAAACTTCCAACTACTATTTTGAACTATACACACAACTTTCTTAAAAATAATAAAATAAGAATTACAACTGAAATAGGTTTAATTTTTAAAACAATAAAAAATATTTTTATCAGCAATGAGGGTTGAAGTGATTTAAAGACTAATTTAATGCTAGGTTAGTGCTAACTATTTTGGCAAGATTTTTTTTTCAGAAATACATGTTGGGAGGAGATCGAAACCTCTCCAACTGCATAAAGGTTTAGTCATTGTGCTATAGCATCCTAGCTGATGATTGATTATTATATACTAACAATTAATATTTAAAATAGTTTTGAATGATTTTGTAGGTATTTGTTAATTTCATCATGATTTTATCAAAATATATATTTAATCCTTAATTTTATAAAATTAATTGTAATGTTTCTTGATTTTATGAAAAATTGATTATAATAGTGTTCGACTTTATAAGAACATTAATTCTTTTAATATTGAGACAGACAAAATTAAATAATGTTTTATAAAATTATTAATTAAAATTGTATTTTAATAAAGTCAAGAACATAACTATAATAATAATTTATGTCTACAAAATCAAAGACTAATTCGACGATAAATGCATGTAATAAGTGAGGAAGAGAAAAATACTTGAGCTGGAGGTAGGTGAGAATCCTAATCCATTTTAAAAGGGAAGATCCTTTGGTTTTTTTTTTTTTTTTTTTTAAAAAAAAAGGCAAGATTCTTTGCTGTTGGTGCCATGTTTTGTCCTCAAGTTGATGCTTTATTATATATTATTGGTGTCTAAATGTGCAAAAGATGTGGTGCCAATGCACTTGGAGATGTTAACTTGCTTTTTCATTTATTGGATGACGTTAATGTTATTTATTGATATTTCTTTTTAATTAATTTGATAATATTTATATATTTATACTTTAATTGAATTTTATTGATTAATAAATTTTTTAAAAATTTAAAAATATTTAAAAGAGTAATAATAAATAAATTAGAGTGACAATATAAGATTATTGTGTTGCCATAATAAAACTACTGCGTTAATAATTTTTAACCTAAAAGTATGTAATTAAATAACATAAGCATGTACAAATTTACTTAAACAAAATCGTTTTGATGAGTTCGTGGCATTTTACGTGTCATTTAATATGATATATTATCAATTCATAAATTGAAGATGATATTAAGGATTAAAGTGACTAATAATTAAAGACACACTTAAAGACTAACGGAATATTTTTAAACACTCAAGGATTAAAACGTCATGTGATTACATACTTAGAGACTATAATAATTATTTACTAAAAAAACTTATTTCATATATATATATATAGGAATATAAATTTGAAGTAAAAGATATTGAATAAACATCCAATTCATCTATTGCATACATATTAAAAAAGTGCTATTTTTACATAATCAGTGGGTCAATAATAAAATTAGTGTAGTATATAGGAAATTTTTATCAATTCACCAAAAAAAAAAAGATTTTATCAAAAAAGATTAACCTCACTTTTATAATCTCTATATAGAAAATATTTTTGATGCTCACAAAAAACTATCAATAAATTACTTGGCTTAAACATTATTATTTATTCTCCTATTTAGATATGCTCCCGAGTCTTGAGTGTTATTGTCATAAATGATAAATGACTCTTCGCTTATTCGAGGGATGTCTATTATATCTTTTTTTATTTTTTTTCAATTATTAAGTTGATTTATTGTGATTATGATTTAGAATTATTGAAATTTATAACCCGTCACTTACAAGCATTTGAAAAAGACCGTACCAACACTTAAATAATGCATGTCAACACACTTAGATCCTGTTTCTTCACACCATCACATTTCCCTTGGCATTCCTTACTAATTTAAACGTGTTTTTTTTTACTACTCTCTCCGTTTTTAATTATAAGAAAAAAAATATTTATTTCACACCCTTTAAAAAAAAGTTAGTTAGTCTTATTTAATTTTCTTGAAATTATTTAAAAAGTAATGGATTTTCTTACAATACCCTTTGTCATGTTATACTCTCTCCACTTTACAACTATTACAATAAATGAATGAGTGAATTTAGTGGAGGATAATTTAGATAAATTTTCATTAAATGCAAGTAAAAATAGTTAAATTTACTTATAAAAAATAACATAAAAGTTTTTAAAAAATTACTTATAATTGATAACAGAGGGAGTATATCAGAAGGGGGTTAACGGAGCGGGTTGGGATAAGTTATCAATTCCAAGTTTCAACCTTAGACTAGAAGAAATTCAAAATATTATATGTCTTATTAAGGATTGAGTAAAAGAGAACGAAATCGAGTTGATTCGAAATTATATTTTGACAATTTAATATATTTGATGTATTAGAATATAATTCAATATACTCAATGTTAAGATGAAGATATTTATTTAATTTATATAATTTTATTTAATTCATCAATATTTATTACTTATTATAACACTAAGAAATATATCATCAAAACAAACATTTTTTTGAGAGTTTGTAGTCTAAATAGCATAAAGAGAAGCTCAAGGAAAAAAGTTCAATTCTTAGTAGGGTAAATTTAGGATTAGATTTAAGAATAGTATAGTGTGGGGGTGCGTGTATTTGATCGATAAAAAAAATCAAAAGAAACATTTTGACAAAAAAATGTGTAAAATAAGGGTAAAAGAAAAATAAAATATGGTATAAAAAATAAAAATAGCATATGATCGGGTTGGGTAGCCAGAGCATAAACCCAAACCTGACATTAACCCAAATAACATACCAACAAATAAAATTAAAACCTGACACTAAACTTTTAAAAGGACAACGTTAAACCCATTATGATCTCATTTTACATAAAAGGAGGATAGTGAACAAGCTTTCTGATTGGTGGAATGATCTCATTTTAGTTTGTTAGCAAGTAGGAAGATGACTTTTGAATAATATTTCTATTGGTGATGGGAGTACTGTTAACTTTTGGTTGGATCATTGGGTAGGACATTTACCGTTGGCTGAAGCTTTCCCGCGCTTGTTCTCTCTGGCAGTAAATAAAAATTCCACGATTCAGCAAAATGGTGTTTTTGAAGACGATGTGTGGAGGTGGAAAATTGATTGTAGGTGTTATTTATTTCAATGGGAGGAAGATCTTATTCGCGTATCTGAGGAGAGTATGGGGGTTGTACATGTGAGACAGTAGTGGGGGGATATGCGACTATGGAAGTGTGATTCTGCAAAGGTGTTCTCTGTCAAATCTACGTATTTGTATCTGTACAATTATTATGCTGCAGCTTAGGATTTACCACCAGATCGTGTTTTGGCTTTTCGGTATTTATGGAAAGCTAAGGCTCCTAAACTCTAATTTTTACACTAGTGTAAAATAACATAGGACTAGGTTGGGTAACTTGTGAGTGATCTCGAACCTGACACTAAGCTTTTAAAAGAGTAGAGTTAAACCTAACCCGAATAGCTCGGGCTGAGTTTGATAAGGTACAAGGCTAGGTTATGGACACCCCGAGACTATCCCCCTACCCTATTATTAGATTATTAAAGTAAATGACAAATTTCTCGTGCATAAACAAGTTTATCCTCTCGACTTTGATTCTTTCGGATTCAAATCATGTGTCCCCAAATCATGTCCCACCAATAGAATATCGTCACGTCATTAAAAAATTTTATTAGGAAATTAAAGATTAAAATTAAAGAAAATATTTTTAATGACGTGGTAATATTCTATTGGTGGGACATGATTAAGGATATGATTTTGGGACACCTGATTTGAATCATATTCTTTCTATGGCCAAACCTAGATTCTCTCATTGGAACCGTAGTGTACATCTACCATATATGTTATACACAACCAATTTTGAGGCTTGAAACAAACTTTTATAATAGAACCAAACAATATATGTATTTTATTTAAGAAATAAAGATGTGTTATAAGAAAAAAAAAAAATAGTCTTTATGTTATAAAATATTATAATATTCTTTAAAATAAAAATATATAAAAATAAGACTTAAATATTATTATAAATTTTTTTTAAGGGTCTAAAGTACATATTTGGCCAATTTACTCTTAGGCCAACCCAACCCTTCGTCATCATTATGACAAAAATAATTGAGTTTGTCTTCTCCTCCAATGAATATTGTTTCCAAGTCTTCGCTAAATTATTATAAATTATAAAATTAATTAATAAAACAAACCGTCGAATCAAAATCATAAATCAGAAATAATGTAGCAAAAAATTAAAAGAAATATTGAAATCCCTTCAAGTCTTTCCCCATCGTTTTTTGTTTTTAAATTATTAAATTATAATAAAAGGAAAGAAAAGAAAATTGTCTTAAATACCTATGCTACCAAACAAAGGAATCAGATTTTTTTTTTTTTGGAAAAAGAATCAGATCCAAATAAGCCATATATTAACCTGAAATAAGATTAGGCAATGGTCCTTGTCACACTATGCATACTCACTTATTGTAAAGAATCACTTTAAATACAAGTACCAACCAAACTGGTCAGAACTTCACATGTTTTGCTCAGACTAATGGACAAATTTTTCATCCTTATTAGTAAGAGGTTTGTAAAGTAGCTAGAGATCACTTTTGTTTAATTAAGAGATTAATATGAAATTATATGTTTACTTGAGATGTAAGTCTTGCAATAATGATTCTTTAATATAGCTTTTTATGCACATTAAATCTTATCAATTTAATTTTTGTAATAAACAAAAATATATTATTAAGAGATCAATTAAAATATAAAGGATACTCTAACTCATACAAGAGTTAAGTCATCTGTTAAAGAGATAAAATTGACTCCTTTAGTCAATTAATATATAAAAGCTATTCATATCTTTCAACTCTGTAGATAATCAAGTCTATGACCTATACTTCATAGCATCCAAAAGTTAGTTCGTTACAATCTAATTGTTATATAAATTGAAACTTTATATTATATAGATTAATTATACAAAATTTAATTAATGTAATTTTAAAAGTTTGCTGACATTTCATTAGCCTACTTCAATTTAAAGAGTAATTTATCTTTTTAAAACATGTGTAAATTTATTCTATAAAATGACTAATTTAAAGACATTCAATTTTTCTTAAAAAGAATATATGTGTGACCACTATAAGAGTAGTATCAGTGTATCATATCATTCAATGGGTTTAATTTAAATTTTAGTGAAATAAAAAATAAAAAACACAAAAAATAAAAATATATTAATAATTAAAAATATTAGTAAATAAATAAACCAAAAATATTTAATAAAAATAAATAATTTTAACTTTAATAAAAATATTTTAACCAAAACAAAATTTAAATCAAACTTGTCCTCAATGACTAAAAAATACTGAATGACATGGAGAGCCATTAGACAGATTAAGTGTAAACAACTCACTTAATGGAACCCCACCCCTTAAATATTATCTCTTCAAATTATTTTTCTTCTGGTGCTTATGCCCCAATTAAGGCGAAGTTAGATGCTCGGGTATTTTTTATTTTTTTTTCAAACCCAAATTCAAATCAAAAGTTGAAAATAACAACACACAAGAAAAGTAATTCCTAGGTTCTGCGATACCTGTCATTTTAAGTATTTTAATTTTTCTTAAATTATTTCAAATTTTATATTTCTAATGATGATATTAATTATTTTTTAAAATTATATTCTCAAAGGCAAGAGAGTTAATATTGAATATAGAGAAAAATTAATGTTAATATTTAAGAATGAGAGAAAAGTTTTAATTATCAAAGAAAAATAATATATTAAAAAATTAAGTAGTTTATTTTATAAAATTAAAAGCAATAAATACTTTTCTTAATTATTATACCAAAACTTTAAAGGAAAATGTTAACCAATGCCCTTAGCGCAATTTTTAAGGAACTAAATATAATAAAGACAAATGATATTTAGTGTCCGAAGGACACTATTTAAGGACTCAAATATAGTAAAAAGATATTGGAACGTGTAGTTTTTTTATATTCTTGAGAGACGAAGTAATGTACTCTTATGATTATTTTTCTACTTCTAATAACCTTAACTAGTACCCTAAGGATACTATATATCAAGGCCTTATAATAAAAGAGTGTTGAAAGTTGTATTTTTTGTATTTTTGAGACATAAAATATTATGCACTTATGATTAATTTTCTTAATCTAATAACTTTAACAAGTACTTTTAGAATATGGTTTAACGAGACCCAACTTTGAATGACAAATATTAGAGAACAGATAGAGTATTGATCATGATTCATATTTACCTAAAAAACTCAACAGTTAATAAATAACTAAGTTAATTAAATATACTAATTACAAATTTAGAGATTAAATTTTTGCTGTGTATAAAAAATATTTTACTAAGAAAAGCTGCATCTAAGAGATTAATTTTAGACTATTACCTAAAAAATATATTAACCTAATTAATGTTGGATTAGCTAAAGGTTCCTTTCAGCTTCTCTGTCTCATACCAACGTGTCAAACGCAATTCAGTTTAAAACTAATCGCCGGTGAGTGGCGTGCGTACAGCCTATAGTGCTTCACCCAAAACGGTATATAATAAAAATATATGGTCTTATATTATTTAGTTGAGTAGAACAAAATGGAGTAAAAATAAATTACGAGAGAAAAAAATAAAAAAGAAAATAGATTCTTGTATTTTTTTTTCTCTGTAAGCCAATATTTTTGTTTCTATTTCTCTCAAATCAAAATAACTTGTCATATCTCTTTATAAATTCTTTTACTCACCTAATTTTGGCAATTGTCATTTATCATTTTAAAAAGTAAATATTTAACGAAAAATAAATGTTAATTGTCAAAATTAAGTGAGTAGGAAAATTTGTAAAAGAATTTAACCATTTTTTTAAATCAAATAAAAAAAATTAAATATCATTATTTTGATGTAGTCATAATATTTTTCTATTTAAACCGAGAACATTTAAATCATAATGTAATTAGTTATCTCAACGAGAGTTTCTTTTTATTATTATTCATAATTCATAAAGATTTAAACCTAAAACTTATAACTCACTCAAAACAAACATATACCATTTGAATAAAAAAATTATTGGTTTGGCGTGGGGAAGGTTGATTCCACTTAAGGATAAGACAAAGTATAACCCTTTTTTTTTTTTAAATTTTTTTGGTATTCTAAGTACCACCTTATTTTGTGATATTGAAAAATGTTTCCTATTATTGCTGGATCCCTGGATCCTATTTTTTTCCTTTTATTTTGTTGACAAAATTTAAGATAAAGAGAGTGATCTCATGTTTTAAAAAAAAAAAATAAAAATCTCACCGTGAGAGTTAACTTCTCTGGCTTCAACAAAATGACTTATTCGATGAAGATAAGATACCCATGGTCATAAAAGAACCATTCCATTCCATTTTTTTTTGCTAACAAGTATTTTTTAAATTTTTTTATTAATAAGTCAAATATCTATTTTTCTTTAACCACAATGTATGGTGCAGTGGTAGCTCCTCTTAACTTCATGTGTATAAGAAGTTTGCTGATAAGAATAAAATAACATTTTGTAGTCATTTGATAATTATTTTGTGTTAACTCAATTTTTAGGACAGAATTAAAAATTACTTCTGAACCGTAAATATTCTGAAAAGAAATTAGAAAAATATCTAATTTTTTTCCCATCAAATTGTGGTAGGAGTCGTCTCCTGAATTAATTATAAAAGAGAGAGAGGGAAACAAGTAATTGTCCTATCAATCCTATGTCATGTAGTTCCCTCAACTTTTGCATTTGTTTGACTTTCAACAGTGATTTCCAGATAAATAATAATGTTAATTTTCAGTTTAAGTGATCTTCTGAGTGGAGATTATCTGCAGAAGCATTAGAGAGTTGCAACTTTGGGTGAGATTATACTTTTAGTCTTTTAGTTTAATTTTTCATATTCTGTTTTCATGTTTTCTCATCCTAATTCACCTTTTCTCATGCATGTTATCAGTAATCACTTATTCATCTCCAAATCCAATCCTTTACTGCACTGATCCTCTGTTGATCAATTTTGATTGGCCAATTCAAGTTCTTTTCAATTTTAGTCATAGTAAAGATGTTTCATTTCAAAACCTTTTTGTTTTTTTGTTTTGTTTTTGCATTGTGAGTGTTGAATGTGGCATGAGATTTTGATCATAAGCATAGGATGTGGTTGTGGTTGCAGGTTCTGATTGAAACAAATTAGATTATTATTCCTATGACACACTCACAAAAAAGTGAAGTTGTTAAGAAGATGGAAAAAGAGGATGATGATGATGGAAACTATGTGCATGACATAGAAAATGAAGGAGGTTCATTGGAGAGGAATGAGGAAATTGGAAGATTCTGGTCAGAGAGAAACATGAGCTATAATAATAACACAGAACCACTTCTTGTCAAAAGGACTAACACCACTTCTCAGATTGCTATTGTTGGTTCCAATTTTTGCCCTATTGAAAGCCTTGACTATGAGTAAGTAACTTTAGTTTTTTTCTTTTTTTTCAACAATATTTAACTTTAGTCCTAAATATGTTTTGAGGAATGAACACACTCTTTTTAACATAATTTTTAATTTCAAGTGGATCTCACTAAGTAACCATATGTTTGTTTAGTGTGTTTGGCTTCACCTTAAAACAGATCAAACTTTGATTCAAAATGTGAAAACTACTCTTAATTATGTTGAAATGGATCCATGTTTAACCCATCTAAACGGGAAACCTAACACATTCTCAGTGAGACCTACATGAAATTCACCCCCAATAGTCATGTTTTGCACATACTAAGTGAGATCTGATGCAGAATTTGTTTCCTGGTCCCCTGCTTATACATTTCATTCAATGTTCTAAATAGTTATTAAGTTTCTAACTTGGTGGAAGCTGTAAATTTAAAAATAAAGATAAATGGGTTTTTCATTGTACAGTTTTTTTTTTTTATATTATCTGATCTCGGTTGGTCACTGTAAGATAAAAGTGCATCAAACAAGTTTGTATTTTAGTGTCTAACTTTGAATTCTTCCACTTCCTTCCAGTTAGCCATGGTTCTTTTCTGATATGGTTTCTTTTGGTAACTTCATATGATTGCAATTTTGATTGGTTTCTTTACATCACGTGCTTCCATTATTTGATCATCCTGTATGAGATTTTGTTGGTAAATGTTCTTAAACATAACTAGTGGTTATGTAACTTATTTTCAGTAAACAGTAGAATTTAGTTATTAGACTGAAAAATCTAATGCTGATAGAGTGAGTGATGATGCAAGTATGGTTATTTCTGTAATTTCAGGATTTTTGACAATGAAATACTTAAGCAGGACTGGAGGTCAAGGAAGAAAGTTCAAATATTCCAATATGTGATACTTAAGTGGGGATTTGCTCTTCTTATTGGATTAGGTACTGGACTTGTTGGCTTCTTCAATAATGTTGCTGTTGAAAACATTGCTGGTTTCAAGCTTCTCATGACAACTAGTCTCATGTCTAAACAAAGGTGAGCTTCCTCCTAGTCTCATAAGTTGTTGGGGTAAACCATCGCTTCGTTCCATGACTCTTGACTCTGCAAGTTCATTTCACTTTAGTCCTTTGTTAGACTGTTGTTAATGATTTTTGAATAAAGTTAAGGATAAACGTGACTAATTTTTTATACAGACAAAGATTAATATGAAAGATGAAGGACTAAAATGAAACTCCTTAAAAGATAGAGATTAAAGTGAAATTACTTTACAAAAGCCAGAGAATTCTAAAGTGATGGTTTAGTCTAAGTTGTTGGCTTCTGAAATTAAACTTCCTGACTTCAATTTTTCAAGAAGCTGCTATCTCAAGTAGCTGTTTTAAAATCTAAGCAGAAAAAGCTTATTAGAAATATAGTCTTATGAACACTTCCCACCAACAATTTTATCCAAACAGGCTAATAGTTTTCTATCTTAGTCTACCAATTCAATGATCACTTCCTTGTAGATATTATTCTGGAACTTGAATCACAAAACAGTTGTATAAAATTCTTCCCTGTTTTTCCATTACTGTTCATATATTTCTCACAGATAATTAGTTCAGTACAGATATCTTGAGGCATTTGTGGCATATGCTGGTGTGAATATAAGTTTGGCAGCAGCAGCAGCAGCACTGTGTGCTTTTATTGCTCCAGCAGCAGCAGGTTCTGGCATTCCAGAAGTAAAAGCATATCTCAATGGAATTGATGCTCACTATATATTGGCTCCAAGCACCCTTTTTGTAAAGGTAAATAATACTCCGAGTAAATCACCAAATTAGTCCCAAAACTTGTTTACAGCCTTCGCGCTATTTCTTAAACTGAAGAAACCTTCGTACTGTGTTGTAATTTGTCAATTTGTTAGGTATATTAGTCTCTATGCTTGCAGTTTGTCGAGCAAATTAGTTGCCTTCTAGGGCTTGATATGCCTGATAGATTGACAAGTTATGGAGTAATATGAAGGTTTTCTTAGTTTAAGGACTAATGTGAAGGCCGTATAAAATATTGGGGATTATTTTGGTGATTTACTCTGTATAGGACTATAGGCAAATCTATTGTATCTTCTCTCTCATTGTTTAGATTTCATGGGGTAATCACATTGATAAAAGATGAATTACTCCTTGAACAATTTAAAGTTGAGTAAAAAATCATTTTAATCCCTGACTTTATAAGGTAATTTCATTTTAGTCCTTATCCTTCGAGGAGTTCCACATTAGTCTTTGTCTTTGACTCTATTTTTTTTCAAGAAAAATAGTTATATTATTCATTAAGAACTTGTAGAGTTCGGAAATAAAGTTAAACTCTCTGAAAGATAAGGATTAAAATGAAATATCATACGTAGTTATCTTTATACAAAAGTTTCTTTTGTTCTTGGTCTTCTTCTAAATCTGTTCATCAAGTTATCTTCCATCTGATGGGGTTTCTTCTGACATGGCCAAACCATCTAAGGTGAAATTTTGACATCTTTTCCTCTCTGAGTGCTACTCATACAGCATAACATTCTCACCTTCACAACACAGTTTTTGTCCATTCATTCCTAATACATTGAGAGAAATTTCTTTTCTTTTTAGGGGTATGAACAAAAATGCAGTCTTTTTTTTTTTTTACTTCCTAAGGAATTAGCTTTCTCAATGGAACCTATGATTTTAACTGTGATAGATTTTTGGTTCCATACTTGGAGTTTCTGCTGGATTTGTGGTGGGAAAAGAAGGACCTATGGTACATACAGGTGCATGCATAGCTTCTTTATTAGGACAAGGCGGATCGCGCAAGCATCGGTTAACTTGCACATGGCTAAGGTACTTCAAAAACGACCGCGACCGGCGAGACATGATTACGTGTGGCGCTGCTGCTGGTGTCGCTGCCGCCTTCCGCGCACCAGTAGGTGGTGTACTTTTTGCTCTTGAAGAAGCAGCTTCATGGTATCAATTTCTGCTAAAAGTATTCTTTTGATCTCTCTCAACTTCATGGAATCTTTTGGATTGTAAAGTTAAGAAGTAAAATGACATGAATGTGTGATCATCAATGTGTCAAAGAAAGTTCAATTGGCAGAATGATTAGTGATTTCATAAATAACTTTATTATATTGAGTAATTTGAGTTATGACCATCAATTAGGATGAAATGATTGAAAATGATACTCTAATTCACCATTAAAAATGTAAAATATTTATGGATGTGATGAAACTTAATCCTTTAAGCCTGGAATTATTACTTAACCATAACTTAATATACAAAGACTTATTATGAAGAGGCTGCTGGTTGGAAAAAACAGACTAATGGTGAGGGAGTTCTTTTGCCAGACAAATGGAAAAAGAATTTTAAAATTCTAGAATTACTTAGGATTTGTTTGCTTTGTGTCTTCATTTCATGTTTTCATAATTAATTAGTTATTTATATAAACAGTAATTGCAAATAGAAAATGGAAATACAAACTAAACAGGTTCTTAGTTTTTAATCAAAATCTAAAAGGAAACTCGGCCTCACATTTTATGGTTTTAATCTATGATTTTAGCTGCATGAATGAGAAGAAACCAAATTTTGTTGTTGGTGTGTATCCATAAATTGTGTCCATTTCATAAAACTAAATTACAACATTGCTTATTTTTATGCCTTTAGGTGGAGGAGTGCACTTCTGTGGAGGACATTTTTCACAACAGCTGTAGTTGCAATTGTTTTGAGAGCTGGAATTCAGTTTTGTGCCACAGGAAAATGTGGGTTATTTGGAGAAGGTGGTCTCATAATGTATGATGTGAATTCAGGCAATGTAGCATACAGTGTTACTGATATTATAGCAGTTCTAATCTTGGGAGCCATTGCTGGTGTTCTTGGAAGCATGTATAATTACCTTGTGGATAAGGTTGTTCGTACCTATAGCACCATCAATGAGTATGTCCTCAATCCTCATCATATTCAACTTATGTAATTCATAATGACACCATTCTGTAAACAGCTTAATTAAGTACTTAATATGCAACAAGAACGTATAACACAAGAACTTATTTACATGTAAGACAGTAAACTAAAAAATAACTTAGGGCATGTTTGGTATACAGCTTAGAGTAAACTAAAAATAACTTATTTACATCTAATGATTTATCAATGTAACTATCTAATGACCCTTTTTTACCTTCTTGTGGCAGAAAAGGTGCAGCATTCAAAATCTCCCTTGTTGTCACAATTGCACTTTTGACATCATGTTGTTACTATTTCCTACCATGGATTGCAAACTGTATCCCCTGCCCTTCCAATGTGTCAGTGACCTGTCCCTCCATTGATGAATCTGGAGAATACAAAAGGTTTCAATGTCCACCAGGCTACTACAATGACATTGCTTCTCTCTTCCTAAACACCAATGATGATGCTATAAGAAATCTCTTCAGCCCAAGGATAACCAAGGAATTTCACATCTCAAGTTTGTTCATCTACTTTGTCACAATTTACTTTCTTGGAATAATCACCTATGGCATTGCCATTCCATCTGGCCTCTTCATTCCTGTCATACTTGCCGGGGCGGCCTACGGCCGTCTTCTCGGGCGGCTGTTCGAATCGGTCACGAATCTTGATAGAGGACTCTTTGCCCTCCTTGGAGCTGCTTCCTTCCTTGGTGGAACCATGAGAATGACAGTTTCAATTTGTGTTATATTGCTTGAGCTCACTAATGACCTTTTGTTACTTCCACTTGTGATGTTGGTGTTATTAGTCTCAAAAACTGTGGCTGATAGCTTCAACAAAGGTGTCTATGATCAAATTCTCAAGATCAAAGGACTTCCTTATTTGGAGGCTCATGCAGAACCTTACATGAAGGATTTAGTTACGCGCGACGTTGTTTCAGGTCAGTGCCGGAGCTTCGTTAGGGCAGGGAGGAGCCATGCATGGCTCCCCAAAACATTTTTAAAGAAAAATCAAACATATTTAAATTTTATTATTATAATTTTTTTCGTGTTAAGAGATAAATATATACAACATAATAAAATTGTGGGTCCTATGTAAGTAATGGTGGGTCCCACGATTATTATGTTGTACCTATCTCTCTTAATATGACAAAAAAAAGAAGAAAGAATCTAAATTTATTAATTAATAATTAAATTACATTGAGAGAGAAAAATTGCAATAAATTTAAGTCACTAGAATAGTGCACTACACCTTAAAATCTTTATATATAAAATTATATATTAATTCACGCATTTAAATTTTATTTTGGCCCGTCCAAACATTTTATTATATTCAAGTTCTGCCGCCATTTCAGGTCCTCTGATAACATTTTCCAGCATTGAAAAGGTAGAGAACATATTACATGCTTTGAACACCACCACACACAATGGATTTCCAGTGATTGATGAACCACCATTCTCAGATTCACCAGAGTTATGTGGGCTTGTATTGAGATCTCACTTGTTAGTGTTGCTTAAAGAGAAGATCTTTTCAAGAGAAAGGGTTTTGGCAGGTGAGAGTATTTTCCAAAGAATTTCTGCTCTGGATTTTGCAAAAGCAGGATCAGGAAAGGGAATTAAGTTAGAAGATATTGAGATTGAAGATGAAGAGATGGATATGTATGTTGATCTTCATCCTATAACTAATGCTTCACCTTACACTGTGGTTGAAACTATGTCACTTGCTAAAGCTGCCATTCTTTTTCGCCAACATGGACTTAGACACATGTGTGTTGTGCCAAAGAGTCAAGGGGTATGATTTATATTTTTCTTTTTTTTCACTCTAAGAATGGAATCGCATGTGTTCTGTTTCATGTTGAAATAAGTCAAAGGTGAATCCTAAGACGTAAAAAATATTGTCAATTAAGTTAAAATGAATTCATGTTTATCTTATTTCAACGTGAAACCAAACTTAAAATTTGTCATTTGCATTCTAGGGTGTGTTTGGTTTAGTAAACATTTTCTGTTCTGAGTTTCTCTTTTACCTCTAAAAATTGCAGAGGCCTCCAGTTGTTGGAATTCTGACACGTCATGATTTTATGCCAGAGCATATTTTGGGACTATACCCTCACATCAATCCTCAAAAATTTCACTGATAGGATCCCAATGAAAATCAATTCTTTCTTCCTTCTGTAATCAAGTGCTGTATTATTAATTAATTAATTAGCATTAGTGTACAGCAAATTATTCACAGAACAGAACAGAACACTTGAAGAAGCAAACATGCATGTTGCTTAATTAAGATGCAGCTGCTGCTTAGTTTTGATATGTTGATTAGAAACTTTTGTCAATATGGGTTGTTCATTTCTAGTTCATGAAGTCAACTTGATGCTTTCAAGTTTCAAATGCACCTTTAAAGTGTAAATTTGGTTTCACGCTAGGACGAAATTTTGTTTTATATAGTGGTTATGACCACTTAAGAAAACAAAATTAGTAGTTATTAAATATATAATGGTATCATGTCCCTCCCCAATTTTTTTTTTTTTGTTACTTTACATATAATGGTATCATGTTTTCCCACCCCTAATATATATTGAAAAAGATATTGCTAAATGATCACACTAAATTTCTTCCATATAATATTGTACAGTTTTAACTTTTTTAAATGATCACGGTAAGTTTTTCTTTTTAATCCAAACCAAATGAAGTTTCATTAAATTAAAGCTAGTGAAGTCATTGAATAGCATCATTGTTGCACCTAATCAGAGCATTTATGAAGAAAAAAAAAGTTATCAAAGAAAGAACTTAATCATGCTTAAATTAGAGAGTAAATTTTAAAATCGATATAATGAATCACAACCTATTTGTTTTATAGTTTGCATATACAATTTCAAGTTACCAGATATTCTCTTATTAGGGTTAAAATTTGATTATTTTGAATAAGAAGCATAACTTTTTTTCTCTCTCTTATATACAAGAAAATTAAATGCAATTGAATAAGAGAAGCATTTCTTTCAAAAATGGAACACAATTTGAAACACAAATGCACTAGCAAACTTACAAAAACAAACATTCGAATGGAACAGAGGTTGTAAAGGAAAAAAAATGGAATGGAGCATTATTTCTAGACAAATGTTATCTATTCTTATCGGACACTTTTCAAGGAGTTAATAAAAAGTTGTTAAAAAATATAATTTTTTTATATTTTTGAGAGGCGAAATAATGTGCACTTAAAGTTATTTTTTTAATTTTCGTAACTTTAACAAGTATCATTAGAGCATTATTTAACAAACCCTTATTTTTCTAAAATACTGTGGATGAGTTTTTTTAAGACAAGTGATTTTTTATGACTAATATGCTATATCAATGCCATTTATTTTGAACATTTTAGGTTTTTAAGTATTCGTATATGTGTAATATGATTTTGATATATCATATCCTATATATAATTTGTCTAAAGCTAAATCTTCCTACTAAATGCTCATACAAATTTATTTATTTATTTAAATTTGATAAGTGTTATCTATCGTTCTAGAAGTAAATGTTTAGTGAAAGATAGAAGATACGTATCAAAATTATGTGCGTAAAAAAAATTAATAAAAGAATTTAACATTTTTCATATAATTTTGTTACGGCGGCCATCCGCTAACCTGCTATACTATTTTATGGTTGGTCGCTACACGTCATTATCTAAGATTAATAACTAGGGTATTGTCTAATAAATTATAATGATTGTTTGTATATACATTTTCATATTAGCAATGTAAATGCACTAATTTTTTGCTTTCACATTGAAAGCATTGGAATTTGTGATGGGTTATTCCAAGACACCAAACGAATTTTGAAGGGGTAATCCAATCATAGCGATAATATCCACATGTTAATTTTACGATCATTACTAGGGAACCCACTACTTTTTTTTGTGGATTTAGTACTACCACTTTTAGATCAATAAGTATCAACCACATTACATCCCATTAAATTTATTTTTAAATTTAAATTTAATCATAAATAACTTTCTGTTTTACACTTTTGCACCAAATGTTTTACAATTAATTGTTTTACCCCAGCCAATACTCAAGGTAATCATCATCGAGTTCAAATCTAGGAGATAATCCATTGGAAAACTCCACGATACTAGTTGGAACCCAACAACGGAAGTATGGAATGTAGAAAGGCGGTAGAGAAAAATACATGATTACAATGCGTATTAATTTGACGGAGAAAATGAAGGAAAAAACGATAGATAAAACGAACGAGTTATGATGGATGTTGGGTTTCAAAGAAGAAGACAATGGAAGAAGCTAGAAGCTCAAAGCTCAACGGCAAGTGTGATTGAACAAAAAAAATAAATATTATCAAAAGTTGCACGTGCACATGACCTTGAGTATTGGGTGGGGTAAAACAATTAATTATAGAATATTTGAGGCAATAGTGTGAAACAAGAAGATAATTAAGATTAAATTTAAATTTAAAAATAGTTTTAGTGGGATGTGATGTGACTCATACTTATTAGTCTAAAAGTGGTGGTACCAAATCCAAACAAAAAGTGGTGGGTTCCTTAGTAATGACATAATCATACACTTGTTTTAAACGTAAATAGTTTTATTTTGCATAACTTTGAGTTTTAAGAAATTATGTGTCACATATCTAGTCATGTATTTAAAGTAAGATATTAACATTTTAATATTTTATCAATAAATTAATGGTTATTAATCACTGTTTCAAAATTTTTATTTGTACATTTTAAATAAAACCTTAATTGTGGCTACATACCTCTATTCTTATCAAATTTATAAATCTATTTTTTTAATATCAAAATAATCCAATAGAAATGATAGTGTATAAATAGGAGTAACAATAACTCAATCTTTTTTTCTGTTTTTTTGAATAACCCAATTTTCTATTAATCATTAAAACAAAAATAAATAATATTAACCATACTAAAAATATTATTTAAAGAGTTAAATATGGTAAAATTTATTAAAAAATATAATTTTTATATTCTTAAGAGATAAAATAATACACTTATAATTATTTTTTTAATTTTAATAATCTTAATAAGTATTTTGACATTGTTTATCGAGAACCATAAAACAATTGTTTACTCATTAGTATTATCTAAAAAAACTTTTAAACTTGAGAATTAAGTTCCATTAGAAATACTGTCTAAATCACTAATTTACATTGGACACTTGCTCAGTAACAAAAGTCTTAACTTGTGAAATAAACTTAGAAGCTTCTGGAAATTCCGGAAACAAGTAAAAAGCATGAATCATGTTTGGATACTCAATCAACTGAGCCTTCTTCCCAGACTTTCTTAACCACTCATAGTACCTCCTCTGCCAATCCTTCAACGGGTCAAACCCACCCACTAACACAACCGTATTCGGGTATTCCAAACCCGAAACATCCACCGCATTAGGCCCAATCACATTAGCCGCTCCATGGTCTCGGTTCGACCCGTTTGGCAAAAACACCTTCCAATGCCAATCACTTCTATCCACCGAAACCAAAGGAACTTGAGTTAGCCGAATCTCGGATTCGGTTCGCTCTTCTCCCCCGAAAAACGGTTGCATCGAAACTAACCCGATAACTTTAACGGTTTGGAGTTTCTCTTTGCAGACCCGAACCGCCACGTGGTGGGCCAAGTTTCCACCCGCGCTATCACCCGCTAAGAAACATTTCGTGATGTCAGCGTGATCTGACAAAACGGTGTCGTTTTGGTCTAGGAACTTAAGAACGTCAAAACCGTCGTCGTATTGGGATGGGTAACGATGCTCAGGGGCAAGACGGTAATTAACGGAAACGACGACTGCGGGTATGGAACGACACAACGATCGGCAAAACGCGTCGTATGGGATGGAAGCTGGGGACATGAACGAGAAGCCGCCGCCGTGGAAGTACACGACGACGGGAAGGGGGGCGGTGGCGGCGGAAGGGACGAAGAGACGGAACCAGAGGTCGCGTGTGGGGTCGACGGAGACATCGGAGGTGTAGACGCCATCGACGGGTTTAGGGTTGGGTGAGATTTTGCGGTCGATGAAGTTGAAGAGGGAGCGATTGATGGTGTCGTTGGAGCGGCGAGAGGCATCGCTTAAGGCGGAGAGAAGGAAGATGGATAAGCGCGTCTTCCATGGAAGGATTGGTTTGGTGGTGGTTGTATCCATTGTAGTTGCGGTTGAGTTAACTCGCTTGACACAGTAACTCGGATAGTGAAATGAGAAGTGAAGAGAAGATAAAGGAAGATTTGATTTATTACTAGAACAAGAGTCCGGCAGATGCAATAATGAGTGATGGACTTGTTATGATTATGGGTGGAAAACAGGTAGGAAAGTGGGTGCGGGGGAGAAGACTTGACTTAAATCTGATTTTGCCGTGCTTGAAAAGTTCGGTTAACTGACTAATAATACATTGGGGGATTTTAATTCGTCACACTGTTGGCTGGGCTAATTAATTCTATGTGACATTTTCCAATTCTGTGATGATTAAAAAATTATAAATTTTTAATGAATTTAAAACTTTTTTGGATTTTTTTAATTTGGTGGGTCAGTTCGCGGTCCACCCAACCTTTCAATATGCGAGCTAGGCTACAAAACTAGGCATGTTTCCCTTGGTGGGCTAGCCTACTTAGCCTGTTTTAGGCAGACTTTTGGCGGGATGGGCCGTGGCGGAACGCGTCGGCCCGTTTTACTATCCCTAGACCCAACCACTTCTTTGTAAAGAAGGTTTTATTATATATATAATCAACAACTAACATTGGTAACAAAAAAACAACAACAACGAGTAACATTTTATTGATAGGTCCTAAGGACACGGTATATTAAGACTCTTTCTTTTTTTATTTGAAATAACAAATTTATCACGGAGAGTACAAGTGATACTCTAACTCATTATAAGCAAATAACAACTGAAACAAAAAAAATAAAAATCATTCTTACTTACAAACTAAATTATGAAAGATACATTCTTAGGTTAGAATATCAATCTACATAGTTAAAGGAACATCCTTTTACAAAGCTACAAATCTATTCCCAAGATCACAAATAAATAAAATCCAATAACTTTTTACGATCCACTATACCTTAACGATTTTTTTTTCTTTTTTTATTTAGTTGATAGTCAAAAATTAATTATTTTAAAATAGTGAAGATAACTAAAATAGATATAATTTCTGTTGATAATATTTTTTTATGTGTATAATAAAAAATTAAACACACGTCAATATATTTAAAAGATTTAATTATTTATCAACTATCAAATTTTCTTAATCATCATTTTTTGTGTGGGTATTTTTTTTTTTACTTTGTTTTTCTTTGACTTTGTTTATGTATGTCTTTTCCCTCGTTGTCTGATCTTCTGCACCACCCCTACTGCAGTTTATCATATATATATATATATATATATATATATATATATATTATTTTTTACATGATAAGAAAATTACATCTTTTAATTGTTTAATTGAAATGTTTAATTGTATTTTTGGTTTTAATTTTATCAATGGTAAAAGTTTGATTTCAACATTTTCAATTAAATGATTTTGTTCATTCAGTTTCAGTTCATGTTTATTAAGAAATAAATGGTCAAGCTCATATGAGTTATATGAGTTTCATCTTGTTCACCGTTAAATATTTAGTGAAAAATAGATAGAAGAAGCCCAAAAATCGTGCAAATAAAAAAATTAAAGTATTAATTCAAACATTAATAAATGCTCCATTATTATATTAATAAAATAAATAAAAAAATATAATAAGGGTCTTGCTAAAAAGTGCTTTAAGGACACTTGTTCAGAATGTCAAAATAGAAATGTTTCATTGAGATTGATGGTAATTATTATTTTGAAAGTTAAAATCTTACTTGAATGCTACAAATCCCAATAAAATATTTTTAATAAAAATAAAAGGTATTCTTAACAAGTGTCATCGAGACACTGTTTAACATTTTTCATATAATAAAAAGTATACAACAAGTTTCAAAAATATTTTAATAAAAATAATAGTTATTTTTTAAAATGTGTTTTATCTTTAAATTGACAAATAAATATACTAGCCTTTCTGCGTTACAAAAAAATTTATGATGAACACGAGTCTTTTTTTTATAATCTAAAATACATTTATAAGAGTTTAAATTAAAAAATTACTACTCAAAACATTACTCTCCAATCACTACCATTAAATCAACTTTTTCTATCCTTGAACACAAGTCCTTAACTATTCTTTATAGCAATTCATAACAACATACATAATCACATACATTTTTTTCATTGAATAACAGCAGAAAATTGAAATAATTGATGACTACTTCCAAATTATTTACTCCCTGAAATCATATTGGAAACTCTGTCGGTGATAAAATCCTTGACTTGAGATATAAACTGAGAAGTCTCAGGCAAATCCAGAAATAAGTGAAAAGCATGAATCATGTTTGGATATTCAATTAGTTGTGCCTCTTTACCCGATTTCCTTAACCACTCGTAGTACCTCAGTTGCCAATCCTTCAACGGGTCCGAACCCGCAACTACCACAAGTGTATTCGGATAATCCAGACCCGAAATATTCTCCGCACTGAGTCCACTCACATTAACTCTTTCATGATCACGATCCGACCCGTTCGGTAAAAATGCCTTCCAATACCAATCGGTTTGATCCACCCAAATGAACGGGTCACTCGTGAATTTGATCTCGGACTCGGTTCGCTCTATTCCTCCAAAAAACGGTTCTATAGAAACCAACCCGATAATCTTCACCATTCGAAGCCTCTCTTTGGAAACGCGAACTGCCACGTGGTGGGCTATGTTTCCACCCGCGCTATCACCCGCCAAAAAGAACTTACTGACGTCAGCAACGTTAGGTAAAACGGCACCGTTTTGATCGAGGAACTTGAGGACATCAAAACCGTCGTCGTATTGAGCTGGACAACGATGCTCAGGGGCAAGACGGTAATTAACGGAGACAACGATAGCCTGAAAGGAACGACAAAACTGACGATAGACGACGTCGTAGAGCTTGGAAGCGGAAGAAAAGAACACGAAACCGCCGCCGTGGAAGAATACGATGATGGGAAGGGAAGCACCGGCGGTGGGGGAAGATGGAACGAATAGGCGCAACCAGAGGTTTCGTGTGGGGTCAACGGAGATGTCGGTGGAGTAAACGCCGTCAACGGGGTTGGGGTTTGACGGGACGTGACGGTCGAAGAAGTTGAAGAGGGAACGGTTAACGGTTCCGTTGGAACGGGAAGAAGCTTTGATGAGGATAGAAATGAGGGAGGATGATAAGCGTACCTTCCATGGAAGGACAGGTTTGGTTCCACTTGTTGCCATTTTCCTTACAATTGAGTTAACTCGCTTGACTCAGTGTACTAAAAAAACACATGAATGAATTGGAGCAGCAGTACCATGAAGATAAGTAGAACTAAGATGCAATGACTATTAGGTAACGTTAGGTTAGGTGACAGTATAGAACAGAATAAAACGAAATGATACAGAATAGAATAAAGCAGAACGGAACAAAATAGCGTATTGTGTTTGGTAATCATGGAACATAACAGAACTCATAGAACTTTGTATTTTATCAGTCAGTTTAGTCACTCGCGATATCAGTCATTTTAGTCCCTGACTTTTACTATTATTGGTCGTTTTAGTCCCTGACTTTACTACATCATTCATTTTAGTCTCTGACTTTCAGGGACTAAAATGAATGATCATATAATTCAGCGACTAAAGTGACCTGTAAAATATAAAGTCAGGGACTAAAGTGACTTATCCGCACAAAGTCAGGGACTAAAGTGAATTATTCTCGCAAAGTTAGGGACTAAAACGGTACATCACTCTTTTATATTTAGTGCGAATTAAAATATAAAAATATTTTTTATAATACATATAAAATTTTACTTTACTTTATAGAAAATATAAAATTAAAAGAAAAATAATTTTTTTTTTTAAATTCCATCCTTTTCAATAGAACCAATCTATCCCGTTCATTGATTTCAGTGTCATGTTCGGTTTCTCTTGACTGATGCACCAAACAAAGAACAATACACAATGTCATGTTCTGTTTAAGAACGTTTGCCAAACGCTACCTTAATAGATAGCATAACAGTCAATGAAGTTATGAAGATTTTTAATTCAAGATATTATTTGGGTATGACTAATTGACTATAATTTTTTATTAATTTCTTTTTAATTTCCTTTATTTTTTTGCAAGTTAGTGGTAAATCATCAATAGTGTCAACTAATGTAGCTCAGTTGTTAAGCGCATGAGAACATACGTGTGTGGGTATCGGGGTTTGATCCCCAGTTGTATTAATTTTTTATGAAAAAAAATCATGAATAATAAATAGTAGTATGTGTTTCTGTTTTTCATTGGAAAAATTATAATTTTAATCCCCTGTCTATTTTACTCTATTCGAACGAGTCTTTTAACTTTTTCTTATTTATTTAATTTTGTCTTCAAACTCTATAATTTGGCTCAAATTTATAGTTTTTGTCACTCAAGCGTTAAAAACTAACCGGATTTGACTTAACGACATTAACTTTGCCATGTGTCATAATTTAAGTGATTTATAAATAAAATAATTATAATAATATATATTTAAATAAAAATTGTTTTAAATTTAAAAAAACGAAAAACCCTAAAAAAAACATTCTTCCTAAACTCTTCCATCCCCTCCCACCGCCACTATCGTCGGCCAAACAGATATTTACACCTTAAGACTGCTAACTTTACAAACATTTTTGAATCTAAATCCGAATCCATGGGAGCTTCATGCATCACATTCTTCAATCTCTCCTTCACATTCTTCTTTTTCCTCTTTATTCACCTTCAATCCTCCTTTTCCTAACAATAACAACTCACATGGCTTCCATCCCTAATTAGAACCTTTTAATCTCCCCAAACAATAACTTCACCACAAGTTTCTTATGCCTACCTAATTCCTTGAATCTGTTCACTTTTCTGTCTAGTTCTCTGATATCCTTCAAACTTTAAACCCTCTTGTTAGGGATTCCTCAACTCAAGTCAACTCACACTCCTCTCTTGTCATTACCTCCAACGTCGACCTTCTTCTCAATGCCTCACCCTTCGCTAATTCCTCTTCCAATTCCAATTCCACATAATTTGTTATTGTCAACAATGGAAACTTAATTTTCAGAAACTGGAGCTGGTTTCAAAACCCCAACAACACTATCTTACCCACCCAAAATTTAATCGAAATCAAGCTTTGTAACGGAAAATTCTAGTTCATCACTTCCCGATTCCTGGTTCTCGTTCTCAATTCAACTTTCTTATGTAATTAAAGCTCTTAACACTTTCGTATTTTAATTTAAATTTTTTCTTCAGCGTCAACAAACTTTGCCAATTCCTCTATTGTCCTTTGGAATCTCACTGGATAGCCATGAAGAGAATTTTACATTATCTTCAAGGTACCATCAACCATGAACTTGTCATCAAACCTGCGATTTCTGTTCATCATCTGCAGCTTCGTGCCTTCAGTGACGCTGATTGGGCAACATATCTGGATGACTTGAGATCTACCTATGGTGCATGTATCTATCTTGGGCCTAACTTAGTGTCTTGGTGGTCCAAAAAGCATCCACGAGTTTCTAGGTCCAGCACTGAGGCTGAATATCGCACTCTAGCAGCCGCAGCAGCTGAAGTTCTATGGATTCTGTCACTGATACGAGAACTTCGTCTTCCCTACTCTATTCCCATTCTGTTTTGTGATAATCTAAGCACATTTATGCTTGCCCATAATCCAGTACTACATGCCAGAACAAAACACATTGAGTTGGATCTTTTCTTTTTGCGAGAAAAAGTCTTGCTTCAACTGCGGCGTGTTCTTCACATTCCTGCTCAAGAATAGCTTGTTGATGCTCTCACGAAGCCTTTTGTCTTTAGCTACTTTAATGTCTATTAGACCTAAGTTGAATTTCATAGACCCCCAAATTTAAGGGAGTGTAAATAAGAGTATTTCTCTTTTTTTAAGGGGATTTAGTCTAGCTTTAGGCCTTTATTTTTCCTCCTTTTGACCCCCTTCGAATTCAGGGGAGTGTATCATTGTATATCTGTAACTCTGTCAATTAGTTACAATTTATTCTGAATTAGTCACAAGTCACATTAGTTAGTTAGACAATCCCCTACTATAAATAATAACTCCATGTATTGAATTCATTTGAGTTTAAAAAAATAACAGAAGTATACAATTTCTCTCAATTTGTCTAGTTTCTAATATAATGAAGTGGTGGATTATGTGAAAAAGTCGAGGAGGATTTGCTTTGTTTTGAAGATTGATTCTGAAAAAGTGTACGATTCAGTGGATTGAAAATATTTATTATACATACTGTGAAAGTTGGGGTTTGGGGAGAAATGGGTGAAATGAATGGAGGCTTGCATTTGCAAAGGGCATTTATCAGTTCTTGTGAGTGGTAGTTTGATTAACGAAGCGACTATTTGTAGAGGACTTAAACAAGGTGATTTTCTTTCACCTTTTTTGTTTTTAATAGCAACGAAAGAGTTAGGAGGTTTGATGAGAAGTGAAATTGAAAAGGACTATTTTACGGGGTTTAAGGTGGGGGAGAGACCCGAAATTTCATTGTTACAACTTGTGGACGACACATTGTTGATAAGAGAAGCGGATGAGAGGAACCTATGGACATTAAAGGTCGTTTTACGGTGCTTTGAATTAATTTCTGGTTTAAAGGTTAATTTTCATAAAAGTTGTTTGATGAGGGTTAACATTGAGGATGATTTCTTGTCGATCGCGACTGTTTTTTCAAATTGCAAATTGGAGAATATGTCTTTTCGTTACTTGGGCTTGTATGTTGGTGATAAGCCTACACGCAAGGCGACTTGGCAACAGTTGTTGGAGGGTTTACATAATAAATTGACATATTCAAAACACAAATATGTTTTGATTGGTGGAAGGGTGACTCTTCTTAATGTTGTCTTAAATAGTACAATATTTCATTGCATTATTTGTCTTTTTGGAGAATGCTACCGAGTATCACTAAAGAGATAGTGAACATTCAATGGCATTTTTTGTGAAGTGGAGTAAATGATACTTCTAAAACTTGTTAGGTAAAGTGGGACTAAGTTTGTAAATAATAAATGAAGGTGGATTGGAGGTAAAAAATGTGAAATCATTTAATATTAATTTATTAAGAAGTTGCCTCCCTTAACCTTGTAAATGGGTTATATAGCCAATTCACAAACACTAGTTGCCCATGTTTCAAACCCTATAACCTTGTAAATGGATTATTTAGCCAACATCTAACCCTTTTAAATTCAAACTTCTTAAATTTGATCAAAGTTACTTATATTCAAAATCAGAGGGAGTAATTTAATTTCCTAATATGCAATTTTTCTTTTATAATTAATTTTTTATCTTATTCTTAAATATTGACATTAACTTTTATATCCATATTCAATATTATCTCTCTCTTTTTTTAGGATAAAATGAAAAAAAAAACAATTAATATCATAATTGGGATTGTAAAGTAAAAGATAATTTGAAAACAATTAAAATAACTAAAATAACAATATTGTAAAACAAAATGAGTAGTTAACAAGTACTCCCTCTAGAGGCCAACTTTTGGTAAATACTGTGTTTTTTTTATGCTATTACTATGTTTTTAAATATAAGTAAATTTAATCACATCTACTTACATTTAATAAAAATTTATCTAAAATACGCTTCACTCAGTTTACTCAATCATTTATTATAGTAGTTTTATAATGGAGAAAGATTAACATGATTAAGAGTACTTTAGGTAAATTAATTACATTTTAAATGATTTCAAAAAAATTAAATAAGACAAACTAATTTTTTTAACGGATATGAAATAGATAATTTTTTTTATTTATATTAAAAAACGGATGAAGTATTACACGGAATAGACAACCTGTTCTTGGTAATACTATTATTTAAAATTAAATTCAACTATTCATATTAATGAAAGATAAAATTTTAAAAAAAAAACGTAATAAATATGAATCAAGAGAAAAGTTTGCAATATCAATTAGGTCATTGTTAAGGTGCACTCTTTTAAAAGGTGTAAATTTTTACCTCCACAATTAGGGACGGAGCTAGACGATAATTCTTGGGGGACCAAACATAGAGATTAAAACTAATATATAAAATATTAAAATTTAATTTTCGCCTAAGTAAAATATAAGAATACTTTGTAACGTTAAATATATCAATAATTAACACATTTAAGAAAATTCTTCAATTTTTTATAAATAAAAAATTAGGGAAAAAAATTTCACAGTTTCGAAAGTTAGAGTGATATGAGTAAACTTCTTCGCCAAGAGAATGCTTCTGGTAGGAGTTGAGCTAAAAGCTTCTTAGTGAAGTAAGTATCCTTGTACACATTCTCGAACTATTGAACCTACACATTTGAGATAAAAAATTCGTGATTTGATTAAGCAAGTTTCAAATAATAATCTAAGTCAATTAAATATTTCTAAATTTTTCAAAAGTTTTTTATTCGTATAAATAAGACTACAAAAATTATTTTTATGAAATTTAAAATGAGTAAACCACCGCTATAGGAGGTCAACTTGTTCGCTTTAGTCATTTTAGCCTTTATTATATCATAATTACTTTTTAGCCTCTGACATTGTAAAATACTATTCATCTTAGTCCATTCTCGACTAAAATGACTGATTTTTTTATAAGTCAAATACTATTTTGACTATTTTTTTATACAATTAAAGACTAATATGATCGATCTTATAAAGTCAAAGACCAAAGTGAAATTTTGATAGAGTTAAAAATTAAAATGAGACACTCATATGATTTAGGAACTTATTTTGATAGAGTTAAGAATTAAAATGAGACACTCATATGATCTAGGAATTAATTTATGTATTTACTCAAATTAAAATATAAAAGAGAGAGTTCATACACATTTTAAAGTAAATAAGTGATTTAATAAATCATAACTAGTATATAAATAATATCTTTTACCAATTTCAAAAACAATTCCAATGGGGGGGCCGTTCCATAAAGTAATATATACATGAAAATAAATCTTTTTCGCCATGCGGGGGCCGAGGCCCCCCAAAGCACAACTATGCTCCGCCCCTGTCCACAATGTTTTACTTATTAATTGATAGGGATGTCAAAATGGGTTCGGCCCGCTGGCCCGCCAAAAATAAGTGGGCTAGGTTGGAATTTTTGGCCTGTCCATTTATGCAACCCGCCCCGCCTAGCTCGCCAGCCCGCCGGGCTACAAAGGTGGTGGGCCGGGCTGGCCCGCTGGGCTAGTGACACTTCTTTTTGTTAAAAGTGGAGGGTGAGAGTTCTTTTATATAAAAAAAATTGATATGGCCAAACAAAAAATGTCAATACCAAACGAAAAACATAAAAAAAGTTAGGCCCATAGTTAAAAATAATAAAAAATCAATTTTTTGAATGGTGCAAAAAGCAAAAATAAATAAAGACAAATTTAGATTTTTTTAATTGTTTTTTAATTATGCGGCGAGTTAGTGGGCTGGCCTGCGGCCCACCGAATTTTTAAAGCGGCGGGACGGGCTAGCAAAACGAGCCCGCATTGTCTTGGTGGGCCAAGCTGGCCCGCCCCGCTTTTTGGCGGACTAGGCGGGCCGCGGGCCAAATGGGCCGGGCTGGCCCGTTTTGCCACCCCTATTAATTAATATAACCAATCACACAACCTTTTCTTTTAAGACTCGATGGAGAGTGTTGATGTAAAATAGCTAAAATCAAGTGTGTTTTTTTTATGAAAAATCTTGATCAAAAAACGAAAAAATAATTATTACCAATTGCGTAAATCTTGATCGAAGAATGAAAAATAAATATTACCAGTTGCATCGGTTGCTTCCACGCTTTTTTCTTTTTCTTTTTCGAGTTTTTTCATAAAAGACACTTGATTTTAGCTATGTCACGTCTACCTTCTTCGTCAAATATTTAAAAGTAAATATTACGTAATCAGCTATATCAACCAACTCAATAGCTCATTTTACACGGTCAATAAAAATTTTTGGGATTACAATGAACAAAAATTATTTATATAAAGAGCTAATTTTTCACAAATTTTTTAAATGAGACTATTTCTTTCTCTTATAATAAGATGACGTCATCTCGCCATGGAGAGGAGTATCTCTTCACTTATTTCTCTACCACTTCACTCTTTTGCTTAAAACATAAATATAAAAAATAAACAATTAATGATCACGACATCATCTCTCCATAGAGAAGCATATCTCTTTATCTATTTTTCTACTACTCCACCTATTTTCTCAAAAAAATAATAATTAAGGTAAATAGCACTGAGAATCCTTAAAGTATGTATAAAATGCAATAAACTCTATTTTTCTTTTAATATTGCACTCCACCCCAATTAACATAATTCCAGTTAACTTTAACCTAACAATGACTAATTAACCGCAGTTTGTTTTAACTCAATACTTAGTCATCTAATCTGAGTAGTTGAGTCATTTGCAATCACCAATGAGTAGATCCCACCACATTATATTCCACATTGTTTCATCTTCCATGAGAGAGTTAATTGATTGTTAATCAACCAAAAATGCAAAATGGGGAGTGGTTTCTGTAGTGACTAACAAACAAATGAGAGGAAAAAAAGGAGAAAGAAAAAGAACACAAATTTGTAAATATATCGAAAGCCAAGTTTGCGATTTTCCATGGGAGCAGAACTGGTAAGACAAGATGGTGTTGGAGATATATGTTCTCGGATAACAAAAACGCCTCTACTTTAGAACTTAAGCTTAGAAGCTCGCTTATGATGCATAGGGATGTTATATGGTGAAGTTAAAGGTAGTTACTTTTAGGCTGTCACTATTTACACTACATAGTTCTTAAAACACATCACACGTTACTTTTTTTTTTCCTAAATTTGCCTCCAACCGAAAATAAATATCTGGGTGAAACCGGAAATGATTTTCCACATGGAACATGATATTATTTTTCGGATGGAACCGAATATTATTTTTCGGTTGGTATTTTTTTGAAAAAAAAAATATTTTACTTATTTTAATTATGTTGAAAAAAGTAATTGCACAGAAAAGTATTTGAAAAATTGTAATATTAATACAAATTCACTATAACATAGTTATATTTCTTACATAATACAAATTAATATAATACAAACCTTATATAATTCATTATAAAAAAATATTCATTAAAAGAAACAAATTAATACAATACAAAACTTTATATCCTAATATTATAGAGAAATAATATTCTAATAAATTATAAAATTACTTTTTTTCATATTATAAATTAATATTACAATTTTTCAAATACTTTTTTTGTGCAATTACTTTTTTCAACATAATTAAAATAAGTAAAATATTTTTTTTTCAAAAAAATACTAACTGGAAAATAATATCCGGTTTTGTCCGGATATTTATTTCCGATTAGAGGGTAAATTTGGAAAAAATAAAATAACTTGTAGTGTGTTTTAAAAACTGTGTAGTGTGAATAGTGGCACCCTTACTTTTATGTGTGTGGAGTGCAATATTGAGACAAAATTAAGTTAGCTGCATTTTATGTAAACCTTAAGGTAATTTGTGCTATTTACCCAATAACCCCTTTTAGAAATTTTTTATAACATAACCACATGTATAGAATTACTTATTCCAAGGACTACTTTACATAATTTTCCCCATTTCACATGCACAACAGTCAACAGCACAAGCAAAATTCCAAAATACAGGCATAAACATCTGAAGTGTAAACTGTAAAGGAACACCATAGCAATGACTACTGCAAACCCTAAAGAAAACACTAACCATTTTATTTTGGGACTCCCAGCATCAACATGTACCATTTTAATTTTTATGTGGCTCTACAACTCTATCAGCATTATCACTACGTACCACAAACTATTTTTGGTGAATATAATGAACCACATGAACTATAGAAATATATAAAAATATATCATCTATAATCTATAGCAATGATAATTATAAATTTAGAGTCTCTTTGTGATGAAATCCTTGACTTGTGAAATCAACTGAGAAGCCTCAGGCAAATCAGGAAATATATAAAACGCATGAATCATGTTTGGGTACTCAATCAACTGAGCCTCTTTCCCTGATTTTCGTAACCATTCATAATATCTCCTTTGCCAATCTTGTAACGGGTCAAACCCGCCCACAAACACAAGGGTATCCGGGTAATTCAGACCCGATACATCCTCCGCATTCGGCCCGCTCACGTTGGCCGCAGCATGATCGCGATCCGATCCGTCTGGCAAGAACACATTCCACAGCCAATCCGTCCTCGCTACCGAGACCAGCGGCGCACCCTCGAGTCGCACCTCAGCCTCCGTCCTCTCCTCGCCGCCGAAGAATGGCTGGATCGAAATTAATCCGATTACCCGCACGGCCCGGAGCTCCGCCCGGCAGACCCGAATTGCCACATGATGGGCCAAATTGGCTCCGGCGCTGTCCCCGGCGAAGAAGCACTTTGACAGATCGGCGATCTCGGGCAAGGCAGCGCGATTCTCGTCCAGAAACCTAATGACGGCTTCGCCGTCGTCGTATTGCGAAGGGTACCGGTACTCCGGGCAGAGGCGGTAATTGACGGAGACGATAACGGCGGGGATCCGGCGGCAGAATCGCCGGCAAACGGCGTCATAGCCGAAGGAAGCGGGGGAGAGGAACGCAAAGCCACCTCCATGGAAGAACACGATAACGGGAAGAGAGGTTGCACCGGCGGAAACGGCGGAGGTGGGAGTGAAGACGCGGAACCAGACATTCCGAGCGGCGTCGACAGTGACGTCATTGGAGGAAACGCCCTTAACGGGAGTGACCCTGGGTTCGGTTTTGCGATCGAGGAAATTGAGAAGACGGCGATTAACGGTGCCGTTAGAGCGAAGAGCGGCGTCGGTTAAAGCGGAGAGAAAGGATAATGAAAGGCGCGTCTTCCATGGAAGGACGAGTTTGGGAGTTTCGGAAGATTTGGTTTTGGTGGATGCTGCCATTGTCGTTTCGTTCTGTGCTTGATAGAGTGACTGAACGGTAAAGAAGGCGATTCGCACGTGATAGAGTCCACACGACGCTTTTTATCGTCGTCGTTTTGTCATTCTTTGTTGGGCATTAACGAAAAGTATGGTTGGCTATGCTTCATTAAGAAGTGGCTATTAAATAAGGAGGCGCCACGTGGAATTTCTTGGGGAAGAAAAGCTTCATTATTCCATGTATGTGGGGTCCACTAAATATTAAAGTTCAAAGTTTGTGAAAAAAAAAACTCCCCCTTTCTTACTAGTAGTATTTATAAATCACTTTAATGTAATTTATATATTTTAACAAAATTAGTTAAAACTAGTTAATGATATTAGGGTTAATAAAATTTGTATTTTTTTTATTTTATAATAAGTGTCGTTTTAGAGGAATTTTTTTTTTAAAATGATAATTGTTTTACATTTTCAATGCATTATTAAAAGTTTTTTTCTTCATTTTACTCTTATAGGAGTATTTTATTTATTACCTTTCTTATTTAATTTTTTTTTTGGTTTTATCAATCTCTTTTTTTTATATTCTCTATCCACTTTAATTAGAGCAAAGCTATTGGTTGACACTATTATTGATATAAAGTTATTAAATATCACAAGGATATACGAGAAAAAAAATTAATGTTTCACATAATTTAAAGAGTGACTTATAAATAGTAACAAAAAATATTTTTAGAATGTAACTTATAAATAAGATCAAAGGGAATATTCTTTTAAAAGTGTTTAATTAAAAGTATAACATTCAATATTATAAATTATCTTAATTATAGTTTTTATATATAAATTTTTTATTTTTTGAGTTGGTTAATTATTATCCAACGAATAATTATTAACAAAACTCTAGCAATAATTATATCCCACTAAATTTGCGATAGAAGTAGGGGCGGGCATTTTACCGTGTTTAAGAGTTTGTAGAGACCAAAGATTTATTTAAATTTTGTTAATCTATCCAATATCATTATTAAAAGGTATTTTATTGAGTAGTATTAAATTTTTTAACTTACCTTCTTACTACTATATCAAATAAGAATTAAATCAAAATTAAATTTATTTTGTATCTTTAAAATATAAATAATATTTAATATATTTTTTATTAAATAAGTAAGAGAATTTATCAAAAAAAATATAGGAAAATTTAAAATTATTTATTTTAATAACTATTATCCTAAGGTTCATAGATAAATAACACATTGATAACTAATGCATATTTATATTTTAGCAATTTTTAAAATTTTTTATTTTTTTATTTGCTCAATTAATGTCAACAACAAACACTTTACCCGAACCCAACCTAATCTAATGAAGGATACTTCTTTCAACAAGCATTAAATAAACTGAGCAAGCATGATGTTGTGGGTGGTGGTAGTTGGCAATTTGGAGCTACCTTTGAATATTTTGTATACCCAGGGCCACCTAAAACCTACCTTTGAATATTTCTATGCCCACGGGCCACGGCCCGTCTCAAAGCTACCTTTTATTTATTATGATTTTTATTTATAGAACTCTTAATAAAATTAATTAAATTTAGTTGATTTATTGGTTTTCTAAAAATTATATTTTATACTAATTTTATCTTTTATTGAATAGTGTTTTTAGTTAGTTAAAATTAAAGAGTTAAAATGGTCAATGTTTTCAATAAAAAAAATAAATAATCAAGAAATAAATGCTCTTTATAACTATAAAACCTCTTATAAAAAGAAATACTAAAACTCTTTAGAAGACGACTTATAGAAAAGGAATTGAGGGAGTATTTTGTATGCCTATGGCCTACCTCAAAGCTATTAACAGTAAAATCAAATTAATAGCTTCCATAGCCATAACAATGGCTATAGTCATAGTCATAGAAAGGAAATAAGGCAAAAGCCTCTGAATTGAGAATAACACTCATTGAATTGATTGATCAAAAAATGAGTACAATATAACAAATACAAGTATTTATATAGAGCACATGTCAAACTAACTAATCATAACAAACTCAACACAACTAACTAATTCTTCAACCATTCTAACCATCTCTAATAGCTATAGATGATATAGGTGAATTTAAAGTCCTAGGTCCCGATGGTTATAATGGTATTTTTTTTATAGGAAGCATTGGGGCATAATTGGCAGTGAAATAACGAGGGCAGTTCTTGATTTTATTTTATTTTTTGAAATCAGGCAGTTCAAGAAGGAGGTAAATGAAACGCAAGTGGTGTTAGTTCCTAAGACCTCTCTATTTGAGAGTTTAGTGCATTCGATACCAATAAGTTTTGTAATTTTGTTGATAAATTATGGGTCTTGATATCTACTGCCCTAAGGACACTAGATAAAGTTACTAGAAGTAGAAAAACAATCATAAGAACACATTGTTCTGTCTTTCGAGAATATAAAAAACTACACATTTTAATACCTTTTTACTATATTTAGGCTCTTAAATAGTGCCTTGGGGCACTAAATATCATTTGCCTAAAATTATTGCAAAAACAATAGTGTATAAATTAAAATTTTTTATCGAAATGTTGATCTCACAAAATTAAAGTGTCTTTATCCGTGAAAGGTAAATCCAAAATAATATTATGATAACTTATGAAGCCTTTCATACACGGAAAAAGATGTGAGGAAGTTCGTGTTTTATGACTATTAAATTGGATATAAGTAATGTTTATGATAGATTTGAGTGGTCTTTTTTGGAAACGTGTTTAATTGATTTTAGCTTTGATGAGTGGTGGACTGAAACAATTATGTTTTGTATTTCTTCAATTTCGTACAAGTTTAAAATCAATGTGTGTCCGAGTAAAAGATTAAGACAAGGTGAAACTTTATCACCATATTTATTCATTTTGACTATGGAATATTTCTCACAAATGTTTCATAGAGCTCAAGAGGAGGGGAGAATTTCTTGTTTGTTATTTTTTGGAATAGGAGGTCTTGTCATAGAGGTCTCATAAGTCATTTACCTATTGCTGATGATGCTATCTTATTTGCAAAAGCTATCATCAATCAAGCATATCTTGTGGGATCGTTTACTAAGAATGGAGTGTATAATATGAAAACCGGTAATTATAGTAGTCACTAATAGAGAGCTATGTTTGTATATCTTGTGGACTGTTGTACTTCTAGTTGGATTTTCTAATGAATTGTTTTCTGGTCCATAAAAACTGAAGCAAAATAATGAAGCAAAGTTGACAAAAAAATAAAATAAAATGACCCGAGGAAGATTAAAGGTTTGGGGTTATAAACTTATAATGGTATGAATACAATTGGCACCTCCCTTTTTACTAGTTGCACTATCCTTTTTATATTCCAAAATTCACTTTCTAAAACTCTTTTTAATCTAGATTCCACTTTTTTAAAACAGAGAAAAAAATAGTGTAAATAATTGGTGCTAATAGCATCCATAAGTTATAATTTTGTTTTATTATGTGTAATCATCCTATTTTAGGATAAGTTTCTTTTGAATAGATTAAAGTGCGTCCACAAGAATTTGAATCGAAGATTTGTTACTCAAAACAGTACTCCTCAAGACCTCAACAATCCTATTTTAGAATAAGTTATTGACCAATTATATTTACACTCTATAATTTATCTATTGTCGGCTTCCAACAAAGTGAATATATTAATCGATGTACTTAATTGTTAATTTGCAATGTGTCGTTAGTGAGCAAATTTTAAATTCACATACATACATGCATCAATCTCAGATAGAAAAAAAATGCAGAAAAATTTTGTACATTTTGTGGTACACTAGGCAGTTGTATCAATTTGAATGAAAGCTCACCAAAAATTTTTGAATGATAGTATTACTATTAATATAAGTTATATGATTATTAAAATATTCTAAGTGCTAATAGATATTTCACGAGTGTTTATTGCAAATTAGTGAATCCCCATCATATCACATGTGGGAATCAAGTTTCTTTCAATGAAAAACCCTTGATTAATAAGAAAGGAATATATTATATAATATAAAGTGGGCAATTGATACAATTATTAAGATGAGGACAAGTTTTATTAAAAGAAGGAAACTTATTTGCCTTAATTATAGTTATCAAAGTAGCAAACATGATTTTACTCTGTTCCCAAATGTCCATCTGTAATCTGGTACTACACAAAATGTGATATTCATCTTTAAAAATAAAAAATAAAAAACTAAAAGTTATTTAAAAAATATAAAATGAAAAAGGTAATAATACTAATATTAATTAATATGATCCGTTACATACTTCACGGCCTTTTGGTTATCTCTTTTACACTTTATACTAGATTATTATTATTATTATTATTATTATTATTATTATTCTCCAAGTATATGTAAATTTTGGCGAACAATTTCTCTTTTTTCCTACATATATAAAGTGGATAAAATTTAAAGAATCTTAAACTCGGTAATAGATACCACTAAGACACTGATTTATACTGATCTTCTAGGTTCTAAGGAACAAAAGCAAAAGGCTGAAACAAAATATTAGATTGGAGTTATATCCTTGGAGGTAGTTACTGCTATTGAATGATTTTAATTTTTTTATATTAATAATTTTAACTATCCATTAAATATCAATTTATGTTAATTTCAATGGTTGGCTTAGCGGCCCCGTTAAGTTCATAGAAAGTACGATAACAGCGGGAGGTCCCGTGTTCGAATCCTACCTATGCTAAATTCTCGGGGGCAGCACCAGCCACGGAGCGCGAACGAGATTATTAATCTCATCCTAAGGGTAAGAAAACCCGTTGTTATACAAAAAAAAAACAATCCACTTATGTGTTTTTTACTTCTCATTTAACAAAAATTTAAATCAAATGCACACTTCAACATAGATGTGTGCATCCAATGGGTTGGTATAATAATTGAGGAGTTTAAGTAACAATTCAATGGTTCAGGATTTAAATTAGATGTCCCCAAATCATGTCTTACCAATAGAATATCGCCATATCATTAAAAATATTTCTCTTTATTTTAATCTTTAATTTTTTAATAATTTTTTTAATAACGTAACGATATTTTATTGATGAGACATGATTTTGGGACATGAATCCAATGTTCAAGCTCAGTTGGGAGTATTTTTGCTAATAAAATAAAAATCTTTTTGTAATGTATACTATAGATCTACATTTTTCAGTTCCAAATTAAGCAGCCTTATTCAAGGGCACCCCTCTTCTTGGGCAACCTTTTTAATATTATATTGATATAAAATCATACAAATCACTTTCAAAGATTGTGTCCATGTTGTCCCAACCAATTAATCCTCCAAAATATATCACTTTGGCTCTTTAATTAATATTCATACGTGAGATCTTTGAAAGTTGTAGGTGCTTACTACTCTAATGGAGAGATATTCCCTCCAGGTCACTCAAGTTTTTGAAATGTGAAATTTTTTTCATAATTTTTTTCGATATAAAAAAATAAAGATTTTTTAAATGTATTGATTATCAATATATTTAATACGACAAAGTATCTTCGTATTTTACTTAAACAAAAATTAAATTTTAATTTTTGATTATTTTTAATCTTTATGTCTATAGCCCCAAAAATTATAGTTTAGCTCTACCCTTGAGTTGAAACATGCATCAGCTTGAAAGGATTGTGCTATATGATTGTATAGGCTATTTAGTGTATTTATACAATTTGTACAACTCATAATTATTTAGTTATTTTTAGTGATTTTTTTCTTTTTTTTTTAACAAAAATATTAAAAATAAATAAGTTGTAAAGTGTCTGAGTTATACCAAATGAATGTTGTTTAAAGAAAGTGAAGATGCACTAAATAAATACCGAAGCCATTTTCTGTGTTTCAATTATGGAAACGGTGCTCCAATAATTGGCTTAAAACTAGGTGCATATAAATATATAATCAAGTAATACAATTTAATACTCTGTTAGTATATTAATATTTTGGACACAACTTGGAATTGTGTGATTCGCATCCTGACTCTCTTTTCTATGACACTCATCACATTATTTGTGAACATATGATATACACTTTTTTTTTTTTTTAACTAAGGGGAGAAGATTAATCTTCTCGAGGTATAGAGATTATCGAAGCGGGCTTTGTCTCTCCCAACAAAATCTTCTCTATACACACAGCCAGAATTTGAACCTCTGTCAAGAAATTTAAAGGACCCAACTATCTATCAACTATGCCAGACTTTGATGATATATGATATACATTTTATATAAAAATAGCAGTTTGAACACGTGTCTGACTCAATGTGGTTTCTTGGTTTATATATATAGGCCCAAAATTGAACCCAAATTTGGTCACGCAAATGCATATATCACAAATTTTGGTTAACAATTTTGAAACAATGAAAGCTCCATCAGAAATCCTCAGGAACCTCTCCTTACGGCGGATTCAACCATGGGTGATGGCAGCGGCAGTGGTCCCATTGCCCGTTACAACCCGATTTGGTTGTAACCACACAAAAAATTGCGTTAAATTCGCTAGTGAAATTTTCTCACCTAGACGGCGTGGACCGTGGAGTATTAGAAGAGTACTTAGAAAACAACATTGATTTTCTTGATGCTTGCAACTACTTTATGGAAATAATAGAGGCCAAGATGAAATTTGTGGAAAAATTGTTAGTTTTTTATCGTTTGGTAGATAACGAGAGTGTCAATAATTTTAAGTTTGAAACATCGATATTATGATGGTTCTAGTTCTCTCAGCGAGGCATTTTTTCATCCACAGAATTCGAGAGCAGCGAGAAAGCGTTTGAGAAGAATGTTGAGGCAAAAGCTAGGCCATGAAACAGAGTTTAGTGAGATTTTGTGTGGATCTAAGGCTATGGCCTTAATGGCTTGCAAGTTTCTTGAACTTTTCTTATCATTTGAAAATTCCAAAAGAGGGTTTTCAATGATGAAACAGTGTCACCCCATGAGTTGTTCTTGGGTGAAATTGTTAAAACAAGTGGCAGAGCAAACAGAGAAAAATGTGCACAAAAGTAGATTTGGGTCTTTGAAGAAGGAGTTAATGGACTTAAAGGAGATGATTATGAAGGGTAAAAGGGGAAAAGAGAATATTAGATTTTCTGTTGTGAGAGTAAAGAGAAGCTTCATGGAATTGGAGTATGAGCTTGGTTGTATAGAGGAGAGAGTGAAAGATTTGTATAAAAGTTTGATTGATGTTAGAATGGCTTTGTTGGGAATTCTATCCCATGCCTAGAATTTTAATTGGATTATCACATTAGAGTAGAAATATATAGGAATTTGATTTGATTAAGAAACTCACTATAGGAATGGTGCCACTTTTGTATGGTAATCATTGATGTATATATGTTGACAATGCATTAATCTCCAATCATTTTATTGTTGTTATTAATTCTAAATTTCTGTGTTTTTCTTTTTTTTACTCTAATTTGAGTCATTCTCAAATTTTAGGTTTCTAATTGAAAAAAATATATTATTTAGGGTCTGTCATTAACATTTGCGGTGGTATAAATAAGATTTAGATATTATGTTATGTGATGTAGTTTAGTTTTATCGTTAATTTATAATTAAAATTGTTAAGGTTTTAGACTAAATTGAATTTTTTCGAAAGACTCTAGAACTATATTGAATTATATGAATCGTTTTTAAAATTTTAGGAACTAAACTAAAATTAATGGTATTAATTGTAAATTAACAACATCATCAACTAAAATACACTACCGAGCAAAAAGTCAATGACCTATTTGCATGGCCGAAAATGTTAAAAATTAATCTGAACAAATCCTATAAAATATCATAAAATTTCTTCGCACAGAATATAAACTTGACTATCAAAATCTGCATATGGTTCTAATTGGATCAATTAGATGCAATTACAAGATAATGAATTAGCTCTAAAAGAGCAAATTCAAATGCAAAATCTCAAGTTGCTGAAACACGAATTGAGATTTAGATCTAGAGATGACAACCAGATAGAGAAGAAAAGAAGCTCAAGATGTAAAGAACTTAAGGGCAAGATCGGTAGCTAAAGACCAAAGAGAGTTAAGGAATTTTAAAATTCCTGGCGTCAAGTGGAATATGAAATTCTTCTCTTTTCGATAAAAAAGACCTGTTTAAACTACATAATTTTAGATTTCTTTTAACAAAACAAGACAAGAGGAAGGAGAATTATTATTATTTTCAATTAGTATTTTTCTATGTTTAGTATATGAATAAAAAAGAACAAGATAAGACACTAAGACACGTTAATAGAACACTTTTGATTCTACTAGGAAGGGTGGAATGGGAGAAATCAGAACACAACACATGAAGCCGGAATAGAACAGTGTATTGTTCCCTTGTATCAATCAAGAGGAATAGAAAAGGATACTAAGGCCAATGAACGGAACAAATTGGTTCCATTAAAAAAAGTGGAACAGAAGAAAACAAAACAACACACAGAAAAATTATAATTATTTTTCAGAGTCATTTTTTATTAACAAATAATACATATTTAAATTTTTTAAACCTTACATTATTTTTTTCCAACCAAAAAAGATTTTCAATTTTTTTTTTAAGAAAATTTACATAATAAAAATATATTCAACGTAACTTATGTTTAATAATTATTTTTAAAAATATATTTATTAATTGTATTTATTGAGAAAAGTTTATATTTAATAATTTATTTTTTTATAAAATATTAATAAAAAATTAATATATTTTAAAATTATTATTTAGTTATACTCATAAATTTTAAAAAAGAAATTTTAAAAAAAATATACTTTTTTGTTTTTCCTTTAATTGTATACTTTCTATCAAGTAAGTAAAGTAAAATTTTAAATGTATTATAAAAATTATTTTTTATATTTTAATCCACACTAAATATAAAATAATACATATGTTTTGTTCCATGGTTTCCAAACACACGGTTCTGGTCTGTTCCATATCATTACCAAACACTACCTAAGACACATTAACAGAACACTTTTAATTCTACTAAAAAAGATGGAACGGAAGAAACCAGACTAGAACACATGAAAAAGAATTATTATTATTTTTAATTAGTCATTTTGTAGTGACAAAATAATATATGTTTAAATTCTTTAAACTTTATATTATTTTTCACTTGACCAAAAAATATATTTCAAAAATATTTTCTTAAAAAAATTTATATAATAAAAATATATTCAACATGAATTATATTTAATAATTAATTTTAAAAGTATATTTAATAATTACATTTCTTGTAAGAATTTTGTATTTAATAATTTAAAAACATTTTCATAAAATATTAATATAATAATTAATAAATTTTATAATTATTATTTAATTATGTTCATAAAATTTTTAAAAAAATACTAAAATATGTACAATTTTATTTTTATTTAATTTTATGTTCTATCAAGTAAAGTAAAGTGATATATATATTATATACAATATTTTTTATATTTTAATTAACATTGTAGTCCTGTTATGTTCCCATAATCAACAAATTCAATACACATTATGTTCTGTTATGTTCTCTGTTCATCTACTAAACTTACCTAATAAATCCAAAGAGCATTGTCTTTCTCGGCCTTTTTCTTATTTCAATTTCTATTTAGGAGATAACCATCTCAGCCATTGTTGAAATTATCCTGAGACTAACTGCTGGTGTGGAAAACCAAACTGAATCAGCATCTTTATAAAACTAGTGTCAAAGTGAATGATAAGAACGAAATTTGTTATAAAATCCAAACTCGAGACTAGTAAAAATCTCCGGGTCCGTTTACTTTGTTTTCAGTTTTGTGTTTTTATTTTATATTTTTATGTAATTATAATGCAAAACTATCACCTTGACCTCATTTTATTTTCTGCTTTTAAAATTCTGTATAGAAAGTTTTGAAAACAACCAAAAGAACTGTAACTTATTTTTAATGTTCTGTAAAGTCCCTCCACCTGACCTCCCCTTATAGACTAAACATAAATACACTATTTTTTTATTCCTTCTCTCTTACTCTATGAACTAAACGGATAAAAAATGAAAACAATAAAGTGAAAACAAAGTACACAGCTCTAAACTTCTTTAATAGTATTAGCAGCACTCCCACTATTGAAATCAGTAATTCTCAGTCCTAACATGCATTATAACAAGATAGTGAGAAGGAATCTTGTTTTAACATCTAAATCTGAGATTGAGATAGGTAAATCTAAACTTCAGTCGTAGCTAGCAGCACTCCCACTGTTGAACACAGCAGTTTCTCAGATTTAACATGTATTATCATCACAAGAGACTGAGAAAAATGAAAAATCACTTCTTTCTGTATATTCAAATGTTAAATTCAGCATAGCTTTCTCATTTCCACAATCTTTCTCTCAATAGAGAGCCACAAACACATTAAATTGATTCGTAACTCAACCATTTGTCTTTCAGCACTCAAGACAAATCTTTTAGGGTGGTTTGGAACTTGGACCAATTTCCAAGTCGTAGTATCAACCCCCAAGTATTTACAAAGAATTAATTTGACTGCCATAACTTGAAAATTTAAAGCTACTCTCCATAAACCTCCATTGCTCAATCATTCTATTGAACATTATGTCAAATTCTAATCCAAAAATGAACCAACCTGACAAAGAACTATAACTTATAATGCTTAAAAAGTTTATTCCAGCACTCAACATAAATCTTTTTTGTCGGGTTGGACCGATTTCCAGACAGTAATAGCAACACCTAGGCATTTACAAAGAATTATCATTTGACTGTCATATCCGAAAAATCTGAAACTTCTTCCTATGAAGTATAAACCACCATGCTCAATCATTCTATTGCAATCATATCAAATTCTAATTCAAAAAACAAGGGTCATGGAAGTAACTAAACTAACCTGAGGAAGAACAATAACTTATATATAATTAATAATTCTGGCTCTTCATTTTCTACACTATCAATCACTTAGCATTAGTTTCATAAAATTCTCTCAATTTAGAACCCATTGGCAAACCCCTTTGGTTCATTTCCTGCAAAATCAACACTGCCTCCTCAACTCTATTCACCTTAGCAAGTTTGCTTGCTAAACACCCAAAAATTTCAGCATCCAATGCCTTATCTTTCCCTCCAAAAACCTTCACATACTTCGTTGCTTGCTCATAGCACTTCATCTTCACCAACGCCTTAATCACATACATGTGAGTTGAGTACAACATTGGCACTCCATCATCCACCATCCTCCTCACCAACACCATAGCACCCTCCACCTTCCCCGCACGACACGCACCCAGCACTAGCGCGTCGAAGGTACGCGTATCCGCTGCTAAACCCTCTTCCTCCATTCTCTTCAAAACTCCGGCAGCAGCGGCTAGCTCGCCGGTGTAACAGTGCGCCGAGAGGAACATGTTGTGAGCCGTCAAGTCGAGCCGCACGTCGAGCCGAGCCATGAGGTCCACCACGCGTCGCGCGTTGTCCATGGATTTTTCTCTGGTGAGGAGTTCGAGGACAGGGTAGAAGGAGCACGCGTTAGGTTTGCAGATTCCGTCACGGGCTACGGATTCGACCACGCGCAGCGCGTCGTCGACGCGTTTGAGCTTGCAGAGGCGCGCGACGAGGGAGTCCAACGCGCTCTTGCGCGTGAAACCCTCGTTGAGGCCAGAGAGGGTTTGAACGAGGTCGTCAATAAGAGATTGGGAGAAATTGGTTTCGGTGATGAAGTTGAAGGTTCGCTTGGTGTTGAAGCAGCCATCTTGGATGCGCTTGTTGAGGAGGTCGCGGAGCGCGTTGGCGTCGCCGGAGCTGCCGGCTTCGGCGGCGAGGTCGTCGTAGTAGGCAGAGGTCGGGTCATCGGGGAAGGGTTTTGCGGCTAGGGTTGCGAAGCGGCGGAGGATCGAAACGGAATTAAGGGTTATGGTTCGTCGTTTGAGGAGAAACGACATTGTTTAGTTGCAGTATGTGAAATGGAGTGACACGAGGTTGAGTTAGGTGACATAAACATTGGAATTGGTATCGGTGCAAAGTTAAAATATTTAGGACCCATTTTGTTTAAATTGCAGTGGAATAAAATATGAAAAGTATACGGATTAAAATAAAAATAAAAATTAATAATTAAGGTTATTGATTTATAAAAAATAAACGATTTAATGGAAGTAAATAATTTTAATTTTGATCAACAAGTTTATAGTATGTGAGATTTTAGTGAAAAAAAAGCAAAAAACATATTAATAGAGAGGGATATTAATAGTTGTAATTATTAATATACAAAAATTTAAACCATATAATGTAAGTAAAATTTTTTTAACTTTTGATAAAAATCAAACCAAAATTTAAAACAAAAAGACTCTTGTTTTCAATGGATGACTTTAATTTTCATGTAAGATATGTCTCGATCATTAGATTTGTCTTAGTTTAAATGAAGTATTTTTTTACTTTTCATTATATTAAAATCTAAATCAAACACATACTAAATTGTATAGTGAATAAATTGTGCTTCTTAAAATTGATTATTTATATTATTTTTTAGAGATTGTATACTATATATTTGAATAATATAGTGTTTTTTAAAATAAAAATTAAAAGGCATTTTTAAATTTTTTTAACTTATTTGAAGCTTTTTGAAGACATTGTTTTATTCACTTTGAAATTCTAGCTCAATTTATATAACTTTTTATATTTTTAAAATTGCAACAATTTGTTTAGAGATCATGTACTATTCACATAAAGAATATGATGTTTTTCGAAATTAAAATGAAAATGTATTTTTTAAATTACTTATTATTTGAAACGTTTTGAAGACAATGTATTATTCACTTTGAAGTTTTTAGCTCAATTTACTTAATTTGTTTTTTTAAAAAATTGAAACAAACTTTTTAAATATATATCATGTAATATATACGTCAATAATTAGATTTTTTCGAAATTTAAATAAAAATGCATTTTTAAATTATCTAAATTATTTGAAATTTTTTAAAGAAGTATATTATTCTCTTTTTAGTTTTTAGCTCAATTTACTTAATTTTTTATATTTTTAAAATTATAATAATTTTTTAAATTGTGTAATATGTACTTAAAGAATAAGATATTTTTTAAAGAATAATAAAAACATATTTTTAAATTTTCTAAATTATTTAAAACTTTTAAAAATGATGTATTGTTTACTTGAGCATAACATTTTGCTTAGTAGAGCATCTTCAAACTCAAAGTCTCTGTGTTCCTGCAAAATCACGAGTGCCATATATACATTTCCTGAGGTTAGTGACAGCATTCGTTATGCTTTGCTTAGTTCGTAATCCTTAGGCCTTTAACACAAGTGAACAACTTAATCATAAATTGAAGTTTTAATTATTCTTCATCAGAATGATCTGTAATAAAGCATGGAAATTTTTTTCGTCCATTAATATATTCTTAATGAATTATATACTAAAATAATCTCTAATTTTATACTTTTTCCGTCTCAAAATGTAAGACCTTTAGACTAATATTATGAGAATTAAGAAAATAGTTAATTTAATTAAATGCATTAAATTTTTTTAACAAAAAACATTAATTTCTAAATTTATCCTTTCAATCTCTTTCTATCACCTCACTCTATCTCTTAATTAATATTTTAGATTCATCAAAATTGTTTGAGTAGCAAGGGTATAATGGTAAAAAAATTAAATGTACATAAAATTTTTTGAAGGGTCCTATAAAATGAGACAAGTAAAAACTCTCTGGAGGGTCTTATATTTTGGGACGGAGGAAGTATTTTATAACCCAGTTTAGTTCCTTACGAAATCAGTCATTTTAGTCCCTAAAAGTCAGAGACTAAAATGAATGTTCATACAATTCAGAAACTAAAATGACCTACAAAATATAAAGTTAGGGACTAAAATAACTTATCCACACAAAGTTATAGACTAAAGTGAATTAGAGACGTTTTAATTGTTACTAGTTGTCTTTTTCCCTCTTCCTAGAATAATTCTTACTACTTGTTTAAAAAATATAGAAGAATGATTGCGTAAAACTAAAATAAAAAATATTAAAATATAATGACAACAAGAAGAGGAAGAATAATATTTATCTTATTAGTTTTTTGAATAAGCACTTATCTTATTAGTTGTGAACTTGTGATAGACTATTTAGATTGAAAATATTTATTAAAATAGTACTTGAATTTATCACTATCATTTAAAATAATTCTTAATTTATAACAGTAAAATGATTTATTTTCTGTCATTTAAAATGATCTTATCATTACTCATTAACACGTTAACGAATTCATGAAGTGACATTAAGTACAACGGTAGAAGTTCAAAACGGTGTTATAAAAGTAAGTGAACAAAAATCAAATGTTTTAGTCCTTGAGAAGTTAAAAAAAATAGTCATTTTTCTTATTTTCATTACGAAAAAAATAGAGAAAGAAGAGTGAGCCGAGATAAAAATGACTCTTTATTGAACTTTCTTGAGACTAAATCGTTTGATTTTCATTCACTTACTAATATAACATTATTTTGAGTTTCTATTGTGACATTCAACGTATCATATAGAGATAGCAAAATGGGCCGGCCCGAATAAACCATCGAAATAGGAGGGTTTGAGTATTGAAAATGTGAGCCCGAATAAAGCTAGGCATTTTTAGCCCAGACCACAAAGCCTTTAAAAATAAAAGACTCGGACTCAAAAAGCTCATTGGGTTCGGACTACTCACTCATTTTATCTTTTTGAAAATTATATTAGTGCAAGTATTTTATAAGACAAAAACATAAAATAAAAATAGTTTTTCAACTCAGCTCAACCCACAATCTTAAAAAAAAAAACCTTAAATGATTAAATAAACAATATAAAAAGTTCAGAATTATAAAACTACAAACCTTACTTTAAACATAACTTTACAAGGGGCTTTTTAACTTGTTAACTTTGAATATATATATATATATAATTACTATTAAGTATTAAGAGCTAAAACACTTGTTTTCCAAATTTTTGCTTTACATGAATGAATAAACAATTAATAAAAGCATAAAGAACATATTGTTCAAAATGTTCTATATATTATTACTTTACATGAATGAATGAACAATTAATGAAAAAGACTATATTTTTTTAAATAGGACTATTTTTTAAAAATGTTATACATATTATTGTTCAAATATTTTTTATAAAAAAATAGGACTATATTTTGTAAGGAATAATAAGACAATTTTTTTTTTTAATAACAATGAATATGAGCTGTCCGAAAAACTCGATGTCCGGATAGGGCCAAGTCGGACTTTTAAAATGACAGACCGGATAGAGATTGACGTTTTAAGTCCGGACCGAAAAAGCCCGCCATCCTAATAGGGCCGAGTAGCCCGTTTTGACAGCTTTAGACAGTCATATCATGATTTTGTTAATGTGTATTAACGACAATGACTATTTTGAATAACAAAAGACAAAGTAATGGATTATTTTGCTTATTCGTATATGTCAGGAATTATTTTGAATGACAGTAACAAAGTCAGAGATTATTTTGATCATTTATTCGTTTAGATCCCATGAGGTTATTATTTTTGCAAAAAATCAAAATTCTCAAAAAAATTAACTTTTGGGTAAATAATACTCCCTCCTCCCTTCCTAAATATAAGCACCTAAAAAAAGTTGGTATTCCTTTTTATAAGCCCCTAACATAAGAAATTGAGGCATTTATCATGTTTTTTTCATTTTTATCCCTAATTAATGAAGGCAGAGAAAGTTGATTTTAGAATTAAAGTGAGTTTTAAATAAGGATAAAATTGAAGATTTATGATAATTTTTTAAAGTTTCAATACATTTTCTAAAAGTCAACATTTTTCTTACTCTATATGATTTTTTTTTTGAGGAGTTTATAATTAGGATTGGATGGAGTAAAAATAATAAAGTTTGAATGTAGTAAGATTTATATAAACTATTCAAATATTCTTCTATTAGTCCTACCTTAGTAAATTTATTGTCCCATTCACGTAACTCATTTGATGAACTCGGACACGTGTGTATGTATCTAAATTCAATTCCCTATTAATTTATTTTCCTAACTAAAATTTTAAAAAAAAGTAAGTGATAAAGTGTGTGTTTGGTAACACTAGCTTATAGCTTATTTAGGAGCTTATAGCTTATAGCTTGTAGCTTATTGTCAAGTGGAGATGTTTGGTAACAACTAGCTTATAGTTTATATAAGTTAAAAGCTAGTTTATGAAAAGCTAGTTTATGAAAAGCTACTTCAAGTAGCTTATAGCTTATGAAAAGTAGCTTTCAATAATTCTTTCCTATTTTACCTTCTACTCATTTATTATATGTTTACTCTATCAAATAATTTATTACATGTCTTTTTAAGTCATTTAACAAATATAAGCTACCTAATAAGCTAATTTTTGATGACGGATAATTATTAAACTATTTTGTGGTTAATTTGAATATATTTTAAATGATATTATGTTTATCTTTTAATTAAATTCCCCAAAATTTAGTAAATTCAATACTTATCTTAATTTGAGAGAGAGTTGGTTGATTATTTGAGTTTTATCCTTATCTTGGACTAATTTAGATAAGATTTGATCCCTAAATTATTGTATTGCAGGTAAATAGATAAAAATACAGAAGATAAGGGTGAAGAAAAAGGAAAAAAGATCTAAAGCAACCTTATCTGATATTATTTTATCTTATTTTGAGCAAAGATAACCACTTGGGATCTCTATAAAAGGCCTCATTCACTAGGAGCTACAGAGTCTGAGTAGAGAAGTTGAGAATTCTAGAGATAGAAATAGTGCAAAGAGAGATCTTCTGTAACTTTCATCTATGAATTCAATTGTTTTTCAATTCAAGATGGTAGCTTAGATTCCTATTCTTGGATTTGGATGTGACTAGCACTGTAATCACTCAAACTCTCGTGTTCCTTTCTATATTAATTGTTTTGTTTCTCTTTTAATCTTTCTTCTCTTTCTTTTAACCTTTTCAATTGAATGAGAATTTGATTTAAAAGGAGGTTCATATTTTTAAGAAATTGGAATATGTATTTTCATTCTCACAGAATCTTACAGAATGAGAAATTTTCTGTAAGTGAAAATTTTATGTTACGGTCTTTTGAATAATATAGAAATTGACAGAGAGGAAGAGATCGTTACAGTGCGCAGCAAGTTCAAATCCAAGTATTTATTAAAATTGTTTTAAACTCCTTTACATTACGAGCATTCGTTTTATAATTCAATTCAATTCAAAACCTTTCGAAAACTTTGCCCAAAGTCTTATATTGGCACTAAATTGTTCTGTAGTTGCTCCCTGAGGACGATAATCTGTTTTTCCACTATATTAAAACAAGTTAGTATTTTAGTTCTCTAAAATACTTAACAAATTTCTGGCACCGTTGCCAGGGAGCACGGTGATCAATTTAGTATCAATTTCAAATTTTTGGGTTTTGTAATTTCATTTTAATTGTTTTTATTTGATTAAAGTTTCACTTGGGTGTTTAGTGTGTTTATGCTAACCAGGAGTAAGGGTAACAAAGAACCGCTGCAGTTCATACCAGAGATTGAAGCCTTTGCTCGAAAGTTAAGTTGAAGCACACGACGTTCAAAAACTACCAGGGAGGAAGTTGACTCATCTTTTTCAACTTCACTCAGCGATCTTGAGGATATTTCAATGGCTGAGAGCCACGACAATAACTGTGGGAATAATGGCAGAATGAATAACAATAATCCGCCACCGCGAAGAGAGCGCCTTGGCGATTATGTGCTACCTCAAGGCCCAAGAAACCCAGGACCAATTGTTTTGTCTCCAGAAGCGCAAGCTCTAGACATCAAGCCTTATTGGTTCACTTTTGTCCAGTCTAATCAGTTTTCGGGGAAAACTCATGAGGATGCTCACAAATTCCTCGATACTTTTTACGGATTAGTGAGAACCATTCCACTCAATCCAACCCAATTGAATAATGCCTACATGAAGCTGTTTCACCTAGTTCTTATAGGAGATGCCAAGGAGTGGTTTGATCTCCTTCCAGCGGGAAGTATGACGACATGGGAAGAAGTGGAAATTGCATTCCTCACTAGATTTCATCCAACATCCAAAATCATGAATGCAAAAGCTGATATTTCAGCTTTTAAACAAAAGGATGACGAAGAATTTTTTGAGGCATGGGAAAGGTTTCAAAAACTCTTGATGAGATGCCCAAATCATGGACTTAATCAGTCGGCGCAGATCAACACTTTCTTTGTGGGTCTAAACCGTCAATGGCAAATAAATCTCAGTGCTACGGCAGGTGGTTCAATGATGAAAATAGACGTACCAAAGGCATTGGAGATTATTGAGTCCATGGCAGCGACTGATAGAGCTGGACACCAACCAAGAAGTCAGCTTTCAAAGCCAAAAGGAGTCCTAGAGTTGTCTACCTCTGATGCGATCTTGGCGCAAAATAAATTAATCACTCAACAAATGGAGCTTTTCACAAAGACTATTGAGAAGTTGGTGCAACCCACCCAAACTTCCCAACAAGTACAAATGATAGCTCCGCCTCAACAACAAGTCCTAATGTGTGAGCTATGTGGGGCCAGTCATGCCTTTGCTCAATGTCCATTTGCCACAATTGAGGAGCAAGTTCAATACGTCTCCAACCAAGGGGGACAAGGTAATTTCTCAAACCAACCTTTTAGAACTAATAATTTTGCTAATTTTAATACAGGTTGGAAGAGCAATCAGCCACAAGGAGGATGGAAGCAAGAAGCTGGACAATTGAACAAACCTCCATTCACTCCACTGAGTGAAAGGACCTCTAAACTTGAAGATAACTTGGACAAGCTCATCCAAGTATCCATGGCGAACCAACAAAAAAATGAGGCATTCCCGAAAAATACTGAATCCTCCATCAAGAACTTAGAGACTCAAATGGGGCAAATTGCAAAGCAATTCGCAGATATGAATCAAACTCCATTTTCGGCAAATACTCACACCAATCCGAAAGAGCATTGTAAGTCAATAACAATTAGGAGTGGTAAGGAGATTGGGGTGGGCATTGGATACAATTTGAGAGAAAGTGAAAAAAATGGAAAGTTTGGGAAAGAGGTTGAGAGTGAAAAAAATGAGCGTCCAAAAGAATTGAGTGAAGAGGTGAGAGAAAATAAAAGTGAAAAAGATGAGAGGAAAAATGAGGGGGAATTAAAAGGGGATGAGAGGAAGAAGAACAAGAGTAATGAGAAGCAAGTAAAGAATCTTCCATATCCGCCGCAACCCTCAAAGAAAGACAAAGAAAGGCAATACACTCGCTTCTTGGACATTTTCAAGCATCTCCAAATAAATGTTCCATTTTTGGAGGCAATGGAGCAAATGCCGATTTATGCAAAATTCATGAAGGATTTGCTCACCAAAAAGCGAAAGTTCAAGGAGGAGGTAGTGTCTCTAGAGGCGGGGTGCAGTGCAATTATTCAGAAGAATATGCCTCTAAAATCAAAAGATCCGGGAAGTTTTACTATTCCAGTGACAATTGGAGACTTACTGATGGGAAAAGAACTCCTAGATCTCGGTGCTAGTATCAACCTCATGCCCCTCGCCATGTTAAAAAGGATTGGGGACTTAGAAGTCAAGCCGACGAAGATGACCCTCCAACTTGCGGATAGATCCATAAAGCTTCCATATGGAGTAGCGGAGGATGTCTTGGTAAGGGTTGATAAGTTCTTATTTCCCGTTGACTTCGTTATAATGGACATCGAGGAAGATACGGAAGTCCTATTGATTCTTGGGCGACCCTTTATGAAAACCGCTAAAGTCATCATTGATGTTGACAAGGGCAAGCTCAAAGTAAGAGTTCAAGACCAAGAGGCCGATTTCAATGTTCTTGATGCCTTGAACCATCCTAAAGACAAAGACCAAATCTTTAGGATGGATATCCTTGATGAAGTTATTACAATGGATATAAAGGCTATAGATAATGACAATGCTCTTGAACAAGCTTTGGTGGAAGCTCAAGGGAACTTCTTAGAAGAAGAAGAGAAGGAAATTGAAGCATGCTTGAAAGAGCTAGATTCTTCAAAGGAGCTCCCAACCAAAAATGCTCAGATTGAACAAATGCCACAAGAGGTGAATGGTGGAGACCAAGAACTCGAATTGAAGGTATTACCTCCCCACTTAAAATATGCATTTCTTGAAGAAGATGGGAGGAAACCGGTGATCATTAGTAGTTCACTCACTACTAGTGAAGAGGGAAGGGTTATTGAAGTCTTGAAAACGTACAAAGAAGCAATTGGGTGGTCCTTGTCCGACATTAAGGGCATAAGTCCTACTTTTTGCATGCATAGAATCCACATGGAGGATAACTTCAAACCCGTGGCACAACCGCAAAGGAGATTAAATCCAACCATGAAAGAGGTTGTTAAAAAGGAAGTCATGAAGCTCCTTGAAGCAGGAATGATTTACCCCATATCCGATAGCTCATGGGTTAGTCCGGTGCAAGTGGTGCCGAAGAAAGATGGGATGACGGTGATCTATAATGAGAAAAATGAACTCATTCCCACTAGAACCGTCACCGGGTGGCGGATGTGCATCGACTACCGGAGATTGAACAAGGCAACAAGGAAGGATCATTTCCCACTTCCGTTTATGGACCAAATGTTGGAGCGACTATGCGGGCAAGCCTACTATTGCTTCTTGGATGTTTACTCCGGCTACAACCAAATAATTGTCTATCCGGAAGATCAAGAGAAGACGGCGTTCACTTGCCCTTTCAGTGTCTTTGCCTATAAAAGGATGTCGTTTGGGTTATGCAATGCTCCAGCGACTTTCCAAAGGTGCATGCTTGCCATCTTCTCCGACATGGTGGAGAAGTGCATTGAAGTCTTGATGGACGATTTCTCCGTTTTTGGTATATCTTTTGATATATGTTTAAATAATTTAAAAGCTGTTTTGAAAAGATGTGTGAACACCAATCTAGTTTTGAATTGGGAAAAGTGTCATTTTATGGTCACCGAGGGTGTTGTCCTTGGCCACAAGATTTCCTACAAGGGAATCGAAGTGGACAAGGCCAAAGTGGAGGTCATTGAGAAACTTCCTCCACCCGTTAATGTTAAGGGTGTTCGTAGCTTTTTAGGACATGCGGGGTTTTATAGGCGATTTATAAAAGACTTTTCAAAAATTGCCAAGCCACTTAGCAACTTACTTGTTAAAGACAATCCTTTTGAATTTGATGCTAAGTGCTTGGAAGCCTTTAAAACCCTTAAACGTAAGCTTGTGTCTGCCCCTATCATAGTTGCTCCGGATTGGTCTCTAGAGTTTGAATTAATGTGTGACGCGAGCGACTATGCTTTAGGGGCTGTCTTGGGTCAAAGAAGGTCTAAGATTTTCCATGCAATACATTACGCTAGCAAGGTTTTAAATGATGCACAAATAAACTATGCTACCACCGAAAAAGAGTTGCTAGCGATTGTATATGCATTGGAAAAATTTCGCCCTTATTTGATTGGTTCTAAAGTTGTAGTTTTCACAGATCATGCAGTGATTAAGTACTTGTTGACCAAAACTGACTCGAAGCCAAGATTGCTTCGATGGGTGTTACTTTTGTAGGAATTTGACTTAGTCATCAAGGACAAGAAGGGCTGTGAGAACTACGTGGCTGATCACTTGTCAAGGCTAGTGAATAAGGAGGTGACCGAACAAGCAATTGAGGTAGTGGAGGAATTCCCCGATGAGCGACTCTTAGCTATTAATGAGAGGCCTTGGTTTGCGGACTTAGCAAATTTCAAGGCGGGTGGAATAATTCCGGAAGACTTCACTTACCAACAAAGGAAGAAGTTTTTGAAGGACGCCAACCATTATGTATGGGATGACCCATACTTATTTAAAATATGTGGTGATGGTATCCTAAGAAGATGTGTTTCTATTGAAGAAGCCAAAAGCATATTGTGGGATTGCCACAACTCTCCTTATGGCGGACATTTCAATGGGGAGAGAACGGCCACAAAGGCACTTCAAGTTGGGTTTTACTGGCCGTCTTTGTTCAAAGACGCTTATCAATTTGCTCAACAATGCAATGAGTGTCAAAGGACAAGAGGAATGTCCAAAAGACATGAAATGCCCCTATCCAACATCCTTGAAGTAGAAGTTTTCGATTGTTGGGGCATTGATTTCATGGGTCCGTTTCCATCATCATGTGGGAATGAATTCATCTTAGTGGCCGTCGACTATGTGTCCAAGTGGGTTGAGGCAATAGCATGTGCCAAGGCCGATGGGAAGACGGTTATCAAATTCTTGAAGAAGTACATCTTCTCCCGCTTTGGAACACCAAGGGTCTTGATAAGCGATGGTGGCTCCCACGTTTGCAATGTGCAACTCAAAAAAGCCCTTGAGCACTATGGAGTTCGACATAGGGTGGCTTCACCTTATCATCCTCAATCAAATGGGCAAGCTGAGGTGTCAAACCGGGAAGTCAAACGGATCCTTGAAAAGACGGTCTCCACAAGGAAAGATTGGTCCTTGAAGCTTGATGACGCTCTATGGGCGTATAGGACTGCCTTTAAAATGCCAATTGGATGCTCACCTTTTCAATTGGTGTACGGTAAGTCATGTCATCTTCCGGTTGAGTTGGAGCATAGAGCCTTATGGGCAATGAAGTGGTTAAACTTTGATCCTCAAGCTTCTCTAGAGCAAAGAAGGAAACAAGTGCTTGAACTCGAGGAATTTCGCCTTCAAGCATATGAGTCCTCAAGGATTTACAAAGAACGGACAAAGAAGTACCACGACAAGGGTATTCTCAAAAGAGACTTCCTTTCGGGACAATCGGTTCTTTTGTTCAATTCTCGGATTCGATTGTTCCCTAGGAAGCTTAAATCCAAGTGGTCTGGTCCTTTTCGAGTAAAAGCCGTTAAACCATATGGCGCCATTAAAATTGAAAACCCAATCGAGCAACATAGTTGGGTGGTCAATGGCCAAAGGTTGAAGCACTACCTTGGAGGTGAGGTGAAGATACTCACGGTGGTGGTTCCACTGAAGGAACCTTGATATTGTTTGAACAGGCGTCGAGCTTACGACGTTAAACAAGCGCTTGTTGGGAGGCAACCCAATATTTATTGCTTTTTTTTAATTATTATTAGGATTGAGTCTTAGGAGTTTATAATTGAGTCTTGTAACCTTGATGTGTTATGCATTTACTAACTATTGCTCTTACTTGAGATTTTACCTCCTATTATTTTCTGAGTTATTTTTGCAGGACACCCCGACGAATCTTATCGTCATCAATGATGGCCTAGGGTCAGGCCTAATTTTTAGGGGGAGGCAAGATCAATTGGAACTAATAGTGTAGTGGGAGCAAGGTTAGAGGGAATTGTTTACCATCAGGTTGTATTGTTCTTTTCTTTACTCTTAGCTCATTTTATTTTTTTTTAATTAGGATTGGTAATTAGGACTTAAGATTTAGGAAATAAAATTACCTGAGGTTGGTTTTTGAGAAATTTGATTGTATATCTTGTGTGTGAGTTTGAAAAAGATTTTGAAATGAGTTATATGATGTGTTTCAAATGCTTGATTGAATTCTTGATTTCTTGCATGATTTGTATGATTGAATGAGGAGGTGCCTAAAAGCCTTGTGAGTGTGTGTGATCCTAAATGCATTATATGTTTTGAGAGTCTTCACTTAGTTTATCTCCTCTAATTTTGCATGAATTTCTAAAATTGACATTAAGCATGTTAAAACTTAAAAATGATAGAGGCATAGTTTTGATTGTTGATATTGAGCTAGAGCCAAAAAGCCTACCCTTTTGTTTTGATTGAATATCCTATTTTTGATATCCACTTTGAGGCTTAAAGTTATGTATCTTTCAAAATTTATACCTTGAACCATCATGACATTATTATTTCCTACCTTTACTCAGATGGATCATTAGTGTATGCATACGAGGTACATTGGTTTAATTGTGGTTAGAATTAAAAGAAAAGCTCATGGGTTTCCTTACTTGAAAGAAAGAAAAATTTAGGCATGCCTTCTGAAAAATAAAGATGTTCTCATGTATAAAAAAAAATGTTAATGAAAAGAGTTGGAAAGAAAATGAAAGAAAGTTGTGCAAGGATGCCCAAGAAAAAAATGAATATAAGTGTCATGAAGAGTGAGGAAACTCTAAAGTTGTGGTGTAGCTCCAATTTGGTCGTGCTTATGGTATATAAGTGAGAGTCTTAGTATGCTTGCATTAATGCTCTATCTTATTTTGTTGACTAGAAAAACCAAATTTTCTTGTAGCCAAGCCACGTTATAACCTTAATAGAAAGACCTCTTGATTTTTGTTTTGCATGTGTACATGGTTTGATTGTGAAATGAATTGCAAAATCTAAGTTGGGGAGACTTAGTGAGGAGTTGAGCGAAACACATATCTTGTGAGAATTGAGAGTCTATTCCCTTGGCTAATTGATTGTTGTTCCTCCCATTTTGTTGTACTTTGAGTGCTTAGCAATCTTGTTTTCAATTGGGGTTTTGGGGTCATCATATATACTCATTAATTGATCTCTTTTGATGCTCTAATGATTGATAAATGATTAGATTTTTCTTGAATCGAACTTAGGTACGTAGCTAGGATTTTTAAATAAGTGTTGATTGACTATCTTGCTTGAGGACAAACAAGAATCTAAGTTCGGGGGAGTTTGATGACAGATAATTATTAAACTATTTTGTGGTTAATTTGAATATATTTTAAATGATATTATGTTTATCTTTTAATTAAATTCCCCAAAATTTAGTAAATTCAATATTTATCTTAATTTGAGAGAGAGTTGGTTGATTATTTGAGTTTTATCCTTATCTTGGACTAATTTAGATAAGATTTGATCCCTAAATTATTGTATTGCAGGTAAATAGATAAAAACATAGAAGATAAGGGTGAAGAAAAAGGAAAAAAAGATCTAAAGCAACCTTATCTGATATTATTTTATCTTATTTTGAGCAAAGATAACCACTTGGGATCTCTATAAAAGGCCTCATTCACTAGGAGCTACAGAGTCTGCGTAGAGAAGTTGAGAATTGTAGAGATAGAAATAGTGCAAAGAGAGATCTTCTGTAACTTTCATCTATGAATTCAATTGTTTTTCAATTCAAGATGGTAGCTTAGATTCCTATTTTTGGATTTGGACGTGGCTAGCACTGTAATCACTCAAACTCTCGTGTTCCTTTCTATATTAATTGAATTGTTTCTCTTTATCAGTTTTAATTGTTGAGTTTAAAGCTTAATAATCTTTTTTCTCTTTCTTCTAACCTTTTCAATTGAATGAGAATTTGATTTAAAAGGAGGTTCTGATAAAGGATTTTCATAAAGCAATAGATAGGTATTGATTTATGAACTGTTTATTTAGAGGTTTTGCTTATTGCGTGATTGAATTCACATATTTTTCAGAGATTGGAATATGTATTTTTAAGAGAAGTTCTGTAGTTGCTCCCTGAGGACGATAATCCGTTTTTCCACTATACTGAAACGAGTAAGTATTTTAGTTCTCTAAAATACTTAACAATTTTACTAAACACCTCTACTCAATTATAAGTCAAGTCATAAGCTATAAACTACGAGTTATAAGCTATAAGCTATAAGTTAATTTTACCAAACACGGCTCAAGTCATAAAATAATAAAAATACTACATAAAATATAAAAAATGAATAAAAATCAAGTTACAGTTAATTAGATTAGTTTTATAGGTAAAAAATACTAAACACTGACAACTGGAACGAAGCGTTAGAGGTTGAGAAGCGTTGAATATTCTGTGACCTTCTTCCTGCATTCATGGTGTTAGGGTTTCACAGTTTCACTTTTCTGTTTATTACTTCACTCTCATAGAAACAGCAATTTATCCACAGCTTCCTTCCCGTGTAGCCAGAAATTGAAAGACTCTGTTACCGTTTTACTGCACGGTACGATGTTTTTGTCGTTTTTCCTTTCTCAGAATTGCATGCCATTCCACTGCATTTTTCATTATATTGTCTTTTGCATTCTGGGGTTGATGATGGTGCTTTACTGCTTTTTGTTTTGTATTTTACGATTTTCTATCCATTGGGGGTTTATGAAATTATGCTTATTGTTGAAATTTGATATTTAGGGATTCTGGGGTTGATTATATCTGTTTAGGGAATTTTCCTTGCATTGGGGTATTAACTTTTTGTATGTTTGGTTTCTTGGTTGCTAAGTTCTGTTATGCCTTGCATTGAGAATTTGAGACTTGATCAGCATTTACATTGATATTGCAGTGCCAATGAATTATGTGGATGAGGATGCATCTTCTGGCTCCGGTGATGATGCAAACATGATGGATGGGCACAAGCCTCAGGCTGGTGTGCCATCTGTTTCTTGTGGCGGCCAGAAGAGAGGCCGGAAAGCTACCGGCGGTGCTATAGTGGAAGCCATGTTGGAGATAGCCGCTGCTTCAAAGATGAGGGCAAATGCAATAATGAAGAATGAAGAAAAGTTCTCTATAAACAACTGCGTTAAAGTGTTGGATGAGATGCAAGGTGTAGATGAACAGATTTACTTTCTTGCTTTGGATTTGTTTGAGGATCACCCTAATGCCCGCGAGGTTTTCATCTCTCTTAAGGGTGAAAAAAGATTGCCGTGGTTGCAGGGCAAATGTGGTGTTTCCTCTAGTTGAATTGTTTGAGAAAATTTTCCTTTTTCTTTGTTCTTGTGTTTTTGTTAAAAAACGATCCCTTACTTTTGTACAGTTAAGTAAACTGCAAGGGAAAGATGCTAGTCATAGTAACTAATTTTTCTTATTGCTCAATATCTCTGCTACTCCGAGTTTATCAATATTGAGTTTCGAATCCAAGCACAGTACTTTGTTTTCCTAGTATTATTTTTCTTATTTTATGCATGAGTGTAATGTGTTTTATAGCTATGAACTAAATGTATCAGAAAGATATATGATCTTTCACCATTTGTAGTTTCGTACTCTTGAAGTTTATCTTTACAGATACGCCAATCAGCACGGATGACGTTGACCTAGAATTTGACGAGATGGAACTAGTTGCGGCTGCTGCTGGATACTATTACTATAGCTGTCTAACCAAACTGCCTTCCCGTTGTTTATCGCCCAGGAGATGTGAATTTATGGCAGAAGTGCTGAATGGGCATGACGACTTTTGTCGGGAAATGTTGCGGATGGACAGACATGTGTTTCACAAGTTGTGTGGCATTCTCCGTCAAAGAGCCATGTTACGCGATACTGCTGGTGTTAACATTGAGGAACAGTTAGCGATATTTTTGAATGTCATTGGCCACAATGAACGTAATAGGGTGATTCAAGAGCGATTCCTGCACTCTGGTGAAACCATTAGCCGACATTTTAATAATGTACTGAAGGCTATTAAATCTCTTTCGCGTGAAGTTTTGCAACCTCCTCAGATTACAACACCTCCAGAAATTCTCCACAATGCTAGATTTCACCCATACTTCAAGGTTCCAATAATCTTTGAACTCCTTTTCCCTTGCTATTCTCTTTTCCATTTGACTTTTTCTCCTGTGTTTTACTACTTTTTCTGGTTTTACTGACCTTTCTCCAACCCCCTCTAAAATTTCAGGATTGTATTGGGGTAATTGATGGTATGCATATTCCTGCACATGTTCCAGCAAAAGAGCAATCTCGATTCCGTAATAAGAAAGGTATCCTATCTCAAAATGTGCTGGCTGCTTGCACATTTGACCTGCAATTTATATTCGTATATCCTGGTTGGGAAGGCTCTGTTAGTGACTCGCGTATGTTAAGGGCAGTCCTTGATGACCCAGATCAGAATTTTCCTCAAATACCTCAAGGTTTGGTAGTATTATTGCTGTAGTTTTTATTTTTTTTGAGGTTAAATTGATATTAGTCCCTTTACTTAAGACACCATTTTTTGTTTTAGTCCCTAAAATAAAGAACTTCGTTTTGATATCTACACATATCAATCTTTACGTTTTAGTCGCATTATTTTTTAGTCCCTAAATAAGGATGAAGGCTATACTTGACATCATTTTTTTTTGGTAACAATACTTGATATCATTTAGGGGCTAAAAGGAAGAACAATGTCAAGCATAGGGATCAAAATGAAAAACATTGTTAAGAGTAGAGATTAAAATCTAATGATAAATACTAAACCATAAAGGTTGTTACATGTAGGGACCAAATCGAAGCATTTTTTCTTAGGGACTAAAACGAAAATTAGTGTGAATAGGGACCAAAATGTTCATTTAAGCTTTGCTTAATTATCTGTCCATGATACACATTACATGAGTAATAACTGTTTTTCATCTGGGTTTATTTATAGGAAAGTATTACCTTGTTGACATGGGATTTTTGAATATGGGAGGATTTATTGCCCCTTTTCAAGGGGTTCAGTACCAGCGTTACGAGTATAGAGGTGCGAATAAGTTACCTAGAAATGCGAAGGAGCTGTTCAATCACAGACACTGTTTTCTGAGGAATGCTATCCAGAGGTCATTTAATGTGTTGAATGCTAGGTTCCCAATTATTAAACTTGCTCCTCAGTATTCCTTTCAGGTTCAGAGAGACATAGTCATAGCTGCATGTGTTTTGCATAACTTCATCCGCCGCGAAGAGCGAAACGATTGGTTGTTCAGTGGTGTTGGTGTGGCACATTTGGATGAAGTGCCAGATCTTGATGAACTTCCTGATGTTCAGTTGCTTTCTTCGGTGCAAGAACAATTCGCATTCTCAGTTCGGGATTCAATCGCCACGGCTATGTGGGACGACTTCTTAAATAAGTGGGATGAATGGTGACTCAACATGATGGAACTAACGAATGATGTGAAATTTTGTGTGTTTATTGTTTAGGCCAATGCTATATTATTGTGAGTAACATGAAATTTTGTATAGGCTCTGCATATCTTTGTCAAATGATAGTTTTACTGAAATGGAATTGTGAAGGTTGCTTGTGTTAGATGCACAGATGTGGATGTATATGCTTATATCAAATCTAATTTGACAAAGATATGGCATTTGCACAGATTTAAAGATGTATTTAAAGTAGAATTACACTTACTCATGTCATTTGCATTATTATGCCCAACACTCTTTGTTTGGATTTATATATTTGAGTAAATTCTCATTTTAGTTCATTTTAGTTCCTCATAGTATATGTTTCTGTCATTTTAGTGCCGGTTTGATTTAGATTTTAGTGGAATGAGAAGTTAAAAACACACAAACTGAGAAAAATATCAACGGTTGAGATTATTAGTGCACAAAAATTGAAGTCATTCAATGAATGTGTATTTTTAACTTCGGTCAAAAAGTAATTTTGACTAAAATTTTTTCTAAAACAAATGTGCCCTTAGGTTTTGTGGGATTAAAATAAGTTGTTGCCATTATTTTGTGGGATTAAAATAAGTTATTGCTATTATAAGTTTTATGGAATATGACGTTTATACTCCACTAAAATTAACAATTAGTTACTCAAAATTGTGTATCATTTACCAATGTACAAATGGATTATAACCTTTGATTTAATATTAAAATAAAAGAATTAACACTTCAGATTTTACATCGATAGATTTATCTCTCAAATGTTTATTTTGTCCATCATAAATGTCAACTTAAGGCTTCTTAAATCATAGGAAAAAATGATAATAACAAATAAAAAAGTGAGATTACAAAAGTAAACTGAGATAGAAGCAAATCAGGGGTCGTGTCAATTTCAGAAAACACTTAGAAATATGAAAAGTCAAGCACTCAAATTTGATGAGATCAAAGAGTACCTAGTTAAGAATTTCTCTCACTAAACAATGATTGAATTATGGGTACACAACAATCAGAGGCAAAGTCTCCAACATCATATTGAAAAAAAATATCAGTAAAGAATTTCGGCCAATTAAAATTGACTCATTTTTTTGCTTAACTTTGTTAAAATAATAATATTTTACTTTTTAATTGAAAAAATAAAAACAAAAAGACGTATAATATTATTATATTGGGTTGGTCACAAATTGGCCAAAAATCATTACTCAAAAAATATACTATGAAAAGAAATTTTATCAAAGATGCAAAATACCCTAGAGTTACATGAAAAGACAACAGGAGTTAGACCATCTCCAATAGTAGATTTCTTAACAAGTTTTTTAAGTATTATTTTATAATTTTTTAGTGAGTTCTGCGTGTACACATCACTCTTATAATTTAAGCAATTCATTCACCTCAATGCGAGATTGTTAATAAAAAACTGTCACACATATCCCATATATACCACACCAATTAACTATACATATTTTCTATTTTCAATTTCAATTTAAAATTTGATTTTAATTTTTGTTAAACTCAATGTATGAATTTAATTGTAATAGTAAAATATTAAATTAAAATATAAAAAATCAAATTAAATTTGTTTAAGATATCATAATTTTATATCAAAAATTAAATTTCACGTAATATAAACATTAATCTTCAGTTTGGAAATCTTTTCTCTCATTTCATTCCTGCAAAAATCAGTTTTCCTTGCCTCACCTTTTGGCTAACAATCCGTTGCTTAAATTCACAACTTTGCCAAGAACCTTTGTCCACGTCAGCTCACTCTAATAGGACTTGAATTCTTAAGTAATTACTTAAAGTTTAGAATCCCATTGAGAAACTAGCATTGGAGATTTGCTAAGTATGTATTCCTTTCCTCCAATTCATACACCAGTTTTCGACTATTCTAAATCTTCTCACTTTAGATCTTCAGAGTTAGATCACATACTAATGATGAAGGGTTTGGATAATAAGCATAAGGGACTAGGTTTAACCCACTATAATGCTCGTGGAGGTGTGTGAATAACCATCTTTACAATTAACTAAGTATGCAAGTTTCATGGAATGAAGTAAATCGTTTCAAGCATAATTACATTCTAATAATTTTCTTCTCTATAGCATTTATATTATTAGATTGCTCTATGGCAGAAGAATCTCAGTATATAATATGCCTAGATGGAAACTAAGATAAGAAAAAAAATAGAGTGAGAAGCAAAACGTTGAAGCAGGGTGGTTCACAACGTGAATGGAAGAAAAAAAATTAGTAAGAGTATTAAGGAGGAAGAATGGAAAGGAAAAAGGATGAATTAGTAAGAGTATTAAGGAGGAAGAATGGAAAGGAAAAAGGATGAATGAGTAGTTAAGGTGAAAGTGAAGACTGGAAGGAAAAAATGAGAAAGTTGTTCAAGACACAGTTTTAGAATTTCATATTAACAGAGATACAAAATACTTGAATAAATACCCTCCGGTAAAATCCTCCTGATACTTTGTAAAGAATGTATCTAATAAAAAAAATGTATAGATAATGTCTTGAAAACACAAATGTAAAAGGATTTATAAGAGAAAGTAGTAGGAAGATATAGAATTATTTTGGTCTGTTATGTTTGGTCACCATTGTAAAATCTACCCTTCTCCATTAACAAGCTCCGGAAAGTTCATCCCATCACTGTCCTATAATTAAACAATGAATTGTGGGTAAAACATTGATGCCATCCTTTCCTTTCAACTCAAGGCATTGCACAACAATGGGAGGAAAAGGCACCAACATCAATTGAGAATACATATGATGTAAAGCATTTTTTATTAAAATATAATAATATAATAATTTGAAGTTACCTATGTTACATGAAAAGAAACCATCTTTTTTTAACAAAAAAGTTCTTAGAAGTACACAGATGCATGCATTATATCATCAAAACAACCCTGACCCTTCCAAATGAAAAGGGCAATGAACTAATTCATTGACATGAAATGCACGCGAGCAAGGGTATATTCTTTCCTTCCAATCCATACACCAGTTTGCGACCACAGTACATCCTCCCAGTCCAGATTCTCTGCTATCACCTACATCAGAAAATGCAGAGTTGGGAATTACTGTACAATTAAAACAGAAATTTGCACTGTGCAATTCATGCAAATAACATTGCATGTAACAAATCGAGTGATTTTGCACCTCTTGAAGCAGGCCAAAATAGGGTTTACAAACAAGGCTTTGAGATGTTTTGCACACGTTTTATTTTGTATAAGGAACATCGGAAACAAGAAAGCCAGCGTGTTTTATACAAATTTTAAAAAACAACAATGAAAAATGAAGTGACAGTTTTGTAACTATTCATAACACTGGAAAATGAAAACTGAGAACGTTTTGCAAACCAAAGATGCCTTATAAAGAGCTACTCTCTCTGGTTTCAAATATAAGCAAATTCTCAAGTGTGGAGATTCTAAAGTAATGAAAAGATAGTATTACTTTGCAATAAAGTAATGGAGTCTAAATTTGGCTGAAAAGGTTGTATACATCTTACCAAATTCGAAGGTAGACTGGCAGAGGGAAATTAAATAGTAAATAAGAATTACTCACAATTGGGGAGAAAAATTTCCGCAAACATTATTCACATGCACATGGAAAAGAGATTAAAGACTTATTGGAACATACCTCCACATGGTCAGGAGGCAGAGGGATGCCAACCTTGCGCATCACTGTCTGCGGTAGAGGCTTCTTACACCGAGACCAGCGAAACATATCAATCAGGACATTATCAGAATCAGCTTTGTCACCATTTGTGGAATGGTGATGGTGATTTTGAGACTTATCTACATCTGGGTCATGAGTTGCGGATACAGCCTTGACTATTTTCTCCCCAGCAAAACAGAGCTCATATCTACAAAGAATCAAACCATATAACTACAGTTGCTTTATTTAAAGAGTTTTTATACTTCAAGAGGACCATAGAACATCTAATATTTTTCGAGACCAACATGGATCCTTTGTGTTCCACAAATTAAAGAGGCGATAACAAAAATTATACAAAAATAAATGACACCAATAAACGAAGAACTATGGTCAAATGGATACTAAGAAGCAACTACACCTTTTGTATTTCTATAAGCAATTAAGCATTAAGAATCAATTACAGAAAGAAGGAGCCCAATATGGTTAAATTTCACAATTATAAGGACACCGCAGTTGTATATTGCACATAACAGCTAATGCATATTTTTTTTCTTTTTTTGGTATACTAGTGCAGGTAAATTTATTGTTAGGGAAATCGGATGCAAAGCCTATAACAGTTGACATACAGATCACACTCCTTTTGGACAAAGAACTTCCATGTAGAAAATACCTGCAGGAGTGTGTCTCCAGATACAGAACTTCTCCCTTCTTCAAACGAGCCGATGTATAGAGTGGCTTTTTTAGACCCTTGTCAGCAACAATGCTTATGCTATACTTGATCCTGATGATTATGATAATTAATAATTAATAAATATTAAAAACAACATCAGCTGCAAAATAGAACTGTTGCATCACGTATCAAATGAGGGAAAGTTAAAAAAATGTATTATGACCAAACATCCACTGCATTGGTAAAAGCTGAGAAATATTATGTTTTAAAAGAAAAAACTTCGCTTCTATTGTTTTTGCTCTATCAAGAACGCACTTAGTATTGTAGATTTAGACTGTACTTGGCAAACTACAAAAAGCATACCAAGGCTCATTGCAGAGGTTATACTGTATCGTGACTTCTCGTACAAATCTTTGCTGCCTCAGTGCATTCTAAAGAACAAAGGGTACACCCAAGTAAGAAGACAATATAGAATGTGAATGTGAACTTTGAACATAAAAAGATTTGTCTATCCTAAGATCTTGGACAAACCGAAGCTGCAGCCCTAGTAGTCATCGTTCGCTCAACAGCCACAGGAGCAAGGGTGGGCTCAAGTGTTGATGTATGCGTAAGGCAAGGTTCAAGATCAATAGTTCCACCTCCTTTCTGAAGACCAAAGAAATAAAGAGAGTCAAAATCACCATTAAGTTTCTAAAATTTATGCAACTACCCAGTCAAATTCAGAATGAACAAGCTATTACAGACAGGTATTAACGTGAACATGTGCACATTGCAGATGCATTCCAGGCATAAGCATCCTTTTCCATCTCAAATATAATGTCCTTGTTTAAAAATTTTACATGTTGTGTAAACAGTAAGTGAAGCCTTTATCTAAAAACAAATCAGCAACTTCTCTGAAAGAACATGAGGTATCAAAAAGAAAGAAGTAAATAACATACTCCCTCCGGTTCCAAATATAAGCAAAAACTACCACATTTACTCTTTTCAATGATAAGAGATAATGCTATTAGTTGCTAGTGGTTGAAAACATAATGCTATTGGTTAAGAGAATAGACTTTCCATAAATTCAAGAAAATTAAATGATGTTAACGACTTTTCGTAATAAGTGTGTTTTAGTTATTTTTGCTTATATTTGGAACAAGAGGGAGTAGTATATAGTATATAGTTAATGAAAAATAGTGAACTAAATTATATGACAATCATCTAAAGTAGATGACGTTGCAAAGGAGACAACATAACTTCAGGGGGAAATTTTTCAAAGGATAATGGTCTTTACAAAGCTTTTGTTACTACCTTCACAATGCAACACTGCTCAACTTTATAACTACAACCAATTGCAGCACCCCAAGCACGCGAACGAACATTGTTTCTCAAAGTAGAAATATAGCCTGATATTACACACAAAATATCTTTAGTTTACTCAAATACAGATCGAATATATGTACAAAAAAATACAGATCGAATATTAAAAGAAATATCAGTATCTTCAAAAGCGAGAAACCAACAAAACTAAATAACTTCCTTACAATAAAAAAGGTAAATGTTATATATCAAAATTATTCAAACAATGTTTAGAGGCATCTTAGTGGAGTAGAGATGACTGTTTGTGATACAAGAAGTACCTCTATCTTCTTTTGATACATGGAGTAACTTTCAGTTCAAACTTCAAAAGGGTAAACCCCTTTCCTATGAAATTCAAAGACCGAGGCCCTGGTAACCCTCCAGATTTATGAGTTCGCAAGTCTTCTGATTGCTGTTATTGGAATTTGCATATATAATAATTTTTGTGCCATTTGAGACTATCAATTAGGTCCAGTAAATCTATATCCTAACTAACTCTTCCAACAACACGTTATTGTTATCCATTTCATCATTCAACATTCCTACCTAAGCATCCTTCAATTTACAAGATTTTGTACTACAAAAAATCTTTAGTTAAACTCCAGTATGTATTTTAGCATTTCAATCAAAATGTATGAATACTATGTTTCTTTTTTTCAAAAGTACAACGAAGAGTATAATCAATCAAGCAAAATAGCTATGGAATGCTAAATTTAGTTAGAGATAAGCCACTGAATGTATTTATATTCGGTAAATTCAGAGTTTCAAGTCTTAGAATATGAATAATGAAATAGTTCATATTCCTCTTTGGCTGTTTCTCCTCCTTTCTTCTGCTATTACATGATCCACTAGTCAACATTCAGAACCAGATAAATAAATCCAAATTTTCCACATATAACACTCATAATTTTAAACCAAATCAGGTCCCCTTTACTCAATAGTTCTCACTGGTCAATCAATATTAAGATCAGTATCGTAATTTGAGTTCCATATTTATTATTCCTGAAAAGAATAACTACTAAATCTTTAAAAACCTACCTAGCAGAAAACCCAAGTTCAACAGGGAGATTCTGTTTATTTATTATCTATGCAAACTATGACATTATACCATAAATTTATTCCCAGTTATTACTTCTAAATCACTTGGATGCAATCAGATTTCACTGAAGACAGCAGTGCCAAAGTAAAATTAGATAATGATGAAAGAGCACATCTTTCTGATCTACAAGGAGTCAAGGACATACAGTCTTGCGGAGGCAGCACCCGAATAGTTACGCGCAACTCTTGTATGGCCGCGTGAGGTGGTGAAGTCGTTGGGCGACAGTAACCTGTATGCATGAGAACTAAGCAGGAAAAATGCAAAATCAGTACTAATTTCAAACATGTTATGTCCAGTCACTTGCAATCAAAAGCTAGCTGTACCCTTCTTGTAATAACACATACCAGCAACAAGATCTGAGTCATATGTGTACACATCAGTGCCCCACAGCTGGCCACCTCTGACCTGAACAAAGCAATCTTAACTCTCAAGGCTTGAAATAGCATCAATAACTAAAGGCTATTTAAAATTGGTACCTTGAATTTCATATTTAAACATATAGATAATACTGAAAAACAAAACAAAACACTTTCATCTCATCAAATAATTTCATTGAAGTATATTTCCAACAAAGTCCGGCCAACAACAAAGAAGAATAAACAAAAACTGTCAATGAAAATCCCAAAAACATTATAAAATGGACTACAGAAATTGCATTCATAGAAGGGGCAAAAGACATGCAAAGTTATTTTATAAGAAAAATAAGTGCAGAAATCGGTTAAAAAAACAACCATCAGCCACGACAGACCATAATCCACAAAATTCTCTTTAACAAATGAGCAATATATCCTAACTAACATGTTACAATAATACAACAATAGAACCCAAGAGGAAACAAAACAAGAACAAAGAATTCACCATCAGCAAGAAGCAACAGAGACAGCCGTCAATTAGAAAACAAGAGCCAACCATGCCCTCAGAAAAGAACAGTCATTCATGAATTTTACAATAAAAAAAGTTTGAGCTTACCTGGCGGTTTGTAGCAGTAATATACTCAGCTGGTATTCGAATTACAAGTGTGGGACCATTGTTAGAGCTTTCACCATTTTTTTCCAATTGAGATTGAGATGATTCAAACTCCTTCCACAACTTTATCAGTTCTTGCATACTTTCACCAACTTTATAAACAAAAGAAGCCATTTCTGCTTTACCTGAAATATCAGGAAATATAATGATGACACAACTGAAGGAACAGAAAGATATCCAGCTCTTATCATTTTCATTCCATTAATAAGTACCAACAATTGACAAGCACATTATAATAGTACCCCATCCAAGGTAGTCAAAATCGAGATTTCATTAGCAATCGGGAGAAGATGATAAAATCGTAAAACGTTGGATCGTAGCACGGATCATAAGATCCTACAAAATTCATAACATCATGTATATATGCCTTATAAAGTCACATATATGCACAACAAATAGCATAAACAAAAGGGAGAAAAGAAAACCAACAGCCTCACAAGAAGAAGATACAGGTGCAGAATAATCAAGCAGCAAGAAGTGGGTCGCAGGTGCAAAAAAGAACCAAACGCAGAAAAATGAAGAACCAGCAAGAAGTGGACCGCAGGTGCAGAGCAGCAAAACACCAGACGCAGTAGTAGAACCAGCAAGAAGAAGTGAGTCACAGAGATTAGGGCTTAGAGTGGTGCTGCTGCTCTGCACAAGGAAGAGGTCTGTCACTGCACATAACGTTTTTTAGGGTTAAATATCTAAATAATGGGCCGGGTATGTAATCGGGTCACAGGGTCAAACAGGTCCATTTTCAAAACCCGGTGAGATTGCACGATCTCACCTGATCCCACCAATTAATGATCTTACATGTGATCAAGATCGGTGGGGCCCTACAAGGTCGCTATTTTGACTATGATGACGTCATCAAGCAACACAGCACATTAAAAAGCAAGTATAAAGGAGATGAGTCAATCTAAGAAGAAAGAATATATCATGAATCATTAACCAAAGGAGCAATTAAAACAAATTCTGACATAAACCAAACTAATTGAAGATGAGACAAATCTACAGAAGGCCAAATAACTTCGTGCCAGACTGCCAGCAAAACAAGATATGACAAATACCTTGAGACCTGCAAGAAAAATGAAACAGAAAATAATGACTCAGAAAATGAATAGTACAAGGAACTATGAAACCAAAAACGAATGAAAGTGTGAATTCGACGTTATGAGAGAAAATGTCAAAATTATGTTGTCGATGTGCAATGGTAATCATGTTTTGGTATGTTCTTTGTCTTCTCAGAACAAAGTTCTTCAGTTTAAAAGCAACAATTAATTACACTATTAGATCACCAGCCTACATTTCATATTAAGCTGTAAACGTGTTTGATAGCTTAGTGCAAGTCTGCAACTAAAACTTTTTTTACTACAACAAGAATTGAAGAACTTGTGATACAAAAGAAATCACATATAACAAAATCAACAACAAAAGCCTTGATAAAGGAAGCCATCAAATTCAAATAAAAGGAACCAAATAACTTATGCAAATTCAAATATACAAGCTTATTCCTCCAAAGGCCCAGATATAAAAATATCTAATAACACAATGGCAGGAGAAAAAAAGTCAATATAACTATACCGGCACTGATTTGTCATTTGCTTGCCAACAAGTACACTTGTTGGCAATTCTGTAAATAAACTTATTGTTGCTATTCTTATAAATGTTAGGCAGGCTAAACACCCATGAAGAATTGTTGATACTATGTGCAAACCCTAAAAATTGCTTTTTACTTTTAAAAGGGTAATCATTAACATCCTGATAAAAGCAAATTGAAAATAATAATAATAATAACAACCACAACAACAACAACAATAATAATAATAATAATAAAAAAAAAAATATAACAGAATAAAAAAATTAACAGACTCTAAATTTCTAACAGGACTCTGAAGCTTCATCTTTTATAACTAAAAACTTGAGTAACATAAATTAAAAATATATTTGAAATGAAAAGATACTTTGGATAACTAGGTTTTCACACAAGTGATCAAGGGAAGTAGAGGAAGAAAATACTCTTCATTGTCTTGAGTATGCGATCTAAAACGAGCCTCGCGATTGGCCACTTGAGGGCTTCCCCTTGATCGTTGGATCCTTTTGCGTTGCTGAACATTATAATTATGGACTTCCCTTTCCTTCTCTCCAATCCCTTCCCCATCAGCACATCCATCTTCCAATTGCTTATCAAATTTAATACGCTTATCAGGCCGATCACTTTCTAAATTTGCATCCCTTTCTTTTCTCCTCTCTCTTGCTTCTCCATCAACATTTTTCCAGCTGTCAACATCTTTTTGTTTCTTCTGTTCTGGTAACACAATTTCTTGCTCAGGATTTTTCACTGATCCATCACCAAGCTCTTTATCTTTATTTGAAACATCTTTCTCTATTCCATTCCATGATTCTCTCTTGTTAGGATCCTTTTCCCTCTCTCTGGAATTTTCTTTCTCTTTTGCAAGATCTTTCCTCTCCCTCTCCAACTTTTCTAGATCTCTATCTTCTTTGGCAGATTCTTTGATTTCACCAATACTATTGTTAACTTGTGTACTATTTTTGCGATCACTTCTCTCTTTTTCCCTCTCCCCCCAATCCCGGTGCTTTACATCCTTTCTTTTCCTATCTTTAAATCTATCTTCAATTTTAGAATCAATTTTGTTTTCCCCAACGGCCTCATGAGCTTCCAAATAGTCCCTTTCTTCTGTTGTTGAACTCTCCTTTCCAACTTCTGCTGGTATATTGCCCCGTGAACTGTGCCAGGAATCCAAACTTCCACTAGGGGCCTCAGAATATCTTTTTCCCCTATACTCTTTTGATTCTTTCCAATTCAAGTGGCTACCCACACCATATCCATCCTTCTCCGTCTTGGTGTCGCCTTTTGAATCATTATGGCTATCCCGTTCATGTCTGATATCCTTGTTGTCATCTCCTCTACCTTCGACACGCATATCCTTCTCACTCTTCGTCATCTGAGGGTCCCTTCTTGCTTCACCATGCAACTCCTTCTTCTCTGTCTTCATATCACGATTATCAAACCGGAGATCTCTACTCTCCTTAAAATCCTTAGATTCTATCCTGCTTTCAGTTGCAATGGGATGATCTGCATGGGAATCATTTGAAGACGACGGCACCCGATAAACCGAATGAAGTGGAGATCTTCTATCTGGATCACGAGGTTCAGTACGGAGTGTCTTCGCCACCCGGGAATCCTGAGCTATATCATGAGGAATATGGTGGTCATTTGAAACTGATGAAGTTAACTTGGAATATGTACCTGAATCATGATGTGAGTGTTTTGATGACTGGTGAACAGTCTCTTCTTGAGATCTCTTAGGCACACCACTCATAGTGAAAACCTAGCACAGTCATAAACTTCGATAGGAAGTAATCCGACAGCCAAAATAACTCCTATTCTTCTGTCTGGATGTACGGAAATCCGTAACTGAAGTCAAATGGAAATCACATAAGGTCACAATAACTTCTCATGCCAAAACAATTTCATATGCATGCAAGTCCATTGTACTAGAAACACAACAAAGAGAAAGGAAACAGTAATTGACAGAGAAACATCCTCAACAGAATCATCATCAAATGAAAATGTACAAATGCTAACATAAAAACAAATAAAATTTTAATTATTTGACAGACTCGGCATTTACACAAAGTACAAGTACAATTTCGACCCTACAACTAAGTTTAGAATGCTAATTGAGCAGAGTCAAAACACACAATATATGCATACACAACATCATCATAGAATTCCAAATCACCCAACATCGAGCCAGAAGTCAAGCATCTATTAAATTATATAATGCTATAGTGTTCATGTTTGCAATTCTTAGTCATGCAACTACTGTTCAAAACGTGATTTTGGGCTTGGTGTTCTCACGAGAAATTCCAATTTCACCCTCACCCACTCACTCAAATTACTTTCTTCCATATCTTCTTTTTCTCACCTCTCTGCTTAGGCTATGAATAGCTTCATGTTCATCTCCTTTTTAATTTCTATTAATCAATTATCAACTTCAATCTCACTCTGTCATGTCCTAAGAGTCTAAAACCATCTCAAAAACAAGAGAACCGAATTTGAGTGGAAATAAAGAGGAAAAGAAGAGGAGAAAGCAGTACCAAAAACAATTAAATCTTCTTCGATGTAGTTTCTGCTAGGTGGCTGACGATTCTGTGAGCGGCGGTGAGAGGAGCTTGCTGGATCCGGTTAGAGGGATGACAGTTGGCTCAAGACGGTGGGGCTGTCATTCGTCGCAGGTCTATAGCTTAGAGAAGGAAAGAAGGAAGGAAGCATGAGGAGGGTTTGGGCGATGAGAAAGAATGGCCCTTACACGATGAGCCTGCCTTGTTTTGGTCCATCGATGGACCAGTGAATATGACCTCCAATTGCAGGTTTATCCGATTGATAGACTTCTTTTGCTTATTTACTTATTTAGTGTATAACACCTATAAATCATTTGCACTCGTTTGATTTCTCTTTTTTAAAACAGTTTTTTGTTTTTAAAAATAGAAAATTAAAAAATTTGTTTTAAATAAAAAATTTTTAAATATAAATTATGTTATTTTAGTTTTTAAATACTGAAAAACAAAACTGCTCTCAAAAATTATTTTAAAAACAAATTTTTTAATTTTCTATTTTTAAAAACAAAAAACTGTTTTAAAAAAGAGAAATCAAACGAGTCCAAATGATTTATAGGTGTTATACACTAAATAAGTAAATAAGCAAAAGAAGTCTATCAATCGGATAAACCTGCAATTGGAGGTCATATTCACTGGTCCATCGATGGACCAAAACAAGGCAGGCTCATCGTGTAAGGGCCATTCTTTCTCATCGCCCAAACCCTCCTCATGCTTCCTTCCTTCTTTCCTTCTCTAAGCTATAGACCTGCGACGAATGACAGCCCCACCGTCTTGAGCCAACTGTCATCCCTCTAACCGGATCCAGCAAGCTCCTCTCACCGCCGCTCACAGAATCGTCAGCCACCTAGCAGAAACTACATCGAAGAAGATTTAATTGTTTTTGGTACTGCTTTCTCCTCTTCTTTTCCTCTTTATTTCCACTCAAATTCGGTTCTCTTGTTTTTGAGATGGTTTTAGACTCTTAGGACATGACAGAGTGAGATTGAAGTTGATAATTGATTAATAGAAATTAAAAAGGAGATGAACATGAAGCTATTCATAGCCTAAGCAGAGAGGTGAGAAAAAGAAGATATGGAAGAAAGTAATTTGAGTGAGTGGGTGAGGGTGAAATTGGAATTTCTCGTGAGAACACCAAGCCCAAAATCACGTTTTGAACAGTAGTTGCATGACTAAGAATTGCAAACATGAACACTATAGCATTATATAATTTAATAGATGCTTGACTTCTGGCTCGATGTTGGGTGATTTGGAATTCTATGATGATGTTGTGTATGCATATATTGTGTGTTTTGACTCTGCTCAATTAGCATTCTAAACTTAGTTGTAGGGTCGAAATTGTACTTGTACTTTGTGTAAATGCCGAGTCTGTCAAATAATTAAAATTCAAAAAAGATAAACGGACATTAGTGTCCGAAATTTCATAACCATTTCGGAAGTTAGCATCCGTATAATGCATTTCTTAAATTTTCAAATTCAAACGGACATTATTGTCCGAAAAAACCTAAACCAACTTCTACTCTATATACGGATGTTAACGTCCGTATTTGTTCTAATACGGACATTATGATCCGTTTCGTATTCAACGTGTTCATTATGACTTAGGGTTCCTATGTGAAACAAACTTAAAAACATTACAACGTGTTAAGACTTACCTTATATGATGCAAAAGAACAAGACCTTGTATCAAGTTGGGCTTCAAGCAAATATTCGGCCAAATCTAGGGCAGAACCAGCGAATGAGAGAGAGAGAAGAAGGTGAGATCGCGGTTAGAGAGAGAAAGATTGACGGAACGTAGGTTGAAGAAGATGATAAACACACACAGAATGGACGTTAGTGTCCGAATAATTACTTAATTTGAGAAACGGAAGTTAATGTCCGAGCGTGTGTTGATTTTAAGTACTCAAACGGACATTATTGTCCGTGCGAGCACTGTCCATTTCAAGTTCTAAAACAGACATTATTATCTGTGCGAGGGGCAAAGATGGAAAAAAAATAGGGTGGTGTGGTGCGCACAAAAGGCAGTGTGGCGCGCAAAGTAGCTGCCATCCACGCGGTGCAAGTTAGCACACATCTAGACTAGACTCTCTCAATTTCTTCTAACCCTAACCTGTAAGTCTCCCTACGCCTCGTCGTGCCTTCCGGTCATCTCAGTCGCGCACGGCCAATCTCTTCGTCAGGTACTTCACTTCACCATGTGTGCTTCACTTGCCGCAAAACAAAACACCATGCCTTAGCGAGTTCACCCGGAAACTTCCGCTAGTTGGACGGAAATTAAGTTACTGTTTGTTGCACTCTCGGATATTAATTTCCATTTTGTGTAGTGTTGCTTGTTTATCCTTCTTTGCTCACTTGCTTCAATTAGAATGATAATCTTATTGAATGAATATCTTACTTTTACTTTATGCGTCAGGTTTAGAGAGTTTGATAATTCATCAAATACAATGAATGCTCCTGGTGCTCCAACAACACTTCACGATGATGAAGATGGCGATGGCGAAGTTTTCCTTGATGAGTCTGACATCATCAATGAAATACCCATGGACAACGAAGATCTTCCCGATGCAAACTCTGATTCCGATTCCCAACATGGTACAAACTTCCTGTAAATCCTTCTAAACACTAATTTCCATCTGTTTCTTTCTATCTGATTTCTCAGCGTCAAAACTTCAATTTTTTTTTATTTTTATTTTTTGTGTATTATGCTTTCGTTCTTGTTGGGATCGAGATATAATGATTTTTGGTGTATGTATATGTTTGGTAGTGATATATATATATATATATATTTTAACTATTTCAGAGGAGGAGGAGGATGGTGATTTTATGCACAAATTTACTGCTCATACTGGTAAGATTTCTACTATTTTGTTTTTTATATGCTATCTTGATTCCTACTGAGCTTCTATTCAGATTGAAATTAAATCTAGGTTTTTAAGTAGCCAGATATTCATCAATGGTTTTATTGACGAAATAATTTTATTTTATTTTTTCAAAATTTGATGTCTTGTATCATATGTGTGCAAGGTTTTATCTGGGAATTTATGTCTGTGCTTTCTTGGATTTTGGTATAGGGGAGTTATACTCAGTTGCCTGCAGCCCAACAGACGCTGCATTGGTGGCTACGGGGGGTGGTGATGACAGAGGATTTCTCTGGAAGATTGGCCAAGCAGATTTTGCTTTTGAGCTTCAAGGTATTTTGCATGACTCAAAAGTACTGATGGAAGGATATTTTTATATTTTAGGATAAGTTCCGCACGATACGCCTAGTTACTTACAATTTGTTGAATGTCCATATGAATTTGTTTTTATTTCTGTGCAGGTCATAACAATTCTGTGTCTAGTTTAGCTTTTAGCTGTGATGGACAGTTCCTTGCATCAGGAAGCTTAGATGGGGTTGTTCAAGTCTGGGATGTATCTGGAAATCCAAGAAGTACAACGCTGGAAGGTCCTGGAGAGGGCATCGAGGTGAGATTATTAGCCTTTTTTTTTCTTTTTTTCTTTTTTTCTCATTTCATTTTCAGCTGATATGTCTTCAATCAACAATAATTACCAAACTGTACCTTGCTTGTCTTCACCTTTCAAGAATTTGAAAAGGATGACAGGAAACAAAGTTGAAATAAGGTAGTAGTTTTGCAATTATTAGTGAAAAGCTATCAACAGGAACAGGATAAAAACCTAATGCAGCCTTCAGTTTCTTGTTTTTTCTGCTTTAAGCCATTACTAAATAAGTTGCCATGAAATCTTTCAGTGGCTCAGGTGGCATCCTAGAGGACATGTACTCTTAGCTGGTTCTGAGGACTCCACTGTTTGGATGTGGAATACTGATAGAGCTGCCTATCTTAATATGTTTGCTGGTCATGGTGGTAGTGTAACCTGTGGTGATTTTACTCCCGATGGTAGTCATTTTTCTTCATCATTTTTTGCTAACTTTTCTTACTTGTCTTATATCTTTTTACATTCTTTAATTTCCTTTTACTTGGTACCATAGGGAAAATAATATGTACTGGTTCTGACGATGCAACCTTGAGAATATGGAATCCAAAAAGTGGAGAAAACATTCATGTTGTGCAGGGTATGTAAGTTGCACCTTGCAGTGTCTTTGCCATTTGTGAATCATAAACATGTAATATTTTCCATCCAATATCTATGTGCTTATCTTCTATCTATTATTGAGGGAAAAAACTAAGCTCTCTATTTTCCTCTCATTCAAGAATATTGATTTCATTTATTTACAGATTTTGTTATTCTAGGGGCTTCAGTAACATGTATGCATGCGTTTCTTTGTTGGCTTTATATTCTTCAATAATGCATTTTTTTCAATTGTTTATAGTTCCAATCTAAATTACCTTTGGTCTTAAAATTCTCTGTTAATTATTCTATTTGTTCAAAATATATTCTGGAATTTTCCAATAAAACATAAAAAGACAGGATGCAGTTTAAATTATTCTTGAAATCAAATGAAAGCAGCTTCACATGTATTCTTTATCACTTTTCTCAATATTAAGCATGACCAACATTCATGTGGTAAAACTTGATATATTTATATCTTGCATGATATCTTCCCAATAAATTCTTGTCAACTAATTCTAGTTTCGTCTGCAGATTTTTTGATCCGTACTTTTTAGTAACCTGCTAGTGTTTGCTTTATAGGTCATCCATATCATACTGATGGATTAACATGCTTGGCAATAAGTTCAACTTCAACTCTTGCTCTTACTGGTTCCAAAGATGGATCTGTGCATATTGTGAATATCACTACTGGAAGAGTAAGTGTTTTCATTGCATTTGGTATTCACTGCACTATTTCTTAATCTTTAGTCAGATTGCCTTGTTTGTGTCTTTGTCTTTGGGTATGACATCTCATCGTTTTGAGAAACCTTTTGTCTGTCTTGACTCTTGAGTAATGTTCCTAAAATTTGGCTCAGATGATTTCAATTTCACAAGTTCTGCAGTGATTGATGCATAAAAACTTAGCATCTTAAAGAAAGAGTTGGACAAGAAATCCAATTATTCAGTTGATGATGCCGAATATCTTAGCATTTTTCACAAAGAATGATATCATCCAACCTCAGTTGCCATGATCCGAGTGAAAAATAGAATTTTTGAAGTATTACTGTTGGCTCATGAATTCATCTTGCTTTTCAAGGGATAAAGGGAACAAGCATGTGAACATGTATGAGAATCAGATAAAAGAGCATTTAGCAAAGCTAGTTTCAGACTATTTGGTATGTCTATTGAAATTTTATTTTCAACAATAATTGGAACTTCAGGTGTTATCTGATACTCAATATGGATCAAAATTGGCATATTATGCTATCATTCAGAAGCATGTGGAGATAGTAGTTTCTTGACTAAATTGCATACGGAACTTGGCTAATCAGAAATTTTGATTTGGTAGTTCTGTGACCTAGCTAGACTAAGAGCTTGAAAGGGTCTTCACCTAACTCAACTATTTTTGTGCTTTATAAAACCATGATACTAATGAGAATTTACGTCTCTTTACATTGTGCTACTTGTTACATTTGTCTCTGCACGCTGCAAATTTTATTTCCTCGTAAGTGGGTTTGAGTATATGTGTTTGGCTCTAAGAAACACAAATATCATGTTTGACAGGTTATCAATTCTCTAGCTTCTCATTCAGATTCCATTGAGTGTGTGGAGTTTGCACGAAGGTATGTGTTACAGTTTACAAACTTCGTAGTCGAATGAACATCTTTGCATCATGCTTTGAATTTCATTCATCTAGATCATTTAAACCTTTTTTTACAATTGCATCGTGGTTTGTTTACTATGTTGTAATGACTTGAACCTTGTACTCTGAAATTCGATGTGAATTGTCTCTTGAAATTGTATTATACAGTGATTCCTGGGCTGCAGTTGGAAGCTTGGATAAAAAACTGATAATCTGGGACATAGAGCATTCATTACCGAGAAGTACTTGCGATCATGAGGTTTGTTGGAATTGACTGACTAATTGAGACTATGAAAAATTGTATATTTTGGTTTGTGTGTTTGATATAATAAGGAATTGTGGTGTGATGATCAGGGTGGAGTGACATGTTTGGCATGGCTTGGTGCATTATATGTGGCTACTGGATGTGATGATGGTAAAGTGAGAGTATGGGATATGCGATCTGGTGAATGTGTAACAACATTCAGAGGGCACTCTGATGCCATTACATCTCTTTCTGTGTCTGCTAATAGGGATTACCTTGTCTCGGTTTCAATTGATGGAACTGCTTGTGTTTTTGAGGTTGGAAATTTTCATTAGCCAAAGCCTCTTTCATCATTGTATACTAGTGTAGCTAAGCCCGTGCAATGCACGGGCTACTTTTTTTTTTAAAAAAATATTTGCATTGTGATATTTTAATTTATTATGCATTTGTATTCTAAAAGGATAATGAAATTTGGACTTTTTTTAAAAGGTCAAAAAAAGGGACAGAGAGAGTAGCTTATGGAAAATATCCACACTAAAAAATGTATTTGGTTAGATACTTCTCAACCAATAATAGTTTAGATGTTTCTCTAGTCTTATATGTTCAATTAAACAACTGAACTTAAGAATGACAGTTAATTGTTGAAACTCACTATTTCTTTAACTATATCGCTAGCATAAATGTCTTAATAAATCTTTAAAATTAATTAGTATTTATTTATTTTCTATTGTTCTAGTATCTCTCTCACTCGATTGTTAATTGCATCTAAGAATTTTAAAACAAATATTCGCACCCCACAAGTGCAATTTGTCACAAATAAAATGTACACGTGAGTTCGCAAGTAGTTATTTATGTTATTAAAATAAAATAAAAATTGATATTATTATAAGTATAAATGTTAAATATCATAAAAAAACAATTTCTTCTCATTTATTTTTTCATTTATATCCGAAGGATTTTGCTATTCGAGTAATAGTTAAGTAATAGTTAAGTAACTTATTTATAGAAATTTTGTATTAAAAATAATATTGAACATGATTTCGTAGCATTAAATATTTTATACTTTTTAAAATAAAATTTATATTAATGGGTTGTTTAACTATTGTTCTTAAGACAATGAATAGTAATATTTTTTTAATATAAATTTAATTTTAAAAATATTATTTCAAATGAATAAAAATGAATATTTTTCATATCTGTGACAAGTAGCAATGGGCTAGTATAATCTCGTCAAACCTCTATTTGAGTCATTAAAAATTACAAAAATGATTTAAGTAAAAATTACATATTAATATGTTAGTTGTATCTAGGTAAGGTATCATGATTTTATTTTTAGAATATGACTAATATATATAAGATTATAGAATAATAGTAATTGAGTAATTAATTGATGTATCTAGTAAAACTAATAATGACTTGACTTTCTTTTACTTAACTTTCTATATTTAAAACTAAAGTTAAAATAGAAAAATATCTAAAAGAAAAAATAATGAGAGAGAAAGCAAATAGGCTATAAAGACTATATAGCTATGAGAGATAGCCATGAATAGGAGATTGAATCATCTACTTTATATATATAATATATAGTAGATAGATGATGAGAAAATTATTTGTATGGGTGTAAAAATTATACACCGTGTTAAAATACATACAAATATATAATTAAGTTAGTATGTGTATATATATATATATATATTAGTGTCTTATATTTTTGACATTTGTTGTGTTAAGGTGTTCATGTCATGTTGCAATGTTTGTGTCAGAGTCGGTGTTTTATAGATGAAAAGTATTGTAGCAAAATTTAGCTATCAAAAAATAATTCTTAACAATATTATCTTATTATTTTATATGAAAATATTGTCCTGTTCTCACTAAATTGTTTTTCATCATTATTCATTAATTAATATTTTTAATAATAAAAATAAAATAATCATGTCATAAATCCCGTAATAAAAAATAATTGTCACAGAAACAACCCAGATTTTGAAGCTAAGATACCTACTCCTTATAAAATTTATTTATATTTTTTATTTTTTGGAATGAGTCTACCAAACATGGGAAATGAAGAATGAAAATCCCTGAAATTCTACCTACCTTACATTGTTGAATAAGCTTCCATCAAGGGTTAGGCAAAGCGTTGACCTACGGCTTTCAACTTGTTCACATGTCTCTTTCCGTTGAAAAAAAAAAAACATGTCTCTTTCCTTTTTTTGTATTTTTTTTAAAATTAAAATTATGGGACTAACTCCTCTCTTGATCGGCGCGATGAAAGTTAGAGATTTTCTTGAACTAGAGATGACAATAGGGCATGACGAAAGTAGAGAGTACTCTTCTGCTCCTGAGTTTTCTCTCCATCCTCATCACCGCTCTCTTCGACGGAATGTTTTTCTCCATCCCCATTCCCCGCCTCCCCACGGGGACTGTGGGAATCTCCACAGATATTAAAAAATGTAAAAAATTCTTGAAAAGTATAAAAGACTAAAACATAAATTGCAAAAGAAGAAACTAATATAAAAGCCAAAACTAACAACGCAAGAGCAGAACTGATGCAATAATAAGAATGAACATGATGTGCAATAATGATATGCAAAAATAAACGAGCCATGGACACAACAGTTGATAATGTCATTAATATGCCCAACAGGGAGGAGAGATGATAATAGATAAAAGTTAATCATATTATTTTTTTAATATAAAATTACTGTATTAATCTTATTAATTTTATGTACATTTATTATATTAAATAAGAGTATTTATATAATTTTATATACATATTCAGGGATGTAGGGACCCGGGAGAGGAGCATGGTCCCTGTCCCCAAATCTGTAGTGGGGGAACTTTTATCTCCATTCCCGTGTCTACAGAAAAAAAATTCCTCAATCACGGGCCTCAAATAAGGCGGTCTCCGCAAGGATCCCCAAACCCAGGTGGTGATTACCACGCTACCTTGAACATATGATTTCTATGGTTCAAATACTTAACTTAGGTGTATCCTAATTAAGTAGCCCAATTAGTAAGTATATAAAAATAAATGTGTATTGAATATCTAGATTCAAATCTTGGTTAATGTATTTTTTATTAGAAAAAAAAACAATTAACTTAGAAATATAATTGAGAAATTGAATAGGAGTAAGTTAGGTGAAAAATCCAAATTTAATATGATATCTAAAGTTGAGAATGAATTTCATCGTATTCAAAATTAACATGATTATTATGTTGATATTTTTGTGTTTATCTCTTTTTATTAATGTTTATATAGACCCACATGCATGTTTAATACTTATGAAAAGAGATAGACACATAAAATATTAATATAATACATCTTAAATATGAGTAGATCCATTCTCATCAAAACTTGATTAATAGTGATATGAACAACAATCGCAGATGTGAAAGTCTCACTAATAATGATGTGGAACAACTCGTAAATGTGACTGTCTACCGACTCAGACGCCATAATATTAAATATAAGAGTTGTGGTACACCTTATGTTATAAGTTACTAGCTTTTTTAAATGAGTTTGACCAAAAGCCAAAATTTAAGAAATATTATTATTATTATTATTGTTATTGTTATTTATTTCGTTTATTTTTTGCAAGTTGGGTCTCATTCTCCGTTCCTCCCCTCTTGCACCGTTCCGCGTCTCTATACAACGATTCACACAGAAAAGAAACAAAGAAATCAAAAGTTAAAACGTCTTTTATATATATAAGATTGTGACAAAAGTTAGTTTTGAGAGAGAAGGGGAATATTAATATTAATTATACAAAAAAAAAAACAAAAATAATTTCAGAAATGGCGTTGAAGGACACATTCTACATATCACATGGATCACCAACGTTGTCCATAGATGATTCAATTGAAGCAAGAAAATTCCTAAAGTCATGGAAGAAGGACGTTTTTCCTCAGAGACCTTCATCCATTCTCATTATTTCTGGTCATTGGGACACAAGATTTCCCACCGTTAACGTTATTGAATCCACCAATGATACCATCTATGATTTCTATGGCTTCCCTGAACAGATGTACAAGGTTAATTAATTTCCCCTTAACAATAATATTCTCATGTGATCGGTGTTTGTTGTGTTAGTGCTTATAAGATGTTTGACAAAATTCCTCTATAGTCCATAACTCAACATGCATAACTGTAAATCTGCAACCATGCACTTGCAGTTTCATATGTATATATATCCATCTCTTACATGGTGCTTCCTTTACCAGATCAAATATCCAGCACCTGGAGCTCCACACTTGGCAAGGAGGGTCAAGGAATTGCTGAAGCAATCCGGCTTCAGCCGCGTTGATGAAGACACCAAGAGAGGGCTAGATCACGGCGCTTGGGTTCCGCTTTTACTGATGTATCCAGAAGCGGATATCCCGGTTTGTCAGTTGTCGGTTCAATCCAACAGGGACGGAACTTATCATTACAACATAGGGAAGGCATTGGCCTCTCTCAAAGATGAAGGTGTGCTGATAATTGGTTCTGGAAGTGCTGTTCACAACTTGAGAGCACTTGACTTAGAGGCTACCTCTCCTGCTCCTTGGGCTCTAGAATTTGATAATTGGCTCAAAGATGCTCTTCTTCAAGGAAGGTACTCTTTTTCCTCTCTTGATGTTCAATTTGGTTAGTTTATGTTGATTTCTATTATAATTCTTTAGAATTTTGTATTTGATTAAGATTTTATAAAATATTTAATCTAGTAATGCATTCTTAGATGTTGAGCTAGGCTAAACTCAATCTCAAAAATTAGTTCAAGAGATGAGGATTGCCTATGCTCTATAAGGATTACTTTAGCTATATCTTTGGTCAATGCAAGACTTTCAACACAAAGAGCAAAACTACAATTAAGGTAGCATAGGGTGCTGCAAGGAACGCGGCTAGCATACGCCATACGTAGAGTGAGGGCAGTCTAATAATAGGTCCATATTAGACTTTGATACTATCTTAGAATTTGAGCTGGACCTAACTCTATCATAAAAACTAACTCAAAAGTTGATGATTGACTTCTTTTTATATAAATACCTAATTGCTAAGATATTGTGTGGCATTGGAAAACTAGCAAATGAATGTTGCAGATTTTGGTTCTTTATGGTCTGGTTGTGACTTGTGAGAGTTCTCAATTGCTTTTGTAGATATGAAGATGTAAACCATTATCAACAGAAGGCGCCGCATGCGAGGAAGGCTCATCCATGGCCAGATCACTTCTATCCTCTTCATGTTGCTATTGGCGCTGCTGGTGAAAACTCAAAGGCCAAACTTATCCATAGCAGTATTAATGTGGGGTCTCTCTCTTATGCCTCTTACCAGTTTACATCTGCTGAAAGCTGAAAAATCCCAATATTACTGAATACATTAATAGCTTCTGTTTCTGTCACATGTCCTCAAAACAGAGTTGTTTTCATCAAGTATCTATGAAGATGTGTTGCTTGGAAATTTAGACTTGTGTTTCTGTGATTAATTGTTAAGAACTGATGTATAATAACCTATAAAAAAAACTGATGTATAATAAAATAATTGTTTTGAGTGAAAGAAAATTTGAACACTTCCCTCCTTGTTGAGATGAAGATTTCTTTTCTTTTGTTTTGTTTAAGTAGTTGCTCTTGCAGTTTCGCGTCCGAATGGTGATTTGGTGAAGTCCTGTGGTTTTGTACACTCTTCATGATTTTGTGTTGTCTGAATTTTGAAAGCTGCATCCTTGCATTTTAATTTTGGATTTCCTGTTTATTTTACATGAAGGGTTTTTTGAAGGTCTTTTTAGGTTGAATGCTTTGGTATATAAAAGTTAGTTATGTGAAATATCTTGTGTTTGGTATACATTTAAAATAAGCATTTATACGATTTCAAGTGATAGTTTATTTATATTTATGATTATGAAGTTATTACAATAAGTTTACATAAGTGATAAATATCTTATTCTGATAATTTTTCATAAAACTTATGAAAAACAGTTTATAAACTATTTTATAGTAGAAGACTAATTTATGGAACAAGAAGTTTTCTAGATTTCATATATCTGGCATATTTTTATTATTATGACATTGCATTTGGGTGACACTTAGAGGAATTATTTCTTACTTGAATGAAGGCAGTAATTTTTTTTTTTTGATTAAGTTAAATCTTTCTTACTTGTAGTAATTTCGGATCCTAATATAAATTTGACGAAAATAATAAATTCTTACTTTCTCCAAAAATATTTTTACTCGTAATAAAAGTATAAACAAACGAGACTTTGTCATTTAGGATGAAAGGAGTTAATTTAGTGTTAAATTATCGTATATTTGTGCAGAAAGTGGAATACAGAAATGCTTGACACAAATCTTATGATTGATCTTTTTTATGTAAGTTTGTGTAGAGTTCTGCTCTGTTCAATAATGTTGTTTAGAATTTAAGTGCTTTTAATTTTTAGTGTAAGGCTTGGTTGAATGTAAGCAAACTTTTGTCTCTATAGACTTATTGTGTTTTAATATACGTCACAAAATGAAAGGAGTCTCGTACTTATCTTATACTGTGGGAATGAGGACAACAGACATAATACAAATAAAAATGAAGGTTGAAAAAAATTAGTATGAGATTAGTCAATAAAATGATTTACATTTTCTTTTGACATGATGTACTTGTGAATTATTATGACAAGAAATCCGAGAAAAAAGAAAAAGCTTTAGTAGTGAATAAAAGAAGATTTTGCAATCTTTGTGAATTAGAGCTGGCAAAATGAGTCGGCCCGTTAGGGCCTATCCGAATAGACCGACAAAATGGGAGAATTTGGGTATTGAAAGTATAAGCCCGAATAAAGCTGGACATTTTTAGTCCGAACCGCAAAAGCCCGAAAAAACTGACTCGGGCTCAAAAACTTGCCGGTTTCGGGCAATCCGCCCATTTTGTTTTTTTTTTAAAAAAAATTGTATTAGGGCAGGTACTAAACAAAACAAAAAAAAAGATAATAGTTATCCCATCCAAATTTGGTAGCTCACTGTTGTCCAAAAAAAAATAATAAAAAATTTGATAGCTCACTATCACTATGATGAAAAAAAAGCTTAAATCATTAAAAAATAATTAAACTGTATTAGAATTAGAAACTTAGACATCGGACAATCTTTTCATGTATCATTCTCAAAGCAGTATTGGTCTATTAAATATAAGTGAATATTGAATATGGCATGAAGTTGACGTAAAGTGAAGAATTTTTTTTAATATAAAAAAAAAAGATATAGAACTATTTTCTTTTAAAGGAATGGTTGGCAATTTTTTTAATGACAACAAATATGGGCTACTCGAAAAAACTTGATGGGTCTAGTCGGACTTTTAAAATGAGAGAGCAAATAGAATTGGACGTTTTAAGTCCGGATCGCAAAAACCCACAACCTGAATGAGCGGGTCCGAATAGGACCGGATAGCCCGTTTTGACATCTCTATTATAAACATTTGTATGTCAAGTTTGTTGAAGATCACTAGGCAAAGAAAAAAAAAGAGAATAAATAGAATATGACTAACACTAATTAGTGTAGGAAAAAAGAAAAATTTGTGTAGAAAAAAAGTTATTAGGAGATAAAAATTGACTACAACCAATAAAGTGGGACAAAGTTGATGGATAATAATCTCGGTCATGTGTAATAAAAAAGTAATGTGGAAATGGTAATTTTGTTTGTTTGTAAAAATGGCATGAATCATATGGCAAATTAGAGTTATGAACAACATATGGAAAAAATTTTCTAATGCTGTCAAGAACATAGGCAAATGGATGTCCTAGATGAGCATGCCAATTATTATCATAAGAAACAGAATTTGCATTCACAACTGTAGAATCCATGAGTGTGTGTCTTAGAGTGTATAAACGATTGTTGACATCAATAAGCCCAATCATCTTCTTGGTACGAGTCTCCTATATCATACAAACATACTTGTTAAGAATAAAAGTTAAATTAGAATCAAAAGCAAGTTTGTGAACAACTATCAAATTGAAAGCAAAATCAGGTATATGTAAAACATCTTTTAAAATAATATTATGAGAAATCTTAACGGTGCCAGCAATCTTAGCAATAAAAAAAGGCACCATTAGGCAGTTTAATAGAAATATGTGATATATTGGAAAAACTAGCATATAAAAGCAAGTTAGAACACACACGATCGATGACACCACTGTCAGTTAGCCAATAATTGTTCCCTAAGACAATACCTGCAACAATGTTAATGTTGTGTTGCTGAGTAGAGAGTGAATTGTGTGAAATTTGATAAACAATGACTTCAGTGTGTTGTGTGCACGTTTTGTGAAGCATGTCAAGAAGTGTGTCATATTCATCTTAAGAAATATTAGCAAAAACACTAGAAACATGAACAAAAGAGTCTCCAGTAGGTGCAACATTCACATTTGTTTAAGGTTGGTTGTTATTTTTATTTTTGAACTTGAAATTAGTATGAAAATCATGTTTGAAATAACAGGTGTGAATAGTATGATATAATTTTCCATAAAAGTCACATATCTTCTCATTGTTAGAAGAAGAGGGCTTAGAGTTTACCTTTGGCTTACCCTTAATTTGACCATTACCTTGTTGAATCTGTGGCTTCCAGGATGCAGCCACCAAGGAAGAATGAGCGTTATCTAAGAATGGATTAGTATTATTCTGTCTTTCTTGCAGCAAAACTTGAGCATGAACTCGTGAAATATGAGGAAAATGGTTGAAACATAAAATTTGTCGCCTAACAGTGTCGTATGGGTCATTCAATCCCTTAAAAAAAGCATATAACATACTCTGTCTCTCTGTACTCACGAGTATTAGTGGAAAGGGGACAAGTGCATTTTATAGTGCAAATCAGTGAAGGCTGGGATACTAAGTATCAAGTTCTTGCCATAAAACTTTCATATTACTGAAATATAGAGAAATATTACGCTCTTCTTGTTTACTATAATGTATAGCTTGAAGTAAATTAGAAGTACGAAAAAAATCATCCTTAGAGTACCGATCCTTTAGATCTTGCCAAAGATCTTTGGCATTATCAAAGAACGCGATACTAGAGACAATATCAGGATTAACAAAGCGAGAGATCCAAGATGTTTCCATAATGTCACATTTTACCCATGTGTGGAATAGAGGATCACCAATAGGGGGTCGAGGGAGCTCACTAGTCACGAAAATGGATTTATCCTTACAAATGAGGGCCTTCATCATGTTTCTGGAACAGATAAGGTAATTGCTGGTCCCTTGCAAGATCGGTTGAGCCACAACAGATTCTGGATTGTCACCTGGATGTAGATAGTATGGAAAAGAAGGATTCAAAGCTTCATCAGCCTTGAGAGTTGTGCCATTAGTACCGTCGGCCACCATGAGGAATGAGAGAATGAAAATCAACAGAAGCAATGAATCAACGAGATAGAAGAACAACGTCGAAGACCAACAATCGATGAAGAAAACAAAGGATCCAAAGAAAAAGAAACCAATGCGATTTGAAAGAAGTAAGGCAAAGGAATCCAAAGAGGAACCTTAACGTCGCTGGAAAAAGGGAAAGCGAAGGGCCAAGAATGAACCCTAGCGCTGCTGTAATTGGGAACGCGAAGGGTCAAAAGAAAACCCTATCACCACTGTGTTTGGAAAACCAAATGGCTCAATGATACCGTATTGAAATTTCGTGAAAATGAATTCTCATGTATTGAAAATGAATCAAAACAATGGTCTTTTTTATTTTGTCGAAGAACAATGTTTTTATACAAGTAAAACTTGAACCTAAAAAATGGAGCAACTAAAATAGGCTCTTTGAGAGAAAAATCCCAATACAAAAAAGCATAACAAACTAATACAAAAAGGCTAAAAAATAGACCAAGTAATATTACTACTAAACTTTAATAAAATAAAACGTATTTCAATAATTTTTATGTTTGAAAGGAATATGTGAGTCAAGGAAGGAATACGCTTGATACACAATTTAATTTCTTAGTTTGTGTTTAAATTGGCGTTTGAAAAAATAAGTTTAGATTATATTGAAAGTGGATCCATCAAATCTAGGGATTCAAATCAGGTGTCCCAAATCATGTCTCCAATCATGTCCCACCAATAGAATATCGCCACGTCATTGAAAATATTTCCTTTAATTTTAATCTTTAATTTCCTAATAAATTTTTTAATGACGTGGCAATATTCTATTGGTAGGACATAATTGAGAACATGATTTAGGGACACATGATTTGAATCCCAAATCTAGAAGCTATAAAAAATTGCTTTCATGTTTAGCGTGTTTGAACGTGAAAAATGACCTCAAACATAAATCCAAATTTCTCACCAAAGATATTACATCCAAACTAAATATAATTATAGACTAGACGTAATTTTCAAACATCAAAACAAACAAGCCCTTAATGGTATGAGTACAATAATTACACACGATGAAAATCAATGGCCCAAATTTCTTAATGGTATGAGTACAATAATTTAAATTACTTCTAGCCTGAATTTGTCCTCTTCTATCCATTACACCGTAATTGATTATTAGTAACATTTGAAAAAATTACTAAAAAATATTGCAAAAACATTAAAACGTTACATTTGCATATTTGCAACCTTTTCACCAAATGTTGTATAAAGGCTATGTTGCTAAAAGGTGTTATCTTTTAGCATTTGTAACATTTTTTACACATGTCAGTCAATATTGCTAAATATCAATAATGTAATAGTGATGGTTGAATCCGATCACATTTTTTTTTATATTTGTTGTATCCTATATATATTTTATTTACTTATATATAGTTTTATCAATAAAATAATGAGTCAATTTGGGTGACTATAAACTACTTTTTTCGAAGTTTTTTTTTTCTTCCATCTGGACTTTCTCTTTTTATTTATAAAGGATTTTAGGATACACCACAAAGTAGTATACCATACACCAATAAAAAAAATGAAGTATACGTGATTTTAAATTAAATATATCATTCCGTATACATTTTATTTATTTATATTTGTTATTTATTAAGGTTTTTTGACCTGTTGTAAGTGGATTTTAACATTCATCAATTTTTAAGTAGTGTATCATACACAAATCATGAAATTATATTTAATTTATTATAGCCCGTTTAAAAGAAAAAAATCAAAAAGATATGCATACAAAAAAAAATATAATTTATTATTATATTAAACATTTTCAATTAAGTTTTGAATGCATTACCATACACCACTTAGAACGTGGTGTGTGGTGTATGGTAGAAGTAAGGAACCATAATTATTATAATACAAAGTTACACAAACTACATAATCTATACCTTCTTTCTTATTTCTTTCTCTCATCTCTCCCTATAGCTTCCACACATTTACATATGAATCACATGTTCAAATTTTGTTATTCGAAGCCAAGAAAAGAAAAAAATGTAGAAAGTGGTGATGATTTTATTTCTAATGGTACGAGAATTACAGAAGAGAAAATATTAGAAGAAGAGAAAGAGGAGAATATTAATATTGATTTAAGTATGGGGTTGAAATTGAAAGACACATTCTATATATCTCATGGATCACCAACACTTGCAATAGATGATTCGATTCCGGCGTGGAAATTCTTGAAATCGTGGAAGAAGGAGGTGTTTCCGCCACGACCGGCGTCGATTCTCGTCGTCTCCGGCCATTGGGACACCGATGTCCCCACCGTCAACGTCGTTGACCATAATGATACCATCTATGACTTCTATGGTTTCCCCAGAGCCATGTACAAGGTTAGCCAATGGCAATTTTATTTTATTTATTTATTTGTTTCTTTATTATTATTATTGGTGTTTTTATTATTTGAGATTTTTTTTATTTAAAAAAAATTGGATTAAATATATTTTTGATCTAAAATTTAGTAAGAATTTATTTTTAGTTTTTAAACTTTAAAACGTTAGATTTTAGTTTTTAAAACTTTGAAAAAGTTCACTTTTAATCTCTTCTTACATTTTTTTTAAATGACAAACCGATGTATTGACTTGTGAAACTGACCCCAAATTTGTTATGTTACAAAAAAAAAAAGTACAACGAGACTAAAAATAAACTTTTTAAAAATTTAAAGACTAAAAATTAAAATTTTAAAATTAAGATCGAATACGAATTCTCGCTAAAATTCAAGAAATAAAAAATTTTTACCCTAAAAATGTTTATTGAGTGAAAAACGAAAGCTAGTTGAGGCCGTCAGAAAATGATGAGGTGCATGTGTTTTGGTCCAATTTTTTTCTTTTTTTAGTTTATGTTATTCTTATAAGTAGAAGAATTTGAGTCAAACAGAATTTAAGAAAAATTCTTAAATTAATAACTCTTTTTTATTAAAGAGAGAAGCTTTAAAAATACAGAAAATACCTTAACGAAACAAATAATTTTTATTTATGAATGGTTTACACACACTACTATCTTTAGTAATATTTGGAAAAATATTAAATTTTTAAAAAATATTTTTAAATCATTAAAAATATTGTCTTTGTGCATTTGTAACTTTTTTTTTTACAAATGTTGTATATAGACTATATTGTTAAAAGGTTTTAGTCATATTTTAAAAATATTGCTAAATTATTAAAAGATGTTGTATTTTTGTATTTGTAACATTTGTTTTGTAAATATTGTATAAATGTCATGTTGTTAAAAGTTAATTATGTTATAACAATATTAAAAAAATAATCAAATTACAAAATATCTTTAATTTTTTTTAAAATCTCTTATTTACATATTTAACTTAAAAAGGGTTTTTTTTTTGGATACAACTTAAAATAGATTTTATGTTAACTACCGGCTAAACGAAGCCTAGTTGGGATATAGGAGAGATAAATATTCTAATTTTATATGTATTATATGTAAAATTAAAATCTTACACTAAATCTAAATTTTTAATCATTTAAATCAGCCAATAACAACTTAAAAGATAATTTTAAACCCACCTTTTTAATAGATACTTTTAGCTAAGTTGTTAGGTAAAAGTAGCATGTGATATATTTAACAATATGGTAACTTGTTAGGATTGATGATTATTTTTTTTTAGTATGTTTTATTTTTACTCACATATTTTTAAAAATGACTTCTCAAAAAGTCTTAGTAAGTGATAGTTTACAGAAAAAAAGGTAAATACAATTTATTGGTATAAATAGTTCGAAACAATTCTTTTAAGTTATCTTTAATTATATAGTCTTATATCTATATAATTTTTATATCTTTTTATTTTGGTGTATATTCGATTCATTCACGTGTTTCGTCTCTTAAAAATCTGTCAAGAGTCACTCCTTATCTATGTCTCATTGTACTGGCGATATTACCCGTACTCGTCAACTCAAGATGTCAAAGTATAAAATTGAAAAACTAAAGATGAATTTCTAGGTATGAATATGAAATAATTTGATATTTTCCTTGCCGTTGTTTTCTTTTTATTTACGTTAAGTTAATTAGTGGACATTTTCATCATTTCATTCCTTGGAAATTAAGAATGTATTTGGAAGTTTCTGGCGTCCATTTCTGACATTGACTGGGTGGTGTCTTCATTTTCTTATGCCAACAAATGATGTGTGATGAAGTTTTCAATAATTATCAATTAAGAATAATGTTTGATGCAACCCACGTTTTAGGTTGGATATGATTGTATAGGAAAAGGAAAGGAGAGAGAGAAAGAAAATTAAATGAAAAAATAAATAAAAAAATAAAATTCTTGTTAAAGAAAATAAAAATATTAAAGATAATCTAAGAGGACAATTTTACCAAATTAATACTCTTTTAAAAATTAATTACTAAATTGAGTCTTAATTTTTTTTTTACCAATATAGGCTATCAATGAGTGCAATACATATATTTAGTTATTTATATTATAAAAAACAAATTGTATATGGGATTCTAAGTAGCTCAAGTGGGAGAGTATATTTCCATCCAATTGAAGGAGTTGAGTTGAAGTTTCCAATCTTGTGTTTTCTCACTTTTTTGTGTTATAATATTAAATTCATTAAATATTTTTAAAATAAAACACAAAAAAGTGAGAAAATATACGTAGAAGTACACTAGTTACTTGATAGTCCTTTTCATAGTATATTTTTTATAAAATAAATTAATATGTGTTGTGTCTAGTGGCAGGCATCAAATCACCGGCGCATGCCACCTGATGCTCTCTCATTGGGCCTGTTATTTTCAGCGTCTTTTCCTTTTTTTTGTTTTTGTTTTTTTAATTTTAGAGGGTTGCCACATGGTAGCACCCTATTGGATGACACCTCCCAGCAGGCGCTACTTAATAGAGTGTTGTCACGTGAGGGTTCCAAATTTTTTTAAAAAAAAAACGGCTGATACAATAAAAAAACCTATATTGATAAATATTTTTTTTGGACCTAATTTGATAATTAATTTTTCAAAAAACATTAATTTGGTAAAACTGCCGATCTAAAAGATAAAATGAAGAGAGATATTAAAAAAATGAGTTGTAAAATGGGTACACATGAATAGTGATTATAATTAATAAATCATTGTTTTAAAATTAATTTTATTTGTAATAATTTTGAATCTCAATATAAATTTGGTGGAAGCTGAAAATTATTTCCTTTAAAATTAATTTCATTGTAGTAAAAACTTAAACAAACATCCTTCCATTCCAATCTTATATTAATTTTTTTGGTGGTGTTTCTTTTAATATTAGAATGGTATATATGTTATTAAGATTTTCATTTTCACCATTTGAATATATTAGGGTCAACATTTTGAAGACTTTCTGACAAAGAATATGAAAGTTTAATGTAGTTTGGTGGTTATGAAAGTAAAATTTTAAGTAATAACTCTATTTGAATTTATGTGAATATATTTTAATTGTTTTTTTAAAAAAAACAATACTATATGACGGCTTGCATGTTAGTACAAAGTAGGTTAAGCATCATATTATAAGATGAGCACCTCGCTTCCTTCCAACTCTAGGTGAAAACTTAAAGGTGAATATGCAAACAAGATTCATAACTAGAGTGTATATTATGTTGTGTTTTTTTTTTTTTTTTGATAATATACTTATTTTGTGTTACATATATGTCATATTTTATTTTGATCAACCCCTGAAGAAGATAGTTATTCCATAATACTCTTGACTTTGTACATTGTGTACTAAAAAATTAAAATTTAAATTATGAATTTTGTCTCATTTAGGAGAGAGAAAGTCTCCAAACTCAAGAAAATTCACATAGATATTTATATTTGCTCCAAAAAAATAAGTGACGACTCGAACTTGCAACCTGTCAAATACAATACCTATCATGCTCCGCTTGATTAACCGGACCTTGTACATTGTGTACTAAAAAACTGAAGTTTGTATAAAATATTCTAAATCAAACACTATATTTTGGACCAAGCTCCTTTTTCAGTTGTCTTAATTACAACTTATATACCTTTTATTACCATACCAGCTAAAGTATCCAGCACCAGGTGCACCACACTTAGCAAAGAGGGTGAAGGAGCTACTTCTAGCATCAGGGTTCAACCGTGTGGATGAAGACAGAAAACGTGGTCTTGACCATGGTGCATGGGTCCCACTTATATTGATGTACCCAGAAGCAGATATTCCAGTGTGTCAACTCTCTGTTTCATCCAACAGAGGAGGCACTTATCACTATAACATGGGAAAAGCATTGGCATCTCTTAAAGATGAAGGTGTTCTCATCATTGGTTCTGGTAGTGCCACCCATAATCTTAGGGCTATTGGTCCTCGTAGTAGCCCTCCTGCTCCTTGGGCTTCTGCTTTTATGGCTTGGTTGAAAAGTTCTCTTCTTGATGGAAGGTAGCTTCATTAATTGTTTGCTTTGTTTTCCACTTTCATGTTCATACTCACATCACATATGCATATTTAGTTCAGTGTGTGTTTGGTTGACCACTAACTCAACATGAAAAGTATTTTCATTGGAAGTAATGCATTAATGTTAGGGTTGTTCAAAAAACCAGAAGAATGACACTAAATTGCTAACTGAACCGAACCGCACTACTTAAAAGGTAAACCACTTAATAAAAAATCGAATCAAAACCAATTTTGAAAACTGGTTCTGAATCAGCTTGGGTAAACTAAAATCGGTCCAGGTCGGAAACCGACTCGAACCGGTTTCAACCCATTTTAACTGGGTTGTATAGCAAAATTGAGTCTTTTGCTAAAAAACGGTTCGGACCGGTTCAGAATCGGCTTGGGTATTACCAAAACCGATTCAGTTCGATAAACCGAACCACTTTTCTAGTTTGGTACTGTTCTAATTTGATTCTTAGGTAAACCAGAACCATGCACGACCCTAATTAATGCATGTTCCACAAGTAATCCTTACAATCACCAACTACGCATTACAGTGTGGTAAGCATGAGTTTAGGTGGTGTGTGGTGAACTTTTTCATTCAAACTGGTAGCCTGTCATTTTATACAGGTTGTTGAAATAGTTTCTAAGATGTTTTTGAGCTTATGAAATAACTAACCAAGTGGTAAAGTTCAAATAAGCTGTAGTTTTTAACTGGACTAATCAAATTTAATTTACTCATTATTTTTACACAGCATCCTTGTACCACTTCCTTTCCTTTTCAAGAAATAACTAAATAAATTCAAAGCAAGCATGTTATAATTATATTTATGTGTAAATATTCTCTCTTTATCTTACAACCATTCTTCTCTTTGATTGGCCATACTGAAGGATTTTTATACAGACTCAATAGAGCGTTTACAAGGCGCCCCCTTGTGATGTTTCTGCTTATAATCAATTTGTGAGGGAAAATTTTCCCCCTTGATATATTGGCAAGTGATTAACACAACAGCTAAAAACTAGTTCAGTGTGATTGAAAACACAGTATTCTTCTGATGTAGCTTTTAATTTCAGTGTTTCAATCCATGATTCTTGTAGATATGAGGAAATAAATCAATATGAAGAGAAGGCCCCATATGCAAAAATGGCTCATCCCTGGCCAGATCACTTCTTCCCATTGCATGTGGCAATGGGGGCTGCTGGAGAAAATGCTAAGGCCAAAGTTGTACATGACAGTTGGGATGGTGGTTCTATATCTTATGCTTCTTTTGGTTTTTCAGCAGCTTCTAACCGTTGATACAACATTTTCATAGCTTCTCTATATAATAATCATTCAAGATTTCATGTTCCGTTGTTATAATCAAATGAGGATATGTGAATTTCGTGTTTGTTTATTAGTTAGTCCCTAATATCAAAGTTGCTCTTACAGAAGTTATTGACTCGTATTAACAAATGGTTGGTTTTTTGAGTTCATAACAACCTCCCTGCTCCTAAAAAAGTTATCACCAATCCTTTTTATGTGTACAGAATAAGAATTTTCTATTTTTCATCAAAAAGAAAGGTAAAGGGGAGGTTAGATTGCTTTGTGATATTTTCCTGACTCAGTTAATCAATATTTGACACGAGAAAGCTGAAAAAAGAACATGCCAAAAACTTGAAAAAGGAAGATTCAAATAAAATCAATGTAGTTTGCAATTTGGTTAATCAGATTATACAAAGAAAAGGAAAAAAAAAAAGTACATATATGTGTTGTCTAATGCATGGATCAAAATGGAGAACATAGAAGGAATAAAAACAAAAAGATATCAATCTTCAGCAATTACAAACAAAATTGTGGTACCTAAGACCTTCGGAATTCCTTAATTAGCTTCTTGTTATCTTTTGAGTGAAACAGAAATCTATACATAAGCCAACAGAGCACAGAATACAAAATCAGGAAATTTTACTTCTAACAATCCAGTGAAACCTAGACAAGACACCACAAAGGAAAGGGGCAGGCAATAGAGAATCACAATTCATCCATTGTATTTCCGCGGCACAAATCTTTCTGCAGGACTGCGAGGATGTCGAGGGGATTGATGCACTTCAACAGATAATGTCATAGTCTTTTGATATTATCCTAAAATTCTGTGTCAAAGCATGAAACCATGATCTTTGAGACCATGGACCTTGCAAAAGGAATGTAGCTCAAGCTATACCTGTCAATCAAAACATCAAATTGAGGAAATATTAAAACATTACATAGGAGTGGAAACAAGCATGGGGGTCACTCACAATAGGATAGAATAATCATATTGAATGCTCAAACATATTATATACAATATGCTAAGTAGTTAAAAGGTAGCTCAAAAATGCTATGCCATATATGTCTAAGAACAATCTCTTCATATATTTAAATTGTCTTTTTTAAATTGTCAATGAGCTAATCACGGATCTAAAATATTCGAAGTTTCCACTGACAGTTATGCTTAGTTCATTTCCAACTTCCCTCCTTATGCCTTACCAGTTACCACTACACTAGCATTTCAACAAAAAAGCATACATCTTTACTTAAAACTGTGGGATCTAACACAAATGAAATGGCAAAAAAAATACCAAATAATTGACCTCATGCCTCGTCAGATCTATGATAATTTTGCGTGCATACAGCAAACTGCAGGTAATAATATCAAAGAAGTTACATAGGAAAGTTTATGACATACCAAACAAGTGCTCCAAACTCCAAAATAATTGCAAGTAGTGTCAGTAACTTGTTATGAACCTGCTCAATTCAAATTAATAAGGTAATGAGCTATTAAAAGAAAGAAATGCTCTGTTTCTTGGAACTAAAAGGATATAGGCACAGATGCAATTTGACTTACATAAAGAGCACAAAACAATGCGATTATCATACTTGCAATGTATATGGCTGTTGCATAGATACGAACAGGATCAAGCATCATTGTCATTTGCCTTTTGGGACCTATCAGAAATGCTGTGCTGCCATAAAAAAGACTCCAACTTAGCATTTGAGGAAAACAAAACTAAAAAACTGGGTTTAAAAGATGATATATATATCCACAATTTTTCAGGTTTAAAAGTCAATTCCAATCTAAAAATGTAAGCTTCTAAGAGCAAGATGAAGTAATGACATGTAACTAGAAATAATTTCTACAGCTAGAAAAAGAGGGGCATACTTTTTTCTTTTTACATAAATGATTGAGAAAATCAATTGTTATAAACAGAACTAAACCTACAAGATAGCACCTATAGGAAAATTATCACTTCAATAGTGGTAATAAATATCCCTCACCACTGAACAATCAGCTACATACAGCACAAAGCAATGTTCAAATCACAACCTTGAAATATAGAAGGAAGACTCAAATGCACATAATACTGAATGTAAATAGCAAAATATTTAAGTTGTCATTCAGAAAAGGAATATACCCCCATCCTTCAGGGGGAAAAAAAATTGTTTTCATTACTGACAATGGCAACATATTTAAAACTTGTGAATTTAAATCCAGCGAACTAGAGAACATTCATATTTATCCCTATTTCTAATACATTAAGTTGCAAAGCACAAGGAAAACAGCATCATAGTGTAACTATACAGCTGTATAACAGTACATACCTTCCAAGTGAAAGCAAATTTCCGAGAGTGAATGTTATTGCAAACTTGATTGGTTTGAAGAATACAAGCATAGACTGTAAGATGTGAGCAAAATGCCATTAATTTGGGGTTTATTCATGTCTGGCAATATAAATTTGAGTTAAAAAGCAAAGCTAATATCCTACATTAAAGTAGAAAGAGTAACATTGGTAAGTCAAGTTTTAGAAATGCATTGAAAGAACTATATTCCCATCAAATTTACATGACAATGCTGAGAAATCATTATGAGACTAGTTGATTATCCTCAAATATATATATATATACGATTATTTGTATGCATCTGTTCTATTTTAACTGTCAAATTGAGTAACAAAATCCAAAAATATGAGCTTATTACTTATGCTCCATAACTAAAATAAAAATATTTAGAGCCAGTCTCTCTAACATAGAACAAAAATTACAAACAATCAAGTGACCAAAATCTTGCGTGTACTAATGTGTGGCTATAATGAAGGGAACATTCAAGTTTAAGATAAATATTCCATGTTGAACTGCAGAACTAGTATATATCTATAAACCAGGAAAATCGTGATGATGTTAAGCTTACCAACAGTGTAAAAGTCAATCCAGCAGTAAAGCATATGGCAAAACCGTATAATCTCTGGTAACAGACAGAACAATTATCAGTTAAACTGGAAAAAAAATTACAGACAGAATTTTGTAGAATAAATCAAATGATCAATTCAATATGACAGAAGTTTATGAAAGGAAGAAAAATTGAGGAGATTGACGTATAATATGGTAAAAAGAATCTGAAATATGGGAGCAGGTAGCAACAAGAGATATAAGAAAAATATCAGCTAAAAACAGCCTAATAGCCCTAATCATAAGAGTTTATCAATTACTTCAGCGGTTCTAATGTGAAAATAAGATTACATGTCTTTTCCATGTTTCCATCTCCTAACAATCCAATCCAAAGAATAATAATAAGCAACTTGAGTAAGAGAAAAAAAAAATCATTATACTCCTCACAGTCCTATGATTGCTTTGGTTCAATTCTTTAAATTCCTAAAACCAATCATATACCAGCATATAGTTTTTGGGTCCTCAAAACAAAAAATATCATCATCCTCCAAAGCCATCAGTTTGGAACAGCATACATCATTATGACATTATATATTTGAAATTGCACATGCAATGTGTAGAGACTTTATTCTCCAGAATCTCAAAACCTAATTAGTTTAATAGACTGCTATGTAGCTCACTCGCTCAGTAACCAAGTCACATCTTACAGAACTTATGAGCCAAAAAAGTGAAAAGACTAATGGAACGCGATTCTAATATAAACTGTATGCTGTTCATTTAAAATTTAAAATATAGAGGACATCTCTGACTTAGCTGAATTCAATTCACTAATATTAAATATTCCTCGCTCCAGCCAAATGAAATTTACTGCACTCATCCAACTCAATTGACCTTCCAACAAAACAGTTCTAGGATCACTTTTTTATGAATGGTTTAGAAAAGAACTAAAGACATTTAATATCTGTCTGCAATGCACCAGTGAATCATTATCTTTTTAATCATTTATCACCTAAAGGTCAGCATACGGTATCTCAGAGGATACACACAAAATCTAAAATGAACATTTCTACATGAAAATAGAATCTCTATTGGTTTAACTTCTCAGTCCGATATCATCTTTCGATTAAAATATTGCATTACCTTCTCACTGTTAATTTCTAACAAAAGAAAAAAAGAGTATTGTTATACATTCATAAATAAAAATATTCCTTGAAGGCATTCTTTTTTCCTCATGAACATAGTAAATCTCAGGAAAATAGCTCTAAATAGAGTGGCTTAACTCATGTAACAGGCAGATCAACAATCTTTAATCTTCCAGCCTAATACCACCTACAGATTCTGATCTAACAACAGTAAGTCAAATCAAAATATCAAATCATATGAACTTTGAAAATGGCAAGAACAGAGAATCAACAGCTACCAGATTGCAATGTTAAATACCACAATTAAGTAGCAGATCCAAGCTCAAAACTATGCAAATCCATTTTCCCTATTAAATCAACTAATTTCACTCAAATTTCCTTTACCTATCTCAGCTCTTCACTACGTTTCCATAATTGTTTTTTCTTTTCTCAGTAACCAAAACAGCAACAACGATTGAATCAGTCAATTTGAACAGAACTAGAGAGAAAGAGAAAACCTGTTTGGTGGACAAGGTGCAGTTGCGGTTGAAATCGTCCATGAAAGCGAAGGAGTTGCTGTTATTGTCGTTATCCAATGCGGAAGCTTGTGTCTCCTCGTCTTCGACTTCCATCCCCACCATCATCTTCATTTTCTCGAATGCTCTGTTCATCTTTTCCATCGCTTTCCCACGCTTTCTCGGGAAAATGGAAATTCAAAAAACACAGTAGATCTGTGATTATAGTAAAAAAGCGTAACTAACAGCTGAACTTGCTTCAATTTTCAGAAATTGCGTTTAAGAATTTCCGATTTCGATCGAGATATCACAACGACTCTAGTTCAGTGAAATCAGACTCATGTTGATGCAGGAGCTTTCTTTCTTTCTATCTTTTTTTTTTTTTGGAACTACCTGCGTAATTTTTCAGAAGGATGCGCAGAACAGATGGACTGGGAAGTAGGTCCATGATTGAGAAGTCCATATGAAGGGATTGCTTTTCACACCACTCAAGTACTTTTGAATATCCTTGCTTTTTTTTTTAATTATGTCCGAAATGAAAGTACCACTGTTACCCCAAACTAATTTCTCGAAATAATTAATAGTTATTGACTTTGGGAGAATAGTCATCTTAATTCATGACTTACAAGATCGATTAATTTAATTCTTAACTTTTATTCTTATCCGTCATTTCGGTCCATGACTTATAAAAAGGTTCATTTTAATCCATAACTTTCATTCCAATCGGTAATTTTAGTCCCTTGGTTTAGAGACTAAAATGAATGATGTGAGTGAAAGTTATGGACTAAAATGACCGATTGAAGTGAAAGTCTGAGACTAAGAAGACCGATGGGAATAAAAGTCAAGAACTAAAATAATCGTTCTTATAAGTCAATGACTAAATTGTCTTATCTTCACAAAGTCAAGGACCAAAATAATATATGTGAGTGAAAGTCAAAGATTAAAATGGTCTATCTCGATAAAGTTGGAAACCAAAATGCTAGTCTATAATATAGACATTTAATTTTTTATAACATTTTGAAAATTACATTTCCAAAGTTTTGAGAATCCAAAACATAAAAAAAATAAATAAATACAAATAAACTCCCCAAAGATGCAACTACAACTATGCAAGTGTCATAAACTTTCCACGAAAAAACACGATTAAATTGGTCCTCCAATTAACGTTAGAAGAGATAACAGAAGATAAAATTATTAACGTTTCAATATGAATCATAAAGTTGGTCCCTAACTTTGTAAGTGTCGGTCATTATAGTTCTTGACTTTGTTGAAAACATTTTAGTCCTTGATTTTATAAAACATAATTCAATTTGGTCCCTCTATGTATAAAGTGATTGATTTTCTTATAAAGTCGAGTATCATTGTGACTGATTTTTTATAAATCCAATGATTATTTGATCGATTTCATAAAGTTAAGGACTAAACATGTATGATAAAATCAAAGTTTATAACAATTGATGCTTACAAAATTAGAAACTATTTGAGGTATTAATTTGTTTTAATCCCTTTGAAGACTAAAATAGTGACACAATTACCCTTAAAAAACTAAAATGAAAATCTTTTATTATTATTTTAGTTTTTAAAAGATTGAGATGTTACAAGTTGGTCTTTTGTTATAAACTAGTGTTATATCTGTGCGTACGGGTTATCGTTAACGGGTTATTTTAGATGTTGTGTATGATATATTTATAGTACAAAATAATATAATATATTTGTTACAATTAATTTAGTAATGTTTCAAATCTTTTAATGATTAAAATAATAATAAAAATCTTCATGCATGACACTTATACTTTAAAGAATTAAAAATGATGTTTATACAAAGAATTTTTTTTTTTAAGAAAGTGTAAGCTTAAGTATAAGCACTTGGTATGAAAGAAAGAGAAGAAATCTAGCAAATGGTTAGTTGAATTTAGCTTAAAAAATATTTTATGTATTACTGTTATTTATATTGTATATATGCCCCTATTACTAGTTATATATAAAAAAATAATATTTTTATTAAATTAAGTATTATAGTGACATGATTAATATATAGTAATACATCTACAACAATGGAATGACAACAATCCTATCGAACAAACCATACACACATGGGCTTAGGCCCCTGTTTTAATTAATAAAAATAAAAAAGAAGACTTATAAAAAAAAAAAGAAGAAAAAAAAACCGTACACCCACTGTATATGATATAATATATAGATATATATATAGATAGTGACATAATGTGCTTCAACTAATGGGAACCCTTTTAAGAGTGCCCTAAAACAATTGATGAACAACAAAACCTCTCCCACAATTCAGTTTATTTTATGGCAATTTTCTCTAACTTCTCCTTTAGATCCTTCTTTAACATCAAGGGTACTCATTTTCACTATTGCCTGTTGAAAATCCAAGAAAAACAAGGCCTGGTTCATTGCATAAGACTTCACAATGTTCCTCGTATTCGCGCTATTGTACAACGTTTGATCCGATGTGAGAACACCGTTGTTTGTGACCAATGCGTTGAAGTATAAGTTGTCAAAATCGTTCCTCGTGGCGTCGAACGGTTGCTCCGTGTTGTCGCCGGCAGTGCACGTTTTCGAGAGTGTCTTGGCAAATTCTGAGTTTAAGGTTGGATCCGCTTCAATTAGCCTGTTCTTGAATGAAGAACACCTTGCTATTCCTAATGTGTGAGCTCCTACAACATAAAAAATGAAATTATAATATTTGGTAATTACTTTAAAAAATAAAAACTCTACTAAAAAAATTAATTTAACGACTGAATAACCAATACTACTAATAGTTAATACTAACCATTATAATGCTAATTTGATAATTAATTTCGTCGCTAACTATTTGATTGCTAAATTGAGTTTTTTTAATAATAGTGAAATAAAAATCTATGTCTACGATACTAAAGTCTTTCAGTTAGTGACATAAATATTTTTCAGAGACAAAATTTGTAAAATTCTTAAAAGAACATATTAACATTTACTGTATTTTTACTTCAACAAGAAAATAATTTAGTGAATAAATAAACAAGAATGTTCATCATGAATATCACATAAATTAATAGTTATTTCAGTAGCTAAAATATTTAACAATCAAATTAACAACTTTAGTGTTGATCGCTTGATATACTTTTTTTTTTTTTTGAATACTTTCTATATATGCACTAATTTTGTTCTATCCACTCTTTTGTGTTTGTCTTTTTCCCCTCTAACAATACTTCATCAAGGCATCAACTATATTCTCAAACTTTAGTTAGTGCTTGAATATTACTCCCAAGTTCTATTTATAAGATGTTTTTAACTAAATTATACAGATTAAAAAAAATAGTTAATGTTAGTTAACTTTAATAATTTTTTAAAAAAGTGTGTGAGATACCAATTTTATCTTTCATTGAATATTGTATTAACCAATCAAAATTAAAGAGTTGAGATAGTCAAAGTATTTAATTAAAATAAAAAAGAAAAGTGACAATAAATGCTTTATGAAAACTACAAAATATTTTATAAAAAAAATCATTAAAATCTTATAGATAGTATCTTATAAAAAGAACCCGAGAAAGTAATTTGTAAATATGTTATGATCGTCTTTAAATTAATAGAACACATAATAAAAAATAATAGAAGTATATTTAGGCATAATTTTATTACCAGAGAGAGCCACCATCTCTTTTGCAGAAAACCCATGTTGACCAAACATGCTAATTAACTGAGAAGCATTAAAGATGGGAGATGGCAAATTTCTAGTATCCTCAATTTTGGACCTTGTTCCATCCTTTCTTCCTTTTGGTATGTCATACACTGGACCCCCAGCCTGCTTATTATGCCATGAATTATTAATATTTAATAATATTAAGAAAAAGAAAACAGTACACTTGTTATTTTATTACAATATATAATTTAATTTGAGTTGAGAGTAGATTCTCATGTTAAATGTTTACTTTATTTTCTGAAAATTTTTATATCTATTTCTGTTTTTATAAATATTAATAGCACATCTGTTTAAAATGTGCCGGGACCCGAACAATGACAAATGTTTTTTTATCAACAAAATAAATATACTTTATTAATAAAACCCACAACACCAGAGATACAATTCTAAAAGTCTTACAGAGTTTTGAAACAAAATCAGTAAACTAAACAAAAAGTAGTTAAAATTACATCAAATGTATTTTTGGTACATAAAATTTTAGAATAAGAAAATGTTGCCCCAATTTATAGTAGAAAAAATCTCTAAATTTGAAAAACATTTGCACAAGATCGTAATTTAGATAGATTTAACCAAGCCAAAGAACAAACGGAAGTTCATTATTCCTTTCTCAAAACTCAAGTATGAGTGAAATTTCTTAATACTAAGCAAACACCATCATTATCTATGAAAACAGAAATGAATTGAATCTTTTACATCACTTGTAGATGTATATTTTGTACATTAAATTTTTATTGTTAAATGTAAAGAATTATGCGATTAAATTAGTATATGATTTAGTTAAATTATTACATAGTGATTTAATCACATATTTATTGACGATTAAGCACATAGAAATATGTGGTTAAAAGTTAAATGAGTACATAATAATTAACCAAACTATTTAATGATTTAACCAAATATTTTTCATATTTAACCGGGTATAAGAAGGGTACATCAACCGTTGATGTACATTCACTTAACATTACTCTTATAAAGAGAGGGAAAGATACAAAATTTGCACGTGACAAAAATTATGAAAATTCAATCGGAGCAATTTATTTGTTTAACCAAATGATGAAAAATCAAATACAAAATAAGAAATGTGTAGAAGAATGATCTTACAAAGAAAACTGCATCTCTAGTGGCCATAGCAAGAATATCAGCACATGAAACCACACCAGGGCATCGTTTTTCAAGCTCTTCTTTGATGTCATCTATGATTTCATAGCCTCTTAAGCTCAAATTGGCAGGTGAATCCTTTTCTGCCATGTTATCCTTAGTAGAATCAATCAGAATTGACCCATCACATCCCTAGTCAAAACAAAAATTAATGATTCTTCAAGTTAGCATACGTATGAAAGAGTAATCATAATCTTGAAATCATTATGTAATTTGTTTATAATTTTGGATCGGCATTTGGCTTGACTTAATTTAAAATCAAACACACACTTTGAAGTTGATTGACGTAGGTTAAGTTTGACGTGTGGCTAGAAAGGGGTTAGAATGTTATATACTTATATTCTATTCGATTCTCCTCAATTCCATGCATGATATATTATATGGCGGTGTTTTTCATTATTGCATCTGACTGTGATTGTGGCACAGCAAGACCACATTAGATCATATTTGACCACATCCCACCGCAACATAATCGCGACCACAACTATAACTTAAATCCTTTTTCCACAATTTTACCCTTACCAATGGATTCAAGACATACAATTTCTTTTCGTTATGTTCCATTATATTTAGTATGTGCTTGAAGTTGTTATGGATTGTTATCCGGCTTCACTGATGCAAAGGCTTATCCCTATAAGATAACACGACCATCCTGGCACACGCTATCTCAACTTGATAGTTGGTCAACATGAAATCCACACATGTCAAAAGATGTCACCTTGGAATTTGGACCTAAGGCTCAAATGCCAAAATGCTAAATCATGGCACAAAACTTAAACCTAAACCTAAAGACTCCACTATAAATGACTAAAGGTTACTCAAATATAGTATGTATACTATGAGACGCCACTTCTCTTAGTTCATATTGACTCAATCATCAAAGTCCTTACATGTACCTGCCACCATCACATCACCAAAGGAGAGGTACCTACCACCATCACATCATCAAAGGAGATTCTGGGCCATCCATACATCATTCAATTCATTACCCACTTGAAGCATTAGTATCTTTTTATGATTATGAGCTCATCTTATACACCTCACATCAAACATTATCTTCCATTATATATATTAAGTTCCATTTCTCATTAGTGGTTTAACATTTAGGTAGATTAGTGAAGTAAATCGTGAATATATTTCAATACAACTAATTTAAAATAATTTTTACTTTTTTATCCACATTTACCATGTCAAACCAAACAGACACTTAACTTTTTACATGCACCAAATATAAAATAAAGAAAAATACTAAACAATGTTCTTAAGATACTTTTTAAAAATCTAAAATAAAAAATGTTTTGTTATTGATAGCATTTATTGTTTTAAAAGTTGAAAAACTCTTTAAATGCTATCAATTTCAAGAAAACATTTCTACTTTTAAATTCTTAACAAATGCTCTAAGAACACTATTTAACAAAACCCTAAAATGAATTATAAAACTCATCTTATCTTTGGTTCATTCAAGATTTCTAGTAATCTAGCATGTAAGTGTGAGTGATGAGAGACTACTCTGTTTCCAAGAGACAGAGAGAGAAATTAATGAACCTCAATGAAACAATCATGGAAATGCATTCTAACAAGAGCAGCAGCAAGAGTTGGATCATCCTGAAGAGCTCTATTCACAATGTCCTTAACAACAGGTTCAACAAAAGGGCAACTCAACACATAGTAATTCATGTTCAATCCATCTGCTCCAAAGCTGAAACCACCCACTACGATTATCTCCATTGCAAAAAACAGTGTCAGAAAATTTGCCATCACAATTTTCAATGACTTCAATGGCGATTTCTTGTACAACATCTTCACAAAAATACAAGGGTATTTATATTCTCTTTATACGTAGTGAGAGGATTGAACTTTGGTTGTAGTGAGGCCCAGGAGGAATAAAGAAACTTTACAAAGTTGGGAAAAGCTGGCAGAAATATGCGGAGTGGAGAACTTTGCTTCAAGAGGTATAAATTATGTCATATATATATATTATATATATATAGTCAAGATCCATTGACACCAATTAGTTTTACACCAATTAGTTTTACACCAAGTCTTACACCAATTAGAAACTATACGTCTTATTTTCACGAAACCCACCGTTGGATTGAAACTACTTATCATATAGATCATGTGTACAAAATTTCACATCAATCCGAAATCTTTTAGTACTCCATCAAAACACTTGTTATTTTTATTATTTTAAAACTATATTTTACGTTACTTTTTTAGTACGTTGATGGAGTACTAAACGATCTCAGATTGATGTAAAATTTTGTACACATGATCTATACGATAAGTAGTTTCAATCCAACGGTGGGTTTCGTGAAAATAAACTTTGACGTATGGTTTCTAATTGGTGTAAGAGTTGGTGTAAAACTAATTGGTGTCGATGGATCTTGACTCATATATATATATATATATATATATATATATATATATATATTTTCTCTTGATAGTAGTCAAGCAAAAATATTACTGAGATATTAGGTAAAAATGCAAGATTCAAATCCTCTTAAATGCAAAAATTTCCCCTCCCCCACCCTCTAAAAAATAAAATAAAATAGACTTATCAATATATATATATATATGATAAGCATTCATGTAAGAAAATCTTGAATAGTTAGTCAGTGTTATCTATTAATTAAGATTCGACAAAACATATTTAGATCATCTAAAAATTAAAAAAACACCAGGACTTAGCAATAAATATATTCGTATTTAGATCATCTAAAGTGAGAGCGTATATAAAATAAAAATAAAAAGTAAAAGTGCATTCACTTTTAATTTGAATTACAATATTTCATATTATTGTCCCACACTTTTTTAAAATAAAGCTCACCACATTACACAACCAAATTCTAAAATCCAATTAGATTCAACACGCCAAAAACCACATTCTCGCATTTCTTCACTTCATTTTACCATTATTTCATTTTATCTACACTCTCATAATATTAATCTCACTTCCAATCATATCACATTGTATTTTTACAACAAAATCACAATTTATTTTGTTTTTTCAAAGGTTATTAAAACTCAATTTTTAATAAGTTCACACTCATTTTATCTTTTTATTTTATTCATTTATTTTGCGTTTTTAACAGAATTTTAAAATCTAATTACAACTAAATTCTAATGTTTAGTTTGTCCGGAGAACCATAACCCAAGCAAAGGTTATTTTTGAGAGGAAAAAGACTTAGAGGGCAACTTAAGATAAGTGTGGTATAAATAGTATCCATGTAAAATTCCTTGGGCTCTTTGTTTTACAAATGGATAAAGAATTTTGGCCAACTAAAATTGGCCTACTTTTGGCCAACTTTGTTAAAATAATAATATTTTGCTTTTTTAATTAAAAAATAAAAATAAAAAAAAGAGACATATAATACTATTATATTAGATTGGCCACAAATTGACCAAAACTTGGTTGGTCAAAAATCATTGCTCTTTACAAATAACATGCATTTCCTTTTACACCTTTGCTTATGTATTACTAGTATACGTTGATTCATCTTAATTCTTTGTAGAACTGTTAAAATGGGCTACTTGGCCCTATTTGGGTCCATCTATTCGGGTGGTGGGCTTTTGTAGTTCGGGCTTAAAACACACAACTATATTTGGTATCTCATTTCAAAAGTTCGGTTCGATCCTATGTGGGTATCAGACTTTTTCGGGTAGCCCATATTTGTTATCATTAAAAAATTGACAACCATTTCTTATGAAATATAGTGCTGTTTCATTTTTATTTATATATAAAAAATTTTGTCTTCACTTTACACCAACTTTATGTCATATTCAATATTTATTGATATTTAATAGGCTAATATTGCTTTGAGAATGAGACATGGAGAGATTGTCCAATGTCTAAGTTTCTAATATCTATACAGCTTAATTGTTTTTTAATAATTTAAGCTATTTTTTTCATCATAGTGATCGTGGACTATCAAATTTGGGCTGGATAGCTATTGCCTTTTTTTTTTGTTTTGTATAGCACCTGCACTGATATAATTTTAAAAAACAAAATGGTCGGATAGCCCGAACCTGGCGAGTTTTTTGAGCCCGAGTCCTTTTTTACGGGTTTTGTGGTCCAGGATAAAAATGTCCAGCTTTATTCGGACTTGCGTTTTTAATATCCAAATAATTCCATTTTGTCGGTCTATTCGGATAAGCCCTAACGGACCCACTCATTTTGCCAGCTCTAGTTCTGTGACATTTAACTGCCCCTCGTATAGACATATTTCGACCACCTTATTTATTTTATGTACGAATATATACACAATATTTTTAGAAGGGTTTTGTTAATTATATTATTGTCTTTGTGATAATGAATAAATAATCCATAAATAAAAATTGATTATTAAAAAATTGTAACATTTAATATTATAAATATATTTTTATTAATTATAATTTTAATTACTTATTTTATTTATAAGTTATTTATATATTATCTTAAAGATCGTTATAGTTAACAAAACCTTTTTTAAAATAACAAAACAACACACCAAAGACCCAACAGTGAGCACAGGTCGTCATGCAGTGCCGTGGGCGCGGTTTTGTAAAAAAAAAAATGTCAAAATTAAAAAATATAAGTTTAATTGTTAAACAATGAACGTCTAAGTATTTAATTAACATTAACCTCATAGTGTAATTAAGCATATTAATGAAATTATTGAAAAAGGAGTAGGTAACAAATTGGATAAGCCACTAAATTAAAGGAAGATAATTAGAAATAAAATAATAGCATATTATAGTGGTTTTATCATCGTTTACTTCTTCACCATTTTTTTCCCCAAATCCTACCTAATGACATTGGTCAATGTATATTAATAAAGTATATTATGTGCATGTTAGTCGGCACGTTATAAGGGATGATTTCGCCATTCAATGACTATCCAAATGTTAAGTAGTAGTTCTCTGGTAATCTAGTAATGTATGAGTATTACTACCTGTGAACATTATTACTCCATGAAGCGATGACATTTCTTGAATTTGGTCAAACAAAAAACTGAAAATGAAACGAAGTGGGGTGGTTGTGCAGATAGCATAGCTGGCTGCCATTAATAGAGAGGGAGAGTATAAAATTGGTATATATCTTATCTTTTTTGTGAAGTAGTAGTGGGACATATTAAAACTCTAATTCAATATCAATAGTGCAAAAGGTGGCATAGCTCATGAAGTAGCCTAAAATTTCAACACTCATGGTTTTTTTTGCTAGTGCTTGATACGCGTCTAAGTTACAACAAACATACATGTGGATATATGTAAATACTTAATGTAAATCATCAATTTGCTCCTAGTGCATATAAGTGCTAGGCGGCACAAAGAGTGCGTGGGGCATTGTTTGTCAACTCACTTTGGAATTAGTTGTGTCAGAGAGAAGAGTAATTTATAATTCTCTTATTTTATGTTCTTATAAATCTTTCTATTTATTTATTAAAAAATATTTTTAATGATTTTTATGATTTTAAAATTTGAAGTGCATTTAATTTCATATTTTAGTATATGGTAATAAAAAATAAGTAGGAGAATTTTTAAAAAGATATAACATTACTCGAGAGAGAAAGGATTAGAAATGTAAAGTAATTAGGATTAACTTTTCTTAATTTTGTCTTCAGCACTGTTATATCCTCCTAATAATCCTCATAATATCATATAAAGTGTGAAATTTGATGCACTTTCAATCTTAAAAATCTAAAAAGTATTGAAAACATTCTTTAATGAATAATTAAGAGAATTTTTAAGAACTTGGATTAGGAGGATTTAGAATTATTCTTTTGTTTTAGAAGCTAACTTGTAAACGTCTATAGACTAGACATGTTTTACTTGCTATTTGAACGAATCAATTTGTATGAACCCACCTTTTATGTAGGGTCAAATTTTTTAAGCTAGTTAATGCAGATCGCAGATTTTTGCGAAGAGTCGTATAGGCTCAAACTCTTATACCGAACACTAATCCGCTTATACATATAACTTACAAGTAGATTGACTTAACATGGTATTTGGTATAAGAGTGAATTTTAGATATTTTTCTAAGTGAGCATTTTTTGAGTAAGGAATATTCACTTTTTAAGGTGGGAATGAAAAAATGTTTCTAAGAAAGTCACTTAAACCTTCTATTAAATATGAATAAACTATAATTTTAAGTGAGATTTTTAAAAATAAAAAAAAAAATTCCAATACTAAACCGTCCGTAAAATCTACAAGATTTCGAGGGAAAGGGACCTTAGGGGTTAAAGAAATGAAGAATAACAACACCCACTTAGGTAAATAGCGTTACAATGGGATTCCTCAAACATCTTCCTCTAACATCAAACAGAAATTAAATATGGACAAATTTAAAAAGAGCAATGTTATATCTTTTTAAAACATCTTTTTAAATATTTTCCTAATTACTAAGTGAAAAATATATTTTATAGTTTCAAAATAAAGACATTTAATTTTCTCCTTCAATACAAAAGAATTAAAAAGATATTTAGAAGAATAAATTATTATTCATTTAAAAAATACTTTAGAAGCTTGAAGTTAAATAAACCCAGGCCCAAACACTTATTCCTATTACTCACTGATAGTGTTACGGTCATGTTCACCTTTTAAATGAAATAACTTCTAACAATCGCAAACCCGATCGTCTGTTAGTTCGACTCCATCTAGTGTTAGATGGGACCAATGTTCTTCCCTAAAATGAGTATAAGATGCTAAATATTTTTGCGCGAAAGCAGATAAGATTTGAACTCACGATCTCAAATAAACTACTAAAAGGATGTATTAATTTAAGATTGTACAAGATTTTAAAAAAAAAAATTTGGGTAAAAAAATTCGTTAGTATTTAATCAAGATTTTCTATCACTTAAAAACAATCTAATAGTATTCAATATAGATTTTCAAGACTTTAAAAAGAGTCCGTTAAAATCCATTAATAATTGTTTGAGATTTTCTAGAACTTAAAAACAATCTTCAGGTATTAAAAAATATAAGGATTTTAAGGAACTTTTTTATTAGATGGATTTTGAGTGACTTACAGTAATATTTATAAATACCAAATCCATCAAATAATCTCACCCAAATTAAAAGGATTTCATGTGACTTTTCAAGTGATTCATTCTCCAATAAGTATCCAAGCAATCACATAACCTTTGTTTCTCTCTCACACCTCTCTCCCACACAAGCACAAAATCACATACTTTTTCAAACCCAACTAGAAGCATCAAAAGGTTGCATTTCATTCCTATTTCATTTTTCTTTTTCTCATGACATGACTTTCTAGTTTTGATGCGCTATTTTTGTGTGATTAACACATAGCAAAAAACTAATTTTTTATGCTTTAACTTGATTCTCCATTATGTTCACGTTAGCAATTATGAAAAAAAAACTAATTTCAAATAACGAGTACAAATTCCTTCACCTTTAATTTTCATCATCTTGGTGAAATTTCAGAATTCCAACTCTCTATCACCTATTTATGATTTGATTCATTAATATTTAAATTGAATCAAAGGATAAAAATAATATTATAATATTATAGTCAATACGTTAAGTTTAGTGTTTAGGGGAGTACAATAAAGTTTTACAAATACATTTGACCTATAAAAGTAATTAAAAAATATTCTTAATTGAAAATAAAAACAATAAATATTATCGCTTAAAATTTAATATTATTACTTTTATTTATAAGTTTCCTGATATTATTTTCACTGTTGTTTTAAAATAAAAAATTACGAACCGGAGTAACAATATAAGTGACAATATGCATTGTTTGATATTTTGCTAATTTGTAGAAAATAAATTATCTATAAAACTGTAAGAAATAAAATATAAAAAATTGATAATAAGCGATGAAAAAAAAAAATTCTAAGATAATACGTAGGGTTTGCACTTTGCACTGACTGCCTTCTATCTACAGGGTAAAAATTGCACTTTGCAGTTACAAAATCTGAACTTAGGGTTTGCAGTTGCAAATTTTCGATCCTCTCCTCTATTTTCCTTTCTTCCTGTGTCTGATTGGCGACAATGGCGACTCAAATGAGCAAGAAGCGAAAGGTAAACGCAGCATCTTTCGTTTGTGTTTGTGTTTTTGTGGCAATTTGATATTGACATTGTGAAAGTTCGCGCGCGCAGTTCGTAGCGGATGGCGTTTTCTTCGCGGAGTTGAACGAAGTTCTGACTAGAGAGCTTGCTGAGGATGGATACTCTGGTGTGGAGGTTAGGGTTACGCCTATGAGGACTGAAATCATCATCAGAGCCACTCGAACTCAAGCAGTTCTCGGTGAGAAGGGAAGAAGAATTAGGGAACTCACCTCTGTGGTTCAGAAGAGGTTCAAATTTCCAGAAAACAGCGTCGAATTATATGCTGAGAAGGTCAACAATAGAGGCCTTTGTGCTATTGCTCAAGCTGAATCTCTCCGCTATAAGCTCCTCGGTGGTCTTGCTGTGCGCAGGTATGTTTCTCTGCGAAATTGTTCTTGCTGTTGTTCTGTTGTTATATCTGAGTTAGATTATCCCGAATAACTTGCAATTCCAATAACAAAATATGCTACGAATAAATGTCTTGTTCTTGTTTATTGTTTTTCTATATACATAATTATATTGTTTATGTTTTTGTACAATAATTGATTGTGTTTTGCCATGGCGGTTTAATTTGAAAGCTGGATGAGCGGTTGTTTTTATCAGCTTTAGCAATTTGTCTGCCTAATATTTTATCGTAGGGGTACGCCTAGTATTAGTTATGATATTTTATTAGTTGGCTTTCCCTGGATTCATTCCCAGCCTTGCCATTTCGCCTACACTTTAGCCTAACTTCCCCCACACCGCGGCATTATAGACCTCTGTTAAGAGTAAGAAAGTTCAGAGCAGAAACGAGAAAAAGAGAAAGTGAGGAACAGACGAAGGAAATTGAATTCATTATGTATAAACCGAAAATGATTTCATTCATATACTCAAGGGTTCAGTACATTATATATACACAGGTGGGTGAAACTAAGTGCATCTTACATCAGGACACATGAGTCTGCATTTAAAACTGAAATAACTAAGTCAGTAAAGAAGTGATGTTTGCAGTACGGAGTTGAAAGTAAAGCATATTGGTTTCAGTTGATAAAAGTTCCATATGGAGCCAACCATCATAACACGATAGCTGCTTTCATCGTAAATCATGTTTTTATGTTATCTGTGTGCTGTAGGGCTGAAATTCTATTCGTTGTCTTCCTTCTTTACTGTTTATGGACTAATTGTAATATACTCAGGAATTGCTTGTGTTAAAATATGCTAGTCAGCTAGTGTTAGATGATATTAAGTTGCTATCGTTCTAAAGTATGCTAGTGTTAGATGAAATTAATTTGCTATTATTGTTTAATGGTGATCTACCTTGATCTGATATATGTGCTAGCCCCTCATCTTAAACCTCTGTTTCTGCAATGCCTTGATTACGTATTTCATGCCACGATTGTGTTTTCAAGTGTTGGGTCTAGGAGGATTTTGCATGTTACCATATTTTTGTATGAATATGATTCTTCCGTGTCTGTGGAACCATCATGAACTCTATATTCTACAATTTCAGGGCCTGCTACGGTGTTTTGAGATTTGTTATGGAAAGTGGTGCCAAGGGGTGTGAGGTTAGTTTGACAGAAGCGGCCTTTGAGTCCTGCTTGTATATTGCTTTGTGTAATGATTCAAATGTGATTGCTGTTTAATTTGAGCAGGTAATTGTTAGTGGGAAATTGAGAGCCCAGAGAGCCAAATCCATGAAGTTCAAGGATGGGTACATGATTTCTTCTGGGCAGCCAGTGAAAGATTACATTGACTCTGCAGTGAGACATGTCCTCCTCAGACAGGTTTGCTTCTGGATACCTGATAGAATTTCTTTTGGCACCAGAATTTTCAACTTGTTTCATTTTGTTTTATAATGGAGTGATATTGCTGATCTTTTTTTTTTTTTCCTTTCTGTATTATAGGGTGTTCTTGGTATTAAAGTAAAGATCATGCTTGATTGGGATCCCAAGGGGAAACAGGGTCCTAAGACTCCCCTCCCTGATATTGTCACGATCCACTCTCCAAAGGAGGAGGATGAATACATCCGTCCTGCTCCTGCAGTTTTGTCTAGTGATATTGAGGTCCCGGTTCCCGTCGCATGAAAATGTTTTGAATGCTCAGGAGTGGCAGTTCGTCGTACCTGAATACCTAGTGTGCTATGTTTTGGAAAGACTGAGTCCAAAATTTTGTATTTTCTTATTTAACAAATTTGATACTCCACTTACAATTATCTCTAAGCATACATTTAAAAAAACTTCGAGTTGTTCGAATTTTGTGATTTTGGTCCATGTCATTGGTTTGGGCGTGTTATTTAGTACGTTGAACTTAATAACTTTTTAATGGCTTAAATAAGTTTATAATCCCTACAAAATTGATATTTTTTTTGTTTTAGTATCTACAAAAGATTTTTTTTTGTTTTGGTCCAAAAAAATTCAAAACTTCTGTTTTTAGTCTCTAATGTGAAGTTTTTTTTTTTTTCAATGGACCAAAATAAAAAAACTGAAATTCTAAGGAACAAAATAAGAAAAAATCAAGTTAGAAGGATTAAAAACAAAATTTTAGTTACTCTATGGACTAAAAATTTGTACTTATCGTGAGAAATAAAGTTTTAGGGACTAAAAAAAATTGAATTATGTAATCAAAATGTAAAAAAAAATGTTAATTTTGTAGGGATTAAAAATTTATTTAAGTCTTTTTTAATAAGTGAGCTGGGCAGAAAGTCCTAAATAAACAAGCTAAATGATATTTAGCGTTTTAAGAACACTATTTTGTTCTAAAAATATATTAGAAAATATAATTTTTTTATATTTTTGAGAGATAAAATATTGTGCACTTATAATTTTTATTAAAAAATTCTAATAACTTTAATTACTGTTCAGAGCATTATTTGTCAAGATCCAATGAACAAAACTAGAAAGCATGGGGAACATCATCCCTATTCCCTATTCCCAAACGAGAGGAAAAGGGATAGATGAGTGGTAACCGGTAACATCTTTGGTTTTTTATTTTTTGATAAGCAACAACTTTGTTATTGATAAGTGAAAACAAAAGCGATTAGGGAATGGGATTTCCTCCATTTCTTAATAGAAATGGGAAAATGGATGATGTGATGAAGGATAAACCATTGAATTAAGAAATGGGAGAATGGAGAAGAAAAGAAATTGAAGAAATCTGAATCCGAGCGATTAGTGATCTATATTTAGTCAAATGGTCCCTGAATTTGTTAGATTCCATAGGAGTGTGTGTTTGGTTTTGTAGTGGCATAATTAATTGACCTAAATTGATTCTCTATAATTGATTTAGAGTAAAATTAACTATGAAGCAACTTAATATATTTCTAGAGGTTTTGTTATTTGGATTTTTTTTATTTTGTGACAATTGATTTTGTTAAAAGTAAAAGTAATTAAAAGTTATTTCTCTATTAATTATAATACCATTTTGATATCATATTCTTTAAAATTCACACCAACATTAAAAATCAATTACCATTTCTCTAGAGGTATGATTTGGCTATTGTAGAAGACTAGAAGTGGCTTCAAACACTCTTAAATGAAAGTATTTGAAGCAAGAAGTTTAATCTGTTGAAATAGGATGAAATTTATGTCTAAATATATTATAATTGTTGACGTGTTTTTAGAATATGAATCACGATTACTTAACATAAAATCAATCGTGCAAGGAGTTTTTTTTTTTTTAAATAACGTATTCTTCTATCTAAAAAACATCTATTAAGAAAATGGTATTTTGATTTAAAAATTAAAGCGTCTTTTTTAAATTATTTAAATTTTTTAAAAAAATCAATGTAATATAAAGTATAATTTTTTAGGTCAATTTATATAATTTTTATATTTTTAAAATTCAACTATTTTTTTAGAATATTTTTTTAAACAATGTATTCTTCAATTTAAGAGAAAAAGTTATGTACTATACACTTGAAGGATACAATGTTTTGATTTTAAAAACAAAGCATATTTTTTAAATTACTTAAATCATTTGAAACTTTTTTAAAAACAATGTACTACACTTGAAGTTTCTAGATCAATTTATATAAGTTTTATATTTTTAAAATTCTAATAATTTATTTAATTTTTTTTAAACAATGTATTGTTCGATTTAAGAAAAAAATTATATATTATATACACTTAGAATACGATGTTTGGTTTAAAAATCAAAGTACGACACAACCTGATGCTACACGATTTGCCGGAGAAGGTGAATAGGGGTTTTATAAAAATGTTAATTTTAAAGTAAGTTCTCTTTATTTGCATAGATGTCCCTTGACCAACATGGTCTTAAAATAAAAGTAGATCATCTTGGATGCACAATTAATTAAACTATTTGAAGTTTTTTTAAAATAAAGTACTATACATTTAAAATTTTTACGTCAATTTACATAATTTTTATATTTTTTAAATTGTAGAAATTTTTTTAGAATGTTTTTTAAACAACATATTCTTCAATCTTAAAGAAAAAATCATGTACTATACACTTGAAGAATATGATATTTTGATTTAGAAATCAAAGCGTCCTTTTTCAATTATTTGAAAAAAAGTGTAGTATAAACTTGAAGTTTCACTATAAATCCTCGTTGAGATTGTTAGTATACTTTGGCTTTGGACATGGTAGGTCTGCCCCTTAACTAAACTTTTTGTATCCAAAAATAAACTTGAAGTTTCTAAGTCAATTTACATTATTTTTATATTTTTAACATTGCAACAACTTTTTAAGAAGATTTTTTTAAAATAACATATACTTCAATCTACAAGAACAATCCCATATTATACACTTAGAGAAAACGTCATTTTCATCTAAAAATAAATTTTTCTTTTATAAATTACTTAAATTATTTAAATTTTTTTAAAAATAATGTAATACTATATATACACTTAAAGTTTCAAGATCAATTTAAATAATTTTTATCATTTTTAAATTGTAACAATTTTTTTAGAACATTTTTTAAACAATGTATTCTTCAATCTACAAGAAAGAAAAAATCATCTAATACACATTCGAAGAATAAAATGTTGATTTGAAAATCAATCCGTATTTTACAAATTACTTGAATTATTTGAAGTTTTTTTTTTTTTTGAAAATAATATATTATTTACTTCAAAGTTTTAACTCAACTTATATAATTTTTTATATTTTAAAATTTACAATAACTTTTTAAGAGATCGTATATTATATACTTGAAAAATAGGGTATTTTTCGAATTAAAACCAAAACACGTTTTTTAAATTACTTAAATTATTTGAAGATTTTTCTAAAACAATAAATTATTCACTTTGAAGTTTCTAACTTAATTTACATAGTGTTTTATATTTTTATAGTTGTAACGACTTTTTAAGAAATCGTGCACTATACACTTGAAGAATATGGTGTTTTCCGAAATAAAAATGTAAACATATTTTTTAAAATTAGTTAAATTATTTGAAGTTTTTTTTAAAGCGATGTATTATTCACTTTTAAGTTTCTAGCACAATTTACATTCTCTTTTTAAAATTGCAACAACTTTTTATGAAATTACGTGCTTTATATACTTGAAGAATAGAATATTTTTCGAAATAAAAATAAAAACTTTTTTTTTAAATTACTTATATTATTTGAAATATTTTGAATATGTGTATTATTCACTTTGAAATTTCTAGATCAATCTATATAATTTAATTTTTTTAAAATTGCAACTACTTTTTAATAAATCATGTAATATACACTCGAAGAATACGATATTTTTTGAGATAAAAATGAAGACATGTTATTTAAAATTATTTGAAGTTTGTTTAAATAATGTATTAGTCACTTGAAAGTTTCTAACTCAATTTACGTAACTTTTATATTTTTAAAATAGCAATAACTTTTTAAGAGATCGTGTACTTGAAGAATATGTGGTGATTTTCGAAATAAAAATGAACATGAATTTTTTAAATTAATTAAATTAGTTGAAGTTTTTATAAAAATAATTTGTTATTAACCTTGAAGTTTCTAGCCCAATTTATATTATTGGTTATACATTTAAAAATACAACTTTTTAAGAGATCATATACTATACACTTGAAGAATAGGATGTTTCTCGAAATAAAAAAAATCATTTTTTACATTACTTAAATTATTTTAATTTTTTTAAAATAATTTATTATTCACTTTGAAGTTTCTAGCACAATTTACATTTCTTTTTTTTCTTTTAAAAAAAATCAAAAATGTTTTAAGAGATTGTGTACTATACACTTGAAGAATAATGTATTTTTCGAAATAAAAATTAATTACTTAAATTATTTTAAGTTTTTTTTAAATACAATGTATTATTCACTTCGAAGTTTCTACCTCAATCTACATATTTTTAATATTCTTAAAATTGCAACAACTTTTTAAGAGATCTTGTACTATACATTTGAAGAATATAGTGTTTTTCGAGATAAACATGAAGACGTGTTTTTTTAAATCACTTAAATTATTTGAATTGTCTACTAAACAATATGTTATTCATTTTGAAATTTCTAGATCAATTTACATAATTTTTTATATTTTTAAAATTGCAACAATTTTCTAAGAGGTTGTATACACTTGAAGAATATGGTGTTTTTCAAAATAAAAATTGAAAACATGTTTTCAAATTACTTAAATTATTTGAAGTTTTTTTTAAAACAATCTATTGTTCACTTTGAAGTTTCTAGTTTAGTTTACATAATTTTTTATATTTTTTACATTTTAACAATTGCTTAAGAGATTATATACTATACACTTGAAGAAATTGATGTTTTTCGAAATATAAATGAAAACGTGTTTTTAAAATTACTAAAATTGGCTGAAGTTTTTTTTGAAAATAATGTATTATTCACTTTGAAGTTTCTAGCTCAATTTACATCATTGTTTTATTTATAATATTGAAACAATTTTTTTAGATATATTGTACTACGCACTTGAAGAATAAAGTGTATCTAAATTATTTAAAACTTTCTAAAAACAATATATTATTCATTTTTAAGTTTCTAACACAATTTAAATAATTTTATATTTTTAAAATTGTAACAATTTTTGTACAGATCAGGTATTATTTACTTGAAGAAGAATATTTTTCGAAATAAAAATAAATAGGGAATTTTTGAATTACCTAAATTATTTTAAGCTCTTTTAAAAAAAATATTATTCAATTTGAAGTTTCTAACTCAATTTATATAATTTTTAATATTTTTAAAATTGTAACAGTATTTTTTTTTAGAAATCATATGATTAGGGTGTTTTTCAAATAATAACGAAAACATGATCTTTAATATACCAAAATAATTAGAAGCTTTTTTATAACCGTGTGTTATTTACTTTGAAATTTCTAACTCAGGTTATATAATATTTGATATTTTTCAAATAGAAATCGAGTAAAGTGGTTTTCGAAATAAAAATGAAAAAGATGTTTTTAAATTACCTAAAGTATTTGAAGCTTTCTTCAAACAATATATTATCACTTTGAAGTTTATAGCTCAACTTACACAATTTTTTATATTTTTAAAATTACAATAGTTTTTTTAAAATTGTGTACTATAATTGGAAGAGTATGGTGTTTTTTTTTAATAAAAATGAAAACATCATTTTTTAATATAAGTAAATTATTGAAAGCTTTTTGAAAAGAATATCTTATTTACCTTGAAGTTTCTAGAGTAATTTACATAATTTTTTATATTTTAAAAATTGAAAAAATGTTTATAGAGATCGTACATTATATACTTGAAGAATATAGGGTTTTTCGAAATTAAAATGAAAACGCATTGTCTAAAAATACTTAAATCATTTGAAGATTTTTTTTGAAAATAATGTATTGTTTGCTTTGAAGGTTTTAGCTCAATTTAAATAATTATTATATTTTTTAAATTGCAACAACTTTTTAAGAAATTGTGTACTATATACACTTGAAGAATATAATATTTTTCCAAAAAAATATTAAAATAAGTTTTTTTAGAATACTTAAATTATTTAAACTTTTTTAGAAAGTGATGTATTTTTACTTTGAATTTTCTATCTCAATTTTCATAATTTTTATATTTTTAAAATTACAACAATTTTGTGATGGATCGCGTGCATACTTATACTTGAAGAATAAGACATTTTTCGAAATAAAAATGAAAGCATGTTTTCAAAATTACCTAAATTATTTGAAGTTATTTTAAAATAATGTATTATTTACTTTGAAGCTTCAAGCTCAATTAAAATAGTTTTTTATATTTTTAAAATTGCAACAGTTTTCTAGAGATCACGTAATATACACTTGAATCATAGGGTGCTTTTCGAAATAAAAAGAAAACACTTTTTTAAATACCTAAATTATTTGATGATTTTAAAAATAATGTTTATTAATTTTGAAATTTCTAGCTTAATTTATATGTATTTTTTATATCTTTTAAATTGCAACGTTTTTTTTAGAGATCATGTATTATAACTTGAAGAATAGCGTGTTTTTCATAATATAAAACAATAGGCATATTTAAATTACCTAAATTATTTAGAGCTTTCTTAAAATAATGTATCGTTCACTTTAAAGTTTGTAGCTCAACTTACATAATTTAATATATTTTTAAAATTACATCAGTTTTTTAGAGATGTTGAACTATATACTTAAGAATATGGTGTTTTTCGAAATGAAAATGAATAGAGTGGTTTAAATTACCTAAATTATTTAAAAATTTCTGAAAAAAATGTAACATTCACTTTGAACTTTCTAACTATATTTATATAATTTTTTATAATTTTGAAATTGAAACAATTTTTGTGGGATAATATACTATACACTTGAACAATAGGAATTTTTTTTTTTGAAATAAAAATAAATAGGGTGTTTTTGAATTACCTAATTTATTTGAAGCTTTATGAAAATAATGTTTTATTGACTTTGAAGTTTCTAACTAAATTTTGAATTTTATTAATATTTTTTTAAATTGCAACAATTTTTTTTAGAGATCACGTACTATACACTTGACAAATAAGGTGTTTTCCGGGAAAAAAATGTATAGGATATTTTTAAATTATCTAAATTATTTGAAGCTTTCTAAAATCAATGTATTATTCACTTTGAAGTTTCTAGCTCAATTTATATAATTTTTTTTAATTTTTAAAATTTCAAAAGGTTTTTTAGAAATAGTATATTATCATTTCAAGAATAGGATTTTTTTGAATAAGAATGAAAACAAGAGCTTTAATAAAAGGTTTTATCTTTTTAAATTGTAATAGTTTTTTTAGATATTGTTTATAATATCCTTGAAAGTAGGGTTTTTTTTTAAATAAAAAGGAACGAGTGTTTTTAAATTACCTAAGTTAATTAAAGACTTTTGAAAATAATGTATTATTCACTTTCAAGTTTCTAACTCAATATACATAATTTTTTATATTTTTAAAATTGCAACAATCTTTTATATTTTATTCACTTCAAGAATATGATGTTTTTTGAAATAAAAATAAAAAAACGTGTTTTTTAAATTACTTAAATTATTTGAAATTTTCTGAAAAAAAATGTATTATTAATTATTCACTTTGAAGTTTGTAGTTTCTAGTTCAATTTACATATTTTTTATATCTTTAAAATTGCAATAATTCTTTTTAGGGATCATTTACAAAACACTTGAAGAATAGGGTGTTTGTTGAGATAAAAATGTAAATACATTTTTTAAATTATCTAAATTATTTGAAGCTTTAAGAAAATAACTTATTATTCACTTTTAAGTTTCGATCTCAACTTACATATTTTTTTGTATTTTTAAAATGGTAAAAGTATTTTTTTAGAGATCGGGTACTTTTACACTTATAGAATATGGTGTTTTTTTGAAATAAAAATAGATATGTGTTTATTTAAATTACCTAAATGATTTGAAGTTTTCATAAAGTAATTTATTATTGCTTTTGAGGTATTAGCTCAATTTACCTACTTTTATTTTTAAAATTGTAACAACTTTATGTTTTAGAATTCATGTACTATACACTTAAAGAATAGAGTGTTTTTTGAAATAAAAATTAAATAAATATTTTTAAATTACATAAATTACTTGATTTTTTTTAAAACATTGTATTTTTTACTTTGAAGTTTCTGGCGGAATGACTAACCTGTGCAATATTGCATAGGTTTAGTAACCCAAGATAGAAACAAAGCGTAATATTAATTGTATGTTAAACCAAATCACATTATTTTTTTGTGTTTTCCAATAACAAATTTATACTTTAAGTTTATTAACGAGTGATGTACTGTTTCAATCCCTAACTTTGCGAGAATAATTCACTTTTGTCCCTGATTTTATGCGGATAAGTCACTTTAGTCCCTGACTTTATATTTTATAGGCCACTTTAGTCCCTGAATTATATGATCATTCATTTTAGTCCCTGAAAGTCAGGGACTAAAGTGACTGATTTCGCGAGGGACTAAACTGAATGATAAAATACAAAGTCAGGGACTATTTTAGTATATAATTCGTTTATTAACTTGTGCAACATTGCACAGGATAGACAAATCCTTTATAAAATTACAACAGATAATTTAGAGATAGTGTATTATACACTTGAAGAATAAGGTATTTTTCGAAATACAAATGAAAATGTGTTATTTGAAGTTTTTTATAAACAATATATCATTCGCTCTGAAGTTTTTAGCTTAATTTACATATTTTTTTTTATATTTTTAAAATTGCAATAGGTTTTTTTAGAATTTGTGTACTATATATTTGAGATTTCTGGAACATAATTTTTAATATTGATAAAATTGTAACAGTTAATTTAGAGATGATGTACTCTACAGAGTAATTATGATAAGGGAATAAGAATGAGTTGCTTTTAACAATTTTTTTTTCTATATAATTGTATCATTTAATAAAATTACTTAGACAATGTTTTATTTAGACAATCCTAACTAATACTTAAATATACTATATTATTTTTTATCAGTGTTAGTGTACTAAGTTGATAATCAAATTTAATGATTAAGTATATGCACTTTTTATAATTTGGCAAACTAAATTAATTAATGGCAATTAAATTTGAATAGTAAATATTCTTTGTTGAATTTTAGTGACTAAATTTATTGTCAATTGCTAATATTATAAATTCAAATGTATTTTTCATAATTTCTTTAACCAAATAGATCAACTATTATTAATTTTGATTTAATTTTTAATTAAAATAAATATTTATAAATTAATTTCTTCAAATTTATATTCTTAAAATTTTAAAAAATGTTACTTCTGTGACGAGCCAACAACTCATGTAACCCAAAGCGACACTACACTATTTATGGTAAGCAGGTTTGTTATGATTAAATTAACATCCAGTAAAACTATTCATCCAGGACAATAACCAATCACATCAAAGTGATATTTATTACATATAAGTGACGAATACTATAAACAACTTTACTCTCATTTCAACGTATTAAAAAATTCTAACCCGTGCATCACGGGCCTCAAATAAAGTTTTGTTGGTTTGGAACTTGTAAGTCTTGCGGACTTATTTCTGATGGTATTTTATTATCATAATTTTTATGTGAAACAAATCCCTGAAAATTGTATTTAGTAAATATCCTTTGACATGTTTCTAAAGATATTATCAAAAGTACCATTTTAAAAAAATGGAATTAAAAAAGAAAAAAGGAGCAGGAAAGCTAGGCCCATAGATAAGAAAAAGGATCAGATACTAAGTAGGCAATAATTTTGTATATTTAAGGATTCTGGAAGATGTGATGGGCTCCTCCGCTTTGCGGTGCAAAGGAGAGAAAACCCATGCTTGATTTATAGCAGAAGAAAAATTGAATGGACTAGTAAAAAAATGAAAGGAAATTGGACACAGACAGTAATATGCTATCTAACAAAGGATTCGGATGGGCTTGGAGGCACCTCCAAGTAATGAATTTGAAAACAACTCTTCAAAGGAGATTTACAAATTTTCTAGTGAGAAAACCTCCATAAATTTGAGCGAGTACCGGTATGAAATCAATACCCTAACATTAACCTTTTTATTTTGTTAAAAAGCACTGAACAATTTTCTAACAACACTATGTTGTACTTAAACTTTCCTGCGTTTCAAAAATTCAACATGGCGTGAAGGAAAATAACAGGAACAAATTAATGGCATGAACCATAAACACAAATCAAATTGCCTAACAAGGGAGGAGGAACAATAATTTATAATAATTTGTGCTTAAATCCCTGTGACTGCAGTATAAAATTTCTTAAATAGATAAGAAACTACAAAAATTTGAACAAGTTTTTGACAACATTGCAGACTACGTTTTTGACAACATTGCAGATTAAGGTACTCACTCAGGTACTATGAATTAAAAATCCAGAGCATTCGAAGCATTTTCATGCAACAGGAACCTCAATATCAGTAGCCAAAACTGCAGCAGGGCGAATGTATTCATCTTCCTCCTTTGGAGCATGGATAGTGACAATATCAGGGAGGGGAGTTTTAGGACCCTGTTTGCCCTTAGGATCCCAATCAAGCATGATCTTTACTTTAATACCAAGAACACCCTGTAAGACAGTGAGGAGATCATCATCATCACTCCATTTTAAAATCAAACAAAATGAATCAACAGCTTGAAAATAAATTCTTCAAGGTATCTATGAAGAATAGAAACAAACCTGTCTGAGGAGCACATGTCTCACAGCAGAGTCAATATAATCCTTCACTGGTTGACCGGAAGAAATCATGTATCCGTCCTTGAACTTCATGGATTTGGCTCTCTGGGCTCTCAATTTTCCACTAACAATCACCTGGTCAAATGAAACAGCAATTACATCCAAATCATCACAACATAATACAATAGCAGGAGTTGAAATCTGCTTCAGTAGAACAAACCTCACACCCCTTAGCACCACTTTCCATAACAAATCTCAGAACACCATAGCAGGCCCTGAAACATGGATTACAAGATATACTGAGTTTACGATGTTTACAAGCACATAGAAGACTTGTAATCATACAAAAAAATAAGGAACATAGAAAAAATTCCTTGTCCGCAGCCCTTGAAAACACAGGTCTAAGATGATGGGCTAGCAAAAATATCAAATCGAGGTAGATCACTATTAAATAACAATAGCAGATTAATAACATCATCTTAGACTAGTATACCTAAAACTAAATGAAATATTGGGTATATCACAATTAGTCAACAACGAGTAAAGAAGGAAGAAAATGAATATTATTCCATCCCTACATGCACACAAATGCATAAGATACAGTTTTCTGATTCAACCAATAAGCTTCACTCTCAACTCAGTACTCCTCCACACATAACTTAATTATCAAGATAATTACTTCAGATGTAGAAGCAGAACACTTAAATCTCATGTGCTGCAATGTAAAACTCAATAAATAGAACAAACCTACATGGCTACCTCACTAATGGATACTGAGCCAAACACTACGGTATATGAACAAAATCACTTTTGGTTTATGAGGTGTGAATCCAGTTTCGTTCCTCACTTTCTCTATATCTCAAATCTGCTCTGGATTACAGATAAGGTACATAATGCAGGCAAAATGGCAAGGCTGGGATTGAACCAGGGAACAAGTAGTCCACAAAGGGTCTTAAAGCCTAAATCATAAAATATTGGCATCTCAAGACTAGGTGTATACCTAAGAACAATATTAGCCAGATAACAGTTCAATTAATTGCCAAATCAGATAAAACCAACCGATCATCCAACTCTAAAATTAAGCCACCATTGTGAACCACAAACAATTACTGTACTCAAACATATAAACAAAATAATTATGTTTATAGAAATGAATAATTATGAACAAGACAAATTTTGTAATAGAAATTGCTAGTTCCGTGATAACTCAACTAGATATATCGCGAGCAATACAACAGTTTCGAAGAGTAACACACCTACGCACAGCAAGGCCACCAAGGAGCTTGTAGCGAAGAGATTCAGCTTGAGCAATAGCACAAAGGCCTCTATTGTTGACCTTCTCAGCATATAATTCAACACTGTTTTCGGGAAATTTGAACCTTTTCTGAACCACAGAGGTAAGTTCCCTGATTCTTCGTCCCTTCTCACCGAGAACTGCTTGAGTTCGAGTGGCTCTGATGATGATCTCAGTCCTCATAGGCGTAACCCTAACCTCCACACCAGAATATCCATCCTCTGCAAGCTCTCTCGTCAGAACTTCGTTCAGCTCCGCGAAGAAAACACCATCCGCTACGAACTGCAAGCACAAACCTTAACCATATCAATATCAATCTGGCACAAAAAAAAATGCAAACACAATAACACACAAACGAAAGGTGCTGCGTTTACCTTTCTCTTCTTGCTCATTTGAGTTGCCATTGTCGCGAATCAGAAACAGGAAGAAAGGAAAATGTAAGGATAGAGGATCTGATCTAAACACAGTGACAACAAAAGCTGTGCTGAAAACCCTAATTTCGAGTTGTGCACTAACGGTATTTATAGTAACAGCTCATAATCAATCCAACGGTTCAGATCACTTGCATAGGGAAAGTCTCGGTAGGTCTATGTTTATACTAGACACCGACTGACCGGACTTATTTTGAGTTTTTTTTACTTATTATAAAAGTAAAGTTGAATAAAAATATTAATAAGTATTTAAAATTATAAAATTTTTACTTATAAATAAAGGCAGGTTCAAACAAAATATTAATAAGCAGTATTTTTTAATAAAGAAAAAGGAGAGAAAAAATAATTTTAAAATAAGTCTCAAATAAGAGATTTTTTTACGTTTTCAATCTCTTATTTTTTTCAACATCCATCAACTACCTTAGCAATGGTTGGACCATCGTCCTCCGCCGCTGGACAGCCACTCTCTACCGTCAGTCAACAATTTTTTTTTATAAAAATATTATAAAATATAAAATACATACTACTTTTTATTATTATAAATAAATAAAATTTAAAGTAAATAGTTTATGTTAAATCAAAAAAAATAAAATTATCAAATAGCTTATGATTTTTTTAAGTCTTTTATTTATAACTTTACCTTAAAAATAACTTTTAATAACCAAATAAACTGGGTCAAACACTACCTATTTAATTTTGCTGAGGATATTTTTTAATAATATAGCAAAATGTCCTTACTTAGTATTCATCGGTCATTGGTTTCCAAAAATAAAGTACTATTCATTAGTCATTTTATTTATTGACTTTATTAAAATTAATTTTTAGTTAATTTCTTAGGAAAAAAAAGTGGTTAAAGTCTAAAAGACAAAGCAACGATAAAATTAAACGCGCTCTCTCATTAAGATGAAGGAAATGCTATCATATATAAAATGAATCATAACAAAAGACGCAAAATATCAAATACTCTAACACTAATAACTAAATCATGACTGTTGTAATTGATTTTTAATAATTATTATGACTAAATTTACAAAGTCAATGACAAAAAAATAATTTTTATAAAATTAAATACTAAAGTGGTTAATGGCTACAAAACCAGAGTCATTTTTTTTGAGGACAAAAATAATCACAAAAATATTTTAAGAATAAAATTAGGGAAATATACATTTTGATGGACCGAAATAACGTTTACACAAATTTATTATTAATTTTGAATAGCACGAAGCCCAAATTGTAAACCTGGTTTTTTTATTCTACTTTTTTTCCTTTATTTCAACATTTAATAATTAACGTGTCACAAATTTTTAAGGAAAAGAAAATTAAAAGAGTGATGTACCAATTATATGATTTTCAAGGACTAAAATGAATGATATAATGAAAGTCAGAGACTAAAATGACTGATTTCACGAGGGACTAAACTGAATGATAAAATACAAAGTCAGGGACTATTTTAATATATAATTCAAAATTAAAGACCGACTTTAATTTAATGTCAATAAACATATGCCACAGATTTATCAACTGGGAGATCATAGTAGTACTAATTTAATATAAGGACACATTTAGAGATGATAACAGTTAAAGCAAGCGCAGGGATGAGTACTAGCAAATCAAATTAGTGACAAAAGTTTGCATTGTTTGGTTTTTTCTGTTTGAGCCAATATGTTTCTAAACATATACACAAGTGCATGTTTAGAAATGCGTTGAGTCATTTACATTTGTTTAGTTGTGTATTTTGCCCTAATTCAACTTAATATTAAATTTACAAAATTAATTTTAGTTAAAGCTACCAATTCGTAGCTTTTGCATTGAGTTAAAATATTTACACTTTATTTTTACTTTAAATTTTCTTTTAAGAAAAGAAATATATTCAGACATAAATTATATTACTTTAAAATTAATTTACATAAAATCAATTCTATGAAATCACGTTAATCCAAAATCAATTCTACCACCACAAAATCAAACACACAAACATCAAACCTTATTCCACTAGGTGAAATTGGCTAGGATCACATAACTCATTGTGTCCAATAAAAAACCAAGAATGGAATGTAAAAAGAAAAAAGGAAAAAAAACCCACTTAAAACAACAATTGGACAAACCACATATATGATGGTACAACATGAATATTATTTCCAGTACTTTACAAATTACAAGTCTTCCAACATTCATCAGAGTAATGCATAAGCAATTTCTTTCTATCATTTTCCCCCTCATCAAAACCCACTCATTGTATCACTATTTTCTAAATTCCTTACACCAGAAAAATCAAAAGAAGGCAATAGTACAACATGAATCCCCATTTAGGATTTGCACAAAAAATACAAGGATTATTTCCAGAACTTTGAACAAAAATCATTTTTGCTTTGCAATACAGTTTGTTGATGGGGAAATTATTAATACTTTCAAAATCAGTAACACTTTTGTTGATCTACAACACTTCAGATTCTATTGATCAGAGCCTCAGGAGCTACAAGAATTATGCACATGAAATGAAAGAATAAGACTACTCCAATTTTCAGTTTTTCACCCCCTTTCACCTGCACACTTGAACAACATGAGTGTTAGCGATACTATTTTTTCCCATTTTCTAACTTTTCAACAAATACTAACAGCAAAATCTGATAAATCAGAAGAGGAATGAAACAACATTAATTTCCATAAGAATGAAACTACATGGAAAAATGAGAATGAAGGATGTTAAAAATGACTGGCTCAGATCTAATTACAAACACATTGAAAAAAAAGCTAGTCCATTACCCGAATCAGCTGAATTATTGCACCATTTCAAAGCCAACAAATTAGAAGGAAGTATAGCAATTAGGAGAGATACCTATTATGACTATATTATTTAACAATGTCATATAGATAGATGCAAAGAAATATCAATATGTAATTTCTAATTTCTTCCTACCTATCAGTTGCATCACTATCTCAAAAGTTCCCAGTCTTCTTTTGACATGTCAAAAATTTCAACATCGCCATCCTCAAACATTATCTGCAAAAGTAAATTCATACTTGTATTCATATTTGATGACAGTATTAATTTGAAATAAGAAGATACAACCAAAGATTCTCTTACTGAGTGTCTTTGAGAATATTTATCAAATCGCTTAATAATCCCAAACCTGTACCATTATAACAAGAAAGGTAAAGGTTCAGCACTAGTTATACTTAAATGAAATTAACTTAATAAAATATAAAAAAACATATAAATTTCAGATTTAACTTGTTGAGCAGGTGTATAATGTAAGGAAGTAATGGTGTAATATACCTCACATTTCCAAGTTGTTTTATCATAATAACTTCACCAATGCAATTGTGTAAGCACTTGGATTGGTCAAAACGAGAACTTCCTGGAAAACCAAGTATGAAAGAAAAATTGGCATTTTATGATGAAGAAGATAAAGCTAAAAGAGAAAATGGTAGCAGATTCCAAGCATTTTTTTTTTTCAGAACAAAAAATAAAATTGTACAAAACTATCAAAGTAAAGAAACAAGCTTACCAATTGGCAAACCTCCATTCTGAAATACCTAACCATACAAAGTCCCAAAATTAGTCAACAAGGAAAAATATTTATAATTTAATAAACATGTAGTACATACTAAATTCAGTAACAGCAACAGCATTATTCAGGGATTGATTATATGGAATGAAAATAGGAAAGGAAGTCAGGAAAAACATAACAAAGTGCAATTTTACAATGGGAATGTTCATTCCATAAAAGGAAGGACCATCACTCCTTTCAAAAAACTAAGGGAAAACATATCAAAGTGAGCAGCAGTTTATGAAAAAATTCGTATATTAATGTATTTGATCTTTTGAACAATATGTTCAAGAAGGATAAAAGAATCACAGAAATCCTAAGACCCTAGAGATGCTTGGACTCTCCCTCAAACAATCTGTTACAACTCAGAAACTGACTAATTTCCCTCCAATTCCCCTAATTAAGGTCCTTCTAAGTTCTAACCCCTGTAACTAACTCTAACAATGTTTGCTCATTGGCTCCTGACATATTAACAGGATCGGGTCCTTCGTAATTGGGCCTAATCCTCATTCTTTTTCTATATACATTCTTAACTATAGGCCCAACAAGTGAAGTTATCAACGCAGAACAGATGCACATAGCAGCAAGCGCTGAAAATGCTAAATAAGAATGACTGCTAAAGATATACATAAATTATGGTAAGCTGTATGCAATACAAAACGCTCAATCATACATATACAAATGGTTAAAAAGTTTGAACATACCAAAAATTAAAAATATTCATATTCCATAATTATTAGTAATCAAAATCAGAAGTCATTGTCACCACTAAATATTCAAAATTTCAAAAACAAAACATCTTGAACAAAGAATAGGTGTTGTGCTTCAGATTGCGGCAGGAAATACTAGTTCGAAGTAATAAATTGCTTACTGAAACATCCCAGTTTTGGCAGTAACGACAATGATTGCAGTCTACAATAGTCACATTAGGCTACATCCCACCACAACGTGACCATGACCACAGCTGTATTTTAAAATCTTGTACCGGTGAAAAATGCTTGTCAAGAGAGTGGGTGGGTTTCACATAAAACGTGCTTGAAAATGATGCCATACTATAGTTAAGGTGTCAAACTCTCTAGTTAGCTTGTAGAATCTCACGAGTTTATGATTTTATGTGTTAACTTGCTCTCAAACTCTTACAAACTCTTGTAGGATTGAAAGTTTACATATGCGTCAATAAGTCTAGATTTATGCATCAAAATCTGTATCTGATTCTGAACTGTCCAAAACAATCATGTATTGGCTGCCCCCATCAACATGCCATATTATATCTGGCGAAAACACACAACACATAAAACTCTCACGCCTCACTGTTTCTGGCGAAAAAAATCATGTATTGGCTGTCCCCATCAACACAACATATTATATCTGGCAAAAACACACAGCACATATCAAACTCTCACGCCTCACTGTTTCTACTCATTGCACATGACCTACCAAACTCAATGCACAAACAAAGATGTATTTTCATGATCTACTGAAGTTATAAGTTTACCCAACATTTAAATTTAAATACACATAATATTCTACAAACTTAGCAACTTCATTTTACAAATCATGACCACAACAATTCAATTATGAGGATTAGGCTCAATCAGGAAGGATTAGTTCAGCTGGGCAAATACCCAGAATTGTAGTTATTTAACAAAATCACGTAATCGTATCATATTATTCACAAACAGAATTGTAGTTATTTAACAAAATCATGCAATCATATTATTTACAAAGTTATGTAATCATGTTACTAAAATTCTATTGATGGAGTAGTATTTCACATCATTTACTATTCTAAATATTATTATCATATTAAGTAAACTCTTATTGGTTTATGAGTTGAGTCTACAAACATTCCACAAATTCACTTGCACTCGAGTTTAAACACCATGGATACAAGACAAAAATAATGGAAAGATTTTGTTTGGATTAGGAGGAAATATAAGGAAAGAAAATATGAAAGGAAGTAAAATAAATAATAAATAATCATGAAAAAAATCTAAATTACTCTTCACAATGTACGTGAATAGTAACGTAGGAAAGGGCGTGGAAGGAAAGAAGCAATCTTCGCTATTTTCCTTTTGTTTTCACATCAGCTGAGATGGAAAAGTTAGTGACCCTTTCAATTTCTTCCTTCTTGTTTCCATTGCGAATCAAATCAAGGAAGTTTTTGTTTCCTCATTTTTATCATTAAGTTTTCTTTCCTCTTCAATTCCACAAAAACAAACATTGAAGCGGCTAATGGAAAATGCTCTATGATTTCAATCCTGTTGCACTTTGGGGGCCCTATATGCTCGCTATAATGCTGCTATAGCATGCTATTAACTACCATATATTTCAAGCCAGAAATTATCCTAACATCAGAAAACTAAAATCCATAATCAACCATGACGCTATGCATCATGGCAACCCTTGAGGTAGTTCAAGAAGTTTGCCTCTTTATTTCACTCACTCTTCGTCATTTGGTTAGGTCAATGTGATAAATTTTTCTCGTCAACTTCTCTTTCCTCTTCAATTCCATAGAATCAAACAATGGGTAAAAAAAGGGGGATGAAATCACAACACCCAATGGTAAAAATAGGTTTCTGAAACCCATCACCTTCGCTCGATAGTGCACTAAATGCATGGTTTCGGAATTGCAGTGGCTAATGGAAAACGCTCTATAATTTCAATCCTGTTGCACCCTGGGGGCCCTATGTTGCTATAATGCTGCTATAGCATACTATTAACTACCATATAGTTCAATGCCAGAAATTATCCTACATCAGAAACCTAAAAATACCCAAATCAACCATGTTTTTTCCATAATAATGTCCTAAAAGTGCAGTTGTCCCCTCATCCACTTGATACTGAAACAATCGGCAACAATAGCCATCAGAGCTCATTGACTAAGGTGTCTTAGCAGGACTACCTATGCATCTTGGCAACCCTTGAGGTAGTTCAACCAGTCTGTCTCTTTATTTTGCTCACTTCTCATCATTTGATTAGTTTAACGTGATCAATTTATTTGCTAGTTCAAACGTTTAGTGATGAATTTTCCAAATATATATGAGCCTATATGACTAAGTGGTCAAGATTCCAATCATTGTTCCTCCATTCTTCAAGATAGGTCGAGTTTCATGGCTTTACCTAATAGCTTAACCTTTTAGGTGATTACTCTTTGATACTATAAGGCTCAAGTATGTGGGCCTTTGCACCCCGTTTATAATAAAAAAAAAATATAAGGCTCAAGTATGTCACCGGAGGCGTGAAAGCGAAAATCATAAAAAAATATTACTAAGATTTCTAGCAGAGATTGCCTTGCTCAATTTGTGAGTTGTTTTATATAAATTGGAAATTTTTTATCATTGCATATCTGAGGATATACCAGAATTAATACATGACAAAAAGAGATACGATGCTTGGCAAAAATATTTCCAATTTAGGAATAATTAACCATTATTTAATCAAACACAATGCGCACATGTCAACCATTTGAACTTTGGTTGGTTCCAAAATTAATTATGTTTTTAAATGTGTTTTTTCGACAAATAATAAAATTTTCAAGCCAAGCCAGAATTGCTAAGTGGTAAACATAGGTTTTTATCCCCATTTCATAATTCATTACTCTCCTACTTTGGCATACCAAACATGGGAAAAGAATCAAAAGATTACTTAACCATCACTTAAACAGGCAGAACTGGGATGCAATCTCAATACTTAAGTGCCAAATATTTTATATTAAAGTCCATTAATAGAGAAGTAAAACGTAAGCAAGCATAGAAAAGCCATGCCATTCACTCCATTCTTGTCTACTCTACCTAGACGACCTAAAACGTGAAACATTTTTCATAATGGAATAGACAGATTTTAAAGCTGGCATTACAGCAATTATCTATTCCCTAATATTTACCTTTATTTTTTCTTGTATCTAACAAACCTAGAATGATAGTATACAGTGATCCAATTAACATAGAACTTTAATATATGATACCTTACTTTACCTCCTAAAATATTGCCATTAACATACTTTAATACTTTTTAGCATAAAAGGCTTGTTCTTTCTTTTCTCTTCACTGGCTTAGTAATCTCAATTTTTGATGACAAATCAGAGGATAAAAATCCAAGAAAAATCACGATGACAAGAAACAAACTACAATCACTGAAGATACAAAGTATACCCACTTTTTAGTCACAAATCTAACATAATTTTGCCTAAGTATACTCCCTTATTAACCAATTTAATAGCAAAAGCTCACAGCACTGCTATGAAATAATACGACAATGCTAAAATTCAGTTTGATCCTCTGATTTAGTGCTTTGATATAATCAAGCAGTCATGAAGAAATATACCTATCCAGGATAGAATTGCTATTTTTTAGATTTAGATATTTTAGATTTAGATTTTTTAGTAGATTTTTTAGATTTAGATGACCCCACCTGATATTTAACTAATTTTAGTGCAGCATCCGAAGATTTAAGCTTGTTAGGCCGAACACCCAGCTTACGCCTACACTCAGCAGCGCCACAGTGACAATCTTGATCTGCACCAAACTGAACAAACCTGCAAAATTGTTAGAAACTTTGAATCCACCATCACTGCTAAAGAGTGACACTAGCATCATTCCAGAGACACCAACGACATGCCAAAACATATACATACTACTCCTCTCTGTTCCTATTTACAAGTAATTTCTAACTAATTCCCACATCTCACTTACTTAATTTTAAGGTTCCACTAATCTTTCTTCATTTTAATGTCTCTAATTAACAGTCTTTTGATTATATTGGTAGTTAATTATATTTTGTCTTGGAAATGGAAACAAAAAGCCTTTCAATTCTATTGGCAGTCACTATATAACAGTACATGTAGGAACATTAGAACCTTCTAGAATGTGACTTATAAATAGGAACAGAGGTCGTGATAACATAGAAGAGATAGATCATAAATCAGATGGTCTCCCTTTGTATATGTAGGAACACCAAAACCTTCTAGAACGTAACATAAAAATCACTGAAATGGTGTAATCAAAGATATCGGTAAGTGCTCATACTGGTAATCATAAGTAAGATGCTCTCCCTTTTGTATGTCGCGAGTCGCAAATATGCCAATTCTTGTTTCACCATCAATTATCCTTCAGATGGGAAAAGGAAGCACTTGTTAGATGAAATGCTAAATTACCAAATATCACTAAAATTCATTTCAACAGAACATTTAGCAGTCAACCATTTCTGCATCTCAGTATTGGGGCAGCAACTATGATTGATGTATCTTGATTTGTTTCCCTTGTATGTTGCATCTATCACCATGTCTCGATTGATCTCACACAAGTAAAAATTTGTTTCGCCACGATGTTTCATGTTCCAAAGCCTTTCTTCACATGTTTTGTCATCAATCACTGTAGAAAGAGGTAAAATTCATAGGTGGGTTTAAAATATTTTTTTGGAAAAAAAAATCTCATTTTATAAATGTAGACAGACAGGTAAGTAATGATCACCTTCTCCAACATATTCGATAACAAACTCTCCAAGCTTGATATCTTCATCCGCCACAATTCCAGAACCACATTTCTCTGTCTACAAGATATTAAAACTCAGAATGTTAAGTGTGGATATTATAAGAGAAACACAAATGATTGGACAACAGGGACGAAGATGAGGACAATAGATTTAGAAAAAAAAAATATAATCATCAAATTATACAATTTCAAATTTACCTTTATAACCATACAGTTTATATTAGTTTGTATGACAAAAACAATAGAATAAACACAAATTTTCATGTGCTTAAAACTAAAGTGTCTCAAAAATGAAATAAATTACTGAAAACAATAAAAAAAGATACTGAAATAAAATTATATCATACTATAACAAAACAAATCCAAAACTATAAATCATGAGAAAGAAGTTTTTACCTTGACCAACTTCATCTTTTTTACATGACGATGCTGAAATGGTTTGTTGAGACAGTTGCTCCCACATTTACAGCCAGAAGAACAGCTAGACAGAAGCATCCTATAGGGACAGTCAAAATAACGAATGAATAATGACTACTCATCTATGTTGATATATACTTGCATCTGAAATGTTGTACTATACAATAAAAAAGAGAGAAAAAAGTTTATACCAGCCACTTAGAAGGAGGAAAAAAAGTTTACATGGCATTTTTTAAATTGGTGAATAATATTCTCCAGTTGCGACTATTGGATGTTATAAAAATTCTCAGAAATGGCACATGCTTAAGCAATCTCAATTCTCAAGATACCAACTTATTTATCTACTGTATAGCCCATTGAAACATAAACACTCTCACATAGACACCAAAAAGTAATATTTTTCCAAAAAAAAAGTTGGTGATTTTAGATGGTTGGCAACTGATGATAAAATTTATATATAAAGGACACCGAGGTAGATTTACGAACATTACTTAAGAAGAAGTCAGCATGAACTAGAAATGAACATAAACACAAGAAAAATGCTCCATGCAAACAGAAAACTTACCCACAGTGGCAATCTTTACCACATACACCAGTAGATTCGTCTGAAGGATTGCAGGAACAGAATATGCCATCATCATCGAACTTTCTCTTGACCTTCTTAGTGAGATATATGTCTTAACTTTATATAAGAATCAACAAAATAAGATTACCCAAAACAATAAGACCAATAAATAGACAAAGATTTCATCATTAGCCGGGTCAACATACACAAAGGCTCTCACAAAGCAAGGGCTATACTGCACTATGCAAGAGATATACTACTACAAATATTTCTGAATGTGTGTGAAGGATACTGCGTTTTATATAAGTGTAAGACGGCATTTGCTTTGATTTGTGAATCCACTCTGGAAGTTCAAAGTCAACAGGTTCTTTAAGCTCCTTAATTAGCTTGTCGAATACAGATGCAAAACCATTCTGCTCAGAATTCTGTTAAACAGGAAAGCAAGGGAATTCACTCAACAGCCAAAATCAGGTTAAAAAGTAAAGTTACCATGGACTAAGGTAAACTTAAATTATCATATGCATGATAGCAAAAGGCACCTGTAATGAATTCTTAAAAGAATAAAATTCTTAACGAAAACCTTCGAAAACCAAAATGCATTGTTTACTAAGTAAAAGGCAATCTTAACTTAAAAAGACCAACTTAAAGGGATATAAACAGATAAAGTAGGAGACACTTTATATAACTTCAGTTTGAACAGTCTCACAGAAGAAAAATGCAGCGATTTAAAAAAATCCCATGGTTTTAACAGAATAAGGAATTCTGTACCGCAAAATAAAACTTTTAACAAGACAGATTATGGCTCAGAAACTTCAATAATGGATACTAAATTAAATTCTAAAGAAAAGAAGCATAAGAAAAGACATACTCTTTTACCAATGTTGACTTGAGTGAAATATACACTTTGTTTGGTTCAAGAAAGCATTTTCTATTTCCATTACTTGGTTTCACAGATAATAACAAAAAATGGCACCTTACTGATTTCCACTTTATTTTCTATTTCCAAGGATTTCCACAGTAGATAATGAAAATGGTATATTATTGTTTTCATCATTTCATGGCAGAATTTATAAAACAAGAAAGGAAGTTAAAATAATGTCCATTTTTCGTAATTATTTATGAAAACAAAAAACATAAACAAAAAACGTTTTCCCAAACTTATGCATATGTCAAGTAATAGAAATAAGTTGTAAACTAAATTCTAAGATTTTTCCAGCAGAAATAGCATAATTTTACCAAACTTTTCCAACGAAATCCCTATATTATCACATTCCTAGATTTTATGGAACTGAAAAGGAAAAAAAAAAAAAAAAAGTAATCGAAAGTACTACAACACCAAACAACCTTTTTCATGGCTGCTATAGAATCTGATAGAGTACTGTGGATATTCTTGCGTGATAAGCTAAGATCTCAGCGTCTCAATCAAGGCTCAAACAAAAAATTGGATATTGAAAATCAATACCACAACATCCACATATTTCGCCTACAACACAAAGAACAATATGTCAGCTTTAAGTAATTTAAAGGCATAATTTTATTTACTACGTTGAGGCGCTCCTTAGCATCCTAAATCAGATATATGCCTAAATACATTTTTCTTATCACATGGTTGTACAACAGCAGACAAAATAAGACAGGCTGAACAGCAAAACTTAATTCAATAATTTTGGACTGTTAAGCCAAGTTTTGTATTAGAGAAGACAACTAATCTGAAATTGATGGTTTAATATAAAATGCAAGTGAAATTTTAAGAAACATACAAAACCAATCAATCTACAAATACAACAATATATTCCAGATGGTCTTGTGCAAATAAAATTTAAAAAAACATATAAAATCAATCAATCTACAAATACAAACATCTAAGGAATATTCTTGACGACCCGATCCTACACAGTACACAGTTGACAGTCCTAGTGCCGACTTTTTATTTCATCTACTTCATCCTAATCTATAAAGGGAGCTCTTGGCGTCACAGTAAATAGGTAAACTGGTTTCAAGTCTCAGCCATCCAGTCTCACTTCTTTCTAATTATTTGTAACTGTTAATAAACATATTTTATATGCTCATCAAATTTACAATTTCGAATGCAGAAATATGCAACAGTAATGAAGAGCCATAAAGAAATTTGAATTGAGAAAAAAAAAAATGGAAAAACTAAAGGACCCTATCTCAACCTTCCATTAATTCCACTGATCCATTATCCAAATTTCAATATTCTACCAATTCCCACTTCTTCTCCACAACTTACTCCTATTGACACCTTTTCCTCTCAAAATTTCCTCAAAATACATAATCATTCAACAATTTCGTCGTAAATTATCATATTGCATTTGACATGCCCTACACTCCTACTCTCTAAAAACCTAATTGCTCCAATATGCACCATTATTCCAACAAATAAAAAAAATATATAATAAAATAAACAACCAAGTGTCTCCCTTTGAGCCCTATTATTGACCTTTCATTACTATGGAAGTAAAAGAAAATTTAAGAAGAAACAAAATTCTGAAACTAAAATGACAGAAACTAATCTGATATCCTACTTTTTCCTCAACCCAAACAAGAATAAACCCTCAAAGAAAAATCAAATCAGTAATTAATTGACAATGAGATTCAAACTTTTCGTTTGCTTGGACTGAAACACAACACAATGTGGGAAAAGTAGTGAAGGAATTAGCATTATATTAAGAAGGGGGAAAAAACCACACTCGCAAATAAAGCGTTAGTAAAGATAAAATTTTGGAGAAAACCCAAGAAAGATTGCCGTAAAGGGTAGTGAGTACAGTCAAGAAACTTAACAATCAAAAAAGGGTTGGAACAGAATCAGTGAGAATACAAAAGGGGAATTGTAGAAGCAGAACAAGTACAGTGAAAGAAAGGGGCAAAATGGGAATATGGATAATCCAAAAACAAAGAGATAGATAGAGAAAACCTGAATTGACGCTGGAGAAGAGAAGAAAGGAAAAAATGGGAAACGAATTGGAATGAACGGTATTTATGTACATTAACCAACTCGAACTGACTTGTTGGTTCTGTCTGTTCGTTGGTTTTGCAATGATGTTCTCAGTCTCTGAAGTTCAAACTTCAAAGTTGAAACAATACCAACAGAGTAGGGTTTTGCTTTAAAAAAAATTATATACTATATATTTTTAACAATAAATATTATGAAAAAAAAACAATGAATATTAAATAATCTGTCCGTTTCATAAAGATTATTTTTACATATTGTTAATATTTCATGATATAAAAAGACTCTTACAAGTTTCTAAAAACACTTAATAATTTTTTTTAATGTCTATTCTTTTAAAAAATGAACTTTTTTTTTAAAATGACAGTAGAATGTAATTAATGATTTTATAAGAGAGAATAAGAGTACATTAGAAAAATTATGTACTTTTTTAAAAAAATCAAGAAATTAATTAAGTTTATTATATATTTTTTTAATAAGCATTATTATCTTTATAGAAAAATGCTATATTTTATATTACTAAATATTTTGATTAATCTTCCTACTCACTTGCATCATTTTAAAAGGTAAATAGTTAGTGTAAGATATATGACAATTATCAAAGTTAAATATGCGGAAAGATTTACTGGAAAATTTAATATTTTTTATTTTTATAATATAAAATAGAAAGAATATTTATTTTAGTCCTTTTTTTATATTTGGTCTTTCTACTTTGCATGACTTTTTTCCCTTCTTCATGCTCCATTAAAAATGATAAAATCAAGAATAAAAAATAGAAAGTCAACCATGCTATTAAATGATAGAGTATTAATCTTTATTTATCGAAAAAATAATGTTAATCTTTGTACCAAAAAAATGATATTATATATTATAATAAAATAATTAATGTTAATACTCAACTTGATAAATGAATATAATTTATATAATGAAACAATTAATGATAAGATTCAATAAGAATTATTTGTGTGAATCCAATCTTCGCATACACGTCAAGTTAAATAGGTATAAATATGTGATTAAATTAGTACATTATTTGATTAAATCATTTCGTACTACTTTAAAGACATGCATGTTCGGTGAAATTTTTTTGTATTAATTTAACTACATATTTATATTCATTTAACTCAATATACAAGATGTACGCGAATAGTTAGTGTACACTAATAGTCGTTGAATATTCAAGTTGATAAATGATACTATAATTTACATAATTTATACAATATTATTAGTAAATATAAAAATGTAAATAAATTATATAATTAAGAATGTAACATATATCAATATTTATGTTAGTGTAATGGTAGAAACAGGGATTGTAACATACCGACTATTGTGCATTACAAAAATATAACACTTTATATTTTTTGTATTATATTGGTTACACTTAAGGTACACAAAAAAAAAAGTTGTGTATTGATACACAAATGTGTTTATAATCATTGGTTTAATAATAAAGTAATAAAAAAGTCTCTTTCAACATCACATTATTCTTTCTCAACCATTGAATTTCTCTTCTAAAAACTCATTTGATGTATGATAAATGCCACTGTATTTTATCACTTATAATTTTGCTTTAACTCATTATCAGAATCAACCCTAGTGTTCCACTAGTATCAAATACTAATTTACCATGAGGGAAGCAACAAAAGTGCAATAATTCAGTGAAAGTAATATTATGATTATGATTTGTAATAAAGATATTTCTCTCAATGTAACCACGATTGAAACTGCATGTTGACGTATGAGCAAATGCCATTATCAAATTTTGGCATCTTGAATTTTATTGGAAAGGTTGGTGGACCATGTCTTAGTTGAAGGTGCATATTTTGTTTTAGGAAAAATACACTTAACCCCCTTAATATTTGGGGTGCATGTAAATCATCACATCTTAATATTTAAAAATGTGTTTTTAAATTCTTAAATTTTTTAAACTGTGCAAAAAGTACCCAACCTATCTAAAAAACGTTAAAGTTGATTGTGATTGACAAAAAAAAAACCTTTAACTCAGTGTTTCTAAATTGTTGCCTGTCAGCATTTCTATTAGATCCCTCCTCAACGTTTGCTTTTAAAATTCCTTTAACTTGACATAGTCTTATGAATTTTATTTTTAATGTTTATTGAAAAACAACAACTCGTGTAGCTTACAGAATATCTTAGAAATACCAATAAATAAAAGACTCCATTTCAAAAGATAAAAAAGAAGAGGGATAAATATCACAAGATAGGTGTTCAGATTCTTTAACCTAGGTTTTTAAATCAATGGTGATAGCAGAACAGAGGAAGAGAAATTGTCATGTTTCAATCTGCTAAAAAGAAGGGTATTTTTTAGAATTAAAAGTAACACGTGACACTCTCAGTTACATTTAACCTTTTTTGTCAAGTTAAAAGTATTTTACACAGTTAAAAAACTTTAGGGATTAAAAAACACATCTTAAACATTAGGGTGTAATTTGCACATACTTCAAACATTAAGGGAGTAAAGGGCATTTATGCCTTTGTCTTAACAAAAAGGAATTTTTTTCCTTGTAACAAAAAAAAAAAAAAAAAACAAAAGGAAACAAATTATATGAAAATATATTTTTACCTTTTACATAATATTAGACCAACACGAAGGAACATTAAAACATGACTTTGTGTCATGGGTATTTGTGGTGCAGATTGTTGAAATTTTATTGCAATTTAAGCTGCTTTTATATTTGTTGACGATTGGCCATATTGTAATGAACACAAATTATTTTTATACAACTACTATGTACATATATAACCTAAAACTTTTTGTTGAATAGAGTTGTAAATAATGTACATGAACAATAGTTTGTATGTCAATGGTTACTCTAAAAATGTACATGACACATGACACAATAATATATCTGTGTGCCGCGATGAAAATGAGAAAATTAAGGGAAAATGGTAAAATAAATGAAGATAAAAAAAAGAATTAGGGAATGAATATGGGATATAAATAATTTATATGTATTGAGAATATAAAACAATATTTCTTGTGGCTTTTTTTTAGGTGAGGTCAAATCTTATAAAGATAATTAAAAATTGAATCAAATCAATTAAGGATCAGTTTGTTTAAATATAAAAATAAGTGGTTCCAACATCTATTAAATTATTCTCTCAAAATACACATAAGAAATGTAAGAGATTAATTTAACGACAAATCTTTGAAGAGCCAAATTGATGACAAACAAACTTTCAGAAGACCAAATTGATTTTATACTCAAAGGAATTGCAAAAAATGTTTGAAGAAAAGGCAAGACAGCAAGAGTAAAATGATTACAACAACACACCATTGCTGAATAGAATTCATGAAGTTCAATGCAATTCTACAGCTGTAATACAGAGAAACCTTTGAATCTCGCATTTTGGCTTCGCTTAAACATGATGAGTTCCACAAAGGACAGAGCAGATCACCAACTCACAATGCTATGCACAACAAGGTAGCAAATTTATTATCCTCTAGGCTATAATACAGAGAAATGATGGGGCTGCAGAGAAACAAAGTTTTAAGGCTGAATATTTGAAGGTAACTGTGAAACTGACTATTATTATGAGAGAAACTAGAAATGAGTCTCCACTCTTACAACAGAAACCAGAGTTTGAACTCCTCAGAGAAATTATGTTCTCCTCTGCCTACTGAAAAACACTAGAATATTCTTGTACTATGTACAGCACCCTTAAATATTAACATGTCTCATGTTTTTTCCAAAAATGTCATATAATTTCACTTAATTTCTAGCAACTACCATGTAATTTGGGGCCATTATTAAGTATTAACTAGATATTATTGAAGGAAGTATGCACTGCAAAAATATTGAAAGTTTGTTCATCAGGAACAAATTTTCAATACTCATGTAGTACATACACCCTTCAATGATATATAGTTAAATGGTGGACCTATAATACATGGTGGGTGCTGAAAATGAAGTGACATTATGCAAAAAAAAATTATAGTATATGAAAGTATTTTAAGGGGTGCTGTAAATACTATAAGAGTACAGTAGGTTTTTACCAGAGTAAGGTGATGGCATCCTTATAATTATAATATCAAGCAATAGAAAAGTTTCTTTAAAAAATAATTGTTATAGTAAAAGTTAATCCGATTCTACATTTCTCTCTAAGTAATGCACTTTCCAGAAATTAATCCTCACAAGTCACTTTGAAAGTCATATTAAGTGAAGATTGAAGAGGATAATGTGCAGGACAGCCAGAAGGCGGGGGCGGGGGGGAGTGGTCACAGTGGAACTTTTAGATTAGATGGAATGTGAAATATATAATTTCAAAACCTAAACAATTTTTTGTGAACTTTTGGTACCAAACGACAAGTTAATGAAAGTCTAGTGGATGTTCTTGATATATTCTTATACTCTTTCTTTCCTATTGTTTCTGCTGCATCCTCTGAGCTAAAAAGCTCTTTATCTGATGAACTGTGTTTCAAAGCTTCAGTTTCATTCACAGCCTGAAAAAAGGACGGATTTTGAAGCATGAGAAATCATTAGATGTGCAACGGATTATTTCAAGCAATGAAATTTTTCGGTAAACCTTACCCCATTATAGCAATGTACGGCACAATCTTTTATACCATGCAAGTAATCTGCAATCACATACAGAATGCTTAAGGCTAATAGATTTTTATATAGCAAAATACAAGGGCTTATGATTGTGGTTGAGAATAACAACCTGAGTATGCCTTATCTTTGAATATCAGTAAACTGCGAGGCATCAATAAAACTGAGAATGGTTGGTGATCATCAAGCCACGTATCCTTCCCGTTATCAAATGTTCTTTCACTTGAATCTTTGTCAATAACATCTACGGGATTCTGTTTCAATCTGGCATGGGGAGTGAAGTCCATGACAACAGGAGATCCAAGTGAAAGAATAGCTACTACGGGAAAATAGGCAGGTCCATCCTGGTGTGGCTGCAAAGTTTTTAAAAAATAAAAAATCATTGAAAAGTAGCAAGATACTTGCACTATAGAGTTGCAGTTGCAGGTGATTACCAATAAAAGATAAAAGATTAAGAAAAAAGCATCACGAAAGAAATATTTATAGTTATGATCTACATTTCTACATTTCGCTGCTAAAAAGTTATATATATGAAGTGCGAATAAATGGCAAGAAGCAAGGCTGAGGTTCAGGACAAACCATTATGCCTTGGTTAGGTTGGTATTCATTGATGAGAACGTGATTGATCGGTGATGGAAACAGTCCTGATTCTTCAAATATTTTTTGTGTGAGATTTGTTAACCATGAAGGCACTGTAAAATAGGGATATGGTTGCTATATTAGAAACACAATGGTAAAAGGACAACACCACCAAAAAATTACTAGCAGGAGACCAAAAGCAATCAAGTGCAGATCAACTAATATTTTAATTTAATCATCTTTGATTCAAGTTCAAAAATCACAGCATATGCTAATCAAAGGAGAAAAGTTACAGAAACAGACCCAAAGATGTACAGAAAGTCAGAAACATAATATTTTGAACAAGTATCTAACAACTGAGAGTCTGAAAATCCACAGGAACTACCATAACATTTCAGGTTGGTAAAGGGGTAAAGCAAAAGTAAGAATCCCATTATAACAATAAAAGGTTGGCATAATATTACAGCTCAGTGGTCATTGGTTGAAACTATCATAGTGCAAGAGGACAATAATAACTCCTATAACATAGTGGTTTCTCACTTGCAATAGACATCATTACACATACTCATGTAGATAGCATATTTAGATGATTAAAGATGTGAAATTTTGCTCACTTACAAGCTTGAGGTAGAAGGCCCTTCTCATGGACAACACCACCTGCAATAAAAAAATGAGTAGAATAGCAAATTGGAGTTAATAAGAATGAAAGGAAAGAAATATTCCCATGGGCATTTTCAAATGACTAACCAACAGCACTTAATAGATACAGGTACAACTGCAAGTACCAGCATTGGTACAGGTACAGGAAAAGGGGTACAACAAAATTTCTAAAACTAAGGTACGAATACGGAGAACATATCTTATAGAAATACATTAGCATGAACAATAAAGTATTAAAATTATAATAGAGACAAAATTTTCATAATTTTCTAATTCAAGTAAGAAAAAATGTTTAAAGAAGACATCAGTTTTGAATCAAGTGAAGTCGTAATCTGTTTATAATTTAGAAACAAACTAGACAACTTGGCAACAAACCTTGATGCTATGCATTGACTGATTTGTACTAGTGATAACTGAGTATTAGTTATGTATCCATTTAGGAGTATGGCAACTATCTAGGAGTATTGATACATTATAGATAATCTCCCTCAGAAAAACAAAGAGAAATCTAGTGGCAATAATATAGCACTGATTAGGCAAGTTGAGTTCCCCATTTTATTTATTTATTTATTTTAGTTCTCATGATTCACTTTTCTGTCAACTCGAACCTTCCAAAATATTGAGGATAGGATTATTGTACAGATTCCATAGAACCCTTCACTGATTCACCTCTATATCGATATACAATATAACAACAAGGGAGAAGAAAAAAGAAACTACAAACTCATTGATCATACCCCAATTCTGTAGCCTTCTATTCTTCAACAACTTCCACTTTGACGCAGGGGCTCCATAAATCTATCAAAAAATAGAAAATCCATTTTAATTAAAAAATAACCTATATAGACTTCAAAAATTAAGTAGAACAATGAGAATCTGAATGAGATTGGTACGTTGTCCAGAAGAAACGTTTGTTCACTATCTGTGATGAAGTCAGGAATATATAATAGAGTTGGCAGTGACCCTACTCTGTAATCAGATAATTTATCTGTTTCTTCCATCAATCTGCAAAATTCAAGGCTTCTAATTCCATCAAAAATGAAAATAATGAGGGAAATTTTAACACAGCGTGTTCAACAAAATTCGAGAGAGAGTTAGAGAGAGAACCTGTGCAATGAGACGTTGATCGTTCGGATTCAAAAAGTGGCTAAGAAGTGAAGAAGGTTGAAGAATATTGAAGATTGAAGAATACACTACAGTAACGCAGACGAAACGTATAACTTATAAGGTTGTTTCAAACCGTTCGATGCATATATTAGCGAACGGCTTAGATGAGTTACGGGCAACCTGTGTTGCCGGTAAATATGCATTGAATTTAAAATTTACTTCAATATTTTTTTCCAATTAAAATAGTGTCTTTTTGAAATTGATCCCTCGTTTTTAAATTTTTTGAAATTAGTCCTTCATCATTAGAATATTAGTTTTTTAGCCCCTAATCTCGTTTAATGAATTCTAATCTCATTTATATTTCACCAAATTCTTAATTTGGTCTTTTATGGTTTCTTTCCCCTCAATTTGATCATTTATATTTGTTTTTTTTTTATCCCAATTTAGTCCTTTCGCCTAACAATGCTAAAATTTTAACGGAAAACGTCGCTAAACAACGTCATTTTGAATTTACGGTTTTCTCATTTTCTTCTTCCTAAATTTCAACGTTGCACCACCGCTGGCCACCCTCCAACCACCACCGTTGCCACTACTATAACCATAATTCTTCTTCCCTTTTCTTCCTCTTCTTTTAGTTATTTTCTCCCTTCATCCTCTTCTTCTTCCACGTTCCTCCTCTTCTTCTTCACTACTCAACACCTTAGCCTCTCCATCATTTTCATATCTTCCATCTAAAAAACTCAAAAAAAAAAAAATCTCAAAATTAAATGCACAACAACAACCGTGGCTTTTTCTTATACACATCAATAACAATCATGAACAGGAATAAGTAGTGCGAAGAGAGAGAAAAGGAACGAGAAAGAAAGCGAAGAAGAAGAATGGAGAAGAAGAGACATGGGGAAAGAATAGACAAAAGAAGAAAATGGAAGAATGGTAGTTATGACGGTGGTAGGGGGTGGCCGGTGGTGGTTGGATACCAAAAATTTGAAAGAGGAAGATGAAGACATTGTAGAAGCCTAGAACGACATTGTTTTGGACACTCTCTGTTAATTATTTGACAGTATTAACTAACAAAAACTAAATTGGGACAAAAAAAAAACATAAAGGACCAAATTGAAAAAAAACATAAAAAACCAAAGTAGAAATTTGGTAAAACATAAAAGACCAAAAGTTGTATTTTTTTTTTTTGGTAAAAAAGGAAATAAAAAACAAAAAAATAAAGAGACAAAATAAACTTGGATCCTCTTGGGAACACAGTCTCGATCTTATCAGTTAGAAGAGTAAGAGTAACTATAGGAGGACATTCCTCAAAAACAAGGGTGTCTTCTACAAGGTTAATTGCATCATTGGCCAAGATATTTGCGCACCGATTAGCTTCCCGAAGGCGATGAGAGACTGAGACATTCCAAGGCCTATGAAGCAAAGCCCGAATGTCAACGATGATAGCAGCATAGCATGGAAACGTGTATCCATAGCATCCGAAACCAAACTCACGGCCAATAAAAAATTAGACTCAAGAAGCGCAGACCGATAGTCACGATCCCAAGTGAATGAAAGACCCACTAGAATTGCTTGGAGTTCCAGGAGAGTGATCTCAGAAGCCCGACACTTACCTTGGAAGCCGAACAACCAGGCACCATCATCATTACGACAAATATCACCTATACTGCCAATATCCATATTTTGCAACAAACTTCTGTCAACATTAATCTTGATAAACCCAATAGTAGGCCACGACCAGGTTATTGGAGGGTGCGGGTCGCGATTCTGGCAACACTCCAAGAGAAATTCATAGAGCAGTTTCTTTAGAGCTGTATGTATGGAATTAATGACAAAATCAATATGCCACTTGTCATCATTGAGAACTTGATTACAGTGCTACAGCTAGATCCACCACATGATGATGCATAGCGTAGGAGTTGATGGAGAAGTTAAGCAACTATTAATCTAAATAATATGATCCATAATAGCAAGATCAACCTAGACCATTGGCATGAACCGATGCCAAACTTCAAGGGGGGGAGTGAGGGCAGTTACAAAGCGTATGAAGAATTTCCTCCAATTGGCTAGAGCATCGAGCACATCCCGAGGCTGCCGCAAGATTTCTATGATGTCGCAAATGGTTTGTTGGCAGAGAGTTGTGAAGAATTTGCCAAATCATGAACTTCACTTTCTCTAGCACTCTAAGTTTCTATACGGAACTCCAACGCCTAGTACCAAGATTCATCACGTTCCCTCTAATCAACCACTTATAAGCACTGCTAGCAGAATAGACACCATTCAAGTTGCCTGTCAAATGCCAAACATTCTCACAGTGGCCAAGGGCTGGGATCACCATACTCTAAATCTCAGAACTTTTGGTTAGTGGTGTGCGTTGCCTTGTCTTAACCAAAAGTTGTATTTTAACCATTCTAAGCCAAATACATCTTTGTTAAATAAGAAAAAAAAACTTTTTCTTCCTCTCTTTTCATCTTTCCCAATTCTTTTTTTCATGTGCCTCATTACCGCCCCTCACCCATGTTTGTCTCTGTTGCCGACCTCCTCCTTTTTTGTCTTCCTTCACCGAATTGGTTATAATGATGAGGGATAAATTTAGGTTGTCTGGTGATTAAACGAGATTCGGGGACTGTTTACCGTTGGTGGTGAAACAAATTTGTTTTAATGATTTTAGGTTGTTTAGTTTCAGTGGTGGAGCTAGAGCTCTCAAAATGAGTCATTTAGCCTAGCCCATCTCTGACAAAGCAGGGTTAGGGTCATTTAGCCTAGCCCATCTCTAACAAAGTATGGTTAGGGTCAAAGGTTTATGGGATTAAAATAGGCTTTGAGATTGTTAGCCCTATAGGGCCAAAAGATTATAGGGTCAGGGTTTAAGTTAAGGCTAAATCAGGGCCACCTTATTTGTACATGCCCTGGGATAATATATTTTTGGACTACTGGACGAACGTATTTTTTTATATATTGTTAGTTACACGTGATGTGGGTTGTGTAAGTGATTAAAATTCATGATAATCTTACTGCACTATATGTGGTGGTATAGCACGAGATTTTAAATAATATAATAGAGAAAGCTAAGCTTATGATGTCCTAATAATTAAAATGAACCATCTATTTCCTTGACTACCCACACCCCCTATATATATATCACCTATCAATAGGGTTGGAAGTGGGCCAGGTAGTTTGTAGGGGTCTGTGGTCTGGTCTATTTAAAGCCTGGCTTGGCCTGTTTATTTAAAATGTCAGGTTTGAACTTTTTTTGAAAGCCTTTTTAAATAAATAGAACAGGCTCGGGCCTTTAAAAAAGCCGGTTAAACCTAAAAGGCCGGCCTATTTATATATAATAATTAACTTTTTTACTATCATTTTAAAAATTTATGTACAGGAAAATTGAAAATTATTAAAACGACATTCTGGAATACTTAACGTATGACAACACTTAATCTTTGGAAATATAGTCTACAGTTAAAAAAATAAAAAATAGTCTATTTTCTTTCAAATACAAAGTTAAATATTTAATTATTTCTTTAAAGTATTTATTCTAAAAATTTGGCATATTAAATTTTTCTATTAAATAGGCTTTCAGGTCAAGTCAGACTCAGGCCTAGGCCAGGATTAGGTTTTAAAAAAATCTCTTATCAGACTAATAAGCCAAACTTAGATCTTTAATTTTTAAACTAGATCAGACCTATTTACGCAAAGCCTGACCTAACCTGCTTCCACCCCTACCTATGAAATATATATATCAACACTATAATTTCTTGTATGTACAGATATCCATCCATCATTATTAAGCCATCGATTTGAGTACGAAAACAAAATTATGAAGTAATTTTAACCAACAAACTGAGGGAATTTTAATTTAACCTTCGATCATGTTGAAATTGCTCTGATCTACTCACCACCACGGCTCAAGAGATTATATTTATTTTCATTAGAAATTTAGTGTAAAGTTGCATTTTTAATTTATCTCTTATTATATATATTAACTTGAGCTAATTAAGAAAGTGTACTACTTTACCCATTTGTCGTAATCAAGTTAAAGAATTTGAAAAATATGAGTGATTTATTTAATTAATTGGACTATTAGACTATCGTATTTATTTGATCCAATCTTAACTAATTCAAGGTTATTTTTATCTTTATGAGAGTAAGAACAAACTTAATTAAACAAAATATAGGGTTGAGTTGTGCTGGCCATAGACCAAGACCCATTTTGTCAGTACTAGGTGGAGCGAAGAAATACATTTACAATTTTGAGTTGGTAATATTTTACTAATAAATCAATAAAATTATAAAAAATAAAAGGCTAAATTAATAGTTTGGTCTTGTAACTTTTTTTTGATTTGTTCTTGTAATTATTAAATGTTTTAATTTCGTCTTATAACTTATTTTTTTATTTCGATTTGGTCCTGTAGCTATTAAACGTTCCAACTTGGTCTTATAACATATTTTCCTGTTTCGATTTGATCTTGTAACTTATTTTTCATCCAATAAATTTGTCATTTCTATCGAGACCAAATTCAAACAAAAACAAAAAGTTACAAGACCAAATCGTAACAGAAAAATAAGTTACGGGGACCAAATTATCAATTTAACCAAAATAAAAATAATACAAAAAATTTAAAACTTACTTTAATAAAAAAAAAAATAACATTATTTAATAAACCTATCTTAATTTTTGTACGGCCCGTTAACTTCATAGGAATGGGATATCTATTTCAAGTAACTTGAACGGAGGGATAGTATTTCAATCAACGGACTTTTACCCCTTCAAACCGAACTATAGAAGCTCTATTGTTTCAAGCTGAATCACTGTCTCAACTCTCAACAAATGGCACACAAAACCCTCTACAAACCAAGTTTCGTTCTCACTCTTAGACTCAGCAGAACGAAAATCACACACCAAATTCTCCATCCATTTCTTCAATCACAACCATTCTCTCCCTCCCTCAACACTTCTCATCCAAAGCTTCTTCCTTTAGCCGCAACTACGAATTTCAACGCCCACACAAAGCTATTTTGCTCAAATCACAGTTCAAGCACCACCAATTCCATAAAAGGGTTTCTGGAACTAACGGACGAAGAATTGATGCGACAATGCGAGATGGGTACCTTCAAAACCTCAGGACCAGGTGGTCAACACCGGAATAAGCGTGAATCCGCTGTGCGACTCAAGCACCTACCCACTGGAATTATTGCTCAGGTTTTTCCCCATTTTGCCCCTTTTCCTCTTCAAAATGTCGTTTTGATTTGGTTCTCATTCTAGGGTTTGTGTTTGTGGTGTTGCTCAGGCTTCCGAGGATCGCTCCCAGCACAAGAACCGCGCTTCTGCGTTGAACCGCCTTCGCGCTCTTATAGCTCTCAAAGGTGTTTGGTTTTGTTTCTTAGTTGGCTGAACTGTTCCCAATTTGATTCCTTGTTTGTTACATGATGAGTCTGGAAGCAAGAAATTGAAGTTAGTGTGTGTTGGTTTTGGCATTGGCTCAACGTGAAAACTGAAAGCAAGAAATTGTTGCTTCTATTGTATGTAATTGAGATTTGAGTTCACATAAATGTTAACCTGTTTATATATTGTCAAAGGTGTTTGGTCTCATTCTTTGCTTGTTGAGCCGTTCTCGGTTTTTTTATTGTTGTGATGGTTGATAATCAATGACTAATTTCTTTTGAAATATAGAGTTCACCAAATACACGATGATGAGTGTGCACCCAAATTGAGTGCACTAGTAGTAGTTAGTGTGTGTTTGTTTTACTATTTGTTCGAAGTGAAAATACTTTCACCAAAAATAAGAAATTGTTGCTTCCATTGAATGTGATTGGGATTTGTGTCAAAATAAATCATAGCTGTTTATATATTATCAGAATACGAGATTGAAAACAAACTAGAGTTGTTCTATTGATTAACTATCCTTATTATTGATGTGGCAATACTTTTTTGGTGCTTGGGACTTGGGAGCACTAGGTCTAAATAACTGTTTGTCTTTTACTTATGATTAGCTAAATAGCAACTGAAATAACTGAAACGGGTGCCCTCTTTGGTCCTTAGTATTTATTGTATCGAATTGCATGCTGGAATCATTGTTTCAAAAATTGAACTGGAGATTGATCTAGTTATAGTTCAATTCACTGTTCAATCGGTTCAACTGGTTAAATTGGCGGTTAAGCCATTTGAATTGGACGATGTTCAATGAATAGTCGTTTTACTTGTGATGTTATTGCTTATAGATAGTGTGTTATTTTCTTGTGTTAGTCAGGAAAACAGTGGATCTTGATTCTTATACACCACCTCAAGAGCTTCTTCAGATACTTCCTCCCAAGTCATCCCTAAGAGGGTCAGATATTGGTCCACAAATTGGACCCAATAACCCAAAATTTGTATTGGTATGTTTGTGTTTATGGCATGTTTCTCTGTCCCTTGCTTTAGATTTATTTCTTCTATATGCTCTCATAATATTCAATTATGCATTCTACTGAAAATTTCAAACCTAATTGCAACTTAATATACTCGTGCTTGTTGCAACAGGGGATGCAAGCTCTTTTGGATCTCATTTCTGCAGTTGAGGGATCCATCTCGGAAGCTGCAAAATATCTTGGGTATTTTGTATATTGTTTTAAGTATGACTTTCTGTTTTGTAGTGTTATTGTGCATGTGAAGCCTCATCAGTTATTATGAGCATGACGTTCAAGATTTGTAACTTATGATTTTGGTGTTATTTATGGGTGAAAAACTGTCTGTGACCTTCATCTACATGAATAATTGTTTTTATTGCTAGTTATCGTTATGCCCAAAAATTTTATGTAAATTTGATTTGATTATTTATATGAAAATTGAAGGAAGTACATGTTAGTTTCACTCTTCTCACTTTAAAATAAAACGATTGCCCCTGTATGCTAGATTTAAGTGATATACTTTTAGGTGTGTAGGTGATTATTTTAATTTCTGGTTTACCATTTAACTTATTCAAACTATAATTGTTTTGGTGTTTATTATCTTATATTGCAGCTTATCTACTGGGGCGGTGTCTCGGTTAATCCTATCTGATGATTCACTTAGAATGGAAGTAAATGATCTGCGGGCGTCAAAGGTATACTAGTTTATCTCATCACTTGACTTATTATTAAATTGTTAACAACATAAATTGAAATAATATTTCAGATAGGAATTGTTCATATCATGTTATATACTAAATTTAAACTAAAAGCATGCTAAACTCTTTGTAGTAACATGATGTATATAAATCTTAACAATTTTATATTCTTCCTTTGAGAAGGGATCAATTTGCACCGGTGAAGTCAAAGTGTCAAACTCACTCTTACACTACTCAATAACTTCTTATTGTATAGTTTCCTTTAAAGGGGAGAAGAAGCTTAAAAATATTGGGCCACAACACTATCTTAGTCATGAACTACATTCGAGTTTATTTAGACAAGAGTCCTTCTCGTGTTTTTTTTTTGGGAAGGGGGATAAGAGCCCTTCTATGATGCTTCCTGTTTATATAGTGTTATATTTTCTTCTCAAGCTTCATTAGAAAGATATATATTTGTTTTATCTAACAAACAGTAACTAAGAATCTGCTTTTTGGAACATGAACAGGGTATGAAACCTCTCAAGTAGAAGCTCTCTCATTTTCATTCCTTATGCTGGTACAATTTATTCTATCTCTTGCTCACTACTCATCCACTAATTCAAGTCAACATTTAGGGTGTAGTTGTGGAATAAAGAGAAAAGAGAAATCCTTAAGTGTGTGTAGAAATTGGTCAAATAATGGAAAATTAATGGACTGTTTAGTTTGCATTTCCATTTTTTGTTTTCACTCTGTTTCCAGTTTTCCCCATACAAATTTTAGTAATAAGAAAACAGAATGAAAATAAGAAACTAGAAACACAAACCAAACAGACCCTATGTTACTATCCATTGTTCTTTTAAATGGTAATCGATACTCAAAAAAGGATGCTTTCTTGATAGGAGGGTGAGTTGTCTTAAATTATAGAATTATTCTAGAGTAAATTACACTCTTATCCCCTAAGAGATGCTTAAATAACATTGCCCGCCCTTTTTATTTTGAAACCTACACTTCCCTCCTCTAAAAGATTACCATGTGCCATAACTCATTATAATTTGAACGAGTTAATTAGTAGTGGTGAGCGCAAATATGAACAAATCTTCCAAGCATATTTTCTTCTTTCTGCAACTTCTAAGATTACCTGCAATTAATGTTGAGGATAAAAGTATTGATTTTAAGACTTCAATAGATTAAATGATATTTTAAATACTCATATTATCGACTTTGAAATTTCACTCACAATTTTCATTTATGTTTTGAAGTCTCAGTTGATATAGAGAATTAGAGCCTCAAAAGTCAAAACTACATATTGATATTGTCAAAAAACCTGTTCACATTAAAATATATTTAAGTGTTGCACGTAGTAATCTTTCTCCAGAGGTGAGTGTAAGTTTTAAAATAAGAGCGAACAGAAGTTTGACTTAAGCATCTCTCAGAGAAGCATTGTTTTAACTTTTAACAGTTCAAGGCTTCAAGCTGAAAATCCTGATCCAGTTGCTGGCTTTTGGCAACATTGTGATTTAGTTATGTCCTTTTCTTATACTCTGTTTTCCTATGTAATGGCAAAAAACTCGAATGAAGATCAATACATGGCCTAATACAAGAATTTATAAAAAGCAAATATTTTTTCTCTTAACTATTATTACCTTGAATTTATGTTTGGTGCAAAAGAAAGGATATATTATTTCCACCTGACGAAACTGATTCTAATGAACATCTAATTTCAATAGTTTGTTTGGAGTTACTTCTGATATATTCTTTAATATGGTATAATTTTCTGTTCAGAGTTCCAGTTGGGAGTATGGGGTTCACTTATTTGCCGGAGAAATTTTTTCAATCTATAAGGTATTTTCTTCATTTGAAAATTGAGGTTGAAAATGAAAAATGCTGATGCTAGCAAGTAGGAGGAGGACAAGGAGGCGGCGGGGGATAGAATTTTCAGATTGTAGAGAACTCGTCACCTGAACTCGATGAGTAGAGTTGAATATAGCTCGTGATTTTCTGGCTTTGTATACATTTTTTTTTCCTCCTACAGACCATCAAGACCTGAAATATTAGATGCTGGTATTTGCAGATTTTATATGAAAAATAATATATTGTATTTATCAATTTCTTGGTTCTTTGGCAGGATTTGTGGTTTAGTGCCATTTATCCTTTCTTTATGTTTACAGTATCACCAATCTCAATCTGTTTGTTGTAATTCATGTTTCTAATCATATTTCTTCAGACTTTGGATAAGAAACATACATGTAAGCATATTCTCCTGGATTGATCTCTTCCAATTTTAAAATGGTGTTACTGTTGTTCAACATGAAGGCATGAACTCCACTTTGAGAGTTTTACTAATTTTATATATATATTATACAAATTATAATGTTTTGGTAAAAAATGCATTGACCCTTTTTTTACTAGGAGTTTTTGTCTTTTATGGATTATGGATTACATTCTTTGATGAAAAATATGGATTATATTCCAAATGTGATTCTCTTCACTATTTTACTCCTTATCTACAAAGTAGTATTTTTTTAGTTTTCACCTTTTCTCAGGGTCAAATTCCCATCTCAAATAAATTCCAAAACGTGTCTGACAACTGACCACTTGTTTTTTGAGCTAAACTCAGCAAGTTACACCTTTCAACTCAAACTAAAATACTTTTGTCCTCTAATTTATGCTTTATTTTTATTTTGTCTTTTAACTAATAGAAATCTCAAATTAGTCATGTAACTTTTCAATTTTTAATTTTGATACTTTTTGCTATTTCAGTTAAATGACTAACAAAAATATTTAAATTGACATTGATGTTATTTGGAGCTAAAATATAAAGTTATAGGATCGATTTAAAATTTTTATTAATTAAAGGATGAAATTGAAAAAAAATAAATTAAAAAACAAAAGTATTGATTTGGCTTATAACTTATTAACTTGTTGATAAAAAATATGTGGGAGTATTTTAACCCTCAGTGCCCTAAAAAAATATAAATTGAAAATTATTCTCATAAATTATTGTGAGAACAATTAATTTCAGCCCTGCAAATATACATGCACGGTTAAGATTAATTTGACTCAATTCATATTTTATTATATGGTCAAAATTTATCCTTCTCAGAAATTCAAGGGAATATGCTAAATATATATTAAGAATTATGCGGCTTTTCCAATTTAGCAGTCCTAATTGGTTGAAACTTGAAATTCTTTCTTTCTCATTCCTCTAATGTGTAGATTCTGGCTTATCATGCTGTTTAATTTCAATGAGAATATATAAATGAACAGTTTCCTAGTGTTGTACCAAGCACATTGAACATGATCTTAATAAAAAGATGAAATATATATATAAATATATTTATCTGTACTGTTTGCTTTGTGTAATTAATATAACATTTTGATGACAGAAGTTGATGCCACATAACACAATCCTAATTAAATTTTGTTGCGCTTTCAAATTGGAAATTGACAGCAGGAATCATCATTGTCAAGCAAATTCCCAGCCGCCAACAGCATATACACTATATGTGATTGGATGATTTAATGTTAATGTTACAATATTGCTAAAGTAAAGCAAACTTTAAATTATGATGAAATTTACAACAACAAAGATATGAGTACAACTCTGTTTTAATGCAATTTGTATAATTGGTTAAATACAAAAGAAAGGTTAAATTAGTATCTATTTTAGTTAATTTTAATGTTAGTATTATGTTGAAGACAGTTTCTATATAATTAAAAATTAAAGAATATACGGTTAAATTGTTACATAATGATTAACCAAATCATGTAATGATTTAATCATATATTTCTTTACATTTCACTAGTTATACAAAAAAAAAAAATTGTATACAAATAATTACTCAATTTATAATTATCTGACACTTGATTTTTTAATTCTATCTTTACACTCCTTCGTTTTGTAGTAAAAAAATGAACTAAGAAAAATTTTAATATGAACTTCTTATTTTTTTTTATTTAATAGTCAAGAAGTTAAAAGCTTGATTTTTAGCCTTATAACAAAGGTGAAGAGAGACCTAAAATTTTTATCCCCTAATTACTAGATCAACGTGCTAAATGCGTGTTGGTCATAATTAGTCAAATGTATGAAAAATGCTAAGTATTGTTGTTTGTCCATATTATTTGATGTATGTTAACTTGTATTTCTTATTTTATCGCTGAATTTTGATTTTCGATACTCTTTTCTTTTACATACTTCTTAAATTCTTAATATTTAAATGATTATATGACTCTTTTCTCCAATTTTATTTTTTTTTATTTTAATCTAGATATTATTATTTTAATAAGGGTGTAAGAAGAATATAAAGAAAATGAGTGTAATAAAAATATTTTTCTTTACTGCCTTTACTTTTTTAAATATTTTATATTTTACTAGCAAGTAGCACTGCTTCACTCTATTTCCTTTGAGCAGGAGTCAGCTTCCCTAACCAACAGGGATCTATAAATATAATCAATTTCTCTCTTTTGACTTCGATGTCTGTATGTGTTTCTTTTTTTTTTTTTTAATTTTATTTTTTTATGTTGTATTTGTTTTTTCTTCACACTGAAATCTTGGCCTGACCAAAAAACAGTAGACAAAGTTTTCTTCATATTGAGTCAAAACTACACTTCTAATCTTTAGCTTTTAATCATTAAATTTAATAAGAGTTTTCTAATCTGTGTAATATTGTGCAGGATATAAGAATTTCAAAGTGAAAAGAATAATAACTAATAAATATATGTTTAAACATAACTCAATTATTTTTTATATTTTCTTATAAAAACTTTTCATTTGAGAAGTTTAACCTATGCAATATTACACAAATTAAAAAATTTGAATTAATAATTCAATAGTCAATAATTATTTAGGCACCAGCACTCTCCTAGAGGTTGTGATTAATTTCCTGTTAAATTATTAATTTAATAGTTTTGGACAATAGACTACATGTGTAGTTTTCATCCATTGAGGGGACCCACTCTAAAAAAACAGTACCTAGAGGGAGAAACATATAGGATTATTATTGGTAGAATAGAATTTTGTAACAAAACTTTTCTCCTTTGGATCTATGTGCCAGTGGGTGGGGCTTCAATAGTTCAATTTCCCCACCAAAAGCAAAATAAAAAATAAAAAATAAAAAATAAAAATAAAAATAAAAAAAGTTGCATGATTTATATGGAGAACCTGTGGATGAGAAGAAAGATTTCACAAAGTCAAATTATTTTGTATGTTGCGAATGGCAAGAGAGTTAGATGCGTCAGAATCATATTCTTTGAGAATAAGGTTCTTTTTTTCACCTTCCACCATCCTTCACTTTTATTTCCCTCGTTGACTCTTCTAAAATGACATTAATAATTAAAGTCTAATAATAATAATATTAATATTACTATTATTATTATGAAACCCTTCTAAGCCAAACTTTATCATTTCATGCTTGTTATGATATGATTGTAATCAATTTGATCTTTAACAAATGGAAACCTTCATGACACTCTAATTGATTAACTCTTATCATCTAAGCTTTTTAGTGATTTTGATAATTATTTACTTAATTAGTGCTTATCCTATGAATGATTATTGCTACATGAACTTTTTTTGGAAAAATGAAATTTTGTCAGAGACAGAAATGATACCACTAGGGAAAAGTTAAAAACTAAACTAGATACAACAAGGATTAAGGGGAGAACAAACCTAAGTATTCAATAAAGCGTGCTCAGTTTCTTCACATATTTGACTTAGTAACTTCTTTGAAGCATTTATGTGTTTTTTATTTTTACTTTTGGATATCTTCTAACCTTATTACCATGGTAGAAAATTAATTTATCAAATATAATTAAATTTATTCTTTTAATTGATGTTCTCTTTAACACTCAAAATATAATTTTTCTATAAGAATTATAAAGAATTTAAGTGCGTAAAAAAAAACCTACCACATAACAAATTGGATAGCAAGGATAACTATTACACATGCAAGGTTACAATCACATCATAATTGATGCCACTAAAATGTTGCTGGATCAATCAATAGTCTAAGCAATTTTAATAGCTATCAAAATTATACGACGTGATATCAGGAATCAAACTGCAAATTAAAACCTTAATTCCACCCCAAAAGTATTGTTCCAAATTATTACTGTATGATTTTAACCAAGTTACTATTTTTCATCAATATCTTCATCTCACACAAGTAATATGATCATGGACACGGTTAAAGTTGAGGGGAAAAAATAAATAAAAAGGTTAGGAAATTAAATTTGGAATTGTGATTAATCTTGCATTTCTGTCACTTCAAGAGGACCAAAGAAAAGGAGGCTTTTTTATTATACTCGTTGACTTTGCACGTGGATTATTATTGTCTTTTAAAATAAATAAGATATTAAGCAGTGTTGTTGGGTTTGTAGACTTCTAAGCTATCACACATATAACAATCAAGAAACTATTTTACATGATGAATGTTCTTTAATTTGTCCACATTACAACAATTCTCTGTTTAAAATATGAAAGATTTGATTCTTCAATTTGTACTCCTTTTAATTTTTTAAAGACCACTCTTTTTTTCTTTCCTCTCTTACTCTTCTCTTTATATTTGTATGCTTCTCCAACTTCTTACCTCTACACAACAAATTGTTCCATTAGTATCGAAGCAAAATCGAATTCACTTCGAAATTTTCTTTTCTTTTTTATTTCGAAAAAGAAGAAGAAGAAATGGGTGTAGATATTCAAGCTAGGCTTCGATTAGCGTTTGGCTCGATGAAAGATCATGCATCGATAGGCAAGGCCATGATCAACAATCATCAACATGATGGATTTTCGAGCATAGAAATCGCGGTCCTTCGCGCCACGAGCCATGATAATACCACCATTGATGACAAATACATGCATGAGATCCTCTTCCTTGTGTCCAACTCACAAGGCTCCATCCCTTTCCTCGCCGAGAGGATTTCGCGCCGGTTAGGGAAGACTAAGGATCCTCTTGTGGCCCTCAAGACGCTCGTTTTGATTCATCGGCTCCTTCGCGGAGGGAACCGGTCCTTCGAGCAAGAGTTATGCAAATCACATGTCTCTGGCCACTTACAAATCAACATAAGGAGTTTTACAACAAAGAATTCCGACCCTTCAATCGCGAATTTCCTACAAAACTATGCTTCTTATCTTGAAGAAAGGATGAGTTGGGTCATAAACCAAGCAGGGAAACTTGAACCAGTTATGTCCAAAGGGTTAGAATTTAGAAGATATGATGAGAAATCAATTGATATGGCATTTAGAACATTGCCTAAATGCCAAATTCTCATTGATAAGGTTTTGGAATTTTCACCACAAGATATTATTCTTCATCATGGTTTGGCTCAAGTTGCTATGAGCAATACTTTGAGAGAAAGTTTCCAAGTTTACATGACTTTTTCAGAAGGAATTGCAGTTCTTGTGAACATGTTTTTTGATCTAACTTCATCAGCCAGAGGATTAGCTTGTGAAATTCTCAAGAAAGCTTCTGTTCAGAGCCAGAAGCTTCATGATCTTTATGAAAGTTGCAAATTGATGGTTGAAAACAAGAACTTGGATTACCCTTTTGTTCAGATAATCAGCATGAGTCATGTATTGGCATTGGATCAATTTGTTAGTGCACAAAATGAAAAAAATAATGATCAACATGTGCCTCTATCAAGTTTCTCAAAGCAGACTCCTATTTCAACAGAGATAATGGATTTGGATGTGGCAGAAAAAGAGAGCAAAAAGAATAATGAAGACAAAATTGATGTAAACTTTTCATGGACACTAGAGACTAAAATAAGCAAAGTATGGGTGGTTTTTGAAGATGAAATTCCCAGTGAATCAAAAGTGTGAGTTTGCTGAATCAACTTGGTTGGATGAGTTCTTCAATGGTTTTGGAAAAGTTTATAATATAGTAAATCATCATTTTCCCTGTTTCATACCATATTGATGTAATGATGGAAGAGTGTATGGTGCTATAGTTTATATATACTTCATATAAAGAAGTGTAATCTGTGAGTATATGCAGTTGTGAGAACCATGGAGGCAAAAACTGTTCATAAGGGAACAAATTATAGAATAGGTTATTTTCAACTATGTATAATATTGTATTCATATTTCAAATTTTTTTTTCAAAGAGGAGAGAAAAATATTTTTAGCTATGTACAATGTTGTAGGTATTTCAACATAATTAAAGACAGTAAATTTTCATGGTGTGTCAAATTTTGTTGGTCATATTTTGGTTTGGTATTAATCTTTAGTTTTTAAAATTGTATTTCAATTAATTAACTTTTTTTATAATTATCGGTCCCCACCAATCATGTAAGATTAACTCCTTTTTTTTTTGTTCACTAAGGCTAACTCCTTTGTGTTCATCACTTAAATTTAGCATACATTAAATTATAAAATTGTGAGAGACACTGTTTTAACAATTCTAAAAGGTCGAATATTTATGATTATTCTTCTTCCATACAATTGTGATTTTCTTACGCAATACAATTATGATTATAGTAAATGTGATTATTCTTACGTAAAAAGTAAATATTTAATAAAGAGAAAAAACCAATTCATAAACAATGAGATTCACACTAGAAAAGGATTTCACATACTAACAAAAAAATAAATCAAATTGTTAAGTTAGCTCCGGTTAATATCATTATCATCTTTCTTAACCCAAATAATATGTTAATATAAACATTTTTACTGATAAGGAAAAAAATCTGACAAAAAAAAAATACAAATACTTTAACCTTTTCTAACAAAATTACTTGTCAATAATTATGCTTTTTTGGTTACATTTGTTATATAATAAATTGATATTGGTTATCAATAAGTTAATATAAGCAATCAAATTTACAATAATAAGAGCAACCCTAGCAACTGGTAAAAATTATATATTATATTTATATATATAAAAAAATAAACATATTGTAGATTTGACCCCAAAAAATAATATCAATATAATTCCTCAATTATAAAAAGTAGAATTAGAATTTCCAGTAGATTACAAACTCTCAGTAACAAAAGTTTACTACTTCGAATTGGGTTAGCCTTTTGATGATATGGAAGGAGGTAAGCCTTTTGATTACAACATAAGAGATTCTCCCTGGTTAGCACAAATAATTAAAAAGAGAATTATAAGTGATACTATCAAGAATTATATTTCATAGAGAAAATTACAATAATCTCCCCTAAAATTTTTGCATATTACATCAAGACTTAGCATATTTTCAAAATTACACTATCCTCCCTTAAATCTAGTAATTTGTGCAAATCTAATAAAATACAAATATAATAAAAAGTCAGTGTAATAAAATAACATACGTCAAGAGAAATCGGTGTAACAGAAAGCAAACCTCATTAGAGGTCAATGTAATGCACAAACATGCTAAGTGTTACACTCATGTGCGCGAATTTCAGAGAAAGTTGTTATAATTTTCCCTATATTTTATAATCCTAATTTAAGATATTTTTCACATTTTTTCATTCTTCGTAATCATCATAGCATTTTAGCTTATTTCATCTTCCCCTCCTTGCATAGTACATCTACCAACACTTGGGTTGATGATTTTTTTACTTTCATTTCCTTTGATAAACCAACTACTTCTGAGTTCTGACCGATAGTGCAAAAACCATAGACACGAATACTGTAACAAAATCAGCATAAATTCTATTATGAAACATTTTAGAATATAAATCATGGGCCTTGACTACAACAAAATCTTTGCAGAAACTATGAATGCTATGATATCAATATGATCATAGACTTTACAAAATCATTATTTTACTATGTGCAATAATGCAGCCATTTGAATGGATTAAGATTACAACAGTGAGATAATTTGCAAAAATCTTCTTTCGTTACAGCCTCTTCTGCTTTAAGCTATATAAGTGCGATTCTGACCCCTGAGGGAGATATTCACATCACTATTTTCCCCTTCCTCTTCCTTTGTAAATGATACACTTATTGTAAGCTTGATTTTGAACCATTTTGAGATTATCATTGTGTTGCATGCATGCTCCGGCCTAAATAAACGGGCTTCCAAACAGCAGTTTCCCTACATTCACGAAACGACAGGCAATTCACACTGTACGGTCCAAGCAGGCTATTTTGTGGTAACAGCATGATCTATAATAATATTTATCAAGAGTTCAATCAATGGTTTTACTGTAAACTCAAAATGCACTGAGTTTAGGTTTGGCATATTATGAAGAATAGCAAACTCTTCTCTGAAGAGAGAGTCTTGCTCTACTGTTGCAACCAAGAAAAAGAAATCAATGTTCACAATATTGTGAAGATTATCTTGCTCAGTCAATCCATATCTATGAAAACCATCTTCAAATCGAGATTCTTATTTTGCCATCTCAACCTGAAAACAAAGACAGGTTTAGGAAGCCACTGAAGTACCAGCTCCATATCTATGACACACTACAAACCTATGTTTAGAAATCAAATTCTGAAGCTTAGGACACAAGGCTGAGATGTACTTCAAAATTATGGTTTTGTGTGAAAGTTCCTTATGTTGCCTATTTTATTATCATATTGATCATTTTGATTAGAGTGAAATCTTGAACCAGAAATTGCTTAGACAGATTTCCAACTGCTAGATTAAAGACATTATGAACATTTCAAACATATCTTTTGATATTGCAGGTGTAAACTATGGAAGTGCAGAGGAAACTGGGGAATTTAGCAAATAAAATTAGAAATATAACTGTTACGGAGAAGTGAGAAATCTACCTGCTTTCAAACATACCTTCATTTCGACTGTTATCTCGCAATTGCAAACTAGAAAAACAAGGCTTTCATCTTGTTGAAGCCGAATTGGGTTAATCGATGTGTTAGCAAAGCATTCAGGCTTCTTTGAACTACTGTTGATTTACCATTTAGAACACCATCAATGTGATAAAATCCAGGTTGAAATTTCATATAAGATCATCATTCTGTTCTCGCCCTTAAATTTTCATAATCTGGTTTTCAACAATTTAGGGCAGTTGAACCTGCATTAGTCTGAAAGATGGATTGCTACCATTAAGGGGAGCGTTCAACAATCCAACGTTCTGATCAGACTAGTTTTTGAAACTTGATTTAATCTACATGAACAAATGAATAGAGAGATTAAAGTCATTTCTGAAGCAACTCATGAACCACATTTCCTCCTTCATTGGCAGAGAACAAGCATGCAAGCAAATCTGTGGTGGTAGCATCTTTCGGAAATCCTTTTTGTTTCATTATATGAAGGTATTTTCTTGACCTTGAAACATCTTTTTTTCGCAGCAAACCCTGGACAAAGACATTATAAGAGCATTTATTCGGCACACACCCATTCTCTTCCATTTTCACAAGCAACTCTTCAGCGTCATCCAACAATCCTTCTCCACATAAACCCCTCATCATTATGTTATAAGTATATGCATCAATTTTGAACCCTTTCGCTGGCAGAGTAGAAAAGAGTTCCCTCGCATCACTCAACTTTCCAGCTTTGCACATTTCATCAACCATGATATTGTAAATCACAATATCAAGATCCAGATTACTCTTCTCCAACTCCCTAAACAACAACACTGCCTCGGAATAAAAACCCCATTTAAACAGGCTGTCTAATACAGTGACAGAGGACTGGAGATTTGGAACCAGGCCATACTTCTTCATTTCAAAAAACAATTCTTTTGCAGCCAACGGCTTACCAACTTCACAAAACCCACCAACAAGAGTGGTCAAAGTCACAACATTAGGACACAATCCTTCATTAACCATTTCATCAAGAATACACATAGCCTTATCAACATCCTTAACCTTACACCATCCATGGATCAACGAATTGTACGTGAAAGCGCTCGGCACGCAGCTCCCGCGAACCATCAAACCGTACACTTTCATCGCCTCATCGATTTGATTCTGCAAACAATATCCATTAATCAAGGAATTATAAGTGACAACATTAGGCTTCTCTCCCATTCTAACCATGAAACTAATCACACTCTTAGCCCTCATAATCAAACCTTCCTTGCAAAAAGCATCTACCAAAATAGTAAACGTTTGAACATCTGGCATGATTCCCTTCTGCATCATCTCACTGAGCAAAGAATCAACCTCTTTCCACCTATGAAAACCACAAAGCCCTTGAATTAAACAATTGTAGGTAACAATATTAGGTTGAATTCCCTTATTATCACCCATTTCTAAGAACAAACTCAAAGCCTCATTCACCAACCTACCCTTACAAAGACCATCCAAAAGGGCATTATAAATCACAACATTAGGTTCACAATTTCTCTCAACCATCTTCCTCAAACATTTAACAGCACCAAAATTATCACCAATTTTACAAAATCCATTAACCAGAGCACCAAAAGTTCGACTGTTGGATCGATACCCGATGCTTTCCATGTGATCAACGAAGGACGCAGCACGTGCCACGTGTCCTTCAACGCAGAGTCCGTGAACGATGGTGTTTAGGGTTATCTGGTTAGGTTCGAACCCGATTTTGAGCATGAGGCCCAAAACAGCGAAGGCGAGCGTCGTTTCGTTCAGACGGCAGAGGCAATTGACAACGATGTTGAGGGTGCAGACGTCGGCGTCGAGGCCGGACGAAAGCGCGCGCTTGATAAGGGAAAACGCATCGGCGAAACGGTTCGTTTTGGCGAGGGAGGCGAAGAAGGAGTTGAAGTGCTCGATGGGAGGGATGGGGGTGGAGGTGAGCATTTGGTGGAGGAGATGGGAATCAGCGACGGCGGCGGGGGGATTTTGGAGGTTGGGGATGGTGGTGGTGGGAGTGAGGGATGAGGAAAAGTGGTGGTGGAAGGAATGACAGTTTTGAAGGAGAAGGGAAGAGAGAGGGATTGAGGGTATTCTTCGCAGTTGAAGCATTGTTCGTGTTTCTATCGGTTGGTGGCGACGAACATGGGTTCCGACGATACAGAGGGAAGGTTAGAGAGATCCCTACTTCCTACTATTCACGGCAAGGCACAGTGATTTCTAGGTTCACAGCATATTTTAGTTTTTTTCTAGTAACTACAAAGCTTTACATAGGAGTGAGGCACAGGCGTTAGCCGTTAGGTGATAATGGGTTGCGGAAATTAGATTTTCAATAGTCGGCTAATTTGCAGAAACAGGAAAAAACAGAGAAGTCAAAAAATCAAAGCCGAAAATGGCGATGTGGCTAGATCATAGGCATTAGAGAAATAAAAAGGACATTTTGATGACATTTCGGCAGCTGAAGAGCACGACGGTGGAGAGAGAAGAGAAGATGAATAATGACGGTGAGAAGAACATCAACAAAAATGGAGTGCTACTTTTGGCACGGCATGCTGAGTGCACCATGGTTGTCTTATTTTTTTTCAATTTTGTCCCCGAAATGAGTTTTAGAAACCGTTTTCAAACGGTTTCAGAAACCGTTTTTTTTTAAAAAAAAACTTATTTTGTATAGTATTTATTTTGCATTGTTTAAAATTTAGAATTATAATTTTATAAATGTATCAATTACGTAGAAATGGACAATTTTAAAGAATTGAAGAATGTAGATGAAAAATTTAAAAACTATAAGGTATTTTTTGGATTTTTTTTATTATAATTTTTGAATATTAGTATTTATTTAGTTTTTTTAGAAAAAAATTTACTATAGATTTTTAATATTTTTTACAAATTTTAAAAAATTTGTGATTTTTTAAAATTTGTTTTATTTGTTAAGAATTATTTATTATTAATGTATTATTGTTTTATTTTTTATTTTTATTGTTTGATTTGTAATTATTGTATTATTAATATTATTTGTTAATAATTATATTGTTTCTTCATTTCTTTATCTATATTCTTCAATTCTTCTTTAAAATTGTCTATTTATGCATAATTAATACATTTATAAAATTATAATTCTAAATTTTAAACAATACAAAATAAGTGTTATACAAAATATGTTTTTTTTTTTAAAAAAAAAGTTTCTGGAAACGGTTTCTAGAAACCGTTTGGAAACGGTTTCTAGAAACCGTTTGGAAACGGTTTCTGGAAACCGTATAGTTTTAAAATTCAAAAAAAATAAATCAAAAGTAGCGATACGGTCAATTTAGCGAAATGGTTTCTAGAACCCGTTTTAGGGGTAAAATTGGAAAAAAATAAGGTAACCATGGTGCGGCCAGCATGCCCCATGGTGCCAAAAGTTACTCTCACAAAAATGACGTGTAACACCGTCACCGTAAAACGAAACTAACTTAAAAGACTAATTTGTTCAACATAAAAAAATTAGAAGAACAAAATAAAATTTTTATTAGTTAGAGGATGAAAATAAAATTAGTTAAGGTATGAAATCGAAACAAAAAATAAATTAAAGGATAAAATTACTAATTTTGTGCCATCCAAAAACTAGAAACCTTTTGAAAACATTAAGTAGAAACTATACCAAAATAAAATATATGGTGAATTTAGAATTCAGTGTGGTGTGGACAGTAACAACGACTTGTTTTACTTTGCATTTTCATTTTTTATATTATGAGTGTGTTTATTTCAAAGAAGGGAAGAAGAGAGACTAAAAAGTTATTTGTGTTTAGTTTATAAAGAGAGATGAAGAAGTTTAACAAAACATTAAAAATTAAAAATATATTATATTATTTTAGTTATTTTCAAAGTTTTCTATATAACTATATAAAAAAAAAATGAGAACAAGTGATAGCTTTCTTGCCACATCATTTCCAAAAAGGCCTGCATTTTCTTGTAAATTTTTATGCTTGCCCCGGAATTCGAATTCGATTTTACCTAAGGACTAAATATCATTTAATTTAAACAGACAACACTCAGTAAAATTCAACTGAAAACTTAAATCTGAGTGTGTTTGAGAACTAAAATCTAGGCAAAAGAATGTGTGACGAGATTAATGAGATTTAAGTGTGAATCATTCTTATCTTAGAGACAAAGAGAGTGAAAGAGACTTGAGTGTTTTTTTTTGGGGGTCAAGCGAGAGATAGAATGTGTTTTGGTCCTTTTTTTTTTGGGACAACAAGTGGCTTTTGGTAAAGTGAGAGACTAGGTGCTTTTGTCTTGAAAATGGGCTTCCATTAATTAACCATAATAAAAAAACATTGCTAATAATGCCACTATCCCAATTTTCGTTGCGCACCATCCCTTTTAAGCTTTTTAAAAGCAATTTGACTAAGGTATGGTCACTTTCCACAAATAGAAAGCATAGCATGGGGTGGTGTTCATAGTTTAGTTCGTTTAGAGTGACTCTTTAGCAAATTTTAACATTTTTTTTTGGAAAATGTTCAAATGTCCTTAGTGTGTGTTTTTCAGATCTCAAAGTAACAATCACCTTATTGGTCATGATGAGATAACCTCGACACTCTTCTTCCGTGCCTTTCACCTTCATATCCCTTAAATTTAATTCTTTGCACAATCAAATGCAAAACGAAAGCAGAGAGCTTTATTCTAAACACAATAGATCATTCAATTCAAAGTAAAAATTGATATTTCGACACGAATTTAGCTTTGAAGCATGACTATGCTATGGATCTAACATAAGTGGCTGTAACAAGTCCAATCTAGACAAGCTTACACTTTTTCCTTGCTTCTAATCTTTTCCTTATTTTTTTAACCTCAAGTCCTTTGTGACCCTCAAAGGAAGCAAATAATTTATTTTTCACGGCGTAACAACGAGCTTTTTGATGGAACAAAAACTTTCATGTCTTTAGAGGGTACCCCTGAAAGAGAGAAAAATTGTTGAGTTAGAGAGTTTGTATTAGTCTTCTGCATGGGTATTAGGGTGCTTAACCTGCTTTCTTCCCAATCAAAATTGCTCTTTTGAAACGGTGCCTTTAGATTAAATAGGAATAACAACCTTGTTTCCTTATCTTCTGGTTTTCTTTGAGGTGGTTTGTTTCATGACACGAGGGCGTGATGATGAAAATTGCATGCTGAAAGAAAATTGAGGGCACAAGAAAGTATTGAGATTGATTTTGAATGAAGAGATAATACTTCTCATTAACTGAATAAAATGAGTACAAGGCTAATATATACAAATATGGTGCCATAACAAACAAGATGAAATAAAAGGAAAACTAATAATAGAAAAACTCACTGGACCCAATCCTATACGACTAATGGACCTAAATACATAATTAATTGATAACTTGGAGCATCGTCAAGCTACTTGTTCTTGGTTTCTTATCCTTTTCTCTCTTTCAACCTCTGCAAAGTGATACCCGATTCACAATCCTTTCCTTCGTCTTCCGTTTCAAATTTTCACTTCCCTCTTTCCTCTCATTTCCAATTCTCTTATGTCATTGATTTTCACTTTTCCTTCCAAACTCTCCTATTAGGGCATTGACATTCTCATGCGCACTACATGCCCCTCTTCATCTCTGACGAGGAGTTCTCGTGGTGCTTTGGTGACACCACCATTCAAAGATCTCTCTATCTCTCTCTTAATTTTTTTTTGTAATTTTAGGTTTGGAACTGTTAGAGGATAAGGCCACTTGTCTTACAGTTACTCACAAATATGATAAGAATAAGCTAAAGGAAAACACTAGGGACATATGAAAAATTTACGAAAAAAATAATTGAATTTTATTAAAGAGTTATTATAAACTAACTAAATTGTGGGCAATACCCCATGCTTAAAAGTGACCATATGGTCACAATTTTGTTAGAGTTTAATTTATTGATTTTAAAAGAAGTTCATTTTGAAGTTTTTGAATGAAATTCTTCCATCCACAAAACTTTAGAATAAACTTTTTCTAAAAATGGTCTTTACAAAATTATGGAAGATTAAAAAAATTGGATTGTGTGGCATTACAAGTGAAACTATCGCCAATCGATCACCTAAGAAAAATGGCTAAGGCCCCATACAAGGTGTGAGACCATTTGAAAGCGAGTTGAGTGAAGTCCCTTATAGTAGCACCAACCCATATTTGTAGTACCACCATCCTTCTAATTATTTGGACTCGAAAACCCATGAGCATACTACCTATAGTTTTAAGCTTCCGAAAGAAAAATCGAGATTTTTCAAAGGAAATGTGGCTAAATTTTTTTTTTCAATATTTTTGAAATCTGACATTTAGAAAAAAATTTATTTGATCTTTTTTTAATTTTGTTTATGCTTATGAAGAAACATGTCCAAAAAGGTCTTTTGGATTAAACTTTTCAAGAAAAGGGTTATTTCCAAATTATGAAAGTTATAGAAAACAAAGAATGGTGGCGGAACAAAAGAGAGTAGTGCCCCTTCGGTGACTGTTCATAGTTTCTTGCAAAGTTTTTTATATTTAAAATATAAATAATATTCAATACTTTTTTGAAATAAAATATTTATATTTATAGTTTTTTTACCAAGTAATATTTATATAAAATGAAAAAAATAAATTTGAACTTAAAAATGTCAACAATATATATATTATGTAAACAACCATTTTGCTCGTAACAAAAGAAGTAAATCACCATTTCAATCATTTTGATTTTATCAAATTTAATTTTAGTTATTGAATTTACAAAATGTTATTCAAAATTAAATCAATCATCTTTAAACTAATGTGGGTGGGTATTCAAAATGTTATACAAATGATAGGGGATAATTTTACCAAAAGAATACTTTTTTAAAAATTATTTATTAAATTGGGTCTTCAGAAAAATTATTTATTAAATTGAGTCTGTCTACTATCCACTATTCATTTTTGATTTTTCAAAAGAAAATTAAGTGCGGCCACTTGGTGAGTTACATTTGACAGGAGGTGCAACTCACCACACATGGCGAGATCTGGATTTTTGTATTTAAAAATAATATTTAATATTTAAAAAATTATTTTAAAAATTTAAAAATATTTTATAATATTAAAAAATATTTAAATTTTTATATTATAAAAATATTCAAAAATATAAAAAAACTAGATATATCCTAAAACTATGTCATGCAATAAAAAAAATTTTAAATCAAAACTCAAAGCCTAATCATGTGAAAGTTATCATTGAAATTTATTTTAGTTGAGTTTGAAACATTAAAGTGTTATAACTTTTGTTATACTTACCAGATTAAACATATTATATATCAATTTGGGATTACTTAGTGCCATCAACAAACTTTAAATACTCGAAGGCGATTTGCCATGTTATAATTCCAAAAAATGGTCATGTTTTATGACTTTTCTATTTGTAAAATATTTTTAGGCTCGCCTTTTTCATGTTTTTATGTTTAGTTCATATAGTTAGATTTGAAATTTTATTTAGAAATTTTTTTTGGTTGCGAGATATGACTTGATATTTATTATGTATAGGCCTTGTTACTCCAGGGACCGTGGTTGTTAGAATTTTAAAAAAAATATTGTTTTATATGAGTTTTATATTGTTTAATTATTTTTAAGTCATTTTCACATCTTTTTATATTTAGTTCATATAGTTAGACGACTTTGACTTTAGATTTAAATTTTTTTTATTGAATAACGTGATTTTAGAATTTATCTGCTATTTTTTAAATATTTCTATTCTTTTAGTAGTTTTCTTTTGAATATCTTAAATATCTTTTATAATTAAAAAATACTTATTTAAATGATGTAAAATATTTTTCAGTTTTTAAAATAATTTTTTTCTATTTTTAATATTTTATTTCATTTTTATAAAATAAAAATCCAGGTGGTGCCACATGTTGCCACCTGATTTTCTGTTTTATTATTTCTAAAAAATAATTAATAAATAGTATTTTGCCCCAATTTGAAAGTCTAAACTAACTACTAAATCAATAAAGAAATTATAATTATCAGGTTTGACTATCAACATGTTCTTTAGGCCTCTTAGAACCGGGCCCCCAATTTTGAGAGGCCCAATCTATTAGCATGTTTGCTGTCTTTACAAAACAAATTTTAATTCAAGCCGCCCTCAATTAACACATAATTAATATTTTCCAGACCCAATTTTTCTTTTAATATCTCTTTTTTCAATTAACCTATATCATAATCTTCTTTATTCTCATTAATTTACTCGAAAAAGTTTGTTTAATGTACTCGAAGAAGTTTATCATGTTTTGACATATTATTAATAAAATTTTGAATTAAATCAATAAAGTGGATATATATTTGTCTTATTTAAGTTGGGACCCCATTTTTTATTTTCGCCCAAGGCCTCCAAAATCTCCGAGACGGCCCTTATAATTATTTTTCATAAAGTCTTGATTACATTCTAATTACTCCATTTTTCCTAACATGGTATTAGAAATAAATAAATAATAATTACTTTTCATAAATTCTTGATTACATTCTAATTACTCCATGTTTCTTAATTAACATGATATGAGAAATAAAGGAATAATAATTGTTTTCCATAAAGTCTCGATTACATTCTAATTATTCCTTGTTTCCTAACATGGTATAAAAAATAAAGAAATAATAATTATTTTTCATAAAGTCTTGATTACATTCTAATTACTCCATGTTTCCTAACACTAACATAACATTAATGGGTTTTTACCCCTTTTCTTCATAAAATTAAAAGAAAACATAATACAAATGAGATTTCGAGTTGTCACCGTGAGTCTATATATATATATATATATGATCACACCACCCATATTCTTAATTTGCATAGAATTGTCTTTTATAGTCAATACAAAATCTTTCTATATATAAAATTTAAAATAATATTTTTTACCAAAAAATAATTTAAAATAGTATTTTTTAATGAAAATTTCAATATTATAATAAATGAATTCTTTCTTGATTTTGTTTTTCTAATTTTAGTTTCTTAAATCCTTGTCTTCAAGGTTACAAACTTACAAGTCAACAAAATTCAGTTTCTTTCATATACAATAATACAAAGATTGGAAAAGTATGTAATAAATTAATATATAAAAGCTTTGACTAGCATTAAATCAATGATTTCTTATACAATGTTTGACATATATCCACAAATGACTGTAAATAGAGGTTAATTAAGCCACCAAAACACAAACATATAGCACCATCCTTGAAATTAAAAAAAAAAAACAATGAAAAGTACATTATTAATTACCCTTTCTTTCTTTCTCTTTGCCTTCACCAGTAATCTTCCATTAACATTTTGAAGACATATTGAACAAGTTAAAAACTCAAAGAATTTTCCCATTTTTCCTGGTAGCAGATTATACATAAAGCCAACTGTTGTTGGAGAAGCAGGTGGAGGAGTAAGACTTGGTGCAACAGGAAATTCAACATGCCCTGTTACAATACTTCAAAATTGCTCTAAGGTTGAAAATGGCCTTGTAGTGAGACTTTTGATACCAGGAATAAGCCCTGGGATAATCTTCCCAGGTACTTTCAATTTATTATTAGACATACAAGAGTAAAACCTCAGTTTGATCTATGAAAAATTATGATTGTCAATCAATTCAACCTCTAAAATTACGAAATAAAAAAAATTGATAATAGTTATATCAACCAATTTAGTCTTTTAAAATATTTAAAAGTATATCAATTTAGTACTTGAATCATATTGGTGAGTAAATTGATCAACATTTGAGTTAATTTTAGAGACTAATCTAAAAGAAAACTTTTGTAATGGACTAAATTGATCAACGGCAAGGGAGTTGGCGTAAGTGGTAGAGGAAAAATATGACCCATGAGAAAAATTATGCTTTAAATCTCAGAGAGAACATTAGTTAAGAGGGCAATTCTGCCTACTCTTGAGAGATTAGTCTTCTACCTGGTCGAAAGATACTCGAAAAATCAAAAACTCATCTTTTTACTAAATAGATTAACTTTTGTTAATTTTATGAACAAAAATTTCTTTTTCATAATTTCAAGTACTAAATTGATATTTCTTTCTTTACTTATATACTTTTTAGTTTGTTTATAAGCCTCTAATGCAAAACTTCCAATAGATGTCACTCCTGGAGGTTTCATTTGAAGAGAAGCCAGGGTGTGCTGAATCCTCCAAGTGGGTGGTGGTGGATGATGATTTTCCCAAAAAATGGGTTGGAATTGGAGGTGTTGGAGATCATCCAGGAAAAAAGTCATAAATGGAAGATTTTTCATTAAAAGATATGATTTGTGGTATAAACTTGTGTTATGTACTTCTAGAAACACTAGTAGTTGTGCTGATATTGGAAGGTATGATGATAAAAATGGAAGGCGTTTGATTCTTGCAGGTGAGGATGATCATCCTTATCAAGTTAAGTTTGTTGATGTTGGTCACAATGAAACCTCTCAAGTTTGAAGAATCTAATTAACTTCATTTTCATGCTAACTAGTGTTGAATAATAAATGGTGCAAATGTAATAATAACTAGTATCTCATGTTCGTGTCTAAGGTTAAATATACTGTTATAGTACGCAAAATATATATGGTTTTTTAGTTCGTATAACACATGAATAATTATGTAAAATTTGTTTATTACGTGATTTAAATAAATAGATTAAGGAAAATGCTGAATGATACGAATTGTAATTCGTGTGAAACTTACGAATGACGTGTCACTTTTCATTTTCTCCAAAGTGGTTTCTTTATTCTCCCTCTTATCCCCTTTATTTTCTTTCTTTCCCTCTCTCAATAGTGAAAAATTTTCTGGAAGACATGAATAAATCTTGCTAATTTCTCGATTCTGCCTCTAATTCTAAGATCCACTTCCCAATTCCTGCTTCAACACGCTTTTGGAGACTCTGATTTCTCCGATGCCGGTAATTTCTATGCTCGCGTCTTTCTTGGAGCCATGGCGGTCTGGTAGCCTGGTTCGTTGCTCCTTTCTTTCTCTGTTCGACTGACATTAGAATTATAAGTATGAATATGAGTCAATTTTTTGTATATTGAACTGTAGAGTCAAATAAAGATCCAATTAGTTTAGAAAATTAAACTCTAACAGAGTGATTTTAAGACATACCTAAGTGAAAAGGGAAAAAAAATAATAAGAGTTAGCAATGCTATAAACTGGACATTTGAAATTAAGGTATACAAACTTGTTGCTGAAAAACATGTTGGAGATTTCAATTTACAAAAGTGCGAAGATGAAAAGGAAGAATAGCGAACATCCATAAAGAAAGAAGGAGAGAGAGAGTGCAGTTTTTTTAACTAATATTCTTTATTAAAATAAATTGAATCATTTTATTATATAAATTGAGACCCACGTTTTTGTTAAAAAAGTACTCCACGTCATTCGTCATATATGTACGAAAAGTAATTCGTAACAAATAGCATCACTGATAGATTAAATGCTTTTAGTACGATTTTATAACAATACTTAATTTTGTTTTACACTTTAATTTCAAATGTTGAGCACAACAATATTGGCAGAATACATAAGTCAAAGTATACATAATATAAACATTACACAAATTTTCTGCAACATTTCTGGTGGATGAAGATAAACACTCATTTTCATTAAACGTTAATATTTTATGGTCATCATTATTCATTTGACTTAGTTTAAGATAATACAATATATAGTTGTTCATGTGAAAAACGCTAAGATTATATGCATGCGTGTTACGGAAGGGCAGTATCTAATTTAATACATGTGTTTCATATTATAAGGTGCTGTTTAAACAATTGCCTTAAAAAAAATTAATTAATATCTTGAGTTTTAAAATATTAGTACAACTTTTCATGTTTGCATTTATTTAAAGTAGAATCATTTAATTATTGCATTTGTTTAAATCTTGAAAATAAAAAAAGTTTGATCATTTATAAAGTACAAACAAGAAAAAATATAATTAATTATATATCCTAAAGGGTTTTATATTGTAGAGGACCTTATAAAATGAAACACTTATTTTATTTGAAAAGGGTCTTATATTGTAAAATGAATGCTGATTTTTTTACACCCAAAAATCATACACCAACTTTACACTCTTATTATTTTATTATTTCTTGATCCCTTTAATACCCTTTATTTCCTCAATTTTTAATTCATTTAAATCAAATAATAATATTATATTATAGATATAAGAAAGATGTAAACTTTTTGGATGTCAACAAAACATTATTCTTGTGAAATAGAGGAAGTAGTATGTAACAAACATACTTCATTACTTGTTCTAAAATAAATAAATATATAGTTTTGTTATTTCAGCAAACTTCATAAAAAATGTTTTCTAAGTAATAAAAGTTTAATTCATTTAATTTATTTAAAGAGGTGTAGCCGCCGTGTATATATATATAATTTAGAGAAAAATGTCAATTCAATCTTTTTTATCGTACCTGAAGGAGTTATCGGATTAATAAATTTGATGTAATTCTAGATCAGCAATGGGTGAAGAGCACGGCGTCCAAGCTTCAAAGGTGGCGGTGTAGCACCTGCAATAACTCTGATGTTCAAGTTAGTACGAGGATTATGTTATTGTGATATGTTAGAATGTTACATACCTTACATGCTGTGTTTCTATGTGTATTTAAATTAGGTACATTAAGGTTGATTGTGGGTCATAATGAGCCTGAAATGTGTTATGTTAGCCCAGCCTGTAATTTGTGTCGTATTCTGTAAGTCGTCCTATATCTCGTCTGCTAGTCGGGATAGTAGGCGAGTACGAACATAAAGAACCAAATATGTATTTTAATTTTTTTTTAAAATTAAATGAAAAATTCACCCAATTTTAATCACTTGCACGTGAAGCTAGCCGGAGACAAATGTGTAAAATTAGATTCACGTGGAAGGCTATGGATAAGTATGTAGTATGTCATATGGATATTTTCTTAGTGTCTTACTTGCTAAAAACAGGTGGTAGATGTTTCTTGTCTTTTTTATCCTTAATGTTTCCTATTTATTATTTCTTATTTTAAAAAAATCACTTATTTTATTGAATAGCTCTTATAAAATTTTAGAATGTTTGTCTATATTTTTAAAAATAACCAGAAATATAAAATAATTATATTCATGTTTATTTTAAAAAGTACCTTTGTTGATATGCTTCTCGAAATAATTAATTGTAGTAAAAAAAATATAAAATAAACACTTATTACTATAATAATTTAACATAAATAACTTTTGAATTTTATCATACTAACCGATAAAAAAAATTATTTCTCAACCCACCAAAACCACTTATTTTAAATAATAACAAACAAACCCTAAAACTATTAAGAAATATCGGTTTTAACAATTAAAGATAATAAAGTCTATTATTATGATAAATAGGAAATAATTCAGGCTGAGTTAGCTCATATTTGAAAAGTTTTATATTCGAATCAATTAAATTTGAATGAATTGAATTAGTTTGTGTTTCACAATTTTAATTTTAAAATGAATTATGATCCGAACTAAGCCAAAATAGTTTAAGTATAGTTAGGTACTTGTGATAGAAACTGCTTCTTAAAATTATATTTCCCTAATAAATAGGCTAATATGCTAATGCTTCACAACAGGATAAACTATTATACTTATTACCCATATTTTTTAAAATATTAATTAAATTTTAATATATAATTTAATATATCACATATTAAAAACATTTGACGTAACTTTGTTATGTAAACTTAATACAGTAATATTCTTCGAACTAAAATATTTTTATTCATTATATAATTATTTAATAATGATTCAAAAGTAAAGTTTGTCTATAAATAGATGTTAAGCCACCAAAACACATAAAGTCAACACATGATTTATAAATCCTTGAAATATAAAAACCATGAAGCCTACACTATTAAGTTCCTTTTCTTTCTTTCTCTTTGGCTTAATCATCAATCTTCCATTAATCTTTTCACAAGATGGTGAACAAGTTTTGGACACAAATGGAAACCCAATTTTACCTGGTGGAAGATTCTACATACAGCCAGCAATTTCTGGAACTGGTGGAAGAGTGAGACTTGGTGTAACAGGGAACTCAACATGCCCAGTCACAGTACTTGAAGATTACTCTGAGGTTGAAAATGGCCTTCCTGTGAAATTTAGGATACTAGGAATAAGCCCTGGCAAAATCTTCACAGGTACTGTATGTCAATTTTTATACTTTAGAGTAAAACTTCAATTTGATTCTTGAAATTATGATCAATCGAAAATCTATTTAGTTTATGAAATTGTACAAAAAAATTTTCGTTAGTCTCTAAAATTAACTGTCATCAATTAATTTAAATGAATTCAAATGGTTGATTTTGTGGCTATAGAGTGGAGCTTTGAATAACAGCTTCTCGATTTAAATCTATATAGACGCACTTTTGCCTATAAGAAAATAAATTTAATCCTTCAAATTATTATATAAAAATAATTCAAATTATTTTTTGAAATTTAGAGACTAAATTATATTGTAAGACTTAATTGATTAACTTTTGTTAATTCAAAATTAAAATTTCTTTTTCATAATTTTAGATACTGAATTGATTTGTATAATTATAATATGAAGTACTAAATTGATATTTTACCTTAATTTTTCTTGTAATGCACCAATGTGAAACTTCGAACAGACACATCACTGGAAATTTCATTTGAAGAGAAGCCCGACTGTGCTGAATCCTCAAAGTGGGTGGTGGTATTTGATGATGATTTCCCTAGAAATTGGGTTGGAATTGGAGGTAATAGAGATCATCCAGGGAAAACAGTCATGGGTGGAAGATTCTACATTCAGAGATATGATGATGTTGGATATAAGCTTGTGTTCTGTTCTTTTTACACTAATTGTGTTGATATTGGAAGGTATGATGATGAAAATGGAAGGCGTTTGATTCTTGCTGGTGAGGATGATCATCCTTTTCGAGTTGTGTTTGTTGATGCTGATGGTGACACTGGAATTTCTCAAGTTTGAAGAATCTAATTAACTTCATTTTCATGCTACATAGAATTGAATTGAATAATGGTGTAAATGTAATAATAAATGTGCTTATAATGTGTTTGTTCTGTTGTTGAAGCAAGTAATAATAAGCATCGAATTTGGTGCATTGTAATGGGAAAAAATAGGGTTAAAAAGAATATAAGTTTCATGAATTGTAAGTGCACTTATTTCAAACAGTGAAAATAAATACACTAATTTTATAAAATGTGCATTTAGATAGAAAAGTTATATTTAGTAATAGTTTTTATTTAAATTAACTATGGTTTTAACAGCCGATAGTTGTAGTAGGTCTGTTGCATGCTAAATTGCTATCACTTGATGTTGATTTAAGACATACATTGTCTTTGGGGTATAAGAAAATTATTTGCAAATTGGATTATGTTGAACTAACTAGTTCAGTTAATTACTCAAGATACAGAGCTAGAGTGTTCTACTGGTTACGGGATATCATTCAGAGATTCCGTACTAGACTTCACTTTTTTTTACCGATTTCAAAGTTAAGGAGAGAAGGGTCATTTTTCATTCATTAATGTGTCTTATATTTTTATTTTCAAAATATTTGGGTGAAGGCTCCAAAACTAAACAAATAAAATACAAAAAAAAAAAAAAATCTTTGAGTCTCATTCTCATTCTCATTCATGTCTTATTTCATTCACACATTTGAACATTATCTTATTTACACACTGAATCCTATTGCCTCTTTCCTTCGCTATAGTCTCCACTTTCTCGCCTTCTACACTCTCAACCATCCCCCTCTTCTTTCTCCACTCTCTAAAATCCAACCTTCCACTCTCTCAAATCTCTCATTCTTCACCCAACCGTGTGATGAGAGAAAGCTCTGGTTGAACCGCTGGATAGAGCAGAGATTTCACATCCTCAAGTGCTTCTCCCTTCTCTCAAAAACAAAAATTTGAATCTAATTGTTATGTATTTTCCTTTTTTATAAAGATTTGCATTTTTGGGTAATTTATTGGACGTTTGTTGCTGGAATTTCTATAATTTCCTGACGTTGTTTGAAATTTATTGTATTTTTCTAATATATTTTCTACCATTTTTGCAATTACTTATTTTGATATATTTTTCAATATCTCAAATATGTCTCCTTCTTCAACCATCTGCACTTCTCCTTCCCCACTCTTGATTCCTCTTTATTCATTTCATATGTGCCTTGTTTCAGACTGAAAAATTCCTCTTTTTCAAGTTGAGGAAATGGGGGGCAACATAGGTCTCTCTTCAGATACTTTTTCTTGCTTTAGATTTGAATGATTTGGATCTTGCATGCAGCATAGGAAGGGAGGAAGGTGTATGAGGTTTTTATTTTTCTAATTCTTGGATTTTTCCTATGTATAGTTTGATCTTGAGAGGGGTTATTGCCACTCCTTTTCGATTTTTTTTAAAAATTCAATTATATTTGTCAACCAATTGAATTGAAGTATTAACATTTAAATATTATTAAAATACTTAAATAGGAGTGATAATAGACAAAAAAGAATATCAATAACCTAACCCTTTGATAATTTTCCATTCTTTATTTTCTTTTGGTATGTTCTCTAATGTGAATAGTCTATAATATTTGGAATTTTCTTTCTATAATATTTTATCATTTTCAAAGTAAGGAGAGAAGGGCCATTTACCATTGATTAATGTGCCTTAATTTTCTTTTTATTTTCAAAATATGTGGGTGAAGGCTCCAGAACTAAACAAACAAAATACAAGAAAAAAAAAATTCCCTCGAGCCTTATTCTTATTCTCACGTTTGAGCCTTATCTCATTTACGCACTGAATCTTATCTGTCGTCTTCGCCTTCTTTGTAGTCTCCATCTTCTCCACTCTCAATAGTACCCCTCCTCCTTATCCACTCTCGCAAATGCCCCATTCTTCACCCAACCGTGTGATGAGAGGAATCTATTGGTTGAACCGTCGGAGAGAGCAGAGGTTCTACATCCTCAAGCGCTTCTCCCTTTTCTCAAAAAGAGAGATTTAGATCTAATTGTTATATATTTTCCCTTTTTTAACATACATACTTTTTTTTGGTAATTTATTGGACGTTTGTTGGAATTTTTATAATTTCCTAACATTGTTTGGAATTTATTATATTTTCTGGTATACTTTTTTCCATTTTTGTGATTATTTATTTTGGTAAAATTTTCAATATCTCAAATAGTCTCCTTCTTCACCCAACGACACTTCTCCTTCCCCACTCTCTATTCTTTTGTATTCATTTTATATGTTCTTCGTTCGAGGGGAGGGAACATAGGTCTCTCTTTAGATACTATTTCTTGCTTCAGATCTAAACGATTTGAATCTTGTATGCGGCATAAAAAGGGAGAAAGATGTATGAGATTTTTGTTTTTCTAATTCTTTGATTTTCTCATTGTATAGTTTGACATTTTTCCATTTTTTATTTTCTTTTAGTATTATCTCTGATGTGTATGATCTGTCATTTTTGGATTTATTTTTCATTTTTAGGAAATTTATTATATATTTTTGTAATTATTAGAACTTTTTTGTAACACCCTCTTAAAATGACCTTTGTGCTATCACATGAGGCATACATGCCATTCATATAAATGGGCGGCCTTATCAGTATATTCATGAAACTATCTTGGCTTGTTCTAATCCGTCATACATAATTACAAAACTATATTAGTGAGAGTTATACAATTTATTAAATGGCTAGTGTCTAAAATACAAGTTCAAATGAAATTTAAAGAAGGAGCTTAGTTATAATGACTTGAGTTACATTTTAAGCTCTACGAAACTATGTGAACAAGTATCTAAGAATAATCTTCAATCCTTTGCTCCATCCTCTTTGGCCTCAGAATTACTAGCAATATTGTAATCGTGAGATATATGAATTCACATATATCTTAGTAACCCCCGGTAATAGAAAAATGTTTTCAGCAGGAAACATGTTGCAAAACCATCCCCCCTTAAGGCTAACATAAACATAGTCCATATACACTTCAAATTCCATCAATAATCAATCAATCACAATTGCAAAGTTTAATCAATGATATGCATTATCATTTTCCTTTTTATCCTTTTTGTGCTAGTAGCCCGCACCCTCTTTGGAGATCTCCAATGTCCAAGGAAGTGTACCTCCTTGAACTCTCAATCTGCCCGGTCTTACACCCGAAGGTGTATATGCAGTCTTTTGAGTCATGAATGGGAATGCACAAACCAATGCAATATCAACCTTTCACAAGTTAAATAATCGTTTAATCATAAAAATATGGTTTAAAGTCCCTCAACATTACAAGGCCATTACCAATTCCCTTGCAATGTTAATTACATATCAAAACCTCATTCTCTTACTCTTACAAGACCTTAAAACATACCCTTGTGAATGAGTAGAGCTATTTGATTTCTTAAACATAAATCATGAAGCATTCAATCTATCAATCACTTGATAATTATCATAAGTCATTTACACTATAAATTACTTAACAGAAATTCTAAGACATTCAACATTTTTTATGAACCTTTTTTTATGGCCCTAATACACGTTTTCTATGTCATTTGGATCCATTCTACCCATTATTCCAACCCTAGGAAATGACCATTTAGATTTACATTGCATTTTGGAAGCTAAAATAGTCAAATAAGTGCATGGATCTGGCGCTTAAGAGTCCATTCTGCCAGAATTTTGGCCCGGATGCTTAAGCGTCAATCATAGACAGTAAAATTCGCGTTTCACTCAAAAATGCATCCTCTTGGTATTTAGGCCATAATTAGGGTTGTAGACCTCCAAATTGAGTGAAACCAAAAGCATTTGAAAACTAAAAGAATTATCTGCAACTATTGTGAAAACCAAAAAATCCAATTCTAAAAATCTAATTTTCATAAATAGTCACCTTTAACAGAGAAGTACACTCAACAAAACATGCACTTCAATATTAACCTTGTCTTAGTGATTGGGTGATAACTAGAGTTGTAAACCTCTAAATTGAATGAAACAAAAGCATTTGAAAGATAAAAGGATAACCTACAACTCTTGTGAAGACCACGATGACAAAATCCTATGTTAAAATGGTTCAAAATTCACTTCAAAGTCACGGAAACAAAACTCATTTTTTCATCAAAAATTGCACCCTCATGCCCGACAACCTCATTCATTGACTCAAACTGACTTCCAAAACAATAAACCCTTGGCACACCATTTCATCACACCTGCAAGCAAGCATTCATCAAATATCAAGTGTACATCCAAATGGTTCAAACATCAATTTCACAATCCAACACACAATGGCAATTCCTATCATCTTACACACCCAATTTCATTCACAAGGTCTAAAATCTAACATTTACATAATCATCTAGCTACCCTAATTGGGGATTTTGAGTTTATTGGGGTTACCTTAAAAGGTTGTTCTTGCCTTCAAGCTTGATTCTCCAACCACTCGGATTTAGTACCCAATTCAACAACCTCTTTACCTTTCTCCTTTGCTTGGTCCTTGAGTGATTGCGTTTCTAGACCCATTTGAGACCCACATGAGCCTTATCTCATTTTCACACTTGAGCCTTATCTCAACATTGAGTCCTTTTTACCAAGTCAACTATTAATGAACTTAAATTTACAGCAAATCTAAAACATAATTTTATTAAGCGAAAATACTATTTTTATTATTAATTAATTATTAATATAATAATTTCATATATAATTTTAATTTTAATTTTTTATATTTGCCCCCATCCCCCAAAAAAATTTATGGTTTAGCTCTGCCATTGTACCCTTGGGATTTCTAACTATTGCACTCCTCATCAAATTTGAACAAAAATTGCACTCCATCTGATGTATTAAATGATAGTTAACTAGGATGAGAATATTCTAACAATTTTTTTTTATGTACCATTGTTAACTTTTTCTTTTTTTTGTTTTTTATCCTATCTATATTTTTATTTTCTTCTTTATAAATACTGTCGTTTAATAATCAATTAAAGAGGTATCCAAACAATTTCAATATTTTTTACAAATATTGGTAACAAATTTTTTGTTTGATAAAAATATCAATTTGGTCATTTAAATATTCATTTATCACCAATTTGGTCTCTCAAATACTTCTGCGACCAAATTGATTCTTCAAATATTTATTATATGAACTTTAAAAGACTAATTTAATAGTATTTAAATCTATGAGACACCAAAATAATAACAAATAAATGTTTAAGAAACTGAATTGATTTTTTAATTTTTTTTCTACAATTGACTAATGATGAGACTCATAAAGATGTGACATAAAGTCCCTAGGTTATTTTCAAGGAAAAGATAAATTAATCACCGTCATATTGAATATTTTAAATTTTATTTCAAAATTTCATTTAATTTTATTTTTACATCATAATTTTAATTATTATAAAATAAAATAAAATTTTAAAAACTAAAGAGATGGTTGTTGCTACGCGTGCAAAGCAATATAATACAATACCAATTTAACTTGAGTGGTCTACATCTTTTGAACAAATAATAATGATTTTATAATAATTTTACAACATAGTAATATATAGCCTTAACTTTTCTTTTTTTTTTTACCGTTTTCAAAGGAGAGAAGGGCCATTGACTATTTATTTATGTGCCTTAATTTTCTTTTTTCAAAATATCTGGATGAAGGTTCCAGAACTAACAAATAGAATACAAGAAAAAATTTCCTTGATCCTTATCTCATTTTCACACTTGAGCCTTATCTCATTCGCACACTTGAGCTTGATCACGTTTAAATACTAAACTCTATTGCTTCTCCTTTTGCTGCCTTCTATGTTGTCTTTGTCATCTCTCGTTTTCCCCCTTCTCTGCTTTTTCCACTCTCAATCGTGCCCCTCCTCCTTCTCCACCCTCTACCCCCCCCCCCTTTCTTCTAGATCCAATACCTCAAATCCCATATTCTCCACTCAATCATGTGATGAGAGAAAACTGTTGGTTGAACCATTGGACGGAGCAGAGGTTCCACATCCTCAAGCAATTCCTTCTTCTCTAAAAAACAGGTTCAGATCTAATTGTTGTGTACTTTCCCTATTTTTTTTAAGATCTGTATTTTGTTTAGTAATTTATTGGACTTCTGTTGGAACTTTTATGATTTTCGAAAGTTGTTTGTAATTTATTGTATTTTTCTGTCATTTTTGTGATTATTTATTCTTGTAAATTTTCCAATATCTCAAATAGTCTCCATCTTCACCCAACTGTACTTCTCCTTCTCCACTCTCTATTCCTCTATATTAATTTCATAAGTGACTCATTTTAGAAAGAAAAATTCCTCTTTTCAATCGGAAAAAATTGGGAGAAACATAGGTCTCTCTTGAGATCTTGCTTCAGACATTTGGTTTTTATTTTTCAAATTCTTGTGTTTTTTCTTTGAATAGTTTGATATTTCTTCATTTCTTATTTTGTTTTTCTATGATTTCTAATATGTATGATCTGTAATGTTTGTAACTTTATACCTTATTTTTATGAAATATAATATATATTTTTTTTATAATTTTTAGAACATTTTTTTGCCATTTCGGGCTTTATTTTTCTTCCATTTCTAGCTTTACTTTTTAAAAGTATAAAAAATAAAAAAAATAGAAGAGATGCTCGCATTTGTATTTACAAATCTTCCAAGTTAACATTTGATTTTTACCATTCAACAAGCAATTTTTTTTACTCATTCAATTGTCAGTGTCATTCAATCAATCATATCATAAGTCAGACATGCTTTGGTGTAATAAGTAAAATGTCATTTGTGAGATGAATAAATTTTTAGATAATAAAATCTAATTTAGTTATTCAATTATATGAATATAATGGTCTTCTAGTTTTACTCTTAAAGTAAAATATAGATATAGATTATTTTTCCTAATTGCTATATAGATACATGGTGCATTTCTTGAATTGGAGATTTCTCTTTGTAATATTTTCTATAAACGATTGAGGTTGGTTTTAAATTTTTAAATTCACATGTTATTTTTATGTTTTGACTTGATTCTAAATGCAGGACATTGTGAGTTTTCAGACTTTTCCATCAACATAACGTTCGAGATTCATTATATTATAGTTAAGACACTAGAGGTAATAATTTTGACCAAAATGAACTGATACAATATTGCCCCCGCTCATGTCATATTGTGCTGTACTTTTTGTTGATAACGGTTCAAACTTGATATGAAATTGGAAGAATGAGCACTTATAACACCGCACCATTTTTAAATCACATTACACATTATTTTTTAAAAATACAATAAAATAACCCTCAATCGGGTTTTAAAACCTAGGAGAAACGGGATATAAGAATCTAGTTAGTCTCACCACACCATACAACTAACCGTCACCCATGTTTTAGTACCTGGGCGAAAGAATCTCGTTACAATTAACAGATTTTCTAGACTCCGATTACAATCAGATTTTAAAATCCGGTTAGTTTTACCATACCAAAAATCACATGTCGTTGCATCTCCACACTTTATTTTACCATTATTTCACTATACCTATAATCCCATAATATTAATCTCATTTCTAATCATATTGCATTTTATTCTTACAACGAAATCATCATTTGTTTTGTTTTTGTGAAGGTTGAAGCTCCATTATCTTTGGTAAGTTCACACTCGTTTCGTCTTTCATTTTGTTCATACGTTTCGTGTATTATGTTCAGTTTCCCCCAACAACTAGAACTCGAGCAAAGGTTAGTTTTGAAAAAAAAAATGTGTCGTGCAACTTGAAATATGTGTAGCGTGAATAGTGCCCACCAACTAAAGCATGTTATTAAGATACAAAATGAATCACGAACCTTCATTTAATAGTAATATCATTGGAGTTGGTCCTTGATTAGTCACATGTTTGATCTTATCGTATTGTGAACAAGGTTTCATAGGGCTTGACTTTGTGTATGCTTTGATTTCATAGGACTTTTTCTTGAAGGGACATGTTAGAGATATAAAATTATACAATTTCCATGTTTTTTCCAATATCATTTACTAGCTTGTTTTGTTAATTTTCTCCTGTCATTATGTCAAAATATATGCTTGACCAAATCAATATATTATTTAATCTATTGAGGATATAGGGTTAAAGTTGCATATTAACCATAGGTTTCTTTTTCTAATATGAATTATAGCCTTGGCTTGACGGTCTAGAATATACAATTTGGGAGTTCATCTACCGGTGAGATTTGTAATGACCCTGTGTAATGCCTTTATCAGGTATGTATTAAGCTAATGTCTCCGCATTATATATGCTTTTGCCATTTTTTTTTTATTTTGTTTGATTGTAACACATTTATTATTGTTTAATTAGTTAATCGAAAATTTAGTAATAACTCGCTTCTCTGATACTGAGACAGAATCCAATTTGTCCTACAAAGACCCGATCTCACCTTATTCATCTGGTTTTTTAAGAGTTTTTGACCCTTGTGATTAAAAAAATTTCGAATCTGGGATTCATGTACAAAGTCTAAGTGTAAAGCCTCCTACAAAATTGAAAAAACATAAAGTTAAACATCAACATGTGTATGTTCAATATAAGTTAAAGAAATAGAGGGCAAACATCTAAGTAATCTACCTGAACCATTCATCCATTTGCTCCTTTGACACCTCACCCCAACATGTATACAGGTACTGAAAATTGCTCTTGATAATGTCACCTATGAGGTCCACAAGCCCCTAGTAGTACTAAAACTAATATTTATGTATTAGAAAATATGTTCATAAAAATAAAAAGCAACAAAATAAAAATGAAACTAGTAATTAAATTGAGTCTATAGAAGTGTTTAAACACTTACTCATGATGCACATCTCCTAGTGCCAGTAGCTCTTTAGTGTCGGGCACTAGTTGTGGTGATACATATCGGGTAGAAGCTCCAATAGAAGTAACAGTAACTACAACAGAAGCAAAAGCCGAAAGTCAAGCCAACCTAATGTCGTGATTGAGTGGGAGATGGGGAAATGGTGGTGGATGGAGATGATCCCCTGCCTCACATCCTACCACCTTGTGATACCCTACTTTGTCCTAAACCTACTAGTTGCAATGACTCATAAATTGATGTTATCGAGTAAAAAAGGAAAAAGTCAAAATATATAATAAATATTCTGAACAGAGACAAATAAAATACTACTTATAGACATATGTGACAAACAAGGAAATAAAATAAATCATAAACACTACTGACACTAGTCATATTTTTTTTGTTTTTAAACGAGTATTTATCTCACGTACAATATGAGGATAAGGGTTAAAAATTAGTAGTAAGTTGCAAATAGTTACTTTAAAATGTCTATATTTTGGTTATTATAATAAACTTTGAGAAAAAAAGACTAACCTAGATGTTTTTTTATGAAGGAAAAAAGATATGCTAAATCTATAATAAAATAAAAGTTATAAACAAAAGTCTTCTTTAAAATTGAAAATCTTGAATCGAATTAGGATTATTGAGCTGCGAGAATCTGAGGTTGAACATAACGAGGAAGAAATGTTGGTCCTTGAAATTGTTGGGAATGATTGGAAATAGCAAGGAAAGGTTCTTGCCAATTGATGTCATAATCAACATTATGAAAATGATTCATGTGAAATACTTAATCCAATTTAAATGTGTGGCAAAAGATTGGGTAAAACTTTGGAAAAACCCAAATTTTATAGCACATCACCTTTCTCACGCGGCCTCTAGCAACACCTTTCTTCTCCAACAACGAAAATTATCTTCCTTTTGTTTGATTGGACCCAATTCGAGAATTGATGCCCCTCAATTTATGAATTTCACTAGTTAAATTATTGTTTTTACAATGGCTTGTTGTGCATTTGACACACCTATAATTGAACGTTTCCCCTTGAATATAGCAACAAATTAAAACAAGTCAAACATCTTCCTAGAATCCTAATTGCCATCTTTAATAATTATGATTTTGGATTTAATTTATGTTATTAATGATTACAAGATAGTGAGAATTTTCTTCTACTACCATAACGGTGAAGATCATACATATCATGGAACTTTTCTCTGTCAATCGTGTCGAAGTGTACTCATTATCCGCTGAATCTTGGAAAGAAATTAATGTTGCCCATTTATGAAATTTTTATATTACATCCAATTGAGTCTCTACAAATAGAGCTATGTTTTGACTAATGAATACACTTCGGCACGATTAACATAAAAAAATCCACGATATGATTTTCACCATTATGGTCATAGGAGGAAATTCTCACTAGTAATTATTAACAACGTGGCCGAAACCAAATTTAAAGTCATAATTATTGAAGTTATCAATTAGAATTTTAGGCATCTAGTTCATTTGTTTTGTTGCATGATTGAGAAGAAAAGTTCATACGTGTATATGTGTGGAACACATTATAAGTCATTGTAGAAACTAATTATCTGACTAGTAAACCCCATAAATTGAGGGGCATGAACTCTTAAATTGGGCCATATAAAGTAAAAGGAAGAGGGATTTGTTGTTGGGGAAGAAAGGTGTTGTTGAAGGTCGAGTGAGAAAGGTGTTGTGCTATAAAATTAGGACTTTTCAAAAGTTTCACCCAATCTTTAGCCACACATTTGAATCGGATTATGGAATTCATAGTAACCCTTGCCAAGGTGTTGATTATGATAGGGAGAACCTTTCCATGCTATTTCCAATATTTTTCCCAACCATTTAAAGGATCAACATTTCTTCCTTATTATGCTCATTCTCAGATTCTCAAAACTCACTAAATCTAATTGGTTCATGATTTTCAATTTTGAAGAGGGCTTCTTTTATAATTTTTATTTATTATTTATAATAAGTTTAATATCTTTTTTCTATGTAAAAATGATATAGGTTAATTTTTTTTGCGGGTTTTTTATAATAACCAAAACAATAATCCTTGTTTTAAAGTAATTGTTTGCAACTTAATTACTATTATTTTTTAATTTTTATCCTCGTATCCTACGAGAGATAAATACTCGTTTAAAAATAAAAGTTAGCTAATCTGATTCATGGGTTGGCTCTAACCTTGTTAGCCCCATGGACTCACCACACACATGAACAAAAAGAAAGATTATTCTGACTAGTTGCATGTAGTGTTTATGATCTATTACATTTCTATTTTTTTCATAGATACCTATAATTAATATTTTATTTTTGTTTTTTCCATCATATTTATTATATATTCTATCATTTTAATTTTTACTCGATAACAGACTTTTGAGTAAATGGCAATTAAGTGAGCAAGTTAGAGAGTATCATGAGTGGTATGGTATGGTTAGGGTGCTATAGTACCTATCCCCATACCCGCGTATAAAAAAAGTTTCCATACCCACATGAGAAACAACTTCAATCCTCTTTCACATACTCTCTAGATACCTAAATAGTACTCAGACCCTTTACCCGCATATTAGTAAAATAAATTATACTAGTTATACTTATTTTTTACATTTAGAATTTTCAATTTCATATTCTTTTTATAACTATAAAACGATGAATCTAAAAATCCCCAAAACAAATAGCATTGATGCAAATATGTTTACGTAAAATTAAAAATTATCAACAGGTCTTTAAAACACTAAATATAATAAGTAAAAAATAGAAAAAGTTATCGGATACAATAAGAAGTCGCACTAAGTGAATTGAAGGAGAAGCAAGGAGTCAGATAACTCAAAAGCAAGGAATTATAGCTTTTAGACATTTGGGGGAAATGAAAAAATGAGGAAACTATATTTTTTTTTGTCGTGTTGCAGTAGTTCAATAGTTAGTACTCTTACTATCTTAGTTTACTTTAGGGTAAAATGCATGAAAAATCCCTCAGGTTTTACAAAATAACACTAAACACCAAATTTTGAAAAAATAAGCAGTCCAAACCATTTTATATAACAGATCTAAGCCCACAAAAATTCTAAATTAACTATGGTTACTGGCTATTTGGATGGATAATTGATAAATTGTAAAATTGATAAGATAAAGTAAAACATAACATTGTCATTGTCTCCCTTCAATGTGAATAAGAGTTTCGGTCTCCACTATCTAACTCGTCAAGCAGTATCTTCGCTTTTAACAGAGCGTCTTGTTCACCATCTTCATTCACCGTTGAGAGCAACAACAATAGCTCTAATTTCAATATTTTTTCGTTCTGTTTCAACATTTTTTCGCGCTCGTTCGTGATACTTACTACTTTACTATTATCTAATGTCAATACTTTTGGATTATTTTTAGTTTGAGATTTCAGAATAGTGTATTTTCTTTATATTTTTTGTGCATGTCATTATATTTTTTTCTTTCTAATTTATGTTTATGGTTTATGTTTCTGGTGTATGTCATTTTGACCTAAAAAATTGCTGATCATTATTTGACTAGTAAAGGAAAGTGGATGGATGATGGTTTATGTCTATTTTGTATAGATAATTAACTATTTTTTCATTCAAAAGAAAATACTAATTTTTTTTATGAACAATTTCTTTAACAAGTCGTGTTCGCACATTTCACGAATAGCATAACTAGTTTGTACCACTAATGGCATTGAAGATATTTGAAAAGATTCCGTAGATAAATATTGTCAAGAAAATGGTCAAATTACAAGTAAAACAATATTTTTATTTAACCTACTTGGAAAAAATGAAAAGAGATCCGAGGGATTTAATTATGGTTAATAATAAGAATATTCTGACGGAATATTCTATTGTTGTCGGCATCTATTACATAAAATAGTGTGGACTACTTATTTCTGTTATGTTTGGTGTTTAGTGCAAAACCTAAGAGATACTTTGTACATATATATATGTATTTCGAGATGACACTTTGTGCATATATACTTAGTGCAAAACATACATAAATGTCACCTACAAGATTACATATTTTAAGATGTTCGATTTTTCTAAAATTTGGTCATGATAATATCTAATGACTCAATAACTGGATTGGTAAAATTCGATGTCTATATGGAGTTAAAAGTGGAGTAAGTGTCGCAACAGCTACTCCTGGAGTAAATGGATCCCTCCTCTATATAGAGGCGGAATTCGTTTACTCAAGGAGTAAGTGTTGTGGCACTTACTCCACTTTGTAACTACATATAGACATCGAATTTCACTAATCTGTTTGTTTAATTGAAAGTTCATAGTATATAGATCAACTATAAAAAATTTCATTTGATTTGGAAATATTTTGATCATTCATCTATCAACTTCAATTTAACGAATAAAAGGCATTTTAAAACATACATAAATGTCACCTACAAGATGACATATTTCGAGATGTTCGATTTTTATACATAATCATCATGATAATATCTAATGACTCAACGAATGGATTGGTGAAATTTGATGTCAATATTGAGTTATAAGCTGAATAAGTGTCACAATTAACTAGTGTTTAAGCGTCATGGGAATATTATTGTGTATTATTCAACTCGAATAATGATTTTTGTATAATAATTATTATATAATAACTGTATAATATTATTAAAATAATAATATTTTTTAACATTAAAATAAAAAGGAATGAAGTCAACGGAAATTTTAAAAAAATTATTATTTTAATAATGTTATGAAGTTGTTGTATAATAATTGTTATACAATAATCATTATTCAACTTGTTGGATTGAAAATAAATTTAAATGGAGCTGTTACTGTAGTTATTAGTCTCTTTTTTTAGAGTGGTATGTGAATTATTGTATTTTGAATAGATGCATTTATATTTTTTCAGGATTTGATTATATTTTGTACTATGGATTATTGTTTGTTTAAAAAACTTTTTGGCCTTTTGGCCTATTTAAAGAGTTAGAATTTGATGGCTTGTTGGCCTATTATATGACTTGTGAATAATGTAGGCCTGACCTTAGCGCTTGGTCTGGCTTGGCCTATTCCCACCCCTATATATAACTACCCTAAACTTTTACCTTTCTGTAAGTAGGCACCCTAAACTTTTTTTTCCAATTAGTCCTTAAACTATATCTACTCAGCAAATAAGCCCTTATGTTATATTTCAGTTAATTTTAACAGCCAAACAATCCTAGTCATTGGTTTACATTAAATCTGAACCATTAATAAAGTAACAATTTTTTATTTACAATACAAATAATAAAATTAAAGTTACAGTTGAGCCACAGAAGATGCTTTTTGACCAATAACTACACAAACACATTACATTTGGTCCATATTGATTGAGAATCGTATCTATGGATTGAGCGACATCTATTATGGTTGACATTCAATTCAAAGAATCTTCGTTCCAGAACCGTACGTGAGACTTTCATGTCATATGGCTCCTCTTATGCATATAATGATATGGATATGATGCTGGAAGTAGACCAATTTTATATCGCCCTTTAATTCGAATTAGCAAAAGCAATGTATTCTTTCATAACATACATTCATGGGATTCTTTTCTATCATATAAGATGGGTTATTTCACAAAATGTGCTTCTATAAGTAATTGCTCCATAGATTTTATCTATCTATATGATATATGAAGAAGAAATCCATCTATAAGATGGGTTATTTATTAAATTTCCAAATGTTACAAATATTATTCGTCCATCTAAGTGTTTTCTTTGAGAGCATGTGTATGCTAAATTGAGACATCAGAATCACAAATTATTAAACATATTTTTTTCAAGAACACTACCTTAAACTTGAAATTTTACTTTCCCTTATTGATTCAAACTACAGACCTTATAATTTCATTATAATTAGAAGCATCCACGAACACAACTTCAAAAGGCTCATGCTCGGTGAGATTCAATCGCCTTCCACCCTCATTGCCATGATCATATCTACCAATATCCAAACAAGTGGGCGAACCTGCCACGCAAAAACCAAGCTTGTAGCCCAATTTATACTTTTGAATGTTAAAAGTTCCCTTAAGAGTTTGCTTCCCTTGATGGGCTTCAGGCCCGCCAATACCCACACAAGCTTTTTACACATCATTGTCCACGAACACTAACCACTTGGAGGACCCAACACACTCGGGCTTCTTCGTAAACTCAACCTCAAGTGGAGTATCTGTAAAAAATTTAATGTGCAGCTTTAGTCATTTTTCAGTATTTTTTTTAAATTGTTGAATCATGCTAACACGGCTTTTTGAATGACATGTCAACAAATAAAAATTATGAGAAAAAAACATTTTTCATCATCATAATTAGTTAACCATGAGATCCAAAGTGCAATAATTAAGCTTAAAAGTGTATCTTGTCGGTAGCCAATAATTAAACTTATAGTAATTTTTTCATTTTCAACAATATAAAAGGTATCTCAATATAAATTATTAAATCACTCCTCTCATAATATTTGAGTTTAGGTTTAAGCTAAGGAAAACTTAAGTATTAAGTTAAAACTATGGAACAATTTTATGTATGAATATATAATTTTAGTTAAAATAAAAATATTAGTGAGACCGATAAAGAGGGATATTCATCGTCCTTGCCTGTAAAGATGATTCCGGAACTTATTCCTGGAATGCTGAATTTCACCGGAATTTCATTCACTACTTCAGAATAGTCTTGAAGGACGGTAACGGGGCACTTTAAATTCCCCGTTCTGCCGAGCTTCAAGCCGCCACCGGGTGGACCCCATATTGCTGGTAAGATGTAGTATTGTCCACCTGGAAAAATGGGGTTCCCCTTTATATCTAACACTTGTTCCACATCGGTTGAGAAAGCGAATGGAACATTGGTGAAAAATGCAAAAAAGAGGAATGAGAGGGTGATTAGTAATGTAGCTTTCATGCTTTATAACTTCTTATAGTACACTAGTACTAGTGCAACAATTATTTATAGCTTTGGGATTTGGGTTTTTATGCTCTTCTTGTGTGTTTTGATGCTATATATAGTAAGGTTTCCAATTTTTATTAATTAACAGCGCTTTTAATTTTTAACACGTGGACAGGTGCTTGAGTTATGTCAATACTCATACGCCATATACTTTGGACAAATTATTTGCTCTATATGTTCTATTTTAAAAAATTCATTTTTTTATATATTAATTATTCTCTTGGGATGAAGTACTAAGTAGAAGTTTCTCTTCAAAAAAAAGTTCAAACAAATTATCCGGGCAAAGGAAGAAAAAAAAACATAATGCACGGACTCCACGTGAAGGGCACAAAATCATTTTTAATGTTAAACAAACAAACATTATTGTATTAGTAAACAAATATTGAAATCTTAATGAATGTTCCTCAAGGAATAATATAATACATTAATACTCCTCGTGGAGCACACTACCTAAAAAAAACATATTTTTCGTTACGTTATGATTGAAATTAGCACTAAATTTAAATAATAAAAAAAGTTTGCTACAATAATGATATTAAAACATTTGCCGTGGAGAAACGTTATTGTGTCAAATTGAGTAAAACGTTTATAGTAAAAAGAAAAAAAAAATGTTACCTTGAGATAAAGGTGATTGATAAAGATAAAATTAGCCAACCATGTTGAAAATTTGAGACATTGAATGAAGGTCACACATGTCTAAGTCATAGACTAAGAAAATTAGATTCATTTATCTGGCTAGCAAGGGGGTTAAATTAGAGAGTACGTTAAGATTCTCTTCAATCTAGTTTTGGACTATGGCCATCACAATCCTTCAAAATATTTTTTTTTATATAAAAGCAAGTTGAAATATGGAATTAGAAGTTGTAGGCCATTAGATCATAATTGAAGAGTTCTGGATTCTCTCTCCTACTTGAGAAAATCTGAACCCTGAATTAAACGATTTACACTCATTGTTTAAGGAAGTTTACTGTAAGATATTCAAGCTTACACCTTGTACTTGGATGGAGTAAGAAAGTAACAGTGCAATCCATGGGCTCTTAGCTCGAAGGTTTCAATTGCAACCACAGTTAGGTGTTAGTTGCGACCCCAAGTTAGGGCACGAGTTGAATGTGGCTCGGAATAATCAAGGATTTGAAGGATTCTCAAAGAGAACACAAATTACTTAATTCAATTGATGATTTAAATTGGTTACAATAAAATGCATTTATAGGAAACTAAAAGCCATCAGAATTAATTAAAAAACTGCAACAATGAGTTGGAAAGATGGTGGGTGGAGTTGGTGGAATGAGTGGCTTTATGGGAGCCCGTGTTAGAGGTGGAAGGTGACTTGGAAAGTAGCAACTTGTTCTAGTTGCTGCTGGTTCTTTGAACTTAATCTATATCATTCTCCCCAAGATGGAGAAGACTCGTCCTCGAGTCAAGACTTTGCTTTATTCGAGTTTGGTGAAAAGTCAATTCTCTTGACGTAAAATTTGAAGTAATTTCTTCCCATGAAATTTTGACTAGTGCCGGTGGAACTATCAGCATGGTTCTTTGAGTCTTGCACCGCTTGAGTTTACCTGGTGACAATGGGGACAATTTGATTTTCACTTTATCCTTAGTGAAGGAATAAGGGTTCTCAAATCCATTGTAGGTAACTTGTCGATCATATTGCCAAGGATGTCCTAATAGGAGATGACAAGCGTCCATGGGAATTACATCACACAAGACTTCATCATAGTACTTGTTACCCATTGAAAAAGATACTAGACAACACTGATTGACTGTAATTTCATTTTCCTCATTCAACCAATGGAGCTTGTATGGGCGTGGTTGATTGTGTGTTGGAAGCTTCAATTTTTCTACCATATATGTAGACACTACATTGTCACAACTACCGATGTCGATGATAACATAGCATACCTTCTCTTGGATTGTACACTTGGTGCGAAAAATGTTGTGTCGTAGCCATGACTCATCATTTTTGGTTGTCGTGTGTAGACTGCACTTGATTACTAAGGCTTTCCCGTGATCTGGATAAACCAATTCAACGTCAAACACTGGAGGACCTTCAAATTCATGTTGTTCTTGTTCAGCTTTCGTTTCAAAAACTTCAGGATCGTCTCCTTCTATAATGGTGACAACTCGCCGATTTGGACAATCTGAAGCAACATGTCCGTAACCTTGACATTTACAACACTGGATAGATTTTGACCGAGTAGGTTGTTTGAAATGCATTTCTTTGTTTGAAGAATTATTTTTGCTTAGAATAGGTGGCTTATATGTTGGAGCTTGGAAAGAAGAACTAGGATCTTGAAAATTTGGCCTTTTAAGTACTTGTTTTTCTATGCGAATGCCAATCTAACGACGTCATCCAAACCATCATATTGTTGGAGTTAGACGATGTGGGCAATTTAAGGGTTCAAACCTCTGAGGTATCAAACTACCTTTTGATCCTCATTCTCTTGAAGGTTGCACTTCATCAGCAATAATTCAAACTCACGTGTGTAATCTTCAACGGTCATAGCCTGTTGTTGGAGTTTGTGAAGCTGCATATAATTTTCCTGTTCATAGTCAAAAGGTAAAAACTTGTGAGTTTTTTTCTTATTTTCTCCCAAGTTTTGATTTTACTCTTTCCTTCTCGTGCACGCTTCTTACTCAAATTCTCCCACTAGATGGAAGCACGTTTCTTCAATTTTATAGCAATTATCTTGGCCTTTTTCTCCTCTGGAATAGACTACAGATCAAACACTCGCTCCACAGTATGGAGCCAATCCACAAATTCATCCGGTCGTAACCTTCCTTCGAATTCAGGGATTTCCACTTTTATGAGACTTTGGGATGGTGACCTTTGTACCTGAAAACTTTGAAAAGAAGAATTATTGCTATAAGAATCATACTATGAAGTTGTATCCTTTTGTTAATTCAATTGAGCTTGTTGGGTCTCAACTAATTCTTGTAGTTTTCGAACTTCCTTCCTTAATTCTACAATTGCAATATCTTGAAGGCTTGGACTTTTTTGGCGTCTAGGTGGCATGGTGAAAGTTCGGGGAGTTTTGAGTGCAAAGGATAATCTGGTAATTTTTAGGGCTAATTTGGAAATTTAGAAAATTTTGGGGGTTAAAATAGAATTACTGAAAAAAAAATTGAGGGTAAAAATGAAATTTTGGTAAAATTTGGGGTGAAAATTAAATTTTGAAAAAAATTAGGGGGTAAATATGGAATGTTGGTGAAATTTGGAGGGGAAAATGAAATTTTGGGGTAAAAATGGTATTTTGGCAAAATTTGGAACTAAAACAGAATTTCAAAAAACTATGGGGTCAAAATGAAATTTTGACAAATTTTGGGGGTGAAAATGTAATTTCACAAAGTTTTGGGGTTAATATGGAATTTCTGGAAACTTCAGCGGCTTAATTACAAATTTTAAAATCTCACAACACTTGATGACACATGGCGCTCTCTAATTCGTTGGTAGATTCGCATGACACGTGGCAAAACCTAGTTGGTCAGGCTAACGCGTTTGACTTTGGTCGACGGGTGACACGTGGCAGAACACGATTGGATGGATCGTGATGTGGTCGTCTTTAACCTCTAGACGGCGCGTGGCCTTCCGTTGATCGGCGCGTGGCGGCGCGTGCGGTGGTTTCCGGCGACGAAATTGTGTCCTAAGGTTTTAGGACCTCCTGAACACGTCTACGGTGTTGGTTGATTGATAAAACGCCTGAAAATGTGAGTTACAGTCACAACTTAAGCTTTTTTCGGCGACGAAAAATGCCCTCTCGCTGTTATATGCTCACCCAAGGTTGTAGGATGCTAGGAACCTTGCTCTGATTACCAAAATGGCTCAGAATAGCCAAGGATTTGAAGAATTCTCAAAGAGAACCCAAATTACTTAATTCAATTGATGATTTAAACTAGTTACAATGGAATGCATTTATAGGAAACTAAAAGCTATCAGAATTAATTTAAAAAATGCAACAAAGAGTTGGAAAGATGGTGGGTGGAGTTGGTGGAATGAGTGGCTTTATGGGAGCCCATGTTGGAGGTGGAAGGTGACTTGGAAAGTGGCAACTTGTGCTAGTTGCTGCTGGTTCTTTGAACCTAATTTGTATATGAATGTTTTGATGTGTTCTAATCTTTGAGAGTTACATCACAATCATAAAAGAAATGAGCTTAGGGTTGAAGATGTTTTTCTTTGTCGTACAACGGACAAGCTCTAGTGTAGAAGGAGTTATACTTGTAGTGGAATCTCTAGGGTTTGTAAGCACTTTAATGTGCTTGATGCTTATTGGGCTTGGACCTAAGTTCAATTGGACTATAAGACTCATAAGCTCTATCTACACAAGATCAAAATGATAGTTCGTAACAAAATTCCGACATGCCCTATGACCAAGATGCCGGTCGACAACAGGTTCCAAGCTAATTTTATTGGTCATTGATATGTTGTCTATCAGCACTTATGGAGGCAAGAGTTTTTTTTCACTTGTCCCACATTGGATGCTAATGTTTTTACTTGACTCTAAACGGGTATTTTTGTTGTTCTCGTTGATATACTAGTCTTTTTTATCTATAGCACTCGACTGTTCACTTCCCTTGTTCATGTGGCACAATAGACTCATCGTGAATCCCTATTATCTCGCTAGTGACAATAGAGATCGTTCTAATATATGATAGAGTCAAATATGTTATTGATCCCTATAAAATGCACTACTTTTGAATTTAGTCCTTATAAAATTATTTTTTGTATTTTACTCCATATTTTTTGAAGAAAAGTTGCATTTTTAAGTCCCTAATGTTCAATCATGTACTTTACTATGAGCTTAACTACAAGAGTTCATCATAAAACTATATGTTAGCAAGAGTTTGAGTGTTCAATTCCTTCTAAATCACTTCGGCAAATCATATAATGTAAGAGTTAAATTATGAGTTTAACTTAGCAGGGACTAAAAAATGCAATTTTTGAAAATATATGGACAAAAACACAGAAAACAATTTTTATGGGATGACTATTACAACTATAGTGAAATTAAAATATATGATCCAAGTGAAACTATGAAAAATATAGGGAGTTAGGGACTAAAACATTAGTTATATTCTTAATGTGTTGCTCATTTGAATAATTTTCTTATGCAAATTGGGCTACATTAGGCTAATTTGTCTATAACTTCACAATCAGAGCTCAAGAGTTTGGCCTACGTTATAATGATTTATCCAAACATAATTGATTCGGCATGTTCTCTCTTCATCTCGAAGAAGAAACAAGTATGATTTATGATAGTTATAAAAAAAAATGATATTATTTATTGAGTAATCTCTATGTTTATGATTTGAAGGACCAATTCTCAAAGAGAAAAGAATGTTTATGACTAAGCATTTTTAAAAAAAGTTATAACAATTTACGGATATTATATTCTTTTAATGCATGTTTTTATCTAAGATTTAATTTATAAATTCTTGTTCTCACCCTTACATTTTCTATGCGCCTTTCCACAATTTTCTGATGTTGGAACGGAAATAGTTACGGAGCCACTTTGAAGATATTTCCTTAAATATACAAGAGTTCAACGGACAAGAAACCTGGCGAATGATATCAACATTCAAGAGTACAATGTTTATTAATGAAAGTATTTTATTCTTTTTCCTTCTTCAAGTGTGTTTCTACCTTTTCAAAAGTATTTTGAAGTGTAAAATTCCCACAAGTATTTTTATACAATCAAATACCTTTTACTTAATTCAAGTTTCTATCTAATTTAAATTACCCGACTTATTTAGAATAATTTATAAGACATAAAGTCAGGACGTTATAGTAGACATAAATTAAATTAGCGAGTTAAAAACTAAATTGAATTTAAAAAAAAAAATTGAGTCGAATCAATTCTCAAAGATAGAGTATAAAATATGTAACTTTATCGAATAAATTTTTCCATAACTTGTTTTATGAATTATGTTTGGTTAGTTGAATCTTAAATTAAATAATAATATATACTTATCAAAGTCAATTAAAATTTTCAATTAATAAAATCATTGTCGAACAATTGTTTCCATCTTTTTATTTATGCTTTAATATTTGGCTGAAATAAAATTTTCATCCTCATAAAATTGCGGTTTTTTGTTTAATTATAGTCCTTAAAAAATTATTTTATTTCAGTTTAATTTACAAATTTTCATTTTTAGACCTAAACGTTAAGTTGGGGTGTGAGAGTTTTATGATAAGTATAATTTTTCAGTCCCTATAGTTAGAAAAGTAGAAAATATTTCGGGGGGACTGTTATTTTCCAATTGTAGCAATATGTGGGATTTTTTTTATCAGCGTGACGATAAGAGGTTGAAAAACAAAATATTTCGAAAAAGATTTGAGTGCTGGAATTAATATGATCATTATTATTTTTTATGAGAAAAAATATATTATTAAAGAAAAAAAAACAAAGTGTTGCAACCCAACAATATACCGATATAGAAAAAGGGACAAACAAAATCTTCACACAGCATATAACTTAACCTCAATTCATGTATTTCTTGTATAGAACATACTAGTTTGAAAAACTAAAATCGTAAAATTAAAATTTGAAGAGTCAAAATTGTGAAAATTACAAATTTAATAAACTAAATGTACAATTAAACTCTTTTTTTTTTCAAGAACATTACCTAATAGATTTTTACTTTCTATTATTAATTCAAGCTACAAACCTAATAATTTCATCATAATTAGAAGCTTCAACGAACACAACTTCAAAAATATCATGCTTTCTTAGATTCAATCGCCTTCCACCCTCAACATGATTATCATATCTCCTAATATCCAAATAAGTGGTTGAGTCCGCCACGCAAAAACCAAGCTTGTAACCCGGTTTATACTTGTAAATGAAAAGAATACCCCTCAGAATTTCCATCCTTGGGTGGGCTTCAGGCCCACCATCAATACCCAAACAGTCTCTTTGCACGTCATAGTCCAAGAATACCACCCACCTTCACACAGCTTATAACTTAACCTCCATTCATGTATTTCTTGTATAGAACATACTAATTTGGAAAACTAAAATCGTAAAATTAAAATTTGAAGAGTCAAAATTGTGAAAATTACAAATTTAATAAACTAAACGTACAATTAAACTCTCTTTTTTTTTCAAGAACACTACCTATTAGATTTTTACTTTCTATTATTAATTCAAGCTACAGACCTAATAATTTCATCATAATTAGAAGCTTCAACGAACACAACTTCAAAAATATCATGCTTACTTAGATTCAATCGCCTTCCACCCTCAACATGATTATCATATCTCCCAATATCCAAACAAGTGGTTGAGTCCGCCACGCAAAAACCAAGCTTGTAACCCGATTTATACTTGTAAATGAAAAAAGGACCCCTCAAAATTTCCATCCCTGGGTGGGCTTCAGGCCCACCATCAATACCCAAACAGTCTCTTTGCACGTCATAGTCCAAGAATACCACCCACCTTCACACAGCTTATAACTTAACCTCCATTCATGTATTTCTTGTATAGAACATACTAGTTTGGAAAACTAAAATCGTAAAATTAAAATTTGAAGAGTCAAAATTGTGAAAATTACAAATTTAATAAACTAAACGTACAATTAAACTCTCTTTTTTTTTCAAGAACACTACCTATTAGATTTTTACTTTCTATTATTAATTCAAGCTACAGACCTAATAATTTCATCATAATTAGAAGCTTCAACGAACACAACTTCAAAAATATCATGCTTACTTAGATTCAATCGCCTTCCACCCTCAACATGATTATCATATCTCCCAATATCCAAACAAGTGGTTGAGTCCGCCACGCAAAAACCAAGCTTGTAACCCGATTTATACTTGTAAATGAAAAAAGGACCCCTCAGAATTTCCATCCCTGGGTGGGCTTCAGGCCCACCATCAATACCCAAACAGTCTCTTTGCACGTCATAGTCCAAGAATACCACCCACCTTCACACAGCTTATAACTTAACCTCCATTCATGTATTTCTTGTATAGAACATACTAGTTTGGAAAACTAAAATCGTAAAATTAAAATTTGAAGAGTCAAAAGTGTGAAAATTACAAATTTAATAAACTAAACGTACAATTAAACTCTCTTTTTTTTTTCAAGAACACTACCTATTAGATTTTTACTTTCTATTATTAATTCAAGCTACAGACCTAATAATTTCATCATAATTAGAAGCTTCAACGAACACAACTTCAAAAATATCATGCTTACTTAGATTCAATCGCCTTCCACCCTCAACATGATTATCATATCTCCCAATATCCAAACAAGTGGTTGAGTCCGCCACACAAAAACCAAGCTTGTAACCCGATTTATACTTGTAAATGAAAAAAGGACCCCTCAGAATTTCCATCCCTGGGTGGGCTTCAGGCCCACCATCAATACCCAAACAGTCTCTTTGCACGTCATAGTCCAAGAATACCACCCACTTGGAAGACTCAGCACACTCGGGCTTTTCTGTGAACTCAATCTCAAGTTGGGTACCTGTAAGTAATAAGTGACAAATTCAAAAAAGAGTGATAACATACCGGATGTTTTAGTCCATGAATTAAGAAAATAAGTAATTTAGTAGTTCTTGATTTAGTCTTATATAAGAAGTTTTAGTTTCCAATGTTATCTAATTGTTATGAATACCGTGTGACACGTTAATAATATGTTTTGAATGAGAGAAAATGATAGTAGAGAAAACTAAGATGAGGGAAAATTTGACAAGAGAAAATTTTGAATTTTTTCTCTTTATAGGTCAATGTTCTCCCTCATTTTCTCTCTATTTTCTCTTCAACACAAAATAAAAATGCATCATTATCCGTGTTTTTTCTTCTCATTTTCTTTTCTCCCTATCAAATAAAGGGTAAGTGACATGTGGGACAGTTTAGTTGATAGTGCATGTTTATATTGATATTTGGTAAACATGGATCCATAAATTAAAAAAAGTTTTGTTCACGTTTGGTCTGTTTCAACATGAGAAATTGTCTACAAATGTGGTTTTGATTTCTAGCCTGTTGGGAGAAAAATTCTCACATTGCCCAGGATGAGAGCTGTGATAGTCTTTATAAGGTCTTAGACAACCTTCTCATTGTGAGCTAGCTTTTGAGGAGAGTTAGACATATGTCATTTCTAAGATGGTATCAGAACCTATCCAAACAAAAAAGAATAAGGAAAAAAAAAATTAAAAAAAAGGAGCAAAAAGTTCAGGCTAAAAAAAGAAAGTCACAACTAGGCTAAACAAAAATGTTAGTTGGACTAAAGGGAGAGTGTTGAGAAAAAAAGTATCACACTGTCTAGGATGAGAGCTGTGATAGTCATTATAAAGTCTTAGGCAACCCTCTCATTATGGGCTAACTTTTGAAGAGAGTTAGGCCTATGTCATTTCTAATAAAACATATTTCAACATGATTTTTTCCGTTTAAACATAATTTTGGGGCTGAAGTTTCCAGATCTATAAGTTTAAGCCCCAAAATCGATTAATGTCATTTTGGGAATATTATATGTATTATTTGATTAATGTCATTCTTAAACTATATAATATGAGTTTTGCTAACTATTGCTTGAAATGTAATAGATAAACAACCCACAAATAAATTTTTTTTATAGAAAATATGGCATTTAATATTATAAATGTATGTTCATCAATTATGAATTTTAATACAATATTTCTATTTATAATTGCTTATTCATTGTTACAGTAATAATAATAGTTAGCAAAAAAACCCATAAAATATTAGTTAAAATGAAAATGAGAATGGATCTGTGCTTGCCTGTAAAGATGATTCCGGTGCTTATTCCTGGAATGCTGAACTTCACCGGAGTTCCAATCTCTACTTCGGAATAGTCTTGAAGGATGGTAGCAGGGAACTTTGAATCCCCCGTTTTGCCGAGCTTTAATCCGCCACCGGATGGGCCCCATATCGCCGGCAAGATGTAGTAATGTCTACCTGGAAAAATGGGGTTGCCGTTAATGTCTAACACTGGTTCCACATCGGTTGAGAAAACAAATGGAACGTTGGTGATGAAAGCAAAAGAGAGGAATGAGAGGGTGACGAGTAATGTAGCCTTATTCATGCTTTGGAGTTTGGATTTTGATGCTCTAGAGTCTAGATGTGTGTTTTGGTGCTATATATAGCAACGTTCATCATCAGTTAATTATTCTGAGTTCCAACTTTCATTAATTAATAGTTTTTTACTTTTTTCAATCCCTCGATAAAAAATACAGCAGAATTAAAAATATATATAATTAACTCATTTAATGTAAATTTTTTTAACTAATTCTTCCTTACACTTTATAAAGTGTCTTATAAAAAAATAAATAAATTTTTTTAAATGTTAACATATAAGGACAGACGGAGTAACTTTAATTAAGGAACAAAACATAACACAGAGTCAAATGAATAAGACAGTTTAGTTTCATTAAAAATAGTGTAACGGAAGAGAACAGAATCAAATACACACAGAAAAATTATTATTATTATTTTAATTGAGTCATTTTTATTAACAAAATAATATATATTTTAATTCATTAAATCTTATATTATTTTTTTTAACAAACAAATATTTTTTAAAAATATTTACATAATTAAGGTATATTCAACATAATTTATATTTAATAACTATTTTTAAAAATATATTAATAATCGTATTTATTGTGAGAAGTTTGTATTTAATAATTTAATTTTTTCATAAAATATTAATATAAAAATTAATAAATTTTAAAATTATTATTTAATTTTACTCATAATTTTTTAAAAAAATTATAAAAATATAATATTTTATTATCAATTTAATTTTATATTTTCTATCAAGTAAAATAAAATTTAATATGTATTACAAAAAATACTTTTAATATTTTAATTGGCACTAAATACAAAATAAGACATACGATCATGTTATGTTCCATTATATTTCATTGGGTTCTGTTTTTTATAGCTATTAAACACTACCTATATTTCTCTTGGGACGAGATTAGCTTTTTTTTAAAAAAAAATGTTTAAACAAATTACACAGAAGAACACAAAGAAAGAAAAATAATACACGAGATTACGCGCCAAGAGCTTAACATCATTCTTAACGGTGGGACTATAAATATTTATTATCACAATTTTTAAAATATTTTAATAATTTTTGTGTAATAATATTTTAATTTAATTAATTAAAAATATACTTTAAATTAAAAAATAATCTTAAGGAATGGCATTAGCCACATCTCATTTTTAGAGGTGAACTCATTTGTAATGGTTAACAAACAAATATTGTATGAGAAACAAATATTGAAGTGCTGATGAATGTTCCTCGAGGAATATTATAATGCTCCGCGTGGAGCACATTACCGTGAAGAAACATTATTTTTTTTTTTATTGTCTTTTACTTTTTTTTATTGAAATTAGCACTAAATTTAAATATGCTTAAATAGTTTTTTTTTTTTCCTTACAAAATTAACACTTATTGTAAGTCCTTATAACAACAAAAATTTATTTTGGTCCAACCTGACTCAAGACTTTTACTTTTAGTTCTTGCAAACCTTTTTTTACAATAAATACTGGATATTAATCTCAATAATTACTAAAACTTTATTTTTAGTTCTTGTAACTTTATTTCTTTTTATTTGATTCATTAGAATTCAATCTTTTTTATTTTGGTCCCTTCAAAAGTTCAATAAAAAACAAAAAATCTTACCATTTTAGAATTAAAAACAAAAATTTTAAATTAAATTTAATCAAAATGAAATAAAATATTTTGTAGAGACTCGAACAAAAATATTAATTTTGTATGGACTAAAAATAAAAATATTAATTAAATTGGACTGAAACGAAGAAAAATATTTTTATAAGAATTAAAATAAAAAATTAATTTCTTAAGGACTCAAACTTATTTAACCCATTGAAATTAAAAAAATGCTACAATGATATTAATACATTTACCGGGAAAAACCTTTATTGTCATTTTTTTATCGGCATCAATAGGGGTAGAGTTAGCCCAAAATTTTTGAGCGGTCAAATATAAAAGATTAACTATATCAAAATTTTGGGAGAATCAATTATTTAGAATACTAATATTTTTTATTTATATTTTAAAATATTATATAAACATGATAATACTTTTTTACACAATGGGGGGCCAAGACTCCCTCATTGCATAAAGTAGCTCCTTCCTTATGCGTTAATGTGTCAAAATGAGTCAAACGTTAAATAAAAGAAAAAATTATCGTAATTTTTTTTGAAGTTTAAGTTTGCACACGCTATAGTAAAGCTCAATATATTTTTAAAATTACATATATTGACATCTCCTCAATAGATTGATGTAATAAAAAAAAACATCAGAAGAAATCAGTGTAACAAAATATAAATATAAGGGGGTTGGTGTAATGTGTACAAATATACTAATTTTGGTGTAATGTGCGCAGTAAATGTTACTGTAATTTTATTTTTTATTTTTTAAAAAAAAGTTACCTCAAGATGAAGGTATGAAGATGATTAATTGATGAAGATATGACTAGCCAACCATATTGAATTTTTTTATAAAAAAAAAAAAAACAAAACTAGCCAATAACCATATTGAAGATGTGAGCCATTGAATGAAGGTCAGGTGACTAAGTCAATGACTAAACAAGTGAAGTTTTACAAGACCAAATTGTGGTTCTGAATATGAAAGAGAAACAAAATCAATGTAAAAATAGATACATGTGCACTTGTTAGCATTTAAAGATTTCCTACATTAATTAATTTTGCTGGATGGGAAACTAACATCAATCACAATTTAGAAAAGAGCATGGCCATGGCAACAAACATAGAGACAATATCATCTAAAAAAAATTGTTAGTAATTTTAAAAATATAAAATATGTAAATCGAGTTGGAAATATTAAAGTGAATTACGTATTGTTTTCACAAAGCTTAAAATAATTTAGGTATTTTTTAAAAAAAAACTATTCATTTTTATTTCGAAAAACACTCAATTTCTCAAGTTACAATACACGTCTCTAAAAAATTGTTGTAGCTTTAAAATTTTAAAAATTATCTAAATTGATCTACAAACTTCTAAGTGAATAATAAATTATTTTCAGAAAGCTCAAAATAATTTTAAAATCCCCCTATTTGGTTTTATTTCAAAAAACACTCTATTTTTTAATTGTATAATACATGATCTCTAAAAAAATCTTAGCAATTTAAAAAATATAAAAATTGTGTAAATTGAGCTTGAAACTTAAAGTTAAATAAAAAATTTTATCAAAAAAGCTTTAAATAATTTAGGTATTTTAAAAACGCTTTTTCATTTTTATTTTCAAAAACATCACATTGTTTAAATGTATAGTACACAATAATTGTTGCAATATTAAAAATATAACAAATTATATAAATTGAGCTTGAAACTTAAGTGTGAATAATACATTATTTTCAAAAAGCTTCAACTAATTTAGGTAATTTTAAAACATCTTATTTATTTTTATTTCGAAAATCACCCTATTTTACAAGTGTACATGATCTCTACAAAAATTGTTGCAATTTTAAAAATATACAAAAATTGTAAATTGAGGTAGAAACTTCAGAATGAATAATACAATTATTTTCAAAAAACTTCTATAAATTTAGGTATATTAAATATCGCGATTTCATTTTTATTCGAAAAACATTGTATTCTTCAAGTTATTATTATACACAATTTCTAGAAAAATTATTTCAATTTTAAAAATATAAAAAATTATTTAATTTGAGCTACAAACTCCAAAGTAAATAATACATTATTTTCATAAAGTTAAAACACCGTATCCATTTTTATTTCAAAAAAATAGCTTATTCTTCATATGTATAATACAAGATAGCTAAAATTTTTTTGTAATTTTCAAATATTAAAAAATTATATAAAATGAGCTAGAAACTTTAGAGTGAATATTACATTATTTGTAAGAAACCTGAAAGGATTTAACTAATTAAAAAGCCGCATTTTAATCAAAATTCATCATATTCATCAAATGTATAGTGTACGAACTCTTAAATAATTCTTGTATTTTTAAATATATAAAAAAATGTTGAGTGATAATTTAAAAACTTTAAAATAAATATTACATTATTTTCAAAAAACTTTAAAATTTCTAAGATATTTAAAAAATGTGTTTGATCCAAGAATACAGTTTATAGTACAAGATTTGTAAAAAAAATTATTGCAATTTAAAAATATAAATTAATATATAGGTTGAGCTACAAGTTTCAAAGTAAATAACAAATTGTTTTCAAAAAATTTCAAAGGATTTAAGTAATTCAAAAAATGCATTTTGATTAGAAAACATTATATTCTTCAAGTGTATATACTATACGATCTTTGAAAAAAAATTTCAATTTTAAAAAATATTAAAAATTGTGTAGATTGAGCTAGAAACTTCAAAGTGAATAATTATTTGTTTTCAAAAAATAACTTCCAATTCTTTAAGTAATTTAAAAAATGAGTTTTGATTTAAAAGAACTGTATTATTCAAGGGTATAATGTATACTATCTCTAAAAATATTGTTGCAAGTTTAAAAATATAAAAAAAATTGTATAGATTGAGCTAGAAACTTCAGATTGAATAATATATTATTTTCAAAAAAAATTCAAAGGATTTAAGTAATTTAAGAAATGTGTTTTTATCGGAAAACACCGTAGCTAGGAATTTGAAAGTGAATAATTCATTGTTTTTGAAAATTTTCAAATTCTTCAAGTAATTTTAAAAAGGTGTTTTGATTATTAAAAAAATCGTATTTTTCAAGTGTATAATACACGATCTCTTAAAAAATTGTTGCAATTTCAAACATGTAAATTGTTTTGTAGATTGAAGAAGAAGCTTCAAAATGAATAATTGATGACAGATAATTATTAAACTATTTTGTGGTTAATTTGAATATATTTTAAATGATATTATGCTTATCTTTTAATTAAATTCCCCTAAATTTAGTAAATTCAATACTTATCTTAATTTGAGACAAATTTGGTTGATTATTTGAGTTTTATCGTACTAATTTAGATAAGATTTGATTCCTAAATTATTGGATTGCAGGTAAATAGATAAAAGCACAGAAGATAAGGGTGAAGAAAAAGAAAAAAATATCTGAAGCAACCTTATCTGATATTATTTTATCTTATTTTGAGCAAAGATAACCACTTGGGATCTCTATAAAAGGCCTCATTCACTCGGAGCTAAAAGAGTCTGAGTAGAAAAGTTGAGAATTCTAGAGATAGAAATAGTGTAAAGAGAGATCTTTAGTAACTTTCATCTATGAATTCAATTGTTTCTCAATTCAAGATGATAGCTTAGATTCTATTCTCAATACGAGTTAGTATTTTAGAATACTTAACAATAATACATTATTTTTTAAAAAAATCATATAATCTAGGTAATTTTAAAATAGCATATTCATTTTTATTTTGAAAAACACCATATTCTTCAATTGTATAGTACACGATCTCCCGAAAAACATTGCAACTTTAAAAATATAAAAAATATATGTAAATATAACTAGAAACCTCAAAGTGAATAATTTTTAAAAATATAAAAATTATGTAAATTGTGCTTGAACAATCAAAATGAATTGTCGTACATTACTTTCCAGAAAGCTTCAAATAATTTACAAAATTTTAAAAAACCTAATTCATTTTTATTTTGAAAAACATCATGTTCTTCAAATATATAATACAAGATCTCTAAAAAAAATTGTTACAATTTAAATATATATATATATATATATATATATATATATATATATATATATATATAATTCTCTGAATTGAGATAGAAACTTAAAAAATCGAATAAGAAATTATTTTTAGAAAGTTTCAAATAATTTAGAAAATTTAAAAATTGAATTTTCATTTTTATTTCTAAAAACGTCATATTCTTCACGTGTATAATATTTGATCTCTCAAAAGCTGTTGCAATTTAATAAATATAAAATTATGTAAATTAAACTTGAAATATCGTATTCTTCAATTGTATAGTACACAACCTCTAAATAACTGTTACAATTTTAAAAATATTAAAAATTATGCAAATTTAGTGAAAAACTTAAAAAAGTGAATAGTACATTATTTTCAAAAAGCATCAAATAATTTAGGTAATTTAAAAATTGTGTTTGCATTTTTATTTCGAAAAACATTCTTTTCTTCAATTGTATAATTATACACCATCTCTAGAAAAAGTGTTTCAATTTTAAAAATACAAATTATTATGTAAATTGAGTTAGAACTTCAAAGTCAATAAGACATTGTCTGCATAAAGCTTTAAATAATTTCGGTAATTTAAAAATCATGTTTTCATTTTTATTTTAAAAAATATCTTATTTGTCAAATGTGTAGTACATGATATCTTTTTTTTATCAGCGTGTAGTACATGATATCTAACAAAACACTTGCAATTTTAAAAATATAAAAAACTATTTAACTTGAGTTAGTAACTTCAAAGTGATTAATACATTATTTTCAGAAAGTTTTAAATGATTTAGGTAATTCAAAAACACCCTATTTATTTTTATTTCGAAAAACACCAAATTCTTAAGTATATAGTACACGATCTTTAAGAAACAGTTGCAATTTCAAAAATATTAAAATTATGTAAATTGAGTTAGAATCTTAATAGTGAATAATATATTATTTTCATAAAGATTAAAATAATTTAGGTAATTTTAAAACAACCTATTCATTTTTTAAAATTATCAATTTCATTTCAAAAAATAGCCTATTTTTCAAGTGTATAGTACACGATCTCTAAAAAAAGTGTTGCAATTTTAAAAATACAAAAAATTTATTTAAATTGACCAAGAAACTTCAAAGTAAATAAAACATTATCTTCAAAAAAATTTAATAATTTAAGTATTTTAAAAACATCCTATTCATTTTTATTTTGAAAAATATCCTATTATTCAAGTCTATAGTACATGACCTCTAAAAAACTATTGCAACTTTAAAATTACTAAAAATTATGGAAATTTAATTATAAACTTCAAAGTGAATAACACATTATTTTCAAAAAGCTTCGAATAATTTAGGTAATTTTAAACACCTTATTCATCACGTGTATAGTACACGATCTTTAAAAAATTTGCTGAAGTTTAAAAATATTAAAAAATGTGTAAATTGAATTTTAAACTTAAAATTGAATAATAAATTGATTTCAAAAAGGTTCAAATAGTTTAGGTAATTTAAAAATTGAGTTTTTATTTTATTTCGAAAAACACCTATTCTTTAAAAATATTAAATTTTATGTAAATTGAGTTATAAACTTCAAAATAAAATAATACATTATTTTAAAAGAGCGTTAAATAATTTCGGTAATTCAAAAAGTGCCTTTTCATTTCTATTTCAAAACACCAAATTATTCATGTGTATAGTATACGATCTATAAAAAAAATTATTTCAATTTTAAAAATATAAAAAATTATGTAACTAGAATTAGAGAATTCAGAGTGAATAATATATTATTTTTAGAAAGTTTCATATAATTTAAGTTATTTTAAAACATACTATTCATTCTTATTTCAAAAAATATCTCACTCTTTAAGGGTATAGTACACGATAAACTGTTACAAATTAAAAAAATTTAAGAATATATAAATTAAACTAAAAACTTGAAAGTGTATCAAACATTATTTTCAAAAATTTCAAATAGTTTAAGAAATTTAAAATTTGCATTTGACATTTTTATTTTGAAACAGACATTCGTTACAAATGATGCCTCTCGAACATTCATACATGTTCTTCCACCGTTCCAAAAATAGCAACTCATAGTTTTAATTTGGAACTTTCTTCATCTTTCTACACGTAGAGTTGCAGAACATAGAATTTTCAATAACTTCTTCATCCCTTATTCACATCCTATATATATATTATACACAACAAACTCACACTTCAATCTGTAACACAAACTTCAAACTTCTAAGATCATTGTTATTTTCTTTCCAACACTCACAAAATACAAAAATGAAGCAACAACCATTGAACTTGGTATTATTACCACTATTCTTGTTCATTCTTGCTAATTTTCCAGCAATATCAGAAGCGTCTCTTCTACCATTCTCTGATCTATGGTCTGATCGTTTCCCCCACCCGTTTCGCGTGCTAGAACAAATCCCATTTGGGGTGGAGAAGGATGAGCAACCATCCATGGCTCTGTCACTTGCACGTGTGGATTGGAAGGAAACACCTGAAGGTCACGTGATAATGCTGGATGTGCCAGGGTTGAGAAGAGAAGAGATTAAGATAGAAGTGGAAGGGAATAGGGTTCTTAGAGTGAGTGGAGAAAGGAAGAAAGAGGAAGAAAAAGAAGGGGATCATTGGCACAGACTGGAGAGATCTTATGGGAAATTTTGGAGGCAGTTTAGATTGCCAGAGAATGTGGATTTGGATTCTGTCAAGGCTAAGTTGGAGAATGGAGTTCTTGTTTTGAAATTGGATAAGTTGTCAAATGATAAGATTAAAGGTCCTAGGGTTGTGAGCATTGCAGGGGAGGATGAAAAAGGTGAGATTAAGGGAAATGAGGGTAGACAAGAGCTTTGAATTGTTGATTTTGATGAATGATAATCATGTTCCTTCTGATTTCTGCGTATATCAGTGAATGATCAGTGAGAAATGGTTTTTGAGTTTTTGGTTTGTTTTGTCAATAAAAGGGCTATGGTAAAAAGAGCTTTGGTTGTTATCATGTAATTAATAATGACTTAATTATTATCCCAGTGTTGATCTTGTTTGTTAATCTTTTTTATCTTGTTTTGCAGTTTACTCCAAAGTCTGCCTCTGAATTGATATGTCAATGGCTGAATAACCACACAATAACATAGAAATTTCGCAACACTGTAAAACTGAAGATGCTCTTTGACCCCACTGCAAAATTGAAGGGGATAAAACTGCTAGACTTTAAAAAAAAATGATGGGCTAAACTATGCACAACTGAACAATTCACTTCTACCTGTATACGAAGGTTAACCGGTAAGCCATCTAGACCGTTCATACAAAATCAACAATTGGACGGCTCTAGATAGGGGGTGCTTGGGTTCGCTCCTTAATACAGTCACACCTTAGACAAAGCCTTCAAACAAATGATAGAGCATCCTTGAACTATATCCATGCAGTTACATTGCCAAAACAGTGCAACTGGACAATATTCAGAAAGCATTTCTTTTTTCCGTAATGGAGGTACAAAATCTTGAAAAATTAGCAATAACAACCGTTTTCTATATCCTGCACCTCAAGATCAAAAGAATAGACAGAAGTATTGGTTGAACCAAAATGAACGGATCAAGAGTTCTAGTTGGAATACTTTATATCATCTCTGTATCATGGATTCATTATTAATGAGAAGATCCTGTTTAGTTTTCTATGTAAATTGTGAAGAACTTCCAATAACAATCAAATTATCTTGCTCTGCAACAATCACAGGTAACACAAAACCAACTGGCAACAGCTGTAGGATCCGATTCCTTCCTCCCTTTTTTTCTTTTCCTGATAACTTTTCAGAACTGCAAAAATACAAGAGAATAAGTAAATTGCATCAAACAATTAGGTGTCTGATAGAAATCCTTGGCCGTGTAACTGCACTTACCAGAAAATCAGTATCTTTCGTAATGAATTTTGAGTTTCTATTTTCTGAAGCACATTGCTTATTTTACTCCTCAAAATCTATCACAGTGATGGCAATTTATAATATCTCCATTCATCATCGGTTGGCCTTAATTCCCAGCATGTGATCAAGGACTACAATTCGAACAAGACTTCGTTTCTAAAACCATCAAGACTTTCCAAAACACTGTACACCTCTTCTGTTTTAGGATTAGATTTATCAAGAGAATAGAACTGATAAACCTTGTCATCGACCTCAATCCAGCTGCAACCTGGAATTTTGTAAGACTTTTGCTGCTTCAATACCCTCCATACATTCCGAACTTCGTCCCATTTTCCTGACTCCCCATATACATTAGCCAACATTATACCATAACCACCATTTTTTGGATCTATTTCAATCAGTTTTTTGGCTGCAAATTCTGCCAAATCTGAACGACCATGAACCTTGCATCCATTGAACAAAGAACCCCAAATGACCTCATCCGGTTCCATGCTCATACCCTTGATAACTTCCATTGCCTCATCAAATCGGCCAGCTCGACCGAGAAGGTCTATCAAGCAACCGTAGTGCTCGATCCGAGGCTCTATCCTATATTCCCGAACCATCATCTGAAAATAGCCATAACCCTGTTCAACTAACCCACCATGAGTACAAGCATTTAACAAACCAATGAAGGTGACCTCATCTGGTCTCACATCACCACCATGATCCAGCATTTGCTCAAACATGGCAATTGCACTGCCACTTTGTCCATGAAGAGCATAAGAATTAATCATCGAATTCCACGAAGTCAACCCCTTGTGTGGATTCATCTCAAAAACCTTCCTTGCCTGTTCAAGGTTTCCACACTTCCCATACATATCCACAAGAGCATTCAAAACAAACGAGTCAATAACAAACACATTTTTGTATACGTAACCATGAATCCATTTACCAAGCTGAAGCATACCCGTGTGGCCACAAGCCGAAAGTGCACAAACCACAGTGACCTGATTCGGTTTGTTAAACCTATATTGTCCCTCTACCGAAAGAACCACCATTCTTTTAAACACCTTAATCCCTTCACTAAAATACCCATTCTGAGTACACCCTGCAATCAGAGCATTCCAAGAAGGCACATCTCTCTCAGGCATTTCATCAAACACCTTAACAGCATTCTCAACGTCCCCAACTCTCGCATACCCAGAAACCATAGCAGTAAAAGACACAACATTTCTCTCAAGCATTTCATCAAACACCTTCCGAGCATTCCCCACCTCACCCAAACCCTTCGAGTACGAATCCACGAGAGCAGTCTGCACAACTGGGTATTGCTCAAAACCGGATTTTAAGATCTGGGTATGCACAGAATCAGTAGCCCGATGTTCAAAACAAGATCGGAGAACATGGGGGTAGATGAATTGATTCGGTTTCGGGGTTTTGACGCGAAGCATGTTACGAAAGAGGGTAAAAGCAGAAGGATGGGTTTCGGGGTTAGAAGCATAGGCGGTGATCATGGCGGTGTAGAGGTAGATGTTGGGGGAGCGGTTGTGATCGAAGATGCGGCGAGCGTAGGAGAGGTTGGAGAGAGAGAGAGCGCAGAAGCGAAGAAGCTTGAAGGCATAGAAGTGAGTGTGGGAGTGACCGAGAACGATGAGATAGGATTGAAGTTGCTTCACATGGCTCAGGTGATTGATCTTGTTTAGTATCCATAGCACTTTTTCTGTGAGGTTCTGCTGCATTTGGTTCTCGAAAGGGTTCTCGATTCATTGCAGTTTGCAAACGAAGGTGAAATCCTTTAAGACGAAAACTTTCTATCAGTTGTGGTACTGGTATATATATTATAATTTGAATCTAGGTTAAATAAATAATTCATCTAAATATCGAGTAAATTGCAATAATTCTCATTGAGGTTCGGAGAAATTACACCCTACTCTAAACTTTATCAAAATTATCACTATCATATTTTGGTCCGTTAACTAGCATTTTTAGCTTGTCAATATATCAATATAAGTATTAAAAATAATTTTTAATATCAATAGAGGGTTCAGAACTTGCATATGTGACAAACTAGACATGACAAAAAAATCAATAATATAGTAGTTAACTAACGTTTTTGCCTCGCCGATTTGGTACATCAGCTTAAAAATAGTTTTTAAAGTTAACAAATAGACATCTTTGTAGATGTGATAGATGGGAACGGCAAAAACGTTATCTAAGTTAGCAATTAATCGTCATCAGTTAAAGAAATAGAGTGGGATGCTAATTTTGGTGAAGTTTTTGGTGGAGTACAATTACTCCAAACCTGAATGAATTATTACAATTTACCTTTAAATTCATCTGAATTTATATTTTAATTAATCTTTTATATTTGACAACAACTTTTTAATTCTTAAATAAAGATAAATGTTTTGTCATGTATCCTTTTACTTTGTACTATTTAAAGACTAAAATAAAAAATAATATTAAATTTAACCATTAAAAATAAATTAAAAAATATTGCCAAATATAAAGCATAAAATCAAATGGTATGAATTAAAACCTAAATACATATACTGTGAGAATCAAAACATAGTGATTTTTAAAGAATGAAAACAAAAATAAATGGTATGTATAGAACCACATTCTTAATTTACATATCTAAGCTTGGTCAAGTGTAAATTTTATTTTTGATAAGTGTAAAAATTTCTTAAAATCTATATGGATTTTATTTTCCTTTTTTATTTGTATCCTCCCATTTTATTACTGTGATTTTTCTCTTGGATCTTAGAGTACCTCTACGTTAGGTTTACACCCTTATTGGTGCATGGATTTCATTTTTATTTTTAATGGTTACTTTTTGTTTTTAAAAAATAATTATAAAGTAGTCTTTATTGTGTTCTTAATTGTTATCTTATTTTTGTTTCTCAAATTTATAAAGGAAACTTTAAAAATAACCAAAAATTAAAAAACTTGTATATTTAGTATTCTCTCACTTTATTAGTCCTCTCATTTGTCTCAATTACGTTAACATTTTCGAGAATCTTATTCTCAGTAACACATTTTTGAGAATATCATTCTCAAGTATTTTAACATAACTTGTTTGATTAAAATTCTTATTCCTTAGAATATATTTTATGAAATTTCTAGAAATGTTTAAAATATATGTTTGTTCTATAACACATATTATTGGGAGTATAAGTTATAATTATCAAAATAACCTTGTTCTCTCATGTTTTGTAAAAGCTAGTTTTAATAATATAATTATTTTATAAAAAAAAATAACATCAATTTATTGTTAAAATTTTTTTCTTAGTTTAGTCTTAGCCAATATATATATATATATATATATATATATATATATATATATATATATATATATATATATATATATATATATCACGGGTAAAGTAACTTTGTGTTGATTGTTTTTTAAATTTAAGCTTTTTTCTTTCGTCGGTAAAAAAGAATAAATAAATTAAACAAATTCTGGGAGGTTTCATAAAGCTCTTTCTTAAGGATTAAACTTTATATCTCTTGTTTTTCATTCTCATTCACATAAAAATGAATAATATAATTTGCATTTTTACATATTAAATTAAATGACTTTAATTACTTTATTTTTTTTATATGTTACTGAAAAAATTTATTTAAAAATGGGAAAATAAATTATAACTTTGCAAATTATATGTAGTGACTTATTTAAAACAATAAAAGAACTTAAAATATTTCTTAACCCATTTATACAAAGTTATAAAATACCTAATGTCAAAGATGATAATAACAATAATAAAAAATATTAAATCAGTTACAAGTGCCCTACTAATACAAACACAACCAAATAACATTAACCAAGAAAATTCCTATAAATCTTATTATAGATATTTAAATAAAATATTATAAACTAATAATCTTAACCAATTCCATTGTTACACTATAAAATATTATAAACTAATAGTCATAGAGTGAATTGGAATTAAGGAGCGTGATAATTTTAACCGGATAATTGTGTGGATAATTTTGAGAGTTTACTAAAACAATATCGTCATTAAGTCATGAGAATGTAGATATCCATTTTTTTGAGTGGGAATGAAAATCGGTGAAAACATGAGAATGAAGATTCTTGGGAACAAAACTTACTCGGGAATGTCTTTTTAATTAGGTGCAACCAAACGTGGGAATGTTTATTCCCAACCTAACATTCCCAGAAATGTTTTTTTTTGGTGAAATCAAAATTGTGGGAGATATTGCTCTCGCAATTCCGGGGGATGGAGCATTATGGTTACTCCTCCTCCCAATAAGTGTGCTTCCCGGGATTCGAACTTATGTCATCATCCTTATGGGGGACCAAGTTGCTTACCACTTGTCCAACACCTTGTTGGTAAACCCCAGAAATCTTATTGCAATCCGTAAAACAAACGCCCCCTAAGTTTCTGCAACCAGCATTGGTGAGAGGGACTGCTTGGATTCTAAAAATTCGTGGTTAAGATCATTTATTTACTCGGATTCTCATAATCGGAACAAGGGCTTTTTAAAATAATAATAATAATAATAATAATAATAATAATAAGGACATGTGGTGCCCTAAAAAAGATGTGTGATGGCAAAAGTATCATTGGCTTGTTAGACTTGGATGAATAGGAATTGAATTTTGTGAGAGAATGAGTTCTCTTGTCTAAGATTCTTAGATAGAACTTTTAGTTTGATCATTATCAATGGAGTTCCTTTCCATTGTGATGGTTCCTCCTTAAGCTTATCACTAATCTTGATTAGCGTTGCGCTTTCCCCTTCATCTTCTTTCTATTCCACTTTTTATTTTCAATTCCCCTTTGTGTTCTTGATTTGAGTGAGCTTAATTGTTTAAATCTCACAAAGTAGATCCTTTATTGAAGCAAGAATTCCAAATATAGTTGCTGTTTGATATTAATTTTTCATCCTTAGAGATTTGCTCTTCATCATTTGATGTATTTCAATTTCCTGAAAAATCTGTTGCAAATATGATTTTTAACCTCGCTTATGTCGTTTGGAGTATAAGAAATAAGTGAGTTTTTAACAAAATGCATATTGCCACTGTGCTCCAAAAGGCCTCCTTATCTGAGCAACAAAAGATCAGGTCTCCATTTGACGATGTTAAGACCTACAAATTTGAGGTTAGTCCTCCATACAAGTGAAGTTCTACGAATTTTTTGATGCACCGGGTAAAATGAATAAGATACTAGTCTTGAATTTGTTGAAGTGGAGGAGAGTGAAAAGTCTTATTTGTTAGAATCGTGAGTTAACGGGAAACTCAAGGTAGACTCACGTGTTTAGTCTGAGTTTGCAAGTTTGGAAAATTTTATTAAAATATGTCAAAAACGACGTAGTATTGAATTTTAAGCACTAGGGTTTCAAATTCCCTCACTATTTAAGCAAATGAGACGCAGCCAATACACTGAAGCACACACACGCTCATCTTCCCGTTGTTGTTTGTTCCTCCTGTGTCCATCGCTCTCCCTCCTAAAGCCCTACTTGCTCCTCGCCTTGCATCATTTCCCATTGTCCCTCCTCCATCATCCGTCGCAACCTGCTCTAAAACTTCCCTCCTCCCCAAAACGCGACAGCGCAACCCCCTCTGGCCTCTGCAGCTTCAAGGTTCTATTCTAATCCTTCTTGGTTAATTGGTTCAAGCCTTGTTCTTGGTTAATAGGTTCTATTCTGTTTTCTCCATTTTTTGGTTTTGTTTTTCTTTAGTTAATTGGTTCTGTTTTTCTCTAGTTAATTGGTTCTGTTTTTCTCTAGTTAATGGTTCTGTTGTGTTTTTAATTTTTTTTTCCTAATTCTAGACTTGTTTTTGTAGTGTAATTGTGTGACTATGTAATTAGTGAATATATTTTTCAATGATAAAATGTCTGAAATTAGTACATCAAGATCCTCAAGAACCACGACAGCTTCAAAATCATGGAAAAATGTCCCTGGAAATAAAACTGTTCTAGGGGATGGAAAGAATGTTAAATGTAATTATTGTGCAGGTTGTGTTTGGATTTAGTTATCATTATGTTTTTTTTTTTATGAATTTAGATGGTTAAGTTTCTATTGTGTAAGTACGCACAATATTGGTTACTATTGTTGAGATTATGAACTAATTTTACCTATTTAGGTAGACTCGTAACTCTTACGAGTCTACCTGCCCTTCCCCTTCACGAGTCTTCCTAGAATTTCGAGTATGATAACCTCAGTAAGAACCACCCAAGAAGAAAAACATTAGATTTACTAGTTTAAACACTTAACCCCACCCCCCCCCCCCCCCTTTTTTATTCAATAAACACCCCACAAACTGGAAATGAGTATAACAAGCATGAGGCATCATTCCAGAAAAAACTGCAATTTGTAAGGTTCTGTAATCAATAGCTAATGGTGCTTCATATCTTACAAATGTATGAACAGATATTGGTGATCATGCCACTAAATCTGATTTACAAAACAAAATTGAGTAAGAAGTAAGAACCTAGCAAGTAAAAAAGCAAAAAGGCTTAAAGCAGACCCTTCTGCAAAGAAGGTCTGCCCCAAGACAATAGCGTTCAATATAGAAAAAACAATTTACAGAAGGTACAGCCTCATCATTCCAATACAGAGTTTGCTATCACCTGGAGCTGCACCATTCAACTTCAGCTGTTGAAGACAATAATTGCAATATCGGAACAGGATCGGAACCATCCCATAATGATTAAATAATACTACATGGCTACTTAGAATATTTGACAAAATCACCGATATTCAAAGGTGATGGTTGGATACAAAAGACAATGAGGAACTTCTCATCATCCAAGAATTAATCACAATGTCAACTCATCTTGGTCTCTGTTTCATCACATTGATTCTGGATATCGAGCATTTTCTATTTCTTACACGAGCCACATAGTCCTAAAGTTAATTTCCTATAGCATGCTACAAGCTTGTGCATACTTCCTTCCCTTTGTCCTCTTTCAAAGTTTCTATTTGCTGGATGCTTTCATTCTCTCCCTCCTTTTCTTTCCCAACTTCTATCATATCATTGATCATTTTCTCGTTAGATTCTTTCATGATACTACTGGTTTCTGTCATAAGACTATCCTCTTCGTCTACCATGTCTTCCAGCTTCAAAACTTCAATCACCTGAAGAAGTTCAGATGGAGTAGCAGCTGGGTCTAGCACCCTGCAACCCTTTGGAGCATTTGGCGCTTCTTGACCAGTAAGTAAGTATGAAGGTACCTGATGAGAGAACCGAGACATCTCCTCCCTTGGAATGATTCTGATTTTACTTGGATCTAAGTGGTGGTGAAATAATGTCTTGAACCCAGCCACCTTGACCAAAGGAATAACAGTTACACCGCGTTCTTCGATATAATCCTCAAGTACTTCAACCACATCAAACTTGTGTATAACCTCATCTGCTGTTAGCTCATTCCAGTCATGAGACCAATTCTTATAGATGGCCCAAACTTCCCCTTTCGAGGGATATATACAAATGGCTCCATCATTACCGTTATTCCACCTAACTTTGTGAGAGAAAAAATTAATCGAGTTACAGATTTCTTGTCTGTCAATTCTGAAGTCCCCACAAGATTTTGACAAGCCTGAAGCAATTAAATTTAGGTGGCCCAGCACATTGTTGATATTTGGGTTGAGCCAACTGATCTCTATCTTGAATGGATTGAGAGAGATCACGTTGTGGATCATTGCATAAGATCGAGGCATTCCATCATCATCATTATATAGAGCCCAAACTTGATTTTTATTGAAAGATCCTTCAGTTCTAACCTTGTGAAAATCAAGGAAATCAGGATCTGGGACATCTACTGGCATTGCTTCCAAAATTGTTGTGCCAATTCTGGCAATAGCAGTACCTGCAAATGTCTCAGTGTTTCGAACAGATTTTTCTCCTTCCTCATCGGCTTTCTGGAAGCCATTTCCACTCTCTTTCACCACCGTTCTATCAACAGTATTTGAGCGAATTTCCCTGAGTTTCTTGCTAATTTCATTTCTAGCTTTCTCAATAAGAAGATTCCGCAGTTTGCCTGGAGAGACATCTCTTGCACGGTTAGCCTGATTGATTCCACTTACCCCATTATTATCCATTCCACTCACACTTGCATTCTCCATGCCCCCCTTTCTTCTCTTAGCAGGATTGTAATAACCTTTTTTAGAAGCATGCTGCTTTCTTTTTAATGCCTCTTCCCTTTTGGTAGCTGCTTGTGCTTCTTCACGATCTCGTTTCACCTTATCATATGCCTGCTGAACCACACTAGCAGCTTGAGCCACATTAGAAACACCGGATGTTTTTGAGAATGGAGCCCACTGGAAACCAGTTTTGTTATAGGGGTCGGTTCTACTATAAGACCCTGCTCCTTTGTTTGGGGCCACCATGTTCTTTCCAGCATTAGGTTTGCTTTTATGAGGTCCTTGGCGATTGGAACCTTGCTGATTCTTCGAAAAGCTAAACGAGGTTGCAGGTCTAATACCACTTGCAGGTGGAGGAGCAGTTTCTTTAGCATAAAATGCCTCATGGCAGTTAGGACACAAGAGTTTAAGGTTAAGATAAACTCTGAGATACTCATACTGCATTTTACATCGAGTGCAAACAGTCCAAAATGTATTTGATTTTGACTTATAGGTTGAAGAAGAAGAATGTTCTTTAGCAGCATTCTTCGGATTACTTGCACTTGAAGGGGCAGTCTTAGTAAAATTGTAACTGCCATTAACCCCTGTTTGTGTCGTTGAACCTCCGAACTTGGTTGAACTTTTCCGTGCTTTTACATTTCTCTTCTCATCATAAGTTGCTCTTCTAGCCTTATCTGATAGTAAACTCCATGCCTCTGAAATAAGTTTAAAGGCCCCATCAGCTCCAACAGACTTGTTCTTATCAGGGTGAAGCATAAGAGCTAGTTTCCGGTATTGTTTCCTGACTGCATCATCATCTGCACGAGGGTCCACACCAAGAATACCATACCAATCTGGTTCTCCATTTATTTTATTCTCAGCAGAAATATGCACATCAAGCGTTGCTATCATTTGAGGAATACCCTCAAGAGAAGGAAATAAACTATAAGCCTTCAAAGCAAACTTCTTTGCACCCAAAGTATCCTTCGCATTAAACTTCCTTTCAGCAATTTCTTTAGCTCTGGTGGCCTCATCCTTATTGCATTCCATTTCTCTAACCTGCCTTCTCAAAAATCTAGTTGATTTTCACAGTAATTGGATGCAATGTAACATCAACATTTCTCCATCCAAAAATATGCCCCTGCCTCAAACATTTCTACATAGTTTGAGTTCCCACAGTGATTCAAAAAGCATTTTATCCATCAATCAGACCCTGTAAAGCAAAAGCAAATTTAGAATATTGAATCCAATCAAATTCATATATAGAAAATACAAGGGCAATATTAATTAGGGTTTGGGCAACGTAACAGTACACTACAAACACATCACTTATTCATTAGTAATTACTTGAAAAAATATACGGCAACTGCACATTTAAAAGAGCGGAACAAAAGCAAGTTTTAGAAAATGATCAAGGGAACGGAAAGTTGCGTACAACCAAGGTTGGTTAAAATCGCGCCTTGAGTCGTAAGATCGTATCTTACGATCTTTGGCAGCCTCTGCGTGCTCGATTCAGCGCTGAATCATAAATACGTAGGATCGCCGTACAATCGCCGCCGCGCCGCGCCGACGGCCAGAATCGTGCAATCGCCTACCGCTTCGAGTTTGCTAGAAGCTCCGGCGGATCGGGTTTTGTCGCGATTCGCTTTGAAAACAAATCTTTTCAGGGTTTTATCTCTGTGGATACCTTGCGACTCGTCTTTCTGATCTCTTTGTTGGCCTTGATTCTTCTTCCTTCAAGTTTCAGGCTTCCTGCTACAATGTTCTAGGGCCGGCGCTGAAGTTCAATGTTTTCACGTTTCTTTTGCTTCTGAGAATGGATATTTTCACTTGGATTTAAGAATACTTTTGTATTAAAATAAAAAGTTATAATTAAATTATTTTTATATTAAAATAAAAAATTATAAATAAGAGTGATAATATAAAATTTAGACTAGAGTCATAATATAATTTGATTTTTTTTCAATCGCTTTAACCTTTGATTAGATTTAATTATACTTTTAGGACTCAGTTTGGTGATTTGAATAAGGAGCTTAGGATAGAATAACCTATCATATCATGTAACTATTTGTAGTTTGATAAGTCAACGGGATATGATAAGCTTATCCTTATAACTTATTATATCCTACTCTCTAGTACAAAAGATTAACCTAAGAGGGGAGTTGGGTTAGAGACCAACGAGATACGATAAAAATTAAAATTTATTTTCTACTTTATTCTTATTTATAATACATATTCTTAAATTAACATTTATTTTTATAATAAAAATTAAAATAAATAATAAAAATAATAATTAATAATAATAATTATTATTATAAATATTGATAATAGTAAAAATTTAAATAATAATAATAGTAATAAAAATAAATAATCGTGAAATTAATAATAATTATAATAATAGTAATAAAATAAATAATAAATATTGATATTAATAATTATTATAGTAATAAAAATAATAAGTAATAATAATAAATCATATTAATAGTAATTATAATAATAATAAATATAAATATAAATAATTAAATAAAAATAGCAATATAAATAAATAATAATGAAAATAAATAAAAAATACTAATAAAATTAAATAATAATAATAATAGTAATAAAAATAATTAATAATAATAATATTAATATTAAAAAGAAATAATAATAATAATAATCATAATAATAATAGTAGTAATGTAATAGTATTTATTCTAATATCTCATAGACACGTCAAACACTGGATATGATAAGAGTTTATCAAGGCTTATCTAACTCTTGTCATATTGTTATCCAACCCTCTTATCATATCATGCCTTATCCTATCTTATCCACCAAACGAGCCCTTAGTCTCTTATGTTATTTTGTAAAGAAGTTTCAGTTATAATCAAATTGAATTTGTTCCTTACATTTATTTTAATTCTTTTTTGTTACTTAGTAACTTTTTTATTCATTTTGGTCTCACATGTTGTATTTTTTTATCAATTTTATTTATGTTATATTTTTTGAATTAATACGGAGAGGCAAAACAACGTTATTTTGGAGTTTGAGGGGAGGAGTTCAATCCCTAGTGGAGAGATTTAAGAGTTAGATTTAGGAGTTAGATTTAGGAGTAGTGTGGTGTGGGGGCATGTGTGTTTGGCCGATAAAAAAAAACAAGGTTAAAGAAAAAGACTAATTAACCTAAAAAATACAACATAAAAAATTAAGTTGAATCAAAATAAGAAAAAGAGAAACAAACTAAAACTTTGTTAAAACCTAAAGAACCAAGAGTGTAATTTAACCCATTTCTTTTTGTTGTTCACTTTAACGAGTGACTTTTTTAATTGGGCTTCAGTTGGTGTGGCAAGTTGAAAAAATAAAATTGGTGTGGCACAAATTCTTCTCAAAATTTAAAATTTAGAAGTATTAAAATACACTTTTAATTTCTTGGCAAGTTTTTTTTATAGATTTTCGCGAATTAGTTTAATGGAAATCTTGAAAACACAAAATCTGAAAAGCTAGAGATATTTGACTTTTTAAAAATTTAATATACATAACTATAATTATAATATAATATGATTGAACGTTTTGATTGATAAGATATTATATCTATGTAGAGTTATTAAACAAAGTAAATGCGCAGCATTCACTTTTGGATCAAACGAATCTCACCTATATTTTTTCGACATCTAATAAGTAATAAGGGTGAGTTCGAGTTGTGTTTATGAGTGCTCATGTGTATGGATAACTTTATCAACTCGACCAATTCAATATGATCTAATCATAAAAGGTTGTATTAGTTCGTGTTGGCAAGTTTAAAAGAGTAAGGACAATATAAACTCGATGTTGACGGGTCAATGTTGGATTCACTTAGCATAGACCCAAGTAATTGGATCCAACTTGACCATTAGAGAAAAGTTTAAAATTTAAATTTCAATACTTGAGTAGAGTTAATGTACAGATACACATTTGAATTCTTATTCCCATTTCACAAATTACAATTTTATTTAGGATCTATGCATTTTAGTTTTTAACATTTTATTTTGCTGTTTGTATGTTATTTTTCATGTCTTCGCAACATATTTTTATTATTTTTCATTTTTTATTATTTAATGTGTAAATTGTTACCCGGTCCATCTCAACACAACCCATTTTTTATGGGTTAGATTACATGCGACTAAAAAAGACATACGTGGTCCAATTTTCAATTAATTTTTAATTGGAGTGGACATCAACCCAATCCAACCCAACATATGTTCACCCCTAGTTGTATTAGCTCGGATCTGAGGAGTTTTCATGTCCAAATGAGTTAAATTTCATTTGGTTGGATTGATTCAAGTTTTACGGTCTTTTAGAATGAAATCCGAACTCAACTTGCCCGATATGATTTAGGTTGGGTTGAGCACTTCAGTTATTATTCTTTTAAAGAAATAGTTTTTTTTTTAACCCGTATAATATTATAAAAAAAACTAAAGAAACAAAGTAAACATAACATTAATTGTATATCAAACACATTCACATTATTTTTTTGCTTTTTTCAAAAATAATTTTTTATCTTTGATTTCTTAACATGTACAATATTATACAGGTTAAAAAAACTTAAAAGAATGATGTTATTAAAATTGAAAATTACAAAAAAAAAAAAATTAAAAATAATGAAATTATCATACCCTATGATTTCTTGCCCAACTTTTAAAATATGAAATAAACTTCTAATACTTCTAATATATGATTTAATATATTACATACTAAAACTATTTGAAGTAATTTTCTTATGTAAGCTTAACACAATGATATTAGAGCAAAAATATTTTTATTTGTTTTATAATAATTTAAGAGTAAAATTTATTCATTATATGACATCGTTAATTTATTTCATTTTATAAATAAATATCAATTATTTCTAATTAAGAGTGGAATTACAAAAGAGCAAATACAATGTGAGTGTTTGGGTTGAGTTTATTATGATTTAAATACTATATCCAAATATTCTATTGATAGTGTTCAGGTTTTATTAACTAGAACTCAAACAGAGTCAATAACCCAAAACCAACTCTCTTTTATTTGGTTTGATTCGGGTTAATAAAATTCGTGTGTATCCGAATCTGGTTCATTCCTGGCATCAAACTAAGATTTTTATTTTAAATTTTTTTTATGTGAATTTTTTCATGTTTTATGTGATTTTTTTTAATTGAAAAAAAAGATGTGAAGTTTTAGGTTTTGATTTGTATTACTTATTAGTATTAGTAGTACTGTATTAGTATATTGCTATTACATTAAGGCACCTCAACTTTGAGATAGATTACCTTAGGACATGTTAATCTTAAAAAGAAATTTCATAATGTTAGTGATGACAAGTTAATTCATGAATTACGATTTTTTTCCTTTGTTTAAAATCTTGAAGTAAAAATTTACTTATATTTTAAATAATATATTTTACATCAAAATATAATATTTAAATGAAGTACTAAAAAGATTTTAAACGATATAAAATTTTGTGAAGTTGATCGTCTATCTTGAGTGGTGGTGATTTCACATATCTTTCTTTGGGTATAAACTTCATTCTACAGAAGAAGTGACTTTATCACAAAGATCTTAGCATGGGAAAAATTCAATTGTACACACATGTACATGCACATGCATATCTTATGAAGAATTAAAGTTTCTAATCAAAACCATTTCTTAGCATGGGTGATTCCTAATCTTAACTACAAATATTAGAGTTTTTCAACTAAAATTCCTAATTTTCGCCATAAATTTTTAAAGTAGTATTTTTTTAACCACTAGATGATTAGATCAATCTGTTAAATTATTTTCACTCTAAAATCTATTAAGTTATACTACTTTTTTATAAAAAAAAAAATTGCATATTTAAAACATTGATAGTAATAATTAGAGTATTAAAAAATGAATATTTTTTATATTTATTATTAGAGATATAAGACTTATTTCGATGATTTATGTATATTAAAAAAAAGACAATTTTTAACATTAGAGAATACTATTGAGTCTCACCCAAAGATTTCTATTTTTTATCGTTAAAAATTTATTAATGTCAAAATTTGCTTTTTCTTGAAAAGAAGTCCTACACTGTCTAGATAAGAGTTATGATAGTCATTATAAGGTCTTAGACAACCTTTTCTTTATGAGCTAGTTTTTGGGGAGAGTTTGACTTATGTCATTTTCTAATATGGTATCAGAACCAATTCAAAAAAAACATAGGGCACCATAAAAAAGAATTCAAGAAAAAAAATGAGCACAAAGTCTAGAAAGAAAAGAGACTTGAAAGAGATGTCCAAAAACTTGAAAACAATCAGGCTTATTAAAAAAATACAAGTCACAATTAGGTTAAAAAAATAGTTAGACTTGAGGGAGAGTGTTGGGAGAAGAAGTCTCACGTTCCCTAGGTAAGAGCTATGATAGTCTTTATAAGGTCTTAGGTAACCCTCTCCTTGTGAGCTAGCTTTTGAAGAAAGTTAGACCTATGTCATTTCTAAGACTTTAAAATAAAAACAGATTCCACGTGTTTTTTTTTTTTACTTATGATAATGATAATGAAAGTAGATTGTCTGACTGTGTATGTGTACAGGGGATCAGTTTCATGAAGAAACGAAACATATTAATTTGTATTAAATATCCCTTTTAAAAAAATCAAGAAAATACCATGAGTATTAATAGTATTTTTTTAAAAAAGATTTTTTTTTTCCTGAATAATAGAAATTCAGAGTAAGTTCATAGATGCAGGTATATGCCCTGCTTGTTGAAAGAACATAACATAAGGTTTTTTTTTTTTTTTTTGAGAACAGAACATAACATAAGTTAACATACTGATTTGATTGAATAAGATGGAAGTTACAACGAAAAAGATGGATTTATATAACCAATATAAAATCTGTCTTAACACTTTAAATTAATCTAATTAATTAATATTCTAACTAGTTACTAATTAAATTAATTAGTTTTAACTTTAATTGTGAGTCACATATATTCTCACGTGAGGCAAGTGTGTTTGAAAACAACTTAATTAAATATTTATACAATAAATTCTTATTAAAAAGAAATTTATTAATAAATAAAATTATTAATTTATTTGAATAAGTTAAAAATAACTAAACTTAATAAAAAAATAAGATAAAAACAGTTTATTAGGATTTATAAGTTATTTTCATAAGTTGTGTATAAGATTTTTTAAACAATCTCTAAAACTATTATGGAAAATGTTAAAAAAGAGTTCTTAGAGCACTCTTTAAGGAACTAAATATAATAAAATGTTATTGAAATATATAGTTTTTTGTATTTTTGAGACACGGAATAATGTGCATTTATAATTGATTTTCGTATTCTATTAACCTTAACAAGTGTCATTTAGGCACTTGGCAATTGGCTTGTTAGGGAGACCCAACTATTATTGATGACAAAAATTTTCTTTCCAATATTTAACGTAATTATATACTACACTTAAAGTAATAATTCTAAATTATCCTAAACCAAATTCTTAAAAATCTTCCTACTTATTAAAGAATATTTTCAATATTTTTAATTGTTTCTTAAACTTTTTAGGAGGTCTTATATATAGGACTAATAAATTTTTTCTAAAAAATCTTATATTTAAAATCAGAGGTAATATAATATTAAGAGAATAAGTATAAAAATTATTAAGAGAATATAATAATTTTTTTATATATATATTCTAAGAGGATATAACATTGTTCACTTAAAGACTTGGCACGGGAATTTTAAACAATTAAATGGGGCTATGAATTTCATTAATGAGTGTCATCCATAGGCATCATTCAACAAATCTATGAGATGGACAACAAAAAAAATGGTCACTGAAAATGAACGTTCATTTGAAGATTGACAAATTTTCTTTGCTTCCTCCCTTTGACCAAATGACTAAATGCCATTGGTGCTTCCTTCCTTTGCTCCAATACTTTTCATCATTCTCATTCTTATTTATAGAAAAACAGAAATGTAGCTGATGGCTGCAAATCCAAGTAAAGTGTAGAATCACGAAAAAATGCAATCAGTAATTAACAAATTGGATAATTTTATAACAATAATAATAATTAAAAAATGGATAATTGGATATATTTGGTCAAAGTGTCAAAAAAATAAAACCATAGCAGTAACTGGTTAGATTCATCACATTTTCACGCACGATCATCACCCACTACTACACACACTACATCATCACAAAGATAGAGAGAGAAACAGAGAGAGAGAGAGAAAGAGACAAGTGTTTGTATTTGTATGCAATTGCATGCTCTCTTGTGAATTTGCTTCTCCGATAAATACTCTCAAACTTTTATCTTGTTGCTCAATTCTCTCCCTTCCAATCCAAGTTTTCCATTATTTTCTCTCTTTCCTTTTCTCCTACCTCACATGGAACACTCATAAATAAATTAACGCATGCCCCAGATCCAAAGTTCTTCACTTTTTCACCTTCTCTTGCTGAATTCCCAATTGGGTCATTCCAATTCCGAACATTACTTCCGAAATTTAATTTAATTTGATTAAATAAATCCACCGGTTTTTTTCCTTCGTTAATCCCGTAGTTACCCTTTTGGTTTCTAATTCTGTTTTTATTTTTTTTCCTTTTTTTGTTTCCTCGATCGAAATTCCGCATCGATGTCTCGAATCCTGAACTCGAGATGGAGGAACCTGAAGGAAATGGCTTCACTTTCGGATACTGTTACTCGAACCGGGTTCAATCTCAACCGGGCGCGAACAATAACGACCCATTTGAACCACATGATCGCCGGAGGCGCCGTCCGTCGCCGCCGTGATGCGTTGGTGGGCGTTCAGGAGAGGTACAAGTGGGACCGAGGCGGGTCGGAAGATAACCCGACACGGAAGATTCGGGCCGAAGCGAATTGCCCACGTTGCACGAAGGACATGAACCTCGTATTCTCGAATCGGCATTTACCGGTGACAACAAGTGAATCCTCTGAATTAACTCCGGTTGGTGGTGGAGAAGCTGGTTATCAAGCGGTTAACGTTTGTCCAACTTGCAAAACTGCTTATTACTTTCGCCCTTATGACACTTCTCCTTTACAAGGTACATTTGTGGAAATTGGTAGGGTCAGTTCTAGTCATAACAATAATGGTGTGGTTAGCAAAGGAAGGAGGATTTCACATGGAAAAGGGGGCAAAGAGGGTGGTGGTGCTAGTGGCAAAAGTGGTAATTTGAGTGATGAATTTGGGGCTAAGAGTGGTGCTAGTAATTGGCTTGAAGTGTCATTGTGGGAAACTTTGAAATCCTACAATGCTGGTAATGGGGAGCCACCTGAGTCATGGCCTACACCACCGGGTGGTAATAATGGGAATGGGAATGGGAATGGTTTGGCTGTGCATCATCCTCCCGGGCCGCCTTTTTCGCCGGGGATTAATGTGATCCGGACTCCGGGGCTGCGGGAAGGCGGTTCGAGTGGTGCTGGTGGAGGCAATGGAGAGAAGACCGCCTGGGGAGGGTCGAATTTGGGGAAGGATTTGCCCTCGCCGAAGGAGATTTGTAAGGGACTTGACAAGTTTGTTATTGGCCAAGACAGAGCCAAGAAGGTATCCTGTTTTTAATCCTATTTTTGTTTGTTGTTCTTTATTCAACTCGTTGACATGCAATTATGTGTCAACCGAAGTTTCAAATCAAGGTCACGATCATAATCACGTTGTATAAAATCTGGCTTTGATGTTGTCATTGTGGACCGCAATTGCAGTTTGATGCAGTTTTAGTAACTGCCAAAACCATGACATTGCAGGTAATGTGGGGGAGCGGACCTTGATTTGAAACCTTGGTGTGAAAACTCCTTTTTTGGGTTGTTTAGCAAGCAAAATGAGGATAGAAAGAAAATTAATTCCACATGAATGTAGGCATTCTGTGTAGATTCATTGGCTTAGTTTTGATTCCTGATATTTTCTTTCACTCTTTATATTTCCAGGACAATAGACTTTTAGTATTATGATTATCTTATGAGTAACTTCAAAATTCAAATGCGTTGTTCTGACTTATGGCATTTGACTGTACCTTATTGATGATTTATGTTGTTCTGTTGAAGGTGCTTTCTGTAGCTGTGTATAATCACTATAAAAGAATATACCATGCCACTTTACCGAAAGGGTGAGTTCTTTTACTATCCTTTTCATTCTCTTAATTCGTGTTCCTTAGTGGAATTGAAATTGGCGCTTCTGATTTCCATACTTCCCCTTGTTTATATATATATTTTCGCCTATGAACTCATCTGACTATATGTCGTGATAAATGTATCGACAATTTATAAAATATGAAGCTCACAGTTTGTTCTGTTACTTATCTCTATGCTATGATTGAATTGGTGGATTTCAATACTAGGTCAGGCGCAGATTCAGCAATTTCAGAAGTATTAGATGATGACGAAAATGTAGAGCTAGAAAAGAGTAATGTTCTCTTGATGGGTCCAACAGGGTCAGGTGTGAAATTCATCAACTAACTTTTCCATTTCCCCTTTCGAATTACTTGCTCTTTTTATATCAATACTTGAAATTGCAACTTGCCTGCAATGCTAATCTAACTTTCATCAAACAGGGAAAACATTACTTGCAAAAACATTAGCTCGATTTGTGAATGTTCCTTTTGTCATTGCCGATGCAACAACCTTAACACAGGCAAGTATGCGTCTATTGATGTTTGGTAAACTAAGAGTTTTGTGCAAAGAAGTTAAATGATACTGATTCTGTGTCAGTTTTTAAATTTTTACTTATTTGAGTGACAATAATGCATTATGTTGTGCTCACTGCTATCAATTTATACTTTCAACTGAACCTTTGGATATTTGATAGTACTAAGGACTAGCTTTATTTGGTATCCTAATTGGCTCATTTATCCTTGGAATTTTTTTTGATGTTATTGACCTAAAAATGGGAACATTCTAATTTGCAGGCTGGTTATGTCGGAGAAGATGTTGAATCAATACTGTATAAACTACTTGCGGTATGTGTATATTGTTGTGCAGAATTATAATGCTTGAATACTTATCAATTCTTTCTCTTCTAGGAATAAACCAGTTTATGAATTTTCAATATCCTAGCAATTTTTCCTTGACTTGCATTGATGCTTGTCAGGAAGGCAAACAAAAATGTTTGTTTCTTCATTTTCAGTTCTTATATGCAACGATTGTTCTTTCATCTTGCTGTTTGTAGTTATATCTTTCTTTTCTCTTGTTGTACTGGTTATTTTTGCCATATAGGCAGCCGATTTCAATGTTTCAGCCGCTCAACAAGGAATAATTTACATTGATGAAGTTGATAAGATAACTAAGAAGGTTTGTTTTAGCTAATTTGGTCGGATAATTTTGTAATTTCTCCTTCACTGTAAATTTTAAATATCATGTTATATTTGACAGTCTGAGAGCTTAAACATCAGTCGGGATGTTTCTGGCGAGGGTGTTCAGCAAGCATTATTGAAAATGCTGGAAGGAACTGTAAGTAAACTGTGCTATGCGAACTTATTGTATACTCTCTAATATTATTCCTCTAGCAACCCGTATATTTCGTGACTATAAGAAAGACATCTAATTATACTGCAACCAAAACCATCAATTTGACAAGCAATTTGTTTGCATAGACTCTCATAGTTATTGCATGTTGAGCCTCTATTCCATTATATGTGCGAGTGCGAGCATGTTTAACTGGTGATTGATTGATAGCAAATAGTATTGATATGTCAATGGTAATTTCAATTAGACTTGAAAGCTACTGGGTATTCTTTTGCATGATAGGATCTGTATTCTGTAATTTTGAGATTCAAAGGACAAACTCTTTTGGAGTTTACTTAGTGAGACGAAGCTGCCTTGCTTTATAATTCTTAAGAATTGAGAAACTGAATAGTTTATACATGAACCATGAGGCAGTTTGGGAGATTTAAGTTGAGCTTTTTGGCATTGGTCATAAAGTAGCAAACATGCGTTTCTGGGAGTAGAAAAATGTGTATTTTTTGCCATGTAGTCCCTCGTAGAAGCTTGAGTACAAAAATGCCCATTTTAATAAATCGCCTTCGAAACATATGCTTCAGGAGTAAACATATTGGAATATAATTATATACTTTTTTGACTAGGCACTCCATGGTAAAATGAAAAAAAAAACCCAATAATGATGGTCTTAAAATTGAAGGAAAAGAATGCTGAAATTTGAATTATGTAAGTTTAGAATAAATTAGCTGGATGGTTTGTTATGGTTAATTTTATTTGGTTCTACTTTCTGTTATTCTAAATTCTTAATCTTAATCGTATTTAGTGATTCCTTTTTCAGCTACTGTTATATTCATTTGAATTGGTTTGCAAGTTTTGTATAATCTCTCTCAGAATCCAGATTCAATAAAATATTTGTAATATTTTTACAAATTGATTGATTATTTGTGCTTTAGAAAAAAAAGGCACTAAATTGGTCAGTGCCATTCTTACAGTAACCTAAACTTGGAACGATTTCTTATTGTCTAGATAGTAAATGTTCCTGAGAAAGGAGCTAGAAAGCATCCGAGGGGCGATAACATTCAGGTATGTTGTTTGGGAAAGAATAACATCTCTTGTCATTCCTTTCCATTTTATTCATGTGTGTACTATGAAGTGATTCAACAAATTTTCTCACCTTGCTCTTGTTTTCTGATGTCCTGAATCTAGGAAATTGAAATATTTGTTTTCAAGAATATTTCTATTGTTATGACTTATGATTATTGTGTCATTATTTCTTATTGGAAAAAGAATTAAAACTGAGGACAGTACAGTCACCTGATTGGTTGAGGAAAACTAATGCAGATACTTGCATTAAAAGCTATAGATAGTTGGAGGAAACTACAATTTTACAAAAGAGAAGATGGAAAATGAGTAGTTTTTTTTTCCCAGAATTCTTGCATCTCCCTAGGAAGTATTTTTCAATAGTCTGTCAATTTAGGTCAGCTTCAGTTACCCAGGGGCTAGTAAAGTATGCAGATAACTCTAGTAACAAATTTTTTGTTAACTTTTCAATACTCTTCAATTTACTTTTTTTATATGCAGATTGACACAAAGAACATTCTTTTCATATGCGGTGGAGCATTTATTGATCTTGAAAAAACCATTTCCGAAAGGTAAATCCTTTTTGTCTTTGCTGTGGAAAAATATTTGTTCACAGATCAAAGATGCTTTACATATACCTTTGGTTTCTGCTGGGGCAATTCATTAACTTCTATTACTTTTATTAAAAAAATCAGACGGCAAGATTCTTCTATTGGTTTCGGAGCACCAATTCGTGCCAATATGAGATGTGGTCAAATAACAGATTCTGTAATAACATCGTCTTTACTTGAGGCGGTAAGAATCAACTCTTATTTCCTGAACTTTTCTTCTCCTTTTTTCTGGTTTAACTGTAAGAGTTGAATGATCGATCGATCAGAATAGGTAAAAAATGCAGAAATGGTATACTGTATTGTCATAGCTAACAACTTTCCTAATGAATCTGAGAAGTTGCATTCAATCATTTTCAGGTGGAAAGTGCCGATCTTATTGCATACGGTCTCATACCAGAGTTTATTGGACGATTCCCCATCTTAGTCAGCTTGGCAGCTTTAACCGAAGATCAACTTATGATGGTATTCTTTCATTTTCTTATATTGGCTTTGGTCTTGTCATAGCTTTTCCTGATATTTCCAAACACTTTAGTGCTCCCAGCATTGATTCTTCTTGCATTCTGCCTCTGATGATGATTCTTTTGTGTCACTAGTGCTTTTTAAATATAAAGATAATAAAGACAAGAATCCTTATGGTCTCTTATCCTTATATCTCTATTTTGTTTGCATTAAGTCCATGTAGAAATTAAAAGTAGAAATTCTTTATTGAAATAAACAAATTTTAAATAAACGATTTGATTCTCATTTCTCAATAAAAAGTTCCTAGTTTCATAATTTCTTAACCTTTGCATAGGATAGACGAATCCATTTATTATTTATAGAAAAATCTCAACATATAATAGTTTCTATATATTTAAATCTTGAAAATGAATGTAAACTGATTTTTAATTTGTAATTATATCAAAAGAAAAAACAAAAACCCAGAGAAGTACAGCAGTTTTAAATGATGGGTCATTAATATACATGAACAGTAGTAGTTAATTTTTCCGTTTTGAGGAAGAGTTGTAGTTCTTGATTTAGATTTTTAAGGGATGTATGACTTTGGAAAGTTGTTGCCTTTTCAGGTCCTCACTGAACCAAAAAATGCTCTTGGTAAGCAGTACAAGAAATTATTTAGCATGAATGATGTAAGTCTCGCTCTCTCTCTCTCTATATACATATGTGTATTTAAGTGGTTAAAATAATTTCTGCATACAGAGATGCAAACCACTCAAAAAATCAAAGTGGTTAAAATAATTGATTCAATGACTGTCTGTGACTTGCTGATATAATGTATCTTCTATTTGAAATTCAAATATAACTAACTTTAAGTAATCGCTTGCGATCTTCCTCTCTTCCTCTTCATATGTTCCTATGATGCCTCTAAATAAGCTATAAGCTATTCTTACCAAACATACACTTTATTCGTTAGCCGGGAGCGTAGGCAAAGAGAGTTATATTTTTTGTCTAAAAGTTTTTCCCAACCCATCAGGTAAAGCTACACTACACAGAGAAAGCACTGAGAATGATATCGAAGAAAGCGATGGCCAAGAATACCGGTGCGAGGGGTTTAAGAGCCCTACTCGAAAGCATTTTAACCGAAGCCATGTTTGAGGTATGACACAGTCCATTTATTTATAACATATCTTGTTATCTTCAAGTATCGCAAACTATCATCAATCTCTGTGGATTCGTACTAACACCTATGATTTTTACACGCTACAGATTCCGGATGTTAAGACAGGAAGCGACCGGGTTGACGCAGTTGTTGTTGATGAGGAGTCGGTAGGATCACTAAATGCCCCCGGATGTGGAGGGAAAATTTTGCGCGGAGACGGTGCTTTGGAGGAGTACCTAGCTAAGATGAAGGATTCAGTGGTATAATTTTACATTTGAATTTGTGCTTGGCTAATGCATTTGACTTTTGTTAAGGGATTAATTTTTATAAAAATCTATTAAATCTGTACATTTTCTTCTTCCCCCCTGTTAATAGCATATTCCTTGTTGGAGAGATGTGCGAGTTTTGTTCAATTTATTTTGGAGAAATAATTATTTATTTTGTCAGTTCTCTGACAGCTTTTGAAACATAAGTGATTGTTTCATCAAATCTATAAATTTGCTTAATTTTTTTGCAGGCTAATGTTGAAGCAGCTGAATCAAACATACAAGAGGGGGATTCAGAGCTTTCATCAAGAGCCATGAGCATGTAGTGCTGCTATCATATTTACCATATTCATGTACAATTTATCAATGTCATTGTTATTTGTAAAAAAGAAAAATCACATTAAAAGAATTTGCTGTAATTATTCTCTTGTATAACAGCATAGCAACTGGCCTAAGTTCACACTGACTAGGAAGGAAATAAAAAAGAAAAAGAAAGGTGTAGTGTAGCATTGCTAATTTAGGCAGCACATTATACAGAATTTCATTTGTTTTTGAACCTTTTTTCCTCAAGTACTGGTGGCCCTGAGTGATCATGTGATATCATTTTCTCCTATTATTAAACATAGCTAAAATTTCAGCTAATTTTACACATGAAAACTTAATATCTTAGTACAAGTCTGTCTGAAAAGGATTGGGATTTATAAAAATGGAATTTAAGCCGTTTATACAGTCCAAAACTTGGATAGAATTGTGTGAACTTATAAAAATGAAACAATCCATGGAGTTATTATTAATTATTGAGCATCGCTACTATTCTCACCGTACATCTTTTTAAAATACATTACACATTTATTTCATCCAGGAATTAGATTCTGGTTTTGTCCAATGATTAGACTTTGTTTGGTGAAAAAAACACACCACAGTTCAACAAAACTCAACCAGGGTTTAGACTCCGGACGAGTGCTGTGTGACAAGATTAAGAAAGTGTGTGGCACAAATAGTTTTATCTATTATCAATGACTACTAAAGAGAATAATAGGGTTTCTTTAAGAACAACTATTTAAAATACATTACATATTTATTTCATCCAGGAATTAGACTCTAGTTTTGTCCAATGATTAGATTTCGTTTGGTGAAAAAAACACATTACAGTTCAACAAAACTCAACTAGGGTTTAAACTCCGGATGAGTGCTGTGTGACGAGATTAAGAAAGTATGTGGCACAAATAGTTATCAATGACTACTAAAGAGAACAATAGGGTTTCTTTAAGAACAACTAAGGGTTAGACTCCAAACGAGTGCTGTGTGACGAGTGACGAGATTAAGAATATGTGTGACGCAAATAGTTTTATCCATTATTAATGACTAGTAAAGAGAACGTCAAAATTTCTTTAACAACTAGGAATTAACTTCAGACAAATGGTGTGTGACAAGATTATAAATATGTATGGCGGAAATAGTTTTATCCATTATTAATGAGTAGTAAAGGAAACATAAGAGTTTCTTTAAGAAAATACTTTCTTGAATTAATTCGGAAAAACAGGCCTTAAATATGAATTAAAGGTTTTTAAGTGAGAAAGAAATTGCTGACATAAACTAATCATGTACTAAGTTAATTATGGAATGTGAAAATATGACTTCCACAGAGATGAAAGTCAATTATTTTTCTTGAACGGAAATCCACACACGCTCTAAGTAACGCAAAGAAAAAAGAGAAATAATAAGAATGTGCTCCATCCATATTCATCTTAAACACAATGACTTGAGAATAGAAATTACTTCTAATACCAGCTTTGCTAGATGTACAATTCAAAGGGCGCGAAGAATTTTGGAAGCAACTACTGATTCTTCGCGAATTCGAACAACTAGAAAGCAGAAATCTTAACCATAGTGTTAATTACCTTAATTAAGTTCATACATGGCATAATTAAGCAAAAAGAGGTGAAAAGTTCATATAGGCACAGTATTATTTTTTCAAGTTGTAGTGCTTCTTCAGAGGTTCAATAACTTCCCAAGTAATGTTCATTCCTTTTGGGAAGACAACTAAATCACCAGCACCAATGTCAAAAGACCCATTTGCCCCTTCAACTGTAACCTTCACTCTTCCCTCCAGCAGATACATTGTCTCTTCAGCTGTGAAGGACCATGGAATTTTGGTTGGACCACTTTCATATCTGTTGAAAGAAGAAAAAGATAATATGAGATAATATGAAACACTTGAATGTTTCATGACACAAAAGCATTGAAGTAAAGCACAAGAAAGAAAGCAAAGCCAAGAAGAAAAGATATAATTAGAGTAATGTGCAGGCTTTACATAATTAAAATGTGCAAGTTATTTCTCATTAGATAAATGTCATTTTTGTTCTCTAAAGATATAAGTGTGAGTCCCCAATAGATTTTTATCATCATTTTAGTCATTAAAAGATTAAAAATGTCACCAAATTAATCATTCATTTATAATGGAGTATCAGTTTAGTGACGTTTCAATCTTTTGAGGACTAAAATACTAAAAAAATTCTCATTTAGGTCTTCCAAAAATGCTCGTATCACTATTTTAGTCATTGAAAGATTGAAATGTTGCCAAATTAAACCTCCGTTTATAATAAAGGACCAATTTGATGCAAAGTGGATCCTCTCCGGCTGCTGGACCATCCAGCAACTGTCAAGATCAATATGCACCGTCCATCACGCCTACTTTTCTCTTTTGATGATGTTTTCAATCTTTCGAGGATTAAAATGTTAGTAAAAAGTTTTTCAAGGATAATTACACAAGTATCTTTAAAGGACTACTGATGTTTATCTCTTTCTCAACACTTCCCCTTAAAGTGAATAGAAGCAACGATCATTATCAAGCATTTAGTGTACCATATAGTCACTAAATACATTGTCATGTATCACAAGTAAAAAATAAAGGGTTATTAGTATCAACGAATAAAAAAAATTAAAAATAAAGGGTTATTCAGGTTATGGGGAGATACTATATTTATATATGCAGTATTAATATGCCATGGATGACTTAAAACTCGTGGTTTGAGACGGAATGACTCACTCTGACTGATGCGTAAACATGAATCAATTATCCCCCCCCTCTCTGTCTGTATTTTAAGAGTTAAATGCTATAAATAGTTATATTATTTTCAACACTTAATAGACAAAGATGCCAATACTACACCAGAAAGAATCAACAGAGGGAAAAAGTAGGACCAAACCAAACTTGTTGCCTCTAAAACAGATTTGTGTTTGGATTTCCTAGGGCAAAACTAGAATTTGGGTCAACAAAGCCATTTGTATAAACACAACCAGAAAAAACTATAAAGGTATCTCTATTTCACCTTTTTATCTAAGAAACATAAGCAAACAGAACAGGACATCAACAGAGCCAAAAAGTAGTAGCTAAACCACACTTGTTTGCATCCAACAAAGATGGGGAATCCTTACCCACCCTTTATAATCTAAGAACCCAAGCAGCAAATAAATAAATAAATAAACCCGAGTTTGCAAGGATAATTCATATATGTCTCTGAGTTTGCAAGAGTAGTTCGAATGGGTCCCTGAATTACACGGAGGTTCACTTAGGTCTCTGAGTTTAAAGAGTTGTTCATTAAGGTCCTTGAGATTACCAAACTCCAAGGACCTAAGTGAATAAAGGTTTGATAATTCCAAGCACTTAATGAATCTCTGTGCAACTCAGACCAATGTAAACTACTATTGCAAACTTAGGAACTTATGTAAACTTAAAACAAAAACGAAAAACACTTCTAAGGACTAATGGGAACGTGTTTTTTCTTATAGGAAATAAAACGAGAATGAGGTAGAGTATTGAGATCGAAAAGTTAATTTAATCATAAATAAATAAATAAAACTGAAGTCAACCTAGAAAGAGGCAATTAATGACGCAGGTTTTTGCAGAAGCAAATGGTTACAATTATACAAATACCACAGGTTAGTGTTGATCAGGCAGCTACACAAACACACATAATAGAATAATGCTATTTACTAGTACTACCTATCCCCAGAAGACCTTTAGAGAAAAAAACTGTGAAAAGCTTAAAACTTTGACGAAAACAAAGTTGAGTTGAGTAAGACCCAGAATTTGTTTTACAGAAAAGCTTGAAACTTTGAAGTATACACATCATTGGAAGCATTGAAAAACTGATAAACGTGATGATCAGTGGAAAGAAAGGTGAAAAAGAAAGAGAAATTTACGTGGGCCAAGTTGAGACTCCAAGCTGAGTGAGTTTGGATTGAGGAGGGTTTTTCTCTATCTTCACTCCAAATACCTCATAGGTTTTCATAGCAGATTCCTTTGGCATGAACGCTACAAACAAAAGGGAGAAAAGCAGAGGAAGAAGAAAAATGAACAGTGACAAATGCAGAGGCTTCATTCGCAGAGGCTTTACCAAATGTTGTTTTTGTTCTGTTTTTCTGAAACGGAAGGAAACGTGCTTCCATTATTTTAAGGAGAAAATCATTCTCTTCGATTCTGCTATTCACTTTGATTAATTTATACATATAAGGAAAATTAATTAAGATATTTTTTTAAGAAGATAATTAATTAAGATAATTAATAGTATTAAAATTAATAAGAATATATAGGAAATTCAAATTGATACTGGGTAAAGTACCAAAAAATACATTAGCCCTTAAGAATATAAAAATATCACTTTAGTCTCTTAAAATTTTGATAAATTTTTATTGTTAGTCTTTTTTTAGGGACTATAGTATTCAATACATAAAAGACTAATGTTACTGATATATATTATCACTTTTAAGGACTAATATATCTTCCCGATCATAGTAAAAAATAGTATATTATAATATTTACTAATTAATTAAAAAATATCAATTCATTGATTTTTGTTTTATTTTAACACTTGATATGCAGTAAACATACAATTTATTAAATGCATACAAATTTTAATTACCATTAAGAATAAAATTGAAAAAAAATGAGAATTTTATGAATTATTAAATATGATATTTACAACTTTAGTTTTATGACGAATAAAATTTTTACACATTGTATTATGAATATATATATATATATATATATATATATATATATATATATATATATATGGGGCTTGCTAACGTACACCCACTTGTTTTATAGAAGGAGTGCATTAACAAGTTATAACTAGATTTTTTAAAATACACCTAAAAGGTGTAGCTTGCTAACGCACTCCTTCTAGAAAATAGGTGGGTGTACGTTAGCAAACCCCATATATATATATATATATATATATATATATATATATATATATATATATATATATATATATATATATATATATATATATATATATATATATATATATATATATATATATATATATCGTAAAATATATTTCATACATTTCATATATACTTAAATAAACAAAGAATATAGATTAACATACTTAAAAAATATAAATATTAATAAAGTAATAAATCTTTTGGATTAATAAGTAATTTATTATCTTCAAATAATCAATCTCCTTTAATGTAATATTAATTTATTATTATATTATGATTATATAATATTAAGTGATACATATTTTTATCATTATTGGTTTAATCATAGTTGAACCAATAATAAATCAAGATCTAATACTTTAACCAATTTAATGACTGAATCCAAAAACATTTGTAGCATGTACCATTTTCCGCAACAAAACGAATAAAACACTTACCTAAAAAAAGGATTTATGAACCTCATATCATATCTGCTTCGGGGTTACCAAATGTTATATCTAAGGATTCTCAAAAAGAAATCCAGGAAAAATTATAGTCCTAAACTAATGTAGGAGTAGTGGGAAGAGAGAAAGCAAGGGGAAAAAAAAATAGTCATGTGATTGAGAAAATGAGTTATAAAAATTAAATTAAAGGTGTAGAAGTAATTGTATGAGAGAAAAATTAAAATATAATCTAAGAAAGAAGCAAGACAACAACCCACTTTACATCACCCTACATCATTAAGCCTAAGCTGTATAGAAGAATGATTTTTCTCTAGCAAGGAGATTAGTACAACTGCTAGATTTTATGCGAGTGGTGCCATGAACTGTACAAGTCCTACTAATGATTGAAGGGCTGTGAACTTCTCTGGAAGAAGAAAAATTCTTCCAGAATTTCTCAAGACAAGAACGCAAAGAGCAAGGATGCAATACACAACCAGCACGAGTTCTTTCTGCTGCACTAACATGAGTTCAAACTAAAAAGTTACTACTATTGCTTAAATTTCGCTCCCTTACCCACCAGATTAACATGTTAGTTTCATAAGATTTTACTGTGTTGGTAGCATTCAATAAGGTAATACATACATTGATTTTTCCTACATAACTTTTCATTTTTGCTGACAAATTGATGTACCAAAATATAGTAATAAAAAGACCTACCTGCTCTGCTATTGGCTTTTACACATGTACACTAACGTTATACAACACATGGGAAGCTAGCATCTACTCAATGAATCACTGTTTTCAGGGCCTCCTGTTTGAGTAAACCATTGTGTGTTTGATTTCACATTTGGGTAAGGTAAACTGGATTCATTATTAGTTTTTACGTTTTGAGTCCACGTTTAACTTGATTTCACGTGAATCCAAACACATAATATATGTTTCCCATGGTAAGCATTATGCGTGTATGATTGCACTTGAACACTGCATTTTGTCAGGTTAAGTCATGCAATCATTCCTGCCTCCTCAATGTCTGGGATTATAATGTCCAGCCTCATCATGGGCTTGTACTTGTTTGGGATTCGAGCCCCGGCTTGCATGCACACTTCAACCACGGCCGGAGCCTTACCGTAGAATCTCTTTAGAGAAGACTTCAAGGGAGGTCCACTAGGGTCTCTAACATGCCACACATAATTTGGAGGAAAAACTTCATCCACAGTAGCATCTTGCCAACCATGCTTCCCATCCCTCCACTGGTGCTTAAATGATCCACAGAGCTTAGCATTGTGACCCCAAGGACCCACGTGAACCTCCGTGCAATAACCACACGCTTTCACAGTATATTTCTCCATCAACCTCCTGACGCCCTTTTTCACGGTTTCATAAGCACCAATTGTTTCTTGGGCAATTTTGGGTAAATCTGACGATGATGGACATGGAAATCGCTCACGAGCTCTGTAAGTATCAAAATCAATGAATGAAGAGAAATCTGCAAAGCGCCATGGTTTAGGTTCCTCTAGATGGCCGCCTCTATCAATTACTCTCCTCCCTAACATTCGTATGGGATTGGTTCTTCGGCGCGAGGGATATTCCGGGATGTCTACACCAGCTTGAATGCATAGCTCTACAACAGCTGGGATTCGGTCATATTCAAACCGTGTATCATGCTTAATTCGCTTACCAAAGGGGTCAAAGAGATGATAGGACTCGATTGGGACAAGTATATCATTGATGGAACCCTTGACCCATGCATGAGAACTATGTCGCTGTGAACTTGTAGGACCTTGGCAATCCAGAATGTGGTGACCAGTTTCAGCCACATGAACTTCTGAGCATTCACTGCATGAATTGAATTGATAAGAATTTAAATACCAAATAGGCCTCGAAATAAAATAAATGAATGCAAAGCAACTTGGACATTTAACAAAAAAGTAGAAGAAAAAAATGTACAATCTACCTACAGCCATATACTGGAATCACATGCAAGAGCTGAGCAAGGCCTTTGATCAAAAGTTTCCAAGCATCAAATACTTCATAGGCAACAGGAACTAGGTCTGGAACAAGCAACCCATTCTTCGGTGGCTCAAGAGGTTTCTCTATTCCCATGTGTGCAAGTTTTCTGTCCTCCCGAGAAATCCTTTTAATTTCCTTAAAGGGAATAGGGTATGGTTTTTTCTTCTTCTTAGGTAACTGTGGTGGGAAATCAACATTTTGGGGTAACATTTTTCGTCTGGGATTCTGACTGGCACAGAGAAAAAGTCCAGGGAATGTTGATCCACCCTTGTCAAATGGTGGACACTTAGACTGCACAAAAACAAAAGGATATGTTCAATAAGGTTGTTTGGAAAGATAAACTGAAGGACCATATTATGTTTAAAAGACTTGGATTACTTCAATGTCAGAGAAATGCTAACCAATTCCCTCAGCAATTTATGTGGCTAACCAGAGGAGCAAGACCCCAATGAACTATTGAGAAGAACAAAAAAGCACTTCATAAAAATTCAATCCATAAAATTTAAGAATTGTTCAGTCAATTTCTGACATTTTTCTGTTTTCTTTTTCTTTGTGACCTGTTTAATTGAACACCTCAATCTCTATAGCAGGTGTCAACAAGCAGCATTTGTGCCCAACATATTCAACTAATGTACCAACAAAGTAACTTCTTGCATTCTTTTCAACTACAAAGTCACAAACATTCTGCCATGATGTACTTCTAAATGGCATACACTTGGAACAGACATCGGAGGAGGTCGGTCAGTAGAATCACTAAATAGGAAATCAATCATATTTGACAAAGGTTTATCCAGAAGGATTTTATTACTACTCACACTTGGAACAAATATAATTATCAACATGAACAGAGAACTAGGTTTATAATCAGAGTGCACCATTAGAGAGGCTAACTATTCCCCATATGATATTCACACTATATATAAGAGATAAACAACTTTAGCACATAGACAAGAGACTATCACAACTCAAAATTTCTCAAAGTAAGGGTTAGCATCCCAAGATAGAAGCAAGGGAAATTGAGGAAACATAACAAATTGTATGCAATAACATGAGAAACTCCTAGGAAATCCTAATCAGAATAGCAAACAAGAAATGCAACTCACAAAAATGACGGGAGTACAAAAACCAACTCAGTGCAGCTTATACTCTAGAAAGTAGAAACATTTCAGTAACCTCAAATGAACAATGAAATGGAATCAAATATGTACTGCTTGTTTGTTTTGACCCGTCAACCACAAAAAACACGCAGCAGCTGTGTTTCAATTGGAAAGCTACAAATATTTACTTCTTTCAATCGGAGTTTAATTACTGCAAATTCTAAACCAAACAGGCCTGTAGTCTTGAGATTAGGATACTCCAAAAGACATTGTGATTGAGTTCCTTTCTCACACACACATCAGGAAAGTAACCCAACAAGGGAACGATAAAATCATTGGTTGATTAGTTTAATTCAATGTGAATATGTGATTCTGTTACTTCCTTTTGCAACTGCTTTCCCATGCTTGTATACCAAATTTCATTAGAAGAAAGGCAATGAACATATAAGATGTTAAAAATATGTACAACTACAGTGTTAAATAGGAACATGCAGGGGGAAAGCAAAAAAACCTTCAAACCAAGAGAATATGACTTAGAAGCTGATAGATGGGGCCTGATAAACTCCATGCTGGGGGAAATACCTGCTAATAAAAACTCACATTAAAATAAGTAACATGGCCAGGCCAATGACACAATTCTATAGAGAATTGTTGTTGTAGCTCCCCTTACTGAATGGAATTCAAGAAACTTATTAAAACTAAAATTAAATTAAAGCAAAAGAGAAAGGGTAACTTACTATTATGACAAGGATCACATAATGCAGAAGAAAGTAGTGGCAGCCCCATGTAGGTTGGTTAGGATATCCTACAAGAGTAAAAGATGGTAAAGAAACAAGTTTAATATTCCTCAAACACGAATTGCAGCACAAAATAAGCACAAGTGGAGTTAGGCACTTTAAAGTTCTTAAACCAAATATGCACATGAAACTAATAATATCCAGAGCCATAAGGTAATGGGAATTTGGAAATGAACAATATATCTTGTTCTTGCCTAATCACCACAACAGGTTATTCAACAAATCTATTAAATTATATAATATATAGTGCTAGAGAGTTCATGTTTGCAATTCTTAGTTATGCAACTACTGTTTAAGACGTGAATTTACTTATTTAGCCTTATCAATTTACTTTTTTACTCACGTTTTGTGGCTTGGTGTTTAGACGAGAAATTCCATTTTCACCCTCACACACTCACTCAAATTACTTTCTTCCCTATTTTCTTTTTCTCACCTATCTGCTTAGGCTATGAATAACTTCATGTTCATCTCCTTTTTAATTTCTATTAATCAATTAATCAATTATCAACTTCAATCTCACTCTGTCCTGTTCTAAGAGTCTAAGACCATCTCAACAACAAGAGAACCGAATTTGAGAGGGAATGAAGAGGGAAAGAAGAGGAGAAAGCAGTACCAGAAACAATAAAATCTTGTTCGATATCGACGATTCTGTGAGCAGCGGTGGGAGGAGCTTGCTTCGGGGGCGGGATCCGGTTAGAGTGATAACAGTTGGCTCAAGACGGCGGCGCAGAGCTGTAGCTTCGACGTCGTTTTGGTGTGAGGGGCGAAGGAAAGAAGGAAGGAAGCATGAGGAGGGTTTGGGTTTGGGAGATGACAGACGAGAAAGAAAACTAGCGAAGGAAGGACAGAAAATAATTACTTCTTCCCGTTTCAATTATAAACAAAAATTACTTAACTCACACCTTTAAAAAATTTAATTAACATCATTTAATTATTTTAAATTTATCAGAAAATCAATTTATTTTTTTAAATTACTTTCAATTAAGTTACTTTATCTCCCTTTCAAAATCATTATAATAAATAAGAGAATAAATTGAATGGAAGATATAATAAAATTTTTTTATTAAATACAAGTGAATATAATTAGTTTTACTTATATTTAAAAACATAGTATTATAAAAAAATTTCTTATATTTAAAAATGAATGGAGTAATAGTGAATTGAGCCTTTAGCCTTAATTTTTTAAAACAGTAAAAAAAACTAAAGTTATATTGAACGAGTGTTTTGAGTTTGTCTTTTTTATCTCTAATCAATTGAATTTTTTTTTGTATAAAATATCAAAAGATATTATTTTATAATTTAAAATTTATTTTATGATTAAAACTATAAAATTTAAATATAATTTTGAAATAAAATTTAGAGTATTAATTTTAAAATTTTGATTGAAAATTTTGCCCTTATTTGTTATTTTTTTTTATTTTAAATTTAAATTATTTTAGTAACAAATTATATTGTAAAAATAAAATTTAAATATATAAAATACATCATCATCATGAAGGAAATTGTATATGATAACCATGTGATCAACGCAAGTTCTTTATTCAAATGTTAATGAAAACTTTTCTTTTATTAATTTTTTTTAGTTCCTCTCTAATTAAATATTAAAACTTTATTACAACAAGAAAATAAAAAAACGACAATACTTTTAATCTCCCGAATATCTCGCAAAATAAAAACATTATAAAAATTAAAGACCCGTTTAGCCCATAACACAGTTGGTCCGCCAAAAATGGGCTGGGACGAGTTGCCTATCAAGACTATACGGGCTCAGTTTCTTAGTCCGCTCCATTTTTTTATGGAGGATGGGATTAGCATCATCTCTATTGGAGTGGCACCATCATTTTTATATGTAAGAATCATATCTCAATAAGGATAGTGCTAATTACATCTATCTTATATTTATTCGGCCATCATTTCCCTCACTTCTTGGACAATAAATTACAAGACGGATTGGCCCATTTAACTAGCTAACAAATGAAAAAACATATTTTTATATATTAAAAAAAGAGGAGTTTTTCTAAAAAAAATATTTTACTAAAAAGATATATATGCTTTTATTAAAAAATGTATTTTCATAAAAAAAATATAATTTTTAATTGTATTTATTTTATTTTAGGATTTTTAACATCTTTTTGCATAAATAAAAATAGCCAATTTTAAAGAAAAAAGAAAGAAAATGGGTCAGTAGGCTAGCTCATCCGGCCCTCCGTCGGCCCATGCGAATTAGTAGGCTCACTGGGCTGGCAGGTTCTAATATACAACTTGACCACAAATTTAAGGTGAGACCATCTAATTTTGGAAATTTCACCATCCATTTATGCATAAGAATCATAAATCTATATATTAAAAAGAATTGAGTCACTTCCAATAGGGATGGTGCTAATCCCTTCCACCAGAATTTAAAGCGCGCTAGTAGACCAACCTGTCGGGTCAAATTCAAAAAAACTGGAACTAAAATAATTTTGAGATGTTTTGAATATTTTTAGTTTTTAAAAACTGAAAAATATATCTTATTTTCAAAAAAAAAATTAAAAAATGAGTCTGTGAAACAAATTTTTTAGTTTTATGTTTTTTAAAAAATTATTCAAAAAAAAATATCCAATCCTATTCAAAAAAAAAAAAAAAAAAAAAACCTAAAATACGTTTTCCCCTCCCAAGTAAAACCTTGACATGACTCGACAAAATTAAAATTAGGAAAAAAAAAAACATCAATTTGAAATTCAAATTTAAAATTTTGACAAATGTTATCAGTAATTGCCTAATTGGTGAGAGCAGTGGCAGTGTACGCAAACAGTCCAATACAGTGTTCTAGAATGTGATTATATGTATTTGTGCTTGCGTTCCTCAGATTACAGAGAAAAAATTAATAGCAGAGAAAGATGAACGACGATGATAAGGGTTTGCTCTGGAAGCTTCCGGTGATCAAATCCAATGATTTTGGCAAGGTGGGTCCCGCCTTTGGCCTTGGCGCCGGTTGTGGCATCGGCTTCGGCCTTGGTCTTCTCGGAGGTTCGTTCTTCAACCCTTCCTCTACATTCAATTTTGTCAATTTTTCGTTGTCCTATTCATTTCTTCGTGTGCTTAGAATCAAAATGGTTAATTGATGCTTTCTTCGTTGGGGTTTCATTGAACTAGCTGAGGAGATAAGTCTTAGAATTATTAATTTTTGTAGTGTAGTGTGATTGTTGAGTTCAGTTGCTTGAATTTGGCATAGGTTCTGTTTGGATGATGAAAAATTGCTTTTTAGATTAATCGTTAGGCAATTAAGACAACTAGTGGTGGTTGCTTCTGTACATGTTAGTCTTTGGTTGTAGATTAAATAATGGTATGAAAACAGCGCAGGAAAAAGGCTTCTGGCAGAGAGGAGTCTGAGTGTTGAACTGAGAGGAAAAATGAAAATGAACAATGGAATTGCAGTTTTGTTTTTAGGGATGCTGGCATCAAATTCTGAAATGGGGTTACCAATTTTTGGAAATCATTGGCGAGGCTAACAAATTGGTATTGATTTAAGAATGAATGAATGAAAGGGGGAGTAGTACTTCCCTAATTGCTTGGTTGCACAATATGTGTTTTTTATTAAAAAAAAACACTGCAGTTCTGGCTTTTGCTCCCTCCAATTGGGGCTAATATTCCTTTTTGTGCAATTAATTTTGGGCCTCTTGCCTGAATGATGAACTTTAAGGCAGTTCAAATCATTTGATAACCATGGTTTTTGTAATTTCAAAGCCCTCTAATTGGTATTAACCTCTGTTCTGTTAAATTCCCTCGCGAGTTTTTTCACTGGAACAGGATTTAGATAGATTTTGGTGAATGACTAAAAACATGTTCAAAACTCAAATAGGTCAAAATCTTGTTTCAACCTTGCTCTTGATTTCTGTTTGGTATGGCTTTAGGTTTGTTGCTTGAGTCCTTTTTCTAAGGCTGTTACTAATAATTGGGATTTATCATTTATCCCTTGCTCTATAGTAGCAGGGAGATGCAGCTTTTGTTGCTGATCTAGGTCATGCTTATAAGTTTAAATTTCAAACGAATTCCGCGTATTGTTTTACACATCATAACATCTAATGCAAAGTATGTTTGTGACACCAGGAATAGGTATTGGCCCTGGAATTCCTGGCTTTCAAGTCGGTTTCGGATTTGGTGCTGGATGTGGTGTTGGTTTAGGATTTGGCTATGGTATAGGGAAGGGCGTTGCACAGGATGATTACAAGAGGTACTCTAATGTCGGAAATCCTTTCCGTGGTTCTGGAAGCATTATTTCTGAGTAAGTAAATTGCCTTATTATCCTTACTTTTTATGCCTTCCTTAACTTGGATATGCTCATTTGGTTGACTTGTTTTGTTTTTTGTTATTTAATTTTGTTCATTTTACTAATAATTTATCCATAAAACCTTTCTACTCACTGTGCTAATACCTAAAGATGAAATTTCTTAAAAGAAAACTTTGTTTTCGGTTATTTTTCTTAAAAGAAAAGACTGTCAAATTGAGCCACCACATTTCACAAAGAATTTGGGTTCTACTAAAACTATGCGAACTTGCTGTTTAATGAGTGTGAATCTTCTTTCACAGTGTGTGGATATAATAGGCTGTTTTCACAGCTAAAAGTTAAAAGCTAAAAGTTTTTAACTTGTTTCCCAAACATTCTCATAGTATAGCAAATATCTTCTAATGTGGAAGATTTTTTTTATCTGCAATTGTTATGTGGCTGGTTTCAAATTTCATTTCATTTCATTTATAACGAAATTTAATATCTTGTGTTATTTTCAGGGATGAGATTACTTCACTCGTGGATGACCTTGTCATTAATACTAAAAAGCTTATCAGGGCAACATCAAAAGAAATTGACAAATGGAGAAGATGATGGATTGGAGGAGTCCATTAATTTTTATTTTTTTTTTATGAATTGTATAAACAAAAATCTCCCTACCAGTATTTTCCATCCATTTATTTTATTGACTAAAATCATGGCAAACTCAGCATGTTTTGACTGGTAACATGATGAGATACTAAAATTACATACACTTAGTATTCAGCTGGAACAAAATTGGCCTTGAAATTGAGCTGCACCATTGTTCTAACCGAGGTTATACACTCTTTTTGTCCGGGTTTAGGGTTCAGGGTTTTCCATTATCGTGGGATCGACCCCTTCACCCTAAGGTGTATGACCCGCAGCTTTACCACCAATCTACACAGCTGGGTCGAGGTTTATACTGTCTGAGTGACAGAATTTTGTGAAGTGAGGCCATGTAAGCTAATTTTCCCTGGTTAGGTTAATTTGAAGTGTATTTGGAGATCAACCTTGATAAATGTTAATTAATGCCTTGAGAGCATCAATTAGTGAATAAATCTAAAAAAGTATTATTAAAAAGAAAAATGTCTTAATAAATTTAATATGGTGTATTTCATGTTTCTTAACCATGTTTTTTAAACACCATTTTAATCATAAATGGGGAAAGACTACATTATTGAGAACATGTTTGGATAGCATTAAAAAAGCTATTGATAATGAAAAGCATTTGGAGAAGTTGTGATGATGTTCGGATGAAATCTTAGAAATTGATTAGATTTTTTTTTTTTACAACTACAAATAGCTTTTTTCTAATAAGTATTGAAGCTTATTGAAAAAAAAAATTAGCTTAAATTTATTTTCTTCTGTTACTATTTAAATTTTTACTATAAAAAATAATTTTATACTGTTCAAATGTAAAAAAAATATTTTTAACATTACTTTTTAAGAATATACCTAAATAATAATTGATTATACACGTAATCGATTCTCAAATAATATAATTTTTACAAAATTCAAACACGCTCTAGCTCTGAATAAGGTGTGTGTTTACCAAAAGTATTAAATGCTTATTAATATTTTAGCAATTCAATCCGTGGATTTAAGCGTGGAAGAACAACTAGTGCGTAATTTATGTATGTGTAATATAAACTTGGAAGCACAGTCAAGGGTGAAAAGACAATCTGCAGTGGTGGCACCTGGTAACCAAATTCTATTGAGAGAGGTACATTACTATTTTTTGATTTTTTGGTTTTTCCCATATTTTAGTTTTGCCTGATAACAGGAATTTGCTTGCAAACAGATTTTAGAACCTGGTATTCAAAACAACATAGTTTAACCCATCAAAAAACTAAAAATCATTTTAAAATGGGTGATAAACTCTGAAATGTGTGGCGTGAATTGTAAGAACCATAGACACCTAGCCGTAATAGTAGCTGAAATTTCAACATGGTCCACCTGAATGGCCCCACAAGAAAACAATTTCTGTTCACTCTGACCACATAGTAACTCATGTGAGTGCTACAACAATTATGTGGTCACAATTATTTCCAATTCTACTGAATCCTAATAAAAAAAATCCCTCAAATGAAGAATCTCTATATTGCTTTTGTTGGTAAAGAAGGTAAGAAAATGTATGATAGAAAAAATTTCTAATAACAAGTAGGATAAAACACTATCCAAACCCAAGCAATAAATCATCACATTAGCCACCACCATCTCCCACTCAACCAATCAAATCACAGCATTGGATTACACACCTCTCATGTAGACCAATCAAATTTCATGATCAAGAATCTGACGTGGCATGTCCACATCCACCAGAATCATGCATATAGTATCTCCATTCATCTTCTTGCTCCTTCATCAATTTTCTCACTCACTCACATTAGTTTCTGAGGTTTCTAAGAAAAACCAACTATGGCTTCTCTTGGTGTCTCAGAGATGCTTGGAAACCCCATTAATTTTGGTGGTGTCACAAGGTCTGCACCTTCTCCTTCTTCCCCTGCCACCTTCACAACCGTTGCTCTTTTTTCTAAGAAGAAGGCAGCGCCGCCCCCTCCTAAGAAAGCTGTCGCCGTCGCTCCGGCCAACGATGAGCTCGCCAAGTGGTATGGTGAGTCTCTATGAAGAAATGTTATGCCTGTTTGGTTTGTGTTTCTATTTGATTTTTATAAATGATAAAACTATCACTTTGTTTTCTCTATCTCTTATTTCTAAAATTTGTATAGGAAATAATTGTTTTTTGAAATTTGTACAGGAAACGTCAAGCAGTAGTTTTACAATTATTTATTAAAACAAAAAATAGAAATACAAACCATGAAGCGCGTAAGAATTAAGCACTAAATGCATTTTTTTATTTATTAATTAGATAATTTATAGTCATTTCTTGCAGGAGAATTCAGAATTATTTGTGTCAAGTTGTTTTTGTTTCAAATGTTGAACTTACTGTTATATCCTCCTAAAATCCCGGTTATTTAACTTCGAGATACTATGTAAATTAATAATTCTTGTAGAAAACTGAAGTAGAAAACTAGACTAGTTGCTAAACTTTCTTGGCTCCATTTTGTTGGCAGGTCCTGACAGAAGAATCTTCTTACCAGATGGTCTCTTGGACCGATCCGAGATCCCGGAGTACTTGACCGGAGAAGTCCCCGGAGAGTATGTAGCTTCTCCTCTCCACTAGTCCACTTTAGTTCACATTAACATGCAAACAAACCACAAAACATTGTGCTTTTTGAATCTTGGTTCTTGACTTGTTTTGCTTAATTTTGTTAATGTGTGTCCATTATGCAGCTATGGTTATGACCCATTTGGTCTTAGCAAGAAGCCAGAGGACTTTGCCAAGTATGTTCTAACCCCTCATTAAACTATATATTTCTATTATTCTATATATTTGTATATTATATTTAGAGGAAGGATCTGTTTACACCGATGTGAGCTTACACCATTCTTATACTGTTGAATAACTCTTAGATGAATAATTATTTTATGAAATTTATCGTTGGATTTAAAACTACTTAGCGTATAGATTATGTCTACAAAATTTTATATTAATCAGAAATCATTTACGAATATATTGATTCATGTTAAATTAAATGTGTGGTTTTATTATGCAGATATCAGGCATATGAGTTGATTCATGCAAGATGGGCAATGCTTGGTGCTGCTGGATTCATCATTCCTGAAGCATTCAACAAATTTGGAGCTAACTGTGGTCCTGAGGCTGTTTGGTTCAAGGTTTGCTAACTCATTTATTCTGTAACAACTTCAATGTGTCAAGTTCATTAATACATTAGATTTCTATGGCACTCAACAAATAAGACAATAGATTTTGGCAAAAGTACTAATGCTAGACTCTTGAATTAATCTGCTATGAGCAAAACAACTCTGATAGCTTGAGTGCAAACTTGAGACTTTGAAACTCTAGTGCAATTATTGTGTTATATTTTGTGTAAATGATAACTTTAGTGCAAGTTCAATAGACCGGAGAAAAATCAAATCAAGTCAAACGTAGATTCATTTGTTGTCGTTTGAGTTTTAACTCCTCTAATTAGGTTGAACTTGGCATTTAGGATCATCATTTTATTGTATATTTTGAAACAAACCAAATCAAGTCAAAAGTGGGTTAAAAATGGGGAAGTTGCTCTTATCGTGTGTTTGGTTTCATATTTAGATAAAGTAAACATAGATCTATTTCAATACTAATAAGAGTAGCTTTTAGGTTTGGGATACATACATGTTTGACTTGATTTGGCATGAATTCAAACACATGCTCATCCAAACAGAAAATCAAACATGTACTTAGTTGAAATAAAATACTTCAGCTTTATCACGTCCAAACGTCTGACCAAACACACATACACACAATAGTTTAAACCAATCTCAATAGTTATGCAAATAATCAACTTTACTTTTCAGTGAAGTGACTTTCAACCTTTTAATTTAGCACATAACAATATAGCATATATTTAAAAAATTTCCTTAACAGAAAATTTGTGACATTAATGTTTACATTAAGCCAATTCCATTTTCTTTATGGATTTAATGTAGACTGGAGCTCTTCTTCTTGATGGTGGCACGTTGAACTACTTTGGGAAACCCATCCCTATCAACCTTATTGTTGCTGTCGTTGCTGAGGTTGTTCTTTTGGGAGGTGCAGAGTACTACAGAATCATTAATGGCTTGGTATGTTAATTTCTCAATTTGAACATTAATTTTCAGTCATTGTTAAAACAATTTCTTAAATTTTGTTATACCATAAGGATAAAGATTGTCACTAAAAGAATGTCATTTTTTGTTCAATGAGCCACCTTATTAACCATTGCATTCCTGAATTATGTGCAAGAGAAAACTTAACTGCAGTTTCTTAGATATGGTTGGTTCTGTTCTCTGCGTAGAATTGGAGTTTTACCTTAGTAACATACGCTGCTGACACTTCCATATCTTGTGTAATAAATAACAATACTAAAGTAGGATGCATGTTAATAGGGTAAAACTTTAAATCTGACCAAAGAACAGCATCAATTACGTTTACGAAACTGTATCTAGGTTTTGTTGTTATGTCCAATGTTTGAAAATAAATTTCTTTTTTTCGAAAGATCTCTTGGTGAAATCATAGTGATTATTTTCGTATAAAATAAGCTAAAACAAACACGCACGTAATCTGGGCAGGATTTGGAAGACAAGCTTCATCCAGGAGGCCCATTTGACCCATTGGGCCTAGCAAAGGATCCAGACCAGGCTGCAATACTTAAAGTGAAGGAAATCAAGAATGGAAGACTTGCAATGTTTGCAATGCTTGGTTTCTATTTCCAAGCTTATGTGACTGGTGAAGGTCCTGTTGAGAATCTTGCTAAGCATCTCAGTGACCCTTTTGGCAACAACTTGCTCACTGTCATTGCTGGCACTGCTGAGAGGGCACCAACCCTCTAAATCAATCTTCTTCATGTTTTTTTTTCTCCAATCTTAAAAATGTACAATACAATTCACTGATGATGAGACATTATCAAGGCATATTTGCTCTTTGTTCATGAGTAGTGTGGCCCATAATCTGATCTTTACATTCTTCAATTGCTATTTGCTTGCAATTTCTTTTAGTCCAATAAAATAAATTCATGCCACAAAATCTAAGTTGAAAGAATCTGTTAACCCAAAAAAAAATGATGAAAAGAATCGTTAATTTTGAACTTTCATTGGACAACTGCAGTCAAGTGAAATTGAAGGTTAATAAAAGTTATTTGTTTCAAGTCGTAATTGTAGTCTATAACGTTAAATCTAACGGTTAATATTTAAGACAACACATAGTTGTCGAAAGAACTCAAGATAATCCTATTACTAACAAAACAATATCCACCATGAAGTTGTATAGTACTATAGTGTTTGAATTCTTTCAACTGGGATATAGCAATATGAAGTTTTCCAAGACATATTCTGAAGGTTCAACTGATGAACAAGATTGACTTGTAAATTTGATGTACAGTGTCTGGGACTAGTTATAGATGCTTATCAGCCAATATTTGCCTTTAAAGGTAGTAAATAAGTCAATGTAAAACTATATTTGTAGGCCTAACACTACATGAGGCATACAACCAATTTAGTTCAGAGAGTACGATCACTATAGATAGTAAAACTCTTATTAATATGTTTTATCGACTCTATTTTGAGGCATTTAGGCCTCAAAATTTGTTTGGTTAGATCTGCATCAACTAGTTAACTCCTAGTTTTTAAAGTAGGAGTGTTCGCGGTGCAGATTGGTTCAACTTTGAAGAAAAAAACCACAAAATCTGACATATGTGTTTAGTGATCATTCAATTGGTATGATTTTAAAATAAAATCTGAACCAATCTTTTACCATTTGGATTTGGATATTTAGTGTTTTCTTTCTTTCAGAAATAGTAATTATGGTTAAAAAATTTAATTAACAATAGAACAAATTTCATTAACAAATTGTTTCAGTACTTGACAAAAAAAAATATATAAGTTAGCTGAATAATACGACACAGAAAATAAAACAAATAAAAAATCCCAACACTGCAACTTAAAGCACTACAGTAAACTTCATTCACAAAAAAAGCACTAAAGTCAACTCCAAATTAAATTTACAATAGTTTTGCAAATAAATTTACATCCATATAAGCGTATAAAATAAATAAATAAAAAATTACATCCATTTAACTCAAAATAGGGTGGTACTATTGCCACCACATCATTTTCAAACTACACCACATGTGACCTTTATTTTTCTAAATTTGTCCTCTTTCTGAAAAATAATTTTCGGGCACAATCAAATAATAATATCCGGGTGAATCCGAATAAAAATTTTCGGTTGGTGTGGATAGCATGATTTGGTATCCAACCAGATAATAAAATTTTGTTTCAACCGAATAATAAAATTTTGTTCCAACTGACGGTTAGAACAAAATCGACGTTTTTTCAAAAGTTTAACTCTCCTACGAATAATTAAATCTGGAATCACCCAGATAGTATGTTTCGCTTGAAACCAAACATTATTATCCTGTTGCGACCAAAATTATTTTTCGAATGGAGAACAAATTTTAAAAAAGAAAGAAAGAAACATGTGGTATAATTTTAAATAAGTGTAGTAATAATAATGTCACTCCTCAAGATAAGTGGGCAAATAAATTATAATGTAGAATAGAAAATGAAGAAAGGAATAGGTACATTATAGGAATTTCAAGAATAGATATTAGCAATAGTATGTTTTGTTTAAACTCCAGCATAAGAACATAATTAAATACTATGTTTTTAGTTGCTCAAACTAAAAATTATTACAATTATTAGTTTTTTGGTCAACTATTAATTTTATTGGACTTTTTTTTTTGTCAAGAATTTTATTGGACTAAAGGACTTTTTTTTTCAGTTTGAGGCATTATGGGCTGAGGGTTTTTGTTTTGAAAATTCGTCAGGGTTGAAGCTACACAGCCTAGAGCATTTATAGCCCCCACCATCTATTTTTTTAATTTTCATAATACTTGATATTATTTTTTCGGAGAAGATTCATTCGAAAATTTTTTCAGAAAGGCTTTTTCCTAAATATAGAATATCCCTTAAAAGACAAAAAAAAAATTCGAAAAGACTTCAAATAAAAACACAAGAAGGATATTCCAAAAAAACTTTCATCTAGAAAATTTTCTGGATGGCGTATTCCGAAAATTCAAAACTAGGGTGGTGTGGCTTCTAGGCAATTTCGTAATTTCGTCTTAAAACAAGGCTTTGGGCCCCAAATATATTTGAAAAAAAAGGCTCTAAATAATTTTTTTCTAAACAAAAATTAAAAAATATATAATTTTAACCATTTTCTGAATATAAATAAATATCATTTAAAAGAAATTATACTAAAAAAATAATATACTAATTGATATATGTAATTACTTAATTTACCGTATTTTTTTTAATGTTCAAAAATTTGCTTTAAGTTTTCAAATATGTTGAGCAGCCCCTAATTTATCTTTTCAGTTTTCAACCGATTTAGTGTGTGTTTGGGGCTGCATTTGCAGCTCCTAAAATGAAGTTTAAAGTTTTAAAATTGATTTTAAGTGATAAAATAATTGTTTGTTTTTTGTTGGATTTTCTTTGAACGTGATTTTAATCCTCTGAAATCAATTAGTATATATATATATATACTAATATTTATTGTAAGTTATACATTGTTTCATTAAAGTTTTGATTTTTTTCATAAAAACCTTCTACCTTTAGTTTTTTATCCTATGCAATATTGTACATATTAAAAAAATCAAATTATTGCTGAGAGTTTGTAGTTTAAATGACATAAGGAGGAGCTCTTGAAACTCAAAGTGTGGAGTTCGATACTCAGTGAAGTAGATTTAAGAGTAGTATAATATAGGTGTGAGTGTTTGGCCTATAAAAAAAATTCACCTATTTATAGTAACAAATACAATATACTCAAATTTATGAAGTGTAACTTAAAATGACTTATTAACTTTTCATAAACATCGCAACGAGCATAAAAATAAATCTGATACAAGAAAACCTTTTTTAGCATGGTATTTAGTTAAGCAAACCTTATAAGGAATGGGACAAAGGTAACCCTAATATTTTTTTATTTTAATTTGCACAACTTGGATACTTGGGTCCACTCCATCATTTACAGCTTTATACCTTGGAATCTTGGCTGTTTTTTCCTTTTGTTATTTTTTTATCCTTTCTTTTTCACACTTTTCTTATGAAGCAATATATGAATGGCATTCTTGGCTTTCTGCTTATTCTAAAAAAAAATAAAAATAGATGCCCTTCATGTTTGATGTTGACCCAAAGAATAGCATCCTAAAAGAGCCACTTTGTTTAGTGTATGCACAATCCATAATATATTATATTTTTATTTTATTATGAACAAATACAAACTCACATTAAAAAAACGTACAAATAATACGTTGTATTTAAATTAATCTCTCAACTATCATACTTCTTGAATCAAAACCGTTAAATCTCTCTAGAAAAAAGGTAGGAAAGAAAGAAAAAAAGTAATTCAATGATAATAAAATAAGAGGGTTATGGTCGTCTCAAATTCAAGGAGACTACACTAAAATAATTTATAAATAATATTATGATTTATTTTATATTTTATATTACTATTCTTATATTTTTTAATGGAATTAATTTATATTTTTTTTATTTTGTTCCTTTTTTTATAACTCTAATAAGTCAATTTTAAATAGAACCCTTTTTTTTATTTTTCCTTTAATTTTTATTATTCTTTTTTTCTTTATATAATGATTCTTTTTCTTTATATAATAATAAGTATTATTACATTTTTTTTAAAAAAAAAAATCAAATGAATTGTCCCCACTAACTTTCCTTGATGCGCCACTTTCAAGTCACACATGCAAAAGCCACTACATAGACAAAGGAAAACTTGCAAGAAAGTTTTTCCAATTAAGACAACTCAAATTCATGCAATTTGTCACATTTCAAGAAAACACAAAATAGCCTCTCTTTTTTTGTGTGTTTGATTTTTCAGTTAACTAAAGTTAAAGTATTTTTATTGAAAGCAAAAATAATAATTTGTATCTAAATAAATAAAATAAATATTATTACTTTAAATTTAATATTGCCACAACAATTCACAAGCTCTTTCTCATTATTTTGGCTATTGTATTAATATAAAAAATTATAAATAAAAATGACAATATCAAATTTAGAATCGCAATATCTATTCTCTAAATAAATTAGAAATATGATTTGTTGACATCAATTGGTTTTACAACAATTTTTACATAAATTAAAAACGATATGTCAAAATTTTTTTTTTCACGGAACATACCGATTTAAAATACTTATCGTATAAATCATGTGTACAAAATTTCACATAAATCCAACATCTTTTAATATTCAATCAATATAATTAAAAAATAACGTAAAATATAATTTCAAAAATTGCACCATATATGTGACAAAAGTTTTCAATGGTGATATTGATGCAGAGTTACTTACCATTTGAATTATAAACCACATGGAATATATTTTGGCAGAGAATTGAAATGGCAGAGATGTTGGTACAATTACAGAGTGTTGGGTATCATCATAATTAATTTTCTTGTTTTTTTCTTCCCTTACCTCTTGGTGGTTGTTCCATTACTACCCAACAGAATTGAGAGAATGATGCATGAGGAATTATTTTTAGCCACATCATCATGACCCCTTCTAAATCAAATCCATGTTTTCTATGATTAATCTCCATAATTATTAGCCTTCAAATTTGGTTTTGTAAGAAGATTATGAAAATTAATTATTTTGTTAGGAGTGGTTAAGAAGAATGCTGTTATTATGCTTTTAGTCAAATAGCTGTTCATTCCATTATTGTTTGCAGGAGACTATTGAAAAAAAGAGAGGAGGGAAACCCAATTTTTTTCTTCTCTTTAGGTAACAAAATGACCTAATCAACCGACAAAGTCGGGCATAATTGGTAGATAGTTGAGTTATTTAAATAAATTGGCAGAAGTTCAAATTCTGGCGATAGACTTTGTTGGGAGAGGTTTTATCCATTTCGGTTTGTAATATCTCCACCTCAAAAAGAGATTAGTCTTCAATTATCGATTAAAAATACCGTTAGTAAAAAAAAAATTGACCTAAATAATGTTCCTTCTAGCATGCCATGTATTTTCTATGATCTAATCTCTAATTCTCATGATTACTCTTAAATGCGTGTTTATCTTTTATTATATATATATATATATATATATATATATATATAAAAATTAATGTGATTCAAGTTCTAATAATATATAAATTATTATAATTTATTTTGATATAAATTTCACTGATTGAGCTAATGCTATCGAACACACATTAATTAAATTGACTTGATACAGATATTTTGATGATTAATCTCTTTCTTTTCTTTTTCTCACCAAAAATGATTGAAGAGTGGTTGAGAAGAATGGCGTTATGATTTGAATTAATCAAATTAAATAGCTGTGCATTCAATGAAGTTCATATTGTTTCTAGAGACAATTCATAAAAATAAAAAAATAAAAAAAGAAAAAGGAGGGATCAAAGTTTTTTCTTCTTGGATGGCAGAATGGCCTAATATTCCTCCTAAGCATGGCATGGAAAGTGTGTGAAAAAAGTGATACATGGCATTTTGTTCCTCTAAGAAAGAGATGCCTCTTGTCTCGGATGAGTTAGGAATTTTTTTGTTGGTGAAACTTGACACGTGTTAATTTTTATTTTTTTTAAAGATTATTGGGAAGAATTAAATTTTAAAAGAAATGTCTCATTTTGATCTTTTAAAGATGTTAATGTTATATCTATTTAGTTATTGAAATATTTTTTTCACTGTTTTAACCATTTAGATTTTAAAAAAATCTTTTGATTCTCTATCGTAAAAGGACGAGTAATTTAGATGTTTCAATATTTTGATAATAAAATAAAATAAAAATTTCGTTTATTAATTAATGAAATTTGTCGCTAAATATGTTTTTTAGGTCGTTACTAAATAGTTCAGCAACGGAAATGTTTAGCAACCAATAGCCTTGCCAATTCAATCGTTAATTCAATCTTCTTTTGTAATGAAAATGATGACAAAAAAAATCTCATTTTTGTGCTTCAAAAATGTTATATCATAATTTCAATTCCTTTAAAACATCAAATCAAAATGCCACTAAAATTGTTGGAAATAGTAGCTATAATTTCCTAACAAATTAAATAATTAATTTATATATGAACCTAAAGTAAAGAAACGTGACTTTTTCAAGAGTCTCGAATAAATAGAGAGATTAATTATATTCATGAAAAATTCACCACATTCTCTATATAAAGGAGTTTTGAGAGGAGAAAAAGTCACTACTTCATATCGAAGAAGAGGTCATATGAAAAGAAGAGGTACACATTATGGACCAAAGAAATTAAGTCACATCATGTGAAGATAAGATGTAAACTTTTATTGAGGAGCAGGTCTTGTATGTCTGTCAAGAGATTCGAGAAGATATCTTGTGAGCGTGTGAGTTTTAATTTCTTGTAACTTTTGAGTGGGAGACTCAAGGTTATAGGGTGATGTACTATTTTGAGAGAGTTTTACGTACATGTTTGTCTAGAAAACTTATAATTGTTGTTGAGACATAGACAAGGTCAAATCAATTATGTGTGTTCTCCGTTAACACGTGTGCTCTCTGATCTCTCATCTTGGTCCTTTACATGTGTGCAGTGGATTTTCCCCAACAAAACTAGTCTTTCGTTATTAGTCCCTTAATTTCGTTAACTTAAAAACTAATATAGTGACATTTTCAATCTTTTGAGGACTAAAATAGTAATAAAAGTTTAAGAATGACTAAGTTAGTTACATTGCATTTTTGGATGATCAAAGTGGTATTTATCTCAAATTTTGTGTTTTTACTCTAATAAATACTCTACTATTCAAATGAAATCATTTTTACTTTTGATTCCTAATTTGTACAATTTTGTATATATATTAAGGATTTTTAAATATTAAAAAAAATTATCATGAAGGACACAAGTTTAATGAGTTCTCTTTCTATTGCAATAAATACATTTTTTTTAATTAAGAAATTTCAATTTTAAACTATTCACTATGTGGCCACAATACATTGTGTATGATTATGATAAAGAAACATTTAACATGTTATTTGAATTTTGTAATTTTGATTTATCTTTTTGTCAAATGAAAATACAAAATAAAAAGTTAAATCGTTCTTAGCAGTTGTTAATAAAAATTAGCAACTTTAACCTAGTTAATAACTAGCTAAACATGACGCTGCTAACCATTTTAATCACTAATATAATTAACGACAAAATAAGTAAATTTAGCGACTCATTTTTGTTGTTCACTAAACTAACTTTTTTTTTTCAGCGGTGTAAGTATATATATATCCAAATATACTTCCTCGTTTTGCATTAACAATTAATCTATATATTTCTAAAGTAATTTATAGTTTTGAATTCCAATAAAAAAATTAATTAAAAAATTCTGACTAAAATCTTGTTCTTGCATGCCTATCCCTCAGCCTCTACATCAAGTCTAATTTGGATAGGGCAGCATGTCTAGGATTCCAACCTATAACAATTCCAAGACCTAAAAAACATCATATTTCAATATTTAAATGTTGCAAACCAAAAACCCTTCTTTTTAGGGTTAATTAGAACAATCTTCAATCTTCATTATTCAATCAAATTTTATTTTTAGTTAACCAAGGCATGGAAACATGCATGATGAGTTGCCCCTTTAATATAATTAATATAATATAATTAATTAACAACGTAACTAGGCATTATTCACAATGCTATGTATGCTCTAATAATTAATCTCCAAAAGGCTAATCCAAGGCACTAACCTTTGTAAGGGAATCTATTCCTCTTATACACAAAGACAAAGAAGAAAAAGGTGCAGGGACCAATTTGGATAAATTATCATATTGTAATTTATGAATTAATTATTAATTATTGGTAATTAATGGACATACAAGTACTTTAGTTATCAACCTTCTTTTTAATTAGTACTACAATATTTCCTTATTCTTCTAATTAGTTGTAACTAAATGTTAGTTTGTGTTGTGGATTTATGGTTTTGTCTTAAGAATTGGACTATATATGGTGTTTCTTTAAATTGGGGATAATAATAATATTTAATTACATACATGATGATTTACCCTTGTGGTTAATTGTCAAATTAATCACGTTTCATAATTCTCTTGACTTCAACAATGACACATTTATTATTAAAAATTATTTTCATACAATTACGGTTATGTATACAACTTACGACTCCATTCAACTATTTTTTTTTTCAATAAAATTGTAAGGGTTGTATATAGGGATCTGTTTGGTGTATCTAATTAAATAAAAAAAGATTTTTTTAAAAAAAATTGTAAAACTTATAGTGATATAATATTAATTTCATATAAGTTTAGTGATTTTATTTGTTAAAATAAAATGTAACATTAATAATATAATCATAAAATATAACATAGTCTTAACATAAATAAAGTAAGCAATTAGTTAATTAGTCACAAAAGGAGGATGAGATAGTGTTGGCAGAGAGGAGGTCAAGATGACAACTATCGCTAGGGTTCTGAATTTGATTATGCTTATTTTGAAAAGAAGATAATTAGTAACAAGAAGTCGATTAGTCGAGGACGGAATCTGGAGTCTGGACTAAAACTAAAAGGAGTAAAACGACATAAAAAATTAGTCATTTAAAAATTTAGTTTGGGTAGTTTGGATAATTTGGGTTGCGTTTATTGAATTTTTTAAACTCAAATCCAATACCCAACCCAAATTGATTTGAGTTTACTAAAAAAATACCCAAATCAAGCAAATTACCCAACCTAACAAAAAGTAATAATTTAGTCTGATTTTGATTGTTCAGATTGGTAGGTTATCCAAACTATTATCCACTGCTAGTTGTATATAAGTAGTAATTGTACACTTTATTATACTCCCAACCTTTTAGATTACAATAATTATTCATGCAATATAATAAAACATAAAATTCTTTTAATATTTTTGTTATAATCTTATTATGAACATGATGTATTAATATAATCGGTTAGAATTTAAGAAAAACATAAAAGAACGCAAAATAGAATGTTATAATAAAATATAAAAGCCTTTGAAAGATTTAAAGAAAAAAAAATCATATATATTTACCATGCCCAATAGATCAAAAGGGCAATCTACCCATTTCTTGCATTGTTTTTATGAAAATGATCAATGATCAATAAATTTAATGATAAATCGTGCATGGTGGTGTGGTCCAATTCACTGGCACTTTATCATCATTATTATTATATTGATAATATGCTATATTTCAAATAAATTATAAATTATATCAACCATTAAATGACAGTTACAAACAAACAAATTAGTGTTTCACATTTGTCTTGTTTAATTTTATACTTTTGTTTTTGGTTTTGCAGAGACAATTTAAAAGTAGAAAAGTTTTTTTAAAAAAAAAATTGGAAAGTGATCAAAGGAATTACGAATAAAAATTGCCCCCAATAATATTTTAATATATACTACTAACATGGAACGAAACAACTTAAAGAGATTTAATCAAGGAATCTTCCTAATAATCCAATATTTTGGAGAGCATGATGGATGGATGTGTTGACTAAAAGAAAATTATAAATAATATAATCAAGAAACACAAACAAGATTTTTTAATTTGTTTACCAAGAATAATATATAATCAAGGTTTTGATTAGTAAAATGTACTAATAACATAATTAATTAAAAAAATTAATGAGAACTAGGGTTTGAACTATGCGCACCACACTCATTTTTTAGGTCATCATATATTTGTTTGGAGATTAATTTTGGTAGTTAAAATTAGTAAAATGAAAATTAAGAACTGTTTGGTTGTGTACTAGAATATTAATTTATATTTTGTGTATGGTGCGCGTGCACTTAAAAATTAATTCTCACATTTCTATAAAATTTATATTACTAAATAATCATTTCAAATTTTATATGTGAAAACTCTCATTAAAATACAAAATTAAATCTTTAATCATATATATCATATTGTTAATATTGTTTACCAGAGTACTTTTTTCTAGAAGAAGTATTTTTGAACTTTACAAAATAATATACTTAGTTGAAATATTCTTTATATGAATAATTGAGGATATATTAATATTCATAGGTCTTAACGCATTTATACTCTTATTCATCACTTTTTAAGAATATATATATCATAAAAACTTAAACTTAAATTTATATGAAAAAAAAATACTCTTTCAAATATGTAACTTACCATCATTACATCATATATACTACTATTTTAGAAATCCAGTAAGAATATGTTAGCAAAGCCGAATCATATATATTCATATTCAATATCATAAAATAAAATAAAAATGCCAAAAAATTGTTTAGGCCTTTTAAAAAAAATAAAATTACCAATTTAGGCTTACGATGGATCGGAGAACAGAGGATTATGGCCGAGTTTGAATTTGAATGTGTTGGCAATGAGAGGGAATCTGTCTGTGCCCACTACGGAGAAAGATTATTTCACGCGCCTCTAAGGCTCGTGTCTCAACTCTACCCCACGTGGCAGACTTAAGATGTGTTTGGATTTAAGTTTTTCAAACTCAATTTGAAATTAACCTGGAAGGAACTAACCTACTATTTGTTTATGATTTTGATTTGGTCAAAAATAAAAATATTTACTTCTATTAAATTATCTTTATTTTTGTGCATCAATGATATTAATCATTAATTTTTACTTCAGTTGGTGTGTTTTTCACTTATCATTCTACTAAAATCTAAATCAAATGAACTATAAGTTTTATTACTTCGGTCTTAAATATAAGTCACTTTCTAGAAGAATTTTTTTGTCTTAAACTAGCACATGACCCGTGCGTGACGGGTCTCTGTTTACGCGTTTATAATTGTGTTCATAATTAATGTTCGTAAAATTATAGAAAGTCACAGTAAATTATAATTAATTATCAATTATAAACTAAACTAAAAAAGAATAATCTACGTGTTATTCTATTTTATTGAATAATTTATGTTCCAACTCATTTAATAAAAATAAAATTTAAAACAATATAATTATACATAAATCTAATTAAACATAAAATAAAGAAATTACTTATTATCTTATTTTAAATTTTAATATTTGATGTTAAAAAAAAACCCTTTGTTAATGTCAAACAGATACACTAAATAATAAAAATCTTATTATGATTTAATTAAAATAATAATAATTTAAGTTATTTTTTATGATAAAATAATTTAATTTATTTGTAACTTATTTTGTAAGTCTCATAGCAATAGTTTTAATAGAAAATGCTAAGAAATCTAATCAAATTGTAACACCAATTAATTTTATTTTATAAATTTAAAATTTAAGCACTAATTGAAAAATGTATAACCAATTGTTAACTAATTTGAGCAAAGAGGAAGAAGAGCAAATAGAAATGAAAAAAAAAATGAAAGGAAATGAAGGAAAAGGAAAGAAAGTGAAGAAGAGAGGAATAGACGTGAAAGGGAGAGAGAGTGGGAGAAAGTTATGAATGGAGAGAGAGAGAAAAATTTTAGGTTTTCAATTTCAAAATAAAAAAAAAGTAAGTAGAAAATAATGGGTAAAAGACAAAAGAACAATAAACATATTTCAAATACTTGAAATACAAAAAAAAAAGAAGTAATGCACATCCAAACAAAAAAATATGATCCTAAAAGTGGAGGAAAAGTGGATGCATGTGAGGATGACATGTGTCCTAAAGGTTGTGTGTAGGTCAAGAAAGAGTTTCTTTTCTTATATTAGGTGAAATTTAAAATTTAAGCACTAATTAAAAAATATATAACCAATTGTTAACTAATTTGAGCAAAGAGGAAGAAGAGCAAATAGAAATGGAAAAAAAAATGAAAGGAAGTGAAGGAAAAGGAAAGAAAGTGAAGAAGAGATGAATAGATGTGAAAGGGAGAGAGAGTGGGAGAAAATTATGAATGAAGAGAGAGAGAAGGATTTTAGGTTTTCAATTTCAAAATAAAAAAAAAAAAGTAAGTAGAAACAATGGGTAAAAGACAAAAGAACAATAAACATACTTCAAATACTTGAAATACAAAAAAAATAAGAAGTAATGCACGTCCAAACAAAAAATATGATCCAAAAAGTGGAGGGAAAGTGGATGCATGTGAGAATGGCATGTGTCCTAAAGGTTGTGTGTGAGTCAAGAAATAGTTTCTTTTCTTATATTATATGATATAGGTCACCAACTACTCTCCCGTTTTCAATTATAAGCAAAAAATACATAACTCACACCCTTTAAGAAAGTTAGTTAGTCCCATTTAATTTTTTTGGAACTATCTAAAAAGCAATAGATTTTCTTATAATGTTCTTTTTTCATGTTATACTCTTTCTACTTTACAACCACTGCAATAAATGAGTGAGTAAATTGAGTGGAGGGTAGTTTAGATAAATTTACTTATAAAAAAAAAATATAGGAGTTTCAAAAAAATTGCTTATATTGGGTAACGGAGGGAGTAACTTATAATGGATAATTTTAATTTCCATCTCTTCTACAACTTTCAAAGATTCAATTAATAATGGAGAGATAAAAAATAGTGGGATAAGAGAGAGAAGCGTTATTAATTGAATTGAAACATGTATTAACACATTTATTTAAGGGTATAGTTGAAAAAATCTTATTTTTTTAAACAAATTTAATGGGTTAACTTCCATTCATTGGTTCTAGTGATTCGATTAGAAGTGACTTATATTTAAGATCAGAGGGAGTACTTTCATGTTTTGTGTCTCGTAAAGAGTGATTTGGGGTTACGAGGTTAAACGAAGTTCAGACCGAAATCCAAATATACACTTACTTTGTGTTTTGTTAGGTAGAAATAGGGAGGAGATAAATAGTACTACTATTATAGAGAAAAAAGTTATGAGAGGAGAAAAATATAAATGAAGTGTTTAAATTTTTTTTCTTTATAAATCAATAATTTTTTCTAATTCATTTCGGATGTGGATGCTATCATGTTCCTATTTTAATATGTTTATCATGTTATGAGAAAGATAAACACAACAAAATAATAAGAGGCCTTATAGCTTAAGTGGCATAAGGAGGAGCTTTTGGAGTTCAAGGAGAAGAGTTTGATTCCCGGTGGAATAAATTTATGAGTAGATTTAGGAGTAATATATTATGACATGTGTGTTTAACTCATAAAAAATAATAATAATAACAGGTCCCATCATCATCACACTATCATTCATTAAAAAACCTTTCTTTTTATGTTTATCTCTCTTATAATATGAAGAACACAACCAAAAAGAAATAGCATGAGAGAATTTAAATAAATTTCTTTCCGACCAAGTAAAGAAATTGCATCGTTATCCGTCTTTTTCTTTCTTTTGTATTTCTTTTCTCAACTAAATATAGTGTTAGCTAGATTATAATAGTGGGATCCACAAACCAGGTAAATTACCTTCATCCGTTAACTCCTCTTCCACCAATTAGACATGATATTAAAAATCAAATTGATGGGTATTCAATTGCTCTCGGCCTGATTTTGATGGAAAAACTTGCTTTGATTGAGTACTTGACGGGTTAGGTTTTTTTCGCTAGGCGAGGTTGGGTTTTAGATAGACCTGACAAAATGGGTAGGCCCGTTGGGATTATTAATGGAGAATATATATCACCATGTCTAAGTATTGGTCCGAGCAATCAATTGGCCCAACATACAAGGAAAATAATATGGGAATTGATGGTGAACATCTAATGAATGAGTTGCCTTCAAGTGAGATGCCCGATTGTCAACACGAATTTACCACTAAAGAGGTAATTGACATTCACTATATGTTGTAATTATTCCATGTATTGCATGATTGTTAACTTTAAGTGTTTGTTGTTATTGTATAGGTCTTTCTTATTAGAGAGGATATGATTAATTGGGTTAGAGAGGTTAGAAAAGCCGCTAGAGGGAATAGTAAGACATTTGTCATCTTGAAGTGTGAAAGGAGCGGAAAATACAAGCCGAACAAACTAGGTTGGAAAATTGAAATTAGAGGCACGTGTGAGTGCCCCTTCAGACTTAAAGGTAAACCTATCACAAGAGGTGGATGATGGAAGCTTACTATTAATAAGAGTATCAAGCATAATTATATTTAGAATCAATTTTCTCATCTTAATTTTAGATACATAAATTAATTATACTCAAAATAATTTTTTCTTAAAATTAATTAACATAATGAGTTATGATTAAAATCAATTTTATTACTGTCAATTCAAACATGCACTGAAAAATTAAAAAAATATTAAAATATTAATAACTTCGACTTTAAAATTTATATTATTATTACTATTATTATTTTGATATTAATAGAAATTATTAGTTATATCTACTAATATCTATCTATGTCTATGTTTATAGATTCATGTTTAATTTTGTGATAATAGAATTTATTTTGACTTATATATATTTTTTTTTTTCAAATTATCTTCTGACATGAGCACAATAATTTATTATTAGGCTGTCTTAAGGATGATACTCTTAGCTGAGATTTTTTATATTTTTGAGAAATGAAAATTGAACTTCCAATCACTTGTTTAAATAAAAAAATTTCACGAGTTTATATCTCTGTTTTTTTCTTCTATTTTCTCGTTTAATAGTTGATATCATCCCTTACAATTTTTGTTTTAATATTGTATTTCAAAAATATAAATTCATTGAATGAGATGTTGTAGAGCATCTCCATCCCACATGAATGATTGAAAGTGCAACCAATCCAACGGTTAACATTCCATCAGAAGTTTGCATGCACTGCAACATGTTATGAACACCACTTTTCACTCTCTTTATTTATTTATTTATTTTCATTTTTATTATTTTTTTAATTATTTTTTCTGTTCCTTCTTTAGTTTCTGACATGTCCACTTCTCTGCAACTCTTGTCACTTCCTCCACTACTTCTTCTCTCTTTCTTTGGCAGAGAAAAAGAACAACACTCACACAAACACTGAACGTTACAGAGAAGCTAGTGAAACAGTCTCAAGAACAAGAATTTGAGACTGAGTTCAAAAAAAGAAATCTGTGCTCGATTGAATCCTCAACCATTTTCATCCACGACCTGAAAATGGGAAGTTCGGTACATCTTCTCATTTTCTCACTCCTGGTTTTGCTCTTCAATCCACCACGTGTTTGTGGAAATGCCGAGCTCAAAGCACTCATGGATTTGAAATCCACTTTGGATCCTGAAGGCCAGTTTTTGACCTCATGGGAAATAAATGGCAATCCTTGTGATGGTTCCTTTGAAGGAGTGGCTTGCAATGAGAAGGGTCAAGTTGCAAATATTTCTTTGCAGGGAAAAGGCCTTTCTGGGAAGATTTCACCTTCCATTTCTGGTCTCAAGCACTTGACAGGACTCTACTTGCATTATAATTCCTTGTATGGGGAGATTCCTAGAGAAGTTGCAAATTTGACTGAGCTTAGTGATTTGTACTTGAATGTGAATCATCTTTCTGGTGAAATCCCAAATGAGATTGGCAAGATGGAGAATCTTCAAGGTAAAACGGTTGTATTTTTGGTTAAAAGATTGAAACTTTTTGTGTTCTGCATCTTGGTTCTGCTTCAAGTGGTCCCTTGTTTCAAGCTTGTTCCTTTTTTGTGTGCATTAAATGTTGTGTATTTGTGGTTGTGGATTTAAATGAGATTTGAGCTTGGTTTTGCTTATTTGCCGTACCATTTTGTTTCATTTTCTTTGATCGACTTTCTGTTCTCTTTGTTTTCCCTCTAATGGTTGTTCTGTTGTACTGAAATATTCTTATGCAGTTAATTCTTAAGGAGGAAAAAGAAATTATAGCTTCTGCTAGTTTTGTACTTCATGGTTATTAACGTGTTTTTATTGAAACCCCCTTTGAGAAAACACTTTATGCCATCTGGTTCAACTGCAAGTAGGTGGGAACAAGGGAATGAAGTGGTTAAGGTTTTATTAATAACCTCTTGTCCTGTTTCTGAACTCTATTTAATGGCTTTTTCTTGAATTTTCTTTTTCTTTTTCTTTTTTTATGTGTGGATAAAAGAAGAGTTAGTTCAATTGAAGGGTGCAGTACAGTCAAATTTCCTGCATTTTACAATTGTTCACAAAAAAATCTAAATATATCACTATTGCCTACACAATTTTAACTTCAGTGACTGTTACTAACCTTGTCTGTATTTAGTATTTGTTCCTTACAATTTAAAATTTGAAATTGCTACCCTAGATTTGATTTTTTTCATCTGTTTCTTTGTCGTACTGTTGGAAAGTAGAAACAATGTTTGATTGGTGTATCAAATTAGGGATTGTGCTTATTTCGCCCTTTTACTTGCTATGCAGTATTGCAGCTTTGTTATAATCAGTTAACAGGAAGCATACCTACACAGCTTGGTGATTTGAAGAAGCTTAGTGTTCTTGCTTTACAGTCAAACCAGTTAACTGGAGCTATCCCTGCCAGCCTAGGTGATTTGGGAATGTTGATGAGGCTCGATTTGAGCTCAAATCATCTTTTCGGTTCGATTCCCACTAGACTTGCCGATGTTCCTTTACTTCAAGTTCTTGATGTTCACAATAATTCTCTCTCTGGGAATGTACCTCCTGGTAATAATGATGCTGCTGATTAGATTTTTATTTCAGTGCATGTTTAATTCAATTTAGGTCCGTCTGTTTAAATTTAAACTTAAAATTAAATACTTCACAATATGTTTTCATTCATCCGAATTCTGAAATAAGCACAGCTAAAGAAATAATTTCTTATGAGATCTGTTCATTTCTTCCCAATATGTTTTCATTCATCCGAATTCTGAAATAATCAATCTAATGCAAGTTTATATGCTTTCTTGGTTTGTTGAAGCTCTGAAGAGACTGGATGAAGGATTTTTGTATGAACACAATTTGGGGTTATGTGGAGTTGGGTTTTCATCCTTGAAAGCTTGCACTGATTCAGATCATGCCAAGGTCACTAGACCGGAAGCTTATGGAGCTGGAGTTACTGGTCTGTCTAGAGATATCCCAGAAACCGCAAATGTAAAGTTTCCATGTAATTCAACTCGGTGCCAAAATTCATCAAAATCCAAACATGCAACGTCTATTACAGTTGCCATTGTTCTAGCTACAGTTTCAATATCTGCAGTTGGTATTCTGACTTTCACCATGTATCGTCGGCGGAAACAAAGGCTTGGAAGTGCACTTGACATCTCTGAAAGCCGTCTAAGTACTGATCAAGCTAAGAGTGTATACAGGAAAAATGGATCTCCTTTGGCCAGCCTTGAATACTCTAACGGTTGGGACCCTTTGGCCGATAGCAAGAATTTCAATGGTGATAAACATGACATATTTCAGAGTTTCAGGTTCAATTTGGAAGAAGTGGAATCGGCTACGCAGTATTTCTCAGAGTTGAATTTGTTGGGTAAGAGTAACTTCAGTGCAACATACAAAGGAGTTTTAAGAGATGGATCTGTTGTTGCTGTTAAGAGCATTAGTAAAACTAGTTGCAAATCAGACGAAGCTGAGTTTTTGAAGGGATTGAACATTTTGACCTCGCTTTGGAACGAGAATTTGGTGAGATTGAGAGGATTTTGTTGTTCAAGGGGACGGGGTGAATGCTTCCTGATTTATGATTATGTGTCTAATGGAAACTTGTCGCGCTACCTTGACGTGAAGGAAGGTGGTGAAGTCCTTGAATGGTCAACTAGAGTTTCTATTGTGAAAGGGATTGCTAAAGGTTAATCTCCTATCCTTCCCTTTATTAAAATGTTAATTACTTTACATTAGTTTGAGACTGAAGCATTTTTTGAGATACTAACCAATCAGCATGCTAAGAAATAGGTAGTGAACCAGTAATTGGTTCATAACTGTGACCTTTTATTTTGCCACTTCTCATATATATGCTTCAGGAGGGTGCCAAACACCCTTGGATAGTTATATTTTACTAATTATTATATATTATATATTATTATATATTATATCCTGTGTATTGTTGGTTTCCTTTTATTACTCTAGAGGATAAATCATTGGCTCCATTGTAGTTTAAAGGCTTAAAGTTTTTAGTCTTTGTAAAGTTCGCGTTTTTTGTTTTTGTTCTCTAAATATTTTTTGTTTAGTTTTCGTCCCTAAGAAAGTCAGAGAAGAAAACCAAACTATAGCAATTTATAGGGACCAAAACCAAACAAAAATTAGAGGGACTAAAACCAAAAGTCTTGAATTATACTGGGACCAAAAATACTTTTGAATCAAGTGATACATTGTTATGACTTCCAATGTTCATGTGTTTTAAACACTGAGACCTTGTTTTTTTTTCAACCAGGTATAGCATATTTACATGCATACAAAGCAAACAAATCCTCCCTTGTTCACCAAAACATCTCAGCTGATAAAGTGCTCATTGATCAGCGCTACAACCCAATGCTCTCAGATTCCGGCCTTTACAAGCTTCTCACCAATGATATCGTCTTCTCTGCACTAAAGAGCAGTGCAGCAAAGGGTTACCTCGCTCCGGAATACACCACCACTGGCCGGTTCACAGAGAAAAGTGATGTATACGCTTTCGGCATGCTTATTTTCCAAATCCTCACAGGGAAGCAGAAGATCACTAGCTCCATGCGCCTCGCTGCCGAGTCCTTCAAGTTCCAAGAATTAATCGACCCGAATCTCCAAGGCCGGTTCTTTGAGTACGAGGCAGCTAAGCTTGCAAGAATGGCATTGCTTTGTTCCCATGAGTCTCCCTTTGAGAGGCCAAGCATGGAAGCCATTGTTCAAGAACTAGGAAATTGTAGTAGCTGTCTTTGATTTTTTTTTTTTTTTTTCAAGTTAATCTCTAACCATCATCATCAACCTTGTAAGGCATGACATTTTTCTGTGTCCTTTAACTATAGGACTAAGCTTTTTATGTAGGTTGTAGCTTAGGGAAGGGAGTTTTATTTGGGCATCTAAGCCATTTCTTTTATCTAAATCATGTGTTATTTATTTATTTTACTTTTTGAGTTGTGTGGTCTCAAATGCCTTTTAGGTTTTTATTTTCAATCTCCCTTTTCCAAACCATAAAACAAAGGGCAAAGGTAAAAGCAATATCACCATGAATGGAAGTGCACTAGACATGGATATGCTACTATTCTTTTTTGAACTTTTTGTAGCCCTCTACTTTAGGTTGAGCTTTCTCCACTTTTGTGGTGTCACTTTCTACTTTCTAGTGCTATTGCTTTCTCTAACCAAATTATGAACAACTCCTTAGTGGGTGGCTCTTAATTTAGGACATCATTCATAATACATTCTAAGATTTTGGGTGTATTTTGTTAGCTAACTATGCTATTTTTGGTGTGCACAATTATACTTCACTATCTCTTGTAGATAGTTGAATACTAATATGTTAAATTATCTTTGATGCTTGGGGTATTCTGACGGTGTTTAAATAATGCATGAAGATATTTCACTCTCTCTTTTGAATTATAATTAGGTTAAATGAGTATTTTAACTCCTTAACTTTATAGTAGATTTCAGTTTAGTCTTCTTTTGGTTATTAAATTTTTTTTTTTTATTTAGATCAATATGGTCATTTTTGTTAACTCTGTTAATTAAATGTTTAAAATAAATGCCCAAAATAACGTCATTTTAGCCTTGCCTTGTTCTTTCTCACATTTTGCTATTGCTTTTGGCTCATAGGCAGGTCTAGATAAATGTAAATCGGGATGTGCAAATGCACCCTATATTATGAAATTTGCAGCCAGTAGCAACTTAATTTGGATGGAGAATTGGTGATAGCTATGAAAACTCATTAATTATCTATTTGATTTTGTTGCTTTTCCAACGCAGAAAATTTTATTGCTAAAAATGTAAGATGGACAATATGCAGAAATGAAAATGTTCTTTTCAAATCTGTTGAAGCTATTTGTCTCCTAACTTTTGTCCCTTTTCCTGTGGTATTGCTACATATATAGTATACTCTTATCCAAATCAAAAGGAAAGAATATTTCACCAAGATTTGTCACATTTTCCTTATTGGTAATTAATTTAAAATCTATCTGTTCTCATAAGTAATTTGATATCAGTATCTGCTCCTAGAAAGCTGTATGTGAAATACTATTTTATACAGGCAACTAAAACTATTTATATATGATTTGGTTTCAGGTGTGATGAACAGTTTGTTTAAATTTCTGTTTATGGTATGCTTTCAATTCAAGCACCTGTGCTGTTATGTGGTTTATTTTCACTTCAGAAGTTCAGTTCACATAACAAATCAACTGATATTGCTTTGAAACTTGTTTAGTCTCTTAATCGCATGAATTAGGTATTTGTATTTCATACAAAAGCTTAAATTTCATAAATTTCATCACACATTCTTCTCATTCTCTTGTAATGCACAAATACACCAAATTTCGCATCTTATTCATATGATATATATAAGCATACAAGCTGTCTAACATGGTCTATTGTTTTTATGGACTACCATGGTTCAAACACTATTTAGCAAAAAACTAAAGTATTTTGGTCTATGATAGAAGAAAAAATTAAACTTGTTAAATTTAACATATAGTCCTTCAACTAAGAACTACTCAAACCCTATACCCAAGCCCCTTTTCTACTTCCAAGTTCCAAGCGAGTATCCACCAAAAAACAGTTCCTTCCCTCCAGCAGCAAACTGTCCAATATCAATTAAATCACCAATCCAAAGTTTGAATTGGGATTTTCTTGCACCAAATCCCGAGGTAACGTTTCTGGGAATTTCCTGGGGTGAAGAATCCAAGTTCAAAGGTTCCACCTTTTGAAACCAAGGTGCTTCCACCTGATGCAAAATGAGAATATTATGGATGATTCTCTTGTCACATTCACAAAGATTATATATTATATCGAAATAACTTTTTAGAGAGGAAATAACCCACAAAAATAGTGTCAATATAAACTAAACTTGTAAAACTAGATAGAGTATGTAATCAACTAACCTCACTTTCCTTATGCAGACGACTTCTCATTCTGTTTGCTGCATCAGTTATGCTCATTTTCATAAAATTACAAAAATGCATATTAAAATATGAGTAAAAAATGACGGTTCATCTACCATAACATGAGCAAGCTCTAACCCTTGGAAAGACAGACAAACGGGGGGAAATAAAAATGAAAAAGAAAGACCTAAAAAAACTCACTGATCTACACAAGAACCACTCATGTGCCATACATGGCACAATGACACGGGTTATTTTTTTCTCCATAAAAGTAAGATCTTTCAACTATTACATGATTAATATCACATAATTCAATTCATGTCAAACTTTGAATTATTAGATGATTAAAAGCACAGAATTCAATTCATGTCAAACTACAAAAAATATTCTACAGCTAAGATTTTGGTTTTGAAGCAGTCAACAGCAGCTTAGTACTTGCACCTTTCTTGCATGATTGAACAAATAGACTTTGTAACTCATTTAATGCAATTGACAAAATGCAGATTTAAAATCCAATCTTAGATAATTACAGAAATAAACAATCACAGCACCTTTATATGAACTCAAGACCTAATGGGTTCCCTTAATCCATACATCCAAGCGGTCACCGTTACTCCAGAGAGTAAATACGCCAAGTATACGGGAGAACCAACAGAAAATAACAGACATCAAAATTCCTCCAAAGCCAAACCCAATCTCATGGATAACTTATTTATTTATTTATTTTGCTAGGCAAACATGGATAAACTAAAGTAATATAACTGCACTGCGCTAATGGATCTATAGTGAAAAGATATGTGAGACTTCCACTATCTGTTCCATAACCAACATTTCCATGTTTTATTAACTCAAACAGTTGTTATCTACAAGCTTGAATGGATTTAGAACTAGGACCTAAGGAGAAGCAACAATCATAATGAATATTTTAAACACTCATAATGCATTGAACCCAACAATATTCATAGGCCTACCTAAAGCTAGATCAGATTAAAAGGGCCAATAAGGAACCATTTATCTCAGAATTTTCACTAATGAACACATTCATTATGTTGCCTGAAATTTACCATTGCTCATATCATATGTTATCCAATTACTCAAAATGCACTCATAAATTGAAAACAAAACTTTGTTATCCGATTACTCAATCTGCCAAAAAAACAACAGAACTGGTAAATCAGAGAATGCATACCTTAAACTCGCTTCCTTGAAAAATTAGAGACGTACTAGTTTTATCTCCAAGCATCAACCCAAAGCAGCATGCTGGGGGATTCTGTCATATCCATGTCTTAGTGGAATAAAGATTGATAAGGTTGGATTGGATCAACTGTTTACAAATCTAGATTGAATACAAAATTTCTTGTATGGATCAAAACTTTCTTGCCATTTAGACATTTGCCTCTTCAATAGATTATGAAAGCTCTTCTCATTGCTCAGAGGATTATTGTTGATGGGGAGGTGAATAGAGCTTATTATGTGTCCCAAAACTCTGCTGAGACATGTAATTCTTTTGTTGTTATGTTTGATTCTACCAAAGAAGGATATGGTTTGTCTTGAAACACTTTTCAGATTAGGTACATTCTGAGTACTTTTGAATAACCAGCTAATTTTCTTATGGGGTATATCTGTTGAATTTCATGGGAATGTGCTTGTTTGTGTGAGTGGTGGCTCGTTCCAAGGATTTCATATATCTGGACATTTTGTTTATCAGATTCAATTTGCAAGTGCATCAGAAAGGAACTTTATAAGGCTACAATGCAGCACTGATATTCTAAGATTTTTAATTGGCAAATCTTCATTCCTGTCAACTACAACTTTCAAATTTCAGTTCGACAAGTCCCTTGTGCGAACTCTCAGCTTGGAAGGCCTTGGGGGCAACAACCAACAAGAGGGAGTGGATTTCTTGGAAATTTTCTCACCAGTTGCCAAAAATACAACAATAAGGACCTTACTAGCAGTTCTAGCCATCAAGGACTGGTTTTTGGAGCAATTGGACATCAACAATCCCTTCCTTTATGGGGACCCTACATGAGGAAGTTTATATGAAGCCACCACCAGTAATGTAGACAGAAGACTCAAGGAAGTTTGTAAACTTCAGAAGCTAATCTATGCCCTAAAAAAATCAAGTAGAGAGTGGCACACCACCCTGACCAATGCCTTGATTGAAATGGGATACAACCAATCAGAATCAGATCAAGCCTTGTTCATAAAAGCATAAACTTAAGAATCTACCAATGATAAAACAGAAACAGGAACAACATCCTTCACAGCTCTATTAATCTATGTGGATAACATAGTATTAATGGGAAATGACATGTGAGAAATTCAACATGTTAAGAAGGAATTGGACAAAGCTTTTAAGATCAAAGACCTTGGACCTCTAAGGTACTTCCTGGGGCTAGAAGTAGCAAGGAGAAAAAAAGGAATTCTTTTAAACCAACGAAAATACACTCTAGAACTCCTTCAAGACAGTGGTTATTTAACCACTAAACCATCAAAAACCCCTGCAGAACCTTCTATCAAACTACACAGTGAACAAGGAAAGCCTTTATCCAATGTGTCTTCCTATAGAAGAATGGTAGGAAGACTATATCTCACCACAACTAGGTCGAACATAGCATATGTAGTGCAACAAGTATCACAATTCATGAGCAAACCTACTGAGATCCATCTCAAGCATCCATAAGGGTCTTAAAGTACTTAAAAGGATCACCTTTACAAGGAATATTTTTCTCAGCATCATCATAGCTGAAGCTATCAGCTTATGCAGACTCGGATCAGGCAAGATGCAGTGAAACAAGAAGATCTATAACTGGATTATGTGTATTCCTAGGAAGTTCTTTGATTTCTTGGAAATCTGAAAAGCAAGATACATGGCCCTTGCAAGTTTAACATGCGAAATAACATGGTTAAACTACATCTTCAACGACCTAAATATGAAGCTAAAGCAACCTGCAACAGTTTTCTATGACAATATATTTGCAATTTATTTATCTCATAGTCCTATCTTCCATGAGAGGACCAAGCACATAGATGTAGATTGTCACATAACAAAAAAAAGATCAGTGAAGGACTGATACATCTGTTGCTAGTCTCATCAGAAAACCAATTGGTCGATGCCTTCATCAAGCCCTTACATTCTACTTCCTTCAACCAGTTCACTCCCAAATTACACTTGCTTGATTTGCATAGTCCGAATTGGGGGTAGCATAGCATACTAGCCATTAATAGAAATATAAATGTATATAGTTATCGTTATAAGCCTTTGTATCCTTTCTGAGTCAGTTAGTGAAGGTTCTAGACATCACATATATCATTCAAATTAATGCTATATGAATAGCTTAGGTAACGTTTGGTAATTGTACAGAACAAGGCATAATAGAACAAAATGGAATGGAACATAACAGAATCGTGTAGTGTATTTGGTGACCATGGAACAGAGCATGACTATATGTCTTATTTTGTATTTAGTACAAATTAAAATATAAAAAATATTTTTTGTAACACATATAAAATTTAATTTTAATTGGTAGAAAATATAAAACTAAATGAAAATAAAATAGTATATTTATTTTTTTAAGAAAATTATGAGTATAATTAAATAATAATTTTAAAATTTATTAATTTTTGTATTAATATTTTATGAAAACATTAAATTATTAAATACAAATTTCTCACAATAAATATAATTATTAAATATGAATTATGTTAAATATTTTTTTATTATGCAAATTTTTTAAAAAATATTTTTTGGCCGGAAAAAAATAAATAAGGTTTATGATATTTAAACATATATTATTTTTAAGAATGACAACGGATGCGGGTGGGCGCGGGTAGTAGCTACCCACAACCCACACCCACGAAAACCTGTCAAACCCGCACCCACAAAAAACTTGCTAGGTATTTGTCAAGGCAATACCCGTGGATTCTAATCAATATCCGTGGGTATCCATGCTCGCAAATCCAAAAAAAAAAAAGATTTTTTTTTGAAAAAACAGTTAAAAACATAAATTTTGATGTTAAAAATTTCATCCAAAAATTATATAACTTAAAATTGGTAGAGTTATAAAAATAAAACTCATCTAAATTAAAATAAACATCAAATTAATTTATGCAAATTAAAATAAACTTCAATAGCCACTACAGATATATAAGGATATTCTTGTAATTTCATTTAAATTTGACGGGTGCGGGTATCCGCAGGCATAGATACTACAAAACCCGCACATGCATCCGCTTATTCGTGGATTTTGCAAAAACCCGTTTACTGAACCCGCGGACACCCGAATGAAACCCAAACCTGAATCCGTCGCTAGTAATGCCCACATATACCCACGGGTCCGGGTTTTTTTGTCATATCTAATTATTTTGTTAATAAAAAATGACTCAATGAAAATAATGATAATTCTCATATGTGTTATATTGTATTGTCTTCCATTCCATACTTTTCAATGGAACCAAATTGTCCGATTCATTTATCTCAGTGTCATGTTCCATTCCTCTTAACTATGTACCAAACATGAAACAATACACAATGTCATATTCTATTTTGTTCAAATACGTTTGTCAAACACTATCTTAATCATTCTATTGTAATACAATATACAGAAAGTATACATGCAATTCATTGAAGTTATTTTTCTCAATCTCCATGTCTCTATCATCTTCATTTGTTGACAACTAGTACTCATTTCATTAATCTCTTCGCCTCGAAGAGATTAATTTTCGACTGTCGATTGGGGATACCCTTAACGCACACAAATTTGTTTTTAATATTTTACTTATATATTTTTTTTGGTTGAATTCTTATTTACATATTCTATTTAAATATTTACCAAAAAATTATATTATTTTTAATCTATTATATTTTTATTATTATTTTATTAATAATAAGGCTTAAATATGATTTTAGTCCCTGTAATATTGAATTTTATTGACTTAAGTCTTTAACATTAAGAATTTAGGACTTACGTCCCTATAAAATTTGAAGTGGTGATTTAAGTCCCTTTAATAAACTTTGATAAATGTGAAAATTTTTGACTTAAGTCCTTAGATTAGGGACTTAAGTCACCCAAATTTTTTTTAAAGAGACTTAAATCACCATTTCAAATTTTATAGGGACGTAAGTCCTAAATTCTTAATGTTAGGGACTTAAGTCAATGAAATCCAATATTTCAGGGACTAAAAACATATTTAAACCTAATAATAAATACATAATTTTATATAGATTTATCATCAATGTCTTCTCCTCAACATAAATTAGTTTATTAAAATTCAAATTAATTTTATTTTCAAAAACGAATTTCGAATTAAATTTTGAAAATTCAATTTTTAATTTTCAAAATAAATGTTGATATTTTATACGTGAAAAATTTGTAAATTACTATTTACAAAAATAATTTACTACTCTTATATGGAGTGGAACAAATTCTTTACTTTATAGTAGTATATACAAGATAAAATTTTAAATCATTATTTATAAAAATTTCTAATATTATATAGGGAGCAAAAAAATAAATAAAATCACATTTTTAATTATTATTCTTATAATGCGTGAAAAATTCAAAAGGAGATATTTTAGAAGCATTTAACAAATAGTATGTATTATTACATGAGAATTTTTTAAGAAAAAATTAACCATAATTTATTATATATAATTAACAATTAATTTTAAGCATTTAATTATTCTTTTGTAATACTGTTTTCATGAATTTGTTAACTTTCAGTTTCTATATCTTCTTTTTATTTACATTTATTATTTATATTACATATTCTATTTTTCCTTTTTCTTATAATGAAATTAAGACTCAAATTTCATCCCAGGTCACCAAACACTAATTCAATTAATTTTTTGTTTTTTCAGTTGTTAGTAAAAATGGTAAACAAACATTCTGGGACGCTCGATTGCCATTAAATGTAACTATTATTTTTCCGGACATCAGCGTTTAAAATAATATTTTTAGATATTATTGTTCGTAAAATAATTAAAATATTAAAAAGATAACTCTTATTTTACGAACGATACCGTCTAAAAACACCATTTCTAATATTCGAAAAAAGAGTAATCTCATTCCTAATTTAGATGGTATCAATTTCAGCATTCAACATTATGATATATTCCCTTCATTCCCAAACTATAGTCATTTTAGATTTTTTCACACATATCAAAAAATTATTAATATTGATAAGTTGTTAATATAAGTGGACTAATATATGTCCAATTTGAAACTAAAGAATTAGACAAAATAATTAAAAAGAGAGATGCTGATTGGTGAGTAAATGAGGTGATGAGAGAGAAATATTAAAATATGTAATTTATTGCATCTTAGAATCATGATAATTATTTTGGAACAAGATTTTAAACTTAAAGTGACTATAGTTTTGGAACGAAGGTAGTATATATAGCCTTTTCTCGCGTAGTGACATTTGTCTAATTGTCTCTTTGGATTATTTGTGTTAGCAAAAATATCAAAGTCCACTCAAATGCAATGGCATGTTAAATCTTGAACATTGACAAAAACAGCGAAGGGGATAAGATTAATCATCTAATCTCACAATCAAATTAATAAAGATTAGCAAGGTTGATTTGCGTCTTAGATATGGATACCCTTTATAAGTGCAGCCCTATATCAAAGAAATTATATATTTACTACCCAACAGTATTATTTTCAATAATCCAGTTTTGGATGAGTTCGAGACTCAATCAAATTTTGATCTTAAAAGTGACTTTTTGAATTTTTTTTTGATAAAATTTAGTTTGACTTAAAGTAAATTTAATAAAAGTAAGTTAGATTGAAAGACAATTTCTTTCATAAAAATTATATTTAGATATTTTTATCTAAAAGTACATTTGACACTAAACTAAATATTTTTGTTTGTTGGATACGTTGATTGAATTATAAATTTTTTTTTTTTTATTATTGGCTGATTTTTTGAATTAATTTTTTCGTTCATCATAAGAAAGTAGTTCAATCGAGGATCAAATCTCGTACTCACACACGCATATTTTTATCTATTCACCAATTTAGTTATGTGACTGAGACTTTTGTAATTAATTTAGAGAACACCTTGTATTGTACTCCTATTAATAAATATACGTTACTTATAAATAAATGAAAAGGTGGAAAATGTCTATGTTAATTTCCTTTTAGAGAAAAATCGGAGGTAACATGTTATAGAGAAACGTTATTGGCCATTACGGGTACGAAACAAAATCCTGAAAGCAATAGTGATGAATAAAATATCTTTATTTTATCAAGACATATGTAACACATATCCTCTAGGACCATAAACTTAGCTTCTAATATTTTTCAAATAAATAAAATAAATTATTTTTTTTCTTTTGGATCAGATAAGAAGTTAGTAGAACGTTTTGAGATAATGTGTCTGGATAAGAAACTAAATTAAATAAAATTAAATTAGAATCTATTACGACCTTCTAGCTACCTAACCTAACCAAGAAGGCTGTTATGACGTGACATCATGGTTAGTTGGTTTGTTTTTTTTGTTTTGGGCGTAATTGCAACGTTAGTTAGTTAGTTTCAATGGAAGGAAGCCACAATACGTATTGCGGTGTGGCCAGCACGTGATTGAAATTGAGGGGACAAAACCAATAGTCTAACTCTAAGGTAACGGCAAGGATAAGTGTATTCAACGAGTTGATTTAGTGACGTAAAAATAAAATTTTAAATAGTAGACTTTTAATTTAAATTCTCATGAATATATTTTAAACAGTAATGGTAAGCTTAATAATTCTATATTGATTACTTATGTATATAAGAAAGAAAAAACAATTAATTATATGTTTATTAAAAGAAAAGTTCTATAAACTAAAAATTATACTACTTCAATTTCAAAATATAATAAGGACAAATATGAAGTATATTATTTAATTTAACAAGACTAACAACATATTAGTAGTTTGAACACACCTAATACCAATGTCGAATAAAATAGATTAAATTATATATTTTGTTAAGTCAAAATTCCCACACAATGATATATTTTAATGATAACAAACACATAAGAAGATATAAAAAAATTAAATCAATTTGAGTTAACTTACTATCTAATGATTTATTTGAGTGTATAGACTTTTTCTCTTAACAATATCATTTTGCACACGTTAATAAAGTGCATTAAGAAAAATCCTAAACACACAAGTTTTCTTAATTAATATCAACTTCAAATAATACTACACAACTAATCCTATATATATATGGAGAAGATATTGCAAGTCTCAAACACTTAAAGCTATAGTTAAAGAATTTGAAGAAGACTAGCTTGGATTATTGATATACTACCTCTAGTCTTGGTTATAAGTAAAAAAAAAACATAATTTGCGCATATTAAGAAAGTTGGTTACTTGTTCTCTTGATTTCATTCAAAAAGGTAAGTTTTAATTACAAAAGTACACTCTCTCCCATTTGGATAGGTCAAATGACATTGAATATGAAAAAAGTGCTTGAAATTAACATTAAATAAGGAGAGAGAGATTAATATTTACTTATATTGTAAACTAAGAAATTTCAAAATTTTTTTGCTTATAACCAAGGCCGGAGGTAGTACACTATTGAAGGTTTTCAAATTAGAATTAAAATTTGACTTAAGGAAACAATTCAGACTAATATGATAAAGAAGATTTTTTTCTAAATTTAAACTTTAAAATAAAGTTTCAACTCAGAAAAAAGTCTAAAGGTCATGAAGACTTCAAGAAATATGTTAAGATACTTGAAGAAGATTTGAGATTGAAAGAACTCATAACACAAATTTGTAGTTGATTTTACTTCTGACTATCAAACAAAATTTAAATATTTTAAGAAAACTTGAGACTGATGACAAGCTTAAGACTATTTTATTTCATATTGTCTGACAAATTCAATCTAAATGATGAATTTGACTTTGCAAAAGTCAATCTCATCATTAAAGAAGATGAAGAATAACTCAAAAGTCTAAGAAGAAGCTCATTTTTAAATATTAATCTCAAACTGGAACATAACATTAAACTTACCTAAGGTACATTGTGACACAAGTACAACTTAATAGTTATAAATATATAAATAACTAGTTTCTCATTTAAACTTTAATATGTTCGAGAAAACACAAGAGGGAAGCCAAACTATCATTATTTCAAGCAATAACTCTCAAGTCATCATGAAAACCGCAATGTGAGAGCAAACCTGAGTCCTTGAAGTAGTTGCAAGCATCAAGCATAGCTAGTACACTTATTATTATTACTCTTGCTTGTTCTTTATTTGACTATACACACTTTATGTGTTCTCTAACAAATATATCATTGTATTTTCTATTGATTTTGTGAGTGATCACTCAACCAGTTTAGGTAGAATATCTGAGTGTTGGTGTGAATGCATGTAAACTTGAAGAAACTTGAGATAAAAACTACTCAGAAGCTTGGAGAGTCTTTGGAAGGGCAATAGTCTTATTGTATAAAGACCTGAAGAGGCTGCCAAGAATACTTGTTATTTTAATTTTGAGAATGATGGACAATTTCACTTGGTCAATGGGGATTAGAGGTAGTCGTTGCACATCTTTCAATGGAAAAACCTTGAAAAGTTTGTACATCCATTTTATTCTCCCTTTAACTCCTTTATGTTTACCTATATATATATATATGTGTGTGTTTAAGCTTCTAATTTAAAAAGGAGATTTCAAAACTGAACTTATTTTAAATTATTTTTTACATCACAGTTCAGTCTGAGATACCTTCTCTTTGATATATTTTCTCTGGTTTTATTTATAAGACATTTTCAACCGAATTACAGGGAACAAAGAAAGTAATTAAAATTAGTTAAATTTATTGATTTTTTTACAAAAAAAATATATGAGATATCAATTTTACCTTTCATTGATAGTGTGTTGGCCAATCAAAACTGAAGAGTTACAATAGTCAAAGTATTTAATGAGAGTAAAAAAGAAAAGTGATAATAAATATTTTATGAAAATTATAAAACATCTTATACTAAAGATTATCATAACATTCTAGATGGTGTCTTATAAAAAGGACTGAAGGAAATATTTAATAAATAGCTCAGATTATTTTAAATTAACCCAACAAATTTACTTAATTTAAAATCTAATCATTCTTTGCAAAGTGCATAATCTTTAATTGCTAACGATAAACCTGCTCTATGAGATTCATCTGACATCCAAGTAGAACTTAAGATTCAGGCTCACATTGGATATAAAGTTTTTAACAAGCAATTTTTTTAATGTCTCAATTTAACTTGGAGGGATTCATTTACTCCAGAAGTAAATGTTAAACCATAGTAAGTGTTAGAGAGTTACTTCATTTAATAACTATATATGGATATCAATTTTGTAAGTTCACCTTTGAATCATAAGATGCTATCATGACAATTGATTATACCTAATTTTTAAAAAAACCAAACATCTCTAAATATATCATCTAATATATGACATTTACATACATTTTAAAAAGTCTTTTATTTATTAAACTGAAGTTGATTGATGAAATAATAAATTTTTAATATATTATAAACTTTTAATTTAACAGTTAAATTATTAAAAATTAATATCCACATAAAGTTATTAAACAGAATAAATTATCAAATACTTTTTCTTGATGTAAATGAATCCCCAATATATATATATTCATCTCATAACTTCTTTTTTGGATTCAGGTCATTTTCTGTTAACTCCATTAGAAAATAAACAAAAAAAAATGACTAAACGATGTTGTTTTAATAAGAGTTACTTTTCTCTTCAGCACCAAAATTACTTCGTTTAATAATTGTGTTAACTATTTAACGAAGTTCAATAAATTGTTAAGGGGACCAATAAGAAACTTGAAATAGAGTTAAGGAAATTAAAGTGTAATTTCATCATTATTAAATTAAATTATATTGAAAATTCAAATATGTTTTTTATTATTATACTTCTTCAAAGTTTGTGTTTGAATCTATATAATTCAAAAAAAAATATTTTAATTTATTTTATTTTAATTTTAGTCTATGTACTTATATATTTTTCTATGAAAGTAGTCCTTATTATTGATTTAATTTTAGTTCTTTATTTTGTTAAGGAATTAATTTCTATCATTATATATACTAACGATCAAGACTTATTTCTTAAAATAATATACATCCTAACTTATATTTATTCTTATACTGGTTAATAATTATTTGTTAAATTTTTTTTTAAAGAAATTTACTGTAGGATTGAAATGATTTATCGTATAAATTATATTTACAAAATTTGATATCATTCCAAAATTATTTAATACTCCATCACAATACTTGTTAATATTATATATTTTAAAATTATATTTTACTTTATTTTTTTTACATTGATGGGGTACTAAACGATTTCAGAATTATGTGAAATTTTGTAAACATAATCTATATGATAAGTAATTTCAATCCTATGGTAAGTTTCGTGAAAAAAATCTTTGACTAATAATTATTAACACGATATATATATATGATTGATAAAATATATATATAATCCTAAATTATGTGGCTTTGTGCATGCCTACACACGTGGCACACGCAGTAACAAGCTCCTCATCTCCACTTGTTCGCTGTCATAGGAAGCCGCACAATGTATGGTAATGGTTCTTGTATATGCAGTATGAGAATGAGAATAAGATAAATGATTAAAATATGTGCAAAAAATGTATTGGGTTATTTGAGTAATTTATCAAAAATATCTCTAATTTTGTAGTTACATTAATTTTTAACTTTTTAAAATACTTAAATTAATTTTTAACTTTTTACTTCACAGATCATTTTCGTTCTTAATCAAAATATTTGAAAGAAAAAGTGTTGGGGCTTTCTTTTTTGGTTTGGTCAACAAATTAAATTTAACTTAGTTAATAGATAGATGAAAGAGAGTTTGAATCTAACAATTTATTTATATAAAATAAATTATTAGGAGAAAAAAAATTCACGTTATTCTTATATTTGAAAAGATTAATTTTTTGGCTATATGTTGAAAAATACTTTATTTTTTTTATACATACCTAAAAATATTAGATTTTGTTGAGAAGTGTGTTTAAGAAACTTGTTATGATATAACAAATTAAATTTATTTAATTCGTTGAAATTTATTTAAAAAATATGTATCAAATAATTTTTATTTTAATAATACTTCTATTTTGTTATATACCAAGTTTAGTTGAATTTATTTTCAACGGTATTGTTCTTTGTTCATACCACCGCTAACACTTAAGAAAATTAAAAGTCAAGATTCAAATCTTGACATAAAAAATTTAATTTATATATTAATAATTTAGTTTTAGTTATGTGTATGAATATTTGTCAGAATAATATCGTTTGAATACTTGTTAGTATATTTTATTAATATTTACTATGAATTTGACTGTTTTATCAATCATATATGTATATAATGGAGAGAGAAATGCTAATAGCAGGGGCTTAAATTGTGAATCCAGAATGTGGGTTCCCACTGGAGTTAGAAGCATGTGAGATGCAGTATTCAAAACAGTCTATGGAACCGAATTACTATAATACCCATAGGCAGATCTATATAAATTTTAGGGTGGATATATAGATAAATACTTATAAGTAATTAATAACAGGAATCTCATATATTTTACATCCATATAATTTTAATTCACTAAATTATTGAATATAGACTTAAACATATTTAAAATTATCAATATCCTTTTTTTTAATTTAGTTTTTATCTTTTGATTTTTTTAGTATATTGTCCCCACTAAAGTTAACACGCGTTGTGCGCAGAAAAGATGAAGAGATAAAAGAAACGTCATGCTTTGTTAGAAATGAAGATATGTGGGGAAGCGCCGATAGAGTCAATGAATATAGGGATAGATAGATAGATTGGGAAGAGGGTTTGGAATTCGACAACAATCTTGTCTGCCAAATGGATTTAAATAGAATAAATAAATAAATTAAATTAATCATTTTGTTTTTATTTTTATTTTAATTCTTATATGTAAATAATATTTTTTAGTTCTTATATGTGTTTGTTATTTTTAGATTAAGTCTTATAATCGATCTCAATACTAGCTAATCACGTTAATTTTGTCTTAGGTGAGTCATAGAATCTTTGTGGACTGATCAATGACAAATACATAAACCGTTGATATGAAAATTAATTAATCCATATACATGTACTTATTTTTTATTTTAGTTTTTGTACCCATATTGATTTTCATATCGATTTCTATACATATATTTATTTTTCGTTTTAATCTTTACTTATTTTTAAGTCCCTCTAACTATTTATTTTTTTGTTTTAATAAAAATTAACAGTATGATAACGAAAAAATCAAGAGACAAGTTTAAGAATTAAAAAGAATAAATTCTACATATAGAAACTAAAACTTAAATGAAAAACACGTATATTAAAAATAATATTTTTTAATACAGTTAACTAGTTTGTAAAATGTAAATAATAATATAATTATTATATGTATTTTTTTAATTTATATAATATTGCACATGTTAAGAAATTAAATATGAAAAGAAAGTATATTATTAATTATATGTTAAACATAATTCTATTAAATTTTTTTTTTTAAAAAAAAAATTTCACCTTTAATTTTTTAATTCATGCAATGTTATGCACGTTTAAAAAATTCTTATTACATATTATTTGATTTGATGTATTTATCAAACGAAACGAAGAAATATTGGGAGTATATTATTATATTGTTATATTTAAATATTGAGTAATGATCAGATTATTTGTTCAAAGATGTGGAATTTGTTTGTTTTGGTTTTGGCTAAGATGAAGAGAAAAAAAATTGATTTTATTACATGAGTATTGAGGTTTGAAATCGTGGTGATTGGAAATGAAATTTTTCTGCTTTTATACTCTATATTTTTATTTCCTGTTTTATTATGTCTCCTATTTTTTAAAAAAAAATTAAAATGTTGAAGACAAGAAAATTTTATTTTCAATTATTTTAATTTTTTTTCTATACAAATTTCAACCAAATTAAATATAGACGAATTATACAAAATTTCATTTGATTTGAAAACGTTTTGATCTTTCATCTATCAACTTCAATTTAATGAATAAAAGATGTTTTAAATCATACATAAATGTCACCTACAAGACAACTTATTTAAAGATTTTCGATTTTTTAAAAATTTGGTATACATAATCATCAATATAATATCTAATGACTCAACAACTAGATTGATGACATTCGATGTCTATACAGAATTATAAGTGGAGTAAGTATCGCAACACACGTACTATTAATTTTAGCGTGATGAATCAGGTTCATATTTCCTTTTTTTCCTTTTAAAACTTGTTTAGTTATACCATTTAATTTTGGGAGTTGCTTTTAATTGTATCCACATCTTGAAAGTTCACATAGAGGACTTGGTGGCAAAGTTCCAAATTGTTGTGCCATTACTGAAAATACATAACAATTACCATTACCAACTTTGATCTTAAAACCATCAAACAAAATTTGCTGAGCTTTCATGAGAGAATTCTAAGTAGGAGGCCCCTTATAATTTTGACAAGAAAAGTTGTCACCAATCACTCACCATTGTAAACATATCTATTTACTCATGAGAACATTGATCCAAAGTTTGTTACAACCCTAGTGAATTTCTCAAAAGTGTTTACCTTGAAGTGCAATATTTCAAAGTCTTGCAATTTTGACACCCAAAAGAATTTTCATTGAAATTCATTTTATTTAGCTGTCAATTTTTAATTGAGTGTGTGTAAGAGAGAGGTGTTAAATTTGTGCTTACGAAAGAATTGCTCTCAATTATCTCTACAATGAAGTTGAAATCCCTTGATTTGACTCACCCTTAACAGTGACCATCCAGAATTCGAGCGAATCCGAGCAAAACTTATTTTTCTTTTTAAGATAAGAATGCATGGAGTGCTAAGAAAAAGGTGTGGTGAAAATAATATCCACCTAAAATTACTAACCATAATTTATTAAAATAGTCTTTAATTTTAATTTGTAGTTTGAACGTTTTAGTCCATAACTTTATAAAAAGCTTGAATTAATCTCTTACTTTGCATTCTGTTGGTCAGTTTAATCCTTTGTGTTAAGTGACACTAACGAAATGTCTATATGACATGTTATTTGACACATAAGGGTCCACATAAGCGACCAAATGACGTTATTTTGCTTTATCTCCAAAGTTACTCAATGTTTTACGACCCAAAATTGAGTTCTTTAGTAAGTAATTTGAGGAACTAATTGAGTGACCTGTTTTGAGGTTAAGTAAAACGACATCGTTTGTTCGTTTACATTGACTCTTATGTGTTAAATAATGTGCCACATAAGTATTCTGTCTGTGTCACTTAATGATAGGGATTAAAGTGACATATAAAATGCCAAATAAATGACTAATTCAGGCATTCTACAAAATCATAAATTAAAACAGATATAACTACAAAGTTGAAGACCCTTTAATTAATTACTAAGCACTAACCACTTTATCACATCTGTAATTTTAACACTCACACTAGCTCAATACACCTGCCCCAACCAATGCCGTAAACGACCTAAATGGGTCCATCCATGCAGAGATGTCCAAAAGAAGAGAAAGAAAATGAAAAATGTGATAAGAAAGGGAAAAAAATTAGAAATGAGATAGGAGAGAAAGTGAGTCTAAATAAAAAAAATTTGTTAATAAAATTTTTTGGTTACTAGTATAAAACTCATCAGCAGAATACTGAGAATTAAGGTGTCTATTCATATTAAGTTCGACACTCGACTTGTTAATTAACTTAACGAGTTTAATTCATGAATCAAATAAATTGAACCATAATTATTTATGATTCAATTCACTTAGATAATAAATTAGTTTAATAAAAATCTAAAATTTCAAAACATCTTATTATTTTTAAGATCATAAATATTAATTACTCAAAGTTTTAACTTATAGAAAGCTTTATTTTAGTCTTAATTTATAAAAATAATTTATTTTCATTCCATTTTTAATTTATCTTTTACTTTTATTTTACAATAGACATAGCAGACATAAAATAAAGAAAATAGTGATTTAAAAAAGTGATAAATTTTAACTCGCAAGTTCATAAATTATTGAACCAAATAATATATGAATTCAAAATAGAATTATATATCAGAATTGTCCCGAATTTTGTATTTTATAAGTCAGTTTAGTCTTTCACGGAATTGGTCATTTTAATCTCTAATTTTCACTATTATTAGCCATTTTATTCCTTGAAAGTCAGGGACTAAAATGAATACTCGTATGATTCAGGGACTAAAATGACTTATTTGCACAAAGTCCTTATTCTCACAAAGTTAAAGACCAAAATGATACATCACTCATTTTAAATAAATTGAAATTAAGCTAAACAAATTAATTTATCTAGACTCGAGTGAATTCTTATTAAACCAAAGACAAGTTAACTTGTTTATTTATAATTTTATTAAAAAAATACCTTTAAAAAAGTAATTTTTTGTTTTTCACTTTTACTAAATCTGCCTTAAGAACCAAATTAGTACAAAATAGAGACAAAAATATTTTTAAGAAAATAGCACTGTTACCTAAAATAACAAAATAGTACTAAATAGATGGCTGAATTTAAGGTGGGACAAAAAAAAATTGAAATTATATAGTCACTTTATTATAAAAGTAAAATATTCGATATTTTTAAAAATAATAATTTTTTTAAAAATATCTCATATTTTTTATAAATATTTTTTATTTTTTATTTTTGATAAAATGATCACGTTAACTCATCTTAAAACCACCCCAAATAAATTCAAAAAATTCAAAATTTCCTAATCAACAAACGGGTGGGCCACGAAGCGTGGCTCATCACTATATACCGAAATGGGCCACCAGTACCAACGTCATTTGGTACTCACCTCATACTTTATCTGTTTTCTATAACAAAAAACTTAATTTGGTTATTTTTTTCTCCCTCTTTTTGACTAAACTCCGGCTTTCCTTCTCTAAAAGCAAAAACAAAGGAATATTCGCATTTTTGGGATTAAACGCTTAACGAACTCTCCAAGTCGGTTCCCATTTTCATGTTCTTTCAAAATTATTTTCAGCTCACCAGTATTTTTATTTTTTATTTTTTTCGTTAAAATCTGACCAGTATTTTTATAATTTAGATTTAGAGTAATTGAAATTGAAAATATAAAAGAGGATTTTATTTTTTGATACATCTAAAAATAAAAAAGACTTAATAAAAAATTTATTTTTGAATGATAAAAAAAAATAATATTTTAATTTCTTAATTTCTTAATTAATATATAAAAAGTATTCTCACACCCGCTATCAATACATTTGTGGTCTACTTAATAATTTAAGAGTTAAGACACTCGTTAAGATTACTACTATTAAAAAATTAATTATACATATATATTTTTTATCTTTCAAAAATACAAAAAATTAAATTTTTCAATAATATCTTACCTCATTTAAACACTTGCATTTTCTTTATTAAAATTCAATTTTTTAATATGCATATAAATAAAAAATAATATTTTATTAGAATTATATTATTTATTATTTTAAATTAAATCAAATCTAAAAACAAATTATTATTTTTATGAGAATTCAAAATATTTATTAAAAAAATTATTTCTTTTAGAAAATAATATAATTGAAAATCAAACTTCGTACTCACGTATACATATACTTGTGCGTTTAACTTTTTTCAAAAAGAAAAAAAAAGTTGAATAACAAAAAAAACAAGGGTTAGCGCGTGGCTGTGCTCTGTGTTCAGCCTATAAATCCATCCTAAAATCTCTGCCCAGAGTTTTCAAGCCCTAACACTCCAACATAGGAGGAAAACATTCCTCATAGAGCTTCCTCCTTCGCTCCTCAGTTTCCCTTCTCTAGAATCTTCGAATCTTCTTTTCTTCCTTTCTAAGCTCACTGAGTAGCGAGGACCAGTCATGGAATCAAAACCTAGCCACAGTATCAAGCTCCTCTGTAGTTACGGCGGCAAGATCCTCCCACGCGCCACCGACGGCGAGCTCCGTTACGTCGGCGGCCACACCAGAGTTCTCACTGTAGATCGTTCCATTTCCTTTTCAGGTTTGTTCCTTCGCCGCCGTTATGTTCCTTCTAGATCTTTTTTTCCCCCTTTCGCATGTTCGTTGACTGATTCGTGTTCGTGTTGTGCAGAATTGATGGTGAAGCTCGCGGAATTTTGCGGTTCGTCTGTGACCTTGAGGTGTCAATTACCCAAGGGAGACTTGGAAACCTTGATCTCCGTCACAAGCGACGAAGATTTAGCTAACATAATTGAGGAATACGATCGCGCGTCGTCGAAATTGACTCATCCGTTGAAGATCAGAGCCATTCTCTCACCGCCGAAATCGTTGAAGAAGGTCTCTCCAACGCCGTCGTCATCTTCGTCCACCGCCAGCCGCTCTCCGTCCAGATCTCCTCACACCTCCGCTGAATCTCTGCCGTACGCGGTGGCGTATCGCGTTGGACGCCGCAATCGGTCGCCACCGGCATCGGCACGGTATCCGATCGGCGTTGGTAACGGCTCGGCGAAAGTGTGTTGTTACACAGGCCAGTTTGAAGGAAGCCCTAGATTCCTGTATTGTGGGCCTCACTGCAATAATTACTGCCACTGATGTGAACTCGTATAAATACAGTAAAATCAAAGAACAAAAATCACGAACCCGAAGCTCTGATTCATTGGATGATGATGATGAAAAATACCAAAGGACCTTTAAGAAAAAAAGAAAAAAAAAATTGAGAAATGAGAGGGTTATGAAATACGATAATTAAATTTTTTTTTTTATAATGTTTATAAATTTCAGATGTGATTGAGGTTCTATTTTTTCAATTGAGCCTTAATTTCTTGTTGGACATGGTGGCTGCTTGGGACTCTCTTTTTTTAACCGTTAGGGTTCCGTTAACCGCCGTCTACTTCCGGCACAATTCATGTGACGTGTCCTACGCGTACCGCTTTTGGTGCTTTTGATTCCGTTCACACAGATGACTTTGTTTCGTGTATTATATGTGGTTCGTAACAGTCATCTATGTGTCGTGTATGACTTGATTATATGGTTGTTTGGGTAAGTTCCATTAAATCCATATATTTCGTGAAGTTGTTTGGTTGATTTACTTTAATTGTGCTAATCTTTTTGTATGATCTGTTATTTTTTTCCATTTTTCAGGTCAATAAAAGATGGAGATATGATCTAGCGTGTCTTGGGGAAAAGGACAAAACGTCTTGAACCTTCTTGAGATTGAGGGGGCAACTTGTCAGTAGCGGGGATAAGTGGATTATATGGAAATTGAATTGAATTGAATTATTATGAAAGATACACATACACGTATAATGTGGAGACCAGCTAAGGAGGTGAACAAGATTCCATGAACTTGAAATTGAATAATTGAAAAATAAATACAATATCCAAATGATTTTCCTAAAAAAACAGAATTCCAATATTGAAAGGTACGAATAAATAACAGAAGATTTGAAATAATGAAATTGATGACCGAAACAGATATCCGGGGGTGGAGCAAGTCGGCTAGTTGGTTAGAGGACAATGTCCTATTATTGAGGCATATATTTTGGCAGTGGGTTCAACAACTTCATTTTAATGTCTACCAAAGAAAACAACTTTATTTTAATGTTTGGATGAAGCTGAGGAGTGAGAAATAAGATAGTAGTAGTCTGGAAGAAACAATAAACCTTACCATTGGATTTGGAATGCGGGAAGAGACCCAAATCCAACTAAAAAAGTACTACTACCAGACCAAAAATTTAAGTCAATTACCAAAGGTCCAATAATCCAAGAAGCAGACCAGACCAAAAAAAGAATTCAGATAAAAGTTTGACAGTTTAAATAATTACTTAGACAGGATGAATATCGGGTGGTATCATAAGTTAGAGATCACCATAGTCTCTTCTATATCATGAACAACTTGATTTGATAAATTAATTTATATGTAAATATTAACTTTTTTATATAATATAAATCAATGGTTGGAGGGGACTCTCAGTGATTTCTAATTTAAAAGGATCATCTTATATTTATGTTGGAATTTCTTGAACCGAATAGTAATATCCAACAAAAGGAGACCGTTGCGTTAAAATTGTAGAGTAAGATTATAGAGTTACCTTGATCGGATCTTAATACTCATAATCACACGAGATGCAGCGGAAGCCTTGGTCACGAACATCACGATCGCAGCAACAAATAGAATAAACATGAGGTTAGAGAAAGATGTGGTGTTCTGGTCTTTCTCAACCAAATCCTTTGCATGTGATCTCTTCAGATTTTTTGGAGAATCATAATAAGGAAATAAATCAATAAGAAAATAAATCTATAAGATTTTGAGAAATATTAATTTTGTAAATCAATTTTATTAGGATTTAAAATCGTTTCAGTTGCCTGATAAATAAATTACAACGTGCGTCTTTGTAGCATAATGTTGTCTAGGTGCATTGATGTAAGAGAATCTTCACCATTAATGTCTGATTGTAGACGATCCTAGGTCATTATTGATAATAGAGGGAGAATCAACTTAATGGATGCTGATTAATAACAAATACCCTCTATGTCCGGTCTCACTCAAACTATCGAGTTAACTTGAACCGGTTGACTTAGAGGCTAGGTAGGCTGAGTTGAGGCTGGTACGACACACAAACTCCACAAGTCTCAAAGTGTCTAGCTGAAGTGGCTTGATAGAGTCGAGGTTGAACTGAGTTGAAGCTGGTACGTCACATAAGCCCCACAAGTCTCGAAGCCTTTGGTTAAAGTGACTTGATAGAGTCGAGGTTGAACTGAGTGGTTGAATTAAGTTGAAGCCAGCATGATACACGAGCACAACAAGTCTCGAATCCTTTAGTTGAAGTGACTTGATAGAGTCTAGATTCAACTGACTGCGTCACAATGGTGGATGATGCACCTGTAAAGTCTCCGACACTCAATTCAGCATGTGCACAATTAATAAAGAGTGTTATAAATGATACTTTTATACTATTTGTAAGCACCCAATAGAAAAGAGAGCTTGCATTTTGAATGGAGTGAAACTAATACTCGATGTTGCTATAGATATTAGTTTATTTACTTTATATTAGTACTCAAGTAAGAAGAGTTGTGAGCGCTTTTATCACGACGTACTAGGGCTTTTAGGAGAAAGTGTTCATGCAATGTGATGAAGGGTTTTTATTTACATTGCGACAAGTGAAGCCCTTATTTCCCGATGCTGACTGGACCAAGTTGTCTGTCGAGATGGATGTTTTGAGTAGAGAGTTGGTGTCGATTGAAGCCATTGGAGGGGAACACGAAGCTGAAAGGGTTTTGAGGAATGCTCCTAGTTACTTTTATTGTCTATATTTTTGCTTTTCTCGATGTGACTTGGTAATGCTTTTGATCTATCTCAAGGGTTTCGTAATGAAAGACTTTATAATCAATCGGAATTATTATATGAAGTCATCTTGTCGAGTAGCATGACTTGTAGCAACCCGAAATGAGGGCTAGGCTATGACCCTTAGGCTTTTGCATTAAGAGTGCTTAGGTTAATTAGGGCTTTTCTTAAACAAATGCTTAGGGTTTTTTAACAAGTGTCTAGGTCGTCTAGAGCTTTTCTTGAACAAGTACCTCTGTAAACTAGGCTTCACTCTTTAATTTGAGACATCGCTCAATCTATTTACCAAGATAGATTTGGACTTTGTTGAGTGAGTTGAGATAGAGGTCGCAAAAAGAATGGGGAGTTGAGATCGAACTCGATCCATATTAATTGTGTATTTGATATTCACCATATTAATTGAGTAATTATGCATCCAAACTTGATTTTCTCTTACATACACATATTTGTATCTTTTTAATAAGGTATAAATTTACACCTGTGCCTAGATGTTTTATTGATTAGTTGACATTGACGGTTACACAATCTTCGTTTTTTAAGATAAGATGAAGAGTGTAGACATTAAATAGCTAAAATTAAGTGTTTTGAATAAAAAATCTTGATTAAAGAATGAAAAAGTAACTACTACACATTGCGTTCGGATGCTCCTATGTTTTTCTCTCTTTGATCAAGTTCTTTCATTAAAAATACTTAATTTTGGTCTTCTTATACATAATCTCTCTATCTAATCTTAAAAAATGAAAGTCACGTGATCATGAATGTAATTAATAACTAAAACATTACAAGGTGCAAATTTACATCTTATTAAAAAGGTGAACCGTAATAATAACCTTAAAATAAATGAATATTGATTAATTAACAAACTCAATTAAATGTTTCCTTTAAAAAAAATGTCAGTTGTATTTATTTTAATTATTTTTAAAGCAAATAAAGACAAACGTATGAATTAGTATTAAGGAAATTATAAAAAAATTTATAATAACAAAATATACAAAAGAAAGACGTCATACAAACTTATATTATTTTAAGTAAATGAATAATTCTTCAAACTTTAGAGTAATTCAGTGACTGAATAGCAATTTAACAATCGATGATCACTAAAAATAGTAATAAGACAAAATACTAGAGTAAAAGCCATAACAAAATAATGAGTTAATTCTTCGATAAATTTATAATTCATAAAAGATTTTAAGAAACCAATAGAAATCTTTTTATTTTCTTTTATAATGTAATGTTTTGATGGTTTTAACAATAATAAAAGTAACATACGAATAACTCATTCACAAAAAATAAATTAAACAATTCATTATTATTGTTTACTCACAGTTCTCGGGTTCTGACAACGATGGTATTCCGGTGTCTGAATCCTAATAAGTTATTGTGAGCATTATTATTGTTTACTCATAGTTCTCGGGTTCTGACAACGATGGTATTCCGGTGTCTGAACCCTAATAAGTTAATTGTGTATTTGATATTCACCATATTAATTGAGTAATTATGCATCCAAACTTGATTTTCTCTTACATACACAGATTTGTATCTTTTTAATAAGGTATAAATTTACACCTGTGCCTAGATGTTTTATTGATTAGTTGACATTGACGGTTACACAATCTTCGTTTTTTAAGATAAGATGAAGAGTGTAGACATTAAATAGCTAAAATTAAGTGTTTTGAATGAAAAATCTTGATTAAAGAATGAAACAGTAACTACTACACATTGCGTTCGGATGCTCCTATGTTTTTCTCTCTTTGATCAAGTTCTTTCATTGAAAATACTTAATTTTGGTCTTCTTATACATACACTCTCTATCTAATCTTAAAAAATGAAAGTCACGTGATCGTGAATGTAATTAATAACTAAAACATCACGAGGTGCAAATTTACATCTTATTAAAAGGGTGAACCGTAATAATAACCTTAAAATAAATGAATATTGATTAATTAACAAACTCAATTAAATCTTTCCTTTAAAAAAAATGTCAGTTGTATTTATTTTAATTATTTTTAGAGCAAATAAAGACAAATGTATGAATTAGTATTAAGGAAATTATAAAAAAATTTATAATAACAAAATATACAAAAGAAAGACGTCATACAAACTTATATTATTTTAAGTAAATGAATAATTCTTCAAACTTTAGAGTAATTTAGTGACTGAATAGCAATTTAACAATCGATGATCACTATAAGACAAAATACTAGAGTAAAAGCCATAACAAAATAATGAGTTAATTCTTCGATAAATTTATAATTCATAAAAGATTTTAAGAAACCAATAGAAATCTTTTTATTTTCTTTTATAATGTAATGTTTTGATGGTTAACAATAATAAAAGTAACATACGAATAACTCATTCACAAAAAATAAATTAAACAATTTATTATTATTGTTTACTCACAGTTCTCGGGTTCTGACAACGATGGTATTCCGGTGTCTGAACCCTAATAAGTTATTGTGAGCATGCCCATCATCGCGAGCCTCTCGGCTTTTTATGCATGTTAAATCTAAGCTATCTAATGTCCAAGTTCATTCCAAGTTAGGAAAGTTTCTATGATATCTTGCTGATTGCGATAACCTTGATTGAGATATCTCTTGATTGATTTTTGTTTGGGCCTGATTTGATGGGCGTTGATCTTTAGGCGTGTGATTAGTTGACCGTTAGGTCCAATCTGTAGTGGTGCTTTCTCCGAGCTCAGGTCGGATCTGTTCCGGCGTGGAATCTTGGCTAGTTCACCAGCTTTATAAGCCTTGAGGCCTTTAGCTGAAGAGGCTTGAAGTGGTGCTTTCTCCAAGCTCAGATCGGATCTGTTCCGGCGTAAAATCTTGGCTAATCTAATTATATTAACTCAAAAAAATCATAAATAATAAGAGATCATCTCAAAAAATTATATATACATATTAATAATTTTTTTCGCAATGCGATGACCAAAGTCACATTGTACAAAACGACCCGCTATATAGCATGTGGAAGGGAACATTAATGATGGAATTGCAAGTTTTATTGAAAAAAAAAACAAAGAACAAAGGAACGTATCTTGTGGAACTGTAATTGTTTGATATCCAAGTTGTGTAATGTAATGTGTGTTCAAAATAATGTTGACCATTGACAACTCTTTTGGAGGTTTATATCACGTTTTCTGTACACACTACCAATGGAACCAATTTGGCTGAAATTAATTCATTTTAGTTTTGTAATCTAGGATCAACTTGCTCAAACATAACTAAACTGATTTTCGTAATGGAAAATTTTAAAACAAAAAGTATTATATTAGTTTATAAGTAAACTATTTTGTTTTGAAAAAAAAAAAATCTATTTTTAAAAAAAAAATATTTTCAATCAAAATAAAGTAAGAGTTGTGGGTCTTTTTTTTTTTTGGTAACAAGAGTTGTGGGTTATTGCTCAACTTAAAGGTTATATTATCTAGATTAGTTTTGATATTAAATTTAGGCACATCAATTATGTAGAAAGGAAATACTATAATGTCGACTTGGTCATGTATAATTATTAAACTTGAATTTTTAATAGCTTGATATTAGACATTGATGTATGTGTTCACAGAGAGAGAAAATATATTTATTTGTAAAACTGGACCAGTCAATATATTGAAAAAGTTATGCTTTACAATTCACCGGTTAAACTAAGGTCAAATAATATAATATGGATAAATAATAAAGAAAAATATTTTTTATTTATCACACACTCGATGCTTACAAGAAGCTCCATAATGGTATCCAAGTCCAACAAGTGAGAACCATACTTACTAGTAGAGCTGTCAAAATGGATCATTAAGTCCAGTCCTACTCTGACAAAATAGAACCAGGAACAAAAGGTCATGAAATTGAAATAAACCTAAAGATTCTTAGTCCTATAAGATCAAAAGGCCATAGAGCCAACATATCAAGGCTTATATATCTTCAACTTATCAAAATTTAAAACTTAACATGTGAGGGCTAGTTCCGTTTTTTGGCCCAACTCAACTAATTAAGGGCCAAGTTATTAGGGCCAATATTAATTTTGTAAAAGTAAGGGTTGGTCCCATTAAACAAAATATGGGGCCAAGTTGGGCTAGTCCCTGGACCTTTCCCAGGGTCAATGCCCATTTCGACAGCACTACTCACTAGTATGACTAAACCCAAGTGGGTACTGACCAAGCCCAACAAAAAGGATAAATACAAATAGAATTATATACTAAAATAGTTCATGATTTTGTATTTTATCAGTCAGTTTAATCCCTTGCGAAATAAGTTATTGTAGTCCTTGACTTTTACTATTATTGGTTATTTTAGTCACTGACTTTCACTACATCATTCATTTTAGTCCCTGACTTTCAGGGATTCAGGGACTAAAATGATTGATCATATAATTTAGAGACTAAAATGACCTGTAAAATATAAAGTCAGAGACTAAAGTGATTTATTCGCACAAAGTCAGGGACTAAAGTGAAGTATTCTCGCAAAATTAGGGACTGAAACGGTACATCACTCAATACAAATATTATGGATCAGAACTTAAAAATAAACTTTTGATATTTAGACATAGTTAAGTGCAGCTACATTTTCTTAGGAATATCGAGTTAGTTGTAAGAAGAGTATAAAAGCAAAGTTTTTGCAATGGAGTAATTGTGAGAGTAAAAAAAATAAAATCTTAATCTTTTTTACAGAGTTCTTAATCACTTGAAAATTAAATTCTTTCATGCATCAATTAGCTTTCATTAAGCCCCACCGATGGCACCCACAAATTCTTCTTTTGTCTCTTCGTCTCAACATGAACAAATATTGGAATAAATGACAAGACTCACCTTAGGGTTTGATGATCTTTCTTTAGTTTTCAATCTACTCAAAAAATAGAGCCTTTCACCGAGAAATTCCCAACCACTATTTGTAAGCAAAATTGTCGACATTCCCCATCGTTTTTACTGGATTATTAACTCCCTGGTATTCGGTTCTAAATTCAACAAGAGCTTTTGGCCTTTTAATCAAAGGGTAATGAGCAAGCCCAAAGACTAGGATAAATATGAACATCATTAAGGACTAAAACTTGTAAATAATCTTCTCATATAGAGATATAGTTATGTGTAGTGATGAGCCAATGACATTATGTTAGGAGTAATTGAGTTAGTTGTATGAAGATTATAAAATGAAAGTATTTATGAGAATAATAACATAGAATCTTCTTATTTTTCAGGTTCATAATAACTCAAAAGTTATATTCTGCATCATTATGCATTTTGTATAGTAGTGCATCTTTGCTATTCGAATAGCTCAAAAGACATTTGACAGAACATTTTAGTATGAGATGTGATTGGTTGGTTGGTTTTAAACATGACACTCGCGTTCGGTGGGGATGAGAAGTATTCCCTCATTTCCTAGTTCTTCCCTCGTCCCTGTCACCGACCCTTATCATGGGGGTTGTTTTTTCCCATTCTCCAAATCCTCATAGGTCCCTATTGAGTTAGAGTGAACGTACAAAAATTTATAAAATCAAATTATGATGTTCGTCATCGAATGAACTTTTTATTGTAGTGACTTAACAATGTTTTTGGATAGAGTTGGGTAAACAATCTCACTAGGTCTAGTCTAGTCCATATCGATTGGCATAGACAATCAAGTTAAAAAGACAAAAAATACAAACCCAAATTTAAATAGTCATTAAGTTAGTTTTTTAAAAACTTTTTTAATTATTTATGGCATGAGGGTTAATCTGTCGACTTAGCTTACTCAACCTATTACATAAGCTGATTAACCTGCATAGACTTGCTTCTTAGTAGGTTGAAATTTTGTAAGTCTAGACATGCAAAAATTTAAAAATTTTAAAAACTAAACCACCTCAAATAGATCCGTATTTGAATTTCAAGTATTCGACCAAAAGAAATGTGTTGTGTTAGCAAGGAATTATTCAATAAAAAAGACTTTCTTTCTTTTCTTTTGTGGGTTCAATTCAACAAAATAATTTGAAAACTAGTTTTAGCCAACATATGATTTCATTGTTAGAAGTAAAAGGCTAATAGCCGGTCAAACTTGTCTTGTTTGGGCTTTGTGAAACAAAAGTTTGGACCTTTCAATTTAAGCTCGGTTAAATGAAAGAGTAATTTTCTTCACCAAAAAATATGAAAGAGTAATTTTTGTTGACTATAAAAAATGGAAAAACAATTTTGACAAAAATAAATAAATAAAAATGAATGTGCTCAAGCTATACTAACCAGTATCTATTCAGAAGCCATCGTATTGAGTTGATAATTGCTGCATATACAAATTAAAAAACTCTGGTTGTTGATCAATTAAATTAATAAGCAATAAAGAGTCAGTTTGACAAATTATGTGCCTCCAACCACGAGCCCAAGTCAACTCTAATCCACAAAGAATGGTCAACAACTTTGTCTTAACAATATCGGCAACTACTCTACATCCAACCTCAATTGCAGGTCAAGCATCTTCAAATAAATCATTTTTATGAGAGCAGATACTTAATACTTTAAGACAAAACTAATAAAAATTCTTAATAATTTTAAAATAATAATAATAATAATAGTTTTAAAATAGAAATTATTATTATTTAATATGTTGTTAACTTTTGATTTGTTGAGGACTATAGGTATGACTTATGCAAAACTTGCCAGATGACTCAAATTGCTTAGTTATGTTAAACATTCTAAACTGTATTATAGGCTCATTTAGGGGTGGCAATGCGGGCCAGCCCGCCCCGCAGCGGCCCGCCCCGCGGCTGGCCTGCAAAATGCGGGGCGGGACGGGCCAGCCCGTGGAGGAAAATGAGCCCATTTATTCAGCCCAACTCGCTTTATGAAGGGTTATTCGGGTTGCGGGCTAGCTCGCATAGCCCGCCAATTAAATTTTAAAAAAATATAAAAATATTAAAAATTCATAAATCTCATTATTTCTTTAAAAAAACATAAAAGAAATATTCTAAAAAAATTAAAAAAATCATATTAATTCCAACACTATATAAAAATAATAATATTAATTATTCAAAAGATCTAAAAATTTTACAATGTATTGTTTTCACAATAATATAAGAAATTTATGTTAACTTCATAGTAAACAAATGTAGAACTGGTTGCCTCACTCTACCTCTTTGTCTTTGTGTGTTTATTTTTTTTAATGGAACAAAACAGGCCTGACACCAAAAAGTAAAAAAGGCTTGATTCAAATTTTTTTGTCTACAACTTATTCAAAATTTTAGTTTTTTTTTTTACAAATGAGCCCGTGAGCCCGCGGGCCCCGCACAACTGTTGGCCCGTCAAAAGTGCGGGTTATCCAGGCCGGGTTATGCAGACTAGTGGGCTGCTTTTATATAACCCGCCCCGCGTATAAATGGCGGGTTATGCGGGCCAGCCCGCCGGCCCGTTTTGCCACCCCTAACCTCATTAACTAAAATAATAACAATATGTTCAACTATTTATTGAATTGAGGTATTTTTAAAATTATTTATGTAAACGGGACACTTTTCACACAAAATATATATATATATATATATATATATATATATAAATAAATATATAAATAGTGCAATTATAGCAAAACTGTGGGTAAATTTACATCGTTTTTTGGTGTGGTTACGGATTAACAATAGGTAAGTTTTGGTTATGCATCAGGGCATATTTAGCGCCGCTAATGGAGGACGGGATTAGCACAATCTCTATTGGGAGTGACACCATCATTTTTATATATAAGAATCATAAATTTATATACTAAAAAGGATGATGTCACTCCCAATAAAAATGGTGCTAATCCCATCCACCGGCTAACTTTGAAGGACCAACGCTAAATCATGTGAAACTGTAGCTAATCGTTTTATTTTTTGGTAAAAAAAAAGTGTTCCATTTTGATAATAGATGGTTTTAAAAATACTCCATTTTAATAAATAGTTGAAAAAGGGATCAAGAAGTTGTTGACAAAGAATTAAAAAAACAAAATACATAAAAAAAAAAAAAATACAGGGAAGGGAACAATGCATATACTGCAGTTGAATTTATATGCTTAGAATCAGATGACTTCACTTGACTAACTTTTCCTCCCAAGCTAAAAGGCAAAGTGGCCATTATTTTGATTGGGTTTGCCTGAATTCTTCAACTACTTTAAGTTAAACTTCTCTCTTCTTCCCTTACATAGGTCAAAAAGAAGAACTTGCTCAGCATGGGGAAGAGGAAAGCATAATTAAGTTGTTTATTGCTTCTGCTCAATCTCATCTGGATTCAATTCATGCTATTCTTAAACTGGTTATGCTACTTGAAGGTGATAAATGTTTTGCTTAAGCACACAAAAGAGCACATATAACAGAAAGTTTGATATAAGAGAAGAGTCAATGCTCAATCCAAAGACTTCGCAGCGCAGTTCAGGCATACAAGTAGAATACTAGTGGGGGCACACATGTGCAGCTTCTTCAGCCAGTTTCTTGCTCAAATTCTTCGCCATCGGATTCCTCTGCATTGTCCGCATCGTCGTCATCTGCCTCGTTGTCAAAGTCTTCCTTATCATTTTCGTTAGTGGTTTTCCCTATCACGATCAGGTTGCTATTCATCTTCCTGATTTCGTTGCACTGCAATCATTCGTGCCAACATCGACAGGGATGAGTAGGAAGCAAAGAAAAATTAGAAAGAAAGGTTAAACAAGCACCACCCTTGTACATTGAAGCCGATTATCCTCTGAATTAAACATTTTGAACCCTACATGCTCACATTTATATGGATGTGTACGTTTCATTCCTAAAATCTATGGACTATGGAACACAAATTGACTACTTTATATATCTATCTGACAACTAGTTCAAAATAACCAAGTCTATGCAGCTAAGTTCAAGCAAATAGCTAGATGCCAATGTTGCAAAATAACATAATTTCTTTGAGCAGATTTTATCAAAGATCTTTGACTCCCCTGAAGATATGAAATTTTAGCTGCAACATGCAAACAACTTAAATATGTCATGTGCACATCAAAGGATATTTCACCTATTACCCTTCCAACGGGGAGAGAGAAGAATCTCCTCATAAATTTCACACACACGTTTCTAGTTTTCTCAAGCCAAATTGGCTTGTTAGTTATCAGGACTAATTTCCTGAATAACAGGACTAATTTCCTGTAATTAATCATTCAAACAGACTTGGTCTAGGGTTTGAAAGGGCATACAGTTAATTTTTACTATGACTAGTAAAGCTGAGCGAAATGGAATGAAGTGGAGTGTAATGGAGCGAACTGGAACAAATATTCCACTTCATTGTTTAGGCAGAGATAGATTCTATCCCTTACCCCAAAATTGGGAGTGAACAAGAATGAGGGAATTGGATGGAATGGGATGGAATCTTTTCTATCACATTTCATTCCATTTCATCCTATTTTAACACCTCTAGGAACACTCAGAAATTCCGCTCCATTTCATCACTTACTGTCACAATCCAATCCAAATCCCCATTCATCCCAAGTAACTTCTGTCTCTTTAGTCAGTTCCAAATTCCCAATACTGACCATTTACCCTAAACTCAGCATAGATTTATTATTTTTTTGTTTTTATTGGCTCATAAATGATCACTTCAAATGCTCTGATGTTTCGCATTGTATCTTTTGTGTTCTTCCACTACTGTTCATCATCTCTAATATGTGTAGCAGAAATTCAAGTAAGGCGAAACCAAACTTTAGAACTATTTCACCGAATCTCCACAAACCTAAGCAAATATTTCACCAATGGCGGGGAAATTTAGTTTAATTAGCCAAATCAGGCATAATTGACAAATGACAAGCTATAAAAACGCGATTTCGAACTTGGAAGCTAAAACGACACCGTTTAGGATGAATTTGAGTAGGTCAGAATCTAGAAAACCTAACAGACAGATGAAGATGAATGTGGGAAAGTACCTTTTCTTCGAAATCAGACTCTTCCAAGGCGAGAAGGAGGTCTTCATTGTGGGGGTGGGGCCACTGAGAGGGAAGCAAAAACGACGTCGGAATAGTCCTCGTCGACAAAGGGTACTGCGTCATATACGCCGGAAACTGCAACATCTTTTCTTCGCTCTGTTCGCAATTCACTCACACTCACAGACTCAGTTTACAATTCAAAATCACCTCACCGCTCTTTGTATGGCTGCTGGGTTTATATGTACTTCCGGGTTTATACGTACTTTTGAGTGCGTTTGCTACCAGACATATTTTGAACGTATTTATTAGGTAAATGATATTTGAAAAAGTTCAACAATTTCACTTATTTAGGTGGGAAGGAGAAAAATGATTTTTTTTTATATTTTAAGATTTTTGAAAAATTCTACTTATTTGAAAAAAAAAATTTTTTTATGTTTTCTATTAAATATGAATATATTATTTTACTGTAAGTGACATTCTCGAAATTCTATACCAAATATTTCTAAACTCCTAGATTTATATAATAAGGGAGAATTAAATCTGGATACTTACATATGAATGTTCTATGTGTCTATTAATTAAGATACATAACTCATATAAATTTGATTATTTTTATTATTGTTAATTGAAAATGTTTAAAATATTATAAATTTAATGTACTTTTTTATTTTTAAAAGTTTATTTATTGCAATGCAATTTATGAAATTGACTAACTTTTTACTTAAATTCAAAAAAAAAAATATTAACTAATTCTTTTAGTTAGCATAAAGCTAATTATTTTTGCATATTATAAAAAACAAAGTAGTATTTGTATACCAAAATAATCATAACATTTGAGTAATAAGATGATATATTAATAATGATAAACGATGATTATATGTTTACTATTTACTGTACTAATATACAATTAGTTTAATAAAAAGTATTTATTGTTTTAGTAAAACTAATTGGAAGTGGTACATAGTGAACATTGGGGGTACTTTAACATTATTTTTATTAATAAAGATTGAATAACCTTCTGGTTGTAGTATCGAGTGCTCTAGTTATGTTGGAACAGATTTGTATATACGACCATTATATAAAGTTGTTAGTGAAGCTAGAAGATTTTGTATGTTGTGAGGCTATTCATTCTTTTATATTATGTTTGGTTAAAGGGAAGAAATAGGAAGGAAAGAAGTTGAAGAGAAAGAAATTAAGAAGAAAGAAGTTGAAGAGAAGCATGAGTGATTATAAGTTGTTTGATTGAAGTGAAATAAGAAAGAAATAAGAGAAAAAAGAAGTATTAAATAGTGTGAAATGACAACTTACCTTATGGGGAGAATTTACCAACAATAGCAACAATAACAAAACTTTTTCTCAAATCTCGCTTGAGGTCGGGAGAATTTTAATACTTATGGGCCTCACCTCATTTCCCCACTTCCTTCATTTCTTATGACACTTCCAAACAGAGGAAGTATGACACTTCTAAGCTACTTCTCTCCTTTCCACTTCCTTCCATCCTATCTCCACCAAACCAAACATAGTGTTAGTGTCCCTTGTCGTATAATTTTGTGTCCTCCTCCTCTTAATGGTGCTTAAGTTAAATGTGGTTGGTAGTGCGTTTAGTTGGACAACGATTGACAGTGTCATTCATAATAATGTAAGTGATTTTGTTTGTGATTACGTGAGTTTTATTGAAGTTATGACTAATCTTCATGTTGAGCTTCTTTCTCTTAAGAAAGAGCTTCAACTTGTTTGTTAATGAAGTTCAGAAATTTTATCTGTCTTTTAAATTCGTTAGATGTTGTTAATTTAGTTATAAGGGCCCTCCTTCTCCCTTCCATAAATATTGAAGCATTGTGTATAACATATGCAATTTGTATCTCGTGATTGGAGTGTAGTTTTGGAGCATACTTTGAAGAAATGTAATTAGATAGCAAATTGATTCATGAAGAAGGGAGTGTGTGGTCTAGAGCCAGCAATATGGGCCGACCCGTGTGGGTCGCCCGAAAAAGCTCAGAAAAAACCAATCTTGGGCCTCAAAAAGTTGTAAAAAAAGAAAATTAGGTTTTTTTGGTCCGACTCGTAAAAGCCCAGAAAGAAACGAGTTCGGTCTGAGCTAACCCAACCAAGTTAAAAATGAATCTATAAATATATATTTTTTGCATACTATATTAAAAAAACAATAAAACACACATATTCTTTTAAAAAAATATAAAAAAACTCGGAGCCTAAATAGAACCGGGCCTGGGCTTGCTAGTTTTCATAAAAATGTAATCGGGCTTTTGAGTCTGGCCCAAGCCCGGTTGGATAGCCCATATTGTCAGCTCTAGAATATGATATTCTACTTGATCTTTGTGACATTCAGCGTCTTCAGTCATCTGTCCATCTCTCTAAGTAGATAAGATAGGTTAAGATTGATTCGCCTCTAATTTGTCTTTTTATTTTTAGATGCATTAAAAAAAACAAATAGCTTTTTGTTTTTTGTTTTATCCACTGAGTTAAAATTTTTGTATTTTGTTTCTAATTTTTGCTTCCTATAATTCAAGTCCATTAACCCATTGAGCATGACTCAAATCATTCAAAACTTATTTCTTTTGGTAAATTTAAAACTCATTTCTAAGTATTACTTTATATTTTTTTTCATTAATTTATTTGTATAATAATAATAATAATTATCACATTTTAAGTAAATTGCTTCAAGCTAAGTGCCTTAAAGTCTTAGATCCGCCACTAATAAATTACTTTCATCACGAGGCCAATTAACTTAATAGTCTACTAATACTTTTGGTTGTTGATATACAGTGTCCTTAAGGTACTAGTTAAGGTTATTAAAAGTAGAAAACACATTGTTTCGTCTCTCAAAAACACAAAAAATTACGCATTCTAATATCTTTTTACTATATTTTAAATAGTACCCTTAAGACATTAAATATCATTTGTCAATATTTTTTTTAACAAGAAAATTTAGGGATGGATTATAATGCCTAAGTTGAAGAAAGAAAAAGTTTTCAGATTTAAAAAATATTTAAAAAGTACTTACGGTTATCTCATTTCATAATGATGCTTCTCTTAAACAACCTTGATCTTTAGCTATTCTAACCTTGCACCTTTTTTTTTTTTTAACACTTTGAATGCACGTGACTGAGGCCTTCGAGATTTTGTATTCACTTGAATTCAAACATAGAATGTTCTTTCTTGATGTTCCTGGCATGCAAAAGTTATCCTCCACCGCCAACTTTGTATATTTATATCATTTATTTATATTAAATTAAATCGACGCAATATTCCCTTATGGTGGTGTTTGCTATTGAATATTGCTACTACAACTTTCCCTTTAATTTCCCACTTTCTAAACATTACAAAGACACACGAAACCAAAATTCAGGAAATATTCGACTCCATATCAACCAAAGCTGACACAAGTAACCACATTTTTCATGACTCCTGAATTCAATTCCGAGGTAACCATCTTTGACAAGTAATAATAACCTTAACAAACAAACAAACTAGTATTTAAAATAAAAAATGTTAGGCAAATGTCATCTATCCTTAAAGCTAAGGAGGTAAATATAATAAATAAATTGTTAAAAAATATACTTTTTATATTTTTGAGAGATGAAGTATATAATAAATAAATTGTTAAAAAATATACTTTTTGTATTTTTGAGAGATGAAATATATGTATTTATGATTATTTTTTTTAATTTTAATAATCTTAATAAGTGTCTTAAGAACATTATTTAACAAGACTTAAAATATTAGAGTAAAATTAAAGAAAAATTGTAATTACATTAATAATATTCTGAAAAAAAAGCATAAGTTAGAAGTTGTAAAATAATCAATTTTTTAATAATTTTTTTTAAACATAAAATAATTAAATTTTTTTCTCATAGAAACTACTTTAAATTATTTTTTAAAATAATCTACTGTAATAAAAAAATTAAAAAAATAATTCCTTTCATTATAATTAAATAAATAATTTTTAATTTTTATCATAATTAATTAAAAAATAATTAATTCTCAACTTTTAATATTAATTATTTTTAAATAATAATAAATAAATTATAAATCTGACTACTAAAAGATCTCAAGATTAATCTTCTATGTTAATATCAAATTAAAGGATACTTTAAAACTATGCAATAATAGCTCACTTAATCTTTTTTAACTATATATATAGGAATATATAGAAATTTAATCTTTAGTTAATAATAATGAATCGGCTACTTGACAACTGCCTTATCCTAGCTCAATTTCACACATGGATTAATCAATGCTTTAAATGTTGAATAGGCTCAAAAGAGAAAAATCTGAATTGAACCGCCAATTTCACATTTTGCTCAGTCACAACTCTTACGTGTCATTTCCTTCCATGTCCACGTCATCGTCTTCCCTCTTTCACTTCCACCTCATCAAACAAAACATTCACAATTTCACACAATTTCTCCTCCACCCTACTACTCTGCTTTTACTTTATCCTTCATTACGTTACGTCTTCCAATTCCTTAACACTTCAATTAATTAGTTTAATTTTCATTACAAGCTATGGTTAGGGTATATGTTTGTGTATTGGAAGCCAGAGACCTACCCGTGAACGATTCCTTCGTGAAACTCAAACTCGGAAAGTTCAAGTCCAAGACAAGGACGTTGCGGAGCACGTGCAACCCCGTCTGGAACGAAGAATTCGTGTTCAGGCTCCATGATGCAGGTCACGTGCTTGTTATCTCTGTTGTTAATAGTAGTTATCTGATTGATGATGAATTGAAGGTCATTCATGGTGGTTCTGTGGATTTTGTTGGTGAGGTACGGATCCCTCTAGCTTCAATTGCTTTTCAGGATAAGCAAACCTTGATCCCCACCTGGTTCTCTCTTCAATCTTCCAATTCTGGGAAATTTTTCAATAAATATTGTGGTTTGTTTCCCTAACTATGTTACTTACATTCATTAAATTTAAATATCTGGTGTAATTAAAAAAATCTGGATTGTGTTTCTGAAACTGAACTTCATTTGTGTATTGCTTGTGCAATTTATTATCTAATTGAGAACACCTCAATGCTCTTAGCCTCTTTGTTACATAATACTACCTGTATCATAATATAAGCCTTTATTGACTTTTTCTAATATTACTCTTATTTATTAGAGTAAATTACTATTATAGAGATAGTGAGATGTACATTTAATTAGGGGTGAAATTGTAATAGTGAAGTAACTGTTTCTAAAATTATTACATTAACCATTATTCTTAAACTGTGTGAAAAATGGTCGGGACTTATATTAGGAAACAGATGAAGTACATGGGTACTAACACAGGGTACGCAGTTATGTTGGTGTACTCGGTTAGCAGCTTTTACCTTATTTTTACAATTTCTACTTTAAAGAATTGGTAGGCAGTATGGTGAATTCAATACGTGGAGTTATTCTTGGAGAATAATGTGACTATAGAATGTCTAGAAAGTAATGTTATTATGAAAAATTGAAAATTGTATGTGCTAGAAAAATTCTGGACATAATACTATACATATTATTTAGGTTCCATTTTTAGGGCTAAAATAGTAAGATTCTTTTCCCGTTATGGTTGCTAATATGCTCAAATTTAAAAATACTAATCATAGGTACATTTTAACGTTTAATCTCATGGATACTTTTTATGGAATGTCTAGAATTTATGTTTCTGCAGAGTGCAGAGTAACACTTTCAAAGGAATTCAATCAGGAAACTGATAATAACATGTGTCTACTGGACAAAATCATGAGCTGGTTCTGCATTTTGCATTCTAATTGTTTATATTTTTGCTTATATACTGTTTTGTTCCTCACAGGTTAAGCAACTATTTTTCTTTTTCATTCTTTAAGTGTTTTTTGAACTGCAGTCTAACATGTCAAACTGATTTTTAGCTCAATGGCTTGTAAATCAGGGAAAATTCTCCTCACTATTTCTCTCCGTGGCAAAGGCCGCACTTCCTTTATCAATCACAAGCATTCTCCGAAGTCAAGTATAGCAGTTGAGGACTCAAAAGATTTGGAAGCTATGCACACACCATTTCAGGCGCCCAGTGGTAAAATGGGTGAAGGCAAACAGTTGTTGAAAGCTATTGCTAACCGTATAGATAAGATTTTCAATAAGAAAGAAGGAAACTCAAAACATAGCGATTCTTCAGAACCATCCAATTCATTATCCGATGAATACGAAGATAGTGTACAGGACAATTCATCTTCTTGCAGCTTCGGAGAAGCCATTGCATTAATGCAATCAAAAGATAGCAACCAAGAAATGCCCGAAAATTTGCACGGCGGTGTTCTAGTAGATAAAGTTTTTCTAGTGTCTCCAAATGACCTTAATGCATTTCTTTTTGCACCTAATTCGCAGTTTAGGAAAGATTTGGCAGAATTGCAGGGAACAACAAATTTGCAAGAGGGGCCTTGGATATGGAAAAATGGAGACTCGTCTTGTTTAACAAGAGTTGTTTCGTACACAAAAGCTGCTACGAAATTAGTTAAAGCAGTTAATGCCATGGAAGAGCAGACATATCTTAGAGTGACTAACAAGGAATTTGCTATACTTGTTACTGTAAGAACACCCGATGTTCCATATGGAAATACTTTTCGTACCGAATTGCTTTACAAGATAATGCCGGGAGCAGATGTATCTTCTGGAGAGGAATCCTCCCATCTTGTGGTATCTTGGAGAATTTTCTTCCTCCAAAGCACAATGATGAAAGGCATGATCGAGAGCGGCGCACGACAGGGCTTGAAGGAGAGTTTCAACCAGTTTTCCGACCAGCTTGCTAAGAATTTTAAGGTGATGAACAAAGTGGATTTAGTTGATAAGGAACACTTGTTGGCAACTATGCAAACAGAAGATCAGTGGAGTTTGTGGCAGGCTATAAAATACTTTTGGAACTTCACAGTAGTTTCCACCATCTTGATGTTTTTCTATGTGTTCTTGCATATTTTGAGGTGTGGTCCAAGTCAACCTCAGGGGTTGGAATTTAGGGGGATTGAATTGCCAGATAGTTTCGGAGAGCTCATTACTAGTGGAATCTTAATCTTACAGTTGCAGCGCGTTTATAATATGGTCTCTCACTTTCTGCAAGCTAGATTTCAAATGGGTAAGCATGTTATTTGACCCTACTAAGGTTTTAAGTTGCAGTTGGGGCCATGCCACATCAAATGTAGTCGAATGCAGCCATTGCAGTTTCATTGACAGTGAAACCCTATTATGCTTGTTATAACTTTTAAATGATTTCATCTGATAGAAAAGTTTTGACATCATTTTCTTCTCATAGGAACTGACCATGGTTTGAAAGCCCAAGGTGACGGATGGGTTCTAACCGTGGCTTTAATTGAGGGGGCCGACTTGGCGTCCTTGGATTCAGAAGGGTTGTCAGATCCCTACGTGGTTTTCACATGTAATGCACAAACAAGATCAAGCTCTGTCAAGCTTCAAACGCATGATCCTCAATGGAATGGTTTGGCCTTCTATCTTGCTATTTTTCTGAAATAATTTTGCTTTCATTTGAGTATATATCTTTACTTGTATTCTCTATTTTTATAAATGTGCAGAGATATTGGAGTTTGATGCTATGGAAGAACCACCCTCAGTTTTAGATGTGGAAGTTTTTGATTTTGATGGTCCATTTGACCAGGATGTTTCTCTTGGACATGCTGAGATCAATTTCCTTAAACACACATCAACAGAATTGGCCGACATGTGGGTCATGCTTGAAGGAAAGCTAGCTCAGTCTTCTCAATCAAAGTTGCATTTGAGAATTTTCTTGGATAATAATAAAGGAGTTGAAACAATCAAGGAATATTTGGAGAAGATGGAAAAGGAAGTAGGCAAAAAAGTAAGCACTAGGAATCTTGACTCACTTCTTTTTACCTTTCGCCATGTGCTATAATGTGATTATATCTTACTAAGTTCTTTAAGTAAATCCCCAAATTAACCCCTAAGATTGTAGGGGTGGGGCATTTTACCCTACTATTTTAAAAACTTCAAATCAGTTCCTAATGCTGCGAAACAACAAACATTTAGTCCTTTCTTATTTAATTTTTTAATGTCGTTTAGTAGTTAAAAGGATTGAAATGTCTGTCGTTAACTAAGTCAAGAACCAATTTGGGGTTTTCTTATTCTCGAGGACTCAAATGCCCAACCTCCACAATTTTGGGGATTGATTCGGGGATTTAGTCCTTTTTCTCTCTCTGCCTATGGTGTTTGTGTCATAGAACACTTAGAACTATTCATTGTATTTGACTTTACATAGCTGAATGGCAGTTGAATCTTAGATCACCTCAAAGGAATTCAACATTCCAGAAATTGTTTGGGTTGCCTCCAGAAGAATTTCTTATCAATGATTTCACTTGTTACCTGAAGAGAAAAATGCCTTTACAGGTAACTTATACATGTGGTTGAGATATTTAAACACATATTTCTGATAAATATCTGCTGAAAATTGTTAGAGTATAATGCATTAGATGAACTAACATATATAATAATTTACATGGTCATACCATAAACTAAATGCAGGGCAGGTTATTTCTTTCGGCGAGGATTCTAGGATTTTATTCCAATCTGTTTGGACATAAAACAAAGTTTTTCTTCCTTTGGGAAGATATTGAAGACATACAAGTACTTCCTCCATCGTTGGCGTCAATAGGAAGCCCAACATTGGTCATAATTCTGAGAAAAGGGCGAGGTTTTGACGCACGGCACGGTGCGAAGGCACAAGACGAGGAAGGAAGACTTAGGTTTTACTTTCAATCATTTGTTTCATTTAATGCTGCCTCCAGGTATAAGTCATGCATGCTTATAATTGTAATATTTTTCTAATGATTTGATAGCATTCATTCACATTCAACTAAAGTCACATTCTGTTTCTACAAAAGAACAATTAAGGCATTGTGGAGAACAAGAATATTAAACCCTTATCAGAAAGAACAACTATCAGAAGATAAAGAGGATCAAGAAGAAGGGTTTGTAATTCCTGAAGACACTGGATCTATCCTTGAAGATGAGTCAAAAATGTCCAAAATTTTCTCTGCAGAACTTCCAATTAAGGTAAGCATTTTGTAACTGTTACTTGTATATAACTGAAGATAATTTTATTATTTTATACTTAAAATTTTTGCATCCTTGAACAAACATGAGAGAATTTGTTCTTATTTAACTGCCAAGTCAAACTCTTTTCCAGTCATTTGAGATAATTTTTAAGAGTTTTAAGAATTGATCCATTTTGAGTGCTAAGTTTTTAACACGGTTATGCGATAGTGTACTAACACATTCTTAAAATAATAGGTGCGTGCTTGGTTCAACTTAGTTACCTTACCAAAATAATAGCTTTATTTTGTCAATTTTTTAATAGCTTTATTTTGTCAATTTTTTGAATAGCTTTTGAAAAATTAGCGATTAAGTGCTCTTGAAGTTTCCATGTACAAATTAGCATTTATCGTATTTGCTTGACATGGAGTAGGAAAATTCTTTAGTTGATGAATTAGTAATTACCCTCTTTGATATTGCTTTGATGTGTTATTTCACTCTTGCACAGATGAGATCAGTGATGGGAATATTTGATGGAGGAGTCCTGGAACACAAAATTATGCAGAGAACTGGGTGTATGAACTATGAAACCACAGCCTGGGAACTAGTTAAGCCCGATGTCTTTGAAAGGCGTGTTTCGTACCAATTCAATCGACACGTGTCGGTTTTCGGTGGAGAAGTCACATGCACACAACAAAAAATTCCAAATCCAAACACTGGAGGTTGGATTGTGAATGAAGTCATGGCCCTTCATGGAGTTCCATTTGCTGATCACTTCCATGTATGCTAAACTGAACTCATTCTTGTTACTTTATTTGTTATAAATTTGGTTCATCTTGTTATAAATTTGTTAGTTTTAAATATTTTTAGCCCTTTATTTTTTTGCGAAAAATCATTTTCCCTCATTTTCGAAACACGCATTTAGTACGTCATTTTCGGTACTATACATGTGTTTCAGTCCTTAACTGAAACTATTTAAGTCTCTTATTTTTCGCAAAAAAATCATTTTAGTTTTCAAATAGATGCAGTTAGGGATTAAAAACGGACATTTGCGAAGAATGAGTTATTAGAAACATGTTTAAAACACTTTGTTTTGATACCAATGTATGCTAAACTGATTTTCTATGCCTGCAGATTCATTTTAGGTACGAAATTGAGAAATCGGATCTTGGTGACTGTGCTTGTAATTGTGATGCATACATTGGCATTATGTGGCTCAAAAGTTCCAAGTTTCAGCAAAGGATTAATAGGAACATAACAACCAAGTTTAACCTTCGATTGAAGGAAATATTTGAACTGGTTCAGAAAGAGATTTTGTTAATGTCTCAGAATTGACACACATAGGAAGGTTGACCGGATAAAATTGTATTATTTAGATTAAAAAAAATGTATTAAGCCAAAGAAAAATGAGTTTTCTGTAGAGCAATTAGCTTTCTGTATAACAAAAACAGAGCTAACTCATAACTATACCAAAAGAATTAAATTTAACAGTCCAGTAACATTTTGTTGTATCTTCAGCACAACTGTAATATAATATACGGCAGGTTTTTTATTTTTGGTTGTACAGTATATAGATGAACAGAATTTGGCAAATTTAGGGTTTTTTTATTTTGTTTTTATTTTTGTGTTTTTGTTTTCTATTTTTACGAGTAAAGCAAAACTATCATATTGTTCTTATTTTATTTTCTGTTTTTAAAATTTTGTATAAAAAATTTTAAAAATAATTATAATTTATTTTTCATATTTTCTGAAACCCCTTCACCTTCATTTACAAGTTAAACACAAACACATTATTTTTAAATTCTTCTCTTCTTACACTTTGAATTAAACACAAATAAAATAAAGGGTCTTGATATACAGTGCCCTAAGGGCACTAGTTAAAATTACTAAAAGTAGAAAAATAATCATAAGAGTACATTGTTTTGTCTCTCGAAAATACAAAAAACTACACATTTCAATGTCTTTTTACTATATTTGGGTTTTTAAATAGTGCTCTTAGAACACTAAATATCATTTGCCTAAAATAAAAACACAAAAGTAAAAATAAAGTAAATATATCTTTAGGTTTTAGGGGCTGTTATCAACACTAATGAGGTGTATGAGGTTAGTTTTGAGAAAATTCTCGAAAAGGAGTTACAATCGTTCTCATGTTTTCATTAAAAAAAAGAAAAATGATGTATATTTATGATTATTTTTTTAATTTTAATAGCTTTAATAAGTATTCTAAGGGCATTATTTATCAAGTCAAAAAAAAAATGTATAAGATGTTACTTTGTCAAGGGGGAGGTGTACCTTTCCCTTAATTTGTCTACTACTTTATTTGTTGTAAACCGGTGTTTTGGTCCTTATATCATGTCGTCATCGTAGTCAACCTCTCATCTCACTGTCCTTGGACTGATATTGATAAGTGATAACTACTATTCGAGATCAGTATTACTTGAAATGGGTCTAAGTGGGTTTGGGCTTAAGGCTTAAGCCCATCAAACACGTAGTATCAAGGTGCGCGACCTAATCTCTAGAGACTCAATTATAAATATATTTTATCATTTATCACAGGTACGTAACATTACCTACACAAATCGTAATTTCATAACTCACTTGATCGTCTGAGTCTTTACAAGTATAACTCTCTCCATTAAGGTGCACTGATGATCCCTCAGGAGCTTTTTGTCTACATCTTTTGGTAACTCTCACCCTTTATCGTGGTCCAATTTTAGGATTGGAACATATCATTGACATCGTTTAAGGAAAACTTATCTAAACAATTATCTTGTGTCTCTCACCATGCAAGCATTAGGAGAAAGAATTATGATGGTAATCAAAACAAGCGTGTTTAAAATCAAGGGGCCTGGATCCTCCAGGTGAAATGACACAAAGCGAGCGTTAAAACAACTATTGGTGTAACCCAATACTTCAGAAGAACATGAGGTCATCGTTGAGGATAAGATTCAACACCTTAGGGCTATAAAAGAGAAGCAAAGCAAGATGATAGAGGAGGTGGTGCATGATAAGGAAGCAAATCCGAACACTAATACTAACCCTAACCTTAATGCTAACCATAAGCCTAATAATATGTAGAGAGGGAAAGGGAGGTGTCTAGGGCTAAGGGTGAGGTTCGACAGAGGGATGCGCAATAGCAACCCCTGGTGTGGTAACTCGAGGATAAGAGAGTAGGTGAGAATGAAGTGTCTTTCGGATTTTGCAACAACTCATTCACTTGATGGATGGTAGCTTATGATTTTCTATCCAACATCCCGTGTGAACGTCCATTGAAAAATTATGATAGATCAAAAGACCCCTGCATCACGTAGAGATTTTCGAGTAGACAATGACTTACCACAGAGTCATAAAGCAGATCGTTTACGGTTTCACTAACCTTAACAATGGCAGTCAGGCGTTGGTTTATTAATTTACCCCCAAACTCCACTGACAACTGTTGATCTTTGCGAGATAAGTTTATTGTATACTTAACTAATAGCAAATAACAATTCAAAATTGAATTTCATCTTGAAATAATCAAGCAACATAAAGATGAACTACTAAGAAATTTTATTACTTGTTTGAGGGTTTAGAAGTAAAATACGTTGAACTAAATATGATATTTTATTTTCTTTTTTCTAAAAGGACTGTATCTAGGTCGCTTCGCGGGGCATCTGGCAGCCAATAGGCCAAAAATAGTGGGAGAAGATTCACCTTGAGACAAGCACTCGCAACCAAATTTGCTTAGGAGTGCCAACAATTGAAATAGGTTGGTTTTGAAATATAAATTTGTTCCTTCGATACTAGAGATAATGGCAAGTGATGACGTAGACAGTACTCCACTCTAAAGCTGATTAACGAACCATCTACAGATTTATATTTCCTTTGGACCACAAACCAAAGTCCATAGCCCATAACTTTGCTGGCTGTTGAAATAGAACTAGTCGAGACCAAGCCACCCCGTATGACAAGAATCATGAAGGATATAATAAAAGTACTCTTAATATCGCAGTGTCCATATTGTAATCAAAATAAGGCTACAACGACGACACCCTTCATTAGTAAGTAAGACATTTTCGACAACCTTACATGAGATCACAAACTAACTTGACAGTGAAGAAACCATCCGAAAAGTACTTCCATGCAATAACCTTCTTCGAGTCATTAGAAAACATAATTGGAAACAACAAAAGGGAAGGTTTGGGAGGAAAATCCAATTGAACCTACTATCATTCAAATTTATCAAACATCTTTATTTCATGCTCACACAATCTAAACATGTGTTTGAGATTGTAGAATGTCTATCCAAATACATTTAGTTGAACCTACATTTCTTTGGATGTGACTGTCCTACTCTATTTTGTGAATATATGAACAAAAATTCTACTCAAACAATTGCTATTTACGAACCCATAATGAAGTATAACAAAAAAATTCTTTTTTTTTGTTTGAATGAGAATTGTGGATTATGAAGTATATAATAATAATAATAATATTTTTTGGACCAAGAAGTGAATAATAATTTATTATGTTGGCAAAAAAAAAAAGGTATCAGTTCTCATAAATGAATTGGGCTGGCCATTTAAGAAGCCCATGGAGAGATGATGCTGTGATTGTACTAGTTACTGTTGAGCACTCACTGAGCAGTGACCACCTCACTAGCCATTTCGCACGAGTCGCTATCAAAGTCACACTTCACAGTGTTGGTATCGATTCCATACTCCACTTTCATATCCCGCCGCTGCTTTCCGCCGGCGATAATATCTAATACCATCATCCATTCTCCCTTATATATAGGAGTTTTATCTCAAACAAACAGACAAACAATAATCATCCAAAAAAAAATATACACTGCGATATTTTCAACTGTGCTTCCACTCTACTACCATATTGCAATTTTCACAAATTCTCAATTCACAAACCACCAAAACCCTCGCTCATGGATCCCAACCCAAGAACCTTCCCGATTCTCTCCTACGTCATGTCCCGCCTCCCTTCGCTAACGTCCAGAACCACCGCCACCGCTTCCGACGCCGACCAATACGACATCGAACAGCCACGCGCCTCGGAAGTCGTGGACCAGATGCCGCACCTGGCGGACCCGGAGCTCTTAGAGTCGATGACCCGGGCTGTATCGGAGGTGTCGCAGGCCCGATCGGTTCTGAAACTTATAGGCGAGCGGCCCACGCACGAAGAAGTGGACAATGCGAGGGCCAAGCTGGCGGAGATCGACGCCCAGCTTTCGCGAGAGCTGGAGGAGATTGTGATGCAGGCCCGGCCCGCCGAGATCGAGATCTATGGGTGGCGTGCTCAGCAGGCTGAGAAGGAGCGGCAGTGCAGGGAGTGGGCGGAGAAGGAGAAGCAGATTTGGAAATCGGTGATTCAGCTTGCGGAGATGCACGATGCTTACGAGAAGCTTCTTAAGGACGCTGAGAAGCGCTTGGTTAAAATGTACGAGTCCGCGGAAGATGGTGACGGCGGAGATAACGAAGGCGTTGGTGATGAGGTTAACGAAGAGGTTGTGGGGATACTGCAGGAGGCTTACGGTAAAGGAATGGAGCGAGTCGATCTCTCTGGCCGCCAGTTGAAGCTCTTGCCGGAAGCATTTGGCAGGATTCCTGGCTTGCTTCTGCTTGATCTTTCAAGCAATCAGCTTTCGGTAAAGTGGATTTTCTACATAGCGATTCAATCAGTATTGAAATAAATTTAATTTTTCGTGATTAGAAATCCAATTAACTGGCCATGTTGAATTCAGGAGCAAATTGACCTAATTGACTGATTGTTGCTGAAGTCAAATAGTAGTTATTTTTGATAAAATCAGCGACTGAGTTGACTGGTAGTACAAACTTTAGGGTTCAGGTTGATTGATGCTTTATTCTGTTTAGAACTTATTTTCCGAACTTAAATTTTCTAAGTTTTCTCTTTTTAAATAAGTTAATACAAATAGTCGATTTCACTTGACTTTTTGTTATGTGTTTGTTAGGGGGAAAAAATTATGATTTAGGATACATATTTAGTTATTGAACCTCACAATTTTATCAACTAAGAAATTAAAATCCAAAGTTGAAAACATCCATTTGAACTTTGGAAATGAACTCTGTTCAAAGGTTGATACATCCATGTGCACTTGTTAGGAGTAGGAAAGAGAAAGAGATGAAGGAGATAGCTTTTATTGATGAATAAGCCTGTACACAATACAATGTTCCTCAGAGATTACTCTCTGCCTCTATACTGAATTGTACTATCCAAGTCATTACAAAACTAACTGTAACTAGTAACTACTATTTATATCTTCCTCATCTATACAACCAACGAATAACAGACTAACTAACTGATAAGGACTAATTCACACTTAACAATTATTCTAAGTGCTTCCTCTTTCTGTACACAATCCAAGGCCTAGTTTGGGCTACTGGACCCATATTTGCACCCGCATCAGGGCATGGCTCAGTCCTAACAGAACTTTGGAAGTGAACAATGTTTAGAGGAATGTTATGGGGGGTATCTTTGTATTTCTGTCTTGAGTCTTGACAAGCACAATATAGGAAATGGAAACATTTTGTTTTTAAGATCACCAAAACAAATAATCTATTTGATTTCGATACATTAACTTTCATGTTTTGTTCATTTGGGCTTAACCTGGAAACGTTATAGTCTTATAGACTACGTCTTCTGTTTCAGCCATAGAACATAATCAATCAATTAATCTTTATGTCATTTTCCCTCTGTTTTAGCTGATAGGTGAAATGTGTTGTCGTGCAAAAATGGGTAAATGATTGTGATCATCTCCACTATTATTCCTTAAATATACATCTACTTGTGATAGAAACTTACACTTGATGTCAGCTTTCGTTTTGTATGTGAACGTGTATGCTTCTTGGTCCTCCATCGATATGTTTAAATCATATGGCGAGTGTAATTTTAGTTCATATTGCCTTTCTGATATTTTCACATACATACTAATTTACTCTGTGCTGTGCAACACAATAGGCGATTCCTGACTCAATAGCTGGACTGCAAAATCTCGAAGAGCTGAATCTCTCTTCGAATCTTTTGGAATCACTGCCAGATTCAATTGGGTTGTTACAAAACTTGAAATTCCTCAATGTCTCTGGAAACAAGCTGACTGCCCTTCCCGATTCCATCTGTCAGTGCAGGTATGTAAGAAATTTATAAGAGCAATGGTTTTTAATTTTGTTATTATTGTCATCAATTTGAGTAATTCCTATACAGCTATACCTTTATGCTTGGAATCCATGAGAATTTAATTTGGACAGTAACATTCTTACATTCATGTCCATGTACTATAAGAAATAATGATAAACTTTAGGGGGGAGCCTCGTATGATATTTTGAAAGCTGTACTTGTCAAATGCTACACTTTTGCGGATGCATGAGCAGTTTTAGCCCATGCATGGGCGAAAGCTGTTTTTCATTTGAATTTATGGTACAAGTCTATGTTAGAATCATGTGACTATGGTAGGAACTTTAGTTAGTTAAGTAACAGTGTATTTTTGTAATTATTGTATTAATTTTTCCTATTATAAATATATGCTCTGTAGTGTAGCCTAAAACACGTGGAAATCATCCAATGTCTCCCATTTTCTCTCTTATTCAACATCTTATATCAATAATTCAATATTATATCATATTTTTTCATTTTTAGTTTTTCAGCATTCTGAAAAATATATTTCTAGTGTTCAAACATTGTAAAACATCTCACTACTGATTTTATGTTCTGTTCTGTGATAATTTTTCGAACCACTATTGATTGCTGGAAAACACACTCCAGAGTCCAGACATTTAGGGTCCATTTACTTTGCATTTCCATTTTTTGTTTTCATCTTTTGTTTTTATGAATAATTACAATTAGATTATAAAACAATTATCCTTTCATTTTATTTTCTGATTTTAGACTTTTATATAGCAAACATTGCAAAAAAATGAAAACAACTATATTTTGAGTGTTTTGTAAAATCTCCCCTTTTCTCTTGCAAACTTGACATAAAAATACTACTTTTCCTTCCATTTCTTCCCCTCCTTTGGACTAAACACCTATATAAAATAGAAAATGCACGCGGGTACATCTGGTAGAAAATGCTCCCTCTACCAATTAATTTTTACATCCCACGGGCTCGACAGATCACTTAGGCCTGTGGTATGAGGAATTTCTTTAAACTATAAATGCATTAGTTATCATAATCAAACCCCTTCTGTCTGATTGTAGCATGGACAGTTTTCTTCTGTAGTTTCTGGGTACGTCTGGTACTCTTTTGCTTAATGATATACTTTGATTGATTATAAAAAATAAAAAATCATTGATCAAACCCCTATGTTTTTGAATGATCAGGTCATTGGTGGAACTGGATGTAAGTTTCAATAATCTGTCATATTTGCCAACAAACATTGGATACGAATTACAGAACTTACAGAAACTCATGATTCAGTTGAACAAGATTCGTTCTCTTCCCTCATCTATCTGTGAGTTGAAGTCATTGCGCCATTTGGATGCGCACTTTAATGAGCTCCACGGGCTTCCAATTGCAATTGGGAGACTGACTAATCTTGAAGTTCTCAACCTGAGCAGTAACTTCAGTGACCTCAAAGAACTTCCAGAGACATTTGGTGATTTGACTAACCTCAGGGAACTGGACCTCAGCAACAATCAGATTCACGCGCTCCCTGATACCTTTGGCCGCCTTGACAATTTAACCAACCTAAACTTGGATCAGAATCCTCTCGAATTGCCACCGATGGAGATTGTAAATCAAGGGGTCGAAGCCATAAAGACTTTCATGGCCAAGAGGTGGCTGGATATTTTGTTAGAGGAAGAAAGAAGAAGCAGTCAGGAAATGCAAGAACAAGCACAGGGTGGCTGGTTAACGCGAAGCACGTCCTGGTTGAAGAATGTTTCTGGAAATGTAATTGGGTATCTTGGAACCGCTGTTGGATCTCCAATGGCACCCAAATCTCCCAGAGATCCTTATCTTGATCAACAGCTATAAGGTGATATTCCAGCACATATGGATTTGAGATGAAGATTACAGAAACTATGCTGCCAAGCAACAATTCAACCCGAGTGTGGGTGGCATGCTTTGCTAACAGATCTTTTAGTTTTGCTTGAATCACTGGATAATCAAATCTAAAGCTTTTGCAGATTACGGTTATCTTCAAATTCAGTTGGTATCGCAATTGGGAAAGTGACCATGACACCTCAAATGTTCTTGTTTGTGTTCTTCAACGAACGAGCCATTGAAATTTAGTGTGTGATAATAAATATACATGGCTGCCCTAGGAGTCTAGGCTAATAAATATACGCCAGTTTTGTTTACCCTACTCCTGTTGAAAAATAATGTGGTTGAAATCCTTTAAAATTGGACTAAACGAAAAAATGAATAAAATGTTTTGTATTTTGTTTAATGGTTTACATTGTTGGTCTTGCTTCACCATATACCTTTTGGATAGAATGATTAGGCTAGGATTAGAAATCTAGGCAATTTGAGGGGTTTTTTTTTTTTTTTTTGTCAGGGCAATTTATGAGGTTGGAGTCGTTCATTCCTTGACCAGAAGTAAAACTTGTTTGAGTTGTTATTAGATCCTTATTAATGTATGTAAGTATTGTGTGTTCATATATCGTCAGGGTATAATAATTTGAGGTTAACATAAAGTAAATAATAGGTTTAATTATAATTTTAGTCTTCTTAGTTTGTTCTTTACTTGATTTTAGTTTTTTTGGTAATTTTGTAGGGTTTTGCATGAAATAAGCAAGATTATAGAAAAATCTTGCAAGGACTTAAGACTTCACGATGGCAATTTTGTAGGGTTTAGCACGAATTTCTTGGAGCAGACCAAAATGGAAAACAGGGCACATAAAAAGTTAGAACAAAACTTGCAACACTCGTACCAAATTGATGCCAAATTCAAAACAGGGGTTTACTGGCTTCGACGTCCAATGCACCACCAAGCCCATGAGGAGATGATAACAACAGTGTTCTCCCCAAATCCACCTTGAGGACAAGGATTCGACATTTCATGTTGGGGATAAGGTATGGTGGTGTATCAATTTCACCACAAAATCCCTAGGTGACGAAGAACATTCCAAGTTGAGGTTCAAGCACCACCGACACTTCCACATTGAAGCACACGTTAGACTCGTCACGTACAAAGTTCATTTGTCGGCGAACTTGCAACTGCAGGGCCTGCAGCCTGATCTATTTATTTAAAAGGCTGGATTTAGGCTTAATTAGAAGTCTTTTTAAGTAAATAGAACAGGCTTGAACTTTTAAAAAAGTCTTTTAGACATGATAGGGTGGCCTATTTATGTTGACTTTGAGAGGCTTCCCAAAGGAGTTTTGATGAGACAAAGAGGTGATCCAAAGATGTGATTATGCAACTAAACTTTCTCATGTAAAACATAAAAAGAAGCAATTCTCAGAAGACCATCACTAAGATAGAGTAGAATTTTATGATTGTATATGCTTGATAAAATGTCGTGCCTCAATCCATGTGTTTATCCATGTTTTAAGTTAGAATCATATAATGACCCATAGTTAGATTCGAGCATTTTAGAATCACTTTTCTAGGATGCATTTAGTATTTTAATTCATACATTTTCAATGGATTTTACTTGGACAAGTTTTGATTTGTATCTTTTTCCTTTTGGAAGTGTTATGGTGCCTTGTGAATCGATTCACACTTGTTGAAATCAAGTGACACATGCAAAATTTCTCGGGAACTGAAAATTTATGTCAAGGGAAACTTTTACACTATGTGAATCGATTCACACAGTCTGTGTGAATCGATTCACATAGGCTAAAACTCTGTCATTTTTCAAAAACTGTCCAGGAGCATTTTTACATTGCGTGAGATTCACACATGTTGTGCATCGATTCATACGGCTCATTTTTCTTATATGTGGTGGTTTTTACACTCTGTTTCAAGAGAGAACATGGTGAACTTCATTTTTAAGATTTTGAGCCATCAAAATCCTTCTTTTCTTCTCTATTAAGGTTCATGAAACTTGAGTTTGAGTTTTTGTGTGTTTTGTTCAATCAATTCATCAAATTGATTGAGTACTTGAGAGAATTTCATCTTGAATCATCAAAGAATTAGGAAGAGCATACATCTCTAGTTTTGGGCTAATTCAAAAAATTCCATTTGAAGTTTCTTCTACACGATTGATCATGGATACAAGTGTTGAAGCATGAAATCTCTATCAAGCTTAGGTGTATTCTATTCTTGTTCTTTGTAATTGAATTTTTTTTTATTGTTTTGTTTCGAATTCTTTGTATTTGTTTGGATTTTGTTTTTGTTCTTGAGTGCTAGAAGAATCTTGGAGAGGTTTTCTCCTTGGATTTCTTTTAGAAGGTCCTTGGAGGTGTTCTAACTACTAAGGATACCTAGGGTAATAGACTTACCCATAGGGAGGTTCTTGAGTGGGGCCACTCAAGTGTTTGTGAAAAGTCCTAGGAGAAGGTGATCTCTTAGGTTTTGTGATTGTTGGCATAAATCTAAAGGGGGACTTTGGTGGTTTGTGAAAAATCCTAAAGGGTGTCTTTAGGTAGTTGTGAAAATCCTAGAGAAGGGTCTTTTGATGGGTAGATTTCTAGGATAAAAATCTTTGTAATATCTAGTAAACAATTGTGTAAAGTTTGTGAGATAGTGAAACTTTATAGTGAAAGCTAAAAGAGCTAGATGTATATGTCGTTAGAACACCAAACCATGATATATCCTTGTATTTTTCTCTTATATGTTTTGTTTACATGCTTTGATACTAGTTCATAACCTTTCAAATATTTAACTTATAATTGAGCCTTAAAGGCAACTTGAACTTAAATCAATCCTAGGAACATTTCATCTTGAACATATAAATTGTAATTAGTTTGTAAATTCCATTTAAACTTTGTATAAAACCAATATAGGAAAAATTGCTCTGTTTTAAGTGAATTCATTCATCTATCTTTAGTACTTGAAATTGTGCTTTGTAGTTCATTTGATTCAAAGTCTAAAGAATTCATATTATCTGTTGTGTAACAAGAGTTCTTTCTAAACCCTTCGTGAAAGTTTTGATTGTTAATTCAACCTAGTGAGGTTATTTTCCTATCCATCCGTTTCTACAACTTGAAATTATGCTTTGTAATTTATTTGATTGTTATTTAGACCCAAACTAAACAATTTCACCTCATTATTGTATATTTGATTTTTTTGTGAATTTGAGCTTCTAATCGCTGTTTTCTAATTGGGCTCATAGCATCAATCTTTATTTTTCCATCCCTTGGCTGGATCATGTCACTACATCTTAGTCCAACAAAAAGTCTTGACTTCACTGTATATTGTGACCTCGACTGGGGCTCGGATCTCAATGACAAAAAAATCTACAACCGTTATTGTGTGTGTTGTGGGAAAAATCTTGTATCATGGTCCTCTATAAAGCAAGGTGTGGTTTCTCGTAGCAGCACAAAAGTAGAATACAAGAGTTTAACCATTACTATTACTGATATCATTTGGTTTAGGTGTAGTTCTTCAAATTCATTGTGATGATTTAGGTGTAGTTATCCTAGTAGCTAATCAAGTTAAGCATTCTCGGACTAAGCATTTTAAGCTTGATTTACACTTTGTGCGTGAAAAAGTTATTAAGGGCTTAGTTCAAGTTTTTCCTATCCTTGCCCAATTTCAAGTAGCTCATACAATAACAATTTTGATCAAAACTCAGGGGCAGTTTTGGGCCCATGCAAGATGCCCAACTGCATATGGTCTTTAAAAATATGGGCCCAAATATATATTAAATCATCCTCAAATATTAAATAATTCTTAAATATTAAATAATGCATCTTACATTTAGTATTATAAAGTAGATTAGATAGTAATGTGTTACAACCTCTAACATCACCACGGGAATCTCCCAAATTCTTTATTTCGCCCCCATCAAAACTCATGATTATTCACTCAAATCACATGAATTTGCGGGGAGTTATAAAGGGAACTTTAGTCCCTTATTTGTAGGTAGTTAGCTATCGTTAGATTAAGCTGAGAAACATTTAGATTTAATAAAATAGAGTTTGTTATTGGTGATATGATTACCTATAAATACATCTTGAAACAGGACATCAATTAATAATGAATAAATTTTGTTTTCATTGTTTCCATCTTTATTGTGTGATATCTTAGATCTTTTCCATCTAAATTTAGCCATTGATTTGTTTGACCTTCCTATCACGCGAACAACCCAACTTTGATCCCTGGTAACTTTGTCAATTGTTGAAGTACATATTTCGAAAATGAGAGTATGCAGACTTTTGTGGTGTGTGTATAAATTTAATAGTGAATAGGTTAGAAGAAGGAGAAGGGGAAGGGTCTAGGTGGTGGGTGGTGTCCTACTATTTGGGTTTTCACCTAACTCAATTCTAAAAGCTTCTTTATAGAATAAGGATGGTCACACCCTTATAAACTCAACAATAGTAAACAAACGGGTGGCCCAAAATATGGAACTCATTCCCAAAAACTAGCTTGTAGGAAGAAGATTGACACACTCTTATAAACTCAACAATAGCTATATCATTAGCCGATGTGAGACTTCTAACACTAGTAATAGTAGTGACTATGATTAGTTGTAAACCCTTCTCTTTTTACTTAGAGGTCATATTTATAGTGTCTAATTTTACAAATATTATTTTAACTGTAAGAATTAAAAATAATAATTTTTGGGATCAAAATATAAAAAGTAATTTTATATAAATTTAAAGTAAAAATACACTATTTAAGGATTGATAGCATAATTTATGGGGTAAATGTAATTAATTAATAAGATTTTAGTTAATCTATGTACTGGTATCGGTTAGCAATGATCATGATAGGGAAAAAATAAAAAAGAATTGGCGAAAACCAATTATGGTTTAGTACTTTAAATTTGTCCGTGTGGGTTTTGCTTATGTAGCGGGTCGTCCCATGTTGACATGCTCAGTTTCCATGTGCTTTTCATTAGTTTATTGCTCCCACACACTTTATTATACGTTAATCTCCTCTTTCCCTCTTTTCCTTTTTCTCCCCAAAAATAAATAAAAATAAAAATGAAGCATTGTTTATTTCTTTAATGAATGGATGAATGCACTATGCATAGCTTCAATCCTTTTCGTGAATCATGATTCTGTCTGCAGATCAAGAGTAACGTCCTCTGCCCACACTGATTAACTAAAAAAAACAAAAACCCATTAACCCTTTATCATCCTATCATATTAAATAAATAAAATCATTACGAACTACTAGTAGTACAATAATTAGCATTTAATTTTTCAGGTGGAATTAAATGCAAGTTCCTATAAAAAAAATTGGGTCTTACTCCTTCCGTTTTCGATTATAAGTAAAAATTATCTAACTCACACCTTTTAAAAAAATTAGTTAGCCTCATTTAATTTTTTTAATCTATCAAAAAGTCAATTTATTTTCCTAAATTACCCTCCATTAAGTTACTCTCTCATCTTCAAAACCACTATAATAAATGTGAGAGAGAATTGAGTGGAGGGTATAATATATAAATTTTCATTAAATGCAAATGAAAATAATTAGATTTGCTTATAATTAAAAATATAGTATTGAAAAAAAATTTACTTATATTTAAAAACGGAAGAAGTACTTAACAATGTCTAAGGACATTTATTAGCGTTATTACAATAAGAAAATTAAGCAAAAGTGTACATCACTCTATGCTTAAGAGTTAAGAGTATTGCTTAGCATTTTCTAAAAAAAAATTGAGTATTTTTTTTATAAATCCCTAACATAAGAAATTAGGGTATGTTATAGACCGATAGTTGAGATATCTCGGTCTTGAACGCATGTCGAACTACCAGCATGGAAGACCCATCTCAGGTCAATACCAAGATGATCCCCAGCATAGTTAATACACGGGTTGGACCATGACAAAGCCCAAGAGGTCCACGAGACGCAACGACAAACCCTAATACTTCCCTTATAAATGCTAATGTTAATATAACGTGCAAGATACGTAATATTCTTTATTCACATACAAACCGTAATTCACTTACTAATTTGGGTGTCAGAGTCATTGCAGGTACAACCCCACCATTGTAGACTCTGGTCACGATCCTTCTCACCTGGTGCATTTACTATTGTGTTCGTGATCCACCCTTATCAGGTTAGATTACAACATGATATTTATTATGTTTTTTCTTTTTTACCTCTAATTAATGAAGATAGATGATGTTGATTTTAAAATGAAAGTGAGTTTTAAATAGGAAAAAATTGAACATTTATGATAATTTTTAAAAACACCAATGTATTTTATGAATGTCAATATGCTTTTTAATTTGTGTGATGTTTTTTTAGGAACTTATAATTAAGAACGGAGGTAGTATTGTACATAATGATCTTATTTGCTTTTAAAATAAATGAATTTAATTGTTGACTTTGTAAGTGAAGTTCACATAAGTTTATAAGAGTAGTTATTTAAGTCTGAGTTATATAGAGGTTCATTTATGTTCTTTAGTTTATAAGAGTAGTTTATTCATGTCCCTCAGATTACTAAATGTTGTTCATTTAGGTCATTGAGTTTACAAAAATAGTTTACTTTCCTGAGATTATCAAATTTCAGGGATCTAAGCGAATAAATGTTTGACAATCCCAAGTACCTAAATGAACCTCCGTGCAACTTAGAGATTTATGTGAATAATCCTTGCAAACTTAAAGACCTAAATAAACTTTCATACAACTCAAAAATCTATATAAAATATTATATATTATTGTAAACTCAAGAACTAAACTGATAATTTCTTTTTCTTACTTTTGGAATGGTTGATGATAAGGCACATAAAGTATTTTTTAACTTATTTTTTAATTTGTTCACAAAATAAAAAACTTAATTTTTAATTCTAGACTATGATTAGGGTGAAATATTTTTTAAAAAAATACTGTACTTTTAAATTAGGAAATACTAATCTCTCAAATAACTAAATGCATGTTTTTTAATGTATGCTATTTTAATTTAAAATATACTTTGTTTGTCATTTAAAATTAATTCTCACAATTTAATGTAATTAATTAATAATTATTAATTAATATTTTTAGCTATATAATAATAATTTTTTATACCCTTATTAGAATTCACAAAAATTAATGATTTTTCTTATCATAAATAATGTGTAAACTAATAAATGAGTGAGGATATAAAAATAATAACAAATATTTTATTAAACTTCTAAAGTAATAAATAAAAGAATAATATTTTTTTCAAAACAGTGACAAATAAAAAAAATTAAGAATTTTAAATATAATGTATTTATTATTATACCAAATAGAGTGTTTAGCACATTGTTTAATAATATTTTTAGGAAAATGATATTCTTACTTTTAAATTTGATATTGTCACTCTCATGACCCTTCTTCATAAGCTTTTTTTCATGATTTTGGAGTTGCAATATCAAAATTGAGAGTGGCAATATCACGTTCCTATTTTTAAACCAAAAAATACTATTAATGTTTTTTAATGTCTCTAGTTAGAAATATAGAAACTAACCTTGTTGAAGTTTTTGTTGGTACCGGTTTTTCTTCTCTGTGCCTAAAGTGGGGATTATAACAAGTTTGAGAATCTAATTATCCATCAATAAAATTGTCTAATTTTTTTTATTAGTGAAAGTGCGTCTAGATCGAACTCAGGAACTGTTATTTATAAAATTATCTTACAATTATATTTATATATATATAAATATAATATTGATAATAATATTAATCATAATATACTTAATTTTTAGTGTTTAATCTATCAAAGTATATCAGTAATTTTTTAAAAAAAATTATACAAATGTGATTTTCCATAAATTTTTCAATCCTGATAAAAATAAAATAAAATAGTATTTTTTTACTCCATCTATTTTATCATTGAACCTGATCCTGTCTGGTCATCCCTATATGCACTTCAAATCTTCAATGTAATTGAAATTTGCTAGCTAGAGTGTAGAGACATTGGATTTTTACTAGAGGGCTTGGTGATTGGTTCCTTTCCATGTTCCCCTTTCCGGGGATTCTTCTCATTTCCCCATGAATTTTCAAAATATCTTTTTGGGCTTTGGGCTTTGCCTGATTTTGTTCTCACTCTCACTCACTCTATCTCTATCCCTATCTCTCTCTCTCTCTCCTTTTCTCTCTCTTTCAAGCATGTGGGTTCCATGCTTGTTGCCTCTCCCGGAAAATTATGCAGTAAAAAAAACATCAATCCTTCTGAGTTTTGATCTCCGAGCCCTGACTTTTTGAGATGTGGTTCTGAGCTTCAGAACCCACTTCAGAGCATGTCTAGTTTAGTTCTCTGTTTCATGTCAGTTCACATTCATTTCCTGTTCAAATCAATCTTCCAATGGTTTCATTCATTCTAGGGTTCCTTTCTCTCTGATTTCTCTTTGAGACCTACCCCTGCCAAGTTGGAAACTTTACTGGCTCATGTAGGATTCAGCATTCTTTTTTGCTAATTAAAGTGAAAGAAGAAAAAATTATGGAATCTGGAGGTAGATTCTACTCAGTTGATGAGTTCAGATTGGACCCCAAATGGCTCATTGATCCTAAGCATCTCTTTGTTGGGCCACAGATTGGAGAAGGAGCTCATGCCAGAGTCTATGAGGGAAAGTAAGTTCATATCTTCAAACCCCATTTTCTATTTGGTTTCCACAAAGCTAAATTTTCAATCTTTACCAAATGGGCAATTGGGTTTGGGTGTCATTTGCTCCTTGATTTGTGATTATTGATTCTACTTTTTGAGAATTTTGTGGTGTGTTTGATTTGTAAAGTATCATGCTTTATAGCTTAATCCATTGCTTAGGCTAGTGACTTTGAATTGTGGTTGAACTTCAGCTTCATTTCCTGCTACTACCACTAATGAACCTGAATTATGCTTCTCTGATCTAAGTAATTACTATTTCTAAATTGGTTTTTTTATTAGGTTAGTGTCATGTCAATCCTCTACTTAATTCTTTTGTTTGGTTGTTTCAGATATAAAAACCAAACTGTTGCTATCAAAATTGTACATAAAGGAGAAACTCCAGAAGACATTGCTAAGAGAGAAGGTCGCTTTGCAAGGGAAGTCAATATGTTGTCCAGAGTGCAACATAAGAACTTGGTGAAGGTTGGATTTTGGTTTAGGCTCTTCCTAATTCTTGTGTCTTCTGTATGTTATTGAAGCAAAATTAGATGATGTAATCTGTAACGGTTCACTCTAACATCAGTAAGGGCTCATGGTTCTTAACTGTTAGTTTTATAAATAAATAATTAAAGAGTGATGATCAATGATCTGTAACTTGTAACCTATGTGCGTCACGTTGTGTTACTTACTCATGTTAAAACTCACCATCATATAACAAGGACTGCTTGTTATATGCAAAATTTCCAACAGCTGACAGTGAAAGTTGTGACTGTGTGTTTATCGGCAGTTTATCGGTGCCTGCAAGGAGCCAGTAATGGTGATAGTCACTGAGCTGTTATTAGGAGGAACATTGCGTAAGTATATGCTTAACATGCGTCCCAAAAGCTTGGATACACATGTTGCCATTGGTTTTGCGCTTGATATTGCTCGTGCTATGGAGTGCCTGCATTCTCATGGGATCATCCACCGTGATCTCAAACCAGGTAATAATTCGATTTTCTTTCTATAGCAATGTTGAATCTTAAGTCAGATCCAGTAGATGTAGGATTGTGTGCATTTTCACTCTGTACTTTTACATTCCTGTGAAGAAGGCGCGAGTGGAATAGAAGCAGCATCCTTTATGTCAAGATTTCTGGCTTTCTTGTATCTTCTTTATGACTTCCCTTCAATATGAATTTCATAATCAAATTTGTTTTTCTTTTTATATGTAATTGACCTTGCATGTATTTATGTGTTTTTTAATTATTTGTCTTTTCTTCTTTTAACTTGGATATAAATTTACAGATTACTTAACCTCTCATTAGCACAGTTTAGCTTCAAAAAGAAAATGAAAATGACATTTTGGTTTCGAATATCTTGTCATTCATGGCTGTCATTTGGCACATGCACATGTTTACTTGCATTCCATTTTTGGAATTAGATGCTACTATCAGCTACTTGTGCATTTCTTCACACTTGTCGGAGTCAGTTTTTTTTTTTTTTCTGTGGGAAGAATATGAAGTACAAGTATAGAAATATTCCTGACAGACAGTTTTTTGGGGCAAAATATGTCCACTATGAGAAATAGAATCTGGATCTTGAAGGATATACTGAAATCTGGTGATTGTTTCATCTTACAGAACAGTCAAAGTAAACCTGAAACACCTTTTGTTTATTTTTGTGGTTTATTTGCACTGAATTGATGATTTGTTATCTGCATGTGCAGATAGGTTTAGCATTTTCATTGGACTTTAGTTTCAAGATAAGTTAAAGTGGCTTCAACAGTGCAATATATGATGACTTTTAGAATTTGTTCTACTCTGTTCTTGTCAAATATTGTCCTGTCTGTCTATAAGTGCTGACCTCAGTCATATCTGCCATGTTTCAGTTCATGTTACTGTATGCCTCAAAATACTTATACTTGAACACAAACTTTTGTGGTTTCTTCCCTTCCAAACCTGTTCTCCTTTTCCTTTTCCTTTTTCTGCGGATGATTAATAATTTGAACTTGATCCAAGTGCTCCAGTATGCGCATCATTTTAATGGAGTTCAACTGGACTGGACCGTTTATGTATGCCTTGTTGAATTTAGCATTATTTCCAATATGCCTAATTGACCATGTGTAAAAGTTACAGTCGAATCACTTAAATTCCATGACAATACAAAATGAGTATTTTTATTTAATGCTCTGCAATTAATCAGTCAGTAATGAAGCTTCCTTTTCTCAGCTGTACAACTTGCCTAAGTGTAAAAATCTGCATAATGAATATGAAGGTTTCTGTCGCTTCCTTTATACAGATAATTTGCTATTGACTGAAGACCAGAAAACAGTCAAACTAGCAGACTTTGGTTTAGCACGAGAAGAGTCATTAACTGAGATGATGACCGCCGAAACAGGAACTTACCGTTGGATGGCTCCAGAGGTACACCATTGAATTGATGGGCTTTGTTTGTCTTCTGTTCATATTTATGAGCATGTTTGGACTGATTGCAGTGACCAAAACAACAAAATTTGCAGCTGTACAGTACTGTCACACTGAGGCAGGGGGAGAAGAAGCATTACAACCATAAAGTCGACGCTTATAGCTTCGCAATCGTGTTGTGGGAGCTGTTACACAACAAAGTTCCTTTTGAAGGCATGTCAAACCTTCAGGCAGCATATGCCGCCGCCTTTAAGGTAAAAGGATCATCTAATGTTTTTACTAAAGTAATTTTGTCTTGTTACGCATAGGCGTGGCTAATAATTTGAAATGTATCTTTTGGTTCCAGAATGTAAGGCCAAGTGCAGAGAATCTTCCTGAGGAATTGGCTGTAATTCTTACTTCATGTTGGCAAGAGGATCCGAATGCCCGACCCAACTTCACCCAGATAATACAGATGCTACTTAATTATCTTTACACTGTTTCACCTCCTGAACCTATGATTCCTTCAAGAATTTTCACTTCTGAGAATACTCTCTTGCCACCAGAGTCCCCTGGTACTAGCTCCTTAATGGCGAAACGCGATGACACTGGCGAAACACCCAGAGCAAAGGATGAAATCAAGCCCAATGGTTTTCTCTGCTGCTTCAGTCAGTGTTATTAACACATGAACTAGTCTTTGAAGTCAAAAATGGGATTAAAAATTGTTAGATAGAACCTAGTCCAAAGAGATCCTTTTGACGACTTGGTAAATATTCTGATAAATACCTTTGAAATTCCAGTAAAATCTAGTTCTTTTTCTGCTATTCCACTTGGCAATTCTTTTTCCATCATCCGGCACATGTATGCATTTACTAGATGTCTAGATCAAGCTCCTCTAAAATTAGTAATTGTGTGAAGTTAGAAAGTAAGCGTATATAAAGACTAGATTTAATGCGAGTCAAGTTACAATGTATTTTAATTTAAAGTTAAATACGTTTTTACTTTCGTACTTTATACACTTATTTACTTTAAAAGAGTTTAATCTAATCTCACTTTACACATTTATTAACTTTCGAGGGGTTAAATTTAATCTCTCTAGTGAAGTAGTAATTAATCCACACTTGGTAGGAATTAGGATTTTCACCTTGAGTTGCGGAATTTTTTACTTGATATCTTGAATTTCATGCCAATCCAAGGAGACAAGTATCTCCATAATTTCACATTTCTTATCTAACCATGTTCGATCAGACAAGTGTTAATTATGATACATAGTAGACGCATGGATTAGCAGCCATTTGATTTTACATTCGTGTTGCATGTAACTTCTCAGTTACAGGCATTACAATTCACAAGAAAGGTAAGCAATGGCCACTGGCCAGACAAAACGAGCAGAAGTTTAGTATTTTGATAGTCATGGATAATTTGCACCTTTTTAATTTACATTTTGAAACACGAACTTGTATGCACCCATTAATTATATTTTAAGTAGAAGTTGAAAAAACAATCAAGAAGTGGTTCCTGTGTTTGATGATTTCTCATGTGTAAGAAGATAAAGGAAGCAAGTTCCAACAGTTTTCCTCAACTGGATCTCATTGAATGGCAATTCTCAGGTTCCACTATCTTGCTACCTAATTGGATTTCTGGAGATGAATTATAAGTCATCCACTACCTTTTTTCCGTCATTTTTAGCTGCATTAACCGTTGCTTGTGACCGGCGTTAGTCATGGGTTTAGATTCCAAAACTGTCTCTTTGTATAGAGTAATGCTATGTACAATGACTCTTCCCATAACTTACAAAACTAGAAACCTTACACCCTTTTTATTCAACTACCAGCAAACTGAAACTATGGCACAGTGCTTTGGCCTTCAATAGACAAAATGGGCATGCAGCAGAATTCCTATTCAACATAGATGCTTGGTTTTACCAATAATCATTACAGGAACATGACCCTTCTTGAAAATGATGGAAACGGTTCCGATCCCTAACGATAATTTTTCTATTATACGCCTTCGATATTATCTTCGTGGCGTTGTGGCAATCAGCACAAACCCTAAGGTTTTTGGATATCCTAATAGTATCCCCTGGTCGAGTTCTGATAAGACCAAATGCGATAGCTAGTTTTTCACTATGGTGGGACACAGAAACTACTTTATCTTCCTCCTCTGCATCTATTCTTGCTTCTGTAATGTTTGGCACATACCCATCTAACTTAATTCTTTTGATCATTTGCTCAGTTGCTTTATATATCTCTTTTGCGTGAGAATGTTCATCATCTTCAGAAAAGAACTCATGAACCACCCCTTCCAATTCAATCAAGCTACAACCAGGAGATTTCTTCATCCCGGTTTCTCTCATCTGAGACCTCACTCTCATAGCATCCTCACCTCTCCCCACCAACGCGTAAATGCTGGAAAGTAGTATGTAGTCTCCACAATGAGCCGGCTCGAGTCGAGTTATGTGTCTAAACGACTCTTCACCAATAAGAACATTCTTATGCTGTCTGCAAGAAGCCAACAGTGTTCTCCAAATTACAGCATTTGGCTCATCAGGAATGTTCTTAATAAACTGAAATGCTTCATCAATCAAACCAGCTCGGCCAAGAATATCAACCATACAACCATAATGTTCAATCCTGGGTTCAATTCCATAATCCTGTGTCATGCTGAGGAAAATTTCTCGACCTTCCTCAACCAAACCCACATGATTACAAGCAGAAAGCGTGGCAATAAAAGTCACATCATTAGGCTGAATCTTCGCTTCCTTCATCAAATGAAAAAACTCCAAAGCCCTTCTTCCCCGACCATTGCTCGCAAGCCCATGAATTATCGCCGTCCAAGAGACCACATTTCTCACAGGCATCATCTCAAACACCTCAACAGCACTATCCACAGACCCACATTTTGCATAGAAATCAATAAGTGCAGTCCCAAGAGTAACAGTTAGCTTCATCTTCTTCCTCTTCACATAAAAATGAATCCACTTTCCCATTTCCAGAGCACCAAGAACCCCACAAGAGTACAGCACACTAACCATGGTGGCATCAGTGGGGTCCACCTTAGCCCTATGCATCTCAGTAAACAATGCAAGAGCCTCACTACACCTATTCGCTTGACTATACCCAGAAATCATAGCACTCCAAGCGACAACATCTTTACATTCCAATTCATCAAACAACATTCTAGCTTTATCAACTTGACCACACTTTGCATACATATCAATAAGGGAAGTCATAAGATTAATATTCCTCTCGATTCTATTATTAGCCTCAACATATTCCCCAATCCACTCCCCAAGTTCCAAATTCGCTAATCTACCACAAGCAGTTAAAACAGTAACAAGCGTAACCTCATCAAACCCCACACCACCCAGTTCAGGTTCACGCATGGTCAGAAACAACCTCACAACTTCGTCCCAACAACCGTTCTTAGCGTAACCAGCCAACATGGAGTTCCAAGCAACGAGAGTTCTGTGCGGCATTTCGTCGAACACTTGGCGCGCAATGTTAACAGAGGAACAAACAGCGTACATACGTATGAGCGTGTTGTTGACGGAATCCGTGGAGTGGAAACCGCGCTTGACTGCGTGAGCGTGGAGCTGTTGGCCTTCGGGTAACGCCGTGAGTTTGGAACACGCTTTGAAGACGGCGGAGAAAGTGAATGAATCAGGGGGAACGAGGTTGTGGGTCATTTGGATGAAGAAGCGAAGGGCTTTGCGAGGGGAATGGTGGATGGTGAGGGCTCTGATGATGACGTTGTAGGCGGAGGAGTTGGGGTGAGGGGTGGAGTGGAAGATGGCGAGGGCGTAGTCGAGGGAGTCCGGGAGGAGGATGGCGGCGGATTCGAGGAGGTTTTCGGTGACGGAGGGGCGGAGGATGAGGCGGGTTTTGATGAGGTGGGCGTGGATTTGGTTCAGGTCCCGGCGGCTCTTGCATTGTTCAAGGATTATTGATTTTGGATTTTCCGGGAACTGCGGGATGAATGTGACGCCGTTTGTGGGTGTGGTTTTGGAGGGAAACACGGTTCCCGTCGCCGTCATCACTGCCACCATTGAATGGACACGGCCTCCTGTGTAGTTTTTGCAGCCGTTAGATTGCCTCTCGATCAGATATGCTGCCTCGTTTATTTGCTTGTTCCTTTCTTCTTGCTTCTTTTTTTAACCTTCTATTAATAAAGAGACACACATTTTATTTTATTTTAATTAATTAAGGAATAAGCAAACAGACAAATTTTCTTTGCTTAAAAAAACAAAATTTTGTATACACTTAGTATTATTCACATTCACATATAACTCATTTACACTCATGTTTAATTATTTTTTTAATATAAAAAATTAAAAAAATAAAATAAAAAACATGATTTAATTAATGTTAAATGAATTATAAATAAAATGTACTCATTGTTTATTAAAAAAATATACGCAACCAAATTTGATTTCTCTCCTTATTTAACGTTTTCTTCTTCTTTATTTTGTAAGCAACATTTTTCCATTTTTAATAATAAGTAATATATATATATATATATACAATTTTTTTTAATTTGTGCAATACTGCAATGTTAAGAAACTATAGGTGAAAGATTTGTATGGAAAAAATCAAAACTTTAATGATATTATGTATAACACACAATAAATATTATATTTTCTTCCTTTTATAGTTTCTTAACCTGTACAATATTATACATGTTAAAAAAACTCAAATATATAGAGGGAGGATCCGTTTACACCAGAAATAAGTATTGTGATACTTACTCTGCTTATAACTCCATATAAATTCATCCGTTGAGTCATTAGATATACTTGTGATAATTATGTATACTAAATTTTAAAAAAATCGAACATATCTAGATACGTCATTGTAGGTGACATTTATGTATGTTTTAAAACACCTTTTATTCATTAAATTAAAGTTGATAGACGAAAGATCAAAAAGTTTTCAAATCAAATAGAATTTTGTATAGTTAATCTTAATACTATGAACTTTCAATTAAACGGGTGGATTGATAAAATTCGATGTCTATATATAGTTATAAAGCAGAGTAAGTATTGCAACATTTACTTTTTTAGTACGTCGATGGAGTACTAAACGATTTCGAAATAATGTGAAATTTTGTAGACATGATCTATACAATAAATAATTTCAATCTTACGGTGGGTTTCGTGAAAAACATCTTCGACCAATAGTTATTAACCGGAATAAGAGTTAGTGTAAACTAAACCGATGTCATTTGATCTCTCCCCATATATATATATATATATATATATATATATATATAATTCGTTGACACCAATTGATTTTACATCAATTAAAAATAATATGTCGAAATAATTTTTTTACGAAACGTATCATTAAATTTAAAATATTTATCGTATAAATCATGTATATAAAATTTCACACCAATTTTTGTATATTTACACACGGTGACACAGTATTAACACGTTCTGCCATCTTTCTTCCCATATCAACCTCCATTTGTAGTAATAACGGTCTCCTCCACTACATTTGCCACTGCCACACTTCCTCCAAAAAACCATTCTCACTAACCATAGAATCTTTATTGGCTGCCGAAGAGAATAAACATAGAAAATACTTACATAAAATTAGGTAAAATAATATTTTTAGTTTCTTAACTCTTTGCACTAATTATTTTAGTTCTTTAACTTTTTTTATCCGTTTTAGTTCCTTAACTTTTATTTTAGATTCAATTTGGTCCCTACTGTTATATCCGTCAAAAATGTTAAAGGATCAAAAACGATTTTTGAAGGGACAAAATTGAATTCAAAATAAAAGTTAAAAGATCAAATCAAATCTAAAATAAAAATTAAGAGACTAAAACAGATTAAAAGAAAATTAAGAGACCAAACTGAATTGACACAAAAAAAAATTAAGGGAAAAAGTGTTATTTTCCCATAAAATTACTACACCCACCAATGACTCTATCAATATTCACATCCAACCACGAGTCCGCCTGATGACACACTAAAATTTAATCACTCCACCGCTTTTGAAACCACCAAAATTGTTCCAGAGAATAAAAGAAAAACATCTATAACGTGCTCGTAATATTTGAACCCAAAGGGAGTTAGGAAAAAATAATTTCAACAAAATTTTAAAACAAATTTAAAACCTATATAAATCAGATAGCCGTAGGAAAAATTGAAATAAATAAGCTTATTATTTAGAAACAAGAATTCGTTTGGCCCGCTTTATTATTATTTTTTTTAAGCAGCTTTTAAGCAAAACTAGAAATAAAAGCTTTAAAAAAAAGTTGAAAGCTGTTTGACAGTTTTACTATTTTTTCTATTTTATAGGCTGCTTATGAATAAAAAACTGTTTGTTTGATAAAAGTGTTTCGTGTCAACTTTTTAAAATTACTTATCACTAGTTGTTACATTTATTTATTTATTTGATATAGAATAATAATAATTTAACAATATAATTTTTTTAAAATGGAAGTTGCAATAAAAAAATAATTCTTTGATAAAAATAAATTTTTTATTTTCTTAAAAAAAAAACTAAACACAATATAAATTTACCAAAATAATAATTTAACATTAAAAATTCTTGAATATGTAAAATTTTAATAACAGTAAAATTTATAAATATTAAAGTGAAATAGGTAATTTATAATTGAGAAGAAAACTTTGAAGATTTTAGTGAATTTCTATTTTTACGAAGAGAGAAAAAATATATTCATGATGTCATGTGTTAATTAGGATATGCATGTGTTAATTACGATGACTCACAAAATAAGCCAATTTTTTTTTTAAAAAAAAAACTCTTATTTCTAGCTTCGGGTTTAAAAGTTAATTTTTTTTCGTATGGTACACACAACAAAAAAAAAATTCTAGCTTATAATTTAATAGGTTTACCATAAATGATGTTTGACCCAGCTTTTACTTATAAAAAAAAAAGAAAAAAAATTGGGTCAAACACTACCTTACACTACTAAGAATTTGTAGCTCAAGTGATATAAAGAGAAGTTCTTTGAACTGAAGAAGAGGGGTTCAATCTCCGGTAAAATATAATTAGGAGTAAATTTAGGAGCAATGTAGTATAAGATGTGTGTTTGGCCGATAAAAAAAAACACTACCTTACACTATTAAATTAGTATCTATAGATATATATCTAGTGGTAACACTATACTTGTTGGAATACTTATCAAACTTTAAATTGATATGCGGCTCTATCTTGTTTCCCATTTCTTTCTTTTTTTTTAGCTAGTCGCCAGGCGCATCTAGGCAGAGGAATTAAATCTAAATTTTAGTGAGAAAATCGTCTACTGTTATGACAGAGACAAAAGCTAAGGAATTAGGTTCAGTTCTTATCACTTAATTCGGAAGTTAAGCATAAAGAAGGACATGCATATGCATATCAATCTTGTGCTATATATACACCCACCTATCAAATTCAATAATGTGCTTGTGCCAATACTTGTGAGTGCATTCAAGAGAAATACAAAAATGTCGAGATCCCACCATGATTACTCTACTTGCCCATACATCAGTGAAGAAGTTGTGTACGAGAGAATAGAGGCGATTCCCCAACACCATCACCATGTCCACAGGCACGACAATTTTCCCGATGTTTGCGAGAGAGTTGAAGTGGTTGAGTATGACCGAGTTCGTGAAGAACCCCAATACAATCACTCGCCCTACCTAATTCGGTACAAGATTGAATTAGCTAAAGAATTAGCAAAGCGGTTGTTCAAATAGTTAATAGTAACCATTTCGATCACTAATTTGATTGATAAAATATTTAGTAACTAAAAATAAGTTTAACAATCAATTTTGTTGGCCACTAATAAAACTTTTATTAGAGATGTCCAAGCATAGCTTAGGGTATACTACTACCCATGGAGGGGTTATTACCATGCAGTTGTGCTTTTCCTAGATAGGTTACCTGATTGGATTTAAATATTCTGATGTACCAAATTATGTTTTTATTTATGTTTCACGAATATAATGTTGTCACGTCATTAAAAAATTTTATTAAAAAATTAAAGATTAAAATTAAAGTGAATATTTTAATGACCTAACGATATTTTTTTAAATAATGACATAATTTTAGGATGCTAGATTTGAATACCTAATTTATATCAAAATAAGTAAAAATAAATAACTAGTGTGTTTTAGTTAAATAAATTCCTGCCTGGTTAGCCATAAAGTTTGTATAAATTTTATTAATAAAAATTTATGTTAGTATATATGTAGATTATACATCTCTTTCCTATGAATACTGGACCATCTGATTCTCTGTTAAGTAAATAACTTATCAATTGACCAGTTTGGCAATGCTTAAGACCAAATGTTAAACCAGACAAATCATCCAAGCGGATTCAACTTTTTAGTATAAAAATAACAAAATATTTCGATTTGTAAATCCAAACTAAGACTTCTAATTCTTACTCTTTTACATTAAGCCTTATTAATCACCATAATTGTTATTTATTATACAAATATTTACTTTTATAGATTATTTTATAAATTTATAAATTAAATATGGTTTATCAATTGATCTTTACTAATAATATTATCTAATTTATGCTTATTTATTGATTTAATTTTTTATTTTAAATTTTACTTAATTAAATATTTATATGTTAATTTAAAACTTAATTTTCTTAATTTTTTATAATTTATATTAATTTAATTTTTATAATTTGACATCTTATATGTGGAGTTTGCTACTTCTGTTCATTTTCACAAGTAAATTTATGTATTACGTACACTTTTTAAATGTATTTTAAAAATTTAAGTTGCAATAAAAATGGTGCATAAAGAATCAACAAAAAGAGATTAAATTGTGACCCTTTGAAAGTTAAAATCTTCATCTGTTCAAGTCTATTAAGAGTTGGACAACACATAAGAGATTTTTCAGGAAATTGTTCATGAGATAAGAAAGTTAATTCCATACACAACAAGAATATAATTAGGGTTAAAAATAAATAAGTCCTCTAAATTTTAGTGTATGTGCGCTTAGATATAATTACTTTTAAATTTTTCATTTTGGCCCCTTATATTTTTCAAAGTGTGCACTTAAGTACAACATTATATTTAGCGACAGTTTCAGCATCACTAATTATAAAAGAACAATAAATGATGTGGTCACTATAACACAATTAATTTTTAATATTTAAAAAATATTATTAAATTGTTAAAAAATCATTTTCTTTTACACATATTGTATAAAGGTAATGTTGCTAAATTTTTTTTGCAATATTTAAAAAATATTACTTAATTGTTAAAAATGTTGATTTTACATTTTCAACACTTTTTTTAAAAAATGTTACATAAAAATTATATTATTAAAAGTATGTTATAGTGAGTTAAAGAGATAAATATAGATCAAAATCACAATAAAAGACTATATAGAATTCATGTTTCTTATATTATATACAAATTTCATAAACAATAAAATAAAAGGAAGAGACCCAAATGAGTTTAGTTTAGTAAAAATCTGTTAGATCTGTAAAGTAGAAGAATATCTATGAAAATATTTTATAAGGAGGTTTTTAATTCGAATTTTTACAAAAAATATTCCTTTAAAAAAGAATTTTATCCATATCACTCTCAATTTCAAAACTATGAAACTTCTCGAATATAAAAATGAAATAAAAGGAAGAGAGGGAACAGTTTTTGGGCTTCTTTTTGCAAAAGTGTCACATCATGTGCCTAGAATTCCTTAACATTATGCGTGAAGAATTTTTATTTTATTTTATTTTATTTTTTATAAATTATGCGTGAAGCATTTTACAATAATTTAGCAAACTGACGTTTATATATAGAAATAGAATAGTATGTCAATGTCAATTTTGCAATGCGCCCGAATAACTGTACCTTTCCAGATTCATTCAAGAAAAATCTTCCATAATTTAGAGAATATAATAAAGCCCAATATTCTAACTATTATTTCACTACAAGAATTTTATATATTAGCTGGACAAAATTTATAGCTAATTTGTAATAATTTAATAGCAAAAATAGATTAGTTAAGAATTAGTTATTGAATTTAAATTTTCATAAACAATTCATAGTTAATTGATCAACCGGGCTACAATATCACTATTCGAACGGTGAGAGTAGAGTCGAAGACACAAGTGAAGAGAATGAATTACAGGTGTAAGACGCCACAATACAACCAATGTCTTAATACAACTCAATTTCTTAAGACAATATGTGTATGAGTCAATCCACTTATAAACCGTCTAACTTGTTCCTAACTATCTAATGTGGGACTTTGATTTATTATTGACTTTATATGTAATTAATAACTAATTTAGTAGTTAATCAATAGCTAAGAAAATTAGCTAGAAAGTTTTTTGGTAGCTAATTAGTAGCTATTTAAATATAAATTAGCTATAAAAAAAATTTAGTAGTTAATTTAGTAGTTAATTAGTGACCAAGAAAATTAGCTAGAAAATTTTATTTTGTAGCTAATTGGTATCTATTTAGAAAAAGTTAGTTATAATATTATTTCGTAGCTATATTTTGTAGCTAATTTGGTAATTAATTAGTATTAGCTAGGAATAGTAACTAATCTATAACTATTTAAATATAAATTAGCTATGAATAGAAATTTGTAGTTATATTTCGTAGTGTTCGCTCAAATAATTTCAATAGTGTTACCAAAACAAATAATTTCAATAAAATTCTTAAGAGTATATTTATTTTTTGTTTTTATTGAAAATTTATAAAGCAAAACTGAAAATATTGTAAATATGTTCGTTTTCAAAATTTTTAGTTTTTTGTTATGAAATTTTAGAAAACAAAAAATAAAAAAAGAAGACAGAAAAATAAAAATGCAAATTAAACCAGCCTAAATAAATTTAAAATTTGTATAGATCATATAGCCATCTTTCGCCAAAAAAAAAATAAAAATCAGATAGCTAAAACTAACAAAAAGGATAAATTTGTCGGGCGAAAAAAATTAAAAGACTAAAATGAAATATTTGATAGTTAAAGAATAGAACTGAAAAAAAAATAACTTGGGTGAAAAAATTACTAATTTGGTCTAATATCGAGTGAACTAGTATTTTGGTCCCTAATTTTGTTAAGATAAGACATTTTAGTTCTTGATTTCACTCTCATCTGTCATTTTGGTCTATAACTTTGTGAGAAAATGACATTTTAGTCTCTTGTTTATAAGAACAATCATTTTAGTCTCTGACTTTTACTTTCATCGGTCATTTTAGTCCCTAACTTTCACTTTCATCGATCGTTTTAGTCCCTGACTTTCACTCTTCATTTAAGTCTCTAAACCTAGGGACTAAAATGACCAATTAGAGTGAAAGTCATAGACTAAAATGCCCGATTGGAGTGAAAGTCGAGGACTAAAATGAACATTCTTATAAGTCAGGGACTAAAATGACAGATAAGAGTGAAATTCAGGGACTAAATCAATCATTCGTATAAGTCAAAGATTAAAATGTCTTTTCCTCAACCTTCTTCGCATTGTGATTGAGATGGACTCAAAGGTTGCGGTGCCTCTTGCCAATATGGGATGTGATACTTCTAATAGTTGCTACCCTCTTGTTCAAGATATTGGTGAGCTTGCTAAGATGCCTAATATTGTAGGTATCTATCACATTTTTAGATAAGCAAACCGGAGTGTATATCACCTTGCTAATATTGCCCATGACTTCAACCTATGATTTCATCTTATTGTATCCCTCCTCCTAGTCTTGTTTCAATATTTAGAGAGGAGGCTTATGGTATTGTCTTTTCTCGCCTTGTTGGTTAGTCTGCTTGGGTCTTAGTGCCCCGATGAATAACTAAAAAAAAGAACGTCATGTCCTCACAAAGTCAGGGACTAAAGTGGTATTAATTCATATTTAGTCCGAGTAAATCCTCAAATTGGTCCCTGAAACTGTGAGCATCATGCATATTAGTCCTTGAGATTATAAAAACCTCAAATTAGTCACTAACTTTGCAAAATATCATTTATTTTAGTCCTTTTCTACTTTGTTTTTTAATGTCGTTTAATAGGTAAAATGACTAAAATACATGTCGTTTTGCAATGTCAATGACTATTTTGAAGTTTTTAAAATCTCAGGAACTAATCTGCATGACACTTACCATTTCAGGATCTCACGTACTTGTTTTTTTCTGTTTTGTTTTTTTTTTTCCAATAACACGCTTGTTGGAATACTTATCAAACAAACTTTAGATTGATGATATGCTATTATATGCCTTTTTCTCTGTTTTTTTAGGTTTGTAGCTAATAGCCACTAGCCAGCTGGTGAGAAACTACTGTTATGACATTGACAAAAGCTAGGGAATTCGATTCAGTTTTTATCAGTTAAATAGAAAGCTAAGTTAAGCATAAAGAAGGGCATACATGCATACATATGCATATCAATTTTTCAATCTTGTGCTATAAATACATCCACCTATCAAATTCAATGTTGTGCTTGTGCCAATATTTGTGAGTGCATTTAAGAGAAATACAAAATGTTGAGATTCCACAATGACTACTCTACCCGCCCATACATCAATGAGGAGGTTGTGTATGAGAGAACGGAAGAGATTCCTAAATATCATCACCACACCCATAGGCACGACACTTTTCCTGAGGTTCGTGAGAGAGTTGAAGTGGTCGAGTATGACCGAGTTCGTGAAGAACCCCAATACCATCACTGTCACAACCACGGGTTCAGCGGCCGCTACCCTGAGGTTCGCGAGAGGGTTGAAGTGGTCGAGTATGACCGAGCACCACGTAGGGTAGACTACTACCCATGAAGGACGAAGACCTTCACACAGACACATACTATGTGTTTTTGCTAGGCAGGTTACTTAATTTATATTGAAATAATTACTAAAAATAATTAACTAGTGTGTTAAGTTTCAATTAAATAAATTGCTGCCTGGCTAGCTATGAAGCTTGTATAAGTTTTATTAATAAAAGTTTTATCTTAGTATAATCTATGTTGAGTATATATCTCTTCTTTATAAAAGCTGAACCAACTGATTGAATTGTTTGATATGTTTACAAATAATATATATTATCTAATTTATGCTTATTTATATATTCAATTTTTTTTGGTTTTTTATTTCAAAATTTTATATAGTATAATCTTTTTATGTTAATATAAAATTTACCTTTCTTAATTTTTTTATATTTACATTAATTTATTGTTTGATTATTTGATATGTTTTCTACTTCCGCTCATTTTTACAAGTACTTTTACATGTTACACTTTTTTAGTGTATTTAAAAAATTTAAGCCGTAAAAATGGTGCAAATTAAAGAGTCACCAAAAAGAGATTAATTTGTGACCTTTTGGAAATCTTGCATTCCTAAACCTAAAAGGTAAAATATTCATGTTTTCAAGTCTTAAGAGTTGGACAACACAGGAGAGGGTTTATCAGAAAAATGTTCGCGAGATGGGAAAGTTAATTCCTTACCAAACAACAATTATAGTGAACATATCTTCATAAGGTTTTAATGAACACTTTTACTCATTAGTTGATACCAAAGACTATTAATAAACAACTTAGTGCAGTTGGTGTGGAATGGTATCACTTAAATAAGTGATTGGGAGTTTGATCCTAAACTCTTTTGAATATAAAAAATCTCACTTGAAAGGACTAAACAGTAAAAATTAGTCATCGTACTCGTGGCGGTATCTTGAGAAACCAAAAAAGAAAACTAATAATACAAATTTCATTTCTAGAAAGTTGAGATTAGTGACTAATAATACTAATTTTAGTTACCTTGTTTAGAAGAGTTTATGCGCAACTTATAAAAATAATTTATAATTTTCTATAAGTTATTTTCAACTTATTTTTATAAGCTTAATGGATCGGAGTGACTTATCGAAACAAATTGTTTTTAGCTTATTCAAGTAAGTTTTATAATTTTGTTTATGAAAATACTCATTTAAAAATAGCTTATTATATAAGTGCTTAATTAAGTTGTATACCCAAATACACCTAGTCTAATTCACTCCCAAAAGCTAACTTATTATAAGAGGAGAATTCTCACACCACTTATATACTATATAGTAGCCATAGTCATATATCTAGCCAATATGAAACTTCTAACACTCCCTCTCAAGTCTAACAAACATTTTTTTTAGCTTGATAGTGACTTTTCCGTTTTTTTAGCATGAGCTTTTTTTTGTATTATTCAAGTTAACGGTGTCTATCTTAAGTTTTTTCTTTTCCTGAAATTTTTGTTCCTTTATCAAGTTCCTCTTATTCAAATACAACAAATGCTCCTTGAATCTCCACGGATAGTGTAACTTAAGTCTTATCTGAATAGTCTTTTTATTTCTTTTCTCTGTATTGTAGAATATAGATAATACTCACTAGGCCCATTCTCTGTTTTTTGTTCTCTATTTTTCTGTTATTGGGCCATCTTTGTTTATTGGCCTATTTGCGTTTTTTCTTTCGGTTCTGTATAAAGACTTCACTCTGAATAACAAAAACTTACTTTTCCTTTCACTTTTCTATTATGGTATCATTGAGCCATTTCGGTTCGCGGCCTATCACCTCCTCAAGTTGCTCTGCTAGGGTTTCATGAATGACGCTGCATTCATCGTCTCCCTTGCTAGGGTTTCTTGCGCCACCGTCTCTTCCGCATGTTCCCACCCTATTCTTCCCTCCTCACCATGGCCTAAGCCTTGATTCGTCTTTTCCCTTCAATTCTTTTCGATTTCCTTGGCGTTTCTCCCTCCCTGTTCCAATATGAACAATCAAACTGTCTTCTTGATGAATCCCAGAATCCTTCTTCACCCTATTATCTTCACCCTAGCGAGAACCCAAACACTATCATTTCCACACCGATTCTCAACGGATCTTCGAACTATTTGCTTTGGGCTCGCAATATTCGTCGTGCGATCATATGTAAGGAGAAATTAGGGTTTCTCACTGGTAATCTCAAACAACCCAAACCTGATGAACCACTCTACAACTCTTGTAAGGAGAAACTTTTCTATTACTCTGTTCTTTTTGCTCTTTTGGGATTTTTACTTTAATTTGTGTTAGTTTTAGCCCACTTGGCTTTAGGCCCATTCTGGGTTTCTCTAGGATTAGTTAACAAATATGTTGTTTAGTTAGTTAAGACTAGTATTATAATTTGGAGATATTACTCTATAACAATCATTGATTCAATGGGATAGATTTCATTCAGTTTTCTGTTTTGCTTTCTTCTCCCTTCTCTTCTTCTTCTTCCCTGATCTTTTCTTCTTGCTTTTTATCCCTTGTGAAAGCAATATGCTGGGATTTGTGTTTCTGGTTAAAGAACCTAATTTCCTTTTTTCTTGATTTTTTTAGCTTTGTAACTTTTTTATTACGATAGGCTCTTATACAATCTTAAATTTTAGTTTTTGACTTTACTCACTCTCAAATGTTAACTCATAGGAGGAAGGTTGTCACACCATTTATATACTCTATAGTATACTAGCCAATATGAGATTTAACTGGACAAGTTAGAAAATCATATCTAACTTGAAAAAGGGAAAGTAAAGTGTACACGGTATTATTTTATTATTTTTTTCCTACTGCACCCCAGCATTAAATTGATGTTTTGCTTAAGAGCAATGATTTACGTATATCACACTTTTAGGGTGTTAAGAGTATAAATAATTTTTCTTAAGCCTCTTTAGGTTCTACAAGCAATAAAGCATAGATGCAGACCTATGTACACTGAAGTTAGGGTAGACAATTGCAACCCTTAATTTTGAGAAGCTTATACGAGTAATATTATTAGTTTCAAATATTTTGAAAAATAAGTCAACAAACGTATTTTTGGTTTACTATTATTATACTATTCAATTCTTATTGTTTACATATATTGAGATACATACAAATGGAAATAATTGAAATATATGTAAATACTATCAAGAGACATTATGATAATTACTTGATTTGATTCCTTGAATTAATCCAATGCATTAATTGAGATTATCTTCTAACTGTCAATCTAGTTGACTTATCTTGATTGGATACTGTGATTTAGATTTTTTGAAGGTATCTCAAGGTAATTTTATAGGAAATTATAGTGCTCAAGAGATGTTGGATTGTTTCTTTGAGGCCTAAGATATGCGGTTTGATCGAGGAAGATACGGTAGCTATTGATGTTTTATCGATTAGTTGGACATCCTACCAAATATGCATCACTGAAAGCATTAAGAGTTAGAGATCTTTGAGATAAATATCAAAGGTCATGTGTTAAAGTTCCTTTCATATAACACATAATCGTTTGACTACTTGAAGTTTCTTTTCAAGTTGGATTTTGAAAACGTTCGCACAAAAGATTAATAGCATCTGTAACTCTTGGTCCTAGTTAAGGTGAGATACTACAAAGACCCACAAAGACCGTGATATTTAGTAAGATCCACATTTTCACTATCTTCGATTAACTCAACTTCTTCTGGAGTAATAGGAGTCACCGCAAGAAAAACGCTTATTAACATAGGTAAAAAGTCAACGCTAAAAGCCAAAAACAGACGCTAAATTGGTAGTCAACATCACCCTTGCATTGGTGTCGTGGCTGACCCCACAAGTCTGGATGCAAACTATTTTTGTGTTGTCTGTTTGGCCAACACAAAGTTGTTTCTATTTGGCCGACGCTAAAAGCCGATACAAAGTGAATAATTGACACAAACATAAGAGCGTGGCAAGCTGACATTACTTCTCAAAAAGTCAATACTAATTTTGAAAAATCCGACGTTAATTTGTGTAAGTTTGGTCGACACTAAATTGTCTTATTTTGCATTCATATTAGTGTAAGACACAAATCAACCATTATCTTCTGCGGCTCATAAGTATGAATGCTTTTCTAAAATTAAATGTGTACCCTTCATTGACATTTGATCACAACCGTTTGATTTAGAAACAGAGTCGTTATTGATTGCTTAAGAGGCGCTGAATAGATTTAGAAAGTAAACTAAATCAGAAGGTCACATGTACAATAAAGATATGGGTTGTAAAATTTTGAAAATACATTTAAAACAAAAATGAAAAAAAGCACTTTAAGGTCGCTGACCCATATGAACCTTCACTTAATTGATATAAACCTTCACTTAATTACCCAGTTATCCCTCACCGACATAACCTTCAAAGTTGCAGATCATATGAACCACTGACAACTTTCCAGTGACTTTCCGACGACCATTCACAAGAAAACATGGTCAAGAACTCGCATGAATCTTTATTAGTACAGACAAGTGTTCCACTGCACAAACACAATTTGGATGTTCAGACTCTTCTCCCACATATAACTCCTTTTCTTTCACTGAATTTTTGCATTCTATTTAAGAAAAAAAAGAGTAAGAGATGAAAAACCATTTTCTGAGTTAAACCACCAACAACAACAATTACTTTTTCACTATTGCTACTTCAACTATGATTTTTACTACAAGCTTAGTTTTGGGTTGATTTTTAAAATTGGAGGATGTTTGGTTTCAAATCTAAAACAGTTGCTATGGTGGTGATGAAGAGAGAAGAAGAAGACACTATATGGGATTTAGATATGTTCTTTGTATTGTGTTGGCGGTGAAATCGTGCATGATTTTAAATCCTTTTGGGGTCAGCACTGCGCAGCCTCAGGCTTCTTGATCTCGCGAAGAAGAGCTTTGGCCTTTGGTTGATGGGATTAGTGTGTGTTTGGCACAACTAGCTTATAGCTAATTTAGGAGTTTATAACTTATGAATAAGTAGAGGTGTTTGGTAACAAGTAGCTTATAGCTTATAAGCTAGCTTTCATAAGACAAGTTACTTCAAGTAGCTTATAGCTTATGAAAAGTAGCTTTCAATAATTCTTTCCTATTTTACCCCCTAGTCAATTATTATATATTTACTCTATCAAATAATTTAATACATATAATTATTACTTGTCCTTTAAAGTCATTTAACAAATATAAGTTACTTAATAAGCTAATTTTACCAAACACCTCTACTCAATTATAAGTCACAAGTCATAAGCTATAAGCTACAAGCTATAAGTCATAAGCTATAAGCTAGTTTTATCAAACAGAGCGTATCATCCTTATTGGGAGTTGTACCATCATTTTTAATATATAGATTTATGATTCTTATATATAAAGGGATGGTGAAATTTCTAAAATTGGGTGGTCTCAATCTTCCCCACCTTGGCCTTTGGCGGCTGCTAGAGATAACAAAACGGGCTAGGCCCGCCAAAATATGCGAGCTGAACGAGAAATTTTGGCCCGCCAGCTTACGTGGTCCATTCCACCTAACCTGCCAGCTACAAAAGGGGTAGGCCGGGTTGGCTCGCCGGGCTAGTGTCTCTTTTTTCAAAAACAATTTAATGATTGGAGTTGGAATTTTCTAAAAAAATCAAATAAGGCCTAAAAAAAAAAGTCAAAACTAAAAATATACATATATATATATATATATACACGTATAAACTTAAGTTTATAGTTAAAAATAATAAAAAAAAAAGTTTATTAAATATAAAAAAACAAAAAGCAAAAAAAGTCAAGATTTTCTTAAAAAAAACTGATTTTTTTTAATAAAATTGCATAATGCAGAAAGCAAAACCAAAAAAATAAAAATGTCCAAAATTTTCTTTAATCAGTATGGCGGACTAGCATGCAGCTCACCTATATTTTAAAAGATGGGCTGGGCTAGCAAAATAACCTCGTGAGAGTTTGGCGATCCAGCCCGGCTTAGCCTGCTTTTTAGCGGGCTAAGTGAGCCGTGGGTCAAACGGGCCTGGCTGGCCCCGTTTTGCCACCTCCAGTGGCTGCTGCTTCCTCTGCTCTTCATAGAGAAGTGACATCATCAGAAGAAGGCTTAATCAATTGCAACCGATATATATATTTAGATCTCCGGTGAGCGAAGGGTCAACTTATAATATTTTAAAACTTTATTTTTTTTATAATTAATTCTTATATCCTAAACTTTATTTTTCAAAAATTGACACTTATTTTATTTTGAACCGCAAAGTGATTATGCCTCTTTCTTTTTATTCATTTTCTTTTTTTTTTTCCTGCTTTTTTTAGTTACACCATTTTCTTCGTTTGTTTTCTGCTCTGTAGCCACTAGCCAGGCGCATCAGCACGTAGGAATGGAATCAAAATTAATGCAGCGAGAATCCACTCTTTAGACAGTGTCAAAAAAAGCAAGGGAATTAGATTCAATTTTATCATCTTTCTATAAAGTAAATTAATAATTAATTAATTAAACATAAAGAAGGGGACAAGGGTCCTCTTCGAGGACCCGTAGTCGAGAGTATGAATATCCAGTAGAAGATATTTATACTCAAGAGCCGGAGAGTGTAAAACCTCACGAAGTGAGGGATTACACTCGCAGGATGAGCTCAATAGATTGAGCTCTATATGAGTTGGAGCTCTTTCCATAAGAAAAAAGAGACAACGTAATTTAGAGCAAGTCTATTGAGCGAGCTCCCCCAAGAGATCTAGAATAGAGACCGGAACGAGATATGAGCAAGTAATATAACAATTTCAATCTCGTTCTATATATAGACTCACATACCAAATTCAATTTTGTGCCTCAATCAGTACTTCAGAGTGTTTTCAAATTCAAAAACATAAAAAACAAAATGAGTAGATCTTTTAAGTTAATTCCCTTTAGTCAGGGGGGTTGTTTATGAAAGGGATGAGAATCAACCACCCCCTTTGTTACACCACACTCACAGCCACAGCCAGTACCCTGTTGTTTGTGAGAGAGTTGAAGTCATAAAATATCGTGAAGAACCCCAATACCATCATCACCACCACAATCACGGGCTCGGCGGCCACTACCCTAGAGTTCGCGAGAGGGTTGAAGTGATTGAATATGACCAACCACCACGTAGGGTCTTCTACGAATAAAATGTGTATGTTGAATCTAATTACTACCCTTAAAGGAACAAAACCTTTGGGCGTTATGCTTGTTATTACCAGGTTTGTTAAGCAGGTTACCTAATATCTCAAAGTAATGAGTGTATTCAAAATAAATAAATTCCTTCCTAGCCATAAAACATGTATAAATAAATTTTATTAACAAAAATATGTTAATTTTTCTCTATTTAGATTAGTTGTAAAAATTAGATTGTATAATCTATTATTGTTATAATCGATTATAACATAATCAATTTTTATCAAGTAGATTAAAAATAATTTTTTTTGAGTACACTCTAAATTCATGCTTACTTTTAAAAAGCTACTTGTAGATTTAAAAAATCAAAAAGATTTAATCAATTTTATCAATTTCATTCCAACGTACCCTCAACATATCTTTTACTAAAAAAAATGTTACCTTTTAAATTAATCACATCCAAACATGCTATTAAATAGTTGAGTGACGAACTAATGAATTGACTGATTCAAACTAAACAATCTTTATAATTCGGATGTTTGTTGGACTGTACGTAGTTAAAAATTGGATGAACAGATTAAAAAGCCAGACAATTTCTCCAAATTGTCGGTATGATTTATTTTTGGTATCATCAGGATATCCACTACTAGAAGCAGTGACGACAAAGCAATTGTCGAGTAGCCACAAAATCTCACTCCATTCCTACCAACAAAGATTTTCGTTATAAATGATTCAATTTTTCAACTTAGAAATTTAAAAATAAAAGTTTAAATCGGTTAAAAACATGTCTTTTTCACGAGAAGCCGGTGGAGGAAGTCATGAGTGGATTCAAATTTAGTGTCCCTAAATCATGTTCTCAATCATGTCCCACGAATAGAATATCGACATATCATTAAAAAATTCTATTAGGAAATTGAACATTAAAATTAAAGGGAGTATTTTTTATTATGTGGCGATATTCTATTCGTAAGACATGATTGGAGATATGATTTGGGGACATTAGATTTAAATCCGTGATGGGTATTGGTTTTCTAATAGATCATAAATTGTTGGGTAAATTACACCTACCTCCCCTACCTCCCCTGAACTTTTGGAGTATTACATTGTCCCTCGACATGTTTCCAAACATAACACAAGCCTCCTCTACATGTTTCCATAACTACACAGCCCTCCCTCCCGTAAATGATAACGACGTTAACCTTTGTAGGTCTTATTAACTCTCCTCCTCATCTCAGACCTTCTCAGCCTAGTGAAACCCTTGCAACCTTGTGTCCCTTCTTCAACCCGCGACCTCTTCAACCTTGCCTCTGTTCTTTAAGTCACGACCTCGCCATCGTTTTTGAAGCACACAGCCTCACGACACTTCTTCAATCCTACGACCTTCAAAACATTTCCTCAACCTTGCGACCTTCTCAAACCCTTCTTCGATTTTCTTCATCTTCACCGCTTAAGATTTCTAATTTGGAACCACTTCATCTTCACTTCATCTTCACTTTATCCAAGAGGCATTTTCTAAGTGATCTTTTGACATTTTAGATATGCTTTACTAATTAAACATTTTTTATTTTTAAGCCTTAATCGTTTATTTTTGAAGTAAAAATCTGAATACTTATGGGTAAAATTGTCTTTAAGTGTCTGTTAATGTGAAGGGGTGTCTTTGTAACATAAACAAACTTCAGGAGAGGTCTGTGTTATGTTTGGAAATATGCAGGGGGACAATCTTTAGGGGAGGTCAATATAATTCTGGTAAAATGCTAATTATAGGTTTAATCACCGGATCTAGTTCTTGGAGGCTACAAAATCAAACATAATAGTTCTTGAGACCACTAATAAGAACCAAGCTTCAAGTTCTCAAGAAAAAATCATAGCTCTTGGAGAAACACTAACAAAAGAGTTTTTATTTGAGTCCTAATTTTTGTACTCAAAATTTTCTACTCAATGTACTCATTGGTTACGTACGTTGAAAAAAGTGGTTTCATTAGTTGTCTTGTTACAGTGTTTTTTCGGATTTGATGGTTACACGTATAGAAATATGTTGTTACAACGCAAAAAAAAAAAAGAATCAACAAAACTTCTATGTGTGTAACCAGATATTTTAACGTATATAACCATGAGTATAAAGTGAGTAGGAAAAATTTGAATACAAAAATATTTTTTTCTTTTTGTTTTTTGCAAGACACTTCTAAAACTCTTAGTAGTGGTGCTCCTAATGGCCATGCAAAGCCCAAATACTAGATCCACTTTACTACACTAAATAAACTTAACTAACTAGCCATAGCCCATAAGGCCTGAGGTTCCAACAACAAAATAAAACAAAAAGAAAAAAAAAATTCGTACTCACTTTATACTCATGATTACCTACGTTAAAATATCTGGTTGCACACGTAAAAGCTTTATTGAATTTTTATTTTTACGTTGTAACCACATATGTCTACACGTGTAACCACTAAATCCGAAAAAACAATGTAACTAAAAAAATAACTAATGTAACTATAAGTGAACTAACATTTATGACACTTTTAAGCTTTGTGAAAAATCTTCAAGTTAGAAATGTAGTCTTCTGTGTTAGATCTTCTCACCACAAGGTTCCAAATCTATTTCTTTGTTGCTCATATTGTTTGCAATTATTTGGTTCCTTGAAAACGATATAACATGTGTTTGTATTTGTAAGAAAAAATTATAAAACACGAAGAGTTGTATTGTTTCATTTAAGGTTGAAGAGTTGTCTTGTTTGAAATTGATTAAATTTCAAATGCTACAAATGTGACTCTTCAATTAAAGGGATGTCATTCTTCAATTAAAACACATCACTTGAAAAATATATGACTCTTCATGGAGGGAATACCCAAATTTCTCAAAACATCTTCAAATTCATTTGCCTTTGGTGCACAAGAGATATACGCATAATATTACTTTGTAAAAACTATTGTTGTCCCGGCTTGAGTTTTGAAAGTGTGAAACATACTCGAGAGATCTTCATTGTATCATTCAGGAAATTCGCCAGACAATCCATTTTGTACCCAAGAGTTGAAATTGGTGGGGGAGAATTAAGCCTAAAGAAAAATGCTAGAGAACACGCCTTTGCTGAATGCCCCAAGGAATTAGAGATGGATCCACGCCATTTCGAGTGCTAGCCATATACCTGAACCCTTGATTGGGGTTGCCGTGTACCATCTACATAAAAAATAAAATAAGATAAAAAAATTGTTTTCAATTGCGATAACATAATCATTAGGATTATTGATGGAAACCTCAAATAATTGTGCATCTAAGAAATAGTTACCTGATTTTGCTGCACTGGTTGAAAGTTTCCATTTCGACAAACACCCATCCTTTGTCCCGGCTGCCTTTGAAGGTGGTAGGGCATAATGAAATTCGGAGCAACAGTAGGCTGCATTCCAAGCAACATTTGTTGTTGGAAACCAAACCAGTAGGCTGTGGTGGTATGAAGCCAGGCATGCCTTGACCAAAATACAACTGTTGAGGCGCAAGTCTAGGCGCCCATGGGTGATATCTAGTAATTTCACTAGGCAGAGGCGCCATTCCACCAGGTGCTCGGGTTTGAGCAAAATGAGCCTACAAATTATGAGATTGGAAAAGTGCATATATGTATTACTATAAACTAAACTTAATTATTTAATTGAATATGTATGCATAAGTGATATATGAAAGATGAGATTGGCAAAGTGCATAGAGCCTTCCTCTTTTCTTTACGCTGGGCCACAACAACATACAGAGACTTTCGTCCTATCAACTTGCTATTTATTTCTTCCAACTGAAGAACAAATAGTAAAAACCTCATGCATCCAACAACGACTCAGCAATGCTTTTATACAAATAAAAATAAAAATAATAATGACTTACAACTTTACTTTCTTCCTCAAGGGTAGAAAAGGCCACGAAACCAGATCCCTTGCTGTGCCCATATGAATCAAGCATCACCTAACAAGTTAAATATAAGTCAATTAGACGTAGGCAGTGCGTTGAAACAAGAACAAACAAAGAGACATAGCATGAGAATAATTTATATCCTACCTTACAGGATGTTATAGTTTCAAAAGCAGAAAATAGATCCTTCAACTTTTCATCATTGATGGTGTCATCAAGATTTTTCAAATACAAATTAGCACCTTGTAACTTCTCATATTTGCTAACTCTTTCCTGTTCAAATTTGGCTTTCAATCCAGCTTCTCTTTCGGCTTCCCTCTGAGCTCTTCCCACAAATAAAAGTTTATCATCATTGACAATAGTTCCATTTAACTTCTCAACTGCAGCAGCGGCTGAATCTGGACTCTGAAAATTCACAAAACCAAAACATCTCGACTTTCCATTCACATCTTTCATGATCATTGCACTAGTTATTTTACCATAGGGTTGAACCGCTGCTTAAGGTCCTCATCAGTATATGTTTCAGAAAGGTTTTTCACATACACATTAGTGAACCTTGGCGATCCATTTGCACGCTCCCTTTCCTGGTGCCGAATAAAGAGTCCAACATCTACTTTTTTATCATTTAGCAACATGCCATTCAACTGCTTGATGGCCTTCTAGGCTGTTTCTTCGTCATCATATTGCACAAAACCATACCCTTTTGGTTGACCATTGATGTCAATGGCTACCTTAGAAGAAAGTACAGTGCCAAAGGAAGAAAAAGTTTCCTGCAAAGACTTGTTATCAATTAAAGCGTTGAGGTTCTTAACAAACACATTGACATATCCACTTTTTCCAATGCTTGGATCTCGTTGAGAAAACATAATCCAAATGGGTTTTCCATTAAGAGGAGTGAAGTTTAGCAGTTCCATAGCATTGGCCGCTACAATATAAGTTCCAAATATACAAAAATCAGGAGCAATAACAGGAACGCCAATGCATATCAATAGTTAATAATAATAAAATAATAAATAGTGACCTTTGCCTGAAATAAAAGCAACCCTTCATTGCACTACCAGAAGTTCTCACACCAATCCCGCATTGGCTTCAATTATTCAGTAACGAATCTAACTAAAACAAGAACAAAACTATCTTGCACTCTAAAAATTGTTTATTCTAAATTAGCTTTCACTTTTAGAAGTTGGAAAATATCCAATGAAATGAATATCATAAGGTAAAAAAAATCAGTATCCATTCATCACTTTCCCCCTACCACTTAACCCTGCCCATGAAAATTAAACAAAATTCACAAAAAAATATCATGGATTATAATAAAATTAGACTACTAGTTCAGTAAATCACTGAATCGATATGATTTTTATTTTTAAAGTTCTTATTTTTAGTGATTGATCGCTCTTTATATAAGGATAATGATAATGATCACGATAAAATTGATTCACTCTATGCACACAACATGAGAGTGAAAATTTCAATTTGCAATTTAACCAAAACCAAAGGAAGACAAAACGAACCATCCTGAGAGTTGGCGAAGTTGACGTAATAATAATCAAGAGAGGATTGCTTGGCTTGATCCCTGCAGACCCTAATTGAGACGATCGGAGCAACCTAGCTGAACAGATCATAGAGTTGATTCTCATCCACATTCCCCTCCTGATCACCAACGTACAGTGACCCATTCGCAAATGGCCCTCCACCAAATGTCAGGGTCGGAGAAGCCGCAGGAGAAACCGATGCCACAGTCTGAGTCACCGTTGAAGGAATCGACGCCGCCATTTCTCTTTTTCAAGCAAAAATGCTGAAACAATGGGTAAAAAAAATAACACTGTGGAGGAGAAAAGAGAGTAGGAACTAGGATTTCGTCGGCGAAGGAAAATCTAGAAAAAATAAATAACGAGACCCAATTTTTGCATTTGAAATGTTTATTTTCTTCTTGAAGCTTCCTTATTTTTTTCCTCTAAAAATAGGGAACAGAGGAAAACGGGAAGGAAAGGAGCGAAGAGTTAGCCTTATATAACTACCTATAACACTGTTTGGGGAATCGTACCATTTCAGTATGGTTACGTGGAATGTTGCACCTTTTTTTTTAAGAATACTCGTGTGATGAAGAGGTGTGAGAGAAAACCAAATAATAAAAAATTGTTTTTTTACTTTGTGTTGGTTTGTGGGTCATAAAGACCTTGTGCACACTTTCTTATTTCTTCTTCTGAGTCTTCTTAGTTATTTTAGTTTGGTGCAAACGAAATGGAGAAAGACTTTATTCTTTCTTTTAAGTTCACTCACGTTCACCGTCTCCAAAACCAGCAATAATGAAATGAAACTGGGTTGTAACTTGAATACAAAACACACATAATCTTTAACGTGTTCTCTTCTATTTGTTGTGTTCCAAGTGTTTGATTCAATTAGATTAAGATTGTGGAAGTTATTGTTGGGTAAAGGAGGCTTGATTGAAATATGATTAAGATTATGAAGGCTTTATAATTAAGCACTTCTAACCTTTTAATCTCAATAGATGGTACTATAATCAATTCATTACCTGACGTTGTATAATAGTTCATTTCTAATATGATTTAAAAAATTTTAAATTGTTTATCAACCAGTAAAGTTTAACTTTGAAAGAGTCTTGATTTGTTTACTCACTCAATTCTACTCATTTCTTATTCATGGATAAATGTAAAGAAATATGCAGTTAAATCTGTATATGATTTAGTAAATCACAAAAATTCAATTTGGGGGGATCCAGGAATTTTATTCGGTGGGGGCAAAATACATGTATAAATTGAGAGATAATTCTATCAACCTCCACCAAATATCTACGTTTTTACACTTAACTTATCTTGTATTTAGTTTTAATTTCGTCCTCAGCGTGCTATTCAGCCGATAGATTAAAATTAGTGGTCAATTAATTACAATAGAATAAAAAGTGTTCATACAAAATGTAAATCTTAGTGGCATAATTATGAAACTCAGACCGGACCGGCTGGTTCGACCGGTTGACCCGGAAACCAGGCTTGTAATCAAACTGGTTAGAATTGGTATGAATCGGTCAGACCCACGCGACTCGGCCAAACCGGAGCGAACCGGGTGCAGTTGGTGCATGCATTTTTATTTAAAATAATAACACAGAAAATGAGAGCAAGGAGATTCAAACCTGCACCCCCTCAATCAAATGCTGCGCACCAACCACTAGGCTACTTCACCTGATGTGCTCCTTTGTACGTCGTATAATATATATTTATTACAAACAAATGCAAAAAATAAAATTACATCACAAATAAAATTACTTTATTTATATGAATAAAAATTATATCACAAGTTATAACAATATAATTAAATAAAACTATTTCACACAATGTATATTTATAAATATATTTTTTAATTTAGTTTGATTTTGAATATTATATGTTTGATTTTAAAAAATAAGACATTTTATTCTATTATCATGTTTCTATTGCTATTTGTTAGTTTGATATTATAATTTTAAAGTATTATTACTATATATTTTCTATCCATTTATTGTTTTTTTCTCTTTTAAAATGATGGTCAAGTCAATTTCTTATATTATTAATTTATATACATATAAATATAAATACTTCGGTTCTGCGAGTGACACAATGACCCTCCGATTGAACCAGTGACTCAGTGACTTAGTGACCAGTATCTTGACCGAGTCAATCCCCAAGCCGAGTTTAATAACTATGCTTAGTGGGGGCAATTGCCCCCATAAGTCACTATATGTATCCGTCCTTGTTTGGGGGAATTCTCCAAGATTCTACTAACTAAATTATCCATGAATATATGGTTAAATTTGTATATGATTTAGTTAATAGCAAATATTTAATATGCGAAAAATGTTCAAAGAATAATGATTCACCAAATTATATACGGATTTAACCATATATTTTTTTACATTTAACCATAAGTAAAAATTGAGCCGAACTTAGTGAGTAAGAAAAACATTTTTTATTTTGAAAATATATTCTTTCATTGACCATGACATTAACGGATAGAACTTAATAGTATTATATAGACAATATATGCATTCAAAAAATAATATAATCTAACATTAAAATTAATTTCATTGATTCAATACTTCTTTTGTAACAAAAAAATGTGTTTTTGGATTTTTTATTATTGTGTTGATAAAAATTATTTTTTCATTCATATAATATTAAAACATTTAAATTATTTTTTTAACAATTTAAGGTAACAATAATAATATTAAAAAATTAGGACATTATTATACAATGAGACATCTTACATTTGTCTTTCTTGCTACTACTTACAATATATGCCAAATTAATAATTTGGCCTTCTAATTTATTATTATTATTTTTTTTATTATTATTATTTAGATTTTGTCCTCTAACTCTTTTCTGTCAAATAAATTAATTCTTTCCTTTAATTTTGGCTAACATTGTTAGTGATGCGGTTAGACGTCTCCGTTACGTTACTTTACTGTTCATATTCCTCCTGAAAGCCTTCGTTATTGTTTATCTTCTTCCTCAAATCTTTGAGCTCTTATACATAGGATAACTTTTACTCATCCAATCAAGCCATGAGAGGTACCGATAAAAAATCCTTTTATCCTCTATGCTTCTATACAACTCTTGAAGGCTTTAGATGTTAAAAATTCCTTCCCCTCTTATGGAAAAGATTTCGACCCTAGATACATATCGAGTAAACCCCTACCTCGTGAGAACCAAAGACTTTGGGAAAAACTCCAATTTGGTTTTTCACCATGTATGGATTTTTCCCAATTTGTGTCTGTTAGACATTGAAAAGAAAACAAAACTTGGTAGCCCAATCAAGGAAGGAAGGAACCAAGAAATAGAATTTGAAGAAGAAGAAGACCATGCTTAAGAAAGGAAGAAGGACTTGTCAGCCATTCTTATGAAACCAGAAAGTTATAAGTAATGCAAAGTACTCCTTGTAGCTTTGCTCTTTAGTCCCTGCGTAGAGCTCAAAAGAGTTAATTAATTCTGTTTTTTTTTTTGTTCAATGTTCTAGTTAGTTTTCATAGCTTTCCTTCTCTATATATAAAGCCATATATGGCTCATTGTAATTCAGCTTTTTTCATATCAATGAAATCCAGAACTTTCATTTCCATTCGCTCTTAGCTTCGTCTCTATTGTTTGCCTTTTCTCCTTTACTTATTATGCATACTATCTTTGGTTACATCTGTCTGTTTCTTTCTCTTATCTTTGTGTTTTCTCCCTTCTTTCTTGCTATCTCTTTTTCGCTTTGGACTGTTTGATTCGTCTGTGTTTAGTTATGGCGAAGACCACCATTGATGCATCTAGTTCGCTGTTTGTTCATCCGAATGAGAATCCTGGAAAGCCTCTAATTGCAGTCGTTCTTAATGGGCCAAACTACCATGCTTGGTCGAGAGCCATGTGCGTTGCTCTTAAAATCAAGAACAAACTTCAATTCATCAATGGTAGTCTACCCAAACCGAAGGATGATGATCCTACTTTTGAATCTTGGGATAGATGCAATTCCTTCGTCATTGTCTGGATTAATCGAACCTTGAGTCCATCCATCTTAGAGAGCATAATTTGGTTGGACACAGTGAAGGAGATATGTGAGAATTTGAGAAAGAAGTTTCACCAAGCAGATGCGTTTAGGATAGCTGCAATTCAAGGATAGCGGTACAATCTCCATCAAGGAGAGCAAACAATTGTTGAGTACTTTACCACGATTGAGAAGTTGCGTCTTGAACTTGATAGTTTCACACCTGTCCCTCAATGTTTATAGTCGTTCCTGACATGTAAATAAAATCAAAACAAAAAATAAGTGGGGCAACCAATCCTACAATATGTTTATTCACAATTACAATTACAACTCTTGGTGTTCTTTCCCTATTAATTTATTGATCTATTCTCTTGATACATAGTTTACGAGTTAAGTTTGTATGGACATATATGTCTATTAGATACAAGTTACACAACGAAAAAAAATTAATGTATTATTAAAATAATAATAATATTAATATTAAAACTTGTGTTACAATTATTTTAATATAAATACTAACTCATTATTAATTATGTGAAATGAACACATTTTATATAAGTATTTCTTGTAGTTTACTCCTATCTTATCTACTTTTTTGCACCTTCTTGTCTTATTAATATAATTTTTGACTTATCAAAAAAATCCAAAGCTAAATAATTAATTAATTCAATAAAAGTATAAAAAAATATTTAGACCAAAAGAATGACATTTTAGAAAAAAAAAGTTTGAACAAATTAAAACAAAGGCAGGTGAAAAATATGGGTGGTTTAAGGTGCGAAAAAAAATTAGAGATCATGTTATCACTCTATCAAAAATAAAAAATGTGAAATACTTTTAAAAAGTATTAGATATTTTTAAAAATTCTACAAATATCTCATTCTTTTCATTTTTAATAAAATTACCATATTATCTCAATTTTTTTTAATCCCACGTTAAAAGCACTCAAAGAATATGTTCAGAATTTTCAGTACAAATATAACGGACGCCACTATTGCCACCACACATTTCTCAAATGCCACCACACGCTGACTTTTTTTTTTCCAATTTTACCCTTTTACCGGATTTTAATTTCCGGGCGAATCCGGAAATTAAAATTTGTTTGAAACCGGATCTTAATATCCGGGCGCATACGGATTTGAGAATCCGATTTAAAGATGATGTTATAAATTCGAGCCAACATCAAAGTATTAGGGTTTTTCACCATAATATCAACCAGTCACTCACTAGCTTCGAAGATCAAAGTACTTGTTGGTGTTTTGCTAACTTTCTTACTACCTTCATATAAAATGTAAGTATTATGTTATTTTCATGTTACTTATGTTGTTTAATTCGTGTTAAATCGTTGTACATATGGAGATGGGGATTTTTTACAGATTTTATCTCAACCGGATTTGAGAATCCGGATCTGACCATACATTATTTTCCGGTGGCCACCATATATTATTATCCGGATGGACCCAAATATTAATTTCCAGATGGGCACAAATTTTAATTTTTGTTTTGGCTAAGAATTTAATTTTTTTTATATTTTAATATGTCAACTTTAGTAATATGCCCAAATATTGTTTGTTGAAATAATTCTGTTTCTCCAGAGTTGGGACCATATGGATGAATTAATGGAATCAGTACCTGAAACAAAAGAAGAGGATTATTTGGATTACAGGGATTATTTTGAAACTAAGCAGGTGAGTTACAAATGAAGCCCAATGTGTGGAAATAAACTTTGGTGAATGTATGTTGTTGTTATTAATATTGTTTGTGCCATATTTTAGGTTTTTCCTACCAGAGAGGATTTGATACATCGGGCTCAAGAAGTTGGCAAGACAATTGGATTTGTTATTGTTACGTACAGGTCAGATAAAGGTGGTGCAGGTGGGAATAGGAGAGAGTTTGTGACTCTTGGGTGTGAAAGAAGTGGAAAGTATAAAGAATACAAGAAGCAACTTACACGAGAAGTCACAGGAACTAAGAAATGTGAATGTCCATTCAGACTTAGAAGAAGACCTCATGTTAATGAAGGATGGATACTTATTGTGATATGCGGCAAGCACAACCATGAAAGAGCAATCACCCTCATAGGTCATCCATATTCTGGTCGCCTTAAAGCTGATGAGAAGACCGTAGTGGCGGACATGACAAAGAACAACGTGAAGCCTGGCAACATATTGCTTGCACTAAAGGAGCATGATCCTGACAATGTGAGTACCATTCAAACTATATATAATGAACAATATTCATATCGCAAGTCGATTAGGGGGCCTCGGACAGAGATGCAACAATTGATGCTAATGCTAGAGTCTCACAAGTATGTCCATTTTCATAAAAAGGATGTGTCTGATAACATTGTCCAAGACATCTTTTGGACTCATGAAGTTTCGGTAAAGTTATTTCATACATTTCCGACTGTTGTGATACTTGATGCAACATACAAAACCAATAGGTATAAGTTGCCTTTACTTGAAATGGTTGGGGTTACCTCAACAGATATAACATATTCAATTGCATTTGCTTACATAGAGTCTGAGCGTAGTGATAATTATGTATGGGTTTTAAGTTGCTTAAAACACTTGATTGTGAGTGAAAATGGCCAACCGAAAGTTTTTGTCAGTGATAGAGACCTTGCACTTATGAATGCACTAAATGAAGTTTTTCCTCAATCAAAGCACCTATTATGTCAATTCCACATAGACAAAAATGTGCAGGCAAAGTGTAAGGTGCTAGTCCACAAGAAGGATTGTTGGGATATGATTTTTAATGTATGGAAATTTGTTGTGGAATCCCTAACGGAAGAAGATTATAACAAACGTGTGTCATATTTCGAGCTCGTTTGTAAAGAGTTTAAACCATTTTTTGAGTACTGTATGAAGACTTGGTTGACTCCTCACAAGGAATGTTTTGTGGATGCATGGGTTGATAAAGTTATGCACCTTGGAAACACAACAACTAATAGGTATGGAGACTTCGTTAATTCCGCACAGTTCATGTTTTAATTGGAATCATGTTTTTATATCTTCATTTGTTAATTCATGTTTCTCGTTACAGGGTTGAAGGTGCTCATGCAAAGTTGAAGAAGTTGTTGAAACATAGTCAAGGTGACTTCAATCAGTGTTGGGATAGCATGCATGATCTCATTGAGTTGCAACAAAACAATATTCAGAGATCATTTGAACAAAGTGTAATTATCAAGGGTCATAGACACAATATGAAGTTATTTAGTAAGATCCGTGGAGTTGTGTCTACGACTTGTTTGGACCTGATTCACGAACAATGGGAAAGAAGCAAGAAAGTTGGCACTGACAAGGGTGCTTGTCGATGTGTTATCCAAACTACACATGGGATACCTTGCGCATGCAGAGTTGCCTATTGGGAAACACATTTCTCATGGATCCCTATAGATGAGATACATTTCCACTGGAAGAAGTTAGATGTTGTGTCAGAGGATAGCACACAGGTGGAACCGTAAGACTGTTCGTCTGCAATGCGTAACGCAGTTGAAGCTTTATGGTGTCGGTTTTTCCAACTTGACATTACAGGTCAAAATGCATTAGTACTCAAGGTAAATGAGCTTGCTCATCCGGACACAACTTCATTGTGCCCCCCGATGCATAGAGTCATTAAAAAAGAGGGTTTGAAAGGCAAGGCTCTAAAGAAACAAATGTCAACCAAGCGTGATCCATCATATTTTGAGATCATCAACTCTCAAGTGGAAAGTAATCCTTCAGTTGATGCACCAATTCGAATTCCTAAGAGTAAACGGAAGAAGCAATTGATATATTCCGACGAGATACCTGGCGAGTTTCTCCAGTATATCGATGACATTACTAACGTGGTAGCCGATGGAAATTGTGGCTATCGCGTTATTGCTTCTTATGTTGGTCAAGGTGAGCAAGATTGGTCTTTAGTTCGCATTCAATGTTATCAAGAAATGCTCTCGCACCAGTGGTTGTATATACAGATGTTTGGGAGTGCAAATTTCAATTTAATTATTAACTCCATTTTGGTTGATACAATTACTGGGACACAACCATTGTCTAAGTGGATGACTGTTGATGTGATGGGTTATGTGATTGCCACATTGTATCAGAGACCACTTGTTCTAGTGTCAAAACTAGGAAGTGCAACATTTTTTCCACTGCTTGGGATTCCTACATCACAAGACTTGATGGGCATAGCTTTCGTCCAAAAGTGTCACTTCGTCAAAGTAAGTACTAAAATTGTCAAATTAGAATAACATATAACATATTCTGATATTTGTTTCTTATAATTGTAGGTCAAGCTAAAGTCTGATTGCCCGTTGCCACCTATTGCACCTCAATGGCAAAGATATTCTGATCCAACATCACATGGATGGATGGAACACTACAAACGTCGGCTTGAAGCATATCCTCAAAAGAAGTCGGACAAAAGCACTGTTCACACTTCATTTGTGTCACTTGAGGATGATTGATTGTTGTATCAGAATACTTGTTTAAATCAATGTTAGCCAATTATTGTATTTTGATGTCTTTTAATTTAAGATATTCAAATCACGGTAGTTGTTGGTGCCATAAGTAGGATCCCATCAAATAAAAGTAACATAAGTATGACCTAATAGGTCTCTATCAAAATAAATACAGACATAAGTAGTAATTAATACATCTCAATGCAAATAAATACAAACATAAGTAGTAACTAATACATCTCAATGCAAATAAATACAAACATAAGTAGTAACTAATACATCTCCATGAAAAGTAATACACAAATAAATACAAAAAATAAGCATGTCTAACTAGATGGACCCTCACCCCCGTCCATCCTCCTCCGCCGCCTCCTCCTGTATCCGTCGCCTGGACGAGTCGTAGCCAAGTCTGTATCCTCTGGAGGCGCTCGTCAACGACATCACCTAAGTTGAGCATCAGTAGCTCATGGGCAATATCGTTGACCTCATCTAGTATCTCAATGTATGTCTCCTCAGCCACATTGGGCTGACCATGCTCATCGGGCTCAGAATCCATATGCTCCATCTGCTCGTGCTGGCGCCGTAATATATGCTCCTCGTATGCAGCAGCTGTCATATACGGATGCGAAACCCGTATAAACCAAGATCTGTAGCCATCCATACACTCACCAGGCATGTCACCCACCGGAGTAAGATCTACATCATCCAAGACATGGTCCTCCCAGTGCGCCCACATGTCGTCTACGTCCTCTACAGTCACAAATATAGTTGGAGAGGGAGGAATATATTGCATGTGCCCAAACTGTCGTAGGACCCTCTTAGGAAGATAACGCACAGGTGTCGAGAAACAATGGATGAAACCGTTGTACAATGCACGCTCCTCGTATGGATGATGCTCTCGGTGGTCATCAAAAGGAGTCCAACGAACATGGCCGACCGTGAGTCCATCTAGGCTAGTGCGGTAAGGGCCTACAATACCAGATGACCGCGGATCCCATCTAGTAGGGTCATAGTTGGCAGCCTCCCGACCCTGCATCTGCGGGAAATACTCATATGCCCATGCCTATAAAACGAAATCAAGTTAATTACATAATTTAACGAGAAATATAACTAAATAATGTTAATTACGAACAAGATTTTTTTACCTGCAACACCCCTAAACTCCCAGAAATCTGTCGACATTTGTGCAACCTAGCCTTTGATAGCTGGTCATACAAATGAGCCAACAGAATCGCTCCCCAAGCAAACCTCGAGACCCTCCGGAGATCAACAAGATATGTCAAGTATGCGATCGGTACAGCTGTCCAGCTCTTGTTTGGGAGGACCATCCAACCTATCACGAGCAATAAATATGCCCTCCTAGCAATGACTCTGCTCTCCTGATCATCCATGACTCGTCGAGCATCGCATATCTTCTTCAGCTTGTCAAAAGATATGCTCGGACCCTTCTGCTGCACCACCTCGTCATGAGCCTCTGCTGGTGACATCCCTAAGTACTGAACTAATACCGGAGGTGCCTGGACACTAGTAAGCCGTGGCGGTGTCATGAACACCCCATCAATCTTTAGATGTGTCAGAGCTGCCACATCGTTCAGAGTGATGGTCATCTCCCCCACCGGGAGGTGGAATGAGGATGTCTCATGGTGCCACCTCTCCGAGAATGCAACAATAAGTCCCTTGTCAATAATGGAATAAGTGCAAAACAAAAGAGACGATAAACCTGAGTCCCTCAAAATTGTACGTATGTAGTCGTCAGGAGGCAGGTAGGATATCCACTTGCTCCCATGACTGACAGCCTTCATCTCCGGCTTCTTCCCCTGAAAATATTGTTAATTTAAAAACTCAATCATAATTAATTATTCTTATTCCATTTAATACTAATTAAAATAATGAACTTACCTTATTGTTCCAAACATATGCAGCCTTATGCTGGTCATAGGATATCAGCAGAGACAACTCATCCGGACCTCCAGGATATGCAGTCGGAGGTGGAGCCCCACCCCATGTCTGCTGTCCGACATCACCTGGTACATCCTCGTGCTGAACATCAGCAGTGTCTACCTCGTCAACCATATCACCAACACCGCGCCCACGAGCCCGACCTCGACGACGATGTTCAGCTACATCCTGGCCACGTCTAGCACGTGCAGAAGCGGTAGTGTGATCCGGGTTCACCATCTCTAATCTGCAAAAAATTTATACACCACACATTTTTAAAATTTTTTAAATACAAAACTTATATACTATAAACGTAGACACATAATATTTAACTAAAATATAGACAAGACTTTTTTTAACATTTATAATTTAATATTTGAATTTGTTTTAAATAATTATTTTTTGCTTTTAAAAAATTTAGAATACATAAAAAAGTTTTAAGTTTATCAAAAAATTTTTTTCAAATAATAAGTTCCATCCGGATATTAATATCCGGGCGAGACCATACATTAAAATCCAGTGGCAATCGGATAATAATTTCCGGATGCCAGCAAATTTGCAAATCTGTTTTAAACCGGAAACTCATTCCCGGTTGCGATTGAAAATTTGTTTCGCACAAACACCAGAAAATGCAGAAATTAACTAAAAAAACACACAAATCAATTGAAAATCATAGTAAAACTAACCTTTTACGCTTTTAAATGCTTGAAATGCTGCAACAATCACTCCTTTGGAATGATTTTTCACTGGTTCACTTAAGATGACAACAATTGAGAAATGGTTTGGAAATGATTTTGAAATGGCTCAACCGGAAATGTTTTTCCGAATTTAACTGTGTGGTGCCTCAAACCCCTTAACCGGAAAAAAATTTCTGGTTTTGCCCGGAAATTAGAATCCGGATTCGCCCGGATATTAAAATCCGGTCAGGGGTAAAATTAGAAAAAAAAAATAGCGTGTGTGGTGACATTTTAGAAATGTGTGGTGGGCAATAGTGTTGGTCAAATATAACTGCAGCATTGACATTGGTATTGGGAATTTCCCGCCCGTTTTGAAAGAAAACCCTTGTTCCATCTCTTCCCAGTCCTGGACAAATCAGTTGCAGCAATCAAAATGAGTGCGCATATGGAGACCGAGGTTTCCCAGCCAACCAATCAAAACGGCGCCGTTTCCCAACACTCTCCTCTTCCTTCTTCCGTCCTTCCCGAGGACAAGGTTCTCGTCCCTGGTACGCTCATTCCCCTCTCTTCTCTTCACATTTTCTCATTTCTCAAATTCCTCTTTTCTAAATCAATTCAATTTCGCTTCTAGTTGAGGTATGTCTAAAACCTTCAAGCACAGCTAAAATTGAAGATGTACGTTCCGCCATTGAGGGGTAATCTTCTTCGCCAAACTGCAAGTTATTGCTGCTGCTGTTGTTGTTGTTGTTTGGTGGTGAATTTATGGCTGTTTTATTGATTTTCAGGATGCTTGAAAAGAGGAGTTTGAGCTATACCGGTGGACTCATTCCCGTGCCTCTCGATGATACTTTCCTTGCAGAAAACGTGCATCGAATTTGCGTTTGTGATTCAGGTATGTTTATTTCGGAATTTTTGTTTTTATTTGTTTAATTTTGATTCCCGTGCTTGTCATGAAAGTCTTTTGATTTGTTTAATGTTTATTTTTAATTACTTGCATCGTAATTGGTTAATGTCATCGCTATCATTCTGGAATGGCAGCAAAAACGAAACTTCATTATTTGAAATTCATTAAACCCTAACTTGTTATCTTAGTGTTTCAATTGAGTGCTTTAGCAATTCGCCTCTTGATTCTGATGCTGGTAGCATTTTCTTTTCTTTGGTAGATGAAGGGATGCACAATGATGATGTTCTTTTATTCTGGCAAGTGAAGCCCGTCGTACACGTCTTTCAGGTGATACTGCTGACTTGATTTTATTCTTTAAGTATGGGTTTCGGTCCTGGTTTTCCTTTGTTGCCATATCGTTGTTCGACTAATGTATTCAATGAATTTATGGTCCTATGATTTCTCCTATTCTGTCTTTTATTCTTGGAACTTGGTCAAGTGATCTCCGCATTTGTAAGTGAAAGATGCATTCTAGTTAAATATGCAATGTTTCATTATATATCAACAGGATCTAGTTAAACAATGTGCTTGTGGCATTTGTTAAAATTACTAGAATTCGAAAATATAATCATAAGTGCATATTATTTTATCTCTCGAGAACATAAAAAATTATATTTTACAATATTTTTTTACTCCATTTAGCTCCTTAAATAGTGGCTTAAACTATATATCATTTGTCATATCAATATATCATATATCAATATAAACTAAAGGCAAGTGATATCTAGTGCCCTAATGGCACTTTTAAGAAGCTAAATTTAGTAAACAGTTGTTGGAAAATTTAGTTTTTTTTTTATTCGCGAGAGACGAAATGATGTACACTTTTGATTATTTTTATAATTCTAGTAACCTTAACTGTGCCCTAAAGATATTGTTTATCAATACCCTAAACTAAAACATCCATTCATTACCTATTTATTTGAAAATTGACAGCAAGAAATATTTTGTTCTTAAAATTATGAAAATATCAAATTTGTCTTTGAAGTTCACACCACCTGTCAATCTAATCCTTAACATTACATTACAAACAAAAATTTGCCCTAACTTTGATAAATTGTCAGTCAATTTAGTCCCTGATGTCAGGGATTAAAGTAACTGATAGTTTGCTGCTGGATAGAGTCATGGACTAAATCTATCTTTCTTCGAATGTTAGGGACCGAATTGACATATGGTTCAAAATTCAAGGATCAAATTGACTCATAGTTATTAAAGTCAGGGACTTCCATTTGTTTTTCAGTAAAATTAGTGACCGAAGTGGCTGATGGAACCAATTTCAGCGACAAAATCACATTTTTGACTCTATCAATATCAGTATCCCTCAGCTTGTACTTGTCTGTTTAGTCTAGAATCTTTTTCCTTTTTCTTTCTTCAGTTAAAGTGCAGCTCAAAACTTCATGAATATTTTCTGAATTTTGCTTTGTAGCTTAGCGAGGAAGGACCATGTGAGGATATAAGCTCTGATGGCCAGTCTTCTAGCTTCAACGAATGGGTTCTTCCTGCAAAAGAATTTGATGGCATGTGGGAAAGGTTCTTACTTAGTAGCTTATGCTTTTCCTCAACTGATTCTATACTGCTATTTTCTTATAATCAATTATGAAATTCTAAATTCCTGGACTCATTGTTATTAAATTTTGCCTTTCAAAAAAAAAAAATTATGAAATTCTAAATTAATTTAACGTGGTCTCACCAAACTTTGCTTTTGCAGCTTAATATATGAATCTGGTCTAAAGCAACGGTTGTTACGTTATGCAGCAAGTGCTCTGCTCTTTACTGAAAAGGGTGTTAATCCATTCCTTGTTTCATGGAACCGGTAAGCACTGGAAATATTTATTTAGTTTTGAATTTGCTCTGCCGCTCGAGTTTTCCGTGCACGGTCTTCAAGTCTGAACTTTGTTTTTACAATTACATGTGTAGTCTGATGTTCATGTCCATATATCTTGCCAGGCGGATAGTATGCATAATAAGCAAACTTGGTTTCTGGGCATTTTTTTTAAGACTTGGTTTAAATTCCTTAAATATTAAAATTTACAGTGAATGAAACTTTGAGAAACGAAAGTTCATTGTTAAAATATTTTTTTCTAATTCTTGACAAACCTTAGAAACTAAGAAAATGATTGAAGAATAAGAACAAAGGAACGACTAACGAGAGCAAGAACATACTAATGGTGTGCATATGGTTCATCTCCTTCTTTTAGACTGACTACTAGTGAAATTGAATAGCTTAGAACTCAAATAATTTGAGCTATGATATTTTCTATGGTGAAATACTAAGAAAAATATGTTTTCTTCATTTATTTACTTTAATCTGTTTTTAATGCTATGTAAGTAAAATTTTCTTGAAGAAGCAAAAATGGGATTGTTGATCTATAAACTTCAAGAGCATAGTCCTTTCGCATCTTGATATTTTTCATGTCGTAAAATGGGATTGTTCATCTCGTATAAGGATTGATTGAACTATGAGCACATCTTGATATTTTTGAGACTTTTATATTTGCAGCATAATCCTGTTGCATGGACCCCCCGGGACTGGAAAGACATCTTTGTGTAAAGCATTAGCTCAAAAACTATCAATTCGATTTAGCTCCAGGTGCAGTGATCTATTATTAGTAATTTTTTAGTACTCTAACAATACTTAACAATGAAAACAAGTAAATAGAGGGAACAGACATTAACTTACAAGTTTTATTCCATCAGATATCCACAGAGCCAACTTGTTGAAGTGAATGCGCATTCTTTGTTCAGTAAATGGTTCTCCGAAAGTGGCAAGCTGGTATGCATATATGCCTTTTCTTAAGGTTTCTATAAATTGGCTGATGACTTTTCTACAATTCATGTTCTTATTGCATTTTAGCATAGATACTGCTTTTATTGGTGGGTTTGGCAATCGATTTTCCTTCCTGTTAAGTATCGAAGCATATTTCCTGTATATTTCATTGCCGTTTTCCAGTTGATATCAACTGAGATCTATGATTTTTTGACTTTTTTCCAACTGAACTCCACGAAGTGTATCAAGTGCATCAAATATGTTAGGACAAGGACAAAGTAGCAGTTAGCGGCTTGTATTGAAATGCTGATACTAGTTCAGTGAGATAAACAACCTAGATGTCATAAGGCTTTAACTCTTATTGAGTGGTAGAATATGTAAGGTAAAAAACTAAATATGTATTTATCTATGATCTATGATTCTAAATAAAGTAAGTTTGAGATATTTTAATGGAAATCACGCTTAAATGTATATTTACTTTTTTACTTTAAACATTTAATAATAAGAGGAGGCAAATCCACGTAATCAACATATTCAACTACAAAATTGTGAATAAAATCCTAGTGTATGCGATGCCTACACACACTGGATACATAATGGTATTGGTACCGCAATCTTTTGTAGTAGTCACATGTAAGATTGTTGTTCAGTCTCCATTTTTTATGCATAAAGAGGCTGGGCAATTATTACCAACAATAAAAAAGAGGCTGGGCAACTTTGTACAATTTAAGCCTCTTTGACTGTCTGATTCCTTTTAGTTTGAGACCAATATGTTTTACTGCAGTCGAACTATATAAACTCTTTCACCAAACTATAATCCAAGGTCCCGTACATTATTTTGTATCATTTAAATATATCTATGATGGAATTTATGGAATTTTAATCAAGGAGATAGTTAGTCTAATTTGTAATTGTGTTTCTTTGTTTTCTAGGTTGCAAAACTTTTCCAGAAGATTCAAGAAATGGTAGAGGAAGAAGGCAATCTAGTATTTGTTTTGATTGGTGAGGCATAACTGGACAAATTTAACTTGATGCCCATGTATTATTCTGGTACGTCTGCTTGAGTGAATATGTGTATGATCCTGCAGATGAAGTTGAAAGTCTTGCTGCTGCTAGAAAAGCTGCCTTATCTGGTTCTGAACCTTCAGATTCTATTCGGGTAAAACCCTCCCTCCTGTCCTGGAATAAACTCCCTTCATCCCCTCTATTTCCTGAAGTTGTATTAGTTAGTTGCAGACATGTAAAAATGTGATTCGGAGTCATTGACTTTTATTTTTAGGTATTTGTATATTGAATAATATTTCTGATTTCAACCTGAATATGCGATTTCAGGTTGTCAACGCATTACTAACTCAGATGGACAAGTTAAAATCAGCTCCAAATGTGATAATTCTAACCACATCCAATATAACTGCTGCTATCGGTAAGTCTAATCAACTTCTCACTCATTCAATTTTGCAGCATCTTTCCTAACATATCCTGCCCTCTCCCATAAATTTGATTAGTGAGATCTGTTTAACTTGTCAGAATGTCACTCTACTTTAAAAGTTAAGAACTATAGAAGCAGCTTCCTAACATGCGGATATAGTTAATCATTGATTTTATCATGACTTTGCCGTGAAAGTTGGAAGCCAGTTCCAAGTTTAATATTTTTTTATATTAAATTTACTATGCACCTATTTGGGGCAACAAGTCAAGTTGCTATAAAATAAAGCAGGGACTTCAGCTGCCACCATAAGCATAAAACAAACTATACCCAGATTAACATCATTGGAAAAAAATAAAAACGCTATCAAAACAAATCTTTTCTCACTAGATGGGAACTTCAGTTCAATGTCTAGCTAAAATAGTTTCTTCAGAATTTACTTCCTTTATAAATTTTCATTTGAAATGCATGATTTCAAACATTGCAGATCATACATATTTACCAATTTTATTGCAGATATTGCTTTTGTTGATCGAGCTGACATCAAAGCATATGTTGGTCCACCAACTCTTCAAGCTCGGTATGAAATATTGAGGTCTTGCATGGAGGAGCTGCTGCATAGAGGGATCTTAACTAGTTCACAGGTGCAGAGAGTTCTGAATCTTGTTCAGTGAACTTTTTCCTTAAACTAGAAAGGCATCACTATTCTAATCTATATTTGGATTCAGACATTTTAGCTTGTTAGTCTTATGGAAATTTATGCTGAATTGATTAGGATTATAAGAATGTCACGCTTCCAAATTATGCTAATGCAAAGGAGAGGTTGAACGCGCCAAATTTTCAAGATGGTGCTGCCTCTGTGCAACTGTGCAAGCAACTTCTTGAAACTGCAGAAGCATGTGAGGTAGGAATAGATACTCATACTACTTGTGGATCTTGGAATTTCAAAATCCTTTAGTTGATAATTTTAACTGTTCTGTTTGCAGGGAATGAGTGGTAGGTCTTTGAGAAAGCTTCCATTTTTGGCACATGCTGCGCTTGCAAATCCTTTTGATTGCAACCCTATTAAGTTCTTATGTACAATGATAGAAACAGCAAAGAGAGAGCGTTCTGAGCTTCCTGACTAACATAACAAAAGTTTTCAATTATAAAAAAAAATGTGTAAATCAAAAGTGTAACGCCTGCGTCTACTGCATTTTAGTGCGATTAATGTTGATGCAGCTGTTTGTATTATTTATCATAGCAATTATCAGGGGTTAACAGTACTTAATGGCTAGTCGAGTTAGTTTTCTGAGTATTTGTTGCTTTATTACTAGAGTAAAATATCACCTCTGAATTCATATATAAGCAAAAATTAGTATTAACTTTTTAAGGTGCAGACAAATTTATTCTTCCCTAAATTTGAACCATCATTTTCTCACATCGAAACTAGTATAGCTTGTTTGGAAGAAAATAGTGTTTGGTTATTTCAAACCACACTAGTTATGTGTACCAGAAAAACCAAGTAAAAAAGTACCACACTTGCTTTTGCTGTTAAACACGTAACTGGATTAAAATAAACTACTGTTTTTGGTTGAAAATTATGTATTTAATGTTATTATAAAAATATTTTAAAATAATTTCATAAAGAGATGAGTCTCAGTTTAATCCTTTTAAGATATATGTCATTTAGTCTCTAAAAGTTTTTATTACTAATTTAATTCTTGAAAGATTTTTAATACTAATTTAATCTCAAAAATTGTAAACACTCACGTGTTAATCTTTTTTTTTTATAAACCAAAATGCGTTAAAAAGGGGTCGGAACCAAAGATTTGCTATTCACTTTAGTCTATAAAAAAAACTCATATTAGTCTACCATCCATATAAGGTCTTTTTCTCTTACAAATTTATAATATTATTTTTCATGCATATGCTTATTTTATACAGAGGAAGTGACAGAAGATTAACTTAGAGGTGTTTTAAATTTAATGGAATAAATTGGTTATATATATATATATTTCGAGAAACAGTTTGGAAGTTATCTCTTATAACAAATGTTTACTTTAGTTTTAGTAGGTACTGTGGTGGTGGATGATAAGATTCGTTGATCTATTCTCAAAAACAAAATCTTGGATTCAAATAAAGGATTGTTGTGATATAAACTCGAGATATCTTTTCAGCAGTTAATTGATGGATATAACAGGACCTACATATATACTTTATGCATCTTTATGATTTTCGTATGCAGTCAATGGGGTACTGTTTATTTTTTTAGTGGAGCACTAGAAGATGATAAGAACAGTTCGTTATAAAGCCTGAAAACTAACAAAACAAGTAACTTTGAGAAACCAAGTGGGCTGCAGATTATACAACTAATTAATTATCCAAATAATTATACTTTTATACCTCTTTTTTTATCACATCTATTAGGATTTGGAGTCTCAAAAATGAAAATTGTCTTTTACGCTAAGTTTTGATATTAAAAGGACACCAAGTAGTGGCAACTGGCAAGTGGCAACCCGTATGAGAAGGGACTAATGACCCCATATTTTAAAAAAGTAATGATAGACATATAATTACTGTTTATATACAATTCTTACAATTCTATTTAATAAAAGTAACTAGTTTTTCCTTGTTAAGTTGAGCTTTGGGTTGTATAAATAGCAGATGTGTAAAATTATTTTTATTTTCTGAATAAATGTAAACAGTTGTGGACAAACATTCCGAATTTAAGAATTCACACGTGAGACGGCATGACAAGACTCTATAATAAGAGTATCGAGACGCTCAATATCAAAAGTTATCTCACCAAGAGATTCTAGCACAGTTTGCCATGCCTTGACATCCTGAGAGAGGACCATGTCACAGATAAAGCTGTCATAGTGGTCCTCACGTAGTACTGAGGTCCTCCTTTTTCATACGAGAGTCGCTGTCTTGAAAGTAACATTTATTTTAACTCGTCCCTACTAAACTATTTATACCATAAATCTTCTTCTTCCATCATCAATTCCCAAAATACTACCCCTTAAGATTAATCATCAAACATTCTCCTCTCTTTCATGAAGAAGGACCCCTTGTAAGGTCAATCCACTCCATAAACTAAATAGAATTAGAGCTTTACTGTTGTGCAACTCCAACTTCTTTGTAACTTTTTTAATACATCTAGTACTCTACTAATGAATTTCTTGATCTAAAAAAAACCGAATGAGAGAGCTTTCTCATTCTACTTGTGGAGGATATTTACATATTTATATAACGTTCCCAATTTTTTCAAGTTCTTTTTGTTTTTTATAAGTAAAGAAATTCAATCAAATGCATAAGGATGCAATAACCATTTTATTACAATCAGCTGTACAACCCAAAGATGCCAAAAGTACACAGCCCAAAAAATTTTTATATATCAATAAAGCAGTACCTATATCGGTGACAGTAAAGGGAGCATCCAATCAAACAATAATAAAAAGTATGTTTAGTTACATTTTTACTGTAAATAAAATTTATTTTTAAAAAAAAGGTCAAATCTAGTTAAAATCTAAAATTATTACAAATAGAAGTAGTTTTACTCACTCCTACTGTTATAGTGTGAACAATATTGCAATTTGAAATCTTAAAACTAATTAATTATGTGCATTATATTATTCAATGAGTTGATAAATAGACTTTTCAAAGAGTACAAGTATTCATTATAGCACATGAAGATCCAATCTATGTTGATCCAGATTCCCTTTCCATATATGCTTTCATCACCTTTTCTTTACACTATTCCGTTGTCAATATTCTTAATTCAAAAAAAGATAACATTTTCCAATTCGATGCATCAAATTAATTAAATTAGATAAACATTATTCTTTAATTGGACCACTTAGCTACCAAAGCATATGGTTGACGCAAGTCATTCTTCAATTCCTTATATAAAATAAAATTGTTTAACCCCAAATTATACTCTAAAAATAATGTTCTCTCGTTTTTTATTTTTTAAATAATTGATTTCCTCCATGTGCAGGGGATTTCTTTTTTCATCCATTTTTTAACAGTGATAAATTAAGAGAGCTATCACTGACATGTGCAGAGAAATCATTCTCCCACACAAAGTATATATTCAACAATATACAGAGCAGGTAGCTGAGACTGAGTGAAGATCACTATGTGTAAAAATCTCTACTTTATTCTCAAAAAAATTAAAAAGTCCCTTTAGTTAAAAACATTTGTATGCTTCTCAAAATTAGTAAATAATTAGTTTTTTTATACATGTTAACAAAGCTCTAAATCTTGACGAATGTAAATTAAATAATTTTGTTGACAAGAGATAAAATTTATTTTTATAATTTATTTTTTTTAAAGTTATTAGTACTCAACTATTGCCTAGATGATATAGTTCATTAGTAAAAAAAGGGGTCATTGATTTTACATTCCTATGTTATTTTAGTCCTTACGGTTAAATGACATTGATAAAATGTCTATGTGATACATACGTTAAGTTCTTATATAACATTATGTCACATAGAAATTCATCTAAACAACCAAACAATGCAGTTTTGTTTAATCTCCAACATTACATAGCGTTTTGGTTTCAAAATTGAGTTAAATTGTAATTGAGTGACATATTTTGAGATTAAGTGTATGTTTGGTAACACTAGCTTATAGCTTATTTAGGAGCTTATAGCTTGTAGCTTATTGTCAAGTGGAAGTGTTTGGTAACAACTAGCTTATAGCTTATATAAGCTATTAGCTTTCATAAGCTAGCTTATGAAAAGCTACTTCAAGTAACTTATAACTTATGAAAAGTAGCTTTCAATAATTCTTTCCTATTTTACCCTCTAGTCATTTATTATATGTTTACTCTATCAAATAATTTATTACATGTCTTTTTAAGTCATTTAACAAATATAAGCTACCTAATAAGCTAATTTTACCAAACACCTCTATTCAATTATAAATTACAAGTCATAAGCTTCAATTATAAGTCACAAGTCATAAGCTATAAGTTACAAGTTATAAACTACAAGCTATAAGCTACAAGCTATAAGCTATAAGCTAATTTTATTAAACAGAGCTTAAGCAAAATGATATCATTTTATCATTTATTACGTGGACTCTAAGTGTTAATTAACGTGCCATAGAGGCACTCAACGTGTCACGTAAATATTTTACCATTTTGTTAATGTCACTTATAACAAGTAGTATATAGAATACAAATTTAAAGACTAATTAAGCCATTTCTAAAAAAGCAAATACTAAAATGTCGCATAACTACAAATAACATGTTTGTAATGTTGGAGTTCAATGCAACAAAAAGTAAGTTTTTTTTGTTTACTTTCACTTTTATTCTATAAAAATTCTTGATTTTTCATTTCAAAACTTTAGAAGAAACATGTTACCAACGTCAAAGCAAACATGCTCAAGATGATGGACTAAAAGAGAAAATTATTGGTGAAAAAAAAGTTACATGTTTGGACGGACAAGGGTCACATGGCAGAGGAAGCAAAGTGTTACAAAAAAATGATAATACTTTTTGGAGAGAACCGACCAAAAGAAAAGAGAAAGTAAAAGAAAAGCCAAAACTGTAAGCACCATAGACAAAGACGTATTCCATTATTTATATATAGTTGAATTGAAGCTTCACTCACTGTGTATTAGTATTTGTGTATTTTAATTTAATTTTATAAATAAATGTGTTTGGAGTTGTATGTGGAAACGTGCCCACACAACTGTACATAAAAGAGAAAATGTTAGCATGCGGGAATATAACATTGCTCCTTTCTTCACACTATGCGTGCATCACAATATTTCTGTACCTACCTGCCTCACATTCCCCCTTTTTATTTTCTCTACTTCTACTAATTAACAAACTTATTATCAATTTTTCTACCTTTTTTATTTACCAAAATTTTATTCTTACTATATGGAATACTATTCATCTCCAAACTATTTATCACTCCACTTTACTTTATTAATTTAATTTATAGCTTATCATTTTTCAAATTTTAACTCCAAATTTTTAGTTTTAAAATTTTTATTTTTCATTATCATTTTATCTTTCAGTTAACTTATTTACTAGTGTTGTCAAACACTCCCTATATTCTCATATTTCAATAAAAAAAAAAGGAAAAAAAGCAAACAGAACACATACCACCAAACACGTAGAGCAACTGTCATAGGTTATTTAAGCTTTACGGATGATCTCAATTTAAGGCCAAATAAATATATCACTACAGTATAATTAACTTTTAACAACATAAAATTTATATAATATATAGTTTTCTCTTAAATGAATTTTGAGAAATGCCCGTCATGTTATTGAATCTTGAGTAACGCTTTTAATTCTATCAATTATGATTTTACCTATGAATTTTTAACTTTTCATATTTCAGTTTATTTATTTGTTAATGTTACCAAACACGCCCTATAAATATACTCTCCTTTTACAATAGAAAAATTAGGAGAAAAAAAAACATAGAACACATATACCACCAAACACATATATCAATTGATATGGATTATTTCAACTTTATAGGTGACCTGTGTCCGAGGCTCCGAGCCATATAAATACATATACTACAATACAATTAATTTTTAGCAACATAATATTTATTAAGCGACATCATCCATTTCAATGACCTATTATTAGGTTTCCTTAAAAATATGTGTGTGTGAAAACAAGGAGTAGAAAAAAAATCTGAAATCAAAGAGTTTCCAACAACAAATTAACAATTTCGGCACAATGATTAAGGCACGCTGCGATCTTAATTAGTGATAAAAGATTTAATTTTTTGAAGAGGACACCAATTAGTAGAATAAGTCCGACTATACTAAAAAAATTAATCTTTTACCAAGATCAAATGATACTAATTAAGAGAACAAATCTAGCAATACTTGAAGGGTTATATCTACTTTAGCATAAGAGTGAGAGGATACTCAAAACAATCAAAAAGGCTATTAAATTTGAATTTCTTTCTTTTTTTCATTTTCCCCTTCTTTTCATAATATAAACACCTAGTTATTTTTTACACAATTTAAAAAAAAAAGTTATTATATTAACTTAAAAAAATTAATCTCTCTATTCAAATAAATTTAACTCCTAAATAAATATAAACTCACAGTAACAATACTATAATATGAATTGCTTTAATAAATTAGGGTGGAGATAACAAATAATAATAATAAATACATCTTATGTTTGAAAATTATTAAATCATTCTATTAAATTCTCTTACCCACCTAATTTTGATAATTGTTATCTATCTTTAACTAAGCATTTACTTTTTGAAATAATAAATAATAATTGTCAAATTAGGTGAGTATAAAAATTTAGTTAGAGAATGCACTTATAATTAATTTTTTTAATTTAATAACCTTAACAAATGTCTTTAAGACATTGTTTAACAAAACCCTATTATAAATGAGAGAGAGAGAGTGCATATGCTTTATATTCATCAAACAAATCCAATATGCTGTCTCTCTATTTTTTCTATATATATCTACTACATACCTCATGCCTCTTTCTTCTCTTGTCTCTCTCTTCCTCCTTATTATTGATTCTGCTAAAGTTAAAGAATGTCTCTTCCTCTTCATTCAACTCCATCACCTTCATCCACATACATGGAAACCTTCTTCTTCTTCTTCAGCCAAAACTTCCTCAATCTAAAGATCTTTGTAGCTAGCAGAAGCTAACCATCAAATTAAATATGGAAGGCCTAAATTAAATCCATCCATGGGGGAATTAAGCACTCCTGGTCCGAATCTATCTTTTTTTTTCACTCCATTACTTTTTATCATCAAGGTTTTAAATTGCAATTGCGGACGCTTTGCAGTTATGATCGTGTTGCATTAAATGCAATCATTGGGGACTGCAATTATGGTCAGATGCAGTTTCAGTGATCTCCAAAACTTTTATGTTTTGGTGCATTATCGCGTTTTGGACCTAGATTTAAAACGTGATAGTGATCTTTTCAACTTCCCCACTTTCCTTTTTTTTTTGTTTTGTTTTTTTAATCTCTTGCATGTATTTTGAAGAGTGTGCAATTATGCAACCATATGCATGTGTTTTGGTACTTTAGAAGTGCTGCCATATGTAATAATTGTCAAGTTAGTTCATTCAGATTTGTTGATGTATATCTAGTTAGCTATAATAAATATGTGTTATGTGTTCTATATATTAGGCTATAAATTAATATTCTGATCATGAGTGAATAGATGATGACTTGAATTCTTAATAATTAATAATCTTCTGTTTAAGTAAGTTGACAATAATGTAAAGTTGCTACTTATATTTAATAACATTATTTCCATAGCTAGAAGACTTCTTTTACTTTAATTTCTTGCAATATAAATAAAAAAAAGTTCACTAGTATTAACAAAATAGATTGCTAAACTTATTTTTTAGTTATTAAATATTTTAACAACCGAATTCAGAATTCACAATTCAAAGATTGGTTACACCATATTTAACGATCAATAATATATTTCTTTTACAGTGTTTTGTTTCTTGATGTTATAATATTTCTTGTGTATTTTAGTTCTGGTATAATATATGCTAATGTTGTAATGAGTTTTTATGAAATGATTAAAGTGGTATCAACTTGATATACATGTTCAGATATATGTACAAGTTGCATTCAAGATTTTGAATTAAGGTACACTCAATGATATAACGTTATGATATCAAAGTTTTAACTGTTACTAAAACTGTAATACACAGTATTCAATCATTTTGCGACCACAATATTATTGCAATCCCCGCACTATATCTAAGTCATATTTAATTACATTTAACATAAAACAACAATAATCAAACAATGCGACCACAATTTCAAACTTTAGACTTCAGATTATTATTCTATGTATATATATATACAGACTACAGAGGAACAAGATTTTAACCAAAAGAGTTACTCACTTTTATTACCAAAAAAAACAAGAGTTACTTATTTTGCATGCAATTATTATTATTATTATTATTATTATTATTATTATTATTATTATTATTATTATTATTATTATTATTATTATTATTATTATTATTATTATTATTATTATTCCTTTTTAGGTGTTTATGAATATGGAAAGAGCGAGACAGTGAGCACTTGCTCTTTCGTCGTTTTTAAGGTAAAAAAACAGGGGGCTATCAGTTACAAATTTCACTCAATCTTAGTTGTGAGAAAAAAACAAGATGAATTTAATTTCTCGAAACAATAAGTTAATAATAATGGTACATATACAGTATACTAGTATATAGTATGAGATAAGCTTTGAGGAAAGAAACCAAAGGAAAAAACAAAATTGGTGCAGAAAAATAATATAATGGTTTATTGAAAGCAGTGCAGAATTGAAGAAGAAGGTACATTTGATTTTTGGCAGCAGTTTAATTTGCCTTCTACCTAATGATCCCAGTAGAGACATCATGATCAGTTGACTCTTATGTGGATCGGACAATTATTATTTTTTCAAAGGTTTTATATTAAAACCATTTTCGCGATATAAGGAGTAATTTAACATGTATTTGAACTAAGGAGAAGGGTAACAGAGGGATTTAAATTATGTGTCCTCAAATCATTTTTCTAATCATGTTCTACCAATAGAATATCGCCACGTCATTAAAAAATTCTATTAGGAAAGTAAAGATTAAAATTAAAGGAAATATTTTTAATGATGTAGCGATATTCTATTGATAGGATATGATTAGGGACATGTGATTTGAATCCGTAACAGAGATGCATACTTTTAGAAATGACATAGAACTAACTCTTTTCAAAAGTTAGCTTACAAAGAGAGAGTTGCCTAAGATCTTATAAGACTGCTACTTTTCCCACCACACATATTTCACACCCCATCACACGTCATTTTTTTTACAAATTTGCCCTTCGTTCGGAATTTAAGAATTTGTGAAGTACGGATTTTTAAAGTCCGAGCGAATAGTCACCAACACCGGTCGCTCGGATTTTCAGAATCCGTAGTTTATGGATTTTCAAAATCCGTTTTCTCACAAATTTTTAAAATCGGTTAGTTCATCAACACTGAATTTGAATTACGGATTCTGAGAATCCTTAGTTCACGACTACGGATTCCCATAATCCAAGCGAAATAACATATTCTTAAAATCCGGTTTTTTAAGTGTGGTGAACACTATTTGTCTCGGATTCTCACAATCCGAGAGAAGGGCAAATTTGAAAAAAAAAATAGACGAATGTGGGGTGTGAAATATGTGTGGTGGGGAAAGTGGTGGCCGCCTTATAAAGGCTATCATAGCTTTTGTCCTAGTAATGTGAGACTTTTTCTCTTAACACTCTTTCTCAAATTCAACTGTTTTTTTAGCCTAGTTGTGATTTATATTTTTTTTTAAATTATGAGCATCTGTTTTAGGTCTTTTTTTTTTTTGCTTGAATTTTATACTTTTTTTTTTCCTTAAATTTTTGTTGTGTCTTTATTTTATTTTTTTAAATAGGCTCAGATACTAGGAGGGGGCGGGATTTTTTCTAAGAATATATATATGATAATAATAGGTGAACAATATTACATTGTAATTGTAATGGGTATAAAGAAGCATTCACTTTTCTTTTTCTTTTGCTTTTAATTCTTTAATGATGAAATTAAAAAAAGTTTTGGTTGACTATTGTTATAGTGTGGCTACTCAATCCTTGGCAGGCTCCATCTACGAGATAAATGTTCTATACTCAAAAACTTGATAAAAGCTCATTTTTATCATTCTAATCATTTGTGCTTTTAATTTTTATTTTGGTTTTTTCTGCTTTTGTAATACCCTGATGATGACTAGAAGAAACTAAAGTGTTCATTTGGGCACTAGTTTCAATGTAAATGCGAAATCTGTCTGTTTTTTGGGTCACCATTTTCAGATTTTATACGTTTTGAATGTTTAAAGTAAAGATCACGCTAATAAATACGGTTAAGATATTTGTTAAGGTTATTATTAATATAAAATTAATTATAAATATATTTTTTGTCTTTTAAAAATAATAAAAATTATATTTTTTAATAATATTTTATTATAAAAGTAATGTTATATTTTTTTAATAATTTTTCTATTAGTCTTTTTAATATCATATAAAGTATAAAATTGAATGTAATATGAATTTTGAAAATATAAAAAATATTGAAAATATTTTTTAATGAGCAAATAAAATTTTTTAAAAAAATTTAGATTAGGAGAATTTAGAATTATTTTTTACTATATAATTGACTCTTTAAAAAGTATCTAAAAACACTTGTTATAACTAATCATTTTAGCTGCAAATGATATTTTTATGGTATTCGATCAATGACTGAAATATTGCAAGAGAATAGCTGGAGAGTTTGATCAGGCCCGGATCTATACATGTTGGGGGCTTTAGGCGAAATTCAAGACGATCGAAGACCTATTTGTATATAACATGTTACTTTTTTTTTATGTCTTTAATCTTTTTAAGATGTAAAATTATTTATTGAAGTTTTATAATCAATCAAATCTCAATAGATAATGACTATACATTATTTATATATCTTGTAAAACATATAGTTAATCTCAAATATGACTTAATCAATTTAAATTATGTATAAATGTTTTTCAGAGTTATTGATATTTTAATTTGCAAATTATGCGTTTAGAAAAGAATCTATTATTTTTATGTAATTTAATATTCTAATAAATATTAAGTTCACTTGTTTAATATTTTTTTTAATGAAGTATTATTGCATTGATAAAAATTATTTAAATATGCTATAATATATTGATGTTGTTCCAGGGGCTTTGGCAGATGCATTTGGGTATGTTCCTGTCAAAAAAACCGAAAAAATTTGGGGTTTTAATTTGGTTGGCAGGTCTATTTGGTTGCAACTTAATACCTAGAGGAGGTGATTTTATCAGTTTTAGAGGTATTTGATTGGGTGCAGTACAACTCTTGAAAATGGGCTATGACTAAAGAAGATTTTTGTTTACCGTTATCATCTTGGTTATTGATCAATTATCTTTCCTTTTCTATTGATTAAATTATCTATAAATATGAGTAGTACTCCTAGTACTTTTGATTATTAATAATATTTATTTAACTTATAAAAAAACATTAATAAATTATTTTTTAATAATACTATTAAATAAAAATATTTTTGAGGGGCCTTATTAAGTAGGGGGCTCTAGGCGTATTCCTTTCTTGTCTAAAGCAAGATCCGGCCCTGGTTTGATATGATCCCAAGGTATCTTAAAATAAACACAATTGATGCAATCTAAGGGAGTTTGAAGAGTTTAAATTAGGTCTTGTAATAACTTTTTAGTGCTTGTTTGCTTTTTGAGTGATGTATCATCTCGGTTCTTAATTTTGTGATGATAAGTTATTTTAGTTTTTGACTTTGTGTGGATAAGTCACTTTAGTCCCTGACTTTGCATTTTACAGGTCACTTTAGTCCCTGAATTATACGAACATTCATTTTAGTCCATGACTTTCAGCGACTAAAATGACTAATAATAGTGAAAATCAAGGGCTAAAATGACAAATGATAGTGAAAATAAGAGACTAAAATAACTTATAAAATGTAAAGTAAGAGACTATTTTAATATATATTTTTTTGTTTTTCTGTTCAACAATATAAAATTATTTTTTATTAATAGTAATTTTGAATTTTAATCCAGATTTAACAAAAGTAAAAAATTATTATTTTCTCTACAAATATTTTAATTATAATAATGTATAAACACCCTATAAGTATCAACCCCTACAAACTATTGAAAAGTCAAAGTGAAGTGGATTTTTTGTCAATATTTTCTTCCCAGTGCCTGTACCATTAGTCCTCCATAGTGACTTTCAATAAAAATAGTATAATTTTGTTAATTAATTAAAGTTTTTATTGGTTTATTAATGCGTTTAGTAATTGATTTATTTTACATTAAATAAAAGTGTGGGTCGTGAGTATTAATATAGGGATGTAGGTATTTAAAAGTTATGGGATGGGAATTGAAGTTGTCACCCATATAAATACGAGGATGAATATGAATTATTTTTCAAATATGAGTATTAAAGTATAGGGTTTAAAAATATGATTAGGGGGTTCATAGACTTATGAGGTGTGTGAAAAATTGAGAACTCTAGTTCAGGTTACTTGGAGAGAACAATAAAACACTCGTAATAGACTCGTCGGGAAGAGTGACTAGTATGTTCTTGTATATGTCCCATTGAGATCTTTAGCTTACTCTTTTATGGTTATTTTTAGAATAGTGGAAATGGTAGTAAACGAAGAAGAAAAAATGTGTGGAATGAGAGAATGAAGCTCTCTCTGTCTCTTTGGAAGAGAAGAAAAGTCCCATCTTCCTTGCTCTTTTTTCTTTTTTATAGACCTTATTGTGTGTGTTGCTTGTCTTGGAGAGCAAGCTCTTCCGCATCCCCATGCAAGTTAGGTCAGCGAACAAATGGTCAACGAACAAAGATCAACGAACAAAGATCAACGAACAAAGGATAGCGAACAAAGGTTAGCGAACAAAGGTCAGCGAACAAAGGTCAGCAAAGAAGGGTCAGTGAACAAGGGTCCGCGAGCAAAGGGCAATAACTCATAGAGTAAGCATAATCCCAAGGATGACATCAAAAAGTGTCCTATCCCTCATCTACCACGAAGACGCTTTGTCAAGGTATGAACACCTTGCGTGCTTGCTTCACTCAAAACCTCCAAGCCACAAGACTCGTTTAGTTCCCAACCTTGTGGTGCCACTACAACGTCGTCCTACCAAAGCAGCTTTAACTCACAAAGCATACTTTTGACACAAAACTTGATCAATAAAAAATAACAATTAAAACTCACCTTCTAATATTTAAATGGCCAAATGCACCTTTTGGTCCTTTATCTATTATGCGCATTTCATTTTGGTCCTATATCTTTTTTGGGTTACATTTTGGTCTTATATCTCTTATAAAGGTTTCATTTTGGTCCCATCCGTCAATTTCGTCACCCATTTACAAGGTAATTTGATTCCGTTCTTATTAGGGTTCACGTATATATTATGGTTTTTCTGGGTTTGAAGATAAATAGCGTAATTTGACTATGTTCTTTTTAGGTCAACTCTGTTAATGGGTGTGAGGGGATTGACGGATTGGACCAAAATGAAACGTTTATAAAAGATACAAGACCAAAATGTAACTAAAAAAAGATATGAGACCAAAATAAAATGTACATAAAAAATATAGGACCAAAAAATGCATTTGACCTATTTAAATAATAAAAAGTCCCCAACAACCAGTATAAAAAAGTACTATAGTACCCTATCCATTGCATCCCTGATCACAAATCTACATCTACATGCTGAACATGGTCAGTCAGGTTGGGAGTGTCTTTCGCATTTCCTTTACTTTTTTTTCACATTCATAGCTCCAAAAACCTATTTTTGAAGGTGATTTTTATTATTTTTTTAAAAAAACTTTTTAATGTGACTGTTTGGAATCTAATTACTTTTTCTATGGAAATGACGAAAAATAACTTCCATAATTTTATTCCGGGAAGTTGTCCAAAATATAATGGTGTAGATGGGAAAAAAGGGTGCAAATAACAATTACTCATGAGTTAATGGGCTAACCACTGCAGTCCAAAAAAACTTACTTGATTTTCTTGACAAAAAGAATCTTTGATTTCCCCTGAAAAAAATCTTCTTGATACTGAAACCTTCATTATAAACTTATTTTTGAAATAATAATATATACAGGTACAATTTCCTTAATGTATCCCCCACATACATAAAACTAATTATGAGCATAGTTTTGAGCACATGAATACATGTGTATATGAGTATTTGAATTTATATTCCGATTGATGTACTTTCTTATGGAAAAAAAATTAATTATGAGCCTTGTCTGGTGAAAAAAATGTTAAATTTATTAATAAAAGCCACATTTAGAGGAAAGCATTAATAAGTGTCGTTGCCTCATGTATTAGCTTCCACTATACTTTTCTAATGACTATAATAGAAACTTAGCTTCCCATTGGTCATTGGCTACATTTATATTATTCACTCATATTTTCATCTACTCTCATATATTTTTTTATGCTAAATGAAAACAATAAAAGAAAAAAACAGACAACAACTAAGAATGCAAATGGGCTATGCCCATTGAGTCTATTAGTAAGAAACTCAATATAAGAAGAGTTTATTTTCTAATTATATAGAGAGAGCCTGTTTAAAAGGAAAAAGAAAAAGAGCAAGTGGATTGATTATTCTTTATATATATATATATAGTTGGCTCTCTCCAATAGAGAGATGTTTAACTAAGTTCTTATAGATTAATTTATTATATTTTGTTGGGTCCTATATGTACATATCACTTTATTAATTTAAGCACCCAAAGCACTCTAATCTAAATTCTTAAATAAGCACTTCGGATGGGCCAACATATACCCACAAATTAACTATCTCATATTTATTTTTTATTTTTAATATAAATTGAGCCCACTAATCGGTGCTAATTTAAGCTACTTTGCTAAGCATCCCATTCCACGTCAGGATGCGGTGCTTAGCTGGGGTGCTTAAATGATAAGAACCTATATAAGCACCCCAATTGGAGATGGTCTAAGACATCTAAAAGAAGCACGCAAGTGGATTATTGATTTTTTTTTTGTATAACAACGAATTTCTTATCTTTAAAATGAGACTAATCACGTTCGCACTGCGTGATTGATGCTGGCCTTCAAAAATTTGACATAGTTGAGATTCAAACACGAATTTTTTTACCGTAGATCAAGTGGATTATTGATTATTCTTTATACAAAAGTAAAAAGAAAATGGTTAGAAACATTAAGCTTAATACAAATGACATAATCTCACATATATTGTATGCGAATATTGTTAAAAAAAAGGAAACTTTCTTGATAAAAAAAGTGTTAGCATTTAATTATATTTTCTTTAATTTAGACTCATATCTTTTATAAGAAATAATCTTGTACTAGTTGAAAATATTTACATTGTTACCTGCACTCAAAAATTAGCTTAAAAAGGAAATTAATTATGTATTACTTTGTTGGTACTTGGTCTAGTTAAATGTATTTTTTATAGGAGATAGAATCTATTTGTTTAAATTTAAAAATAATTGATTATTTTTATAAGTAAGGAATTGTTTATTTTTTTAAGTGATTATTATAAAAATCAAGTTATGTATATTTAGCTACAATAAAAATAATCAGATTTTCTACTCAGTTTGAGAAGCAACTTGATAACTGCTTCTCAAAATAAGCAAAAAATCTTATTATTTTTTTATTTTGATTATTTTGAGAAGTACAAATAAACAGACTAAAAATTTTAATAATTACTTTTTCATTAAAATAAATACTTATTTCATCAAACAAGACAAGCTTATAATCTTGTTCAAATTATAAACATTCATATCATTGTGGAGTTAGCTCTTTTAATGGGTTATATTTTTTCCTACAAGGACTCAAATCTAAAATGTCTTGAAATCAAATAAGCAGTACTTAAATGATTTACTCCGTCATCAATTATGTATCACTTTTAAACAACTAGGGTTAATATTAGCATTTTTTGGTTTATAAAAAAATTATAACACTAGAAATTAAATTTTATGTCATACACTCATTTACACATATTCTTGCCAGCTATTCTAACCTTACAAGACATTCTTTTCAACTTTAAACACATAAAACTGATCTTATCATAAAATAATTATTTAATGAAAAATAGCCGTATGACTTACATGATCCTTGTCCAAGTTTAATATTTTACTCCAATTATATAATTAAAAAGACAAATCATACTTCTATAAAGCTCTCCACTTTTAGGATGAGACTAATTCTGCTCATGTTGTGTGGCTGACGTCGACCCCCGAAAATTTGGCATAGGTGGAATTCAAACACGAGTTCTCCCACTATGAATCGTCTCTCCTATGAATTTAACGGGACCTTACACCACTAAGTCAACTATGGGGGTTATTAGAATTTATCATTAATAAAAAGTATAATAAATTATTTAAAATGAAAATAATTAAATATAGTTAATGATTATTAAAAAAACTTAAAAATTAGTTGGTTCTTTAATAAAAAAATTCAAAGTAATTCATATAAAATAACATCAGAAAATATGATTATATTGCACCATCCTTCGTAAGGAAATCCGTAAATTCTTTTTTTTTTCTTTTGTTTAGTTATTAATGTATTTTTCACTAATATCATCTTATTAATCTATTATTTTTTTTTGTTTAATTAATTTGTTATTAACTTCTATATATTATTAAATCTATTTGATTAAATTTGTCTCACATGTAGGGCATGCTACAATCAACAATCAAAATCTAATTTTTTGAAGCATAGAAATTATTGAAATAAATTTTGTTTCTCCTATAAAATTATTTTTTGTTATTTAGTTATAATATAAAAACAATTATAATTCGAAACTTTGTTAAAAGCCCTAAGGACTTAGCTATCTGTTCATTATATTTGACTTTGTATTATTATTATTATTATTATTATTAATTTGACTTTGTATTATTATTATTATTATTATTATTATTAATTTAATTTATTTTATAAAAAGCAAGTAGTATATTATCTTCAATGAAGTAGTCTTCGATGGTGCTCAAGTTCTGGACAGAAGTGATGTATTATATATCAATAAAAAATATGAATTATACGTAATTTTAAATTAAATGTATCATTTTGTATACCTTTTATTTATTCATATTTGTTATTTATTAAGTTTTTTTTAACCCGTTATAGGTAGATTTTAACATTCACCAATTTTAAAGTAGTGTATCATACACAAGTCATGAAATTATATTTAATTGATTATAGCCCGTTTAAAAGAAAAAAATCAAAGAGGTATGCATGCAAACAAAATACATAATTTATTATTATATTAAACATTTTTAGTTGAGTTTCGTATATATTTTTTTATATAGTATACCATATACTACTTAAGACGTGGTGTATGGTAGAAGGAACTCCGAATTAAATTTCATTCTTGGCATTGAGTTAAGTTTTTGGCGGGCTGGATTTGCCTTTAGTTCATGCTCTACTTTTTCCTTTAATTAGCTGCTTCTGTAATTGATTTTTTTATTTCGTTATCTGCTTGTTTTTTATGTATTGTAACAACATATAACTAACATGCTCAACATTGGGATACAATCTTCTCAATTTACTAGAATTTTCCGGTACGAAAGAGAAGGAAATGATACTCTCATACTAAAAAATTCAAATATAAGGAGAGAACAAAAACCCCTAAACCAGGCTGAAAAGAAACCAAACCAACTTGAAGAAAATTTAATATTCAATTCGTTAATTAGTTTAATGAATTTAGTCTTTGAATTAAATGAGTTGAACTTAAGCTAAGAATTAAGCTCGTTAACTAAATAAGTTGAACTTAAACTAATTATAATTTAACTTATTTGGTTCATGAACTTGCATGATAAATAAATTAAATAATAAATACACGTATAATAAACTTATATATTTTTTTTAACAAATGAGAATGTCAAGATTTAAATATAAAACTTTGGTATATGCTAATTTTTAGTTATCAAACCCCTCACCACTAGCTTAATCCCAGTGGCTTTAATAAACTTATAACTATTACTTTAAATTTTAACTTTACTAATTTTCATTTTAGCGATAATTTATTTAAAATATTTTTAGTGTTATTTTTTATATTTGTTTTATAATAAAAATGAAGTAAATAATAATTTTAGGAAGTTGAGAATTTCAGTTCGTGAACTTGTGAGCCGAATCAAACAATTCATAAACCACACCAACTTAACTAAAATATTTGTTCATAAAAAAAATTGATTCAAGTTCAACTAAATAAATTCTTATTAAACCGAGTTGAGTTAAAACAAATTTGACTCGACTTACTAATTTCTAGTACTACCCTAAACATTGGTGTGATATGAGTATTAGAGTCAGTTTTTTTAAACTTAAAAATAATTAATTTTTAAGAGGATTAAAGAAATAATTTTTTTTATTGACTGTCATGAAAATTAGAATTTGCTTAGATTTGGTTTAAATAAAAATAATTATTTTTTTAATTTTTTTTCTCTTCTACTACAACTGATTATTTTTGAAAAACAGTATAAAATTTCTTTTCAAAATAATCAAAATTTTAATTATTTTTTATTTTTAATTATTTTAAAAAATATAAAAATATTTTTTTTATGAAAATAAGTGTTTATTTTACTAGAGAAACACAAACCCTTATTTCTTTTTCTCTCGTACTCCACTGGTAAGTGGAGAGAACATTGGTGTGTGATTTGATTAGTAACACGTTTTGGTTGAGAAGAAGGCAAAAAAAATGGCGAAATGGACACGTGTGAGACTTGGATAGTCACGTTTGTGTGTGTGTGAGAAAATAGCAGAGAATTGAGAGTGTCAGAAGGCAAAGGAAAACAAAAAACAGTGAGTAAGCAAAACAGCAACCACACCAATCACATTCTGATGAAGTGATGGTTGATGACGATGACGATATTCAATTTTGATGGGAAAGAAAAGAAAGTCCCTTCCCATTGTGCATTTCATACCCTTTCGTTTTCTTCTTCTTCTTCTTCTCTTTTTTGATGTTCCAGTTCTACATCGCTCGTTTTCAATTCTCAACCATACCCACAAGTAGGAGAAGAAGAAGAAGAAGAAGAAGAAGAAGAAGAAGAAGAAGCTAACATATAAAATGGACTTTCACTTCAGGGCTTCCACTTTTCATTCTTCCACTCACTTTCCTTCTCTCCAACCTTCTCGTCTTCACAAAGGTTGGTGCTTTTTCTAACCTCTTGCTATTTGCTTCAATACCCATTTTCAGTTTCGTCGTTTCCACTTGTGCATTTCTGTTTCTGTGTTTTTTTCCATCTTCCATTGAAGAAGAAACCATTTGGGAGGTTGCATTGCAATCGCATAGCCTAATTCTCACGTGTGTGTTCACTCTATGATGAATTGTATAGAAACCCATTTACCTTTTTTCTATGTGAAGAATTGGGTTTAGTACAGTTGATATAATTAAAGTTATGTTTCCGTTTTGGCTTCATTTATCACAACCAAGCATTTCTGGAAGGTATCAGAAGCCGATTAAATGCGAAAATATGCTTTGTATTAAGGTTTTTTTTTTTTCCAATGATAATGTTCCATGTGGCCCTCATTCACAATTTTCCGTTTCATTTTGAGTGTGAGCAACAACACATTGTTTGGTTCCGGATGCTATCTGTATTTCTTTTGTTAACTTAATCATATGAATTGAATTCAAGGGTCTGTATATGGCACGATTGTCTTAATTAGGACAAAGAAAAATGTTTCATAAGAAGTTTCTATAAAGCTTTCATATGTGATTCACTTACCATATAAACTTGTTCACTGAATGTGAATATAACTAGCACCTCTGAAGCAATAAACAAGGCGTTATTTTTTCGTGAAAGTTGAGTGAATTGAGTGAATTGGGGTGATGACGATCCCTGAAAAGGAGGGCGATTCTCCAAATGAAGCGCCTCGGGCTAATTCTTCTTTGTCAAACCTTGAGAGGTTCAAGAGGGAATTGTCCAACATCAACCGGGGAATTCAGTCCTTTATACTGTCGCAGAGATTGAATGGAAACTGGTCTGGTGCTAGATATGGTATTGGGGATGAGGTTAATGGCAATGATGAAGCAGATGACTTCAATTCTGGTGATGTTGAAATTGAGAAGTTTTTAATTTTGAAAAGACATGTTTATGTGTGTGTGTGTGTGTGAAGCCTTTATTTTTGTTTTTTTCTTCCTTGATAGGGGAATAACCAATTCACAAAACAGAAGCAGATGACCTAAATTGTTGTGATGCTGAAATTGAAAACTTTAGTTTTGAAAAGGTGTGTGTCTGTGTGTATGAGTGTCTGTGATGTGGTTTTATTGTTTTTGGCATAATTAGGGCATAAAAAATGTAAATAAAAATGGTGCACTAGAAAGCAGACCTGGATAGTCTTACTCTTACCTATCATTTTTGTTGTGCTTGAATGTCTTGACATTTGATATTTGGCTGCATAGATTGTTCATATAGCAAAGCTTTACCTTTAGCCTAGGGCTGTCCTGATTTTTACTTGTGGCCCTGTCCTTTCTATGGAGTTTTTGTCTTTTTGAAGATGAAGGGGATTTTCATGTGGCCCTCCCATTTTCATTTATACAAGCAAAAATAAAGATAATTATGGATGATTTTGGGCATTGAAATAAGGGAAAAGAAGCTAATTGCTTAGCTTCTATTGTCTTCCCTTAATCTTCTGCTGCTCCCAAACATACCCTGAAGAGCATAAAGCAGCCATGTCACCTAGTGTTTTTTCCCCGCTATTGTTGGTATTCTGTGAGCTTGTGCATTTTATCACTGCATAGCATACGGTTAATTTATTTTTTCCTGCTGTTCTTTTCTTGAGATGTTCCTTTTATGATATGCAAAATGGAGTTCTTATGTTGTGCCAGAAATAGCTTGCTGATGCGGATACCTTTTGAACCACACAGAAATTTATTCGGTCTACAATTACACAGATGAAGATGATGATTCTCAATCTCTTTTTCCATGTCCTTCCTGTGATATTGAGATTGATCTTTATTTGCTCCGTAGCAGTTTGGAAGAGTTGCATTGCTATGACCCAAAGAATATGGTATGTCCATTCTGAATTTCTAAACTTTATGTTAAGCACAAGTTATTGCTAAAAACTTAGACTTTGTTTATTTTCCCTGCTTTCCTTGATTGATTGGTAAACTGTCCAATGACATTGCTATTATTGTGATTTATAAATGATAGTTTCTTGCTTAAATGCAGCTGTATATGAAAATGAACATAAAATTTTGGTAGCTTGATATGGTGCACTGTCCTGGTCTGAATGAAAATGATAAGAATGTAATGATCCAAAAACCATTTTTGTTAAAAAACTAAGGACAAATGAAATGATCTTTCCAAACATTTCATTCAAGTAATTAAGTTATAATTGAAATTTGAAATCTAACTGACTGACTGCTTCAATGTTCCTATGTTAGATTTGTCCTGTTTGTGAAGAAAATTTAGGGGAGGGTGCAGCAAGGGTTGTTCAGCTTTTAAGTGCAAGAAAGGTATCTTCTGCTTATCTTGAAATTTTTGTTTTCTAAACGTAGATCAACTCATGTTTGGTTTTAGGAGCATTTGATTCTTACCTAACTCAATTTGGCATGTTGATATAATGATCTGTGCTTTCTGTAGCGTTCTCGGAAGTCTGAGAGATCCACCTTCTGGTCTGGTAATTTGTCAATGCTTGACAGGAAACTGATCGGTATGGGAAACAAATCTGAATCAGTGGCTGATCCACTCTTGTCACCATTTCTCCGCAACATGTCTGCTCTGAACCCCAGTGAAATACTTCAAGATGAAGATTCCCTCGACAAGGCCTTGAGAATTTCCAAAGCCAAAAGGTATTGTCGTTTTTTTTCCATCTATATTTTGCAATGGTGATATGATGGTATATTTAAAAAGAGATTCAAAGTGCGCAGCATCGGAATAATGTAGTTCAATATCAACATTTTTTCTTTGTTGTCTTTGCTGATCTACTCGTCTAAGAAATGCTATAAATGCAGAAACACGACTTATGTCGCTAATATCACCGTAACTCATTCATTGTTCTTTACATCCAGTGCCTTACATACATAAAACAAGATAACTATATTCTGCTTCCATTTCTCTTGTATTCTTTCCATTTGAAGGTTACTTTGAATTATTAGGGTCTTGTGTAGATATAATGTCATGTTCTCCCCCTCCATAGATGACCTTCTTGTTTCAAAATTATATCTTGTATTTTGTGTTGTGCAATTGATATTTGTAGTTTGGGGGCGGGCACTATAAGTGGAATATGTTTGAGCATTTTCGTTTTTTCACACGTGATTGCTTGGTGGTTTTACTAGTGTCCGCTTGAATAAGATTGCTATCACTGTGATTTTCCCTTTCTCAAATCCAAAAGCAATATTGGATGAAGCTGATTGTGTTCCCTTTGCCAAAACTCGGTTTATTGTTGGAACGGAAGTAGAAAATTGTATACAAACAGGCAGCTAACAGCTATCACTTTTAAGATAATGTGGAGTCAATTTTTTATGTTTCTCAGACTTACAATGGACCAATGTGAGAGAGATGTTCATTAAGATTCATATGCTCCAATTTCCTTAAATGATTTAGTAGAGCATATTCATGAAGCCAAGAAAATGACTTGGGCATTCTCCTGCTAGTTCTATTGTTCTGTTTCAGTCAAATGTCTTTTCTGATTTTTGTGTTTTCACTTGATGTTGAATGACAACACTTGATACCTCATATTCCTCTGAAAAAATAAAGCTAGTCCTAACTAGTAATGTTTCCAAAAGGATAATGATTTTCTTTATATCAAGTTTTAGTTACAGTTTTCCAGTACTTTAGTCTAACATGTTTGTGTACACGGCTTAATTATGCACTTAGCAATATGCTTTTTTCAAAGAGCTTATTTATATGTAAGATTATGAAGTTTAATAGAATACACTAAAACAACTCAACTCACTCATTCTGATAAGCTTTGCTTATAAGAAGGTATAAGTTATACCCTTAAGCTTCGTATAAGCTCTTCTGTTAAATAGGAAGTTTTTAAAGTGTCTTGTATTCAAAGATGAAGTTCATTAAGAGAATAGTGTAACATAATATACCAATATGCAGATGTATTGACCTCTACATAGATAGCTTGTATCCGAAGAAATACAATTCAGATGGTTTCTCTGAATCTCTTGCTCTAAGTCTAGCTTTGCATTGATTTTACTATGTTGTTAATTCTATATTGGCAATTTAAATAATTATGGAGCAAGAGATTTACTCAGTAATCTTAGAAATTCTTCTCGTATTTCTGAAATGTGTGAACTTTTTACACATAATGAAGGTATATGGTAGATCTTACATCTAACACTGCATAAACTAGTAGCAATGGTTGTGTCCTGAATTAAAATATTGATAGAAATAAGGTTTATGAGAAGTCTCAATGCTTATGGTTTTGTATCTGCAGCTCTAGGACAAATGCAGCTGCACCAGATGCGGGTAATGAGGAGGATCGCAAAGAGAAAAGGGTGAGGGCTTCTTTTGTTCAAGATTTGGTATTATCAACTTTATTTAAGAACATAGATCTTTAGAAGTTTCAGACACAGTCATGCACTGTTAGAAGCTCTTTACATCTTCAGTGCCGGTATAAACAAGCACTGGGTTTCATTATGGTGCATGAGTTTTGGATAGCTAGTCTAAACATTGGATAGTCATAAAGCTAGGAAATTGGGTGGTTGATTGAACTATTAATGGCATATTTTTCATTTATATTGGTTGTGATTCACATCTTTACAGTTACGTGGCAATTCTTTTCAAAATTCAAATCTAAAATTAAATCAGAAACATCTTTAGGTACTGTTCGGTATTGAGAATGTTTTTTCATTCTTAGGAAACTCACTTGGAGTCATAATTGACTCAATGTTTGGTATAAGGTATAAACTCAAGTAAATGAGTTTTTTTGGAATGTTTTTTCATTCTTATTCTAAAGGGTGAGTATCACTTATCCAAGAAATACATTCCCGGAAAAGTAGCCAAAATTAACTCTTAGACTAGACACTCCCTTAGGTTATGGTTCGATTTTGCCGGTTACGGTAGTCAAACTTAATTGGCAGGTCTCTTTGGTTTTTATAAAAATTGCAACAGTGTGCTATTGGTGGGAAACTATTTTTGTTCTTTGAGAGATTTTTCATTCCTTCTTAGTTATCTCCTGGTTTTAACAATAGCTTGGTGTTGCAGCAACTGTGTAACACTGTAAGGTTACAGTTTATCCTTTTTATCCTATTAGAATGTGCATTATGAATTAAGCGAGGAAAAATTTGCGAATGTAGGTTTAGTGTTGATCAAATTCATAAGAAACCATTATGGAAACCGGAAATAAAACAGGAAATAGAAGGAACTTGCAATATTTTCATTAATCAGAGTATCTAAATTTTAAAAATTCTATATAAAATACACTGTATCGAAGCTGAAATCTAACAATTTCTTATTCTTAACACCATTACTGAAATCATCCCTACTAGGTTTTCATTATAATAGCTTCGCTAGGTTTCTTTTAGGGTGAAGTTAGCGTGTATCGTTCATGTTTAGACACTGCATTTGTTCATTTGCACCTTTAGCACGATTCGAGTTGGAAAGGGATAGGATTGAGCGAATCAACCAAACCATTTGCATAATTGCATCCAAAAATGACCAACAGCATTTTGTTTTAGGTTTATACAGGCTTGAAATGAAGTAATAAGTAAAAAATTTTAGCATTTGATAAAAAGGGTCGAGTAGCAAGTGAATTTTCTGGTTAGATTTGAGAAAAATCTAAACCAAACATGCATACAGTTACTACAATACTACATATCCAACATTTCTGAAGAGACCAGGGCTTCTCAAAGAAAACATGGATGGAATTTAACATTATTCTGAGCTTTACAAAGAGAAATGCTTATAGCTAGTAGTTGAACTTCTCAGAATTTCCAAATCTTATGAATGATAAAAGAGATACAGAATTTACATATCATTATAACACTAACAATTAATTGAGTAAACCATCAAAAGTAATTTCTCAACTTCTACCGGAACATTAGTCTATTAAGGCAAATATATACATGTTTGAGGACTAATTTAGTGTGTTTGGTTTAGATTTTAGTGGAATAAAAAGTAAAAAACACATAAACCGAAATAAATATTAATGGTTGAGGATATTAAGGCACAAAAATCGAGACCACTCAATGAAAGTAGGCAAAATAATTATGAATAAAGTAGAAACTTATTTATTTAAGGTTTTTTTTTTTCAAGTGGAAAGTATATGAACAGAAGAAAAGAAGGAAACTAATCCATTGCATTTACCTTCAAACAACATATTACATAATTGCAAAAAATACATAACAAAAAGGGAATTTAAATATTTTACCTTGGATTTCCACCTTCCTTATTGCCCTCCATTCGCATATACAACACAATAAAATTGAAAAGCGCATCCACCTTGTTTAAACTGACTCAGACAAAGAAAACCTACTCATCCATCAATAATATTTCATTTTTTTTTTATGTAGTTCAAGGAATCTTGCTCATTTGCTCAAGTAAAACAGAAAAACAGAGTGAAGTGTAATAACAGGAAAGCATTCTTTATCCGAAGTTACTAAACAAACACGATCTCAAACCCTACAAAACATAAGAAATTGGGGGTAGGGAGGGATCAAATTCATGTAAAACAACTAACCTTAATCCTTAATTAATTGATTAAATAAATAATAATTAACTTTTTTGTTTATGCAATTGGATTAAAGTAGAAACAAGAAACCACATCATCATATATCACTACTCAATGATGGATTGAATAACACCAGCACCAACAGTCTTCCCACCTTCCCTAATAGCAAACCTCATCCCCTGTTCACACGCCACAGGAACAATGAGTTCGACCACCATCTTCACACGATCACCAGGCATCACCATCTTCGATTCTTCATCCTTATCATTCATGATAGAGGTCACTTTCCCTGTAACATCCGTGGTTCTCATGTAAAACTGAGGCCTATATCCTGCGAAAAACGGCGAGTGTCTCCCACCTTCTTCCTTCTTCAATACGTAAACAATCGCTGTGAACTTCGTGTGCGGCGTGATCGTTCCCGGCTTCGCCAACACCATTCCCCTCTGTATGTCCGCTTTCTGAACCCCTCGCAGTAATAACCCCACATTGTCGCCGGCGAGCGCCTCATCGAGAATCTTCTGGAACATTTCGACTCCAGTGACCGTGGTGTTACGGGTTTCTCGCAACCCGACGAGGTCTACCGTCTCACCGACTTTGATTGTGCCTCTCTCGACCCGGCCGGTCGCGACGGTTCCACGACCTGTGATGGAAAAGACGTCTTCCACCGCGAGGAGGAACGGGAGATCCGTTTGCCGTTGAGGGATTGGAATGTAGTTGTCTACTTCATCCATGAGCTGGTAGATCTTGTCCACCCACTCGTTGTCGCCGCGTTTGAGTGCAGGGTTTGCCATTAGAGCTTCTAAGGCTAAGAGTGCCGAGCCGGAGATGATGGGAATGTCGTCGCCGGGGAACTCATAGGACGAGAGAAGCTCCCGTACCTCAAGTTCCACCAGTTGTAGGAGCTCCTCGTCATCTACCTGAACATAATTAGAGTATATCTTTAAATATATACAATGTATAACAATAGAATCACTGGATAACAACACAACAACACAAGTTCGAATCTTAAAAAGAGGGAAGGGATTCAATTTCTGCATTCTAGCATAAACTGCACTAGTTTCTGGCTCTTAACAGTTAAATTAACAATGATGGACTGTTTTATCATTAATTGAACACAAAAATTAGAGATGCAATGGGGACTCAATTTCTGCATTTTAGGCTTCTCAGCATAAAATACACTAGTATCTAACAATTATTCACTGTTTTATTATTAATTGAACAGTTGATGACAGAAATTATAGTAGCAGTGCTCAACAAGAGAATCAAAGAAGTGGAGTAATTGTAAATACTCTATCTCAAAATATTTCTCAAAATTGAATTCTCAGCAGTCAGCACCATAATTGAAATATAGTAACAACCTGATCTTGTTTGTTGAGGAAGACAACCATATTGGGGACACCGACTTGTTTTGCTAAGAGGATATGTTCTTTAGTTTGTGGCATGGGGCCGTCGGCGCCGGAGACGACGAGGATAGCGCCGTCCATTTGTGCCGCGCCGGTAATCATGTTCTTGACGTAATCCGCGTGGCCGGGGCAGTCGACGTGGGCGTAGTGGCGGGTCTCGGTCTCGTATTCCACGGTGGCGGTGTTAATGGTGATACCACGGGCGCGTTCCTCAGGGGCGGCGTCGATCTCGTCGTACTTTTTGGGGGCGCTGTTGCCGAGGGAGGCGAGGGCCATGGTGAGGGCCGCCGTGAGGGTGGTCTTGCCGTGGTCGACGTGGCCGATGGTGCCGATGTTCACGTGCGGCTTCTTGCGCTCGAATTTGCCACGCGCGGCGCGGATTGTGAAGGAGCGATGACGGCGGTGGTGGGTGGTGGAGGTTGGGGTAAGGTGGAGAATGGTGGAGGTGTTGAGGAAGGAGGAGGAGAGTGGGGTTAGAGTGTGGTTGGTACGGAAGGGTGTAGAAGATGTAGAAGTGGAAGATGTGTGTGGTGGGAATATGAGCTTTGTAGAAGCAGTTGCTGCTGCTGCTGCTGCTGCTGCTGCTGAAGAAATTGCCATGGTTGAGTTGTAGAATTGAAGATAGAGAGAAGAGAAGAGAAGAGAAGAGAAGAGAAGAGGAGAGGAGAGGAGAGGAGAGAATTTGGTTAGTTACTGGTAGTTGGTGTGTTGTGTTTTGGGTTTTGTGTTTCTTGTGTTGTGTGGAGGAAGAAAGGAGGACCTCATATCCATATCTGATGAGTTCTATCCTTTCACTGCCTCAATTTTTGGAGGGATATGCAAATACCCTCACTCCCTATCCCTCTCTTTTTTTGTGACAGATGAACCAAGATTATTTGTGTTATTAATTAATTTGGTAAAACGTTCATACTTCTTACCTTTAAAGGACACTAGGTAACTACAAATTATTACCTACTTTAAAATAAAACTCACCTATTAAAAAAATACTAACATTAATAAAATATATTAATTTTTAGATATATAATAATCTCTTTATAATTTTACACTTGTATAAGTTAAATTTTACTATTTATATCTCTAGTATATTTAAAATTAAATACATCTACCTAACTAATTAATAATAAAATTAAAAAAAACGTAATAAATATTTTTAGTTTTACATTAAATACTTATTAAAAGAAATAGTTTGCGGCTTATAAAAAATAACCAACGGAATACTATTTAGCAAATTTACTATAATGAACATAGCTAGTTAATGTAAAAGAATAATGGGGCACTTTGCGTGTCACACCTCTTCTTAAATACATAACACTTTTTATTTATTTATTTTTTCAATTTTAGCATTTGTTTAGACATTAAGTCCAATTTATAACTTAAGGTGACTTTAGTATAAAGCTTAATTAACTATTTAAGCTATAAGTTATTTTTAAATGATAGTTTTTTATAGATAAAATTGTAAAATTTATTTAAATAAATTAAAAACGGCTTATTCTGATAAGCTACTTCAAAAAGTTTATGAAAATAAGCTGAAAATAGTTTATAGGAACTGTTTAGTTATTTTCATAAGTTGCGCATAAGCTCTTTCATACAAGGTCAAGTTTCCCAAAGTTTTTGCTCACCTGGCAAAATAGACATCAATATTTGTTCTTGCTTGAACATTCATGTCCGTTTCGAAACTTAAACTTTAGTAGAATCAATGTTTTGAACATTTTCTTACAACTACGGACATTAATATCTATTTTTTCTCGAATATTAATTAATATTGTTTCTAAACTTAAATGTCAGGAAAATCATCATTAAGGGTGGGAATGGGCCAAGCCGCTTGTCGGGAGCCTTTGGCCTGACCAATTTAAGGCTTGGTCTGACTTGACTCGTTTATTAAAAAGGTTAAGCTTATGCTTTTTAAAAGACCTACTTAAATAAAGAGACCAGGATTAAGCTTTTAAAAAAGTCTTTGACTTGTTGGGCCGACTAAATTAAATAATTATTTTATTTTGTATACTATATTTATTTAATTGTAACAAACAAACAATATAATATAGACATGTTACCTTTTGTTAGCTTTTGAATTATTTGATATATGAAATTTTGTGACATTATTGAATATAATCATATTGAGTTTTGATATTTGTGAAGCCATTTATGTATATTTTTTGGCTAAGCATAGTATTTAAGGTCCGTTCGGTATACAAGATAAGTTGGACAAGATATGATAAGCTATCATATCATGTTATTATTTACAGTTTAGTGTGCCAGCAAGATAAGATAAGCTTATCCTGTCAGCGTGTCCTATTATACTCCCTAGTTCAAATGTTATCTTGAGGAATTTTTTTTTTCATGTTTCACCTTCACTCGTGATATTTATTCTAACTTAAATTTTAACTTTTAAAACTTAAATAGATGAAAACTTTGAAAGGGATAAATTTTCAAGTGTGCTATTAATAAAAAAAATTAAAGTGTAAACTAAGAAAATCACTATTTTTTTAATTATAGAGAGAGAAAAATTAGAGATAGATTGTCAAGAGAGATAAATTTAAAAAAAGTATTTAAAAAAATAGCTTGAGAAATTTTAAAAGAAAATGTCATGAAAAAATCTAGAGAGAAAAATTCTAAAGAGAATTAAAATAAGATTGTTTGTGACATAATATAATTTATGAGAACTATATTGATTATTTTGTAATTTATTTAAAAAATAATAATATTATCTGTAAAATCTAAGAGAATTTGGCTTAATTCTTTTTATGGGTATATTATATATGATATTAATTTTTAATATGAAAATTTGAAATAAAAAAAATTAAGTATAATTAAGTTATTTAGATTTACTATTTTATTTATAATTATTATAATGTTTTACTATAATATACCAAACATAAAATAATATTTATTGCAATCATATTATGTCGGTTATTTGGTAGGTCTACAAAATTAAACAAGACAAGAGCTTATCTAGTTCTTATCATGTCATGCTCTTATCCAACTTATTGATACTGTCCATCCTTATCCTATTCCGTCTACCAAACGAGCCCTAAATATAATTGCTTATCATAGGTTTTTCATTTTACTAATAGTAGGCCTTTCGGCCCACTAGCTCATTGCCTATAGGTCCGTTAAATTTGAATTGTTATTATTGTTTGAAGGCCTTAATGATAAATATGCTATTGGACCAGACTCGATTTTAAAAAGGCCATGTCAAGCCTAAAAAAATGGCCTATGCCAGATCACACACCTAAGTTTAGGCTTCAGTTTTGTTTAATAGCCTAAAACCTATTTAACCTTTGGTCTAGCTTAGTCTGGTTGATTCTCACCCCTAATCATGGAGGATGAGATTAGCACCATCTCTATTGGAAGTGGCACCATCCTTTTTATATGTAAGAATCATAGATTTATATACTAAAAAACATGGTGCCATTCCCAATAAAGATGGTGCTAATCCCATCCACCCCTAATCATTTATAAAACATTATCATATAGTTACAGACCTCAATGTCCATTTTTCCTTTTATATTACTGTTCGTTTTGGGTTAGATATAGTGAAAAAAAAAAAACAAAACTTCACTAAGACCCTAATTTTCAAACGAAGGTTAAAATATGAAAAATAAAACAAAATGTGTAGTGTGCTAAAAAATATGATGTCCTAGATAAAAGTGCCACCTAAGAATAAACGGTAAAATGCTACAACTCAACAACTTCCATAGAAGACTTTCACTTATAGTATATTACGCATATTAAAAATATAATAAGATTTTTTTAACGTGTGTAATATTGTACAAGTTAAGAAATTAAAGAAAAAAAGAAAATATAACATGTGCTGTATATTACACATAAACTTATTAAAGTTTTAGTTTTTTCAACAAAAGTCTTCTACTTTTAACTTTTTTATTTTGTATAATATTGCACAAATTAAAAAAATGATAATATTTAGTTTTGTTTTCATCAAAATATTTTTTGAACTCCCTTTAATAATTTATGTTAATTTTATTAGTTAAATAGTAAAACATTCATTACTTTTTTAATTAAATATATGAATATAATTGATAACAAAATAATTAATACGTTATCAAAAATATAAATAAAAAGATAAAATGAACATTTTTTTTAAGTTGACAAATAAAAAGGAATGAAAGAAATAAATTATACCAAAATCAGCACATCAACTCATAGCAAACGACATACTAAGGATAGATGCCCAACTATTTGCTTGAATTTATATTACTATTGTTCTTTCTTCGCTATTTTGGGGGGCTGTTGCCTGTTGAAGGTAGTTTGGCATTGATTGTAATAAGAATTTTTGTTATTTCTAGTTTAGTACTTCTTGTACTCCTTAATGAATCCTGCCTATCCAAAAAAAAAAAAAAATATTATCCCTGGACTTAAATTTAAATAAAAAAGTTCTCTTATTTCTTATTTCAAAATATAAGTAAATTTTAACTACTTCTCTTATATTTAATGTATTATTCTTAATTTATCATTCATTTAATGTTATTATTCTTACCTTGCAATAAATATGATGGAGGTTATTTTAGTAATTAAAATTTATTTTTTACATAAAATCAAGAAAATTAAATATAACTAACTAATTTTCTTAATATGCATAAATTAAATAATTTTTGTTTATATATGAGTCCGGAAGTAGTAGTTAGATTATTTTAGTGATTTGATAATACTCCCTCCAGTTTTAAATATAAGTAACTTTGACTAAATTTACACATACTAAAAAATTTTATCATCTTCAATTAATACTCTAAATTTTATAAAAAAAAATATAACCACATTTTCTAAATTGCCCTTAAACCTCAAAAGATAGTAAAGACAAACAACATAAATGTTTATTTCTAAAATATGATTGGTAACCCAATGAAAAAAAGTCTAATGATTAAAGAACTCGATACTATTTATAAAGAGGAGAGTTTTTTTCTATTCTTGAAAACATAAAAAAATTAATTGAAACATTAAAAATAAAAACTAAATTAAGTTAATGATAATTTAAGATTTTTATTATTTATAAATTAGAATTAAATGCTTTTACTTATATTTGAAACCAAGCTAATTTGATTAAACTTGCTTATATTTAAAACCAAAGGGAATACATGATTAGAGAAACAAAATCAGACAAATTAGAGGAACCAAATCAAAGTGATTCTTAATTTTTTACTTTTTACACTTACTCAGAAGAACTAAATTAAAGTGACTTTATCTCTACAGACAAATTAGGTTAAAAAAATGGAATAAAATTATTGTTATTTTATCGTAACTATTTTATTATAGTATATTTATTTAAAACATGACATATAAAAGATCAATATATTATAATTTTATATATTTAAAAAAATTAAAAACATAATAATATTATTTTTATATCACCTCGAATAAATCATGTTATTTTTATTAAATAGACATAAAATAATTTTTTTAAAAATAATCTAAAAACATACTTTTAATTAAAAGCATGTAAACATAACTTAAGTTGAATTAAACTAATTTTTAACACAACTTATTTTTCAGACAAATTAAATTTTACCAACAAAAATCCAAACACACTTAAAATTGGCATTTTTCATTAACCATCTATGCTGACCTAAATTTTTTACTTGAATTATTTACTGATTTGCTCATTGGGCAGTTTTAATCTCTGACTTTATAAAATATTTGAATTAGTCCGTGACTTACACACCATAAATCACTTTAGTCCCTGATATTAAGTGACACTAGCAAAATGCCTACATAAAACACTATATGTCTATATGATAGAATAATTGACACTTAGAAGTCCAAGTAAGCGATAAAATGACATTGATTTGCTTAATTTCAAAATAATTAATGCTATTAGTCCTTCAAATTGCTTACAATATAACTCAATTTTAAACTCCAAAACTTGTATAACTTTGGCGATTAAACAAAATGACATCATTTGATCGTTTACGTAGATTCATATGTGATAAATAACGTGTCATATAAACAATTAGCATGTCACATAGACATTTCATCAATGTCACTTAATTTCAGAGACTAAAGTGACATACAAGGTGCAAAGTTATGAAATAATTCATATATTTTAAAAAGTCAGAAACTAAAATGCTTTGTAACTACAAAATGAGAGACCAAAACACACAATCACTCTTTTTTACTCCATTGCATGAACGAAAATTAAAAATTACTCCAGCCAAATTATTAAATATTCTTACAAAACTATTAAGGCATTTTCTTTAGCTATATTAACCACAAATTAGAAGTATGAAAACCAATCTCTACATACACACATGGAGAAGAATAACCACATACTTTTGTACCCTTGTGCTCCTATTATTTGAGGTTATTCCTTAAGAATCATCAATTTCGTAGTGATTGATGGTGACACGTATTTGACTCACGTCTCCATGTTAAGGAGACTTGCTGGAAGCAAAATCCACCATTAAAAAAAAAAAGAAAAGAAAAAAAAAAAGACAATTTGCTCATATTTCATGTATAACTCAAAATTAAAAATATATTTCATAATCTTCTTGTAAAACCAATTCAAGTTTCCAATAGTCGACTTCAAAGTTCGAAGAAAATCTAACTAAATAGAAATCGCAGCAAGCAATAATATGTACAAGTATACATTTGTTGTATAGTTGAATGACTTGTATCAAACTATATACACATGTTCTTGGGAAGTGAAATCAACATGATTAGTCTCATGAGTTATATGACCTATCAAGCTAATTTCTCACTTCACCCCATGCTTTGAGCAAATGCAGCAATAGTAATGACTCTGCTGCATTTTCTCTTTAATAATATACCAAGAACACTTGTTCCATTAAAAAATAAAAAATAAACCCTGCTAATCAAGAATCATGAACCCAAAATGTTCACAGCATGTAACTCGGTTCCAAGTAACATGCAAGAAGATTTCAAATTCAGAATATCACTACTCCTTCTAAAGTGAGATTTCGGAACGAGGAAGCGCGTTTAGATGAATAAAGGGCAAACCTAATCATGCTACATTTCGCCATCAGGCATCTCCAGGTTGCATATGTATAGGACTTTCTGGCACTTTTCTGGAGGAAGTTCCTTCAGAAGATCTGAGATAGCTATTTTATGCTTCCTCTTTAGTTCATCTAACTCTTCTCTTTGTTTAACCAGCAAATTCTCCAGTTCCATTGCTATTTTATTGACCTCTTCCATTTCTGAATCTCCCGAACATCCAGGTATTTCTTCCTGAGAGGATTTTTCACCAGTTGCTTCGGAATTATCAGATGGAATATTTCTATCGCTGGAAGGGGAATTTTCGTTCTCAGCATTATGATCATCAACACAGACCTGGTCATCGGGATCTAGCTCAACTGCAAAAGCACCATTTGCAGTCATGCTGCCTTCCTCACCATTCGCATCCGCTTCGCAAGACAAGTGTGAAGCGCCAAGCCTAGATGGAGAACATCCACCAGCTGCCTTCGTCGGTGAGTCTGACCAGTATTTGCGACCAGAAGGTAATACTTCTAATGCAAGATTGCCGTTCGAAGTGATGGAATCATTTGCCACAGGAGAGGACTCGGGTTTATTTTCGGAGGTACAGCCTGAATCATGGCACAAACTTTCAACAGGAGTTACGATGGGATTCCAACTAGGAATGTGATATCGAATTTCTGAGTCAATCATCTCAGCAATTGTTGTAACATCTTGATCAGTAAGTTCCAACTCCTCAACCATTTCACTAGCAACAGAGATTGAAGTGTCTGCTCCAATATCAAAAGGGAAGTGGATATTGCGAATATGCCCTACATGCATCGGAACATCAGAACCAACGAAAAAGCAAATAGACTCTCACTTTCTTTGAAAAAGATAAAAATGAAAAATTAATAATAATAATTGAGAGAACACCTGAGGAATCTGCAATTCGCAGTTTTAAAAAAATTGTATTGACATCCCTCCTTTGACCTTCCACTGTGAATTCCCTACTTGTCTCGATTGTATTATCCTCAGCACCTTTACCAACTTGATTATGAAGATCATTACCTGAATTTGATACATCAGATGGTAAACAAAAGAAGGCCGTTAGTTTGGGAATTTAGATGCAAAATGCAAAATATATTTACCTGAATGATGGATTTGGGGTCTTAAAGATCGACCAACACTTTCACTATCATAATCAGACTGTAGGAAGGGATCCATTAAGAGATCCTTCGCAGGTAAACGTTCAGATACATTAGCGATACACTTTTCTATAAATGCTTTAACTTCAAGATCTGTTACTTTGGCCAATGATGCCGGCTTTATTCCCTACCAGGAAAAGAAACAACAATTATAATATCGATAATGATGCAGGACAATGAGAACCTGTTTGGTTTAAGACAATGTTTTCCGTTTCTATATCTGTTTTCACAAATAATGACAACAAAGATACCTTGTTTTTGCTTTTATCTGTGTTTTCACGATTTGGACGAGAAATGGTAAAAACAAGGAAATTGAGTGAGAATCAGGTAGAGTACATTTCGTCAAACCATTCAAGCACTAATAAACAAGGAGTACCGTTTGAATCAACTTCTAAACAGTTATTTGATTCTTTGTACAGCGTATAGGTATACAGAGACAGAAAAATATAGTTCAATGTTTTGAGATTAAAAAAAATTCCCATAACGACATTCATTTTCTGCAAGCCTTTACAACCATAGAAGGATGTCATCAAGCCACTTCTGAAGTCTACTTAAAAACTCTAATCATATCTCAAGCAATTTCATACAAAAGAAAAGGTAAAACTTAACATGATTATTAATAACGAAGATGTGTCAAGCCTTATGTATGACAAATAAAATACAGCTGCAGCGATTGGAGAAGAAAAAACACAAATTAAGATATTCTAGGATTTTTATGTTACTTTTATGCTTGATCAGCACAAAAGCACCAGTTTTATTTTTTCATCCTCCCCCCACCCAAAAAATTCAAATTTTCCTTCAACAATCAACATCTGTGCTAAGGTTATTCAAATCATGGAAATGTCACAATGTTCTGTTACATCATAGTTACAATTTTACCAGCAGAGGTGGCCATATCAATTTGCAGCCTATTTTGCCGCACTACCAAAGGGTTTGGCAAACATCAAACTCTGAAAGTTTATATCTCCACAAGAGCGCAATGATTACTATATCCGTCACCATTCAGATGAGAGTGTATAATTCTAAAACTAGTGTTGTATCATATGGCAAGTACAATAGTCCAAAAGTCTTGAAAACAGAACACTTACAGATGTCACTTTCTTGTATATTTGAGCAGCATTGGTGCATTCAACATATGGATACTCAACAGTTACCAACTCTAGCAAGCACATGCCGAACGCATAGATGTCAACAAGCTCGTTGTATTCCTCTTCATAAAGTTCTGGGGCCATGAACTCTGGGGTACCTAGGCTCACAATATGAATTACAGACAATTTCAATAAAATATTCCCACAGTAGTCCGCAATAAAGAAGCATAGCATATGTAATAATTGTACAGAAAATGCTACCTATGACACTGTGAGCTGAATTAGCCTGCTGAAGGATGGCTGCCAATCCTAAATCACCAATTTTGACCTCCCCTTGATTCCCATTGACAAAAATATTGTCGCACTTAAGGTCTCGGTGAATAACTGGTGGATTATGACTGTGAAGATATAAAAGGCCCTCCAAAATCTGCCTAGACCATTTCTTCAAAGCTCGCAAATCTACATGCTTGTGTTTCTTCCGGTACCTAAATTCAGAAAGTTAACTTGTTCAAAAACCTAACCATAATATAAAAGAGGCGAGAATGATAGACCCTAACATAAAAATTAAAACAGACACATGAACAGGGCAACAAGCCAAAAGTGACTCACTGGCGCAATGTTCCAGAGGTGAAGATTTCAGTAATGAAGTTAATGTTCTCATTCTTGGTGTCAACCCATGAATTGTAAAATTTAATAATATTCTTATGCTTCAAAGTCTTGAGCAAATGAACTTCAGAATAAAGACGCTCCAAATCTACAGAGTTACGTAGCAGATCAGCCACCTTTACCTGATTCCAAGCAACTTCAATTCCCTCCAACTCATCAAAAGCTCGATATCTACATTTTCATTTCACTGTTATGGAAAAAAAAAACAACCCGGGGAAGAGTTTGCACCCTAGCGAATCCACATTACTTATACAATATACAGTTATACCGATTGATTGGGCTTAAAAAATTAAGAAACAAAAAAAAAAGATACACTTTCTTGAAAGCCCCCTTTCCTAAAACTTCCTTGTACTGCATAATTCAGAAAATCCAAATCAGAAACATTCAAAAACACAATCAATCAGGTTCAGAGAACGGATCAGATCAACAAAATCATTTAACAATAACGTATTGCAAAACTAATCAATAATCTGCTATAGAATATGCATGTAGGATGAAGGATATAAAATTACGATAATAGAAGCGAATAGTACCCGTCCATAACGACCGGTAGGATCAATTTCAACAAACTCGATATCGGGATCATCGAGACCATGCTCGGAATCTGGCGGCATTGGTGAAAACCCTAATGAAACAGAATTCAAGAGAAAATGAGAAGGGAAAGGGAAAAAATTGGATTGGAAGAAAAAAAAAAAAACAGAAAATGCAGTACAGCTGCTACTTCCACGGCGAGTCAGAGCGTTTCCATTGATTGATCTGTTAAGCTACAATTTTTTTTTTTTTGTTGCAACGTCGGTGCAGGTGCAGGTGCCACGAGACGCAAACTCACGTTAACATATGTTTAAGGCGTAAAAGGCAAGATTAAACTTCACTTCAATTTGACCATAGAAGAGGAACTAAGATAACAATGATGTAGATTATACTACTTCCATCTCAAATATAAACAATAGTAATAGTAATTGATTAATTAATTTCTTTTGATTAAAAATATTAGTTTACTACATCTAATTTTCTTGATATAATTAAAAAAAAATACCACATAAATTCTCAACTTTACGACAAAAGTTTACTTATATCTCTTACTTTCATAAAAATTTACTTAGGTTTTTGACTTTGTCCAATGTTGTTCACCTAAATCATTGACGTTAACCATCGTTATATAGGGAATAGTTTGAACTTTTAATAATAAATATAAGGATTTATTTGAATTTTTGATACATAACACAAGGACGAATTTAAACTTTTACTAATAAACATAGAGACTAATTTGAACTTTTGATTCAAACACGGGACATAGCTGAACAACGTTGAACAAAATCAGTGACCTAAGTGAACTCCCACGAAAGTCAGGAACCTATGTGAACTTTTCTGGTAAAGTTGGAGACCTATGTAGTGCTTTACTCAATTTAAAAAGATAAATTTTATTTATTGAAATATTTTATACTCTTTCTATTTTTAATTTTTTTTAGAATAAGCGTGGTTTGAAAATATATTTTAAGATATCTTATTTTCAGGAATACATTCTTAATAATGTTTATTTTTAAACATTTTAAACAAGTTGTTTAACTTTTAATTTTTATTGGTAAGAATTTTTTGATGAAATTTCAATAACATTTAAAATCTATTTGATTTACAGGGTGGTTTCAAGGTGGGGTAATTTTTTTTTGAAATTCTACGGTCACTTTACGAAAAATGGAAAGTATGAGATATTTTTTAAAAAAAAGTTAATTTTTTAGAAATAATCCATACTTTCTAAAAATATCCCATATTTTTCATTTTTGATAAAGTGACCACTTGATCCCAAATTTTTTTCCCCACTTTAAAATCACCTGATTTAAAATGCATATTACATGCAATAATTATGAAAATATTTTTATTACATATAATATTATTTATTTATTTTAATTATTTAATGAATAAAAAAAGTAAAAGAAAACAAGTAGACAAACAACAACGTAATACAATTATATAGGACTATAGGTTAAGAAAAAAAAAAATGAATTAGATAGATAAGATTGATAACTTTAAGGGTGTTAAGTTCGAGGAATAAAAAACATTTCTAGACATCTTATTTTTAGTAATGTATATATTTCCTAAATGTATATTTTTAGCATTTTATAAGAGAGTGTTTGGTATAAATTAACATCATTAAGAATACTTTTAAAATTTTAAATAAAAAAAGTGGTGGTTACAAGTTAAATACAAAATAATTAGTTATATTCCTATTGGGAAGTAATTTATCTACCTTTTACTATTGGAATGAAGATTATAGAAAATGTTAGAAGTCTCACGTCGGCCAGTGATATGACCATTGTTGAGTTTATAAGGGTGTGACAATTTTCATCCTACATTTAGGCCCAAACCCAAATTGTAAGATGATACCAAAGTCTATCCTAGATTCGTTTATGGCCCCATGTTTGTTGTTGGGTGTTTGTTAGTCCTGTAGTGTTGGGTCACTCATTTGTTTGTCCACGCTTCAGCAGTGTAATTCTGGGCGTGAGGAGTTTACAAGGGTGTGACAATCCTCATCCTACAAGCTAGCTTTTGGGAGTAAGTTAAACTCAAACCCAAAGTGTAAGAGAAAATACAAAGGAAAAATATTTTCGAGAATAAATGATGTTCAGAAATATTTTTTCAAACCTTTAAACAAACATGAGAATTTCACATTCTCAAATATACATTCCTGCGGATATTTTTCTAAATCTTGAAACAAACACTCCCTTAAAAAATTCTTTTTGCTCTCTGCATGATTCATTAAAGAAAAATATTAAATTCTCCTGCTAAATTTTTCTACAAATTCTCTTACTCACTTAATTTTGACAAGTAATTTTTATTTTTCACTAAATGTTTACTTATTTTTTAACTTTTCGATGTACCTAAAAAATATTTACTTTTTAAAAAATAAATAACACTTATCAAAATTTAGTGGTTTAATAAGAAAATTTAATATTATTCTTCGTTAAACAAAACTAAAATACTTTAACGATACAGTATTAAAAAATAAGTATAGTAAAATTTCTGAAACTTTTCTTATATTTTATACTACTAGAATTTGTTTATATTATATATGTGTTCAAAGACCAATTTTTTTTTTTTTGGTAACGGTTCAAAGACCATTTTACATAACAAGAAAACAATTTCTTATTTAATAATTGTAATATAAACTTTACTTGATGATAAATATTGATAAAAAAACTATGTCATTATAATATATTCATAATTTTTTAAAAAAAACGTTAATATGCATGGTCGGATAGAATTTGTAGTATATGGAATTCCTTGCGATTTTTTTTTGGTAACAATTCCTTGCGATTAACAGTTCACAATATTGTACTTTCTTTTTATACATCAGAAAGAGTACAATTTAGTATTTTAAGAACAAGTGTATAAGATTAAAATTAACATTTAAAAAATTTAAAATTTAAAAGTAAAATACTTATAAACAACAATTATTTATTATCCATTAAAATTTTACTTATAAATATAAGTTTGGAGCATATAGTTATTAAATTTGGTTCAGTCATTGACTCGGCTAAAGTACTAACACATTGAGTCATTGATTTAACCAGTAAATTTTTGAATCACTTACTAAACTGAATAATTTTTATATAATTTAAAAATATAAAAAATTAATAAGAAATTAATATGTTCATTCTTTATCTCATATATGATTATAGATAATAAACAAATATAACTCAAGAATCTTAAAAACCTTTCATATGATATTTTTATATTAAACATGAAAAAACTTATTCCATGCATGTGGAATTAGCCTAAAATTTTTTAGGGGCTAAACATAAGAGACTAAATATATAGATGAAAATTTTGGGGGCGCTCAATTACTGTTAATAATTTGTACTCAAATTTTCATAAATTGCACATAAGTTCTTCCAATCAAAATTCATTTTTTCTTAAATCATGGTCATTTAATTAAAAACGATGGAAATTAGTTTTAAGTGATTAATGCTCTTTGTTATTATTTCAACTTGCTCAAATTATTATAGGATATATAGATATTCAAGTTATGAGAGTAAAATTAAAATGGATATTTTATATTAAAAAGGGATGAAACTTAAATATAAACATATTCTTATGTGTAATCTTTTTACTAAATAAATTGAAATTTTATGCATAATTTATAATTTTATAATTAATAATTAATTAATAGCAATTAACTTAAACGCAATATTTATTTATGCAATGTATTTCTTATTTTTTTTTTGTATTTTTAAATTATAATAATAATGAACTACACACGGGAGGGAAAGTTTAAAAAAAATGTTATCTTTATTTAAGGACAATTTATGCTATTTTTTTCTATTTAAGCAGTATTTTTAATTTTTTTCTTAAATAATAATTCTAAAAATGTTATTTTATAAAAACTCATCAAAATTTAAATCGTAATAGATTTTTTTGTCTTTAAAAATTTAATACTTTAGCATTGGACAAGTTAAACAGCACACTTGACACTAGCACTAGGGGTGGAAGTGGGCCAGGAGGCTGTAGTCTGGCCTATTTAAAGTCTGGCGTGATTTGACATGTTTATTTAAAAGGTTAGGCTTGGGCTTTTTTAAAAAGCTTTTTTAAATAAATAGAATAGGCTCGGGCCTTTAAAAAAAGCTTGTTAGGCCTGATAGGCCGACCTATTTATATATAATAAATATATAATTTAATTATATATACAATATTATATATAAAATAATAATAATAATTAACTTTTTTATTATCATTTAAAAAAAATTATGCAAAGAGAATGGAAATTATTAAAAAGACATTATGAACCTTTAACGTAAGGTAACACTTAATTTTTGGGAATATTGTCAATAGGTAAAAAAATTAAAATGGTCTATTTTCTTCCAAATACAAAGTTATATGTTTAATTATTTCTTTAAAATGGTCAATTAAAATTTACTATTAAGTAGGCTTTTAAATAGGCTTTCAGGCCAGACCAGACCTTAAAAAATTCCTTATCACGCTAATAGGCCAGGCTTAAGTCTTTAATTTTTAAATCAAACTAGACCTGTTTATGTAAAGTTTGGCCGGGCCTGACCTAGCTCACTTCCACCCCCAACTAACACATACACAAGCCAAATTATTACAACTTATCATATGCATCTTATTTGTATATATTGCATAATAAAATAATTTCAAAGCAAAGCCTAACATAAAAGAAAACATAACATTCAATAATATATTTTAAAAAATAAAATAAAATAAAATATTGAGTATAAAGTGAAAATAAAAAGAGAAATATAATTAAATTTTTTCTTTTATTTTCACTCCATTAAATAAGTGTTTTTTCTTTCTTTTCATTTTATTTCCTTCATTCCAGACGAGGGGTATATGCAAAGCATTTAAAACAAAATATAATAAAAGATAATATTACGACATAAATGCACAAAAAATATGATTTCTTAAATTTTTTAACGATATAATGAATATCATGAATTCTAATAAAAATTTTTTTTTAAAAAAAAAAGTAAGCAAGATTACTATACTTATATTTATATCCGTGTGTTGCACCAGTCTTCAATATTAGTGCTTATTTCTCTATTCAATTGAAAGTAATTTTACATTGACCTAATTCTAAAACAAATATACATTTAGGAAATGTTATTTGATTTGTATTTTTGGTTCTTATTTTGCATAATTTATATAGAGAAGACATAAAGCAATAAAATTATATTTCAAGTATTTTCTTTATAAAATTTAAAAGAGAAAATATAACAAAAGAAAAGTGAAAATTTTTAATTTTACATTAAAATGTGAAATAAAAAGAAGAAATATAAATACAAACCAAAAATGTCCCTAATCTTCGGCTATTGACTATAATTTGGTAATATAAAAAGAGAACTACTTATTATCTCGAAATTGAATTTTGTGTAAATTTTAAGAATGTACTATGAGATATGTTGATATATGGTTTGTGTGAAAAAGTGTTGTAACAAATAATAATAATGTTCATATAAAAAAGAACAACCCTAATTAGTATTGTAAATGTTCTTTTCACTAAAAATGTTATACAAATATTCGGTTCTCTTATGATTTTTCCTTATTTGATTCACTATAAAAAAAATAAAAAAATCTGCTTTAAAAGTAAATTTAGAAATGTGAAAACAAAAATGAATTGAATGTATTCAGCAAAATTTGGTAAACTTGATTCTGAATTCTAGATTTCAAAATCCAAATATTCACAAAATTGCTTCTTTTGGATTAACTAAACATTTTTTTTATTAATATATAATATATTTATATATACCATATTCATATATTACTTTTTTTTTTTTTTTTCATGTTTCTGTAGCAAGATATATACATTGTATTACATCGCAGACTCCGAGCCAGTTGTGAGAAAGGAAGAAAACAATTAAGCAAAGACAGTCAACGAATTAAAAAATAAACTAAATTAGTAATAAGTTCAGTTAATGGGCATATCTAATCAAATCCGTCAGCACAATAAGCTTGCGCTGCATCACCACTTGACTCGCGCTTCCGTTTTAATTGTTTAAATTCCCATGTTAGTAGTTGACATAGTAAGAATACATATTAAAATTAATACTTAAAAATCCTAAATTATTTCCTAATTTTATAAATATAATAAAATGACTAAAACGTCTTTCTTTTGTAATTATACACACTATTTGAGGTTTTTAAAAGAAACTCTCAATTTTTGAAATTGTGAGTGTCATGCATATTAGTCTTTAAAATTTTAAATTTCAAAGTCTTTGCAAAATTAAGTAGAAAAATACTAAAATGAATAACATTTTATAAAGTTAGAGACTAAGTTAAAGTTTTTATAATATGATGGAGTAATATGCTTAACGTCTATAATTTTTAGGACCAATTTAAGAGTTTACTATTTTTAAAATTTTGGCTTGTGAAAGCGTTTTAAGTTCACAAGACTTGAGAATGTATACAAAGATACTCCACAAGAAAGTCTTTAGTTTGATTCCTACAAAAACATTCAATCGAAAATGAAGTTTATCTATTTCGATCAACCCTCCAGAGCTATTAAAATTCCCTCTATATTTTTTAATGAAAAAAATTTAAAATTAAGGGCTAAAATACTAATCCTTACCATTCTTCAAAGCATGACAACAATAATTTAACACTACTCAGCCAAATAATACTATCAATTTTGGGCATTGGGGACTTTTGACTTTGAGTTAACGTTGCTCAAAACTCAAAGTCTCCTTTAATTTTCTAATTGGTCCATATAATAAATATAATATGTGATTGTGCTTTATATAAATGGAATTAAACTCAAACTCCAATCCTTTTCATTCCAATTGCAAACTTCACTCAAACTTTTACTCAGCTATGGCAGCACAAGTGCTTCTGGCAGCATCACTTGTTCTTTGCTGCTTAGCAGGAAGTTCCCATGGGAGCGTTCTCTTCTCTTCCTTGAAAAGAACCATTGATGTCACCGCTTCTCCAAATCAAGGACAAGGTACATAACAAAAAATTAAAAAAAAAAATTGTTGCTCCTTGTCACATCTACTTTTTTGCTATTTATAGAATCACTTTGATTATCAATTCAACTTATAGTGATTTCGAATTTTAATTTAAATATAACAGAAGCAAACAAAATTCATCTAAAATCAATTTTACAGGTAAAAACTAAAACAAACGAGCCCTAATCTTATGTCTTAATCAAAATTAAGATTTTGCACTCTGAAATTGGCGATGCAAATCGAAATACACAAGGGTCATTAACTTAGGTTTGCTTGCTTTTCCCTTTCTTCTTCTGAAAACTGATCTATATGCCACTACAGCAGATTTTTGTAACTTTAGATACAACCCGCTGTTTTATCATGAATCTAATGGTATGATGAGTTTTTTAAGAAGTATTTATAGAAGTTGAAATTGTTTTATTCATGAAAATTTAAAGATTAGTATCCCGAATAAGCTTGTATTACTTAATTAAATATTCAAATTCAATTAGTCACATGGCTGATCATGTATGTGTAATGAATAAGAATATTGTTATAGATCATGGCCTAACATCACTTTCACGTAACATAGGTAATGAATTACAAAAACTCACTTAAACATAGTGTGTTTTGTTTTATGTATGTAACTGAATAGGTTGAATATGAATCCATCTAAACTAAATTACGAGTAACTTTTATATTTTTATTCATGTTTGGTGTGATTAAAGTTAATCTTAGCACTAAGTTATGCAAATCCAATAAAGAAATGCCATGTGATAGATTACTAGGTGCTAAATTAGTGTAACAAATTAATATATGCAGTTCTGATTGCTGGAGTAGATAAAATCACAATGACATGGGTTCTTAATAAGACGGTACCAGCCAGTATGGACTCAACCTACAAAACCATTAAGGTAAAACTTTGCTACGCGCCAGTGAGCCAACATGACCGGGCGTGGCGAAAGACTAAGGACAACCTATCCAGGGACAAAACATGCCAGCACAAGATCATAACCGCACCCTACGACACTTCCAACAAATCAACGGTTCAAAGCTTCGAGTGGCTCGTTGAGAGAGACGTGCCCACAGCCACGTACTTCGTACGCGCCTACGCCCATGATTCCAATGATGTGCAAGTTGGTTATGGTCAAACAACCGATGCAAAGAAGACTACTAACTTATTTGAGATCCACGCAATCAGTGGTCGCCACGTGTCGCTGGATATATGCTCTATTTGCTTCAGCGCTTTCTCGGTGGTGTCTCTGTTTGTGTTCTTCTATGTTGAGAAGAGAAAGGGGAAAGCTGCTTCCGCAGAAAATAGGTGAGTGTGTAACATTAGAAAGGATGAGATATAATTGAACTCCATGGCGATGGAATTGCATAGTTTGATCTTTATAAATGTTAGAGATGGGAGAGAAAAAATAATTATGCGGGACTTTGATTGTCTCAACTCTAAAGTGCATATTATTGTAATATGTTTGAATTGGAACTTATACGTTAGTTTGATGGTTAGAGAGTAAAACTTTAAACAATTGCTTCTTGTTTAAATTTATATAGACGCATTTAACTTATAAAAAAAATGTTAGAATTGTAAAATTTTAGTCATTGTTACTACTTGCTTCAGGTTCATCACTTCTTGAATATTAAAGCGCGAGATAGTCCTAATATTAATTTTATGATTCTTTATCTTCATTGAATTTAGCCTTGACATCCTTCCCTTGAACCTTAATCTCATTTGGTTTTTATGTAATATATACTATTTAACAATCTGGCTAGCACTTACTTTGATGTTACAATTATAATTACAAGACAAATCATTTCATTTATCATTTGTAAACCATAAGGGTCCATTCTTTTCTGTTCTCTCCGTAAATCAATATTACTGGCATTAAGAGCTATTCATTGAAGTAATATACTATTATACATTATCCGAGATGTAAAGAAAAAACATAATAATCTCCAATTACTTGATCAAGAAATTTAGCTTATAAGGAGCTGAGCCACCTGCGATGTAGTTAGTTGAAAGCCTTACTGTGTGTTTGGTATAAGACAAATCTAGTTAAACATAGATCTAAAACGTACACCACTTCATACACAAAACCAAACACACACCAAGTAGAAAGTCAAATATACAATTTCAGTATGAAAAAGCAATAAAAATAGGTAACTGTAATCATACGTCAAAACAGTCACATGGTCACGGTAACAAGAAAGGTTTTCATTGAATGTAAGTCAAGCAATGAAGAAAAGGTGCATAGCAGTTTTATTAAAAAAACCAATCAGTCACAATAAATATGAAAAATATGTTTGAAGGTAACCCCAGTTATGCTGCATGCTGTATCCTTGCCTCTGACAAAAGGAGAGAACAGCAAGTTGAGCAAAAATTGGTTCATTCACTTGCAAATTACCAGAACAAGTTCAACTGAGTTATTTTCCAACTTCAAATACAAACTTCCCTGTTATCAGATCAGAACTAGAACAAGCTCATTGCTACTCTATCAATTACTTATAAAACAATGTCTTTTATACATTAACACCCTGTCAGTGTCACATAAATTAATTAACTTCGGGATTAAAATGCATGTCTGTACTCTTCATTCTGTCTGTTCCAACAAGCGATATCCTATCATCATAGACATCAACATTTCCGAATGCATATGTTCCCGGAGGACACTCCAGAGCGGCTTCAAGAACTCTATGGTGAATCCCATGAGAATCAATCGAGTACCCACCTTTATGATCATGTCCAGCAAAGCATACCTTAACACAATTGTATCTGTGAATCAAATTCATCACTTCCTCATAGTTCCACAATAGTGACTCGTCGATTGCCGCACCAGGATACAGAGGCAGATGGCTACAGACAACCACCTTCTGTTTCAATTTTGTTGCCTCTTGTAGAACACCATCCAACCATTCCATTTGTTCCTTTCCAACAGCTCCGTTGAACATAAGAAACCTTCTTTCAACACCCTCCAAATTGTTTGGACTGTTCTTATCTTCGTTCGGATTCTTCTCACCGAGGAATTTCAAAGCTTCTAATGCTTTTGGATGATCTTGAGGCCAACCAATGGCACTGATGTCATAGGCATCTAGAACTACAAATCTATATTCAGACACCGGTGAGAAATCATAGTAAGCACGGCCATCGGGACTTTGGATCTTCAGTAATGGAAGTAACTCGCTGCGGGGAAGATTGTATAGGCAGTGATTGCCAATCATATGATACACAGGTCCCCTGAACATGTTGAATTCATCCACAACTTTCTTTACAGTAGTGAGAGATTGATCTTTGGGACAAAAGCCATCAACAATATCTCCTAAATTAATCACAAACTTATGATTGTGGTGAGTATTCCACTCTTTAACTGCTCTCTGCAATATAATAAGACTATGCCTATAATACCGAGGAACACCGAGGAATGAGCGACCATCAGGAATGTCAGCATATTGGACATCAGAAATCAATCCAAAAGAAAAAAGAGGCTGCGTAGTAGCTAGTCCATTAGAAGAAACCATGGCGTCTCTCCCTATGGCCCTAAAAAGCATACAGATCTAAAGTGTCAGCAATCTAAAATAACACTAACAGGAACCAATCATCTCTTTCTCTACCTATGAGAAATAATTCAGAGAATGATAAGGAAAACAATAGACAAATCACAAACAAAAAAGATGTTAGGTTGCTGTGTTGGCCCATTCAATATTATCTGGTTCCTGACATTTTCTTATTTTCTTACCAGAGAGAAAAATCAGTATCCCAACCCCCAAGGCCCCAGTTAAATAACAGTCATCAATTTGCAGTTAAACACTTCAGCACAAATTCCATTCCTCATATTTTTACAAATTGCTAAAATCAAACATAAGCATCCATAACAGATTTTAGTTAGATATGTTACATGAATATACATTTTTTAGAATGATTATCCTGTTTCATGAGTGAGCCTATAGAAATAGTAAGCGCATAAAACAAGGATTTGTTTTTAATTTTTATTCCATGGTTTCAAGGACGTTTTTAATTTCAAGATAAGGGAATTGCCGATCATCACAGGATTCTTGATAAAAGCGCGATTGTTGGACATACATAAGTTGTTCTTGAACTCAGATCCTGTCTCTTTTGCGTCGTCAACATTTTTTCTCTAAAAATCATTGATATCAAAATACAATGTGTATTCACAGAGTTTAGAATTTTCATCGTAAATATATTTACAACAATTAGCTGACTTTTTGGCATTGACCTAGCGACTTAACATATTAAAGTATTTCAGTAAATCAAAACTACTATTTTTTATTTATATATCTTCACTCTACATCTAGATATCTCAACCATAAAATTTAAAACTAGCTATAGCAATGAACAAAAAAGAGTAAAAGACACACATACACACACATTGTAACATCTACGTTCACAAGTCACCAGTCACAGGCACAAATTTAAATTATTTGCAGGGTTGTAACTATAGGAAGTGAGGGTCAGTCTTGAGAAACGGTAGGGTTGCTTCCTTGTGACTTGGAGGTCACATATTTATATCTTTGAAATATTCACTCCACTCAAGAGGATAAGACTGTATACATTTACATTACTCTTACCAGACCCAGATAGGATGAGGTGTGAGCCTCGTGCTCTAAGCTTCCCTTATATTGAAATTCTTGGAAGTTTTAGAAGAGTTGTAATACATGTTAAGCACAATTCACCTAGTTTTCAACTCCACTACAGATGCTAAAGAGGGCTTGGTGCCTGTTTGTTTAAATGCACAAACAGAAGCATATACTGTTCTGAATCTGATTCCTGATGCAATGTTTCTTAATGCTAATGTTTTCTGCTTCCAGTTACAGGGACATCTTACTGTAGTTTTCTTTAAAATTCAAAAACAAACAAGCTCTTACTCTACAAGATCCGCAATTTCCTAAACCTGGGCTTGGTCTTAGAAGCTCAAGTGTTATCCCCAGTGTGTCCTCAAAGATATAGGTACTAATTTCCTTGAAGGCCCCTCCCTATCCATGATGAAAAGATGGATGCCAATAATGGTTGTTAAAACTTAAAACTCAATATGGATGGATCCATTTACAACAGCAAGCGCAGCTTGGTGAGGAATTATCCATGGTGAAAACAAAGCTTTCATTTCAGGCTTCACGAGTAGGATTGGGCATTGCCATTCAGTTAAAGCTAAGTTATGGGCTCTTCTACAATGTCTCAGACTTATCAAGGGCAGGAACTACCATAGAGTTATCATTGAATTAGGTTAGATTAGATTCAAAGATTGCAATCCTCCAATTCACAAACGATTGTAACAAATCTCATCACTGTTTTCCACTAGTTGGGGAAATTCAGAATCACAATCTACTCCAGCATGGGTTCATGGCCAGTATCAACCATCTTTTTATGGAAGCAAATAAATTTGTTTATTCTCTAGCTAACACGGCTAATTCAATCGAACTTAGCTAACAAGTTCAGGACCAGCCTCCTCCCCAGCTTAGTCCCTTCTATTAGAGAGGATTCTTATGGAATTTCTTTTCCCAGAGGTAATTAGTAATAATTTTTGGGGCTTCGGCGTCCCGGATAATATCAAAATCAAATCAAATTAGCTAACTGTAAACCGATTAAGAGTTTTCAAGTGGTGAGCAAGCTTGAATTTCGCTACATTTAAAACTAAGGTGAAAGTTCCAAATTTCCAATCAGAAATGTAAATTTAAAAATGTCAATGGATAAAAGTAAATAAACAAAATAAGCAGAATGACCATGACCTACAAATTAATGTCCTTAAGGATTTCCATTTTGAGATAATGTCAGATCCAAATATGTGGTTTTTCTTATTAGAGTCTATTAGAAGTAAATTTAAGTAACGACTTAGACTCTCTCTCCTAACTCTAATTCTCATGGTTATGCCCTACTCGAGGCAAAAAAAAACTGAAATTTAGATATGCTGTAATATAAGTCATTAATTAAGAAACAGAGAAAAGAGTAATTTATAATTGGGAAAACATATCCCTTAAAAAAAAAAAATAATTGGGAAAACATATAACCTAAATCCCTTATTAGATGATCAATTAGAAAAACCTAACCTATTGGCTATCGCCCTTGTCAGATGATCAAATTAGAAACATTTCAGGTCTCATGGCATTCTCAAAGAAGATTATGCCGAAAGTGAATACATAAAGAGAGTTATGCAAAGAACTTAAGAAACAATTGGTTTCAGTTCAGAGAGTTGAGAGAATCGAAGAGGATCGGAGAGTAAGACATACCAGTATCAAGCAACTCGAATTTCGAAGCAGCAATGTAAATGCTGAGTATCGTTGAGAAAAAAAGAAGCAGCAAAATGAATGGAATTTGGCCGTCAACGTTAGGAAGATGATGTGTTTGTAAGGGGAAAGGGAAACTGTACTGATACGAGGCGACGAGTCAAGACGTCCGGTTTGCAGTTTGAGAGGCGTTCACACGAAGTCAATCACGAATACGGGACTGCCACATTTTACACATCGCATTTGTCCACTAGAAAAAGAGAATGTTCCTAAATATAAATATAAGTCACGTTCTATAAAAAAAATTTTGTCTTAAATATAGATAATCAATTAAATTATAATAGATAGTTTTTATTTCTATTTCTTTTACAATTCAGTTTTGATAGAGGTACAATTTAATTGTATACAACTTATACAATATAATATTTTATTAACTTCATTAAAAAAAAAAAACATTATACGAGTTGTAAAAGAAAAAATGAGTTATATACTAAAATTTTTTACTGTTTTAAAAAATTAAGGAAGAAATGCCCAATTCACCGTTAAAGTAAATATTTCTTTTTTTTTAAATATTTAGCTCCTATTTAAAAAAAATTATATACAGTTTATAAAAATAACTTATAAATTTTTAGAATATGTTTTTAGTTTAATTTTATAAATTTTCTAAAATAACTTATCTAAATGTTTTTTAATTTATTTAAATAATTTTACTTATAAAATAAAGATAAATGATATTTAGTGCTCTATTTAAGAATCTAAATATAATAAAAAAATATTCAAAATGTATAATTTTTTATATTTCTAAGAGATGAAACAATGTATTCTTATAATTATTTTTTTTAATTTTAGTAACTTTAACTGATCACGATAAAATAAATTCTCATTTAAAAATATCTTATTTAGAGGATTTAAAAATTCTGCCCAAACACACCACTAAAAGAAGGATTTAGATCAGAGGAGCTCGTTCACACGCTTTAACCCTTTCTCTCCTTCGCTCGTTTTTCTTCTCATCTCCCAAACCTTCCTCATGCTTCGTTCCGTCTTTCCTTCGTGACCTCATACCAAAACGACGTTGAAGTTACAGATCTGCTACGAATGACAGCCCCACCGTCTTGAGCCAACTGTCATCCCTCTAACCGTATTCCGCATCCGAAGCAAGCTCCTCCCACCGCCGCTCACAGAATCGTCGGCAACCTAACAGAACCCACGTGGAAGAAGATTTTATTGTTTTTGGTACTGCTTTCTCCTCTTCTTTTCCTCTTCGTTCCCTCTCAAATTCGGTTCTCTTGTTTTCGAGATGGTCTTAGACTCTTAGGACAGGACAGAGTGAGATTGAAGTTGATAATTGATGGATAGATATTAAAAAGGAGATGGATATTCATAGTCTGAGAAAAAGAAGATAGGGAAGAAGGAAATTTGAGTTGGTGGATGAGGGTGAAAATGGTTTTTTCTCGTGTGAACACCAAGCCACAAAATGTGAGTAAAAAAATTAAATTTACATTTTGAACAGTAGTTGCATAACTAAGAATTGCAAACATAATGCACTCGTCACGAACGTGGCTAGTTTGCGAAGGCATATCAAAGATTATGCTCTATGTCCGCTTTGTAAGGCTGCAATGTTGCATAACTAAGATTTGCTAACATAGACGCTCTAGCATTACATAATTTAATAAATTTCCACTTTTTTTTAAAAAAAAAAATTCAGTTATTTTATCTTACTCATTTTCACCTTTTGAAAAGTATCCGAGAAGTTCACCTGCTTTTTCACTACACAAATGCTTGTAACAGTTTATTAAACATTTTCGCTTTGCTTAATGTCATTGTCATTTTAATCTATTTGTATTTTCATGTCGGTATCAAGGCAGACTTAATCTGTGTAGCATAGGTATTGTTGACATTTCTTGCTAATCAAGTTTTTATTATATCTGCCAGGATTGGAGGGAAGACACAAAAAATGGTAAAATCCAGACAATATGAAAGCTTTTCAAAGGATTTTGTAATGGGAGGAGTTGCAGCAATCATATCAAAGAGTGCGGCAGCACCAATTGAGAGGGTGAAACTTTTATTACAAAACCAAGGTGAAATGATTAAAAGAGGACAGCTCAAAAACCCATACTTGGGTATATCTGATGGCTTTAAGAGGGTTTTCAAGGAAGAGGGTTTGATTGCCTTTTGGAGAGGCCACCAGGCTAATGTTATACGATATTTCCCGACACAGGTGAGTTATTCATGCACTCCACTGTCATTCTAATTGATTTTCAAGATCTGTATCCCCACCTCTACCCCCACCATTTTTATTTGTTTGAGGTTGTAAGTTGTAACATCTGCAAGGTAAATGAACATAGCCAATTATGATTTTATAGTGTTATTGTTGCCTTCCAATGCAACTTAAATGGAAAGGTAAAATAGGAAAAAGAAAATAAAATAAAAGAATGAACATAGCAAGTTATCTGCTAATTGATATGTTGTAATTTACCCCTTAAATGGATCAGGATATTATTACTTGTGCTGCTCACTAGAAACATGTATCATATGATAGATGTAGATTATTTGTTCCTGGATTTTGTATTTCCTCTCATCTATGGACCTTTGTTATTCATATAAGATGAAATATCCTAATTTCATTTTTTCTCTTTATTCTCAGTTAAATTTAAAATATATGTTATCTCAGAGTCTTTGATTATCTCAATTTTTTATCCAAAATCATTTCATTTCAAGTATGATGCAATACCAATATGTACCATGCAAGCAGTCCCATTCTTTAACATATGTTCACGTCCATTTGGTTTGTTGCTTCCCCTTCAGCTTGCTTTGTGCTTATCTTGTCAATGTGTGTCAAGTATCATTAGCTGGCTATTAGCACCTACATGTAATAATACATAAAATATTAGCCCATACGTATGGAAGGAATTGGTTTGCTTTTTCTGCTTTGTATTTTGATAAACTCTTGCGATCATGTGTCTCAAATAATTTTTTTTTTAAAATTAGAAACAGTGTTTGAGCAAACAGTTAATTGGTCTATAGGCTTTCAATTTTGCATTCAAAGGTTACTTCAAAAGCATTTTTGGGTACTCCAAAGAGGGAGATGGGTACATTAAGTGGTTTGCTGGGAATGTGGCTTCAGGTAGCGCAGCAGGAGCGACTACTTCTCTGCTTCTGTATCATTTAGATTATGCACGTACAAGATTGGGCACTGATGCATTAGAGTGCCGTGCTACTGGTCAGCGCCAGTATAAAGGACTAATTGATGTATACCGGAAAACCCTATCAAGTGATGGAATTGTTGGCTTGTACAGAGGATTTGGGGTTTCAATAATGGGAATCACCATGTATCGAGGGATGTACTTTGGTTTCTACGACACCTTGAAGCCTATTGTTTTAGTTGGGCCACTTGAGGTATGCGTTTATTCCTTTACAAAATAGACTAGTTCACTGCCAATGGGAAAGTATATAGTTGATACTTTTAACTGAGAATTCTCACCATCTATTGCCACTGGACCAGTAGTCTCTTTGGTCTATTCCACTCTGGCATGTGCCAAATGTTAGTTACCCTATATTTTGCATGTTTTATTAATGATTGAACCCATGAGTTTGAACATCCATCTTCAAGACATGACAAATCAGATAGCGGTGTTTTACAAAAAGAAAATAATGATTTTTCTTATGATAAGCTTTTTGTAGATGCATCCCTTGATGGTATAGCACTTCCATGAATTCAGAGTATTGGTTCTGTTGTTTTATGCCCTTGCATTTCCATGTGAGTCTTTTGAATCAATATTCTGCAGGGGAACTTTTTTGCTAGTTTTGTGTTAGGATGGAGCATCACAACTTTTTCAGGAGTTTGTGCATACCCTTTTGATACATTGAGACGGCGAATGATGCTAACCTCTGGACATCCAAACAAGTATTGCAATGCGCTACATGCATTTCGTGAGATTGTTCAACAAGAGGGTTGTTTAGCTCTGTTTCGAGGAGTTACTGCAAATATGCTTCTTGGTATGGCTGGAGCTGGGGTGCTCGCTGGATATGATCAGCTGAACCGTATCTCATCTAGGAACAGTCACTAAAATGAAACAAACCAAAGGGTTTTGAAATGAATGGCTTGGGTGATGGTGGGTTTCGCGTGGGAGAAATGCACTTAGGGAACTAAAGATCATATTTAGAATATTACAGCTGACGGCTGTTCATCTCAGAAGTTTGGTCCAAAGGACCTAAACACAATAAACAATCTTCTGGACATGATAGCTCAAGGTGTTTATTCTATAAACCATGTTCTAGTTCAATAAACAATGAAGTTTATCATGTCCGAAAGTAAGGTGGTTTTTTTTTTTATGGGAGAAATGTTTTGGAACCAAAAGAAGTATATTTGTCATTTGAAATGAACATCATGAATGTTCATTTCAAAAGTTTGGTCTAAAGGACCATAGCACGATTAACAAACTTCTGAACATGATAGCCACAGGAACTTGTTTTTCGGGTCCTATAAATTAAACTTTCCCTTTAATCAGTGGTAACTTTTCAGAATTGATAGTCTCCACTTACTGTAAATTGAAAATATTTGAAACACGGGGAAGGGCAAATATAAAAGCTGCAATTGCAGCTACTCAACCTGTTTGTTCCTGTTATTGCTGTTAATGAGTTTTACAATGTTTTGTATATACGGCAATAGTTCTTTTTCTGTTAGCTGATTATGATTTTGTGTTGTGTTTGACTTGATATTCTGCCCAGCTAGTTCAACGTACTACGTCAAGTTAATCAAAACTATTTTATTCCAGGTGGCTTATAGGGTGTAAGTGTTTTCCGTTACTTACCATCGGTGGCGGACCTTGCTAAAAATCTAGGGCGAGTCATAAAAATGGAAGTGATTTGTCGTTTACACTATATAAATATATATAAAAAATAAGCATCTCATTGAGAAGAATAACATTAGTTGACATTCTCTCAATTTCTTTGAGAAATAAGATACAATCTTGACCATTAAAATATTCATTTATTTTTTAAAATTTTAAAATTGTTATGGAACGATATGAACTATATGATGAGAAAATAGAAAGGAAATGAAGAGGAGACATGGAGAGGATGTTGATCCGACCAACATTCTCAAATTTCAGCTAAAATGGGCCACATATTGCTAAAATGGATGTAAATTAATCACATATTTATTTGTATTTAATACTGTGTATGTGAATAATTGGTATACACTCATTGATTATAATAGCAAATTAATAACTAAGTCTTTTCACTTTTAAAGCAGCGGGTCACAACTTTATATTTTATTTTGGTTAATTTCAATTCAATTATACTATTAGACTATAATAGTCTATATTCCATACATATATGATATTATAATAGTCTATGATGGGATGACCCATCCTATAATAGTCTAGAGTCCATACATTATACTATTATACTACACCAGTAAAAAATGTACATGTATCATTTCTCTTCTGATTTATATGTTTAGGCCGTCGAATTCAATAAATAACTGTCTTCCATGGAAGTTGCAACAAGGGTTGCTCCTCCTTCGCACCATCACCTCATCTAACCATTAACATATTATTTGGACACAAGGGTTTCTTTGAGAAAGCTTCATTTCTCTCTCTTTCTTTACTCTGTACAAATATCTCTAATTCTGATATGCTAACAAAGAATCTTAATTAGTGTTGCTTTGATGCATATTATAATTAAGTTAGGGCAAAAGCTCCACTTACTACTACACTCAAACAAATCTACCAAGCAATATCATTTGGTTTATAACGCTTAACAGAAAAATCAACTGAAAAACTAAGTCATCATACCATGTGTTCGGATAAGTCATCATATCCTCTTTTTTAGGTTGAGTCATTTTCATACCACGTGTTTAAAAAAGAGAATGTAATTTTAAATTAGAAAAATTATCATAACTTTTCTTGAAATTTGTACACATCACATCTAGATTGAGCATATTTTCATAATTACATTGACCTTTCTTAAATTTTGTAATGTGTGCAAACTAGTGTTTGGTACCCGTGAAATGCACGGGTTTGTTCTGCTAGTGAATTTTACTAGATAATTAACTTGAAACGTTTGGGTGTTTAAAGGTACGCATGGTGATTTTCTCAATGTCGCTTAGATTTAGTTAAGGTTATATCCTAATAATGGATTAAAGATATACTTAGATATTGAGTATTATGTATTAATGTAATTGCTAGTCTCGCGGCGTTAAGATGTAATTTGAATTAGAGTACGTTGTTGTATTATTTTTAATAAATCTTTCTTTGTGTATAAAAAAGAACTAAGCTAGGTTAAATATTTCATTGTTGCAATATAAGATTAAAATTTGATTTAGTCATCACTATCATGTTGGGTTCAGAATACTTCATGGTTAAATATTATGGTCTCCATTTTAATATTTGGACATAAATTATTATAGTCTTCATTTAGTCACTACTTGGTATTTTTAGTTAGCATAGAACTAAGCTAGGCAATTTAGCAAACAAGAAGTAATTTTGCTTTGTTTCCCTATTTTGTCTCATCCTTCACTCACAAATAAGAGTGGAAACAGGCCAGGTCAAGTTTTGGCTAAACAGGTCAGACCTGTTTTAAAATTGATAGAGTTAAGCCTGATCTATTGATCTATCATAGGCTTATTTTTCAGGCTAAGGCTAGCCTATTTAAAAGCCTATAAAGCCTGAAAGCATATTTGTAGGCCTACTTTGTCCTAAGATTTCTAAAAAAACCAACAATTCTATATTAAATATGCTAACAAGCCCCTAAATAGGCTAATAGGTCTTTTTAACAAACCCTAATAAGCCTAATTTATAAACATATTAAAAAATTTATTGTATTTAAATTTATAAAATTTATTATTATATATATTAATATATATTAATTTATGAAAAAAATAATATTTTATTTATATTTATAAAATTTATAATATATATTAAGATTTAATAGGCCGGCCTATTAGGTTTAATAGGCTTTTTTAAAGTTCTGTACCTAGCCTTTTTACTTAAATAGACTTTTTAAAAAGGCTGAACCTGACTTTTTTATTAAACAGGCTCGGCTAGGTCAGCCTTTAAATAGGCCAGGCCATAGGCCCCTGTTAGGCCGGCTGGCCTTTTTCCACCCCTACTCACGTCTTGAAGATCAGTTTTTTTTTTTTTTTTTTTCATTTTGTTTTATTTAGCCACATCCTCACTTCACAGAATGGCGATGGCTATTGCTTCTAGTTGCTAGCCATCCTCTGTTTTCAACTTCTCCTTCAGCACTCAGTAGCTTTGTTTTAGGGTGCACCTTTGACTCTTTCTGTCTTTGAGAGAGGCAATGGAACCAGTTTCGATTTTCTTCAGAATTCAGATTTTATTTTATTTTTTTTAAAAAGCAAGAGACTGTAACGTATTTCAGTATTTGTAACCATACTACTGTAATAGTGGGGTGGAATGGAAGTTTTCTTTAAGATTGGAGGAAAGTGAAATTTAGGAAAATCTAAAGGGATGTTCGTGCATTTTACTCTTAAATAATAAATAAAATAAAGATAAGATGTTGGATTTTATTTTCAATCATTTTTATAGTCATCAATTTTTTTTTAATCATTCACAAAAAAAAAAATGAAAATGTAAAATAAACAAACAATCAGTTGAATTCTTTTTTGGACACCCGGGTTAATAGCATTTCAGTTAGAAACGAAATTACTCTTTTTTGGATATTAGCGTCTGAAATGATGTTTTCGGACTGTATCATTGGTAAGATAATGAAAATATGAAAGAAACAACTCCTTTTACGAACGACACCGTCCGAAAATAACATTCTGAACGCTGATGTCCAAAAAATGAATAATCTCATTCCTAACTAAGATGATATGAATCCCAACATTTTTTTTTCTATACTAGGGAGAGGAGGGCTCAAAGGCCCAAAGCAGACACAATAATCAATAGTTTTTCAGGAAAAAAAATTGCAATTTTGTTTTCGGCAATGAAAGTAAGTTTTTAGGATAAATCTAAATTCTCTAAAAAAAATTCTATAAATCCTCCTATATACTAAAGATGAAAATAATTGATTTTGTTATTTTTTCAAGACATGAGTACACTTACTTTTTCATTTAGTACTTACTCAGCAAAGTATAATATTTGTAGAAAAATTTTATAAGAGGATATAGAAGTTCAAGATTTTAATAAAAGTAAAAAAAAAAAGCTGGCAGAAAATAAATTAAAAAAACAAAAAAAAATGTTATGAATATTTATCTAATGAATGTTCATATCTTTTAACGGAGTTATCTATTATATTGGTAGGAATGTTTATCTCACAGAGAAATTATCTCATACTCAAGTAATTATTGTAATCTTGTTAGTGAGCTATGCTTATAAATAGAGCACTATTTGACACTCCAATAAAATACAATCCACTCTCATTTCTCTTTTATTGATCTCTTTCTTCTATTGTTAGAACACGTTATGAGTACTTTAAAACTGAATTCATAAATCATGATATATTGTATATTAATCACACATATAATAAAACAACGAGATACAATCATGCCCTGACTAGCGTAGCATGGTATACGTGTTTCTAATTTTATAGATGATTTCTAATTGGATTCCCAAATTTAAGTTCTATTCCAAGTGAAAAAAAAAGAAAACGATATTTAAACTATTGCAACTTACATGTGCTTATATTTTTATTTAAAAATGAAAAACATTTATACTTCATTAGATTTAGAATACATTATGATATAATTTATTTTGATGTTATAAATGGTAAAAATTCTCTCTCCCTATATATAAAACATATTATTCATGTTTTTATGTGATTGTTTCTTTCATGAAAATTATCCTTTATTATATTCATGAAATTCAAATGTACAAAAGTGTCACCTACACAAGAGAAGGGAATGAAAATATGTGTGCATGTAATTTAAATTTGTATAAAGGAAAACATATACTCTAGGTATATGATAAGTTTATCTTTTCTCAAAATTTAAGTTAGAAATCCAAGAATTATATTTGCTATATATTTTATTTTTTGATAGGCTAAAGTGTGTCGAGAGGGGTTCAAAACGACACTGTTACTCAAAGCAGTACTCCTCAACTATCTGATTAACCTGTTAGATGCATTGATCATATATTAATAATAAGGGGTGTATCTAGTGAGAACACTAAACATATGAAAACATGAGAACCATGAATCTTGACCATTCATCCATACATTTATATATATGATTCAAACAATTAGTTTGAATCTAACCACAGTTAGACTTAAATCTACGAGTAAATGTATATTTTATTTTATTTTTATATATGATATGATATAGAATATAGGCATTTTTGGTTGTCGTCAATTCTTTAGAATTTCGATTTCAATTATTTGTATGGATAATAATATAAATTGAAATTGTGATAAGGATATGAATAAATTTGAATTGTAATTTTTACATGATAAAGGAATTTGAAATTGTGATATACTTAAAGGTAATGAAATAATTATAAGTTATTGATGATGCTTTAATGGTCCTTAAATACCATGTGGTATTCTATAACATACTCATACATGCTATGCATTACAAACGATCATTTTATGCAAATATCATTTATGATGTCACTAAGCACATAATATTCTAAAAGGTGAATACAATTACCTCTCGAAAAGGTCTATATTTGATGAGCTTATAACTCATATGTATCCTAAATGCTAAGCCATTAAATGTGACATATATGTGCTCTTTCTTTTTTCTTTACGGAGATTTTATGCTTTACTAACATGTTTTGGAGGAGTCGTTGCACTCTTTTTTTCTTTGTTTAGGTTTTTCTCCCATAGAGTTTTACCTAGGAAGTTTTTAATGAAGCAATTATGAGGATACTTGAGATCCTCTGCAACGATCCAACATCCAAGGCTCAAGAGATGAAGACAATAACTTCACCATTTTCAGGTTTTATACTATTTGTAAAAGCAGATGAAGACCTTATTGCAAATGGAATTATTGTTCAGCTCTAAGAAGTTTTGAAGAATATTGTTTTGATGGGAGTTAGGTTCTGTTTGGTAAAACTAGCTTATAGCTTATAACTTATAGCTTGTAGCTTATGACTTATAGCTTGTAGCTTATAGTTTATATCTTGTAGCTTATAACTTATAACTTGTGACTTATAATTGAGTAGATGTGTTTGATAAAATTAGCTTATTAAGTAGCTTATATTCGTTAAATGACTTAAAAGGACAAGTGATAATTACATATAATAAATTATTTGATAGAGTAAACATATAATAACTGACTATAGGGTAAACTAAGAAAGAATTATTGAAAGTTACTTTTCATAAGATATAAGCTATGAAAGCTAGCTTATAGCTTATAAAAACTATAAATTTGTTGTCACCAAACACCTCCACTTGACAATAAATTATAAGCTATAAGCTCCTAAATAAGCTATAAGCTAGTGTTACCAAACACACTCTTAATATGCGCTCCACTTTTTTTCTTTTAGTTATGGTTTTGTCCCATTGAGTTTTCCTGGCAAGGTTTTTAATGAGGCAACATCCCATGCATATCAGAAGATTGTGTATTCTTTTTTCTTTAGTAGGGTTTTGTCTCATTGAATTTTTAGTAAGGTTTTAATGAGGCACATCCTCAAAAAGAGATGTACATATAAAGGGGAGTGTTATGAATATTTATTCTGTGATGTCCATATCCCTTAACGGAGTTATTTATCCCTTCTACAATTTTCAAATATTGAATTAATAATGGAGAGAGAAAGATAGTAGAATAAGAGAAAAAAGAATTATTAATTAAATAAAGACACTTATTAACATATTTATTTAGGGATATAGTGGAAAAAAATTATTTATTTACACAAATTTAATAAGTTAACTTCTATTTTTGGTTTTGGTGATTCGGTTATGAGTGACTTATATTTAGAATCGAATGCAATATATGGTTAGGAATGTTTATCTTATAAAAGAATTATCTCGTACTTATGTAGTTGATTAACTCTATCTTTATCCATTATACTCATGAACATCCTTATAAATAGAGCACTCATCTATTATATTTAATAAACTAGAAAAAAACAATTCTTGAAAAAAAACTTATAAAACTCCAGGTGAATAGTAATAATAAATAATTAAATATAGAATAGTGACAGTGATGAATGAGTATGACGATAAATAAAAGAAGCATAAGTGGGATGGGAGAGCGCGAATGAAAGCTGGACTCTGCTAGAAACGAACAAGAGAGTGTTTCTCAGTCGTCACACAAAAACAAACTCAGACGAATCAATCACCCTACGCCACGCCACGCCACGCCACGCCACAGCCGCAATTCAATTCTCCAATTCACATGAGACATAAATTAATCACTTTCTTCACTTTCAACGTTCTCCGTTGATTCCAGAATTCCGGTTTCAATTCAGCGATGGCGTTGAGAATCGGCGGCAGAAAACTCTCTTTCGAGGTTCTCCGTCGAAGCCCCTCCATCGAAGACGAATCGGATCCAGCGCAAGCTAACCGCAAGAAGCGCAAGCACCGAATCTCCAAGAGGAAAAGGAAGCCTCTCGATCGCGGAGATTCCATCGATCCGCATTCGAAGGAAGAATCGGTGTTCGAAAACGGACCGGCCTGTAACGGTTTCGAGCTCCACGCTCGGAGTTTCTGTTCTGTCGCTGGAACCATTGTGTGCGAGGAGGTGCGAGGAGCCAGCGGCGGTGCAGTTGCGGCGGTGCGTGAGGACGAGACTGAGATTCCGACGAGTGTGCTCAGCGGGGGCGAGGGGTTTAATTTTGGGGAATTGAGGCAGAGGAATGTGAATGGTGGTAGTTCTGAGGATTTAGCAGCTCCGGTATCCGGTGATGACAGTACGAAAGCGAGTCCGGTGGAGAAGCCGAAGAACGAGGCTGATAGGAATGTTCTTACGAAATCGGAGACGGTGGAATCGTTGGATTGGAAGCGTCTCATGGCAGAAGATCCGAATCGTAAGTTGTACAATGGACCTTGCTGTGCATGCGTTATTGCATTTGCAACTGAAACTATCTCTTCTAAACATTCTAAACATGTATAAAAAATCGAACTATAATTCATTAGATGACCACAATGCATCTAAATAGTACACCTTGCCGTGCGGGTTTTCTTCGTCTTGAATGTTCTGACTCAGTTTTATTTGTGATTTATTGATTATTTATGTTGTAACGAGTTTATAGTTCTAAGCGGTAATGTATGGAAAAGTGAAAGTAGGGTTGGTCCCTTGCTCCCATTTGTAATGTGATTGGTAGCTAATTGGCTACTGCTGAAATTGACTGAACAATGCATGACATGACAGTGAAAAATAATGAGCAGTTCTGACAAGGATAAAAGTTTTTGCCCTGTTTTCTTGTATACTTATGCTTCAGCTGCTCATTTATGAAACGAAACTAGTCATATCGTCTGTAAAGCAACTTATTGCTCGACTTTCTTACCTTGTCATTTATTTTATCAGTGCCATGTATCCTTGTTTTCTGTTTAATTAGCTTGTGATGTTCTGTTTTGGTGTCAGCTATGTTTCCGGTGGAGAAGTCTCCTGTATCATACTTCTTGGAGGAAATGTACAATGGAAATTCTTTACGGAGCACAACAACTCTCGGTAATGAAAAAGAAAGAGAGAGAGTTTATGATACTATTTTCCGCTTGCCATGGAGATGTGAATTGGTATACTTCTTTTTCTCAATTAAAAGAAAAATGAGAAAAAAAAAACTCTGTTTACAGTTTTGTGATGTCATCTGTGGATTTTTAGTCCTGGTTGAGCTGCCTGTATTTAATCAAAATAAATTCAGAAGTTTTAGGGGGAAAAATTAGTAAACCTAAACCTTCCCCTTAATGTGTAATAGCTAATGTTAGTTGCATATTTCTATTTAGGCATTCTACAATTTGTATTCTGGTATCTTAAACATGGAATGCAATTGCAGCTTATAGATGTTGGCTTCTTTGTCTGCTTCGATTCATTTCTTTCATTGTTAACTATTATGCCAACAAGGATCATGATGACCATTTGGAGGCTTCTAAAGACAAGGTTTGCTACCTTCCCTTAAATTTTTCTTCCCTTGTAATAAAATTTTTGTTGGGCATGCATGTGAAGATTTAGGTGATAGACGAATGGTATAAACTATACCATCTGTTTCCTGAATGTAGGTTTGTGATGTAAGCTGTGTTCATCCAGTATAATCTTACTCGTGGTTTAGAAATTATCATAATTCTTTGAATGCCGGAACTAAAGTGATTTTTCCTGAATCATGTCATCCCAAACCAGGCAGTTCGTTCAATTAGAAATTCTATACAATACAGGTCTTAGTTGTTAATTTATATCTGGACTATTTTAGTCCCTGATTCTCTGTTAGCTGAGTAAATTAGATCAATCTATCCTTAATACAGAATCTACATGTTTTTATGCTTTGATTTGTATTTCCTTGTATTGATCTTCTGTTTTAAAAATTGTGCTTGCCTATCATGGATTCCTGTATCACGACATGACAGGCAGTTCAAGAGGCTATCTACGATTGAGTTTTCGGATTTTGGTTGTTTTCTTATTATGAGTTGTGGAGTCATTCTTTTGCAGCGAACAGGTAAATGATTATCTGTTCCCATGATTGTATGTTTTATCATTCCATTTTGTATTTATCATGTTCGATATCATACTAATTTGGTTTTATATACACTTTGAAACTTGGTACCTCAGATATCAGCTTAATATATCACATGATCCGTGGTCAAGGAACAATAAAATTATATGTGGTCTACAATGTATTAGAGGTGAGCATAACTTTATTAATCTGGATTTGGTGAGTAATTTAGCTTTCTACATTGCCAAATTTCAATTGAAGTGAGTACTATTATTACTTAAGAGTTTATGTGAGCAGCATCTTGACTGACAGGGTAAGGAAAATTTCAAGAATGTGGAAGAATATAATTTTTCTTTGTAATTAATTTGTAAACCATGAAACTCTACCTCAAATGAGATTAATATAACTGGATTCGGAAACTACAAGTATCAATATGCTATCTCCATTTTATAAATATGTCACAATGTCCAATTCACTGCAGTACCCCCATATTTTCAATCATATAAAGTAGTAAAGCTGAAATAATGAGAATTTGCAGGAAAATGTGGTAAAAGTAGAAAAAAAGAAGCAAAGTCTGGCTTGGGTGGGACTCAGGACTATCTAAAATGAAAATGTTCAGTGGTGCACGATGGATTGTGTGGTGTATTGTAAATGGTCTTGTAATAGTTTTCCGAAACTTGCATATGGGTTATTCACTGACCTTTTGGTACTTAAACAGTTCGTTCACAGTGCTGAAGTTCTACCCAAGCATTTAGAGCTTAAACTTTTTGTTGCTTCTTGACAGTACCAGTATTGTAAATCATTTTGATTTAACTGATCTTTGAGCTTCTTGCAGATATTTGATAAATTATGTCAAAGTTTTAATGGGGATGTGTTGCAAACATTATTTCATACTGCTGAAGGACTTGCAAGTTGCCCCCCAGAAAGTATGAGATTCTGGATTTGGAGATTTGTCGCTGACCAAGCTTTAGCTGTGGCTGCTTCAAATATCCTTCCTCTTTAGAATGAATTTTTTCTTCCAATTGTTTAGTTAACTATTTTCTTCTGTGAAGGCAAAAGAGAATACATCATAGTTAGTGGTTTGCTTCCTTAACTAGTCGTACTCTTGCATTCTTTCATCCTATTAGCTCAGGCAATCACTTTATCAACCTGTATAGTTGCTCACAACAACGCATTATTTGCTTTGCTGGTGTCAAATAATTTTGCTGAGATTAAAAGCAATGTGTTTAAGAGATACAGTAAGGATAATGTTCACAGTTTGGTTTACTTTGGTAAGTTATATATCCTACAACCATTTCTTTTCTGTCTTGGATTATGGCTTGTTTAATTTATTGTTCTTTTCTTTTCATTCAAATATGGAAATGGCCTTAATTATATCTTTTAGTGGCCCCATTTTCTAATACTATTTGAGCTAGTTTTGTCAATAGTTGATTTGTTTAGGATTTATATCTCGACCAATCCAAATTGCTTTGATGTTTGAACTTAAAGCTTGATTGAAATAAAGGCCGACTAGTATTTGTTGCCTGCTTTGGTATCTTTCCCCAGAGCCAAATTAATTTGATCAGGAGAAAGCTTTTGCGTAAGGTTGTTTGACTCAATATTCATGTTTTTACACGCAGAATGAGAATGCAACGTATTCGAATTAAAATGACATTTATTTCACTGTTTGGACACTGTTGTTAAATTTTGTATTTAGTTCCCTGTAATTTATATGCTTGGCACATGGAATCAACATGCAATGAATCTTACTAATGAAGTTAAATGAGGAACAAACATTAGTTAATTCCTGGTTAGGGAATTGTGGTTGTCTTTTGTGAAATGAAGAATTGAAATAAAGTTTGTCATTCCCTTGTATCAAACATGCTGTTTGCTGAACGTGTTTGTCTGCCTGATGTTGAGGAAGAGAAAAATGAAATGAATTGGCTTTTTTGTTTGAACTTTATACTTGGATTAACATTTGAAACATTATCATGTATTGGAATGTTTACACTTGCAGCTTCAAAATTATACTTTGACATTAAAAAAATGTACAATGACCTTTTTACGTTGTGATATTACTAAAACTCACCTTTTAAATTAAAAATTAACTATATGATTAAGTACTGAAATTCATAACTTCGAGGTATCCTGTTGCTTACAATTCTATCTTATGTTGGAAGCTAAAGCATTCTCTTGTTGACATACATTTATATAGGTTTAGCAGATTCTTAAGTAAAATAATTGTGTAAAACTATGCAGTATGAACTGTGAATTATGCCATGCATGTGTATCAAATGTTAAATCTTGATATTTTTTTATTGAAATCTTTTTGTTGTAGTGAGCCACATGAGCAATAGTTTAAACATTTGTTACTTAAAAGTTTTTTGTTTGTTTTTCATTTGTTCTCATAACTTTTAATCTTCTACTTCCCCCTTTACTTGTGGTGACAAGCAGATTCTGTAGAGAGATTCCACATTTCAGCATTTATCCTATTCGTTTTGGCTCAAAACATTCTGGAGGCAGAGGGTCCCTGGTTTGAAAGTTTTCTCATTGTAAGATTTGGAAACATTTTAGCTACTAATATTTATTGAAGTATAGTTTATTCCTTATAGTTATCATGTGGGAATTTTTTGCGGCTTTGTCTTGCTTCTGACATATATTTTGGATAATGCAGAACATCCTCTTGGTTTATGTATGTGAAATGATTATTGATATTATCAAGCACTCATTCATTGCTAAATTCAATGACATCAAACCCATTGCTTACTCTGAATTCCTTGAAGATCTATGTAAACAGGTAGTTTAATCTGATTTCATGTGGATGATATTTGGGCAGATTATGATTGGTTGTTTATTGGTAATTAAATCTTTACCCATTGTAGTAATTTAATCTGTTTATTGGGAAAATTACTACAACGGGTAAAGATTTAGGGTTAGGTAATGTACCCATAATTTTTTGCCAATCAAGTGGTTTTTTTTTTTGGAGCCCAAAAATGTGTGCCGTTGCTTACAATTATTTGTGGGTATCAGCATGTTTTGATATTATAGTACTTAACTCTTCTCCTCAACTGCTCCTATGTATATATGATTATATAATTGCATATTTATATTATATAACTAGGATTAAGAAATGTTTAGATATTTTATGTACTAAGTATTGCACTTTCAATTAATATTTTTGCTTTAATTAATTTACTTAGTTAATTGTTGATTTAAATATGTTTTCACCAAAATGTTAATTTCATTGTTAGTTAATTTCAATGTTAAAATAATGTTCTTGTGTTACTGGTTTGTTAAATATACATTGAAAAGGATGACGAATTCCATTCTAGTAAAACATGAGGAATGAATTGTGGCCTAGGTGTATAGATCCTCATTGAGTATGGGCGTGGCATTGAGGTTATACCTGCCAGGGTATCTGGGTATGGGTCTTTCTTGTAATTGTGGGTATGGCTACAAATACTCTAGTAGGCCATCTTGGGTGTATTTATTCCTATCGTATTGCTAACATTCCTCAGAAGTGTATTCAACTGGAAATATTTTGATTAGATAATGTTTTATCTTCATTCATTTTGCTACACATCATTTTGCTACATAGCTGAAAACCCGAGTGGATTTATGAGCACCTGAATGGACCGAGACCCTCCATGATTCAATCACAAATGCTTTTTGATTAGATAATGTTTTATCTTCATTCATTTTGCTACACATCATTTTGCTACATAGCTGAAAACCCGAGTGGATTTATGAGCACCTGAATGGACCGAGACCCTCCATGATTCAATCACAAATGCTTTTTGAAGTCATTTGCTTTAATATATTTTAATGGAAAAGGTTTATTTGCATTTATGTTAACAGAGATATCGTTTGTTTTCTCTAAACTAAGCAAATTTGGTCATTTTTCTTCTCTATTTATTAAATCTGTTTGATTTCATTTTTTGATTTTATTTGTCTGCACTTCTTAGTTTAATTCCATAGTGAATTCATTTTAAAATAAGTAGAATTACACTGTAGCAGTTTGTTATATCATATGCATTTGTGCATACTGCATATAGAATTGTAAATGTTGTATTATTCTGGATCTTATCTTTATTGTGGATCTTAACATTATGATAATCACATTGCATAAAACATTTTCAGTTTGCTCCTTGTTGCTGAATAATATATGCCTGACATGTGGCTGTTTACATTCTTTAGACACTAAATATGCAAACTGAGGGTGCAAAGAAAAACCTGACTTTTGTCCCTCTTGCTCCAGCATGCGTGGTAAGCATAAACGGTTTAAATATCCATTTGTTTTTTCTGGGATTTTGATTGCCGATTCATCGTGTTCCTCTTGTTACTTGTTATTAGGTTATTAGAGTTCTCACTCCAGTATATGCTGCAAACCTTCCTCAAAATCCCCTTCCATGGAGGCTTTTCTGGATTCTGCTTTTTTCAGCGATGACCTATGTTATGCTGACGAGCCTCAAGGTTCTCATTGGCATGGGCTTACAACAACATGCCACTTGGTACGTTAAACGTTGCCGAAAGAGGAAGCACCATCTTCATTCAGATTAGTTTAGAAGGCAAAATGTTGCTGTCAAGTCAATGTGCTCTGCTGCGCGAGGATCTCCCAACTCATGCCTGAAGAACAGAAAGATTTCAGGGAGATAATGCCTTGACTGTCGAATTATCATCGGTGCCTGGTGCACACAAGAACGAGTTCTATGCTCTGACCTATTGGGGTTCATAACTTGAAAGGGAGCTTATAAATGGTTTCTCCTGCCAATTTTGATAGCAAGATATAATGGTGATGATTACAGAATAAGAACAGTATGTATAGGCTGCATAGTTGACAACTTTGGCATGGATTGTAATCAAATGTCTCCATGCATTTTTCCTCAAATCAAATTCGGCCTACTCAATTGAAAATAACATCGTATTTTTCATTCTTTTATAAAAAATTAATATCGACACTTCAAGATAATCTTAACATCACCTGCCCATTCTTCCTCTTCCCATGGAGGGTTGATAAAAAAAAAAATATTATTGCCATGGATGTGAAGCTGGTCCTATAGGTGGTCAGCGGGTTCTGGTGAATAGCTTGGGGTTCAGATTATCTCCATTCCTTTTTTCCTTCATTTTCTCCATCTTTTCATCAAATGGCTTATCTTTTTTTCATATTATTTTTTACTATTACCAACTCTCACTTTTATAATTTAATGATCCTAAAAATCTTTCAACATATCCTCTTACTATTGCTAAAATAATTAATAAATACAAAATTAAATATCTTTAACATTTGAAAAAATAAAATCAATTTATTTCTCAATGAAAAAATAAGAGGATTTGTAAGAGTATTTAGAAAGAAGATTTAGAATTGTTTTAATTTAATGGTTAGAATTGTTTCTATTTTTATTTATAATATCTAAAAGCCGAAGCGTGAGATATAGAATCGACACATCAACATGACCAAACCAGGTCAGAGACACAACATATTAACCAACACTTTAGTAATTTTTTAGCAACAATAAAATGTTAAGTTATAATTTGTCTCTAATTCCTTTTAGTAATATTAATTCAAAATATTAATAAGATTACTATTTATTTCAGGGCATATAATTAACTTATTTTAAATTATGGTCTCAATCCCATATAAAAAACTTAAAGATACAGTAATATAAAAATTTAAACATAAATACATAAAGAGATTCTTAAATCTCTTCCTTTTTCAACTTGACAAAATATTTACAAAAGTATTACTTTCGTACTCATATATAAACAAAAATTAACCAATTTACGTATATTAAGAAAATTAGTTAGATGTATTTAATTTTCTTGATTTCATATAAAAGATAAACTTCAATTACTAAAATAACTTTTATCAAATTTATTGCAAGGTAGAATAATAACATTAAATAAAGGATACATTAAAAATAATAACATTAAATATTAAATATTAGAGAAGTAAGTAAAATAGTATAACATTTTTTAAACATTTAATTTATCGACTATTTTATTTACATGTACATTTTGTTGACAATTTATTTGTCATCCGAGCAACGCTGAGTTTACGCCTAGTTCATGGAAGAAGCCACGTCAGCATAATTGTCTTGTTTTCAATTTTTGTCTTTTCCATTCACTTTCCTCCTCTCTTTCCCCTTCTTTTCCTGCTCTTCATTCATCATATTCTCCATTAAAATCCGGTATATAGCATGGTCTTTGAATCTTCATCTTCATGATGATGGTCATCATAATCTTGAATATACTTTATTCAAATAGGCGATTGTATGTAATGTGAGAGTATCTGTATATATAGAGAGAGAGAGAGGTACCATTAGGAATGGTTTGAGAGGAGTAAGAAATCACAAACCAGGAAGAGCTTTGGTAAGAATGTTAGCATGGGAAGAAACATGAGAAACAATCAGTTGTTTGTTGATAACTTGCTCCCGAACATAGAAAATATCCATTTCCATATGTCTAGTGCATGAATGAAGTACATGATTATGAGCAACACTACAAAAAAAAAAAAGTTCATTTAGTAATCTAACAAAATTCATCATTAAACTTGTTTAGAAAAATTAACAAACAAATAAATCTATTATTATAAATATTTTATATATTAACAATATGTAAAACGGTAATATATATCAATTATTTTACTAACATATTTATTGGTTAGTAATTATGAATTTATTCGTAAGTATAGATATTATTAACCTATATTAACGAGTTAGTTCCGTTAGACAAAGTCTATGCTAACGATAGCTAATCCAATAGAAGTCAAAACAAAATATCAGTAAATGACAATTTTTTTTGTAGTGTATAAGGGATATAATTCTTACATATATAATTAAGCGACGATAGCTACTACCATGCTACACCTTGATATTACAATAAAGTGAGATGAAATTAAAGCTAAGGTACTAGAAGATAAATAATTTAAAACTTAACAATATATATATAAACTATCTCATTATGACATTTAGTTATTAAAAGAATATTTGAACTTGTAAAATAGATGAAATCGATAACTAATAAAATAAATTTAGCAATTTTTTTTTATTTTAAAAAATTAAAGGTCAAATATTTAAAAAATACTATGTAGATTCAATGAAAAATTGAACAAACTCGATTATTTACATATTGAATCGAACATAATTTAGATGCAATCAATTACATAATAAATTTTATCAAATGAGTTATTTCTTATTTTAAACATTAATATTTTTTAGAAAAATAAATGGTTAAAGATATGAAAAATATTTTATCATATAAAATTTACTTTTAAAAAACTAAATAATAAGACAATGGCATTTTATATGAAATATTTTTATAAAATGTTTATTATAAAAAATTATTTTTTAAACAAAACAAATTAAGACAATAATACTTGACAGAAAATTTAGAGGGTTAAATATAATTTTAAAATAACATCCCAATCGTATTTTGGTGAGATCAGATGTCATTTTGTTTATTAAAATTTAACTTTATTTATAAAATTTAAAAATTTGAAAGATCATACTAATTTAAGTAATCCCACACCACACCCACACATGATGACATTATTTAATAAAATCTCCTTGTATGTTTAATAAATATAATATTATATAAATATATTATTATTAGAAAGAATATTACATAGATTAGATTTTGAGTACAGTCGATTATTATTATATTATGTATATTTCTATCAATTACTAAGTAGATATGTAAAGATAAATCAGGTGGAGCAATTTCAACACTTCTGTAATTGCAATATTGCAATATGCATTACATAATTATAATTATTATATGCACTCTTTCCATTTTTTTCATCTTTGTTAACTTGTAACTCTTTTCCTTTTAAATATCTATCCATCCCACACTCACAAGGCAATTAATCCATCCTAAATACAAAACCAAAACCCTAACCGTAACCATATAACCGCCGTCTCTCAACGAGCCATGCCGACACCGGAGTTGCCTAAAATTCTCCGTCGGATTACAATCGCCTTTTCAGTTGGTTGCCTTTTAGCTGTTATTTGCTACATGGTGATCATATGGGGGATTTTGAAACCCGAATTCCCGATCATCAATATCCCACCTGCAGGTAGAATTACCTCACTCAACATCACCACCTCTGAGTCAAACGCCACATTCAAATTCACTATCATGTTAATCAGTAATAACGAAAATCTCTCCATCAAGTATCACCACATGAGCGCGTCGATCTACTTTGGGAAGGATTATTCTAATGTTATTGCCTTCACGGCTTTGCCCGTGCCCCACATGCAACAGCCAAAGACCAACATTATGGTTGATGGTCAGTTTAACGTGGTCACTAGTTCTATGAAAAGAAATTTGGCTAAGCAAGTCATAAAACAGCTAAGTGATGGTTCCATTGATTTTGGCATAGTGTTGCATTATAAGATTGATTTTGGATATCCTTTCACCACTGAAATCACTAATAAGTCAATGTCTGTGGTGAGCTTTCATTGATTGATTTAATAGTTAATATATTAGCAATTTTTTTTCTTTGTTAAAATATGTTAGTAAATTTTAATTTTTGATAGGCAAACAATATGTTAATAAAATTTATATTTATACACTCAACTAGCTAATTTTTTTTTTTTAAACTTTGTATTGTGTTGAGTGGGATATTTGTTTTTTATGCTCGCACGACCTATTAATAATATGCAACAATAATATTTCACATCTTTACCCTGTTATTTGTCCCCAATGCGTGGTTGATTTTCATTAACATATTTTGTAAGATATATTTCTACTCTTTTTAAGATTTTGCACACATATTAAAAAATTATTGAGTATCTCATATTATTATTATTATTATTATTATTATTTTTACTCCCTATCATGAGAGGAATATAATTAGCATTATGATTGGTCATAAAGCTTGTTATCAAGGGCGAATAAGGAAAGTTTTTTAATTTACGCTTTACTAGCACACTTTAAATAATGAATTATTGCATATTCATAGCAAAACTTCCAGTTACTTGATTCTTAAATCTTAAGGCCTGTTCGGAAATATTTATACACAGCTTATGAGTTCTTATAAGCTGTTTTTAGCTTATTCAAGTAAGTTTTACAATTTTTTCTACGAAAAAAATTATAATTTAAAAATAACTTATTACATAAGTACTTAATTAAGCTATGTATCCAAACACACCCGAAATCATTCACATTAAGTTAAATTTGACAACACACTACTATATTATTCATATTTAGCAACATTATTAACTTTATACAACATGTGTAAAAAATGTTACAAATACTATAAGACAACATTTTTTAAAATATTACTAAAACCTTTTAACAACATGACTTTTATATAACATTTGATAAAAATGTTGCTAATATTTAAAAGCAACATTTATAATAATTTTGTAACATTTTTTAATAATTTTTTTTTAAGTGTAGCTAATAATTAATTATGGTGTAGTATCATCTATTTTTTTTCTCTTTCATACTCTGTTTCTCTCTCTACTTCTGCCCCAACCTCCACACCACCGCAGCCACCTATATAGGCTTCAGGGTTCGAAAAGCAGCTAAGAAGAAATCTATGAAGGATTTGAGTTGTGAGTAGATATTTGCTTAAATTAAAAACTTTTCAGTTCCAAAGTGTTGTTGATTCTAGTTCAGATTTTTTCCCTAGCTATTTTAGAAAAATCAAACAGACTTCAAAAAATATAATAGTGGTTCTAATGAGGGAAAAGTCTCACATTGCCTTTATAATATTATAGGCAATTCTTCCTTCTTGAGTTAGCTTTTGAGGAGAGTTAGACCTATGTCATTTCTAAAATGGTATCAGAGTCAATCCAAAATATCTAAGAGGTTCTTTTTAACAATATAAAAACTATCTTATTATGAAGATTAAATATTAAAAAAATATTTGAACTTGCAACATATATAAATTTGACAACTAATGAAATAAATTTAGTAATTTTTTGTTTTTAAAACATTTAATGAAAAATAATGAAAAAAAATACTATATAATGTTCAGTGCAATAAATTATTTATGTGTAAAAATTTGAAAAACAATCAATTATTATATTGAATTCAACATAATTATGCAATCAATTAAATAATAAATCATATCAAATAAGTATCTTCTTAATTTAAAATTAATTGTTTCTAGAAAATGAAATGCTTAAAGATATGAAAAATATTTTATCATATGAAATTGGTTTTTAAATAACAAAATAATAAGACAACAGTATTTGACATGAAATTTATAAATGTAACTAATTTGTTTTATAATATGTTGCATTATATTAAATTACTAGATAATAAAAATGGAAGATAGATGAAACATTAAGCAATTAAAATGATGAATCCAACTAAAATTTATTGTACATAGCTTTATTGCAAAATAATTTTTTCTTTTTATTACAAAAAAAATTAAAAGGCCCTATAAAATTCATATAACATAAATATTTTAAATTAAAAAATAGAACCATAATATATTTTTTTACAAACAAAGAAATATATTCAAAGGAGTACAAGGGACTAGGGGTGGACCTATGTACCATTGAGGGGTACGGTTGCAGACCTATGAAAATTTTATGTTTTAATTTTTCTTTTGATTTTTTTAATTTTAGTCTACTAATATATCTATACTGAGTTTCATTTTAAACTCTCCTTAAAGTATTTCCTTCCAAAATTATAGTCATTTTATGCTTAAAATTTTCTTTTAAAATAATTATTCTTTCCATTTTGAAATATTAGTCATTTTAGCCAAAAAAGAAAAATTATTCCAAAATATTTGTTACTTTTACCTTGCCAATACTATATTTATTAACTATTCCCACTTTTATTATTTTTATAGTCAATAGCTATTAAGTAAACCTCAAAGTCAATGATTAATTTAGTTTACCAATGCACTTTTTTGTTAGATTCTATAAAAATTAATTGTTCTTCTTAATCCATGTAAAATTCCCCTAAGGTTACTAATATTTCAGAATGGAGGGAGTATCACTTTAGGATTCTAAAATACAGTAAATTACATATTTTAATATTTCTCTTTCATCACCTCATTTATTTACCAACACGATCTCTCTTTTTAATTATTTTGTTTACCATTTTAGCATCTAATTGGACACCTTAGTCCACTTATATTAAAAATTTATCAAAATCAATAATTTCTTAATATGTGTGAAAAAAACTTAAAATAACTGTAATTTAAGAATAAAGGAAATACATACTTTCATTTTTTTCTTTTCAATTACTTTTTTTTAATTTTTATTTTAAATTAAGTTGAACCTCTTACTTTTTGGCCGTATCCTAGATCCGCCACTACCAAAGGCACTCTTACTCGAATGCAAATTGAATAAAAGAATGATTTAATTGTAGACTTAATCCATTAATTTTATTAATTGTGTGATTTTGGTTTCTCAACTTTTAATTTTCTCTCAATTTTTTTAATTATGAGATTTTGGTCCCCTGACTTTTAATTGAGTGATTTTAATCTCCGCCACTAACTTTCTTTATTGTGAGATATTGGTCCTCTCAAAATTTTTAAATTATGTGATTTTACTCATTTAATTCATCTTTTATTAAGAAAACTAATAAAGTAAAGTGGGTAAGAACACCAAAATCGTGCAATTAAAAAAATTTCAAACTAAACTTGTACAAATAAAAATTTATTATATGGGTCTGGCTGATCATTAGGTTCTTGACAGGGGGATGGTCAAAAGAGTCAAAATCGTGTAATTGGAAAAATTTTAAAACCAAAATTGTGTAATACAATGTTAGAGTATTAAAATTGCTCAATTAACAAAATTAGGAGACTAAAATTATAAAATTAAAAATAGAGAGATTAAAATTGCATAATTAACTAAGTTGATGAACCAAAAGCACAATTAAGCTTAATATAGGGGCACAAAAGTGCGTCCACAGAACATGATTCAAACCGAAGAACTACTGCACATAACTTCACTACCGAGCCTTTAGACCGACCGACATATATCTTTTGGTATATTCTACTATTTATATGCTCAACATTTTGTTGACGAAAATTAATCATTTTAAAAAAATATTATATTAAATCAACTAATTAATAAAATAAGTTGTGTAATTTTATTCTAATTAATTTAACAATTAAATGTTTAAAACTGTAAAACAAATCTTATTATACGATTCTATATATTTTTAAACTTAATCTTTTTTATTTTATCTCAGACATATTATAATCAAATAAAATCAATTATTTTCATATCAAATCCGAAATAATTAGATGTAATCAATTCTGTATCGTAAAACAAAATAATCTATTTGTAAAAAATAAAATCAAAATAATCTTTAATTTCTATATTTTAATTGATTTCAGAATATTTTGAGTTCGGCACAATTGGTAGATAATTGAGACTTTTCTTGATGTCATTTGGGAGATGCAATTGACAGACACCAAAAACATATTTTTATAAAAAAATTATTATATAAATTTAATTTTTTAAACAAAAGGAAATTAAAGCGATGATAGTTGACATAAAATTAAAAGATTTAAATATATTTTTAAAATAAAATCCCAATCGTATTTTGGTCTGCTCTCAGAGATCTCATTTTATTTATTTAAATTTAACTTTATTTATAAAATTAAAAAAAAATTGAAAGATCATACGTACTAATTAAGTAATACCACACCACACCCAGACATGGTGACATTATTTAATACAACCTTCTTGTATCTTTAATAAATAAAATAAAATATAAATAAATTATTATTAGAAAGAAGATTACATAGATTAGATTTTGAGTACAGTAGATTATTATTTTATTTATATTTCTATCAACTATCAATTCCTCATGCAGCAGATACTAAATAGATATGTTACCACAAATCAGGTGGAGCAATTTCAACAATTATCTTCGCTCTTTTAATTTGTTAATGAAATATGCATTTCTTAATTTCTATTTTTTCTCCTTTGTAAAACTTGTCTCTCTTTTCCCTTTAAATATCTATCCATCCCACACTCACAAGACAATCCTTCCTAAATACAAAACCGTAACCATAATAACTGTCTCGCCACGGCGTTTCCGCTTTTCTGGACAAGCCATGTTGACACCAGAGTTGCGTAAAGTTCTCAAATGGATTGCGATCGCCTTTACACTTGTTGGCCTCTTAGCCGTTATTTGCTACATAGTGCTCATATGGGGGATTTTGAAACCCAAATTCCCGATCATTAATATCGTATCAATAGGTAGAATCACCTCACGCAACATCACTACCTCTGAGTCAAACGTCACATTCAAATTCACTACCATGTTAACCAGCAATAACAAAAAACTCTCCATCAAGTATCACTACATCAGCGCATCGATCTATTTTGGGAAGGACTATTCTAATGTCATTGCTTTCACGTCTTTGCCCGTGCCACGCAAGCAACCGGCAAAGAGTGACATCATGGTTGATGGTCAGTTTAACATGGTCACTGGTTCTATGGAAAGAAATTTGGCTAACCAAGTTGCAAAACAACTAGGAGATGGTTCCATTGATTTTGGGATAGTGTTGCATACTAAGATTGATTTTGGATATCCTTTCACAACTCAAATCGCTAAGTCAAAGTCGGTGGTGCGTTTTTTTTAATTGATTTACTATTTAATATGTTAGTAATTTTTTTTTTGGTTACATTGTTAGTAATTTTACTCTTATTCAACCTTATTAATTATTTTAATTAAATTTAATAGAATTTATATTTATAAACTCAACTACCTATATTTGTTTTTAATTTTTGTATTGTGTTGAGTGTGAGAATGATGTGTTAGGAGTGTGCATACAAAAATTACTAAAATAATGAATGGCACGCACTGATACAAGACCAAATCTTTTTTTTTTCTTTCACTAAATGTATCTCATCTAAAGATTAAATTTGTTTATTCATATAAAGTATTGAAGTGGATGTAACTTCTTATAACAGAGCATCGTCTAATACACGTGACTAACATTTAATCTCGGGTTAGCATCCATAAAAATCTCAGCTATTTATGGTTTTGTTTAAAAGAATTTATATATAACTTATGAAAATAATTTATAGATTTTCATATGTTGATTTTAATTATTTTCATAAATTTTTTACAATAATTTATCAAAATAAGCTATTTTTAACATATTCAAATAAATTTTATATTTTTATTTATAAATAAATTTAATTTATATAAGTGTTTAATTAAACTGTATTTTTAAATTTGTCGTCGCACACTTGTCTCATTCGTAGCGCACTATTTTTTATGGCTAAAACCTATTTATTGTCCTTCTAAATATTGAATTTGTTTCATTTGGTCACTCCCTCATGAAAAATTGTTTTGTTCTAGTCTAGTCCTTGCAAAAAATTAATTGGTTCCTATTTGGTCTCTAAGGAAAAGACTAAATGGAACCAAAAACTTTTTTGTCAGAATTAGAAGTAATATTTTATTTTGAAAGAATTAAATAGAACAATTTTAATATTTAAAGAGAGTATAATTTTTTTTATCTTTTTAATAATTTGTAGTGCAATATTTACAAGGTGGTTAGAAGTTTTGGATTATTCGAGAGGAAACGACGCTGCCAACGCACCGAAACACCTAAAATATAGGATATTCTCATATGGCGCTTCAACCGCTTAAGCATAAACGCATTCCTCGCCATTTAAAAATGGAAAAAAACTTTGTAATCGCATTTTTCGTACTTAATTTATACTCACGATTATCTACATTAAAATATCTGGTTAAACATGTTGAATTTTTATTCAATTTATATTTCTACAAGTAACCACCAAATTCAAAAAAAATATTTCTACACAATGATAATTTCATGGATAACAATCCACTTTTGCACATATTGCTCATAGGAAATTGATTATATCGAAAATCGACGAAAACTGAATACTAAGCAATAGCATGATTTTCGTCCAGCATAAACTACCACATCATTCTCTTTGTTTTCTTATGCATCCAATTAGATACAACCACGTGTTTCGTCATTTTTTTGGCACAAAATTTCTTAGCACCATATAGCATAACTCTTGCTCATACCATCGTTTACATCGACAATGCAAAGGAACTACGGGATGATCTTAAACCTCATTTATTTTTGTATAGCTGATCTTCTAATCAAATTCATTCGATCAAACAAGGAGATCAAAATAAAATACAAACGCCAATTAAGTAGTAGATTAGAGAATACCATGAATCTGAATATTTTGTCCGCTCCTTGAAAGGATTAAATGATGTCTATGATACGATCAAGAGTCAAATCTTGATCATGCAACCTCTACCTTCAATGGCCAAGGTCTTTTCCATGAAGCAGCAGCAAGAGAGACAACATTCAACCACTGACTTCTCTGACAACAAACTTCTAGCAGCAACCATGCAATCATCTTCAGCTTGGGAGCCAAACAAAACCCAAATAGTGGTAAAATCTGCACCCTCTGGTAAAATGAATCATACTACTGATATTTGTTAATTTAGAAATGTTTTCTTTCCAATTTTGAATCCAAAATAAAACCAATCCAAATTTGGTAGAAAATATCACTAGCAGTGAGAGTCTTCTCAACTTACCACTATTTCTACTGTCAAAGCCCCTTTAATTCTCACAAAGGAGCAAGACTTATTCTTTCAAATGCTAAACAAACCCAACACAAATGAGAATGGTTCCGAGATCAATCAAATCACCATTCACTGCAGGGCGGGCGGTTTGGGACCACACAAACTGCTCTCTGCACCTTAGCAAGGTCACTCCCAGGAACAACACTTGAAAATAGTAGAGCCACATGTAAAGAATGTGTTCCATAAAACCAACCACAAAATAAATAATTAAATAATAAACAATAAAAGAAAAAACGTCAACTTTAAAGAATGTGCTTAAACCAAGATAGGTTTTATTGGAGACAAGATTGGACCTGAGTCCTAACAATGTAAATTTTACCAGAAGTGAAAATGCATACTCTTTTACAGAATTGGAGGGAAAATGCGTGACTGGGGAGATATAACGTAGTCCTGAATATACTTCTTAGAATTACTTGGATCAAGAATCCAATGAATCTCACTCATGTTCGGTGTCTCAACATACGACATAGTAAACTCTCCTATCTTCAATAACTTCCCTCGTTTGCCTGCCCTTAGTGTGAGGTTGCCACGTTGGTAGGAAAAGATGCCATTGGTCAGATGAATTATATCACCTAAATCAAAAGCATCACACTCATCTCCCCAAAGTTGAAAATGAACAGCTGCTGTCTCATCAGCTACTAGCGCCAAACATACCTTATTTTGCCCTTCTAGCGTTGTCCTGCTTTTCTCCAACAGTATAAACTTTGTGTCTATGTTGTTTTGAGCTGCAGGCACAATGTCTTTGAGAAAAATCATCTTTGACCTGTTCCTGCAAAAAAAAAATCTATACTTCATAAGATAGAATGTATAAATGAACCAGAATTATGCTCCCTTGCATCATCCATGGAATCACCTTTCATCATCCTCCACAAACAAGAACCTACCCTATTCCACTTTCTCTTCCACTCAATTTTATTTTATGTAATATTTTATATTTTCCTTGTTACCATAGAGTAGTATAAATAGGCAATTTCATTCATCAATCAAGTAAAAACATAACTACTCATTTGAGTGTTTTTCCTCTCTTAGAGAGTTCCCTTAGCTTCTGAGCCAATAAACACAAGGCTTTTGGTTTATCAATTCATGCGGATTAAAATTAATATATAGAAATTTTATAAATGAAGAAAATCAAAATGCAATGACAGGATTCCCTCCCCGAATAATTTCTAAGGAATATACATTCTTACTGACATTTCCAGTGAGACTGCTAGACCTTTCCAGCCAATTCATATAAACTCAAGGTTTAGAGGAGAAACAAAATAATATTCTTCTTAATGAAGAACATTCAGTTCAATGCAAAAAAGCTGCTGCCAGATGAATAATTCATCTAAAAAATTACTTCAAATCATAACTATCATAATTTTTGTTCTACATATACACTCAAATATCAAGTGGCACCATCATTGCTCTTGAAATTGTTAAATATTTAACAAAGTGAAAGCAAGCAGTTTAACAAATTCCAAGTGTCATCCTGAAAGCTGATGATAAAAACAAAATTAGGCACGGAAAATAACACAAAAATGCAAGCATATTCTGAATGAACCAGAGATAGCAATAGCTCTTACTTAAAAGCTCCATGAGAAACTACAAGTAACAGAGTTTACCTAACTATATAGTTAGGGTAGGGTCAACAAAAACAAGGATAAATCACCAATTAAAGGTTATGGGAGTTTGCCATTGATGTATCCCCTTGGGTTACCTACAACCGTAAGAGAGGTAAAATGTATCACAAGGGCAAGGTTGGAAATACCAAGGAGACAAAAAGAGAACAACTGTCATGAGATGGGAAGGAAATTCTGTGGTCCCAACTTAGGGGAATATAACACGTATGTAGGAGTGAGGGAATGATAGGATCATTTTGGAGATTGGAAAGGGTGGCATTTGTAACAGAAATTTGGGTAGGCCATTGTTCTAGGGTGTTTTGCTATTTCTCCTCTTACTGTTTTATTTGCATTTTCTATTATCTACTATCCATTATTTCCAGTTTCCCTAAACTCATCCACCACTGTTCCATGTTAAGCAGGATATGACATGCTTTAAAACAATAAATATAACGATGTGCTGCTGCTCGACCACACTTTAGCGAAAGCACGTCCATGCAGCAGACCCCTTTAAACACAATCAACAAAACTCAAAACAAGGTAGAAGTATGATCCGCTAACAAATAGAACATGACAAGTTCATGAAAAAATAATATGTAACATACCCATCTGGTGCATGGTGGTGCTTACTGCACGGAGGAAGAGACATTGCAAGCATGGGGAAGAGACTACATTCCAGACGCAAGGGCAGAGACACGCTACAGACGTTGCAGAGGCGTGGAAAGGGTGCCACAATGTTATGTGCACCCTTGATTTTCAAGTCACAATGTGTACGACGGCGTTCTATGAGCCTTCAGGGAAGCAAACACGCGCAGTTCGATCAATGGGTTTCTGCAGACAACGCAGAGGCACAGCGGGAAGAAGACAGGGGTGGCGGAATCTGGGTTTACAGGTTGCACGTGCAAAGAGGACAGGGCACAAAGGCAACATGATCGATGGGTTTTCAGGGTTCACTAAACCAAGTCAAACTCAAAAATCTCATTCACAACCATTAAGTCATGTTTGGAATAGAAAAAGGTTCCATTTTAGACACCATTATCATAGGCATTTCAACAAACACACAGTGTGCTTCCCACACACCATAAAGAACACAGAAATGTAACCAAAAGGGATCAGGAAAATGAAAAATGAAGTTCAGTCTACGTCATACAATGATACAATAACAATAATATTAGAATCATAACCCTTATGCCAGAGTCACAACCCCAATAGCACATGCATATAGATTTTAAAGGAACAAAATTCCAAAACCATGTATTGATGACAAAATTATAGCCAAGCATTATATGTCTAGCACAACTATCAATATTATAGCACACTAATTGTATAATTTATTTTAAATCCATTTGGACAATTCTCATCGAACAATTCTATCACAACATCATACATACTGAATACTAATAGCAACTTGGTTCATAGCGTTGGAACGAAACTTGCCTTCTGTTAGCAGCTCAGCTCTTAAAATGAAGATTAATTTCCTAATTTCCGAGGACTTGGTGGAAGGAAATTTGTTCCAACCTATCTCTTCCCTAAAATTGTATCGTAAGGTACTCTCTATCCCCCACCCTCCTCTCTCTACAAACAAATCAAAGGTGACAATGGGGAGAAGAGGGAAAGCAAAAGTTTCTCATACCTTGAATAATTTAGGGTTTTTTGGATTTGGGGAAGAAAGAAAGAACAAAACAGAAAAAAGGAGAAGAACAAGAAAGGGGTGGCTAGGGTTAAGAGAGGGAGAGGGGAAGAAGGAGGAGAAGAAGACAGGGGAGGAAAACAGACGAAACTGGTGGCGACGGGGGTGGCGAATGAGTGAGGGAATGGGGTGGCTAGGGTTAAGAGAAGGAGAGGGGAAGAAGGAGGAGACGAAGACAAGGGAGGAAAACAGACGAAACTGGTGGCGACGGCAGCGGTGGAGGTGACGGGGTGGTGGCAACGGTGGAGGTGACGGGGTGGTGGCGGCAGTGGCGAATGAATGAGGGAATGTGGTGGCTAGGGTGAAGAGAGGGAGAGGGAAGAAGGGAAGAGGAAGATACCCAGTTGCAAATTTAAACAAAATAAACCAATAATCATGTTAAATGAATTTGGAATTCAGTTGCAATTTTAAATAAATTAAAACATATAAATATAAAAACCTAAATTACAAGTTGCATAAACAAATCCAATTTATTGAATAAAATATTTATATATCTAACGGTCAAAATCTGTTGTGTATCATACATCACAAAAAAACTTAGTTATATTAAAACCAACATTTTTTTTTATCTTTAGAGTATGATTGGTTCAATGGAGCGGAAGGGAGGAAAAGTAAAATTTTATAGTGTGATTGGTTCAAATGAAAGGAAATAGAGGAGATGAAAGGAAAAGTAATATTTTTGTGTTTTGTTCGAGAGAAAAAGAATGATTTTAAGTAGGTGGTCACTATTGGCACCACCCAGGTTTCTTGGTTTACCACACAAATTAACTTTTTTTCCGAAAATATTCCTCGCTCAGAAAAACAGAAACTAATTTCTGAGCGAAATATGTATTTATGTTCCGCAAAACAGTAACTAGAGACTAGTTTTTTCTCGCTCAGAAACTAGTTTATGAGCTAATGATTTATAAAATTACCAAAAATTAGTTTTTATCTCGCTCAAAAACTAGTTTCTGAATACACGAAGCTCAAGTTTTCACAACTGAGGGCATTTTTACTACAGAGACATCAGACAAATTCTAGTTTCTAAATTTACAGAAAATTGCATCAATCTCCATTTGAGCAACAACTTATTTCAAACACACTACAATTTGAAACTAACAAGAAACTTAACAAATCAAATATCAAATACTTAAATATTTAAACCCTAAACAATAATGAGAATGAAAATTTGAAAAAAAGAACATAAAAATACCATAACAAGTACTCATTTAGAAGAACCCTAAAGTGAAATGAAGAAGATGTCGTCGCCGTCGCCGCTGCTGTCCAGGTCGTTGCCACCATCAAGCTACCGCGCCTAAACCACTGTTGATGGTGGCTTGGAAAATTTGGTCGAAGATGATGAGCGAGAGAGAGCGAGAGTACTTAGTGTGAATGAGAGAGAATGATTTTTGAATTATGAGGTGAGACAAAAATTAAATTATATCTTGAGTCTGTGGTGTATTGGGACTGTGTGGTTTAATAAAAACAGAAACTAATTTGTAAGTAAGGGTTTTTTTGGAAAAAAAATAATTTGTGTGATGCCAATAGTGGTCACCTTTTAACTATTAAAAAGTCCTCCCCTCCCCTCCAAATCCCTTCATATTTGGAGGTAAAGCAAAATAAACCCAAATCCCTCCTCTCATCTCCCCTCTCCTTCTAATTTTTTTCCAATCATGATTTCTAGATTAAAATCTCTCCCATTTTCTCCTCTCTCCTCCATTTAGAGGGAAGGGAAGGAAATAGAGAGATTGTAATGGAGGGGAGGGGAGAGAAGGGGAGGGAAGAGAAAATAAAAAAAATTTTAGTGTGATTGATTCAAATGGAAAGAAAGAAGGAGAGGGGAGAAAAAATAATGTTTTTGTGTTCAGTCGAAAAAGAGAGGAAGAAAAATAAATTAATTTACAATTTTACCCTCTCTTTACATCAAAACCTCATTATTCTTCTTCTTCCTTTTCCATTACACCGCCAACCTCTCCCTCCCCCTATGCAGTATCTGTTTGTTTCTTCCTTGTTTGTTTCTTCCTTTTCCATTTTCAATTCTTCTTCCCCTTCAGTTTTCACGTCTCTTTCCCTTCCAGATGCTATTTCTCCTTCACGCATCATTCTTCAACAGAGACAGAGCACATGACCACCCACATTGTGACCTCCAACCATCTTCATCTCCGACGAGTGTTGACAAGGAGAGAGTATTTTGGGTATATTTTTAGTCACCTTCCCCTCCCCTCCAAATCACTACAATATTGGAGGGAAGCCAAAAGTAGGGGTGTTCATGATTCGGTTTGGGAGGGGTCACCATCCAAACCGATCAATTTATTCTTGTTTGGTTTGGTTTGGCTTGGTTGATTTTTATGAGGCAATCCGAACCAAACCAATCCGATTAAATTTGGTTTGGATTGGTTCGATTTCGGTTTTAATATTCTTTTTACAAATTATAATTACAAGTAAATAAGTAATGCCATCACTAATAATTAATGTGGGCAAATAGCTAAATCATGCAAACAAAGCGTTAAAATTAAAATAGCCACATCTAATTGATTAATTTTTTTACCATTATTTCTTTAAATCCCAAACAAACAAAAAATTAGAGTTCTTTCACTTACGGTTAAGGATTATTAAGTAATTTCAATATTAATATTATATAAATATAATAATATATTCTGTTTGGTTTGGTCCGGTTTTTTTAGTAGAATCGAAAACCGAACCGAACCAATCAAAAAATTCGATTTTTCCATTTTTTTGGTTTTCAGTTATTTCAGTTATCGATTTTTCGGTTCGGCTTGATCAGTTTGGGACAATTTAGTTCGGTTTTAAACACCCCTAACCAAAAGCACTATATTTCCCCTTCTCTCTCCTTCCCTCAGATTTTGTTGAACCGATCACAACTAAAAAATTAAAATCATTTTCCTCCCCTCTATTTCTTTCGAACCCATGAAGACCTTACTTTTTTTAACCAAACAGACACAATCTCTGATTTTTTACCTAAATATTGTTTTTTTTAAATATCACTTTTTTTATCAACAACACTTTTATCTTTGATTTTCAAAAATATTACATTTGCATTAGTTTAGGATTTTGAGTACTGTGTTGAGTTCTAAAACCAAAACTACTTTGATATATTATATTGGATATTAATATATTTATTCCAAATTAATATATTAATTTATTCCAAATTGAGAGAACAATTTGTATAGACACAAATTCAACACCTCTTATTTACAAAAATCCTATCATAAATAAATTGACACATCAAAAAATAAATTAATTAATTAAATCTGCATAAAAGTACGCATTTTTTTACATTTTCTCTGTCATATCTCAAAAAATCTATAATTACTATAATATTTACAACACTATTTTAAATAATGACAAGTATTTATTTTTTAAATAAATTATAAAATTCTTCTTAATCTCCACTATCCACCGTGTATTGCGGGTCTACCATTCTTTATCTCTACCATTCATTTATTAAAGAAAATATATACTATAAGAATATTAAAAATTTACTCAATCTTAGCAAATGAGGGAAAGTGGCTGGTTGGGTAGTGAGACTAAAAGAGAAAACTAAAATTAAACACATTTTGGCAGATTTTAATATTTTTGTATTATTTTAATGATGTGACAATTTGTGATAGGATGTGTGTAAATGTGAGGTGTTGAGTTTGTGTCTATGCAAGTATTTCTCTCAAATTGTATTCATTCCAAATAATTTTGGCAGTTATCAATTTGTCTGAATTAATTTTTTTCACCTCTAACTTATTTTCTTAATTAATAAAAAGTTTAATTAGATGTATTTCAATTATTTTTACTATTAATTATTTATTATTTGAGAACATTTATTTGGCAGTTATCAATAAAAACATTTTTGATAAAACAAAAAATTATTTTTCACCTCTAATTTATTTTTAAATTATATTTATTTTAAATTTATATATTTATTTATATACTTATTATATTAATTAAATGTATTTATGATTTTATAAATTTAACTTGTTTTTCATTAAAAATCATATCCTAATTATTTAACTTCAGAATTTTATTCCATAAAAAAAATACACCTATGCATTGCACAAACTCGGACACTAGTTATAATAAATTAAATTAAATTAAATTAAATTATGTATATAAAATTTAAGGTGAGAAAATTAAATATTATTGTAAATTTTATACAAAATTATTGTTATTAAAAAATGAAAAAATATTGGTTTAAAAAATAACTTAAATATTTTAAGGAAAATAGAGTGTTGAACTTAAAGAAAACAACTAAATGAAAAAAAAAAGAAAAGAAAAAGAGAAGACTAGAACAAAAAAAAAAAACCGAATGCAAAAGAAAAGGCAAGATGAGAAATCGATTAGAAAAAACCGATTTCTCAACATATTTTTTTAAAAAATAACATAAATAAGAAACCTGTTTGGCTCAAACCAATTTCTCATCTTTAATTTAAAAGGAAAAAAGAAAAACTTGCTGAAAAATAGGTTTGAGTCAAACCAATTTTTCAACTATTTAAAGAATGAAGTATTTTATGAAATGAAGTTAGAAGTATGGTAAAATGAAAAATAACAATTGAAATTATTTTTTTAAAAGATTAATTGAGATATCCTTATATTAAATTTTAAAGATTACACTTTTGAATGTGTTGACTAATCTTTTAATATGTCTATGATTACAAAAGTGCAACTTATAACATAACTACAATTTTAAGTATGTTGTTTAAAATTAAAAAACAATAATTTTGCTTTCTAGGTTAAAATTAAACAATAATTGAAGAATAGAGTTCCTTCCTTGGCGCAATTTTATAATCAAAAGGGAAATCATTATGTTCAATTTTAGCATATCATCATCATGTTATTTTGTCTATGTTGGGTGTAGGATGTTTTTTATTTTTGGCACCCTTTGCTTTGTTTCTTGATTTGCTGTTTCAAAGCACTTCTTGTTCTATGTGTAAAACATCTTATTTAATATATTTTATCTTTTATTGGTCAATAAAAAATGATTATTTGGCATCAAATGTTGTTGACCAACTAACAAGTCATTATGTGCACGATCATTTAGCGTTAAATGTTGTAGCACCTTTAACCTAATCAATACACAACTTACCTCTTCTTTTACTTTTCTTTTGTTTTCCTTCACTCACAATCTTTACTTTACATTTACTTTAAGGTTTTAGCTCCTTACTTTATAATTTACTAAATGCTTTTTGAAATATAGCTTGAGAACCTACATTAGAATAAATAGAGTTCCTTCCTTGGTACAATCGTATAATCGTAAGGGAAATTATTGTGTTCAATTTTAGTATATTTTTGTCAGTTAAAATAATTTAAGGCGTAAAAAGTTTATAGTTTAAATGATACCATAAAATAGAATAAGATAGAGTTCTTAAAGTTTAAGGTGTGAAATTTGATCTCCAGTAATATAAATTTATAAAAAATTTTAATATAATTTATGTGTTTAATCAATAAAAAAAATAGAAATAAGTGTTGCGAAGGAATTTGGCTAGTAGCGGCGGTGCTTCAATTCTCTTCTCTCCGATAAGACTAGAATATTATATTATACAACACCGTATACTTATTTTGACACCGCCTTCACGATGTTAGCGTACAACAAGGAATTTAATTTAATTTAATTAATTAATAGACCTTGTTTTCGATTTTATCTTCAAGATGCTGCAGCTTCGCCTCACTAAATCCAATAATTGAAATTTCAGAAACTCAATCTAACAAAATTAAACGTCACAACTGATCACATTTCAATCGGTTTGTCGGCACAATATTTCTAATAAAGCTGGGTATACGGATTGGGATCTCGGTCGATTCGCAGGCTCGCTTGTTACATGGATTTTGGTTATAAAATAAATCAACCCATTTATATTGTGGACTTATGCGAGCTAGCCCCGTTTGTCCGCGGACAAAACGGATAAAAGCGAATCCCATGGGTTATGCGGGCTCCTCATTTTAGAAACTAAGGTTTTTTTTTGAAGTCATGAGGCCTAAGAGCTCAAAAGAGATACAACTAGATATGATTTTAAAAAAAATTGGAAACGGAAATTAAAAATTTTAAATAGAGAAATAAAAGAATAATAGAAATAGACAAATAGAAATAGTAATTAAAATCACATTCAGTTTTATCATAGAAGAAAAAAATCATTTTTTCTTATATAAAAACTAAAAAATGGGCTTAATACCAAAAAAAAAAAGAGGCTTATCCGGGACCCGTGGGTGGCCTGCAGATTTGTGGTGCGGATGTGGGCCATAAGTTTATTGTCCCATTTAAGACGCAAGCTTATACGGATTAGCCCGTTAATCCGCAGGCCATTGCGGGGTGGGGCAGGGCGGGCTGCCCGCATACCCAGCACTAAGTGGCATAAGGATGAGCTCTTGAAGCTCAAGAAACGGGATTTTATTTCCGATGAAGTAGATTTAAAAGTAGTGTAATGTAGAGGGGTGTGTGTTTGACCATCTTCCTAAATTGTACGTAGTACTGCTTTTCAATAATGTACGTGTGTTTATATGTCATATATGTATAGTTCTTGCAAATTCCAAATGAAATGACCAAAAATAATAAAAAATGACACTTACATCCTCTTCTCTATACAAATCTTCCTATGAGTTTATTTCATCAACCTTCTACTTATCCCTTTTTTGTTTCATAAGCTTCTTGATTCTACTAATTAAACTCGTTTTTAGAAGAAAAAAACTGAACTTGCCTCCATCTCCACCAAAGCTACCAATAATTGGAAATCTCCATCAATTAGGCACACTTTCACACCGCAATTTGCATACACTTTCTCAAAAATATGGCCCTCTCATGATGCTTCATCTTGGAAAATTTCCAATTCTCGTGGTTTCATATATGGATATGATCAAAGAAATTAATCAAAAACATGACGTTGCTTTCTCCAACCGTCCCCAAGCAACCGCCGCTAAAATCTTTCTCTACGGCGGTAAGGATTTAGGGTTTGCACCCTACGGCGAGGAGTGGAGACAAAAAAGGAAAACTTGCGTTCTTGAGCTTTTAAGTCTAAAAAAAGTCCGGTCTTTTCGCTCCATTCGAAAAGAAACTAATGAAGAGTTGGTTGTCGCAATTCGCGAAGCGTGTTGTGCAAGCGGAGCTGTGAATTTGAGTGAGATGATGTTCGCGGCGTCGAACAACATAGTGTCTAGATGTGTTATTGGACGGAAGTGCGATGCACGTGATGATTTTTGTGTTTTGAGTAAGAAAGTGACGAGACTTCTCATGTCTTTCAGCGTGGGAGATTTCTTCCCTTTGTTTGGTTGGATTGATATTTTAACGGGCTTAATTCCAAAAATTAAGGGCAATTTTTCTGTATTGGATGCTTTCTTTGAAGAGGTAATTATAGAGCATGAGAAAAGAAACAAGGAGGGTGATGAATCTCTTGATAAGAATTTCATTGCGATTCTTCTTCAACTTCAAGAGTGTGGAAAGCTTGACTTCATACTCACAAGAGATACCCTCAAAGCATTCCTAATGGTATGCTAGCAAGTTATATCACACTTGATCATATTTGGTAGTATCTAGCAAGTTATTAAGTTTAAATGCCTATATATTACTAAATGATACTTTTTTTAAAATCAATATATATGTATATGGGGTTTACACTACAAGTAGAAGAAAATTTAACATTAGCTACACAATTTAGTTATAAATTAAACATTTTTTTTAGTTAATTCATAGTTAAATTGTCAATTGATTAGTTACCTACTAAATTTTTTTAGCTAATTTACAATTAAAAAAGTTTTAACTAGAAATTAACTACGGATTAGCTACTAATTTTACAAATTCAGGTACGAATTAGCTATGGAATAATTTCGTAGCTGATATGTAGCTAATATGGTACGCTACTAATTAACTATTGGTTAGCTATGAAATTTTCCTAAACAAATTTGAAAAATTCTTGTAATTTAATGTTTATTAATGTATGTACCCACATATTTTATAAAAGAAGTACGTTAACACCGTATATATTTTGGTACACTTGAAAAAACAAGCGATAAGTTGCTAACATACTCCTAAGAAATAAGTGGGTGTATGTTAGTAAACCTTTATAGAATCCACTAACCTGCATATGTTTTTATAGAAAGAGTACTTAAGCTACACCTTGTATTTCAAAAATTCAACTTATAATGTACTCATTTTAAAAAATAAGTAGGTTTACGTTAACAAATCCTTATTTATTTTGTTTATTTCTCATATATCACTTACATCTCTTTTTTATCTCTTTTAAATCTCTTTTTTACCTTTTATCACATTATTTGTAATAATTCACTACAATATAATTGACTTTTAGCATCATTTAGAAAAATGTTGCTAATTTATTTAAAAATGTTGTCAAATCATTAAAAATATTGTCTTTGTGTATCTGTAAAATTTTTAACAAATGTTGTATAAAGACTACTAAAATGTTTTAGCGACATTTAAAAAATGTTACCAATTTGTTAAAAAATATTTCCTTTTGATATTTGCAAAATTTTTGTAAATGTTATATAAAGACCATATTGTTAAAAGTCAATTATGCAATAGTGATTCTTATTTTTGTAATCTTTCTTTCAATTTTTTTTTAAATTCTCTTTGTCTCTTCTCTTCCTATTCTCACCTATTTTTTAGAGTATTTTAACAAATCATAATTTGAGTTCCTAAAATTTGCATAAAATTCTTATAGTAAATTACAATTATAACTTCTTATTTTCAATTGACAAACATATATAACTCTCCTATTTCTGATATAAAATAGCTAACTAACTCAAAATTTTCAAGACATGGTAATTGGAGGAACTGAGACTACCTCAACAACTTTAGAATGGGCATTTGCAGAGATCCTTAGGAATCTAAATACAATGAAGAAAGTTCAAGAAGAGGTAAGAAGAGTTGTAGGAAGCAATTCAAATTTAGATGAAAATGATGTGAATAAGATGCACTACTTGAAATGTGTAGTCAAAGAAACTTTGAGATTACATCCTCCTACTCCTCTTTCGAATCCTCAAGAAACGACATGTAGTGTGAAACTAAAAGGGTACTATATACCCCCTAAAACAAGGGTATTTTTTAATGTATGGGCAATCCAGAGAGATCCTAAGTTATGGGACAATCCTGAAGAGTTTATTCCTGAAAGATTTGAATGTAGTCAAGTTGATGTGAAAGGACAAGACTTTCAGTTAATTCCATTTGGTACTGGGAGAAGAAGATGTCCTGGAATTTCATTTGGGTTGGCTTCTGTAGAGTTTATACTTGCTAATCTTCTCTATTGGTTTGACTGAAAAATTCCAAACAATGATGTGCTTATACAAGACATGGACTTGAGTGAGATTAATGGACTCACTGTGTGCAAGAAAATACCACTTCTTCTTGAACCAATACCATACAAGTTTGGATTTAAAGCTTGACACATTTTGACATTGAATTAAATGTACCAGTGTGACTTTTATTTCTCTAGTAGTCTAATTTGTCATGTCTCATAAATTTTGTATCACTTTTGTTCTTCTATAATTTTGAATTTCGAAGCTAACATATTTAGAAACTTTTGACAATAGCATATCTGAATTGCTTAGAAGAATATGATGATTTGATCTTCGGGTTTTCGGAGAAGATGATATTGTAGATTTGGGTTAGGATGGAAGAAATAAGGAAGAAAAAAAGGAGAATGAGAGAAGGAAAAGAGGAAGTCTCTATCTGAAAAACATAGGGACAAAAATTATTGTTTTTTTCAACTTCTTATGGATTAAAATGACTAAACTTTTTCACTATATCAAACAATGTCATTTTGGGTGATTAAATGGACTCCAACATGTTGTCATCACTTAACGTACCACATATGCATTCTGTTATTGACCGTTACCGTCAGGGATCAAAATGACATACGGATGACAAAGTGAGTGACTAGCGTATGTAGCATTTTTTGTTAAATCATGAACTAAAAAGCCCAATGATAAAATTAGGGACTATTTTAATCATTTATTATTATATTTTGTGATTTCAATTCAAAGTTGATATGAATGAAAATGTTTGGACACTAAAAGTTAAATAATGAATCTAAGGCATACATAAATAAAGAAGAGTAAAATTGTTGTTTATGTTATGAATAATTACAATGTAGATGTTCATATCTCATTTTAAGGTATCATATGCATTGTATAATTCTTTTTGATATCCTATTAACATATTATAACTCTTATCATTATTATATTGTCTCTGAAATTGTATGACGTATACCAATAAAGAGGTCACACTTTTAAAAGAGAAACACACAATGAAATGAGACTCTCCTAATCTCTCGATTCTTACATGCTCTCTACTTTCTATTTTGTTCTCTTAAATTTTTACTCGCTACATGAGTACATATAGTTTCTTAACATGTTTTCTGCACTATATATTAGAGCCGGCAAAATGGGTCGGCCCATCAAGATAGTCCGAATACATTGTTAAAATGGATGGGTTTGGATATTTTAAATTCAAACCCAAATATAATCAGGCATTTTTAGCCTGACCCGCTAAACCCCACAAGAAAATGGGTTCGGGCTTAAAAGCTCGCCAGGTTAAGGGTGCCCGCCCAATTTTAAATATATATATAATAAAAAAAAGACCAATTATATGAGGCACAACCCAATCATTATGATTATACCAAAAAAGTACTCACTAAATCCTCATGTTCTCAAGTCTCAGTGTCTCACATTTGTCTTTGTGCTTATCAATTTTAACTTATTTATGTAAAAAGAAAAACCTAAGTTCTCACTTAACCATTCACGTTCCGCTCTCGGTGACGTTCGTCGTTTCTCTCGCTTGTGTTCACAATTGTCTCATTTACGTTTAATAGTCATTTTTTAACACTAATAAACTATATATATACATATATATATATATTGGATTCTTTTTTTCGAATGACAAAAATATGGGCTACCCGAACAAATCCAATGCCCGCATAGGGTTGGACTTGAGCTGTTAAATTGAGAGTCCGAATAAAGCCGGGCCTTTTTGGCCCGCACCGTAAGAGCCTTCTACTCGAATGGGCCGAGTAGCCTGCTTTGATAGCTCTACTATACACCTCGAGCTCTTCCCTAGGATTAGGAATCAATAATATTGGGACTGAGGTCAACCTATTCTAAAGCTCTTGGAAACTCTGCTCTCACCTCTCTTCTAACACAAAGGCTTGACCTTTTCACGTCAGCCTTGTCAGAGGCAACACTAAATGCGAGAATTCTTTAATAAATCTCCTATAGTACCATGCTAATCCTATGAAGCTTCTACTCTCGGTAATAAATCTAGGCCTCTCCCATTCAAGAACAACTTCTACTTCATTAGGATCTACATCTACTCTGCATAACTAAAGAACTACACATAAGAGGCTTAATAAAAGTCATAATATGTTTGGCAATTGTTTTTAAAAAAAAACATTTTGACCGGCGGTGGCGGTCTGGCAACGGCAAGCGGCAGCGGTGGGTGGCGGTCCGACATTAGTTATGGTGGTTGGTGGATATTTAATAAAAATAAGAGGTTGAAAAATAAGCAAAAATTCATATGTGTGTCTTATTTTAAAGCTCTTCCCTCTCTCCTTCATTAAGAAAAACTGCTTAAAATTTGAAGAGTTTATTAATATTTCTATTTAACCCGGCTTTTACTCATAAGTAAGAGATAAACTTAAAATAAATCGGGTCAAACGGAGCATAAGTGAACATTAATTTTGATCGTAGTTATTTTGTTTAATGAAGTTCTTTTCCTTGCCGTTTTCTTTAGTTACATAATACTATCAAATTACATTTTACATATACATCTCCATTCTTTTATATTAATAATAATAGTATAACACTATCCCACGAGATCGGTTTTATAACCTTTATTGCCTCTCATATTCCACACGGACCTTGTCCCTTCAAGCACGCTCTAACAACGTGGCCCCTCTCTCATTCCCTTTTCTTTCCATTATGACCTTGACCTCCGACCTATAAAGATAATAGAGACAAACTACTGAAACTTCTCAATCCTTTCCATCATTTTCATCTTACCTGTTTTTTTCCACTGTACACGCAATATTCTTCAAAACTGTTCTCTCATTCACATACTTGTAACACCTATGTAAATATATTCTACTCTATCCTGAGTTTAATTTATGGTACTCTCTTAAAATTAAAATTAAAGAGTACTATACTTTATTTTATTTTTAGTACTTAAATTAATATTTTTATAATAATAATAAAATAAATAAAGTAATATAAAATTTAATTATTTATAGTAAAATATATATAATACACCTAAATTTAATGGGTGTACCTTAAAATGACTCTCTATCCTACCAATAACAATTTAGCATACCATTAGTTATTGTATATTTTGCAAAATAATTTTTTTTAATAAGAAAACCAATTGTAAAAATTTCTGAGATGGTTGTTTGTGCTTTAAAAAAAAAAAATCAAAAGCAAATAATAAATAGATATCTGATTTTTTAAGAAATTATTTTAAATTTTTTCTCAAGATAATTCGATCTTCTTATTTTAACTTAACATAAATAATTAATCAATTTTCTTCACACCTTTAAGGTTAAGCTTAAGTTGAAAGTGGTTCATGATACATGCAAAGGATTTAGTTTGTGTTTGGCTGATACATTTAAGGATCCCGTTGAGTGTATTAAAAAATTATGTTATTAATGCTTTATATGTGATTTGCAATATAGATTGAAATACTCGTATACTCTCTATATTACTAAAGAATATATTTTGTGATTGTAAAAAAAAGAATCTTTCACCATTAAAATCAACTATATTTTCAAATAATAAGAAACGGGCCATTGTTAATACTTGCTCCGTTAATCACGTCAACAATATTCGTTTCATATATGAACACAATGGAGTTGACTAGTCCAATTTCCGATGCCTCTCTCGTCAACAACCATATTTGCAACACACTTTTACTTATTAATTAAGGTTCCGTTTTTTTTTACTTTTTTTTTATAAATTAAATTAATTTTAAAAGTTTTTTTTATAGGTCAAACACACATTTATATCACACTAATCCTAAATTTACTTCACTGAGTAACTAACCCCACACCTTAAATTCCGAGAACTCTTCAGAAATGAAAATTTTAAATTTTTGTTAAAATTTTTTTATGATTCAAGATTATGAGTGAAATTTAGAGTTAATTGGTTTAAACTTAAAAATAATTAATTAGTTTTATAAGTAAAAATTAATTATTTTTTAAGTGATTATCTTGAAAATCAAGAACTATGAATATGCATGTTTAATTACAATAAGAATAATCAGCAACTTATTTTGATAAGTAACTCCGCACCTGCTTCTCAGCATAAATAGAAAATCTAATTATTTTATAATTTTAATTATTTAGGGAAACACAAATAAACCGATTAAAATTTTTTATAATTATTTCTTTTATTAAAATACGTGCTTATTTTACCAAATAAACTAAAACAAACCGACTCTAATTCTAAAATATAAAGAATCATAACTAAACAAACACTAAAACAAATGTTGACCGATAAAAAAAATAACTAAAATTTATTTTTAGTCTTTTGTAAAATCTTTTTATTTTTTCTTTAAATCAAACACAAAAAATATTACTTTTTAGTTCCTCTTCTCATATTTTTTAAATTGAACATGTACATTATAAAATTAAAAAATATAAATATAAAGTAAATTAAACTCTTAGTAAAATTCAAATTAAATGTTTAAAAAAATTATAAAAATTGTCATTTTATTTTATAACTAGTTTTGTTTAATCTCGAATGATAATATATCAATGGCTATGAGATAAGTTCTTATACAATGCAAAGGCTCTTTTTTTGTTTTCGTTTTTTATTTTTTTTATTATTACAAACTCCACCATGAAATTACTCATTGATATTTTGATACATATATATAGTTGTAACTAATGGGCTGAAATTAAACATCAATTAAAATTTGCCTGTTAATTAGAATCTCAATAACAAGATTTAGAGTTGTTTGTTTGTTTATTTTATAAAATAAACGTTTATTTCAATAAAAAAATATATTTTATAAGGCTTTAGTAAATTTATTTATTTGTACTTTTCGAAATAATTAGAAACAAAATATAATCAGATTTTTGCTTGTAGCACTTTGAGTTGTTTTTTTAAAATAATCAACTATAATAAAAAAAAAATTAAAAAAATTAATTATTCTTATTTCAATCAAACATAAATTACTCTTAAGTTTTATTATAATCAACTAAAAAAATAATAGCTTGTTTGTACTCCAATGCTCATTATCATAATCAATTATGTTTAAAGTTTAAATTAACTGACCTTAATTATACTAAAAATATGTTACATCATCAACAAGGATATAATTAAAGAAAGCTAGTCTTCGTCTTCATTGACCATTCTGTTGGAGGTAGAATTATTTGTCATCATGACTCACCACCACCAAATCTGCTCCTTCACTATTATTATTCTCCTAATTAATTTCTTGTTGAAGCTCTGTTTATATATATGTGTAGTTCAATCGAATTCCAAAAACGAAGTTAAATGACCAAAAACAAATTAAATCAAAAATGGTTCCTATATCCTCATTGTTTCTAAAGCAATCTTACTCTGAAACAATTTCATCCTTCTACTTATCCCTCTTTTGTTTCATAACCCTCTTGATTTTTACACTTAGCCTCAAAAGAAGAAAAAACAAACTGAATTTGCCTCCATCTCCACCAAAGCTACCAATAATTGGAAATCTGCATCAATTAGGCACACTTTCACACCGCAGTTTGCAAACACTTTCACAAAAATATGGCCCTCTCATGATTCTTCATCTTGGAAAATTTCCAACTCTTGTGGTTTCATCTGCAGAAATTGTCAGAGAAATAATCAAAACACACGATGTTAGTTTCTCCAACCGTCCCCAAACAACCGCGGCTAAACTCTTTCTCTACGGTTGCAAAGATCTCGGATTTGCACCCTACGACGAAGAGTGGAGACAAAGAAGGAAAACCTGCGTTCTCGAGCTTTTAAGCCTGAAAAAAGTCCGATCTTTTCGCTCCATTCGAAAAGAAGCTAATGAAGAGTTGGTTGTCGCGATTCGCGAAGCCTGTCGTGCAAGCAGTGCTGTGAATTTGAGTGAGATGCTGGTCGCGGCGTCCAACAACATAGTGTCTAGATGTGTTATTGGACGGAAGTGCGATGCACGTGATGATTTTTGTGTTCTTGTGAGGAAGGTTACTAGATTGTTTGAGTGTTTCAGTGTGGGAGATTTCTTCCCTTCGTTTGGTTGGATTGATGTTGTGAGTGGATTAATTTCAGAAATGAAGGTCACTTTTGTTGCATTAGATGATTTCTTTGATGAGGTAATTAGAGAGCATGAGGAAAAAAGAAACAGTAAGAGTGAATATGGTGGTGATGATGATGACTTCATAGGGATTCTTCTTCAACTTCAAGAGTATGGAAAGCTTGACTTTGAACTTACAAGAGATACCCTCAAAGCAATCTTAATGGTTTGTCTCTCTCAATCTCTACACATACATTTACTCTTTAATAAGTTGTAATTTGCATGTATCTCAGATATAGAAATTGATAAGTGAAAATATGGTGGATAATTAATAGCTAAGCTAACTTGTAATTAAAATTTCAGGACATGATATTTGGAGGAACTGAGACTAGTTCAGCAACTCTTGAATGGGCATTTGCAGAGATTCTTAGGAATCCAAATATAATGAAAAAAGCTCAAGAAGAGGTAAGAAGAGTTATAGGAAGCAATTTAAATTTAGATGAAAATGATGTGAATAAGATGCACTACTTGAAATGTGTAGTCAAAGAAACTTTGAGATTACATCCTCCTGCTCCTCTTTCAATTCCTAGAGAGACGACATGTAGTGTGAAACTAAAAGGGTATGATATTCCCCCAAAAACAAGAGTACTTTTCAATGTTTGGGCAATTCAGAGAGATCCTGAATTATGGAACAAACCTGAAGAGTTCATTCCTGAGAGATTTGAAAATAGCCAAGTTGATGTGAAAGGACAAGATTTTCAGTTAATTCCGTTTGGTGCTGGGAGAAGGGGATGTCCTGGAATTTCATTTGGGTTGGCTTCTGTAGAGTATATGCTTGCTAATCTTCTCTATTGGTTTGATTGGAAAGTTCCAGAAATTGGTGTGCAAGATATAGACATGAGTGAGACAAATGGGCTCACTGTCAGCAAGAAAGTACCACTTCTTCTTGAACCAATACCATATAAGTTTGGATGTAACACTCAGACATATTCTTGACATTAGTTTAAATGTACTAGTGCTACTTTTAGATGGAAGATTGAGGTAAAATAAGCACAACAATATTAGTTTGTTTAATTGAAAAAAAAATGTGTCACATATTATTGACAGTTAATAAAGAAGATTAGATTTTTTGCTATTATTGGGATGAGGGACTTCTTTGTTAGGAAGGTACATCTCAGTTAGACGGTACAAACTATTTTTTTTAATGGGACATATTCGATTCTTTCTGCTCCATAATTGAGATGTTCACATAGTTCATGTTTATAGAGAAGCAAATAGATGTGTTTATGTCATCAAGGTCAATAATTGTGGCTGTAATTTGGTGTATATCCCCTCTTGTGTTTTACTTCTCCCCTTCCTCTAGTTTGTCTTCATTAGTACAAGATGATGTTGTTGGGTTCTCTATCCCTAGAGTTATTACTTTGTTGTCTCCTTTCTTTTTGAGCTTAAGCCCTTGTTTTAAACAAAAAAAAAAAAGGGAAGACTAGTATGTCATGTCTAAGCATCATAAGCAGACTAAGTCTCTTTAATATTTTCAATTTATAATTAGAAGTAATAATAAATAATATAGTAATATATTATTTTAGTTTATGAGATTATAAAAATATACACTTTAATCTTTTACTTTAATAGAAGTATAGTTTAGTCCCTAATAAGATTGCAGTTCGTTATTTAGTTATGTTCTTGACATTAATTCCTCAAAAATATAATTTCACAATGGTCCTTAAATTTGTGCACAATCATCCCAAATATCTTGACTTCTTTTCTTCCCTTCATTTTCATCTTAGCTTGGAATGATCCCTCCAGCAATTACTTGTATCACTCCTTGGTACGAGGATTCAGCACGCCCTCTTAGACTCTTAGATCATCTCTGGTCTTCCTCTAGAATATATCGAGTTCTAGGAGATGCCGGGTATCTTTCCCTATTTCTAAGTGAGGATTTCTTTTCCAGGATGGTGCATCCTGGTTAGACTGAACAAACTCTTTAAGACGCCCCTATTTGATTAATTTTTCGATGGCATCCGAGAGATGGATCCACTTATTGGTATAGTGACCATGATCCTTGTGATAAGCACAATATTTGTTTTTATTCTTGGACTAAGTTATCAAAGGAACGAGTCTTCTCTTGATATCGATCCACATCACTTCGCAGTACACTTTTGTTGAAAACATAATCAAAAGTGTATAATTGTTAAAGGCCTCTCTTGGAGATTTTATAGTTTTATCGAAATTCCTATCATCTTTTTAACGATAAGAATTTTATTGGTGAATCTTACCCATTTCCTTCTTTATTTTCCAAGTTTAACTCCTTTCTAGTTCTCTCCAATTCTTCAATTCTTATACACTTATCATCGTGTTTTTTTAGGTCTTCCATTGATGTTGGTCTATCGCCCAGCCAAATGCTTCGCAAAACCACCTAATTATAAACCCTATAAAACCATATTTGGCTCTACATCATTTTTACTTCCAAAGCTTCATTATTAAAACAAGTAATATTTCCATTAAGGGTTCATCTTTATCTTATTTAATCATCTCCCGGTGAAATTCATATTTAAATTGTTGTTTTCTATTAGTAAAGTAAACAGGAAACTTATCTCTTATGGTTTTCCAATCGCTAATGGAGTGTTTAGGCAAGCTAAGCTGGTGAACCAGCATCTTGCTACTAATGTTAGAGTTACCAGAAATGCATGATAGGCAATCTGCTCTTTGATTCCTTGAAAAGTCATATTCTGCTCAAAGGATTCAATATGTTGCACTGGCTCTTTGGGTCCGTCACAACCATCTAGTGGTCATGCATTGTCGAATATCATCATATAATCTCGGTTGAATAAAAGCCAAAATGATGTAATTAGCTAAGATCTTTTTGACGACATGATTTGTGGACCGAAATGTGATCCACGTCACGATGAAAGTTGAGTAACCAAATTGGTGATGATTCACACGCGAAGAAAAAGTAGAAAACCATTTTTTTTCTTTTTTCTTTTACTTGCATTGATAATGATGGCGGCAACCTATTGTGTGTTTAGTAACACTAGTTTATAGTTTATTTAGAAGCTTATAGCTTGTAGTTTATTGTCAAGTGGAGGTGTTTGGTAACAACTAGCTATAAGCTATAAGCTAGCTTTCATAAGCTAGCTTATCAAAAACTACTTCAAGTAGCTTATCAAAAGCTACTTCAAGTAGCTTATAGCTTATAAAAAGTAGGTTTCAATAATTCTTTCTTATTTTACCCTCTAGTTATTTATTATGTTTACTTTATCAAATAATTTATTACATGTAATTATTACTTGTCATTTTAAGTCATTTAACAAATATAAGCTATCTGATAAGCTAATTTTACCAAACATCTCTACTCAATTATAAGTCACAGGTCATAAGTAAAAGCTATAAGCTATAAACTATAAGTCATAAGTTATAAACTATAAGTCATAAGTTATAAATTATAAGTCATAAACTATAAACTATAAATCATAAGTTAGTTTTACCAAACAGAGCCATAATATCAGTACCTAACAGTCCCAACCTAAAAGAATTCCACTTGCTCACTATTTTTTAAATACACATCTGTTGTTATTATCTGTTATTAAAATTATGGTATGATCTAATAAATAAGAAATAAAGTTTATTAGACATAAAATAAAAGTCGTTATTAAATAATTTTGACATCATCTCGTTATCTCTTTACTATTACTGTTTTCATAAAAAATAAAAAATAAAAAAATAAAAAAATCTGAGATAAAGCAGTAAAGTTATACTACTATGACTCCAACTAAAAATTAGGACTCAAGTGAAAGAATATCAATTAGGAGTGGAGGACATCTCAATTCTATCGTGATAATATAATTAAAGTTGTCACTATTAACACTACACTTTAATTTTACTTCACAGGATTTTTTTATTTTTTTTAAAAAATACTTTTAGTTAGTTCGAAAACTAGTTTTTAAGCGAAGAGTTTTAGACATGTACCGAACCACACTGAAAGAGATCCTAGAATCTGCTTTTCACATATTCTAGAATCTATAGCTTGAAGTATTTAATTTCTTAAATTTATATTTTTTCACTTACATATTTTTTAATTTAAATTAATGTAGTAAAATTTATTAATTTTTTTTTAAGTTTCAAAAAATATGATAATGAATAATAATGTATTTGCTATTAAGATGTTGAAATAGTTTTTTAATTAATAATCTACACCAATCCAATTAAAATTTTAATCTTTACATTTTTATTTGTTTCAAATTTAGTCTTGATTTTTTTATTAACTTCTTCTTAAACTTACAAATTTAGTTTTCAAAGTTAGCCACAAATTTTAATTTGATTGGTCTATATTAGTAATGTAAATATTATATTAACATTTAAACAGTAAATATGTTATTATTCATTATTATTATTTTTTTAAAATTAAAAATAAAATTAATAAATTTGTAATATATTAATTTCAAATAAAAATATGTAAGTAGAAAGAAATTATAAATCGAAGCAATCAAAACAATTATTTTAAAATCCGTGAAAAAAGGATTTTAGAATCCATTTCAGTATAGTGTATTGTATATCAAAAATATTCTCATTTTATTTTTGGTAATAAAAATAAATAAATAAAACCTCTAATTTTAAATAACAAAAAACTTTTATTTAGAAGAGTACGATTAAAAAAGGTAGTGATTCCCACACAACCCCATCACAAGCCTTCTATAACAAAAATATTAATCTTTTTGGTGATATCTGTAATTGTACAATACAATTAAAGTAGTAGTGATCAGTGAGTGTAATATTTTTGAAATGGATTTGGTGCTGTAACAGCACCATATTGTAGTGATGTTTCTCTTGTAAGTTTTTCATGACATTGAATTCATAAATTCTTTAAAAAAGTTTAAATATAATTTCAGTATCATGCTTGAGATATTTTTTAATTTGGTCCCAACATAAATCATATAGTTGTATTGCAGATTTTATTTTATTTTTTGATCTTTGTATTTGACACTTATTATAAAAAAATTAATCTTCTTATTTGACATTTTTTTTTAATTTAGTCTGTATGCTTGATAACAATTTTGGTTAAAATGTGAAGTATAAGGATTAAATTGAAAAAAAAATTATAAATAAATAAAGATTAAATTATAAAAAACTATGTATTAGAAGTGTAATGACATGATCATTAGTGATGAAATTAAGACAAAGGTTAAATATTTAAATAGAGAAAAAATATTTAAATAATATGATAAATAAAAAAGAGAGAGACACTCATAAAATTATTGTTTTTTTTAAAAAAAAGGAAAAAGAAAAAGGAAAACACAACACTAAATACGAGTGGAAATTTTAATAATAAAAATAAAAAAATAAAAAATAAAAAAACCAGTGGAAATTCGTGGATAAAAGTAGCTGCAGAAAGATATATGTGATATGGTTGAATCTAAAAACCAGTGGCAAATCAACAAATCTTGCACTTTGCTAACAGATGGCTCTGCTTCAATGGCTGAAAGAATGGTTCATTAACTTCAAACCCTTCTTTCTTTTTCTATTCATTTTCATACTTCCATTAACAAAAATTCTTCTTTCACACAAATCATCAAACAGAAAAAAACCCAATCTCCCACCAAGTCCTCCAACCATTCCCATAATTGGCAACCTTCACCAATTGGGCACCCTACCCCACAAATCTCTACAAGCCCTTGCAAATAAATATGGATCCATAATTTTTCTCCAACTTGGAGAAATTCCAACAGTGGTTGTTTCCTCAGCTAGACTTGCAAAAGAAATTCTAAAAACTCATGACCTTGCACTTTCAAATCGCCCTCAAATTTTTTCAGCAAAATATCTTTTTTACAATTGCACTGATATTGTTTTTTCTCCTTATGGTGCTTATTGGAGGCACATAAGAAAAATTTGCATACTTGAACTTCTAAGTGCGAAGCGGGTTCAGTCATATAGTTCAGTTAGAGAAAAAGAAGTTGCTTGTTTGGCTCTCCGAGTTAAAGAGTCTTCTTATCCCGGAAGTATCAATCTTTCTAAGGCTTTGGCTTTGTATTCGAATAGTGTCCTTTGTCGTGTCGCGTTCGGACGGGACTTTTCGGATGGAGGAGACTATCAAAGACATGGGTTTCAGGAAATGCTTGATGAGTATCAGGAATTGCTTGGTGGATTTAGTGTTGGTGATTTCTTTCCTTCATTGGAGTTTATACATAGCTTGACTGGTATGAAGTCAAGATTAATAGAAACTTCTAGAAGATTTGATCAACTTATTGATGAGATATTGAATGAACACTTGGCTTCTGATGATAAAAAAGAGGAGCATAAGGATTTGGTTGATGTTTTGCTTCAAGTGCAGAAGAATGACTCAGATGAAATTCCTCTCACCACTGATAATATCAAGGCTATCATCTTGGTTAGTCAATGAAAGCTTAATAATCAACATGTTCTTAATTTTTTTCTAATGATTTATTGTTTAGTATTCCTGTTGCATTTTTTTTTTTTTAATTGTTGACTTAAGATAAAAGTACTCTTATTAAAAGTAAAAGAGTTATTGTTTGAATTGAACATACTTAAAATTTGTGTATAAATAAATTAGGATCATTTATATATTATCAAAACATGTGTCATGTTAATCCAACGAAAAACAAACAAGCAATTAACTTGCTTGTATATGATTTTAAAGATCATATTTTGGATAAGTTTTATTTTTTTTCAATTTTTGTTTCAATCCAGATAAGTTTCTTTACCTCAATATTTTATAATTGTTTTTTATGAACTTGATTACGTAGAATTGATATTGATTAAGTTGAGTTTGGCATAAAGTGATATATGTTTAAAAACTATTTTGTCAAAAACAGATTTTGAGTAAGAGTAATGATTGACTTATATCAACTCTTCATGTCCGCCACATACATCCTTGTTAAGCCAAAAATATTAGATATTTTGAAATTATTAGAATGTATAGGTGTACACAGAACATTTTTCTTATTCGAGTAAAAAGTGTAAAATTGTTAATCAAGAGCAAAACAACATAGAACTTACTTCTGCCAAAATCAAATTTAAAAGTTTAAAATGTGTTAGAGGGAAATTCAATGTGAAACCAAGTCACAACCCTGTTTTATTGCAGGACATGTTTGCAGCAGGAACTGATACAACATTCATAACCCTTGACTGGGCAATGACAGAGCTACTAATGAACCCACATGCCATGGAAAAAGCACAAAGGGAAGTTAGAACCATTCTAGGAGAAAGAAGAGTAGTTTCAGACAATGATCTGCATCAACTACCCTACATGAGAGCCATCATCAAAGAAGTATTTCGCTTACATCCGGCGGTTCCCGTCTTAGTCCCGCGAGAATCCATGGAAGATATCGCGATAGACGGGTACGAAATCCCAGCAAAGACAAGATTCTTTGTGAATGTTTGGGCAGTGGGAAGAAACCCAGAGAGTTGGGAAGATCCTAATGCATTTAAACCAGAGAGGTTTTTGGGAAGTAATGTGGATTATAAAGGGCAAGATTTTGAGTTATTGCCATTTGGAGCTGGTAGAAGAGGATGTCCTGCTATTACATTTGGAGTTGCTGTCATTGAACTTGCTCTTGCTCAACTTTTACATAGTTTTGATTGGAAGCTTCCTCCTGGTGTCACTGCTAAAGATTTGGATCTTACTGAAGTTTTTGGCATTTCAATGCATAGGAGAGAGAATCTTCATGTTGTTGCTACACCACACTTTCCATGAAGTAATATGGTGGCTATTATCTGCGCCACACACGATAAAGTGTGCGCACCATATTTCGTCTGAGTTCTAGAATCTGGTTGTTCAATCCAAACGGATTCTAGAATCTGAACGAGCATTTTTTTTCAATTATCTGATTCTAGAGACTGAGCGAAGTGTGGTGCATCTAAAAAATGATTTGACGTAGATAGTGATAACTAGAAATATAATATGATGTAACAAGTGTAAAGGGCACTTGTAATCATTAAGTTATTTGTAACATGTTAGATATTGGTATAAGTTGGTTTTATGCAGTAAGTTCGCTATTAAAATGTCATACTCTAATGTCATTAGGGTTCTCACTTATGGAGTCTTATTCTAATTTATGCAAAGAGACTCTCACATAAAGTTAACTTTTGCTTAAATAAAAATAAAATGACTGAATAAATGTATGTATGTTTAGTAAGGTTTCTTCTAAGAGTGTCATATATTCTAATACCGGTAGAGATCAAATATTGCATACATCCCAATTACAGCCAATAAAAACTTTAGGACACTAATTAACTAAAACCACAGCAAATTTTGAAAGATCTAGCTAGCTAATATCAAATACGGTTTGATACTTTTGCTGTTTTGAACTTAATTTTGTTGGAAATATTAAAAAAAAAATTAGTTTAAAGAAAAAAAAAATCAATTGCCAAGAAGAAAAGTCTTTCTTTATGTGATATTGTGATGAGATCTGAAATAGGATTGATGAGTTTTTTGGATAAATGAGTTGAATTACAAAAATTGAATTCCAATTTCATCAAATTCCAAACACAAGTGAGAAAACCGAACAATTTTGTGACTCGCAAGAAAAGGACAAAATACAGTGAGACATGTAATTAAAGAGGTGGAATTTCAATTCAAATTCATATGCACAAATTTGTGGACTTGTAAGAAAAGGACAAAAACATGAATTGTTATAATCAATTGGGAAAGAGCATGAATTATTGAAATCAGGGACCATAAAGACATGAATCACAACAGCAATTGTATTTGCACAGCTGAATTATTGCAATGATATAAAAAATCCGAACTGTATATAGAAATGTTGAAATGACAAAAGGTGAATTTATTAATTATTAAATAAAAAAAAAAAACTTAAACAAATGGTAGGCAAAGAATATACGAAAAAGACAAGAAGATGGAAAGAAAAGAACGGTGCCACAAAATGCAATCTTATTGCGAAAGAAAAATGTTATTGTCACACTTTTATTTATATTGTCACTTTTTTTTAATTACTTTTAATTTAAAATATATTTATAAATAATAAAATTAAAATATCAATATTTAAAATTTATTATATTAATTCAATAAGAGTGACGATAAAATAATAAAATAATATTAGTTGCGTCGTGATATAATCACTATTTCTGTTAAGTGAAGGAATATACAAGACTTATGCTTTACTCTAGAACTGCAAAAGGTACCCAAAGCTCTTTCAAAAATGAACTCCTCAATATTTTTGGAGGAAGGAAGCAATTTTAACGAGGGATGAGGAGAGGGAAATCTAAAACAAACACATGGTAAATCTTGTGAATTCTTTTTCAAGCAACTAAGGGTCGTTTGTTTAAGATTTTACAACACAATTTGTTGCATACAAACTAAGACACTAAAATAAAAAGTTACAATTTATCTCTTCTTTATATAGTGCCTAGGTTTGTGCATTTTTTCATTTTTCATTCCACTGAAATCTAAAATAAACATACACTACATTGCGCCATTGTGGCAAAATGTGTTGAACACGTCCCGGGCAGTTAGGATTCAAATTTCAGCTTGTGACGACTGATTTCTACTACAGAACTAAAAGTTTTGATAAGGCAGTGGAAATCACTAAGTGAAATGCAAGAATACATCCTGTGAAGCTTAGAGAATCAAACTTAACAAACACTTCACGTTTTTTCATAGGGCCACCACAGCTGGCAAGAACATGTGTAGCATAGAGTTCAACCCCTAGTTTGTAACTTCATTGTAAATCAAAAAAAAAAAAAAGCACCACTTAACGTTTACCTCTGTTGCTCAAAATCTACTTTTCAGAATTAATCACCATCCTTCAGAAGACAAATTTTCAAAATATAGGAATACAGAATGCAATATGGATACAAACACACATACAAACATGTTTGCAGCTTATACTAGTTTACAAACCACATTTCAGTGCAACGGAAAAACAATTTCTTCTAAACTTTTTTCTCAAACCATAGTTTGGGACCTAAAATCATCTTTAATCACAGATATGATTTTGCTAAACACACCAGTTTGTTTTGTGTTGAAAATCACAGTGAGAACTCGAAGCCAATGGAAGGCAAAACTTCTAACTTCTAAAATGTCTCAAAATTGTCCCCTTTTATGCAGCATCCAGCAGGTAAAAGAAACACTTTTGAGAACGAAACACAATTTGCAATTGCATGACAAAATTCATATTGCACACTGCAAACCATGGTTTGACAAAATGTAAACTATAATAAAAACATGCACTACACGATCACAACCGAAGGGCTTTTGCAAACAGTGTAATATAATTTTATCTAGTGCAATGTAGCAAACGCTGCCATTTGCAATACAGATACATGTACCAAAACAGTATCATTAATGGAGAGGTAATATGACAAAATTGATTTTTGAATGGAAATTTTTAAAATAAAAGAACAAGCCTTTGGCCAAAACAAAGTACTAGCACATAGCCGCATGGAAGAAACCTAAACTGAAATGACTGCTTAACTAAACATGCATATATAACAAGTTAGTGACAGTATAAGATGCAACACTTATGATAGAGAATCTCAGAAAGCACCTGCTGGTAAATCTTATCAACTAAAAGATGGGCAATAAGCCAAGCCTCTGGGAGAGGGTTAGCATCCAAAATTAAGTTTCTTAGCCTGTTGTCTCTATATGCTCATCCACAATGAGGAACACCATAGTATCTGGGAGGATTAATCAACAATTTTGAGGCAGCCGTAGTAACTCAATGTGTCCTGATATCCTGAAGATAGCGCCCGATTTGCTGAGCACCAATAAATAATGCATCGGCCACAAGAACGATTCCAATCTATTGCCAAGAACAATCAAACGCGTGAATGTCAAGATTGAGAAATAAGAACAACTACTGAAAGGAAAAAAAATAGATTAATTACCAGGCGTGCAGAAAATACTAGTCTATATCCCCAACCTTCTTTGGCTGCTGCAACTCTTTGTTGATCAGTCCAACTGGAAATAATCACGAAGTCAAAAATTAGCAACCATATTCAAGCAATGTCCTGAATTTTCAGAATATATAAAATTTTGTTCGAGGGTTGCAGATTATAATCAATGTGATATAAAACTGTCATGCAGTTATGTCCTTGTAATTGATCATGTCCATTGTCCAATATGCTAGGGACATTCTACTAAAAAGAGTAGTTGTCATGAACTACACGATGGATTATAACTCAAATCTGTACAGTATTCTTTTGTTGTTCAATTTTTATGTGATGCAACCAGGAAAATAGGCTATACAATTTTGGGTTATCATTGCCAGCATACACTGACAGGATATCATGAAATTTTGACAATTCGAAAACACAAAACACACATATATCATCTCTTACAGAAATCTTCACAGAATCTTCGTCTTTGCCACAACAATTGTAATTTAGTTACTTGCATGCATATAATGACACCCAACTCACAAGCTGGTTAGTAGATTGGTAGGTAATTTTAGGGTGACACTATCCACGCCACACTCATTACTGGGCTCACTACATTTTTCCTGGTTTCTAGAACCTGGGCGAGCAAAAACACTTCACCAACAATATTATATTACACAAATTAGAAAGACAGAAAAAGCTGAGATTAGATAATCACCCAAGGAATTCAGAGATGCCACCAATGCCGGCAAATTTAAGAGGCACTGGACCCTCTACAATGAGATCCTGATCCACAGTGGCAATAAGGGCCAACAAAGAATGAACTCGCCAAATAAGCTAATTATGCTTTCCCACATTAAAATATTAAATGAAAGTAAAGCACAATAGGAATTCCAGAAATTTTCAGATCAGAAAACTTGCCTCTTCATCGGCAGCCTCTAAGCCTCCTTGAACCCAGAACAGATTTTTAAAGCCAGCATTATACAGTAGTTCACAAGCAGCAAGTGATCTGGCCAGCAAAATGAGGTTTAGAACAACATAAGAACCATGTTTACTGGACACTGATGAAATGATCAGATAATTACTTTCTTATTCACCATAACTGACTAAAGCATTAATTGAAAAAATGAATATGGGATTCATAAATCACAGAAGAGAAAGTACCAATTGCATTTTAAGGAAGCAGAAAATTGGAAACAGAAACAGCTCAATTGAGTGTGCAATCTGATAAGCCCTAGCCAATATCTTCTAGAGGAAAAGAAGAAGAAAAAGGGCAATATGGGACTTTTAAGTGTCAAGTTAGTTAGAGGAGAGAGACGTGTTAGTGTGAGTGATAGGACCCGGATTTAGAAAAGGGAAAGGAACAGAAAAGATGAAGAAGAAAAACAGTAAAGATTGAAACAGAAATATTATTGAGGTAGATGAAGCCCAGAGCTAAGCTCCTCAGAGATAAATCTCTGCCTATCCATTCTTTACAATATTCAAAAACTGCCCTAACCCTCTCCATCACTTTCTATTTATTATAAAATTTCCCCTAGCAAACTAACCAATTCTTACAACTAACTTACTAACTTGTACATTTACTAGATTCCTAACAGTGAGTGTATGGGGGAATAGTACAGAGGCAGTGTGTGTGCGTGGGTGGGTTTTGCTAATAAAAGCTATGTTGAGGTAAGGTCAGGATAGGAAATTACTAGGGAATTGGTTGGGTGGCTTAGCCACAGGGAGAACATTGGGTTGGTCATTGTTCTTAGGGTCTTTTCCTTATTTTCTTGTTCCTGCATTGCTGTTTTCTGCCCTTTATCCATTGTAATCAATGGGATTCTTCCCTATTCCATTCTAATTTATATATATATGAATGAATAAAGCTCACCTCAGTCCCTTCTGGCATGCTACAATTAATTCAGTATCTTTAGGGAACTTCTCCTCAACTTTAGCTATAAATTGGCTGTTGCAGAAAGGAAAGAAATTCTTTATATTTTACAATATTCATTTACACAGAACAAATAAGAAGAGCAAATGATAGTTTATGGTACCTGTCATAAGATAGGGTCGGCATGCCACTCCACCAACCTCCTGTTCAACATGACATTAAGTCATATGTAGTATATTTCTAATGAAACGTAGCAGTTTATTACATAAACTTGGAAATTTTACCAAATGAACAAAGATGAAAGTTAATAAAGAAAGAGCCAGCACAAATATTTTAATACCCATAACGAAATTTGAGATTTTTTTGGAAATGGTTCCAGCATCTAGTTTATTATCAACATCAAATATTGGAATCCAGGTTGAACCTCTCACCCATGCCTTCACAACATGCAAAAAGCAAAAGCAAAGATCACAACAATGAATAATACATTGGACACTGCTTACAAGAAGTGAAAGTAAGAGCATAACAGTCAGACCGCTTATTTGTATTAAGAACTGCCATAACAAAAGTTAAAAAAATTATACTTTCAAGTTTCAACAGAAATCAAGATCAATCACCAGCATGATAATTAGCTTAAAAAATGTCTAACCAAAATAATAACATGTTTAAAATGTCAAATTAATTTTCTTATCCCCTTCAACCAGCTAAGTAAAATACCAAATTATGTGCGCAACACATTGGCTAAGCTAAGGTAAACAAAAGCAACAGATGCATCAAAAGAGAAACCTTGTTGTGTTCATTTGAGGGACGAACATCAAGAAGGGGCTTGTTTGAAAGCTGAACTGCATACCCAGCTTCCCTTGGGGTAAGAACTTTAACTTTTCCGTCTCTGATCTACAAAATAAGCAAGCAAATCTCTGAAAACCCTAAGGTTCACATGCAAATCAACATCACAATCTAAAAGAGGGTAAGTTAATCAAAGAAAACAGGGCATACTCCAATATCAAGGACTAAATTAAACACATTACAGAAGCTCAAGCATAGAATCCAACAGTTGAGAAATCCCAAACAATGCATAAACACTAGTAAATAGCTCAACCGAACTCACTTGGAGGGTCAAGTACATAATCACATACAATTTCAATAACGTACATATCACATACAAAATTCACCGTGCCATGTACCAGTTCTTTTAAACGAGATCTCGTACACATAACGTGAAAGAGATTATCCAAGTACAGCATGAACCGCATACCCGTATGCCGTACCCCTTATTATGACACTATGGTCAAGAGAAATTAGTTGTAGCCTTGTTATCTTTCATTTCCATTTTCTATTCCCATGTCCTCTCTTCATGACAAAACAAAACCGCCATCTTATTTTCATTTTGTTTCTTGTTTCTTAAATATTATACCGGAAACACTGGAAACAAATTTCATCTCGTTTCTTGTTTTAGTTGTTTGTCATGTTTCCTATACAAATTTTAAGAAGCGTGAAATAAAATGTAAAAAAAAAATGTGACAGTTTTGCAGTGTAATTATTCATAAAACAAGAAATAGACATGCAAAGTAACAAGCGCCATAGTCACCACAAGAGAAACAATTTCTAGAAATTAAACCTGTCAACTCCTCACCAATCACTATGCATTCTGCTAATAGCATGCACAAACATTAAACACAACAACGATACTAAAACAGAAGCAGAATGAAATTGAAATACCAGAGCTTCCCATCTCTTTCTGGCAGCAGCCATATCTCTCATTTGCTTCAATTCATAATCCTCATTCTCAGATCGCACTCGAACAACGCGCTTCTACAAAATAAACTCAATTACATCATCACCTCCCAACTCCAACAGCTATCATATTTTTTTTATATATATTTTTTTTCATATTTCCTTTTTACTTAAACAGTTAAACGAAGGACACAGAAGGAAGAAACCGCAATTTTATCAATTAATAAAAATTAATAATGGTTACAACGAAAAGAGGGAAATAGGGAAAGAATGAATACCGAAGTGAGGGGTCTGGTTGTGGAAGAATGAATGAGTTGTAAGGAAGAAAATGAAGCATAATTAGAAGTGGCGCTGAGAGAAATGTAGTTGGAATTGGTAAGAGTGTTTATGGAAAGGGATAGTGCTTCCATTAGTGCACAGGCACAAGCTCGATTCTCTATCCTCTGTACCCTCCTTTTGCTTCGCTCTCATCCAAATTCCAACTGAAAATAATTTGGCTTAGATGTTGTTTCTTTTTTCCTTTTTTCACGAGTGAAGTTTTCATTTTTGGCTCACGTTTTTCACAATTACATGTCACCAATAATTTTTTCTGAAATATATTTAATGCATATTATAGTTTTAAGACAAATTTTTTTTCATTTAATACTTCATTTAAAGTAAAATAAAAAATATATATAAAGATAAATAGAAACATATAACGTTATTATTTTACCGATCATGTATCTATAATATGTAGGTGGTGTTCCTTGTTAAAGATCACGGATGACCCTATTAATTTTAGTCATTGGATTGAATGTATCTTTCTGCTACATGCTAAATTGGTTTAGATACCTATTTGTATTTCATTGCAATTAAGTAGAACCGTTAAAATTGGTCATTTAGCCCAACCTAACTCTAACTCAGGCTCAAAGATTTAGACTAAAACGTTATAAGGTCAAAGTTAGGATCAAGGCTAAACTAGGATCAATTTTATTTTTTTTAATATAATTGATTGTAAAGGGTTAGAATAGGGCAATTAAAAAAACTCTTTGGAATAATATTTTTTTATTATTTTTTTAACAAAGAAAAAAATTATTTTTCAATAAAAAATTAGATATTATTGTAAAAAGTTTTAAAATCTTTTTTCACAGATTAAAGTTATTTTAAAAATCGTTTCTGCTAGCAAATATATCCAAACAAAAATTAATTATGTCTTAGACAATCAATTTTCAATTTATTTTTACAATTAATCACAATTAATTCAAACACACCCTAACATTTTAAATACTTCTCCTTCTCCTCTCATTTTCGAATTTGACTTCTCCGTCCTCCCAGATCCCGTTGCGCTTTTGTACGTCGTTTTTGTGCATTTACAATATTTATACTACTCAATTTTCTTGATTACGGGTATATTTGTTTTGGCATTTTCAACGTGATTTTAATCTCAAATCACGTTAAAACGGGAAAAAACACGTTGAAGCATGTTTGGCTAGAAATCAAAATTACTTTTGAAGGCAATTTTTCACGTTGAAACGGGGCCAAATGTGAACACAACTTTTTTTAGCCTATGAATCCAATAGATCTACGTTTACTAAATGCCAATTCAAACACACACTACATCACTTACTCAGTTTGATACATTGTCATGTTATTAACCAATCGAAGAATTTTCAAAACATGCCTAAACAAGAAATGAAATATTTTTGAATAAAGTACCACATAGGTCCCAACTTTATCAGAAAAGTTCACGTAGGTCTCTGGCTTTTACAAGAGTTCACTTAGGTCCCTGACTTTGACTAACGTTCAATTAGGTCCCTAATGTTAATTACCGTTTTAACACCGTTAACAGAAGTTCAAATCAGTGTCTGTGTTTGAATCAAAAGTTCAAATTAGTCTCTATGTTTATTAATAAAAGTTCAAATCAGTCCTTGTATTATGTATCAAAAGTTCAAATAAGCCCTTATATTTATTATTAAAAGTTCAAATCAGTCCCTATGTTACTTCTGTTAACGGTATTAAAACGACAGTTAACGTCAGAAACCTAGATGAACAACGTCGGATAAAGTCAAAGACTTAAGTGAACTCTCATAAAAGTCAGAGACTTAGATGAATTTTTATTGTAAAGTTAAGGAGTTATGTAGTAATTATATCAATATTTTTTTATCATTTAATCACCGTTTTAATTTGGTTCATATTTTAACGATTGACACCTCCATATACATTGATGATGATGTATTCGGCAATGCATAGATGTTTCGTAATATTTAAAATTAAAATTATACACTTTTTAACTATTTTATTGAGTTTAAATTTAATAAAGCGTAGGTATATTGTAAAACACATCTTTGATCGATGAAAAAGTGTCATGTCTTTTAAAATTTAAAATATAATAATTAGCTTATAGTATAACGAAAGACTATGTAATAAATAACTAAAAAAACTGAATGCATTTATTATTCTATTTTTCTAAAAGGTGTGACACTTTCTTATTCACCGGTAATATATCCTACAATGTATCAACACTACATTCAATCTAATTATTAAACAGAGAAAAAAATCACAGAGACTTAGCTATGTTCATAGACTCCCAAAGAGTTCTCTCGGAGTTACTTTTTTAGTTCGCCCATCTATTTTTGACCCAGCCCCTAAGTAAGTAAGTGCTAAGTTATTAGGACCAAATTCTTGTTTTTGGGAAAGTAGGGTTGAGTTAGTTGGACAAAATATAGAGTTAGGTTGAACTAACCCAATGGTTAAAGCCCATTTTGACAGTAGTACAACTAACTCTCTCTCTTCTTGACACATGACTCTTTGCCACTATCTTCAACCCAACTATCTAATTTTGTTCTTCAAAATCTTTAACCTATCTACTTCCCAATGAAGTACCCATATCGACACATCCAACCTCCTCACAGCGTCTCTCATCCCCACCATATTATCATCTCCATTTTTTTCATTGCATATGAACCCCAGGGGTTGCAGCAAAAGGAAAATGAACCATGGTACTAAGCATTGCACCTGTGCTGAAATGAGCCTTTAACGGTCAGCAAAGCTATTCATGCAGATGAGAGAACCATCGTACTAGCGAAACCACCTTTAGATTTGGAAGATACAATAGCGAAAGATTCACATCGACAACAAAATCGTAAGCCTGCCTCCATTGTAGTTGCTAAGCAAGTTTCACGAAAATTAGAGCTATACACGTAAACAAGGGAACCATTGTCGTACCATGATGAACCAACAAAGCCACATTTAGATTTGGAAAATTTTAGCCGTGAAGATTCAGATCAGGAAGTAATGAAACCCACATCCAACTTTCCCACTTCAGCGATGCCGTCGAGTCCTATAGTTAAGACAAGCTCCCCTATGTCGGTGCCACTGCCCCCGAACCAATGTTGTCGGCCGCGTCTTCACCACCACAAGATGGCTCAAGTTCCCAAATTCCCTTTCAAATCGATTCTTCTTCTCAATTTGGAGCCTGGGAGAGTGCAAGTGGCGACGAAATCCCCATTTTTCCTACTCACGTTTACGAGAGGATGAGCTGAGCTGAGTTGTCATTAGTTGTCTTCTAGTATTAGCTTGGGGGCACTACTAAAATTTTCAAAACATATTATAAGAATTGTATAACAAATTCTTAAATTTTTCGTTCACCTTCTAAACTCACTATTGCACGTCAGAAGCAAAGGACCACCTGTGGTCCAACATGGTACTTATTATGTAAAGTGGATATGAGTTTCCAAGGATAATCAGCCCGAGGTTGAGTCACGGTATAATATTACCTCCAGTCTCAAAAATAAGTGAAATCTAACTTTTTCACCTTAACTAATGAAAAGAAAAATCAAATTTCCCTTGCTTTACTTTTTTCAATGACTCATTTCGTTTGATAAGTGTTGAGATAATATTTATATTTATGATGAAGGATAATTTAAAAGAAAAAATTATTCTTTTAATAAGATGAAAAAATGAATAATCAAGTTGACTAGGATGATTAGGAAGTGTTAGCTCTCCATTGTAAATCTGGGATGTTTCCTTTTAATTATCTGATTTTTTATTAGAAAATGGGTCACATTGGCTTTATCTCCTCTCAAATAAGTACCACCTCAACTCACTCACTTTATGTAAATACAGTCAGAGGCTTGAGACTTGTGGGGCTTGTGTGTTGTATTGGCTTCATATCGACTTGACCATGTCCCACCTCGACTCACTCACTTCAAGTCATTTTAAGTTAGAGGTTTTAAGACTTTTGGAGCTTGTGTGCCACATCGGCTTTATCTCGACTCCACCAAGTCCCACCTAGCATCACTTCAATTCACTTTAGTCAAGCTTCGAGACTTTGAGGACTTGTGTGCCATACTGATTTTATTTGGCTCGACCAAGACCCTCCTTGACTTAGCGCCAAGACGACCTCATCCCAGAAGATCCCAACTCAACCTTGACATCAAATATAGTGGGTACCAATCAACACCCATTATGCAGATCAATCCAATTTGTCATCAATAAAGAGGAGTTCCTTAAGATATACATTCTGCCTTAACCATCGCTTATAGAAGGAAAAGGATTACCATTGAGGAGGACATGATCACTAAAAACCCTAGGCTTCTTTTAAGGTTCTAGTGTTGGTCCACCTCCACTGTTTTAGCCCGGAAGCTTGGCGTGAGCAAGGGAGATAATAGGAAAAAGCATTTTTGGAATCTACTGGTTGAAAAAATCATTTAGCGTCTTGGTTCAATAAAATGCTTTCTTTGGGAAGTCTGTGATTCTTCTTAAGTATTTCCTTACACGTTGCTAGTCTATTTTTCTTCCTTTCTTCAAGACTTCCAAAGGTGTCATTTCTTAACTCAACACTGTATATAGAAAAATTTTGTGAGGGTGGAAGCAATGTTATAAAACTCAACCTAGCCATCAATTTGGTCGGGGTACTGGGTTGTGTAGGTGAAACACAATTTCAAGAAGGGGGTTGAATTGAGACTTAAGATTTTTGCCTTATTAAAACTATAAATTCAATTTGAGTTTAAATCTCATGTTATATGTAGATATCATATTGATCTCTCAATGATAACATTGTTAGCAATATAAAATTATTCATTTTCTAACGAATTGTCTAAATTGAAACTTAAAGAATTGTCCAAGTAAGATTGTATGCTATCTTTTCGAATCAGAATTACAAGTATTCTTCAGCAGCCTCTTTAGGCCTTTACACAACTAGAGTATTTTCCTTCTATACCCTCACCAAGCTTTTAAATGGTCTTTCCCAAGCCTTTCGAAGCTCACATGCACTCCAACCAACGCGTATGTACTTTTACCTAACTTGGTTGAGTGACTCACCCCTAACTTAATGGATTAAACAGTAATGTGCTTGTTACAGAACACAACAAAGTATGGATAATCAAATGAAGAACAAGCAAATGTAGTTACAATAAGTGCATCAACTAAGATTGATCTTATAACTACTTGAGAGGATTTAAATTTGAACTCAAGTTATGGTTTTGATGAAGATTTGAGAGCTTTTTCTTGAAACAATGATAGGTTGATGTCCCTCTTGTGCTTTCCCAGGAAGTTTCTTGGAATATATAAGAGTTTGAATGAGAAAAGTCGTTTATAGATGTTAGAAGTGTTGCACACAACCTTGCTTAAGTTTTAAGAAAGATGACATCATATTGTACTTATGTGACAGTGTACCCAAGACGATCAATATGATGTTTTCTCTCAGTCTGAGATCAATTTTTGGATTTGAGCTTCTCCAACGAATTTTAAGCTTAATCTTCTTCTTCTTCAATGATAAATTTTCTCTTGCAAGGTTAGATTCATCATTTAGATTAACCTAGTAATATATGCACCCAAGTGGTCACGAATAACACCACCACCCGCTAAAGAGCCACCAAAACGAACAAAGTGATCACAATTGAGCTTAACCCACTTAAATGGAGGGGTTGACCAACGAACATAGAGGCACAAATTATTCAAGAAGGCCCAAGTCTTTAGGCTACTGAAAACACATTAGTGATGTCTTTGACACTACTCCAAATATGTCTCAAGGTATGAATAGTAAATTTAGAAGCACCTTTAAAGACAACCTTATTTCGTCGCGGTCACAAATGTTGTTCTAAACAAAGAACTCCACTTTTGAGCATTATACCTTCACATAATGGAAGATAGATTATGACTCAACTAATTTTGCAAATTCAAGTTCCAAAAGTGACTATGGCATTGTTGGGGAACTAACCTATGTCACACATGAGAGGAATGGGTGCAATCTCTCAAAAAATGTATAAGAGACTCATTAGCTAAAAAAAATAGGGGGTAGCGAGCATCAAACGTGATGTTCCTGCGAACTCATGCCACATTAGTCAACAAAAAATTATGTTGAACTCTCTACTAAAAGAGGCGCGTTCTCTATGGACCTCTCCACCTCCAAATATGCTTATAAATCCCATGTCTTTCGAGCCAATTAAAGCTAGTCAGAGAGCTATATGCGGACTTAACAAAAAACTTGCCATCAGGTTCATGCTTCCACGCAAGAAGGTCATCAACATCATGTGGAGATGGAGGACGAATGGCCTTAAATTTTGTGCAAATAGGAGACTGAAATAAATGTTGAAGTAGGGGTTTATTCCATCCTCCATTAATATATAGATTCGCAACAACCAAATGAGGGTCACAATAAGATAACGACTTCTGCACATGGTCTACCAATCTACCACAGTCCGCAACCCATCAATCATTCCACACACTGACAATTTTCTCATTTCTAACTCTCCAAAAAAACAACAACACCACCACCATCTGATAATGAGAACCATGTAGCACACACACCACATCGTAGATTCAAGGCATCACGTCTTTGTAAAACCTTCGGGATGACATCACTACCACAATGGTAATTTGAGCACATAACATGGACCAAAAGTGCATCCGACTTAGTAATCAAGCACCAATCCACTTTCATCATGAAGGCTTGATTTAGAAGTCTAGATTGGTGGCTAACCAAGCCAACATTGATACTTGGTCTACACATTTTATCCTAGCTCACCATATGGATTTTTTGTATATTATTAGCATTATCCCAAATGAAATTACGATTAAGATGATCTAATTCGCCACACACCTTTAAAGGAAGAAAGGTGGTCTGTATGCAATAGGGTGGCAAATGAGAAATGATTGACTGAGAAAGAGTGATGGCTTGTTTGATTTTTTTAAAAAACAGAAAACTAAAAAACATGTTTGACAGATGAGTTTTCAAAAACAGTTTTCGGAGACCGTTCTTGTTTTTTAATTTTGAGTTTTTTGAATTTACATATAAATTTGTATTGAAAACTCATCTTTCTTTTTTAAAAAACTGTTTATGAAAACTATTTTATAATACCTTTTTAAAAGACTAAAAACTAAAATTGTTTCAAATAAGCTCTAAGTTTTTCGACCATAGAAAGAACCTTCTTCTTGGAAGCGCTCAACCACTCACATGTCTTCTCCAAAAGAAAGGAATGAGATCTTTTAGAGCTTGTTTGGAATAATTTTGGTTTTTAGTTTTTAAAAGCTGTATTATAAAACACTTAAAACACTTTTCAGAAACTATTTTCAAAAAAAGTTAGAGCAATTTTCAATACAAATTTGTGTATAGATTCAGAAAACTAAAAACTGAAAATCAAAACAAGTTTTAAATGTTTTCAAATTTTGGTTTGTTAAATACTGAAAAACGAAAAACTGTTCCCAAAATCTGATTTTGAAAACTCATCTGTCAAATAGATTTTTTAGTTTTCTACTTTTAAAAACAAAAAACTGTTTCAAAAACAAAAATCAAACAAACCCTTAGACACTCTAGAATGATTTAAGGGCACACCCAAATATTTTTCAACATCTTCAGTTTATTAGCAGTCAAGGACCACAGTAATTTCCCTTCGAATATTAAGATTAATATTCTTGGAGAAAAATATCCTTGTTTTGTCATTATTAGTTAATTAGACTCATACCCGCACGATGTGCGGTAGAGAAAATAAGAATGACTTACTAATAATTTTTTGATAAATTAGTGTAGATCATGTACAATATGAAATGTTACTTCATTTTAACTTTTCTTGAGAATTGAGAAAAATTATTGCATTAAAATTAAAAAAGAAGTTATATATATATATATATATATATATATATATATATATATATATAATTCATAGAAAATATGTTGGAAAATATTTTTATTGATAAAAGATTCAATTTTTTTTTATGTGTGATCACTTTTATATTGAGTTGTGTTGCTTTCAATGTGTTATTTTTTGAAATTTGATCTATTTTAATATTCAAACATTATATTCTTTAAATTAAATAATATTAATTGGAAACATGTGACAAACTAAGAGCTTAATTTATTTTTCGTGTATCATAGAAGGAAAAATAGCTAATTTTGTATGTTCAAAGTTTTTTCTTTGGAAAATTGCTCAAACATTAGGGTCTTCTACTAATATTTGTTAATTTGGTCCATTTGAAAGGAATGCCATTTTTTTTAATTCTCAAAGGGTGTCTGCGTTACATTTATAGTGTAAATTAGATTTTGAAATTAGTTTATGATGAATAGGGGTGATTTTTTTCTTTTCCAGATTGTTGTTTTCATCGTATAAAATGTATTTTTGGTAAGATGTTGCACTTAATTCATTGGCATCTTGGAAAAATATATCATTTTTTTTAAAAAAAATAGTATACAGAGTTTTTAAAATTTTTATACTCTTTTAAATTAAAAGTGCACCAGTATGTGAATTTATATTCATTTACTAAGTTAGTCTTCAGTATTATACGTGTAACATAAACATTTATCAATTATTGAATGGTAAATTTTTAATATTTAAATATAATTTTCGTTGTAAAAAATAATATATAATTTAACTTTTATCACATTTATATTAATGGAATGTTGTTTTTCTCTCTATAAATTTTAAGAAAAAATATAATTTCCATTGCTTTTACTTTAAAACTTCAATGTAAATAAAAATATTTTAAGTATTTGCAATTTACATTTATAGTTATTATATTTTTACTATAAATTTAGTGTTGCATTTAAATTTCTGGTGTCTGTCTAGATCTTGAAGGGATGATTTTTTTTTCTTCCAGATTGTTGTTTTCATCGTATAAAATGTATTGTTGGTAAGATATTGCACTTAATTCATTGGATTCTTGGAAAAATATATGAATTTTTTTTAAAAAAAATATAATATAGAGTTTTTAAAGTTTAAGGGAAATATAATTAAAGTAAGAACTCTATATTCATAATAAAATAGTTTTTATTTTATGTACTTTTTAAGATTTAAAAGTAAAGTTAAATAAAAAATTAGTCTATACTATTCACATTTGACATTAATTTGTTTTATTTTTATATTCTTTTTAAATTAAAAGTACATCAGTGTTTGAATTTATATTTATTTATTAAGTTAGTCTTCAGTATTATATATGTGTAACATAAATGTTTATCAAATTGTTTGAATGAGTAATTTTTAATATTTAAATATAATTTTGTTGTAAAAAAGAACATATAGTTAAACTTTTATTTTTCACATTTATATAAATAGAATATTGTTTTTGTCTCTACAAATTTTTTAAAACAAAATTCCATCACTTTTACTTTAAAACTTCATTGTAAATAAATAATTAAAGTATCTTCAATTTACATTTAAAGTTGTTATATTTTTACCATAAATTCACTGTTGCATTTAAATTTTTGTTATAATATTAAATAATAGTTCATAATAATAGAAATACATTAAATATTATATAACAATTTTTTTCTAATAGTATGAGCTTTGAATTAACATTCAATAGATACTAGATTTATACCCGCACGATGAGCGGTTGAGAAAATAAGAATGGCTTATTAATAATTTTTGATAAATTAGTGTAGATCATGTATAATATGAAATGTTACTTCATTTTAACTTTTCGTGAGAATTGAGAAAAATTATTGCATAATAATTAAAGGAAAAAGTTATATATATATAATTCATAGAAAATATGTTGCAAAATATTTTTATTGATAAAAGATTCAAGTTTTTTTTATGTGTGATCACTTTTATATTGAGTTGTGTTGCTTTCAATTTCTTATTTTTTTTAAATTTGATCTATTTTAACATTTAAACATTATATTCTTTAAATTAAATAATATTATTAGAAACACGTGACAAACTATGAGGCTTAATTTATTTTTCCTGTATCATAGAATGAAAAATAGCTACTTTCATATGTTCATAGTTTTTTCTTTGGAAAATTGCTCAAACGTTAGGGTCTTCTATTAATATTTGGTAATTTGATCCATTTAAAAGGAATGCCATTTTTTTTAATTCTCAAAGGGTGTATGCGTTACATTTATAGTGAAAATTAGATCTTAATGATTTTTTTAAAAAAAATAGTATACATAGTTTTTAAAATTTAAGGGAGATATAATTAAAGTAAGAACTCTAATTTCATAATAAAATAGTTTGTATTTTATTTATTTTTTTGAAATTTAAAAATAAAGTTAAATGAGAAATTAGTCTATACTCTTCACATTTGACATTAATTTGTTTTTTTTATATTCTTTTTAAATTGAAAGGGCATCAGTGTGTGAATTTATATTCATTTATTAAGTTAGTATTCAGTATTATATGTGTAATGTAAATGTTTATTAAATTATTGAATGGTAAATTTTTAATATTTAAATATACTTTTCGTTGTAAAAAATAACATATAGTTGAACTTTTATCACATTTATATTAATAGAATGTTATTTTTCTCACTATGAATTTTTAAAAAATATATAATTTCCATCGCTTTTACTTTTAAACTTCAATGTAAATAAAAATATTTTAATTATTTTCAATTTAAATTTATAGTTGTTATATTTTTACTATAAATTTAGTGTTGAATTTAAATTTATGGTGTCTGCCTAGATCTTGAAATTAGTTTATAATAAATAGGGGTGATTTTTTTTTTTCTTTTCTAGAATGTTGTTTTCATCATATAAAATGTATTCTTGGTAAGATATTGCACTTAATTCATTGGATTCTTGGAAAAATATATGAATTTTTATTAAAAAGAATAGTATATAGAGTTGTTAAAGTTTTAGGGAGATATAATTAAAGTAAGAACTCTAATTTCATAATAAAATAGTTTTTATTTTATTTATTTTTTTAAGATTTAAAAGTAAAGTTAAATAAGAAATTAGTCTATACTATTCACGTTTTGCATTAATTTATTTGATTTTTATATTCTTTTTAAATTAAAAGTGCATTAGTGTGTGAATTTATATTCATTTATTAAGTTAATCTTCAGTATTATATGTGTAACGTAAATGTTTATCAAATTTATTGAATGGTTAATTTTTAATATTTAAATATACTTTTGTTTTATAAAATAACATATAGTTTAACTTTTATTTTTCACATTTATATAAATGGAATGTTGTTTTTATCTCTATAAATTTAAAAAATGGAATTTCCATCACTTTTTCTTTAAAACTTCAATGTAAATAAACAAATTTAAGTATTTGCAATTTACATTTATAGTTGTTATATTTTTAAACATATGACAAACTATGAGGCTTAATTTATTTTTCCTGTATCATAGAAGGAAAAATAGCTAATTTCACATGTTCAAAGTTTTTTCTTTGAAAAATTGCTCAAATGTTAGGGTCTTCTACTAATATTTGGTAATTTGGTCCATTCGAAAGGAATGCCATTTTTTTTAATTCTCAAAAGTTGTCTGTGTTACATTTATAGTGAAAATTAGATCTTGAAATTAGTTTATGATGAATAGGGGTGGTTTTTTTCTTTTCTAGACTGTTGTTTCCATCGTATAAAATGTATTCTTGGTATGCTGCACTTAATTCATTGGCTTCTTGGAAAAATATATGATTTTTTTAAAAATATAGTATACAGAGTTTTTAAAATTTAAAGGAGATATAAATAAAGTAAGAACTCTAATTTCGTAATAAAATAGTTTTTATTTTATTTATTTATTTGAGATTTAAAACTAAAGTTAAATGAGAAATTAGTCTATATTCTTCATATTTGACATTAATTTTTTTATTTTTATATTCTTTTTAAATTAAAAGTGCATCCGTGTGTGAATTTATATTCATTTACTAAGTTAGTTTTCAGTATCATATGTATAACGTAAATGTTTATTAAATTTATTGAATGATAAAGTTTTAATATTTAAATATACTTTTCATCGTAAAAAATAACATATAGTTTAGCATTTAGTTGTCACATTTATATAAATGGAATGCTGCTTTTCTCTATATGAATTTAAAAAAAAATATAATTTCCATCACTTTTACTCTAAAACTTCAATGTAAATAAAAATATTTATGTATTTGCTATTTATATTTATAGTTGTTTTTATTTTTAATATAAATATTGTGTTGCATTTATATTTATGTTGTCTGTCTTAATCTCAAAATTAGTTTATGTTAAATCGGGGTGATTTTTTTTTCTTGTTCAGATTGTTGTTTCCATCGTATAAAATGTATTTTTGGTAAGATATTGCACTTAATTCAATGGATTCTTGGAAAAATATATGGATTTTTTTGTAAAAAAAATAGTATATAGAGTTTTTAAAGTTTAAAGGAGATATAATTAAAGTAATAACTCTAATTTCATAATAAAATAGTTTTTTTTAAGATTTAAAGGTAAAGTTAAATAAGAAATTAGTCTATACGATTCACGTTTGACATTAATTTGTTTTATTTTTATATTTTTTTTAAAATTAAAAGTGCATCCATGTGTGAATTTATATTCATTTATTAAGATAGTCTTCATTATTATATATGTAACCTAAATGTTCATCAAATTGATTGAACGGTTAATTTTTAATATTTAAATATACTTTTGTTGTTAAAAATAACATATAGTTTAACTTTTATTTTTCACATTTATATAAATAGAATGTTATTTTTGTCTCTACGAATTTAAAAAATAAAATTTCCATCACTTTTACTTTAAAACTTCAATATAAATTTTTTACATTTATATAAATGGAATGTTGTTTTTGTCTCTACGAATTTAGGAAAAAAAAATTTCCATCACTTTTACTTAAAACTTCAATGTAAATAAAAAATTTAAATATTTGCAATTCACATTTAAAGTTGTTATTTTTTTACTATAAATTTAGTATGACATTTAAATTTTTATTATGATATTAAATAATAGAAATATATTAAATATTATATGACAGTTTTTTTCTAATAGTATAAGCTTTAAATTAACATTCAACATATGTAAGTTAAAGTTTAGATTTGTACTGCAAGATGCTTAGTAGAATAAAAAGCTGAGGTAATAAGATCCTATGAAGTTTGACTTTAGGGTTCTGTTTTAATATATATATATATATATATATATATATATATATATATATATATATATATATATATTTATTTATTTATTGTACAGAAGAGATCAAGACAAGTGCGCATAATCTCCACACTGTCCAAAGAAGCCTCTCTATTCGTCAACAAAAATCAAATGAGCTCAATCTAGATTTTTAAATTAATTTAGTTTTATTTAATTATAATTAACATCTGAATAGGGTCAATCTAGCGGTGGAGTCCGGTAGTTTAGAATTTAGATGAGGTCTTCAAATCTCATCTTTTTCATAGTGAAAAAATTAATAATTATCATTAATTAAAGTGATAATAAACTTATATTCAACGAAAAAAAGAGTGATAATAATCAATAAACTTATCAATCAAACCTACCATTAAGCAACATTTTTTTGTCTGTCAGGGGAGCAAAATCAACCGAGCACGAAAGAGTGTATTGCCAAAAGTGGGCGAGTGAAGTCAGAACTGCAAATAGTTAAGAGAGAGAAAGTGAAACTTCGTGGAAACAACCTTCGCCGTTCATCAACATCAATTCACATAACATATCCATCCATTTTCGTTTTTATCACTTATCAATTCTCATACTCCTCTCTCGCCCACCGTAATGCTCTTCCACTTCACTCTTCAAGGTACAATTTTTCTTTCTTTCCACTTTTTTCCCCCTTCAACTTCTGATTTGTAATGCTCTAAACTTTGCAAAGTAAGGGTTTCTCTTAAAGATTAATCAGTATGATTTGAAGAAAAATGGGTAAGTTAAGTAGGAGACTTGAATTTGCAACCAATGTGAGTGCATTTAGATGCTAACTAGAACTTGAATGGTGATTTTCTTTCCCAGGAAGAATGTGATTAGGTCATGATTAAGCACAGTTCTGAGAGATTTGATTTGAATGTTTCTGCATTATTTCTACAGGTTAAAAGAATTTATTAATGGGTGGATCAATTTCGAAACGGAGGAGCAGAAGGCAACGGTCTTCCTCATTTTTTCCTCAATATCAATCACCTTATTTGCCACAAAGTCAAAATCATGGGTATGAGGGGTATTATGGGAATCCACCTCAAAGCTATGGTGGCACTAGTGCACCAGAGCAAAGAAAGAATCCTGACAGCAAGTTTTTAAGGATAGGTGATAATTATCATAGCTTGGACCAGGTAATTTCTCTTTGCTCCCTTATTCTCATTGTATAATTTTTAATGAATACCACGCGAATGTTTCAAATTGCTGTCGCGGTCGCATTACAGCTATCGTTGCATTACATGCAATATGGCTAAATGCAGAAAGACATGGGCATTGTGATCGAGTTTTGGTGATGACCGAAACTCTGATGCTGCGGCCTAATGTCGTAAGCGGTGTGGGGAGCTGAGAAAGAAAACAGCATCTTTAGTTGATCTTGAATTTGGTAAAAGAAAGAATTTCGTGTTGCTGTCTATTTGCTGCAAGTGTTTTATAACACATCCCTTGACACACGGATTATCATTTTTGGCTAATGTTCATGCCTAGCTATTAGGTTTATGATTTTATGTCATTACTCTAGCTGGAGAATGTATGTAAATGTTAAATTAATTACCTGAATTATGGCATTACACCAGTAATTTTATTTTAAAAATTCTTATGTTTATGTGTTATTCTGAAGTAATTTTCCATATTGAAAGGTAACTGAGGCTCTGGCAGGTGCTGGCCTAGAGTCTTCCAATCTCATTGTTGGTATCGATTTTACAAAGAGCAATGAGTGGACAGGTTTTGCTTCATTTGGTTTCTCTTTGTTTTTTTCCCCTTTTGTTATTTTGATAACATGCATAACTTGTCGTTGTATTGTCAGGTGGAAGGTCATTTCAAAGGAGATGCCTGCATCACATCGGTCATGAACAAAATCCATACGAACAAGCTATATCTATCATCGGGAAAACATTGTCCTCCTTTGATGATGATAACCTGATTCCTTGTTTTGGATTTGGAGATGGTAATTCAAGAAACTTTGTTAAAACTCACATTTATTCTTTAGAATCTAATCTAATGGTGAGTTATATTGCGTGTGGGTTTACATGTTGGCAGGATCGACACATGACCAGGAAGTTTTTAGTTTCCATCCGGATGAGAGAATCTGTCATGGATTTGAAGAAGTTTTGGCGCGGTATAGGGAATTGGTCCCTCAATTAAAGCTTGCAGGTATTGGAACATTGGGCAAACTTCATTTCCTTTTTTTTTTTTTTTTGTATTTGTATCAGCTTTTTGCTTATGCTATTTTTCTCTCTCAAATCATTGCAGGACCAACATCGTTCGCTCCCATCATTGAGATGGCAATCACCATAGTTGAGCAAAGTGGAGGTCAATACCATGTCTTATTGATCATAGCAGACGGACAGGTAGAGCATCTTCTGAATTGAAATTGATAATAATCTTTATTTTTATGAAAAATGAAAATGAATGTATCTTGAGATCAATAATCAAAGTGCTTTAAACTAATTGCATGCACATGATTTTTTTTTTCTATTGATGACTTGATTTCCCCCTTTTTTTCTGAAGGGGTAAGGGTTGTTCCCCTCTTAACATACACTACCCTCTGTCCTTGGTGGTAGTAACCCAAGAAGCCATATATATTGCAAAACATGGTTAGATTATTGGTTAATTATATTATAAAAATTTGAAATTGATTTTTGTATTTTTTTTTTTGGAAAGCTCACTGTGTTAGTTTAGTTGTCAAATGTGGGTTCTAAATGACATTGAAATTAAAGGTATGATTAGCTATAGTTTTCAAATGGAGCTATCAAGAAAATCAGAGATGATATTTACTTAGCAGCATACTGGCATAATGGTATAATCGTGCTTAACTCTGGCCGTCGTTTAGTAATTGGAAACTAAGTAATGATAAACAAATTGATGTTAAGTGTTGCCAATTTGTTGCAGGTGACAAGAAGTGTTGACACCGAGCGTGGGCAGTTGAGTGAGCAAGAAAAGAAAACTGTAGAAGCTATTGTGAAAGCTAGGTAATGAATCATCTAAACGTTGCTCTATTTCAACAATGTACTGATATCTTATAATTGGTAACACATCACGCCCAAATCTTTTGCTGATGTAAGATATATTAAAGCTTTTCTTTGTTATAATTTTTCTAAAATGTGTTCATTGCCAGTCAATATCCCCTGTCAATCATATTGGTTGGAGTTGGTGATGGGCCATGGGACATGATGAAAGAATTCGACGATAACATCCCTGCCCGAGCATTTGATAATTTCCAGGCATGTATCACCTGTTCACAATCATGTTCTGTTTATGCTCTTAATAGTTATAGGCTTATTTTCCTTTTCCTTTTTTCCTTTGTCTTTTGTAGTTTGTGAATTTCACAGAAATAATGTCGAAGAACATGGACCGGTCCAGAAAGGAAGCAGAATTTGCACTTTCTGCCTTGATGGAAATACCCTCCCAGTACAAGGCAACTTTAGAACTCAATTTATTGGGGTAATGGTGTTGAATTCTTTTCTTCATTTATTTTTCTGCATTCGATATACTATCTGCTTATGAAGCCAATTTAAGGTGTATTACTTTTCGAACAGTGCTCGTAGAGGGAAGGTGATTGACAGGGTTCCTCTACCACCTCCTCAATACGGCGCAGCATCTTTCAACTCCCCGAAAACTTCGCGTCAAAACAGTTTTCGTCCTAGTGCACCGTCTCATAGACATGATTTTGGCAGGAATCCTCCAGCAAGTTCTGCTTCTGATAATCAGGTACTTCAATTATCTGTGTTTTCTTTCTGCTGGTTTTTCCTCCATTAGTTTTCTTCGACATGTCTATGTCTTGTCATTACTCTTGATCCTAACGTAGTAATCAGTTGGATGTGAAATCAAACTTTAATATACATGTTTAATTCATATTCAAACTCTATTAAACTATTCTGTCATACAAATTTTGCAGGTTTGTCCCATTTGCCTCACCAATCCTAAGGATATGGCCTTCGGTTGCGGGCATCAGGTAAGGAAACCAGGCATTTCACTTATTTATATATTGTTTGTTGCTGCTCCCGTAAGATATTTCAATGTGTGTTAGTTATGAAAGTTATCGCTATTAATTTGCAGACATGCTGCGAGTGTGGACAAGATCTTGAGCTATGCCCAATTTGCAGGAGCACCATTGGTACTAGAATAAAACTTTACTAGATGATGATATCCCTGAAAACTTGTCCATCGCTTTTTGTGTTCAGTTACAAAACCGAGTTCTCTGCAAGTTTCTTGATGACAAGGGAGGAGGAAAGGTGCAAAAGATTTGCTTATTAGCTCCACAATGTAAATATTTTTGGCATTTATTGGTTCATGTCCATGTTCAGAACAAGTCGTGTTAGAGTTGGTCACTGCGTTCTTATATTAATATTTAATATTAATATTAATTTTATGGCAATTCATCAATATAGTGGTCCATGCCCTATGAAGCACTGACACGGACACGGCGAATGTCTAAAAACCCGCACACCGCATACCGCTTATATATATATATTAAAAATTAAAAAATAAAAAAAATACAAGATAATAAACTATTCATGTTTCTGAAATAACTTATTAAATTTTACAATTTCATTTCATAAATAAGTCTTACAAAAAAAACTTAGAGGTTTCATAATAATGTTAATAGTTTGTCTTTTTAACTACTTAAGCTTCATATTTTCCTAATCTTTTTTCATAATATGCCTCACCAAAAAACAAATACTAAAAAATATTATTGCAATATATGCACTATCATAAAAAAAAAATTTGAAGAAAATTCTCAATTTAAGGCATATCACTTTAATCCTTATCATTGAAAAATATAGCCTTTAAAGACAAATGAGCTAGGTCACTATCATCAAGTGATTACATACCGGTGTCGGCTCAGAAGTGTCGAGCCAAACAGAGGTGTCGGCTAGAAGTGTCAAGCCAATGAAAAACTATTTTTTGTGTCGGAGACGTGTCGTATGAGTGTCGCACGGGTGTCGGACACGCCGACACGGCAATCGAAAGAGGTGTCGGTGCTTCATAGTCACTGCCTCTTGAAAATCATGTCACTTGTTTAATTAACAGAACTTTTCTCGTACCGTCAACGATTTTTTTTTATATAAAAAGGAATTATAACTTTGCTTATTTTTCCGTAGTAAATACTATAACGCATTAGTATTGCGAATATAATAAGTGTTGAGTGTTTAATTTTGCCTTGAGATAAAAATTATTTTTAGTTGTGTTAAAATAATTCATGTTTATTTTATCTTAACATATTTTAACACTAAAATCAAACATATATAATCATTGAGAAATGTGAGTTTATCTCAACTTGTTTAGGAAAAATTACCTAATGTGGATTTATTACAATGTTTACATGTATGTTTGGATATTCTTCAAAGTATATTTGATTAATTAAATATGGACTGGATATAATTACTTATAAGTGAAACTATTAAAATGGGTTTAGTTATTGACACTTTTCTTTATGATTTTGAATATATATATATATATATATATATTTATATGAAATAATAATATATTTTTTCTTTATATTTCATTTTTTAAAATACTTGTGGTAGTTAATATTTAATTATAGGTTAAAATACAACTTTGATTATTTATATTTTAATAAACTTTTACTTTGGTTCTTTATTTTTCTTTTTGTCAATTTAGTCTTTTATCTTTATTTTTCACATTATATTAGTCATTTTGCGATAACACTATTAAGAGATTTTATTTATATTTTTTTCATCATCGTTGTGACATTTTCGGTGAAATTATTTAATAAATTCAATTTCGCTCGAATTTATTAATTCGATTGAAAAATAATTTTGATAAAAGAAAATTACAAGTGGTACAGTTTGAAAAAGTGTAGTGGCAGTACTATAGTTGCGGGTCCGTTTTTCCTGTGTTTCCTTTCTTCATTAGCCGTGAAAGCAGCTCTTCCGATTTGGAGGTTCAAACTCTGCGGCGGTAGTATTCAGCAGCGTTCATTTCTATCTGTAACTGTAAGTTAGCAAATGGTTCCTAATTCTCTCATTGCTAGATTTACTCTTTCATTCTCTCGCTGCAAAAATTCCCAATTCCATCCTTTCCGTTTTTTCTTCAATTCATTCACTTCACACACTTGTTCTCATGTCAAAGGTGACACCTTTACGACGTCTTACCTCATCAATTCATGTGGGTTATCCCCTGATTTGGCTACGAAATTATCGAATGGAGTGCTCATTTTGAAAAACCCAAATGGCCCTAATGCTGTTCTTGACCTTCTCAAGAGCCATGGCTTCTCCAAACCCCAGATTGCAAAACTTGTGCAGAAGCGTCCCGTGGTGCTTGCTGCAAATGCAAAGAAGACAATTTTGCCTAAAACTCGAGTTCTTAAGTTCAATTGGGGTTTCCAACACTGACATGCCTAAGATCCTAATCGGTAACTGCATTCTCTTGTTTTCGAGCTTAAAGAAACGCCTTATCCCGTGTTATGAGATCCTCAGGGGTGTAGTTCATGATAATCAGGAAGTTATTAAAGCTTTGAGAAATTGCCCGCGTTGTCTTACATATAGTTCCACAGTGAGTAACTTGGTTCCGAACATTGAGATTTTGAGACAAATTGGGGTGCCTCAATCTTCCATCTCTCTCATGGTAACCAATTCCCCAAGTGCGGCATCGGTGAAGCATTCCAAGTTTGTGGAAGCTGTCAAGCTAGTTAAGGAAATCGGGTTTGATCCTAAGAGGACACCTTTTGTCAAGGCTATCAAAGTGCTTACAACTTTGAGTAAAGCAGCATGGGAATCAAGAATTGAGGTTTATGAGAAGTGGGGTTGGGACCGCGAAATGGCTCTTCAAGCATTTATGAAGTTCCCCAATGTTTTGATTTTGACCGAGGAGACAATTACAAGGAAAATGAGATTCCTTCTAAAAGATATGGGATTGCCACCAATGGATATTGCACATTGCCCTGTAATTATAGGTTACAATTTGGAGAAGAGGATGATCCCTAGATTCTCAGTAATTAAAATCTTGAAATCAAAAGGTCTGGGCTAATAATTTGAACATCATTTCCTTTATGGCTGTAAATGAGGAAATTTTTTTGATGAAATATGTCACTAGTTTTCAGGAAGATTTGCCTCTTTTACCAGATGTCTACAAAGGTTTGATGGATTACCAAAGTGTAATTTAGTATTTGATAGTCCTTGCAAGGCTAGTTTTGAGTTTTGACTTATGACGTCTATATTTCTATGCTGACTTGAACTTCAAGTTTCCTCTTTCACTTTTTGTGTTGACATTGAGTTTTCATTTTCTTGGATAGAAGGACTTTTGGTAAGATTCAATGATATATAGCAATAGCATGCTAACCTTATGATTTTCCTCTCACGGATTTTCAATTTCAGAATCCTGTTTCATTTATTTTCTTTTGATACCACAATACTCGTTGAAAAACAGGATGCCAAGTTCTTTAGCTACGGGATAATTTTAATGAATTTTATCTAGGTTGTTACCTGTTTGTTTTAGATGTGTTTTCCAATATGGGAAACTTTTGTTCCATCCTTGTGGTTTGTTTGCTCTGTTACCTCGTAACCATAGTACACATTTTTCTATTCTATAGTATACATTTCTCCATCCATTTGAAACACAAATGATATGGGATTGGTATTTCTATTCTTGAATCTACCATAAAATATATACAATATCCATGTTGTCTGTTAGAGCATGCAAATGGGATCAATGTAAGATTATTTCAATTCAATCAAATTGCATTTAGTTGTGCTACTATTACCAGTATTCAATAAATGACTTCTGTTAAGATATCTACAAGTTTGTGATATAGCCCCTTCAACTTTAAATTGTCACCATATCTTGTTAGGGATTTCTTATGTGCAATCATGGATTCATTTAATTTTGAACATTTTGTCAACTACTGATCATCATTATGATTAATAGACTAATTTGTGAAAATAAATAGTAGAAAGTAAGGAAGATTACTTTCACAAATAATATTGGTAATCAAAAATCTAATGCTTCAACTTTTGTTTGATGATGATGATATCTAAGAAAAAAGCTCCAACTTCATTATTATTAACAAAGATGGGCAGTTGTGTTATCTGTCTCTTGTTGATTAGAGTAATTACAAGAAGGCCAAAGGCTATAACTGATGGCGCTAGTGCAACGTTATTCCCTTAATTTATTGTTATTTTTTCAACCAAAAAAACTAAATGTAGCATAAGAAATTGTACCCATTACTGGCATTATGCTATCAAATCTTAAGGGTCACAAAATAAAGGCAACACCGTGGTTAGTGTCTTTGTGTGTGAGATCCTAGTTAAACTTGATGCTATTGTTTTCTACTGTCATTTATTTGGATCTGATACTACGTTTATAATGCTCTTGACTGGTAATTTTGTACTTATGAGAACCAATTTGTCGATGGATTTCTTGCTTTGGTCTTTCAAAATTAAAGTATAAAAAAAAAAAAAGGAAAACCATTGTGATGGATTGGTTTTTTATCAAATTTTACAAGAGGTACATTCCATTTTTATGCAGATATTCTGCTTCGGGCATATTCTTAGGCTGTTGCGTTTTATGCAATTCTGTCAGTTATTTAGGTTACTCCATTCACTCTGACATTGTTACATTTTGGAGGCCTTAAGTCATTCTTAGAAATTTGTTTATGAACATAGTCCAATTAAATTAACAATTTTGTTTTGAGGCCCTTTTTTAAGGTGGAACCTTTTATTTGTATAATATTGGCACTTTTCTCACTTTTGAAGTTTGTAAACTTGTTATCTAATTTGATATCATGTTATTTAGTAATATGCTTGGGAAGACTGATAGCCACTATGTCTCTTACATCTATACATCTAAGGCATGTTTGGGTATTTTTGGATGTAACATAGGTTGGATTGTCTCATGTTGTATTTACAAAAAAAAATTACTATTCTTTTAACGAAGAAAAAAAAATTGGTCCTTCAGTAAAAAATTAGACATTATTTTAAAAAGTTAAATGTTTAGAAAAACAAAAAATAAAAATGTATAGCAGTAAACAATCCCTTAATTTTAGTTGTTTTCAAGTAGTTCATGGCTACATAATCTTTTTGTAAGATATTTAACTAGGTGGTGGTTTTTGATTAAGCATAAAAGTGTTGTGTAAATAGATCATTTACATTATGGCACAAAATTTTGTGTATATGTACTAACTAACTATTTAAACCGTTATTTTGATATATTTAATCATCCTTTTAATCTATTTCTTAGTTGTTACTTTCATTTTCCCTTTCCTCATTTTTGCTCCATTAAAATTCATCTCCTCTCATTCTCTCCTTCGAATTAAACCCTAGCAGGTTTTCTCCAGAAGCACCAAAACTGATCGACACAAGCACCTACACATGATCCAAGTGCCCCAAGGTCTCCATAATTATGCAGAAAATTATTCCCAACTAACCCGAGCAAAACTAGAAAACACCAATCACAAAGGAGAAATCTAGAACCAACGTCAGCAAAGTCATGACCAAAGACTCAAATCTACATAATTATGTAGAAAAATGCTCCCAACCATGCAAAGTATGCATTCTAATGAGAGGGAATTCATGATACATTCCGAAGGGCTGTTATACCATATCACTTGAGGAATGCCACAAGGTTTTGTAGCTTCTAATATCAAAGTTCAATTCAGCTTAGTGGTTCATTGCTATGACGAAGTGCTTTAGAAAATAATTATTAACAATGATCAATTAATATAACACTGATTGCTATGATAAAGTGCTGCTTGAGCATGGATTCTCTGCATCTTTTGTATTCAAGTGACTACATTTGGTCTCAGTTATTTAAGCTTACCTGAGGGACTTAAATGTTAAAAGCATTCTATATGGTATAACAGTGATAAAAAAACAGAAAAAGAAAAAAACCATATGTTGATCTTCCCTATACATGATCCCCTATTATCATTAGATGCTAGCTCACAATTATGAATTCAATCCCTCCATTCCTTTATTAGACAAATGTCTTGTGAAATCACTGAACCAGTATCAACCTGTGAGGCCTGCATTAATCCCAGGCCTGCCTCTACCCAATCACGAAAACACAGAAATTAAACCAGGAAGTTGAACCAGGCGTAGATAGCCTCCAAATACCCAACTTTCTAAGATTAAGAATGAAAATTGAGAGGCATGAAATGGAATCTAAACAGCTCTAGCAGAACAGCACGAAGATGAAGTTCTGTAACAGTGTAGTGACTAGTGACAGAGTCAAAACACGGACAGAGGATCCAAGTAGCCCCCACTAATAAAATCTTAGGGAAGTATTGAAGGGACTAGATTGATCATGATAATAAAAGTTAGGGACTAAAACAGTACTATAGTCATCACAGAACATCACAAAGAAAGACCCAACGATAACAAACACTGCTCTGCTCCAACAAATCTGCAGTAGAAGAAATAGCGGGAATCAAAACCACCATTGAAGTGAGAAACCAAGAAGTTTCTCCGCATTAAGTGAAAGGGAAAAACTCAGCCAAAGAAACCCAACATAACAGCAAAGCACATCCTACATTCTACAATCATTTAGTCCCTCTACTTTCTTATCGCCTCCGTCAACAACCTCACCATGACCAATGCAAGTCGAAGAAATTGCATTCGAATATCATTCTTGTCTGTTGCTTTCCTAGTACAAACAAAGGTTTATACAATGTAAGACCTGATGGCAGAATCGTACCCTTGAACAAACTCATTAGGTATACAAGTTTCGCAATATTCATCTCAACCATTATTTAAACAATTTTATATCCGACGGTCATAAATTTAGGGAGTACCGGTGCAGCTCATTTCAAAGGGCGCACCTTACACGGAGCCTTCAAAACATAGAGTCAGAGGTAATCCTCTGAGGCATCGTAACCATTTGGCCTTTTGCCTAATAGTAAGTATAAGAGGGTAAAAACCAGAAAAAATAAAAACAACAACTTAAGTAAGGAAGCTGCAGATAACATTTATAGGCTTTTATTTTCCAAGAAAACTAAAACATACCTATAGCAAGACTGTCCGTTACAAAGTTATTGAAAGGTTCATATATGTAGATAAGAAGTTTATAGGAAAAGAAGTTCATGCAGTTAGAAAGGAAGCAAATTCTCAGCCTAAGTAGCACACAACAAATCTCGTTGTAAATCTTTTCAACTCAAGATAACACTGTCACTGTCATGATTCGAACTTATAATAACACTGTCATCCTCTTAAATCTGAATCTGCTTACGTCAGGCAAGCTGCCATTACCAGTCGAATCTCCCAAACTTGCTTCGCACATCAGAGTCACAGACTCAGCTCAACCACAAGAAAGAAGATAAGGCCCAAAGGAAACAAGAGTATAATAAAACACACTAGAGGTAAGAGAAACTGAGATAGTGAATGACTAAAGCTAAGTCTTTCCCAGCAATTAACTTACTAGAACTAAAATGATATCAGAGTAGATAACTTGTCAAATTTACTAAATGCATTAATAAGAAACGTGGAATTTCTACCCAAAGATAAATTTTTTCACTTCACCTTTAAATTACACTTGCTAGTTGCTATTCAGTTTGACTATGCTTAAAATTAAGTTTCCTTAGCAAATTCAAGTCTCCAAAATTAAGTTGCTATTATCTTCTGAAAACCAACCATAGAATTGATATGATGACAGTTATCTAGATGACTGACAGAATTGTACAAAAGCAGCAGTGTCAGAATATGACCTAAGAATATATGAGAAAACATGGAATGTTCCTCCTGTAAAATTTAATCAGTCATCTATCTCTCAGTCTTTTTCCTTTCCTTTATAACTTATTTTTGAAAGATCAAGGCCAAACCGTCCAACATGAATAGCTCCTCATATCATACGTACAAAAATTAGTATTAGAAAATATTATGGGAATGGTATCTGATTCAAATAAAGGACAGTGGAGAGATTAGCATCATCAGCATAGAGTATAGCACCCAAGTATCAGCCTTGCACCAACATTTGCATCATGTTTACCTTGCATTTCATTCACACGTACACATGATGATGGCTTTATCTGGTGAACATCACCCTAGAGATTTTATGGGGTTAACATATTGGCCGATAAACCCTTAAAGGTGTGTTATGGCCATCAGCAATAGCTCGCCCTTTTGGATTTCTGGTAAGTGCATGAGCCGACAAGAGAGGAAAAAATCTCAATTTCTGGTAATAACAGTAAATGCTACTAAATTCCTTAGCATATTATTCTTAGATGTTATCATTAAAGGAACATTGAAGAGATTACTACCAGTAGTTGACAAATGCTCAAAACTAAATGAATGGAAAGAAGAAAAAAAAGAAGTATGCACTAACAGTGTGCTAACAAACAACCAGGGCCTTGCTCCCAGATGAGTTCCAGAAATTGAGACTTTACGTATAGACATGCCTATCACTTTTCATTTGTGATCAAAATGAATGCAAAACAGAGTTTAGTGTGGTTATATCATAGCAGAACTAACCTCCTGGAAGGAACAGATACTTTCAACATTAGATAAACATATCTAAAACAAAAATGACATTATCAAGAAAAAATTCACCAGAGCTATCCCTGACCTACAAACTCTGGTACTCTGTAATTCATTTACAGAAATAATTTGAAACAAGATACTGAAACTGAAAATCAGCAATAAGTGGATTTATATGCTTGATTATGAAGTCATCATCCTATATTCCTACAAGTCTTAGTGAAGTCTTTCACCCAAGAAAAAAGTACGCTCAAAATGTTGACACAAGTGAAAGCAGAGGAAATTCAATGTTGAATTGAGCATAGAAATATACGTCTGAAGTTAGGAGTAACCCATAAAAGCTGTCGAATACTTCATTATATTCTGATAATCCATCAAACCTTTGTAGACCAGACAAATCTGCCTGAAAATTATTGAGAAATTTCATCAATATAGAAATTGAAAGTTAGGATAGCTTGCAGAAACCTTCAAATCAGATTACATTCCGACAATCCATCAAACCTTTGTAAACATCAGGTAAGAAAGGCAAACTTTCCTGAAAACGAATGACAAATTTCATTAAAAACTTTTCCTCAGTTAAGCACATAAAGAAAGTGAATCCCAAATTATCATGAACCAGACTTTTCGATTTCAATATTTCAATTATTGAGAATCTAGGGATAATCCTCTTCTCCAAATGGTAGCCTAGAACTACAGGATACTTTGCAATATCTATTAATGGCAATCCCATATCCTTCACAAGGAAACTCATTTTCTTTGTTATCGTCTCCTCGGACATACTCAAAATAGTCGGAAACTTCCTAAATGCTTGAATAGCCATTTCGCGGTTCCAACCCCACTTCTCATAAACCTCAAATTTTGATTCCAATGCTGCTTTACTCAAATTTGTATGCACTTGGATAGCTTTGATAAAAACTGTCTTCTTAGGTTCAACCCCGATTTCCTTAGCCAGCTTGACAGCTTCCACAAATTTGGAATGCTTCGTAAATGCTGCTCGTGGGAAACTGATTATCATGAGAGAGATAGAAGATTGAGGCACCCCACATTGTTCCAGAACCTCAATGTTTGGAACTAAATCATTCATTATGCCACTAAATGCAAAACAGCGTGGGCAATTTCTCAAAGCTCTAACAACATCTAGATCATCACGAACTACACCCCTGAGGATCTTATAACGTGGGAGAAGGGACTTGTTCAAGCTCAACCTCAAGATAACGAAGCAACTGATCAGGATCTTAGGCATGTCAGTGTTGGAAACCCCTATGGAACGAAAGAACTCGAGTTTAGGTAAAAGGGTATCCTTTGCATTTGCCATGAGAACCGAAGGATGCTTCTGCACAAGTTTTGCAATATGGGTTTTGGAGAAGCCATAGCTCTTAAGAAGATGAAGAACAGCATTAGGACCATCTGGGTTTTTCAAAATCAACACCCCGTTGGATAATTTCGTAGCTAAATGAGGGGACAACCCACATGAATCGATGAGATAAGACATGGTAAAGGTGTCACCTTTGATGTGATTTGAGGTGTGTGAAGTGAATGAATTGAAGAAAAGAGGGAAAACATGGTGTTGCGGAAGAAACCCCAGTGGGAATCGGGTGCTATTACAGCGAGAAAATGAAACAGAAAATCTAAGGAAGAGAGAATGAGGAAGCATTTTACTCACTTGCAAGATTTCAATGAACGTTGTGAGTGCTGCAGAATTTGGATTTTAGATTAGAACAGCTGATTTTCAGGGATTAAACTTAGGACAAGCAAATAAAAGGGATAGTAGGGTGGTTTCTGTAGCAAATGCGTCTTTTTTGTGTTTTTGATAAATTGTAGCAAATGTATCTTTGCATTGAAACACAAATAATTAATTAATAAGCTCAAACATTTAGCCTAGGAGAAAAAAAGAGAGATATGAGAAAAGAGAAAGTTAAAAGGAAGGAAATGAGAAGAGATAAAATTTTGAATTTCTTTTTTTTATAAGTCAATTTTTTTTTTGTATTTTCTCTCTATTTTTTCTTTAACCAAAGTTTCAAACAAAAGAATATAGGGTAAATCGCACTCACCACTCTTGAAATTTGGTTAAATTGTAGTCCACCTCATTTTATTAACTATGGTTAGTATCATTTTTTTTATAATAGTTAATTGATTATTTTCTACATTAAAATAATTAGTTTTAGGTTTGAATAAGTTTCTAGTCCCAACAATTTTTATTTTTCATTTTAATCCAATTTAACTCAAAAATTTTATTTTTAGTTCTTGATAATATTAAATTTTTATGACATTTTTTAGGGGACCAAAAGAAAATTAAATAATAGAATTAAAGTTAAAAAAATTTAAATTTTTAAATTAAAAAATTCAAGTGACTAAAAATAAAATTTTTAAATTAATTTAGTTCTTAATTAAGTTTTTAGGTATATTAAAATGGTTAGTTTTTAAGTTTAAATAAATTTTTAGTCCCAACAATTTTTATTTTTCCTTTTAATACAACTTAATTCAAAACTTTTATTTTTACTCTCTAATAATGTTAAATTTTTGCATCACATTTTTTCAGGGACCAAAAGAAAAATAAATCAAATAACAGGATTAAAATAAGAAAAAATGGACCAAATATAAAAATTAGTAATTACAAGGATTAAAAAATTATATATTTATCAAGAAATGAAATTTTATATGGATTAAAAATAAATGTTTAGAATTAACCAAATGGTAGTTCACCCTATAACTTTTTTTTTAATTTTTTAGCAAAATTAATTCAAAAATTTATTCTTAGTCCCTTGATTTTTTTAATTTTCAATAAAAATTTTAAATTTTTTTAAATTTAATCCTATTATTTAATTTTCTTTTGGTCCCCTGAAAATGTTATGAAAATTTTAACATTATTAAGAACTAAAAATAAAATTTTTGAATTAAGTGGAATTAAAATGAAAAACAAAAATTGTTGAGATTAAAAACTTATTCAAACCTAAAAACTAACCATTTTAATGAAGAAAATAATCAATTAATCATTGTAAAAAAAAATGAAACTAACCATAATTAATGAAATGAGATGGAATGCAATTTTACCTCAAAAATAATAGAGTGCAATTTAATCAAATCTCAAGAGTAATAAGAGAAATTTACCCAAGAATATACGGTGATATCCGTGTTTTTTCTTCTTAACCATTTTTTTTTCTCTCTTCCAAACAAAGGGTTATAATATCAATGATTATTTTTTTTGGCTGCTTATACAATGGATCACCTCGTAATGTGTTTCATGGGTGAATCATTGGAACAACTTATAACATGTTTGAATTAACTTTTGTCACTACTAAATCATAATTTGAATTTAATTAAAATATATATTTGGATTGAAAGTGGTAGAATTGATTTTAAGCATAATTAGTACTGAATGAAATTGATTTATGTTTGAGAAACTAGGAGAAAAAAAATAATTTTAAGATAGAATGATATTTGGATACTCTTTAATCAAAATTGCTTTTGAAGTAAATAATTACCAATATGATTTTTAATGTGTAGACATATTTATTGCAATATTTTTATGTTATAGTTAATTGTTCTAAAATACAATATGTGTCTCTAATTATTGAAATTAAATACATAAACATCAAATAATTAAGAAAAAAATTTGTATAATCATTAAATAAAAATATTTAATTAGGATAAACATTAAAAAATAGTATCTAAATTAAACTAAAAAGTACTATTAAAAATGCCAACTTTAATCTTTTCATTAAAATTTGAATCAGTCACTTTAATCCTTCGGTCGAAAATTTAAACTCATAATTTAGATCCTTAATAAAAACACGAACTCATCAATTTGATCCCTCCCTCCTTTGTATCTTTCTTCCTCTCTCTCACCTTCTCCCTTCATTTTACTTCTCTCATTTTCTCTAATCCTCCTTATCTTAGTACTCTCTTCCTATCTCACTATTATATTTCTCACATTTTCTTTTTCCTTCGTGATCTCTTCCTCCATCTATCCCTACTTCATTCTTTCTTCCTCTCTCCCCCTTTTTGTCTCCTTCATTCTCTTTGTCCCTCCCTCTTTCTTATAAACAAATAAATATTTAATATGATGGATAAGTTGTATGTTACTTTAATTCTCTTTGGTGATAACATTTATTCTATCCTTATACTAGTATATTTTACTCTCTCCCCTACCCTTGTCTCTCTTTCCCATTCTCATCTTTGTTCCTCCCTCTTTCTTTCTCACCCTACCACCTTACCACTTCTTGCCCTCTCTTTCTTTTTCTTTCTACACAAAAGAAAAGGATGTTAGGTACTTTGATATTATTTGATATACTTGACCGCTATATATAAGCTTTGTACTACTCTCTATGAACATAACTTTAATTACATTTTTGAATAAAATGTTTTGATCATCGTCTACAGCTTCACATAAAATTATCTTCTGCATGGTATCATGGAGCTAGACGGTGGTGATTTGCCATGGCTTTTGCGATGCCGACCTTCATTCCACAAACATTTAAATTTGTAATTTCAATAAACTTGGCTGAAGATAACTTCCATACGTAGATGCAACACGCCAAACCAAAAATTAAAGGCTATAGGTTGAATAAGCACATTCAAGGCAAGCAAGAATATCCTGATCAATTTCTCTCAAAAGGAGGACATTTCGAAGAATTCAGTGAATCTAGAATTTGCCAATTTTGAGCAACGAGATGCTCTTGTGAAATCTTGATTGCTATTTCGCATCTCAAACCAAAGCACGAGCGAAACAAATTAAGATCTAATAGAAACAAGACTCCATCTCTGCCTATCTGATTCAGATCAAACAACTCGTAGAGACTCTAGCTGCGTTAGCTCTCCAATGACCTTAGAAGAACTTATTGGCGCGTTCTTCGACAAATTATAGGAGAATATGACACGTTAATCACTTCTTGCATTGCAAGAGGTGATTCTTTTTCGGTTCCAGGGGTTGAAGCCCAGGGGTTGAAGCCCTAGTGATGCCCATAATATTAGTTATGTTTCCACAAAGAAAATAGAGTGAAAACTCACCAAAACTTAGATGAAGTTAAAAGAGAAACACAGAAAATATTTAGGCAACCTAGTTTATCTTTGCTACATGTAAGCAAAATAGAGTTTAACATTAGAACACCAATCACCAGGACGTTGCAATTACACCTAACGGAGGAAATTCAGGCAGTATAATCAAGTCAGATGAACTAAAATTAGTGTATGGCTTCACAACAAGAGCTAAGAAAACAATAGATTTCAGATTTAGACAGCCAAAAACTTATAAACAAAGTAACAAAACTGGCAATCTTGGGTAATAATAGTCAATGCCACTCAATCCCTCAGCACAGTGTTCTTAGACAAAGATATCATCATCAAAGAAATGTTGAAGCATTAGATAGACTTAGATCACTGGTATAATTAGTGAAAGTAATCTTCTTCGCATTCTATTTAATCTCACAAAATAATCTATCAGTATTCAGTAGCTGACAAAAAGTTGAAAACTGAAGGAATCCATGAGTCCACCACAATCCACATAACAGTATGCACAGCAGCACTGACAAGATATGGTGACACTAGAACCTCTGTTGTCGACCAGAACAAACCATAGGGATGGAATAAATGTTTCCCATATTAGATAAAACATATTTAAAACAATCAGGCGGCATTCAACATAGAATTCATCAGAAATATCCCTGACTGACAAAAAAAAAAGCAATCTTCTTTTAAATGAATTATGCGATATCTATCAACAGAAATAATTAAAACAAGATACTGAAATTGAAATTCGGCAGCAAGGTAATTTATCTGCTTGATTAATAAGTCAATATGTAATAAATCTTGCCAAAAGCCCTTCTATCAACCCTAAGAAAAAAAAAACTCAAAAAGTGAAAGCAGAGGAAACTTGAAAGATTGAAATATAGAGTTGCAAATAAGGACAGGAGCCTTTAAATACTTTCAAATACTAAATTACATTCTGATAATCCATTGAACCTTTGTAGACATCTAGTAAGAGAGGCAAATCTGGCTGAAAATTGAAGACAAATTTCACCAAAAATTTTTCCTCAGTCACGCACACAAAAGAACAAATTGGCAAATTATTATTGACCAGACCTTTTGATTTCAAGATTTTAATTACTGAGAATCTAGGAATAATCCTCTTCTCCAAATTGTAGCCTAGAATCTGGGGACATTTTGTAATATCTGTTGCTGACAGGCCCATATCCTTCATGAGGAAGCTCATTTTTCTTGTAATTGTCTTCTCAGACAAATTCATAAAACTGGGATACTTCCTAAATGCTTCAAGAGCCACTTTGCGGTCCCAACCCCACTTCTCATAAACCTTAAATCTTGATTCCCACACTGCTTTACTCTTACTTAGAAGCACTTGGATAGCCACAACAAAAGCTGTGTTCTTAGGTTCAAACCCAATTTCCTTAACTAGCTTAACAGCTTCCACAAATTTGAAATGTTTCACTGGCGCCACTCCTGGGAAATTGGTTATCAGGAGAGAGATGGAAGATTGAGGCACCCCACATTGTCTCAAAACCTCAATGTTAGGAATCAAATCATTCATTATGTCACAATATGAAAAACTAAGTGGGCACCTTTTCAAAGCTTTAACAACTTCCTGATCATCACGAACTACACTCCTGAGGATCTCATAACGTGGGATAAGGTAATTCTTCAAGCTCACCCTCAACATAAAGCAGCAACTGGTTACGATCTTCGGCATGTCAGTGTTGGAAACCCCAATGGAACGAAAGAACTCGAGTTTAGGCAAAAGGGTATTCTCTGCATCTGCAGCAAGAACCAAGGGATGTTTCTGCACAAGTTTTGCAATCTGGGTTTTGGAGAACCCAAAGTTCTTGAGAAGATCAAGAACAGCATTTGGGCCATCTAGGTTTTTCAAAACCAACACACCATTTGATAATTTCGTAGCTAAATCGGGGGACAACCCACATGAATCGATGAGGTAAGACATGGTAAAGTTGTCACCTTTGACGCTATTTCTATCGGAAGAAGCGTGTGAAGTGAATGAGTTGGAGAAAAAACGCAAAGCATCGCGTTGCAGAAGAGAACGCAGATGGATTTGGGTGCTCCAATAGTGTGAGAGTGATACATTAAATCTAGCAATGAGAAAATGAGGAAGCATTTAGTCACTTACAAATTTCAATACGCGTTGCTGATTGGTGAATATAGTGCAGAATTTGAACCTCGGAGGCTGAAGGTTAGAGGAAATTGGAAATAAAATGAAGAGAAACTAGCATGGAGTGTAGCGCTGGTTCAGGAGGCACGGCTGAGATTGAAAGTTCACAGTCGGACTTGGAATAATATTCTCTCTATTGAAAAAGTTGGCTACCGGTGGCATCACACAAGTTTTTTCCTTTATCACATTAAAATATTTTTATTTTTAAAAAATTTCTTTCGTTCATTAACTAGTTTTTGAACAAGATTTCTAACATCATATTACACCACATATGTTTTGCAAAACACAAAACAAAAACTAATTTTTATATTGCATAAAAACTAGTTTCTCAAGGAATGATTTATATGTTTCCAATATATATCACTAAAACTAATTTCTATTCCTAATTAATAAATGACAAATCAGTTACATTATACTTAATTCGTGATAAAACCCTTATTACTTCAATAAATCTCTTAACACCCTAACACATCACTCAAATTATCTTAATTATTTATTTGAAGGTTTAGTTTTTATGCAACATTATTTCATTATTTGGTATGTTTTCTCCTTCTATTTCTTTTCCTTTTCATTCACTGTAGCATCGTGTTTCCAGAACTAGAATCAAAGTCTACAAATTCTAATTTCTGTTCTTGACAAATTTTAAAATCTATTTTCTACATATTCTAAAATTTATTTTCTGTGAATTCTAAAATATATTTTCTACGGATTCTAAAATTTGTTTTATGCAGATTCTAAAATTTATTTTCTATTATTCATGTGGATTATGAAATATATTTTTTTGTTATGATTATCATCAATAGGATATTTGATGGATATTATAAAGCCATTCAAATACTAGCCTGATGAAATGATTCCTGAGGATTAAATTTGGATGATTTACCTTCATCAGTGATGTTTAACTATTGTGAAGATTTTAACTAAACTGGTGAAGTAATTCACGTCGAATATTATATGTTAGTTTGTTAGATTTTTTAGTCGAGTTTAATAAATATAATCCTTGTTTATGTGCATATTTTTTACTTCTAGGGATGATTTGCTAAATTGGGCTAAAAAGTTGCCAAAATGATGGGTTTGTGGTTGTGATCTATCGATTAGATATGGAAAGCAACGGTAGGAACAGGAGGAAGTTTCTCATTTTAACATGTGAAAGGAGTGAAATCTACAAAGAACATAAAAAACCACTTAATACATCAAGTACATCAAGTGACAGGAACAAAGAAATGTGAATGCCTTTACTAGAGGAAGATCTAATGCAATGAAAACTTTTTGTTGTAAATGGGTGTCACAATCCTGAAAGATCCAAGTGTTGCTAGGATATCCATATGAAACCACCCATAGAAGTGGCAAAAGTATGAATAGAATTACATACATAACTGACAGAATTGTATAGAAACCAACAGTGTAAGAATACGTCCTATGCACTATATCTGAATAAAAATGGAATCTTCATCTTGTAAAATTTGATTAGCGACCAATCCCACAGGATATTTCTCCATTTCCCATACATGCTATCATTTTGAAAGGCCAAGGTCAAACCATCCATCTTAAAAATGGTCCTCATAGGTACAAAATTTACCAGTAGAAAAGAGTATAGAAATAGTATCAAATCAAAATAAAGTATAGTGCAAAGCAATAAGCATAGGACCCAGATTATCAGCATATGACCCACACTTGCATTGAATTTACCTTGCATCTCATTCGTACATAGTTGTTGGCTTTATTTGGTCAGCATCACCCTTAAGAGTTGATGGCTTTTCTGAATGAAAAAAATGGAAATAAAGGTGCACTATCGCCATCTGCTATGACTTTTTGGCTTTATTGTAATTGCTTGAGTCAACAAAACTCCCTATCTTGGGTAATAATAATCATTTGTACATAGTTGTTGAAGCATTAGATAGACTTGGATCACTGGTATAATTTGTGAAAGTAATCTTCTTTGCTTTCTATTTAATCTCACAAAATAATCTAACAGTAGTTGACAAAAAGTTCGAAACTGAAGGAATCCACAATCCACATTTACTGAAATGAAGGGGAAGTATCACAAGCTTGTAATACATCTTAACAGAACTCATTTACTGAAAATTTGTAATGGTAATAGTATCACAGCTAAATTAAAACAAGATACTGAAATTGAACATCACCAGCAAGGTGATTTATATGCTTGATTATTAAGTCAATATGCCATAAATCTAGCCAAAAGCCCATCTATCTACCCCAAGAAAATGAAAACTCTAAAGGTGAAATCAGAGGAAACTTGAAGTTCAAGTTAGCATTGAATTTAAATATTGAAATATAGAGTTGAAAATTAAGACAATAGCCTGTAAAAGCTTTCAAATACTAAATTACATTTTGATAATCTATTGAACCTTTGTAGACATCTGGTAAGAAAGGCAAGTCTGCCTGAAAATTAAGGACAAATTTTGTGAAAAACTTTTCCTCATTTAAGCATATAAAGGAACTGAAGCGCAAATTATTATCAACCAGACCTTTTGATTTCAAGATTTTAATTACTGAGAATCTATGAATAATCCTCTTCTCCAAATTGAAGCCTAGAACCAGAGGATATTCTGCAATATCTATTTCCGACAAACCCATATCCTTCACTAGGGAACTCAGTTTTCTTGTAATCATCTTCTCGGTCAAATTCATAAAATTGGGATACTTCTTAAACGCTTGTAGAGCGAGTTCGCGACTCCAACCCCACTTTTCATAAACCTCAAATCTTGATTCCCACGCAGCTCTACTCTTAGTTAGAAGCACTTGGATAGCCATTACAAAAGCTGAGTTCATAGGTTCAAACCCAATTTCCATAACTAGCTTGACAGCTTCCACAAATTTGGAATGCTTCAACGATGCCACACCCGAGAAATTGGTTACCAGTAGAGAGATGGAAGATTGAGGCACCCCACATTGTCTCAGAACCTCAATGTTTGGAACCAATTCATTCATTATGTCACAATATGTAAAACTACGCGGGCACCTTCTCAAAGCTTTAACAACTTCCAGATCATCACGAACTACACTCCTGAGGATCTCATAACGTGGGATAATGTAATCCTTCAAGCTCAATTTCAGGATTACGTAGTTACTGATTAGGATCTTAGGCATGTCAGTGTTGGAAACCCCAATAGAACGAAAGAACTGGAGTTTAGGCAAAAGGGTATCCTTTGCATTTGCAATGAGAACCAAGGGATGCTTCTGCACAAGTTTTGCAATCTGGGGTTTGGAGAAGCCATAGATCTTGAGAAGATCAAGAACAGAATTAGGGCCATCTGGGTTTTTCAAAATCAACACCCTGTTGGATAATTTCGTAGCTAAATCAGGGGACAACCCACATGAATCGATGAGGTAAGACATAGTAAAGGTGTCACCTTTGCGGCGGAGTCTATGATGAGAGGTGTGTGAAGTGAATGAATTGAAGAAAAAACGGTGTTGCAGAAAAGAACGAAGATGGATTTGGGTGCCATTGGAGCGTGAGAATGACCCATTTAACCTAGCAATGAGAAAACAAGGAAGCATTTACTTATAAGTAACTTACAGATTTCGACGAACGTTGTTGAATGAATGGTGACTCAAATTAGAGGATGGAAGAGGCTGCAGAATAAAATGATAGTTGTTTGTGTAATCGTTTGAAATAGCGATTTGTATAATCGGCGTTCGCTTGAAATAGTTTTATTTTTTAGTTTTTTAAAATTGTATTATAAAACAGTTTTAGAAATAGTTTTAAAAAAAATGTTAGAGGCGTTTTCAATATACATTTATGTGTAAATTCAAAAAATTGAAAACTAAAACATATTTCAGATGTTTTTATATTTTGGTTTTTAAATATTGAAAAACAAAAACTGCTCCCGAAAACTATTTTTGAAAACTCAACTGTCAAACAAATTTTTTAATTTTCTGTTTTTAAAAACAGAAAACTGTTTTCAAAAAGACAAATCAAACAAGCTCTCACTCTTAGAGTTTATTATCACTGATTTATCACCCATTCATTTACTCCCTCCGTTAAATTATAGTATTTAGGTTTTTTTTACCGTATATTAAGAATTTATTGATGTTAAAAGTTTCTAATACAGAGTAAACTAAGATCTTCAATTAAAAGTTAAAGTAATTGACAAAATAATTAAAAAGAAAAATGATAATTAATAAATAAATGAGATGATAAAAAAATATTAAAGTATACAATTTATTACATCTTAAAATTCTATAATACAGAGTAAAATGAGATGATAATGACAAAACGGAGCTGAAAAGAACGGAATGGAATGTAGTAGAACGGAAATAATATTCCACTCCATTGTTTGGATATCATACGATGAAGTGGAATAATTTTGCCATTATATTGTTTAAAAAAGATGGAGCCAAATGTATTATAATTTTTTTATTTCTATTTTATCCTTCTTCCTATTTCACACATACTTTTATTTGTTCCTAAAAAAAAAATCTTATTACTTTTTTAAAATAAATCTTATATATGCATATAATAGCAGAGACGTTTTACATTTAAAATTAAAACATTCTTTAAATATTTTACTCTTGAATGGTGAGAAATAAGAAACAATAAATAAAACACATTGCTATTATTAAAAAGACAATTGAAACATTAGTATTTTCTGCCATTAAATTTCTAGAATACAGGTATAAACAATTACTTGTAGCTTCAATTTAGTTTCGTCCTAATTGAATGAATTTTCACATTTTTTTAAAAATCATTATTTTTAATTTTTATCTGCATCAATTCATTGTTTCTCTGAGAGAGAAACTTGATGTTGACGGTAATAAAACAAATGTTTAGTAACAGTGTATATTTTGTGATTTGATTGTAATACAAGGTAGAGGAAGATAATCATGAAGAAGATGGGAAGAGAAAGAGCGGGTAATTATAATTTAGTTTGTGGGATTTTTTTGTAATTTAAGTTACATAAAAATAAAATAAATTTGAATTTCATCCCATTCCTCCCAATTTGGGAGGGAGCAAAAATGGGAGGAATGGATGGAAAGTGATGGAATCTATTCCACTCAACACCACTTCATTCCATAGGTATTTTGCATATCCAAACAATGGTAATTTATCATATGCCGCTACATTCCATCCAATTCCATCAATCCAAACATACCCAAAAGTGACTATGAGCAGCCACCTACAGGAGTATGCAGTCGTATGAACATGAGTAAATGCAGAATATCACAGTAATTATAAGAAGACTGGAACTTAGTATATTATATTACCACTAAAATGATATTATCTTAATCTCAATATTTATAACTTGTTCTTCAGCTTTAATTTGATTCCATCTTCCACCACTATTATATAGCAGTTTGATCTTACCAAATAATTAGTTTTCTCCCCTGGTAGTCAGTAAAGGAACCAATCATAACCCCCAAAGCAAGATTTCAATATCAATTTTATTCTGGGAGGGATTTGAGAAGAAAGCAAGATTAGGAATAGAGGGATTAAGATGAGAAATGAATGTATCTCATTTTGAAACCCTAACCTATTTGATTTCTTCTTTTCTTCAACTTTGCGAGATTTCTGAGAGGGAAGGAATAAGGATTTGGGAAAGAATCTGTTGTTTATTCATGTATGTGTCTCTCGCCATTCATTCCTTTAGATTTCCAATAAGATCATGGATCTTAGAGCGGGAATTCTTGTATTGCTGATATTATCTGTAAGCGTGAATACTGATGCAGCAAGTGCTACTACTGATATTTCAAGTCAGCATGTGTGACTATCAGATATTTGCATCGCCGAATTTTAATTATAGGACTGGGAAGAACAAAAGTTGAAATATGTGGACAAGATGTTTATGACAAAAGAAGTTTATGCAGTTTGAAAGAAAGCAAATTCTGGACACAACAAATCTTTCTTTGCTTTCTAGTGATGATAGAGAGTATAAGAGTATGAAGCATTAGAGAGTATTTGAATACTGATGTTATTTGTGAAAGTAATCTTCTTTGCTTTCTATTTACTCTCACAAAATAATCTTTCAGACAAAAAGTTCAAATCTAAAGGAATCCATGACACCACATAACAGTATGCACTGACAAGATATAGTGAAAATTTAAAGTTGAAGTGGCAGTATCATCTTCTTTAACAGAAGCCATTTACTGAATAATGTTATAAAGGTAATAGTAGCACAACTAAATGCAATTTGATTCAATTGAAATCATCTTCCATTGATCCCCTTTGCAGGCTCTAACATACAACATGGCCCTTCATCCCATGCAATCTATTTGGCTTATGGTAGTTTTAAGAATAGAAATGCCTATTCGTGTATCAAATGGAATCAAAAAAGCATCGTGTGGTTACACGATAAGAAAACAAATCACAGGGATGGAATGAACGATTACCAATATTTGGATCAACATACTTAAAACGTAACAGTTTTTTAAATGAGTTCAGTGGTCTCAACAGAACATTAATGAAACAGGATTCCGAAATTTTAAATCATCCATAACTGGATCTATATATGTGATTATAAGGTCAGTATGCTACAAATCATTAGATCTGACCAGAAATCCTTCTACCCAAGAAAAAGAAAACTCAAAATGTTGACACAAAATGTCAAAGCAGGCACTGAAATATAGAAGTTAACAGGTAGCCTGCAAAAACCTTCAAATTCTATATTACATTGCGATGATCCATCAAACCTTCGTACACATCTGGTAAGACAGGCAAATCTGCCTGGAAGTTATTGACAAATTTCATCAAAAAAATTTCCTCAGCTACGCACATAAAGGAAAGTAAGGACAAATTATCACCAACCAGACCGTTTGATTTTAAGATTTTAATAACTGAGAATCTAGGGATAATCCTCTTTTCCAAATTGTAGCCAAGAATCTGAGGAAATTCTGCTATCTTTGTTGACGGCAATCCCATATCCTTCACAAGAAATCTCATTTTCCTATTAATCATCTCCTCGGACAAATTCATAAAATTGGGAAACTTCCTAAATGCTTTTAGAGCCAGTTCGCGGTTCCAACCCCACTTCTCATAAACCTTAAAACCTGATTCCCACGCTGCTATACTCCTACATAGAAGCACTTGGATAGCCATGACAAAAGTTGTGATCGTAGGCTCAAACCCGATTTTCATAACTAGCTTAACAGCTTCCACAAATTTGGAATGCTTTGTCAATGGCACACACGGGTAATGGATTATCAGGAAAGAGATGGAAGATTGAGGCACCCCACATTGTCTCAAAACCTCAATGTTTGGAACCAAGTCATTCATTATGCCACTATATGAAAAACTAGATGGGGACCTTCTCAAAGCTTTAACAACTTCCAGATCATCACGGACTACACCCCTGAGGATCTCATAACGTGGGATAATGCTTTTTTTCAAGCTCAACTTCAAGATACTGTAGTCACCAGCTAGGATCTTTGGCATGTCAGTGTTGGAAACCCCAATGGAACGGAAGAACTCGAATTTAGGCAAAAGGGTTTTTTTCGCTTTTGCAACGAGAACCGAGGGATGCTTCTGCACAAATTTTGCAATCTGGGGTTTGGAGAAGCCATAGGTCTTGAGAAGATCAAGAACGGCATTTGGGCCATCTGGGTTTTTCAAAAGCAAGATCCCATTGGACAATTTCGTAGCTAAATCAGGGGACAACCCACATGAATCGATGAGATAAGACATGGTAAAGGTGTCACCTTTGTCGTGAATTCTATGAGAAGAGGTGTGTGAAGCGAATGAATTGAAGAAAAAACGGTGTTGCAGAAGAGAACCCAGATGGATTTGGGTGCCATTGGAGCGTGAGAATGAAGCAGTAAATCTAGCAATGAGAAAACTAGGAACCATTAAGTCACTTACAGATTTTGATGAACGTTGTGAACTGGTGAATGCTGCAGAAATTGGAGCTTAGAAGAGCCGCAGAAGAAAACGATGGCTGTAGACTGTTTGGGAAGCCGATAGTAATTTTCTGGTGTAGCAAAAGAGCGAGTCAGTCAACAACGGGAAATATTTTGGTTTAGGCTTCGATTAAATCCACTTCATATTTGACAGAATTTTATTATTATCTAGCTTCGCCTTGAAATTAATTTTCGGTGGGAGGGTAAAGTTGAAAAAAAAAAAAATTGTGTGGAGTGCAATTTAAAAATTGTGTGGTGAAAATAATGCCACCAATGGTCATGGCTAGAGGAGTAGAGGTGAGTTTAAATTGGGTTCAGTTGACTTTTAGCAATTTGAAATTCAACCAAAATTAAATGGTATTAGTTTGATTTTCGCATTTTTTATTCTTCTTTCTAAATCAACCCAATCTTAATTCTTAATTGAATTGAGTTTAGTAATTTTATTTGTTAAAATAAAACATAACATTAGTAACATAATGATAACAATATAACATAATTAGGGTGAAAATAAGTCAGACCTATTTAATAATTGTCAGAGTTAAGTGTGACCTATCATAGACTCATTTTTAAAGTTAAGTATAGCCTATTTAAAATCCTATAAAGTCGAAAAGTCTATTTATATGCCTACTTTGTCATAAGCCCTCTAAAAAGGCCAACAAGCCACTAAATAGGCTAGTAGACATTTTTAACAAGCCTCTAAATAGGCCTAGTTTAATTATTTCACATTCAACCAAACAAAAATCTATCATGTTCACCCAATAATAACTTATTAAATGCTATTACATGTCATACACAACAAATATCACAAATATATGTTATTTTTTTAACCAACCAAACAATATTAAATCATATACTACCCCTAAAATAACATATAATCTTCAATCTGGTCGGTTCAAGTGACTTATCAACTTTCGAAACAATGAAAAAATGATTGAAATAGAGCATTGATTAAAAAATAAGAAAGTTTAAATGGAATGGTGAATCACTTCTTTTCTGCTATTAGCGTAATCCTTCTTTGCAAACACAATTCTTTAATTTGCATATTTGTCCTTAAAAAAGTTAAGGTATCTGAGTAATATTAATATATATCATCTTGAATTCGTTTTCTTAAAAAATATTTAAATACATATACCGAATATATTTTTTCTTCATCAGATTGTATATATTATCTACCAAATGATTATCATAAAATTTATAATTATAATATATATACTAAAATTAAACAGGTTGACTTAATATGCTTTTTTAAAGGCCAATACCTAGTCTATTTTACTTAAATAGGCTTTTTAAAAAGCCTAAACCTAACTTTTTCATCAAACAGGCTAGGTCATGCTTTAAATAGATTAGACTATAGATCCATGTTAGGCCGGCTGGCCTTTTTTAACCCTAAACATAATCATAACTCATAATATAAATAATATAATTAATTAGTCATATAGTTACTATTATAATATAAAAAACACAATCAAAGAAATTACTTATCCACATTTAAGTTTTATGAGTAGCAAGACGAGAATATATAAAGTCTAGTTCTATCAAGTAAGGAGGGAGTAAAACGAGGATAAGGAGGGAGTAAAACAAGGACCGAGGACAAGGATGGAGTAAAAAGACGTATCATTAGTAATTTGGTTTGTGTAGTCCGGATTGGTTTGGGTTCATTGGGTTTTTAAAATGCAAACGTTAAACCCAATACTCAACTCCAACTTATTTGAGTTCATTAAAATATACTCGAACCAACCCAATCACCCAACCCAAAAAACTAGTTTGATTTGGGTTGGATTGTTCGGATTCCTAAGTATAGTCTTAACTACAGTAAGCCCAAGCCAAAACCTTTCCAACGAGTCAAAACCCCTTCATCTGCAACAAAGCGAAAAAAAGTGCTTGGAAGGGGCTGCTCAATTGCTTTGTTGTCCAAGATTTTTAACAGCATTAAAACCATTAAGTGAGATATGATGCAATTCCCTTAAAACCATAAAAAGATGATGATGATATGCCTTCTAGTGATAAAAGCTATCACGGCATGATCAATGCAAATGGAGAATAATGCAAAGCCTTCAAATTATGATAAGGGTTTCATCAAGTTTTGCATTTACAAACCTGATAATGCATTGAAGCCGTTTTCTAATTTGAATTGCAAGACTAGTTGCAGATGAGGACTTCAATTTTAAACTTGGCTTCTGAAAAAAGTATCTAACACACCAATAGACAAGACACATAAACATAATATTTTGATTAGTTTTGGTGCCAAAGAACCCTATCATTATCAAATAAACGTATACTATCATATTATAGGGTAACTGTTTTGTATGCCTCCACTGCCAATCCAATAACACATGGAACTTTCAAAACTATGTGAACAAATGCAAAATAGCCATATTATATATAGGCAGTTAGACACTCATATGCAGGATTAATTGTACGTAGGAACTCTTGAATCCCTCAAGACTTCCTAACAATTTAACATTACAAAAGTCAGTGCATGAACATGAGCATCAATAGGAATATGAAGGCATGCTAGTTTTAAACCACAAATTTTATTATAACAGTAGAAACCACTAATATGGAATGTTCCTCTTATAAGATTTAATCAGCAACCAATCCCTCGAAATTTCTCCCTTCCTCATATTTTTATTTTCGAAGGACAAGGCCAAACAATCCATCTCAGTAGTGGTCCTCATATATACCAGTAGAAAGGATTTTAAAATTAGTATCAGATCCAAAAAAAAAGACCAGTGTAAAGCATAAGCACTTAAGCATAAGCATAGCACCCAAATCATCAGCATAGGACCAACATTTGCATCGAGTATACCTTGCATCTCATACAGTTGTATTTGTTAGCTTAATATGGTCGGTATTGACCTTAAGATTTGATAGCATAATGCATGTAATCCTTAAGCTAGATGCAGCTCTGAAGAAAAAAAAAAGCAAATAAAATAAAGAAAATAAAGTTGCACTATCACCATAAGATTTAGTTTTGGCCTTTCTTCTAATTGCTACAGTACACAGGAGAGACATAATAAAACTCCCAATCTTGGGTAGTAATAGTCAATGCTTCTAAATCCCTCAACACATTGTTCTCAGATATAATCATCAAAGAAACTATGAAGCATTAGAGTCTTTGATTACTGATGCTATTTAGGAAAGTAATCTTCTCTGCTTTCTATTTACTCTCACAAAATAATCTTTCAGACAAAAAGTTCAAATCAAAGGGAATCCATGACACCACATAACAGTATGCACCAACAAGATATAGTGAGAATTTAAAGTTGAAGGGGCCGTAACATCTTCTTTAGCCAAAGTCATTTATTGAATAATGGTAATAGTAGCACAACTAAATGCAATTTGATTCAATTGAAATCATCTTCCATTGATCCCCTCTGCAGGCTCTAACATACAACATGGCCCTTCATCCCATGCAATCTATTTGGCTTATGGTAGTTTTAAGAGTAGCAATGCCTATTCGGGTTACAAATTGAATAAAAAAAGTATGGTGTGGTTACACGATAACAGACAAACAGCAGCGATGGAATGAACGATTCCAATATTTGGATCAGCATACTTAAAACAAAAAGCTAGAGATGGAGATAAATTCATCAGAATTGTCCCTGACCTACAAAACATAGCATAGTTTTTTTATAGAGTTCAGTGGTCTCAACAAAACATCAACGAAACAGATTCTGAAATTTTAAATCACTGATAAGTGGATAATTATACTTGATTATAAGGCCAGTGTGCTACAAATCATTAAATCTGACCAGAAGTCATTCTACCCAAGAAAAAGAAAACTCAAAATGTTGACACAAAATGTCAAAGCAGGCACTGAAATATAGAAGTTAACAGGTAGAACAATAGCCTGCAAAAACCTTCAAACTCTATATTACATTGCGATGATCCATCAAACCTTTGTACACATCTGATAAGACAGGCAAATCTGACTGGAAGTTATTGACAAATTTCACCAAAAATTTTTCCTCGGTTAAGTTCATAAAGGAATGCAAAGACAAATTATTATCAACCAGACCCTTTGATTTTAAGATTTTAATAACTGAGAATCTAGGGATAATCCTCTTTTCCAAATTGTAGCCAAGAATCTGAGGAAATTCTGCTATCATTGTTGACGGCAATCCCATATCCTTCACAAGAAATCTCATTTTCCTATTAATCATTTCCTCGGACAAATTCATAAAATTGGGAAACTTTCTAAATGCTTTCAGAGCCAGTTCATGGTTCCAACCCCACTTCTCATAAACCTCAAAACCCAATTCCCACGTTGCTATACTCCTACCTAGAAGCACTTGGATAGCCATGACAAAAGTTGTGATCATAGGCTCAAACCCAATTTCCATAACTAGCTTGACAGCTTCCACAAATTTGGAATGCTCCGTCAATGGCACAGATGGGTAATAGATCATCAGGAAAGAGATGGAAGATTGAGGCACCTCACATTGTCTCAAAACCTCAATGTTTGGAACCAAGTCATTCATTATGCCACTATATGAAAAACTAGATGGGGACCTTCTCAAAGCTTTAACAACTTCCAGATCATCACGGACTACACCCCTGAGGATCTCATAACGTGGGATAATGCTTTTTTTCAAGCTCAACTTCAAGATACTGTAGTCACTAGCTAGGATCTTTGGCATGTCAGTGTTGGAAACCCCAATGGAACGGAAGAACTCGAGTTTAGGCAAAAGGGTTTTTTTCGCTTTTGCAATGAGAACCGAGGGATGCTTCTGCACAAGTTTTGCAATCTGGGGTTTGGAGAAGCCATAGGTCTTGAGAAGATCAAGAACGGCATTTGGGCTATCTGGGTTTCTCAAAAGCAAGATCCCTTTGGACAATTTCGTAGCTAAATCAGGGGATAACCCACATGAATCGATGAGATAAGACATGGTAAAGGTGTCACCTTTGTCGTGAATTCTATGAGAAGAGGTGTGTGAAGTGAATGAATTGAAGAAAAAACGGTGTTGCAGAAGAGAACCCAGATGGATTTGGGTGCCATTGGAGCGTGAGAATGAAGCAGTAAATCTTTCAATGAGAAAACTAGGAACCATTAAGTCACTTACAGATTTTGATGAACGTTGTGAACTGGTGACTGCTGCAGAAATTGGAGCCTAGAAGACTGCAGAAGAAAACGATGGCTGTTACACGGCGTTTTTTTCTTATTTTTAAGAGTGTATTTTTAAGAATGTATATTCTAGGATATGGTAAAAAAATTTATTTAGTTGAAATTTTTTTTTCTATGGAATATTTATAAATAATTCATGAAAATATTAAAGATATGTTTGGTTGAAATCAAAGTACTTCTATTTCATATAAATTTTTTTCATTCAACATTTATTATTAATATATTTTTTAATATTTAATTTTTTTTTCAAATATTTGAATTAGTTATTTGTATTGTTTGTGAAAAAAATATATTTATGATCTTAAATTATATTAGTATATTCAAAATTTACTCATTAAAAATATATTAACATGATCGCATGAACTAAAAAGGGAAGAAAATTGAGAAAAATTGGCACCAATAAATAGGGATTCTTTTGGAATTTTATTCTCAATTTCTAATATCATGTCATGGAAATTATTGATACCCACATTTTTTTATGAGAATAAAAAACTAATAAAATGTGAGAATCTAAATTCCAAGAAAACCATTTTATCCGGTAATATCTTTTATATAAAATTGGGTTAAATATATTTTTGGTCTATGAACTTTAACGACAATCTGCTTTTAGTCATTGAACTTTAAAATGTTGGTTTTTAGTCCCTGAACTTTAAAAAAAGTTCATTTTTAGTTCCTCCGTACAATTTTTGGTGACGTGGCAAACTAAGGGCCCTTCATCAAGTCCACGTGTCACTAGATCAGATTGTCACGTCACCCAACAATATACAAAGGGACTAAAAACGAACTTTTTCAAAATTTAAGGACTAAAATCCGATGTTTTAAAGTTCAGGGACTAAAAGTAAATTTTTGCAAAAGTTTAAGGACAAAAAACATATTTAACCCTATAAAATTATACCAAACATGAAAATGTGGAATACATGACGTGAAACAAACGCCCCTTTAACTGCTTAGGAAGTTAGCTTATAGTAATTTCATTTTGGTGTAGCAAAAGAGCGTGTTAATTTTATTAATTAAGATTTGAGTGATGTTTGTCCTCTAAATTTTAAATTTTAATTGAGTAATTTTGATTTCCTAATTATTTTAATTATGAGATTTTGGTTTTCAAATTTTTAATTGTGTGTTTTTGGTCTCTTAATTTTGTTTATTATGCAATTTTGGTCTCTTAACTTTGTTTATTATACAATTTTAGTCTCCTTAACTTTTTTAAAATTATGCGTTTTTACTCATTTAATCTATCGTTTGTTAAGAAATTAATAGTTAACGCCATTAAACTAATAAAATAAAGTGGACAAGAACTTCAAAATTGTGCAATTAGAGAAATTTCAAATTAAAATCACACAAATAAAAATTTATTATGTGTTTGACAATATTGATCTTTAGCTTCCTTAATGAAATATGATCAAAAGAATAAAAATGGCACAATTGAAAAAGTTTGGAAATCAAAATTACACAATACAATATAAAGAGACCAAAAACTGCACAATTGATAAAGTTAAGGAACTAAATAACACAATTAAAAATATATAGACTAAAATTACATAATTAACTAAATTAAGTTAGGGGATCAAAAGTGTAATTAAACCTTTATTTCACAAAATTTTAAAGTGGGGAGTTGGTGCCTTAGGATAGAAAAATCTCTTAATTTAAAAGGTGTTTATAGAAGTATCTATATTTATTTTTAATAAAAATGACATTTATATTTATTTAACTCAAACGAGATAAATGAAGATTTAAAGCCCGTTATTTAAAATTAAAAATAATTTATTGTTTTTTTTTGTTTCATAATAATTAATTATTTTTATAAGTAAAGAATTAATTAATTATTATAAGAATTAGTAGTTATGTATATTTGACAACAAAAGCACAAATAAATAAATAAATAAAATTTATAATTATTTTTTTATTAAAATAAGTACTACTTATTTCACTAAATAAGATGAAACAAACAGGCTCTTAAACTTATGACATGTCAAATGCAAAACTTGGTCTTATTTCACTAAACGAATCTCTTAAGATAATCACTTCATTTTTGTCAAGATTTAAAAAAATTACAAATAAAAATTAATTGCTTTTTAATAATTATGTTAAAAATTAAAACTTATTTATATTTAATTATATATAATAATAATAATAAACAAATTAAGGATCACTTCAGTTTTCTTTTTTAACTGTTATACAAATTGAATTTTTCAAATTTGCATTACAAAGCCATTTAAGGTAAATTGAGTATTGAAAATCCATAATCCATAAAAAAACATAATTTATAAAGCTTATAAAGAAAAGGTTACCGGTTAACTAAAATTTGCAAGAAAAAGTGTAGGGCAAACATGTAAGCTATTTTGTGCACCACACAGATTTTCTCTTGCACCACACAAATTTTTTAATTTTTTTTTTTAGTTTTAACCTTTAATGGTTGTTAATTTCCATAATACACAACTACCGGATATTAATATATGTTTCTGTAGCACAACACTTAAATGTTAATTTCTATTTCGTTTGCTCACTCAGAAATTAACATCCATTTTGGATGACTGTGTTGTTACCTTCAATTGGCATTAGAAGATTTACTATTATTACCAATAATATGAAATTTTTGGGTAAAAATTACTCAAATCAAGAGCTTATAAAAAAGATTTTGAGAAGCTTACATAAAGCATGCTAAAGCATGGAGACTTAAGGTCACAACAATCAAAGAAGCCAAGGATCTATCCAAGCTTTAGATTGATGAGTTGTTGGGATCTCTAACCCTACATTTGGTTGAGAGGAAAGAAATGAAGAGAAAAAATGAACATGAATAACAATACAACTTTTTTTGTTTGGTTTAAAAGAAATTAAAAGGAAAAAATTTGATTTTTAGAGAGAAAAAATTAAAAAACTTCCGTTCTCACTATTTCTCTCCTCTAATAACTTCCTTTCATCATATTTCTCTCCTATCTATTTCTACTCTACCAAACATAATTTAAGGGTCCATGAACAAGAGGTAATGGAGGAGAACGCCAAGATAAGGTTTTCACCCTCATTAATTCAATCATTTTTTCATGAAAAAAAGAAACATTTTTCTTGCATAAAATTAAAAGGGAACTTAACTTAAGAACTCGTCCTAGTCATATAGCTCAGTTGGTGAGCGCATGAATACATGCGTGTGTGGGTTGGGGTTCGATCCCCAGTTGTACTACTTTCCTATGAAAGAAAGAAAAACAACTTAAGAACTCACCGAAGTTGGGGAGGAATGAGGGAAGCCAAATGTTGAAGAAGCTTCCCTAAGAGAGGGGAAACAATCTTCCAGAAGAAAGAGAGAACTTGAAATATGAGTGAAACAGAGAACCTGAAAGCAATATTGAGAAGCTTCCATAGTGAACCCAGCATATGATGGTTGAAAGTAAATGTGCATAGAGAAGAAAGCAATATTTAGGAATAGAGGGATTAAGATGAGAAATGAATGTGATAGGACCGGATTTGAGAAAGTTAAAGGAACAAGAAAAAGATTAGGAAGAAGCCATAAAAGACTGAAGTAGAAATATTATTTATGCAGATGAAGCTTAGAGGAAAGCTCCTAGCCTAGAATACTAAACTTCCTCTGGAGAATGAACTCTAGCAAAAACTTTATAAAATATTCTTCTTCCTATGACTCTTCACTAATTGCTATGTATTTATAATAATCATACACTAACTACCTCAATAAACACCTCAACTAACTATTACAACTCAGCATTAGTTAACTAGGCTTGAGTAATAATTAATTCCTAACAGAATGTTCATTTTGAAACCCTACCCTGTTTGATTTCTTCTTTTCTTCAACTTTGCGTGATTTCTGAGTGGGAAGGAATAAGGATTTGGAAAAGAATATGTTGTTTATTAATGTATGTATTGCTCACCATTCATTTCTCTAGATTTCCTATCAGATCATGGATCTCAGAGCAGGAAACATTCATTCAAGTTGAATGCACCAAATGGCCTATAGATCATTGTGTATCAAGTGCATTTAAGCTCACTGTGACTTATAGTTTCTGTTCAACATTTCGAGTACATCTAGTACTCTCTAATAATGAATCTTTTGATTTATCTAAAGAAATACTATAATGAGTTCTGGCATAAAGAAGAACACCAAACTATTTGTTACCAAGATAATAAAAAGTTAAAATATGAAGACAGGAAGTTTATGGCAAAAGAAGTTCATGCAGTTTGAATGAAAGCAAATACTGAACACAACAAATCTCCTTGATAGAATAATATCAAAGTAGATGAGTTGTTAAATTCAAAAAATTCAGAAGTATGAAAAGTGCCAATACTATCTAAAGATAATATCATTCATCTCACAAAGGAACCTTAAAATAAATGTCATTTTAACTTGAAAATGCTTCAAAATAAGTTTCCTCGAATGAATTTGAGCCTCCAAAATTGAACTTTAAAAAAATCACCTATAGAACTGACAAAATTATTATTAGAATAACCTAAATAACTGACAGAACAGTAAAGAAACCAGCAATGTAAGAATATGACCTAAGCAATCTATCTGAGTAAAAATGGAATGATTCTCTCACAAGATTTCATCAGCGACCAATCCCTCGAAATTTCTCCCATTCTCATATGTATTTTCATTTTGGAAGGACAAGGCCAAACAATCCATCTCAATAGTGGTCCTGATATGTACAAAAGTTACCAGTAGAAAGGATTATAAAAATAGTGTCGAAGGGGCCGTGTGTGTATCATAAACTTGTTAGACCTCTCTAATCTCTAAAGAAGTCATTTATTGAATAATGGTAATAGTAGCACAACTAAATGCAATTTTGATTCTATTGAAATAATCTTACAATGATCCCCTCTGCAGGCTTTAACAAACAACAAAGCCCCTTCCTCACATGCAATCCATATGGTTTATGATAGTTTTAAGAATAGAAATGCATATTCGTGTCAGACAAATGGAGTAAAAAAAGTATGGTGTGGTTACACTTATCAGAACAAACCACAGGGATGGAATGGACGATTCCAATATTTGGATCAACATACTTAAAACAGAAAGGTACAGATCAAGATAAATTCATCAGAATAGTCCCTGGCCTATAAAACATAGCATAGTTATTTTAATGAGTTCAGTGGTATCAACTATCAACAGAACATAAATGAAACAGGATTCTGAAATTTTAAATCACCAATAACTGGATCTATATACATGAATATAAGGTCAGTATGCGACAAATCATTACATCTTATCAGAAGTCCTTCTACCCAAGACAAAGAAAACTCAAAATGTTGACAGGTAGAACAATAGCCTGCAAAAACCTTCAAATTCTATATTAAATTCCGATGATCTATCAAACCTTTGTACACATCTAGTAAGAGAGGCAAATCTGCCTGAAAAGTATTGACAAATTTTTTGAAAAAAAATTCCTCATTTAAGCGCATAAAGTAATTGAATCCCAAATTATTATCAACCAGACCTTTTGATTTTAAGATTTTAATTACTGAGAATCTAGGGATAATCCTCTTCTCCAAATTGAAGCCTAGAACCAAGGAAATTTTGCAATATCTATTGCTGACAAGCCCATATCCTTCATGAGGAAGCTCATTTTTCTTGTAATTGTCTTCTCAGACAAATTCATAAAACTGGGATACTTCCTAAATGCTTCAAGAGCCACTTTGCGGTCCCAACCACACTTCTCATAAACCTTAAATCTTGATTCCCACACTGCTTTACTCTTACTTAGAAGCACTCGGATAGCCACAACAAAAGCTGTGTTCTTAGGTTCAAACCCAATTTCCTTAACTAGCTTAACAGCTTCCACAAATTTGGAATGTTTCACCGGCGCCACTCCTGGGAAACTGGTTATCAGGAGAGAGATGGAAGATTGAGGCACCCCACATTGTCTCAAAACCTCAATGTTAGGAACCAAATCATTCATTATGTCACAATATGAAAAACTAAGTGGGCACCTTTTCAAAGCTTTAACAACTTCCTGATCATCACGAACTACACTCCTGAGGATCTTATAACGTGGGATAATGTAATCCTTCAAGCTCAACTTCAGGATAACGTAGTTACTGATTAGGATGTTAGGCATGTCAGTGTTGGAAACCCGAGTCCCCGATAGAATAGAAGAAGTTGAGTTTAGGCAAAAGGGTATCTTTTGCATTTGAATTGAGAACCGAGGGATGCTGCTGCACAAGTTTTGCAATCTGAGTTTTGGAGAAGCCATAGCTCTTAAGAAGATCAAGAACGGCATTTGGGCCATCTAGGTTTCTCAAAAGCAAGATCCCATTTGATAATTTGGTAGCTAAATCAGGGGATAACCCACATGAATCGATGAGGCAAGACATGGTAAAGGTGTCACCTTTGACTTGGTTTCTGCGAGAAGAGGTGTGTGAAGTGAATGAATTGAAGAAAAAACGGTGTCGCAGAAGAGAACCCAGATAGACTTGGGTGCCATTAGAGCGTGAGAATGAAGCAGTAAATCTAGCAATGAGAGAATGGGGAATCATTTACTCACTTACAAATTTGAATGCACGTTGCCGAGTGTTGATTGCTGCAGAATTTCAATCTTCGAAGAACAGCATTCACCATTCAGGGTCAAATAGGAAATAAAAGGAAAAGGATTAGCGAGAGTTTAGGTTAGTAACTAGTTTGCGTAAAATTGTTAGGGAACACGAACGAGGACACGGGCCGAGTAAGAAAGGCTTTTGTATTGGTTGCATTTAACAAGCATCAAAGGCCAAAACCTATTACCGTGTCACATATTCCATACATATACTATTGTCACAGCACATTCTCATTTTTAAACATTTTTAAAACCCTAAACTCTCCAACATAATCACTCTCAATCTCATCCATTCATCTAATATGCAGCTACATTATAATTCTTAATTGAAATTATGGTGTATTTTGAGCATCTCACTTATTATTAAGTGAGTTTTAATTGTCTCTCACTCTATTTTTTAATTTTCCATTTCAGCGTGATCATCCTTATCCGAACTCGAATTTTGAAACTCTGTAAAACTCGAATTTTTAAAATGTCCAGTCTTCGAATTCTTAAAATCCGTTAAGCTGAAACACTTTGTAAATACTTAAGACATTGGTTTTCTTGGCTATTAAACGATATGCAAATATATTTTATATGTTTGCGATAAATATTATAGGTGGATATTGTAATGGACATGGAAGAGAATGAGATAATAGGTTATTGGCCCGATCCATATGAACATGAAGATGTGTGGAGATCAAATGAGTGAATCAATGGAAGGAAAATGGCTTTGGTTGCTTGAATCTCCGACGAAAATCGTGATTTCTGCGTGTGCGGTGAATTCGTGTTTTACACGGATTCTGAAAATCCGAACATATGTTTTGTTAAGTGTGGTGATTCACTCGGATTTTTAAAATCCGTAACTTTGAAAATTGATCCATTCGGATTTTGAAAATCCAAGTAAGGAGCGTTTTTGGAAGAAAAAAAAATTAGGGCGTGTAGTGGGGAAAGTGTTGGCCCATACTCCAAATCTTGCCGCGCATAATTTTTTTTCCAAAAGTACCTCTCCTCTAGTTTCTAGTTACTAGGCGAGTAAAAAATAGTGCACCACACATGCCTTTGCAAATAATAATGAGAATTAAATTCTGTTCATGATCGGGAACTAAATCCTGTTTACAACCCAAGTTTAAAAACTGGGCAAAATTGGGAACTAGAATCCAAGAATAGAGAATTAAGCAGAAAAATGAACAAATTGAGAAGTAAGAAGATAATATTGAATAACAGGAATGAAAAATACAGAAAGAGGAACTCCTGCTGTCCCAGAGCTAAGCACCTATAGAGAGAAATCTCTCTGACCTATCATCCTAAGATGATTCTAAAATAACGGAATAACAAAAATGATAATCCTTTTCCTCACTACTTATCACTTATACAGCAGTAAATACTCTCAGTTTCTCTCACCCGTAACTAACTCCCCACTCTATAACACTCAACAATTCCCTAATTTCTCTTCCTAATATGCCCTTTGCTGCTCTTTAAGTCTGTTAACCCTTATCCGCCTTGGTTCCTATTAGCATTCCTCCTAGACAGTGCCCAGATCACCCAATGGATGAAATGGATGAAACCAATGCATCGCCTTAATAACGCCAATGCACCAATCCAGAAAAATCGGAAAGTGATGAAACCTAAAAGATGCCCATTGATATTAGATCAGCAACCTCCAATTTGCAAGAAAACGGATGAGATAGGAACCTGTATATCATTCAAACTTATGATGACACTGTCATCTTTCAAACTTATGGACAACATTCTTTCGAGCATGTTACTTACTCAATTGAATGATATCAAAGTTGATAAGTTGTCATATTTACAAAATTCAGAAATAAGGAAAGTGTCACTACTCTATCGAAAAATTAAATGTTTCATCTTCAAAGGAGCCATTGCAGAGATGTTGACTGAGTACTTTATTGTATTTTTTGAGTACTTCTAGTACTCCTCTATTAATATAGACATGCTCCATTTGTTGGCTCATAGAAAAAAAACAAATCTTAAAAAGGAGCCTCACAATAAACTTGTCACTTTAATTTGACAACGCTTAAAAACAACATTCTTTTAACAAATTTGAGCCTCCAAAATGTTTCTCCTCTAAAAATACACATAGAAATGACATGATAACCATTAGGGTAACATAAGTAACTAACAGAGCAATATAGAAACTAGCAGTGTAAAAATATGTCCCATGCACTATATCTGAGTAAAAAATGGAATGTTCCTATTGTAAAATTTGATTAGTGACCAATCTTGCATTAGCATAGGACAAACATTGGCATAGTTTAATTTACATCCGTTTGTACACAGTTGTTGGCTTTATAGGTCAGCATCGCCCTGAAGATTCGATGGCATAATACCTGTAATCCTTAAGCAAGATGCAGTTCCAAAAAACAAAAATTAACGAAAAAAAGTTGCACTATTGTCATCAGCTATAGCTTTTGGCTTTCTTGTAACTAGATATGGCAATTGCCACTCGAATTTGGGGATCCCCGCGGGGACTGCCCTATTTAGGGCTCCGTGGTTGGGGAATTTTTCCCCGTGGGGACGGAGACGGAGACAAAAGTTCTCCCGCATTAGATTTGGGGATGGGGACAGGGACCATGCTCCCCGCACCGTGGGGTCCCCGAATATATATATATATATATATAATTACATAAATACTCTCATTTAATATAATTAATATAATAAATATACATATAATTAAAAGGGTTAATATAGTCATTTAAATAAAAAAATAATATGATTAACTTTTATTTATTATTATCTTGTTCTTGTCCCTACTTACATCAATTGTTATGGTATTCATTCATTCATTCCTGCATGTCGTTCTTGCTCATTATTGTTATACAATCATTCATGCTCTTGGATCAATTGTTATGACTCTTACATTAGTTCTTTTTTTTATTACTTATGTTTCAGATTTTCATATTTTTTAGATTTTTTTTTATTATCTGTGGGGATCTCCGCAGTCCCCGTGAGGAGGTGGGGAATGGAGATGGGGGAGAAAACATCCCCGTCGTGAGGAAGGGGGATGGGGACGAGGAGGAAACTCAAGAGTGGGGGAGTACTCCCCGCCCCCGCCATGCCTACTTGTAACTGCTTCAGCCAACAACACTGAGAATACAAAACTCCAAATCTGGGATAATAATAGTCAATGCTACTAAATCATGGATAATAATTGTTCTTAGATATCATCAATAAGTGAATGTTGCAGGCTTCAGGCATTAGATAGACTTTGATTACCAGTATTATTTGTGAAAGCAATCTTCACTTTCTTTTTACTCACAAAATAATCTATCAATAGTAGACAAAAAGTTTAAAACTAAAGGAATCCATGACGCTAAATAACAGTATGCACTGACAAAAAGTTCAAACTTCAATATAATCTATCATAAGCTTGTGATACATCTTAACAAAGTCATTCATTGAACAATGGTAATAGCAGCACAACTAAATGCAATTTGATTCTATAGAAATATTCTTCCATTGATCCTCTCTGTAGGCACAAAAAAATAACACGTCTCGCAGGCAATATACCACGAACCATTGAATCTGATCTGAACAGAAGTCCTTCTACCCAAGAATAATAAAACTCAATGTTGACACAAAATGTCAAAGCAGAGAAACAGCAAGATCAATTTAGCACTCAGATATAGAAGTTAACTAGCAGCATAATAGCCTGAAAAAACCTTCAAAATCTATATTACACTCGGATGATCCATCACACCTTTGTAAACATCCGGTAAGAAAGGCAAATCTGCCTGAAAATTACAGACAAATTTCTTCAAAAAAATTTCCTCAGTCAAACACATAAAGAAATTGAATCCCAAATTATTATGAACCAGGCCTTTTGATTTCAAGATTTTGATTACTGAGAATCTAGGGATAGTCCTCTTCTCCAAGTTGTAGGTTAGAACAGGAGGAAATTTCACAATATCTTCCAATGTCAATCCCATATCCTTCACTAAGAAAGTCAATTTTTTTGTAATATTGTCCTCTGACAGATTCATAAAAGTGGGATGCCTGTTAAATGCTTGAAGAGTCATTTCGCGATTCCAACCCAATTTCTCATAAACCTCCATTTTTGATTCCCACGTTGCTTTACTCAAACATAGAAACACTTTGATAGCCATGACAAAAGCTGTCTTCTTAGGTTCCAACCCAGTTTCCTTAACTAGCTTGACAGCTTCAACAAATTTGGAATGCTTAACTGTAGCCACAGTTGGGTGATAGGTTATTAGGAGAGAGATTGAAGATTGAGGCACCCCGCATTGTCTCAAAAACTCAATGTTCGAAACCAATTCCTTTACTATGCCATTGAATGTAAACCAAAGTGGGCAATTTCTCAAAGCTTTAACAACTTCCAGGTCATCACGAACTAGACCCCTGATGATCTCATAACGTGGGATAATGTTTTTCTTCAAGCTCAACTTCAAGATAGTGTAGCCACCAATTAGGATCTTAGGCATGTCAGTGTCGGAAACCCCAATGGAACGAAAGAACTCGAGTTTAGGCAAAAGAGTTTTCTTTGCCTTTATAGCCAGCACAGGGGGATGTTTCTGCACAAGTTTTGCAATCTGGGTTTTGGAGAAGCCATAGTTCATGAGAAGATTAAGAACAGAATTAGGGCCATCAGGGTTTTTCAAAATCAACACACCATTCGATAATTTCGTAGCTAAATCGGGGGACAATCCACATGAATCGATGAGGTAAGACATGGTAAAGGTGTCACTTTTGACGCGATTTCTATCAGAAGAAGCGTGCCAAGTGAATGAGTTGGAGAAAAAACGCAAAGCATCGCGTTGCAGACGAGAACGCAGATGGATTTGGGTATTTTTGTAGCGAGAAAATGAAACAGTAAATCTTGCGATGATAAAATTAGGAACCATTGGTTCACTTACAGATCTCAATGCACGTTGGTGACTGCTGCAGAATCCGGAATCTGAATCTCAGAAGTAATAGTTAATTTCTCGCAACATCATCATCAGCAATGGTTGTAGAATAATATGGTGGTGTGAATGATTTGAATGTGCTGGTTGGTAAACCCTAAGAATGGCATAAACTGAGAGAGACTGAGACAGAGAACCTGACAATCCATTTAGGTCGCGGGGGAGATAAACACGATCATATATTCAATCAGAATTCTCAATTTAGGGTTTAGGGCTTAAGTCAATAGAAAAAAAAAATTAACTATCAATTTGATCATCTAAAGATTATCTTGTCACCAGTTTAGTCCCTCAAAAAATTTTGTCACCAAATTAGTCCATCTTTATCACCAACTTGGTCCACCAAAGAACTTTGTCACTAAATTAGTCCTCCAAAGATGTGTAAGTCTACCAAATTAGTCTTTCAAAAATTTACATATATCAAATTGGTCCATGATGGAGGACTAATTTGAGGATTAATTTGGTAGACTTTTAAATCTTTGGAGGACTAATTTGATGACAAAGTTCTTTGAGGGATCAAAATGGTGACAAGATAATCTTTGGAGGACTAATTTAGTTGCAAAATTCTTTGGAGGACCAAATTGGTGACATGATAATCTTAGGAAGACCAAATTGATAGTTAACTCGAAAAAAAATAAAGGTAAAATGGACCTTTTGGTCTTGTATCTCTTATGTGTATTTCATTTCGGTCCTATATCTATTTTGGGTTACATTTTGATCAGGTATCTCTTATAAATTTCATTTTGGTCCAATCGGTCAACTCTGTCACCCCCGTTAACAGAATTGACCTAATAAGAACAGAGTCAAAATATGTCATTTATCTTCAAACCCAGAAAAATCATAACATACACATGAACCCTACAAAGATCATAGTCAAATTACCTTGTAACGAGGTGGCGAAATTGACGGACTTGACCAAAATGAAACATTTATAAGAGATACCAGATCAAAATGTAACCCAAAAAAAATATAAGACCGAAATGAAATACACATAAAAGATACAAAACCAAAAGGTACATTTGGCCAAAAATAAATAAATAATTATACCAACTTCCCCGAGGTTTGTTGGTATTATACTTATCTCTCTCTATTTTTTAAAATTAAATTTACTTTTCCTAAAATTTCTACTTTTATTAGAAAAATGACAAAATAAAAAAAAGTAATAAATGGTAAAATTATTTTTCTAAAAAAATTAAAAAATGTGCACAATAACACTATTAAAAAGATTAACATTAGGGAGTTTGTATAATGAAAGTAGAAATTTTAAGGGGGTAAATGTAATTTTGAAAACTAAGAGGGTAAGTTTAATATAGACAAATCTCAAGGGAGGTTGGTGTAATTATCCCAAAAAAAGATAATTTTAATTTTGTCATTATTATAAGAAACATAATACTATTATTTTTAATAAAAAATATTTTTTATTTATTTTTTAATTAATTACTCTAACGGTTCTTATATATAAGACTCTCAAAAAAATTGCTTATCCCTTTTTAAAAGACTTTTTTCAAAACTTTGTGCAAATTTAATTATTAATTCTTACTATTAAGATATCTTTATTTACTCAATTACTTTTGTGTGTTATTATAAAAAAATTATTTTTATGCGGTTCAAAGTCAATAAATGATTAAATGTAATAAAAGAATAAAAAATAAATTCTCTACTATTTCAATTGCCTTTAACGAATTTTTTATAAAGTCTATTAATCATTAAATTTAAGTCAATTGATGAAATATCAACAAGAGCTTTTGGGTGGAGTAACTTTAACATTTTCATTTTTTAGATAAACCTAACTTTAACACCTTGATGTTAGGACTTAAGCAAATGAGGAGAGTCTAACCCAAAAGACTAATTCATTAGGTAGAAGAACCTCATAACTGTTATTGACCTACTAAAAAATAGTCTTTACATTATTGAGCTTTTATTTTTACTCAATATAGAACTCTAATATTGACCTACTAAAAAATAATCTTTACATTATTGAGCTTTTATTTTTACTCAATATAAGACTCTAATATTGACCTTCTAAAAAATAGTCTTTACATTTATAATTGTCAATCAATTTTCATTTTTGTATGTCAATCAATTTAATCTCTTTGACTTGTAAGTATGACTAATTTAGTTCCTAAACTTTTTAACAGAGTAATACATAAATTTAATCATCGACATTATGATTATCAAAATAAAAATAAAAATAAAAATTAGTCCATAAATTTAATAATTATTCATTAATTTAATTCTTAAAATTATAACGATCGCTCATTTTAGTTTTAAAGTTATATTTAAATTGTTTGATTTTTATATAATTTAGATTAACCAAATTGTCCTATTTTAAACAATTTAGGAGATTTAATTGATCAATTTCTAAATAATTTATAGACTAAATGGATCACGAGACTAAATTAATGGTATAGTGCAAGTATTAGATACAATTTTTTTCTTATTTCGTGAACTAAATTAATTGAAGATTATAATTTCATGAATTAAAGTTGGTTTTTTTACTCTTCTCTTGGATAAGCAATATTACATTAAAAAAAAATAGTACAAGTAGTCATCAGATTACAAGGAAAATCCGATTAACGAACAACAAAAACACTAGAGAAATAAAAAGCAACCAAAACAGTTTGAAACGACGCTAGGCAAAAGAAAAAATAGAAAAGATAACACTACATCCCTAGACAAACACTAGCTAACAAGCTTTAATGCACAAAAGGATAGGAAAAAGACCTATCGTTCGCTTTCAACTAGAGCTAGGAATGCAACAAAATCTTGTCAAAAATGGTATCGCAATCCCAAGGTTCATGCTTGAAAACAACATTATTACGACCTGACCAAATACCCCACACCGTAGCAAACTAAAGGACCTGCCACCAATTCTTTGCTGCACGGAACATGAAGGAAGGCCTTCAAAAGCAAGGAATGAGCACATGCACTCAAGAGGTATGAGAGATGAGACACCTAGCCACTGTAACACTCTAGCCCACATTAGCCATGAAACGTGGCAACTAAAAAAGAGATGGTCCGAAGACTCAATGACGCCGCAATACAAGGGGCAAGAATAATTTTCCATAACCATACCCCTACGAATAAGATTACTCTTGCACAGAATCCGCTGTTGAGAAAGTTTCCAAGCAAACATATTAACCTTGTGAGGAACACTGTTATTCTAAAATTGCTTGTAGAATGAGTCCGTGTCTACTGCACTAGCCACCCGTATACGTGGATTTGACTGAATACACATCTGAGGAACAAGCCTGTCATTCCCACGAGTCCAATATATTCTCCTGTAAAATAACTTGACCACAATCTTGTAACAAGTTATTCAATAAAGGAACTTCCCTATTAAAAAGAGCACGACACCAAACCCAACTCCACACCCAGGAATCGTCCCTCCACTCCTCTGCCTCACCAACCTTACTATTTTTGTTAACCACAATATTATACAATCTCGAATAAAATTCACACAATAAAACATCAAGAATTCACCTATCATGCCAAAGTGAGGTTGACTCACTATTACCTATCCTCCTACACAAATTATTACCAAACCAACCAACAAGAGAGTCGAAATCCCCAAACGTGACACATAAACCCTCACACCACCTTAAAATTATGTTAGTCCTTCAAGTTATTTAAACTCAGACTAATTTAGTCATTTATATTATTTAAAAAAAAAATTTATGCGTGTTCATGGATAAAAAAACAAAAATTGAATTTTTTTTATTAAAAACAAAGTTATTGATTACTTCAAAAATAACATTTAATATTTACTTTTTATGGTAATCTAAAGAATTATCAATGTTGTTTGCAATAAATGTATTTAGATTTTTGTTTTGCTATTTTGCGCTCACAGGTACATGTTAGAAAAATTATTTTAAAAAAAATTAACTTAGTTTGTAAAAATAATTTAAAGGGTTAAAATTATTAGAAATTTTAATTTTAGCAACTAAATTGATTGATAACTGGGATTAATATTTTTAAAAAATTTAGGGACTAAAAAAATTAGTGTTTCTTATTTCAAGGACTAAATCAATTTTTTTTACTCTTTTCATTTTTAGAAACTAAAGAGGGATTTTGAAACATTATGGACAATGTTATTTCTCGCCTTAGCTCTTGGAAATCTAAATTGCTCAATAGAGCTGGCAAAATTACTCAGGTGAGTTATGTCCTATTACCCGATGCAGATTATGTGGCTACTTAACTTCACTTACACTAGAGAAATATTATATTCCCTTGAGTATGTTTGCATCAGCTGAAATTAATTGTGAAAATAAGCTGTGAAAAAAATTGATTGTCTGAGACATAATTGATTTTTGTTTCGATATATTTGCTGTTAGAAACGATTTTTAAGATGATTTTAAGCTGTAAAAAGTGATTTTGAAGCTTTTTGGAACAATGTCCAATATTTAGCTGAAGGACAAAAACTTTTTTCTTTGTTAAAAGAATAATCAAAAGCTTTTTTTAAGTGCAAATTATAACTATCCAACGTATGTTGGAAAATAATTTTTCCTAAACATGTCCTAAAGTCTCTTATAAATCCTCCTACCCACTTAATTTTGACAATTGTAATTTATCATGATAATTGTTTAATACTTAGCGGAGGATAGATGACAATTGTAAAAATTAAGGGAATATGAGGATTTGTAAGAAGATTTAATATGAGGATATAACATTTTTCTTGCAATTATGTTGCAGTGACTCGAACATAAGCGGTTGGAACAGTGATCCAACTTAGGGAATGAGCAAGACTCGATATTGGGGTCACCATTTTTTCCATCATACATGTTTCTCAAAGCACCACACTTTTTATTTTTTTACAAAATTACCCTTAGCTTGGATTTTAAGAATCTGATCAAATAGTTACAATATTGGTCGCTTAGATTCTCAGAATTCGCAGTTCACATATTTTCAAAATTCGTCCTCTCATGGATTCTCAAAATCCATCAGTTCACTAACATTGAATTTGAACTATGGATTCTCATAATGTGAGTGAAAGAACAGATTCTCAAAACACGTTTCTTTTAAGTGTGGTGAACACTATTTAACTCGGATTCTCAAAATTTGAGTGAGGGGTATTTTTTATTTTTTTTTAAAAAAAGAAACGTATAGTGTCAATAAAAATATGTATGGTGATAAAAATGTCAACCCAATATTGGATAGGCTTGATAGTGTAATACAGCTTTGTTTGGGAAGCTATTTTGGGATATGTTGAATTCGCTGAATATTAAGTTTTTTTTTTTTTTTGGCAAACAAAGGAGTTTTTGAATATATGAAATACATTCATATATATTTTTTTGTGGATTAAATACATTCATATATTGAATTACAGAAATAGAATGGGTTATACCCATTTATGCATAAAATGAGCCAAAAGAGTGTATGGGCCTAAAGAACAAAAGGCATGCAGGCCGAAAACGATAGAACAAAAACAGTGAAGGATAAACAACAAAGGCCTGGACCAAAAAAAACAACTAAGGCCCAATACAAGAACAGAAAATAAACTTTTTTTAATCAGTCAAACACACCCACAGAAAAGAAAATAAACTAAGTTACATCCTTTAATAGAACAAGCTTTGAATTTCTCTTCTCCAGTCCAAACAAATACTTGGATTCTACTTGCTAATTTCATGTGCATATGCCCCTTACCTATAGCTCTTATACTTGGAAAGCCAGTATAAAGGGTTGTAGTTGATTTGAGGGATGGATTTTACATATAGCTTAATTGCACTTGTAATCTTCATATTTTACATTTTGAGTAAATTTGGTCTCCCAATTTTTAAATGTGCAATTTTAGTCTTTCCATTAACTTTTTGAAAAATAGCAACGACTTTTATCCAACTTAACTAGAAGTAACAAAGGAATCTTGCTTAACCAAACGAAGTATGCTACGCATATCCTAAAAGATGCAAAGCTACTAAATGCCAAACCATGTAATACACCTATGGATAATAAAGTCAAATATCACAAGGACATGGACACTCCTTTATCAGAACCATAACAGTTTAGAAAATTCATAGAACGGTTGCTATACCTAACTTGTAGTCGCCCAGACATTTGCTATTATGTTTATCACCTAAGTCATTTTATGAAGAGTCATACTGACCAACATCTGCAAGGAGCCAAAAGGATTCTCAAGTTTATAAAGAAGACACCAAGGAAAGGAATCCTCTTTCCATCAGAATCAAACTTTTCCTTGGAGTTTTTGCTGATGTTGATTAGGGATCATGTGTGGAATCCAGAAGATCAATCTCTGGTTATTGTCTTTTCCTTAGATCATCCTTGATCTCTTGGAAAAGCAAGAAGCAGTATACACTGTCCAGATCACATAGATCCTTAGCGAATGCAACTTGTGAATCAAGTATATTCTTAAACTTTTCAGAGACTTTCGTATAGAGCCAAATATACCTATACCACTTTATTGTGACAATCAATCAACAGTTCATATAGAGAATAATCTCGTATTTCATGAAATGATTAAACATATAGAAATTGATTGTCACATAGTAAAAGATGAAGTGCAAAAGGGAGTTATACAACTAATAGCTATCTCAAGTTAATCTTAAGTAGCAGACATATTCACTAAAAGCCTTGCTCGAGGACTCTTTGAAGCTGTTAAATCCGAGTTTGGAATGTACGACATATACCTTCCAACTTCGGGGGTTGGTGGAGAAGAAGATTATAATAGAAGAAAGTGAGAAAGAGAGACCGATAGAAGGACAAAAAGAAGAAATTAGAAGAATAAAAAAAGGACTTCTCAGAGAAGAAAAGAAGAATAAATCAGAAAAATAAAGAAAGGGCTTCTCAGCAATATGAAGAGAGATATACTGGATTTAAGTGTTACAAAGGAGGGATAGAATATTTGCAAATGAGTCCCTGAAGTTTTAGTTCATAAAATCAAGTATGACAGTTATTGTTAGTTTTTTGTTAGCTGCGACTTCTTAGCTCTGTTTTTCCTATATATTCCAAATGATTATGATGCAAAACTTGTACAATTCATTTCCATACTTTACAAAATTAAATCATCATAGTTTTCTGTATGTTCTTCATCTTGTTTCCTATGTTTTTCGTTCATTTTACTTCTGCCATTATGATGAAAAAGGTTAACAAAGAGAAGATTCTTTAATTATTATGTGTAAATTCCAATGAGTTTTAGATTATTGAGGCTTAGATTAAAACTCCATTTTTTATATTTTAGGCTGAATACTTGCCATATAAAACTAATTTTTATTTTATTTTTTTGAAATTGTACTCTTTGATTGTCTTTAGATGAATAAGGCTGAAGATGCATAATTTTATCCAAAGCTGATTTTCATCTAGCTGAATGTATTTCTATGTATACGACGTATCATAACTTAATATATGGTTTTTCAAAAAACATGTTTCTTTTTTTTTTTTTAAATAAGATGACTGCATTTTTATGCATGAGTTTTAGTTTTTGTAGTTGCGGTTGTTGAAACAAGAACATATAAGTTTGCACATACAAATGAGGAAATAGTTACATGTAGTGAAGATTTTTTTTTTTTGTGGTTTTGAAAGCAACTTTTATTTCGTAGGGGCATTAGCGAGTTTTTTGCTCAAAAGCTTTAGCACCCTTCTCCATGATTCAAGTATGTGAGTACATTATTGTTCTTTGCCTCTTTGTATTTTTTCTTTCTCTTTCTTTAATTGAACATGTATGTTTGGTTTTGGGATGTTCTAATGGATTAATCATTGAAACGTATTGGAAAAGTTAATAAATGTGATGTAAAACTTTTATCCAACATGCATTTAGTCTAACGGTTCTTTGATGTATTTTAGGGACACAGAGAAAGTGAGAGAGATTCATATCATATAAGAGGGTATTCTTTTCTTTTTAGGTGCATTTTACGATGGTCTCCCAACTTTTCGGTGCACATGCCATCATGGTCTTCATGCGGAGACACTATTAAGCAATTATTTTAAAGTTTATAATATTAGCAAGTTAATCTGTATGTAAACATATAATTAAACGTCTCTTAGTTAGATGAAAAAATGATCCAAATTAGAATCTCAATCTCCAAAAAAGTTGCTTTGGTCTGAAATTGCATGAACTTGATGTTGTCCTTTATAATATATCCTAGAATTGAACGTTTGAGTGAGCCATCGAAGATTTTTTTTTGTTTCACTTTCCATTAGCGCAGAAAGTATCGTCATTTTGTTTGATATGAAAATTTATTGCGATTAAAGGTTTTTTTTTCTCGAAAATTGACTTAGGGATTAGGGATTTTGTTTCCCTTAGTAGTATTTCAGTTAAAACCCACATTATCTTACCCGATTTGGTGTTGTATGGAATGAGGATTTTGCTCTCGATCCCTGTTTGCTTCTCGGGCTAGAAACGACGAGAAATCTTGAGATTTCTCTTGCATTTATAGATTTATTGGTAAAATTAGTTTGGGGCTTTTGATCTCCTTGCAAAGACAGTTCAAACGACTCCAAGATTGACAGAAACCGTCGTCGGAAATGAGAGATTCAGCCAGATCTTCATTACAGGTCAAAAAAACATGTTTTGCAGTTTTTGAGTCTATTTTGAAAACTCCATTAATGATGAGCCCAAGAATGTGCCACTAGCACAAGAGTGGTTTAGTTTCACCAATTGTCTTCATGACTTCATGTATTGCCATTTTGGTGATGAAAGACCAAAGTTTTTTCTTTGAACAACAACAAAGAAAGACAAAAGAAAAAAAGCAAGTGAAGCCACTTAAATGCGAAAAGATTACATCTAGGGATGTCAAAATGGGTCCAGCACGCCGGCCCGCCCACTGGCCCGCCAAAAATAAGCGGGCTGGGCTCAAATTTTTGGCCCGTCCACTTATGCAGCCTGCCCCGTCTAGCCTACTAGTCCGCCGGGCTAGTGACACTTTTTTTTTTGTTAAAAGTAAAGGGTGAGAGTTCTTTTATAAAAAAAATTGATAGGGCCAAACAAAAAAGTCTATACTAAACAAAAAACCATGAAAAAGTTAGGCCCATAATTAAAAATAATAAAAAAGTCAATTTTTGTATGGTGCAAAAAGCAAAAATAAATAAAAAAGACAAATTCAGATTTTTTTAATTATGCGGCGGGTTGGCGGGCCGGCGGGCCTAAATTTTAAAGCGGCAGGCCAGGCTAGCAAAACGAGCCCATATTGTCTTGGCGGGCCGGGTTGGCCCGCCCGCTTTTTGGCAGGCTAGACGGGCCGCGGGCCAAACGGGCCGGGCTAGCCCGTTTTACCACCCCTAATTACATCCCGTGGGAAAAGAACCACCTTGTTTTCTTCTTCTTCTTTGCTTGAAAGCTAAGAATCGTTGCTAGGAAAACCAAAATGCAACTGGTACCAGTAGGGATATATCAAAACACGAGTAAACAAAAGAATAAGCGTATTGGAGTAAGTTTCATAATTTTACTTATAAATGAGCTTTAATTTGATTAGAACTTATTAGATAAGTGCTTAATTAGGCAGTATTTCCCAATGCATTCACCACAACTTGTCTTAATAAGATTATACTTATTTCTTGGCCTAAGAGCCGAAGGGAACCTCTCACACTAAAATTTCATTTAACTTTCAACTTCTGGATTGATAAAACAATGCAATTCCACTTAACATTCTATTAAGCATTAAATTCCCACCATAGTTGAAACTACAAACAAACTCATCTAAGTAGAATACAACAGATCTCCTTGTAAATTTTTCAAACTTATGATATCACTGTCATCTTTCAAACTTATGCTCAACATTCTTTCTCAGCATGTTACTTGACAGAATGATATCAAAGTAGATGAGTTGTCAAATTTACAAAATTCAGAAGTAAGAAAAGTGCCAATACTACTAAAAGATAATAGGATTCATCTCTCAATGGAGCCTTAAAATAAAGTTGTGATTTTAACTTAAAAATGCTCAAAAATAAGTTTCTTCGAACAAATTTAAGCCTCCAAAATTTAACTCTATCAGAGTAAACTACTTTCTCTTATTTTATGAAAATCCATCCATAAAAGTGACAAAAATATGATTAGCGTAACCTAAATAATCTACACATAGAAACCAGGAGTTTAAGAATCTGTCCTAACTGCTAAGCACTATATCTGAGTAAAAATGGAATGGTCCTCATGAAAAATTCGATTGGCAACCAATCCCTCATGACATTTCTCCCTTTTTTTTTTCAAAAAAAAAAAAAAGGCCAAGGCAAGACAATCCACATCAAAATATGTACAAAAATTACCAGTAGAAAGGGTTAAAAAATAATATCAGATTCAAATAAAAGACAGCGGAGAGACTTATCATCAGAATAGGACCCAAATCATCAGCATAGAATCAACTTGCATTGAGTTTACCTTGCATCTCATATGCACACAATTGTTGGCAAAATACCTGTAAACCATGATCTAGATGCAGTTCTGAAAGAAAGAAAACAAATAGATTAAGGAAATAAAGTAGCACTATTCCCCTCAGCTATAGTTTTTGGCATTCATGTAATTGCTTCAGTCACAAGAAAGAGAAAACGAAACTCCCAATCTTGGGTAAAATATTAAATGCCACTACATCGGTCAGCACATTGTTCTTAGATATCGTCATTAAAGAAACATTGAAGCATTAGATAGACTTCGATTATTGGTATTATCTGTGAAAGTAGCCTTCTTCGCTTTCTATCTACACTCGAAATAATCTATCAGTAATTGACAAGTTCAAATCAAAAGGAATCAATGACAGCACATAACAGTATGCACCAAAAAGACATAGTGACAATTTAAAGTTGAAGAGACTGTATCATTAGCTTGTCTTGTGAACCATCTTAACAGAAGTCATTTATTGAATAATGGTAATAGTAGCACAACTAAATGCAATTTAATTCTATTGAAATCATCTTCCATGGATTCCCTCTGCAGGCTCTAACATACAACATGACACTTCCTCCCATGCAATCTATATAGCTTATAGTAGCTTTAAGAATAGAAACGCCTATTCTTTTTACAATTGGATTCAAATTCTATATTACATTTCGGTGATCCATCAAACCTTTGTAAACATCTGGTAAGACAGGCAAATCTGCCTGAAAATTTCTGACATATCTCTTCAAAAAAATTTCCTCAGATAAGCGCATAAAGGAATTGAAACCCATATTATTATGAACAAGACCTTTTGATTTCAAGATTTTAATTACTGAGAATCTAGGGATAATTCTCTTCTCCAAACTGAAGCATAGAATCTGAGGAGATTCTGCAATATCTGTTGCTGACAAACCCATATCCTTCACTAGGAAACTCACTTTTCTGGAAATCATCTCCTCGGTCAAATTCATAAAACTGGGAAACTTCCTAAATGCTTGAAGAGTCATATCACGGTTCCAACCCCACTTCTCATAAACCTCAAATCTTGATTCCAACACTGCTTTACTCTTGCTTAGAAGCACATAAATAGCCATGACAAAAGCTGTCTTCTTAGGTTCAAACCCAATTTCCTTAACTAGATTGACAGCTTCCACAAATTTGGAATGCTTCATCGATGCCGCACCCGGGAAATTGGTTATCAGGCAAGAGATTTTAGATTGAGGCACCCGACATTGTCTCAAAACCTCAACATTTGGAGCCAAATCCTTCATTATGCCACCATATGTAAAACTAACTGGGGAGATTCTCAAAGCTTTAACAACTTCCTGATCATCACGAACTACACCCCTGAGGATCTCATAACGTGGGATGATGTATTTCTTCAAGCTCAACGTCAAGAGAGAGTAGTGAGCGATTAGGATCTTAGGCATGTCAATGTTGGAAACCCCAATGGAACGAAAGAATTCGAGTTTAGGCAAAAGGGTTTTCTTTGCATTTGCAGCTAGCACAGGGGGATGCTTCGGCACAAGTTCTGCAATCTGGGTTTTGGAGAAGCCATAGTTCATGAGAAGATCAAGAACAGCATTAGGGCCATCTGGGTTTTTCAAAATCAACACCCCGTTGGATAATTTGGTTGCCAAATCAGGGGACAACCCACATGAATTGATGAGGTAAGACATGGTAAAGGTGTCACCTTTGATGTGGTTTCTATCAGAAGAAGTGTGTGAAGTGAAGGAGTTGAAGGAAAAACGGAAAGCATGGTGTGGAAGAAGAGAACCCAGGTGGAATTGGGTATTTTTGCAGCGAGAGAATGAAACAGAAAATCTAGAAATGAGAGAATTAGGAACCATTTGCTCACTTACAGATCTGAGTGTACGTTGGTGATTGCTGCAGAATGTGAATCTTAGAACAGTTGCTTTCAGCTGCTTTCATCAGTGATGGTAGTGTGAATGATCCGGTCCAGTGAATCCGTAGTCAGAGCCTGATACTCTTTTAAATGGTAAAGAGAGTGTGTGCTTGAGAATGAATGAGTGGTTGAGGATTATGAAGGATCCTTTACTGTTGTGATTGTGACGAGGGAAAAGGGGTCGAACTGGGTGGTGATCCGAGGGGTGGCGCAGCCGCGCAGGGAACGGCGAGGATGCGTGAAGTGGTGAAGACAAGGAAAGGGGCTGGGTTATTTAATTTTTATTAGTTTAATATTATCTGTTTTTTTAGAGAGAATGTTGTAATTAAATATTACCTGCGGAACTTTTATAAAAAATATTGGATATATTTTATATATATCAATAAAATAAGTGATGTATTTTTTATTTTTTAATTTATGATGTGAAAAAATTATTAAAATATTCATCTAGTTAATGCATTTACTTATATAAAAATTGTGAGTGCTCATAATAAATTGAGTACAAAATATTTTTACCATTTTTAACAATTAATCCACCCAAAAAACTCACAAAATTTTTTATAAAAAAAATTAAAAAATATTTTTTTTTATTTCTTATAAAAAAAAATCGAAAGTAGTAATTAATTTCTGTTTGTTTCGTTATAACTAATTTTACGGGCAAACATAATAGTAGAATTTAAGTAATTAACCAAAAAAAAAATTAACTAACTGTCATATTTTGTGACGACATTTTAGTAAATGCATACAAGAAAAGTCAATTATAATGAAAGTATCTAAACAATAATTTTTCGTTAAAATCAATTATTAGTGCATATTATCCAAACAAAAATTAAGTTATTTTGAACTCACGTTTACTCAAAATCAATTATATAAAGAGTAATTTTAAATCTCCCTACTCTATATTCTTACAAATCCTTCTACCCACTCGTTAAAGAATATTTTCAATGCTTTCTATGGTTTCAAGATTGAAAGTGCATTTAATTTCATATCTTATATAATACTCTCTCCGTTCCTTTTCTGTCTCTGTTTTGAAAAAAAAAATTGTTTCTTTTTATTTGTCTTTCTAGGAATTTAAAAAAACATTTATAGCTTATTTTCCTATTATACCATTTCTTATTTATTATTTTATACATGTACTAAGTAGTAGATAATTAATAATTGTAGAGTTCCAACAAAGGTACAATAGAGAACTATCTCATAATTTTGATAGTTACAAAAGCATTAAATAAATTTCTTAATCGGTGTGTTTTAACCTTAAGAGACAGATAAAAAAGAACGGAGGGAGTAATAGAATGATAAGTAGGAGAATTTTTAAGAGGCTATAACTTTACTCTTATATAAAATCATATTAAACTCAATTTTACAAACGTCAATCCAAACACACATTCATACTCTTCATGCATTGTTGTTTCTTGGGTTAAGGTAAAAATTAAAATACTAAAATTAGTCTTACAAAAATAAAAATAAAAATTAGTACTTCAGTGATTTCACTTTACTTTACACTAAAATTCAGTTTAAGAGTGTGTTTATTTAAAATTTTGATGGGTCAAAATCCACATTAACATAACACTAAAACAAACACACTATTTTTGAGAAATTTTTATTTTTAAAAAAGCTTAGAATAAATATACAGTGCAGAATTTTTAAGCTAATGTAAAAACATGACTCACATTGATTATGCTCAAAATGGATGTTGGCTTTCTCCTCGCTTATAACCAAACAATCAACTAACCAAAATTTTACCAAACATACAATAAGTATTTGTTTGGTTTAAATTTTAATAGAACGAAAAGTGAAAAATACATAAATTAAGATAAATATTAATAATTAAAATTATTAATGCATAAAAATTAAGACTATCTAAAAAAATAAATATTTTTAACTTTTGATTGACCAAAACAAAATAAAAAAAAAAAAAGCCCCTTAGGGAGAGTTCTGATAATCAAAATTGTGCCTTATATGTGAGCAGTTGAGGGAGACTTTTGTTTGAACTTTTTTTCTTTTTCCTGGTAATAACGCTAATAAGAAGCCATCTATCTATGTTTCTGAATTTTCTTAATTTTGATCGCACCATATAACTAACTAGTAGTACTCTATTATATTCCTTAACTCCAAATCAGATTTTTGTCATTTCTGTTAGCATTCTGCCACCATTATTTAATTTTTTTCTGTACAAAATATTCAATCTTATTATTATTTATATCCATCCATTTTACTATTTATTTTTATCTTTTTTTAGCACATCACTTATTCTCCCTCGTTTTCTCTATTTTTCTTTACTTTTTCTTTTATTTTTAAGAATAATACAACAGATACTTTTGCACAAGTGAAAGTACGTACTTCTTTCACCCAATTCAAATATTCTACCGAGAATTTTGAGACTTAAAAAAAAACTGCTTATGCAAACTGAATCAATTCTTGCATGAGCCCGACCCAAAAGGATCTCACAAGAAAATTGAAATTGTTATTATGCATTTATATTTGATAATATAATAAAATTCTCTCACAACAAGACTGCTAGGAAAAAAAATGATGACTCAAATTTTGCCAAATTGATAGCACCCTTGCAAGTGCATGACTACTAGTAATTCGGCTCAACCATAACATTTTCCTACAAAAGGACCCTTAAACCTCACAAACATCAATTCAAATGACCCACAAAAACACATTTTCTTGTCTTGTGTTGCATTAAAATCATGTTTCAAATCATATTCCTATTGTTAATTTCTTTCAAATTTAGCGAAGGTGCCAATGGCAGAAAAGGAAATTGGCAACTTCTGCTTAAGAGCACGGGTGTGGTTGGTATGCATATGGCCTTAACCCACAAAAACACAGTCATAATGTTTGACCAAACAGGTGCTGGTCAATCTAGTTACAAACTTAAAAAACGCTTCAATGGAAGTAGGTGCACTACAAGTCACAAAGATTTGGTTGATTCAACATGTTATGCTCATTCTGTTGAATATGATATTAGTGAAAACAGAGTTAGAGCTTTGAGGCTTGATTCTGACCCTTGGTGTTCCTCTGGCTCCTTCTTGAGCAACGGGACACTTTTACAAACAGGTGGTTATCGAAGAGGAGCTAAAAAGATTAGACTCTTTAAGCCATGTGAGAATCACCAATGCGATTGGATGGAATCGAGGAAATTTCTTTCTAATCAACGGTGGTATGCTTCTAGCCAGATCTTACCGGAACACGATAGGGTTGTTGTTGTTGGTGGAAGAAATACTTTCTCCTACGAATTTTTTCCCAAAATTAGTCCTGATGAAAAATCCTTTAACCTTCCGTTCTTGCACAAAACCAATGATAGGAATTCTGGAGGGAATAATCTTTATCCCTTCCTTCACCTTTCAACGGATGGAAACTTGTTTATCTTCGCGAATCGCGACTCGATTTTGCTCAATTTGAGAAGAAACAAAGTGGTCAAGACCTTCCCTAGGATCCCCGGCGGGTCGAGAAACTACCCGAGCTCTGGCTCGTCCGTGATTCTCCCATTAGACCATGAGAACAATTTCAAAAAGGTGGAGGTTATGGTGTGTGGAGGTTCGATTTCCGGTGCATTCAGATCTGCAAGCAAAGGAACATTCCTGAAAGCTTTAAGGTCTTGTGGAAGAATGGTAATCACGGGGAACAATCACAACTGGAAAATAGAGTACATGCCAAAACCACGTGTTTTACACGACATGCTTATTCTTCCAACTGGACACGTTTTGATTATAAATGGAGCGAAAAGTGGTTGTGGTGGTTATGACAACGCTAGAAACGCTTCTCTTGAGCCTTATCTTTATAGCCCAAAGAAAAGGCTAGGAAAAAGATTCACAATACTTAAATCCACGAAAATAGCCCGCATGTACCACTCATCCGCGACTCTTCTTCCTGATGGAAGGGTTTTAATCGCAGGTGGTAACCCTCACAATAGGTACACTTTTCACAAAGTGGCGTACCCAACGGAATTGAGGCTTCAAGCATTTGTTCCACATTATATGGATAAGAGGTACCATAATTGGAGGCCTACTAATGTGACTATTGGGTATGAGACTATTGGCTATGGTAAAGAGTTTAGGGTTCGATTTTTTATCAAGAAGAGGCCGAGTAATGATGTGAACTTTAGTGCTTATGCTCCACCATTCACGACGCATTCTTTTGCTATGAATCAGAGGATGTTGAAGCTAAGGTGTAAGAGGATGGAGAGAAGTGGCGGCGGGTGGGTGGAGGCGGTGTTAGAAGCGCCGCCGTCTGTTGATGTTGCACCTTCTGGGTATTACTTGCTCACCGTCGTGAATGGTGGGATTCCAAGTATGTCTCATTGGATTCAATTTATTCACGGTAGTAGTATTAAGTCCTAGTGTATCTAAGTGGATTTAGTTTTTTCGAGAATACAAATTCGTGAAAAAATAATTTATATAGAAAAAAGTCACGTTGAAAGAACCAAATTTATGTGATGTGAAAAGGCAATAGTTAAGTACACGTGGCTTAAAAGCTCCAAAATCGTAGTTGTATGACAATAAAATAATTGTATGAATTATATATAGAAGGATAGTATGTTTAAGGTGTTCATGTATGTGATGTTATAACTTTGATTTCTAATTAATAAACCTAGAAGTTTTATTTTCTTATTTTTGCTTTTTCTTTTATACTGTTATCTCAATTCTGGAAAATTATGCATTTACGATTACTCACTACGCAATAAGTGACCTTCTTAGGATTTGAAAACCCTTACGAAGACCAAACTGCTTACACTAATCCAACAATTTGTTAGTGGAAGTTTTCTTTTTCTATAGCCTACATCTAATATCTAATTATTTGGATTTTTAATTTTACACTTAAAAAAAATTGCATATATATTACATGGAGACTAAATCACTTGTCTTACTATTGTTAAGTGGAACTGATCACTTGTTCTTAGTTTTGCTCCTACTAAGGGACTCTAGCAGTATAATACATTATCTCCTTACTTGTTTGTGTTTTTTAAAAAAAGAGTTAGGCTTTACTTATTGAGGATCATGTTAGGAAGGATGATTGAAATCCAGTGAAGATATCTAGAACTAGACCATCTATCTCCCACCTCGATTTTGTTGATGATTGCTTATTGTTCACACTTCACCCAAGGAAAGTCATCTCCGATGTTACTTCTAAAAGATGTGCTAACTGAATTCTGTTTGGAATTTGGTTTAATGGTTAACTTGGAGATTTTGATGTTCCTTGTGCCTAGAAATATTTTGAAACAGAAGCAAGATAAGCTTACTAGCGTTGTCTCCATTCAAAGTACTCTTAATATAGGGAAATATCTTGATTTTCCTGTTATTCAAGGTTGGACTTCTAAGAGGGATTCCAATTTATGGTTGATAGTATTGATTCGAGATTGAGCTCTTAAAAGGGCAAAATTTTGAACAAACCGGACAAGATCACACTTGGAAAGTCAATCTTATCTTCTCTAGCTATTTATCATATGCAGATCTTGTGGGTGTCGCATGGAATTCACAATTGTGTTGATCCTGACATTCGTAGATTATTTATTTGGAGTAGCATCTCAAATACTTGAGGATGGAGTCTTGTGAATTAGAATAAGGTGGTTGAGCCAAGGATCAATGGCGGACATTGAATTTGCATTGCTAGACTTTGTAATACGTCTTTGCTTGGTAAGCTTGTGCAGAGGGTCTTGAACTCGATAAATGAGCTATGGGTGAAATTGGTGCAAAACAAGTACATAGGTTTTTCTTCCTTATTCCATTTGTATCCCTCTTATACTAGTTCTTACACTTGTAGATCTATCTTCAAGGTCGCAACCTCTTTGAAGGAAGGTTTTTGTATTTGAATTGATAATGGTAATTTTATCCTTTTGACTTGATAAATAGTTGGATATTGGTCCCTTATTCCATCATGTACCATTTGTCGATTACCAAGATACAACATTGCAACTCAATGATGTGGTAGATGGGATGAATTGGTACTTGCAAGGCCTATGATCTTGATTTCCATATGAGCATGGAAATTTAATTTACAAGATTCATGTGGATTTAGATAAGAACTCTTTAGATGTGGTGATGTGGTAGTCTAGTGACATGTTAGAGATTTATTTGGAAAAATCAGTTTATGCATGGATGCATAGGTGTTATTCTCATTATCATCCTTGTATGTCCTTCTCTTAGCTCAACGAAGAGCATCCATGTGTTTTTCTTGGTTGATGACCGCTAATGGGCTGCCAAGAAACCTTATGCGGGCTAATGTCATATTACTCAAGATAGTGATTGCCCTATTTGACACACGGGGGTGAATCAATTCTTCATTGTCTTTGCGAATGTCAAAGAACTACTAGAATTTGGAATTTCATGGGATTCCAAAATAATTCCTGATTTGCAATGACTTATCATGTAGATTGGTTTAAAGAGAACTTCATTGGTGAGAAACGAGTTATGTATTTTTTAAATTGCTTGGTTTCTTTGGATTGCTAGTAATGCATACATTTTTAGTGAGGAAATTTAGGAAGACTAATCATGAACAAAATTGCTTCTCATCATTGTGACATCAATAGCACGTAAGCTACTACCTCTGTCTGACAGCATCATGCCGTCGTGTTTCTTAGACTCCTCCTAGCCACGGGTTTTACAAGCTCAATGTGGATGGGAGCTCTTTGGGAAGTCCTCGTCGTGCGGGTACTGGAGGCTTAATTTGCAATTGGATTTGAGGATGGGAGATTGGGTTCACAAATTTCATTTGTAACGTTTCAAGTCTTTATGCAGAGCTAAAGGGAGTGGAATGTTCATACTCATCGTACCCTTAGAAAGGAAATGGTTTTGAAGATTGACTTTTGAGAGAAGGATTTAAAGAGGACCATTCACCTCACCTGCTTCATCGGTGTCCTCCAATGTTGAGTCATATCGTGCAAGATGATGCCATGGGCATCTTGCATGTTAGAGCTTAGTTTTGTTTTTATCGTTTCTTTATTTCATTTTTACCAAAAAAACATATCATGCAAGATGATGCCATTGACACCTTAAAAGGTTAAATTAGAAATTTAGTCTTAATACATCTATAAACCTAACGGTGTTAGGCAAGTAGAACATAACATGTATCCCATTTGATAGCTCATAGGTCTAGCCCCATATTTGTCCCCAATGAATTTAATAAATGCAAGTATCAATATATAAGTGTTTTTAAGTTTGGAGGTTTTCTCTACTTTAAATTGGGGTTATATTTCCTTCCTAAATTTTATGTAAAAAAAAAAGCTAACACCTTTATCATTAGCTAAAGGTCATTTTTCTTTTTCTTTTGTCGGTTTAAAATCCTAGAAAAATATATGACCTTGTTGGCTTCTTCATACCCGCAAAGGTTCATCACGATATATGATCACACCATTAAATATTCCCTTTACCAATTAATTCAAATTAAACCCACATTTTATTTTTCTTAATAAAAGTTTCAATTGGAAAATGGCTAAGGCAGCAAATGAGACCAACCCCACTATGATCTTCAACTCATCAACTGCAAACTACTTGGTACTCTTCGATGGATTAAGAATCGAAACAACAATCACAAACAAAACCAAAAAAGCAGAGGAATGGATTAAAACAATTTCATCAACTTACATTAATGATGATCAAATGGTAATTGGGCAAGATACAAAATGGACACGTGGCGAAAACCAAGAGACACAAGTCGCAATTCTTCAACTATGCATTGAGGAAAAATGCTTAATCTTTCAACTAGCACATATGGATAATTTACCCGAGTCTCTAAGGAATTTTCTCATGGAATCAAAGTTCAAATTTGTTGGGGTTGGAGTTATGAATGATATTGAGATGCTTAAGAAAGATTACGGGTTAGAGTGTAAAAATGGTGTAGAAGTATACACCTTGGCAATAACACAATGGCCTGGTAGACTTTTTTATTAAAGAGGATTGAAAAATTTGGCTAAAGAATTGGTGGGTCTCAATATGACGAAATCAAAGGAAGTATCTACTCGTGAATGGAAATTGAAGGAGTTGAGTAAAACTCAAGTTGAATAAGCTTGTATTGATACTTATGCTTCTTATAAGATTGGAGGAAAACTCCTTATTGAAAATGATGAACAAGTTGCCTCTACCAAATTCATGTAATAGGGTGGTTCGGAATAAGTATAGTCTAGAATAAGTATAATATAGGATCCGACCCAAAACTTGAATTACTTAGACTATGTTTAACTCTGTCCGTTTTGTTTAAATTTTTTTAGATATTATTATTCATATTTGATTTGTAGGCTTACTATAGGTAAATTTCAAGTTTCAATTATCATTGTGTGTTATATCCAATGTGATCATATAAAACTATACCTTTTATTACTTTGTGTTTTAATTTTGTATTATAATTGATGTATGTTTTCAAATGCTTAATTCAAATATTTAAGGTAAGTGGGGACATTTGTGTGTAGATATCTGGGTTCAATATTCGGTTAATGTACTTTTCTATAGAAACAAAAAAAAAATTGCTTAATTCAAATATCTAATTATTAATATAAATTATTTTACCTATGCACTGCACTTATTATGTTTTATTTTAATTTTTAAATTTTGAAAGAAAAAATGTATCTTGTTTTTAATTGAAATTTTGAAAAATATTACATAAAAAATCTTTCAAATATAAAAAGTAATTATATTTTTTTACAAAATAACTTAAATAAATTCAGATTCAAAGTCAAACCAATTTAGGATAAAATTAAATATTTTTACTGATTTTTCTTTTTGTACAACTGAAAAATAAAAGAACAAAACCTACAAAATTAGTAAAAATATTCAATTTGGGAGTAGTTATTATTTTGTACTATTTTTACTTATTTGAATAGGGTACATATGTACCATGAATTCTAATCTTATCTAAGGAAATAATTAATGTAATCACTATTTTAATACTCTATTTGGTCCTTATTATAATATGTTAAAATGCGTATTCGAAAAGAAATTAATAGTTTTTTTTAAGTGATATTCATAAAATATTTATGTGGTTAAGTATATATATGACATATTATTTAATACATACGAATCCTCTAAACGACCAAACAATTAGTGGCGGACTTTAACAAAAAAATTTAGAAGGAGCTATAAATATTAATAAAGAGATTTTAATTAAAATTTATTTTAGTCATCCAAAGTCTCAAAGTAACATACTAATGCATTTTTTCAAATCTAAAGAATTAGTATCAAATTCATCAATTGTGACTTTGTAAATCTTAAAAGGTTGCTCATATTTGATTTAACAATTTGATCATTTGAAGTTGAAGCTATGTAATTTTCATTTTTGTTGCAAGTTTTCTTTATGAAAATTGCATCATAATAAATTGGTCTAAACAGATTTTCGATAAAATAAAAAAACATTTTTTATGTGTAGAATAAAATCTAACATTAACCTTATATAAATTGGTCCGATTTTGTCTCCTTAAAACTATTTTTTATGTATATAATAACAAATAAACACTAACATGAAATATTAACAAAAAAAAAAATCTGACTTAAAACTCAACAAATTAAGGTTGGAAATTAACAAATCACCGTATTCATCAACAATAAAGTACTGAAAATTAGAGAAAAATATCAATTAGTTCATTTAAAGATTCATTTGTTATTAATTTAATTCCTTAATATTTTTGTCACCAATTAATCTATCAAAGATTTAAAATACATAAAAATTAGTCCTTTAAAGATTTAAATATTACTAAATTAATTCCTCAATTGTAGATGAATAATCTTTCAAAGACTAATTTAATAACAAAAATATTTGAAGAACTAAATTGATAAAAAAGAAAAAAAATTATTGGCTAAATTGATATTTTTCTTTAACAATTAATACAATATACTCAATAATATGATAACTTACTAAAAGATAAAAACATTACATAAATATAAAAAAAAAATCAAATTTTAAACTGCGACACAAGTGTTCAGAATAACGTTTAACGTTTAACTAGTGTCTTAAGTAAAAGACCATAACTTTGTATATTTGACACATGGTAAGGGGAGGGTGCCACATTAACGTTTTTTTTACCTATAGTTAAGGTAATATTATTGCCATTAATATTTTGTTTAATCTCTAATACTACGCATTATTTTAGAGCTTAAAATGAGTTTATGTTATACGTAATTTGAGGGATTAATTAAGTTACTTAAATTGAGATTAAACAAAATGACATTATTTTGTCATTTACGTAGACTTCTAAATATCAATTGACTTATATATAAACACTTAACTTGTCACGTAAATATTTAGTCAATGCCAATAAATATTAAGAACTATGGTGATCTTTTTTTGGTTAATAAGAAAGTAGTACAACCGAGATTAATAGTATGTAGAATGATGATAAATTTTAAAAATTATATAATATTTTTAAAAATTAATAGTATATTAAATATTAATTATGTTATATAATTTTTTAATATGTATAATTTTTCCCGTTACATCGTTATTGTGGCTGTTGTTACTTGTTGCGCTAGCAGTTTTCGTTTATCGTTTATAATATTTAAATGAAGCTGAGTCAGCCTCGACGTGGCTCCGCGTTGGTAATTTCTTAGCTGTAAAGGAAACAAACTGGCAGTTACATTTTGTCCTAATTTTGTTCTGTTTCATTCACATCTAACTGAAAACCAGCAGCATTTCCCCCACTTGCCAATTCCCTCGTCAAAAACCACTTGCGTTGCTAAAATCGAATGTAGTAACTGTTTTATGGTATTTTATTCATTAATTAACATTTTTTTTATTACAACACCCAGAGATAGAGATGTTCACGGGTTGGATTGGTTTAGTTTTAGTATTATCTGATATTGGAACCAATAAAAATTTATGGGTCGATTTAATTCGAATTTGTGCGAAAAATTAAATCAGATTTGTGCGAAAAAATATTAAAATATGAATCAAACTATTTTAAAACACTATTAATTTCTTTGATTAGATTATTGCGTTGTCCTGTTAAAATAAAAAAAATTTAAACATTATTTAGTTTGCAAATAATTTTGAACTTAATTATTTTACTTTTTTTTTACCAAATTATAAATTTCTAATTTATAAACAGAATAATATAAAAGAGAACAAAATATAAAAAAGAACAAATTAATATGTATAATAGAAAACATAATGGTAACAAATAATATTTAAATCAAAGGATAAATTGCACAAAGTACTCTTGAGGTTTTAGAAAATAGCACAAACCACCAAACTTTAAAAAAATGAGCAGTTCACACCATTTTCTCAAATACACACTAATCATAGTTAAATCTCTTTCTATTTTTTTTTATAAATAAGAAAATTAATTTTCCTATATGTTGTTTTGTACAAAATTCATCTACTGAATTTTCTCAAAAAAGGTTTTTTCATAAAATAAAAAAAATATTTTTTCATAAAATAAAGAAATTATTTTTTCATAAAATAAAGAAATTATTTTTTCATTAAATAAAAAAATTATTTTTTCATAAAATAAAAAATTTATTTGTGAATATTTTTTTTTAAATTAAAAAATAAATTATTTACAAATGATGATAGTATTTTTTAATTTACAAAAAATAAGTTTTTATTCAAAATAATTTTTTTATTTTATGAAAAAATAATTTTTGAGAAAATTCAGTAGATGAATTTTGTACAAAAAAAAACATACAGGAAAATTGATTTTTTTATTTATAGAAAAAAATAGAGAGAGATCTAACCATGTTTAGTGTTTATTTTAGAAAATGATGTGGATTGCTAATTTTCTTAAAGTTTGGTGGTTTGTGCTATTTTCTAAAACCTCAAAGATACTTTGTGTAATTAGCTCTAAATCTAATACAGTATTCCACGATTATTATGAAAGTCAAGTCTCTCAAGTTGTTTATTAAGTCTTTGGGTTTACATCTTCCAAATCTGATACTCAAAGGTGGAAGGGATTAGCACAGTCTCTATTAGGAGTGACACCATCTTTTTTAATATATAAATTTACGATTCTTATATATAAAGGAATTGTGATATTTCTAAAATTGGATAGTCTCAATCCCTTCAACCTACTCAAATCGATTACGTTGTTTGGTAGGGGTGTTCGTAGGACGGGTTACACTCGTCTCTCACCCGGCTCTAAACATAGTCCGGGTGAATTACGCAGACCCGAACCCATTCATAGACCCGATAGAACTCGAATACATACGGATTCAACTAAGACTGAGTTAAAAGGACAATGCCGGGTTGATTCAGACATCCAACTCAATATAAATATATTATAATAATATATGATTATGTAATGATTTTAGATATAACCTACGGTTATCGGTAATTCGTCATAAAATTAATATTTAAGATTGATTATAATAGCGTAGATTCCTAATTTAGAAAAATAAATAAATGAAATATACACGAGAATATAACTCATTATCGTAGATTTAAAGAAAAAAGTAGTTATTGGTAAAATTTTATTTAATTTTTGGATATTCAATAATTATAAACAAATTACATTATTAAAACAAATATTTTTCTAAAAAATGTAGTAAATAATACTAGAAAACAATAAAGTATAACATGAAAAATAAAAAATACATAATGATATATAACATAGGGACAAATTAGGATATCCCGAAGGTGAAACCGAACCCGACCCTTACTCGAACACAGGGCCAGCAAATAGGACCCATATCCAGTCCAAAACTAAAAAATGAACTATGTTAGACTTGGTTCGAATTTCTCAAGACCAAGTAGACATGAAGGATGAGCCGGATCATGAACACTCCATTATTTAGTTTGGGTTATACTTAACTATAATTGAATTAAATAAATTTTAAAATTAATTTAATTTGATTTGTCAGGTTTATGGATTTACCCAATCCAATGAACACCAGATCAAAATGTACAGTCAAATAACTAATTTCAGGTGGGATGAAAATTTGGTTTTTTACAAATTTAAATAGAATAATATTTTGTTATTATTTGGTGTGAGCTTAGCTAATTCACTAATACAATTGAAAATCGAATTTTATAATCACATACATATATCTTGGTATACTTACCGACTGAATTGAGACATTCTATGGTAAATTAATTCTTTTAACAAATAAAAAAAAGTCTTATCTGACGCTGATCACGATCATGTCTGTTCCTATCCGCGTAAAGCGAAATATGTAGGGATAAAATCACTCTCCCTATAAATTGGACCCCACTGTTCAAACCGTCATCAAAATTTCCAAGTTCAATTAATTCATATTCAATTCTCAACTTCATTGCTCTGTTATTGTCTCACTTGCTATTTCATTCATTTCAATATTCAATTTTCAGTTTCATTTTCTAGCCTTTGCTTGCGAAGATGACGGTCACGGCGGTTCCGACGGTGAAGGATGGGTGCCTTACGGTGAGGGGCAAGGTGGTTTTGACACGTGTCCCCGGAAACGTTGCGGTTTCTCCCGCGGGTGCAGGTTCTGCTTTCTTGGGTGCAACTTCTACGCTTCCGAGTTCTCACCATGTGTTTACTCTTGGCATTCTAGAGTGAGTCTCTCAATTTTGATCTCATTCCTTTGCGTTGACCCGTTGACCAGAAGATTCCAGATACAATACAATTCTTATAAAAAAAAATTTCAAAATAAGAGCACGGATTTGGCAGTAAATCTAAGAAGGTAAATTTCCTAGGATTTATTGAAGACTAAGGTAAATTACAATGTGATCAAATGAAGTCGTTGTAGTCCTAGTCATGTAGCTCAGTTATGTTTGTGTCGGTACGAGGATCGATCCCCATGTCTACTACTTTTCTCTGAACAAAAAAAAATGCAGCCGTTGTAGATAACTATTGCGGTGTGACATGGTTTTAACTACAGTCAAAATTCTGATATTTATAGCATGATATTGCGAAGCAGAACACAATTCAAAACATAGTTGAAAACACATTTTATTGGTTGGTGTGACGAGGTTTAACAAAACAAAGATAGAAAAGAATAAAAGAGAATGATACAAAGAAAATAATATGCAGACAAAGGGAGAGGATAGTTATTGTTTATTATTTTTAAACAAGCCACATAAAACAGCTGCATGGTACTCAATGAGAATTGTTCACAGAAACTTACAGTGAAAGCAAAATGCAGGGGATACAAGTGGTTATCTCTGTTCAGAATGAAAATATGGTGGATGATTCCGCGTGTAGGGAGATCTGCGAGCGAAATTCCAATGGAAACTCAGTTGCTTCTTCTAGAAGCAAGAGAAGAGTCTGCTCTTGAGGATGAATTTTCTGAAGAACAGGCAACTGCTGAGAACACTTCCTACATTCTCTTCTTACCTGTCTTGGATGGACAGTTTCGCGCAACTCTGCAGGGAACTCCATTAAATGAGCTCCAATTCTGCATCGAAAGTGGTTAGTTCACTCACTCTTCTTTCACTCTTTGTTTTCCTTCACGTGTCAAAGAAAGAAAGAAAGAAAGCAAAAAGGTTATTTATAATTAATGAATAATTATCATGCTAAGCTTAGCTTAATGGTGATGTGACTTTTGGTTAATGCTCCCAGGAGATGGTAATGTCCAAACTTCCCAATCACTAGAAGCAGTGTTTGTAAATTCAGGGGACAACCCATTTGAGTTACTCAGGGATTCTATCAAGTATGTTATTTGTTTTTGAATATCCTTATTATTTTCTTGCTTCCTTGCATGGTTTTAAATTGTTGTCAGCGTCACCTATCTGATGCGGCCATGATATAACAGTTTGAGCCATCATTGCAACCACAAAACGATGTGATTGCAGTCTGTAACGGTCGCATCAGGCCTCTGACCACAATTTGAAACGTTGCTTCTATTTAGAAGTAGAGGACACCTTACATTTTGATTTTACTTCTTAGGATATTGGCAAAACACAAAGGAACATTCTCTCATATTGAAAACAAGAAAATCCCATCACATCTTGACTGGTTTGGATGGTGCACTTGGGATGCCTTTTACACTGAAGTGAATCCTCAGGGAATAAGAGAGGGCATTCAAAGGTACATTATCAATTATCATGTTTATAACTTCACCTACCTGATATTTTGCAAATTTTGAATATGTCAATGACGAATTTGCCTTTTATGACTGAACAGTCTTTCAAATGGAGGTTGTTCACCAAAGTTTATCATCATTGATGATGGATGGCAAGAAACGCTCAATGAGTTTCACAAAGAAGGCAAACCGATCATTGAAGGAACTCAGTAAGTCTCTCTTTAAAATCTATGTCATATTTTTCCCTCCATTTAATTTCTTGGTCATCATGCTAACATCTTTTGTTAACCATTAGGTTTGCAACAAGACTAATAGACATTAAGGAAAACAGCAAGTTCACCAATGCAAGCGCCGACATTTCTTGCAACAATCTGCGCGATTTCGTTAACTCAATCAAACAGAATTTGAGTTTAAAGTAACATTTCCAATCTCAATAAGGATTTTTTGCTTCTTTCCTTCCTACCTACCTCCTACCTGCACTTATTCAAAGTAACTTGAAAACTGATAAATGAGTACAATTTTTCACTATGCAGATACGTTTACTTGTGGCATGCTTTAGCCGGTTATTGGGGAGGAGTTCTCCCATCATCAGATTCAATGAAGAAGTATAATCCAAAACTTGAATATCCAATTCAATCACCTGGTATCACAGGGAACCTCAGAGATATAGCCATGGACAGCTTGGAAAAATATGGAGTAGGAGTCATAGATCCACAAAAGATATATGACTTTTACAATGATTATCACAGTTATCTTGCGAGCTGTGGCGTCGATGGAGTCAAAGTAGATGTCCAAAATTTGATAGAAACCTTGGGATCTGGATACGGAGGACGCGTTTCGTTGACCAAACGGTATCAAGAAGCGCTGGAGAAATCTGTAGGAAGGAACTTTAAGGATAATAGCCTCATTTGTTGCATGTCTCACAATTCTGATTCAATTTTCAGGTTTGAATGCTATCTAATTTTAGGCTAATACAATATAGGTTTTATTTTGATCCCTTTTTTGATTAGTTGTTTCTTTTTCATTTTGAACTGTCAGTTCAAACAAGAGTGCAGTAGCGAGAGCTTCTGAGGATTTCATGCCAAGAGAACCAACATTTCAAACCTTACACATTGCTTCTGTAGCTTTTAACAGTCTTCTTCTTGGGGAAATATTTGTGCCAGATTGGGACATGTTCCATGTAATATTTCTGTCTCTTTACTTTTCCAATTCCAAATCTTTCATGTTCCTGTCTGGTTTGCATTTTCATTTCTTATTGTCATAAATAATTACAAAACTGAAACCTTGCTTTGATATTGTTTAATGTTTCTTGATTTTTGTATAGAAAACATGAGAAACATTGGGAATTAAAATGAAAACAACGTAGCAATTTTGTAATTATTTATGTAAACACGAAATGAAATCACGAGATGAAAATGCAAACTAAACAGACCCTAATATGTTGCATGATTTGATTCTAAAATGCTTCTATTCCAGAGCAAGCACGAGGCAGCCGAGTTCCATGCTGCAGCAAGAGCAATAGGTGGTTGTGCAGTGTATGTTAGGTAAGACACCAAAACAAAAGGATGAGAGTTATGTCTCACTAGTTTCTCTTTAAAAAAATCACTTTCTTAATCTTACAAAATTGAAGAAAACAACGATATTTACCGATTTGATGCATTACAGTGATAAGCCTGGGAATCATGATTTTGAAATCCTCAAGAAGCTAGTACTGCCTGATGGATCAGTCTTGAGAGCAAGATACACTGGCCGTCCTACTCGAGATTGTTTGTTTGAAGATCCTGTGATGGATGGTAAAAGGTAAGTTCAAATGTTACTATTTCTCTTAAGAATTGTCAGAAGCTTCTTACTAGTTTTGCATTCTTCACTGAAAAGCCATAATAATATTGTTGATTCTTTGCAGTTTGCTGAAAATTTGGAACTTGAATATGCTGACTGGGGTGGTAGGAGTCTTTAATTGCCAAGGAGCAGGAAGCTGGCCGCTGAAATCAATGGAAGCCGCACCAGAACGCGTAACAATTTCCGGGAAAGTGAGACCTCTTGATGTTGAATTTCTTGAAGATGTTGCAGGTGAAAATTGGAATGGAGATTGCATATTATATGCCTTTAACACAGGTTCATATTTTATCTTAATCAATCATTACATTCATTCTTTGCAAGCTTTTTGGAACCTAACACATCCATTTCTACAGAATTATTAACAGATTTAACACTGTAAAATACTGCAGGCTTGCTTTCCAAGCTACCAAGCAGAGGAAAACTAGAAGTGTCACTGGAGACTCTCCAATGTGAAATATACACAGTATCTCCAATTAGGGTTAGTATGCTAACATTGCTAATTGCTATCTGCATTTTATTAGAAAAATAGGGTTAATTGTAATTTTGGTACCCAGGGATTGTCAAAGTGCGGTTTAGACCCCTGATTTTATTTTTCTGAGCACTTTATGGCCTGTTTGGTTTAAAAAAAATGCCACAAAAAACGTTATGCCACATAAAACGTTATGCACTGTAAAAAATTCTTTGATGAGTCTATAATGCAAAATTGTCAATGTGTGTGAGCAGGTATTTGGTAATGATGTGGAATTTGCACCAATAGGATTGCTAGACATGTACAATTCAGGAGGAGCAGTAGAAACCTTGGACTTCATCATGGATGATTCACATTCACAATACATATTGAAAATCAAAAGCAGAGGATGTGGTCGTTTTGGAGCATACTCCAACATTAGACCCAAACATTGCAAAGTTGACATGAAAGAGGAGGAAGATTTCTCATACAACCATGAAAATGGATTATTGATAGTTAAACTTTGTGGTGGTGAAAGCAATTCAATGGAAATAGAACTTGTTTACTGAGTTTTTCTGATTCATTTTCAGTGTTGTTTTTCTTTGCGTAACTCATATACTAAAGCTTACAGAGAAATTGCTTATTGGACAAAGAGAAAGAGGAATTGTTTAGTTTTGATGTAGAGTACTAGAGTAGTGTAACCATTTCTGTACCACGTATATAATATAATAATCATAGTGACGTGAGACATTTTTAATTTTATATAAGAAAATAATTGCAGAAGGGGGCTGCCATTATCTGCTCTATAGTTGTTCGTTTATTTTTCATATATTTATCTTTGATCTGATTATACTTTTAGTTACTTAGTTTTTAGTTTAGAGTTCGTGTCATTTTAGTTATTTTAGTTTTAATTGTTCTTCTGTCATTTTTTCGTCTAATTAATAACGTAAAAGTGATGTGACATTTAAAAAAAGTGATAAAAGTATTAAAATTAAACAAATAAAACTAAAAAGATTAAAATTACGCAAATTACAATCCCAAATAAAGGGACTAAAATTACCATGAAGCCTTTATCTTTTATTTTCTTTTTCCCCCCAGGCTCTTGATTGATGATAGGATATGATATGATTCTTTTAACACAATTATATTTAGAGTAATGATTGGTGTACAACTAATTTACAACTAGTGTTGTGATTATTAATTATAACTTTTGTTGTCTTTTTTCTATTTTTTTTCTATTCTTAAAAAATAATTTAATTAAGTTGTAAATGAGTTTGAAAGGAAACAGTGGTGTGAATTGATAATTTTCCTTATATTTATGATACACAACCAAAAAAGTTGTGTAATAATATATAAATTATATCACTTTAAATATCACGTTGCATATCGTGAACAGTTAAATTTACTTTCAAAATACTCACTTTATAAATCATAAACCTCACCATTTAAAACATGTATTTAAGGGCAAACACAGGAGGCACATGTTGATCAATATCACACAATTTGCCAAACATTTGCTAGCATGCCTAGTGCAAAATAATATTAAGAGTTGGAAATGAATTGAGAACTAAATTGAATTAATTGCAAAATAATTGTTTTCTAGTTATAATTCATGAACTCAACCCAAATTTTTAAATCAGTTAGACAACCAGTTTAGAATTAGTTTTGAACTGATTTAGAACTGATTTAGAATTTTTGTCTGAAAACTGGTTTTGAACTGATTTTTTTGTTTAAAAGAAAATTGACTCTAAATCGTTTCGAAAATCAGTTGAATAGAAAAGAAAATGAGGATTGCCCTCACTATCTCAGAAATTTTTTCTGAAATGATAAGTTTCATACATTCACATGCTGACCACCTTTGGGCTCCGTTCGGAGCGGTTAGATTGCACTGTTTTTCAAGGGAAAAAAAATTCTCTTATCTAACATCTAAAATAAGATGAATGCATACAATAGAGGATTGTTTTTGGGTGAAAAGAATATTCCTATATGACAGTCGAAGACTAATTTCTTCGAGGCGTAAAAATTATTAAAGTGAGTTTTGCTTCTCCCAATAAAGTCTTTTCTAAAAATGAATGTTTATTATACACATGAATAAAATCAATGCTCTAGAAATTTATACTAAACCTAGAATCTTCTATATAAGGCTTATTTTCAATTCTTGATCGATTGGTATGGCCACAAATTTGAATTATCGTTGGTGATTATAGCATCAGAGACGAGTGCCTCATAATTGGTGGTAATTAAGGTTATTTTGAGCAATGTTCCGAGTAATATAATGTTTTCATTAAACCTATTAGCAGTGAAGGTGCTTTTCTTGGTGCTGCAAGTTCACCAGCTTCAACCTCTCGTCATACCTTCTCCCTTGGAATTCTTAAGTGGGGGTTTTTTTTTTTATCTTAATATTCAAATTCAATTGTTCAATAATAATTTGAATATAGCATGTATTTTTACATCTCCAAGTTACAATTAATGTTCACTTAATTAATTACTTGCAGGTAGAGCGATTAAAATAGACCATTTAACTCAGTTCGGTTTTGAGAAAGTAAGGTTAAAGGTCCATGAAATTAAAATATATCCTAAAATTGTTAGCCTTGCAAGGCCACACGACCAAGACTAAAGTTAGGCTAAATTTTTTATATCTGGCATTCATTGTATAGGTTAGGGTTAGGGTCAGGGCCAAATTAAGTTCTAGAAACTAAGAAAATGAATATACAAATTTTGGTTTATATATATATATATATATATATATATAATCTAATATATATATATAAATTGTTGCTCAGAAATAAAATGAAACATAATCCGTCTAAACGTAATTAATTAACCTCTTAAAAGGACATTCAACGAGTGTAAATAAGCACCATATATATAAGGGATACTCCTTTATAATTGTTAAAATAATTTAATAGCTTTCGTCCATTCTTATGAATATTTTAAAAATAAAATTTTCACCAATAGTTTTATATTAGATTAATTATAGAGGACGATAAAAAAAATAAGTTAAGAAATATATGTATGATGATTTAAAAGTTTTCTATCATTCCATTAGCATAAATTAGCAATATGTTGATTCGTAACATGAACTTATGGTTTTCATGAAAAATAACAATTTTAATTTGGTTTTCTCTAAAAAAGATTGTGGTTTTTGCTTGTTTTATTAAAATACAAGGAAGGTAGTCGATATGCTAAAAAAGCTAAGCAATTAAAAAAAAAAACTAAGCATTTATGTTAAAAGGATAACCGATGATTTTTTTTAAAAGAAAACCAATAACTTATATCCTTAGAGTGATTCACACAAAAAAATTAAAAGAGTAATTTACTTGATTAATTATGCTATTGGGCAGTGTATTTTTTTGGCCCAACCCTAACTAATTAAGGATTAAGTTATTAAGACCAATTTTATTTTTATTAAAGTAAGGACCGACCCAATTCGATAAAATACGGGACCGAATTGGACTAGCCCTAAGGCCATAGCTCATTTTGATAATCCTAACTACAAATTTGGGTTAAATACATTTTATATTCCTGAATTTCAATGAAAATCTGTTATGCTATGCATACTTAAAGAGACTAAAAACAATTATTTAACCCTACAATTTTCAAGGTGTATTAGTAAAACCAATGTAAGATAGCTATATCTCCTGTTCTGCACACAGAAGAGGAGTAAATCTCTAAAATAGTCTCTGAAATTAATAGTAAAGATGGATTATTTGTCTCTATCATTTTAAAATAGTAATTAAATTAGTTTCCCATTTTATAAAAAGTCAATTATTTTAGTCGTTTTTTATTTAGTTTTTTTTAATGTCCTTTAATAGCCAAAAGGACCAGAAGTCCGTGATTTTGCAAAGTAAGACAAATTTAAAATTTTTATAAACTAAGAGATTAAAAGGATTAATCCTTACAATCTCACATAATGGTTTAGGGGTTTACTCTATAGAAAACTTATTTTGTTGATCTCTATCTTATAGTTTTTGGTTGTCACTTAGAGCATACTTTTAGGCTCCGTTTGGCCCGGTTTATTTTCAGCTTATCTTCTACTTATAAATAAAAGACGGACCAAATAGAAATATTAATAAGCTCTTAAAATTTTAAGAGGTTTTTTTTTAACGAAGGAAAGAGAGAAAAAAGAACTTTAAAATAAGTCATAAATAGGGATTTTTACTTATTTCCCAACATCTTATTTTTATTAAACATCCACCAACTACCATAACCAAGGCCGGACCACCACCTACTACCACCCGCCACCCGCCACCACCCTCCGCCGGTCAAAAATGAAATTGCCAAACAACTTATGTCTTTTTTTTTAAGCCTCTTATTTGTAACTTTAACTTAAAATGACTTTAAGAAAAAAATAAACTGGATCAAATGATACCTTAATACACACCACTTAAGAATAAAACTATGAGTGTGAAAAATAACTAATAAGAAGTTATTCTAGCTTAATTAGTGGTCTTAGACTCAGTCTTACTTATGCATTTGTTTTAAATATTTAGCGGGAGAACTTTCCTGCCTCCAGTAGTCGATTGCATCTCAAAACATTTATGTGATCTTGAAAAAAAACACACACACACCGAGAAAAAAAGTAAAGATGTTATATATGAGTGCTAAATATTTTGAAAATACACATTTTTTTTGCAAGGATTTAGGTTAACATGTCTATTCAGATTCAAAATATGGTGAATGATACCTGGTTTTGGAGAATCTGGCCGTGAAGTGACTCAAATGCTTCTCTTGGAAGTAAAAGATGATGGAACTTTATTTCATCCATGAAAAATTCTGTGAGCCAAAAATTGGTGGAACTTTCTATGTTCGATTTCTTGTTGCCAGTTTTAGAAGGACAGTTCAGGACTAGTTTGCAAGGGACAATAATGATGAGCTTGAGTTCTGCGTTGAAAGTGGTATAAGTTAGAAACATAAATCAACAATAATTTTTTACCAACCGATTAAATATTAACTGTTTGATCAAGATCTGATAGATTAGATATGTTGACTTCAGTGGAGTTGACTACATGAAACCCGGTTTTGATACTTGGATAACAATTTCCTGTAGTCAATCAAGATTTATTTCACTGATCTCAACCATGCAATCTTAATTGGACGGTTGATATTTAATGAGACAAAAATAATTCTTTATATACTGATTAAATATTTAATCGTCAGGTCAAATGAGATCCGTTCATTTTGATGAAGTGGACTACAAGGAATTTGGTCCGAGTCATGCAAAATGATTTCGTGTAGGCGGCAGCGGACCAAGGCTGACTCCAGTGAAGTCAGCCAATCTCAACCATGCGATCTTAGTTGGACGATTGTTAAGAGACAAAAATAAATTTTTAACAACTGATTAAATATTAACCGTTCAATTAAAGTCGGACAAATGATATAGACTTCACTAAAGTCAACTACAGAAAATCTAGATCCCAAAAGTAACCGAAGCAGTATATATGAATTCAGGGGACAACCCATTTAAGCTCATGAGAGATTCCAAGAGGTAAGTTAGAAAAGCTATACAAAATAGTTTCACACAACATATTTACTTAATTAGGCATTTGAAACAGAAACATTGGTATTCATTTAATTAAACATATTTATAGCTACTTATCTCTTAAACTATCCATTCATATAGGATACTGGAGAAACACAAGGGAACATTTAGGCACATAAAAAACAAGGAGGTAAGGCAATCATCAATTTCGAATAATTTTTGTATGTGCTGCACGTAATGTTTATAGACACAACCAATCAAAATCAATTAATAATATTAAAATAGTAATAATACAAATTTAAAACATTTTTAGCATTTAATTGATTGTGCCCGTAAATACTGTTGTCACGCAAGAATTACTCATCAATGTTACTCTAAGTAGCATCTATTAATTTCATCTAAAGAGTGTAATGAATTCAAATCTGCATTTCAGTTGCAGCATATGTAGATTGGTTTGGATAGAACACTTGGGATGCATTTTATACAAAGTAAAAAACTCCAATTTACCATATAATCAACCAGTTAAAAATACCCCATTTATAGTGTTTGTTCCTAATTCAGGTTCTCAGAAAAAGGTTGCCTCGCAAAATGGGTATGCATTGATGATGGATGGCAAAACAAAACACTAGAAAACAATGATCTACCACCTGAAACAGCAAAGTAAATATTAAATTAAACTAAATTTCTTTCTTGTAGTAATTTGTTTATGAAGATACAAAGGACTTGTGAAAATTCATTTTTCATCCCACTTTTTATTGTAAAGGTTTGGATACAGATTACAGAATCTAAAGGAAAATGCTAAGTCCAGGGGCTCAGAAATGGGATATGATGATCTGCATCAGTTTATCAGAACCATCAAACAGAAATATGGACTGAAGTGAAGTTTTATTATTACAAGCAATTATAATAGTATGTGTTTGGATTCTAGTTCAATCTATCCGGCCTAACGTGGATTTAAAACTTAAAAGTTATTCTCCGTGTGTGTTTGATTTCGTACTAGGAGAAGTCGAAATGTCAAACGTGAATTCAACACGTAGAAGCTAGTGTTGAAATGAATCTTAGCTTACGTCTTTTAAATATGATTTGACGTGAAACTAAATACACATAAGTGTTAAAATAGATCCACTTTTACCTCTTCTTAACACATGTGTTTGATTTTAAGTCAAATTATGTTTGGAAAAGTAAACAAGTATCTATTTTAACACAAGTAAAAAGTAATTTTTAGTTTCACGTTAGAATATATAGTTCAAATGTGAATCTAAAACGTGGAAATTATTTTTAGTGACATTGAAATGGATTCACGTATATCTCATCTTAATGTAAAACTAAAAACTAACTTTATCCTATCTAAACGCGAAACCAAAGACAGATTGAGCCAATTTTTAAGATTGATAAATTCAAATCACAATGTAGATATGTATATGCTTGGCATGCCTTACTAGGCTATTGGGGAGGACTAAATCCTTCATCTGATGAAATGAGAAAATGCAACTGGAATATTTCCTTGTATTGTTTGGGCCTTGTTGTCCATTTATAAGGACACCATCCTCATTTTAAGCACCTCGCAATCCCTTTTTTTTTGTATTTTTTCATACCGAAAATAACCCTTTTAAAAGAGGGTCTCAAGAAATATTTTCAAACAACTATCTTCCAAAAATGCTAATCTCCCAAAAAAATTTGAATTTCATCCCTTCCAAAAACTTAATGAGACCTTTCAAAAAATTTCCAAGAAAGGGTCTTCTCAAAGGGATGGTGGTAATTATGAACGGTCTTGTAATTTATTGTCCATGAAGTGAGGAAAATGAGAACGTTAGATTGACACCATTCCAGCTAGGAATGAGACCATCATTTTTTTGGACATCAGCATCCAGAATAGTGTTTTCGGACGGCGTCATCCGTAAAATAGTGAAAATATGAAAGAAATAACTCTTATTTTACAGACGACACCGTTCGAAAACACCTTTTCGGACACTAATGTTCGGAAAAGGGTGGTCTCATTCCTAACTGGAATAGTGTCAATCCCAAAAAAAAAAAATCCAAACATTTACACAAATAGTTTAAAAATTTGTTTCACTCATGTAATTCAGTTAGTGAGTACATGATGACATACGTGTGTAAATATTAGGGGTGTTTAAAACCGAACCAAATTGTCCCAAACCAATCAAACCGGACCGAAAAACCAAAAAAATTGAAAAACCGAATTTTTTGATTGGTTCGGTTCGATTTTCGGTTCTACTAAAAAACCGAACCAAACCAAACTGAATATATTATTATATTTATATAATATTAATATTGAAATTATTTAATAATCCTTAACCTTAAGTGTAAGAACCCTAATTTTTTGTTTGTTTGGGATTTAGAGAAATGATTGTCAAAGAATTAATCAATTAGACGTTGCTATTTTAATTTTAACATTTTGTTTGCGTGATTTAGCTATTTGCCTACGTTAATTATTAGTGATGACATTACTTATTTACTTGTAATTATAGTTTGTAAAAAAAAATATTAAAATAAAAAACTGAACCAATCGAAACCGAATTTAATCGGATTGGTTTGGTTCGGATTGCCTCATGGAAACCAACCGAACCAAACCAAACCGAAAAAAAATAAATTGATCGGTTCGGATGGTGATCCCCCAAAACCGAACCAAACCGGACCGTGAACACCCCTAATAAATACAGAATTCGATATTCAATTATATTACTCTCGTGTAAAAAAAACCCTAAAAATACGTATTTCAGAATAAAACAAAAAACCAATTTTAATTTTGGTTCATGATATTTTGGGAAACAAAACCAAAACCCTGCGGCCTTTGCTTTCAATTGGAATCAACCCCTTATCCTTATTATTCCACCTCTTCCTTCATTCCTCCAATCTTGTTCATTCTAAACCCTTCACTCCTCTCTCTCTCTCATTCTTTCATGTCTATCACTTCTTCCTTCACTATGGCCGAGTCTTGCCTTCTCTCTTCTCCTTCTTCACTCTTCTACCCCAAAACCAAACACACCTTCTTCTCTGCTCCCTCCAAATCCCTCAAACTCCATTTCTCACTCCCTTCACCTTCTCTCTCGCTCGCCGTCAAAACTCACCACCGTGCTCCCCTCGTCGCATTCGTCGCGCAAACCTCCGACTGGGCTCAGCAAGAAGAAGACAACAACACCGCCACTCTCGGAAACGACAGTGAAACCGAAGCTGGACTCTCCGATTGGGAGCCTAACGGCGAAGATGCAGAAATTGAAGCCGCTGATGAACCGGAAGCTGATGGTTCCTTCGTTGAACCACCTGAAGATGCCAAATTGTTCGTCGGAAACTTGCCGTACGACGTTGATAGCAATAAATTGGCTATGCTTTTCGAGCAGGCTGGAACTGTCGAAATTGCTGAGGTAATTTGTCTGTTACTTCACCCTTTCAGTCCCGGTTGTTGTTTATGCTATTCAGCTAGGGTTGAATTGAAAGTGTGTTGGTTGTTTCTTGTGGTTTTAGGTTATTTATAACAGGGAAACTGACCAGAGCCGTGGGTTCGGGTTTGTGACCATGAGCACAGTTGAAGAAGCTGAGAATGCTGTGGAGAAATTCAACCGCTATGTAAGTTAATACTAGTTTGTTGTTGGTGTTTTGATGTTAAGAGTTGGTTCAATGGTTTGTGAGTATTTAAATTTGGTTCCACGTGTTAGATGTTTTCTTTATATCTGTGATTACTAGTCTTAGCAAATGAGAATGGAAACTTGCACTGTAGTGAATCCTTGTTTTGTGTTTGATTTTACTGGATTGTGTTCTGAGTGTTATCTGTTAATATTTTGCTCATCGTCAATGCTTGTAACGGTGTGAATAAATGATTAAATATGTACGGTGTTGTCAAATACCGAATCTATGCTGCATGCTTGTTGTACATTGCACATGTGAAACACAGCACAAAGATTTGGCGCACTGTACTGGGAATACAGCACATAATAACACTGGATTCTAGTAGGATACATAACATATGAAATTCTTAAAATTTTAACATCATAATCTGAATGCTAAAAGAAAATACAGACATCAATGTTCTAAAAGTCAGAACATTATATTCTTTGTCCATTAAAATTCAGAACATTGTGGTGTTCCATCCTTTTTGGTTTTATTATTATTATTTTTTAAAAAAACGTTAGATGCAGACTCAGTTAGTGTGTCCAAGAAGTATCCAACATGGATTCATGTCCAACATTAGTATGACGATTTGACAACTATTTTGAACAAATAAAGAGGAAGTTGAACTTAGCGATAAGCCTTCTTTCTTGCTTTATTGTGGGCTACATTAGTTAACCAATTTGCTTAACGTTCTTCAAATTTGTTGAATTACGTCTGTTCTGCTTCTCTGGACCTGCAAAACCTCTTTTGTGTGTCTCAACTAGCCACTTTAAGAAGAATAAGTGTCACGTTATTTATATCTAGCTGTGCAGATAGAAGAACTTACTCTGTAGAGATCTGATGCTTTATACCTTATGACTTTTTAATACATTCCTAAAAGGTATATGGTGACATTTAGAATTATTAGCTCCTAACCATATAACTATTTGTAATACTTCTGAGTCGCTGACTTGGAGGTTTACTGAGTGAAATGAATCACAACCTCTATAGTTTACCTCTTGTGAAATTTCTTATTACTACTGAAACATTTCTGCACGTGCAAGGGAATTTTGAGTTTGACATTTTTTTCTTTCATTTGCCCAGGTCAAACCTATCTTACATGTCATTCACATGCAAAAACATGATCAAATTGTCATGAATATTTTTTCTAATTGCTTTAATTGTGCTGTTTTGTTCTTTTGGATCTTATACAGTTATCCATCTTTTCTGTGACAGGATTATGATGGAAGACTGTTGACTGTTAATAAGGCTTCTCCAAGGGGAACTCGTCCTGAGCGCCCACCTCGTACCTTTGAGCCTGGCTTAAGAGTCTATGTTGGTAACTTGCCATGGGACGTTGATAATGCTCGACTGGAGCAGATTTTCAGTGAACATGGTAAGGTAGTGAATGCCCGCGTAGTCTATGACAGAGAGACTGGTCGATCACGCGGCTTTGGCTTTGTAACGATGTCCGATGAGACTGAAATGAATGATGCCATTGCTGCTTTAGACGGTCAGGTATTACTCAGTTACTTTGTGAACTTATCAAGGTTATTGATTGATATAATATAGTTATGGGGTCATCATGCTCATGAGGATAATGGTTCGAGTTTTGTAAGTTACAGATTTTGAAATTGCCTCTTTTAGTTTTTGTATGTGTTGGGGACTGGTGAAACAATAAAAGAAAATTGAATTATTAAAATGAATTCCTGTGTGGTTTTATTTTTGGATGATTTTTGATATGGTGTTTCTGAAACTGATACTGCAGAGTTTGGATGGGAGGGCAATCAGAGTGAATGTTGCTGAGGACAGGCCTAGACGTGGCTCCTTCTGAGTGATACCTCAAGTAATCCACCATGTCAGCTGCTGGAGTTCTTTTTCTTTTTTTAATAGCTGAGGATATAGTGTCAATTTTTTTCCTGAAAAATATCGTTGGGCAGCCAGTTTCAGATTAGATTTACGTATTTTTACTTTTTTTTATGTCTAAATGAAATGTAAGTTAAATTCCGACTCCTGAGATTTTGAAGGATTCTTCTTTATTGCTGTTTCTTTTGGCTATTTGTTGCTATTTATGTAATGATTAAAAAGGGGAGAGGAGCATCGTAAGTTGTCTCTTAATTGAATTCTGGCTGTAAATTTTCTGGCTTGTTATACTAGTACGTAAGATTCAGTTGAATATTTCCAATGTTGCCCGGCATGATTTTTTCAAAATAAGCAAATGTACCTCCATATATAAAAACTACTTTCTTTAAACCGGAGTGTGGTATTTGGCAAAGTGATTCAATTTCTCCATACCTTTTTGTTTTATCTGTTTTATGCATGGAGAAGTCGTCTCATTTGATTTGTCAAAAAGTTGATGAAGGGAAGTGGATTCCTTTTAGAATTGGAAGGTTTAATATTAAAGTGTCTCACTCTCATCTCATGTTTGCTGATGATTTGTTGCTCTTCTATAAAGCAAATTCCAATCAGATTCAGGATTTAGGTTGTACTTGAGGTTTTGAATGAATTTTGCAGCATGCCTGGTTTGAAAGTGAATTTTGAGAAAACTAGCATCTTTTTCTCTAAGAATGTATCTCTTTCTAATATGAGAGCCTGCAAGGATGGCTGGTTTTAGGGAAGCTCCTCAGTCAAGAAGATACCTGGGTATGAATATCACGGGAAAGGCTCCTAAATATGGAGACTTTTCTCAATTGATGCAATTTGTTATATCGAAGTTTTCTAGTTGGAAGGGCAAGAATCTATCCATGGCAGCTTGAGTTACCTTTGTCTTATCAGTTATTAACTCTGCCAATTTATTCTATGATGTCTTGTCTTTTGCCTCAAGCCTGCATGAATGATATCTATAAGCTTTATAGAGGTTTTATTTGGGGTCATTATGAAGATAGAAGAAAGTGTTATCTTGTAAAATGGGAGGTTGTTCAGAAGCCTAGAATGCTAGCAGGGTTAGGCCTTAGAAATCAAAATTAGATGAATAAAGCCTTATTTACGAAGCTTGCTTGAAAAGTAAGGTCATGGCAATGGCTCTCTTTTGTGGAAATTCATAGCTTAGGTTTGGCCTTTGGTTGTTGATAATGAAGCATGGAGCATTGGTAATGGTCAGAAGGTCAACTTATGGCAGGATGTTTGGATAGCTATTGGAAATTGTATTGTTGATGAAGATTCTTTTATTCCTTATCATTTTAAGGACCTCACTCTGGACAAGTTTGTTAATGATAAAGGTAATTGAAACTACAATTTTCTCAGCAACAGAATATGGTGCAACTCTATGTAATACTTCTCCCGCGGTTGATAATGGGGATAATATGAGAATTTAGCCTTTGGATACTTATAGTAAGTTTAACATAAAAATTGCTCATAGCCTCTTTTGCTTGGAAGAGAATTTGAAAGCTAGATTGCATTTTAGAGAGTGATGTTGTTCATATTGCTACTTTATCATGGGAAGTTGCTTACTAATGATCAGAAAGCTAAATGGGGTCATGGAGATTGTCCAGTTGCCTTAGTTGGAAGCATTTGGTGAGGAGTGAGGAAGTTATCAACTTCTCTGAGTTTGAAGGACTGGATTATATTTAATCTAATCAGGGATGTTGGTGATCATCAGAATCTATTGTGGTCTGCTATTTGGGCTACATTATGCCATCAATTATGGAATTGCTGAAACAAGGAGAAAGCAAGCTCTGGTTTAGTTTGACCATCTAGATGTTGAAGAAGCTATTAAGGTGAAGACACCTCATAATCAAACTCTTCCTTGGATAACTCATGAAATTCAGGTTGCTTGGAAGCCATCCTTAGAAGACTGTGTAATGCTGAATTCAAATGGAGCTGCTAGGGGAAATGAAGTGGCAACTTATGGTGGACTAGTGCGTTCAAATGATGGAAACTGGCTAATTGGATAGTGCAAGAAGCTTGCTGCTGCTTCTACTTTTATTACAGAACTTTGGGTCATGTATGAAAGTTTAACTCTCTGTTGGAAAAAGGATACAGAAGAATTGAGGTGGTCCAAGTTGATTCTTTGTCAGTTTTGCAAGCCATCAATAACAAGACGACATGAGCTATCAATGGGATGAATTTGGTGAGACCTATCAAGTAATTCCTTAATAAAGAGTGGTTTATCATTTTCACTCAGGTTTATAGAAAGGCAAATAAGTGTGCTGATTGGCTAGCTAAAAAGGGATGTGACCTTGATACCCATTGATATGGTGTATAACCTTGCTCTTTTAGAGTTAAGGTCTCTTTTATTTGCCTATGTAGTAGGAATCTCTACTCCTGGAACCGTTTTTGTGTAATTTCTCTTATAGGCTTAAGTCCCTTTTTATATGTTTAAACTCGTATGTTTAAACTGAGTTGTTGTTATTTAAAGTTTTATTAAAAAAACCAAACTAACTTATTAGGTGGGTTGCCCGGCACATGTTATTTTCTTATATCCCAACAAATTTACTAATGGGAATAAGTACTTTTTAAAAATTACAAATGGGTTTGGTTCTAAAAAATTGACCCAGAAAAAAAGGAACAGAAGAATAACAAATTCAACGAAAATACAATTAATCATATTAGAATTTTAGAATTCATACACCCTAAAGGAGCGACATACCAATTAGAAATAAAAAAGGTAAGGATAAATAATAGGCATTGAACTGCGTCTAGGACCGAATTTTGATAAGGTAAAAAATTCCAATATCAATTGCTACTAACTTGAAAATTAATGCATTCCTACCAAGCCAAAGAGACCACATTGTTTGCAAGCCAAATAAATATAATCATACCATTTTTCTTAACATTATTTCCTTGCAATTTTCTTTATAAGGAGAGATACCAATCCCCTAGAGCATCGTCCTACTCCACTTCTATATCAAGCCTGCCCATTACCTTTCACCATATATAGTTGGAAAAGTTGCAACTAAAAAATGAATGTACAATATCCTTCTCATGAGATTCACAGAAAGGACAAAGTGCAACATTTCCTTCTACTAGGACACTTTTTGAAGCCAGATTTAATCCACATGGAAGTTTATCTCTTATGAGCAACCAGCCAAACATGAAGATTTTTGAGGGAGCTGGGAGCCAATTTGAAGAGAATATATTTGCCATCACCTCAGGAAGGAAAGAACTTTTTACTATACAAAATTACAAATACAAACAGCGCATGTGCATACATCCAAGTTCTTCCAACCACTTTTTTATCTAAACAGAACCTAGCAAAATTCAGGAAAATTTTTATCTATACAAATTCTAACGGCACATGTTTACATCCAAGTTCCAAAGATTAACATCTGAAACATTGGCCTTCTAAGATTCACGATTTCAGCCCCTTTTTAGTAGCCTCGCAGTTGAGCTTCTCGACTAGTTAGGGGTACATACCGAACGGAGGTCTCAGTCCGGACACTGATAGAACCATCAGAATTCTTATCCACCACCTTCAAATCTTGAAATATGTTTCCAACAGGAATCACCATTCTACCACCAGGCTTCAACTGGTCAATGAGTGGTTGTGGAATTTCTGATGCTGCTGCACCGACGTGAATGGCATCGTAAGGAGCAAACTCCGGCCAACCTTTCCTTCCATCTGGAACACAACAACAATTACTCAAACGTTTGAAATTATCAATCCACAAATTCAAAATTTCAAATTAACATAATTTGAATGCTCAAGAAAACTATAATCATGCAGCTGTAGATTCACTAGATTCAATTGTCCAGTATATATAATATCACACTCAAAAAAGGCATCACAAGAATTATAATAGTTTTGTATCAACTCTACTTTCAGTTTTAGTGTACTCAATCACCTCAAACAAATAAAAAATCACAAACTTCTTACATTTTATCTGTTTATTTCATGGACTCAATAGTATTAAAATTGTTCATTCCAATGCATTATATCCATCCCCTATACCACGACAGGATTCAACTGTCACTAAATACCAGAAGAAGTGGATTCAACTATCATGCTAAAATGGAAAGCTTCAATACTTCAGATTTATAGAAATTTCAGAAACCATACCACCGACATGAACAGAAAGGGAACCATCCTTCAACAGGGTAGCTGCAGCACTTTTCTGAATATTCTCTACCGAAAAAGCAACCAATTCAGGAATATGCTCCACACCAACAGCACGACCTTGGGGTCCAACCATCAAAGCAAAGCATGCAGTCAGATACCCCGTTCCTGCATAGAGGCACAAAATGTGGACATGTGAACACTGAAGAGAACAATGAGAAAAACCATAAGAACCTACAAAATCTCCAGTTGAATTGAAATTATGCAAAACAATAGGTAAAAACTAATTCTAATTGCCTTTCAACAAACAAGGACACAGTTTTACATCATAATAACATCTTCAAACTATCTTGCTACATTTATAAACTATAAAACTCCACCAAGGAAAGAGGTGGTAATTAGAAGTTAGGGGCTACCCTCCATCCACATTCTCTGTTTATTAAAAATTCCTTGCACCATGATTTAGTGTTCCTAAGCAATTCCAGTGAAAGGAGGGAAAAAGTATAGTTGGCTAGAACGTCAATGGAGGGTCTCAGAACGCTTATACAAACCAGCACTTCATGAGTTCTACTATATCTCAAAAATCAGCCTCATCAACATAGGACAACAACTTCATCATTTTAATATTCAAGAACAAATTAAATTCGGATACATAGAAACAGAATACCTACTACCTAGTACATAAAACAATAATTCTCTAACGAGAAAGCAACTTCTGTGTTCAAATAAAAATTAGAAAAACAATAAAAAATATATATGAATTAGTTAATGGAGTATATACCAGAGCCAATATCCAGAGCATGCATCCCAGGCTGCAAATTCTGCTCCAGCAACTGAAGGCACGTGGCATGCATGTGCGGTGCAGATATAGTGGCATTGTAGCCTATGGCCATGGGACTGTCTTCATAAGGTGCCGCTCCATCTGGTACAAACAAAGCTCTATCTACGGCCTCCATTACTTCTGCTACCTTACTTGATGTTATTACTCCAAATCTCTGTAACCTCTCCACCATCGCTTTGTTCTTACTGATTCCACTCACAGAGCAGAATCGCTGCTTTTATTTTGTCAAATTAAAAAATTATTTTTGGAATTGGAAACAACAATTTTTTGACATAACGAAAATACAGTAGATGTGATTAAAAGAAAGAATATAAATAATAATACTGTTAGGTTTTCTCCGTTACTAACAGAAGAAAATCTGCTAAATGTTACTAACGAGAAACCATGCAACCGCCAATTCTGAATGATTAAAATTAAAACATATGCAGTTCTGAATTTTCATTGTTTAATTAAATAAATGAATGTTTGACATTGACATTAGATAAATATGAAGATAAAATGGAAAAAAGGATAGAAAGTTAAATTCACCAAAACTGAAAGATAAAAGGGAAAAAAAAAAAAAAAGAAAGAGAAATGGTGCGGCGGAACAGTACGGAATTGAATTACCTGCATCCTGAGGAAGAGAGAGTTCCCCGTGAGGAAATTAGGGTTTTGGAAGAAGAAGAGGTTGGGGATGATGGAGAAAGAGGAATGAGGTGATGAAAGAGAAAGAGAGCGATTCTTGGAGAGAGTTAGAGAGAGAGAGTGAGTGCGTGTGGAATATGCATCATAATGATAACAGTAGCGGGAACCATATGCCAAAGCAGGGTAGTAGTAGAAGAAGTGCACACTCATTTTCTTTTTTCTTTTTCTTTTTCTCGTTCTTTCTTTCTTTCTTTCTACGCTTTCCCTGCACACGCGCTTGTCATATATCACACACACGTGTCACGGTTCCTCGCGCCCTAGCTCTTAGAGTGGCTTCTCGATTGACAGTTTGGGCTTAGCCCAAGCCCACCACCCAAGACGAAACCTGGCTCCAATGAGGTCATGGCCCACGGAAATTTATTATAGGTACACCATCCTAGTTATGCTCACCACCATTCTTGGAAAATTTTTGGACACCAAATTACGAAAACACCCATAAATAGAGTCATATCCTAACTTCCAACCCGTGAGTCAACCCAGTTCACCATGGACTAAAATCGGAGTTGAAAAACATTTGACTCATTTTAAATTACATCTCATCTAACCCATAGCTCATGCAAGTTTAGGTTAGGTTCAACCGAGTTTGCTCGTTGGCTGACCTATGGGTTAGAAATGTTTTTTAATATACTTTTTGGTGAGTCAATCTCTTTAACCCATAACTCGCGATGGATTCGATTGAAGAAATTCTAGCTCACAACCTACGTGATCCAACCCGTTCAGGTTAAAAAATTTCTCAACCCATAACTTACTTTCATAGCTCTACCCATAAGAAATTATAACCTATCGAATTTAGACATGTTATACTGATATTAAAATTATTATCTTAGAATTAAAAAGGATCACGTAAATAGTAATGTCATTGACTAAAAAGTTAATTGTAAGAGGTGACTATAATGAAGATACAAACCTTATGGGGTAAGGATATTTTTAAAAATTGGAGGAAATAGATATAATACATGCAAACCTTAAATAATGCTCGTGTAATTATTCCAATAGAATATCATAAAGCATTACTTAGACCATTATGGTCTTGGAGAATTGGCAACCATGCATCTTAAGTTATATACATTGTTATAAAACTCAAACTAGTGATGGACTCATCAAAGTATTGTGTATATATATTAAAAAATATAAAACTTATGTATAATATACCATTTTTCACAAATTGTATTTATTAATGTATCAATATTTCATATAAATGATTAAATATAACTATATAAAAATTTGTTTAATATTATAATTTTCTTAAAACAAATATATATTAAATTTGGCAAGCATTTGTTACAAGTGTATTGTGACCTAGGGGCTCGGTCATGTGAGTTTTGGCATCTGCTCAAATCTCATGGCCTCTCAAATCTTATGGCCTCTTGTTGTCTCTATTTTTTTTAAGAGTAAGGATGACAAGTTGTAATAAGCTTGACTCCGACTCGAATCTACTCATAGTCAGATCATTGAGTTGAGACCGGTTTACACAGGTTCAAATGCACATCCGACCAGTTCTTAGCCTAACCGTTCGGACTGAGTGGTCCGATTTTAATAACTATAGTTATATCTATATTGTGAAAGAGCATATAAGTGATATAGAGTGTATGAATAAAAGCTATTAAGTATCTCATTAAAGGACCGCTGATTTTAAAGGGAACTCTTTAGTTTCGGGCATTTTGATGGTTAAAGATATGATTTAAATATATGGAAAAATTATGCAAAACTCGAGATCGTGGCTTGAAATAGCACCCTAAGTCTGCTGGCCGGTTTCGATTTGGCTACGGAAACATATTATTTTCCGACATTTAACTGATACAAATCTTTAATGAAATTTATTAAAAACAAAATGAGTCACTTTTGCATCGGTCCACCCGGCTGCTAATTACAAGAACTAATATCGGTGTCATGACCAACGCTAGTTATTGAAGCCAAAAAGCTTATTACTTGTAGTGTTACCTCTTTACCTCCTTTTTTTGCTATATTTCTTTTCTTTTTTTATAATAATACTGCTCGTCCAATCTCTTAATTTTTTTTTCTTTTCATCTCTCTTTATATTTTGACACCAAAAAATAACAACATTACAACTATTCATTTTTATAGTCTAGCTAGCTCCCTTTCTTTATGGTGACGTTTATAGATAGAACATGCTTTTGTTTACTATATGCATGCTATAACTTCCAAAAAATAATAAAAAAATGCATGCTATAACGCTGGCATGGAATCAAAATTCTTCAAATAATTATAACCAAAAAAGAATCTTCAAATAATTAACTAAACCTGGGGCCTACGTGACTAATTTAATCCCTCTTCTACTTTTCTTTTTTCATTTTGATTGAACTCAACTTTGATATGGAAAACAGAACATGCCCTTAATTGGTAGGTAGGTATGCCCGCGATTAATTGGAACGTGATATATTATATATTATTTATATTATACGAAGGACGTTAATTAACTAATACACATTAACTTACTTTTCTACCTACTTAATTAATAATAAAATATAGGTCAAATGCAACTTTTGATCATGTATCTTTTATGTGCATTTTATTTTGGTTCCATATCTTTTTTGGGTTATATTTTGGTCCTGTATGTTTTATAAAGGTTTCATTTTGGTCCAATCCGTCAATCGCGTCACACTTGTTAACAGAATTAACCTAAAAAGAACATAGCCAAATTGCGCTATTTATCTTCAAACCCAGAAAAATCATAACTACACGTGAACCCTAATAAGAACGGAGTCAAATTACCTTGTAACTGGGTGACGAAATTGACGGATAGGACCAAAATGAAACCTTTATAAGAAATACAGGACCAAAATGTAACCCAAAAAAGATATAGGACCGAAATAAAGTGCGCATAGTAAATACAAGATCAAAAGTGCATTTGGCCTAAAATATATATATATCTTTCATAAATATTTTAATAAGTTATCATTTATTTCTATTATAACCCTTTTAAAAAAGAGAGGAGAGATATTCCCACACTTTCTTTTTGTCTAACTGAGTAAGAGATTAAAGTGTGGGAATTAAAGAAAATAGTTGATGAGTGATGTAATAAATGGTGTAAACATGATCAAAATAAGAGTAAGATAAAAAAAAAGTTCAACGAAGAATCGTTTATGTGGTGTGTGCTTGGCTTTTTGACCGTGATGAGATCAGAGGTTCATGTATCACTTTATTAAATTTATTCTTTGTTAATAGATGTTGTGGACCAAAATCCCGGTATTCCGGTGATATTCACCCATGCTGGGACAAGGACCTCAAAGGAATCTCGGGCTCATCCTGGAGTACATCCGGCATAGACTGTTATTCAAGTACGAGGCCACGTCAACATGGATTGGGCCCTTGCCCCAAGTCCAGGCCCAACAAGGTCCACGCCTAGGTCATACGCTCCTCTATAAATATTGTCTTAAATACTCCATGCAAGATACGTAACTATTTAATTATCACATACAACCACTTGAGCGTCTATTGGAATCCAGAGTCGGTCTCATTCAACCTCCTCAGGAAGAAGGTCTGTCTTGCTCGTCTGGCATCACCGCCAGGTTAGATCACAACAATAGGCTATATGTAAACCCTCATTGAGATTGGTGGTTCTCACTGACCTCTGATTAGGTAGGTCTGCCCTCAACCTAAATTTTTATGTAAACAAAATAGAGAAAAATACTAAGTAATAATATACAATTGGATCTCTTAAAAAAGGGATTATTTTAGAAGCTAATTTTAGAAGTATTTTAACGATTAAAAATTATGACATGTTAAAATACTCATTCTAATGAAACAAAACAAATAAGAACACATAAGCCTTTAAGGCTCCGTTTAGTGACCAAGGAGTTCAGGATATGATAACTTAGTATATCCTATTACTATTTCAGTTTGGTGAGCTAACATGATATGATAAATTATCCTGTTGGCTTATCCTATCATACTCTCTTAGTTGAGATAATTATCCTTAGAGGGAGTCGGGTTAAAGGCTAACAGGATAGGATAAGATTGCATTTTTTAAAATTAACATTTAATAATAATAATAATAAAAGGGAAGGAGAGTATCTTAAATTTTTGTATTTGATTGGAGGAAACTGAAAAATGCATATTATTTATTTTGTTACGCTAAAGTTTTACCTCCTCTTTTCAAATTCTCCAATTTGGAAGGGAATTGTGAACACATCAAATCATTTATTGTGTCTATTTCTTTCATACCTAATTATCAACTTAATTTAAAAAAACCGAAGGTAATCAACTAAAACACCCAATATTTCCTTCCCTTCCCTCCTCTCATATTTTAATCAAATGAAGAGTTAGAAGTGATCCCCTCACCTTCTCTTGCCAACAAAAAACACTATAAACATAAATGTCTTTAAAGTTTTTTTAGACTACATGTATTTTCTATAGAGACAATTTTATTTGACTAAAGTAAAATTATTGCAAGCCATAAAATTCTTATTTTAAGTATTTAACACAATTATATACTTAAAACTCGAACCCAAAATCACCAATAAAATTAGATCAGTCTCAATTAGTTAACCAATGCATTAAGTGGTAAGTGTTAATCTATAAGTTGATTTTCCCAAAACAAACAAAAAGTATTATAATAAATTGATGAGTAGATATATTAATTAATCAAAACAACCCAGGTAAGCTAGTGACTTGGGCTGTATGATGTCATAAAGCTAGCGCAAGATGCCCTGGATCTCATCATTTTCCTTTTTCTTTTGCATTTTATTTTTTATTTTATTTTTTCAAAAAAGAAAAAGCTTCACCCAATATTGTTTAGGCTAACGTTATAAACTGTTCATCACTTTGTGTGTCTGTCACAGTATCACTATCTATCCGTGTGAAATCTTCATAAAAAAATAATTTTAAACTTCATCAAAAAAAAAAAAAAATTTAAGTACATATTTTCACGTAATCACGTTTACAACTCACAACTAATTTATCAAAAAAAAATATTGTTTAAACAATTAAATTACAGTTTGTTCAAAAAAACCTAAATCTTAAACTCTAAACAGTAATTGTGTATTTAACATTTTTAAGATAAAATATCCAGCAAATCATGTGTGTTCTTATCCGAAACAGGACAAATTAAATTCACTTTAGCTTTTTTTTTTTATATTTTATATTTTTTTATTTTTTTTATTATACCCTGCTGCAAGCAAGGTACTTGTTCAATAAGCCTTTATTCCCACTTCCAACTATTATATATATAACTAGTTTCTTACATAACATTAACAGTACATTAATTCTCGTATACTACTACTGCTACAACATTTGTATTTGTAATATTATTATTATTATTATTATTTATCAATTAAGATTGTTGAATTTTCAGAAACATGAGCAACAATCCTCCTCGTCCTGTAGCAGCAACAACTAATAAGATGCAACAGAGGAAGGAGAGACGCATGTTTTCCACATCGGATGATAGTGCTATGATGAAACAAGTTCAAGCAACTCATGCTCCTGATGGTCGTGAAATTGATGTTAAGCCTATTATCCAAATTGTTGATGAAATTTTGATTCGTTTCATTGCTCGTGGCATTGACGGTCACGAGGTAATTAACTCAAATTCGTTCATGTTTTTTTGTGAAATTCGTTTAAATTCGCACTCCTGTTATCAAGGTTTTAAATTCCGGTTATGATCGTGTTATGGTTACGATCGCGTTGATTGGCAGGTGAAGCAAGACGTAGACGCATTGGATATGAGTGCTGCTTTTGCTGAGTTCGACATGCTTGACTCCTTGGCATTTATCGTTAACAAAATTTCCTGTGAGGTATTCACCCAACATTAGTGCAAAAATGCTACTTAAACACTTGTTATTTTTGGCCTTTAACGTCGGTTTACTTATCAGTGTAAAAAGAGGGGTGTGAAAAGTATTCTTGCAAGAATTTTTTTTATGTGAATATTTTTTTTACCTTTATGGCAGTTACTATTGCTGAAGATAAATCGTGTTTCCTTTTACTATAACAAAATTTAGCTGTTAGGAAGATAGATTCATTTCTGTACTTTACTTTAGTATATAGTTACAGAATATGCTTTTCTTTGATTCTGATTGCAAAATAAAGAGAAAAAAAAATGCACCTGACCTGGACCCAACACAATAAAGAGCACACATCTTTCATTTACCTTTTTTTAAAAAAATTATTATTATATTTTTACTTAAATATAGTTTTCGTCAGTGAAAAATAGAAAAATTGTGATTTAAGTCCTTAAAAAATATTTTTTAGAATTTAAGTCCTTAAATCAGTATTTTTCAAGGATTCATATATTTTATTTTTGAGTTTTTTAAGGACTTATTAAATCTTAAAAAATATTTTTTAAGGACTTAAATCTTTATTTAATGGTAAAACTAGTACTTATGACAAACTTGCAAATACGAAAAATTTAATGTCTAATGGAGAAGAAATGAAAAGCACACCTGTTCATTTGTAAATGAGTGAAAATTCATGTTTAACTGGGAAGAAATAAAAGTTTGAGATCCTTAATTGCAAACAGATGAAAATTTGAAGCTTAACTATATCACAGTAAAAAGTAGTTCAAGGTGCATATTTGCAAATGACCAAAAGTTTAGAACACTTTTCTCTTCTTTATTTATTATCTGTCTTTGTTCACATTTAAAATAATGTGAGATTACAATTTCCCTTCCCAAAATCCAGTAACTAAATAGCAATAATGTTCTGTTTACATTGACAGCTATCATGCAAGTGTTCTGGAGGTGGAGATGCACATGCATCAACAATGGTGTTACTGAACTATCTTTCAAGCTATGCATGGCATGCAAAAGTGGTGTTAACCTTAGCAGCATTTTCTGTTATTTTTGGGGAGTTTTGGCTTGTGGCTCAATTAAGTGTTGAAAACACTCTTGCAAAATCTGTGGCTCTCCTTAAGCAACTCCCTGACCTAGGAGAGAACTCTGTGTCCTTGAAACCACAATTTGAGGCACTCATTAAGCTTGTGAAGGCTGCCATTGAAGTAACCATGTGCATTGTTGAGTTCAAAGAGCTTCCATCTGCATATATCTCTGAGGACACACCTCCTATGTCTGTTGCTAGTGCTCACATCCCTATTGCTGCCTATTGGGTCATTAGAAGTATTGTTGCTTGCGCCTCGCAAATTGCGAGCCTCATTGGCATGAGAAATGAGTAAGTTTTATAACTCGGTTCAATCAGTACATTTCTTTTCTTAGCGATCAAAGTTTTAGGTAAGACTGTATGAGAAAACGAATCACTTTACTCCTAATAGTTTTACTTTAGTCAATGTTTTTAAGGAGTTTCACTTTAGTCCTTAATTTGTGCAAAGTCATTTTTTAGTCCTTATTCATTTAAATTAGTCCTTGACTTTACAAAACTTATTCTCATTAGTCTTTGACTTCTAACAAAATAATTCACATTAGTGACACGAGCGACTAAATCGAAATGAAGTTGCAGAGTTAAGAGACAGAGACTAATTAAAATGAAAATACCTAAACTTATAATATCAAGGACCAAAATGACAATTAACTTTTCAGGAAAATAAGATCGTGCCTGAGTTTTAGACAAGATAGAATGGAGACTCGAACTTGCGATTAGTGATAAGTTGCGAGACCCTGTTATCTTGCTCTGCTTGACAAACCCCTTGGAATTACTTAATCATATTTTAGATTGTAGTGACCCCAATTTTGATGATTTCAGGTCCATTTCATCAGCAACAGAGTCATGGGAACTATCTAGTCTGGCTCACAAAGTCACTAATATACATGAGCACCTCAAGAAACAACTAGCTCTTTGCTATCAATATATAGGTAAGCTCACTGCTGGAAATTATAATAATAATAAAAAAAAAACCTCAATTAATTGTCAAAACTTACTTAAAGGATTTTTATTTTTTCTGTTGAGAGTTTCAAAACAGTTAGGATAAAATTTTATCTTGATTTAAGCATATTTGGTAACTAGGTCCTTAACCTGGTGCAGATGAAAAAATTCAGATAGAAGCCTTCCATAATCTGGTTCATCTTTTCCAAACAGTCCATATAGACAACATGAAAATTCTCAGAGCACTGATATATGCAAAAGATGATATTCCTCCACTGATTGATGGAGCTACAAAATCTAGGGTTTGTTTTCAGTTACTTAACACTTATTCCTTTGTACAAAAATCTTTATTTTCACTTAAATCATTGACTTATTGACAAGCAGGTTAGTGTAGAAGTACTAAGGAGGAAACATGTGCTACTACTCATATCAGATCTTGATATTTCACAAGAAGAGGTCATGATACTTGATAACTTATACAAAGATTCGCGAACGAGGATCGAGACGCACTATGAGATGGTATGGATCCCGGTCGTGGACAAGGCGAGTTGGAACGAGGCGAATCGCCAGAAGTTTGAGTATTTGCAATCAATGATGGTGTGGTTTAGTGTTCGCGATCCTATGATCATTGAACCATCTGTGATTAAGTATATAAAAGAAGTGTGGAATTTCACAAAGAGAGCTATTGTGGTAGCCCTTGATCCACAGGGCAGATTGTCCTCCCCTAATGCCCTTCATATGATATGGATTTGGGGTAATTTGGCCTTCCCATTCACACGTGAGAAAGAAGAGTCCTTGTGGAAGGCAGAGATTTGGAGCCTTGAGCTCATTGTTGATGGCATTGATCCTACAGTTTTAGAATGGGTAAGAATCCTGTGTTTATATATATTAAGTGAGAACACTTCTAACAAATGTGTATGAGAACAAAACATTTTGATCACATAGTTAAAATGACTTCTAAGTATAGTTTTGTGATCAAGATTTATTGTTCTCGTAAAAATTTTCGAGAAAAATTCTCACTTAATTTGTCTTTTATATAAACATATAAAGCGAGAACAACTTTCACAAAATTCTGTGACAAATAAATTTGACTATACAATTGTACTCAATATTAATCTCAAGTCTCAGCTATAGGTTTGTGTGGTCAAAATGAATTGTTTTTTCACGAAATTTCATGAAAAGAGTTCTCAAATACTATGCATTAATGTTTTTTGTTGTGGTTGCAATACAGTCTGATACAATCAAATACAGTCTGATAAGACTGTTGTGAGCTGCAATCACATCTTGAAATGGTCACAATGACCGCTAAAACCTCTTGTTGTAATTCAGAACCTTCGTAATTAACTAAGTTATAGAATTAAATTTTCTATCAAACATATAATTTCTCTGATCTTCTCCACAGATGACAGAAGGAAAACTAATATGCCTCTATGGAGGCGAAGATCTAGAATGGATTGAAAAATTCACAACCACAGCACTGGGTTTTGCAAGAGCAGGGAAGTTCAACTTAGAGATGGTTTACGTGGGAAAAAGCAACGCGAAAGAGCGGATGCAGAGAATGATCCGAACTTTCGCGACGCGAAAGTTCAGTTACTTTTGGCCAAACGTGACATCAATCTGGTTTTTCTGGGCACGGTTGGAGAGCATGTTGTACTCCAAGTTACAGCACGGAAAAACCGTGGAAAACGACCAGATCATGAGCGAAGTCATGACGGTACTCAGCTTCGACGGCAGCGACCGAGGGTGGGCGATATTCTGCATGGGACAATCTGAAATGGCCAGAGCAAACGGCGACGCTGCGATTGCCTGTTTGCAAGATTTTGATAAGTGGAAGGAAAGAATTGATGACATGGGAGGTGTGGTGCCTGCAATGAATGATTATTTGGATAAAACTAAAACTCCACATCATTGTAACCGTCTTATTCTTCCGGGGAGCACCGGAGGAATACCTCAGAAAGTCGTTTGTGCTGAATGCGGTCGTCAAATGGAGAAGTACTTCATGTACCGTTGTTGTGTGGAGTAAGTGGTTTTCGTGGGCTAACTTGGATCGCCTGATCTTGATCAGACGGTTCAGATCTGATAGTACATTTGTGTGCGATTGCAAGAAAATCGGTTCGGACATGTTACTTACTATTTTATAAAGTTGGTTTGAGGGTTATTTGTGTTTTATAGCATTGTAAGTTTCTTGTTTGTGAGATATTTAGTGATATTTGACATGGTGATAGTGTTATTTGTCTAGTTGTGTCTACTAACTTGAGGTCTCAGAAGATCTTTCTGTTTGGGCAACTGAGTCTCTTGTTAATAAAGTGTGTGTTGTAGAACTTTGATATTAATTACAATAATGTTTAGTCATGATATCTTTACTAAATACATCCTAATCCTATTGTTCCTTTTATTTATTTTTTTATTTGCTTAGTATTTCCTTTTCAATTAATTTCTTTCAAAAATTAAAACAAAGGGCAATGAGAGTCTCTGATAGTCACAATCAGAATGGGGGTAAAGTGAAGAGAACAAATTTTCAAAATAAATCAGAAAGATATTGCATTTTACATGCATGAAGAAAACAAGGATTGAGTAACTAAAGGGGAGAATTTTTATTGTGTGATCTGAGTTCAATATGCTGAAAATAATTTTTCTGCATAATTTTTCAGTCCGATCAATTTTTAGTGTGTGATGCGTTGTATTTTTGGGATTGTACAAAAAAAATCGCTTCCTTCTTTGTAATCTTTCCTTTTCTTCTATGGGCTAGTAGTATGTTTTTATTTTTCCTGCTCTTTTGTAACCTTAAAGTACTTGTACTTTTCTATTAATGAATTTTTCTTTGGATGATAAAAAAAAATAAACAGGGTCTATATAGTTGTACAAATGCTTTTAAATATCCTGATAAGGATTCGAATTTTGGCGGTGTGTATAAAAAAGACTTTGTTGGGAGAGGCAATGTCCACTTCGGTGATCTCTATGTCAGGTAATGCCCACTTCAGTGATCTCTACGCTTCGAAGGGATTAGTCTTCGACTATCAATCGGGAGATACCTTGGTTTACAAAAAAAAAATTGTACAAATGCAAAAGTAAACTACACAGAAAAATAAATGCAAGCATAACTACTCTTTATACATATATGGCTCCAAAAAATCTAATAATTTGATTTCTATACGTGGATCTACATACACTCCCCCGAAGAGAAACGGAACACTAAATTTAAGTATCAAAAGAAAAACGGAACACTAACGTTAAGTTAACGTCTAAATTAAATTGATCATATATATGTTATAATCTTATTTGTCTTCAGATGAAACACACCAATTAATCTGACCAAGTCAGTTTGATAATTTCGAAATTAATTAATTAATTAATTAATTCTATTAATAATTAATTAAGTACTCACGTCGCTATTAAAATTGACTGCTTTATTAAGCTTCTAGAACGTCCAACTTACGTCAAACAAATTCCACCATTCCTACCAATGATTTTCAACTTTCGAGTGATGAATCGTTTCAATCCCTAATTTTGTGAGAATAATTTATTTTAGTCCTTAACTTTGTGCAAATAAGTCATTTTAGTCCCTGACTTTATATTTTACAGGTCACTTTGATCCTTGAATTATATGATCATTCATCCCTGAAAGTCAGAGACTAAAATGAATGATGTAGTGAAAGTGAGGGACTAAAATGACCAATAATAGTGAAAGTCAAGCACTAAAATGACTGATTTTGCGAGGGACTAAACTGACTGATAAAATACAAAGTCAGGAACTATTTTAGTATATAATTCTTCATGTTTTTATTATTATAATTACTAAGTTAAATTAACCTTTTTAATCCTTGTAGATATTCTTATTTACATTATAATCCTTATTAAAAAATTCGTTTTAGTCTTTACATATGATTTTTATAGATAAGTAACAAACTCCCGTCTCATAAGTCATAATACAACTAATAATTTGATTTCTATACGTGGTTTTATGAGTAATGTTATATCTTGCCAAAAATCTTTCTACTTATCCTCTTATATATTATCATATAAAGTATAAAATTAAATGGACTTTCAATCTTGAAACCATAAAAAACATTGAAAATATTTTTTAAAGAGTAAGTAGGAGGATTTGTAGGAACATAAAATAGAATGATTAGGAATTACTCGTGATTCTATTTATTGTTTTAGTTTCTATAACAATAAAAAAATATTTCTTTTGGTCTTTACATGCGTATCTTTTTACGGATAAATCTATGTGTTGCGTTTATTTAACACCGCTAGTCCTTCTAAACATAATTTGATTATGACCTATAACAAATTAAAATGACACATGTAATACCCTAAAGTTGGATGTTTCCGTATGAGTTTGGTGTTCCCTCGTCGGCAGTGGAATCGATGGTAGTTTCAACAGAAGTAAATAGCAGCAACAAGAAGGAATACTTGCCTAGCTAGTCTCCTCAATCCATATTGATCAAAATTAAAAACTGATCTAATCATAATCGAAGACAAAAATTTGATAACAAAGAATGAAAACGCAAACAAAGACACGCATAGAAGCTAAAAAAAAATTTATAAAGATTAAAACGAAAAAAATAAACATGTATAAGAACTTGAAAAATAATTTATGGTTTAAAGTTGTTCTAACATTACCTTATATACCTTTATAAACACTAGAGTTTGGGCCTCTGTAACGCGCGATAACTAGAACTTCCTAAAGCTGAACTCATGTTTATGAATCTGTCTTAATTAGCTGCTTGCCAAGTTCAGCAACAGGGAATTAAAAACAAAAAAAGGAACAAAGGCAAGAGAGGAGAGGAGCACATAATTTGGGATGCTAGGAAGAGTGAAAAATGATTAAAATGACTGTGAAGTGAAGTCAATGAATTAGATAGAGTTTGAGCTAGTTTTTTTTTTCCTCTTCCTTTTATAAGTAAAAGTTGGGTTAAACATAATTTGTATAAGACCTCTTAAATTTAAGTTGTTTTTTTTGTTACAAAATGTAAAAAACTAACTTTTAAGCCAAAAGCTAGAAATATGATCTTTAAAAAAAACTTGGCTTTATTTTATGGGCTCTTCATAATTAATATCTGAATATTTTAGTTAACACTTAAAATCTTAAATATTTTTTCTTTCTCTCTTTGTAAAAATAGCAATTCGTTAAACCTTTAAAAAAGTCTTCTTCTCATTTATCAATTATTTATTTCACTTTAATATTTATGAATTTTACTTTTATTTAAAATTTTACATATTTAAAATTTTTTAACGTTAAATTATTATTTTGGTAAAATTATATGGTGTTTAGTTTTTATTAAAAAAATAAAAATATTGAGTTTTATGAAAGAATTATTTTTTTATTGCAACTTTCATTTTAAAAAATTTATATTGTTAATATATTTTCTTATATCAAAGAAATGTGATAATTAAGGATAAGTAGTTTAAAAAAGTTGACACAAAATATTTTTATCAAACAAATAGCTTTTTACTCATAAGTAACCTATAAAGTACTCTCTCTGTTCCTTTTTATCTAAATAAAAAAATGTTCCTTTTTATCTGTCCCTTAAAATTTCAAGAGCACGTTTATTATATTTTTCCTATTATACCCTTGCTTACACTTGAAATGCATAATTAACTTCCACAAATTTTAAAAATTTAATGAACATTACTTTCAGTCCTCTAATTTGTGGTTCCAATGTACACTCTCAATGCTAATCCTATTTTCTATTCTCATGAATGGCCATATAATTAATGTTAATCACCACTAATACTTACATTATTATGTAAATCAAAATAATTCAAAATTAATTTAGAAAACAGTACAAGGTTAGGAAAATGAGTATTAAAATATTGTGATCCAAGAATATTAATTGATTTTTTTAATCTGTGTGATTTTATCTTAAGAGACAGATAAAAAAGAACGGAGGGAGTACAAAATAATAAAACTGTCAAACAATTTTCAGCTTTTATTTAAAGCTCTAATTTTCAACTTTTACTTAAAATACGTTTATAAGCCAAAAATAATCCAAGTCAAACAAAGCTTTATACTAAAATAATATATTAGATTATATAAATTTAAGAACAAAAAATATTTTTTATAAGGTCAATAATTAAAATGATCGCCGCCTATAATTTTGAAGATCAGTTTAATATAATTCTTCTTAAAATTGTAGGGGCTAAAATATTTGATCGCTATAGTTTAAGAACAAATGGTCGAGTAGCAACTTTTCGTGTAATATAACTGTTAAATGATGAAAATTAAAGGGTAATTTTATCAATTTCTCGTGAGGTTTGTATGTGTTATACTTTCCTAGTTTTTGAAATTACACAAACTCTTCTAAAATTTTAAATCACATTACACTTACCCTTCAAGACATTACACTTAGTGGTTTAAAATTTATTACACTTGCTCCTTCGCGCAAATTCCAGGGAAAATTCGTGTAATTCTCTCTTAAAGTTTAAACAGAACAATTTTAAAACACGATGGACTAATATGACATATGGTTAAAATTTGACTTAATTACACTTTTAATACCTCTACTTTACATTATTGGCAAATTTTGTCCCTTAAACTTTTACATACGAAATTTTTGTCCACCAAATTTTCAAAATGATAATTTTAGTCATTCTTTTATTAGCTTTTTAAAAATTACCCATTATTTTTATCTAAATTTGTCATAATGTTTTAAAATTAGAAACAATAAGACTAAACTGTACTTCTCATTTCTCAAATTATGAAAATTAAAACTGCTTATTTAAAAATTAAAAAACTAAATTTACACAAAAAAACAAAGAATGAAGAATTACTAAATATATATTAAAAAATATATTATTCCGACAGCTAGCTGTGTTGAAAATATCTAGTTAAAAAAATAAAAACAGCTAGGCCTCATTGTGGTCGTGCCTTAATTGGCACGGTCAATTTAGGGCAGAAAAGACGTCAAAATAAAAAAAAAAAAGGAAGAAAAAGTCTTAAATGGACATTAGCAACGACTTGTTGAGAGATGTGAATTAGTGATGGAAAGAAAATGAAGCCAAGGCCCACTACCCAGCTACATTAGCAACCACTTGTTGACTTCAGGGTTGACTTGACTCTCTTAATAATATCACTTCTAGTGGCCCAATGGTGGAATTTAGATATGCTTTTCCTCCATTTTAAATATAAAGATTTTTTTTCATATGCAAATATTTATACACTGTTACCAAAAAAAATACTTACACCCACCTTATAGTAAATCTCTAATTTACACTAAATTTCTATGTCAAAGATTAAATTTTTGATCTCCAATCTCCTAAATCTAAATACTTGTATATGATCAAGTGGATTAATATCTAAGATCAAATATAAAGACATCTATCTCGAGTTTATTTTTATAAAAAATATTGGTACTAAGAATTTTTCAGTGTATGTTCTAATGTCAATTAATTTTTTTAGAAAAATATTTTATTTAAATTACTTTTTACTATTAATTTATATAAAATGTATTCATGTGAATTTGAACGAAAGAGCTGTTACCGAAAGTTTTACTATTTAGTAACTTTTGTTGGGTCGTGCAAATTAACTTTCACATATTCATTAACAATAATACATTAATTAATTATTAAGAAATAAGAATATATTTTATGTATCTTTTCATTTATTTGGTAATTAGGGGCCCAAAGGCCCAAAAAAGAAAATTACAATAAGGAATTATGAGACAAAGGAATGTTTGAGCTATCAGCTAACAAACATAAACTCATGTTAGGAAAAATGATGATCAATATGGTTTATCATTTTTAACTGTAATTAACTAATTATGTATAGTACGTCGAATCACATAATAGAGACTGATATATTGGTCTAATTTGAAAGCGGAGGCTCCGCATTGAAAAAAAAAAGTATTAATATATTTATACAAATTTTTTAAATAATCTCTCCATCTTTTATCAACTTTTTAAAAATGCGTTACTTTTTATTTTATATTTATCTCTTAAAATATATCGTCCAGCTTTGTTACTATTTAAAAAATGTTATTTAGTCTAAAGGCCAAAGCAGTCGAAGAGCTTTAATGAGTTGTGTGACGACATAAAACTCCCAAGTCTCTGGCCTGTCTTATCTAAGTACTTTAAGACGTCTTGTTAGATACTCCCAACTTGAGAAAATTTGTTTTCATCAAAACTTATACTTGAAAATTGTGATCTCATTGTGTTTACTAAAATTAGCTTTTAACTTATGATTTATAGCTTTTAACTTATAGTTTATTATTGAGAAATTGTGTTTAGTAAAACTAATTTATGATACACTTAAATTATATTAAATTATATGAAATAACCTAAAAGGACATATATTATATTAATATTTAATAAAATGAAATGACAAAAGATGTAATTATTCAAAAAAGACAAGAATAAAATTGAAATGAATTATTGAAAGCTAAAAGCTAAATAGCTTTTTAAAAGCTCCGATAATAAACCGAGCTTATTGACAAAAAGCTATAAACTCCTCTAAAGCTATAAGCTCGTGTTAACACATCCTTGACATTTGGATGATGAGGCTTAACATTCGGATTAGGATGGTAGCTGGACCCATTATATTTAATGAATATTTGAAAAAAATATTTATAGCAGGTAAGATAAATACTCACTTAATGGGTATGTACTTGAGTACGGGTATTTGTCCACAAAATTTAATGGATATAAATACAGGTATGAATATTATACTACCCATCCTGCCTCATACCTGCATTATATATACACACATAAATTAAAATAATTCGTTTATATATACATATTATTAATTATATATTTTATTATGTATTATTAATATATTTTTATATGTTATATGTTATTAATAATAATAATAGAAAAGTATGATTATACAACTATAAGAGAGATGTGAAAAGTATTATTAATATATTCAAAGATTGCATGTGTTATATTTTATAATTTGAAATTTTTATTACATAATTATATTTTTATTTTTTTATTACAATATACGAATAATTTGAGAATAACTTTTGATAAGATTTTTGTAGTTATATTAATTAATTAAAGTTTTTATTCAACTTTTTTGTATTATAGTCGGTAAAATGTGAGTCGGCGGTAGGGATATAGGGATTAAAGTTGCTACTCATGCAAGTATAAGAATAGATATGGGGATCTTTTTCAATCACGGATACAGGAACAAGAAGTACTATAATATTCTACCGAGATCTACTCATTGTCATTCCTAATTCAGATTATTATTTCTTTTATGAATTCACTATATTCTATAATTCCTTTAAATTATTTATTTTGATGAAAAGGTAAATATATATATATTTTTTTTGTGTTTATTCATTTTGATAATGTACATATTTTTTTTTAGACGTTTTTTGGAGACTTCAAGCATAGGACTTACTAACTCATTAACCCATCATACTATGTTTTGTAATTTGCTATTAATTTTTTATGTTAAATTTAAAAAATAGTTAATTAAATTATTGTGTATTACTTGTTATAATTAGTCTTGGAAACATTTTCATAATTTTTTTATAATAATTTTTGTTTTGTAAAAATTTTGGTTGGTTAACCGAGCGAGACTTTCTCTTTTACTAATAGTATTTGAAAAAAATGAGGAAAATATTTGTTTACCTAAATTTTGGGTAATGACTTCGGCTATATCCATATTTAGATATCCATAGAGTAAAATGATGAGTATTAGGTTATTATCGTGTGGAGGAGAAATTTTACCGTCCTAAAAATTAAAGTGATGTGAACAAACTTCTTATTTAGCCATATGAATATCTCACTGGATGTGAAATTTTTTTCAAAAAAAAAAATGTACAAGAACAAATAATTTACCATCTTACTATCGGAATGGTAATGGACCGAGTATGAAGAGAGCATTAAAGTACTTATCTCATACTAGCGTTTTAAAAAATTTGTGTATTCTTTGAGTATATATAAATACTCATATTCGTACTTATTACTCTTATTTTAGCTAAATATAATACTTTTTCTTTTTTTTGTGTAAACTAATAAAATAATAATTATAGTTTATGTTAAATATTAAATATGGTATAGAGTTCAAATCTTGAATTTAATAATGGGATATTAGAACCTGATCAGTTATGATATGGGTCACACTTACGGATGTGATATCCTGCAAATTCACACGTCGTAATATGAGTAACATTACGAGTGGGGAGTGTTAAGATGACGATGAAAAAGTCCTATGTCTTAGACATGGTGGCGGGGGCGCTAAGTTGATGATTACGAAAGTCTCATGTCAACTTGAAATATGACTAAGAAATGAAATATAAAAGGTATGACAAACTTTCTCCTAGAATTAGCTATTTGGATTGAATTTTCCACAACTCTTATACTCTCTTTTTTAGTCATAGTCATCAATTTGATGACACCAACTCATTCAAAGGATATGATTTTTTCATCATTATTTCAAAGCACTCTCTTTAGATGTGGCTTAGATCATTGAGCATGCAAATGTAGGGAATTAGATTTGTGCTATATGTGGGTATGTCACATCATGACTGATCAAACTCTCATATCATAGGAAGATGTTTGTCATACTTATTATATTCTCTTTCTTAGCCAATTTCTAGTTGATGTGAAACCCTTGTTGTAATCATTCTAACATTAAATTCTTTTACAAAAATTATAAAAAAAAATTAACTAAAAATATATTTAAATAGATTTAAAATATTTAAAACTATTTTTGAGACTAATTATAATAAGTAATGTATACCAATTAAACTAATTTTTAGTTTAACTTAACAATATAATTTGTTACAAACATAAAACGATGTTGAACAACAAAAATTGTATTATGTTACAAATAATCTCAAACAAGTTTAGAGTCTTTTTGATTTGTATTTTTATTTTATGTTTCTATTTCTTGTTTTCATTCTTTTTTTAGTTTTTGTTTTGTAAAATTTCAAAAAATAGAAAATAAAAAATAAAAATGTAAACCAAACATGTAATGAACTAGTAAGCTTTATGCTTGACCTCTCCAAGTTGTCAAAGAATAAATTGTTAACATTAATTATTCATATTGTATATAATTAGAAAAGCACATAAAAAGTTATTTTACCTAATAATCATAATCAAATTCTCAGAGAAAAGGAGATACATTATAAGTTTACTAAAGAAACTATGGTAAAAAGATAAAAGTCAAATAAATAAGAAATAAAGTTTCATATTTTTAGTTTGATTGAATAATAATCATAATTTTTTATAAAATGTTATAATTGTGCGGAATTGAGGTGGTTGGGTACTCAGTCCAACCCCACCCGTCCTCAACAAAAATGAGGGTAATTACCCTTCTTACCATTTGTGATATCACTTGGATAAAGCACAAATAGCATTGAGAAAAGAAAAAAAAGGGAAGGGTAAAATTTTTTGTACACTTCATTTTAGGATATTATATGTGAGTAATAAAAGAAAAAAATAAGAGCGAGAAAATGAGAGATGAGTGAAGAAAGAGATAAAAAAATATAATAAGGAAATTAGTGGAGATAAATGTCATTGATTGGTACATGAGTAGTAATGACAATCAAACTTAGGGAAAAGGGATTAATACCACCCCACTTGAAAACGACATCAACCATTTTCAAACACTAGTGTCCGAAAATGTGTTTCCGGATGCTACTGTCCGAAAAAACAAGGGTGATTTACTTTCTATTTTTACTATTTTATGAATTTTGAACGCTACCGTCTAGAAATGAGTGGTATAATTCCAAGTGGGGTGGTTTTAATCCCTGCACCCTCAAACTTAGACCCAGTAGGTACCCACGAATGGTACTTACCCATTAAAAGGGGAAATGGGTTGGGTTTGGGTAATTATTTGGTTTTTTTTAATGAGGATGTGTGTGGAATAGGTACCTTAATATCCATCCAAATTATTATATATTAAAAATTATAATTATTCTTGTTATTATGTCACCTACATAATTTACATATATTGACAAGTATTTCTTTCCTTAATTTCCATCTTTAAACCCTAATTGTCCTTTTTTTATCGGCAAATACACACGCACACAACTTAAATTAAATCTCCAATAATTTACACTATTCTCCTTTGCCAAGATTTAAAGCTTAGACTTCCACCTCTCAAGTCTTAAAGGTTTGGTACATGACCATTTGGACTAATGCCCTTGGTACATGAGCCCCATCTATTTATTTTCTTCCTCATTCCTTCAAACAACACCATATTAGTGTAAGATTACAACTTCATAACTTAAAACTAAATTATGTTAATCTATTATTTTTTTGAAAAGTCTAGGAGAGCTGCACTCATGATTTATTAGATCATATACTTGAGTAATATTATGTGAGATTTAAAATTGCATCATGTTCTATAACTATCCATTTTGTAATGCTAATTTCTAATTACTAAATTGTATTATGTTTTATAGCTAATTGCTTTGTTGTGTTGAATTTAAAATTAGATAACCGATTAAAAAAATTGATAGCTTGTTTGATTTGTTATTTTATATATTTCTCATGAACACTTTTAGTTTTGTGGCTTTTTAAATTTAAATATTAAACAAGACGCTTCTTTTACTAGTTTATGGAGATAGAGAAAAAAAAGAGAAGAAATACATGTTTTGTTTACTTAAATTGAAGCTAGGTATATAGATATCCATAGGGCACGAGGACGGACATTAAAATGACTACCCACACAAGGATAAGGCCGAATATTAGGATTTTTTAAAATGCGGGTATAAAGACAGATATTTTAGTATTCAACCCATTGTCATCCCTAATCCCGAGTCATGACAAACATTGATTTTTAACTTTATTAATTTTATAATTTTTTAGTTATTCCTATTGACTTAATATTTACTAGAATTAATTTTTTGACATAAAATAAAAGTAATAATATTCAAACCTAATACCTAGCGCCAATTACCCAAACCCTCACTTGACGGACTTTATATTGATTTATTATTGAAACAATTCATGTTCACCATTTTACCACTTAATTTTCATTCCTTTTCTCTTTATTTTCAATCACATGGTTGTTATAATATGATCCCCTTTGAGAGTTGTCGAATTATTTTTATTTTGAGTGCTTGCTAGGGAACAACATAGAAGAGGTGGAAAATTACACCTCCACCTTGTACCTTTAAAAAAGATATATTTGTATATTTTTTTATTTTACCTTTTTATATTAATTTTTCTAATATTGCTAAAAAGTCCTTTTATATTAATTCTCTATTACATCTTAACCGTACATTAACCCTTCTTTATATTTTATTTTCGATTCAAAAGGCCGACAAACCCATTTAATCTTTCGTGACCAAAAGAAAAGGGTTTTTTTTCATATTCTTCATTTTTCTCAAAGTCCACAAGACCACAACCTTTAATCCATCACCGCATGCATTGCCACCGTCATCGTCACCGTCGCACTCTACGCCACCGTCACTGTAACCGATGCGCACTTTGGCACCGCCACTGTCACTGCTACGCACTTCGCCACCATCACCGCCGCACACTTCACCACCATTATCGCCGTGCACTTACGTCATTGTCAACATTGCCATCGTGCACTTAACTCCTAATTGCACGTGTTCTTCCTCCCTTCTTTCTATTTTATTTTCTAAATCTCCCTTCCTTTGATGAATTGATGTCGATGTGTCGATGTGTTGTTGATGAATCAGTGTCGCTGTGGTGGTGTGACGGTGTCGGTGGAGTTTTCAGGCGTAGTCGCTGTGGTGGTGTGGCATTGCCCGTAGATGTTTCAAGCGTTGTGTATGGCTAGAGTCAGTAAAGAAGAAAAAAGGACAAGACAATGGCTCTTCTAATAAATACTACTTATTAGCATATGATAAATAGTCCGTATACACCTATCATTACTTCATCACTTATCATATACCTCATTTTTTCTCTTTTCATACTCTTTTATTAATATATCTCTCTTCTTATTCACTCATACACCCTAAAATGAAAATGGTTATGTTTGACAAAATCACTTAAAAGTTAAAGATTAACGAGTTATTTTTCACCAAGAAACATAATCACACAATTAGTATTCATAATTTATAATTAATTCAACTAAATAATAAATATTTTTTTATTAAACTAGTTATAGTAGTAAATTATTAATAGCAACTCTAGATGAATCATTTCTTATTTTCCACAATGAATGATGACCCTAAGAAGGAAAATTCAAAGACAGAGACAAAAAGACTGAATGCAAAGTATTCCACACGGTTTGCCGTTATAAGAATATATAAACAAAGCGAGGGAAAATGTAGAACGAAGGAGGACCTTTGTGGCATCCACTCAACACACAAAAACAGAGTTCATTCATTACACAGTCGCAGCAATGGCTGCCAACAAATCCCATTATCCTTTCCTCTTTTCACTCTTTTCCCTCTTCTCCCTCTTCTTCTCCGTTCATGCCAAACTCAATCTCCACCCTTCAGACCTCAAAGCAATCTCAACCATCCAAAAAGACCTCGGGGTCAACGGTCAACCTCAACCAAACCACCCTTGTAACACCGAAGGAGTGTTCTGCGAACGACGGCTTTCCAACAACAACGACTACGTCTTACGAATCACGAGACTCGTCTTCAAGTCTAAGCACTTTAACGGAATACTCTCCCCGTCCATCGGACGGCTCTCCGAGCTCAAAGAACTCTCTCTCTCAAACAATAGCCTCGTTGACCGGATCCCACTCACCATCGTTGACTGCCGGAAACTCGAGATTCTCGACCTCGGGAAAAACCTCCTCTCCGGCGAAGTTCCGGTGGAGTTGTCCTCCCTCGTTCGCCTCCGCGTACTCGATCTCTCCTCTAACAAACTCTCCGGTAACCTCAATTTCCTCAAGTACTTCCCCAATCTGGAAACTCTCTCCGTAGCTGATAATCTCTTTACCGGCCGAGTCCCTGCCTCCGTCCGTTCCTTTCGCAATCTCAGGCAGTTCAACTTCTCCGGTAACCGTTTTCTGGAAAATTTCGAATCTCGAGGTAGTTCCAAACGGTATATCCTCGCAGAGAGTAACGCTAACGATCAGGTTCAGCCTCCGGCACCAGCTCCGAACTCCTCGAAGAAAAATTCGAAAAACGCAACCGCACACGCTCCTGGTCCGGCGGCAGTCTCGCACCACAAGCATAAATCAAGTAAGAAAAAGGTCGCCGGGTGGATCCTCGGGTTCATCGCCGGCGCTTTTGCAGGAACAATTTCCGGTTTCATATTCTCTCTTCTGTTCAAAATTGCTCTGGCTTTTATCAAAGGCGGAGGAAAATCTAGCGGCCCTGCTATTTACAGTTCGTTGATTAAGAAAGAGGATTTAGCTTTCTTGGAGAAAGACGACGGACTCGCTTCGCTTCAAATCATTGGAAGAGGTGGATGCGGAGAAGTTTACAAAACCGAATTACCGGGAAGCGAAGGGAAAGTTATCGCAATAAAGAAAATCGTTCAGCCTCCGCGCGACGCAGCGGATTTAGCCGACGAAGACAGTAAAGTTCTGCATAAGAAAATGAGGCAAATCAAGTCGGAGATCACCACGGTGGGTCAAATTCGACACAGAAACCTCCTTTCTCTGCTTGCTCATGTCTCTAGACCTGACTGCCATTACCTTATCTACGAATTCATGAAGAATGGAAGCTTGCAGGATACGCTAAACAAAGTTGAAACAGGGGAAAGACAGTTAGATTGGTTATCAAGGCATAAAATTGCTGTTGGTATAGCTGCAGGGCTTGAGTATCTTCACATGAATCACAATCCGCGGATAATCCATAGAGATCTCAAGCCAGGTAACATTCTTCTAGATGATGACATGGAAGCTCGGATCGCGGATTTCGGCCTTGCGAAGGCGATGCCTGACGCGAAAACTCACATCACAACTTCAAATGTGGCTGGAACTGTGGGGTATATAGCACCGGAGTATCACCAGATACTTAAGTTCACTGATAAGTGTGATATTTATAGCTTTGGTGTTATTCTTGCTGTGTTGGTGATAGGGAAGCTTCCTTCAGACGAGTTTTTTCAAGACACTGAGGAAATGAGTTTGGTGAAGTGGATGAGGAAGGTTATGACCTCGGAGAATCCGAAAAAGGCGATCGATTTGAAGCTTTTGGGGAATGGATATGAGGAACAGATGCTTCTGGTTTTGAAGATTGCTTGTTTTTGTACTATGGATGATCCCAAAGAGAGGCCTAACAGTAAGGATATTAGGTGCATGTTGTCCCAAATTAAGCACTGATAGTTAGTTAGTTGTGTGAAATAATTTGTATAATAAGGTTTGTATTTTTAAGAGTGTTAACTATATATGTGTTGGTTCATAAGGTAAAGGAACCAATAAGATATTGTTAATTTCCTTCATCACATGCTGAATTTCAAGGAAAATGAAGAAAAGGAAAGAAGAAATCAGCACTGTGATGATCTGTGTTTAAGAAGCTAATCTGTTATTATCAGTTTCCACTATGTACTGAACCTGAAAATAAAATGCTTCCATGTTTAATCTTCCACTATTGATGTATATATACCTTCCTTTTTTATCACTTTTTGGAATTATATTTGATCCTTCAATAAAAAGGCCAGGGAGTGGGCTCCAAATTAAGAAAAACAGTTGATGATATTATTGCCAAGTTGTAAATTTGAACAAAAAGGAGAACAAGCACTCAAGAAATTCAGTTATTTAAACAATCACAACGAAGTTTCTGCTATATTTACCTCTATTCTGCTTCTCATCAAATGTTTTAGAATATCGTTACTAACGTTCTAAATTGTAATTGTAATCACATTGTGATGGTAGCCACTTATCAAATAATATGGCTAAATATAATCATATGCAAAAGTCTAATGCGATTTTGGTTACTGCTAAAACAAATCTTATTTGTAGTTACATAACATAGGGGTATGACATATAGGTAAGCAGTTCATGTTGTACTCGTATTTTTCACATTTTAATTATATTTATGAGACTTCTTTTAAAAGAATCGGTACATAATACCGTGAATTCAGTACGTGATACACAATTTATTGAGAGAATTAAGTGATGACTATATGATTTATTTTAGAAACAGAAGAATAACTGAGAATGAATATTCTTCACTGAGTAGCTACTATGTGTCTAATACCCTCTGCTTCTGCTTTGCTGAAGTGAAGAGTCAAAGATAACATATAATAAGTATGCAAAGTCAAAAATCAAAGTTTTTAAGCAAAGAGAAAATGTGTTTCTCGTTTGAAATAGACAAGTTCACAAGTAAGTGAAGTAACTTCAGAATATTTGCATTAGTTGCATTTTAGAAATGATGGACTAAGAATTAACTCTTACAATGTATAATTAACAAGGAAATTTTTGATTATCACAGAACCTTCACCAATCAAAAGAATCTTTTTAAATTATCCACAGCAAGACATTTTAAGAAAGAAGCATTATATACATGTCATGCAATAATTTAGTAATGTTTATTTTTTTCTTTCATACACTTTGATTTTAGATTTTCCCTTTATACTTGCTTTTTCATGTGAAAAGGGAAAAGAGAGGAAATGGGAACATGTGTTTCTCTCACCTTTACGGCAAAAGGTTAGTGTAATAAAGACAGATTAGAAAACAATATTGGAATTTTGGTTGAAATATTCTTCAATTCACACTGATGAAAGACAATTGTGAGAACTAAAACAATTCTTTTAGCTTATTAATTAATATTGCCCTTTTGAAAGACCCTACATCTATCTGTCTAATTTTATCTTTCCTAAAATCTTGTCATGTCATATGCTTGATTAACATTTGAAATGTGTAATAGTTTTACCTGTTTTTTCCTTTTCTTGTCTGATTTCGTGTAATAATGTTGTTTAATTTTAATTTCCTACTTGAAGTATATTTTTGAGTTAAAATAAAGTGTTCTGAAGTGTTGATCTTAATTCTGTTATCTTTATTTTTATCAATTTCGTTCTTGAGAGTTGAATGATGGATGCAGTGGTTTTAATTTTGTTCTGCTCCATGTTTTAGTTCTCTTTGGTTCCTTTTTCTGTTTCATTGTCACTGATATGTGGTTTTTTTTACCCAAACTCTTTTGTATTTTTGTTTGGCACTTCTTGTGCTGTTGTTATAATATAATATCTGTTTTCTTTGCTGATAAAAAAATATATTTTTGAAAACCTGCTTTGAACTAATAATAATAATAATCTTTTTTTAATTCTGAAAGTCTCATAGACAAAATTTTCTTAGTAGTGATGCAGAAAGATGATAAATAGGCACCTAATAGCTATAAAAATGATACATAAGTAAATATATAATTAAATTATTACGTAATAATTTAATTAAATTATATATTAATTCAAACACATAATTCTTTATATTCAATCATAAAAATTTAATGTACAAAACATACATCAAGAGATATACAAGATTCATTTTTCCATATCAAAACTTTAATGGGTTGGTAAACGGCTGCTAAAATGCAAAAGTTAAAGTCTTACGTAAAACAGTGAGAAAATTAATGAGGACACAGGTTGATATCATTTGTAAGATTCACAAAATTATTAGGTTATTACTCTCAACCTATGTGCTAGTCATTTAATAATAATAATAATAATAATATCTTAACTTAGTAAGCCACTAGATTAAGTCTTATGTTCAAATTTTGGTATTTTCATTTGTGAAAAAATAAAATAAAATTTATTAACCTTGTAGTTAGTACTATAGTAAATTTCAGTATATTTATACTCATAAGGTATAGAAATGTTATGCTCTTCATAAATCTGAGTTTTGCTTGCCAGTTGTTTCTTTAATGCTATCCCCTCTAGTGTGAATGTGCAACAATATAATGTAGTGTTAATTATGATACCACTTGTTAGTTCTACTTTTTATGATTTTGCATAATGATGTGTTTGTTTGATTAAAAATTTTCATCTCTAAGATAATTTTACCTCGTATTAATTTTGAATTTTAATGCACATATGATCGAAGTTAAAAAGTTTTTTAGTATCAATTCTATTAATAATAAAAACTAGAATAAACAAACCCTAATTTAGTATGTCATCTTCTCCGGGTTGAGTTTTTCTAGAGTAATATCGAGAAATTATTACCTAGTTTGGTTTTAAGTTTGTGTGGCCTTATGAATGGGAAAAAAGGGTTGGAAAATCCTTCTATGCATTTGGATTTCATTTATCTGGTCTATTTAGTTGCATAAAAATAAAATTTTCTTCTAAACAAAATAGTGAGATATCAATGAGATTGTTGATAATGTGAAATTTGGATATTGAAGTATTTTTTTCTTATTTGCGAGCAAAGGGCTGGGTATTGTTATATCAAAGAGCAATGGGTATTGTATCTGCCAATTTGGTTTTTATTTTTATTTTTTATTTATACTCATATTTATTTACCTGTATATTTGTAAAATTTGAACATCTAATCATAAAGAATTTACCGAGCAAGAAAAACACAGGGGAGTGAACAACACTCTCGTTTATCAAAATAACAAATTTACATTTTAAACTATCACAAAATGTGAATAGATGTACTCGCAAATCAAACATTTTGTAAACTAATTAATCACAAAATTATACAAACATTTTGTGAACTAATTAGTCTTTGATCTTATTACATGCGTTAAATTTATCTAATCAGTAGATTTGAGTTTAAATCATTAGTATATATACAGTCTTCATAAGAAGGGGCTGATAACCAATTTGCACGGCAAACTAACTTGCGGGGACCACAAAATTGTTAAGGTTTGATAACGGTCAAAGAAAAATGGTTTGATCCGACATGACTTTCACGCTGGCCAAGAGTCAGTCTTTGACATTTCGACAAAACTTGAATTTGACGTGTGATATACTAGAGTGAAAGTTATACTTTAGTGAAACACCATATTAGGAAAAATTATAAACTTACCAACGTTAGTCAAATGGAAGAATAAATTTTGATAGCATCTCAGAATCTGACATCGACTTTAACCTTGCTTTGGTGTTGATTTGTAAAGGTAATTCATTTTAATCTTTAGTTTATTTTATTTTCTTACATTTATTTTATTTTATAATAGAAAGAAAGAAAATAATAATTTTAGAAAATTGAGAACTTTAAAAAAAGTTAAACTTAAGATGAAAAATTTTGTTTAAAACAAAAAACTCGATTAGAGTTCAACTCAAACAAATTCTTATTGAGTAAAGCCGAGCTGAAATAAATTCAATTTGACTCTATTCATTTTCAACCCTAAACACGTGTTTAAGAGGGTATTACTTTGCACACCACATGCACTTCTTGGTGCACCACACAAATACATGTTTTTTTCTTGATGTTACCCTTCGCTTGAAACTTATGTTCCAATTTATTCAACTACAAGATATAACATAGAACCATGCACCACACTGTCAAAGTGAGTCAACCTTTGCTCACGCGGGTTGGCTCACCATGGATTAAAAAATTTTCTAACTAGTACGAGTTGGCTCGCGTGGATTGCAAGCCAGAATTTTTTCAACTAAACTTGACTCACCACAGATATAGATTGTGAGTTAAATGGGTTTAAAAAATAGTATTTATTTTTGTCACGTTTCTTGTTCACTTAATACAAATAATTAATATTTTCACAACAAAACAAGTTACTTTTCAAAAAAAAAAAAAACACAAATAATTAAAATAACACTCATTCTAAACTACAAAGAGGAAAGGAGAAATGCAAAAAATGAACCTCTTCCAAAAGTGTATGAGATGTACCAATATTTAACACCATACTTTGCTTCTAAAATTTAGAGACTACTCCAAAAATATAACCAAGGGCGTCTCAACATAAATCTAGGCCTAAAGCAATTTAAAAATGAGGCATTTAAAAATAATTTGTTAAAAATTTCATTTTTACACACATTTTTGTGTTCTTTAAACTATAGAATCACTTATTAAAGTATTTCCATAAATTTTTTTTGAGTAATATTGAGATATTACTGATCATAATTTAAATTTTAATTATAATTTTGTCTGGTGAAATAATAACTATACAATTTGTTAATATATTATTCTATAAACAATATATGCTTTTAAAAAATTAAATTTTCTCCTATAATTAAACACATTAAGTAATATACCAACAAAAATGTTGAGGTAGTGATAGAGAGGAGCACACTATAACTCAGAAGAGAAACACATTTTAAGCGCAAACATGTTTGTGCTCGAAGAATTACTTTTTTATCTAATAATAAGATAATAGGATGAGAAGATACCTGAAGAAAAAAAAAAGTCAATTAATGTATTTGTTAATTATATATGTTCTTTTAAATATCTACTTTCAACATATTTATTTATTTTTAAAAAATATATTTTTAATTAACAAAAATGTAGACCCTAACTATAACAAGTTTACTGTTTTCCTTACCATCAAAATATGATTATTCTCTTCTTATCAAAACTGATTATTGAGTCTAGAACATTTACTGCATTATTGATTTATGTGGATGATATTCTTAAGTTCTGTCAAGATTTTACTATCAAAGATCTTGGACCAGCTATATACTTTTTAAGCATGGAAATAGCAAGATCTAAGAAAGGAATACAAAGAAAATATCGCATAGACGAATTTAACCTTGATCTGTCTGAAGAATACATGAAAATCATTGGTAAATTAAATTGTGTTTTTTTATCGGCCGAACACACACTCACACTATACTACTCCTAAATCTAACTCTTAAATCTTTCCATCGGAAAATGAATATTACCTTTCCTCTTCTTCTGATAATCACGTTATTCTACATTGAAAAAGAAAATAGAAAATAGATAAATTGAAAACAAATATTCATGTTCCAACAAAAGAAAAGTACTCTCGCAGTACCAGTTACAAATTTCAAAATAATAATAAAAAGAAAAATAATACAAAATTATATACTCTATACTCTAAATCCTCAAGGTAAACAGATCCTAGACCATCTAACAGCTGTGAAGGTTATCTACACCGTCCATCAGACTTTCTTTTTTATTTTATTTTTTTTAAATATGTACGATACGAGATCGATGAACGGGATTTGTGGTGGACCTTAATGCATGAAATTAGGTTAACGAGGCACAAGAGTGACCGACCATCCATAAGTTTATGAAAATCATTGAAGGGAAGTAATGTATCATTTTAGTCCCTTATTTTGTAGCGCCATCCATGCAGTATAGTCCCTCACTTTTAAAAATGACTGATTTAGTCTCTCACTTTATAGACCGTCATGACCGTCATGCAGTTTAGTCCTTACAGTTAAGTGCTTATGTGGCCGTTAAATGACAGTTAAGCATCCCACGTTAGATTAAAACGACGTCATTTTGGTAGGAGTAAATCATTCACTTTAGTCACTCAGTTTTAAAATTAAAATTTGACTCCCAAATCATTCAGTTTAGTCTCTATTTGAACCCTAATATTAGGGTTTCAGTAAAATAGGGACTAAACTGAATGATTTGGGAGTCGAATTTTAATTTTAAAACGAGGGACTAAAGTGAATGATTTGCCAAAACCAAAATGACGAGTTAACTATAGGACTAAATTGCATGACGGCCTATAAAATGAAGGACTAAATCAGTCATTTTTAAAAATAAAGGTAGTAACTGCATGGTGACTACAAAGTAAGAGACTACAACAGTATTATAACTCGGAAAGATATCTCTGATGTAACTCTCAACCTTGTGCTCGTCGTTACTTAGGACGTTACAAAGGGCATTTATGTAATTTGATGGCAATTTTTGCGATATCCGTATAGAAAACCCCACCAAACGAAACGTGTCCTTGCACAAAATGCTATTCCAATTGCGTAAACCGTTGGATTCATCATCAACGGTTGTAGGACGAGGATTCATCTGCTGCCTTATACAATATTCTGTGAAGGTTTCTCTCGCAGCGACACGTGTCATCATCGTAGCTAAGATGATCGTAAGTATGAAGATCGTCGCTCGTAATGACGGCATTGAAGGTGTTCTTGAGTTGGAAAAAGATGACATTGCTAAAGGGATTCACAATTTCAGATGAGTAATATAAGTTACTTGTGTTTGATGCACTACCACATTTATAGAATTTCTTAAGTTTTTTTTTTTTTTCCAATTGTTGAGAAATTCAGATTTCAGCGAGAATTTTGCAAAGAAAATAGTTATTGTTGAATAAATTAACCTATCTGGCCCCAAAACGAAAAAATCAAAATTGATCCGTTACTATTATCCAGTAGAACCAATTTTTTCATAATATATACTCACTAAAAAAGTATTATCCTTGAAAAAAAATCTAAATTCAGATTTCATAGTGCAAAGAAAATAGATAAGACTTTTTTGTAACAGAAAATAGATAATGTGGAACAAATTAATCTAGTCCTAAAACGAAAAATAAATTGATCCCTTAATATTATCCAAAACAAATTTTCTCAAAGATAACTTATGTACAGTACTTTTTTCAAAGTCATCACTTGAAAAAGTTGTTTGAAACAATGTGAGTCTTTGTAGATACGATAAGGAAGAGTGTTAGAGTTGCTTGAAAATAATTTATCTTGAACAAGGCTTAATATTGCCTAAAATATAAAAGAAGACAAGCTTATATTGTTCAAGTTGACAACGGGAATGGGACAACAAGGCTATATAATGGACTAAGTCCATAGTTTTAACTTGTACTAATTAGTTCGAAGCACTTTAAGCGTGTATCTGACTTTTATTTCTTTTTTATACTCTTGTACTAGATTGCTATAAGGTTTAGTTCAATTATTTGCTTTAGAGAGTGTAAGTGTATTGCGGTTGAGGACTCTGGACACTTATTAGTGTTGAGGTACCGGGGTGTTGGGAGTTGGTTGAGAGAGTAGTCTATATATGTGTTGTAAAATTTTCACATAGTGTTACTCACAAGGTTGTCATTAGATAATGCATGTGGTTTTTTCTCTGGTTTTAGAGTTTTTCCTTGTTAAATTCCTATGTTTGATTGTGTTTTTGTTTTATCATATTTTTCTACCTGAAGGATGGTTCTCAACGGAAAAATAGTGATTTTATAACCAACAAGAAAAACTATAACTCATGAGTATGACCCTCCTATCGGACTATAGACTCTGATATCATAGTTGGGTAAAGTCACCATTTTTTCCCTTGAGAACCATCCTTCATATAGAGATCTAAGATAAAACAAGAACAAAATTAAATATAGGAATTTAATGTGGAAAAACTCCAAAATTAGAGAAAAGCTTCGAGCATTGTCTAACTATAACTAGTGAATAAAACTAGGTGAAAACTTTCACAATACATATTCTACTCTCCAAATAACTCCTAGCACCTCGATACCCCAGCAACAATAAGCACCCGACTTAGTACACATGCACTCTCCAAAGCAAATAACTGAATTAAATCTCACATCATTATAATTACAGGAGTACAATTTCAAGGGTAAAAGAAAGAAAGAAAGAAAAGTCAGAAAGAAGCGGTAAGTGCTTCCAACTTGTGCAAGTTAAAACCATGAACTCCATTATATAGCTTTATCCGTTTACTTCCTTGGTCAACTTGAGCAATGTGAAACTTCTTCCATGTTTTAGATAGTGTGGGGCTTGACTCAAGATGATTTATTTTCAAACAACTTTAACAATTTTGTTATTGTTATTTTGGTCGTCGAAAAACTAATTTGATGACACTTTTAATTTTTTGGAGACTAAAATCAAGTACTACGTTAATAGCACAAGTGGAATATGGGCTGCAGTAAATCGGTCACTTTGGTTGATGTGCATTCAAGTGGTGTTTAACAATGAAGTGTGGGATGGAGGTAAAGTGATGTATCTGGTCAAAATTCTCATTTGGACATGAAATGTTATGTTAGTCTAACTTAATAGTCATCAGTATATCGTTTTCGCCACTAATGTTAACAATGGCACATTCAGTGACTCATTGGAGTCTACTTTCATCCCTCAAATCTGCGGGGTTACCATGGACTTTAGAAATGTTTGATTTTCTTATTTCTTAGGGATAAAAATAACTAATTTTTTTCAACTAAACGAAATGACGTCGTTTTGGGTGATTACGTGGACTCCAACAAGTCCATTAACATGCCACGCATGCAATTTATTAATGGTTGTTAATGTAATTAAGGGACCAAAACGACCTACTTTTAACTAAGTTGGGAATTATTAACAAACCCTTTCTGCAAAGGCAGAGATTAGAATGTCCCGTGACTAAAAAGTTATATTAGAGTTCAATTTATTATATTACTATTTTTTTATTGGTGTGTATGCACCATGGGTTATATAAGTTCTTTGCGACTATTTTATTAACCTTTTGATGATGTAATTTTTCAAGTACTTCTAATACCTTATTTTTAATAATATTTTTTATTGTATATAAAAAAAATAATGACACAAGTATATCTTTGAAAAAGAAAACATTCACTATATCACATAGATCAGTTATTAGTCTATCACCGTTTGTAGTATATTCTCTCTGTATACTTATTTGATTATAAGTAAAAATAATAAATTACACGCGTAATTAATAAGAAAAATAATTTATTTTATTTAATTTATTTTGATCTAAAAGTTATTTAATTTCTTAAATTACCTTTTATTATACTTATTATGAAGAGAGGATGAATCATATTAGTTGAAAATATATAGTTATAAATTTCCTTATGATAAAAGAGCTAAGAGAATAATTTATTGAATGACAAATCCGAATATCCAAATTCCAAATTGAAGAAACAAACAAATAAAAGCCAAGCTAGCCCAATTAAAATTTATTAATGTTCCAAGAATAAATTACCAGCAATATTATTAATTTCTAAACTCTAGACAAATTTAGACAATGGTAACGAAGGTGGAGGAAGACGCTTGTGTTTTCTGACATTAGTACAAGAGCGACCATCCATGAGTTTATGAAAATTGTATAATGTGAAGTTATCTTTAATGTAACGTTCAACCTTATGTTCGTTGTTCTTAAAGATATTACAAAGGGCAATTATGTAATTTGAAGGCAACCTCCCATATACCCGTATAGAAAATCCCACCATACGAGACATGTCCTTGCACACAATGTGATTCCAAAAGGCCGCCGAACCCGGCGATTCATTGGACGGCGGTGACCGAGGCAGATTCAGTTGCCGCCTCAGGCAATATTCTTCTAAGCTTTCTCTCGCGGGGACACATGGCATCATTGTGGCGAACACGATCGCCAGAATGATGATTGCTCGTGATGGAAAAATTGAAGACGACATATTGAAATTTGGTATTATTTGAATGGACTCACTAGGGAAACTGAGTTCTTATAATGCAAGTTTTTACTTGTGTGTCCCTTACGTGTGATGTGCTAGCTGCACATTATTTATCGAATATCCTCCGATCCATCGGTTTTTTTTCTTTCATTTATTTGGTAAATTCATTTCAGTTTCTCTGAAAACTGAAATGAAAGAAACTGCAAAAAATATTTACTATAGCAAGTTTAATTAACAACTGTCATCTTTTAATTCAATTGACTACATCTGTGTACAAACTCTAAAAACCGGATCAAAATGTTAAAAATGAAAGAAACTTAAGATTTGAAAACAAAACAAAACAAAAATTATTGAATAGTCACGTATAACAATATATAGCATGTAATATTTTTAATCATGAATAGTGAAATATAACAATGAATAATATGAAAATATTTCCCGAAAATGGTATGTTATCGGGCAAATTAGTGAAATAATATAATGATGCAACCCAAAAATGATGAAGTTTTTTTTCATAGAAAAGTAGTACAATCGGGTATCAAACCCCGTAACCACACACTCATATTCTAATGCACTTACCAACTAAGCTACATGACTGAGATCCAAAATTAATAAAGTTCGATTCAAAAAATAATAATATTAATTAAGAAACTTCTGAATAATTATTATTTATAGACTTTAATATCTTCTTATAAATATTTTTAGTGACCCCCCTTCAGGATAATGATAATAGTAATCGTAATAGTATTCATATGTAACTATATATTCTTCTCATAGAAAAATTAAAAGGAAAAACTAGTCTTGAAAAATGAATCTTAGCTGATAAAACGTAACAATTAAAATTAAATATTAGCATAAATAATTTTAATATTTTAATTTTCATATAAATGAGTACTTTATGTTTTATATATAATATTTACTATTATAAAATTTGTTTTTAGTAATTTTAAAATAAATTTTCCATTGATAAATAAATTATACTATATATGTTATTTGAATAATACTAATAAAATGGACGAAAAAAGTCTAGTTAATAACTCTTTCTACAAAGTATTATCTTTTATATTTATTCTACTAACAATTGAAGTTCTATTAGAAGGAAACTTTTGACAAGTGTCATTCATCTACATAGGTTTTAAGAGTAGTTTCTGCTAATACTCTTTCTAAATATAGAAATAATTCAAACTAGCATTTCTTCCAATAAAATAATTCTAAATTAATTTTAAAAAAATACCACTTAATACTCTGCTCCATCATTTCCGATGCTTTACATGTGTTCCCAGGTAAGAGCAATTAATGTCATAGCTACTGCTCATTTGATGCATCGTTTGATCTTCTATTTATTCTCTCTAATACAATAAAATTATATTCTTCATTTCCCAAAAATGCTATCACTTTTTCCATCTCTTCTACGACCCCCAAATCCTTCTCCATGAACCAATTTATCTTTCTCCATCTTTCCAAGTTCTTTGAGAAAAACCCAACAATGGCTGATGCTCTACATTTCGTGCATGAATCAGAGTTGGAATTAAGTGTCCATGGTGGCTGGATTTGGGGTCGTTCAAGCAGATTCAGGTATTTTTCCGTTGAGTATCATCTTCAATTTCTTCTTCTCCTCTTTTCTTTCAATTCCTAATTTGTTTTACAATAAGCAATTTTACTTCTCTACAGTGAGTTTGCGTTCATTGGAGTTCTGTCACGGCAAAGAAGAAGAGGCAGGTAGAGGAGAACAATTGAAATGTGCGAAGGCTCAAAAACACGTTGCCGAGTCCCGGCTAGAATGCCTTTGCGCCACTCGAGGTTTATCCTCAATAACAAAATCCTTCTTTTCTGTTGTTTATTTGTTAATCACATGTTAGTGTTCTGAAACTGAATTCATGTAAGTAGCAATAATTATTTACTTCCTCTGTTCTTTTCTTTGTGGGTAGAACATGAAAGACGTCGCCATAGAAGAAGCATGAATCAAATTTCATTTTTCAGTTTTAACAAGAAATTATTATTTATTTAATTATGTGTGGTTGCAGATTTTACGTAAAGGGGAGCTTCAAGTTGGTGGGTTAGTTTTTTACTCATCAAATTTTCATTGTTGCAGTAAAGAATCAACAAAAACAAGAGATTGCAATTTGCGAGGCTTAGAGAAAATATGAAGGAAGCTCAATGTTTGACCTCTAATACTCTCCAATAATAGCATAATTTACATATAGTTATTCTTCTTGGAACTATCTCCCAAGCCTAAGGATGCTGTTGAACATGTTGAATTTCAGCTTCCGGTCACCCTTGCTATTGTATTCATTATATTGCTTATATATTTATTTTTCTCAAAACAATTATGATTCGATCAAAATTGCTTTTTTTTTTAAATGGTCACTATTGATTCTTCGATTCCATCCTTAAAACCCAAAGCCAAAGCCAAAATTTTGCATCTCATAATCTCATGGCAACATACAGAAAGAGAAGTAAAATAAGGTAAGAAAGGGAATGTTGATGAATGATGAGTCAATTAGTCATTTAAGTGATGTTTAGAAGAATTTATGCACATCTTAATGATGATTCGTCAGTAATAGAAGATCAATTGTTATGCAAAATTTCTGTGGTAGCATATATATGTAAGTATAAGGCCATTTGATGTTTGATCAGAAGATCGATCCCCTGCCATTGCTGAACTACCTTACTTTTTCCTGCTTTCTCTGTTTTTTCTTTCTCCCTGCTTCCGTTAAATTGTTGAATTAAGAACAAATAATAGAGGTTATTAGGTTAAGGTTTAATTACTGGCTGAGTGCAGTGCAATGGAGTGTGTTACTGTGTTTCGTTTCGTTTGTTTGTGAGAATGAACAGAGCATGTAGAAACTTTTTTAGGAAAACAGAACACATTCGATAATGGGGATTCATTAATTTGTTTCCTTATATTGTTCTTACTCAACTTTGATTACATATATATGTCATCCTGATGCTTATTGTGGCGTGATGAAGAAAAGCATCAAGAAGGAAGAGGAATACTATTATCTCATTAAGAAGAAAATAGCTCCGTCTCATGCAATCATTTCTTATTGTTTCTTGAATATTTAATTTTTGTCTGTTGAACAATTTTAGATTTTTAATTCGTTATCCCGTTTGTCATACCATTTTTAATTTCATTTCTTCTTTGTATTTGTAATATTATTGTTAGTGTTATTTCACATTCAATAGTATTAATATTTTCATTATTATTAATTGAGTTTTGTTTTGAAATGTAAATTTCTTCCATATCAGTTTTACATAATATGAACTCATATTCTTATATCATGAGCAATGTCTTTTAAATTTGAATTGAACAATGCTAATTTAATAAACCAATAATCTATAATTTTTTTCTGCATTTTTATCTATAATTTAATATCTAATTGGTCTATATATCAATAGTGTTCTTATATTAAACTTTAAGCTGTCAGAATTAATCAATTATCAATTATAATTATAAACTTTTAATCAAGTTTAGAGTTAAGGTTGAAAAGGCTAATTTAATAAACTAAGAAGCTAGAATTGTTCTTTTGCGTTTATTTTCTATATTTTAATAATTTAATTAATCTATATATAAATAGTATTTTTGTATTAAACTTTAACCCATCAGAATTGATCAATTATGAATTATAACTTAATAAAATTATTATCAAGTTTAGAGTATTTATGGCTCAAAGCCAATATGGCCATATGAGTTATATTCAGCATATACGTGATTGTGATTTTTAAATTAACTTCAGTTCAGGTTCTCATAGTTTTATTTGTTTGAGATGAATTTTAAAGACATTGTTTTTCATAAACTTATTTTGTCCTAGGTAGTAATAGATTAGTTAATATACTCCCTCCGTCCTAAATTGTTTGGCTTTTTAGGAAAAATTTTTGTCTCAATTTGATTGTGTCTTTAAGATATTAATGCAGTATTAATTTTTTTTTTACAATTTTACCCTTAACTTATTAAACATATTTTTATTTTATAACCAACCACTAATCTTTAGGCTTTACTCTCCCAAGTAAATTTTTTCATTTTCGATGCATATACTATAGTAGTTGACATTCAAGAGTAGTTAAGGCATGTAAGTGTATTAATTACTGGTTGAAAAAGTAGTACTCCAATAAAATTAGTTGATGGGTAAAATAGGAAATTCAATCTAAAATTTGCTAAAATTTAAACTAATGATTATATTCCTTAATTTATATGCAAAACCTAAAAGGCCAAACAATTTGGGACGGAAGGAGTAGTATATATAATATATAGTACTCTCTCTCTCTTTATATATATGTTACTCTTTTTATGGGTTGTTATATTATTTTTTTACTTACATCTTTATCTTTATGATAAATATATGTTTTCATTAAATATTTATGATCCATTATTTATAAATAAAAGTATAATAGTAAAAAATTATGGAATAAATATTTCTAAAACTTTTAACACTTAATTATTTTCTTAACTCATTTGCATAAAACGACTAATTAAAAAAATGAAGAGAATATATACATGTATATAGTAATCTTGAATAGAATATTGTATTCTCCTATATACTAATATTGAATAGAATATTGTATTCTCCTGATCCTTTTTATCATCCTATATAGAGAAAAAAATTGTTCATATTTATTTATTCACTTACATAGTATTAACTACGCTTTTATTAATTATACACTTATTTTAAATTGGACTACTCTCCTATCCAATCAATAAAGGATTCAAATAAGGTGTTCTTAAATCATGTCTCCAATTATGTCCCACCAATAGAATATCACCACGTCATTAAAAATATTTCCTTTAATTTTAATCTTTAATTTCCTAATAAGATTTTTTAATGACGTAGTAATATTCTATTGGTGGGACATGATTTGGGGACACATGATTTAAATCCATCAATAAAACTAAAAAATATAAAAAAAAATATTGTAAAATGTTCAAAAAAAATATTTTAAATAAAAAGAACAATAATTTGTTAAGTATAATATATTATATTTAAAATGCAAGATATGAAAACGCCTTATGTGTGATTATAAATTCATGGCATATTTCCCAAGCACCTCCAATAAAATCAGAGCTGTTTACATAGGTGCATTTTGAATACATAAATAACTTAATTAATTTCCAAAGACATTAATCAATAATAATGGTGGTTTAGTTTTTCCAAAAAGCAATAATCACGGGATCAATTTACGGTAGGTTGAAATTATTATTCTGCGCATAATTGACTCTTTTCATTTATGCAATAACATTAACAATTCAATAGAATACATATCATCTTTTTCCCTTAGCTCCATGGATTAGATTAATCCGATTTAGCTTTTTCCAAAACAAAACCATCAAAAAGCTTTACCATTTTAATTTTTTATTGCTTTTGCTGTTCGCAAATATTATTTTCAATTAATTAAGTGTTGTATATTGTATATGATATATATATTAAATAATTAATTATAAATGCGATAAATAATAAATAATAATACTATTGTTAGTATTATTATAGATTAATTAAATAATTGATGAGATCAATTTATTTTGCAAATTTTATTGAGTTTCCAAAGAAACTTAACTTTATAATTTTTAGAATATGTAAAAGTGTGGTCATGGATATTAAAGTGATGGAATTTTTGCTTTCATTTTTTGATGAAGAATAATATCACAAACATACTATACGGAAAATTTTGTCAAGAAGTTTCAAATATAAGCAAATATTTGCAATTTTTTTTAATTCTTATTAATGAAAATATTATTATATTATCCTTGCATTTACTTTATCAACTTTATGTTCATTTTTAAAAAGTTATTTAATTAGGTGAATAGAAAATGACGTAAAGAATAATTTTAAGAAGTTATATAGTGTCTTACTTATAATTAAAAAGTAATTTTGATAAAAAATACTTGAATAGTACTCTCTCCGTCCCAAAATATAAGACCCTCTGGATCAATATTGCGGGAATTAAGAAAAGTGGTTAATTTCGTTAAATGCATTAAATTTGTCTAATAAAAAGTATTAGTTTCCAAATTTACCATTTGAATCTCTTTCTATCAACTCACTCTCTCTTAATTAATTAATGTTTATCAAAATTAGTTGAGTAACAAGGGTATAATGGTTAAAAAAATTAAATGTGCACAAAAATTCTCAAAGAGTCCTATAAAATGGGACAAGCAAAAACTCTCCAAAAAATCTTACATTTTAAGACGGAGGAAGTATTTCTTAAAATTACTTTTCTATAAAAGTTTTTCAAACAAAAATCACTTTTTATCTTATAATCAATTTTACTTTTGGTTAAATATGTCCGGTTAAAATCTATTTTATTTTTTCTTTACAAAACATTATACCCGGAGGTATTTTGCATTACTCACACGGAGGAAAACATTATACAGGTGTATAAATATAATTTTTTCTTAATATCCCATGTATTGTACTGGTATTACATTAGCCACCATAATTAGACTATAAAAAAAATTAAATGAAATGTATTTTACCTTAAAAGGGGGTAAAGCCTTAAATGAAGACACGTTAATATAAAAAATAAATGGTTAATATTTTATTTTGTAGTAATCAATTATGAGTTATTTTTAATATTAGTAAATGCTTTACATTACATATGATGAAAGAAATTCAACTTGAAAAAGTATAGTAGTATTAAAAAAAATATAGATTATCATATCAACAAATTTCAACAATTTTAAAATATGATATACAATATTTGAAATGTGTTAAAAAACACTTAAATCTGGGCGACAGCCAATTATACAATCTACCATTTACAAATAAAATTGTGATTCTAATAGTGAACTATTTTAACCAATATAATACAGATATATACACTGATTTTAAAATGCTGGATTATCAAGAAGATATCCTTATCCAATAATCTAACATTTCTGACAAAAAAGAACTATTATTGATGCTAGAAAACTATAAATCAACAATTTTTAGTTGATGTCTCCTCAAAGACTATCATATGAAATATTCTTTTAAAATATTCATAACTTCTTATTGCTATATTTCAATAATTTATATTTCATGTATCAATCCTTTTAAACTTTACATTTATAAAAAAAAAATTAATGAAACATTGAGTCAAAATTATGGATTTTAAAATACTATTATAAATGCTTTCTTTATCAAAAACAAAATAATGTTATAAAATAATTATTCTCAATATCTTTGTTTGTTATTTTTTTTTTACATAAATCAAACCCGTGCATCGCACGGGTCGCACCTACTAGTATATATATATATATATATATTAAAAGTATATTAAAATAAACTCCAGATCAGTTCAAGGTAATTAAATTAAGTGCATAAACAATTGTAAAAAAGTGCAAATAAAGACGAAAGTATACATTAAATACCTAGTGGTGAACAATAACTCACATGGTTATGTACCATATCTTAAAGGTCTGAGAGTTGGAGGTTCAAAATTCGAACTTTGAGATGAATACATGTGTGTTTATCAAAAAAAAATTACTTATCTAGTGAAAAGAACGTTGTGATAGCTTAAAACTTCTTACTCTAATTTTTATTGCTTCATGTGATGAGAATGGATCAACAATCCAACAATATGTTTGGAAATTTGGTGAATATTTTTATTTTGTAATTGGTTAGTTTGATGGTTTTGTTGCTTTATTTGTAATAATTATAAGAGTCTTGTATTATGAGGTTTTTTGTTTTTTTGTTTTTAATGTTTCTTGTTTTGCTTTTAAGAGTATTCCTTGTAATCTAGTTATAAATAATAGTATTTAATTATTTGCCATTTCTTAAAATTAAGCAATTTACTTTTATTTGTCATAGTATGTGAGTATTAGGGTGGTTCGATTTTTTTGAGTTTGGGACTATCATGATTTTTATTATGTTACACTATTTACTGTAGTGAATTTTATCAATTTAATGGTTGAATTGACTATTGATATGATGTAGATTAATTATATAAAAATTTAGACAGTTTAAAAACTATTTAATATTTTATCAAACTGTTTTTATATATACTTAAAATATTTGTAATTAGATTATATATCTACAAATTTTCAAATCATTCAAATTTTTACACAATTAATTTATAACATCTAAACTATCAATCCAACTATTAAATTCGTAAAATTATAATATTATATCTTTAAATCATAATTAACCATAATAATCCTTGTTTTTTAAAGATCACCTTATACACAACTGTCACAGTAGTAATACTTAAAAGAATTAGAGGTAAAAGCAGACACGTGGTACAGTGGTACTGATAATTTCAGTCTCTGCATAATTCCTTGTGATAATCATGAATGCATCCAGATGTCACGCTAATCCTTATTTAGTGGTCCAAAAGGTCTGGTAAAAACATTTAAATGTTCATCAAACTGACAGCACTATTTCACTATAAATAAATCTAAATCCTCTAATAATTTTTTTTTATAAATTTTCTTACAAGTAAAAATAATTAATTCTTTGTTGTTTTTTCAAAACATGAGTATACTTACTTTTTATTTAATACTTATACTTATTATATAAAATATTAGGAAGATTATTTATAGGAAAATTATATAAGAGATATAGCAAAGCCTTTGACTATTTCTCATCTTACAAAATCATCTACTATTTTTACTCTCTAAATTTGTACTCTCTCTGGTTAGACATACATGAGAATAAAAATCAAATTCGTGGATACTTGTTCGATCCATCCTGATGTTGATGAAAAATTACTTATTTTAATTGACTTTTTTAGGATACGGGTTTTTTCCGCCCCACTAAAAGCGAAAGCGTGCAGGTCTGGAGATCTAACTACTTGCTCCGTTCCCATTCTCGATCCTATCCTACTTATGTGGACATAATTAATAATATTATTAATAATTATAATATTAATTATAATAAAGATAAATTATTCAAATGCTCTAATTTTTATAATTATGTAAATTAAAGTATTTAGTTTATGTTTATGCATTGATATTTAGTGTTTAATTTGTCTAAAATATATTAATAAATAAATTTTCTTAAAAAGAATATTGGTGTGGGTTTCTCATGAGTTATGTGCGTGCAGGTGATAGGGTTGGGTTTAAGTTTTCTATCTCCGTCATTTTTTCCCCGAACTCAAATCCGTCCTGTTGCTATCCCTAGTTTTGATACTTTTTATAAGAAACATAAGACTAATTTCATACGGACCAGTAGAACATATTTAATGATGTTTTCATCAATTAATAAAATGGTGAATTTGAACTTTATTTCTAACTTACCCTATAGTTAATGCATTCACTAACATAGAAAATTAGTAAGTTGCTTATAATAAATTGATGGTAACAAAATATTTTATCTTTTCTTAGCAATTCATACAATTAGAAAAGGTGCAAAATCTCTTATAATTAGGATCGAGATTTTTTTTCCGTCTCTTATGTAAAGGACTGGAGAGAGTACTTTAATTTTCTAATTTATCTTTTTTTTTTAATTTCATTATTTAACTATTAAAAGTTTTAAATTGATATTGTAACTTTTTTTTTATTTCAATTTTGTCATTTTTCGCTTACTCCATCAAATGACTAACATACAATTATGAAAATGACATCAAAACAACGTTATTTTTGCGTAAAACCTAACTAAAAATATGTCGTTTTAAATATTTTTGCTAGTCATTTAACGGATTAACAAAAATAAGGACAAAATTGAAATAAAGTTAAAAGTTACAAAATTAATTTGAGACTTTTATTAGTTAAAAAAGAAATTAAAAATAAAAAATAAGTTAAAGGTCGAAAGTATTAATTTGACTTATTTCTTTACAAGTGTTAAATGACTTATTTTGCTTTATAACTCTATAACGACATCGAATTTTATCAATTTAACTGTTGAATTGAAAGTTCATCGTTTATAGATGAACTATTAAAAATTTCACATGATTTAAAAATTTATGATATTTCATCAATCAACTTTAATTCAATGAATAAAAAATATTTTGATATATATACATGTCACTTACAAAAAGATATATCTAAAAATATTTAATTTTTTAAAAATTTAGTATATATAATAATCTTGATAATATTTTATTATTTAATTATTGAATTGATGAAATTTAATATTTAGAAAATTTTATTAAATGAAATAAACGTTTAACAGTTACTCTAAGTTAAACAAATTCCGTTCCAGTCATGTAGCTCAGTTAGCGAACACATGAGGACATGTGTGTATGGATACGGAGTTCGAATCCCGGTTGTAATACTTTCCTATAAACCAAAAAAAAAATTAAACAAATTCCTTTAATTTCTCTGAGGAAGATAGCAAAAAGTAACATAGATGACATCCTTAATCTTTATACATATACCACAGCCTTACTATTATTTTCAGTATAACGCTAAATGATAGTATAACCAAAACGCATGTGCTTAATTTTTAGTGAGTTTTTTTTTCTAGTGAAATGCAGTTTTTTATTGGGATTACAAGGAAAAAAACCGGATTTCTTTTTTATAGAAAGCAATGCAATGGAAAATCGAACCTTGTAACCAACACATATATTTTTATGTGCTTACCAACTGAATTACATGACTGATATAACAAATTGTAGATGTTTGAAATGCGGTGATAAATTTTTCTTTCGATAAAATTACCGCAAAAATAATAATCAAAAAAATAAAAAAAATTACAGCAGCAAATCTTAATTTACGCATCTCGAAAATTTAAAACGTGTACGTTAAGATACAAATTCAAAATTTCGATGGATTTTATTTTATTTGTTTTGTCGGTATTAGAGACTCTAATTCTTTTATTTAATTTTAGCAAAAAAAAATATATTGTAATTAATCGTAAGTGTTGACTTAGCGGTATAAAATCTTGCTAAGTTTATAGGATAAACGATTTACAGCAGGAGAACTCGGGTTCGAATTCCATCTATACAAAATTCATGGGACCATCTTAACTGGGTAGCGCGAATGAAATTAAACTCATTCTAAAGATAGAAAAACGAGTAATTATAAAAAAAAATAGTATTGGAAGTGGTACTGGATTTGTCTAAATAATACCCTGCTTGGTTGGTTGTATTGTACTCCCTCCATCTAATTATATAAACCTCAATTAACATTTTATATTACTTAAGAAAAGTGTTAAATTATTTAAATGAGAAGTATTAAATTGATTAATTAAATTTAAATATAATTATTTTTTATTAGTAAGGAAGTATATGACATGTTTCTTGTGTAGAAATAGAACATTAGAACTGCGAGATGACATGACAGCCCAAACAACGCATAACGGAACAGAAAAAATTGTTTTCCAGACGATATGGGCCCCACAGTCCCAACATCGAGGCTTCGGATTCTGAGACTCAAGATAATAGGAGCCGTTGATGGATGGATGGATCTTGTGATCACCCCAAACGAGGTTCGTTGTTCAAAAATTCCCCAACCAAGATTCTCGATATAAATCAATTAAATAATTAAATACTACTACTAAAATTTATCTTTGAAAATACTTTTTAATATTTTGCTTTTTTAATTAAGTTATACCTTGTGCTTTTAGATTCTAGGTTTACTATTGAATTTCATGATGATGAATTAATGGAGAAGTAACATAACATGGGAAGATACCCCTTTATAAGTAGGAATACGAGTGAGCAAATAATGGGAGGATCAATCCAACCAATTTTGAGGCTTAAAACGAATTATTATAATAAATTTTTTTTAAATTAATAATAATAAATATTTTTTGAAATTAATAACATTATTGAATAAACATCATATGCATTTTATTTAGGAGAAAAAATATTTTATCAAAAAGAATGATAAAATTATACACTATAAAGTATTTAATATTTTAAAAATCAAAACATATTAAAATATGACTTAAATATATTAATAATTTTGTACATTTTCTGGGGGCCTAAAGCAAGAGCTTGGCCGGCCTTACACTTGGGCCGGCCCTGATAATGGGTTAAGACGGGTTGACTTTGCTCTTCACTTGACTCGAAATTAATATTGGGTCTATAATAAAATTTTAATTCGTTTTTTATTCGAAATAACTCAATGATAATTGGGTCTAATTAAGATTGAGTTTGAGCTGGACCGGACTAGGTTGACTTAAATATTTTTTGAGATCTCAATTTAAACATTATTAATTTTAAAGTGGATCAAAATATGACTACGAAAATATTTAGTTTGGCTATTAATTTTTCATGACTGTGAAAATTTTCATAACTTGACCTTAAAAGTTTTTGTGTTTATAGATGCGTGTGTGAACTTTTTTTTAGCTTAACTGTGAATAATTTTATGCTTATTAAAAAATTCATAATTCAACCATGAAAATTCATGTGACTATAAAAGTAAAAAAAATTGTAAATAATTACTAAATTTATACAATATAATATAATTATTAATACAATATAATATAATTGTTAATTAAATAATATATACGTACCGGACCGGACTAATCCCAACATTGACCCAATTTTGTCTTAAATTATCACTAAATTAGATAAAAAAAAATAGACTCAAGTTAATGTTCATTTTTTAAAATAAAAAAACGTGTTTAAACCTGGCCTGAACCATTCGGGTCGGGCCACAGGACCGGACTTAGTTTTGCTGAGTAGGGCACTCCTTACTGTGGTCTCATGCGAGTTAGAGGTCCCATATTCCCATATTGTCCTAAAAACAAGGATGCCGAAAGGGGACAGTGGTTCCTTAGGAGGTGGAAAATGGAAATCATGGTGAAGAAGGCATGCCTGAGTTGTTTGACATCAACATGGGACAACCTGTTATTGCCACACCAAATCATTTAACTAATTCATCATACTCTCTTCTATACTACTTTATTGTTTTTCCCTTTTTTATTGTTTTTTTTACTCCACCACTTTCCTACTACTCTACTCATTTTTCCTTGCTTCACTGGTCTCCACTCAATAATCAAATAATTATCCATCATCCTTATTAATTATAAAATTCAATTTTCCTCTTTATTTTGAAATAAGTAAAACTGTAAGAAATATAGAGAAAGTTGAAGGATGATGTTGCAAAGCGGAAAAACAGAGACCACAAAGGAAGGAAAAGAAACTTCAGGTCAAGGATAGAACACGTGGAACTCACCAATTGACAACTAATTAATAACAAAGGACTCAACCTCTCAAACAAAATGTAGTATATTATTTTCCCCCAAACTATTCCAAAATTAATTACTAAAAAACAAAAATTATAATAAAATACTAATAAAATAAAAATATAAACCCAGGAAATCAGGTGAAGAAAGTTAGCTTCAGTTCACATTGCAAGAGCATCAAAAAAGAAGAAAAGGAAGAAGAAGGAATGTGAAGTGTGAGAGAGAGAGAGAGAGAAAGAAAGAAAGAAAGAGAGAGAAAATGGGTGGAGTAACGTCTTCAATGGCGGCGAAGTTGGCCTTCTTCCCTCCTAACCCGCCGTCGTACAAGCTGGTCAAGGAAGAAGCTTCCTGTTTGTTGCTCATGGAGCCTTTCCCTCACCGCGAAAACGTGGAGGTTCTCAAGTTCCCCAATCGCCGTGGAAACGAGATCGTGGCCATGTATGTTCGTCATCCAATGGCCAAAACCACAATCCTTTATTCTCATGGTAATGCTGCTGATATTGGTCAGATGTACGAGCTCTTCCTCGAGTTGAGCATCCACTTGCGTGTTAATCTCATGGGGTACTGAACATTTTCCCCTTTCTTTACTTTTTGATCAATTTTTTCAATTTTGGTTCAGTTCCTATATGGATTCTGTTTCTTTTTGTGCTTGGATTAGTGGAATTGAGTGGATAATTTTAGTGCAATTTAGTGGCAGTTTGTGTGGGAGTGCCGATTTAGTGCGTGTTTGTTTTACAATTTTACTGTTGGTTCAATGTGAAAGTGTTTCTTCAGGAAGTAAGAAATTGCTGTTTCAGTTGAACGCGATTGGGATCTGTGTTTCAAGACGAATCATAACCCTTTATATATTACCAGAACATGAGCCAAGTTGGTCCTATTGAGAAACAAATGTGAAGGGATTCAGTTTTAGCTATTTGCTCACTAAGGATGTTCCTTTGCCCTGTTTGGCTTGGATTTACGGGTTCTGATGTTGATGGGTTTGCTGAGATGAAGAGTTAGTTGCCTTCAATATCTTTGATTTGTCAAAGATGTTGATAGGTTCCTGTTATAACTGGGTTTTGGGCTAGTGATGATTTCTGGTTATGCTTCTTTTGTGTGGACCTGCATCACTAGTATACTGAACTTGTGATATGAAGGCTGAGAGCCATGTATTCTTTTTGTGGTTCTTGTGCGATTAGATGATAATGATTTGAAGGTGGGGAGTGCTAATTAAGTGTGGCGTTGCGTCATTTTCATTTTTCGATAGACTCGATACATCATCTAAGTGTGGTGATTGTGAAGTTGGAATTTAGCTTGCCACGATCAGATAAATGTACTCCCAAGGATTTAAGGGATATGAAATGGCCACGTATCTGTTTGGAAGTTTCAATTTCAGTGTGCATCACAACTTAGCCCCTTTTCTTATATTCTCACTGGCAGATTGGTTTTTCTATTTTCTTCAATAGAATTTTAGAGAACTCAAGTCAAGTAAATGAAAAAGAAGAAAGTAAAAGAGTACAAATTTGGTAATAAGTTGTTGTTCCAGGAATTGATATGTGATATGTCTTCCCTTTAGTTCAACAGCATGTTTTCGTTGTTCTGCAGGAAGAACAAGTAGTTTTTGGTTTGCAGTGTGATCAAAGCTTACATTTTTGCAATATTAGCATATGTTTCTGCTTTTATATGTGATATCAAATCGGTCAGTATGGTTGAATTGCTAGCTTCTGAACTTCACAAATCGCCCCATCAGGTGCTCAAGTAGTCAAGTTCAATTGAGGGCTTACAGTAACACTTTAGATGCTCTATATCAGATGAAATTGTTGACTCAGGTGGATAAGTTTAGGGAGGACAAAGAATGAAGTTTATATTGGATTTTCCTTAATATACTAATGATGTACATCCAAACAGACAGCAAGATCGATCCGATGTTGCTTTTATTGTGGTAAATAAAAGAAACTTTTACCGTATAAGAAAAGATTTTTTAAGGCATAAATAAGGAGGTTACAACATGCCTAGCAAGTAGTAATCATGTTTAAGACTGTATTTTTTAGACACTCACCCTTTAAATTTAATGCAAAGGACATAAAGAATATGGTAAAAGATACTTAAGGTCTTGCTTATCATATGATTGTTAGTTTTTTTTTTTTTTTTTCTTTTTTGTAAAAGAATGCATTTGTATGCTATATGTTTATGATGATTTCAAGCATTGTGTTTAAATGTATGCAGATACGATTACTCTGGCTATGGACAGTCATCAGGGAAGGTAACTGCTCTATATATTTCTTTCTGGTTTATTTAATTCTTTTATTCTGAGCAGGCAGAATCATCATGAAAAACTTCTGTGAATATTTTTCAATCACAGCCAAGTGAACATAATACTTATGCTGACATTGAAGCGGCATATAAGTATCTTGAAGAGAACTATGGTGCTAAGCAGGAAGACATCATCCTTTATGGTCAATCTGTCGGAAGTGGTCCTACATTGGATCTTGCTTCCCGTTTACCCCGGTTAAGAGCTGTTGTTCTCCACAGTCCTATACTATCAGGGTTGAGAGTCATGTACCCTGTGAAACGTACATACTGGTTTGACATTTATAAGGTTAGATTTTTAATTGTCCTATATGCTGGATGCTTGATAATCATGTCATTTGACTTGAGAAATTTGTATATGAGCTGTTATGTTCCTGAATTAGTTGTGTTATTATTGTGCAGAACATTGATAAAATTCCACTGGTGAAGTGTCCAGTGCTAATAATTCATGTAAGTATTCCTCGTTTATTGTGTTGGGTTTTCCACTGTCTATTATTATGTCATCATCTCTGTGGTTACTATATAAGCATTTAACTGGTATCCAATTAGTAATTGCCATAAATGTTGTAGTTCTTAACTTAATCTTCGTGTGCCAGTTTGCTGTTGAAAGTTACAAGTTGGATCTCGCTTAATGCAAACAACTTGCATATTATTATTTATCATTTTGATTTTACCTGATGATACTTGTGATGATAAATCAAGATATGGGTTGATAAATGGAGAATGTTATTGTTAACTCCAGAACCAGGAGTGAGGAGTCTGTTCATTTGGCTGATGTTACAGTATGATGAAAGTTGAAGAAAATTATCCTATATTGCTTATATAAGTTGTTTATAAATGCGTGTGTAGATTCGCTTACTCCAAGAGTAACCCTTTGTATGGAAGAGTAGAAAATGAGAGGAGAGAAAACGTGGGAGGAGGAAAAATGAGAGAAGAGAAGTTAGTCTTACACCATTTAATAACTTTTCATGGATATTTAGATTTATCAATCCAATTGTAGACCAATTGTATAATATTCCGTAACATTTGAAACCTTTTTATATTTAATCATTCAACTACATTTCAACAGCTAATACGCTTTTAGATTATGAATAAATTTCACATATGAAATGGCATATCTATGAATATTTGATTTATCTGAAATTTGTATGCATGATCACTGAGATATCTCTCTAGATTCAACGGTTAAAATAGTTAACTTTGTGGCCTGTGAAAAGTTATTAACCAAAGCAAGTGTGCAATGCTTACTCTGGAGTTTTGATTTACTGTATTTCTTTTTTGGGTGCAAAGCATTTCATGCGGCTTTACTAATGGGGCACTGATCCCCTACTCTTTTCAGGGAACCGCCGACGATGTTGTTGATTGCTCTCATGGAAAGCAGTTGTGGGAGCTGTGTCAACAGAAATATGAACCTTTGTGGCTCAAAGGAGGAAATCACTGTAATTTGGAACTCTATCCAGAATACCTTCGGCATCTTAGAAAATTCATACAAACAGTAGAAAAGCCACCATCACAGAGAATGAGTTTCAGGAGAAGCACAGACAGAGCTGATCAACCCAGAGGGCTTAATGATTGCTTCGAAACGCCGAGGAGGAGCACCGATCAGAGGGATAAACCAAGGAAAAGTACCGACAGGACAGAAAAACTGAAATTCCATGAATTCAAATTCAACAATACTGAAAAACTAGAGAAGATAAGAGTCCAGTTCGACCAGATGGAGAGGTCGCGACGAAGCGTAGAGTACAGTGATAAATTCAGGAACATCGAGTTTCAAGATAAATCCCGGAGAAGCGTTGATGTTCAGTTTGAGAGGCCGAGGAAAAGCATTGATTGGTTGGATCGAATTCGAGCTGGCTGAAACTCTTGAAACATCTGCAATATTGGTAATTTGGTATTGGGTTTGCTAAATGGGAGGGAAAGGTACAAAAATACAGACACAGTTACATACACTGTTGGGGATTTTAACTTATGGTTTGCAGAATGCATATGTTACTCTTGCAGTTTCATACTTTCATTGCAATGTTCGTGTATATTTGGATATGTTGGGACTTGGGACTCAATATTCTTAGTTTTATTGTTATTTATTGTTTTCATATGAAGTGACTCTAACCCTGTTTTAGTCTTGAGGAAGAAAATGAACCTTATGTCAAAGGTTGGCCATTGCTATGAATTTACAAATTCACACGAATTGAATATCTTTATTTAGTTTTCCTTTACATATCTAATCTCACGTTCATTTGTTTTCAGTTTTATTATTTGGATTCATTAGAAGGATGAATGGATGCATGCAAACCCTAGTAACTTTAACTGAGTTATTTGTCATAATAGATTCTTCCATCGAATATTTGCTAAACTTTTAATAGCAACAGTCTGTCATCTGACAAGCACTTGACTTTAATCTAAAATTTAAAATCATCTGTCATTTACTCATTTCTTGGTCCAGTGAGAGAAAAAGGACCATTGAAATGGTCAAGCTCCACCTTCTTGCAATTAAATTAAGGTGGGTATTAACTCTTGAGTGTGTTTAAATTATCGGAAAAAATTTAGTTAAATAACTGACTATGTACACAATTAATTATTATTATAATTGATTATAATATAATTAATTTTGTTTGGGTATGAGGTTAAAAAGTGATTTTAAAGATATTTTTTTATGTTTTAATAATATAAAAATTGTTTTCAATAGTAGAAATTTGCATTGTAAAAGATAAATAGATTAAAGCAAAAAGTTTTTTTAAAAAAGATTCAAATTCTTATTTATTTGCTGAAATGTACCTTTTGTTCATGTATCTCTTATGTGCATTTCATTTCGGTTCTATATCTTTTTTGGATTACATTTTGGTCCTGTATCTTTTATAAAGGTTTTATTTTGGTCCAATCCTCAACTCCGCCACCCCATTACAAGGTAATTTGACTCTGTTTTTATTAGGGTTCAAGTGTATGTTACGGTTTTTCTGAGTTTGAAGATAAATGCTGTAATTTGACTATGTTGTTAACAAGGGTGACGAAGTTGATGGACTGGACCAAAATGAAACTTTTATAAAAGATAAGGATCAAAACGTAACCCAAAAAAGATATAAAACCGAAATGAAATACACATAAGAGATATAGGACCGAAAGGTACATTTGGCCTATTTATTTTAAAAAAAGTTTTTTTAGGTATAGAAAAATAATAAACCTACTTCCTTGTTTTCAAATATCTTCAAAATCTATCAAAAAGTTTTTTTCTAAGATAAAAAGTGTTTTTCATGTTGTCAATTGATTTAGGACCGAAAGGTACATTTGGCCTATTGATTTATTGTCAAAAAATAAAATAAAATGTCAACATTTTACACTTTTAATCAATAGATGAATTTGTGCCATATAAATTTCTGGATGTTTTTACTTTTTGTACCCGACTGATGCACTTTGAGATTAAAAATGCTTGAATATTATATGGTTATTTTAAGGTGGGGACAAAAAAAAAATTGAGATCACGTGGTTACCTTACTAAAAATATGAAGTATGAGGTATTTTTTAAAAAAAGTAAATTTTTAAGAAATATCTCATACTTTTTAAAAATACTTCATATTTTTTATTTTTAGTAAAATAATCATATGATCTCCATTTTTTTTTGCCACGTTAAAATTGTCCAATATTATAACACCGTTTTTTAGAAGAAAAAAAAAAGAAGAGAAAGAATAACACCGTTTTTAAACAATTTCATTATTTCATTGACAGCTAGGCACGGCTATCATTTTTATATCTTTTTAATGCTCCAACTAGCCAAATTAATTAATATTTATTTTTTATATTGGTGTGACCACTGCTACATCTAAAATGAAATACAAGAAGAATAATAATAATTTACACATACTAAAAATATTAGTCAATCATGTTTATTTTTTTTTTTCAATTTAACGTAAACGATTAATTTTATTTATCAAAACAACTGCATGATATTTGATGTGAAGTAATATTTTTCTCTTTTTTAATTTAAAAATCAAGCAGTTATTATATATAAAGGAATGTTTAAGAATGTTATGATTAAATAAGGTAAAAATAGTGAAAAATTGTTTATATTTTAGCACAACAAACAAGGATGCTTAGCAAGTACAGTTTGTTTAGCGAACAAGGGTTACTCAACGAGCGAGAAGTTGCACAACGAACTTGTAATAAGCAAAGTAGTTGGCAAGTTAATCGAGAGCATACAAAAGAGAGTGCACCGTAGGAGATTTAAACACACCAAATACTATGACCAACTACAGTTACCTGATCACTAGGCTAGTCTAGCTTTTTGGCTTGTGAGTGATAAGTTGTATATATAGACTTATGATAAATGTTTTTTTTAAACAGAAGCATTACAATATATTTTAATAAAATGGAAGTCACTTAGTGTCATTTAATTACAACTTACAATAATTTTAAAAATTTGTATTTTATTGCTACCAAAATTATTTAATTTCATAATATTTTTAATAGTATATATTGATATAGTTTAACATTATAATTTTATAGTATTATTATATGATTTTTATTTATTACTAATATTTTTTCAAGTTAAAAGGATGGATAAGTCAATTTATTAGATTTCTTTTGATTTTTTTTTTAATTTTATTTATGTATTATATATAAATATACATAAATTATTCGGTTTAGCTAGCGACTCAATGACTTCAGTTGAACTAGCGACCCAGTATCTCAGCTAAGTCAATGACCAGCCTAAGCTTTATAACTATGATCCAAAGAAACCAAATAACCTTCTGTTATATAAGTATTTTTTTTTGGTCCACCTGTTAAATAAATAAATAAAATAATAATAACATACCCCCTTTTCACCGGTTTTTTGGGTCCAAATCCTTGGGCCCTGGTTGTGTTGACCCAACAATATGTCCATTCTTGTTTTTTTTTTTTTTCTGTCACTGTATTGATTTACAGGTTTTTGACAAACTAACGTCACTGTGTTTTCCTTGTTTTATGGTCAATGAACATAGAGTACTGGAAAGTGGAAAGCAAATTACAAAGCGGTTACGTTTGGTCCAAACTCCAAATGAAAAACTGAGGGGTATTCTTGGCAATAGACATTTACCACGTGGTAATTATAAAATTCATGACCTAACTTTTTTATTTTTGGTATAAAAAATTCATTACCTACTACTAAAGGTTAAAATGTTTAGCGTTACTTTTAGGTAGGGTTGGGTTCGAGTCGGGTTAGTTTGATTTTGAGCGATTTTAAAATTCGAACCAATAAATTTTTATTAGGTTGGATTGGTTTGGTTTTGTAAAAAAAATTTATCCGAACCAAACCAACCCAACCAAGTTCGGTTTGGGTTGGGTTGAGTCTCAGGTTGATAAATAAGAAATTAAAATATGAAATTATTTTATAAATTTTTAAAAATTTATATTACTTATAGTTTATGAAATTACTTATCATTTATTTTTTAGTGATTCACCTATACAAAAATAACAAAATAAACAAAGATAATTATAAATAACATAAAAGTTATAATGTCATCATATATGACAAAATTAAAATCAGACAAATCAATAATAGTTCTCAGAAATTAGATTTTGGACCTTTACTTTTAGGTTTTGATATATTCATTATTAAGCGTCAACTTTGTATTTTAATATTATATATGTTAAACATATATCAATATATCAAAACGACATAATTTTTAATTTTGATGGGTTTGATTCGGATTGGATTCCGAAATGCAAATCCAAGAATCGAACCAAACCATCTCGATCTTATTGGGTTGAATACATTATTAGTTTGGATTGATTTGGGTATGGTCAAAATAGTGCTTAAATTAATTCAGATTGATCGAATTATCGGATTGACCGAATCCAAAAGTCACCCCTACTTCTATGCCTGATTCACTGGTTTCCTTCTATGGAAACGCGGTCGCGGTTGTGTCCAATTATTTCTACTGAATTTGGACTTTAATCTGAGACAGATCGAAATAGAAATAATAATAATAATAATAATAATAAATAATAATAATAATAATAATAATTGAAAGACAAAAACGACTTGTACTTCACGCAACGCTTGTAAATGGTAACAGGTGAGGCAGAAAGCCCGAAAGCTCTTTTTAATAGTAAAAACATGAGGTTGAGTTTTTCTTTTTTCTTTTTTATGAGTTTGAGTTTTTTTTTTCTTTTTTTCTCTAAATATAACTGTGGTTTCTATAATTATACATGTACTTACGTAAGTTTTAGTCTTTATACTTTAAAAATATTTTATTTTAGTCTTTATACTTTTATTTCAGATAAATTTTAGTCACTGTCTTTATTTTTGTCATTAACACTATTAGTAAAAATATGAGTATCTAGTAATTTTAGTTCTTGCATATTTCACTTTAAAATGTTTTTTTATAAGCAAAAATGACACCTTAAAATGTTTCAGTTCCCATATAGTTAAAACTTGTTGATTTTGGTACATATAGTTATCTACTTATGATATCAATGATCGAAGTAATGATAGAGTATAAAACATGCATGCAATATAAAGAATAAAACATAATGAAGGATAGGGTGTTAACATGAAGACGGTGAAAGTCTAACATTTAATAGCAATATAATCACCATAAAATAAGTATATAAGTGGTGTGACACACTTTTTTTTTATTAACTATCTTTTAGGGTTGAGTTAGACTTAAACTTAAATTTAATATGGTATTAGAGTTTGATTAGTCATTTGGGCTATACCTACAAATATGATTGCTTGCAGACTCACGCGTCATAATATAGGCCACACTTGAAGGTGAGTGTGTTAAGATGACAATGATGAAAGTTTTACATCTTGGATGCGAGAAGCGTGTGTTAAGATGAAGATGATAAAAGTCTCACATCGATTATAAATATTGAGTTAGGCCAAAACCTGACCAGTCATAATATGGATCACACCTGTAACTGTGATTGCCTGCAAACTCACGCGAGCCACAATCCGAGAATGAGTATGTTAAGATGATGACGACGAAAGTCCTGCATCTTAGGCATGAGGAAATGTGTTCAGACGAAGATGAATGATGATGAAAATCTCATTGACTAATAATATGGTCATCATAAAGTAAGTATATAAGTGGTATAACAATTATTTTTTTATAAATTAGGTTTTAAGAGTGAATTAGGTTAAAACTTAAAATTTAAGATAAATATAAAAAATGTATTTTAATTTTTTTTTCTTTTCAATTCAACGAAGCCACGCGAGGGATCAAATCGTTTAATGAAAATGATAAGAAAATTGACCATTATTATTAGCTAAAACTTGACCCAAAAGTAAGTAAAATTAAGGAGTTGAAATGGAAAATCCTAGAAATATTTGGTAGTGCCCAATGCATTACGTTACTTAAATCCTTTACAACAAGCAAGAGTGTCATGCTAGAGTCTGTACTCAAATGATAACTAATATTAAAATGTTATTTCTGATTGCTTTTCCTAAATGCAATCTTCTGCCAAATTCAGAAAACCCATACACAGCAAATTAATTCTAGAGGTTTTTGCCAACTTTGCTCACCCACTTCTCATCATATATAGTTCTAGATTTAGTTAGAATAACAATTAATAATAATTAACAATTTTATTATAAAATAGTCCCGTTAATTTTTTATGTCCTGGTTATTTTTCATATGATGAAATTATACTTGGGTCAGCAATGTCTATATCATAATATTATTATTTTTTAAACATGTTATCGAAAAATACACAATACTTGTTCAACTGAATTAATTTTTTGGATGAACGGAAGGGGTGGACTTGTGGGTTTTCGATCTTTGAAACAAATTTTCTGATTTAAAAAATATAAATATTTTTTTTGGCAGATTAGTTTTTGTAAATAACTTTTTTTATAAAAAAAAACATTTTTTTCAGTTTTTGAAATGTCTAATAATTCAAAATATGTTCTTATTTTTTCGGAAAACTAAGAGTTTGTTTACTTAATATTTTAATTTTTTTATGTAATTAGTTCAAAGAATAAAAAAGGAGACATTAAAAAGTAATATTTTTTGTTTGATTTGCAAAGGAAAATACATTAGTTTTATAAAATATTAAAAATAAATTATAATTATTTTAGTTATTTTAAATATTTTTTATACAAATCTTCAAAAAATGAAAATAAAATAAAATCAAGATAATAAATTTTTATTATAATTACACATAAAAATAAAAAATAAAAACAAAAAATGTAAATGCAAAGTAAATAAGGCCTAAACTCCTTATCATCGATCAAATAACTCATCAATATATAATTTTGTATTTAAAACTTCTTTCTCTTTTAACAAAAATAGGTTTTGCTTTAATTTGAAAATTTGTGAAAGCAAATGTTTTCGCAATTCTAATCTAGGTTTCTAGGTTTGGTGACGGTCTCAAATGTCTCCTCAAAAGTATGACTCTTATAAATCCAGCTTTTAACTTAGGTATTCAAATAACCACTTTTAACTATTGCAAATGGAACTCAATGGTTGGCTAGGTGCATGTTTAATTTGTATTTTTATTTTTTATTTTTATTTTTTTTTGTTTTTATTTTAATTTGTTTCTTATTCATATAAATTTTATAAAGGAACAAAACGAAATGCTGTATTTTCAATTTGTCCGTTGTAAAATCTCAAAACGAAAACAAAAATTAAAGTGAAAATAGTAAATGGAAATAAAACCTAAACAAGCCCTTAAATATGTTTTTGATCACTCAAAATATTATTAATTTTTGCAAAAATTTAAATGTTTCCTCTATTAGTATCTTGTTAGTTTTGGCCCTTGGTTACACACCATATGAGATGAAAAATTATTGTTGCACACCATTATTCATAGGCAACTAATTTAAAATCTGGCTTAATCGGGGTTAATTCCAAACTTAAAAAAAAAAAACGAAAAAAAGACAAATGGGAAGTGACCTGAGTTATAAATGAGATGTGTTTCTTAATGATATGCATATATAAAAACTGATATGAGATGGAGTGACATGTGGCATGCCCGGATTCATGATTTAATAGATAAAGTTGATGGAATACAAACGATTAACCAAATATAGATATTTTTAGTTTTGATAATTTGAGAGACTCAAATAATGCTTTAACCTTCTCTATTTAAAAAGTAATTCTTAAAGAGGTTTTTTAATATATACTCACTTATTTTATAGAAGGTGTATATTAGTAAATTACACCATGTCGATATATTTTAAAAAAGTGGAAGTACGTTAATATATATTACCTCAATTCTAAACTATAGTTATTTTAGGTTCAAAATCTTGTTCCAAAACAATTGTCATTTTAGGATTTTAAGATGCAATAATTATATATTTTAATATTTCTCTCTCATCACCTCCTTTATTCACCAATCTCATCTCTCTTTTTAATTCTTTTGTCTACCACTTTAGTTTCTAATTAGACACATTAGTCCACTCATATTAAAAACTTATCAATATCAATCATTTCTTAATATGTGTGAAAAATCTAAAATGACTACAGTTTAGGAATAGAGGGAGTGGGTGATAACATACTTTTATTTATTTTATAGAAGAAATATTTTAGCAAACTATATCTTGTAGGTGTATTTGAAAAATGAAGTTATAATATATTTCTTTAAAAAAATAAGTGAGTATACATTAACAAATTATATTCTTAAATATAGCAATTTTGATTTTGACCAAAAAGAAAAATATTTAAAAAATAAAAACTATAATCAAGCAATCAAACAATAAAGATAAAAAAGCAAGAATAGGGTAGGGGATTCGGGAATACTAGCTAGGAAAAAACAATTTATAAAATAATATTTGAATTTAAGATTTTCTTCATGTTATTTTTATTTATCAAATAAAAATGTAAATGGGCTGGGATGAATTAGATTTCAAATTGCAAGACATGGGTCTTTTTTTGAAATTAAAGGTTTGAGTCCGACTTGTTATTCGTTATAGACTTTTTTAAAGGTCTGAAAAGTTTGTTTAAAAGCTTCTTTTATAATAAAGTCTTTAAAATTCTTTAAAAGTCTTACTTCTAAATAAATAAGTTAATGAACCTAAAAACATATATAAACTAGTAAAAAAAAAATCAACACAACAAATGTACAATAATAAACATAACACTGAATTTTTCATAAAATAATAGTATTAACATATATAATCATGTTAGGATTTTTTATTATTACCATAAATGTTATCATAATTATGTAAATAGGCTGGTCTATTAAGCATAATAGACTTTTAAAAGAGCCTAAATTTGGCTTGATTAATTAAATTAACTTTTTAAATAGCTTTAGTTTATGCCTGATATGTATTACACTCAAACCCCTAACAAGTGGTCAGTTCTATTCTCAACCCTACTATCACACTCTTCATATAACCTAGGGTGATTTGTACAAGATTTTACTTTGGTCAAAAGTTTTGACCAAAACTAAAAATATTTATGTTCCATTAAATAACCTTACTTTTTGTACATTAATATATTTTAATCATTGATAAATCTTGATTTATTTTAGTTTGTGTATTTTTTTTTTGTTCTCATTACAGTGAAATCTAAACCAAACATACAACCAATCCTACAGTTTAGATGTTTAGTTTTTAGTTTGGTTGAATGAAAGTACTTCGGTTACATGTAACAATGTGCCAACTTATTTGGTTTTTAGTTTACATAAGTGTGTTTTTTATTTTCAATTTGTACCTCTAAAATTAATTTCCAGTTTGTGAAACCTAATTTGTTCTCCCAAAATTTTGTTTGTTTTTTTTAGTTAGGCTCAATAGAGAATGAGTTTGACCCTCAAACTTGGGTTTGCCTAACAGAATGAATGAGTCTCTTTGTAGTTTAGCTAACTTGTTTAACATTTATTGAGTGTATTAAAGTAGCTAAAATTATCAAAACAATATTTAGTTTGTAAATGTCATTTTAAATTAAAATATCCAAACATATTGTCGTTGAAAAAACTAATTTTTAATCCAATTTATTTTCATTAAACTTACTTTAAGACAAATTAAGTTTTGACAACAAAAATCCAATTACAGTTAAACTCGCTTTGTTAGCTAGTTTGGTGGAAAGAAGCTTTAAGTCTTTTTTTGGTTGTGAAAAAGTTGGTTGGACAATATTACAACTATTAAAATTTTTTTGCCAAGTATATCCAAATAATATTCAGTTTTTCAAACATATTTTTAGATAAAAGTATCCGAACATAAATCCTGTTGAAATAAATTAATTTTTAACTCAATTTACTTTTACCAAACTTTAGTTGAGGCGAACTAATTTTTTTTTTTTGAAAAAAAACATACACTTTCTAACTTTGAGTATGTGCCATGATGTTGTATATGTAACAATCACGAATTCAAATCAGGTGTTCTCAAATCAGGTTCCCAATCATGTCTTACCAATAGAATATCGTCACGTCATTAAAAATTTCTATTAGGAAATTAAAGATTAAAATTAAAAAAAATATTTTTAATGACGTGACAATATTCTATTGGTAAGATATGATCGTGGATACCTGATTTGAATCCAACAATCACTCGGCCAAACTAAATATTCCATTTAAGAAGTAAGTGAGATCAGTTTTTGGGTTCCATTTAAGGTAGACTTTATCTTTTAGACCACCGGTATAGTAGTGCTCATTTTTTAATCTATGATAACAAATGTAACAAGTAAACCAAAATTTTAAAAAGTTTCCTCATAATCCTTATAATATCTATATGTGTTGTTTTAGGTCTAAATACATTTTTCTTGTCCTATTATGACTATTGAACAAATTTAGTCTTTACTTTAATTGTGTTTTTAACCTCATTTTTTAAATTATTCTAATTGTGGATCCTTTCATTGGGATTCTGGCTAAAACTTGACAGAAACATGAACATGACATTTTTTTTTATTTAAAATATTAATTTAATGTTTATCTTCTTTTAAAAAATCTTTCTCTCAAATTTTTAAAATGTTCTAATTAGGTACTCCAATAACATTTATGTAAAAATTTAATAAAAATCCAGTGACAACTTTTTTTTAAAAATATAATAATATATTTTTCTTTTTTTGGAAAAAAAAATAATTCCCGACAGACAGAATTGATGAGTTAACAATTTTTTTTTTTATATAAACCTAAAAGTGGAAACCTTGAAGTTCAAAATCCAATCCCTAACAATCCTCTTGATGTTGTGATATTATAGAAGCAAACATTGATTAAAAAACTCACGATAGCACTTACTAATTATGAGATTCAGCCTCATTCTTGAGTTTTGATTTTCAAATGATATCTAGTGTATTGTCACCAATTTCACACAACAATCCCTCGACCCCATGGTCAACTACGAGCGTCGTTTAGTGGAACATTAATGTCGCGCCTCAAACCACCAACACGTTCGCAAACCTCCCATTGCGACGCCATCAAGGAGTTCTTCGGGTTGAACACGTACATCAGCAGCTACATCTTCTATTTCACCGGAGATCAAATTTCTCTCGAGTTCCAAGAGCTTCTCCTTAATATATTTTCTGTAATAAATCTGAGCCATTTATTATTTTAGAATATATCCAATGAACAACTATTACTTAAGATGATCCTCATTTTTTGGAGTACCCTAATTGGAACATATTTTTTCACTTCATTCCTTTTTGTACTAGTTTTTTATTACCACTAATGCACAAAAGCACTACATGTGGAAGAAACTAATGTGAAAGAAAATTATAAAAAGGAAAAATAAGGAGGTAGAAAATATTTATTTTTTTATATAAATTTTTTTCATTTTAATTTTTCTTCCAACGCTACATAACTTTTTTTTTTTTCCTAATGGTAATGGGTCCATATTCTCACAACTTTTCTAAAACCTTTCCAAAAGTGATCACGTCAGTTTTATTTTATTTTATAGATAAAACTAAAAGCAGTTATGAGAACGTTCCAACCACTTGGCCAACACACACGATACATACACAACTCTAAACCAGACGTTACTGCACTCTCTTATTCATTCTGCGTTTCTATTTTTTATTTTTTCTGTTAGAAAAATATAAATAACTTCAAACAATATTAAAAAAACCATAACGTGTGATGTGGTGACACTTCACTTTATCTCTTAATCACATGTTCACATTTCGTAGCTACCTACAACTATTTTGTACAAGCTAAAAAAACAATATTACAATATTATTTTACTTTTAATAATTTTTAATTTTTTATATACAAATTACAGAAAACATAAAAAAAATGAAAACGCAAAAGTTCAGTGCCGGTTTACTTTGCATTTTTATTTTCTATTTTATGTGTGTTTAGTTCAAAAAATGGGAAGAGATGCTATAAGTAGTGTATTTGGTAGCGTTTGGCAGACGTATTTGAACGGAACGTAACAGGATACTGTGTACGTTTGATACATCAGCCCAGAGGAACGGAACAAGACACTGAGGCAAATGAATGAGACAAATTGGTTCCATTGAAAAGTATAGAACGAAAGAGAACACAACACACACTAAAGAATTATCATTATTTTCATAGTATTTTTTATTAACAAAACAATATATATTTAAATTTCTTAAACATTATATTATTTTTTCCAATCAAAAAATATTTTTAATTTTTTTAAAAACTTTACATAATAAAAATATATTCAACATAATTTATATTTCATAATTATTTTTAAAAATATATTTAATAATTATTTTATTGAGAGAAGTTTGTATTTAATAATTTATTTATTTTTCATAAAATATTAATACAAAAATTAATATATTTTAAAATTATTATTTAATTATACTCATAATTTAAAAAAAAAGAAATTAAAAAAAAAATACACTACTTTATTTTTCTTTGATTTTATATTTTCTATCAAGTAAAAACAAATTTATATGTGTAGCAAAAAATATTTTATATATTTTAATCTGCACTAAATACAGGATAATGTATATGATTTTATTTTGTTCCATGATCACCAAACATAATAAATTGTTATGTTCAATTCCATTGTATTATGTACCAAACACTACCTTTGTGTTTAACCTACAAGAAAAGATAGTTGCATTTTATAAAACATTGAACATATATTATACTTATTTAATTGTTTTCAAAATTTTCTATACAAATTTTCATAAACAAAATATAAAATGAAAACAAAATAATAATTTTATATCACAATTACTCATAAAAATATAAAATAAGAATACACAATAAACACCCCCTCCACCATCTCCCTCGTTAACGTAATAGCGTGACCAGAATGCAAGCGAAAGATGATCCTTCAAGCATACAATAACAGATTAAAATTATAAAAAAAAAGAAAAAAATACAAAATCACACAGCTTTTAGAGTCGGCACCTAACTGATAAACTCTCCTTCCAAAAAAACCAAAAATAATATAATAAAAAATCTAACAAGTTTCCTTCATTTCATCACTTATTGAATTGAAACTCTTTGATTTCATGCTTGAACAATAGAAACAATAATCCTATCCTAACCACAATCCTCTGACACCTTCATCATTGCTCATTGTTGATACCCATAAGGAACAAGTAACTTATTCATTCATTTTTCTTATTTTTTTTAAAGAATTTCATACTTTCATTTCCCTATATAAACCCTTCCTTGTTCCATCTGTTTTCTCATCTTAATTTCTTTCATTGCATTGAATATTTGGTATATTCCCATAGCACAAAACATGGAAATGAAGAAGTTTTTGTTGGTTGCTCTGTCTCTTGCTCTGGTTATCGAAGCTGCGAATTGCTTCGATTTCCACGAGAAGGATTTGGAATCAGAGGAGAGCTTGTGGAATTTGTACGAGAGATGGAGGAGCCACCACACGGTTTCCCGGAGCCTCGGCGACAAGCACAAGCGCTTTAACGTGTTCAAAGCAAATGTTTTGCATGTCCATAATACTAACAAGATGGACAAGCCTTATAAGCTCAAGTTGAACAAGTTTGCTGATATGACCAACCATGAATTCAAGAGTACCTATGCTGGCTCTAAGATTAACCATCATAACATGTTCCGAGGGACGCCACGTGGCAATGGGACATTTATGTATGAGAAGGTAAACAGAGTTCCGAGTTCCATGGATTGGAGGAAGAAAGGCGCCGTCACCCCGGTCAAAGATCAAGGCCAATGTGGTAAGCTAAGTGTCTAATTCGATTTGCATTTGTGTAATTAAATTTTGTTTTGATCAAAATTGAATTTGATATAAAGTAATTTAAGTTTAGAAACTATATTCTCATAGTATATGTATAATTCTTAACACAAGTCAAAAGTTACATAAAAATGACTTGCGCATGAATCCATGTTTACCTTTTCTGAACATGAATTCGAACACACAGTAAGTAGTTACTATTTCATAGAGCACAACCTAGTTTCTATCTATCACTTTATCTTTTAAGTGGAATTAAGGTGAAAATATATAGCTTCTAAGTTCTAACAATAAACATTGTTGTTGGTCTTCAAGCATCAATTTAATGAATCAAATTTACCATTAATGTCTCTTACAGGTAGCTGCTGGGCCTTTTCAACTGTGGTGGCTGTTGAAGGAATTAACCAAATCAAGACAAACAACCTAGTATCATTGTCTGAGCAAGAGCTGGTTGATTGTGACACTGAAACAAATGCAGGATGCAATGGTGGACTCATGGAATCTGCTTTTGATTACATCAAGCAAAAGGGTGGCATAACAACAGAAAAGAATTATCCTTACACTGCACAAGATGGAAAATGTGATGCATCAAAGGTGCATATATACTATGCTGAACTGAACCTAATTTTTTTTATAAAAACCAGTGTTATTGAGTGATAACAACCAGAGGAACTGAAACATGCAAAAATCATTCATTTTTCGCAGGAGAATGACCCAGTTGTGTCCATTGATGGCCACGAGACTGTGCCGGAGAACGATGAAAGCGCGTTGCTCAAAGCTGTTGCTAACCAACCTGTCTCTGTAGCCATAGATGCAGGGGGTTCTGATTTCCAGTTCTACTCAGAGGTAATATCTAATTCAACTATTCACAGAAAAAATTCTCTGTGGCTAGAAAAAATAGCATTAGCCACCAATAAACTTGTTTCCCACTAAACATGACTCGCCTAACATCTAATTCACCAATTTGTTAAGACATTATGAGAAATTATTAAAAGGAATCTGTTGGTATTTCTGAAAATATGGTCTTTGATTGAACACAATGACAAATAAGGCGTTTGCTGTTGTAGTTGTAAAACATGTTTCCAAATTCCCATAATAAAAAAGGGGCAATAGGTATATTGATAATTTGACATGAAAAGATAACAGGCATCATAGTTTTGTATACTAATCATAATTGTACTCCTAAACTCCCATAATCTTTTCTCACATCTATGCTTCTTATTTCTTTTTATCTCTCTCTCCATACACCTCTTCTGCATCACGCAAAAATATCTCTTCTCATACTTATCAATGGTTACAGGGAGTGTTTACCGGCGATTGTGGAACAGAACTAAACCATGGTGTAGCTGTCGTGGGATATGGAAAAACTGTTGATGGAACGAACTACTGGATAGTGAAGAACTCCTGGGGACCAGAATGGGGAGAAGAAGGTTACATCAGAATGCAGAGGAACATTAAAGACAAGGAAGGACTCTGTGGCATAGCTATGCAGGCTTCTTACCCAATCAAAAATTCCTCTGAGAATCCAACAGGATCGTCATCATACCCTAAAGATGAACTTTGAATGCTTCCCACAAATTTAAAACAATCATCTGTCTTAATGGCTGTTTTATAATATTTAATTTGTATCTCTGATTTGATTACAATGTATCCTTCTTTACATTCATGCATACATCACAAGGAAATAAATATTTCAATTTGATTTGTCTGCTTCCAACTTCTTATTCAGCTTGTGTTTGATAAAAGTAGCTTATAACTAATTTAAGAGCAGGTTACAAGTTTATAGCTTTTCGTTCATGAAATCATAAAGTAGCTTCATAAAAATTACTTGAAGTAACTTTTAAAACCAGTACATTTCAAAGATCATACATTCAGTTGAAATCCAGATTTAATCACCATGACCTAATTATTTCTTGAATAATACTATCATTCACAATAGATAGCAAACACAGTATGAACAAATTTTCAGCCATAGCACCTTATGGGATCATTGCATCCCTTTTCTGCAGATTGTTTAAGACCTTTTCCTCCACCTTTCTCCAAATATTGCTGATGGTATTCCTCTGCTCTGTAGAACCTCTTAGCTGGAAGAATTTCTGTCACAATCTTGTCCTTCAGTTCCAGTTGTTTCGCCGCTTTCGATTCTTCTGCTAAACGCGCCTGCGATTCGTTGAAGTAGTAGATTCCTGATCTGTACTGTGCTCCCACATCATTACCCTAGATATAACATATAACATGATTTGTCGAATAAGGAAGAACACTATGAAATATGGATGTGCATGGCTATAAAAAAATCAATTCAATTTGACGTTACTATCATCTATGGAGGTGTTACCTGGCGATTGAGGGAAGTGGGATCATGCCGAGACCAAAACAGAGCAAGAAGATTACTATAGGGGCAAACTTTGGGGTCGAACTGGACCCGAACCACTTCAACATGGTTGGTGGATCCGGTGCAGACCAGTTTGTAATTCGGATCGTGTGTGTGACCCTGCGAATACCCAACCTCAGTCTTCACCACACCCTCAACTCGCTGAAACGCCAGTTCTACTCCCCAGAAGCAACCCGCTCCGAACTCAGCGAACTCGTGATCCGGGTTATCCGGAGTATCCGAATCCGGGTCAAGCGCCGGGTTGTGGTTCCCACCGTCGTTTGCACTCGTAGCCATTGCGTTTCGCTACTCAGTGAATAACAAATTGAAGTGTGTTAAAGAAGGAGGAGAGAGCGACATTGAATTACTATATCATAGGATAATTAATTAATTAATTAGTGAGAAATTGATTAATTAATGCAGATAATGACACTACTAATTGTATTTGTAGTGATTGGAGATTGAATGGAAAGGGAATAAGGCCTACAATATTGGTTGGGTACATTACTACATTGATTGAGGCCATTCATTATTTGAATAATTTTCGTAATTTTTGTTTGTTCATTGGAATAATTGATTTGGTTTGGGTACGCTTACTTTTCTAACTTTGTGTTAATTGCTTTCCTTTTCTTGCTGTTACTTTCAATTCTCTGAATGTGTGGGATACATAGCCAAGTTGATTCGAAATCAAATGCCACTGTACCACAAAATATTTAAAACAAGACTTTAAATACAATACATCGTTGACTTATTCAAAAATAATAAAATATCACATCATTAATTATTTAACATATATATTATTAAGATTATTAAGAATAAAATAATAAGTACTATTATATTATAATATTAAATACAAGTATATAAAAATAATTTAAATTGAAATATAATATTCATTCTTTTTTTAATATTTTATTTCTTTTCCTTTGTGTCAGTTTGCACTTTTATTGAGATTGTTGCTTTTTTTTTTATGATTTATTAGGATATTATCACATTGAATATTGAAACATTATTGATCTGAACCAATACATACGCTACTCTTATCAAAATTCCTTAATTTTTTTTCATCTCTTCTGTTTCAATGTTTGATTAGAAAATAAGGCTATAATCTATTTCAATCCCAATATATGGAACTATAGAATGCAATAAGTTATTTGCCTTTGGAGACCGATTTCTACTTAGTACGGGGAACAAGAACATTTGTAGAGAAATAAATTAACATTTATTAGAGGATCTTTTATATTGGTCTTTTATATTTTCAACGGTATATTTGCTTCTTTACATTTTGATTTGTGATTCATTTTAGTTTATGGTGTTAGGTGAGTGTTAACACCAGTAGTATGTAAAAGTTTATCGTGGCACATTTAGTGACATATAAGACAATAAAATGTCATTGTTTTATTGTTGAAATGGCATATAATCTAAATAATCGTCATTTTTTTTTGTGTAATCCACTTTAAAAACATTTTTCTGTCTCATCAAGTTTTAAAAAATAGGGTTGTTCTTCTGTGATGTACAACGTCGTTTTCAACGAGAACAAAGTTTTTTTTGAAGGTACAAAGTGGGAAGTACATAATTTTGATTGTCCAATGTAGTATTTAATGTTTCATGTTGAGCTTTCGTTAACCGTCTCAATGTCTAACTAACCTTAGGGGCCGAAATAAATCAAAGATTAAAGTGTCAAGAATCCGTCAAGAGTTTGTAGCTCAAATGACATAAAGAGAAACCTGAGAGGAGGGATTCGATCTCCGGTGGAGTAAATTTATGAGTAGTATAGTGTAGGGTGTGTGTTTGACCGATAAAAAAAATGTCAAGAACCCAAATACACCATCATAAATATTGAGGACTTATATCAAATTTTTTTAAAGAGTCAAAGACTAAACTGTGTATTTTTTAATTAATATTAGGTTTTAATTTAATTTCTTTTCAAATATTTGCATTTGATTTGATGATGATATTTATTATTCAATTCTTAATTCCTAATAAAATATATATTTATTACATAATTCATGAGTTGAAGCTTTGTTATTCATCGTTGATCCATTCTAGAATAGCTATAGGTCGATGGCCTGCTTTTTTTTTACTCGCCTTTTGTATTTAAACTCATTTCATAATTATGAGCTCGTTTGGTATTGTGTATTTTGTAAAAACAATTATTTTTTAATAAAAAATATAATTTTAAAATTTTTAATATATTTATTTGTAGTTTTAAAAATTAAAAAAAATCAGATTTTTACTTTTTTTAAGAAGTATTTTCAGCTGTTTCTCAAAATAAATAATTGTAAGAAAAAAGATTTAAAAAAATTATTCTCATTTTAACTAAACTTAAATAGTTTTAAAATTAAATATTTTTAAGCAATAAAAAATTAGCCATATATCCAATAGTAAAATTTTAAGAGTTTAATTGTTTCTCCATTTATAAAATTGCTCAATTTAATTGTCTCAATAGAGTGAAGTTTTATATTAAAACCAGATTTTATGTATAATTTAATTTAATATCTTAATAAAATCTATAAAGCATCGAATTCAACACAAATACAAACACTTTCATATAATAGATATTTAAAATATAAGATACAGTGACATCGCATTTATATATATTAAAATAAATAAATGAGTAATATGACAAAAGAAAATTGAAAACTAAAATTTGTGTATATCTCTCCTCAAAATAACTTGATAAACTTTAAAATATTGTTTGATAAATAAGTTTCAGAATAAAAAAATACTATGAGCATCGTCATTCAAATAAACACTTTGTAATTTTTATCTTCTAAATGCCTTACATTTTTTGTAAGAATAGTCTTAATTTAAGATATTCTACCACCTTGTTTATCACCATTGTCATTGAAAACATAGTCTCTAATTTCGGTTCACCTAAGAATAAATGAACTTTGATTTATATTTTATTATTTTATTTAACATAGGATATTTTAAAATATTAATTTTTGGATAATTTGAAAAAAATTATGAAAAGTGTTTGTAATGTGTGAAACCACACAAGTGTCGGCTTAAAAATGTTGAGTCTTGCACAGTTGTTCTCTTGAAGTGTTGAGCTCATAATTTTTTTATTATTAAATACTGGTAGTGATATATGAACGCATATCGATCAAGCGACGGAGGAGTGTCGATGTCAGACGTGTGTCAATGCTTCATAGCTGAAAATACACGCGGTACATATTTTCTAAGACAAAAAAATTTATTTAGATTAATAATCTAACATGGGAATTGTTAAGGTTCCATCACAAAACCAATTGGCAATACGAGGAGTAGCCCAACAGATATTAAAACCGCACCATAAAGAGTGTGGCAGGCGATGTGAGACTTATTTCCAACATCCCTCCTCCAACAGAGCCTGCCGGGCCAAGCAAAGGGTATCGGAGACCCATACAAACCGAGAGCCTGGCGGAACAGATTAAGCGTTGGGCTCTGATACCATGTTAAGATTTCATCAACACTGAATTTGAACTATGAATTCTCGGAATCCGAACGAAATGACACAGATTCTTAAAATCCGTTTTTTTAAGTGTGGTGAACACTATTTTTCTCGGATTCTCAGAATCCGAGCGAAGGATAAATTTGAAAAAAAGAAAAAAGACGTGTGAAATATGTGTGGTGGAGAAAGTGATATTCTCATATTCTAGAAAAAAAATGTCCAAAAAACTTTTATTTGAAAAAAAAAGTCCGCAAAGATTGGCACTGCATCTGGACAACCTTAACTCCAAAAAAAAAAAAAATCTGGACAAGCTTCTTCTAAAAAGATAAATGTGTCAAAAATTGAAAACCTATTCGGAAATGCTCTTTTAAAAAACCCAAAATGACTTTAAATAGTCATCCAGAAACTTTAAAAGCTGAAAGATAAAAAAAAAGTGTTGCCAGATGGGATAAAATCCTTATCCCATTAATCTTTTCCATTGATTACATTAACTCCAATCATACCTCACAATAAATTACTACTACATTACATATTACTACATATCCGTATTGATTGACAATAATTAATTATTTTCTTCTAATGAAATTCATATCATTGGTCCGGTTGAAGTGTTTCGACCGGTCTGATTTTTAAGGATTTTGCTTATTTAAAGTGAATATGTATATAAAGTTAGAAAGTAAGAATGTATGTCCTAATTATGTAATTTACTTGGTGAGTGTATGGAAACATGTGTGTGTGGGTATGGGATTCGAATCTCGATTGTACTATTTTTTTATGAATCAAAAAAAAAGAAAGTAAGAATGTATCCATAATTTATTTAAAGTGAGTCAAAGTTATAAAATTTATAAGGGTAAAATGCACAAAATACCCTTGAAGTTTTATAAAATAGCATAAATCACCAAACTTAAAATAAATAAGCACCCCCACACCATTTTTTGTAATAGAACAACAGTAATAGAATATTCCATGAGAATATTCTTATTACTTACCATAGTTAAATCTTTCTCATTTTTTTTCTGCAAAAAAATTAATTTTCCTACCATAAATGTTTTTTTTTGCAAAATTCATCTACTAAATTTTCTCAAGGACACTCGTTAAAGAATTTTTTTTCATTAAATAAAAAATATTATGGAGCATTTGGTCACATTTACAGCTACTTATGTCTTGCTACTTATTACATTTACTATTATTTTGCTATTATCTAATGTTAACATTTGAGTTATTGAAGACCTTATACTTTTTACATGCCTATGTGTAAGTGAAATTATTTAGGTCTTTTGAAGCTTTTTGCTTTTCCTATTTGTAATCGTGGTTTGGTTATATTTTTTAAAGTTAAGGTGATTATTTCTTATTTCTTATTTTATGGTGTTAGTTTGATGACATAAAGAGTTTCTCAGGTGCTATAACAATGATTTTAACTAATACTAATATTACATCTTTTAGGCTATTTGAATTAAATTTTAGGAGATGCTCTATATATTTTGTATAAATTTTGTCCACCAAATATGATAGCAAAGCAGTATTTTAGCTTGTGAAGCAAAAATAAATATTGAATTTGGCTTGTTTAGCTCATTTATAAATTATTTAATTATTTTTTCACAAAAAAAATATTTTATTCACAAAAAAATATTTTATTAAAAAAAATTATGAAAAAAAAATTTAACGAGCGTTCTTGAGAAAATTCAATGAATGAATTTTGCACAAAAATCAAATGATAGGGAATTTTTTTTTTAACTTACAGAGAAAAGTGAGGACAGAAATGTTTTTTGATCGGCAAAAGAAGGAATATATTTCAACAAGGGCACAAAAAAGTACTTTAAGTATTACCACTATAGGTGCATGTTAATGGAGAGAGATTTAACTATGGTTAGTAATAAGAATATTATAATTAATGGAGTATTCATTTGCTATTAGTGTATGTTATAGAAAAAAATAGTGTTGACTGCTTATTTATTTTAAGTTTGATGTTTTGTGCTATTTTGTAAAACCTCAAAGATACTTGATGTATTTTACTTATTTTATAATTTACATAAAGGTAGATACATTCTTAATTTTTCATTTTATATACATTTTCATCTTAGAAAAGTTTTCAAAAACTATATTCTATATTAAAAATAAGGGTTTTACTAACCAGTATTTTTAAGATATTTTACAAATACATTTTCATTAATTATGATTTTTATTATTAATTTTTTGAGTTATTTATCCATAGTTAATAGTTAACCAGACCTTTTCATGATAAGCCATATAATATTTTTAGCACTGTAAGATATAACTCATCCAAACATTACCAAACAAATTTAGCTAACAATAACTCAACTTGCCATTTTCTCAACTCTAGGGAAAAACACCAACACCATCTCCCTAAAGAAATGACGAATTTTAATTAAAAAAAAATGAGGAAAACAGAGGAAGGCGTGATACATGGCCTGTCAACACTAAATAATTTGTCCTATAGTACATTAGTTACAAAAATTCTTATTGTAATTAAAACCTTCTTATCACAGGATTATTTAGGTTATGCTTATCTTTTTTTCTTTTTCGATCACAAAGTTTTAAATTGTAATCATAATCACATTGAATTTACATGCAATCAAATATAGTTAGACGTTGCTATTAATAACCATCAGAATCACGTTCAGATACAATTTGAAAGTCGGAACTCGTCCATAATATTATATGGTGAATGATGACACCATACCGAAATTTAAAACCTCGCTTTAGGGTAAAATTTTGTGATCCCTGTTCCCCTTTGAGAGTGACAAAGAAGACATGGCTTTGGCCAAGGCCACCTTTCTAACCAACACGTTCCACCTTGCATCATCTTTTTTGTTCTCATTCTGAATTTTCAATTGAATTTGGCTGTCACATTGCATTAAATTAAAATAACAAGGTTAACCAAGACCACTAGATAAATAAAGAAAACCATACACAATAATTCACTAATCCTAGTAATAAAAAATAAACGGAGACAGTGACAACGGAGTTAATTTGGTTCACCAGAAAAGGGGATGTTAAATTAGACGACGTGAAGATTGAATTAAGGTTGAAAACACATGGTTTTTGAGATAAGCACAAGATTATTTATTAATTTCATAATTTGACGTATTAAGTATTTAATTTACAGACTAGTTAATGGTAATCTTGGATTACAATATGAAAACCGGTTATTTTCCTATTCTTTTTTTGGTGAATAGTTTTTTGTTTTTTTTACTAACCTATAATCTTAATTTCTACTATTTAATTTCAATCTAATAAATCCAAAAAAAAGAGAGGGATTATAACTTTTTAGAAGAAAAAAGAAGCTAAGTTAATTTCATTATTTTATTTATTGGGGGATAGAAATGGGGACACCAAATATGAATTTGTAATTTCAATCCGTGAGGCAAAATCAGCATTCAGCTGTATGCTAAAGCCTAAAGACCTATTATTATAGCTGTGACTCAGATACAGCTAATTAAGAATGTTAATTAGTTAAAAAAATTAAAATTAACCTAACATTACTCCTACAAAACAGTACAACATAGCATGAAGACTACTATTAAGAATAGAATAGAATATTAAACACGTTTATATAGCTATAACTTGATTTAGTATTCCCAATTTTTATTCTAGTGAACTCCGAATACGTATTTAAATTAATTATTCAAAAAGTAATCATTTAATTTTTATAAGCATCGTGAGAGGGTGGTTAATATCACTGGAATTAATCGTTTTTCAAACATAATTACTACAAAAGCTAAGCTAACTCAGCCTGTTTTATGGTGAGTTAGTAGGCCATGTCACTTGAAGAATTAAAAAAAGGACAAAAAATTATGGAAAGTTAAAAAAATAGGTAAACAAGATAAAAAAATATTTATCTATTATAAAAATAGAAATGTTTAAATGAGCTTTTAACCCTATGAAATTGACACTTTATAATTTTAGTCTCTATAAATTTTTGTTTCAAAACAAGTATATATTCTTTTAGCTAAAGTTTGTTTAGCTATCCATAAGATTGATTGGTTGTTAAATTTATTTTTTGGTCACTTAAAATTTTAGTGACTGAATTAGTGACTGAAATAATTGACGACCAACCGTCTTATTAATTTAGTCGGTAAATAATGTTTTTTAGTGATGCTGACAAAATGTTTTGAAAATGAATCTTATTAGCTAAAAAATTAATGAAATTTAAAGACATTAAATTTTTTAAAATAATCAAATGGAAAAAAAAAAGAAAAAAGACTTCACGGGTCATTACAACCCACCTTGTCTCAAAACCCATAAGTTGCAAATTATTAAAGGGTTCAAAAGTGCAATACGACTCAAACTCGCGAGTTTTATTAAAAAAAAAAAAAAGTAAAATGATATTTTTGTTTTCTTAATTCTTTGTGCTAATTCGTTTTGTTCTTTTAAAATTTTTTTATTCATTTTGGTCCCTTAACTTTTATTTTAAATTTAATTTAGTTCCTACCGTGTCTTTCGTCGAGTCATAATACAAATGTCCAAATTAAACAGTAGAGACTAAATTGAATCAAAAATAAAAGTTAAGGGACTAAAATAAATTAAAAAAAAATTAAAGGATCAAAATAAATTAACACAAAGAATTAAAGGACCAAAAATATCATTTTATCAAAAAAAAATTAAGTATGTATCACTCAAAAGAAATCACCCATTGATTTTTTAAAAAAAATTGTTCCCATGAAACGAGGATGAATTTTACCTGCAAAGGGGGACCTTGCATGAATCATGGTGAAAGCAAATGGAAGAGTGAAGCCTAAAGAGTTGCCACATGCGCTTACACCGCAAGCACCCTCCGCTAACCCTCCTCTTACAAGTTGCCATGTGTTCAATTAATACCTGCACGCCTTGACACGTGGCAAACTTCGAGCACGGCCTCTTCTTTTCTTTATGTCCGACATCGTGTGGCCGCACGTGTGCACACCCCTCGGTGCATATGTGCTCCAAACACTCCATCGCTTCACTTAGCTCCGCATACACCCTCCACTCCTCCCTCCGCCTCCTTGACCTCCCCTTCCTCTATTCACAATATGACATCATATTTTAGTTCTAACTTCTAGTGTTAGGTTAGGTTATGCTAAAAAGTCTCCTTAGGATACCAGTGAAGGAATATTAAATAATATACTCTATTAAGTACATTAAGTTACTTGGAATTATATATATTAAATAGTAGTGTTTATAATCCGAATGTAATAAATTCTATTAGTTCCAACAAATGAAAATATAAGTATGACAAATAAATAAAATTTTCTTTTTCTCTCAACAAATTAAAAAAATCAAGGGAGTATAAACTAAGCTTTACTTTTTATGTTTTGTTGGTCGGTTCGACTTCTACTTTTACGGTTTAGTTTGATCTTTAACATAAATGAGACTCATAATGATAGTCAACTCTCACTTAAATTGCAATAAAGACATTGTTTTACTTAAAAGAATATCATTTAATTTGGAGTAATGTTTAATTCTTTCAGTAAATATTCTTACTAATCCTTCTACCCACTTAACTTTGATAAGTATCATTTATCTTTTAAAAAGTAAATATTAAGTGAAAGATAAATAATATTTGTCAAACTTAAGTGAGTAGGAAGATTTAATAGGAGAATTAAGCATTTTTCTTTAATTTGTTACTCAAATTTAAAGGACTAAATTGAATAGCAAAGATTTGCACAATACTCCATTGGTTCCTATTTATTTATTTATGCAATTAAGGATAAAATATGTGTATTAATGAATATATAAACTATTATACTTGTTTCATCAAGAAAAAGTGTTATACATCTTATAATACTATTTATTTTTTAATTTTTTCAACAAAAAAAATATTATTTATACTTTAATTAAATATACAAATATAATTAATAAAAATATAATTAAAAATAGTAGAGAAGAATAATTTTTTTAAGTGAACACTTGAAAAAAGAAGTGATGGAGTATTTATTATTTATGTATTGCCGTACCGATTGGAGTTCGTCCATGAAACGAAGAATGTCAAGCTGGAGCAATGGGTCATGGTTCTGCAAGAACTTCCACCCTTCTGTTTCTTCCACTCCTTTGAAATCATTGCTTACCACCTTCACGCACTTGAGGTAAAGATCCGGTGCGTCGCACAGCCTCGCCAGTTGCAACACGTCCACCACGTTCTCGTTGCTCACGCGTTCGGCCAGTCCCCTTATGCATCTCTGCTTCAGCTTCGTCACTAGGTACACGTGCGACAGTACAAGAAGGTGCATTCCGTACTTGTCCATCTCTTCCTCCCTGCACCTGCACGCACCCAATCAATCCCCGCGGTCATTCGTTTCGCAACGTGATCACTTCTGGAGTTCTAGTTATAACTAATTAGTAGTACTATACTAACCTGGACGAATAGAGGAACCCGATGAAGGCCGTTACGGCGTCGTATGGAACGCCGTCGATTTTAACGATTCTGTTGGACGTTACGATGTTCTCTAGAACTGGAGACGCCGAAGCCTTTGGGATTATTAATTTCACAAACAAATGAAACAAGCCGAAAAAAGGAAACGGGAAATAAATTAGCAAAAATACAGTAATTGGAATTTGAAAATTACATATATATATGAATTTGAATTGAGTAAAAATGAATGTTGTAGTACCAAAATGGTTGCGTGAACTGGAATGCGAATACCGCCGGGAGTGTGTAGATAAATGTCGGGTTCGGGTAAGACCCGACTGGGGATGATCGGAGAAATTGGGGCGTCCATGAATTAGTAATTTGTTGAATCGAGAGTTGAGTTTGAGAGTGGAGGAAAGAAGTTATATTTGGGAGATTATTTTGTGATTAAGTAAAGGATATATAAGGAAACTCTACGGAGAACGATAAAAAAATAAAGATAAAATTGTTATTTTTGTCTTTTAATTTTTGGGTTTGGTTCAGTTTCGTCCTCTAACTTTTTTTGATTCATTTTCGTCCTCCAATTTTTGTTTCTGATTCATGTTAGTCTTTTCCGTCAGTCATCCGTTTAAAACTAATAGAAAAAAGTCAACATTGTTAAGATTGACCACGTGTCACTCTCTGAGTGGTTGGTGAATAAAATGATTATAATAATGCATTTATTTTTTTAAAAAAATCTATCTTTTTTTTTAAAAAAAAAAACCTTAAGCATTATCCCTTTCTTTCCCAACCCCAACCCTCTTCCACCACCGGCAGCTCAGTCCACCACACCACCACCACTCAACCATTGGAGAGAGAAGAAGTGGGTCTCAAATAAGCAGACAAGGTCTCGCCTCCCTGCACCACCCTTCACCACCACTACTGCATCGCCTCCCTCCTCCACCACTATTACCTTGGTTTTCAAAAGCACCACCTAGCACCACTCCTCGTCCTTTTCTTGCTCATCGACTTCCCGCATTCATAAAAGATCCAAAATCTTCAATCCCAGAAACACAAAGATCTTGAAAATTGCTCAACAAACCCATCGATTCTGTTCATCTAAGTCACTCAAGACATCCAAAACATCCCCAAAATCGCTCAACAAACCCAGAAAAATCCAACCTACCCTAACCCCATCGATTATGTTCATCTGGGTCACTTAGGAAGGGGAAAAAGTTTCAACCTTTGAGGGCTGAAGAAGTGAGAGGGCTAAGGACAAAAACCAAAACCCATGAAGCAAAGAAAAAGACGAGGAAGAAACAACATCAAAGATGTTTGAGAAAAAAACCCCAATTTTGGAACCTCTTTACTTCTCTGTTCTGTTTTCATTACTCTGTTCTTGACAAAGAAATTAAGTGTTGTGATTTTGGATTTTTGGCTCAATGATGCTTGATTTTGATTTTCTGGGTTGAGATTGTTGCCGTGTGGGAATGGTGTGGTGGACTGAGCTGGAAGTTGGTCCGACAGCGGTGGATATAGGTGGTTGTCGGTGGTGGAAGAGGGTGAGTGAGGGTTGGGGAAGACAGGGTTAAGGTTTTTTTTTTTTAAAAAAAAAAGAAAAAAGATAAAAAAATTATTTTTTATTTTTAAAAATACATTATTATAATCATTTTATTCACCAACCACTCAAAGAGTGACACGTGGTCAGTCTTAACAGTGTTGACTTTTTTCTGTTAGTTTTAAACGGATGACTGACGAAAAGGACTAACATGAATCAGAAACAAAAGTTGGAGGACGAAAATGAATAAAAAAAAAGTTAGAGGACGAAACTGAACCAAACCCAAGAGTTAGAGGACGAAAATAGCAATTTTACCAAAAATAAAAAAGGAAAAATGCTACTCCCTCTGGTCCTATTTATAAGATACCATTTAGAAGGTTTTTATGGTTCTTTTTACTATAAGACATTTTGTAGTTTCTATGATGCATTTATTGCTTCTTTTCTTTTTTACTTTCATTAAATGCATCAACTATTTTAACTCCTTAATTGTAATTGATTAACACATTATTTAATGAAGGATAAAAATGGTATTTCATACACTTTTTGAGAAAACCGGTAAAGTTAACTAAACTCAACTACTTTTCTTGGTCTGTGTAATTCGGTTGAAAACGTCTTATAAATATGACCCGAGGGAGTATTGTACGACCTATACAATTCTAGCCGATAAGGATTGGTCTGAGTGGTTAGCGTTTTGGACCCTTGTTTGTTATATTGGGATTCAACGTCTTGGTTGAATTTATTTCTTATTAATGAGTGATCTGTAAACTCCATTGTAACTTCTTTATAATGGTTGCAGTATGCCGTGGCCATGAACGGAGTAGACCTACCTGTTAACTAAAGGGTTATTTAGTTTACATTTTCATTTCTTGTTTTCATTTTCTGTTTTTTGAAATTTTACAAAGGAAAAACTAAAATTGCTGAAAATAGACATTCTTTATTTTCAATATTTTATTTTATTTTTTTTGTAAAATTTTAGAAAACAGAAAACAGAATGAAAACAAAAAATTAAAATCGAAAATAAAAATACAAACCATATAGCCCCTAAGTATTTTTTTTTAAAAAAGACTATACAATTCTGCAACTAGTAATAAATAAAATAAATTTTATACATAAATAACAAAAATAATATTTTCAACGACTTAAATATATTTTTGATTCTTATAAATATAATAATTTTTTTATTTTGAACCTTATAATTTATTATTATTATTAGTCTCTTATTTTATGAAAATAGTTCTTTTTGGTCTATAATAAAAAATAATGGGTTTTGCCCGGAGCATAGATCCCATAGATCCCATGTGGCATCACTAATACAATACCTTCCACATTATTTTTTTAATTTTTAACGAGGAAGAAAAAATGGGCCATGGGTTTCACTTTACGTATACCTCTAAACATTTGAAACTCACTAGTTGGACTACCATTGACAAGGACCAACACAAACGATGACTCGAGAAAACACCTAATCCAACCTCTCCATTTTTCACAAAGGCCAAACATACTCATAGTGTAATTCTAAAAGTCTCAACATATTGTGTCATAAGCCTTCTCATAGTCTACTTTGAGAAAGATACAAGGGAGCATATTTCTTTATTTAAAAAATCTATTGTTTAATTGGCTACAATTCTCCCATCCAACTTATTCTAAGATCTTACAAATACATATTACATATCAAATACATCGACAAGAGATAGGTTGATACTCACCAAAATCTTGAGGGTTGCCACTTTTTGGTATAAGCGCTAGGAATGATGAGTTGCAACCCTTGGGAGGTTTACCATTAGAGAAAAAATCACTCAGCAATCACATTATATTATTTTTAAGGATAGGTCTCAATATTTTAATATAATTGAAATTTAAACTATTGGGTTCGGGACCTTTGTTTCCTTCACAATCCCACACAACCTGCCTCACTTCCTCCTTAGAAATAGGTTCAACCAGTGAGGTTCTATCTTTCTCATATAATTGGGGGAAATTAATCCAATCAATGTTTGATTTGTTCCATGATTGTCTACCAAATTTATTTTCAAAGAAAGATTTAACCCACTCCTTCACTCTTGTTGGTTCTTCACACAAACTACCCTTAATCTATGGTTGTTGATCTCATTTCTACTCCTTCCATTTTATAAAGACAAGTGAAATAGCCCAATGTTGACATTCCCATCTTTCAAACATTGTATTCTAGATTTTAGGAGTATAATGGGCCCTTCCTTCTTTCATGATTATTATCTAGATCATGGGATTATCCAAAATTTTCCAATAGACTAAGCTTGTTCATACTTTTATTAATTTGCTAGTTTGCATTCCTATAGTTGTAATGATTTTTGCTCTTGATACACGACTTGAGAGGCTTTATTCTTTTTCTTTAAATATAAAATCACACTGCCCATCATTGTTGCTTTCTTTCCAAGAAATCTAGGACCTAAATGGACTTGGCCTCAATCGACATATACTTTTTTTTTAGCAAAGGAGGTCTATGGTCTAAAACATCTATGGCCATAGCTCTTTGGGAGAGATTAGGCCAGGAATATATGTCTCAAGAAGGAGAGTTGAATTTTGACATTTGGACTTTCCTACATATTAAAAACTTTAGATTCTTATTTTAAATATCATATCAAGCTCATTGCTTGAACAAAAGATACATTTGAATCTCAGTGTTAGCACAAGGAAAAATTGTTAAAGTGTAATTCATCAAAACACATAACTGATATTTGTGTAAAATTTTTTTGTTTTTGCCTTGAATTTGCCATAATCACTCTAATGTTTGATCTTTGTTTGCTATGTTTCAAAGGAATTTGTTGAAATTAGGATTGTTATAATGTTTATAATTTCTAGTGGTAGTTTTAAGTCTTTTCACTCACTTGTGTTTTGAGTGTTTGGATATAATGACAAGACTCCTCATATTTTCTCTTTTCAAGTGGATAGGAAAAACTCACTAAATTGGAGTTTGCTTGCTGTCAAGATAGCACTCAAGTGCCCAAACAAAGTGCCTGAGCGCCCATTTTAGTAGCTTTGCTGCCACCAGAGCGCTCAGGCGGCGAAACAAAGCACCAAGTCTTATGAATTTAGTGCCCCATGCTATTGTGAGCTCGGGAGATCATGTTTACTCTTTTTGGCACTATCAATAAAGAATGGGTTGCCTAAGTTGAAAATTCAAGTATTTTGGAGCATTCTAAACATTAAAAAGAAAAATTATTTGGAAAAGAGGAAGGATTATTGAAGATATTCTTCAAGAATCTTCATGGATTTCTCAATTCTTTCCATCATTTGTCTTATTTTCTGTTTTCTTCATGAGTAACTAAAGTTCCTTTTTCTCAGGTTTAAGAAAACTTGATGAATTTGATTAGTAATTGATATGAATTTGTTAATGCATGTTCTTGAACCTACTTTGATGTTTATATTATCTATTCTTGATGCTTTCTTGAAATTGGTTACTCTTTGATTGTTATATGCATGCAAATAAAAATTTAATGTATATTCTTAATCTTGAGTTTATGAGTTCCATTGCTCTCTAAAGAAATTGTGTCGTTCTCACTTCTCAACCTTTGAATACCTTTTATCCTCTCTTTTTTTGTCCTTCCTCTCATTTTACTTATCAATTGATAATTTTTTTTATTCTTTTCGTTTTCTTGTCAACAATAATGGTTCTTGTTCTAAACATAATCTTCAGAAGATGAGATTTAGGGCTTGTTTGGAATAGTTTTGGTTTTTAGTTTTTAAAAATTGTATTATAAAACAGTTTTTCGAAACAGTTTTTAAAAAAAGTAAGAGGAGTTTTCAATACAAATTTATGTGTAAATTTAGAAAATTGAAAACCGAAAACCAAAACATTTTTCAGATGTGTTCACATTTTAGTTTTTAAATACTGAAAAACAAAAACTGTTCCTGAAAACTGTTTTTGAAAACTCGACTGCCAAACGAGTTTTTTAGTTTTTTATTTTTAAAAACAGAAATCAAACAAGCCCTTAGAAGTATTCTTTCTGCAGTTTTGTACTCTTGTTGAAGACATTACCTATTTCATGGAGTTACTTGTTGGATTGGTCATTTCCTTTTCCTCACAAGAAATATTATGGTCTCAGTTTTGTTTTTTTAGTATTTTTATAACTGAAATATAAAATAGTTTTAGAAACTTTTTTTTTAAAAAAAAGAAGAGTTTTTCAATGCAAATTAATATAGAAATTTAGAAAACTGAAAACTAAAAACTATGGGCTTGTTTGATTTCTCTTTTTGAAAACAGTTTTCTGTTTTTAAAAACAGAAAACTAAAAAACTCATTTTGGCAGTCGAGTTTTCAAAAACAGTTTTCGGAAGCAGTTTTTGTTTTTCAGTATTTAAAAACCAAAATATGAAAACATCTAAAGCATGTTTTGGTTTTCAGTTTTCAGTTTTCTGAATTTACACACAAATTTGTATTGAAAACTCCTCTCACTTTTTTAAAAAACTGTTTCTGAAAACTGTTTTATAATACAATTTTTAAAAACTAAAAACCAAAATTATTTCAAACAAGCCCTATTAACGGCTTGTTTGATTTTTTTATTATGAAAACAATTTTCTTTTTTAAAAAACACAACTAAAAAAACTTGTTTGGGAGAAGATTTTCGAGAACATTTTTCGTTTTTCAATATTTAAAAATCAAAATTTGAAAACATTAAAACTTTTTTTCTGTTTTTTAAATTTACACACAAATTTGTATAGAAATCTCCTCACTTTTTTTGAAAACTGTTTCTAAAAACTATTTTATAATACATTTTTTAAAAACTAAAAATCAAACTGTTTCAAACAAGTCCTAGATGTTCCAAATTTTAATTATTAAAATCTGAATAATACATATTATTTCCGTAAACTATTTTTGAAAACTAGTCTACTAGATAGATTTTTTTAATTTTCTGTTTTTTAAAAGCAGATTAAAAACATAAAACTTTTTTTTTAAAAAAAACACAGAAAACAAACAAACCCCTATTTTTGTCCGTATAGTGTTTTTTTTTGGGTCAAACTGGACTTTGGGTGTTGGCATGTAGTCCATATTTCATGTGATGAGTATAAGATTGGACCGCATAAATAGCTTCAAAACCCAACGAATAATAAGCCCACTACTTTTCGCACCCCTCTTTTCTTTAGACCACCCATGATTTTTAAAACTTTTTAACTCAAAATAATCCTAGTCTTGGGAAATTAATTTTTGAAAACCTTTCAAATCTAATATTTATAAATTTTTGGAAATTAGATTATGAAAGTTTAAAACAAAAATCGTATGTAGAAAGACCGATGTGTGTCCCAGACATGTAACTTTGTTGATGAGCATATTAAAAAGTGCATTTGTGAGTACTCCGAATTCAATCTCAAGTTATTGCATTTTCTTATGAAATAGAAATAAAAACGGATATATCAACTTTTCTTTTTAATCATCGGACAAAAAAGTACTAATAAGATCGAAAAACAAAATTTTTTTTTATTGTTACTGATATTTAACTACAAAGTTAAGATGAATATTTATCTAATAATGAAAATAAATGTTTCTTAACAAGTTATTATATTATTTTTTTCCAACTAATTAACAAATTATTAGTTGAAATAGCGAGTGTTGTGACTTTTGTTTTTAAATGCACACTTTAAAAAATTTAGTGGACCAAAATACATACTTTAAAAGTAATTACATTTAAATGTACCTACACTAAAGTTTAGAGGACTCATTCATTTTTAACCGTTGTTATTTTGACTTGTTGTATGCGCGAATTTATGCATTTGATTGGAATCTCTTGTATCCTAATATGATGATAGTGGATTCATTTTTTTATCTAGACGACTTGTGGGATTTTTTTTTAACTCTCAAGTTAAACTTGATGTCTCTTATGTGATATTTTTTTGCCATTTTATTTGTTTTTTCTCCTTGAAAATTCTCGTAAGTTTGGGAATTTATATATTTTCGCTGCCTATTTTTTGGTATTTTGATTGTGTTGTTGTTTCCCATCACTGACCTAATAAGTGAGACTAAAAAATTTATCTGTTTAGCCAGCTATTTTAGAGTTGGGTATACATATCCGACCCAACCCACACTGATTTGCGGATTCGCTCGCAAAGTCCACTTTCTAAATTTTCTAATATTTAAACAGCTTGTATAATTGCAGTTAAACAGGTCATTAGCTCACGAGCTGACCCATATAAAACATTTTATTAGAAAAATATTTATTGGGAATAAAAAACTATTTTTTGTTTAATTTGTTATTAAACTATTATTATAAAATAAAAATTACACACAAACTTAAAAAATAAGGATTCAATGGGATAACCCACGTAATTAATCACTTTATAAAGGATCTTGATAAACAATACTCTTAAGACACTTGTTAAGGTTAGAAAAATAATTATAGGTACACATTATCTTATCTTTTAGGAATACAAAAAACAATACTTTTTCATACATTTTTACTATATTTAGCTCCTTAAATATTGTACTTAAAATAGTAGATATCAATTGCCCTTTAAAAATGATCGTCATTATTTTTTCTAGCCTAAAACTGCATGGTTTGCAGGTGTTTTGAGCCGCGAACTATATACCCAACTCTTTTTACTTAATTATGGAGTGAAGTGAAATTAACTTTTAATCTCTTATTTATTTTAACTTTGAAAATAAACTCCCTGTAATTGCAAGTGAACGACCAAAATTCAAAGATGCATGTACCACTACCAAGTATCAACCAATATTTTAACTTTCTAACCAGAGTTTACGGTGGGGTAGAGTCTAGCTACAGACTTTATGACCGTTTTAACAAGGGTTATTATTTGATTTTTCCATTTTTTAATAACTACGCAACAATAATATAATTAGTTTTTAGTAATATTTTAAAAAATATTATTAAATTATTAAGAATGTTGTCTCTTTTATTTGTAATATTTTTGCATACATTGTATCAATGTTATGTCGCTAAAAAAATTTAACAACATTTAAAATTCTTTAATAATATTCCTGTAATTAAAATAATATCTTTTACATTTGTAATATCTTTTTTTTTTCAGACGTGACATGAACGGAAATGCTAAAATGTATGAAATCTATCACATGAACTTTTATAGAATGATACTAAACGTTGCATAAAATCATATTAATCCACTTATATGTATTTAAAGTGACGACATGAAGTAATCTGATGGTTATATTTTATTTTGTAAAAATTCGTAAGTAACTTCTTCGTGACTAATAGTAGTATTCTTACATGAAAGTCACGTTGATAAAGCAATATATAATAGTGGTACCACTTTAACTTCATGCCAAAACTAAATAAAGTTTTAATTGAAAGATAAATTTAGGGTAAAAAAAAAGTTAAACAAGTTGTTGAAATTTGAAAAGTATATGACAATAATGATTTGATTTCCTAAAAATTTGCAACATCAAAATTCTGGCCCTGTATGGTCTAAAATAATTAACTCCAAGAAATGAATTGGTTTTATTAAAAATGTTTATTTTAAAATAAGTCTTTTTCTGGTCAACATTAATTAAAAGAAATCCTATATATTTTGTAGTATTATAATCCCTCTGTTTATTATATTATAAGACGACCCTTTTTAAATTTATACGGTTTAACAATATAATTAAGATCTTTTTCAAGTTTTTATGAGAGTTTATTGTTCCTTTTGACGTCTATTATTTATAATTATTGGGTTTTTTAATTAAACTGATAATAAATGTAATTAATACACTAGTAAAATAAAATAATGGTACATTTAAAAGATTGTGTAATTTATTTTAAAACTTAATACTTTAAGTAAGTTCATTCTAATTAACATAATTATTGTCTAAATTATAGGATCTTATAATATAAAATAAATTGAGTAATATATATAGTATATGAGTAATGAAATAATCATGTATTATTACTTTTCACGACTCAACAATCATAAAAGTTTGTTACATTGAAAATATATCTGATGGTTGATACGCGATAACTTAATACTACTCAAAATTTAAACAAAAAACATAGAATGGAGTGTTGAGAAATAACTCTTCAGTTCTTTTCCAAATTTTATTTCCAAAAGGTAGTTACTTGTCATTTGTTAATTATATCAACAAATAGTTTAATTTACACACACTTGAAAGTATTTTATGTTTCACGAAAAAAAAAAGAACAACAAAATCTGACTAAAATTACTTTTAAATATATTATATTTTTATTTTTGAGAGTATACTAATAAAACATTTTTTTGGTGAAACTAGTAAAACAATTTAAAAGCATAAAATTCTTGTTTACGTTACTTAGGCCTTAAGTCGCCCAAAATTCTATTCATTTTGTCACTCTTTTTTTATTCATGTTCTTATGTACACTTACGTCTCAACCTGCATATGTACTTAACCCTATATTTAGATGTAATAATTACAAAATTTTAGAGAATTTAATATTTCAAAAAAAATTGAAAATACTTCTTATTTAAGTAAAATTATAAATACTTATTACCATATTATTGAATACAATCTTCTATCTAAACAATATATTTTTTCTAAACATTTAATATTTTTTAGTGCTTTAAAGAAAAGATATAGACTGAACCTAAACTGTAATATCCAAAAAATTAAACCATGTGGGAACTCATTCAGTACTTTCACTTGAAGCCAAGACTAGTGTGCATCGGTAATAACCATTAATGAACATGAAAGCTAAGTAATGGGATCAAATAATAATGTTGCTACCAATTTTTTTGGGTTCTCACTTTTCTTTATTCAAAAAAGTTAAATGCAATTCAACTTGCATCACCAAGTGTGGGTCAACTATCACAAAATTATACCAGTTTAACTAGTGATTTTTAGGATTTGTTTATTATGGTTTAAAGACTTAATGGTCCTTTCATGAATAATTGAATCGAGAAAAGAGATAATTATATACGTAGTTTGGCTGTCGTGATGATGTCACGAGACAGATTATGGATGGTTTTAAAATAAAAGATATCATGTTATAACAATATGTTGTTTTAGGTTTAACTTAAATCATAAATGTATAATTACATGTTATAGTAATCTTATCAGGTCAAACATGATAAAGTCAATAGTTAAAATGAACTGTAGTGGTATATGAATGCCAATGACACACTATAGACATGACCGGAATTAAAACTTTACCAAAATATTAAAGATGTATAGTTGTGGCACAATTTAAAGTTTTAACCATGACCACCACAGTCACATCAAATGGCACCATTAAAAGAAGATCCACTTAAGAGGCGCACCCATGTGCTTTTTTTCATCTTTTTCAATATACTTTTGCCTAATTTTGTCCTAGCTAAATTCCACCTATCATTAAATTTCACCTATCTTTGCTGCCCCATTCAATTTAACTCATGAAGGGGAAGTTTGTTGTTACAATCCAGCATTTTGCAACAACTTTCCCTCCTTTTCTTTCTTTTTGGCCCAATATGCTCTAGATAGCCTCACCTTAGCATTAACGAGTTGAAAGAGAAATATACATGTGACATAAGTGGATTATAAATAAATAAAATAAATTTTTCCTAATAAATTGAAATTAAAACCTTATTATTTAACATATTTTATATACATGTTCTTTTTGTAAGCAACAATTAAAATTATATTAAAGGAGTACATAATATACTTAAAGAATTACAGTAAATTCTCAAGCTATTAAATAACTAAAAGGACACAAAAATCAATAAGAAAATAAAGAGGAGGAAGAGAGCAAATTAGAGTGCTTTAACCAACATAATTTATACATGTTACTTTGTTTAAATGTTGTGTTTATTTGATGGATATCAACTCACTTTTTCTCTATTTTGTAATTGGATGGTAGCGAAAAAAAGAATTGATAAATCATGTTGATTTGAGTAAATTACAACAAATTTTAGATTTTTTTTTTGTTGTCTTGGATGCGATTGGCATGGCCACCTTTTCTTCGGGCTTAGTCACGCTGCTATCAAACCTGGCCAAGTACTTTACTGCCAGAACGAAGAGCTTGGTTGTGTGCCTGAAAGGCTTGGCCATGGGACCCTTCTAACAACCAAATGGCACAGATTTCATCCCTCTAGATAGGTGCACATCAGTGATCATCTCTAGAATGTCTGTGCAGTAACTCTTACTTTTCACATTGTTTTCTCATCAGATGAAGAGAACGATCATGCTTCACTTTATCACATCGGTGTTATGTCTATTTAGAGTCAAACACCTTTTTATAGCCCTCCTTGCGCGAAACGAAGGAACCTTGGCCCATTCCCACTTCTCTCAAGTGTCTTTGTTTGTATTATTTGTATTCTCTGGTGCTCTCCTCAGAATCTGAAGGCGATTAACTCCGAACGGCAATCGAGGATTGACAACTCCACATCTCCGCTCTCGATTTCATTCATTCTCTTTCCTTCTTCTCTTATTAATTATGGGTTTCTTTGTAGTTTTGGTTTTATTTATGTTTTATCTTTGAACATGAGTAGCTAAATTCATAACTAGGATTACGAGGGATCTTATGTGAACTCTTTTACTTTTCTAATTTAGTTCAATTACTTTTGTTTGGTTTAATTGATTATACTTTGGTATTTTAATATCGTGCATAGAAATTGGTCACTCTTTGGCACATCTAATTAGTTGTTAGTCATAGGTGATCATTCTTACTTAATTAAGAAGGTTACAAAGTAGACATGCCATGAATCATAAAGGGCTAATTTATGATTTTCGCTTCTAAGTAGTTATTAAATTAACAACCCTAAGACTCTTTATGCTTTCTCTAATTTCAATTCCTTGAATGATCATCGAGGGGATTAATTAAGGGAAAGATAGTTGTTGATGCATCACCATCGGCTAATAATTAAGTTAGTAAGGGGTTAGCAATTAATTTGGTAATGTAATTGAAGTGAATTAGAGAGTAAAAGAGATAAATACAAGTAAAGAGTGGTTGACCAAAATGGCTCCCAACTTTGTAGTCACGGGGCGTTTTAGTCTTTGACTTTATAAAATGCCTGAATTAGTCTTTAACTTTGTACTCCATAGGTCCTTTAGGCCCTAGCGTTGTAACACTGACGAAGTGTCTATATGGCACATTATTTAACACATAGGAGTTTACATAAACGACCAAAAAAAGTTTTGGGACCACAATGCACAATTTTGGGTATCCGATTTCCATCTACTACTCCTTCTATTCCAAAAATATAGTTATTTTAGACTATAATTTTTGTTTTAAAATAATTGTCACTTTAAGATTTCAAAATGTTATAAATGATATATTTTAATATTTTTATCCCATTACCTTCAATTACTAATCATCATATCTCTTTTAATTATTTTATCACACACTCTAGTTACTAATTGGACACTTTAATCCACTCATCATATTAAAAACTTATTATAATTAATAATTTTTCACATGCCTGTAAGTGATTAAAATGATACTCCCTCTGTTTTTTTTATGGAGTTGTTTTAGTTTTTTTACCATGTTCACTTTTTTTAGTCGTTTTAAAAAATCAAGATAAAATTAATATTTTTTTCAATACTACTCATATTTATTAACTTTTTGACTCCACCTATATAGATTAATTATCCACTTATTAAAAATTATTGCCAAAACTAGTTTCAATCACTGTGCATTATTTTTAATTGTGGCTTGAGATATTAATTGAGGAGAAATTTTATGTGAGGGTACATTAATTAATCTGATAATATAATTTTATAAAATTTAAAAAACTCAATCATTTCCTTAATTCTCACATATACCTTAAACCACTACTAAAAAAACAACTAAAAAAACAGGGAGAGTAATACTACTAGTTTTGAAAGTGAGAGGGAGTAGACATTATTATGAAGAGGATTGATGGGATTTGATGATTTTTGTTTGGATTTTGATGGGCGTTTTCTATTTCGTGCCTTCACTTTATTCACACTTTTAGTCAAATCCGTGCATTTGAGTTTTCGCGTGTGTCGGTCACATGGAACAAAAATTAAAAAACAGAGGAAAAGGAAAGAAAATACTGAGTTGAGGAAATAAATTATGGAAATTTAAATCCAAGAAAAAAACTTCTAATTAAATCCAATCCAAGAGACGGATATCACAATTCACACAGCTCGGCCCTTTTCCTTTTTTCTTTTCATTCCCTCTCTTTTTCTTTCGATTTTCCATTTGGAATGAATATGGATACATGAACCGTACCAGAATATATATATATTATCAACAAGGAGAACCTTTTTTACAGTTAAGTGCACCAGCCTGTGTTGTTATGGAAGCCACAAGAGAAGAAGGTCTTGCACTTAAACTTGAAGCCCTAGCGTAACTAGATGAGGCTCCTGCACCTGATGATGTGAAAAACGCACCGTTTACTAATAAATCTCCTTCTGATCTCCAATTCCAATTCATCCATTCACTTTCTGGCGCATCTTCCCGTTTCGTTACCTATACACAAATTCATCAATAATTCCACCACCACTTTAATAAATAATAATAATAATAATAATAATAATAATAATAATAATAATATTTATTTATTTATGTTGTGTTTGAATGAATAATAGTAAACCTCTTTGCTGAATCTGTCATCAGGTGCAACAAATCTGTTTCCTTGGCAGTTGATGGTTGGATTAGCACTTCCTCCAATGGCGTACATTTCCCAGTGTGTATAGTCATTGTTCACCACGTGGAAATACCCAAGCCTACACCTGCAAATTCCCATCCAATTTTACTAATTATTTTTTATTCTTTAATTTTATTCAAATTTTTTATTTATCGTCCTTTAAAGCCGGCACAACTGATAAGAACATGTATGTGTGCCCGTCTCTATAACAACATTGGTCCCGCAAATTAAGTAACTGGTGGCAATTAAGAGAATTGAAAAAAAGTAACACATTCACTGATTCAGCCATGGCCCACTTCGATTTCCATCCTTTTCACTTTCCTTTCTTACGAAGACACGCCTTATTATTACTATAACTTTTCTTCTTGCACAATTCCGGAATTTAATTTAGAATGAAAATGGAAATGGAAATACAAAATTCAAAATTCACACAAAAAAATATATATATTTAATTAAGTAGCTATAGTGTTTACTTACCTTGGCATCCTTTGAACGAGGCCTTCACCAAAGTGGTTGAAAGCGATAGTGACTTGCATATTCTTATCTTGGGTGTATGAATCGCTGTGACCCAGCAACATCACCTTATCGTGGTCCGTCATGTAATTGTTCGATATCGTGATCGCTGTGGACCCATGTATCGCATCGATTAACCCATCATTACATCTCGCTAACGAGCAATGATCCACCCACACGTGGCTCGCTCCGAATATTGACACTCCGTCACCGTCCGATACCGTCCTCCACCCGTAGTGCTCTGGGGAGTCCCGCACCATAGCGTTCCCCCCTTGCGTGCAATCGTGTATGTGGACCCCATGTATGATCACGTTCGTTACGTATTGTATGGTGATGCATGGACCACCGGCTATGTGCACGCTCGCTCCTCGACCGTCGATTGTCTTGAACGAGTTCATGATCAGTTCTTCTTTCAGTTTGATCACCATGTCACGTGAGAAGACAATCCATAACGGCTCGTCTTGGATTACCGCGTGACGAAGGGTTCCTGGTTTGGGGTTCACTGGGTCGTCGTTGCCCTCGTCGTCCACCACGTAGATCTCCCCATCTCGGCCGCCGATCGCGTTCTTGCCGAAACCAATCGCGCAGTCGGCTAGCCTTTGCCGATTTTGCTCCCAATTTGGGTCGCATCTCCAGCAATCATCGATGGGGTTCCCGCTTCCACACGAGAGGTACTCCATCAGATTCCTCCTAGCCACGGAGGCATTGATTCTCCTGCACATAAAATAAAATATTATTAAAATCAATGTAGTAGTGAATTGCAATAATATTGATCCTGGTTCCTCTTCCAATATTTGGTGAATATAATTATTGCAATAATAATGTTAGTTAGTGGCATGTAAAATATATTTTAAATTCTAAATTTATGTGAATGTATCCTTTACTTGATGTAATCTTAAATCTTTAGTAAGATTTTGGGTCCTTAACAAAAAAATTATAAAAAATGTTAGAGATACCTTAACCCTTTAATTATATATAAAAATAAAAATCACAACTAGTTTTATTTATAAAGTTCATGATTTAATATTTTATCAAGTATATATATAAAATATAATATAGATCCAATATAATATATTTAGGTAACTTAACGTACAAAACAAACAAAGTCAATTTAATGACAAAAGAAACTGATCACTAAACATGTTTATAATTTATAATCAAAAATGTAGTGATGTCATAAGTTGTAATCAAATTTGGTTGTTAAAACTTATTTATTCGGTCACTATTGAAAAAGGGTGAGGTTTTACCTGTTTACCTCTTGAGCTACCAATTCAGGGTCTTGAACAGGAGAAGAAGAAATGAAGGTTGGAGTGATGAGAAAAGAGAAGAGCAATAAAACCAAAGAGAGTGGAGTGATTGTCATATTGACTATAGCTCCTCTCTTTGCTAGGGAGAGAGAGAGAGAAAGTAGAGAGAGGGAGAGAGATAAGAATGAAGTAATGTATACAAAAGGAGAGAGAGTATATATAATAAAGAGATTAAATAATCTGAGTTAATTAAATAGTTTGATTAATTAAACTAAACATGTGGGACCAACATGCTTCCTGATTTATGGGTTTACAGGATGCATGCCTATTGGTAGTTTGGCCTTTAATAAGTTAGCCCTAAATGATGGTGGAACTTGGATGATATTGTCATTTTTTAAATGATACTTCCTCCAAAATAAAATGTAGTAATAATATAAAAAAAATATATTAAAGAAATTAGATAATTACATTTAATTTTTTCGTTTTTATGTAAGGGATTAATTTCATTTAGGTTTAATTATATTTTTAGTTTCTCAATTTTTGTAATTGTGTGATTTTAATTTCTCTACTTTCAATTGTACGATTTTAGTTCTTTAATTTTGTCAATTATGCAATTTTGGTCTCTTAACTTTAAATTGCGTAATTTTGGTTTTGAAACTTTAAAATTAGATGATTTTGATTCTTTTGATTATCTCTTATTAAGAAGTTATTGGTCAACACGGTCAAATACATATAATAAGTTTTTAATTGTGTAATTTTAGTTTAAAATGTTTTTAATTATACTATTTTTGTGCTCTTGCATACTTTATCGTACACACTTTATTTTATTTCATTTAATGCACGTGCATTTTAAATATCATTAAATAATTTTTAGATAAAATAAAAAATAAATGAGTATAATTAAACTTTAGCCTAAAATTAACGCACGCTCATAATTCTGCTACTGGTTTCAAAGGGCAGTTAATTAGGTTTTACCTACCTTATTAATTAAGATAAAGAGGGAATTGATTGTACAGTAGCATGCTGGGGTCCACCTAATCTCCAGTGATGACGTATTTAACGAAGTTCCTTTAATAATTAATAATTATAAATGAAAAATAAGTTTCTTTAATTTCTTCCCTTGACATTATGTTGATTGATATTCTTGCAAAATCGTTGAGGATAATGAAATTAAGTAGGCCACTAATGAGTAGTAATGGGCACTTGGATCAATTAAATTAATTCATTTTAAAAAAACACTCGCATAATTACTATTATTATTCATCATGTTTTTCAACTCACAATTAGTTGTGCTAAAATAATTATATTTTAAATATAAATAATTGTGAATTAGAAAATATGAATAATATTTGTTTTCAAATCATTACTCCACTAATCGATAGTTTAACAAGAATGAAACTAGCTAGAAGCCTACCCAATCTGAATTTCGTCCAACTAAAATTTATTCATTCTCTGTCAACTTTGTTAAAATAATAATATTTTATTTTTTTAATTAAAAAATATAAAAAAAAAGAGACATATAATGTTATTATATTGGGTTAATCACAAATTGATTAAAATTTGATTGGCCATATATCATTATTCTTTTTGTAATCACTTAAATCGATTCAAATGAATACGTAGGGACTAGTTTGATCAAGATTGAATTGTTTAGATATAATAAGTTTGTTAAAATATTTAAAATTAAATTTTTGCTATTCTGAATTTAAATCATTTTCATATTAATTATTTTAGTGATTATAGGATAAGTTGACTATAAAAAATCCAAATAACTCAAGACACGATCCACTTTTAGATAAATAATAGGTTATTCCATGTTTAATAATTAAGTTAAATCAAATAAATAATTTTGGTTGTGAAAGTAAATTCTTGCTCCACCCATTTGCGCTGTATATATTCTTATGGCAGCAAATTCTTCATATGTTGACTTTGATTGACATGAACGATCGGTTGAGATTGTTAGACATTGGAAATTAAAGCTTTACCCGGTGGCCAATTTTGACTTATTTGCCTTTATGGGTCCATCTTTAGCTTTTCTTTTTAAAAAATAAAAAATAAAAAATTCTAAGGTATTCAAACAATGTTAGTATGGTAACTAATTCTTTCATATATTGTTCGACTCTTTCGGGAACTATATTAGGAATTAGAATTCTGGACAAGAATTACTCAACATTGAAATTTTGTGAATTTTCCATTAATCAACCCGAGTACAAAACTAACTGTAAAAGTATTTATAAACACGTCCACGAGTGAAGAGAAAAACTTGGGAAGAGACTAACAAAGAAGTCCAACTAACTTAACTAACACTTAGTTGCAAGACATAAAATGAAAATAATAATTTCTATAAATATAAATGATTTTAATTTTGTAACGAAGACTCATTCCTAATACTCTCAAAGGTGGGTCATATATGTTCATAAGACCCAGCTTGGAGATTCTCCACGAAAGACAGCTAGATATAGAGCTTTTGTAAAACAATCAGCAAGTTGACAACGCAAAGGAACATGGAACAAATGGATCAATCCTTGTCGAAGCTTGAAGTGAATGAAATGACAATCAATCTCAATGTGTTTATTACACTCATGAAATGTTAAATTCTTAGCACTCTGAATGGCAGATTGACTATCAGTAAAAGGAGAAGGAGCTGTGATGTGTAAATCATCAAGAAGATACTTCAACCACTGAAGTTCACATGCAAGGGAAGCAAGAGCATGATACTTTGCTTCTAAAGATGATCTTGACACCATGGATTGTTTCTTGGAGCGCCATGGATCAAAGAAACCCAGAAGCATGTAATTAATATACGGGTATTAGGACAAGAAGCCCAGTCACTATTAGAGAAGGCTTGCAGCTTGAAGGTATTGTTGGCAGGATAAAAGAGGCAAAATCCTAAGGAGTTTTTCAAGTACCTAAGAATCCTCAAAGCTGCTTGATAATGAGGAAGTCAAGACTTAGACATGAACTACCTAAATTGTTGCATAGCAAAACTTATGTCAAGACATATATTTGTAAGATTAATCAGTCTACCAATGATTCTCCGAAAGCGAGACAGATCTTCAAGTAAATCACCTTTAGTAGCAAAAAGTTTAGTGGAAGGATCAAAAGGGGTTGGTATAGGATCAAAAGGATCAAAAAGGATCAAAAAGTTTAGTGGAAGTAAATCACCTTATTCATCAATGACCATAAATCAATCTACCAATGAAGCCTCAAATATGTTGAATTCATATCAAAAGTAGAAGACTTTAGAAGATGAGCTAACTGCTGAGAATTTAAGGAAAATGAAGTTTAAATTATAAATCTGAACTACTCCATTATGACTACTATCTAAGAAGAATGTTTGAAATTTAGAACAAACTCAAATCACACCAAACGGATCAAGAAAAACTTCAAACTGACATAACTCATATTAGAAGACAAAAGATCCTACAATTGCACAGATTTTACTGATTCAATCTAAAGTATGAATCTGACTACTATGAAAGTTGTTAGATTGAGATTGGAAGGTTCAGACAAGAATTGAAGAAAGTGTGATGACTTGCAAGAATATGATATCATCATTGCTTACAAACCAAGCAAAACTTCAAATTCAATCACCAATGGCTCTAAGACACCTTCAACGGCTCCAAGACACCTCCAACGGATCTAATTTTTATATTCTCACGGAGGAGCCTATAAATACAAGGCATGGCAGCTAAACATCTTTGAGGAACTTGAAATCATACACATCAATCACGGGAAAATTTATAGCATTGATCTATTTGCTCATTACGAGTCTAAGCTTCCATGTGAAGTTCCTCATGTAGTTACTAGGCATATTTTTTTTTATCAATCTCTGCTATGCTATATCATGCTTGTACTCAAACTTTCATATCCACTATGTGTGTGTTGTAGCTGCACACAAAAAACCTCCTTCTACTCATTAGAATGGTGAGTCAGTCACTCAACCAAGTTAAACAGGGAGTCTATGTGGAGTGTGAGTGCATTTGAACTTGGAGAGGCTTAGGAAAGACTACTTGAAACTTGGAGACGCTTGGGAAAGAATATTTGGTTTAAGCCAAGAGAGGCCTAAGAAGAATACTTGATTTATGATCTGATGGTAGAAAATCTCACTTGATTAAGTGAGGACTAGACGTAGCCCAAGGATTTCGGTGAATCGAGATAAAATCGTTGTGCCATTACTCTTTCTTTCTTTACCACTTTATCTTTACTTTTACCTTAGATCATTATCTCTTGTTTTCTCCAAAACTATATCTTGATTTCATTAAATTTGGATCTAGCCATATTCTATCAGACTGAACTTATTAAATTTGAATCAAACTATATCTTAACAATTTTTACTCAGCATATTCTATCTAACTGAACTTATTAAAAATTTTCATTTTTACATCCAAGATATAATTGAGATTCATACTCAAATTGAATCTAAACTTTTGAACATAATTTTTTTTGAAAGTCTCAATTCAACCTCCCTTCTTGAGACTATGTTGTTACCTTCAAGTTATATCGATACTCTGCTAAGTGGAGAAATTTGTACCACTAATGCGCATGATCAATGCAGAAACAACGCAACTAAGCCTCTAAAGAGTGGTTTGGGGTCTCAATCTATTTGTCGGTCTCAGGATGGTAATATGAACAATATTTTAGTGTAGTGCCTTGTAGTTTAAATAGTTCCTTCCAAAATGGACAGACGAATAACGAGTCTCTCTCGGACATGATGGATTCAGGAACGCCATGGAGGCATCAGATCTCCATTGCAAATCGTGAGGCAAGGTTAGTTGAGTGAAATGAGTAGGTAGAGTAAGAAAGTGGGCATACTTGGTCAATCTGTCACATGTCACATATCACCCAGATTTTAGTGTGATAAAAAAGAACTTGGAAAGTGAGTGACGAAGCCCATTGTGAGTTTCATCCCAAACCTTCTTTTTTGGTATGGGTAAAGGTTGGAGTAACCCCTTTTTTTTCTTGTTGGTTGGTATTTGGAGGCTTGACATATAGTGCTGGGTATACGGGCAGCTCACCCCGCCCCGCAATGGCCCGCGGATTAACAGAAAAATTCGTATAAGTCTACGTCTTAAATGGGCCAATTAAATTATGGCCTGCATCCGCACCGCAAATCTACGGGCTACTCGCGGCGCCGCATAAGCCTCTTTTTCCTTTTTTTTGTATTAAGCCCAATTTTTAGTTTTTTTATAAAAAAAATATGGTTTTTTTCTTCTATTATAAAACTGAACGTGATTTTATTTACTATTTCTATTTGTTTATTTCTATTATTCTCTTATTTCTCTATTTCAAATTTTTAATTTCTGTTTCCAAAAAAAATTAAAAAAATATCTGGCTTAGCTACATCTATTTTGGGCCCTTAGGCCTCATAACTTCAAAAAAACTCAGTATTAAAATATGTGGGGCCCGCAAATTTTATCTGTTTTATTTGTGGACAAACGGGCTGGCCCGCAATATAAATTGGTTGATTTTTTTGTAACTCAAATCCTCGTAACCCGCGAGCCCGCAGATCGGCCCGTGAGCCCCAATCCCTATATCCAGCTCTACTGACATACATCACATGTACAAAGGAAGAGCTTAACATCCCTATAGAGACTTGGCTAAGAGAAGGAAGCAGTTAGACGAGCCACTGTGGGCTTGACACTAGAATGACTACCTAAGGGAGTTGAATGAAACTTATGAATTCATGAAGAAGTTGTTGTCTTAATCCCGCAAAGTCAGGTATATACATCTTGTTTCCACAATAAAAGGGTCCATATATAGCCTTTAACTTAAAAGGGGAATAGGACATAGTCTGACATTTAGAAAATAACTCTTTTCTCGCAGGATATGAAGCCAAATATTGCTTAAGTTACTCAATAATAGTTGAAATTCGCAAAGATAGAGTAAATAAGAGAATATTTTCATCACAACCCTAATAATTATTGACTTGGACGTCGAAGTTTCTGTTAGTACAACCCACCACACAAGAGCGACATCGTACAAAGGAGGACTTGAAGACATATTCTTAGCCCTCCTTTGTATGATTATTGCCACATCACTTGATAGAAATTCATGTTACTATCTAACCATCAAACGACATCTTTTAATCCCTTCCATTCGATCGATTTGATTGAAAAGTAATCTTGATCATCAAAACCCTTTAACTACACAAACACTTGGCACACATAGACAAACTAATGAGAGCATAATTTTGCAACCAATACTAATGTAAAATTAATTTTATCTTTGTTATTTTACTCTCAATTAGTTTTCCATCAACTACTATACATACATTTATATTGCATTGATAAAGTGGAAAGACATAATTGAAACTTTACTTTTACTTTTATAAAATCCAAAACCCAAATTGTATTCCATACTATTTAGTTTTTTTTTATGTGTCATTTAAGTTAATTCAAATAGTTTAAAAAAATTAATAAATACTCTTTATTGTATAAAAATTACTCCTTGTCAAAATTTGCACAACTTCATAGTCTGTCTTATAATAAATATATAAACAAAAAAATGAATAATATTATTGTGGACCCATCTCGTGCTCTCCTACGATATGAGGTATGTTATCTATCGCACCCTAGATACTGGCATGTAAGAGAAGGGCTTACGTCTTACGGTACTCAAGGGATTGAAACTCCAACTAGAAAATAGTTATAACTGCCACATTGTTATAGATCACTCGAGGATTCGAGCTAAGCTCAAATCTCTGGCTTGAATCTCATAGTGCTTATGTGTTTCCCTAAAATAAAAGCTATAAATAGAGGAATCACCACAAAGATTAGGTACGATACTTAACCATATACATCATATCAGATTTTCTCTGACTTGAGTTTCAGAGTCCATACAAATGACACACCACATTGGAGCCACTGCACCGAAGCAGAAAGTAACACCTATGAAGATAAAGATTGTAATTCGTTTGGACTAACTTAAAGTCTGATGCATCAAATACTATAAGAAAAAAGATAATAATAAATAGTTTTTTAAACTCTTAAAATGACAAATAAAAAAGAATAAAATAATTTTGAAATTATAACAAATAAAAAAGATGAGAAAGTGTAAAAGAAAATGAAAAATGTGAGACGGAGGAGTACTAGTTTTCAATTCAAGAGAGACAAGGATGTGATCATGAATCTTGTGTTAATGAGTAATGGGAAAAGGAACTGAAAACCTTCTACGCTTCATTTTGACAAATGATAGATTATGCCTCCAACAAAGCAGACACCCATAATAAGAGCCTACAATTTTCCAACCCTACTTATTATTGAGTCTTACTAAATAATGTGGTTGTATATGTTAAAGTTATTAGAATTAAAAAAAATAATTATAAATATATATTATTTTATTTTTAAAAAATATAAAGAATTATATTTTTTAATAATTTTTTCTAACATTTAGCTCTTTAAAAATTATGCTAAGAGTATTAGATAGCATTTGTCTTTATTATAATGTTGTTTTAAATTAGGAAAGTGTTATTTCTATTCCTAAAATTTTATTGTCATTCCTTTTGAAATAATTTTTAATTTAAACTATACTTTTTAACCAATATAGTTAAAGCATCAATAACGAAATATTATTAAATATTAAATAATGAGTGACAATAAATTGAATTTTTGGAGTAACAATTAGGGGTGGAAAAAGGTCAGTCGGCCTAACAAGGACCTAAGGCCTGACCTATTTAAAACCCTAGCTTAGTCTGTTTAAAAAAAGGCTAAACTTAGGCTTTTTAAAAAGTCTATTTAAGTAAAAAGACTAGGTACATGCTTTTAAAAAAACCTATTAAGCTTAATAGGTCGGCCTATTAAATTTTAATATATATGTATATTATAAATTTATAAATATAAATAAAATATTATGTTTTTTTAAAAAATAATATATATATATATAAAATAAATTTTATAAATGTAAATTCAATAAATTTTATAATATGTTTATAAATTAGGCTTATTTAGAGGTTTGTTAAAATATGTCACACTTAACTCCATCAATTATAAAATAGGCTTGACCTGGCCTGTTTCCATCCCTAGTGGCAATAACAATTTCCTTAAATTATTACTATCTCCGTTTTAAAATAAAACACCTAGTCACTTTTCACATAGTTTAAAAAAAATAGCTATTGCATTGATTTTAAAAAATTAATCACTCTATTATAATTTTACCCCCTAAATAAATGCAAACCACTATTTTGGGAAGTAGTGAATTATTTTAATAAATAAGGATAAAATTAAAAAAAAAAGTTAATAATAAATACATCTTGTATTTTATGTAAGTGCTTATAATATATATAAAACATATTTTGTTTTAGGTGTTTATATTTTGAAATGAATGTAATATAAAATAGTAGTAATATTCTTCTTTTGCAAAGTCTTAGGAATTACTACCTTTGATATCAAATATAAGCAAAAGATAACTAAATTAATAAGCTTATTAAAAAATGTAGTTAACTTTACTTAATTTTTTAAAGTTCATAAATAAAATGACTTCATTTCTTGAAATTCCCTTTTAAAAGGAGACTTCTCTCCTTCACCATATATCATTGAAAATATATATTGAATTAATGTAAGAGTAATTAAGAAATACTTTTATTAATGAGAAAAAAATAGTTAAATTTTGCTTATATTTAGTAAAAAAAATTAATTTAAATTTATTTATATTTAAAACTAAAAGTAATATTGATAAATTTAGTTTTAATATGAGATTGTCAGCATCGTAAAGACCCATCCTTAATATTAAAAATATTCAAATTAATGATCGCTAAACTCCATGAAAATAAGGACCAATTACCATAACTCCTTCATTTAGACCTAAAGAGTATGCCTTGTGTATTATTAAAACTGTCGTTTTAATTTTCACACAAAATCGTCGAATCGATCATTAAAATTGTTTTTTTAAAAAAAATAAAATCAATCATTAATTTTTTTTTTTAGTGGTCCTTAGGTGAAATTAACTTGAAAGGCGCACGCACAGTACAAATCTATCAAACAGGTCTTTGAAATTTTCTAAATCATTTAAATTAGTTTATAAAGTTGTCCAAAATATATCATTTATATCTGTCCATAGGAAAAATTAGATGGGATTGTGGAAAGGAAATACAAATTATGACGATTGTACCTAAGGATCAAAATAAACAATATCAGACAATTTTAGGGATAGATTTAAAGGATTTTTAAAAATTCAAGGGTTCATTCAATTGATTTGTATTGTTTTTCTAGCTAATTATATCTAGAGACTAATATATAAAAAATTTGGGGCAATATTAAAGTTTAAAAGACTGATTTGAACGATTTTGTGTGCAGAATTAAAATCAACTATTTAATAGCGATTTTTTTAATCTGTGCAACATTGTACAAGTTAAGTATTTTAAAAGAAAAATTTTTCATAAAGAAAGACAAAATTTAATTAAATTTTATATTTAAGATGCATTAATTTTTTTCTATTTTGACATTCTTATTCTATTGTTGCACAGATTAAAAAAACTCTTTTAATAATATTCGTAACATGTTAACTTGGCACTTAACATTGCCAAAATTATTTTGGTTTAACTGTTTGGGTTTACCTAAATGCGTTAACATTTTGTCTTTATTTCATATCGTTTAACAATCTAACAAATTAATTTGTGATGTATATTAATAATATTAATTTTGTCTGATTAATGGTATCCAATAAATAGACCCAAAAATCTGGTGACAGAAACACATGATTTTTTGCTCTAAAAAAATACGGCTTCGTACATATCCTCACTCTTTCGTTCTTTTTGGTAATATTAATTATTAAATTTCCCGAACCGCAAAATTAGTCAGAATTATTTCATATTAGAAAACAAAAAATACCATATTCCATCATGTCACAGAGGCAACCTCAGCACAATCATGTTCCACATTTAACCAGCACAGAGCCATTACAGCTTTATAAGATAGGTGGCTATTACTTTCACCACACCATATTTTAGGTGTATCTTTCAAAATTACCCCTCATTATGGAATCTACTTAGTTATATGTAATAAAATTTTAAAAGTTATATTGTGATAATTAGATTCTAATTTTATGTTTAAAACTAATTTTAAAATCTAGTTGTTGGGTGGAAATTTACTAATTTTCTTCGACGCATTTAATTAAAGTTGAAAAATTCAATAGCGAAAAACTCATATATAGTTTGAAAGATTGATAGTGGCGATTGAGACTAGCATAAAAAGGACCAACCGCCGAGATCAACACGAGACTAGTTACCTAAAGTGACGCATGATCCAATTGCGATTGATCGGATGGTCGATATCTGAACGAAGTAATTATTGTGGCTTATTAGTTGAGGGATTCAAATTTAGTTTCCCTAAATTATGTCTGCAATCATGTTCGACGAATAGAATATTGTCACGTCATTAAAAATATTTCCTTTAATTTTAATGTTTGATTTCCTAACATAATTTTTTAATAACATAGCAATATTCTATTCTTAGGACATAATTGCGGACATGATTTAGAGATACCAGATTTAAATCTTTAGTTGAGATAACCGCTTTATTCTAATTAGCCAACAAAGTTAATGGGTTGAGGAGTTGGTTAATGAGCCTTGACCTAAAAATAAAAGAAGCGACTTTGGTCGAGGGATTGGAACTAATACTCACTGATAAACTCTAAAGCCCACCTATTACCTCAGAGCGTAATAATGACGGATGAGTGTGAGTGAGTGAGTTACTAAGTTTAGATTTAGAGTATTTAGGGTTTCTTTTTTTTTCAAATTAGAGGTTTGGATAATTGGGTTGGGCCTATAAAATCCAATTATGGTCAGTGAGGCCCGCAGATTTGTCCATTTAACCTGCGGGTTAATAGACATGTCTGCATAAGCTAGCAAGTAATACAGGCCCAAGTTCTCCCAACCCGTTTACACGTGAACCAGTCCGTAGACCTCAACATGTCTACCCAGCTTTAGATTTACATGAGTAATTGTGTCTCATAACTATAATATTTATTTATTTTTATTACAAAGTTCTAACAACCGGAGAGAACTCTAAGCACATACTTGGCACTTTTGTTTTTCTTGTTTTCTTAAAAGAGAAAAGAGAAGTTTGTCAAATAGATTTTATTGGAAACTCTTAAATTAAAAAAAAAAATTACTAAAGCAAAGCCCTACAAATATAAGCTACAAATACAAAGTTGGGCCTCTCCTTTTACTTCTACTTTTCCGTGCTTGTTTTATTTATTTTTGTTTTTTTATGAGTAAAAGCTAGACTAAACAGATTTTAACAGAAACACTTAGGCATGTTTGGGTATTTTTTATTCCAATATATGTTGAATTGTTTGATTTTGCACTTATTAAAACTTTTGATTCTTCTTTTAACAAAGAAAAAAAACTTTTGCTTTTTCAGCTAAAAAATGGATATCGTTTCAAAAAGCTTAAAAATCGCTTGTCACAGCTAAAAATTATCTTAACAACCGTTTCTCGCAGCAAATATATCTAAACAAAGAGATACACTATTGCCACTCTACTTTTGTCTATTTTCACTCCTCTTTAATTTTTTTTAACTAAAAATATTCTTTAAACCAATAGAATCAAAGTAATGAAAGATAAATACTATTGAAATAATCTATTGAGAGTGACAATAGACACTCTCCCAAACAAAAATTAATTATATTTCACACAATCAATTCTTTTTCGCAGCTATTCCAAACATACCCTTATATCAAATAAATAGTTATTTTTACTAAAGAAAAGCTCTAAAAGTATATATACAAATTTGAGTTTTTACTTTTCTTTCTACTTCTACTTCTCCTACTAATTCTCTTGCAAAACTGAAAATATAAAATATAAAGTATAAATACATTTTAGTCCTTTTTTATTTAGTTTTTTAAAGTCGTTTAATAGGTAAAAGGACTAAAATGCATAACGTTTTACAAAGTCATAGACTAAGGTTTTCATAATCTCAGAGACTAATCTGCATGATGCCTACAATCTCAGGGACCAATTTGAGAGTTTACTCGAAAATAAATTGATTCCTTTAAGGAAAAAAAATCATTAAAGTAACTTATGAGTATAGTTACTCACAACAAAGTCTTTTACATACGTACGATTAAAATTAAATCTCCAGTAAACATATCCTAATTATAAGAGTCTCAATTCCATATTAACTTATAAAGGAGATTTTATTGGTTTTTTTTTTTTATAATCGACAAAATTAGTAATTATATATGTTTGTAATTTGTTATGACGTTAATTAGAAGAATAAGTGTGTATATTTGGATTAGTTTATTTTAAAAAAATAATTATTTATTTTAATAAATTCTGTGAAAGAATTTTAAAAAAAAAACAATTATTTCATTGAAAAAAAAAACTTTTTCATGTTCTAAGAAGCCCCAAAATTTTCAGCCAAAAGATGAGTTATATACTTGGTTATTATGTGAGGAAGGATGGGATTAGGACCCAAATTATATGGACCTTCATGATGATTTATTTACGGTTTAAATATGTTTTTGATTCCTATAAAATAATTTTTTTTTGGTTTTGGTCTCTATAAAATACGTTTTTTTTTGTTTTGGTCCTTATAAATTTTTTTTGACTTAAGTCCTCAACAATAATTTAATTATTAGTTTTAGTCCTAAAGTGTAAAAACAAGTTTTATGCCAAACACACATTTGACTAATCAATTATTTAATTAATTTAATTTATTAAATTAAATGATAAAAATAGTAAAAAGAAAAGAAAAGAAAAGAAAGAAAAAAATTATTAAAAACAAAGAAAAAATTTGCAAATTAAACATCACCCCACTACACTCACTCTTATTTTTTTCTCTCTCAAATTTCTTTCACCGATGCTCTCTCTAAGCAACTGCCACCGAAACCACCACGAGGACCACCATAGCAACCATCACCACCAGAACCACAACACCATTCCACCCTCATCGTCCAACATCTGATTTTGTTGCCGAAGAAGAGCAAGTCGAGGTACACTGGAAAAGGAACTGAAATCCCCCATCATCCACCATATGACTTCATCATCATTGTCGACATTAAGGTTGTTTTCCCTTTCCTTCCTCATTCTTGTTAATTTATGTTAAAAGATTCAAAGAAATTAGGTTGAACGACAGAGTAGAAGATGAACTTGAAAATCGCATTCTATCCGGAGGAATATTATCCGGTAACAATTCCGGATGAGGCATATCTAGTAACTTATGGGCAAGGTCTTTTTGGATAAGGCATTCCATACATAATTTGGATGAAGCAAATATGAGAAGTTTCTGGATGAGCTTTAATTATACACAATGTTAATTTTTTTTGTAATTGCTTATTTTTATTAATTTTTTATTAATTTTTTTTAATTCTTTTAAATAACTAGGATATTTAGTTTATTAGTAGTTATTATAAACCTTTAATATTATTTATTATTTTTTTTGGAAGACTACTATGATTTATTTTTATTATTATTATTATTATTATTTATATATATATATATATATATATATATTTGGACAACTATTATATATATTTTTTAATTGATTATTTTAGAGTATTTTAGGGCCATGAAATTGATACCATTTGGGCCGCAAATTCAGTCCAAAACAGTTGGGCCGCATAGGAATGCACATTTGCATGTTGAAATGAATATTCGGAGACAAAACAAATTGTTTATTGCAACTAAATAACTTTTAGTATTTAGTAATGAATATTCATTATTCATGCAAATCAACATCATATAAAACACAGACAAAAATTTTATTTTTGTAAAAAAAAATAGAAAACGTTAAAGGGAACCTTGATCTTAAAACGGGAGCTCAGTACTTCAGTTATATAACTTAATTGGTGAGCACATAAAATATGCGTGTGTGAATATTTGGATTTGATTCCCGATTATTATATTCTCCAATGAACCAAAAAAAAACTAGAGCTTAGTATTACTGTAACCTCGAGCTTTCTTGGTCTTTTTTCGGACGAGGGGGATCAAAACAATTTTTTGGTAAATAAGAGGATAAAATGCTATGAAGCACCGATACCTCTCTCAACTGTCGTGTCGGCATGTCTGACACTCGTACGACACGTCTTCGACTCCTCTCTTGCGGTGTCCAATAAAAAATTAATTTTTTATCGGCTCGACACTTCAAGCCAACACCTTTGTATGGCTCAACACTTCTGAGCCGACACCTGTCTGTAGCTCGACACTTCTAAGTCACATTTCGTAATTTTTTTCTTAAAAAACTAACTAAAATATCATATATTAAATAAAATAAAAAGTATAATTTAGTTATATAATTTAGAATAAAATGTGAAAAATAAAATTTAAATAAAATGTGGGACATAGAGGTTATGTTTTTCAATAATGAGGATTAAGGTGATATGTCTTAAATTGAAAATTCTCTTCAAAGGTTTTTTTTTGTGATAGTGCTTATATTGTAATCATGCTTTTTAGTATTTATTTTTTGGTGAGGCATATTATGAAGAAGATTAGAAAAATGTGAAGCTAGCTAGTTAGAAAGACAAACTATTAACATTATGAAGCCTTTAAGTTTTTTTTTTTTTTTTGAGGCTTATTTATAAAATGAAATGGTAAAGTTTAACAAGTTATTTTGGAAACATGAATAGTTTATTAACTTGTATTTATTTTATTTATCATGTTCCTTACAATTTTTATTATTATCTAATTTTATATATATATAAGCGGTGTCCCGGTGTCCTGTTTTTTGGACATTCGCTGTATCGTAGTATCCGTGTCAGGTTGTGTAGCGGTGTCCGTGTCGGTATCGGTGCTTCATATTAAAATGTATTTTTTTACAAGAGGATAAAATATTTAGAAAGAAAAATAGTTTTTTTAAAAATAAAAGGAAGTAAAAAAAAAAACTTGCTTACTCCAGCCTCTTCGACAAAAATATTGGTAAAATCTTTCATTTATAATTTATAAGTATTAAAGTATTAATATATTAGTCTACCGGCTAAAATTTGTTTGTTTAATTTAAATAATTCTATTGGTAAAAAAAAATTCCCTATAAAATATTTTTTGATTAAGCAAATTCATTAAAAAGCACTCGAGGTACTTTAGAAAAGAAATATATCAAGTTTTATCCTTTACCTATCACACCAGAAACATGAGCCAACGCCTAACACAGGGAACTTGCTCCAACGCCAAAACCACAGTAAATTAGCAATAAATTTTCAAAAAAAACTCTCACTTCCACCCAAAAACAAGATTACAAGGATCAGCTTAAACAATTCAATGGGCTAGACTTCCAATTATAAAATGAGTAAATAAAATCTCTCACTGTCACATTCACCCACGGCCATGAGAAAATCTTTATCATATGCATGACAGCATTGTTATTTCAAGTTTCGTCTTGAAATACTTTTGATTTCTTGTCTTCTAAATAGTCCAAACCGTGACAAACCATATCACCTGAAACATATTTCTCTGTCCACCTTCGAACAAACCAGAAATTTGGGCTAGATGAACCCAACTAAAACTTGAATGGTGAAAAACAGACGAAACACCCGTCACGAATAAACACAACACCAAACATGTACAGACTATGTGTACATAAAAAATAGATGTGATACAGTCTCTATATACTCACAACACACAATCAGCGTCAGCGATGACAAGATAACGCTCGAAAAGCTTTACCCTTCCCCGAAATAAGCTTCCAAACAAACGACCCACCGTGATGCAACGTGTACATTCATACAGAATTGAAAAAATTATAGTTGGTTTGGATTTCATATGTTAAATTGGCTACTATTATAAATAATTAATTTTCAATGTTTCAAATCCTTCCATTTTTCTTGACAACATAATAAACAAAAAAAAGTAATGGGTAAATAATTTTACCGAAAATCCATCTAATAGGTTAATATGGTTGTTAAGTAGTGAAGTTTTAACTGCTCAGTTTGAACTATGTGATTTATTAAAAAAAAATTAATAAAAATATTTTAGTCTGTGAACTTTGAATGATCAGTTTTTAATTCTCGACTTTGAAAAAAACTCTCTCTATGTTTTTTCGTATAGTTTTTGGACACGTGACACACGGGTGCTTTAGCAGGTCTACGTGTCAGCAAATCTATTTTTTACGTCAACAAAAATCAAATGAAGGGACTAAAAACAAACTTTTTTAGAGTTTCAGGAACTAAAATTGACATTTTAATGTTCCGAAACTAAAATCGGATTGTTACAAAAGTTCATAGACCCAAATTCTATTGAACCCATAATTTTAACAAATTTCCTGTTGTGCTAATACTATTGGGTGCTTTAACAGAAATGCACAATAATATTGAAAAAGATATACGTAAAATCATAAAAACATTAAATAATGTTAGCTCAAAAGAATATAAAAGAATAATGATAAATAACCAAAAAAAAGCTAAATTATAATTGAATAATAAATATCTATGGTATTGATAAGTATAGCGTAAGAGACATTAGGGATAGGGTGCATCAAAAAAGCCCTCGCGTTAGCAAATTGTAGAGTTATTCAACTATATGTCAATGAGTCTTCTAAAAAAAATTATATGCTAATGAGAACACGCCAGAAAAACTATTTATCTATGAATGTGGTAATGTTTATACATTTAAAAATTTCAGTATCCCATTTTGAATTTTCTCTCTTCATTGGATGCTATTATGGTTCTTGTGGATCACAGTTGGTCAACAACCACTACAAAAAAGTAATGGGCTTTTCAACAATGCAATGGGCTTAACATAATTAAGTTTCTAGGGTTTCATTTGCACAACCTTCCATACACACTTCCATAAATGGAAAAAAAAAATACGAATTTCATTTTGATAAGTTGTCCAAAAAAATATAATGATATGATATATATTAAGACTTAATTGGAGTTGTGCCTGTTATTTCAAAATACCATTTTGTTGTAATTGTTTTACCTTCTAGTCATTAGTAGTTTCAGGTTTTTTTTTCCCTTATACTTCAACTTAGTTTAAGTTCTTGTCTCCATATATACCTTATTTTTTAAGGAATTAATCATTATCGTTATTTTGCCTTAATAGTAGGGACCAATCTCTTAATATAATAAAAGTGTAAGGACCAAAATTCAAAAAAAAAATTGATTTTGATTTGTAAACTTTCATTTAATTGGTTCTATCATTATTTGGTTTTGGTCCCCACACTTTTATTTCGTTATGAAATTGGTTTATGTCGTTCTGGTAAGGTAACGACAAGAATCAATTTCTTAATTGAATAAAATCCAAAATTTTAAAGTATAAAAACTAAAAATTAAATTAAGGTAAATTATAGGGATAAAAGTTACATTTAAACCACAGTTTTCTATTTGTCCTAAAATTGCATGTAAACTTTACCACTTTTAGCCAAGTAAGTTCAGTTTGCCATTAAAACCAGAGGCTCAATTCAACCTTGAGGACCATAGTTTTCAGTTTAACTTCGTTTAATAAACTGAGTTTGTCCTCTAATGCAAGCATGGGTGAAGCACAAGAAATTGGAGGAAGTCACCAAAGAGTGTGCGGAAAGACTTCTAGTTATTAGGATTAAATGTGATAATAATGAGATAGGACTTGTTAATATGGTTGAAGTTACGTAATTAATTTTAATAGTAATTTTAGTTTAATTTTGAACTGTTTTATTATGTTTTTAAGCTTAGTACACATGACAATATGGCTTTAGTTAAGGGGGTTTTGTTTAGTATTTCTGAGTGACTAGAATAGTATTTGGGCTTATGGTGGTGTAGATAGCCATAGCAAGGGGACAACTATTATAACCTTAAACACTTGGTTGAAATTAGAATGAATGAATTTGAGGTTGGATTAAAGAGTATTTTCACTTGTGTGTTAGGGTTTTTTGTTCAAAAACTTGGAGCTTGATTTTTATCAGTGGTCCCAATCACTATTGTGGTAGATCTTCACTCGACTTATCACTTATTTCTCAATTAGTGTGCATCTAATTATTCTTTTCTTAATCCATCTTTAAAGATTGGAGTTAATGCACATTTTCATCAAATATTTAGTGGGCTAAATAACCAATGCCTTTACGTCCTAAACCCAGGTTTGGTAAAAAGAACTTAGAATTTTCTTTTCGAGTAATTTTGGTAAATTAAATTTTGCATAATTCATAGACAATTCATGTTTTAAATATATATTTAAAAATATGTTTTTTTTAAATAAAAAAAACTGATTTTTAACCCAATTTATTTTTACCGACATAATTTTTAATTAAAAGTATCAAAACATAAATATTGTTGAAGTATACTAATTTTTAACCTAATTTACTTTTATCAAACTAACTTTAAACAAGCTAAATTTTATCAACAGAAAAATAAACACACATTTAATCCTTGGTTGCCTAACTGAAAATTATCAAGTTACACACGAAAAAGAAATTATATTTTTGAGATAAATAATTTTATTTTTTCTTCAAAAAGTAATGTATGCATAATACACCTTGAACATCCAAATTAAACTTATGATTGGCGGAGCCCACCTTAGTTTTGTTCTTTCATTTGAAACTTTGTCTTTATATGAGTTTTCTTTTGACTCGGCGCAAGAATCATTAGAACAAAATTTCTTTATCTCTTTCTCCGTTTTCTCAATCATTGTCTGCATAACTGAATCATGTCACTGAAAAGCGAAAAATCTTTGCTGGCACAGTAGCAACACAAAATTATTATTGTCTTGACTTTGTTTTTTCCAGCATTTCTTTCTTTTTTTATTTGTCTAGTTACTAGTAATTTTGATTTTCTGAAATGATGAGTCTGGAGATTAAATAAAAACTGTGAGGAAATAAATGAGAAAGAATAGTTTTATGTAAAAGTACTACTACTACCTTGAAAATGAAGCTGAAATTAATATATACATTAATTAATTCATTCCATGTTAGTGTATGAAGTACATTCAGATGGCATCAAAAAATCAGAAGAAACAGAGAGCGCCGCTTGTGTGCATAACATTCAAATATCTAATGGTACAGCTGCACACACTGTGGGGCTCTGGCTATGGCCTATCCCTATCCTCTTAAATTATCAATTCTTGCTTCAATTTCAAGACCCTCTTCATTTTATTTTATTTTATTGTCATCATGTATAGTCTTAGGCTATAGTAGTTGTAAAGGAGTAAACCGTTAATTTAATTTACAAGAATATAAGGTATTTTGACCAAAATAATGTAAAAATAGTAATTATTTCGAAAAATTTTGATAATTTAAAGAGCTAAAACACAAATTCAATTTGTGATTTTCGGTGGTCAAAAAGTGAATTCACTTTGTAATGATAACAAGATGATACACACAAAAATAAAAACTCAAAGTTAGTTTGAGACTTCGAGCTATTTTGATAAAAAAATGTAAAATCATTCTACTAAATTCTTTTACAAATCTTCCTACCCATTTAATTTTAACGAGTATCTAATGTCTTCCACTAAGTATTTACTTTTTGGAAGATAAATAACACTTCTCAAAATTAAACTGATAGAAGAATTTGTAAAAAGATTTAGTAGGAGGATTTAATATTACTCATTTTGATAATATAAAATACTTTTTTTTTCGGCAAAACAATGTGTATTGATATGATTTTGCTTTACAAAAGGCACCAGAGGTACCATGAAAGAGTGCATTTACACTTGCTCCTACTAGTTCCAAAAGAGTACATACCAAAAAACCAAAAGGACCCAAAGTAACATGATTCTCTCCCATCCAAAGCGATGTGTTAAGCATGGATCAGAATCATTAGAAGGTCATACAAACACAGAGATTATATTGGGATAGAAATGATAGAGTACGTTAAAAGTGCAGTTAACCCCCAATTTCAGCTATTCTTCAAGCACAATGTTGGGTTCAGCAGCCAATCAGCTAAGGAATAAAGGAATCCTTTTTTATGTGCCTTTATCCAACACCAAGACCTCACTTGAATTATGTCTACTATCTCCTGCCACTTTGTTTTCCCATTGTTAAATAGGATCTGATTCCTCCATAACCAAATGTTCTAGACAGTTACAAATCATATGACATACCAAAAGTCTTTAGTTACCTTGCTACCCCACAGTGAACCGTGCTGCAGGAAGTGATGCTTAGGTGAGCAATGCAATGCTGTTTGTATACCTAACCAGTTATATATAGCCATCCAGATACAATATACTTTCCTGCAAGATGAAAACAAGTGGTCTACTGATTCCAATTCTGATGAGCATAATGGGCATAGAAGTTGTGAGTCTGAAAGAGGGACTCCCCTACTTGCCAAATTGATTTTACATGGGATTCCATTAGACATTAATTTCCATACAAACGCGCTGACTTTATGGGGTACTTTCTTTGACCAAATAGCCAAGTAAAATTTTTTTTCAAAGCCGCATCATTACCAAACAAAACCTTGTATGCAGATTTGACAGAGAAATCTCCTGAATTTTGATATTTCCAGAACCCACTGTCTTTGAGATTTGCGCATAGAGAAATTGGTGAGATCTTGTTCATGAGTTCATTTAAGGTTACTTTTTCCCATTCAAAGAGGCTCCTCCTCCAGTGAAAATCCCAGCACCATTTTCCATCTACAAAACTGTCCATATCCTTTATTTTTGCTGATTGCTGAGTAGATATGGAATACAATCTGTTAAATTGAAATTCCAACTTAGAGTCATCTACCCACAAGTCTGTCCAGAAGTTAGTTGACCCTCCATCTCCTATTTTTCTTGTTACTCCTTCTTCAAACCACTTGCTGTTTGTTGTCTTGACTTTTCCTGAGACCATCCATAGATCTGACCACCAGGTTGAGCATTTCTTCCATTCAGGTGGGAGCTGAGTAGGTTTATCCAGTGTGGGGTTCTCATATCTCGAAACTAAAATCCTACCCCAGAGACTACTTGGATTGTCTAGTAGCCTCCATCTCCATTTAGTTAATAAACCTGCATTAAACAGATCAATATCCCTTATCCCCAAGCCCCCCCTTTGTTTAGGCAAACATAATTTACTCCAAGCAAGCTAAGCTATGCACCTACTCTCTTTGGACCCTCCCCACAAAAATTTCCTCTGAATTTTAACAAGAAGATTAGATACAATTTTAGGAATTTTGAAAAAGGAGAGATAAAAGATAGGGAGAGAGTTCAATACCGACTTAATAAGAGTAATCCTGCCCCCAAAGGATGGGAATTTCCTTTTCCAAGAGGATAATCTGCCAAGGAACTTATCTACAATGGGTTTCCACATACTTGAGCGTTTTGGGTTGGCACCTATAGGAATACCAAGAAAAACAAAAGGGGTACGGCCTACTGAACAGTTCAACCAATTTGCCATATGATGCAGGGAGTCATCCAAGAGATTAAAGCCCATTAGACTACTTTTATAAAAGTTAACTTTCAACCCTGACTCTAGCTCAAAGCACCTTAGTATAGCCTTAATTGTTATCACGTTTTGCCATGACCCTTGTACAAGGAGAAGTGTGTCATCGGCAAATTGAAGGTGCGAGACCTCTATCCTATCCCTTCCTACCCTAATACCACTAACCAGACCTACTTGAGTTGCTTTTTCCATTAAACCACCTAGTCCTTCCGCAACTAGAAGAAATAAGAAAGGAGCCATTGGATCTCCCTGCCTTAGCCCCCTCTACATAGCAAACTTTTGTGTTGGGCTTCCATTGACAAGGATGGAGATCCTAGAGGATTCTAGACAACATCTAATCCAACCCCTCCTTTCGTAAAAACTAAAATTATGCAGCATATGGTCAAGGAAATTCCAGCACACGGTATCATATGCTTTTTCAAAGTCTACTTTCAGTAAAGCACAAGGAATTTTATATTTTTTGACATAGTCTATGGTTTCATTAGCCACCACGACACCGTCCAACATATTCCTTGATCCTACAAACGCTGACTGGGTATCTTTTATGATTTCAGGAATTACATCTTTTAATCTAGACGCCAAACATTTTGAGATGATTTTATACAAGCAACCTACTAGAGAAATAGGCCTATAATCCCCTAAACTTTGTGGATTTTGGATTTTGGGGACCAAAGCAGTGAAGGAAGAGTTACACCCAATTGGCAACTTCCCATTAACCTGAAATTCCTGAATACATCTTATGATATCATCCTTAATAGTCCCCCAGAATTTTTTAATAAAATTAAAATTGTACCCGTCTGGACCGGGACTCTTATTTCCCTCACAATCCCATACTACCCCTTTGATCTCTACCTCAGAGAAGGGTTGAGTCATTTGTAGCCTAGTTGTTAAAGATATTTTTGGGAAGTCCGAATTGGAAAGGGATGGCCTATCCCAAGACTGTTCTCTAAACTTTTGTTGGAAAAATGATTTAACCCCCACTTTGACATCTGTTGGGTCCTCACACCATCTCCCTCCTAGGTTTAGTCCTCTAAGATTATTTCCTCTCCTCCTACTCCTAATGGAATAGTGAAAGAATTTTGAGTTAATGTCTCCCTCCCGAAGCCACTTAATCCTAGATTTCTGTTTCAATATGGATTCTTTTTTTCTTTCCATCTCCCAAAAAGCAGCATTGAGATTTTTCTTCTCTAGGATTTGATTATCATTTAAACCGTAAGACTCCCCTTGAAGGTCCAGTGCATTCAACTTAGAAATTATTTGGTTGATCTGGTGATCAACATTACCAAAATGGTTTTTATTCCACTCCTTTATCATGCCTTTTAATTCTTTTAATTTTTCCTTAAAAACATAGGCTCCCCACCCCTTGGTTTTGTTTTCTCTCCAAACAGATTCCACTAGATCCTTAAAAGAGCTATCATTCAACCAGCAATTAAGGGTCCTAAAGGGTCTAGGGCCCCAATCTACATGGGAATCTCTGAGCAAGATAGGTCTGTGATCAGATACATCTCTTAGCAGTACATGCTGAGAGAGCCCAATCCATGATAAGAGCCACTCTGGTGAGAAAAGGAACCGGTCTAGTCTACTCATAGTTATTCCATTCGAACTAAACCATGTAAATTTTCCTCCTACTAAAGGTATATCCTCGACCTCAAGAGCATCTAAGAATTGATTAAAACTCCTACATTCACTACTACTATGTATAGGTACCGCTCCTTTTCTCTCACTAGTACTCCTAACAGCATTAAAGTCGCCAACTATACACCATCTTGTGATGTTGGATGATCTTTTAGCTAAAATGAGGGCCTCCCTAAATTTCTTTTTTTCCTGAGGAATGCACGGTGAGTAGATATTCACTATACAACACGGGATTTTGTGTTGTCCCCATAGCCCTTGAATAGCTAGAAAGCCCACACTAGAAAAAGAATCTAACAAAGAGAAAACTCCCTTTTTCCAACAAGTGATTAACCCCCTAGAGCTTCCTACTGATGGCTTACTCACCCATTCTACCTCATCACTACCCCACAGACCCGGACAGAGATTATTATCTGGTGAAGGGATCTTAGTTTCTTGAATGCAAAGGAGATCAATACTATTGTTCTTGATTAAGTTGGAGATGGCTTTCTTCTTTGCCCCACCTCCAAGGCCCCTTATATTGTAAGATAGGATAATCATTTAACAATGTTACTGACCCCCTTATTCTTCCTTCGGATATTATCCGCTTTATCCCTTGCCTCTAATTCCTCTAGCTTCCGTATTATATCTTTCTCGTTCCCAGAGTATGTAACCCCAATTTTTTTGCCTATAGACCACTAATCCTCTTATATTGGGCTTAAAATCCTACTTGGGGTTAGAGAATCAGGTACTCTAGAGCAAGAATTAGAAGGTAGCTGACTGACCTCTGTATTTGCGACACACACATAGGAACTTCGATCCTTTTTTTGCGCTCTACGGTTCGTCCTTTTTGTTTGCTTCTTTTTTTATTTCTTCAAACCCCTGCTTCTTGGGGTTGGAAGTGACCAAGTCGGCGAATCACCAAGTGGGTCATCGTTGAGACTTTCACAGAAAGCAGACCATGACGAGGTGTGGTTGCTTAGGGTAGCATTCTCGATTTGAGAAGGTTTGTTGATAACAGGGGAGAGAATGGCTTGAGTCTCATGATTCTGTAGATGTTTATTGATTGAGACGAACAGAGGGCCTTTTTTGTTGTGTGGGCTTCCTGCCGTAACAGGCCTTGTGTTTGGGCCCATAGAACGTTCTTCCTAAACCGGGTCAGATTCACTAATAGAGGAAGTAGATATTGGCCCAAGCTTATTAGAACCAATATTGGGGAGTTTGGAGGGAAAGTTTTGAATTTCCAACAGGTTCCTCGGTGACCCGCAAAACACCTTCCTAGACTGATCTAGACATTTAGTATTTTGATGGGATTCAGCCCCTGACAAGATATTGTTTACCTGTTGGTTATTACCCTCCCTTAAACTTTGTACTATCCTGATCTCTTCCTCTAGGTCATCTCCGGCCAACTTCTCCAGCGAACGGTAGCCGAAGCCATCTTGGGCTGAATCGGCAAAAGAGGATGAGCGATCCTCTTGCAGGTCATGGCACTGGCAAGTTACTGATGAAACAATTGGATTATGCAATTCTTCCCTAACGTGGATATCATAACTCTCTCCATTTATATGATATCTAAATACTCTATCAATTGCTCCAAAGTCGCTAGTTTTAACCAGTACTCTAGCATAATCCAGCCTAAGCCTATCTCTTGTTTCCTCGTCCATTTCTAACATAGTTCCGAAGTTTGAAACTACGTTGGTTAGGAATGACTTTGACCAAGCATGCAATGGTATCTTCCAGCATCTAACCCACACTCTCCTATGCCCTGAAAAGGATGTAGTTTTCCATGGTTCCATAGAGTAAAATCATTTGCTTAAAATGTCAGATGCTCCTTGTAGAAGAGATGAGAGTTCCTCACCTTTTGATGGAGATAAAAGGACAAGGTCATCTCCCATGGGAGTGACCATTACATTGGACAACCCTCCCTGTGCTAGATTTTCTTTTACCTCACTAATGACTGCTACACCGTACAGTCTAGCTATAAAACACTTTTTCCACCAGTGAATATCATTTTCCTCGACTCTATACATGATACCCCTCTCAAAATTAGAACCCTTCATACTCTTCCCTCCCTTCGCAGGGGTGTTTATGTACTTGGGGTTTACTTGGCCACCCCAGTGAGGGCCTGTGCATATGTTCTATTCCTATTAAGGTTGTTTGAGGGCTGATTTGTAGCTGTCCTAGTCTGGGCTTGACGAGTATTAATGCTAGGAGGCTTTCCATCCTTGTTGTACTTGGATAAGTTAACATAGATAGAAGAACCTGCCACATTAATATTTTGTAATTTTGCCTCTAGTCCCAAAGGGTCTTTAACCTCTTAGAATCTAACAAAGCCAAATCTTTTCCCAGATTTTGCTCTTTTACTAGGAATGAACATATCAGTGACTTTCCCCCATTTTTGAAAAATCCTCCATAAATCCGTGTTCGAGACACTGTTGGGGAGGTTTGTGACAAAGAAAGATGTTGATTTTTGTAGTAGTGGCTCCCTGAAATAGGATACGTTACCTTTGGATTTTTTTTCCTCTGTATAAGTTATGCATTGTGCATTTTTACTCTTAATAAACCGGTTTTTGTACTCCTCACGAGCTGGTTGTGCTTTAGGATAATGGCTGATATACTGCTGATTTTGGTCCAGGCCGAACATAGGAGGGGGAAAAGGGGAAAGGTTGGGTAAAAGTTTGGATAAGATGCGGGGGGGTAGGGGTGGATTGGCATGGTTTTCATTAGGATAGGATTTGGGAATGAGGGGAGGGGTGAAACCAGAAGGGTATGGAGGAGATGTATTTTCTCCTACCTGAGGTGGGCATGGATTCGTTACTCCGAAGGTGTTGACGGCTGGAGGTAGTATAGGAAAGTGGTATGAAGCTGGGGGCTGAGGGGGCGGTGGTCGCCACAGAGGGTAGGGAAGCATAGCTTGACTTTTGCTCTTCGGTGGTATAATATATATAAAATGCTTTGACTAGGGCTTGAACAAATTGACTATAAAATAGGCCACTACTTCACGTTAACATCATTACATTAAACTCCAAAAAATCACATAAGTCTTCTAAGACTTCTTCTGTTCTTCTCTTCTTCAATTCTAATTTCATTTGCTTCATTTGGTATCACATTTTTTTCTTTATGTTGATTTTTCACCACCCCATCATGAATAATAGAGCTTAATTTGTATTAAATTACTTTACTTTTTCTATAAATTTTGTATTATACTACTTAACGTTTTTTTTTTCAATAGCCATTACTTGTGGTTATTATCTATGTATTATAATTATACTACTTAACTTTTTTTACAAAAATAGCATTATCAATTTATAAACACACTCGAAAAGCGAGACAAGGTATAATTTCAATGAATGTTCAAATTGAGTTTGCAATGACGAAGGCACGAATTTCAAATCAAACTGAGTTTGAGATTTTTAAAAAGCTGGAAAAGTAAAGACTCAAAACCAGTTTGAGACTTACTGAAAGCACAAGAGTCGCAAACTAACTTTGAGACTTTGCGATGGAACACGCAAACTGAGTTTGCATTTTTTGATAACAACTTTTTGTCACACAAATTCCATCTTGTTGGACATAAGAGACACAAAATAAAATCGCTAACTCAATTTACGATTTTGCACTTTGAATGGTCAAAATTTTCCTAGCAGAGTAAATAGTTTTTTCTATATTTATTTAATAAATAATTACTTTTTTTTTTTATATTATTGAGAAATGATACATGTAATTTATTGTGCATGTCATGTCCGGGACAGAGGGAAGTTGTCCCTTGGGGACCTTGGCTCCACATCGTGAAAAAAGTTACATGTTGTATATATAATTTTATCGAACAGTCTTTGGGATGACCCTCTCATTAGAATTACTTTTGAAATTTCTTAATAATATTATTTATATACTAGTTATGATATTATTGAGTCACTTGTTTACTTTAAAATGTGTATAGACTCTCTATTTTAGATTTTAATTTGAGTAAATACATAATTAATTCCCTAGATCGAACGAGTGTTTCATTTTAATTCCTAATTTTATCAAAATTTCACTCTGGTTTTTTACTTTATAAAATAGATCATATTAGTTTTTGATTGAATAAAAAATTAGTCAATTTAGTCATTGACTTATAAAAAATAAGTGAATAGTATTTTACAAATTCAATGACTAAAAAGTAATTTTGATATAATAAATGACTAAAATGACTGATGCGAACAAACTGAGGACCTAAAGTGGTAATTCACTCATTTTAATTTGAAAAATGCTTAATCCTCCTACTAAATCCTACTATTAATCCTCCTACTCACTTAATTTTGACAAGTGTTATTTATCTCATACTTAGCATTTACTTTTTAGAAGATAAATGACAGTCAAAATTAAGTAGGTAGAAGGATTAGTAGGAGGATTTAGCAGGAGGATTAAGTATTACTCTTTTATTTTTCATAAAAATAACCTGTGCAAGTCTTATTCATATGAATAAATAACAGTTGACAAATTCAGAAATATTTAAGTGACTTAGATGATTATTCGACACTTACGTAATCAAATCATGAATTTTTTACCCAAATAGGTTTAACCTAGTGAAAATGTGCTAGGCCCAATAATTTGATAATGTGTACAAGAATACTTACTTCACTAAGAGATCATTAATTAGCTCGATTCTTACCAGAAACATTTCCATGAGGAAAAAGATTACCCATGTTCCTCTAGTGAATTTTTCTCTTCATAGTTTTTTTTTCTTATAAAAGAATGAAGAATTTTTTTAAATGTATTAATTACTAATATATTTAATATTACAAAGCATCTTTATATTTTACTTAAGTAAAAATTTAATTTTAATCCTTAGGTCTGATTTCTCAAAAATTATGGTCCAGTTCCGTCTCTAGTACATATACATTCTTACACCCAATTTTTATAATTAAATGTGAAAAAATATATAATTAAATGAGTATATGATTTGGTTAAATCATTACTTAATAATTTAACTATATCACTATAAAAAAAATACAGAAAATCATGAAATATATTATTTGGCATCCAACAGGTTGGTCGGATGGTTAATGAGACTTATTTTGAGTAGCAGGTCTTTGGTTCGAACTCAAATATATTATTTGTTATTATTATTATTATTATTAATAAAAAAAACTAGTACCTTTCTCAAAAATAAAATAGTACTAGTACTAGGTACATATCTATAGTGACTATAGTGACCTGAATGGTCCCGGTTGAGCGGCGCGCCTTACCGAGAAGCATGAAGTAGTAGTAGTACTATATACAGCCTATTGTAGGTCTGCGGTTGCAGGTTGCAGGTTGCAGCCGAAGCAAGCAACAGGGGATCCGATCAGATGAGATCAGGTTCAGAATCCCAGATTTTCACCCTTATCCTTTAGATCCTTTGATAGGTCTGCGCATGCATTTTTTCGCCACCTCTTCTACAACAATGTCCTTCTTCTTCAAGTTAATTACACCAAACACAAACTCTTGTCAACGGGACTACTTCCCTTTTTTTTATTATTCCTTTGGCCTTTTAAGGGCGGCTTTTGCAAATACTACACTACTCACTATTTATGCATTGGAAATTTCAAATAACGGCACTTTTCTTCCTAAAGACAGTAGATTGTTTATGTTATGGATTGGGATCGCGGTATCTAAACCATGTCGATATTCGATCATATGCGTGTTCTAGATTAATTGGATTAAAGGTTCAAGTTTAATAGTCTCAAAGGATCTAAAACACATACACAAAATTCTAGAAACTTTGTTGTAAATGTATTGCAAGTTCATTATACAAAGCTAAGTAACTTTCCACTAATCACTAAACCTTAATAAGTCAATTACTTAGGGATTTGAGTCTCTGTAGGTACAACTTTCATCGAATCGAAGCGACGTTTTACATTGGAGGGCAAGAATTCATCTTCCACTATGACTCACGCCTTTTTATGACCGTAGTTTAACTTTCTAAGATTAGAATACATTAGTTTATCATTAAAATTCAAGTTAGACTTGATTTGTATTTTATGCCTTTCTACTCAAATGATCTAGTGGCTTGTGTTGTATGTAGTAATTCAAATGATAAAATAATGTATAAGTGTTGATATATAGAGTTAGTTTATGATATGTTAGTTTTCAGATATTTGTTGTTCTATAAATAATACTCAAATATGCTAAATTGGATGGAGAGTTCCAACATGGTTGTGCTGAATTTGATAACAAAGAGTGAGTTTTACAAAGAAAATATAGAAAAACAGAAAGATGTGGTCACCTGACTCCTGAGTTGAGAAAAGAATTGTGAATAAGTGTGTGTTTGGTTTAGCGTTGATAGAATTGATTTTGGATCAACGTGATTGTATAAAATTGATTTCGTGTAAAATTAATTTTAAAGTAATGTGATTTATGTTTGAGAATTTTTTTTCTCAAAGCAAGATTAGAATAAAAATACTGTGTAAAATTTTCAATCCAACATGAAAGCAAGTCTCACCTTGCTTCAGCCCAAATCAATTTTGGCAACCCAAAATCAATTTTAACTTTTTCTCAACGCAAAAACAAGCAAGTAATTTATCAGTCAAAATCAATTTTAACTCTTCAAAATTAATTATACTACAACCCAATATTTTTCCACTAATAAGAATTGACTTTTTTATAAAAATCACTACAAAAGTTAAAATTTTAATAAGACTCACCCTAAAAAGATGAATGACAGTGTCACAATCATAAGGTTGATAAGCCAAACAAGAAATCATCACAAAGGTATATAAACTTTTGATAAGATCTAAAAGGAGCTAATAAAGAGGTCACAGAAGCACACCAACTTTCTTGAAGAAAACTCTTACTTTTTATTTAATTCCAAACTTCCTCGCTCCAATCTTAAAGGAGTCTTACATACGTAATTATACTCCCTTTGTCCATATATATATATATATATATATATAAAAGACCCATAAAAAACATAAGAATTAAGAAAGTTAATTAATTTAGATAAAGTCATTTAATTTGTCTAGCAATTTAAATTAATTTATAAAGTTATCTTTCAATTATTTTCTAATTATTTTACTTTCTTTCTACTTAATTAATCTTCTCTAATTATTATAAAAGAGAACTTCTCTTTCATTCTTTTATTACATTTATTAACTTTGAACTATACAAAAGTGATTAAATAAATAAGAATAATTTAGTAAGAATTAATTAAATTTGTACAAAAATTTGAATAAAATCTTATAAAAAGAGACAAATAATTTTTTTAAAGAATCTTACATAAAGGACGAAAAAATTATATAACAAAAATAAACCCTAAAAGACATAATAGCCAACATGGCCAAGTCCGCTAACCAAATAAAATTATTTAAATTAGTTAGTATATTAAAGAAAAGGGTAAGACCTAAAATGCAAATGATATATAATAAACCAAATTATTTTTTGACCAACTAAAAAATAATCAATTTTTTGTCAACTTAATAAAAAAAATAATTTCTTCCCACCATTTACTTTTTACTTTTTAATTGAAAAATCAAAATATTATTGTTTTATTTAAGTTGGTCAACTTGAATTGACTGAAAATCACAGCCGATAATTAATACAATAATAGTAATTGGGCTCTCAAGTTCACATCACCTAATCCCTATATTTGAAGTTCCGATTTGTGTAAATTTTCACTCTTAAAGATCCCCAAAAGCAATAACATACAATCCTATTTTCCTAAACTTTAATCTTGAAACAAAACTTATAATTTAGGATGAGAAGGATTATTTTCTTCTAAATTAGTAATAGAAAGACTAAAATTGTTCATTTTAAAAATTTGCAAATTAAAATTGTATAATTTAAAATTGAGAAATTAAAATCACACAAAATATAAAATAAAGGGACTAAAAATACAATTAAATCTATAATTTTATTAATTTTTTTCATAAAAAAGTACAAGAATAAAGAATACATATCCTCGTATATACTTATCAAAAAAGCTACATGAATGGGAGTATGGGACCTATAACTTATCAACTAAACACACTTTTAAAACATCACAAAGGCTGCTTTTTTAGGTACATTAAATATGAATAAAGTTTTCTTTCTTTTTTGTGCTAAAATATGGGTAAAGCTTAATAACTGTAGATAAAAACAAAAGCTTCAAAATTCTACCAAACGCAAAGCCCCTAGCTAATTGATGATTTGATGTTCTGAATAACTACCTAAGAAAATACGAACTACCAAAAAAGATAAGATATCACAAATATGTGTAAAAATGTGCAGACGAAAACATATTTATTTTTCTGATCAGCACTTATTATATGTACTGTTTATTTTATAAAAGCTTATTATATGTACTTTAATTGTTAAAGTGTAGCTTTCCTTTTAGCAGATCTAACTTCCCAAATAATTATAATTTATAAGTTAGAACTATTTCACTCGAAAATTATTGTTGAGGGATTTATTATAACTCCTATATATAGTCCTATGTAGTTTCCTCATGACATTCGTTACAGCCTTACAGGTACATTCAGAAAAACTATTCATGACGTACATTTCTTTTAAATATATTTTATTACATACTATTAATATTTATGCATATTTATGAAAACTTGTTGTTGAAAAGTATAGAGTATTTAATGCTATAAAATTATTTTTAATTTATTTTAAATGTAAAAGTTTCTATTAATGGGTGGCTTAACCATTGCCCTTAAGATAATGGATAGCAAAACCCTATTAAAAAAGTGAGAAAAGTTTCAATCACGTTTTAAAAAATTTCAATCATAAATAATTGTTATAAGATTTTAATAACAACATAACTATCAGATGTAAAAGACCGGCAAGACTTCAACCTTCTCAATATATATTCAGGTCATTTTATTTTACATTTGATTTCATTTCATTCTCTAGGTGCTCCTCTTTTTCATTTGTGTTCTTAGTTTTATTTTGCGAATAAAGAGGGTTAAAGTGATAAAATTACATTCCAATATCGATCTAAAAAAAATCTTAGTGAACAACTAACCATTTTTTTTTTACTTTTTGAATTTTCATTGTTTGTAGCCTATTCACGTAGACTTTATGAATGTGAATGTTATTCTACTCTCTAATCAAATTAAAAACTTATTAGATGGTTATGGAGCTAGTATTATAGGATAGTTTTTTTTACGTAAAACAAACTAAGGAGACAACATATTCTTGTTATGTCTATGGCAAGAATGTGTATTTAAAGGGTGACGATAAAATTATATTTTAATGCCTGAAAATCCAATTGATTAGAGAAACCTAGAATCTTCATGAAATAAAAATGTTGTTTATTTTCTCCTTTTTTTTAAAAAATGTAATAAGGGATTTTTTAGGAAAGGAAAGCCTCTATTTATTATTTTTACTTAATATAATGAGATATGTTTTCAATCATAGCAATGATTATGATCATATTAACTATTTGTTTAAATCGATTGTACTAATTAAAATCATAATATTTTTAAATAATATAATTTATGTGCAAAGAAAGAATAGAACAAATCTAGCTGCTTTCAAATCTTCAATTTTTTTAGAAATTATTAATTTTTTTAAGAAAAGTTAAAAACTAATCTATTATATTTTTTTATGTCTTTGGGACATACAAATTTTATTAGGGTTATATGTTATTTTTAGGGTTATGTTGCAGAACCATATATTAAAATAATGGTAATAATTAATAAGGAAATAATTAATATAATTCATATGAACTATATGAAAAATAACTAATAAAGAAAATAATGATGATACACTAAGGAAATAATTAATATAGAAATACATAATGATGTAACAATTGAGAGTTTAAAACAATTATTATTATGAATATAAATATAAATTATATAGAAAATTAATAAAAAAATCACCGTCAATTTCACTTATTTGCATTAAATTAGAAGACTAATAAGCACTCAACTCTGGAATTGATAAATTATATTATTATCAAATCAGGAAGAACAATGAGATCTTTGTATCATCACAGTGATAATATAAAATTTGTATTATTTATTAAAATGTAGACAAAATAACTAACTAAATAAATATTTGTGTTGAATATGCAATATTATTAGAAACATTCGGGAAGTACCGTAAGAATAAGTTACAGTGTCAAGTAAATTTGTGTTGGAATTGACCAAAAACAATAATTAAAAAAAAATTGAATCGTAGGTTTTTATATTTATAGGCATGATTTGATCTAATCATCTAAATAAATAATATAATGGATGCTATTAGTTTGTTATTGATTAAAAAAAAAGTATTATTTTGATTTAGTCTTAATCTTAGATGACAATTAGGATAATTATATAAATCAGGATTTTCGAAAGTAATATTCACATAAATACAGATAATTATATAAAACAATATTGACGTAATTACAAAAAAAAATCATTCACATAACATAATAAAGATATCATTTTTTTCATAAAAAGATGAGTACCACTTGACTTTCTTGAAATTTCAACCTTGAGTTGATTAGAAAAAAGAATCATTCAAATAATATAATAATTAAGAGCTCGTTTGTTTTCGCTTATATGATAAAATAAGTAGTTATTTTAATAAAAAAGTAATTATAAAAAAATTTTAATCTGTTTGTTTATACTTCTCAAAATAATTAGAATTAGAAAATAATCAGATTTTTGGCCAAAGCAGGTACCAAACTGTTTCTCAAAATAAATATGAAAATCTGATTATTCTATTCTCTTATTCTTATGAGAATCATTTAAAAAATAATTAATTCTTTATTTATATAAATAATTAATTATTTTTAAGTTTAAACAAACGAACTCTAAATTATTAATGAGTAATCTCATATATAAAACATTTAATAAATGTGATAAATTAATTATTTCATTGTCAATTGTCAAATAAGAGTTTAAAATTATATTGTAACTTTCTATATTTATAGGCATGATTTAATCTAATCAAAATAAATAACAAATACTATTAGTTTATTATTGAGTGAAAAAGTTTATTTTGGTTTAGTCTTGATCTTAGATGACAATTTGAATAATTATATTGTCTTTATCTAAAATAATTTTATTTTCTATTTGAATTGATTTGAGATTTAGAATTTATCTTAACATAAGTTTCTGTTTTTTAATTTTAATAATGAATTCAAAAACTTAAATAAATAATCTAAAATAATTCTATTGTCTGCATTTGAATTGATTTAAGATTTATAATTTATTTAAACATAAGTTTCAATTCGAAAATTTTAAAGAAATTTTAAAGAATTTCGTGATGATTAGATACATTCTACTTTTAAGTTAAGTTTCTCGCCTAATTGTGGTTAATAATAATAATTGATAATATTTCAAACTCCAAAACTCAATAAATGGGGTAGGAATCTCATATGTTAATCCTTCGATTCAAATCACATAAAAATTACTTGATCCTAATTAATTAATTAACTAATCAATTAATTCATATTATAACATTAACATCATTTAAATAAAAATTAATTAATTAATATTAAAATGAATACTGACGTATATAAGTAATTGATGAGAGATTTTTGCAATATTTTTTAGTGAGATATTTTTTTTACAAAGTACTACAAGAGAATTATTTCATAAATTTTACAAATTTAACAATAATGTTTTCATTTGAGAAAAATGTATAAGATTAAATCTCAGGGAGCGTTTGTTTCACAGATTACAACAACATTCACAGGAATGTTGGGTTGGGAATAAACATTCTCATATTTCGTTGCAAATAATAAAAAAACATTCCCGGGTAAATTATGTTTCTAGGAATTTATATTTCCATGGTTTTATGGATTTTTATTTCCATCTAGAAAGGTGGTTATCTACATTCTCATGATTTGGGTAACAAATTTTTTTTGACTAAATCTCAAAATTACTCTCACAATTACTCGTCTAAAATTTGTATGCTCACTCCAATTTGCTCTACCCTTCCAATTACCCGCCAAAAGTTTTCATGTTCCATCTAATTCGCTCTACTGCTAATATGTTAATTGCTTAATTTTTATCAGCTCTTCAAATTATTAGTATGAGGTTGGACATGCATTTTATGACTTTATCGGTTAAGAAATATTTTATATCTTTTTATTGTTTTAAATAAATTACCATGTATATTTTATAAAACTATGATTTATTTTCTCATTTTAATTTAATTTGTTTAGTAACGTATAAAAAATTTAAGTGATAAAATTCAATTTTGATTTAATATGAAAAAGATGAACTAAATTTTTTAATAATTAGTTGATGTTATTTATTTTTTAAAACTAATTATATTACTAGAAATAATTTTTACAATACATGAGATGAGACAACAAAGGTATTTTAATAATTACAACTTATATTCCGAGTAATATGTGTTATAAACCAAATATATATTTTAAATATTCCCATGAATTTCATAAAATATTCTTAGGAATAACAATTATCAACTAAATAAGTGATGTTAAAATACCTCAGAATAATATTCTTAAGAATGTATTCCTGAAAATAAGATATCCAAAAATATATTTTCAAACCTTAAAACAAATATCTCCTTAGTATTAGACCATGATGATTTAATAAAAAATTAATAAAAGCCACCATATTTCAAATTAATTACTTTTAAGTTTAAACAAATTGACAGTATATTTTGAAATTGATTCTATTCAACAAATTGGTGTAGAGTCTCTCTAGAGCAATTAAAATCCGTTGATATAAAGCATTTAATAAGATCATCATATCAAATTTTGAATTTCTATAGATATCATATACAAATCAATATGATATCTCTCCGATGGTCTTGGTTTTTCGAATTAAATTCAATTGGTGTAGTAAAATCATAGATGACATTTAATTGGACCATCATATCAATTTTCAAATTCCAGCAGAAGATGGATTCATTTAAGGAAATGATATATTTCAACTTGAATTATATAAATAACATGATTTTTGTTGAGAAATAAGCGTGCTATACTTCAAAAAATAATAGATAGTTATGAGTTATCATATTATATACTTAAAGTATATATCACTCAGGGAATATGTTATTTTAATTTAGAATAATCTATAAGGGTGTTTAATTACTATTTTAAAGATTAATCTAAAATTATTAAAACTTTTTTTTAGATGAACTAATTTGTAGTCAGATTTGATAACTTAAATAATTCAGAAGTCAATCAAAATAAATATTAAATGCTATTAATTTATTATTGAGTAAAATTTTATCTAAAAATTGTCTTCAAGAGATTTTTTTTTTATTTTTGAGTAAAACATCTTTTTTATTACGTAAAGATATATTTGATATCATTTTGGTCCTTCGAAGATTTTTTTAGAACAACATCAAATTTTCACCTAAAATTTCATTCTCCTTTTTCACCCAAATTAGACTGAAGCAATTAAAATTATTCTCCCTTTTCATTTCCCCTTTCTAATATATTTTTACTTTTCCACTAATGTGTACTAGTAATTACAATAACATTTAATATATTTTTGTATTTCTATTAATGTGTATTGGTAAGTGTTGTATCACAAGTCATATTCAAGGTCTATTCTCTATTAGTTTATGAATTGTATATTTTATAGATATTTTGTATACGCCGCCAAAAAAATTGTTATGACTATAAATTCCTAGAACTTTCATAATATGGGTATGGATTTATTCACATATGACTATAAATTTTATAATTTTATTTATATTTGGTTTTTATAATTTTTATATTCAAATCATTATATTTTCAAAATGGGAATTTCTATTGAGGTCAATAATATTGTATAATAATTTAAACACATACAAAAAAGTTTTAAACATTAGTTTATTAGTTTTTATTTTTTAAAAAAATAAAATCTGATATAATTAAAATGTCTTATATATTTAATATAAGATGCCTGATAAAAATTATCTTTTATTTATATTTTTAATATTTATTATTTAAATTGATAAACTAATATATTTTATACTATTTGAACGTTACATGTAGCAAAAAAATACATGTGTTTTAAAACAAAATAATTTTCAAATAATTATATAACAATCATAAATTAATTTATATCCTTGCATTGCACGGGTTACAATACTATAGATAAGAAAATTGAAGAAAGTCATAGAATATTTTTATTGCTTTAAATTATTTTTAACTTCTATTAATTGTGATTTTTTCATCTACCTTTTTTCTATTGTCAAATCAAAGAATTATAATATTTTTTAAATTAAAAAATTATAATTTTAAATTCTCAAATTAGATATATTTAAATATAATATTTTATAGATAAAAACACATTTACTAAGACTTAAATATTTATATTATGTTACTAACTAAGTCTTAAATAAATTTATACGACTAACACAACTTTCTAAACAAAAAAATTACTTATTATACAATATTTATATTATAACTTCTTTCATGTATAGCATTAGTAAATGACTATTTGTTATTAAATGAAAATAGTATGTAATTCAATAAAACGAGGCCATCAAAATATCATTAAATAAAATGACAAGAAAGATATGTTAAAAAATTTAGGGCTCATTTGCTAAAAATAAAAATGATTATTATATTCTTTAATATGTATAATTAGTCTTATACAGATAGTTAAATAAGAAGGAAGAAAATAAAATTTTGTTTTAACTTTTAAAGTAATAAAAATTTTCAAATTCAATAAAATATATGTAATTTTGTATATTTAACAAGTGTCTTAAGACACTTGTTAATATTTATATTTTTAAAATATTATATTGAATATTTATATTATATATGTTTTTAATATGTATAATTATCTTAAAAATATAAGAGTTTGTATCAATTGCCCTTAGCCCATAGGAGAATATAGTTTGAAAAACGAAATATTTAATAAATTATAAATACTTAACAACATTTTCTTTATGCATATGTTGTTAGTATGTTACTACTTTATAACGTTTTTCATCATGTTAAAATAATGAAACCGAAAAAGTATTTCAAAATAATTTAATATTATAAAGTTGGACCGATATACACTAACACCAATAAATATATAAAGGGCTATGCTACTGTAGTACTGTTGCTTTTAAGATGCTCATCATATTCATTTAGAGCAACATTTGTGTGGATAGTTTATAGATACAGCCAATCAAAAATTAAGGTGACATTAAAATAATAATAATATTAAATTTTAAACATGTGTTAATATTATTTAAATATAAATACTTGAATTTTATTGGTTATGTCAAATGGACACATTCCATACAAGTAATGATTAATGAGGGAATCTTAAAGTAGTATGACAAATTTCTTAGTTTAAATTTATGTGAGTCCAGGGTCTGTTCAACCAGTTTTTAAACCTAAAGCGAATTATTATAATGGATTTTTTTAAATTAATAATAATAAATATTTTTTGAAATTATTAACATTATTGAATAAATATCACATGCATTTTATTTATGATAAAGAAATATTTTATGAGAAATAATGATAACTCTATGTACTATAAAGTATTTAATATTTTTAAAATAAAAATATATTAAAATGGGACAAAAATATATTAATAATTTTATATATTTTTTAGGGCCTAAAGCAAGGGCTTTACCGGCCTTATCCTTGGGCCGGCCCTATGTGAGTATATTTTTATTTATAAAAAAATTATTATTTTTAAGGATAATAGATAAAAAATGAGTTAACTATCAAGTTGGTCCTCCAAAGATTATCTTGTCACCAGTTTAGTCCTCCAAAGAATTTTATCACCAAATTAGTCCTCTAAAGATCATCTTTGTCACCAATTTAGTCCACCAAAGAACTTTGTCAAAGAACTTTGTCACCAAATTAGTCCTCCAAAGATGTGTAAGTATACCAAATTAGTCCTTCAAAGATTTAAATATATCAAATTGGTCCCTGATTGAGGACTAATTTGGTAGACTTTTAAATCTTTGGAGGACTAATTTGGTGACAAAGTTATTTGGGAGATCAAATTGGTGACAATGTAATGTTTGGAGGACTAATTTGGTGGAAAAATTCTTTAGAGAATTAAATTAGTGACATGATAATCTTTGGAGGACCAAATTGATAATTAACTCTAAATCTATACATAAAATGTTTTTACCAAAATCCATATTAAAGATTTATATATATCATTAAATACTATGATAATTTCTAATAATAATTATTAATTATGGCTTAAAGAACACTTATAAAGATGGTTACATTCATTTTCTCTGAAGAGGACAAGTGGTAAGCATATTAGATGTGAGTTCATGGTTTCTCAACTTGACTTATCTCTTGAAATTTATAGTAAGACAATTTTATTTAATTTTATTTTCTTTTTTAGAGTATTTACTATCTACCACTAAAATTTTTGAATAACCTCTTTTTTAAAGTCGAGTTCACGGAATAATTGTTAAATGACCACGAAATGATGCTTAGTTTCTATCCGCAGAGAACTGCAGCATTGCACATACAATTAAGGGATGATATAAACTACCATTACCTCGTATTTACAGGACAATTTAAATAAAGACTAAAAATATACTTTCTCCTTCAAAAATAATAGTCACTTTAAAAAAAAATGTTCCAAATTATTTGTCACTTTTACATTAGCAATGATGTACTCCCTCCGTTACGAAATATAAGCAAATTTTTGGAAAGTCTTATGTTATTTTTTATAAGAAAATATAACTATTTTGACCACATTAAATTAAATTATACCTAAAATGCCCTTATTTATTTCACTTCTTATTCCCTATAATTCATCACTTTGGCTAGAAGAGATAAAAGACTTTCTACTTCCCCACAGTAGTGTTAAATTCCTAGTAATTGAAAATTGAAACCAATACAAAGAGAGAGATTTAATAATTAGGGGTAAATTAGAAAACAAACATATTTTTTACTTGATTTCAACAAAATTTAATAAGTTTAACTAATTTTTTTAAGGGATGTGCGGTAAATATTTTTTGTTTATATTTTTTAACGGAGGAAGTATTTATTATCTTTTTTAATTTTATTATTTTTTATTATTTTAGTAACCAATAGTTACTGAGTAAACTTTAAAGTCAAAGGTTGATTTAGTTTATCAATAAAATTTTTTGTTAGATTTTATAAAAATTAATTATTTTTTAATTTATGTGAAATCCTAATAAAGTGATTATTATTTCTGGATGGAGGGAGTATTAAAGTAATTAAACTCAACAGCAACTAATATACTCCTTCCGTTTTTCAATAATATATTTTTATTGTAAGTAATCTTAATTATTTTCACTACTTTTAATAACAAGACAAATTTATCAAATAAATATTTTTATAAAAATATTTACTAAATTAGATCTTTTAAAAAAATATTTATCAGATTAAAGTTTTTTTACTATTTAAAATCGATACTTTATTTTAAAAAAAAGGGTTGGATGTCCATTGAGTCGAGCCGACCAATGGGGTTGCACCATAATAAAAAAGAAAAGAAAACAAAGGGAGCCAAAAAAAAAAAAAAAAGACAAACTTTGTGCATTTTTGTTTTATTTTGTGCATTTGTATGCTTTGTGTAATATTATGAAATTTAATAGTACTTTGTGCATTTTATCTTTTTCTTTCTTTTCAGGTGGATTTTAAGATATATCACTTTTAAAGTGGTGTATCATATATTAATAAGAAAATATGAATTACATGGGGTTTTAAATTAAATATATTATTTCGTACACCTTTTGTTTATTTATATTTGTTATTTTTAAGTTTTTTTAATCCGTTATAAATGAATTTTAATATTCACCAATTTTAAAGTTGTGTATCATACACAAGTCATCAAATTATTTAATTGGTTATAGTCTGTTTAAAATAAATAAAAAAATCAAAGAAGTATGCATATATACAAAATACATAATTTATTATTATATCAAACGTTTTCGGTTGAATTTTATATACATTTTTTTATGTAGTGTACCATACACCACTTAAAATGTAGTGTATGATAGAAGAAACCTTCTTTTTACGCTTGCTTTTCTTAATGTTTTATTTTTGTTACACCCGTCTCTCACAAGATTTGCACGCATGATCTTATTCAAGGAATTTGAGTATAAGAATAAACTATCAATTTGATCATTTAAAAATTTATTTGTTATCAATTTGGTCTCTTTTTTGTCATTAAATTAGTTTCGTAAAAAATTTGCGTGTATTTCGAGAGACTAATTTGATGGTGTTTGAATATTTTGAGGGACTAATTTAATAGTAGTTTAAATCTTTGAGGAATAATTTCGTAACATTATAAATCTTTGAGAGACTAATTTAGTGAAAAAAATTTTTGAGGGACCAAATTAGTGACATGTGACTTTTTAGAAGACCAAAGTAATGTTTTACTCTAAGTATACTCCCTCCATTACTGAATATAAACAATTTTTTAAAAACTCCTATGTTATTTTTTATAAGTAAATTTAACTACTTTTACTTTCATTTAATGAAAATTTATTTAAAATACTCTCCATTCATTTATTACTGTGATTGTAAAATGGAGAGTATAACATGACAAATAACGTTTTAGAAAAATTTATTGCTTTTTAGATAATTTCAAAGAAATTAAATTAAACCGACTAACTTGTTTAAAGGACGTAAGGTAAGTATTTTTTTTTTTTATAATTAAAAACTGAAGGAGTAATTTTAAAAACATATTTAGATTTAAATGTAATATATACAGATTTAAGGAGAAGTTGTAATTTTTCCTTACTATTACGGTGGGAATAATTTTCTTGACGGAGATATTTTAATCTACGAGGGCCCAGACCTGAAATTCCTAGCAAGAAAATCTTAGTTAATTGAATTTAATAGTATTTAATAAATGAAAAATAGTTAGTAGTAGTAGTATAAATTTTACAGGTGAAAGTGAAAGTATTTTGTTGGATGAGAGACATGACTATACTTAGAAGAGGACCCTTGGGATGAGGAGTTGGACTTAAGCCTCGGAAAGTGCGAGAATTGCTACTGTGCGGTAACGTGGATTAATGCCTATACACTACTCTACAGTAAGAGGCCCGACCAGAGTCACAGCTTTTCTGCTTCAACTAAATTAACAGAAACGTTTCCTATAAAATTACGAGAATACCCCTACCTTTTCTTTCTTTAAAAAGGCTCGCTGGCCGAGACTCCCCCACCCACAAAACCTGTCACACGCACACACTCTGCCTCATGCCACAATGCCAACCAAACAAACCTCAGAAACCCCAACCCCATTTATGTTCCCCTCTTTTCTCTTCACTTTTCATAGTCAACAAAAATATCAAAAGATATGCTGTTTTTAATTTATTTTAACATGCGTAATGTTATACAAATTAAAAATTTTAAAATAAAAATTTATTATTGTAAAAAATAAAAAATTAATGCGATTATATTAATACATAAATAATATTATATTTTTTTATTTTTAATTTATTAATCAGTACAATATTACATATAATAAAAAACTTCATATAAAAAAAATAATTTATACATGTTAAAAAGAGTTACTTAATTAGTAGTATTAAAAAAAATTTCTTTTTATTTTAAAACAAATTTTAATTATTAAAATGTCTTTTATATTATTTATTGCAAAATCATATTTTTTTCTCTAATTGAAAAATAAAATAGTTCATAGTTTATTAATTAAAAAAGCCAATAAAAATTATAGCATTAAATAAAGAGAAAATAGTTAAAATTTTATTATATTTAAACCAAAATGCATGAGTTTATATATATATATATATATATATATATATTTTTTTTTTTTTTTGAGTTCAAAGAGAATATATTTTACATAAGAGTTTATTACTCTCTTTTATCTTATTTATAAGATTATCTTTTGAGATAATAATAGTACCTTTAATATTAAACTCTCTACATATTTTATATTTTATATGTATTTATTTATTTTTTATACCAACCCTTTATAATTAATAAAATTTCTTAGAAAGTAATAGTAAAACACAATTAAAAGTCAATTTATTTTAAATTTTATTTTAGTCAAAATTACTTTTCATTAAAGTTATAAATAGTTAATAACTAAAAAAAAAGTTATAAATAGTTATTTTTATTAGATGATCTCGATTGCTATAAATTAATAATTTCAACCATTAATGAAATTATTGTCAATGTGTTTTTTACTTTTCATTCCATTAAAGTCTAAGCCCAATAGAATGGCAAAAAAAAAGAAAATCTAAGCCAAACACATACTAAGTCAATAATTAAAGAAAATAAAATTAACTTGCAAAAACTATATATTTTTCTTTTAAATCAATACATTAATTAATTTTCTTATATGTTTTTTAATAAGTGTGATTATCTTCATAGGAACTTATAATAAAAAATGAAGAAAGTAGTTTTTACATAATAATTTATAAGGTCTAATAAGTTGTTTTTAGCATACTTTTATATGTTTTTTATAATAGCTTATTTTATTCATAAATAGTATTTTTAATAATAATTTATTATATTAATGTTTAATTAAGTTATGATTTTAAGTATATTTATAATATATGTTTTAACTAGATTATTTTTAAAAAATAATACTTATTTTTATGATTTTTTAAGAAAAAAATTAAAATAAATTTCCAAAAAAAGGTTTCTAAACTCTCACATAACGATATAACGATATTTATAAAAAAAAAAAATCCTCACGTAATGATTTAGTGAGTTTCACTTGTAAGATAAAATTTACAACATGACATAAATATCAATTTTATCATGTAAAAATTTATTTGTTATAAATTTTGTCTTTTTAAAAAATTTATCGTTAAATTAGTCTCTCAAAATATTAAAATATTATTAAACTAGTGCAAAAAAATTGAAAGCACTACTAAATTAATTCCTCAAAAATTTTAAACACTATTAAAATAATCCTTCAAAATGTATATAATATTTTTTTATCTTGTAAAAAGTTGTACAGAGAGAAAAATTCTAATAAAAAACAGAGAGTCTGTTTCTTTGCAAAATTGTAGTGTCAATATAAAATAAGTTTTGCTAACCATTTTCAATAGATCTACTACTCCCTCCATCCCTATATCTAAGTTACTTTGAAAAACATTGCTTGTTCTTTTTTAGACTATGTTCAAAATTTTGTGCATATCTTATTAAATTATCCTTATTTATTCAATCACTTTTGTGTAGTTCAAAATCAATAAATATAATAAAAGAATGAAAGAAAACTTCTCTCTGGACATTTGGAGAAGATTAAGTAAGTGAAAAAAAGTAAGATAATTGAAGAATAATTGAAGAGTAACTTTGAAAATTAATTCAAATTGTTAGACAAATTAAATGACTTCACCTAAATTATTCAACTTTCTTAATTTTTATACATTTTTTTGTAGGGGATCTTATATATAGGAACGGAGAAAGTAATTTACAAATAAAAATATGCACTAAACTTTATAATTAATGAATATATATTTATAACATTAAATATTATACTTTATATGAGAAATATTTATTTATAAGTTGTTTATTTATCACCTAGGAGGTATTTGATATTGGTAATTTTTTCATTCCCAAAAAAATTATTTAAAATCATAGTTTACTTTAAGGTAAATACCCAATTAAATGATTTTTTCAAAACTAATTTTTTTATTCCCACGCTAAAAAGTAAGTATCACTTAGCTAATTTTTTTAAGAAAATAATTAAAATTAGTTTTGATACCAATCACCCAGGGGGTATTTAGTACAAGAGTGAATTTTATGCAGCATTTGGCATATATGTTTCAACATAACATGATAGTACTACTTTATGTTTGGCATATCGATCAAGAGGAACATAACAAGACACTCAGGCATATGAGCATAACACTTTTGATTTTACTGAAAGAGGTAAAATGGAAGAGAATAAAACATAACACACATAAAAGAATTATTATTATTTTCAATTATTCACAAAATAATACATTTTAAAATTCCTTAAACCTTACTTTATATTTTATTTGACCAAAAAATATTTTCGAAAAATATTTCTTTTGAAAATTTATAAAATAAATATATATTCATCATAAATTAAATTTAATAATTACTTTAAAAGTATATTTTGTAATTAGTTTTAAAAGTATATTTAATAATTTAAAATATTTTCATAAAAATATTAATATAAAAATTAATTATTTTTAAAATTATTATTTAATTATGTTCATAAGTTTTTTAAAAAAATATTAGAAATATATTATTTGATTTTATATTTAATTTTATAGGTTGTATTAAGTAGAGTAAAATTATATATATTATACATAAGTATTTTTTATATTTTAATTGACACTAAATACAAAATAATACATATGATCCTTCGATGCTATATGGTCAACAAATACAATACACATTATTTTTTGTTCCATCTCATTCTATTATATTTTGTTTATTACCAATTATTATTTTAATTACTTTTTCAAATAAGTGTTTCACGCATAAGTAAACACTTACCTTTTAAGGTGTAAATAAAAAAAAAATTCAAAAAATTTACTTAAACTTTTTATGAAACATAAATAAATTGACTCTAAGGGTTTATAGGAGGGACGAATCACAGCGAAAGAACTCGTGTTCAAATCTCACTTATATTAAATTCTTAGAGGTCAGTGCTAACGAGATTAGTCTCATCTTTAAGATGAGAAACCATGGTTATAAAAAAAACATAAATAAACTATTATTTTAAATAATTTTTTTTTTAAAAAAATCTCAATACAAAGCTCAAGCAGTGGTAAGAAAAAGAATAATGATTTATCCTCCTAAATATTTTCGTAAATATCTTCTTAATTCCTTTTAAAGTATGCATTGAAGGAGAAAATTAAATGCCTTTTATCTTAAAACTATAAAATACATTTCCCTTTTAATAATTAGAAAGAATATTTAAGAAAATATTTTAAGAGGATATAACATTGCTATAACAAAAAAACCCATATAAATATCTCTCTCCTCTTCCGGAGCAAGCACACGCTCTTGCCTGTTGGCTCCAATCACAAGCATCGGCCCCTCACGCATTTAATACATTTATTTACTCTTTTTGCCACTTCTTCTTCTCCCTCTCCCTCGCTTCCTTCTATTACTCACTCGTTCCTCTCGTGCATTCATCACCGTCACCGAAGCTGAGTTTTTCAACAGCCCGCTTTCTACGCCACCGGACTCTATTATTTTCCTCTTCGAACAATGTAATAACCTTACTTGTTTCCATTACCAGCAAGGTTCGTGACTTTGTGTGCCTTCGTTTATTTATTTATTTATTTATTTTATTGATTTCCTGAACTTTGTCGTTTCGCTTTGTTTGTTTTCCTTCTGCAATATTTTATGTCATGGAAATTTGAACTCCAGATTCTCTCCCTCCCTCCTCTATTTTTTTATTAAATATATTTTTATTTTTATTTTTATCTTTTTAATTTTTCTTATGATAATGTCGAGAGATTGAAAACGTTACTGTTACTGTTACTCTCGCAACGGGATCGCTCTTTGCTCTGTGTTCTTCTCTTGTTGACGGTACTGCATTTTCTACTCTTGTTTTGTTTTCTCTTGCAATGCTCTTACGGAGATAAAATAGCTCTTGCTTTAGATATTATGATTAAGGACATGTATGGGAACGCTTGAAATTGGAGAAATAAGAGCTAGTTTTCTTTTTAAGGAAATTGATAAAAATAAACTAAATAAAACACATATGAAATCATTTTCATGTAAATTATTTCTAGAGTGAGTAGTAATTTGAAGGTCAAGTGCACAATAATCTACTCATTAGTATTTTGTAAAATTTGGCTTTGATTTTGTGGATTTTTGCTACATTGTATTTGTATGCTTTTTTCTTGTGTTTTGCTAGGTTTTTTTTGTGCCCATACCCCTTTTGTAGTGCAAACTCTGTGTGTGTGTTCTGGCTTTCCCTTTCTGTTTGTTGATGTTATCCTTCTCTTTTAGGTGGATTCTGATTCTGTGAGTGTTAGACTACGATGGACGGGCGGCGGCATTCTGTTGATATTCCCATTTCTAAAACTCTTGTGGCACTGAGGAGAGTGAGGTCATTGAGGGATCCATCAACTAATTCTATGCCCAAACTCTCTTCTTTGATTGATAATGGGCATTGGGAAAACGGTTCTGGTAACGGGATTTCTCTCCGGTTTTCGGACGCAAATCGTGAGTGTGATTCCGATGATAATCTTGCTTTCAGATCAAGGAATTTAGGTTTCAAGGGACAAACAGCGCATGATACTGATAATTTTGGATTCAATTGTGGACTCTTGAACTCAAGGATGAAGCCTAATGGGATCTCATGTGAAGAAGAACAACGAAATGATGAACTAGCTTATGCGAACCCTAATCAGCAGAGCATTTCTGGAAATAAATCACCAAGTGAAAGCTGTGGTAGCAATTATCAGGGTAAAGGATTGGATTTGGCTTTTATTATGCCTCCTAGTAGTAATTATTTTAAGGAGGGGGAATCATGCTATGTAGCTACTGCAAGATCATCTCAATTGGGGAGAATAGATCACTCTATGTCAGCGAAAAAATTACTGCGAAAGAATCAAGTGAAACCATCAGAAGTAGGAGGCAATATGGCTAGCCATTTAGAGAGTCCGTGCCTTTCTGTTCGTGACACTTTGTCACCTTATAGCGCCTCGTTACAGATAAGTCAAGATGTTGATTTTCTAGATAATAATGATAGTGGATGTGGAATAAGCTGTTGTTGGTCAAAATCGCCAAGGTTTAGAGAATCAAATCTTTACTGTGAGGTAGAAAACCGGCCCTTGATATTGCACCATGTGGATGAGGCAGATATTCATGGACATAGAAGCATGAGACACAATGGTGGTGAAATTAGTCCAAATTTGGAAACTCCTAGAAGTATATCTATGAAATTTAGGCCTAAGTCGTTTAGTGATTTGGTGGGTCAAAATGTGGTTGTAAGGTCTCTTTTGGGTGCCATCTCCAGTGGAAGGATAACATCGTTTTATCTCTTTTATGGTCCGCGTGGTACCGGAAAGACTTCTGCCTCGAGGATATTTGCTGCTGCATTGAATTGCCTCTCTTCAGTGGAGCCAAAGCCATGTGGATTTTGTAGAGAATGTGTTTTATTCTTTTCTGGGAAAAGTAAAGATGTTAAGGAAGTGGATTCTGTGAGGATCAATCGTGCAGACCAGGTCAAATCCCTTCTTAAGAATGCATGTATCCCTCCGGTTTCCTCTCGTTTTAAGGTTTTCATTATTGATGAGTGCCAGTTATTGAACGGGGAGACATGGGCAACTCTTTCAAATAGCCTAGAGAGCCTTTCTCAAAATGTGGTTTTTGTCATGATTACTCCTGATTTGGATAAGCTTCCTCGATGTGCTGTTTCTCGAGCTCAGAGGTATCACTTTCCAAAGATCAAAGACGCTGACATTGCACGCAGATTAGAAAAAATTTGTGCCGAAGAAGGTCTTGATTTTGAGCAGGCTGCTTTGGACTTCATTGCTGCAAAATCCTGTGGTTCTGTTAGGGATGCAGAAACAATGCTGGATCAGCTGAGTTTGCTTGGTAGAAAGATCGATATTTCCTTAGCTTATGAACTTGTAAGTAGTGTAGTGCTTTTATTCCATACATCATTTCCTCAAAACATTATTTATTTCGTTGGTATATTATTGCTTGCCCTTTCTTGTTTCGCAGACTGGAATTGTATCTGATGATGAATTGCTTGATTTGCTGGATCTAGCTTTGTCATCTGACACTTCAAATACAGTTATAAGAGCTAGGGAGCTGATGAGATCTCGGATAGATCCTTTGCAACTTATATCACAGCTGGCAAATCTCATTATGGACATCCTTGCAGGAAAATGTGAAAATGGTGGTTCTAGAGTCAAAAGTAGATTTTCTTGTAGATATACATGTAAGTGCTTAAAACATGATTTATCATATTCTTTTTAGCTTCAAGCAGATACATTGGCTGTTTAATATTTTTGCAGTTCATGCTTGTTTTTTACTGTCTAAAATCTATTCTGCTCAATGTTCATATCTCATTTCTGATATGTGACTTGTTATTTTCTTTATCGCAGCGGAAGCAGACCTGCAGAAACTAGGCCATGCATTGAGGATACTCTCTGAAACTGAGAAGCAGTTGAGAATTTCTAAGAATCAAACAACTTGGTTCACTGTAGCTCTCCTTCAGTTAAGTTCTGTCGATTATGCATCCGAGGATGCAAATGACTCCAAGTTGTGTTTAAAAGGTTCATGCAATGGAGGTGGGCCTGACTTTCTACTTTGGCTTATTTATTTATTTCAAGATTCCTTTTCTTCCCTAATGGGTGTGTGAGTTGAGGTTGAATGAAATGATTTTCTGGTAGAAGTGCAGATGCTAAGCTTTTTTCTCTCCTTATTCCTTAAGTGAATGCAGATGGTGATTTCTGCAATACATCATATATAGGGCAGAGGTTGGAGCACCTTGCTAAGGGTCCGTGTGATAATAACGGGTCGTATAGATTAGGAGTACAGGAGGATCACAAAGCAACATTGGATTCCATATGGTATAAAGCTACAGAGTTGTTTCAATCTAGTCAGCTCAAAAGTTTTCTCAGGAAGAAGGGGAAGTTGTCTTCACTTCATGTTGATCGCAGTACAGCTTGTAATTTCTTCTTTAAGTTGCCCTGCTACTGTTTTTCCATTCATTCAAAAGTTTCTTTCATCATAATATCACAGCTTTTAGCTGTTATGTTCGTTCTTTTAATCATACTCTCTTGAGAATTTTGCTTGTTGATTGTTTAAATTGATTTCCTTTTAAGGAACTACCAAAAAATTGATGTAGCACTTACTTAGTACTAAGTAATGAATTGGCAATACTCTAATTTTCAGGTCTGGCTATTGCCGTGTTGGAGTTCCACCATCGCCACCATGTATCCAAGGCCGAAAAGTCGTGGAAATTGATCGCCAGTTCCTTGCAGTTCATATTGGGTTGTAACATTGAGTTGAGGATCACTTACATACCTTGTACTTCTGATTCTACGTATGCCAGACTAAAGAGGTCTTCATTTCGTATTTTTAGCTGTTCACGCAGAATTCAAAAGAAATCATCGTCTAACGATCAAAGAAGTGAATCAGACTATGCTGATTCTGCTTCTCAGAATCCCATCATGAAGGATAAAACAACTTGTTCCTCTGATTGTGGATCTCAGATGCCACCACGAGATTCTTACCATGGAATGGACGCCGTAACGAGTTTGAGAAGTTGTGAAGGTAATTTGCTCAGCTCAGGAGAAAGATTTTTCAACAGGTCATTTCAAGAGACTCAGGGGACATCATTTTCTGGAGTGGATAAGGAAAAGGGATGCAATTGTGCACATCTAGTTCCACCGATCGTTGATTCAGATAATCAGTCGAAATCTAACTGTTTTCCTCAAACTCTCTGGCTTCAAAAGAAGTTCCATTCTTCGAATTCATCCAAGTCGGCGTTTCAGGCTATCCAACAGCAGAATGATTTTATTTTATCTATCCCAAAATGTACTTCTTCTGAGACATATACCTATGCCACTGAACCCTGCATTTTCTCAAGTAGCTCTAGAAACTGCACGAAAGCCACTGAGAAAAAGTAGGTTCCCTTATTCTGCATCTTTCTCCGCTGTTTGAATTTTTTAAATTATTGAGACTGCAGTTAAATTATAGTAATAGACAATAGTCTAGCATAGTTGGAAGGATCAACTAAAGTTTACAATCATTTGCTTGTTTCAAAACATGTACATTGATTCCAAATGTTGAAAATTTCATCAGGGGTACTGGTATTCATCTTGATATATGTTATGTTAACGTTTAGTGTTCACTTTGAAATGAAAACGAGTACAATGAACTGTTGTTTGATGAAAGTGCTTCGTCCTCAGCTTTTAAAGGGAGCGAGAAAAATCCTAGTCCTTCAGTCTATTTCAACAATTTCAAGTATTTTTTATTTTTTAATTAAACATAGTTTTCTTTCCTATGTACCAAAAACAAATAAAAATTAAACATAGTTTTCTAGGTTGTTCAACCTTTAAAGAGAGTAATAAATGTTACATAGAGATGGTGCAAGACTGCAAGCAGTGTTATTTTATGTAGCAACCGTAAACTACTGTTGTTAACGGAGAGAACTATATAGCTATAAATATTATGATACAGTAGGTTAGTTAGTTAGGTAGTTATCTCTTGTTTAGGTTAGGAGGATTAGGAAAAGTTAAAGAATAAGTCATTTGTGAAAATTAATATCTTTTTGTAATTTTTGTTTAATATTCAATGAAATTTCGGAATTCTTTCTTCTTCTTAGATTTTCCTATTCTCCCGGAGATTTTCGAATTTAAAGAATCTCTGGAACTAATTTGTACCAGATCATATTAGTTTTCCTTTCAAATATTTTTATTTTAAGAAAAAAGCACTAGAAAAAAAATGAGGCCCTGAACATTCCAGCTCCGGTCATGAGTTTTCAAACCAAAAAAACACGCCATGAAGGTCTTGAATCTGCAAAATATAAATCATGTTTGTTTGCACCATAAAATTGGACTGGTTTATCGTAGGGTTTAGCTGCGATTGCAGTACAACCAGCGAGTAATCCTATTGAGTCCTGATTTTTGTACTCACAATTTTATGTACTCATTGGTTACGTACGTTGAAAAAAGTAGTTATATTAGTTATTTTTTGTTACAATGTTTTTTCGGATTTGGTGGTTACACGTGTAGAAATATGTGGTTACAACGTAAAAATAAAAATTCAACAAACCTTGTACGAACGTATGTAACCGTAAGTATAAAGTGAGTATAAAAATCTTTTTTTAATCCTGAATCGTGGAAACTCCTTTTTTTTTTTATACATTTCGATAAATAGTTTTAAAAGTGTCTCAATTTAATAAATAATTTTCAAAAAAATATTTTTTTCGTTAATCACCCCAAGGACAAGAAGAAAATTGAGTCTTGGAACATAATTTTATCAGTTTTAAGACATTAAGATTTAATCCGTGTAATTAAAATTATATGGACTAAAATTAAACTAGTGTCTTCGATTATCTTTGATAAAGAGGTTCTTATAATGTAACTTAGACAATATTTTATAATATTTTGGTTGCCCTCATGTGTACACATCACGTTTTTAATTTAAGCACTCCGTAAATTTTAATGCAAACTTCTAAACAAGCACTCTGTATAGGTCTTATATGTATCCATAAATTAATTATCTCATATTTATTATTTTCAATTTAAATTTAAATTTAAATTTTCATTTTCATTTTTGTAATACTCGATCATACTGCTAGTTTATTATACTTGATCAAAATTTAATTTTAATTTGTTATATTTGCTTTAATTTGGCTCGGCTAAATAAGAATTTATTCCAACAATTTTTTTGATGAGCTAATTTATCAACTCAAGTTTGACTCATTTGGAGTTCATAACGGTTTGATACAGTTCACAAACTCATGAGTTAAAATTCTCGACTTTCAAAAATTATAACTATTTTTATATAATAAGTTATATACATCATTATTTATTACTTTTTTTCAAATAGAATACACAAATAAGTAAATACTTGTTACCAAAAAAAAATATAAGTAAATGCTAATAAAATAATAACAAAAGTAGCGTAATTATATTTCTATTAATTTATCATTAATAATTAGTTTATTATTATAAATAAATGCATTGAAGGCATAAAAAAATAAAAATGTTATGCATTTGTTATTTTCAAATAAAAAATCGTCTTTTTCAAATCAAAAGTAAAAAAATAAAATAAATTGTTACCAAAAAATCAAAAGTAAAATTAAATCCACAAATAAAAAGTGAAATACACAATTGAAACATTGAACTCATTTAATAACTTAAGAATTTGGTGCTTCAATAAGTAATAACACCTATGTCGATGTCACCATATTTCATTTTCAATGGATAAGAGTGTTTAACATGTTGCTTAAAAGTTAAGAACTTCGTCAAGATATTTTTATTAGAGATGGTCTTAGTCATTTTCGGTGTATATCTCCTCAGATCCTTTCTCATCCTTTCTCATTAATGTTCATTATCATGCTGTGATGGTTTTTAACATACATTAAACAATAAAAAATGCTTAATCCTCTTATTAAATTCTCCTATTTATTTAATTTAGACAAGTGTCATCTATTTCTTATTTAGCATTTATTTTTTAGAAAATAGATGACAGTTATTAAAATTGAATAAAAGACTTAGTAAGAGGACTAAGCATTTATCTTGAACAATTGCTATTTTTAAATTTGCATGTTCATTTAAAGCATACTTTTTCGTGAAGGTAATTCTTATGCGGATTAGCTGGTAAAAGAAGCCTTCAAGAGCTATGACTGTATTGCTCTTTTGAATTCTTACCCACTTCCTCTAAACTCTCCTTGTGCTGCAGGATGGCTTAGGGTGCTTATGCCTTGTAGTGTAGTTTTTGCTTTTAATTTTCTGACATACCAAAAATAAAAATTTTAAAATTATGTCCATCAATCAATTTGGATTGGATTTATTAAAAAAATAATTAAGGTGGAAGGGATTGAGACTATCCAATTTTAAAAATCTCACAATCTATTTATATATAAGAATCATAAATCTATATATTAAAAATGATGATGTTACTCCCAATAGAGATGATGCTAATCTTTTTCACCAATAATTAATCTTTAAAGTTAATAACTGTAGATTAATTTGGTACATGAAATATTTAGAGACTAAGTCAACTGTTAAATAATTTGAAGAACCAAATTAATCTGTATAAAATAATTTATAAGACTAAATTAATTTAGTTTTAAATAATGCAAGAACTAAGTTAATCACTAAAAGTAACTTGATTAATAAATATAAACTTTAAGGGATTATTATTTTTTTCTTCATGAATTTAGAAACTAATTATGTTTTTTGATATTTTTTTTAATTGCATAGAAATAGATACTAATTATGTTTTACTCCCTCCTAAAAAAGTTAACTTTTACTCAAAATTGACGGACGAGTAAAATTAGCCAACATTTAAGCCACTAATAAAGCAACTTGACATAGTTGGTGAATAGGACTAGTTAAGTTTTGGCTAAAATATATATTTGGTCATTTATGTTTTGTCTAAGTCCTATTTTTGGTCCTTTATGTTTTATTTGTCTCAACTTGGTCCTTTACGTTTGGTTTTTGGACTAACGTTGGACTTCTGTGAGAATCTGTTAGTGTCACTTAACGAAACTTCTGACGTGGCAATGAAATGGCATAACGACGTTAAGTTCCATCCAAGTCATATACTAAATTGGTCCTTCATGTTTCATATAGGTCCTAAATTGGCCCTTCATGTTTTTTTATTAGGGGATTGGGAGAAAACTTGTTTGAGGTGAGGCACATAACTGCTATGGAGTATCGGTTTACTGTGAACATCAACAACAAGGAATGTTCATGCAGAAGATGACAATTAAATGGAATACCTTGCTGCCATGCAATTTCTTGCATGAATAAAGTGAATTTAAGTCCTGAAGATTTCATCCCACCCTATTACAGGAAATAATACTATGAGGTTGTCTATGAGCCAATATTGTATCCTGTAAATGGTCCAAAGTTATGACTGACAACTGATGCTCTATACATATTGCCTTCACCCATTAAGAAGCAACCGGGAAGACCCAAAAAGAGGAGAAACAAGGAGGCTGGAGAATTGACAAGGGATACAAATCTGATGCCCAAAAAAGGTATGCCACAAAAATGCAAAGCTTGTGGCAGTTCTGGTCATAACAGGCGTACTTGTCCTCTAGCCCCTCCACCTGCACAAGTTGAGACTCAATCTAGAGTAACTGAGCCCACTGAAGCCAGTCAAGAAGGAACCACTGAAGCTGTAGCAACAAACCACCAATTTGTGCCTAGTCAAGGCTCAGCTGCAGCAGCAGGTACCACTCAATCAGCACCAACAGCTGGAACAAGCCAAGTTGTCCACCCAAGAAGAGCAACCCCTGCAGCCATAAGAGTGAAGTTGACACCAAGAAGAGCAACCCCTGCAGCCATGAGAGTGAAGCTAACACCAAGAAGAGCACCAACAACACCAACTCCCCAGCAAAAGTAGGACCTATATGAAACATGAAGGACTAATTTAGTATATGACTTGGATGGAACTTAACGCCGTTATGCCATGTCATTGCCACGTCAGAAGTTCCGTTAAATGACACTAACAGATTCTCACAGAAGTCCAACGTTGGTCCAAAAACCAAACGTAAAGGACCAAAATACAACTTAGACAAAACATAAAGGACTAAATGTATATTTTAGCCTTAAGTTTTTCAAGCATGTTGACCATAAATTGAATTCTGATTCTTAACTAAAAGTGATATTTTTATGTTTAGAGTTTATAAAAATTGCTTTTTATAATAAAAATTTAAATTATAAAAAAGAAGTAGATTAAAACAAAAAAGTTTTCCCAAAAAAATTTAAACTTTTTTTTTTTGCTTATTTTAAGAAACTTTTTATAGTTATAAAAAAAATTAATCAATTTATCAACCATCATCTTATTTCTAAAGGAAACAAACCAATGTGCGAATATTCTTGCGAAAAATGCCCTCTGGCAACTAGAAGAGATGATTGTGTTGACCGAGTGTTCTCTTTTTATTTTCTCCGGTCCTAGATGTAAGTCACTTCTAACCGAATCAACAAAACCAAGAAATAGTAGTTTTCTCATTAAATTTGTCTAAAAAAAAGGTTTTTTCCAACTATACTCTCAACTTAAATATGCTAGTAGATGCTTTGGAAATAAAAATTTGTTTCTCTTTCTTATTCCATTTTCTTTCTCACTCAATCATTAATTGAATCTTTGAAAATTGTAGAAAGGGTAAAAGGGAACACTTTAATTATTGAGTTAGTTAGTGACTTATATTTATGACCAAAGATTTTTTCTAGAAGGTGACTTTTATATATAAGACAGGAGGGAGTATTTCTTTAGCTTTACTAGCTTACCGTCTTGGTACTACATTTTCAAGAGGTTTCCAGTTTTTTTTCTTCTGGTTTGTTTTTTTTTTTTCTTTCCTTTCATTACCAAAAACACATCATCTTATTTTCTATGGAAAAAAAAAATCCAAACATCAACTAAAATCTTCTAAAAACTTTTTTTTAGGATAAAAGAAGTGTTTTTTTTTTTTTCATTTTTTCAAATAATCTGTGTTCCTCAAATACACGTGGGAAAAAAAAGTTAACATTAAGCCCAAATAACAAAATATCCCCAGCCCTGGTCCCTGGATGCAAGAGGCAGAGACATGAAGCAGAAGATCTTGATGGCGGATGATAGCAACCGCAGCGTGAGACTGCTATGCCGCCCGAAGCAGCTCAACAAAGGATCCGACCCGGGGATCCACTACTGGCTTATCGGATCCCCATTCTTCCCTCCACTCACTATCGTTTCCATTCTACGATGTATCCACACTCTCCCCACCGCCTCCTCCTCTCCTGAATTACGCAAAGAATCGGAGGAGCTTCGTGCACTGATCGTCAAAGGCTTTGAAGTCATCGGAGCTCTAGCTTCCGGAGACGACACCGATGCTCGTGCGGCCATTGACGCCGCCCGTGGACTGAGGAAGCTTCTTTACGGCGAACGAACGGGGCAAGACCGACCGGTGATCGGAGCAGTTTCTGGTTCAGATACCGGCGACATTCGATTTTTTGTTTCCGAGAGTAGAAACGCAACTAGCCTCGAATCTGTTACGTCGATCATGCAGGAACAACATCCGGAGAAATATGTGTGGGAGAATGGTTGCTTGCTTCATTGTGAGCTTCCAATTAAGTTGCCACTCTATTACCCTCTCAAAAATCCGACTGGTAGGTTTCCCTTTGTGTTGCAATTGAGAAATGCATTTGGATTTTCTAATCTCCAAATATTAATCAGAAATAGGCAATGTTATGCGTTGTAGGACTTGAGTCTTGAGTTACAATGAAAGCTGAAAGTAGTTTAGTTGGAATTCAAGTAATCAAGTTGCTATAAATGTTGCAAAAGAGAGAAGAAAAAAAATTAAAACTGCGAGTTAGTAAGTGGATGGTAAATCAAGAGATTCAGAGTACAAATTTTGAATTTGACATAAAAGCAGGCAGTCAATTAGCAGATGAAATTAATTAATTCAGTTTGCATCTTTTACATCTGCACAGGGTAATATTTGGACATCACTGAATTATCTAAGATGCATATTTCATAATGTTCTAAATGCAATAAATTCTGAAAAATTTCGTTTCACAGATGTTGAGAAAGCATATGTACGGACAACAGAGGCTACCATTGCCAAGTTAAGAGACCCTCAGACCGTGTACATGTTAGAAACATTAGACAAAACCTCTTTAGATCCACCTCCACCTGTAATAATTCGAGGTGCAGAATTAGACTTTTGTTCAGACCTCTCCAACATCAAGACTCTTGCTGAGGGTCATGATGCTTCTGATGCAAGCTCACTATTGTGTTCATATTTTTCCATCAACAATAAAGCAGGCTCTCCAGTTTTGCCCATGGAGGTAACATAGAAGATTATGATTTTTCTTCCCTAATCTTTTGTACTGTTTGATTTTTTCTTGTATTATCGGATAATATTTGTGTTTTGTTTTGTTTTAACTGGTCTTTATTGTTTCCTTTATGCCACGTACTTAATGGATAGTCAAATGAGTAATGATTACTGCCATCCATTTTGTAAGATTTTCTTCTTCTTAGAATGCAGATACTATCCAAGTTAGTGTTCTCTTTAATAGCTTAGGGCCATCATCAGCATCTGCTGCGCCTGTTGCAGAGTACTTACCAGGTTTGAGGGTCTTACTTGATATAGTTGCTCATTAAAAAAAATGATTTACTTTTTGTGATTTTACTTTTTAGCATTTCTTGATAGAAGTTGAATTCTTCCTTTCAGTCCAGGAAGAAGCCAGACTCCTTGTTGTGGATATTAAACTAGATGTACTCTGCTATTCTTCTAGGGAGCTTCCACTAAGACATGCAATTTCAAGTTTAATCATCCCAGGCTTAGTTGACCAATTAAATATACTGCAGAACTTAATGTTGCCTAACCTTTTGGCACAACGTCCTCAGGTGAGGCTATGCATGCATTCGTTACACAAGCTTTCCATGGCTCTACTATTTCATGTGATTTCAAGAAGATCATACTCCTTTAGTTAAATGATGTACATTGACTTACTGTTGTTCCTGTTTCCTATCATTGTTGCAATTTGTAATGGCTTTGGCAATTTGTCTTGCAAATACACTACTCTTAAATATGCACGTAATTTCTGTGTGTAATATGACTCAGATGAAAGTTACAATGTCAATTTCATATGATGAGCTGTAATGCACCAGATGACTGCTTAAAATGGTGTTCACTTTCAAATATTTTCTATTTGTAAATTTGTTTTAAAGTTGTGGAATACTTGAGGATTAAATTGTTAAAAGAACCATGCTTATGTCAAGCTTTGTTGATGAGTAATAAGAATTATGATTGAGGGGAAGAGAAAAGTTTGTAATTTGATATATAGATGTTATGAGTTGCTAGTGCCATAAAGTTTGTCTGAACCTCCTGCTACATATTTTCTCACAATAAAATTTTGATATGGTAAAAAAATAGCCATCCTTCTTCTTTTACAAATTACCCGGATGATGATTATCAGTGGGTCTATCAGGTGAAATTATTGAAAGAAATTGATTTTATTTCTTTGAATAATATGTAATTGAATTCCGGTTAGTTTAATTTTCTTAATCCTGATATTTTTTATATTCAGTTATGATGTTTCAAAGTAAAGTTTTCTTTTAAATGTGCTTAATTCTTACTGTTCTTTTCAGCTAAAATTTTATCACTTCAGTCCTCCGGGGATTCTGCATCCAATAACTGTCTTCTATGAATTGAGTTTTGGGGAGACTGAAATGAAGCAAGGTACACTGACCTTAATAGGATAATTATTTTACCATGTAATTGTCTCAATTAGAAAGTAATACAACAAAGCTATGTTGTGTACTGTAAGTAAATTTAAGAGAGGCATGTCTCTATTGAATTTATTAGCTTTTCCACTCTGAAGCATCCATTATGATCTCAGCATGTGTTGGTGTTAGTGATTTTTGAATTTTTCATGCTTTCTGCAGTTGAAGTTAGGAGATCCTTGCACTCTAGATTGGGACTACCTCATGACCGTCCCCTCCTAAGAATTGCTAATGCCTTGGATTTTTCAAAATTCAGAAACAGTGTCTCTCTACAAAAAGGTAATATGCACATCTAAGTTCAAATTTCTTTGCTTTATAGATGCCGAGAGTTATGAGTGTTTCTGCCTCTTTCCATGTTGTATTTTCCACTATTAACTCCTTGTATGTCATATGCTCTACATTTGTTAATATTTGTTGGTGATATTACTTATTAGGTTCAAGTTTGCTCAGAGATGTACACATTGGGATCCCAAGCAGTGGGGGTAAGCTTCTGTTACGGTCCATGTGCCATTCTTAATGTAATTATTTTGTCTCATTTGAACTTATGGTTTATGCAGTTACTGGGGGAACTGTATCCCTTGTTCAAGGTTCCTATGAATATTTCCATTATCTTCAAGATGGTTTTAATGATTCGGTAATTGCAATTCTTCTGCTGCTTAATTGTTGTAACATGTTCTTTAAATTACATGCCTTCTTTTTAGTTCTTGGCCTTTGTTGAATTTACCTGTCTGAATATGGTTATTTACGATTGAAACACGCCCAAGTTGTCACTGCTGAATGGTTTTAGATTATCTTCTTAAGTTAATAACAAGACTTTATTCATGCAATTGCAAATTACTGTTTAGATACATGAAAAATCATTTTAAGTTGTTCAAATGAAAAGTACGATACTGACCGTTGTTCTTGTTGTGTAATCATTTTAAAATGTTCCAGTTAATTGGTATGCGAAAAGGATAATAAAAAATAAAAATCACAATAATGTATTAATAATGTGGTTTTTGTGGAGAGTTCTGTGTGAGTAACAAAAATTTTATATTACCTCCGTTCCTATATATAAGCACCTAAAACAAAAATCACGTAGATTAAGAAAAATTATAATATCAAGAAAATGCAATGAATTTTTAAAAAAATGATGTCTTACCATTATTAGTTTATTACCCTTTTCAAAAACCAATCCACTATCAACTATCAACTATTATTATTTAAAACCAAACCAACTACCCTGATTAAATAAGGGTAAAATTGAAAAAAACATAGTAAATGCTCCTCGTTTTTGTGATAAATGCCTATAAAAAGGAACACCAACTTTTTAGTTTTAGGTGCTTACTGCTTATATTATAAGAACGGAGGTAGTATATGAAATCAGACCTTATGATCATACTGAACAGGAAAGGAGATTAAATTAGAGAAGGCCATCTGACGTGTGTAGGTGTGTACCTGTGCAGAAGGCTGATTTAGGGTAACAATATCCCATGTTATCTGGCGTTTTGAAATGCCTATATTCGAGGTTAGGCTTCCTCCAAAGAAAAGAAAACACATATCAGATAATTCTTCCTTACTTTCATGGAATGAATATTCACAATACAAATAGCAAGGATTTGCCTCTAACGGATCACACACACGTCAGAGTCTCTAACAGAACAAATCTATACAAGATCTACCCTCCCTGAGACAATTACTCTCTGCTCTGATGCCCATCTAACAACAGTGCTCCCTCACTTATACCAAATAAAGTCACATAATACTTGGGCTTCTCTACATTATGTTTGGGCCTGAGTTGTCGTACTGGGCTGGACTCATATTCATCTGCAGACTCATATTCCTCTTCAGAATTATATTCCTTCGGATCCGGGTCCATAACACATTTTCTGTAACTGGGTTGCACAACCTGAACCATGATTTGGCTGCTCTTTAACTCACTGATGCTTGCCAATTCCATGATTCTTTGATCTTACTGTGTAACCAGATGGTGATCCCACACATACACTCAATTGTGAAAGCTAAATCACGATTTTAATAACACTTATCTTGTTTTGATTTTATTGTTCTTTTAAATCCCCGTTTATCTGTTAGGTTCCTGTGGTTTTACCTTACTGATGGCAATACTAGTGATGATATGTGTCTCCTATAGAATTACTGTCTATTAACTTTGTGATAGGGTGGAGAAATACTTGCATGTATCATATAGATGTAACGTTGTTGGCTGATGGCAGTGATTATAACAAAACTTGAGTTGCAATGTTGAAAGTTGAGATCCCTATATATGCGAGGCTTGGCATAAGACTACTCAGTCTATTTGTTTTTTATTTGGTTTTTTGGATTTGTTCTTGTGTCTCATTTACTGTGAGTTCTTGTCTTGTTGATGAGCATCATACTGCATTATTATATTAATTTACAAATTTGTTGATATCATTTGAAAAAATATCTCGATTTCCTTGTAATATCCGAAACTAGTTCACCTGCTTTGATTTTCTAGGGCTGGGGTTGTGCATATCGCTCGCTCCAGACCATCGTTTCATGGTTCAGACTCCAAAACTACACGTCCATAGAAGTTCCTTCTCATAGGTATATACAATTTTGTCATAATTTCTTCACTTATCAAATTCATGCGTATCATTCAGCCTGATGAACCTACAACTTTCTCAGGGAAATACAGCAAGCACTTGTTGAGATTGGTGATAAGGACCCTTCTTTTGTTGGGTCACGTGAATGGATCGGTGCTATTGAGTTGAGCTTTGTTTTGGACAAACTTCTGGGTGTAAGTCTTCGGCTCATTTAAGCTATGTTAATATTGAATTGTAGATTTATAATTAAAGGCCTCTAGGGTTTTCCAGCATTGTGCTTGTGTTCTCTGGCTAGAATCTTCGCAAATAAAGGCTAGAATCTAGATGCTTGATCCAATACTTATCAAAGTCCATGAAATATATGTTGCTTGTGAGCCTAGTTGAGTTCCTTTTGATTTGATTGCGCTCAGGTTACTTGCAAAGTCATGAATGTTAGATCTGGAGCTGAGCTTCCAGAAAAATGTCGAGAGCTAGCATTGCACTTTGAGACCCAAAGTACACCTGTTATGATTGGTAAGTAAATGAGATATTCTTTCTCTTTTCTATGCCATTTATCTGTTGCATCTCCTTGTATGGGGTGGCTTTGAATTTCAGTATAATATTCAGTTGCATATTCACTTCGAAACAAGTTTATTTGTTTGAAACTTTGAATATAAATCTTTGTTAGGAAGATAGGACTTGTAATTTTTCTCAGAACTCCTGGGTCTCTAAATGCAGGTGGTGGTGTACTCGCATATACACTCTTGGGAGTGGATTACAATGAAGCAAGTGGAGATTGCGCATTTTTAATACTTGATCCACACTATACAGGTACAGATGATATGAAGAAAATAGTCAACGGGGGATGGTGTGGGTGGAAAAAAGCTGTTGACAACAAGGGAAGGAATTTCTTCTTGCATGACAAGTTTTATAATCTACTGTTGCCACAGAGGCCCAACATGGTTTGATAAATTCTAATCAAGGGAACTGAATTCTAACTTCCTGTATTTCTTGCAATGGTAATGTTTTAATTTTTAATTAGTTACATGGGTTTGGTACCGGATTGTTCAGTTAGTGGATGGTCTTGTTCTGTAATTGACATTTTGTTATTATAACCAAGATAGCGTTTGACTCATTTTTTTAAGCTTAAATATTTAAAGTTGAATATAAAAGTTTATTCGGTATTTTAAAACAAAAAAAAATTATTCGGTAATTTTTTTTATTTTTTATTTAACCTTATGAGCTACCTTTATCGTTTCAGTTTATCTTTTTTTTTAGCCTTTTTTTTTTCACTAGAAACTGCATTTAGTTTTAAGATTATTATTTTTTTAAGAAGATTCTGTTTGACCGTGAAAAAAAAATAGAAGAGAAGCATGCAAAAGACTCAATTTTCCTGACCATCAATTTAGAATGTATTTTTTTTAATTTTAGGACTATTGATCCGAAAAATAAGATAGTGCACTTCATAAAAATTATGGTACGAATTATAGCACCCGTCAAAGATTTGTGCATATCTTGGCCAGAAGCTTTTGTCTAGTCACATTATGATAGTGCAAAAATAAGTGAATTATAATTCTTTTGTCTAATTCAGTTGTATCATAATCTCCAAAAGATTTTTCTCCCTTACATTAATGGAATAGAACGGATTGAAGTAAATACAATAAGTGAATTATAGTTTTTCTCTTGAAACAACTGGAATGAATCAACATTTTCTTTCTGTCAATCCGCTGTGTGCTTCCTCCCTCCTCCATCTCACGCTACCTTCCTCTCCTTGCAATCGTCAGCCGTATGCTCATAGCTTCCTAGCTTCCATGTCCCAATTAGTTCGTTAGAGCAACCTTCTTGGTGTTTAATAAGAAATCCAAACAATGCTAAGTGATTAAATATCACTCTTTTATGCTCCATTGCAAGATACCACCAATCCAAACAAAACCAAGGGAAGGAAATTTAGTTGGTTTTTTTTTTTTTTTGATATGGAAATTCTGATGTTGTTAGACTAGTTTGCTCCTTTATTGGGCTAGGCTGAAAGGCTCTCTAGGGGTCAATGGCATGTGCTATATGCACCACTCTTTTTACGAGCCACAGCTTTCCCCACCACACAGTTTTCCCACCCCACCACACATTATTTTTTTCCCCCAAAACTACCCATCGTTCGGATTCTGAGAATCGAGGTGAAGAAAAAATTTGTATTACGAATTCTCATTCTAGCGAAGCCACCACACATCAGAATCTTAGGACGAACTTTAAGAGTCTGTTCTGAAGCATCATGCTTTCACGGACTTTAAGAATCCGAGTGATGTCCAATTTTTTAATAGTCACGGATTCTTAAAATCCGAGCGAAGCCATTCACCCACTACTTATACAAATCGTGTTTTATCCCATTCAAACACTCTCATTCATATTTTTTCCAACATTAATACTTCCAAGTTCCTCCATGCAATCACCTAGCTCATATTCCAAGTTTCCTGTTTTACATTATCACGGATTCTCAAAGTCTGCAACACAAAATAAGCTTTATATCAGGACGGATTCTCAGAATCCATATGCAACAGATTCTCAAATTCCGTATCACAAAAACACGTTAATATTATTACGGATTCTTAAAGTCCGTATCATAAAAACACATTCATATTAAGACGGATTTTCAAAATTCTTAGACCAGTGATTCTTAAAGTCCGTAACACAAAAATAGATTTATATGAAGACGGATTCTCAGAAGCCATAAGCCACGGATTCTCAGAATCCGGGTACTATTCATCATCCCTGTCCTTCGGCCAAGAACACCGATATCACGTTTAAACCCTATCCAACACTCTCAATCCCATTTTTCACTAACACTAGGGTTTTAATCTACAAGAAAAACCATTCCTAATCATTTATAATGTATTCCAACACCTAGAAACCTATAATTACAAATTTTTAACATGTTAAAACAAACAATTTCAGATCAGTGAACTTCAAATTGCTTTTTTACATACCTAAATCAAAATGTGAGCATATGGTGGTCTCTATGACAAAGGTTATCCTCGAGGTGGATAGTGGTGATCTTTGCGATGGAGAACGACGGTGAATGGTGGTCATCGGCGTCTCAGTTAGAGAGAATGAGAGAGAGCGATAAAGAGAAAATCAAAGAGAGAGACAGAAATCTAAATTATGAGCCACGGATTCTGAGAATCCGTGTTTAATGTGTGGTGAGCTGAGTCCTTATGCTATACGGATTCTTAGAATCTTAATACAAATTTTTTACTTGCCTGGATTCTCACAATCTAGACAAAGGGTACTTTTGGAAAAAAAAATCTAATGTGTGGTGGGGTGGAAAAAATGTGTGGTGAAAAAAGTTGTAACCCTTTTTACGTACCATCATTTTCATCAATTTTCAAATCAACCGGAGGCTTATAAATTATACCACTCCGCCCTTCTTTCTTGACATTAGATTTAGAAAAATTTCTAGTAACTAATTTTGAGAATATTAAGATTCTATAAATCAATTTTTTGAAACTTTCAGAACTAAGCTATAGAATCTTAACTATCTAGTAATTTCCAAAGACGTCTAATAATTTTTTTTTAATACTACTAGTATATTTTTATAGGTGGATTTTAAAATGGTCTACTTTTTTTTTACTAGACCATGGTGGTCCATTATGTATAAGGTTATAAGAACAAATTATCAAAATTAAAATTTTATAATATTACAATTTGAGCAAGAGAATTATATACATCCAACCATAGAATATTACCTCTTCACGAAATCTTTAGTTTCCATCTTTCTTGTTTCAGATTTGGAATTTTGCTTCAGATCTGTCAAGCATTCTTCAAGCACATTTCCATTGAGAACATTGTAAAGGGCACCCCATCTTTTCCATGGAATTTTGAAAAATCAACTAATTTTAAATCTCTATCCAACCTTATCCTGCTAGTTCACTATTCTTCCCTAGGAGTCATTATCTCCGTCTCATAGAGAAGGGAATGTTTTCTGAAATATTACCAATTTTGTTAGTTTTTTTTTACTAAATAGAATTCAACAAAAGAAATGATGTTGTTTCAAGTGAAGAACAAACTAGAATTGGAATATATAGATGTGGAAATTCCAGAATCCAACAAACCAAACTAAAAAATATAGATCTAACACAAAAAATGAAATAAAAGAATCAAAATATAAAAACTACTAATCTAGATGAACAAATCTGGAATACAAATCTGAATCAAAGTAAAACCATGACGATTGCAAATTTGTCTTCCGCGACCGCCGTGTTAGCAAGCGCCACTGCCAGATCCCCTTCGATCGTTTGCTTCGCAAACTCTACATTCTCAACAGAGACAAACCCATTCGCCCCCATAAAAACCCTAGCTTCCTCATCATCCTTCAACAACATCCTTTATTGTTCTACCAATTCACATTTTCCTCATCCAATTGTTCCCCTCAGTCAAGACTTTCGCGTAGGCATGTGGATGACAGATTCAAGTGGTAATCACCAGCGGAGACGAGAGTAGTCGCCAGACAGTAATGTCGTTGTTACGGACCTATAGCCCGAGTTCGATGCCCGGATTTTCAGACAGCCCAACGGCTAATCAAGCCCATAATAGCGGCCTGTACTAACAAAATAACACCAACTCAAAAGGTATAAATACCGGACAATAGGGTAAAACCAGGTATGATAATCTAACTCTAAAACTCTACACTCTCAGATCTATCACTGACACGGCAGAGCATCTTGGAGTATCCTCAAATTCCAGGACCATTGTTCTCGTATCTTGAATCCAGGTACGCATCAGTGGCGCCGTCTGTGGGGATTCTACCAAAAGCAACGTTCTCCCCTTAATTCGAGATGGTCAGCACACGTCAAAAGACGTATGACGACAACAACCGTAGTGTTCACAGCGACCCTCGTCCGGCGGATCCAGGCGCTTCGCACCCTCCTCGCCCTCATGGGCAGCGAGCATCGGTACTTGTAGAAGACGTCCCGGAACCACAGGCAACTCAACCAGTTCTGCAACCAACATTGGATCCCGATGAAATCCGGCGAATGACACGTCTCATAGAAGATGATGACGGATAATTATTACTATATTTTGTGGTTAATTTGAATATATTTTAAATGATATTATGTTTATCTTTTAATTAAATTCCCTTAAATTTAGTAAATTCAATACTTATCTTAATTTGAGAGAGAATTTGTTGATTTGAGTTTCATCCATATCTTATGGGTTGATTTAGATAAGATTTCATACCAAAATTATTGGATTGCAGGTAAATAGATAAAAGCACAGAAGATAAGGGCGAAGAAAAAGGAAAAAAGATTTGAAGAAACCTTATCTCATATTATTTTATCTTATTTTGAGCAAAGATAAACCACTTGGGATCTCTTTAAAAAGCCTCATTCACTAGGAGCTAAGGGAGCCACCTCTGCACGAAATTTAGGGTTTTAGTGAGAGAAAGTTAGAAATTGAGATAGTAGCTTAAAACCCTTTATTTGGGATTGGATGTAACTTGCAGTGTGAATTCTTAAACTCAGATTTTTATTTATGTTAAATTGATTGGTTTTCTTTCCTCCGTTTAATTTAGAGTTGAAAGTTTGATCACCTTCATTCTCTCCTTCTAACTTTTCTTATTGAATGAGAATTTAATTTGAATAGAGGTTCTGTGAAAAGGAATTTCATCAATGAAAGTCTAGGGATAATTTTCATTTATGAACCACTTTTGAAAAGGGAATTCTTATTGCGTGGCAACTCTTTTACCGTTTAAAGGGATTTAATCGATATAGTTTTGTCATAGAATCTGACAAATGAGGGATCTTTGTCAGTGATTTTTATCCTTGGCCATTCAATTAACTTAATAAGTTCTTAAGATTTGGAAATAAACATCAGTACAGTGAAATCCAAGCTCAAGTGTTTTTATAAATTATTTTTAACCTTTTTTACAATTACGAGCACTTATTTTACAATTCAAACCCAAGTTTTCTAGTTGCTCCCTGAGGACGATAACTTGTTTTCCACTATATTGAAACGAGTTAGTATTTTAATTCTGTAAAATACTTAACAAATTTCTGGCGCCGTTGCCGGGGAGCACGGTGATCAATTTAGTCTCGGTTGGATATTTGGGTTGTAAATAACTTTTCTTTATTTTTGTATATATAATTTTAGTTTTATTTTTATCTGATATCTTCTTTTTATTTTTCATTTTTCTTTTTCTGTTTTCTTAACCATTACCTATTTTTTGTTATTTTTATTTCTTTTTACTCTCTACACTAATCCATGTTCTAATGATCTAAGCAAGACACCATGTATTTCAATACCGTGCCTCACGAGCAGGTAGTGCCGTATTGAAATACTCAACATTAGTAAGGTAATTGTCCTAACCCATCTTTTCAATCCAATTTTACTGATAATTCTTCTTTGGGTTGGAGTAGTTATCAAAATACAGGTGCGTGGAGTCCTTCATTCTCTCCTTCGTATGGGCATACTTCTAAACTAGATGAAACTTTGGCAAAGTTCTTGCAAGCATCGTCGAGTTACCAAGATCAATATGCATTAGAGCCTCAAATCACTACATGACCTGAATCAACTACAAAACTTGAGGCTACCATGGAAAAGTTTCTACAATCATCTTTGGATCATGAGACATCAATGGAAACTTCTCAGAAGAATATTGAATCTTCTTTGCGTAATATTGAGACTCACATTGAGCAAATGGCTAAACAAATATCAAAATTGAGCGCTAGTCCCTTCTCATGCAATAATCAAAGAATCTCCGAGGAGCAATGGAAAGCTATTTCCACATGGAGTGACGATACAATTGATGATGAGATTGGTGATAATTTGATGCTAGAGGAGGAAGAATTTGAGAGAGATGAAAAGGAGGAAGAGAAAAAAGAGAGTGAGGAAGAAAAAGAGGTAGGAGTTGAAAATTCAGAGAGTTTTGTAAATATAAAAAATCGAGAAATTGAGAAGAAAGATATTGTGAGAGAGGATGCGGACTTGAGGGTGAGAGTTGAAGTTTTTAAAGGTGATGATCCAATTCACCCTCCGGTCCTTATAAAGAATAATGAGCACGAACATTGTGAAGAAGTGTGTGGGAAGTTGGTTCCCGCACCAATGCCGACTCTTCATACTGATGTGAAGAGTCAAGAGGTGAAGAAGAATGAAAAAGTGCATCTTAATGTATTTCCAACACCATTTGATGATGGAAAGCCTAAGGTGAAAATGCGTGATGTGACGATGGACGAGGATTCCACTCCGTATGTTTATCATCCTAAGCCACCTTGGCCTCATGGAAGAATTGTATTGGAGAAGCACTTTGCGCTTGTCGGGAGGCAACCCAATATTTATTTATTTTTATTATTAATTATTATTAGGATTGAGTCTTAGGAGTTTATAATTGAGTCTTGTAATCTTGATATGTTATGCGTTTACTAACTATTACTCTTACTTGAGGTTTTACCTCATATTATTTTCTGAGTTATTTCTTGCAGGACACCCTGACGATTCTTATCGTTGTCAGTGATGGCCTAGGGTCAGGCCTAATTTTCAGGGGGAGGCAAGACCAGTTGGAACTAATAGTGCAGTTGGAGTAAGGTTAGAGTGAATTGTTTACCATCAAGTTGTATTGCTCTTTTCTTTACTCTTAGCTCATTTTATTTTTCTTTTTAATTAGGATTGGTAATTAGGACTTAAGATTTAGGAAATAAAATTACTTGAGGTTGGTTTTTGAGGAATTTGATTGTATGTCTTGAGTATGAGTCTGAAAAAGATTTTGAAATGAGTTATACGATGTGTTTCAAATGCTTGATTGAATTCTTGATTTCTTGGATGATTTGTATGATTGAATGAGGGGGGCAATTAATTCACTTGGTTAAGGGAATTGTATGCCTAAAAGCCTTGTGAGTGTGTGTGGTCCTAAATGCATTATATGTTTTGAGAGTCTTCACTTGGTTTATCTCCTCTAATTTTGCATGAATTTCTAAAATTGCCATTAAGCATGTTAAAACTTAAAAATGATAGAGGCATAGTTTTGATTGTTTATATAGAGCTAGTGCCAAAAAGCCAACCCTTGTTGTTTTGATTGAATATCTTGTTTTTGGTATCCACTTTGAGCCTTAAAGTTAATGAATTTTTCAAAATTTATACCTTAGAACCATCATCATATCATTATTTCCTACCTTTACTAAGATGGATCATTAGTGTATGCATACTAAGTGAGGTACATTGGTTTAATTGTGGTTAGAATTAAAAGAAAAAGCTCATGGGTTTCCTTACTTGAAAGAAAGAAAAATTTAGGCAATCCTTGTGAAAAATAAAGATGCTCTCATGTATAAAAAAAATGTTAATGAAAAGAGTTGGAAAGAAAATAAAAAAAAGTTGGGCAAGGATGCCCAAGAAAAAAAATGAATAAAAGTGTCATGAAGAGTGAGTAAATTCTAAAGTTGTGGTGTAGCTCCAATTTGGTTGTGCTTATGGTATATGAGTGAGAGTGTTAGTATGCTTGCATTAATGCTCTATCTTATTTTGTTGACTAGAAAAACCAAATTTTCTTGTAGCCAAGCTACGTTATAACCTTAATAAAAAGACCTCTTGATTTTTGTTTTACATGTGTACATGGTGTGATTGTGAAATGAATTGCAAAATCTAAGTTGGGGAGACTTAGTGAGGAGTTGAGCGAAACACATATTTGGTGAGTATTGAGAGTCTATTCCCTTGGCTAATTGATTGTTGTTCCTCCCATTTTGTTATACTTTGAGTGCTTAGCAATCTTGTTTTTAATTGGGGTTTTGGGGCCATCATATATACTCATCGATTGATCTCTTTTGATGCTCTAATGATTGATGAATGATTAGATTTTTCTTGAATCGAACTCAGGTATGTAGCTAGGATTTTCAAATAAGTGTTGATTGGCTGTCTTGCTTGAGGACAAGCAAGAATCTAAGTTCGGGGGAGTTTGATGACGGATAATTATTACTATATTTTGTGGTTAATTTGAATATATTTTAAATGATATTATGTTTATCTTTTAATTAAATTCCCTTAAATTTAGTAAATTCAATACTTATCGAGAGAATTTGTTGATTTGAGTTTCATTCATATCTTATGGGTTGATTTAGATAAGATTTGATCCCCAAATTATTGGATTGCAAGTAAATAGATAAAAGCACATAAGATAAGGGCGAAGAAAAAGGAAAAAAGATCTAAAGAAACCTTATCTCATATTATTTTATCTTATTTTGAGCAAAGATAAACCACTTGGGATCTCTTTAAAAAGCCCCATTTACTAGGAGCTAAGGGAGCCATCTCTGCACGAAATTTAGGGTTTTAGTGAGAGAAAGTTAGAAATTGAGATGGTAGCTTAAAACCCTTTACTTGGGATTGGATGTAACTTGCGGTGTGAATTCTCAAACTCAGATTTTTATTTATGTTAAATTGATTGGTTTTCTTTTCTCCGTTTAATTTAGAGTTGAAAGTTTGATCACCTTCATTCTCTCCTTCTAACTTTTCTTATTGAATGAGAATTTAATTTGAAAAGAGGTTCTGTGAAAAGGAATTTCATCAATGAAAGTCTAGGGATAGTTTTCATTTATGAACCACTTTTAAAAAGGAAATTCTTATTGCGTGGCAACTCTTTTACCGTTTAAAGGGATTTAATCGATATAGTTTTGTCATAGAATCTGGCAAATGAGGGATCTCTGTCAGTGATTTTTATCCTTGGCCATTCAATTAACATAATAAGTTCTTAAGATTTGGAAATAAACATCAGTACAGTGAAATCCAACCCCAACTGTTTTTATAAATTGCTTTTAACCTTTTTTACAATTACGAGCACTTATTTTACAATTCAAACCCAAGTTTTCTAATTGAACTAAATTGTTGTGTAGTTGCTCCCTGAGGACGATAACTTGTTTTCCACTATATTTAAACGAGTTAGTATTTTAATTCTCTAAAATACTTAACACCAGAGTCATAGAAGAATTGCGAGAAGGCAGACACCGCGCAGAAGCCAAACGGGCTAATCAGTTGCAGCCCGTGAACCCACAACCTCCACTGATCAGAAATCTGGTCAGGCAGCGCCCCGACGTCTTGGAACGGCTCACGCGCCGTACGCCAGCGATCTCGCCACAAAACCTTATCCTTGAGGAGCGACCTGCCTTGCGAATAGGAGTACAGGTGTACAGGAACCCTGCGATGGCGACTAAGAGGCACCGTGAGGCCGCAGTTAATCCCCAGTTCCTCAACGAAGTGGTGGCAGATAATGACCTAATATCGGGATATTGCAGAAATCCCTTTACCCTGGATATCATGGCGCAGGAGCTTCCCGTTGGTTTTCAATTTGCCAAAAAACTGGATGACTATGACGGGACGAAAGACCCCCACCAGCACGTTCAAAATTTCGAAAGGATAGTGACTTTCCAAGGCATCTGCGAGCAACTGGAATGTCGGGCGTTCTCGTTAACACTCACCGAGGCAGCAGGCAGGTGGTTCAATGAATTGCCATCTAATTCCATTGGGAGCTGGCAAATGTTTAAAGATAAGTTCCTCCGACATTTCACTAGCAGTAAAAGGCAATTCAAGTCTGAATACCATCTGAAAAGCATAACGCAAAGCAACAAAGAGCCTTTCCGAGATTTTATTATTCGTTTCAATAAAGAAGCTTTAGAAGTTAAAGATGTAGCGCTTAACATGATTTTGTTCTTTCTGATGGAGGGTTTAAATCCCGGTTTCTTTAAACAGGAGCTCACCGGGAATAAGCCTTTGAATATGGAGGAACTCAAGGACCGTGCTGAGTTCTGGATCTGGATTGAAGAGCAGTCCATAGCTAGCGGAGATCCAATTCCTTTGCAAGGCAAAGTCGAAGACAAGCTGACAATCAAGAATTCAAACCCAAGAAATTTGTTCGACACTAGATCGAAGGACAAGGGACCCCGAGGGACTTTCAACAGTTATACTCCTTTGTTAACTACACCTGCCAGGCTCTACAAGGAGGTGATGAATACCGAGTTGACCGAACGTCTTCCCGTGATGAGGAGTCAATCCCAGGATAGAAAAAAGTGGTGTGCGTATCACCGGGATCATGGACACTACACCAATGAGTGTATCCAGTTAAAAGATGCAATCGAACGACTGATACGCCAGGGTAAGCTGAAGGAATTCGTTCAACCTCGGCGGGCATCCCGCAACCAACAACAAAGTAATTCGCCTAGAAACACCGGTCGAGATAGCTGAGGACAATCCCCCCGGCAGAGAACTAATGAGGTCGGCCAAAGAGCAAACAGATCCCGGTCTCCACCCCCCCAGTCCAGTTCTCAACTATGGGGCGTGATCAATGTCATAGCCGGGGGAATCGCAACCAAATCCAAACGATCAAGGAATGAGGGAATACTGCGCCCAGGTAACTCCTATGCCCGATGTGGTTTTATCATTTACTAAGGTTGATCTGCCTGTAAGGAAAATACGCGAGAATGAGCCGCTGGTGATTACAGCCATGATCGATGGATTCATGGTGCATCGGATTTTCGTGGATCAGGGTAGCTCGGCGGATATCATCTTTTAGAGCCTGTTCGAAAAGATGGGACTGGGAACCAAGGATCTGATTCCCCATCCACGGAGTTTAATTGGCTTCACCGAAGATACTATACTTCCCAAAGGCTATGTTGAACTGGCGTGCGCCTTCGGCGATGGACTGGAACGCCGATCCGTCCCGGTGAAATTTCTAGTGGTGGACTGTCCTTCTGCCTACAATGCGATCTTGGGACGACCAACCTTAAATGCTTTAGGCGCGGCTGTATCAACTCTGCACCTGGCAAGGAAATTTCCAGGAGATCAGGGGGAGGTTATCACGATACACGGCAACAAGGATGAAGCTAAGGAATGTTATAAAGAAAGTTTGAAAATTTTCAAAACGCCAAGTGAGGAAAACTTACCATCAACAAACAGATCTTTTTAATGGAGGGATCCACCGAAAGAGTCCGGGGTCCTCATGCTCAACTTAGACCCCAGATCCGACTATGAATATCAAAGGCCCCAACCAGAAGGAGACTTGATCTCGGTTCAGATCGGCAGTGAACCGTGTAAAACTATGAAATTGGGGGCAACCTTACCCCATGAGCTCCGAAATAGATTCATCAAACTCTTAGAAAGGAATACGGACTTATTTGCCTGGTCCCCATCCGATATGCCGGGCTTAGATCCCGACATCTGTTGCCACAAGCTGGCGTTGAAAAAGGAGGCCATCCTGGTAGCTCAGAAGAAGAGGCGTATGGGCCCTGAAAGGGCAGAAGCAATAGAAAAACAGGTGAAAGAACTTTTAGAAGCAGGTTTTATCAGGGAAGTTCGATACTCAGAATGGGTCTCTAACGTAGACATGGTAAAAGAGGCAAACGGTAAATGGCGGATGTGCACCGATTATACAGACCTGAATAAGGCCTGTCCAAAGGATCCTTTTCTCTTACCCTGCATAGACAAATTGGTGGATAATTCTGCGTGATACAAATACTTGTCTTTCATGGACGCGTTTTCCGGTTACAATCAGATTCCCATGTATCCACAGGACCAAGAGAAAACAGCCTTCATTACTGATTTCAGCGTATACTGTTACAACGTAATGCCCTTTGGGTTAAAAAATGCAGGGGCCACCTATCAGCGAATGATGAACCTCGTTTTCTCTGAACAGATAAGGCGCGTACTGGAGGTGTACATAGACGACATTATAGTCAAGACCGGTGAACTAGAAGACCTGGTAGCCGATCTCGAAGAAGTCTTCTGGCAATTGAGAAAATTCAACTTGCAACTCAATCCAGACAAATGCACCTTCGGTGTCGAGGCAGGTAAATTTCTTGGGTTTTTATTAACCAGCAGGGGCATATAGGCCAACCTAGACAAGTGTAAAGCAGTTCTAGAAATGGCGAGCCCAAGAAGCATATGCGATGTCCAGCAGCTGACCGGGAGAGTGGCAGCGCTATCCCGGTTCCTTCCGATATCTGCCAAGAAGTGCCTGCCGTTGTTTAAGGCATTACGTAACAAGGAAGAATTCGTATGGGATGAAATGTGCGAAACAGCCTTCCAGGAGCTGAAGCAAATGCTGGCGCACCCTCCAGTTCTAACTCGCCCAGATCCAGGTAGACCTCTAATTATATATTTGTCCATAACTGATGAAGCCATTAGTGCAGTGTTGGTGAAAGAAGTGGACAAAGTGCAAATGCCGGTATACTTCATCTCGAAGGCTCTACAGGGTCCAAAACTGAAATACCAAAAATTAGAAAAACTCGCCTATGCCCTGCTGATTACATCCCAGCGGCTGAGGCCGTATTTCCAATGTAACCCGATTACTGTGCGCACAGACCAGCCAATCCAACAAGTATTGCACAAGCCTGACCTAGCTGGGAGAATGATGAGCTGGGCGATAGACCTTACTCAATACGATATCTCCTACGAGCCCCGACAGGCAATTAAGGCTCAAGCCTTAGTAGATTTCGTGGCAGAAATGACGCACCCCGGTCCATCGATCCCGGGCGCCTGGATAGTCCATGTGGACGGATCCTCTAATGAAAAAGGGAGCGGAGCCAGGGTGATCATCGAAAATGACGACGGGATAGCAGTCGAGTATTTGTTGAGATTTGCATTCCGGACGTCTAACAACCAGGCAGGGTACGAAGCCTGTTTAGCGGGGATTAGGATGGCAAAAGAACTGGGGGCCAGGGTCATCACAATCCGCTCGGACTCCCAATTAATGGTGTCACAAATAAAAGGGGACTATATTAAATGTCTGCTACAATTCAACAGTACATTTCTCAAGGTCTACTACCAATAGATCCTGATGAGTCGCGCAAGATAGTCAAAAAAGCAGTCCAATTCTACCTGATACAGGGACATTTATATCGAAGGGGGGCCTCTGTCCCGTTGCTGAAGTGTATCGGCCCAACAGAGGTTTGGTATATACTGGCCGAGATCCATGAAGGAAGTTGCGGCCTTCATGGCGGAGGCAAATCTTTAGCCCGAAAAGCCTTGAGGGTGGGATATTACTGGCCAACCATGAACGCCGATGCTGCAACACATGTCAAAAGTTGCGACGTTTGCCAGTTACACGCCCCTCTTGGACACCTTCCAGCAGCAAACTTTCACTCTATGTCATCTCCATGGCCTTTCCATACATGGGGCTTGGACTTGCTGGGACCATTCGACGCAGCACCGGGCCAGTTGAAGCACCTATTAGTAGCAGTGGACTACTTTACTAACTAGATTGAAGCTGAGCCGTCTTCCACAATAACCTCTGCCAGGGCGCAAAACTTCGTCTTCAGAACCATTATCTGTCGTTTCGGCATCCCGGCAGCAATGGTGACCGACAATGGAACCCAGTTCACAAACAAGGGATTCCATTCAAGCTGTTCACAACTCTACAGGAGAAACTCCATTCAAGCTGGTTTACGGGACAAATGCCGTAATCCCGGTAGAGATTGGAAACCCGACTTGGAGAGTCACCTATCCCATCCCGGACAATAATCAAAGACTTCTGGAAGAGCTGGACGTTATTGATGAAGTAAGAGAGCTTGCCAGACTCAAAGAACTCTCCAGGAAACAACAAGTCGCCCAACGTTACAACTTGAAAGTCCACAAAAAGAGTTTTCAGGTCGGAGACTTAGTACTCAGACGGGCAAGCATCGGGAACAAGAATGCAAGTGAAGGAAAGTTACCCGCGAACTGGGAAGGACCTTACCGAATTAGGGTAGCAATGGATGTTGGAGCTTATGCACTAGAATCCCTAACCGGGAAGGAAATCCCGCGCACCTTCAATGCCGCAGACCTTCGGCATTATTACAGTTAAGTTTGTAATTTTTGAATAATTGATTGTAAACAGGGGATACTCTTTTTCCTGGAACAGGTTTTATCCCTAAGGAGGGTTTTACTGTTACAGGTTTTAACGAGGCCCCAATTATCTGATTTAATAAGAAATACCATTTATGAATCTTATTTATGAATGATCCCGTGATATTTCCAATTGCTTAACGATGAGGAAACTAAATGTTACCTGACCAATGTTAACCGGAGGAACTCAACCCGACATAGGGCACTCGCCCCACCAGGACTTAAAACCTGGAAGGGATCCGTCCCCAATCTAATTGATTTTAACACCGGTATAGGGCACTTGCCCCACCAGGACTTAAGACCTGGAAGGGATCCGTCCCCATCAAAACTTTCTTTGAACACCGGAATAGGGCTTTTGCCCCACCAAGACTTAAAGTCTGGAAGGGATCCATCCCACATAATAAATGTATGCCAGAATAGGACACGCGTCCCAAATGAAACTACGTCACTTCGGTAAAACTTATCGAATGGATAATAGCCGAGATATAATAGATAAATTTTCAAATTCCTTCATTAAATAAAGATAGCGAAATACAAGATCTCAACAATTATACAAAAAGATAATACAAAAGATATAGCTCAAGGACCAGGAGGCGGCACCACAACCACAGTCTCAACCCCGCCATCCGCGCCATTGGGAGCCGACTCCACGACCTCGGTTTCGGGAACACCGCTTGGAACCCCGGCCCTGTCGTCCCGAACGTCGCTCTCAGTCTCTTTTGAGTCCGCCGCGACAAATGGAGCCCAAGGGTCGAAAGCCTTCAGATCCGGGTTGGATAAATCCACCGGCTGAGGATCACTAGGTTGGTAGATGTCGGTAAAAACGCCTTCTGCCACCACATGGTCCACAGTAAGACCGCGGAGTTCAGCTGCACCCCCGGGTTGAGCAGCATAACTTATTGGAGGCAATTACAAAATGCGTCATAATTAACGCCATCAAAATCCTCCCTTAAAGCATCCGCCTCCTTTTGGGCACTCTCGGCAATTCGAGATTGGGACTTCAAGTTCTCCACCAGCAGAATTTTCTCCCGGCAGAGTTGATGCACCTCGGTTGTTAGGGCCGCCCTGGTCTTAATCAGAATTGCCTGCTCTTTCTCAGAAGCATCCAAAGAAGCCTTGAGCTTTTTCTTAGCAGCGAACCAGATATCATTCTTGCGAATAACCTTTTCCGGGCATCATCCACCTCCCAGGATAATCTGTCCATTCGAGCCTGAAGCTCACTCTCCCGAGTAGCTGAATCGAGCTGTTGTTGCTCCAGCTGCTTTTCCAGATCCCGGGTTTTTCCCTTAGTTCAGCCACCCGCTGATTCAAAATATCATTATCTTTTTGGGAAACCGGGGCCTTCAACAGTCCCTCACCCTTGAGCTTAAGGTCGTTCAGAGCCTGCATAAACAAAGGCATCTCAGTTAAACATAATTCGCCGGAGGATATAGAAACTTAAAACAGCAGTAAATAAAAGTACCTCAAAGGTTTCAATAGAAGTGTTGAACCAGAAATCCGGAGGATGCATATAGCTGACCTTAGGGGTAACCATCCCCTCGAAAATGCCCCTCCATTTTCCATGCCACCTAGGCATGAACGGTCGCCCCTCAGAAACTTCAGCATCTTCGACAGCTGCAAGATAACGATGTCAGAAATAGATACGATTCCAATAATGCAGGGATAGGAATATGTCGTTTACCTTTCTCTTTCCCTTTTTTAACACGCTTTGCCTATGCTTGGGAGTCCACCTCGACATCCTCTTCAACCGTTTTTCGCTTACGGTGGAAAACGGCCGGTTCCTCATCCTGCTCCTCCTCGTCAACATCCCTCAAGTCAACAAAGTCTGATATTGGGATGGTAGCATGCGGAGGGGATGTCGGGAGGTCAAGTGCCGGAACCTCATTAATAACCGGCTTAGAAGGTGGGGGCACTTCCACAAGTTTCTCCGCCTCGGTTTTCCTCGGCACTTTGGGGCCACCCCGTGAACTTCCACCTTTCTTTGCCTTGCCCTTAAACCGCTCGTAATGCGCAGAGTAGGCATTCATGATCTCGGCTACAAGAAAGAAGATGTGTTAATAAAAAACATTCGGGAATAAAAATATCAATATCTTCACTCACCTAGGCAACGTTTTCTCTGATCACGAAACTTAGCATGAACCACGTCTTTACAATGGATAGGGAAGTTTCGTTCCCCAACAAAGGCACAAAGCTTCCGATATGTGGAGTGATCTTCTTCTTCCAAGAATCTGAGTAAGCTTGCCTCAGACAAATGCGGAAGGCTATAATGGGACTCGTTCCAATATAAAGGGAACAAATCCCTGCCCTTATTATCCTGCCAGAAAGACACCGAACCGCGAGGAGTTATTTTGGCGTAACTATGCTTCCAGTCCTTAAAGGATTCTTCGTAACAGGTAAAAAGCGAAGGATTATCGTTTTGACGAAGCGAGATCCATGCCTTCCTCTTCTTGTCCTTCCGGTATGGCTGAAACAATACGCGAAACAATGACGAGGAGTAATACCATTCCTGTGCCCAGCAGAACGTTTCAAAGGCTTGAATAAAACCCCATCCATTGGGATGGAGCTGGGTAGGGGCTACTTGTAGGTAATTCAAAACCTCCATCTGAAAAATAGAGAAAGGAAAGCGGACATGAATCTGATTGAATAAACCGTGATACATCATAATATAGGGATCCTCGCCTTCGTCAGCAGGACAGCAAACACATTCATTTTCTTCTACCGGGATCATCTGATATGTATCGCCGGGATTCACATCCTTCTCTGTCGCAATCCCATTCCTTGTGCGAACATGAGAAGGATAAAGACAGAAGCAGGAGCGCCAGTCGTTCTCGATAATTTTAAGATCTTCTTTGTCCTCCACGCTCGAGGGAATATCCAAAACCCCTTCGTCAACCCAAAGACAGCGTTGAATGCATTTAATGTCGACCCATTTCTCAGGAATGGTAGGCGATGCATCGCCAGAAGCACCAACAACAGATTTCCCCTTATCCTTCTTGGAAATCTTTGAGGTAGAAACATGGGGAGGAGACATGCTTCGTAGTCTACAGAAAGAAAATAGGGAGTAAGTAAGAATTCACACTAAGAAATCGAAGGGGGCAAAGATTTAGAAAGAAGGGAAAGAACATCAAGAACATCAAAGAAAAGAAAAGGCGCCGCCTTTCAACCTCCTACAACTTTAAGTTCCTAACTTGATTCAGTGAACGTAGAGAGAATCGTGCAAGGGATGTCTTAAATGAATCCCCATGGAATCAAGCAGGCCACAGTGTCGCATGGCCGCAAACTTGCAGAAAGAGGGATAAAACCTCCAACCAGAAACAAACAGAAACGCCCTAGGGACGAGACGAAAGAAGAACAAAAATGAAGGAGAACGAAAGAAAGCCACAATTACCTGATTTAAAATGGAACAAAATTCGAAGGAAGAATCCGGAGACGCCGATGAAAGTTGACGAGGAAGAAAGCAGAAATTTCAAAGCTAAACTGCAGAGAAAGCAGAAGAATGAAAAAGAGAAGAGGAAACACACCTTTAAAGGGAAAACCAAAAGACGCGACCCTTGAAGTGACAGTTTCTTTCCCTGTGATGACAGCACACCAAAGACAAAGGGTCTAGACCCACTAGAATCCGGACACGTGTCAGACAAATTCAAATTAAATTCACTGTCCTAACGCCAAAGACAAATGATGGGCAAACCCGGGATAACAGAAGAACACCCGACTTAAAGCCTAGGTAATTGACATTTTCCACTTGCCGGCTTGGGGGCAACTGTTACGGACCTATACCCCGGGTTCGATGCCCGGCTTCCCAGATGGCCCAACGGCTAATCAGGCCCATAATAGCGGCCCGTACCAACAAAATAGCACCAACCCAAAAGGTATAAATACCGGAAAATAGAGTAAAACTAGGTATGACAATCTAACCCTAAAACTCTACACTCTCAGATCTATCACTGACTTGAGCATCAGAGTTTTTGCAGGTACCACCTGCTCCACGGCGCAGCATCTCGGAGTATCCTCAGATTCCCGAACCATCGTTCTCGTATCTTGTATCCAGGTACGCATCAGTCGTCATCTACGTTGGACAACAAAGAGTGGAAGGAATCAGCGATATCTAGTGGTAGTACTAGCAAAGAAATACAAGTGAAGGCGGTGGTTACGATAAGGAAGAAGAAAAAAAAGAAAGTCATGGCGGAGGTTTCTGGCAAAGTAAGAGCAGAGGCGGCAGAGTTAATTATCAGGTTCAACAAGCTTTTTATTATTATTATTATTGATTATTGAAGTTTTGAATATCTTTTTGAAATTTTGCAATCATACTCGTATTATACATATGACCACTGTGGTCTAGATTTTAGACCATTTTAGTGGGCACCATTTTTATAAAGGAAAAATTATATGTTTGGCTCTCTATATTTAAAGATTGATTTAGCTTTTTTTTAAATTTTTTTTAGTTCAATTTAATCTTTTATCTATTAATTTTGATTCACATTAGTGTTTGATGTTAACAATCTATTAAAAATTACTGGAGATAGACTAATAGTATTAAAAACTTGCCATATGTCATATTTAATGATATATATCTAAAATAAAAAAAATTATTAAAACAAAAAATGATGTTCTTCTTCCCCGACTCGTCCCTCCCTCCCCGCCAATGAGTCCCTTCTCCCATTTTCGGCAACCACCATAAGGAACACATCAGAGAGAAGCAATGGCTATGAGCCTACACAACATATTATAGCACCCAAAACTCAAAGCCTCAATCCAACAACAATAGAGACTATTCTCATTCTCATTCCCTTTCGTTAGAAATACAAATACAGAATAATCCATATTACCCACTGGCCACCACTTGCTTGCAATGGGATATTTCAAACTCCATTAGAGGAAGAAGCAAAGGAAACATAAACGGTTCACGACGTGGAACAAATGGCCACAGTGTCAATTCTTTGGTTTATATTTCAAAATCTATATTCCCTTTCTTAGATTTTGAAAGGGTGGGTGGAGGGGACGAGGAGTGTTGGGTGGAGGGGCGTCTGAGGTGGGAGGACGTCGTCGAAGGTTGAAGGACGTCGCTAGAGGTAGGGTTGGGGCGGGCATATTGATGAGGGAGAAGATGAATAAAGTATAATTTTTTAAATCTTAAGGTTGTGTTTAGATGGAATATTTGAAAAGTCTTAAAAATTTGAAAATCCTAATATTTCAATTCCCTTCATTTCTCAAATTGCTTGTTTGGATGAAGTAATTAGAATTCTTTATTTTCAAAATTATTTGTTTGGATAGAGTAATTGTATTTCTTTCTTTAATGGATTTTTTTAATAAAATAACTAAATTTTCTTTACTTCAGAGAAAGGGAGGAGGAGGAGGGAGGGAGAGAGGGAGAGGGAGAGGGAGGGAGGCGGGGAGAGGGGAGAGGGGAGAGAGAGGGCGAGAGAGAAGGAGGGAGGGGGAGAGGGAGGGAGAGAAAGGGAGAGGGGAGAGAGAGAAGGAATACTAAAACACATTGAACAAAGAAAGAAATTAAAAACCCCTAGTATTAGGAATAAATAGTTTTCATTGATGCTTCATCTTCTCCTCCCCAATCTCAACCCTCAAGAAAATGATGAAAATAAATTCTGTCACGTAATTCAATTTGGTGTCCGATTTATAGTTTAAATGGTGTTTTCTGCTTGAAGCGCAATTTAATGCTTGATTAAATTTCACCGATTCAAGTTGTTTGTTGTTTGATGGCTTGATTCTGTGAGTTGAAACTATGCTCACAAGATGTTTACAAAAAGTAGTCTATGAAAAGGTTGTATATTTCTTCAAGGTTTCCTTCTTTCTTTATTTCTTTCGATCTATATTTGGTGATATATCAAGTTTGAAGCTTAAGAAGACATATGACTCTTCTTTTTTTCTTCTTTGGGACAATTTAATGATTTTTCGTTGTTGGTTTATTGGTTCTGGTATGCAGTCCAAGTGTTTGCATTTTTTCCTCGGTTACTGATCTAATTTTCTTTAATGAGTTAATTTGTGCCCACAAACTATTTGGGGTTATAATTCCCCTTTTGAAGCACCTACTTTCTTCTCTTCTTCTATTATTGTTTCAGTTCTGCAAGTTGTTATTTTGGTAACGTTTTCTGAGTAATTTCACTGTAGAAGAGATGGAGGTTTGTTGCTGCCTTATCTTTATTCCTCATACACGCTAAGTGTTTAAGTGTTTTTCACCGATGCACCACATGATTGCTGGTTGCTCCTGTTGTATTTTATCCGTTTTCAGGTTTGACTTGTTTTTTGCTTTTGCCTTCCGGTGGTTAAGCATATTTTTTTCCGCTTAAGCATTATGGTGGTTAAGTGTGTTGTTTTCCAGCTTAAGCCTTATTAATTATGTGTTTCTAGTTGTGTTTGTCGTCATATTAGTTTTTATGTCTTTTTCAGGCTTACATGCCTTTGTTTTGGCCGTTGTATCATTTGCATTGTTTTGTACATTTTAAATTAGAAGTGTTTTCAACACATTTCAACTTGTGGGGATATAACATTTATAGTAGTTAATTTATTTTGAGAATTTAATTAAAACTTTTTTGGATAAAAATTTACAAAAACTCAAACTTATATTTAAGGTTTAAATACACTAATTTAAATTTTAGTCCTTATACTTTAAAAATCTTAGTTTTAGCTCTTATATTTTCATTTTGTTAAGGTTTCAGTCTTGGTCATTATTTCTGTCCTTGATATCGTTAATAAAAGTTTATGTGGTTTGAGTTCTGGTTCTTTTACTAATCCTAAATTTTAGTTTAATTCTTATACATTCAAAATAACTTGAAATAAGTCCCTAATCCTAAATTTCACCGTAAGTACAAATATAATAAAAACTATTTTTTAAAAGCTGAGGCAAACTAATTAAATTTATTGAGAATTTGCTAATCATTTATTAAATCATATAAATTAAAAATAATTATTTTATCATGCAACTTGATTAATCAATTTTTTTTTGTGATACATATTTTCAAAAACCTACATTATTTTAAAGGGGTAAATGCCTCATTTTAGCCTAATAACATAGTGCACATTATTTAGTTTTTTTTTTCCATTAACTCATTGTTCGGTGAGGTTTAATTTTCATTATTTTTTAGTTATATATAATATATAATTGGCACCGTACTCTAGCAAAATTATTATACTATTGTTTCATTGCTTTGATTTGGCATAGAGAAATTTAAAGAGAATACCTATTGGGTTATTGGTAGAAAAAATCACGACGAATACTCGTTCGATCAATATAAAAATATGTGATGACTTTCGTTCAATCCATAATTTTTATTTTATTTAATTTTATATTTTGTTCATATGCAATTATTGATTATTTGTAGTGAATTAATGAAAAAATAAAGTGTGACACTCTGGTCTTTGTTATGACTATAGGGTGAAGTTGAAGGCCCTACTTGTCATTACAATTTAAGTTATAAATTTGACGACAAAATTGTATTATATTATAGGGATTTATTTTAAATTATTTTAAATGTGTAAGGACTAAAACTGAAGTTTAAGATTAATATAGAAACCAAAACTCAAGTCAGTAAGTTTTTACTAATAATGCTAAAGATAAAAATAATGACAAAGACAGTAACCTTAACGTAATAAAAGTATAGGGATTGAAAACAAAATTTTTAAAATATATAAACTAAAATCAAAATGAAAAGTATAGGACTAAACAAATTTTAAACCTATATTTAATCAAAATGTACGAATCCAATCTTAGTTGTGTATAAAAGATACTGTGTTAAGAGAGAAAGTATATTCATTTAATAATCTCTTCGATTTAAACCAATTAATCTTTAGTTATCGGTCATCTATTAAATGAATTTAGATTTGTTGTTGTTATAACAACATGCTCTTATGAATTTAACGGTTGTAATAATAACGACAATATGCTTTGTATTTTATTATTTTTCTTAAAATAAAAAACTAAATGAATAAGATTAAGACATATCATTACAGCTGGTGCTATTAAGACACCAACTAACCAAATCTATTTCCTACCTTATTAGGTACTCTTTCTGTTTTTAATTATAAGTAAAAAATACCTACCTCATACTTTTCTTTTAAGAAAGTTAGTTAGTCCTATTTAATTTTTTTGAAACTATCTAGAAAGTAATGGATTTTTTGCTATGATACCTTTTTCGTATTATATTCTCTCCACTTTTTAACTAATGTAATAAATAAGTGAGTAAATTAAGTAGACGGTAATTTAGATAAACTTTCATTAAATACAAATGTAGGTAATTAAATTTGCTTATAAAAAGTAACGTAGAAATTTTCAAAAAATTGAAAGAGTATTACACTCCAAAATATATAATGCAAAAAATAAATACCTTCAGAAAAGCAAACTGCCAAAACCTACATAGACACACGAGAAATGGCGGAGAAGTCGGGAGCAGCAGCAGCAGAAGAGAGGATGAACACCAAGGGTCTTCACCATACGACCACGAAGCTCGTCGTTTTGGCTGACCTCAACGTCGATCCTCCCGAAGCGGAAAACGACGATGGCGATTCTCCAGTCGTTCCTCCTCCCCAAGTTACCAGGTTTTCTTTCTTCCTCGTTCTCATACCACTTCAAAATTTTCCAATTCATCCGTACTCAAGACAAACTCATATGAGAGATCTAAAGCTTGCTTACTTTTGAAATTAGAGTGAACTAGGTTGACTTAAACTGATGAAGAGCTCTACTCAAGGGTGGAGTAACAACTTCTGATCTTTTCGAGCTGAATTTTATGTTATATGAATTCAATTAAGTATTGTCTGTGAGTTTTTCTTCTATGTAGTCCTTCAGTTGTTATCTCGATAATAATAAACAAGCATTTCTTTGTAAATGTGTTCTAACATAACATTTTATTCATTTTGACTGGAGTACTGTAATCTGAGGAGGTTTGGTCAAGAGCCTCAGAGGGAAAACTATCCGTATTGTTTTATATAAATTATACATTATTTTATATTTTATATATAAAAAAATTCCATTTTCTTGATCATTACTCATTCAATTCTCTCCATCATTTTCAAAAGAAAAAGAATAAATAAATGAAGTTCTTGAGATGATATAACTCATTACTGTAATATGAATTATTTATGCTAACACTGAATATCATAGTCACATGATTCTCTCAATAACTTGCTTATTGCGTACCGAATTGACCATACCATGCACCGGTTATTTTGAAAAAGTTCTCATTAAAATAATGTAAGAAGTGACAATACCAAGGTGAATCGTGTACTTTACCCCGTATTATGTAACCATGCTGAGTATCTTTTGTCATTTGCTGATTGTTTTTATTTAATTAATTCTTTAGGCTGACAATCGACGAAAGTAGTCAAGATAAGAGTTTGTTGTCCAAAGACAATGATAGCATTGAAGGCGAAGGGAAAAAGTTGAACAAACTGGGCAAATGCCGCGCCAGACCTAGCAAAACAGATTCTTCTCTTGATTGTGGAATTGAAGGAGATGGAGATCAACATGTTCAAGGGGCTCCTTCATCTCGGGAGGAAAAAGTTAGCAGCATGAAGACTGTGAGTTTTCTTTAAAATTATTAAATATTATGTCATTTTGTCTCAATTGTCCTCAACCCTAAATCATGTTCCTTTATATATTGGGAATATAGATAGATCTTTTTAGGCTTTGCTCTTTAAAAAGTTAGCTGTGGGCCTGGATGCGAAGACAGTTTTTTTTTGTTTTTTTGTTTTCCAAATAAATAAATAAAAATTCAAATGTGCTTAAGGGTTTCAGTTAATTAGTCAACTATATTTCCTCTCTAGAAAACTACTTTTGTCAGAAACTCGTATTCAAAGGCTTCAAAAATGTCTTTCAATGATTTGAATTTCTGTTTATTGAAGTATATGTTTTGCTTGTTCCTATGTTACCAATGAGAAAAGAACTTCCTTATATCTTTTCCTCTTCTTGGGTTGTGAGCATGAATAGATGATGTAGCGGTTAAGTAATTGTAGTGAATTTAAATTTAAATTTTAAAATGCTGTATTTCTTAGGATAAGGTAACTCTGTGGAGCACCAGTATTCAAACATATCATCTTCCTCTGTTCTTTGTGTTGAATAACATTATTTAAAGATCAACTCACTCCGGATGATTTATGCTAACTAATGCCTCTTAATTGGTAGTTGATCATTCATTATTTTGCTTACGCGTAGCGTATGATGGGGTTTATTTGATAAGGCTATATGGCCAAGAATCATGTTCAATACAAGCTGTTTACTGAAAATTTAACTTGTTCGTGATTGAATTTTAGATAGCATTCTTTGTCACTATCTTTCTATCATAGAATCAATGGTTTTTGACAGCAATGTGGGAGGTTGGAAAACCAAAGCTATATGATTGACACAATAGTTATGGTTATGGCCATTTTTATTGCTGTTTAGTGTTTTACTTTACTTTTTATTCTTGTTGTTTTTGATTTATTTCTAGAAACTATGTTCTTCCTTGTAGGGCTTGGTTCATGTTGCAAGGAAGATGCCCAAAAATGCTCATGCTCATTTTATACTTGGCTTGATGTACCAAAGATTAAACCAACCTCAAAAGGTAGTGCTTTAAAATTCACCTATTATGGTTGATACATATAGTTTCCTCATTTTGTCTTCAAAAACTTTCCAGGCTATATTGGCTTTTGAGAAGGCAGAAGAGATCTTACTCAAATCTGAGGCTGAGATAGATAGGCCAGAGTTGTTTTCCTTAGTTCAGATTCACCATGCACAGGTGCAATAATCTTAATCGATAGATCAACAATTCAAATCTTTCTGTTCATTGACATGTTTCATAATCCTTATAGTGCCTGATACTAGAAAGTTCATCAGAAAATAGTTCAGATAAAGAACTTGAACCTCACGAACTTGAGGAAATTCTTTCAAAACTGAAAGAGACAGTGCAGTCAGATATTAGACAGACAGCTGTATGGAATACGCTAGGTTTTATCCTTCTTAAAACTGGTCGTGTGCAGGTACGAGTATCTCGTTTGTTCTCCATCCTTTTGATTAAATGTTTTCAAGGTATATATGATGTGTCAGACTTTCGGTATTTAATATGTCTACCTTTTCCCCTTTGCCTGAATCAATGCGAACATCAAACACTGGTGTAGAGTGCTATCTCAGTTTTGTCATCATTGTTGGCCATTGCACCAGAGAACTATGATTGCCTAGGAAATCTTGGGATAGCTTATCTTCAAATGTAAGTTTGAACCATACTGACCTCTTCTTTTTTTTTTTTTGGAGGGGGTATTCATAGATACACTGGGGGTGTTATTATTTATATTTTTCTATAATGAAACCTTTCACGAATGCTAGATTCATCCTCATGTGTGTAATGAAAGAGATAGTTTCTTTTTCTTTTTCGTGTTGATATCTTTTAATTTTGAAACACTGAATAATAACAATGGACAAAGTAGACAAATATAAGATCCTTAAAAACAGATATTTTGAAATAATCTTGTTGTATAATAAATACTTCAAGGAACTGAATAGAGAATTTTCTGATAAACCTATGAAATTTCCTTTTTTTCATTTTGCTGAAGCGACCTATGATAAATAGGAAAGGGAAATTGAATTTTCCATTTTGGATGGACACAGGACTAGCTAGAGATTTCATAGCATTTTAGGTATAGCTGTTACATCAATAGATGAAGAAAGCATAAATAATTAATGTGAAATAAGATGTATATCTTATGTTCTGCCCATGCAATAATTTTTAGAGATGATGGTATTGGTAACCAGACTCATCATACAAGGGAAAATATTATGATAAATAAGAAAGTCTTATGGCTTGTTTCAAGATGCGAATGGAAGCTCAACCTCCTGGGTAGAATGGCAAAAAGATGTTATTTTCCTTTGTAGAATAGAGAAGATTAAAGTTGCTCTAAAGTCATCTGTGAAAGAGTGGCCAAATAGTTAAGCTTCTATTTAGAGAAATATTTTTTCTTCAGAACACAAGCAATGCATACCTTATGGCAGACAATGAAGAGTGTATACACCAAAGACAATGAACAGTATTATATTAGGTGGCGGATTTAGAATGGGAGATAACCACATCTATGCAATAGTGGTTATTGCTTTTTAATAGAGATCTGTTGCTATGCTGTTCTAGTGACATTTTAGCCTCTTTCCTGAATATTGCTTTGAATTATTGGGAAATACTGATATTTTTGTGGTTTTAATTTAAAACTGTTTGTCTTTTAATTGCATTCATATCTTTCCTTTACTGTTACTAACTATAACTATATTGCGTTTCAGTGGGAATTTCGAATTGTCCACAAAATGTTTTCAAGAGTTGATCCTAAAAGATCAAAACCATCCGGCAGCTTTGGTAAATTATGCTTCCCTTCTTTTGTGTAAATATGCTTCCGTTGTAGCAGGTAATATGCTCTATTTGCACTCAATTTTGCTGGTTATTGTTTTGATTTCTGATGAGTACTAAGTGTTGATGAAATTTTTGTTATATGGATCTTCATTACTTGCAGGTGCTGGTGCAAGTGCTGCTGAAGATGCTTTGGCAGATCAGGTCATGGCTGCAAATGTTGCTACGGAATGTTTGTTAGCTGCAGTTAAAGCAGATGGAAAATCAGCCCATATCTGGGCAAATCTTGCCTATGCGCTTTCAGTTAGTGGTGATCATCGAAGTTCCAGCAAGTGCTTGGAGAAGGTGCTCATGGCTCCCTGCTACAATCATTTTTAGCGTATTTATTGTGGTTGTTCATTGGTTTCCTGGTCCTTGATCTTGGCACTTGGCAGAAATGTTTTGACCTTTTGATTCTCCGCAACAAATTTTCGTGGATCCTTTGTGTGCATTATTTTCCTTAATTAGGCAGGAATTACTCTTGTTGGTCACGCTAACGCATGTATTGCATTTTGACTAGTGTTTGTGTCATGAATAGGATTTACCCCCTCTCTGTAAAGAGAACGGCTTTTGTGGAATTTTTTTGGCTTAATGGATTCCCAATTACTAATTTACCCTTCCCTGTTGCCATTTCTTTATAGGCAGCAAAACTGGAACCCAATTGTATGTCTACTCGATATGCTGTTGCGATCCATCGAATAAAGGAGGCAGAAAGATCTCAGGATTCTAGTGAACTTTCTTGTGCTGGAAACGAGATGGCTTCTATAATCCGAGATGGTGATGCATCCATGGTTGAGCTTCCAATAGCATGGGCCGGGCTTGCCATGGTTCACAAGGCTCATCATGAGATAGCAGCAGCATACGAAACTGAACAGCATGGGTTGACAGAAGTTGAAGAGCGAGCTGTTTGCAGTTTAAAACAGGTATTTTACTGCTTTCTATTAGCTATCATCCACAGCATGTGGTGCCGATATCATGCAGGTGATGGGAAACTTTCAAGCTTTATCTTAAATCTTAATCATCCTCTAGATAATTGAGCTAATGCATGTTGTGTTGCTTACACTGCTTATCCGAAATGCCTTAACTTGTGATGTCTTTCAATGTTTCTATGATTTTGCGATGGATATATTTCCTCACATCTTTGTTTGGTGTGTCATTCCTTTCCACTAGGCTGTAGCAGAAGATCCAGAAGATGCTGTGCCGTGGCACCAACTTGGCGTCCATAGTCTCTGTGCTCGGCAATTCAAAACATCGCAAAAGTACCTCAAAGCTGCTATTGCCTGTGACAAGGATTGCAGCTATGCATGGTCTAACTTAGGTATGCCATTTCTTTTTCTTTCCTGTAATAAGAATGTGCTTTTCAAGTTCGTGTGTTTGTAAACCCTGCTTAACGTGAAAGTATTGTTTTGTTGAACATGATTGAGATTTGTGTTCAAACAAAAAATAATAACCGTTTATATATTATTGAAAGCTGAAACACGGCATTGATCCAACGGAAAAACAAACATGCCCTTCAACTTTAAATTTGTATCTGTATGCCTTCCTCTCCCACCGTTTTCGAATGTTTTCTGATATAAATATTCATCCGGGTTACAAATCCATGTTTAGGTGTCTCACTTCAACTATCAGAAGAATCATCACAGGCTGAGGTAGTATACAAGCACGCTTTGTCTTTGGCAACAACTCAGCAAGCACATGCTATATTATCCAACTTGGGAGTTTTATATCGCCATCAGAAACAATATCAACGCGCAAAGGCTATGTTTACAAAGTCGCTCGAACTTCAACCGGGGTACGCTCCTGCATTCAACAATCTGGGTCTTGTGTTTGTTGCTGAGGGTCTTCTGGAAGAAGCTAAGTGTTGTTTTGAGAAGGCCATCCAATCAGATCCATTGCTGGATGCAGCCAAGTCTAACTTGATTAAGGTTGTTACCTTCTTAAGTAATGATACTCGAAGTTAGGTAGTTTTTTCTCCTGTACATCTATTTATAATAAGGAATCAAAGAGGAATGCACTTGATTATTACATGCTTTGAGAATGAGCAATAGAGCACGTAGTATTTATATAATTTTTTAGGTTAAATTAATTATTTGATCTCACTCATTTTCGTTTTAATCTTTATACATAAAAAAACATTTTTTTTAGTCCCTACACGAACTTTTTTTTTATGAATAAGCCCCTGAACTTGGTTTATCCACTGACATTGCTAGTCTTTGCATCGGACTTCCAATACAACTAACAATTTGGCCCATACATTTGGATAGTACTATTCAAATATTTTGTTTGGTTATACTCCCTTGATTCTTATTACTTATAAGAACATGAAAAAAAAAAAGTGTTTCTGTTTTTTAAGCACACATTTTAATATTTATAAATGTTTATTATGTTTTTTTAATTTTATTTTTAATTAATGAAAATAGTTGAGTTTAATTTTAAATGTTACTGGGAAGAGTTTGATTTTAGATGATAAAATGTTAAAATTAAAAAGTTCATAGATTATTATTTAAATAGAAATTAATACATTTTTTATATTAGTTTTTTATTAATATGTATGACTCTTATTTTAGATGCTTATAAATATAAATGGAGAAAATATTAAATAATGTCAATCTTATTGATATGTGCTACTGCATTATATATCCAATACAAAACATTAACAAAAAATTTCAAATACGTAAACGACAATTCTTGCTAAGGTCATGCACTAGTTTCTATTTTTTTTTTTTTGGACTTTTGGACTTTATGCACTAGTTTCTATTTGAAATTCTCTAAAATATTATTTTTTACTTTCAGTACATATCCTATCTATTATTATACTCCTTCCGGTTTTTTTTTTTTCTGTTATAAGCAAATTTTTTATGAGTATTAGGTTTTATAATATAGGCAAAATTAACTGTTTTTATTAGCATTTAATAAAAACTTATCTAAAATGTTTTTTACTCAATTTACTTCTTTATTTTTATTATAATGTGTGTAAAATAGAGAAAAAATAAATTGACTAAGAACTCTTTAGAAAATTTAGTTATTTTTATAGATAGTTCTAATAAAATTAAGAGTGCTGATTTCTTGACAATAAAAAATCAAATACCAACTTTATATCTTTATTATTATATTATTTATTGACCCTTTTATTGTCCTCGGTTTCCCTAATTTTTAATTCATTTAAATCAAATAGTAATATTATATTATAAGTATAAAAATGTGTTAGATTTTAGGGGTAAGAAAAACATTATTCTATCTAAAATTAAAATTAAAATTTAAAACTAAATAGAGGCCAGAAAATTCCCTCGTCCACGTGGAGAGAGCAGATATCAAAAGAGGCTGAACCGGATCAAAACCTGTGTTGCATATTGGAAGTTTAAGCAACGGTCCCATCGAAGCAGATAAGTTGAACAAATTTGAGCATAAGCATGAGCATGAGCATGTGGTAGTAATTAAGTGAAAGAGGAGAACGGTGCGTGCGTGCGTGAATTCACATAATCGTAATGGCAGCAACAACAAGTAACTTCATCTCCATTTCCTCTGCTGCTTCATTCATCTTCTCTCCAACATCTCAATCGAAAACGCAAAGCCTCCTAAAACTCAGGGATCACAACCATAGTGAACAAATTTCACCGTTATCTTCCTCTTTCACCGGCGGCAACACATCAACAATCGCTGCTTTTTCAAGAACAGCAACAAATTTGGGAACGATTAGTGCTCGTCGGAGGTTGAGTTGCTCGGCGTCCGCGTTCGCGTCTTCCACGCTTCCCTCCGCTCTTCTGTTTGACTGTGACGGAGTTCTTGTTGACACCGAGAAAGACGGCCACCGCATATCTTTCAACGAAACCTTCCAAGAGGTACACTTAGTACTGCATGTTTTGATGTTTGGATTACAATTGAAATGGCTTGAACTATGATTTGAAGCGTGTGAAGCAAGGTTTAATTACTAACGTTTTCAATTTGATTTTTGATCCACTTTGAGTGAAAATGGAGAGGAAAAAAAAATGCTAAATAGTACGAACAGTAAAAAATGTTTAGGGCTGTGTTTGCTGGCGCCAGACACATGTTTGAAATTTCCAAACATGATTGTGCTAGTATTTAGTACTACCTCTGTTTGATAATATAAGTCTTTAACTCTTTAACCAATTTTCACATAATTTTAAAAAAAGTTATTAATGTATATTAATTTTAGAAAAATTTAGTACTTTTTTCTAATTTTACTCTAAGTCCACTATTTCTCCTACAAAAATAAATAAGGGTATATAAAATTAGAAAAGTCAATAAGTGTTTATACTACTGGTGTTTTGTGTGAGGACTTATAGTATAAAATATTAACTTTTTGATATTTAGACTTATAGTACGAAACACGGAGTATATTTGGAAAAAAACATTTGCAAAATATTCCCAAACTTGAAAATGTTGGTAAGATGTGATTTAAGCATAACTCTTATGTATTGGCTTTTGTGTTCAATTGAGAAATTTGTACAAAGTATAAGCTACAAACTTGTTTTTGAGATAAGACTTTCTAAATATATGCAATTCACATCAAAAACAATTTTGCAAACGCTCACTCAAACAATGCATGTTTGGTTTGGCTTTAAATTATATTGGAATGAGATAAACTTTGTTCTATTTCAACATAACCAAGAAAAATTTTCGTGTTTTGGATCCACGTTTGGTCTATTCTAAAGGGATTTGATGCCAAACAAACATGATTTGTTAATGTTTTTCAATGAAGATGCAAGCTACTTTCTTTATTCAGATTTATCTTTAAAACGTATGTTGTTACCTTGTTTTTGGTTTTGATCATTCAGAGAGAACTAGGTGTTACATGGGATGTGGACTTGTACGGGGAATTGCTCAAAATTGGAGGTGGAAAAGAAAGGTTTGCATTTCTTTCTTTTCCTCAATTCAAAACAGAGGTTGAATTCATCATTTTATTCAATTTGAAGCAACTGCTAATGTGCTTTTCTTTTACATAGGATGACGGCGTACTTTAACAAGGTAGGTTGGCCTGCGAATGCCCCCACCGGTGAACAAGAAAGGAAAGATTTCATTGCTTCACTTCACAAGCGAAAGACAGAACTATTCATGGCCCTTATTGAGAAAAAACTGTTGCCTCTTCGTCCAGGTGTTGCAAAGTTGGTTACTATCTGTTCTTTATCATTTCTCTTACCGTCTATTTATAGTGGTTTTTCTTCTGAAACATATAAATAATTCCATTCTTTAGAGCCTTCCATGGGTATTGGATTGTTTTGTTTCTTGACATGATGTGGGAACTTTTCTGTTCTGGTCGGTTTGCGTAAACAACTTAATCAAGCACTTATGTAGTAAACACTTTTTAAATAAGAGCAAGCTTACAAGTAAAATTATGAAATTTATTAGAATAGGCTAAAAGCAGCTTTTTCTGATACGCTTCGTTACGGAGCTTGATATATATTGGCTGAAAAAGATATACTTTATTTCCATAAGGTTTGTATAAGCTCTTTTGAACGCGGTCCTAGGGTTTATTATCTAAACAAATTGGGGAAGTTGGTTCATCAAGAGAAGTTAATTATTTGTAAGTTGTAACTGTAAAATAGTTAATTTTAAACATGGGAAACATCCCATTTCATGAATTCATGATCTTGTTTCTTTCCTTAACTTCGACCTAATATTCTTTGTGATTTCATGTTACATGTTGCAAGGTTAAAGACTGTATGGTTTATTGTCAGGACAGATAAAATATGTGCCTTGTCTTACTGCTTGTTTCTTTTTATCAAACATATAGGCTTATCGATCAGGCTTTATCTCAAGGAGTCAATGTTGCCGTTTGCAGCACTTCCAATGAGAAGGCGGTATGCATGATCAGTTACACAATTCCTTAAATGAATCTTTTCACTAAACGGAAAATCGGCTCAACAGAACATTGTTTCATAATATTTTAGAGATTCAATTCCTAACAGTTAAAGCCTCATGGTTATGTGATTGCTGCACTGTACTGCATAATTGTTCATAAGTGCGATACTGGTGATTTGAACTGTTAATAGGCCACACCCCAAATTGTTAATAGATTAATGAATGAATCAACTTGTACTAGTATATGGATCTACATTTATTTGTTGTTTCATCTTCAGGCTTGAATAATGAGTTGATTTCAGGTCTCTGCAATAGTATCATTCTTGCTAGGACCTGAGCGAGCAGAAAAAATCAAGATATTTGCTGGAGATGTCGTTCCACGCAAAAAGCCTGATCCAGTAAGATTTTCATCCTTCTAAGAAGCCAAGTATATGCGTTTTATTCTTATGACATATTCAGTGGCTCTATCTAATAAAAAATTTTCTTTTGGTATTGCAACCTGATATTATACTCAAGCCAAATTATGCAATCTTTCTGTCTAATAACTGAAGGTACAATATTGCATGACATAAAAAGCTAATTACGTTATGCTCCTTCTGACAGGCCATCTATCTATTAGCAGCCAGCACTCTCGGCGTCGAACCTTCAAGGTATCTCATGATAGTAGTGCCTAGGCTATAATAGCTTATCCCAAAATTATTCTTCAAATAAGATACCATACAGTTCTACAGTTGCTGGTTATATTTGATACAAGAGGTGCATTTTATGATGACTTAACTCATCTGCAAGAAAATAAAATTACTTGATACCTGAGTACATCATTCTGCAGATAATCCTTTTTCACCTTGCACCCTCCAAACACATGTATCTTGCGCAGCAAGTCAAGTGTTTTACATTAACTTTTTGTTCATTGGCATGTCAAATTTGAATGTGAAATATGATTATATATTTTCTACAGATGTGTTGTGGTGGAGGACAGTGCCATAGGCCTAGCAGCTGCTAAAGGAGCCGGGATGAAGTGTATAGTAACAAAAAGCGGGTATAATTCTATTTACTAAATAGGCGACAGCTTTGTGTTTTCTATATTTCTACTTGGTAATGAAAATATTTTTTCATCTATCTTATGATATCTGATCATATTTGAATATAAAGTAAACACTTCTTCTACACATAATTAGTAATATATCTAGCAGATCAGCCCATACAGAAAATTGTATCCTTTGTTTGTTATGCATGTGAAGGTTGCCCCTATCGTTCATAGCACATATATGCCTTCTTAGGAAGTGGTTATCTACCATAAAATTCAAAGTGGATGCAGTTTTCATTATTAAAATTGTGATTGTGATACCTTTCTGGGAAATAAAAGAAGCCATCTGATTGTCACACTAAAAGAAATAACAGTTATCTTTATCTGTTAAATTCGGGTTCTGGGTCTAATTCACTTTTAAAAGCTAGCTTTTTGAGAGGAGGATTACCTTATTCATTATATACTCTTTCATGGTCATATTTCTAATCAATTTGAGACTTTCTCTTCATCTTAACACAGCCTCTTCAAGCCCAAAATGTGAGACTTTCTCATTAACATCATCTTAACAAACCCTTTTCGGGTGTGGCTCACATCATGGCACTTAATCTGCGGGCAATGGCAATCACATACGTAGATATGGCTCACATCATGATTAGTCAAGTTCTAATACCATATTAAATTTTGGTTCTAGGCTTAACTTTACTTTCTCGGGAACGTTCTTAAATGCAAATGGTTTTGTGAACATGAGTTTGCTTTCAGTTGACTTTCTTTTATCCCAATTGCAGCTATACAGCAGATGAAGATTTCTTGAATGCAGATGCAGTATTTGACTTCATTGGTGATCCTCCTGAGGAGAGATTTGATTTGGCATTCTGTGGTAGCCTTCTTGAGAAGCAGTACGTGAGCTAGAGTATGAACTCTCAAGTGATACTCTAGAATTTTTGTTTAATTCAAAGTCTCCTTCACTATTGTTATCTGTGCCCAGTTTGTCTTGTGCTTTCAACTTCCATTCCCATCCTTCTAAGTCAATGATGAAAAATATCACCATGGGTTGTATGAAAAAGCTCCGTTTCTTCTTATGCTTCATTTCTTTTTAACTTTTTTTTTTTTTTTAAATTTATGTAATAAAGAGAATGAACGAGGCTTAAGGTTTTATCACGGTGAATGATTGAAGGGAAATGCCTTCTATTTTGGTCTCCCCTCCAATATTAAAGTCTTGTAAATTGTAATTAAGGGAGTATGAATAGTAATCAAATATGAACCTGAGTGTCTGACCGACTTAACCCAACTTTGAGGCAAGTTTGCCAAAATAATGTTAATTTTAAAAATTATTTATTAAATTGGGGATCCTAAAAAATTATTTAACAAATTAGATTTAAATACTATTCATTTAGCATGGAAAATATTTTACATTGGTTTAAAAAGAACTGCTGCTAAAAGTATAATTTACTCGCGGCTAAACTGCCGGTAAAGCATGTAACTGCTGTAAAAAGAGATTAAAAATCTCAAAAATAAAAAAATTTAAATTTTTATCAAAAAATACTTTTTTAATAAAAACATTTTTTAAAACACACTTTTTTTAGAGGAAAACCTTTTTCAATATATAAAATATTTTGTTTATTTTATTTTTTCAAGCTAAATGAACTAGTCCGCGACTCACTAGGCCAATTAAAAAATGAGCTGAATTAAAAAAATGAGCCTACGTAGTCATGACGGGTTAGCCCGTCCTGACTCATTTTTTTGACGGACTAACTGTGTTGACCGGCCCATTTTGTCATTTTTGATCTTTCATCCAAAAATTAATCAATAGGATAAAATATTAAAAAGTTTTCATTTTTTTAACTTGTCAATCTGAAAGATCGGACGGTCAGGGATTGAAAATGCTTATAATATCATTGTGACCGTGGTTCACCCGAATCAGAAGACAATTTTTTTCTTCTTTATAAATCGTGTATGAAGTAATAAATAAAAAAAAAATCGTGTATAAAGTATAAACTCTTTAAAATGGAGTATACAAAAAAAAAATCCTCTTTCAAACGCAATATATAATATTTTACAATTTGCTATAACAAATTTTATTTTTTATATTAAACTGGTGAAAAAAGCCCGGAACTGGAAAACAAGGCGAAGTGTCAGCTACTCAGTCATATTGCGGAAGCAGCAGACAGAGTGTGGGTTGATAGTGAAGACTGAAGAGTGAAGAGAAGGGACGATGAAACGGTTTTTCCAGGTAGTGGAAAAAGATTCAGATGGAAACTGGAAGAAGCCGAGAGAGAATGACGCTGAGGCTGAAGCTGAGGCCGAAGAGACGAAGAAAGAGCCGTTGAAGTTTCTGACATGGAATGCCAACAGCTTTTTCCTTCGCGTCAAGAACAATTGGCCCGAATTCTCCAACTTTATCACCACTTTTGATCCCGATGTCATCGCCATACAGGTTCTATTCTAACCCTATCTGTTCTGATTTTTGCTTATTTTCAATTAATTATTGGCTTTGCAGGGTTAATTCATATGGTGTTAGTATAAGACAAAATAGGGTTATAATGTAAATGTAGCTTATAAAATTAATATAAAAACACAAACATGAGAAAGTTTGATGTTTTAGTCATGTTTTCCATTGGACTAACAATGTATGAATTGTTTGGACACAAATCTAGACCGCCCTAAACGGAGGTGACAATTTCTTACTTCCAGCAAAAGTACTCTTTACACTGAGCTAACTGTAAAACAAACATCACTTAAAAATTAGTCTAGTTACTGTAGACATAATAAAATGCTATTGTTTGTCTAGTTATTATGGTATTCTATCTGTTAGATATAAAAATTCCAAAAATGTAAGTGAAAAAATTAAAAAAGACGGCTTAGAGTATGCAGAGTGACTGTGAAGTGAAAGGTGTCTGACACAGATTCCACATGGATATGATTACTGGTTTGAAGTGTCCTGCTTCCTTGTTGATAGTTATATAGAACGTATTTGGAGGATTATGAAATAAGTTGGTTTATAAACTTTATATCTCGTAACTATTAATACCTTCTTGACAGTCAAATAATTGAAGAGTTTTGCGTAGTAAGCCAATTATACATTGATAATGAAACTGATTATGCTTTAGCTGTCCCTTAATCGTTTATTTTCAAGCAGGCATTGCTCTAATGAACTTGGTAAGAATATTCTAACATCAAATCTTCATTAGGAAGTGCGGATGCCTGCTGCTGGATCTAAAGGTGCTTCTAAAAATCAGGGAGAAATAAAAGATGATACAAGTTCCTCAAGGGAAGAAAAGAAGGTACCAATAACCTTATGTGAAGATACAAACTATAATCACAACACTTGTTGCTGGACTTTAAATCTATATATGTATTATATTAGAATTTTCATGTTACTTGATTGATTCTTTGGCAGTATTTACTGTCGACTGGCTAGCTTATTCATGTTATTCTTATTTGAGCTGAAAATGAGAGGTTTTGATATTCTCTTGAATTCTGACTTTCATCGCTCGGAAAATGGTATTTACCTTGCATCCTACATCCTTCCATCATCATTGTATACCTCAGTCTAATATTTAATATGACAGTAGATGGAGTAGCATCCGAGAACAAGAGGAAAACTAGCCATGTAGGAACTGCTCCAACCTGGAACCAGAGTGGTTGTCAACAGGGCCTGGACTCATCACTGGAGTGAACTAGCTTGGCTGTGAGTGGTGGTGGGGTACTTGCAACTTGCAAAGCCATCCCATTGCCCTAGTCAATGCCTATTTATAGAGGTCAATGTTGATACCTTTTAAAAGGAAGGGGGATATGGGTGATCCAATCGGTTAGATTAGATTGTATGAATGAGATTGATGGGTCAGGTAGACCAGATATCCTTGTAGGGTTGCCAGGGAAAGCTGGATCTTCTTGAGGGACGCTCTAGGAACCTAGTAATAATATCAGAGTTATGTTAACATAGTTGTTGCTTTAAGATGGGTAATAGCAATCATCTTATTCTTATTTGGTAATAATTATGACTTTTATATTGAAAATGTGGAATCGTTCATGGTCCCTTTAAAAATAATAGCTTGGGGGTGGGTGGGTGGGGGGGATCTCCTACAAAATAAAGCACCACCTTTGATACTAGATTAGTTCATCTCTAACTTATAAATAATGAGAAAAGACTGAGACGGTGTCTGCTTTAAGGAGTTTCAACTTACAAGTTCCCTTATTTTAATGTTTGAATATGATCAGGTAAATAGACGTATGAAATTATGAACTCATGAAACTCCCAAATGAAAGGATATACTATGATTAATAAAGCACTTGAAGTTATTTCATTCGTCTTTAAATTACTTCAGTCAGAAGAGTATGCCAGAATCTTGTGTATGGAATTTATTTTCAGCGACCAACTCCCCAAAAAGATTAAGCTGTGGCCTGTGGGGTGAAGACTTGTGAGTGGCTAGTATCATCCCCTCACAGAAGAATCCTTTGGGCTTGAATCATGGACAATGCATAGGCCTATTTTTACTGTGTTCTAAAAGTCAACTTTTATTTAGAAGAATAAAGGTCACAAGGATCACAATTTCGACTACTTAGAGCTTGTTTGTGTGAACTTTTAAAGAAGTACATAGGATTATAACTTTTCATAGAAACTCTAATGTCATAAGTTGCTTTTCTATAAATTTTTAAACTTGGCTCCTCGAGTAAGCTTCTCTATTCCACAAAATTATTTAAGATAGTTTCTCTATAAACACTCAGTTCAATAAAAGTATTTTATTTATATTTATATATATATATATATATATATATTTGCTAAAGTAGAGAAGCTCTTTTAAGCTTATCCAACCAGGCTCTTGGTCATAGAGGTTTTATATCATGTTAATTGGCCAACTCCTGAAAGTTTTAGCTCTATTAGGTTAAGGTTCATGAATGCATTTATGACATCTCTAACATGCATTAACATTAGTTCTACACCAAAACTTGAACAAAACAACACTGTTCAGTTAAACTTATATAATCATCTTATCATCAAATTACTTTGTAGTATTTTTCGTACTCATATTTTTTCATACATACACAGATATTGATGCGTGCACTTTCAAGTCCACCTTTTGGGAACTATCGTGTTTGGTGGTCTCTCGCAGATTCGAAGTATGCAGGGACAGCACTGCTGGTGAAAAAATGTTTCAAGCCAAAAAGTGTCGTTTTTAATCTCGATAAAATAGGTATCCTACTTTACAGATTTTTCTTATTGTATTTATGGCATTTTTGTTGAAAAAAATATCAACATCGATGTTGGTAAGTTTTAATTTTTCCATGATTTGAGCATGCTCATGGGTGACTTCAAAAGAATTACATGACATTATTCTTTCAATGTACTTTTTTTTATTTAAAGTATAGAAAAGATTCGCTAGGAGGTTCAGGAACCATTCTAATTTAGTTGTTGAATATTTATGATATATTATTAAAAAATCCAATTAAAAATTTTAAATGGATGTTGAATGTCTTGAAAGACAATCAGAATAGAGTCTCTACCCCTCTTTTTAAACAAATTTGCATTTGCTTGTTTTCCATGTTTTGTTTATTGCTAATGGATCTTTCTTGTTATTAGCTTCGAAGCACGAACAGGACGGCCGGGTAATCTTAGTTGAATTTGAAACACTTCGTTTGTTGAACACATATGTACCAAACAATGGTTGGAAAGAGGAGCCAAATTCATTTCAAAGGAGAAGAAAATGGGACAAAAGAATTCTGGAATTTGTTACACAAAATTCAGACAAGCCTTTAATATGGTGTGGGGATCTGAATGTCAGGTAGCTGATCTTTTTTTTTTCCTTTTGGAATTTGGAGATATAGGGTTATTTAGTTCTGTCCTCTTTCTTCGACGACATACTTTTATCTTTGGCTTCTTTTGTCATTGTTAAGTCCTAGCTATGAGTCAAGCTCAGCTTTTGGCTACATCTGTTGTTGTTGCCATGCCATGAATAAAACAGAAATCCAACAGTTTGAGAATTGAGAGGACCGTTAAGATTTATGTTTTATTTTAATTTGATGTAACCATATGAATTATCTAAGATCTGTGTTATTAGTTTTGCAACTCTGTCTACTAGTGTATTTATACTTTCTAAGATGGGGCTTTTTAATATATTCATTGTGTGCAGCCATGAAGAGATCGACGTGAGTCATCCGGAGTTTTTCAGTGAAGCAAAACTCAATGGTTATGTTCCTCCTAATAAAGAGGTATAAGCAATTTACTCTAAAACTTTACATCACTTTTGACTTGAATAGATTTATCTCCGAAAAGTTTAAGCTATTAGTTGGGAAGCCAGAAAGGTTTTCCATACTTTAAGACTCTTAACAAGATCCCTGAGCATTAAGTGTGGGGAATGCATAGGCTCACTTTACCTTGTGCTTAAATTTGATTTTAATTTTTAAGACTGGGAATTGCAATGATCAAAGTCTTAAATATTTGTTCATAGTGGCCTTGTGGTGGTGAACCAACTCTGCCAACAGCTTAAGCTAATTAAGTAGATAGAGGCCAAAGAAGGGTTTTATATAAGTAGTGTAGTATAGTTCTTCATCATACAAATAGTAATAAAACATCTAATGATATGGCTTTATGCAGGATTGTGGGCAGCCCGGGTTTACCTTGGCTGAAAGGAAACGGTTTGGTACCATCTTAAGAGAGTGAGTGATCTCTTTCATTGATTTTTGTTAGAACGTCAGCTGGCAAAACCTTCTACCTTGAACTTGTTTTCATGCTTGGATTCAATATCAATTCATATTTTCCTCTTTTTTCTTTCATTCCACTCAAAACCGTGATGCAGGGAATTTGTTTTTGCTGTCTATACTCTATCTAACATTCTAACTTGATGATGAGATATATATTCAGGATCCATTTGATGTCTTTTATGTCTTAGCATCTGTTTGTTTACGATTTAGATGAAAGTGGCACACGAACTCCAAAGTGGTTCGAGTGGCTGAGATTAGTTGTTACACAGATTCCTAACTCATGATTCATGAACGGCTGCAACATTTTTTTTCTCTCTTTTCCTGAAAATGAGTTTGTGTTTCCTACCGGATTAAACAAACATGATGTTTGTATGATTAGGTTTTGGAAGTGATTATCTATATACAGTAATTTCAATACTCATCGTAATACCTGATTTTAATCAGTTTTTGTAATGTTAAGTGATTATTGAAAAAGAGTGGGTTGTAAGGTGGGTTGGTCACCTTTTTTAGGAGACTATGGTAGTCCTGTTAAAATAGGGGTATCAATGTAAAAAATATTAGAACTACTAAATTGCAATAAAACCCCTAACATTTTGGCTCACTGAAACCCTCCCCTCAACAGAGGCAATGACACCTGCACCTATCAATACTGAGTCCGGTGATAAACTCTCATCTCTCAAACTGCATAATCTTCAAGTGGATTGGAAGAGCCAAGGGGAATACAGCATTTATACAATCACAAATTTAAATTTAAATTAGTCTCATCTCTCAAACTGCATTATTTTCAAATGGAAGAGGAGGAGGGGGGGGGGGGGGGTACAACATATATAAAATCACAAATTTAAAACTAAAGGAAACAAAGGACTGTCCTTGTCGGTTGTCACTTACATAATCTCAAATTTTTGTCCTTTCTGGAATCATCTTTTAGGCAAAATAGATCAAATAAAATCTCCCAATATAGTGGACCGAGGCTAAATCTCAAATTCAAACAGCAGAAAGCATTTCGCTGGTAAAATCTGACCTAGAAAAGCCGCTAAGAACCCTGACACTGGCAGAGGGAGGCTGCCGATTAATGTTTCTGATTAATTTTAGCTTTTAGTTATCCTATTTGTTTTTATACCTTGAGGAGGGGTAGTAATTACTTCTCCGTTCCATTATAAGAGTAGATTATGACACCTAGTTGAAGGACACTGGGAATCCCAATGTGATGATCTGAAGCTAAGTTGACATTGGGGATCGGGGTTGCATGACAGTGGAGCCTGATGGCATCAATAAAAGCAAAAGAGACAGGAAAGAGTATATTCTTCTGCGTTGATTCTTCTGAAGTTTTGAATGCGTTGGTTATCCTATTAGTATAGGAATACTAGGAGAAATTGGACTATGCATAGGTTCTTCTGATTATATTCTTCTGAAGTTTTGAATAAGTTTTAAAGTCTGTGTTTTCCTAGTATTGCAATCCAAGACAAGGACAACCAAATAAATAAAAAATATTATCTTCCACAATAGTTGACTTGTTTCTGGTTGTAGTAGTAACTAGTAACTCGTCATTGCCTCCTTTTGCGCTTTAACTTCAAATTACTTATTCATTTATTTATTCTTCTAAAGTCTTGATAGCTGATGTAATGGAGCATGCTTCAGGGGAAAGCTGGTAGATGCCTACAGATGTCTGCACAAGGATAAAGACATGGAGCGAGGTTTCTCATGGTCTGGAAACCCAGTGGGAAAGTAAGAAATTGATTTAATTTTGAGCTTTATGCCGTGAGATTTGATTCTCGACATTAATGCAGATTACTATTATGTTGAGGCAATGCACTTGAACAATTTGACCTATATTTTTTATTTTCCCTCACAACCATTTTTCTTTGCTCTTTTTTTCTTTTACCCCTTGAAACTAGAAAGCAGCTTCTTTAATTTGGATTCTTCTTAATACTGGTTTCTATCTAACCAAGGCTTGGTAATCAACTAATCTGATTTGCAGCTTTGACCTGTTAATTCTAATGAATGTTTTATTTGAAGGTATCGTGGGAAACGGATGAGAATAGACTATTTTATACTATCAGAAGAACTTAAAGAAAGGATTGTTGCCTGTGAAATGCATGGACAAGGGATAGAATTACAAGGTAAGTTTCGACTCATGCAATTCATACTTCTGGGTTTCTTATTCAACAAAATTTTGAAAGTCTTGATATAAATAAGGATTTTGTAGCTATCTGATAGTTTAGCTTATTTACCGAGTTAATCTGAAACAAGATTAGACTCCAGCTAGTGGTAATTGCTGCTCACTCGTAAACTACTTATGTTGTAAGAAGCATGACCTTGATCTCTCATCTCCGCAGGTTTCTACGGAAGTGATCATTGTCCAGTTACCTTGGAGCTCTCTTCTAGTTCCGATGCTCAAACCGAGGATCCATAGTTAGAATTACTTTACTGTTTAGTTACAAAGCCGCTATCGGCCTATCATTTTTTTTTCCCCATTTCTCTGTTGTCTGGACGCTGGATGTTTCGTTAATTAGAAGCGACTTTTCACTCTCTCTAGCATGGCCTAGCTGCATACACATTAAAAAGTCTCTGTTCGTGTTATTGATTAGGTGCTTAATGATGGCCGATCTCTTGATAATTTTCCCAAGAACTGAGATTTTGCGACATTACGTGCAACCCTCTAGTGGCCATTTGCTCTCCCCTGTGCAAACGCAGTTTGTGGAAAGCAAATAATTTTTGCTTTAGTTATAATTGCTCCCAATGTGTTGTTTTACAAGTTTACGGGGTGCTACTATGCGCACCACACCTTTATTTTGACGCACCACACAATGGTATTTTTCTTTTCATTTTTGCCCCTCACACGGACAATAATGTCTGTTTTTTAACTTAAAATGTGTTCAATGCTCGCACAAACATTATTGTCCGTTTTGTAATTTAAAATAGTTATAAGTTATATTTCCGATGTTAATGTCCGTCCTGATTGTTATATTACGGATGATAATGTCCGTTTCACTGTTAATCGTTTTTACTAAGTTATATTTCGGATGATAATGTCTGTTTTTATTATATTTTTACCGACATTATCATCTGTTTTCCTGTTCTGTGTTTTCCCTTCAAATCCACCATGTTTACAAAACTATATATTTTATAGATGCCAATAAAACAACACAAATTTTGAAAAAATTGATGAAATATATTTATGTTTGAAAAAAGTGGATTTTAGTGAAAATGATGAAGAGCAGTTAGATAAAAATGGAAATAAGTTACGATTTAAGATTTTAAATACCTCAAGACAAAAAAATGATGATAATTTATGTGAAAATATAATAAAAACGGACATTATCATCTGAAGTATAACTAAATAAAAATTATACACAGCAAAATGGATGATAATGTTTGTACAAATGACATTATCAATCGAGATATAACTTAGTAAAAAAGATATACAGTGAAATAGAAATTGTCGTTCGTAATATAACAACCAGGACGGACATTATGATACGAAATATAACTTATAAAAATTTCAAGTTATAAAATGGACAATAATGTTTGTCTCATTTCGGCGCCATGAAATGAGGGAGGCGCACATAATGCATATTTGGTAAAATGTTGATGGTGTTGAGAATTGATTTTGAAGTATCAAAATTGATTTTAGATAGTTAGTTTGTTGTTTAGTTTTGAGTTTGGAAAAAACTAAAATTGATTTTGGGTTGCTAAAATTAATTTTGGCAAAAGCAAGGTAAGTCTTACTTTCACGTTGAGTTGAAAATTTTACACTGTATTCTTACTCCAAACTTGTTTTTAACTAAAAATTTCCCAAACATAAATCACGTTACCTTAAAATTAATTTTACACAAAATTAATTCTTCAAAATCATGTTGATTTAAAATCAATTTTACTAACGTTAAATCAAACACACACGTAATAGCTCCCAAGTTTACGGTGCAGGGAATTTGAAACAAAAAAAAGTACTTGGGATCACAAATTTGGTCGTCATATCAAAATTAAAATGGTGGTGGCATGTAAAAAAAAATAAAAATAAATAAATAAATAAATAAAAATAAAAATCCTGCGTAATGGTAAGCGAAATTTCTTGTGTAGTCACTAGATGCTTTGTATAAAAAAGAAAAAAAAAAATCACTGGATGCTTTTATTGCCTCAACCACAAAACATAAGTATTTATGCATGGAATACTTTTCGATCACACAATGTAAGGCATGAGGCCTAGTTGAACTGATTTTCTGTATGACGTGCTTTCATTCATCTGGTTGTTTGAATTGATTTTATATTCTTTATGGCAAAACATAAATTGATTTTTTATTTCTAATTGAATCATTTTTGTAAGAAAAGTAGTTTAATAATCTAGTTAGTTTTTGTTTGGATTCATTATATTTTGTTTGGATGGACTTGTGAGGGTTTCATCGCTTTAACACTTACAATTTGTAGACGTGATGTTCAGATAATGATTTATTGAAAAACACTCATCAAAATATGAGTGTGCAAGTGTTTACAGATAAGTTGTCTCAAATTACTTATGAGAAATTGATTTTGAGAGCTCACTTAAGAAACTAATAGTTTAAAAATTATGTGACCTCAGTATTTTATGATGAATTATATTCTTATGGGGCTTCTTGAAAAGTTAGATATGCATTGATTGGTTGGCAATGTGAATAATAAATTTGAATCCTAAAATGACTGGTGTTTGTTTTGAGAAACAAAAAGGAATCCTTTACCAAAGAAGAAAAATTATTTGCAAATAGGAATAATGTTCAAGATAGGGTGTACTTTGGGACGACATAATCTTTTGTAAGTATAGATTGTTTGTCTTTGATACCTACAAACGGATGTTTGGACCACATCAACAAATATATGCTCTCTTTAAAAGCGCATTTATTTAAATTTAATAGAAGACAAAATATAACCTAAAGTACATGGTCATTTAACATAAAATATTTTAAACAACATAACTTTTCAAGATTGTGGTTTTTCTTGTTAACTAGCCATCTCATAAATCAGACTAAAATCTACACATACACATAAAAGGTTAATTTAGCACCCTAAAACCGTCCCCAAACACTATTAAAATAGTTTGTTTAGCAACTAAGTAAATTGACTATCAAGCAAATTGATGACTAAGACGGGTGACACTATTGTCATCACACCATTCTTAATTTACACCACACGTCTTTTTTTAAAAAAAAAAATTTGTCCTTGATCCAGAAAATATTTTCCGAGCGCAACCGAAAAATAATTTTCGGGTGAATCCAGATAAAAATTTCCGGTTGGTGTGAATTCGCAGGATTTGGTATCCAACCAGATTAAAAAATTTGATAACAACCGGATAATAAAATTTGGTTGAATAATAAAATTTGGTTCCAACCGGATTCTCAAATTCGGTTAGAATAACATCAGTATAATCAGCGATTTTCCAAAAGTTTAACTCTCCTGTGAATAATCAAATCCGGAATCACCCGGATATTATTTTCCGGTTGCGCCCGGAAATTATTTTCTGAAGCGAACGCAAATTTGAAAAAAAAAAGAAAAAAGGGGATGTGTGGTGTAGTTTGAGATGGGTGTGGTGACAATAGTGCCACCCTGACTAAGACCCTCTCCAATACTAAGTGCTTAGATGGTGTGCTTATAAAATATTTTACAATATCTTGGTGGACAGAAATAGAGCTAATCGGTTTAGTTTGGGTCAAATACAAATGTTAAAATTAAGATATACCAATTGCTATAAAATTTAAAATAATTATAACTAATATCAATTAATAAAGTAAAAAACAACTTTTTATCAATTATTTTCATGATACTCTTTATCAATGTGTCTCTTTCTATCTGCTCTTAAAAATTTCAACACTTTTATTTGAACTTTAAGCTCAAATTGTATTTAATAGGATTGTTAAAAAAACTAAAAGAACCAAACTGAATTATTAACTAAATCGAATCGCACCACTTAAAAGATGAACCACTTGATAAAAAATAAACTAAAACCAAATTTGAAAATCAGTTCCAAATTGATTCAGGAAAATTAAAATGATCAAGTTTGGTTTTGGGTCCGAAAACCAGTTTCAACCGGTTCAGGTATGATAAAATTGAGATTTTTGCATAAAAATAAAAAATGGTATGAAACAGGTTCAGGCTAAAATGGTCCAATTCGAAATCGGTTCGGGAGCTGCAAAACTGGTTTGGTTCCATAAACCAAACCCTTTTTTCTGATTTGGTGCGGTTCTGAGGTGAACCAAAACCATGAACAACCTTTGTATTCAACACCATTTATCTTTTTTTCTTGTAAAAAATCATTAACTTAGAGTATCATTTACTCTAAAAGATAGGAAAAACAAGTATCAAACAAAATTTGACATGTTATTTTATCTAGGCATTGTGAGGCAAACTGAGCCACCTTCTTCGCATTTGGTCTCACTTTGTGGGTTCTCATGGAAGTCTTCTGTGTTGATCTTAAACGAAATTCAATTCATTGTAGTGTCTTTTGAAGCAAAAAAAGTCCACATGAATAGATTTTTTTTATTCTTTGCTTAGTTTTAGGGTTCTAATTATTTTTTTCTCTCTTCCATTTCTTGTCACGCTCAAACTATAAGAAGAGAAGAGAAAAAATTACAAAATATTTACTTCTTTTAGATGAAAGAAGCATCTGAAACCAGAATAATCTAGAAATATAAAAGAACATGGTTGCAAGCAAAAAGAAAGGGGTCAAGAAAGGGAAAGACAAAGAGGGTGGGGGAGAAAATGAGATTAACGAAGATGTATTGATAATTGATACGATTCAGATTGAAATAAATAATTAGATGTAGAAATAGCAATTAAAAATTAGATGGAGGGCTTAGGAAAAAGAAAATAACTCAAATGATAAGAGAAAGAAGGAAAATATGGGGGGGGGGGGATGGGGGGGAGAAAAATATAAATGGAGAACCACTTAAGTAAAATATACATAAGGTGCTGCAAGATTATATTCCGCCCTTATTGGTAGAATTCATATGTAGTTATTATTATTTTAATTTAAGCACCACTTATCATCTTCAATGAGACCAATTTATATGAGGAGATCTCTTCATGAGTAATTATATTTTTATAAATAATTACATATTTTTTTTTGTAAAAGATAGATAAATCTTTTTAAATTTTGAGAAAATTTTAAAAATTATAAAATTATATTTCACCCCTCCTACAAAAAATTGAGCTAATTTCGCCCCTGTAACTCCTTTTTTTTGTCCTCTACCATCACCGATGATGGTAGTGTTTCAAAAGGCAAGCAAGGATCCTCCCATGAATTTTTGAACGATGAGATGAATGTGGAGAAGGCGGTTGGTGGCAGCTAGAAGGGGACAAGAATGGAAAACGAGGATGTGTTATAGAGTTTAATTATTTATTAATTGTTCAAAAACATGTTAATGATTGCCTTATTAGCACCCTAGTACCACATTACTAACGCCATTAGGTGGACTAGACAAAAAAATATTAGGTCTAAAATGGAGCATTTTGAAATCAAGGAACTAAAATCAAGCAATTAAGATTATGAGGACTAAAATTGAGTAAATAGCAAATTATAAAGATTAAAATCACAATTAAACTTTATTTGTATATGATATATTATTGTATGTCTACGGATAATATGGGAATTGCGTGAAGTAAGCAAAAGCTTTTTTAACAAAATGAGCATTTTATGTTTGTAAATTTAGAACTTCTACTTGTCTTAAGGATTTGAGCTTTTTCATTTGGTTGTACTCTAATGTACAAATTAGATTTAAGTTTTATTTTAAAAAACAAAGGAAAAATTGTACTAAGTTTTCCAAAAGTTTGAATTTATTACACTTTGATCATGTTTATTTGTGAAATTACATGTACAACCCTCAACGTTTGTTGATTTATATTTGTTACAACAACTTTAACTACACATAACACTTAGAAGAAATAAACTCTTATCTTAGAAAAAATAAATATAATTTCACAAATATACTAAATCTAAATATAATAAGTATTATAAACGTATACCTCGTAACAAATTTCATTAAAAAAATTATACTTTAAGGACTAAGCTAGTTTCACTAAAAATAAATATTTCTTTTTCAATAAAAATAAAAATATTTCTTTTTTAATAAAAATATAAATATTTGCATCTCAGATAAAATCGCTTTTCATCAAAGAATCTTTAAGAAAAATATTTCTTTTTCAATAAAAATAAAAATATTTCTTTTTTAATAAAAATATAAATATTTGCATCTCAGATAAAATCGCTTTTCATCAAAGAATCTTTAAGAAAAATAAAAGTAGGCATGAACATTTTTATTTTATATTTTTTTTATAATAATATACCTGAACATTTTGTTACTGACTGATGTGATTATACATTGACTATGAACTAATTTGCATGACCTTTTCATCCAAAACCGTATGCAGAATTTAGTTAGTTATTTCATGCCTGAAGGTAGGTCTTACGGGGTGCCCACACGTATGACCGTGACCCCAATAATATATCGCAAACTGGAAACTGCCAATAATATTAAGACACGTGTCACTCTTTGAGAAACATTTGGCTCTGACGTGTCTTCAATTGGTGGGGTTTCTTTGACTCCCCACAGTCATAGAGCATGGAGAGACTCATGTCACAATAATGATAATATGACAGCAAGGAGAGTATTTAGCTCGTAAACACCACAACATGCAAATTAATCGCCAATTATTAATTTTTTTTTTTTTTAAAAGAAGGAATATAGTACAAATTTTACAAAATTCTAAAGCTTTAAGGGTAAAGACAGAATGGTGTCGAACACAGAGGAAATATACAAAACTAATAAGGTTTGGTATAATTAACAAATACTTCAAGTCTTTTATGGGAGCTAAATTTTTTTTTTAAGTTCACTTAATACGTACGAGAGAAATAAATAAAATACATAAAATTATTGTATTTACCTCTCTCATACTTAATATTAATTGAATTTAACAGGATTTTAATACTTTTACATATATATTAATAAGTAACAACTAACAAATTTTAGCCACATATATAAAAATTATTTTATTAAAAGAATTTTTTTTTTTTATTGGCCAAACAAACACATACAAATTATACTAATTTTTTCTGAAATCTACACCACTAGAATGGCTTACTAAAACAGTTTATATCTTTTCAAAAAATTAATCTTTAATTATTGAGTAAAAAATACCTTTATTGAAAAAATACGAAATACAAGCGGCAAAAAAAAATGCATCCGTCTATAAAACCATAAAAGAGGTTGGCAATACACATTTATATATTTTGAGTAATGATTAAATAACTCATAAATATTACCTCTGATTCAATATATAAGAATCTCTAAAGGAAATTTATTAATTTTATATATAAAATTCTTTACAAAATATAAAAAGTAATTATTAACTTTTTTTCTTGTATATTCATTTAATAAATGAAAAGATAGTAAATACAATTAATGAATGTTAAAAAATTTGACTTTAACTAAAAATAAACTTGATAAGTTATATTATTTTTTTAAAGCAAAAGACATAAAACTAGCATAAATTTTTATTAAAAATCATAATATAAATGTATTTATAATATCAAATGCTATTGGCATTCTAAATTTGATATTATCATTTTTATTCACAAATTTTTATTTTAATACAAGAGTCAAAATAATAAAAAAAACTTATAAATAAAAGTAATAATATTAAATTTAAAGTTTCAATACTTATTCATAATTTTTATGCATAAGTTACATATCTATTATCTTATTCAAAGTGTGTTTGTTTAAGATTTTATAAACATTTTATACTTAAATGGAGAAATCACAATAAAGAATTATCATTTGTCTTTTTTCATTTTTATTTTTTTGGTAAAAACCATTTGTCTTTTCTTTTAAAATTATCTTGTTTTTCACTTTTTATTTTATATTATATATTTTTTATCCAGAACCAGAAAATGCCAAATAGGATTAAATACAAATACTAGGAAAGAAAAATGGTAGTTTGTGTAAATAAGAGGAGAAAACAATGGCGAAAAATTCTCAAAAACAAAACCTTGCCGAAACCCACAGACCACAGTAAAACTTAAACCTCCGACTCAATATCACTCCATTCTACTAACCCCCTGCTTCATCACTGCTTGCTCTGCCCCCAAATTTTTACATTCATTAACCCTTCTTCCTCTGTAGCATTGAAAACAGAGGAAGCAGGGGCAAAAAAAAGAAAAAAAAGAAAAAACAGAAGGCATGAGATTAAAAGAAAAGAAGTGCAGAGAAGAAAGCAAAAGTAATGGAATCTGAATAATAATTTGGAAGGTCGTAAATGCGAGCCAGAAATCCGTGTCTGTGCGTGCGGTTTCGGTTACATTAATGGCAAGTTCAGAGTTAAACGGCGACGTTTTCCCATGGCTGAAATCGCTGCCGGTGGCGCCGGAGTACCGGCCGAGCGTGGCCGAGTTCCAAGATCCGATTGGTTACATTTTCAAGATCGAGAAGGAAGCGTCGAAGTACGGAATCTGCAAAATCATTCCACCGTACCCTCCTTCCTCGAAGAAAACCGCCATCGCCAACCTCAACCGCTCACTCGCGAAGGCCACATTCACGACACGTCAGCAGCAGATCGGGTTCTGCCCGCGAAAGCACCGACCCGTTCAGCGACCCGTATGGCAGAGCGGTGACAACTACACCTTTCAGGAGTTCCAGTCCAAGGCCAAGTCCTTCGAGAAAGCTTACCTAAAAAAGCACACTAAGAAGGGCTCGGGCTCGGGCTTGGGTCCGCTCGAAACCGAGACGCTCTTCTGGAAGGCCACCGTTGATAAACCCTTCCCCGTCGAGTACGCCAACGATATGCCTGGTTCCGCTTTCTCGCCGGGGAAATGCCGTGGCGCAGGGGACCCTGTTTCGCTAGCTGACACTGCGTGGAACATGAGAAGCGTTTCAAGGGCCAATGGTTCGCTTCTGAGGTTCATGAAGGAGGAGATTCCTGGTGTTACTTCGCCCATGGTGTATCTTGCTATGCTCTTCAGCTGGTTCGCTTGGCATGTTGAGGACCACGACTTGCACAGCTTGAATTACCTTCATATGGGCGCCGGCAAGACCTGGTACGGTGTCCCGCGCGATGCTGCGGTTGCCTTTGAGGAAGTAGTTAGGGTTCATGGCTATGGCGGAGAGATAAATCCTCTCGGTACGTGGTGGTGTGAACTTTTTGTTTGTTCTCTGCACTGTTTATGTTCTCATACATTTGTATTTTTGAATTTGTTTGGAAAATGACAGCTGAATTCTCTTTTGGGAATGCATTTCCTGCAAACTTGTGAAATGGTCAACTGTAAACTTGAAAGGATAGTTAGGTTCTTGGGACTGGTTAAATTTTGATGATTGGCATTGGTATAATGGTTCGTGTCTGTCTACATTCTTTGTGTGTGATACAAAGTTTCTGATGTTCTGTTAATTATTTGGGGATTGATTCGGACTTCTATCAACTTTGCAGAGGATAACAGAGTAAACTTTTATACAGTACTCCGCTGTTGAATTATTTGTTTGGTGTACACAATGAATATTAAGTGCTCCTTCACACTGAATATTAAGTACGCTTTTGGTTAAACTTGTAATAAGTCAGTTTGGAACATATTCCAGAGGGGGAAAAATTTCTTTTCAGCTCTGATGTAGAATGCCCTGCTTTTGTCCTGTTGTCAGCAAGATGCAAAGATGTTCACGATCTTGAAAACAGTAAATGAACGTAGTGTTTGTTTAATTATTTTACTGTATGATGCACACTCTTACCGATAAATTGAAGGGTGCATGCATGTCTTGTACAATGCTCTCACCATCTTGTCCAGGGGTTTTGGGTAGATGTTTGATTGTTGAAAGCAGGATTCACCACTAAAATCCTAGGGTTTATGATTTAAGTTTAATCCTCTGTTTAATCTCAGCCTGTTAAAAGTTGGTGAAATTATAATTGTAATAATGGAAGTGAGCTATAAGGTATGTGTTGTTCATTTTAGGATCCCAATTCACCACCTTAGGTGCAGCGATTGGGTCCAGTGATCAAGCCCCATTTTAATGAAGTCTCACTCTTTGGAATTTAACGGTCAACCTCATTTGAGCAGGCCCACCTGTCCCTTTCTTTCAATTGCTCTCAGAAAACACATCACCTTAACATAGCATTTGCCTTTCTAAGTTTTTTGTTTTTGTGTAGGATGTCTTCATTGCTATTTTTAATTTATCTTAATTTCTTTCAGCTTTCTTGTATCATGTTTTATTTTTCAATCAGTGAGGAATGATAGATATCTGTTGGCCCCTTCCGGGATAACTGAGATGAACTGGTAGTGATTTCCTTATATTAAGAGGATGATACTTGTCTTTCATGTGAATACATGGATCCTCTTGTTACAAAACTTACATGGGTCTTGTTTCCCTTCGACAGTTACTTTTGCTACTCTCGGAGAGAAAACCACGGTGATGTCACCTGAAGTATTTGTTAGTGCAGGTGTACCATGCTGCAGGTACTAATTTTTATGAATGTCAAACTGCATTTTGTGGTGATTTAAGTTGGTAGTTCTCTGGATAGATCTCAAGCATTGATTACTGATGCTACCAATTTTACTCTGGTCTGTGAGTTTTACTTTGAATTAATACTTGATTTACCTCGCTGTTGAAGTTCCGTTACAATTTCAAATACAACTTACTGGAAATGTATCCCCAGTCAAGAGTTAACTTTTTTTTTTTTTTTGCTGCCATTAATCAGATGTTAGTATTCATCATTTCAGCATTCATTTCCATTCAGAATAATTTTTTCTTTTAAATTTTTTTCATTATTATGCGGCTACTTCACTGTTTAATTATTTGTTTGGTGTACTCAATGAATATTAAGTGCTCCTTTACACTGAAGAGTTTCTGATGGTTAATTTTGAAGGTTAGGTAGAAACAGGGAAACCATAATGCTCTGGCAATGTTAAGTTTATGCAGTAGTGTGGTACTGTTGTGTATTTGATTAGATTGGAATATCCTCTTCATCTTTAAGGGCTTCCCTTTTCCTCCATATTTGCTTTATCATAGGATTACATTCATGCCATCTCACTGGTGCTCTGTCATGGCTGTTTCAAGGAGTTCCCATTTTGGATATGCAGAGATGGGAAAGTTTTGCTGCATGCTTGGCTCCCTCTATATATTTCATTTTTTTAATTCTTTTACTGCTTAAAAGACTATGATAACCTTGCCCTATTTGCTGTTGCCATTTTCTGTCTCTGATAGCACGGGCATATACATATTGAATTATTGGATGTTGATTTCAATCATTAGAAGGCTTTTTCTTTTATTTAGCTTTTTTTTTTTGTGACACTGTAAGGTGGTTTATATACATCTCAAAAGCTAATATTGCTCTGAATCAGGTTAGTGCAAAATGCTGGAGAATTTGTTGTGACGTTTCCAAGAGCCTATCACGCAGGGTTTAGTCATGGTAAAACACTTGACATCTAAGAATGTTACTTATAGGCTGAAGGACTCTCTTTCAGAAAGGGGGAAGGGTATTGTTTCTGCCAATAGTCTAATGTTTATAATGCTTGAATGTTTAATATGTAGGTTTTAATTGCGGTGAGGCAGCAAACATTGCAACACCTGAGTGGTTGAGGATTGCTAAAGATGCTGCTATTCGGAGGGCTTCAATAAATTACCCTCCCATGGTTTCACATTTCCAGTTACTTTATGACCTTGCCTTAGCTTTGTGTTCTAGGTTTGTCTTTATGTATAGTAGTTTTTTGTAATTGGCAATTACATTGTGCCACGGTTATCTTAACAGCGTTATCTTTTGTTTGAACAGATTGATGCAATCATTTATGATAACCTAATAAACTTAATGGAGTTTCAAGATGTAGTCACATACTTCAATTAAAATATCTGTGGATGAATAATTCTGAATACAAACGTGTGCATATTGACTTTTAACTAGCAATCATTTGCTTGTTTAGGTTTATCATGTTTAGGACTTCTTTTGATATGGTTTGATTGTAGCACAAATACAATGATTCTGATGGCATATTATATACTCCCTCTAAATTTTCTTGTTTTCTCCATTTAGAATCCCTGGGAGCATCAGTGCTGAACCTCGGAGTTCTCGTCTTAAAGACAAGAAGAAGGGTGAAGGAGGAACTGTAATTAAAGAAATGTTTGTTCAGGATGTGTTACAGAATAATGATCTGCTTCATGTACTTGGGAAAGGATCTGATGTTGTACTTCTTCCTCATAGCTTTGTTGACATTTCTGTTTACTCAAAATTACGCGTTGGATCTCAACAGCTAAAAGTGACTCCTAGATTTCCCATTAATGTTTCTGCGGGAATGAATTCCTCAAAAGGTTTTGTTTCTGATGATCTGGTGTTCAACAAGAATCACGGAATCAAGCAAGAAAAAAGTTCTTATTCTGTGAAAGGGAAGTTTACTACTTTGTGTGAAAGGAATGGGATTTCCTCGTTTGATGTAAATGGTAAGAAATGTGCTTCAAGTTCTAAGTTACTTGGAAGAGACACTGAAGGAGAAACTAGTCAAGCAGATGGGTTGTCAGATCCAAGACTATTTGCATGTGTAACATGTGGAATATTAAGCTTTTCCTGTGTTGCTATTGTACAGCCCAGAGAACCAGCAGCTGGATACCTTATGCCACCTGATCGCAGCGTATTTAACAATTCAGTTGTTGGTTCTGGAGTATCTAACAATAAATTTACTATTGCTCATGAAGATGCAACTGTTCCTGATCCAAATATGTACACAGGTAGGCTTTATAAGTTGTTTTTCTAGCCCTCACATTTCATTTCATATTTTATCAAATATGATTTTTGTGTTTTTTCCAGATATCATCTATAATGATTAACATCCTAGGTAAGTTGAGGAATTAGGGAGTAGACTAAATGAGAGATACTTCCCAGAGTTTACCAATCTAGAATGGAGGAGACTAATTTGTTTACTTGTTCTGGTATGCCTTGCGATGGGTAAAGAAACTGAGTTGTCCTGCCATCAGTGCGGTGAACTCGTCATTAGTTACATAATAGTAATTCTCACTATGATAAGAGTTTTTGTTGGGGTAATAAAACAGAAATGTGCTCTAATGCCTTATTAAATCCTTTTTGCTTTCGAATGAAAGAACAACTTAGGTACCTAAGCTGCTAAATGGCTTCTATATCTCTGATTCATCTCTCAAGCTTTCCATATATTCTTGGTTAAATCTTTCTTTGCAAGGATTTTGGTAAAAATACCGATCCATTTTATTCTGTAATGCAGGGTGGACGAAAGAGAATGCCCACGAAGCTTCTTATGATGTTCCTGTTCAACCGACTCAATACTTACAGAATGCAGATCAAAGTTATGAGGAGGCTTTAAAATCTGAAAGAGAAAAAGGCAATACAGCTCTTGCATTATTGGCTTCAGCGTATGGAAATTCTGACTCTGAGGAAGATCAGGAAAACCCAGATATTGCAGTTGACATCCATGAATCAATTGCGATAAACTCTACATCAGGAAGATTACTTTCTCATTTTCGATATTCCCAAGCTAGTCCTAAGACTGGACTTGACAGGGGTGATGATGTTACTTTGAAGGGTGCCAATCACGAGGATTATATGCATTGTAGATCTGAGTGTGATTTGAGTCATCAGTTTTTAGACTGCACTTTGGAGAAACAGGATTATGATGTTACTTCAGGGGTCACATTTCAGAATATGAGGACAGTGCCTAATTCCACCTCTATGTCTCCCCAAGATGTTCATGATGTTGAAAAGTCATTATCAGTCAAGGCTAGGGTTCCTGTTGATAACAAAAATGCTTTGTTGATGCCACAATCTAACGAGGACTCATCTAGGATGCATGTATTCTGTCTAGAGCATGCTGCAGCAGCAGAGCAGCAACTTCGCCAAATAGGCGGAGCCCACATATTGCTCCTATGTCACCCAGGTCTGGGGATTGATTTAAACTGTTTGTTTTATGCTGTATTGTTTATCTCATGCCAAAGTTCTTGCCCAAAAAAAAGGACCACTGCTTTGCTTTTTGCCACTCTTTTGTTCTTCCTTGAGATAAACACTTAAGTTCTTGTGATGGAAGTTATGTCAGTTTATTTCGTAAGGTGGGAAAATGTCCATTTTTTCTTAATGGACAGGTTATCCTACTTAAACTTCGAATTTGATTCCATGCAGTGAAAATTTTTACGCTATCAGGAATTAGGAAGATACCACATCATTTTAGCAGCCAATAATTTTCACTTCAAGTAAATCTTATGCTGTTTTTCAAATAGGTGGCACCACATGATTGACTGATAGCGTAAAATATTTTACATTGTTTGTGGATCAAAATTAGATCTCATAACATAGAAAATCATGGATCTGATTTTTCGTTCTGTTTTGGTTTTTTATTTATTTACTTTTGAAGTCAGACTTATTTTTGAAAAGTTGCATTTACTCATGGAATGATGATAGTTTGGTGTATTTACCTCATTACCACTGATTAAGTTCATATATATTTTCATTTTCTGCTTCTCGTAGAATTACAGTTACTACTGTTTATATTATCCAGTTACCATAGCTAGTTTTTCTCCTTCCAAATTGTTCATAATTTGTCTTGCTCTTTTCTATAGATTATCCCGAGATAGAGGCTGAAGCAAAGTTGGTGGCAGAAGATTTGGGGATTGACTGCATGTGGAAGAATATTGCATACAGGCCTGCCGCCAAGGATGATGAGGAGACGATCCAGGCTGCTTTGGATAGTGAGGAGGCTATTCCTGGGAATGGGGACTGGGCAGTAAAGCTAGGAATCAATCTCTTTCATAGTGCAACTCTTAGCCGTTCTTCTCTTTATAGTAAGCAGATGCCGTACAATTCTGTTATATATCATGCTTTTGGTTATAGCTCTCCAGCAAGCTCACCCATGGAACCAAAGGTCTATCAGAGAAGGGCCAACAAGCCAAAAAAAGTAGTTGCTGGGAAATGGTGTGGTAAAGTTTGGATGTCCAATCAGGTCCATCATCTTTTAGCAAAAAGAGATTTTGATGATGTTGAGGATAAGAAAAGCTTACATGGGTTGATATTACCTGATCAGAAAATTGAGAGATCAGTAAATACCCTTGAAAGGGAAACTACTATCAGAAAATCAGGGAAGAAAAGGAAAATGGCTGTAGAGAGTGGACGGACCAGGAAAGGCAAGTTCGCTGAGAAAGATGTCATTTGTGATAATTCCACTAAAGATAGACCCAACCCTCGACCTAGGAGAATTCTTAGTAGTAAGCATGCTAGGCCTGTTGAGATGGATGGTGCAACTTTAGAAGAAGAGTCTTCTTCACCGTGTCATCATAGAAAAACTGTAAGCAAGCAAACAAATTGCACTGGAATAGATGCACTTTCTGATGATTCGCTGGATGATATTCATCATATGCGGCATAGGAGGGATGTTAGTTTAAAAAAAGCTAAATTTATTGAGGGTGATATGGTTTCAGATGATACAGTGGACTATGATTCTGATTTGCAGCAAATGGAAGAACATAGCAGCAAGCAAGTTGAAGACTCCGAGAGAGATACAATTTCAGATGATATTTTGGATGTTAGTTCTCCTCAGCTGCATAGGAAGACTTGCAAGGGCAAGCACGCCAAACACATTAGTGGAGAAGATGTTATTTCTAATGATCAAATGGAGAATCATTTTCAAGAGCAGCAAAGGAGAATTCCTCAAAGAAGGCAAGGCAAATACCTTGCTGAAGACAGCATTGCATCACATGACCAACTGGAGGGCCATTGTCTTAAGTATCAAAGAAGGACACCTAAAGGCAGGCAATCCAAATGTGTAGCTGGGGAAAATGTAATGTCTGACAACCAATTGGAGTACAACATCCAGAAGCAGCAAACTAGTTTTTCTACGAGAAGGAAAAACCAAGGCATTGATAGAGAAGTTAAAAATGTAATGTCTGATGACCAATCGGAGGATCACTTTCAGAAGCCACAAAGAAGATTTACTAGGAGCAGGTTAAAGAAATGCGTTGATGAAGAAGTTTTGGATGACTTGGCTGAAGATAATTCTTATCTGCTGCGCAGAACTGCTAAAAGGAAGCAAGTTAAATGCGTGGATGAAGATGATTTGATTTCAGATGTTGAAATGGAAAATGATTCTCCCCAGAAGTACAAGAGAACTCCTAGAAGGAAACAATCTAAACCGATGACACATCAACAGATAAAGCAACCGAATTCCCTCAAGAAAAACCAGACATCTCGGCCAGTAACACTAGGGGTTCGGAAATCAAAGGCTCAGCAAATCAAGCAGCCTTCTCGTTTGCGGAATAAGCAATTTAGTAAGTCAGGACACATAGAAGAGGAGGAAGAAGGTGGACCTAGCACACGTCTTAGGAAGAGAGTCCCAAAAGGTGGAGAGTCTGAAGGAAAATCTGAAGACAAACAATCCACAAGGGAAAAAGGGAAGAATGCTAAAGCTGCAAGGGTTTCAGCTGACCATGGAAAAATGAAGGATGGGGAAGCTGAATACCAGTGTGACATTGAGGGGTGCACCATGAGTTTTGGAACGAAACAGGAGCTGATGCATCACAAGAGAAATATCTGTCCTGTGAAAGGGTGTGGAAAGAAGTTCTTCTCACATAAATATCTGGTGCAGCACCGGAAAGTTCATGAGGATGACCGGCCCTTGAGGTGCCCTTGGAAGGGGTGCAAGATGACTTTCAAGTGGGCTTGGGCTCGAACTGAACATATTCGAGTCCACACTGGTGCGCGTCCTTATGTATGTGCTGTGCCAGGCTGTGGGCAAACATTCAGATTTGTGTCTGATTTTAGTCGTCATAAGCGAAAGACAGGTCATGCAGTTAAGAAGAGTTGTTAATAGCCAGCAGAATAGATGATATTCCTACTTAACATGGTTGTATAAATATATGAATCCAATTTTCAATTAATCAGGCCAGGCCTAGATTTCACTAACACTTAGGAACTTAGGATATCCCATTCCCTGCAATTGCGATTTGTAGAACTGTTAATTCTGTTTGTGTTAGGTCTTCAAACCATTTGTTCATTACAATTTGAGCAATTGCTTGGATGTGGAAACATGATTGTCATTGATTCTCATCCGGTTCTAATTATTTGCAAAATGCTGTTTTCTTCCATTTATTTTCTGGAATTTATGAGTGCACTTCCCCAGTACTCATTATACAGTCTATTTTAAAGGATATCAATTACCGCAAGCTGAAAAGAAATAGAAGTGTCCGAGACCATTTTTGTGAGCAAAAAAGCTCAGGAAGTCGTCTTATGTTTGGTAAGGGTATAAATCTCGGTGAAGAGTTGCTGTTGATGGAAATCGCCACTGCATCAATTTTTTTTTTCTTTATTTCTTTTAAAAAAACCGCTGCATCACCTTTGCATGCACTTGCTGTTTTATTCTTCCATGTCACTAATATGTACATGTAACCGTTGTTTCAAGGTTTTTAAATTATTTTAATGTCAATTCTATCATCCAGCAATAAAATAAAAATAAAGTGAGAATCAATCGTTAGAGGATATGGGGGCAGCACTATTGGCACCACATGTTTTATAAGATACTACGCTCATTTTTTTTCCTTCCAAAAATAGCTCTTGCTCGGATTCTGAGAATCCGTGTGAGATGAAAAACTTGTGTTCGGATCTTTAAAATCCAAGCGCTACCGTCACAAATGACACTGTTATAAACGGATTCTAAGAATTTAAGGAAATCACGAACACCACAGGAGTCTCGTATCTCTCTCTTTTCTTTTCTTTGTGCTTTGTTCACTTGCTGTATTCTTCACTGTTCTTAGTTAGAAAAGTTGCCGAAGAAAGGTCCGAGGATCCTCCCAACCTTTGTCTTCTAATTTTGCTTCAATTAAGGATAGGTTTTAAATCATACTTTAGAAATTATTTTTGTTGAGATTTCAAACACTCTCTCACATAGAATCGAAACCCTAGGTTAGATGTAGATTTGTTAATTGTTGATGATTGAAATCATAGAGGTTGATTGGTTCATTCTTCTGGAAAAGAGGCATCAATAGTTGCATCCATCGCTGAACTGAACAGAACAGATCACGAAGTTAGGGGCGATGAACAAACCCCCCAAATTTAAAGAATCCGTCCTTAACGAATTTTAAGAATATGTTGTGTTTTTTAAAAATAGTAATATAACAGGTTTAAAGAATCCATTAACTATGGATTTTAAAAATTAGCCATGTTGACTTTTTTTTTTTAAAAAAAAATAGTAGTATTTAGATAGATTCTAAGAATCTGGCTTGGTTCGGATTTTAAGAATCTGTTAACTACGGATTTTGAAAATTTGTATTATTAACTCTTTTTTTCTATATAAAAGTATTATTGAGATGGATTCTAAAAATCTGGATTCACTCATATTTTAAGAATTCATAGAGGTATTTTACATTTTAAATTGTGAGAAATATGAAACGTAGGATTTTGAGTCTGTTCTTGTTTGGATTTTAAGAATCTGTATACACTGACCGTTTTTAAAAATCTCTTTTCATAACAAATTGTTAGCATCCATCTATTTTTTAATATTTTTTATGATAATACTTGTAGGCATGATGAGGACTTAGATCACACCTGTTGACGGCCAGCTGTCGAGTATAGAGACGGTCATAGATGTCTGATATGTCAGAAGTAGACGGTGTGAGGAATCTTAGGTTACACTTGAAACACCATTGGACTAGCTTGCATAGGCAGAGGAGCATATGCCACACAACCGAAGGAGCTTGTGCCTGTGCAACGTAGGGAGCATGTGCTGAGATGACAAGTTGAGGAGGCACAACTACCATCATGAGGACCATTTGGTGGAGGTCCAGTTGATGCATCTTTGCTGACCCGTTATGAGTAGCATATTGCATACCACATTTGAATGGACAAGGAATTTTTTTTAACTAAGTCATTTAAATTATGTTAATTATTATTACTTGCTTTAATATTGTAATCATCTTTAATGGCAAGGAGCTAATGAGGTGTCTCCCACATGAAGAACATGGGATGATGACCCCCACCTACCCAAGCAATATGTGATGTGGTAGATTGATCAGGTTTAGAGCCCCTCTTTCAGTGCATCCATTGCTTTTGCCATTGGGCATTACCTAATGCCTTCACTAAGACATGGCACATGGAGACGTCAAATTTCCATCTCCCGCGGAGTGAGATGGATATCACACTAGATGATGTGGTGTCATTCACCCACTTACCTATTTTTTAGGACTTTTCTCGCCACTAGCTTTGTCCGGTGATGAGGAAACTCAACTAGCGCAAGATATGCTAGGCATCAACATGGGGGAGGCCATTAATGAAGTTGAGCTAGCTCGAGCACCCAGTCTCCAGTTGGAGTTCCTTGATGAATTGATACCAGAGCTCATTGCAAGGTAGTAACACCTACAGGCAACTAGAGCTTATATGCTCTATCTTCTTGGCAGCACACTCGTTGCTGACAAGACTTAGACTGCATTCAATGTGGCATTTTTTACCATGTTAGTTGATTTAGAGGAGCCCAACAGGTATGCTTGGGGTTCTATGGCCTTGGCAAACCTATATGATCACCTATACATGCTAGTCACCATTCTTGTCGACAGATCGAAGGTTTTATGACCTTGTTATAGGTATTGTGTTATTTTTTAATTTTGTATGTTTTGTCTTTTTTATTTCGCATTGTTGCTGACATGAGTGTGTTCTATTTACTTATATAGATTTTTGAGTAATTTCTAAGGTTTAAAGGCTATTGTGCGAGATATGGCCACCTGTGATGTGGTAGATTTGTTCCGGTGTGTGGCCAGATTACATATGTGCGAGGGATATTAGAAGTTATCAAGACTGCTGAGATCTTGTGAACACCATATGTAGCTCACCGATTATACCATCATTTCCATCTACCGGCTTTGTTTTCAGGGTGCCTCTGCCTTGAAAGCTTTGTTTGTCGATACTAACCCGAGCAAGTGCTTCGACAATTTGGATATGTCTAGACGATACCCCACTCCATATAAAATAGCTACAGTTAACTAGGTTGACGAAGAGTGGGCTAAGTAGAAGGCACATGCCCTGCATAAGGAGAGTCTTTCCCTTGTCAATGTGGAGGACCTTGGGTACTACTTTGCGGGGTATATGAGCTGGTTTTTGGGGGTCTCGCACCCTTACTTACAACCAGACACTTATGAACGGAGGGCATGTCAACACCTAGATGTTCCTGCACCGGATGTAGAGGTTTTGCCGCAAGATGGGGAGGTTGCATCACAAACACCAATGGTTCTAACACAGGATGAGGAGGACATTTGGGACCCATGTTTTTGATAGGAGAGGGTATGCGAGCTAGTTGAGGATGCACTACGGGATGTTCATCTAAGAGACCCTGGTTATTTATAGCTAGTAAACATACTAGCCATTTAAGTGCCAACTTCACGACCAACAACCAGGGATATTACGTGAGGAGGTAGAGGAGGAGGAGAGATGTAAGGCACTCACATTTTTTTTAGTCACTTATTGTTTGTACTTTTATGACTTTTATGTTTTGCTGCACATTGATATTTGACTTTTATTGTTAGTACTCTTATGAATTATATGATTTTTACATATGGTTATGAACCTCTTTGCATAAGGACACTATTTGCGCATAAGTACTTTTATTTGTAGTAATTTTGGATTCCAATACAAATCTGACAGAAGAAAGAAATTTTTACTTGTACTTTTTTTAATAAAAGTGTAAACAAAAGAACTAGTACCAAATTCATGTAACAAACCACTCTAACTCATTACATTAATACATTCTGTCCGCAACAACATATACACCATGTTGGTTACAACGAGCTCATCTCAACAAACTTTTTATTGTAGGTATTTTCCCATGAAAGCGATTGTGATTTAGAAAATGTTTGCCATTGTGGATTAAGTCGTGGTAGTGGACTATCGTGCTTCAAATCGACCTAAAATAATAAAATGAATATAAGTTAAAGTCAAATAAACCATATAAAAGTGAACTACTATGAATATAAGTTTAAACATAAAGGAAGCAAATATAATACTTACCAAAGTGACAACCTTGCACAAAGGCAATGGACATGACCTGGTCTAGTGAGGTGATGGTGACCCACGAAGTAGAACAAAAGTACAACTACCTAATTTAGACAAGAAGACAAGTACTAGCTGATACTTTGTGGCTATGACATGACCCATAGCTGAAAATGTTATTCACTTAGCCTTTGGTTGTGGACTAGTTGGTGAATCAACAAAAGTGGACCTCACAGTCTCATTGAATTGATCAAGACTCCCAAAAAATGGATCCATGCAATATTTTTTGATCCATCAACTCCTAGCCTAAGTCTTGATGTGAATCTGTGCAAAATCATCCTCCCCTTGGCCAACTTGTGATGCAATCACATGATATCCAAAATTCCCTTCACGTTGCACATCAATCACGCTATTATTGTGATCCATAAACTTAGGAGGAAGATCACCTAAAAAAGGAAAAAGTTTCTTGTCATGGTTGTCAACCACAGGTTTAACATCTTTGTTGTTAGTTCCATAAATGTTGTGAACAATATTAAAAAATATGGATCACGCTTTTTTTTATTTTCTCATTCTTCAAAGCAAACCTCTTCGACCCCTCTTGTTATGCTTTTGTCAACCGGAGGACATATTAGTGTTATGTCTAGAAATGCTAGTTCATTTCTTTTATACACAAATGTGATTTGTCCACTAATTAGTTGTAAATAACGCTCTCAATTACATTTTGCATGGATGAATCATCATCAAATGTCACTTGACTCAGATTATAATCAATTATCCACAATGTCCTACAAAAAGATCCATCTCCTCCAAGTGTATCTGGTGGAAATGCATTGTTCAACAAGAAATTTGACAAGAACATGGTAATCTATATGTTTGTCTAACAACTCAACCACTAACATATATGTCAAGTAACAACTCAACCACGAATCAATCCCAGTTATGCTAGTGTAGTTGAAATTAAGTGCGCAAACAACTCCATGCAAATTTGAATATATCTTGTTATTGAATTTATGTTCCATAACAACAATCCTCTACTGAAAAGACACTTCTATACAGATTGTGAATGACATCCTAACACTTACTAAATTCACCTTGGTTGTCTTGCAATTGCTTCTTCAATTTTGCATGTTCACACCCACTCTGCATAACAAAAAATTGTTTGTACCAATTTAACAATCACGATAATAAACATTATTTTAAAAATTTAATTCATACATGCTGGTAGTAGTGCTTCTAATGTGCATAACCTTACCTATTCAAGTGTGCATGATTTTTTCCTTGTGTTGATTCAATCACGTCATCGTCACATAGCCCTCGGCAAACCTTTACACACATCTTTAAAATTAGCCAATTGTGTTTTGTATTCTTTTAACGTTGGTGAATCACAAGGGACTTCCACACGTTGAATACCTTATCCAAAAATATATCTCTTATCAATGTTCGTTTTACACCCACCTTTCACATTCTTAGGTATGAGATACTAGGTGTTGTAGTTGGGAAAACTTTTTGCACTGCATTTAGTAGTGCAACGTCTCTATAATTTAGAATGACATACAATTAATCTTAGCTTATTAAAAGCCAAAAAAAAGTTATTAGTGCACTTCAACTGCAAGTAGGATAATGCTATAGAAAAAGTGAGATCGGTTGAAGTTAACCCCACAATTTCAAGCAAAAGCATCACATTATGCATTCTGGTTTAATAATTTGTATCAACGACAATCACCAGGTAGAATGTCCGATAAAATATGAGGGAAACATGGTTTGCCTAAAAGAGTTCTTCCACAATGTTTGTCTTGTCATCTCTTTTTTAAGATGCATATAACCTTCACTATCCAACATCTTTATCAGGTGTTTATCTCTGTGCAAAGCCTTCTTAAGTAAAACTTGTAACAATAGTATTTATTGCATATTATTTTTTACATGTTTGGATCATGATCTTTTAGTGAAAATAAAATATTACTTGGCTTCACCAAGTTTTTGGTCATTTCTGCAACCACGGTCTTCTCATCTGGTTTTAGCCAAGCAAGATAAAGATGTCCCACCAACACTTGTGCTTGATCATTATTGTGATATCCACATCCAATGTGAATGACCCATCCTTCTCCGTCATTTGCATGAGTTTTTCATCTGCATCGAGACATGCACTCACATTTTTTAGTTCCGGTCTCATCATGTTTTAATTGTTTCTTTTATGTTTTGTACTTTTGACTCATTTCACACCCCAAAGTCACCAATTCTCTCTTGTTCCCTCCACTACCACCCTTAAATGACCAAAGGATGACAATGATAAATCCAACATTTTTCCCAACTTATTGAGCCCAATTTATGAGGTAATCTCTTATAGGAAATACATGGACATTAAAAACATATACATTAATCACATCATGTTATGATAAGAAAACATTTCAAACTATCATACATTAATCAACGTGAATTACCTGGTAAGTAGTGAACTCTTGACAACAATCAATCCCACTAGATAACCCATCTAACCTCAATCTTTCAGCACCATTATCCATTTGCATAATCATTGATAATATAGTTGTTTTACAACTAAGGGTATGACAAGTTTATGATTTTGATATTGCAAAATTCATAGATCCTTACATTGTTTGCTTCAATTTTTCTTTCACTAGGCAATGTGTTGGTGTTTTCCTCTTCATGTGGATCTACTAATAGTTTGTCATCTCACACTCATCTATTATCCAATAAAACAAAAAACTCACATCTAAAGTTTTTATCAAACAACATCATATAAGACCTTAGAAAAAACAAAAAAAAACCCATATAACATATACTAACATGGAATATAATACTCCAAAACACCTAATTCATAACGTTTTTTAGAATTCATAAGCAAAATGGATTTTAAGAGTCCGTAGTTTGCGGGTTTTAAGGATTCGTAGTTGACGGATTTTTAGAATCCGTCTTGGACTCATTTAGATGCTTAAAATCCGTTTAATTCAATGTGGGTGTGGTGGTTTTGCTCGAATTTGTAGATTTCGTTGTTTAGTTTTTGTGTTCTCATGGATTCTGATAATCCGAGCGAGGGGTATTTTTGAAAAAATGGAACCATGTGGTGCTCTAAAAAACATGTGTGGTGCCAATTGTGCTAGCCGATATAAGGTTGTAATGTTGTTTTCAAATCACCAATGGTCGGCCCATTTAAATAGGGTTGGCAGTTAGACAAATCAACCCACTTAGAAATGTGAGAAATTAAAAAATTATATTTGATTTATAAAAACTTAAAATAAATGGATAAAATTCTAAAAATTAAAAATTAAATTAAATCTTCACCAAACATACGCCACAATAAGAAAAATTATTCAAAAGTTTACAATCTTATAAATAATTATTCCTTTTAATATATCATTCGTCATTAAATTTAAAATATAAACGACGTTGAAAGCAAAAATTAAATATTTGAAAGTGTAAAAAACGAAACTTATAAAATGAATGTTAAAAAAACTAAAGAAACTTAAAATGAAATTCTTTAAAAGATTAAAGTGAAATTACATTATGGTAGCACTTGGTAGTTGAATAAAGTAAATAAAATGGAACTTAATAGAATAAAATTGTACAAAATATTATATATATTGTGTTTGGTAACTATAGAATAGAATAAGAAAATGAACAAGGCATTATGCTCAATTAGACTTTTTTTTATCGGCAATATATATACACTCACACATACAACCTAAACTATATATCTGCTTATATATAAAAAAAAAAAAACCTAAACTATATATCTAGTGCTAAGGAACAAAGTCTTGATCTCTCATCTCTCAAGCCTTAAAGACTCAGTATAAGACCAAGTGAGCTCATGCCCATGATTCTCAATTACACATATAACTTTATCATATTTAATACGTAGTTCAACATAAAAAAAACTAAAATAAAAACAAAAGAAAAAGTCTTTTAGATATATTTTTTTAATGAGCAGTTGAGCACTATTATATAGTAACATAAAATGTCTATAAACTTTTTTATATTAATATTGTATGAAATTTTCAAAATAATTAATAACAGAGATTGGTCATCAACATCTTGATGAAGACACACACAACATAGCCACACTGATAAAGGATGAAAGATTATTTCTTATATTCTCTCTCTGTATAGCTCCTTATTTGTAAATATCTTTTCTATTTCAGAGTTATTAGTTTTGCTATTAGGTCCTCTTTTCCTGTTTACAGTTTTTAGTTGTTTTAGTTAATCCTCTATAAATTGTAATCAATTCCCAATTAATGAAGTAAGAAGAATTTTTTGTTTCTCTTCATCAAGTTTCTTCTTCCTCCTCTCAAGGGTTCCAAACCCAAATCTCTCTCTTAATGCTTTCTACTCAGATACAGAAAGCTGATAATAATTACGTACAAAAGTTTTTATAAAAGTATAATTATTAATTATAGTTTATGCTATATATATTTTTTATTTTTATGTAAAGTTTTTTTAAAAAATAGAAAAAAATTTGGTCACGATACTTCTCTTGTTAAGACCATATGAATCAATTAAAAAAACTTCAGACTTATACCAGAACCACGATGATTAAAAAAAAACATTTAATCGAAGTCCAAAAATTCCCTGAGTAAGAACTACCGGATCATCACTTATTCAATGAATAGATATAATGAAAAAATCCAAAGAAATGTTTGTCCTTTGATAAAAAAAAAAAAAGATAAGCGGTGTAAGTTTGAAAGAATCAAAATCTTTTAATTTATTCTTCTAACTCTTTGAAAAAAATTTTAAGTCCGGTTGCGAGGTCTAAATATGAAGTATGAATCATAGTTTTAATCTATTTTTTATATTCCGTGCTATAGATATTAGAATAAATATCTGACGGGGTAAAACCATCTCTATCAAGATGACAGATCCATTTTTTGTTCTGTACTATCAATAGGATCAATTATAACAAGTCACACACTCATATTTCGGGAATACAGAAACAAAGAAATTCCACGGTCGAACTACCCCAAAAAATAGAATGGGCTACAAATAATCCATTGAAGACGATAGTAATTTTGTCAACAAATAAAATGTTCTATTTGCTCCACTCTTTTTCATTCCACCATTTTTTATAAAATAAATGTGTCTTGTTCATTTAGTTTAATATCTTATTATATTCCCCTGCTTAGAAGCATGAAATATAGAACATAAGTTTAATATCCTATTCCCTCCCGTTCTCCTATAATACCAAAGACTACCTATAGAGTCAGAGTCACAAACTAGAATGACGGTGTATCCAATTTGTTAATTTTTCTAATTCTTAGTTTAATCATACATTTGTATTCTTTCTACTTCTTTTTCCACTAAAATTTAAACAATTTGAATCATTAGTGTCATTTTAGTTCTTCCAATTCAATATATTCATTTTATATAAAATAATTAATTATGACCCTTTTTTACATTTTTGACCAACTCTTTTTCTATATTTGATAATTTCTAATAAGTTTATGTCTGATAAAAATAGCTTATAACTTATCAAGAAGCTTATAACTTACAAATTGAAAGCTAGATTTCGTAACTCTAGTTGAAGTATTTTGCAGCTTATAAAAAGTTAGTTTTTAACAATTGAGGAAAGATCCCTTAATAATTGGGATATATTTCGAGTCTTTGGTTTCTTCATTCCATACCTTTGTAGAAACATTACCACTCACTAGAACATGCCACAAACAACATCGATATTTGATGATGATAATAATAATAATAAAAGATCAACTAATTATGCACGTTAATGCACAAAATCACAAGAATTTGAAAGAAAAAAAAAAGGTTTTCAGCATTCATGGTTAAAAATAGAATACACAAACATCAATTTCAATAGAAAATGACTCTACAAAACAATTCCTCTTCTCCACTGCAGTTAAAAATTTGGATTTAATCTCATAAAAAAATAAAACTCATAAAAAAGGAGAACTATAGAGCATAAACAATAAGAGCATTACCTGGATTTATTGATTTCATGAACAAACTGAAAGCAGCGAAATAATATGTTGTTTATGAGCACCTTCATAAAACAAGTAAGAAGGAGGGGTTAGTGGAGGGTGGTGATGTGGTATTCCTCAACCAAACTTCCGAATGAGGAAGAGTGTGTGACTATATGATGATTTGGTGTGTTGGGACTATCACATTTTAACAGATATACTTATAAACCACCTACTAGGGTTTTCATCGTGTCTATCACAGGCTAGACCTAAATTTTCAATCATAAGGTACCCACGTCAATTTTATTGTAATCTAAAAGGACCTGAGCATTATCTTAACTAATTGTGCCAATTACTCCCTCTATTCCTTTTTATCTGTCTTTTAAGGTTAAAACACACGGATTAAGAAATTTATTTAATGCTCTTGTAACTATCAAAATTATGAGATAATTCTCTATTATACCTTTGTTGGAACTCTACAATTATTAATTATCTATTACTTAGTATAGGTATAAAGTAATAAATGAGAAGTGTATAATAAAAAAACAAGCTATAAATGTTTTCTTGAATTCCTAAAGAGACAGATATATAGAAACAATTTTTTTTTCAAAACGGAGACAGATAAAAAGGAACGGAGGGAGTATTAGCGATTTAATCCACTTAATTTAAATAGCTAATCTAATCTTATCTAATTAATATTTAACCCACACTAAATTATTATAAAAATGAGATATTTTCAAAAAAAAAAAACACGGTGTTTCTTGATCTCGTGATTCATAGTTAGGGAGTCTAGTAGTTCAAAAGCACTCCATTTCTCGATCTTGTAGTCAAATGTGATTGGATTTTGGATATTGTGCTCAAAAGTCGTTCTCGATCTCGTGCTGGCATCATTGTTAAGTAACAAAATAAACGAGTCTTGAAAGTGAGTTCTTGTGCGTCGATAGAGTAAGTACGAGAGAGGTGAGTAAAAAATTACATATTCTTTTATTTATTTATTTTTAATATTTTATTAACTTATTTTCTCAAATTAGCATAGTTATTGTTTAATACCTAATATATCTATTCTTTTGTGAATTACATGGCACTTTATTATTCAATGACAATATATTTTCGATCCGTTAAATTTAAACTCATAGAAAATATTGAAAGAACATGTTTATGAGGAGAATGTGTGAAGAAATAATGAAGAAAAAAAGAAAGTAATAAAGAGAAAGATGGATGATAAGCAATATTGTTTTGAAAAGAGAAAAAAGTGAGATAAAAATTAAATTTGTATAATATTATTTCATCCTTATAGTTGCTAATCCTTTAACAAGTTTATACTATTCATTTCCCCCTCATTTTCAAAGTTGCAGGCTCCATTGTTATTTTTTCCTTTTTTTTTAAAAAAATTTAATCTCTAGAAACACAACCACAATTGAAGGATTTACGGGCAACTCACTATTCTTCTTCCCCTTATTTTTTACCTAATTTTTAACCAATATTTATGTTTATCTTCAAAAGCTTACACAATTGACCTATCACTCAAGTCTTCACTCTATACACCCCCACCTTGCAGCTTAGTAGAGAAAATTGTTGTGGGTGAAATGAAGTTATGAAAGGGGTAAAGAAGAAACTTGGTATTCGATGAGAAACAAATGTAGTGTTTAGTAGAACAGAACATAATGGCCACTTGAGATCATTTGGTATGAAATTAGAAATCTTGTATAATTTAGGGGGAGTATGAATTATTGTGATGGCTAGGTTTTTTCTATTGGAGTTTTTCCTAGCGAAGTGTCTATGAGTTAACACTAGAAGTTTTATGGCAGCGACGATCCAGCTTCCAAGGCTCAAGAAATGAAGACAACAATTTCACCATGTTCAGGTCTCGTACTATTTGTAAAAGCACATGAAGATCTTATTGCAAATTGAATTATTATTCAGCTCAAGAAGTTTTGAAGAATATTGTTTTAAGGAGGAGTTAATATGCGCTGCACTCTTTTTCCCTTAGCTATGGTTTTTTCCCATTGGGTCTTCCTGGCAAGGTTTTTAACGAGGTAGCATCTCATGCGTATCAAAACATTGTGTACTCTTTTTCCTTTACTAGGGTTTTGTCCCACTGGGTTTTCCTTAGTAAGGTTTTAACGAGACACATTCTCAAAGAAGAGATTGACATCCAAGGGGGAGTGTTATGAATATTTATCTAGTGGATGTTCATATCTCTCAATGGAGTTATCTATTAGGAATGTTTATATCGTAGAGGAATTATCTTGTACTCATATAGTTGGTTAGCTCTATCTTTATCTCTTGTACTCTGGTTGCTGAGCGCTTATAAATAGAGCACTCACCTATTGTATTAGACACCTCAATGAATTACATCATCTCCTTCCTCTCTCGTATTTCTCTTACTTCATTATTTTCATAACACGCGAACAGAACAAAACCGTGTACTGTGTTTGGTGACCATGAAACAGAACAAGATATAAATTATGTTGAATATTTTTTTATTATGTAAATTTTTTAAAAATATTTTTTGGTCGAAAAAATAATATAAGGTTAAAAGAATTTAAACATATATTATTTTGTTAATAAAAAATAACTCAATGAAAATAATGATATTTCTTTCGTGTGTGTTCTATTGTATTCTCTTCCGTTTTACCATTTTCAATGGAGCCAAATTGTCTTGTTCATTTGCCTCAGTGTCTTGTTCCATTCATTCCTCTTGACTGATGTACCAAACGTGGAATAGTACGCTGTATTCTGGTCTGTTCAAACACGTCTGCAAAATGCTACAAAAAAAATGGAGAAACGAATAGTGAAGGAGGAAACAATGCGTCAAAAGGGTAAAAATGAGAATGAGGAAAAAAATTCCTTCAGTTATTGCCATTTTCTTCGTAGCGAGGGAGGGACATGTGGATCTTATCTTATCTTTTTTTTTTTTTTCCTTTCTCAACATTTTCCTTCTTACAACTAAGGCTTCATTTGGCTCTTTTTTTTTAAAAAAAAAAAACTTAAAAGTTATTTTTACGTTAAAGCTATACATAAGAGTTTTTTAAAACTAAAAGTTGTTTGGTAATTTTATTATTTTTCTTAAGTTATGAGCTGCTTATAAGTGAAAAGCTGCTTGTTTTATAAAATATTTTATGTATTTTTAGTCATGTAGAGAAGTAGAAGGAGAAATAAAAGCCCAAATTTGTGGTTTATATTAGAGTTTCTCTTTGATAAAAAATATATTTTTTCATTTAAGAGCTTTTTCTAAAATCTATTTGGCCTAGCTTCTCCTTTTAAGAAAATGTGAGACTAAAGAAAAACTGGGCCAGACAAGGGTCTTTCTACGGTGTCTCCATAAAAAAAGAGAGTAGCACTGGTCTCCCTGAGTAAATCTAATAAGTAATATTTGAACGGTCCAGATGACACCAATTTTTACCTTGTTTGTAAATGTTTTACCCGTCACTAAACAACTTAATGATTTATTAAGATTTGTAAAATTTCCCCAGATTTAATTCAAATACTTCCCCAGATTTTGTCGAATATTTCAAAGAAAGGTTTATTGGTAGTGAAAACGACGGTGCGACCTTGTAGAATCGTCACCATCGCTGACGACATGCCAGGAAGATGCTATCTCTATTTCCTGAGTTGTGATGGCAAGGGGAGGGCAGGTCTTTGAGAAGCTTCGGAGGTGCTTTCGACCAGTTTTCTTCGTGGCGGCATTGGTGGCATCGCGGCTGGTGCTTGTGGCGACGATGTTTACCGACGGAGCTTGCTTTAGATGATGTTTCAGGTCGTATTTTGCCCGAGGACAAAACTGAACGGTGAATTTTCAGAGGAATATTTTCACTCAAATGGCGAAGGGAAAGTGCAACAACTAGTTTTTAGCAAGGATATGGAAATCAAATCTGAGAGATGCAAGTGATTTACAAAGTAATCTGGTTTCAGATGATGAATTGCTTCATGTTTAGTGGAGGCATAAAAGGGTCTAAGGGATTTTGAGAACAATCGATTTTCATTCACATGAAAAAGGGAAAGTGCAATGCAATACCAACAATTACAATTTAGCATTTTTTTTCCATAAATCACTAGTGCTCCTCATTGGGAGACTAAATACAATTGATGAAAGAACAAAAAAAATATATAATAGGTTTTAATCACAGTAAAAAAATTTTACCCCAGGAGACCATCCTGGTCTAAAACTTAGAGGGACCACTATAGATTGACCCACCAAACATGCACTAAAAGAGAGAAAGCTTACATTTTTACTCCCTTTGTGCTCCCTTGTTTTTTCCTCTCTCTTTCCACTATCTTCTCAAACAAACACACTATTTTAAAATATATTTTAATATTTTTTAAGGTGCCGTCTAAGGTGGTAAATTTTTTTAGGTGGACCACAGTGGTCTTAGAATTTTGAGGGTAATAGTGCAAAATTATTAAACTTTTTTATATTGGTTTTTAGCCCCTTAAGGAGCAGCAAATTTGTTTCTTCAATGTAAGCTTATCTTTCTTCCTTCTAGAGAGAAGCATGGAATGTTGTTATAACTTCTTACAATGATTTGCATCCACACTAATTTGAAGCAACACAAATCTAAAATTTTGAATTACCATCAATTACAAACTTATAGTACTAGTATTTCAAATTAGATGGGTTAAAGTATAAATGACATAAATAACATGAAGAAGAAACCACTGAGTTTCCACCATGGGTTTCCATCACTATCGTGCTTGTCACCTTTGTTTCTAGTGCTATCTCCTCCATTCCCACAACCCACTGCAAGCCCCCTTCACTACTAAGAAGTGCAAGCCATCGCAACTAAATATACACTAAAGATGAAAAAGCCATCACAAAAATGAAAAATCATATTGGAATCACCACCTCAAAACACTATTCACCAAGTTGCAACATTTCTTGTCATTTTCGGCCATCAACAAACACTATTATTATCAACTAAAAAATACAAAATTGAGACAGAAACAGAGACAAAAATGAGAAGATTAAACAAAACCAACAACTGAAAAAAAGAAGAGGAGGGAGGCAAGGAGCAAAGCCCTCCCTCCATTGCTCACAACATTTCCCAATTCAAACAGTACAAAAACCCCTAATTGTTAATCCAATAAAACCCCAAAAAATAATACGAAAAAGACTTCTTTTGCAACAAACGTGCATCGTCAAGCGGCCACCATCATCATTCAAGATTCGCCAGAAGAAACTCACTAAAATTGAAAAACCCACCCCAACAGTATTGAAATAGAGAGATGAACCAAAAGTGGTGAACCCTCACCCTTCATCCGCCGTCGTGTAGGAACCTCCCTCAATTGCTCCAGTTACGCAAGCACCCTCCTTAGTTGCGTGTATTTTTCTAAGCCACCGTCCTAGAATCATCAGCGCCGCCGCGGTGGTTGGGCTGTGTACTCCATGCCTCTTCACCAGCACCATGAGAGCACCCCTTATGTTTCCCACGGAACCCATCGTGCCACAAACTCTACTGCAGAAACCGATTGCGCTGTCGTTCTTGGAGAAGAGGAAACTGACCCACATAATGGCAAAGAAGGGGCATACGTTGGAAGGGAGAAAACCCTAGGTAGGTTCCTTTTTAAGATGAAGGATTACTTTGCAACAATAATAATTTAAATTTCTTTTTGCACCGTTACCCTTATTGTAGAGGGATCACCATGGTTTAGTAAAAAAAACTAGACCATCTTAAAACCCACTATTTTTTTAAATATTCTATAAATCAATAAATGTCTATGTATACTTGTAGATATAAAACAAATCACTTGTGATAATTTAAGATGGATAGCTATTAAATAGTAGTCTGAGTATGAAATTTAACCGTTGCTCGCTTATAAGTAATGAGGAGCTTTTGCTCTTTTTTGCCCTATCTTATTGATTGGTTTAAGTGATATATATTTATTTTATTCAAACAAGAGATCTATATTTCTCAAAACTCCGCATAAATAAAAAAGAAAGAAATATTTTTATAGTGTTAATGTTAAAGGTCCTTTTTAAGTAATGAATTATTATTTGCCTGTAATATTTTGATTGGACAATAGTCCATCAACACTTATGACTGTGTAAATTTATATTTTATAAATAAATTAATAGTAGTATAACATTTATCTAAAATTAGAAAACATTAAAAAAGAGTAGTATCTTGTTCTAATGACATTACGTACAACTCTTAAAAAAAAGGCCATAATCTACTGGAGTCAATCATGTTTTAACAAATAACATTAGCGTTACAGCGAGATTAAACTTTTCTGATAAAATCTTTTATACCCATAAGACTCGGCGAGGAATAAAACATGAAACATTTTAGTTAGAAAATGGCAGTTTGAGTAAATAAGAGGAGAAAACAGTGGCAAATGAATCCCCCAAATTCCTCGAACCCACAATAAAAGCCCCCTACTTCACTCACATGTCTACTACTAAATTCTACTAACCCCTGCTTCATCCCTGCTTGCCCTGCCCCCAAATTTTTATATTCATTCACCCTTCTTCCTCTGTAGAATAAAACAGAGGAAGCAGGAAAAAAAAAAAAACAGAAAACAAAAAAAAGAAAGTATGAGATGAAAAGTAGCGAAGAGAAGAGAAGAAAGCTAAAGTTATGGAATCTGAATAATAATTTGGGGGGTCTTCAATGACAGCGACAAATCCGTGTCTGCTTGTGCTGTTGCGGTTACATTAATGGCAAGTTCAGAGTCAAACGGCGACGTTTTCCCATGGCTGAAATCTCTGCCGGTGGCGCCGGAGTACCGGCCGAGTGTGGCGGAGTTCCAAGATCCGATTGGTTACATTTTTAAGATCGAGAAGGAAGCGTCGAAGTACGGCATCTGCAAAATCATTCCTCCGTACCCTCCTTCCTCGAAGAAAACCGCCATCGCCAACCTCAACCGCTCACTCGCGAAGCCCACATTCACGACACGTCAGCAGCAGGTTGGGTTCTGTCCCCGAAAGCACCGACCTGTTCAGCGATCCGTTTGGCAGAGCGGTGACACCTACACCTTTCACGAATTTCAGTCCAAGGCCAAGTCCTTTGAGAAAACTTACTTTAAAAAGCACACTAAGAAGGGCTCGGGCTCGGGCCTGGGCCCGCTCGAAATCGAGACGCTCTTTTGGAAGGCGACCGCTGATAAACCCTTCTCCGTGGAGTACGCAAACGACATGCCTGGTTCTGCCTTCGCGCCTGCAAAATGCCGCGACGCAGGGGACCCTGTTTCACTAGCCGACTCTGCTTGGAACATGAGAAGCGTTTCAAGGGCCAATGGTTCACTTCTGAGGTTCATGAAGGAGGAGATTCCTGGTGTTACTTCGCCCATGGTGTATCTTGCTATGCTCTTCAGCTGGTTCGCTTGGCATGTTGAGGACCACGACTTGCACAGCTTGAATTACCTTCACATGGGTGCCGGCAAGACCTGGTATGGTGTTCCGCGTGATGCTGCGGTTGCCTTTGAGGAAGTAGTTAGGGTTCATGGTTATGGCGGAGAGATAAACCCTCTAGGTACGTGGTGCCAACTGTTTATGCTCTTGTACATTTGTGGTGTTGAACCTGTTTGGTGGTTCAGAATCCGATAATTGATAAACATGTATGACCAGAATGACAGTTAACTTCGGGTTTATCAATGCCTTTCTTGCAAAAATTGTGAAATGGTCAACTCTGGAACTTCAGTGGATAGTTAGATTCTTGAGGATGGCTAAATTTTGTTGATGCCACTGGTATAATGGTTCTGCGTCTGTTTCATTCTTTGTGGCATTTAAAGTTTTTCATGTTCTGATAATTATTTGGGGATATATATTGACTTCTGTCAACTTTGCAGGGGATTACAGAGTTTAACTTTTGTACCAAAATAACTTGTGTTTTTGGCTGAACTTCTAATAAGTCAGCTTGGAATCAGATCTGGAGGGGAAAAAGTTGTTATTGAAATAATCATAATAATTTCTTCTCAGCTCTGATATAGAATGTCCTGTTTTTGTGTTGTTGTCAGATAGACGTAAAGATGTTCATGATCATGGAAACTGTTAATATGTGTTCCTGTGAACCTTCATTCTCTTTCTAGTAACTGACCATAGTGTTTGTTTCATTCTTTTTCTGTTCGATGTGCAATTTTACCTCTATTTTAATCTCAGCTTGTTAAAAGTGGGTCAAATTCTAATTGTTACAATGCAAGTGGGCCATTTTAAGGTTTATATTGTTAATTTTAGGATCCTAATCTGTTGCCTTAGGCGGCAACAAATGGGTCTAGACGTTTAGTGATCAATCACAATTTTAATGAAATCTTACTGTTTTCGATAGAAATGTCTACTCCGTTTGAGCAGGTCCAGTTCTTTCTTTTTTTCACTTTTTTCTATAAGCCAAATAGATATGGGTTTGAACTGAGGAACTGCTACTTAAAGCTGTGCTCCCCTAGCCACTAGACCAACATGCTGGATTGTCTCTTTCTTTCACTTGCTCTCAGAAAACATATCACCTTGACATAGCATTTACCTTTCTAAGTTTCTTGTTTTGTGTAGGATATCTTCGTTGTTTTTAATTTGTCTTCTTCATTCTATCAGCTTTCAGCTTTCATGTATCATGTATCGTGTTTTATTTTTCAACGAATGCAGAATGAAAGATATTTGTTTGTCCCTTCTGGGATAACTGAGGGGGACTGGTAGTAATTTCGATATTTCCATATTTCAAGAGGATAATAATACTCAACTTTGGTGTTGATATATGGTTCCTTATGTTGTAAAACTTACATGGGTCTTGTTTCCCTTCAACAGTTACTTTTGCTACTCTTGGTAAGAAGACCACTGTGATGTCGCCTGAAGTATTTATTAGTGCAGGTGTGCCATGCTGCAGGTACTAATTTTTATGAATGTCAAACTATATTTTGTGGTTATCTGTATTGATAAATCCTCTGGACAGATCCCAAGCATTAACTATTGATGCTACCAGTTTTTCTGTGGCCCATGGGTTTCACTTTGAATTACTGGTTGATTTACCTAAAAGCTGTTGAAGTTTAGTTACAATTTCAAATTCAAAGTTGCTGGAAATGTATCCCTAGTCAAGAGTTAGCTTTATTTTTATTTATTTATTTTATTTTATCTATTTATTTATTTTATTTTATTTTATTTATTTATTTATTTTTACTGCCATTAATCAGATGTTGATTTTCATTGTTATGGCATTCATTTCCATTCAGAATAATTTTTCTTCATTTTTTTCATTGTTCGGCAAGTTCCCTTTTAAATTAATTTTTTTTGTGCACTCAATGAATATTAAGTGCTCCTTCACTGTAAAGAAGTTTCTGATGCTTGTTTTTGAAGGTTTTGGTAGAAACAAGGAAACCATAATGGCCTGGCAATATTTAGTTTATTCAGTAGTCTGATGTAGTTGATTAGATTGGAATTCCTCCTCATCTTTAAGGGCTTCCCTTTCTTCTGTATTTTCATTAGCATGGGGTTCTATTTATGTCATGCCATCCCTCTGGTGCTCTGTTGTGGCTGTTTCAGGGAGTTCCCATTTTGGATATGCAGAGATGGAAAAGTCTTGCAGCATGCATGCTTGGTCCACTCTGTATTTTTTCTTTTTCTACTTAAAGGAATATAATATCCTCACGCTAGTTGCTGTTAATTTTTTTTTTGTCGCTGATAACACACACATATTGATACAATTGATGTTGGTAATCGTTATTTCAATCTTTAGAAGGCTTTTCCTTTTCTTTTTCTGTGACCCTGTATGGTGGTTTATATACATCTTTAAATTTAACATTGCTTTGAATCAGGTTAGTGCAAAATGCTGGAGAATTTGTTGTGACATTTCCAAGAGCCTATCACACAGGGTTTAGTCATGGTAAAACACTTAACAACCTGAGGATGTTAATTATACTCTCAAGGACTCTGTTTTTGCTCTGTTGGGGGGGGGTTGTTATTGTCTCAGGACTCTCAGCCAATAGTTTGATGTTTCTAATGCATTGTATGTCTTCTTTGAAGGTTTTAATTGTGGTGAGGCAGCAAACATTGCAACACCTGAGTGGTTGAGGATTGCGAAAGATGCTGCTATTCGGAGGGCTTCAATAAATTATCCTCCCATGGTTTCACATTTGCAGTTACTTTATGACCTTGCCTTAGCTTTGTGTTCTAGGTGTGTTTTCGTGTATTTTAGTTTCTTGTAATTGTCTGTTATAGTGTGCTGCAGATATCTTAACAGAATTACCTTTTGTTTGAGTAGATTGATGCAATTATTAATGATAACTTAATAATCATAATGGAGTTTCAAGGTGCAATCACATTCTTCAATTAAATTATCTGTGGATGAAAATGTGTGGATCAAGTCTATACTTGCAACCATTTGCTTGTTTAGGTTTCTCTTGTTTAGAATTTCTTGTAATGTGGTTTGGTTATGGTACAAATACAATGATTCTGATTACATATGATATACTCCCTCTAAATTTTCCTGTTTTCTCCATACAGAATCCCTGGGAACATCGGTGCAGAACCTCGGAGTTCTCGTCTGAAAGAGAAGAAAAAGGGTGAAGGAGAAACTGTAATTAAAGAACTGTTTGTCCAGGATGTAATACAGAATAATGATCTGCTTCATCTACTTGGCAAAGGATCTTCTGTTGTACTTCTTCCTCATAGCTCTGTTGACATTTCTGCTTGCTCAAAATTACGTGTCGGATACAAAAAACTACAAGTGAACCCTGGGTTTTCCGTCAATGTTTGCAATTCTGAGGAAATGAATTCCTCAGAAGGTTTTGTTTCTGATGATCTGGCATTCAACGAGAATCATGGAATCAAGCAAGAACAAAGTTCATATTCTGTGAAACACAAGTTTACTACTTTCTGTGGATGGAATGGGATTTCCTCATTTGATGTAAATGGTAACAAATGTGATTCAAGTTCTGAGATACTTAAAAGAGACACTGAAGGAGAAACTAGTCAAGGATGTGGGTTGTCAGAGCATAGATTATTTGCATGTGTCACATGTGGAACATTAAGCTTTTCTTGTGTTGCTATTGTTCAGCCTAGAGAACCTGCAGCTAGATATCTTATGTCGGCTGATTGTAGCTTCTTTAATGATTGGGTTGTTGGTTCTGGAGTATCTAGCAATAAATTTATTACTTCTGGTGAAGATGCAACTACTCCTGATCCGAACATGTACACAGGCAGGTTTTATTTCTAGAATTTTCATATCTTATCAAAAATAGTTTTTGCATTTTTCCGGAACATATCAATAATGATTAATGTGTCATATGCTTATCTGGCCTTTGCAGCTTATTGTGATAAATTCCTACAGTAAACACATGTTGTTCTTGTAAATATGACCTGTCTCTGCATTGGCATGGCTCGGGTGTATCTTGTTTTGATCCTACACTTTTCCCCCTTTTTTTCTTTAGCACCCTCTGTTTTGGGGTTGCCTAGATATTTTTCTGGAAACAGTTATCTTTCTTGTTCTCACACACACACACACATATATGTATGTATGTATGTATACATGTGTATATGAGCAAATAGCAGTCTGGGTAGTGTTTTGCCCTGATTTTCGATTCCTGAACTCCAGAAGACTAGATGCGTGACTTGCCTGTGTGATGACTCAAGAAGCTTTGAGTTGTCCTGAATCAGTGCAATGAACTCATTGGTAGTTACATAATAGTGAATCTCGCCATGATAAGACTTAGAGTTTTAGTTGGGATAAATGTGCACTAATGCCTTATGTAAAGCCTTTTTGTTGTTATATGGAAGAACAACTTGGTATCTAAGCCGTTAAATGGCTTTTATATCTCTGATTAATCTCTCAAAGGTTTTCCTTATATATTCTTGGTTTAACATTCCTTGGCAAGGATTTTGGTATAAGTACTGATCCATTTTGTTTTATCATGCAGGGTGGATGATAAAGAATGCCCATGAAGGTTCTTTTGATGTTCCTGTTCAATCAGCTCAATACGGGCTACAGAAAAATGCAGACCAAAATTATGAGGAAGCTTTAAAAACTGAAAGGGATAAAGGCAATACAGCTCTTGATTTATTGGCTTCAGCATATGGAAATTCTGACTCTGAGGAAGATCAGGATGACCCAGATATTGCAGTTGACTGTCATGAACCAACTACGATAAACTCTACATCAGGAAGATTATCTTCTCATATTAGAGATTCCTGTACTAGTCCCATGAGTGGATTTGATAGGGGAGATGATGTTTCTTCTAAGGGTAACAATCATGGGAATTATTTGCATTGTAGATCTGAGTGTGATTTTAGTCATCGGTCTTTTGACCGCACTTTAGAGAAACAAGATTATGTTATCAGTCCAGGGTTCACATTTAAGAATACAAGGACAGTGCCTAATTCCACCTGTAGGTTTTCCCAAGACGCTCATGATGTTGGAAAGCCATTGTTAGTCAAGGCTAGGGTTCCAGTTGATAACAAAAATCCTCTGTTGGTGCCACAGTCTGATGAGGATTCGTCTAGGATGCATGTATTCTGTCTAGAGCATGCTGCAGAAGCAGAACAGCAACTTCGCCAAATTGGCGGAGCCCACATAGTGCTCCTATGTCATCCAGGTCTGGGGATTGGATTGAAACTGTTTCTCATGCTGTATTGTTTATCTCATGCCCAAGTTCTTGCATAAAAAACAGTCCTTTTCTCACTCTTATTCTTCCTTGAGAATGAACACTTAATATGGTAAATTCAGAGTTTAACCTTGGTTATTTTGCAAAGCAAAAAAATGTCCTTTTATTTTTGTTTCTTACTCTGTTGTCAATTGTGGTCGTTGCGGCGGCCCACTGCCGCTACGGTGGTGCGGCGCTCCCTGCCGCTACGGTGGTGCGGCACTATCGCGGCGCCGTTGCGGTGAATTGCGGCACAACTGCTAGGAAGCAAATCTGAAACGTTTTTTGGGGTTTTTTTTTTCAAAAAAAGTTCATTTTTTTTGGTCACTTAAAGGGTATAAAAGTAATTTCCCCTTGCCACCTACATAAAACAAAAAACCCTAATATTTTATTAGGCTCTCTACTCTGGCTCTTGCTGAGACTTCTCCTTCATGTAGAAGGAAAGAAAACTCTTAGTCTTCTACCCTTTTGCTCCGTCCATCTTCTCCTTTGTTCCTTTCACTGTTCTGTTTATTTTTTCACTCTGCTCTGCTCTGTTCTCTTCTCTTCTCTTTTTTCATTCTGCTCTGTTCTCTTCCTTTCGCTGCTCTGTTCTGTGCTCTGTTCGTTTAATAAACCCTGTTCTCTTCTCTTTTTTCACTCTGCTCTGTTCTGTTCCTGTCGTTCACTCTGTTCTGGATATTAGAAATTAGGATTACTCTTTTGGCATATTTTGATGTGATTATAGTCATTATACACTATGGAATTATGATTACTCATTATGAACAATGAAAGTCTGGACAATTTTAAGTATTTTAAAATTTTTATGCATTTATTTGAGTATAATATGACTTAGCACATTCTGTCATTTAATTCTGTCTAATTTCCTGCAATAGCGGCCATCCCGCTATGCGCTATCCCGCTATAGCATTTTCGGTCGCGACGCGATTTGCGATTGACAACACTGGTTTCTTAATGGACAGGTTATCCTACTTTACTAAAATTTTGAATTTGATTCACTTTCAGAGTGAAAATTGTTACCGTATCTGGAATTAAGAAGATACCACATCATGTTAGTAGCCAATAGTTTTCACTTCCATTAAATCTTATACTGTTTTTCAAATAGGTGGCACCATATTATTGACCGATATTGTAAAATATTTTACATCGTTTGTGGATCAAACTTTGATCTAACATCAAAAAAATATGGATCTGATTTCCGTTCTGTTTTAGTTGTTTTTTGTATTTACTTATTTTTTTTATAATCAGCTACTTGTATAAAGTTATGAAGTTATTGTATTGTTTTAGTATATTTGAATGAACAATGCAGGAATTTTCCATTTACTTACAGTCACAGATTGATGATAATTTGGTGTATTTACCTTATTGCTGATTAAGTCATTAAGATCTTCATTTTCTGCTTCTCTCATAGGATTAAGTTACTGGTGTTTATATTATGCTGTTACCGTGACTATTTTTCTTCCTTTCAAATAATTCATTATATTTTTTTTTACATTTTTCTATAGATTATCCCAAGATAGAGGCTGAAGCAAAGTTGGTGGCAGAAGATTTGGGGATTGACTACCTCTGGAAAAATATTGCATATAGGCCTGCCGCGAAGGAGGACGAAGAGAGGATCCGGGTCTCTCTAGATAGTGAGGATGCTATTCCTGGGAATGGAGACTGGACTATTAAGCTAGGAATCAATCTCTTTTACAGTGCAACTCTTAGCCGCTCTCCTCTTTATAGTAAGCAGATGCCTTACAATTCTGTTATATATCATGCATTTGGTTGTAGTTCTCCAGCAAGCTCACCCATGGAACCAAAGGTCTATCAGAGAAGGGCCAACAAGCCAAAAAAGATAGTTGCTGGAAAATGGTGTGGTAAAGTTTGGATGTCCAATCAGGTCCATCACCTTTTAGCAAAAAGAGATTCTGAAGATTTTGAGGACGAGAAAAGCTTACATGGGTTTGTATTGCCCGATATGAAAGTTGAGAGATCAGAAAATTCCCCTGAAAGGGAAACTATCAGAAAATCAGGCAGAAAAAGGAAAATGACTGTAGTAAGTGAACGAACCCGGAAAGGCAAGTTTGCTGAGAAAGACGACGTTTGTGATTTTTCCACTGAAGATAAACCCTATAATCGGCCAAGGAGAATTCCAAGAAATAAGCGAGCCAGGCATGTTGAGACAGATGGTGCAACTTTTGAAGGAGAGTCTTCTCCACCATGTCATCATAGAAAACCTTTAAGCAAGCAAACAAATTGCACAGGAAGTGATGCACTTTCTGATGATTGGCTTGATGACAATTCTCATATGAGGCATAGGAGGGATACTAGTGGTAAAAAAGCTAAATTTGTGGAAAATGATGTGGTTTCAGATGATACAGTGGACTATGATTCTGATTGGCCGCAGATGGAAGAACATAGCAACGAGCAAGTTGAAGACACAGAAAGAGATGCATTTTCAGATGAAATTTTGGACGTTGATTCTCTTCAGCTGAATAGGAAGACTGCTAAAGGCAAGCACACCAAATTCATTAGTGATGATGATGTAATTTCTGATGATCAAATGGAAAATCATTTTCAAATGCAGCAAATGAGAATTCCTAAAAGCAGTCAAGGCAAATACCTTGCTGAAGAAGATATTATGATATCTGATGACCATCTGGAGCTGAACATGCCGAAGCAGCGACGGAAGAATCCGAAAAGCAGGCAAGCCAAATACCCTGATGAAGACAATATTGTATCACGTGACCAACTGGAGGGCCATTGTCGAAAGTATCAAAGAAGGGCACCTAAAGGCAGGCAAGCCAAATGTGTAGCTGGGGAAGATGTAATGTCTGACGACCAATTAGAGTATAACTTCCAGAAGCCGCAAACAAGTTTTTCAAGGAGAAGGCAAAACAAAGGCATTGATAGAGAAGTTAAAAATCTAGTGTCTGATGACCAATCAGAGGATCACTTTCAGAAGCCGCAAAGAAGATTTACTAGGAGCAGGCTAAACAAATGTGTTGATGAAGAAGTTCTGGATGACTTGGCTGAAAATAATTCTTATCTGCCACATAGAACTGCTAAAAGGAAGCAAATTAAATGCATGGATGAAGATGTCATGATTTCAGACGAAGAAATGGAAAATGATTCCCATCAGCAGCACAGAACTCTTCGAAGTAAACAATCTAGACCGAAGATACTTCAACAGATGAAACCAGCAAATTCCCTCAAAGGGAAAAACCAGAGATCTCGGTCAGTAAAACGAGGGGCTCGGAAGTCAAAGGCTCCTCAGCAAATACCACAGCCTTCTCATTTGCGGAATAAGCAACCTAGTAACTCGAGAGAGTTTAGTTTACTAATGGAAGTGGAGGAGGAAGGTGGACCTAGCACACATCTTAGGAAGAGAGTCCCAAAAGCTGAAGACTCTGAAGAAAAATCTGAAGAGAAACCCAGCAAAAGGAAGAAGGTAAAGAATACTAAAGCTGCAAAGGTTTCAGCCAGCCATGGAGAATTGAAGGATGAGGAAGCAGAATACCAGTGTGACATTGACGGGTGCACCATGAGTTTTGGGTCAAAACAGGAGCTGCTGCTTCACAAGAGAGATATCTGTCCTGTGAAAGGGTGTGGAAAGAAGTTTTTCTCACATAAATATCTGGTGCAGCATCGGCGAGTTCATGAGGATGACCGCCCCCTAAGGTGCCCTTGGAAAGGGTGCAAGATGACATTCAAGTGGGCATGGGCTCGTACTGAACATATTCGGGTCCACACTGGTGCGCGTCCTTATGCTTGTGCTGAGCCAGGTTGTGGGCAAACATTCAGATTTGTGTCTGATTTCAGCCGTCATAAGCGAAAGACGGGTCATTCAACTAAGAAGAGTCGTTAATAGCTAGTGGAAAGATGTTATTCTTACTTAACATGGTTTTATAAATTTATGAATCCATTGCTCAATTGACCAGAGCCTAGGTTTTACTAACAGTTTAGGATATCCCTGCAATTGTGATTTGTAGTAACTGTTAATTCCGTTTGCTTTGGGTCTTCAACCCATTTGTTTATTACAATTTAAGCAATTGCTTGGATCTGGAAACATTATACCCATCCAGTTCTAATCATTAGCAAATGTTCTTGCATTTATGTTATTGGAATCGTGATGATTTTATTTGAGTGCACTTCCTCAATACCCATGTTAACCAATGTGTGCGGAAGTCGTGCACTAAGAAATAGGCATGCTCTAAGGGCGTTGTGCTATGTTCGGCAAGGGTATTATTGCAAGGTTCGTTAGAAGGTATAACTGTGGGGGGATCATATTTGCATTTGATGCTTAATTATTGCATATTACTAATATACATATATATTTTGCGTACATTACATCCATATAACTAATATCTACATGAAAAGGTTGTGTATTTGTAGATTTAAAATTATGATTTCAAAAGTGAGTCAAATTCATGGGATATGAGATTGGTATGTTAATTTGAAATCAACAACATTCACGATTGTTGAGTGATTAAGTTTTATGTTTCATCATACTAGCTTATATGAATGTGTATAGTTTTATTGACATATATAGGAGTAACATCCCAATGATATTCTAGATCCAACGGAAATATGAAGAAACAAAATGTGTATCAAATTGTTCTTTATGCAGCTGAAAAAGGTGGTTCAGATGACATTATTGCTTTGTTAGAGACACTCAGTGGTCTCCTTTATTAAACAGCGGTTAACAGAAAGAATATTAATTTATTTTAGGGAAAATTATATTGATTTTGCCAGAACTTTGTTCGGGTTATACTTCTTTTATATTTCAAATACTACACACTTTATCACTCCATTAGGCATCTCATTAATTTCATTACGTATACTTTCCTTGAATTTTAATGTCTAAGGGAGATTTGTGTAGTTTTTGAGATATGCAGGGAATTGATGTAATCTAGTGAAAGTTAAAGAGAATTTAGTATTATTTTCCTTTTATTTTATCATTTAATTTAGTATATTGAGCTTCTTATGAAGAAATGGACTATCAACAGTTTTTAACTCAAGAGATTACTCTATACTCATTAGAGTTAGGTATACAGACCGATCTAAATTATCTCACAAAACATGTATAAATGGACTAAACAACTAGAGAATGAGTTTGCATCCACCACACATGTCTGTAGATAGTCTGCATAGCTTTATTTTATTTTATTTTTGTTTTTTTTACTAATTTTTCAAAATGCATTTTTTAAAATTAGTAATTATATTAATAAAAATAGACATAAGATACATTAATTTCTTAGATAGAAATCAATTTATAATTGTAAATTTTCATTTAAAAATGATTAAAATTTATTATTTTTATTTATGTAGAGTACCCGAGGAGTCTTTGGATTTTGTCGGTTTGGTCTTTGGACAAACATTCTAGTCCCCCAAGGCCCACACTTTATATGGACTTAAATTTTTCTAGTCCGAGCCTAGTAAAAATGCATGTTTGGCAGGTCGATGTGCGAACCAAAGTCCATATACTAACCAAACTTTTCACGGATGACAAACTTGTACCATTATGACGTTATATCACACTTTTGTCATATATTTTCATCATATTGCTAATTTCGCAATCTCTTAATTCAATCTTACATTTGAGTTCTTCCATTAAGTTGTTATCAATTCTTCTTCTATAAACTTGAGAAATTCAATACAGCTATTGGAATTGATTCTTCTTTGAAGTTCCCTATCTCTCTTGTGTTCTTCGAATCTATGTGATTCCTAGAATTTTCATGTCAATTAGTTAATACACGTTCTATTAAGAGTTTGTTATGATGGTAGATTCTACTCGTAATGCCCAAACGATGAAAGATATGGAGGATCATATCTTAAGCCGTATGAATTCACGATTCATGGAGTTGGCGAGTTCTGACATTATCAGATCCCTTCAACGAGACGATACAACATTTGGTGAAGCAGAAAATTCTGGATGAAACACGCGTTAATGTTGATTCGAATTTTCTAGGTCCGCGTCATCATCCAGCACCTTATGCTTGTGGAACTCGATTGGCTAAGATCGATTTTCCGCGTTTTAATGGAGAAAACGTTAATATGTGGATTTATCAACGTGAGAATTATTTCTTGATTGATACGACCGCGGACCTTTATTGTCTTCGATCGTTTATTTAGAAGGTAGTGCGTTGCAATGGCATATTGCGAAAAAATTTCCTGAATTGTCTTCGTTATTTCTAGATTGATTACACTAAATTGTTGATTGAGCGATTTGGTGATGTTTGTGATGATCCGATGGCGGACTTGATGAAGCTTCACCAGAAATGTTCAGTTTCTGAATATCACGAGGAGTTTGATGCGATTGTCACACGTTTGAATCTATTTGAGGAGTATACCTTGAGTTGTTTCCTTGGTTGTTTGAAGAAGGGGGTGCAAATGATGGTTCATATGTTTCAACCGTCTTCTGTGCGCAGAGCTTTTGCTTTGGCCAACATGTATGAAGCTGCTAATCTTTCTGGTGCCCAACTTGTGTCCATCCAAAAACTTAGAAAGGATTGTTGGGGCAAAAACCTATTTCTAGGGCTCCGGGGGATATTAACTTTTATATGGAAACAGAAGTTAATATCTATTTCTGTTACATTCAAAAAAAGCAAATAAAAAAAAAGATATTAACTTCTGTATGGAAATATAAGTTACTATTTGTTTAGGTTTCATGCAGAAAATGCAAGTTAAACAAAATAGATATTAACTTCTGTATGAAAGCAGAAGTTAATATATGTTTATGTTTCATTCAGAAAAAGCAAGTTAAACAAAATATATATTAACTTCTATATGAAAACACAAGCTAATATCTATTTTTATTGAAACAAAAACTAAGTCACAAAATAGATATTAACTTCTATATGGAAATAGAAGTTTATATCTGTTTCTTATTAAAACAAAAAAACCAAGTTAGAATAGGGATATTAACTTCTGTATGGAAGTTCAAACAGAAGTTAATATCCGTTTCACTATATTTCAAACAAAACAAGTTTAAAAACTGATACTAACCTCTGTATGAAAATAGAAGTTCATATCTATTTTTTATCAAAACAAAAAATGCAAGTTAAAATACGAATATTAATTTCTGTATGAAAATCTGTTTCAATGTAATTCAAACAAACCAAGTTAAAAACGGATGTTAATTTCTGTATTGAAATAGAAGTTAATATGTGTTTAGCATCCATCTAGCCTAGGGTTTCCAAACACAACAAAAATCCATGAAAATGCCCAAAAAAATACCTAGATGGGTGCGCAATGGAGAGACAAAGACAATTCCAAGTTGGATTCTCCTTAGGTGAAAAAGTGGCCCTATGCGGTGGTTTTTCGTGGTGGAGAAGAACGAGCGAGCAACGAGTGGTGTGTGATGAAACAACAATTAATCTTTGTTTAGTGTTGTGTAATCAAATGACTATACAGATATTAATATATGAGCGAGGGTTTTTAAGTTGAAATTTGGATACTAATATCTGAGCGAAGTTAAAAATGAATATTAATCCCCATGTGAATGTGGTGTGCTTGAGGACTATTTTAGTTGGAATACGGGGATTAATCCTAGGGCGAGGGGAAAATTAGAAAAAAAACTGAGGTAGGTGCATGGTGAACTAAGAAGACGGTGTGGTGGACAAAGTAACAGTCTAATTCAACATTTACTACTTCCCCATGAGGAGATACAAAAACTAGTTGATTATTATAAAAAATATTAAATCCATGTCTATTTAAAGTTCTTTCAATCATCCTCTCAAGATTTTGATTTTGTAAATGCGGTTGAAAATCTAGTTGAAGATTCGAAAAATTGTGATTTAAATTTTGAAAATAGTTCCTATAAAGATTATGATGATGCCCCCCCATTATTATTTTGTCTAAGATCATTGATAAGAGGATTCAAATTCTGATTAATAATGGGGTTTAGATTATTGACAATTGGTCGGGGATCAATTTGAGAGATTGGTTGAACTAGAGAATGTTCTTTCTTATTTCCTAATGCCATATTAATAACATTGTTATTACTCATATTGACATTGGGTTTGACTAGAGTCCCAAATATACACCATCAATCCTGCCTATTTGACAAGCCAAATTGTCATATGTGATACTAATTTCTCTAATTAAGAGAGTGAAGACATTGTCCATTTTTTGGGCCAAAGTATTTAGAATCATTCTTTTTGAGTCTAAGAGTCAACAAAGTATGTTGAGTCAACACATTTGAATTTTTTTAAAAAATTGCTTATAAAGCAAAGTTATTTTGTGAATGGGGAGATAGAGTCTACATTATTTCTTGGAGTGGACACAAACATAGGGTCTATATTATTTCATCTGCAAATCATGTAGCTATTATAAATGGCCCTATAAGATTTGACGTCGTTGTCATTGGAGTAAACATCTGAGGATTACTAAAGTAGCATTATTCCATGAATATGGTATTCTGTAAGGAGGATTTCTTAAAACATTGACACCTAAAGTCTGGTACTCAAGAGTCCTAGTGGTCGCAATGTCAATTTGACTTATTATTGTCGCAAGTTGTGTTCCCGCATTAACAATACTATTTGCACCCATATTATTGTTGTTATTATTCAAAACATTGGTTGCTTTGTTAACTTCACTAAAATTTGCATTAGTATCACTTCACAAAAAATGTAAAATCAAACATGAGAAACTTTGTAGATATTAAAAGTTTAAGTATGAAATAAAGTCACTATCCTTTTGGATGTGTATGTAACATCCGAAAAATATTCAATCTAGTCCCAACTTATTCTCTTAAACTTGCTTGAAATTAAGTCCTTGTGCTCTTGGATTGCTTTTGTTTTTCTTCAAGACTTTCTTGTTAAATTTTTTTAAGTCAAGGGCTTAATTGCAATTTTAATAAGTCGGCTTGTGCTCACACAAACTATTTTACACTCATCCTTATTCAATAATTCACCCCATCATCATTCATTTTTATTCTCCCTCAAGAAGTTCCTCACGCCACCCACTCTCTATTCTCAAACTCACCATCTTCTTTCTGAAAGCCCCAAGGAGACAAACCCTCATCTCCTCCCTAGAAAAGTCCACTCACCTACAATCTTAAGCTTGCTCAATTTTTGAATGTAAAAGGAATTCCATGGTCTTTGGATCATCAATTTCCTCAATTCCCTCTCAATTTCACAAGAAGCTCAAGGTTGGGAAGGATCAAAGGTGAAGGTTAGAAGCTAGCTTGATGGATTAGGAGCTTTGGGAGCTCAAAGGCAAGTTAGGATTTTGGAGTTGAGGTAAATCCAACTAAAAACTCTAAATTAGGGAAATCTTGGAATAAAATTACATGTGGTGAGCATTGGAACTTGGATTGTGTAGCTGGGCTCAATTTAGGTTGATTTTGTGACTATTGCTTGTATATTAATGCATGTATGCTTAAGGACCTTCATATGGTGTTGGATTTGGAATAGGTTGCATGTGTGTTATATTTGTTTAATGCATTTGGTTTCCTTGTTGTAATAATGTCATTTGGTGATATGGTTGGGATGCTCATGTGTGTGTTTGGTATTCTTTCCTTTCGAGGTAGGGCTTGATTATTTTGTTGCATATGTGATGATTGATGAATGCTTGTTTGTTCGGAAGTTTTGCTTGCATGTGTGTTAGAAATGTGAAACTATGTTGGTTTCTTTGTTTTGAAAGTTGATTTGGGTCAATTTGGGATGAGATGTGTAAAATATTGGTGATGTATAAATTGGTGTTGTGGTAGTCATGAGCAAAAACAACTTTCCCTAATTTCTGAAATTTATCACGAGTTAGGCCAGATATTTGACCTGTTTGGTGTTAGATGTGGTTTCGTGGCCATGTACAAAGTTGTGGTAAATTATGTTAGCTTTGAAATTTCACAAATTTCATGAGAATCCAATTTATATAGCTTGAGTTATAGACAAAACACTAAGAGCTGTCACAATTGGGTCTTTAACGTGGACATGTGAAATCATGTGAAATTATCTAATTATCTAATATAAATAAATTGATTCAAATCATGATCTTTGAACAAAAGTTGTAGATAATTTCATTATCTTTCATTTGCCATTGATTTCACCCAATTTGTAGGTGTACAACTCAAGTCATGGCAAAAATACAAAATCGCGCCAGAATCCTCCAACTTGGCAGTGCTGCACCTGTGGCTTGCGCCCAGGCGCCACGACCCTATAATTTGGCAGAATTTTCCACGTCCCTGGCGTGTCAAATTTAAGGTGTTACACACCAAGCGTGTCAAATTTACAAATTAAAAAAAAAAAATCCATGACAACTTTTTATTGTTTTGATGTCAATTTGTATCAACAAAATTTGACAAAACAAATAATATCAGATACAAAGCACACAATAGATTGGATATACTTTGATAAACACAATAACTTACTCAAAATACATGAAACTCTATTAAAAATGATTAAGAAAACATAAAAGATTCTGCTGAATATTAACTATAGAAAACATAGTTTTTACAATGATTTGACTTAAAACAAAAGAAAAATGAAAATGACAAACAAATCAATACCAACTTGATTATAGAAAACAAGTTTAACATTGATTAAAATATGTTAAAAACACAGACTAAGCTTTAAATATTAAATAAAGAACACAAAAAGGCATTTGCTGAATAATAACTTGCATTAATTTACGAATAAAGAGTACAAAGAGTGAAATTACATATAACCCGTGAATTACCTTTCGAGATTCAATCTTTGATATGGCCACTCAGTCATGAGGATCATGACTTGTATTGAGGTACCTTTGTTCTCAAATTCAATTGTGCGCAAAGAGCCGAAGACAAATCAAGAAGAAATGCATAATGGTGGTAGCTGAACTGTTGAACCAAGCAAAACTAACATACCCATTAAAAGAGTTTCTCATCATTTCTTACACTCAAACGTACAACCAAGTCAACATTATTTTACAAAATAACATACATAGCTATATAATTTAGAAGCTACGCAGGGTCACAAATTGAATAAGAGTTAAGTCTCAACATTAGCTCTATTTCCAGCAAGGATGAGTGAGATTTCAAGACCACGGCTGAAGGCTTGATTAAAGAGAAGGCGAGACTGGAAAGTGGATATGAATGGAAACCATGATAAAAATGCTATTGGCGCAAAAATGATCATACCCATTCCGGCATCATACATTCTAGCAAACTCACGGACAGAATCCCACAAGCCAAGACTCCAAACTATCCTTTTCCATGTGATTGCTAACTGAAAAGATTCGAAATACATATAATAGAATGTAAATAGACTTCAAATGCCAGAAATGACCTAAGTCAATAAAGTTTACTAAGTGGTAATGAATAGTCAATTTTGCACAAGTTAATCCTATTCGGACCCTAGGCAGAAACAGTATTTGCATAGAGTGCGACACATGAGCTTTACATAAGACGCTATTTCAGAGAAAGAGGGACTAATAGTGAAATTACATTAGCATTTAGCAGTGCAAAAAGAATAGCTAACCAAAAGGTTATGCAAACACCAAGTCCACGACCATATCAAGATAGTGAAATGTCTAATTAGACTTCAAATTCCAAACTGTATAACTAGAGATAAACCTTTTTGCACATTATTTTCAGACATCAAGAACAAATGAATTTTAATTCTCAACTATGCTAGACTTGAAGCTGCGATAATACCATCCCTTGAGTTATCATGCTTTATGATAAAGTCCCAGCAAATAATATATTCCTGATGGGAACTTTGAAGTTACAGGGTCGCTGGCTCTTTTTGATGGGAACTTCTATATTGCATCCTAAATATCCATTGCCAGTTAAAGTATGGTTCAAGATATATTTGGACTTGTGGATAAATGTGGAACAAATATAAATGCGTATTCCACAGATCAAGGGTGCTAAAAAATAACGCTATCATGGAAATCTCCGTTCCCATAATTGCTATGTAGCAGTTATCAGACATAATCTCCAAAGTTCAAATTGATTCACTTTAGACACTGGTATCTAATGGATTAATATCACCAGAAAATTCATATAACAAAAAATTAATACTTAAACTTACAGATAATATTCCCCATCCAGTAGGGATAAATGCAAGGATGCTTGCAAAAAGGTCAGCTATTGACAGTGGAGTCAAAGCAACAACGAGACACATAGCTGCAACAAGGCCTATAGCTGCAACTCCTTGTGAAAATCGCAACAGTAGCTGAAAATCGGCAGATTTCTTCGGGCTGTAGGTAAAGATCTGCAAAGAAGGGAAATATCACAAGTCAAAAAGCTTAAGAGGGGGGAAAATAACCAAGATAGCTGATATCAAATAAAAATGAAAGAAAAAATAGCTGTCAGAAAATGAGAAATACAAAATAGATCAACTTATTAAGAGAAGTTCAAACCTTAAAGATCAAGACAATTCCAACTAGGACAACCCATGAGAATCCATATATCTACAACATAGAAAATAATCAGATTCTATAAATAAGAGCCGTAAATTAACTGCCTATAAATGAAATATCACTGGAAGCAATACACCATTACACATAACATACAATCAGTACAGAATGAAAGAGCCATTTTAAAACACGTTTTTGTTGGGACAAAGTACATGGTAAAAATCTAATACACAGGAGGACCAAAAAGTTTACCGCCAGTGATGTATCCTTTCCAGTAACATGTAGCTTATACACAACGCCATATTGAAACAAGAAGAACCTTGCACTCAAAATTGTCTCCAAGATACGACCCCTCAAAGTTTGGATATGCATCTGCAGAAAGAGTAACTGTCATTATCAGAATTTAATAAAGGCATCAATCTTAACGTTATTCTAGCATGCCATATCTGCTGATAACAAGGATTATATAGTTAAGAAATACTTAAACTGACAGTTAAGATTGATGCCTTAAAGGCAATAAATATCACCAAGTACAACATCATTCACAAAAATACTGCGTGCCCACGCGCGCGCACACAAATATAGGGAGAGATATGTTTAGGCATTGTTTAGTAAGGGTAACTTATAGCTTAATCAAGAGCTTATAACTTATAAATTTTTGTCTTGTATATGTATTTGGTGACTACAAGTTTATAGGCTTTATAGACTAACTTAAGAAAAGTTACTTGAAGTAACTTATAACTTATAAAAATTGAGAGATATTGATATAATAAGGAAATTAGTCCTAGAATATAATCGAACAATATGACAAGATATCTCTTCATATACTCTAATATAAGTTGTTATAATTATAATAATATATTTATAGTCATTCGTAATACTAAGTTATTACATGCATTTTCCAAGATTCAGCTGATAATTATCGTTGTGAAGCTGATCACTCAAAATTCATTCTTCATTCATCCCTACCACATGCAATTATCTTGGTCTATGTCGACGATGTTATTCTTACAATTTGGATTTGGGCTTAACTTACTCCCAAAAGTTAGCTTGTAGGATGAGGTTTGCCACACCTTATAAACTCAACAATGGTAGCTGACGTGGGACTTCTAACACGCCCCCTCACGCCCAGCACTACACAGCTGGAGCGTGGACAAATACGAGTGAACAAAAAAATGGGTGACCCAACAATACGGGACTAACAAACACCTAATAACACACCCAACAACATGGGGGCCCAACAAACGGATCTAGGATAGGCTCTAATACCATCTTACAATTTGGGTTTGGGCCTAACTCACTCCCAAAAGCTAGCTTGTAGGATGAGTTTTGCCACACCCTTATAAACTCAACAATGACCATATCACTAGCCGATGTGGGACTTCTAGCAGTTATCATCACTGGGAAAGATTCAGCTGGGATGTGATTGCCTCAAACAACATCTGTCTAGTCAGTTTCAGACCAAAGATTTGGTCTTTAACTTCTGGAATTAAGGTTGCTCAGTCAATTTCTACCAAAGATTTGTAAGCTACTCTGATGTTGATCTGGAAGGATCACCATTTGACGTAAGATCCACGTCACGATATTGTGTATTTCCTAGAGGAAACTTAATGTCATGAAGCATGAAACAAAACGTAGTTGCCAGATCTAGTGCAAAGGTAGAATACCAAGCTATGGCAGCCACTGCATGTGAATTGACATGGCCTCGACAATTGCTTCAACAACAAAAAGCTAGGAGATACCAAAGAAATGAAGTTGTGATCTGTGACAACCAGGCTGCTCTCCACATTGAATCTTCGCTACTCTTTTGTGTCTCACGGAAGTGACTCTCACGGCATTGAATCTTCGTGTATTGTGGTGGTTGATCACTTGATCTTACCATGTTTCACCTTGTTCGTATCTCGCAGTGGTCGCAACATCTGTGCGTCTCTGCTGTAGTATCTAGTCGGCGTTCATAGATGTTTGGCTACTTTTCGGCACTCAGTGTTCCAATATGTTTCTGCCGTTTTTTTACCAATAATAATGTTTTTGCTGTTCATCTTGTAAATTTATTTGTTATTGCATATGAATGGTTGAGTAAATATTTTCGATGATCTTGCAAAACGTTTTCTGTTCGCACCATTGCCATCACTCCCCCATCATCTCTCTTATTCTCTGTCACAGCCATGCTCGAGATCAAGGAAAGCTTTTTCTTTGCATTTTGTAACCGTTTTCTGTTTCTAGTTCAATTCTATTAATTATTTTATCTATGTTAGTTTGAGCTAATGAGCAGAAACTTAGATTGAGTCGAGCTATGAGCTAAAATATATTATCGAGTTGAGTCGAGCTAAGCCAAGTTCGACTCAGCTTGAGTCGATTCAGACCTACAAGATAGTCTACAGTTTGATTTAATGGTTGGTTTGAAAAGGTGAATTATTTGACAATAATAGAGCGTAGCAGAATCAGTCTTCAATATTGCTGCATCTTTAACCCATAATCATACAAAGCAATCAAGTGAAAACAATTATGCGAACCTGTTCTTCGTCCCACCAAGACTCCCAACTATTATCTCCCTTGACTCCTACTCCTCCTTTGTAAAGAAGCCAACTTGTCCAATCATCAAAATCTTCCACAGTCCTGTTTAACCAGTTAAACAGATACACACTCCGTCACATAATTCCTATATAGCATCATCTTTCTAAAATATTAAAAAATATTATGAAGTAAAAGAGACAAAAAAATAAATAAAATTAAGCAGGGATTTGGGTACTACAGATATACAAAATTATCATTAGTTTTTCTTCCAAAAATAAGTATATCAAAAAAGTATTTCAACGTCTACTTTTTTTTTTTTCCACACCTAGTCATTCAAAGTCACTCTTGACATCAGATTACTCAAAAAGAACTGATTTCATGGAAAATATTAACATTGCACGACCATTTTTAATAATCAACAGAGAATCAGGTTGATAGCACTTATCATTGGAGGACCGTATAGTATTCACTATCACGGTAAAACTATCCGAAGTAACTAAAACAGTACAGAACTTACTTTTGCCACTCAAAGCCAGAGGGGTTGAAAATATAAGGAGCAAAAAGCCAGGAAATGACAAGGAACCAGCTGCTAAGAGTTATCAAAACATACGTGACAGCACCTCCCTCTGCATACCCGTATGCGATAAAAACTATAAGAAGTAGTGCTACTTCAAGCCTGTTGCATTGCGAAGAATTAATAACATCAATGAAACTCCGTTTCCATCTACTTCAAATAAAACAGAACAAAAGGAAATTTCAAAACAACATAACTCACGCTTTGACAAAGTGGCTCCTGGAATATAGTCTGTAATTTTCAGCAAACTTTATGTGACGGACAACAAACCCTCTACCAGTTGCTCGATACTATTGTGAAAAGTCAAACACATATCGAAGTTACAATGAACAGTATATTCTGAATTTTCCATCAAAATAATCAAACTAATCAAACTATCAAACTAATATAATAAAAGCAAACATACTTTTGCTCCCCCATGGAGAATAGTACGCCCAAAATAATGAGTTCTAGTTCCCAATGAGAATGTGAAGAAGACAGAACATAATTGAAGTTGCATTGCGATGAAACTGAAAACAGCCTGCAAACATTTTCATGAGATATAGACAATGTTTAGGCCACAAAAGAACAGAACATGTAAGTAGATAATTCATACTTGAAAATGTGTTGAAGAAATATATGATTAGGATTAGGGAAAAAGTAAAAGAGAGAAAGACAGCTCAAAGTAAAAAATGGAAAATATAATTGATAGATGTGATGTTGCACGACACATTAACCTGATATTCCTATCTAAATTACTAATTAGGTGAACTACGGGAATTACTAGCACAGGCCCAAGCCTACTACAAAACAACAAGCTTTATCCCACTAGATGAGATCAGCTATATGGATCACATAACGCCATTTCACTAGACCAAAAACCAGATTTTCAAAAGTATTACTAAGTGTTGAAAGTCTCACATTGAATACTGATACGACCACCTCAGAGTATATAAATGGTGTGGCAATTCTCTTTCTATGAGCAAGCTTTTGTGATTGAGTTAGGCCCAAAGCCCAAATTAGCCTATCATAGATCCGTTATTAGGCCACCCAAGAGGGGTGTGTTGAAAGTCCCACTTATTTGGTCATTTGTATTTGTCCATGCTCTAGATATCCACGGTTGAGTGTGAGGGGGTGTATTGAAAGTCTCATATTGACTAGTGATATGACCACCTTATAATATATAAGTGGTGTGACAACCCTCCTCCCATGAGTTAGCTTTTGGGATTAAGTTAGGTCCAAAACCCTTATTTAATATTAAGAAAATTATCTTCTTTAATGAGTTCTCCTAGGGTCCTTTTAGGTCTTCCTCTATCCCGTTTTACTGAACTAAAGACCATGCTATCAACTCTCCTCACACGTGCCTCCAACGACCTCAAAAGTCCAAGCCTACTATGATAAGACCAAAATAATAGGACCCAAAGATGAATTGGGCCCAAAGGAACTCACGGTCTAGTTTCTGCTAAGGGACCTAAAGGGTAGAAAATGTTAGTTAGAGAAAGGAATAGAGAAATGATGAGCTGGCAGTAATTAGTGAATATTTGTTAGAGTGGATGAGAAAGGGAATGTGATTATAAATATCAAAGTTGAGTGAGTAGTGAGGTGTCTTGGAGAATATAGAAATTGGTTAGGATAGAGATTTCTCTCTATAGGAGCATTGCTCTGGGACATTAGGAGTTTCTCCTTTTGTATTATTCCTTTTCTGTTCTTCAATAATACCACTTAACCTACTACCTCTGATCCTATTTATATGAGACAAAAAGTGATTTTTTCTTAGTCCTAATAATGAGAGTTAGTATTTTTTCTAAGTGTATTAATTGCTAAAAAACGATAATTGATCTTTTTTACCCTTAACTTATTATGAACAACTTACACATTTCTCATATTAGTGGGTGTATTGATCACAACGGTATTTTAGACATAAAATTCAAATTTACCATTTTATTAATTGCAAAAGACTTTCTTAAATATATTTTATTGGTTCGTGTAAAATTAGTCTCATGTTTCTTATATATAGCACCAGAGATAGTATTAAAGTAGGGTAACAATGAAGAAAGATATTCTTTCTAGCATAATCTAAATATATTCTTAATAGTCTCTGAAGGTATGGACCAACCTTTAGCAGTCCTAATTCAAGTATAAAACCCATTATCATTGGCACCGCAGTAAAAACACCAATCTGGACCAAGAATTGAGCATTCAAAGCTGCATCGAGTGCTGTGTTACCCAAGGTTTTTGCCTCGGTAGAGACAGCTTCATCAAGACCAGAGAATGCCTGAAAGAGGAAGCATGAAGGAACAATACCATGTCCATAGAAAGTCTCAAATACTACAGATTTAGTCAATAATTAGTTCTAAAACAAACTTAAAAAAAAAAAAAGAAAAACAGAGGTCTTTAGAAACAGTATTTGCTGCACAACTGTGGATATAACATGCAAACCAAAATGAATTCATAAAGATAAAAAGTGACTATATGGAAGAAATCCAAGTATGTGAACTAAGAAATAAGCCAGCGTAAGCTAAAAGACATGTTAAGCGTGATTAGTGTGTCACACAATAAACGGTTAAACCACACAGCATGAAACAGCCGCCAACTGAATTCCATTTCATCTCGCTAAAGTTTAGGACTTTAAGCCAATGCACCCCATAAAGGAATTTTACCACAACTGCTAAATGTCATTATTGTAACAATTTTCTTTCAAAATAATTAAAGGGAAAAAATCAATTTAACATGCTCTGGATTACTACATGCATGTATCATAAGAGTTGATGTGACGATATTAACTTTACAAGTATGAAATCATCATCTTATTCAAATAACAACATGCCAGGAAATTTGTTAATTAGGGTAGAACAAGAAAATCGTGGGGAGGAAAGAGTAATATGTAATAACCAGGAGGATATTATATACATCCAAAATGGGGGCGGAGGGGAGAAAACATAGCGATTAGCAATAGGGGTCTACAGTCTACAAAAGCAGTGAAAGACAGAAAGATGATTGGACAAATCTTATCAGTTTACCAGGTATGCTCTTCCGTACAGGAATATATATACAGTGAGTACTGTCATCTGCATTAAAAACATTGGATAAAATTAATGAGACAACCAAGACCAGCCAACTTTACCACATTTTCCAAGAAAGAAAGAAAAATGAGCGCCTCAGAACTATACCATGGTGCAAACGTAATAACCAACAGTTGTGAAGTAGAAAGAAAGCATTCTAAAGAAATCAAAAAGCTGTCCAAGCCTGTAAATATCCCTGCTAAGCACTTGCTCTCCATTACCACCGGCAACTTTACCTTCAAAGAGAGCAATCTGGTTTAACCCAACATCCCTTCCTTTTCCAACCTAACAAAGAAAGCAAGTGCAATTAGCAAATGAGAAAGAAGAGTTACATGGCGCTGAAACCAGAAAGCGTCCTTAGTGTACATGTATATTCAACCTGAATGTATTCATGGTGTGTGACATTTCCCAGCCGCAATGTAGAGTTGAAACCTGCAGTATATTTATTTCACGAATTCATATGATTAGTTATATACGACAAAAATAAATGTGGTTAACCCCAAGAAATTTTTTTCCAGGAAGGTCACTTAGATCAAAGTACTTTTAAATGGTTTGTCTAGTTTTCCTTGGTCTTCCTGTAATATTTTGTTTATCAGGCAACCATCCATTTGACCAACCCGTTCCTATTCGGGACAAAATTGGTTTTATTCTCACATGACCAAACCATATATTCTTGATTTTAGCTTTTCTGCTATGCCCTTGCCTACACATTACCACAGTAAATTGGGATACAAAATCAAGTGAAACTTCTTGTGGGAGAGAATGTGCTTTTAAAGAGCCACAAAATCAAGCTTTTAACAGTTTCAATTATTATATCATAAATGCAGCTTCATTTTTAAATACATGATATCCATTGATAATAAGACAGGAATAATCATTGGGCAATTCATGAAGAGATTCTATCTTATTTTTATTTTGGAGAATATAAGTATGAAGAAAAATGAAGGGTAACCGCAAATGAACATGGAGTGCAGTTTTCTTCAATGTTGCATCATATTATCACATAAGATCCATAATGCATAGGGAGGGTAACTACAAGTGAACATGGATTACAGGTATCATTCTTTACTTACCAGAATATATATCTTCACTAATATTAAGACAGGAATATTATTGGGCAATTCATGAAGAGATTCTATCTTATTTTTATTTTGGAGAATATAAGTATGAAGAAAAATGAAGGGTAACCGCAAATGAACATGGGGTGCAGTTTTCTTCAATGTTGCATCATATTATCACATAAGATCCATAATGCATAGGGAGGGTAACTACAAATGAACATGGATTACAGGTATCATTCTTTACTTACCAGAATATATATCTTCACTAATATTAATAACACGAGACGCCTTACTAATGCCTCCCCGAGTTATGTGAAATATTCTGTCAAATACATCCGGGTGTCCATAATGCATACGGACTCTGCAAGATTGATATGTCAAAAAAGATATATAAGACAACACAGGTTAAGTTAAGGCAAAGCAAAATTGAAAATAAATATATTTGTAGTGTAAGTGCCTGCACAAGTCTACCAAATTTGCATTTCCAAACAGTTAGGGTTGGCATTGTTAACCCAACCAATTGGACTGTACTAACTAGATTTAATTGGTCAACCAAACAATAATTTTTGGTCCAAGAGATAATGGAATGATGGGTTGTTAATCCATATGGCTTTGCATGTGTCAAGTCTCACATGCTCATTAGCCTACTGCAGTCTACCAAATTTAAGAAAAGATACCATCCCCAGTGTCATAAATGTTCGAAGCTCGCCTCAGGTTTCTTAGTCCAACAGATTACGGAAGTTTTTTGTTTTAAGTATTCTAGGGGTTTCTCAGGTCATGATTTGAATTGTAAAATCCCCCTTTATCTATGTTAGATATGTCCAGATTCGGTTGTTAAGAGAAGTCCACACATGAGCTACAGAAACTAGCAGAGATTGGAAAGTGATACAATAAAAGCAACTGAAGCCCACAGAAATTATGTCATTGATAGCATCCCAAGCCAAATCAAACCCACATTAAGTCAATATATGTTCATGAGATGAATGAGAAGATCAAATCCTAGAAGCATCACTCTTAGATGAAGTTAAAACAAAAACTAAATAAAAAAAATACATCTTCATGAGTTCACCAATTTCTTTGATTAATTGTGTCTAGTACTGATATCCACATAACACAACTTACTTGAGCGGATAAGCTAGAACTCGTTGCGCCAAGGTTACAAAACTAGTTTCTTGATTTGACATGAACCAAGCCAAGGATGAGACACTGCATGAATATCGAGCAGGCAATACGTAAGCAAAATAATGAGAAAAGAAAAAGGCCCATTTCACTTATCAATATTGAAATAGGTGCATGCCAAACCTTCCAGTAAAAACATGTTCCCTCACTCCAAGAATGCTTGGAGGGCGAAGGCCATGGTTCGCATGGAACTCCTCTAGAAGGTTTCTCATTTTCATTGCCTCTTCAAGATAATTGTCCTGTATAGCAAGATTTATGAAGTTATTCATCTGAACCTTCTTTCCTCGGTTGGCACCATTGCTACCACACCATTTCCAAAGTACATCACTCGTTACTTTTTTCTTTTATTTTAAATTACCCTCCAACAGGATTTGTAAACCTAGACAAAATCGGGTTTATAAATCCGGATTGCTGCCAAAAAACAGCCATGCATCACACATAAAAGCCAACCGGATTTATAAACCCAAGCACAGCCGGATATGAAAAGATAATGAACAAGGTAGTCAACTCGTAGATTCATGGCCGACACGGAGAGGGGTTGTCGACTCGTTAAAACGTGAAACGTAACACGAATCGTAAGAGTCAACAAAATCCAAAATTATATTTATATATGCATAAAAACATATTAAAAAATATTAAAAACATATAAAAAAATTATAATTAACAGCAACACAAAATCAAACATAAATTCATAAAAAGTAAAAATGTAAAAACAAAGCATAAAACATGAGCAGCAACACCACCAGCCATCCTAAGTTCCTAACCCAGCAAAGCGCACAGCTACAGACAGAGCAGAGCAAAGCAAACAGCCACGAGAAAGAGGGTGAGAGGGACGTGAGATAGAGCGCGAGAGAGAGGGAGCAGTTTGTTTAGAGAGAGGGAGCAATTTGTTGAGAGGAAAAAACAATGAAGAAGGAAGATGGACTGATTTGAGTGAGAAAGGAAGATCGAGAGAGAGGGAGAAAAACACGAATGAATGAAAAAGGCGCTGATGAACCCTATTTTTGTAACCCGAGTCTTATAACCCGACCCGTTTTCTTCTCGAACCCGAAACGTTGCCACGCATCACTATTCGGCCTATTCAACGAGTTGGGGCGGCGATTCAAACGCATCAATTGCATCAGCGATCCAAGCCACATCGTCCGACGATTCAACGATTCAACTAGTTGAATCGCGATTTTAACTACCTTATAATGAATCTAATACACTATACATGTATACAACAAAGTGAACCTAGTAATCTATACATTATTAATTAATTCTATTTCTACACCATTTTCTTTAGCATAAAATTAATTAGAAGAAATACTAGTTTCTAGTAAAAGTATAAGGGTATGTTTGGATTAGCTGTGATTATTTGTGAAAATAAGCTGTGAAAAAGAATCGATTGTGTTAGAAGTCCCACATCGACTAGTGATATGGCCATTGTTGAGTTTATAAGGGTGTGGCAAACCTCATCTTATGAGCTAGCTTTTGGGATTGAGTTAGGCCCAAACCCAAATTGTAAGATAGTACCAGAGCCTATCCTAGATCCGTTTGTTGGGCCCCCCATGTTGTTGGGTGTGTTATTGGGTGTTTGTTAGTCCCGTATTGTTGGGCCACCCGTTTGTTTGTGCACCCGTGTTTGTCCACGCTCCAGCTGTGTAGTGCTGAGCGTGAGGGGGCGTGTTAGAAGTCCCACATCGACTAGTGATATGGCCATTGTTGAGTTTATAAGGGTGTGGCAAACCTCATCCTACGAGCTAGCTTTTGGGATTGAGTTAGGCCCAAACCCAAATTGTAAGAGATTGTTTGAGACATAATCGATTTTTGTTTGAATATATTTGCTGTCAGAAGTGATTTTTAAGATGTGAAACACGATGTTGAAGGTTTTTGAAATAATGTTCAAATTTTAGCGGAAGGACAAAAAGCTTTTTCCTTTGTTAAAAGAATAATCAAGAGCTTTTGTAAGTGTTTTTAAGTGGAAAATACAACTGTCCAAAGTATGATTGAAAATAATCATATCCAAACATGCTCTAAGTGAAAAGATTTAAACTTTTAATCTTTCATCAACACATCATAACATAAAGCTCATCCAACACCATCAGTGCACAAAGCCAATAAAAAACATAACCACATTTTATATGGACGATTGAGCATTTAGAAATTATTGGAATAGTGCCAGTTATTTCAAAATGCATAGTGTAATATTAAAATTCTTCACAAGACGAGATGCACAGCAAAAACGTAATCAGAACATGATTCCAACATGACAAATCATAGAAGAGAGAAAGATTCGTTTTCCTTTATTCCTTTTTATTCTGTCCTTAGGACAAAATAAAATAATTTGAAAAAAAATGTACAAAAATAGGCAATGAGAAAACGGAACAGATGAGACGCATTTTCACCTGATTCATATCAATTGTTTGAACAGCATCACCACGAGTGAAAATTATAGCATGATTTTGGTTTTCAGGCTTTCCTTCACCAAGCTTTGGATCCCCCGGAAGCTTAATAGAATATATTTCCTATATACAAGAAGACTTAGAGAACCGTCAACGAAAGAAATACTCTACTATTCATACTCTGATGTCAATGCAATTCACCTACTTGGCAGTCCAGATATTAATTTTTTCTTGTTAAGAAAACTATAAATTGGAACCTTAAACAGTAAATTAAACACTTGAAAAGAAATAAATTTACCAACAAAATACAGTCCACAATGGTGAAATATTTGGGTTTAATACTAGCTCCAAAAAATTCATGTTGTATGCTGACTAAAGCTGAAACTTCACACTTATACCATAATTTAAGCATATAGCTGTGCAGCCAGCTTCCCAAGTTTCACATTATGTGGCATAAAATACCACTGTCTGTTAGGTAACTGGGAATTATTATAAAAACAAGGCACATCATTACATTAAACAAAAGGACAGAAAAATATATCACAAAACAATTTTTCGTGTTTGATTATTTTAGGAAAAGCAAAATCATAAAACTAACTAGATTGTCAAAAATTATCACTGATGTGCCCAAAATTAAGACACATGGTTAACATAGCAGCTGAAAATAGTTTGTCCTTGTCTCACCAAAAGCCTCTGGATAACCTAATGTTGAAGACCCAACCATTGTTTGATTTGATCCACAACACGACCCTCCGAAACCAAGTAATACAGAATGAAATAATTATTTGTATTTAAGTTATAAAAGCAGTCATCAGTAGTATTAACATGGTAATCTATGTTTGCAAGATTTTATACGGTTGAAGCCAACTGTGGAATTGCAAAAACAAAAACATTTTAAAGCAAATATCCATTACAGCCTATTGAATGATTAATAGAGAATATAGAAGTTATTGTAAACTGCAGCAGACAACAGCTGGCAGTTAGTTATTATGGTTGTTAGTTAGTTAGGGAAGTTAGGTCAAGCTTTTTCTATAAATACTAACATGATGTATAACAACTGTAACTAACTGCCAGCTGTAGAAAGCTGCAGTTTTCAATAACTGCTATATTCTCTCTATTAATGAATAATGATAAATAAAATAGGCAATCAGAAACGTCACTAGCGAACGAATGCTAAACAGTCACTTCCAAACAAGTTAACATCATCTGATGGCAGAAACGGAAATCAGTAGAAGCTCTCCTGTACCTGATCTTTTCCATTTATATCAGCTTTGACAAGCTTTGAATAAAACACTCGTGGGGTATTTGCATCAGTTGTACTTTCGTCAACATGAATGAAAGCAACTCGGAGTGCCTCATTCCTGATAACAAAGACAAATATTAATACTTTTTATAACGGATAGCATAATAAAAAAACTAAGAACACTGTAGTAACCGAGAAATTCCTTTTGCTGAAAAATATTAGAACTGTGAAATAAAATAAAATTTAACAGAGAAAATTCGGCGGTAATGATTCCACTTGAAATTTATACTAACATAACCCAAAATGCTCATAACAAAATGTCAGTATCATCACCCCAGTTAGAACAGCATTTGAATCAGAAAATTCATAAGCAAACAATGAAAAGACTTTGGTCAAAATTTGAGGTGTGTAGCTGAGAAGAGGCGGCATCTCAAGCACACTTAACACACTGAAATATTAAGAGGTCATGCATACCTGGGTACCACAATTACTGAACTACTCAATAAATGGATGTCCATATAAAATAGTGTTGCAATGAAATGATAATGGTTCAATCTGATTTCCATTATTTACATAGATAGAATCTGATTTATTCCTTATTTGATTTTCATACTTACTGACTGTATACAGGCTTAATTTGATGCACAGAATTCAAGCATATAAAATTGGAAACAAAATGAAAACAAGATGGCAGTTATGTAATTATGTAATTATTTATAAAAACAAGAAATGAAAACCCAAACCAAACAAGACATAAGCATTTCAAATGGAAGCCAATCTTAAGGCCTCAAAAACAAATAAAGAAATTAGAAAGACTGTTTCTGTCCACCCTTGCGTTAGAAGATATCTGAAGAAAACCTAGGTTGTATGTTGAATAGTCACGTAACAGAGGAGGGGAACAGATACGATTTGACACAGAATACTCTGCAACAGCATTCAAGCAAGCAAACTGAGATGAAATAAAGCACATTGGGAATGAACTGTCATCAAAATGGCTGCAGCCAGGGATAGCAACAGAGAAGACGAGACCAAGGGCAGTGAACAGACTCGGATTAGGACCGGAAAGAGGTTGGGGAAAGGGGCATGATGCAAGATCCCACAATCTTAGCCTCTGGCATGATGATTTTACCATGATCCCACCCATGATCGATCCAACACTGAATCGAGCACAGAGAACGACAAAAAATTATAGAATATAGCTATCCTACAAGTAAGATTGCAAGTTTAACAACCATCAAAACCTATCCTAGATCTGTTATTGCCTATTGGACCATCACTCTACTTTCGCATTGGAATCCTAGCTGCCTTCAGTGTGGCCACAGCTTCCGTATTGGATCCAAAGCCACCTTAATTGTCGCATGATCCCGCATTGACTAGAGATATGGCCAAAGTAGTCCTTATAAATCTTAGGAAATCCTCACCTCTTCTGAAAACCATAGAGGCTAACCTAGGACTGGCTCAAACTCTAAGAAAAGTGTTAGCAATGTCAAATTGTTGTAGTCTCACATTGCATAGCAGTAGAGAAAATACGAGGACTCAACATCATACCTCTGTAACAAAAGAGCAATATCAGCAGCTTCTGGTGCCTTCCGCTGTTTTTGCTGGCCATAAATTTGGCATGACACAACATAAGTGAACTTCAAGTCTGCTTGCGCCCGTGATTCACGTGATGATTCAAAACCTTGACTTCTAATGAAGTTGTTTCGAGAATAACTGTCCACTATTTACACAACAGATGTCAACGAATATTTGCCTAGATTTACAAGAACAAAAAACAGAAAATCACATAGTGCAACACAGAATATTCTTATGCAGCTACCTCCCAATGATCTGCTCTCCATATAGCTCTGGAGCATTAAAGCCCTCCTATAATACATCATGCCACGCACTGCAAACACAAAAAAGCACGAGATTGTATAAACATTAGTGCAAGTGTTGAAGAAACATATATTACTGGAAATAACACTAGTTACACCTCAACATATGTCTAATGAAAACAGAAAGGACTGTAGATACGATATACTAAGAATTTGTAACCTGTCCTAGCTAGTGTCTGCCCTCGATAAGACGCCCAAAAACGAAGCTCCAAAGTGTCACTTGAACTTTCATGAAGCTCTGCTTCCCCAGTGGATGCCCCTCGACCAATTCTTTCGAGAAAGTTATCCCATTCATCTGAAACAGAAAAAAAAAAAAAAAAAAAAATCAGACTCAAGCCAGAAATGGCAGAGGTCACGATAACAATTCCATTCCTTGTCATTCTCCAACCTTCAAACAGCTAAAGCTTTCAGTATAGTTACACAATAACAAGATATCTTTTTCTTCCACTTTTGTTTCTTCATCCTCCAAAATTAGATATGATAGGCAAACAAAATGGGGTAAGAATGAAGGATCAAAACTAATAAACATAACCTAAAAAAAATAATTCTTTCATCCAAAAGAAAAAATAGGTGTAACAAACACAGCAACAAGCTTTAATTAGACAATCTTTAAGAAACATATCACAGAGAAGACGAGTTCTGAACATCGACATGTGTATAATCCTTTTGTAAGGAAGATCAAACAGAGAAGTCACACTACCTGGAAATATCTTTTGAAGATAGAAGAGAATAGATATTCCATCTTCATTTTCCTTTTGCAACTCAGAAGTGCTATAGAGAACAGTTTCACTGTAGTATGGGGTGAAAACACTATTACAAACCAAAAACAAAAGGAAAATGTTAATATGGAGGAAGAAAGAAAAGAATGTCCATCATCAACTATATACATACACATGCGCATACCTGAATGGCAACATTTCACTAACAGGCTTTGCTGAAGGCATGTCCATAAATAATGAATTTGTGAAAAACTCTAATCTTCTCCTGGCTTCAAGATTTTTTGGAACATTGGATGCAGAGTCCTTTACAGTAAGTAGAAGATGTAACCGCTTCACGAGCTCTTTCTACAACCAACCTTAAAAGTCACCTCGATATACTTAAACACAAAAACAAGTATGGCTTGGCTTGAATTAAATTAAAAGGAACTTACAATTTCTGGATCATTGGGCCATTGTATCCTAGAAAAAAGGCGTCCATCATCCCTAGCTCTGGCTAAAATGTTCCACGTATCAAGGTTCTCCCTGGCAAATTAAAGAATACATATAGTAAATTAGCCAAATAATTATAACTATAATAACAATAATAATAGGCTGCATAATAGTTAGGAAATTGTGCTTGTGCAACCTACAAGTTATGCAACCACACCTTAAATCCAAGGATACCAGGTCATGAGTAACAACATCATACAGCTCATATACAGCTTTTGCAGCACCTTTCGCAAGTTCAGGATCATTTCGAATCTGACAGAAAAATCATTACATATAAGTAAAGGCAAATTGTACCACCAACCAATATATACAAAGAAACCTTGAAGATACAGATAAAATTTACTATTTGGTTCTGTGATTTAAGTGTTTAAATTTTCATCAAAACCAGAACAAACATCATAATTTACTCAAGTGTAATAAAATACTAGTATCCCAATAAATTTTCTCTTTTCAAGTTAGTAAAAGATACTTAATCCTTCCTTCCAAAAACATAAAATAGGTTATTGAAGTAAAGCTCTTGGCAGACTTAGATACTTCTTGGGGATAAAGGATCCACACTCAGATACCTTAGTAGCGTTTGAGAAACACAATTGAATAGGACAAGATGGGACATTAAGCCATTATTATACGTTTAGTACATTTGTAAACAAGAACAGAACAGGACATTTGATTAAAAGAACACAACACTTTGGCTCCTTACAAAAGGGTGGAACCAAGAAGAACAAAACATGTCTCATCACTTACAAATTTGTATTCAAAAAATTATTCTCATCTCAACTCAATGTTCTTCATCGTTCAAAAATATGCAGCCAGCACCGCCGCACAGATTTCAATCTTCATCTGCTTCTTGTTCCTTCCGCCGCTTGTAAGTTACTGTAGTTTATCCACCACCGCGCCCTCACTATTCCTTATCTCTAGTGCAGGATATTCCATTAGAGATTAGGCACCTGTACTCGCTTCCCATCCTCCCTCACTTCCACAACAAAGCCCTCACTCGATTTCAACATTGAAGCCCCTCAAAAGGATGATGAAGATCTCAGCTTCCCAGATCTCGACCGGCAATGTCCCATTTCAAGACCACGTCAGCACAAAGACACCAAAGACAAAGATGATGGAACATGTTGGCAGTGCCCCAAGTTGCCACAATCTAAGAATGGCATTGTGATTTCCAAATGGAAGTATCCAGTTGAATTGACATCTTACAGAGTTAGAAAGATTGATGGCGACTAGACCTATGGACACTCATATTGATTCTAATGCTAAACTTCTTCCAAGTCAGAGGGAGCCTTTTTCAGTTCCACAGAGACGTAGATTAGTTGGAAACTGAATAATCTCAGTTAATTATTACATGTAAGGATGTCACCTTTAGAGCTAGTTCTGTATATTAGTTTTGTATGTGTTAAGAATTATACTCAGTTAGTTAGAAGCCTAGTTAACTAATGATGCGTTGTAATAGTTTGTTAGGAGGTTTACTGAGTTAGTTAGGGTGTGATTAGTATAAATACAAAGCGATTAGAGAATGATCTCTAGCCCAACACTTTCACAAAATGATTCTCTATTCTACTCTTCACTAATAGCTTTGTAGGGTTACTCCCTCTAGGCTAAGAGCTTTGCTCTGGGAGGGTTTAACCCTACAAATTGTACTCTCTTTGATGTTCTTCATCAATGAAAGCTTCTACCTTTCTGTTCATGTTCAATACTTTCTGTCTTAAGGTCTCCAGGTTCTAAAAATGGTCCGAGCTGCCAGATCCCAAACGGTGGCTGCCGGATCATTTGGCCGAAAGCCTCTGTCGGACAGGACTCTTGCCGAAAAGGAATCTTTCGCCGGAGAATTGAACAGAGACAAAGGGAACCAACTGATGTCAAGAAAGCAGAGGGATTGGAAACAGATACACAAATCAATGGAAAATCATAAGAGATAGTAAATTCCTTGCATACCTTGGAAAATCATAAGAAAATGGTGTAACTCACGATCTTGGAAGCAAAGCTTTGGAAGAACTCTGTTTGGCGACCAATAAAGAGGAGCTACCAATGCTTGAATCTGACCTTACGGTTTGAGTGCGGTACGGAGGCAAAATTGCGAAAGAAAAGGAGGAATTGCATTAGAGCAGTTCTCCTCCAAAGGTTTCGACTCTTTTCCAAGGGAGAAATCATGCAGGATTGAACTCGACAATAAAATCCCGTCTTGAAGAACAAGTGTGTAGTTAAGATTTGCGATGTCTGGTGGTAGAAAGTGGAAAGCTGAATCGGGACGAACGATGGGAATAATGTGTTTTCCCCACCAAGAGTTGCTCGACGACCAGGCCAAGAGCATGCATTTTCGAGGTAAAAGAAAGTCCCATCTTCTGCTTTGGCGATCAAAGGAACGACCTCGATTGTTAACTTTTTGGGGAAATTGAAACCCTAAATGATGACGGCAAAATCATGGTCACAAAGACGGAACAAGAAGAAAGTGAAGGTGAGACGAAGGCAGTGAATCAAAGGTTTGTATTTGACTGAGGAGGTGTTGGGATTTCTTCACCTAAGATTGCTGGTCTTTGGCAACAACTCTTTGAATGACAGTGGCAGAAACCGCGAATGGCGGCGTCCAGCTCCATGGGCGACAGCGATGCACTATTTGGCAGCGGCAACAAACTGGTCAAAGTCATGGCTGCTTGCATTGAGAAGAGCTGTGCACTACTGGTTTTGGGTCAGGTCAAGTGGTAGCACCGCGTACTTGTTGGGTGCTACTGGTTTTGGGTCAAGCAACGGCAGCAGCATCCTCATGGTCGACGTCAATGCAGCGGTAAAAGATGTTTGCGGCATCAAAGAAGTGTTGGGTGACGGCGATGACTGAGTCCTTGGCTTTAGGGTTCTCAAGGACTGGTCATGGGTTTGCGATAAGCCCACTTCACAGCACAAGGAGTTGGGTACTATTTCTGCTTCAAACAGCCCGGATGTTGGATAAGAATTTTTGGCCAAGCCCATTTCACAAAAAAAAAAAAACAGAGACAGTGGCTATATTTTTGTAAAAGTTGATTCTTTGGTTGTTGTTTTCCCTGAGGAGAAGGTTGGTTTTAAGGGAGTGAGAATATTAGGAATTAGTTAGTACTTAGTTAGTAGAAGCCTAGTTAACTAATGATGAGTTGTAATAGTTTGTTAGGAGGTTTATTGAGTTAGTTAGGGTATGATTAGTAATAGTATAAATACATAGCAATTAGTGAAGAGTAGAATAGAGAATCATTTTATCATTTTGTAAAGGTGTTGGGCTAGAGATCATTCTCTAAAGGGAGTCTAGAATTCTAAGCTAGGAGCTTTGCTCTGGGACAAATTGTACTCTCTTCTATCTTCTTCATCAATGAAAGCTTCTACCTTCCTGTTCTTGTTCAATATTTTCTATCTTAAGGTCTCCAGGTTCTAACACTAAGTCAGTTTCTTAACTCTCCTTGTAAAATTGCATACTAACATAAACTAAAGGCACTCTAGGAAAAGGTCTTTCTTTAAGGCAGAGATCAGACTCAAGTTGTGGGACTCATGCAAATTGAACAAGCTCTCAACTGAGAGGAAATCCACTTCTAGATATTGTGTATTGGAGGTAACCTGATTACTTAAAGAGCAAGAACCAACGTTGTAAGATCAAGTGTAGACTGTAGAAGCAAGTGGATGTTTTCAGCTACATGTGAAGTTATCTGGTTCAATACAATGCTAACAGAACTGAGTTAAAAAAACACATTGAAATGGATTGCCATTTCATTTAAGAACTTATTTGTGACAATCAGGCAACTCTACACATCACCTCAAATCTAGTGCTTCATGAGAATACAAAACACATTAAAATGGATTGTCGTTTAATCAAAGAGAAGATACTATTGGGAGACATCACCACTAGCTTAGTCAATTCAAGGAAAAAAAAAAAGAAATGTTTCTACCAAATCATTGAAAGATCCTTGATCTAGTTATATACTACCCCCGATCCTTTATATAAGACAACCTAACTAATTCACATGGATTAAGAAAAGTAGTTAAGTTTGCTAGAGTAATTAAATATGTCTAGATTTTATAACAGTTTTCCTAAATTACCATCTAAATATTGGACTCATTAATACTACATTTGTTCCTTCCCACCTCATTAATTGTTTCTCCCCTTAACTTTCTTTCTACCCACCTCTTTTATTTTTCTTTTGACTAAACAGAAGAAGTTGTGGGATAAGGGTATATTTGGTAAAAAGTTCATTAATAGTGCAAAGATCTAGGAGGGGGTCTTATAAAAAGGACCAAGAGAATTTCTCTAAAGGGCCCTATAAAAAGGACCAGAGGTAGTATGAAACAAGTTAAGCGCAAATGCGAGTCAAGAGGGATACGGCTAAACTATATGTAAATATTAAAAGTCACATTGAGTAGGGATATGGCCATCAAAGTGTATATAAGTGATGTGTCAATCCTTCTCCTTTGAACAAACTTTTGGGAGTGAGAAAGGTTCAAAAACCCAAATTTAAGCTGGTATCATAGCCTATTCTAAATCTTGTACTGAGCCACCTATGACGGGTGTGTTGAAGGTCCCACGTTGACTAGAGATATGGTCAACGTAAAGTATACAAGTGGTGCATCAATCCTTCTTCTTTGAGCTAGCGCTAAGAGTGAGTTAGACCCAAAAACCCAAATTTAAGAGTAAATAGGGTTATAGTGAATGTGAATATCGTGTACATATAGAAATCAAGAAAACCACAATCCTCAAATTTCTCATAACCCTTTCATATATAAATAGTTGTAAAAACCAGACCGACCAATTCAACATCAACTGATAGACCTGATACGTAAGATTTAGACCCCCAATTAACCCCAATGCTATCATATAAATCATGCTATAAAACAACATGCCATTCAACCCCAAAAAACTGCTACATTCAAAACCATTGCAAACCATAACAAACCAAAAAACTGTTTTGAACCAGTGATTTTCTGATATTTCTAGAAAATAATTGGATTTAAAAAATATATATTAAATTGAAGGCTTTTGTTTAGCTAACTATAGGAAAGAGTTTAAGCCGTGGAAACAGCCTCTTGCATATGCAAGGTAAGGCTTTGTACTATAGATCCTCTAAGTGGATCTTGTCCTTTCCCAGACCCTTCGCATAGCAAGAGCTCTTATAGCACCTGGGCTGCCCTTTTTTTTCTTATTAATGTTCGACCACGATTCAAGCCAAGTCGAAACAATGAATCATTAACCAGTACCCTTACCCGTTTAATAACCAGTCTGAATTTGTAAACATGAATGTAATATCTCTATGTTGTGTACTATTTATTAAACTCCCCACTTGTCTCTTGTTTTCTCAGAACATTTTGATTTTAAATTTCGTGATGTTAGAGGAAGATCTTCAATAAGTTGAATGTAAAAATATGAAAATGAAAAAAAAAATTAAATATAATCCATGATACAAAATATTCAACAAAAAACTTACCAAGAGACCAGTCAATGCCGTAAGTCTTGATAAAACAAGCGGAAGCTTTTTGAGAGACAAGGTTAAAACAAGTGAACCCGCTAATATACTGTTATTGATCTCACGAAAAATTCTTTCGACCCTGTCAAAGAGAATACGTACAAGCTTCCATCAAGCACATGTGATATGTTAGTTCAATTATATTACTAAGATTATCACCATTTAAGCTCAAGTAACTTGGAGTTCTGCATCAAATTTACAAATTTATCCTAGAAGAACTTCATGTCAAAATATCCTATAAATTGTCATGGTTGAGTCTTCGTAGACTCTTAGTTACTATTTCAAAGATACAAAGTTAATTAAAGAGCTCCATGTTTTAAAAGTTCAGTCATCCATTACAAGAGGAGAAAATTCACTACGACAAAGCAAACAAATTATAATGAATTTGTAGTATAAGAAACCAACAATTGTTAAAACCTATTCAATACTTCAACATATCTGTTAGGGAAAACCCCTAAAAGTCATACATTAGTGAGTGTTATTTTAAAATTTTGATGTTTAACTGTAGAGAACTTATAACAAAAAGATATGGGAAAGATGTCCTACTAAGAAGTACAAACCATAAAACCAAGAAACACAAAAAAATAATATTAACCTAAGCAAGAATTGCAATAAAAACGAGTTCCTTGAAAGTCTTTCTGTAAGGAAATAGTCATAAAAAGAAATCCAGAGAAAACTTAGCTAGATTTTGACTTGGCCTAAATTTAAATCCCCCCAGAAAAAATAAAAAATGAAAAATCAACCAAAAGCTTACTCGGTAACAGTTTAATAATAAGTTTCAAACGACAAAAACAAAAAACTAACCCAAACACACAATTGAATTTGATCAAGAGAAATCGAGTAAAATGTTGCAGTCTATCCACAGTTGTGCCCAGTTGTTCCCATCTGTTGTAACTTCATGGATTACCTCTAAACCGCCCCTTCCATTACAACTGGACAAAACTTCCCAAATTTTGCACATATATATTCTAGTACGGAGAAGATCTAAACAATCAAAAGCCATAAAACCCCAACTAGAACCTACAAATCACAGGACATCATATTTCCTTTATAAATTATAAATAGTTTTCCCTGAATTTATGCCTCATCTTAACTTAAGAATGCAATATGGAAACAGGTAAATATATGATAAGACAATAAAACTCGTACCAAAGTCTTCCTTCGTTATCAACTAACGAATATAATATTTTTTCAACACTGTAATAGCATTCCTGAACCGCATATGCCATATATTCATCCCGACATATCCTGCTCCATAGATCTGCCTGTGTATCTTTGCAGTCCAAAGCCAAATCAACTGCCGTAAGGATCTGAACAAACACATATCAATTTAAAAAACATATGGAATCCCAGCAAAAAAAAAAAAAAAAAAAAAGTCTCTTCAAAAATCCATTCCAAGTAATTCATATTGCATTATAAGTTTCACCTTGCTGCTAAGAAGAAACAAAGGCCATTGAACTAATCTCAGACTTCCAGCATTGCTAGGAATAGAAAGTAGGTCCATTTCCCTGTAACAGTTAAAAAATAAATCAATAAGCAACCTACAAAAATCTAGTAGTTGAGGCAATAGTTTGAATCACTCAAGACAAAACAATCAATCTTTTATTACATTTTTTACAGGAAAGAAATGTACAACAGAGAAGGATGAAATATCCTCCAAATGAGGGGAAAAAACAGAGAAAAAAGAGGTCAAATTATGCAAAGCCTTATAAAGAATGCAGCAAAGCTACCCAGTCTCTGCAACAGTTTTTGCTATATACTGAGAAGCACTTTCATTGACTCCACAGCAGAATAAAAGAAATCAATAATTCAATAGATTTAAAAAAAAAATGCAATGCCTTCCAGTTTCAAAGCATAAGCTTTCATACTAATTTTAAAGCAGCAACTTTCCTCTGACTAACCTATTGCTGATAAAATCTTCCTCTCGAAGGCTTTTAATTATTTCATTCCAAAATGGAGCAAACATGGCAGCATATGCTTTGTTCATTTCCTGAGAATCCTGCATCAAACCAACAACATTCATTTAACCATACGGCCATACCACATATAACTTCCTGAAAATAGAAGTACATAAATAAGACAAACACTACTAATTTATTCACTTATAAATGTAGTAAGAAGAAGACATATCATGCCACTGAAAAGACCTCCAATAACCTCAGCCACAACAAGAAATACATAGAAGGATTTCAAAAAAGCAGTTAAGATTTCCTACACCCAAGTAATCCTACTTTGCTATACAATCATTTAAAGACACTCTTATACATGTACAGAGTATTAGATAATTCCTAGGTTCTTTATTATCTGTTGAATACATGTACAGAGTATTAGATAATTCCTAGGTTCCTTATTAAATGTATTTTAGTGTAAACCTTTCAATATAAATATGAGTTCAAGTTAAGTGATTTTCAACTGAACATATTCACTCAAAATATCAGTCTTCACATGGTATCAAAGAGCCATTTGAATTTTTTTTTTCCTCTCTGTTTTTTTTTCCTTAGTCGCGTGTTTCTCTCTCCTCAGCGTCTGCTCTGTTCTGATCCACCCACCTGGGTGTGTTTCTCGATCTCACCGCCACCACCACTAGACTCGCCGCCGTCAGTTCGGCCTACCACCGGAAGCCCATCGCCGCCGGCCTTGTCACACGCCGCCACCATCTCCGGCAGTCTTCTCAATTTTCCGACGAGTGACAGCGCGTCCGGCGTCTTTTCCGATCGCCGTCTTCACCGTTGCGCTTGGTTTTTCACGGCGAACCTCACCCAGTCCTTCTTTTGGCTGTTTGGCTCCGTTCAGTTCTGGGGTGTTCTGTTCTTCACTGTTCAGCGTGTTCTTCAAAATTTCCACCATGACGTCATCGAATTCTCCAACTGCGACTCATGTGACAATTTCTGCTGCTGAATATGAACGTCGTTATTTGGCGTATCAGGCTACCAACTCATCCACCACTACATCAGTTGCTCAGACTGGTAATTTTGTTGCTTGCCTCACCCAATCATCCCTTAGTCCTTGGATTTTGGACTCTGGAGCCTCAGACCACATCTCTGGTAACACTTGTCTTTTCACCAAACTTACCTATCAATCCAACCTTGACCTTAGCCAATGGATCTCAAACAATGGCTAAGGGCCTTGGCCAAATTTGTCCGGTCCCTTCTCTCCCTCTTGATAATGCTCTTTATGCTCCAGGCTGTCCTTTCAATTTGATTTCTGTTAGTAAGTTGACTCGTTCTCTTAATTGTTCTATTGTCTTCACTGCTAATTCTGTTCTTGTGCAGAACCGGGCTACGGGACAGACGATTGGAGCAGGTCAGGGACTTTATCAATTGACCTTACCACCTTCTCCTTCTGCTTTTGTGTCCGTTGTTTCTCCCTTGTTACATTATAATCGTCTTGGCCACCCTAACATCTCTAAACTTCAGAAAATGGTTCCAGATCTCCCAACCATCTCTTCCTTAGAATGTGAGTCATGTCAACTTGGGAAACATACTCACTCTTCATATCCAAAGCGGGTAAATAATCGTGCTACATCTCCTTTTTAGTTCATACTGATGTTTGAGGTCCTAGTCGGATTCCCACAACATTAGGATATAAATATTTTGACATTTATTGACAATTTTTCGAGATGTACTTGATTATTTTTAATGAAATCTCGCTCTGAGATATTTTCTGTGTTTAAGACCTTTTGTGCTTAAGTTCAAAATCAATTTAATACTTCTATTCGCATTTTACGAAGTGATAATGAACGTGAATATTTCTCTACACAATTCACATCTTTTATGCAGGGTATTCTTCACCAATCTTCTTGTGCTCACACCCCTCAACAAAATGGTGTTGCGGAGCGCAAGAATCGTCATCTCATTGAAACTGCCCGCACGTTGCTCCTTCACACTCACGTCCCTTTAAAATTTTGGGGTGACGCAGTTCTTACCGCGTGCTACTTAATTAATCGGATGCCTTCTTCTGTGCTTCACAATGAGGTTCCTGTATCACTCTTGTTTCCTTCTCAGCCTAAATATTATCTCCCACCTCGCATTTTTGAGTGCCCGTGCTTTGTTCACATTCTCACCCCTGGCCAAGATAAGTTGAGAGCTAAATCTTTCAAGTGTGTCTTCCTTGGTTATTCGCGCTTGCAGAAAGGATACAGATGCTTCTCTCCAGACCTCAATCGTTACATCACTTCTGCCGATGTCACCTTTTTTGAAGAATCCCCATTTTTTCCTTCATCTTCGGTTGAGCATCCCCCAATCACTGATGTTCTTCCTGTACCTTTCACTATTTTACCAGAAGACAACACTCCTCCTCAGAATCCTCCTCCTCCTCCTCTCCAGACCTATTATCGACGCCCACGTCCTCCTGCTCCCGTGGATTCAAGCCCTGCTCTAACGACTTTACCGCCCCTGGTGCTGCCTCCTACTAGCCCTCCTATTGTAGTTCGTAAAGGTAATCGGACTACTCGTAACCCTCATCCCATATATACCTTCTTGAGTTATCACCGTTTATCTTCTCCATATTTTGCATTTGTCTCTTCTATCTCTTCTGTGTCAATTCCAAAGACTATAGGTGAGGCACTATCCCATCCTAGGTGGCGACAGGCTATGGTGGATGAAATGTCAGCCTTCCATTCCAATGGAACTTGGGAGTTGGTCCCTCTTCCTCCAGGAAAAACTACTGTTGGGTGCCGGTGGGTCTATGCTATTAAAGTTGGTGCCGATGGCCAGATCGATCGTTTGAAGGCTCGATTGGTTGCTAAAGGATATACTCAAATATATGGATCGGATTATGGGGATACCTTTTCACGGTTGCTAAGATTGCTTCTATTCGACTTCTCCTCTCCATGGCTGTCATTCATCATTAGCCTCTTTTTCAACTTGATATTAAAAATGCTTTCTTACATGGAGAGCTTGAAGAAGAAGTGTATATGGAGCAACCACCTGGCTTTGTTGCTCAGGGGGAGCCTGGCTTGGTTTATCGCTTGCGCTGATCTCTATATGGCTTGAAACAATCTCCTAGAGCATGGTTTGGAAGATTCAGCAATGTACTCAAACAGTTTGGTATGGTTCGCAGTGAGAAGGATCACTCTCTTCTATCGTCACTCTACACAACACAAGAGCATATTTCTAGTTGTATATGTGGATGATATTGTCATCACTGGCAGTGATGAAGATGGCATTGGTAAACTAAAACATCTTTCGCGACATTTTCAAACTAAGGACTTAGGCCACCTCAAGTATTTTCTTGGTATTGAGGTAGCTCAGTCTTCCACAGGTATCGTAATCTCCCAACGAAAATATGCTCTTGACATTTTAGAAGAAATTGGTATGTCAGATTGTAGGCATGTGGAAACTCCCATGGATCCAAACATCAAACTTCTACCAGAACAAGGGGAACCTTTATCATATCCTAGGCGTTATATGAGGCTTGTTGGAAAACTTAACTACCTTACGATCACTCGGCCTGATATCTCTTTTGCCGTAAGTGTAGTTAGTCAATTCCTACAAGACCCGCGTGTCACTCATTGGGATGCGGCAATGCAAATTGTCAGATACATCAAGAAAACACCAGGACAGGGACTTCTCTATGAAGATAGAGGACATTCTCAAATTGTGGGTTACACTGATGCTGATTGGGCTGGCTCACCCTCGGATAGACGATCAACCACAGGTTAGGTTACTGTGTGCTCATTGGTGGTAACTTGATATCTTGGAAAAGCAAAAAGCAGGATGTGGTTGCAAGATCGACTGCAGAAGCAGAATATCGAGCCATGGCATTAACAACATGTGAACTTGTATGGTTAAAGCATTTACTCCAAGAATTAAAACTTGGAGATAGAGGGCCAATGCACCTATTGTGTGATAACAAATCAGCCTTGGACATTTCTTCCAATCCCGTGTTTCACGAGCGGACAAAACATATAGAAGTGGATTGTCACTTTATCCGAGAGAAGATCATGTCGGGATGCATTGCTACTCAATTTGTGAACTCTAAGGATCAATTAGCTGATGTCTTCACTAAAGCCCTCCGAGGTCCTCGAATTGAAGATATTTGTTGCAAGCTTGGATCATATAATCTATATGCTCCAGCTTGAGGGGGAGTGTAGAAATATAATTAATGAATACATGTACAGAGTATTAGATAATTCCTAGGTTCTTTATTATCTGTTTAATACATGTACATAGTATTAGATAATTCCTAGGTTCCTTATTAAATGTATTTTAGTGTAAACCTCTCAATATAAATATGAGTTCAAGTTCAATGATTTTCAACTGAACATATTCACTCAAAATATCAGTCTACACATAAATAAACAAATTTTTAAGCAAGGAGAAACAAATTCCTGTCAGTTTCTCTACATTTCTATGTTGATACCCTTGTTGCATAACAAAAAAAGAGAAAAGAAAACAAATCACAATGTAGAGATGAATAGATCTCTTTGGTGTTGGGACATTACGAACTAAAATACTCCCTCCATTTTCAAATATAAGCAGAAAAAATAACAAATGCTAATTTAGAATGTCAATTAACTTCATTTAATGATCTTGATTTCATCTAAATGAAATTTGCTTATAGTCAAGTGGTACATTAAATGAAGGGTATTTAAAGAATGACCGCATTAAATATGGTGATGTTGGTTAAGATTTGCTTATATTAAAAACACCATATTTGAGTTAAAATTTTCTTATATTCGAAAATAGAGGGAATAACAAGTAAAGAAAAGCATAAAAATTTGATTTACTCTAACGCACCCCTCCCCCACCCAAAAGGAAAAAAAGAAAATCACCTGAGTTGATTGCACATTTAAGGGTATCCTGAAAAAAAAAAAAACAAAGTTAAATTTATCATGAAAAAGTAATTAAGAAAAACATGTGCACACTATAGTTCAACTAACTCAAAAAACAACACCACGTGTTTTTAACTATGGTGACAAACAGACATCAAAAGAAAATTTGGATGATAAATGAAATTTTAAAAAGAAAAGACACACTCAGTGACAGAAGCAAAGAATGATGTATCCTCCTTATTTAATAGAGATAGTTATCATATCATTGGGAATTATGGGAGTTCATGTATCATTAAAATTAGCAATATGAACTAGTTTAACATTGTTCTTGAAAATATACATAAAATGTAACAATCCTATTTTGTATATGAAATTCAACAATGCTAAATGGTCATACAAGAGAAATTCACAGTATTTCTATTTGCTATAAGTCAATTCTGTATGTGTCCTAAATCCTCCAAAACAAATCAGAAAATCACATCTAATAAGCAAAACTTTCAAATTTCCACACATATCAAATCCACACAGAAGATAAGCAGTCTGATTTATCCAATGCACAGAACAGGTGACTGTTGAATTTATAGGGGTAGGAGGAGAGAAATCAGGTGAATATTTTTAAAGAGAAATTCTGAAAGAAATCATGTTATTCAGTAGAAATTGTGGTTTTTTTATCAGCCAATTTTTTCTTTTTTTACGGGGAGAGGGTGGGGGAGTTTTGCACCTAGCAGGGTTTGAAACCTGTACTTTCACTTGATGTCACAATAGCACTCCCACTAGGCTACTATCAAGGGGATTCATTAGAAATTGTGGTACACGGGTTATCTTATAGACTCTTAAGAAACATGGTGGAGAAAACTTCCAAGCTTCATAACATTTAAAAGTAACTACCAAGACGCTAATAGCAATGAACTCTAAATGCATTTATCATGTGATACATGATCATACTATTACCAAAGTGCATTGACTATTATGATTTCCAACCATGAGTAGAAGCTGTCCTTGAAAAAATCTGGCATTCAAATAGGAACATGCACTGTACACGACCATAGATCATTGCCTTCCCAAAGGGTTCTATAAGTTTGTTTGTTTCAAGGTCTGTAAAATTATTCTTGAGAAACTGAACTTGTGAACGACATTCCCATGTTTGTTACAAACTTTAAAAAACATTTCCAGGCATTATTGATTCCCACCAAAGTGACATTCCCATGTTTGCTAATTTTAACTCCCATGCTGACGGGTGGGTATGTTGAATTTCCATTGGAATATTACAAGTTATCTTGAAAGTTGAAACTCAACTATTAACTTGCATTTACACTCTGTTTCCCTTACTGATTATATTCATGAAAACTATTTTTCCCCATAAATATTTAATTCTACCTCGACACGTTTTTTAAATTTATCCAGAAATATCATCCAAGTAATAGTACACACAAGAAGCACAAAAAAGGCTTAGAATTCATGAGGAAATGTGGTGAATGATGATATAACCAAAAATAATGCCTCCTGATAATGACGAGACAAATATCTCTAGACAAACAGTTTCACTTTTCCACCACACTTTTCCGACCCATTCCTTATTATTGTGATGAAATTCATGTGGGTCCTACTCCCTTATTAGTGGGTTTCACAAGAAGTTCAACCAACAATAGTGTGTTAACTGTTAAGTGTGTGAAGAGGTAGAGTTAGCGCCTCTCTTCACCAAAAGTATTGAAATACCAGAGAGCCTTTGCTACGTAACAAAACAAAAACCCTTATGCTAGAAATAATCTTTAACAGGGCAACAGAAAATCAAGAAATGTTTATATATTCACCACCAACTTACATGAATCCATCTATCAAGGATTACAAACATAAATGTAACTTTTCATTTCATGTAGACAAATACCAGTTAAAACAGTTATATCTTAGATAACCCACCTTGTCTGTGGAGAGACCAAATTTTTCACAAATGCCCCTGGGAAACTCTCAAATCGTTTATTCACCATTTCAATTGTACGAATCTGCAAGAAACCATTAATCAAAACAAGTTGTAACAATCATGATGAGGCAGCCCATGAAGAAAACATATCTTCATATTGATAGAAACTTGCATTTTTTTTAGGTTAAATTGATTATTTAGTCGTTATACGTGTTCTTTATTTTTCTTTTAGTCCCTATACATAAAAAACGTTCTTTTTAGTCCCTATATATGTCTCTGTTAGTGCTTTTGGTCCTTTTGTTATCTTACTGTTAGTCCCTACTAAAACGAAGAAACAAGTACAGGGATTAAAATGAAAAATAAGTACATGTATAGGGATTAAAACGAAACACAAATACATGTATAGGGACTTAAATGAAAAACAAGTATATGTAAAAGGACTAAAACGAAAAAGAAGTACATGATTAATTAATTTCATATCAACAGTCCATGAGTTCATCATTGATTAGCTCATAAAGGTTCCGTTAGCCACGTAGGATAAAGTTAACACCATTAGTATTGAAATCGACCATAGGGATCAATCTGAAAATTGAAGACACCTATAGGGACTAAAAGGAATATTTTTTTACGTATAGGGACTAAAACGAAAATGAAGGACACATATAAGGACTAAATGATTAATTTAACCTTTTTTTAATTAAAAAATAGAGTCTAGCTCCTTCAAATAAAAGTAGATATCTGGAATTCCTCAGAAAGGAAAAGACAATGACACCACACGTCATTCAAGAAACCTATAACCTTCCTTCCAAATCCTCTTTCCATAACTTGCTACCTCTTCAATTAAATTCGTTCCTGACATCCCATATTATACAGCCTCTAGCTTTACTTGTCGCCATGTAGGCTCATGGGGCTCTTTCATATTTCCCACATTGCCTAGCATAGGGGTGCTGATGTACAGTAATCCTATACTGCCCTTGGCAAGGTACTTCATTGATAAACCTAGAGTGCTCCTCTATGGCGGAATGTACGTCCGACGCAAATATTAGGTACTCTCAATAATCCTATAGTTATCTTGGCAGGGTACTTCATCATCGATAAACACAGAATACTCCTCTATGGCAGAATGCTAGTCTGACTCAAATATTAGGTACTCAATAAATAAAGAAAATCAATAACAAAATAGCTGAAGTTTCTCAAATGTTTACACCCAAGGCCTCTTAACTGACCCAACAAAGCCAAAAGAAACTCAAATGTTATCTGTATTCTGACTTCTGAGTTGGAATAAGATAATCTGGAAATAGGGAAAAAAATCCCAAAATAGAAAATAATAATAAATAAATCTGAAATGAACACAATAAATTTATAAATAACATAATAAAATTCAATAACACTTAGGGTGCATTGAGAAATTCAGCATAATTAAGCACTTGAACAAAAGACTCTTGTTAAAAGAGAACGTATTTGAATAAGCTAAAAAAAACTTATTCCAATACACACCTCCAGGAAGCTTATGAAAGTAAGCTAAAAACAACTTATAAGAACCTAAAAGTTGTTCCCACAAGTTATGCATAAGCTCTTCCAAACACCACATTAATTATCCAATCTAGATAAAGTGCCTAAAACATCCAAATGAAAGGATGAACAATTGGATATTCCTTTTAGGAGCAAATTTGACACATCCTCCGCAAGGGAGTGCAACTGCAACAGTAAAATCCCATAGGTTGGGTGTACATTTGCAAGATTTAAAAATCTGAACAGACTGAAGCTAAACTAAAAGCACCAGAAATAAAGTATCACATCTCAACCGGTTGCAATTTCTGATCCTTATCTATCTGCAATCACAATATTTTTTATAAAATAGTATTTCAAGGTAAAAGAGAAGAGAAATAAAAGGTACGAGGATACGAAATCCTCATCGGCTAAGAGTGAACTACTCTATCTAAAGTGAAATTCAAAAGTGGAATATGACCAGTGAAAATTCTAGCATTTCTTTCCAACCATATTCACCACAATACCGAAAATTGAGCACATCGTCAAAGCCTTTTAGAATCTCTAAAGGAGCCAAAACCTCTAAAATTAACGCACAAGAGTAACTGAAGATCCTACACGGGCAGACCCATCTTTCTCCCACCACACCAGAAGATGCAGATTATTTGGTCACTTCATAATTGGTTGTGCATTGTGATCATTCGATGCTTTGTGTTAGAATCGCAAGAAAATAGCAGAGAAAGGAACAGAGTTTTCATAATGAATGAATGTTTGTACACAAGAATGTGCCCCAGGGCAAAGCTCCTCTGAGAAATGATCTCAGTCAAAAACAGAAAGATACAATTCCTTGTCTTATTCCACTAACTGAGTATTACTTATACCTTTCATCTATACAACAGAAGTAAAAGACTAACTTCTCACTAGGCTAATGTAACTAACTAACCAACTAGCCTAAGAGCTTCTTTCTCCTGGAATATACAATCAAAGGCTTAGCACGTGCTGTATGGGTTGTATTTACAACTAAATCAGGGCCTGATTCAATCTTAACACTTTGCAACTAATGATGAAAAGTATCATAGCGATGTGAGGAATATGCAAAGAAATTACAACAGGACCCTTTCGTTACAAGAGACTAGATTATAGCCAATCTTCTGGTTCCTTCCACTCTCTTATCACCCTCTCCTTTTCATCTTACACATCTAAGTTTTTGTTTAAAACCATTAAACAACATCCTAATGAAAACTCTAGGAACTTCAAACCCAAACACGTTATTATTAAACAATTAAACAATTAATATTCAAAATAATTAACATATGTGAAGTTTTAACATTGGAATCCAAATACCTCGCCAAGTCGAGCCCGTGCACCAATTACACCGCCAACAATTGCTGACATGACAGTGTACCATATGTGAATATCCATGAGATAAATCTGCAGAATGTTAATGCATTAGCAAATACATTGCCGTGTATATGTGAAAACAGGAAAATAAACGAGTACAGCTATTATCATAGTTGTAGCAGAGTGTGTCTACTGTTCTATAAATTTGCCAAGTGTCTACCTAAAATAGATTTACAATTACTGCAATAGACATTAAAACCAACATATCATAGTAAAATGCCATATCCGATTCACTGTCCGGTGCGTCGGACAGATCGGATTTCCTCCGTCATATAAGTGTTAGAGAAATCCATATCTTCTTATTGTTTTGTCTGATCTCAAGATATAAATGTGTATGTATCCACTATAATGAGTACGGTGCAATACACATTCTATCTGACAACAACAAAACAACTTCAACATAAATGTAAATATTCCTAATTATTAGTGTAAAGTGTGCACGTAACCCTTAAAAGTAGAAACTGCCACCGGATAGGTACGGGGAATGGGAGGGTATACTTATTCTGTTCGCTTTTTCGGATCGAATTTTGCCACCGGATCGCCATGAATGCTAATTTTGTTTGGCCCATTGTTGATTTCTTCTTCACTTCCTCCCACCATTGTCTAAATTCTGGATCTCTAAATTTTGAACTACCTCGTCTCTTTTGTCCAAATTCAATAGCATAAAGTTGCATAATGTAAACTATCAAGCTATCTTCTTTGTATCAGTTTGAGAGTGTGTGACACATCACACAAGGATTCTCTATGGCTGGCAGTTCTTCCGTTACGTTATTGCTGGATGGTGGGAGTGGTAACTAGTAATATAAGTTATTGAAATATTAACCCTGTTAATTTTAAGTATTTTAGTTTTACCTTATTTTTATATCCACTAACTGGCTAGGCCCAAGGCCCATGGTCTAAAACTGTGTTATAATATATTTTTTTAAACCCAACACATAACTTAAGTGATACTGTGTGTTTTACAATATATCTTTTTAGGTTTCGTACTACGAAATGTTCACCCCACATCACTCTCATATCTAGCCATCAGTCATCTACCAACTCGCTGAGTCTTCTCCAAAGAAGCTGCAGAATCGTGCTCTCCTGCTACGCTTGCCTGCCTTCTCCAACTCCAGTCTTATTCTCTAACCTAGAAACTGGAACACTACTATGACCATTTTGGGTAACGTTCCAGAATGTGGAACACGAGGGAAAACAACAAACCATGTAACAAAGACTTCTAAACAAGCACGTTTTGGTGAAACTAGAATAAATGGAAAGGAAGAAAGATAATAGAAATCTGAAATATGAGTGGCAATATTATGATAATGACAATGTTAAGTATATGAAAAACTCCAAGATACTACCGCCAGTCCCATTTATAAGAAACATATACGACTAGTTTCATCAATACTAATAAACACATTTAATTATGTTTTTTTAATAAATAATAATGTGATGAAGTTATATTCTGTTCCTAAAATACTCATGTAACAAATGAATCCACTTGCGTGGAAAATGTGAGTGCTCACAATAAAAATAAGGGTGAAAAAGAGTATTCAGGTTTACTTAGCAATTTATGCAACTATTAGTGGTACTATATGTCTTATAACTAGTACCAGGAAAAAATCACATATTATATCTTATAAAAATGACTGAGGTGATATCAATTGAATACTGATTATTTCTCAGTCAAGTACAAGTGTAGCACAATTAGTACAACCAGCCCAATAACAATAATCTAATGCTCCCACAGAAAATTTTCATGTTTTCATTACTTTGGCATTTCTTTTACAAGTTTTAAAAAATAGGAAACAAAGGGAAAACCAGGTGATAGTTTAGTAATAACTTATGGAAACTGGAAACGTTTCTCAAACCATAAATACCCTTAACGTTTCTAACAGACACGTCCTATCTTCTTTGTCAACCTTCCTCATTTTTAAGTACTCTTCTCACTTCTCAGATATCTTCACCACAACTTACTTTCAACAGCATAGGTGTGCAACTTACAAGTTTTTATTTGAGACTACTCCTAAAGCTTATAAGAAAAAAAAATCTAAAAAACAATTCAACAATCAATTATCACGATTGAGCAATGGTCTTCTTAAACTAATAACAAAAAAGCTAAATGAAGAATACTCACAGCCACAACAGGAGCCCACAAGCTAACTACTGTCAAGACATTGTTATTATCTGCACAAACAACATTAATAATCAGTGACAGGCGCAATTTCTTAATATTGATATCCAAGTTATACAGTAAAACATAATAAAATAATATACATACAGTTAATGTCAAGAATCACTGAAGAAGAATATTTAATCTTGATTACAGTTGACTGACTGGGTCTAGTGAGAGAGGACCAAAATGAGATAATATGTGCTTCTTCCTTCTTTTTTTGTTCTTTTTTCTACCTAAACTGTATTCTAAAGATCCGGTTCCATCAGCCTTTTAATTCTGTTTTATTGAATTGATACTTTATCAAAAAGAATAAATTTGCTCTATCCCTTACTTTTGTCAGGATGTATCCATGCTTCTTTCGTTGTTTTCTTTCTACCTATTATATTCCTAAGAAGATCCAGTTCAATATGTCTTCTACTTCTTTTCTCAGGAATTAATATTAATATTTTATCTAAAACAAGAATCAAATCCAACACAAGACATTATACAATTAGACTAGAAAATACCAAGGCCCTCAAAACTGAATCATTGAACAAAAATTGAATTACAGAAATATTTGCTTACTCTTTGAGATCAAATCATGCCATGAGTAAGTCAAAGATGGGAGATCCACAATGATATTGGTTGGTTTGACAAGAGGCCTAATCTGAAAAAATTGTAATTGTAAACATAAAATCTTTTGGCATTCAATCTACTGTAAGATATAGACAAATTTTCTTCTTCATGATTAACTAAAGTCAAATGCTAAAACTTAAGCTTCCCAAGACGTTCAAACAATGTTCATACAGAAACACACATGTATGCACACATGGGCGACCGAGTTCATAAAGCTTCACCTGATAGGATGTGGAATGGATTGATGACAACACAATATTGTTGTGCCAATGCCTGCCCTCACATGCATCATGTGTGTGTCTATATATGCGTGTGTAAAGAGGGATACGTTTACATCATCCTTACACAGTTGAATATCAAATAACTTTATTACAAAATTCATCATTAGATTGAAAGTTCATATAATATAAATTTTATAAATCATATATATATATATAGTTTCACATTAATACAAAATTATATGCTACCTTTATTAATATAAAGTAAGATTAATATAATAGTTTTCAAATATATGAAAATAAAAATCATGCGATAACTTTTTTATTTTCATTCCTTTTCACAAAATATGCCACAGATAGAAAGCATAGTATATAGTTATTTTCAAATATTAGCTTCAACCGAAGTCAACCCCAAAAACTAGCTCATAGGAGGAGTATTTCCTGGTAATTATATACTCTTTTATGGTCACATTTAACAATGGTAGTTTAATTAGTAGCTGTAGCAGCAGCTAGTTAGAAGTTAGTTACAGTTAGTTATAGTAGTTATGTCTAGGTAGTTATGATGAGACGGCTAAAGGCTCTCACTGTAAATACAAACCTGATGTAATAACATAAATTGAGCCAATAAAATGACATTTCTCTAAAATACTGTCTCTTTCCTCTACTATTCTCTGTTTCTATGGTATCTAGAGCCTAGATCTGCCATTAGTGGCTGCTCCAAAACTTCCGCCACCACAACAACTCCTCCGGTGAAGGTTCCGCACATAAATCCTCATCCTCTTGCCTCTAATGATTTTTATGTAATGTCTTTGTAGAAATAGAATTAATGAATAATGTACAGATTACAAGGTTCACTTTGTTGTATACATGTATAGAATATTAGATTCATTATCTATTCTTAAGTTCCTTATTTATTATCTCTATAGATTAAATGTATTATAGTGTAATCTCTCAATATAAATACTAGTTCAAGTTCAGTGCTTTTCAACTGAACATATTCACACAAAATATCAGTCTTAACATGGTATCAACAGCCATTTGAATTTTTTTTTCTCTCAGCCGCCATCCCTTCTCTTTTCCGCAACTGCTCTGTTCTGATCCACCCACTTAGGTGTGTGTCTGGATCTCACCACCACCGCCAATAGACTCGTCATCGTCATTTTGGCCTACCGGTGGAAGCCCATCGCCGTAGGTGCTTTCACGCACCGCCACTGTCTTCGGCGGTCTTCTCGGTTTTGCGATGCATCTAAGAGCGTTCGGCGTCTTTTCCTGCTGCCGATTCCACCGTTGACCCCGATTTTTACAGGCAAGAATCACCCAGTCCTTCTTTTGGCTGTTTGGCTCTGTCCAATTTCGAGGGTGGCCCGTTCTTCGCTACAGTGACAGCATTTTGGGTGTGTTTCTGGCGTGTTCACCATTTGTGACTTCTATCTGGCGTTATTCTAGCCACCATGACTTCGGTTGCTTCCATTGGAAATGTTGTTCAATCTGAAGCACCCGTGCCTTCATCAGATTCTCCAACTGCGACTCATGTGGCAATTCCTGCTACTAAATATGAACGCTTTGGCATATTAGGCTACCAATTAATACACCACTACATCAATTGCTCAGACTGGTAATTCTGTTGCTTGCCTCACCCAATCATCCCTTGGTTCTTAGATTTTGGACTCTAGAGCCTCAAACCACATCTCTAGTAACAATCAGTTTTTTCATCAAACTTACCTATCAAGGCTATCCTTTTAATTTGATTTCAGTTAGTAAGTTGACTTGTTCTCTTGATTGTTCTATTATCTTCACTGCTAATCCACCAAGCTAAGTGACAGACGATTGGAGCAGGGCGAGAATCTCATGGATTTTATCAATTGACCTTACCACCTTCTCCATCTGCTTTTGTGTGAGCTGTTTCTCCCTTGTTACATCATAATCGTCTCGGCCACCCTAGCATCTCTAAACTTCGGAAAATGGTTCTAGATCTCCCCACCATCTCTTCCTTAGAATGTGAGTCATGTCAACTTGGGAAACATACTCGCTCTTCATTTCCAAAGCGGGTAAATAATTGAGCTACATCTTTTGAGTTATTACATACCGATGTGTGGGGTCCTAGTCGGATCCCCACATATCAATATTTTATGACATTTATAGACGATTTCTCTAGATGAAGTTGGTTATTTTTAATGAAATCTCGCTCTAAGATTTCTTTTTTTAAGACCTTTTGTGCTGAAATTCAAAATCAATTCAATACTTCTATTCGCATTTTGAGAAGGGATAATGCACGTGAATAATACAATTCATGTCGTTTATAAAATCTCACACTATTCTTCACCAATCTTCTTTGGCTCACACCCCTCAACAAAATGGTGTTGCTGAGAGCAACAATCATCATCTCATCGAAATTGCCCGCACATTGCTCCTTCTCACCCATGTCCCTTTAAAATTCTAGAGTGACACAGTTCTTATAGCTTGCTACTTAATCAATCAGATGCCTTCCTCTGTACTTCACAATGATGTTCAAGTATCACTCTTGTTTCTTTCTCAGCCTATATATTATCTCCCACCAAACATTTTTGGGTGCACATGCTTTGTTGACATTCTCACCTCTGGCTAGGATAAGTTGACAGCTAAATCTTAAGTGTGTCTTCCTCGGTTACTCACGCTTACAAAAAGGATACAGATGCTTTTCTCCAAACCTCAACCGTTACATCACTTCTGTGGATGTCACCTTTTTATGAAGAATCCCCATCTTTTCCTTCATCTTCGGTGGAGCATCCATCAATAACGGTGTCTTCCACTATTTTACCAGGAGACAACACTCCTCCTCCACAAACTCCTCCTCCTCCTACTCCTATCCAAACATATTATCGTCGCTCACATCCTTCTTCACAAGCGAACAAAACATATAAAAGTGGATTGTCACTTTTCTCACGTATGGATGCATTGTTACTAAATTTGTGAACTCTAAGGATCAATAAGCAGATGTCTTCACTAAAGTTCTCCAAGGTCCTCAAATTGAAGATATTTGATGCATCATATAATCTATATGCTCCAGCTTGAGGGGGTGTGTAGAAATACAACCAATAAATAATGTACAGATTACTAGGTTCAAGGTTCACTTTGTTGTATACATGTATAGAATATTAGATTCATTGTCTTTTCCTAGGTTCCTTATTTATTATCTGTATAGAATATAGATTAAATGTATTACAGTGTAATCTCTCAATATAAATACTAGTTCAAGTTCAGTGCTTTTCAACTGAACATATTCACACAAAATATCGGTCTTACTAGTTAAATGTATTACAAGTTCTGCATCGTTTCCTGCTAGCTATGATTCGTCTTAGTATTCACCGCAGTTTCTGCAAACGAAACCTGATCCATCTTGGCAATTTCAAAATCGTACAAATATGAACCTAATCTACCTGACACAGTGTCAAATTGGGATGATACTAGTGAAAGTTACAATCAGCAGTCTTTTGGCCGTGGTGGCTTTCAATCCTACTGTGCATTTCATAACGAAGTTCTTCAATAAAATGTTATTCACTGGTTTAAATGGATACCACCCCATATATAAACATAAACACAAAGAAACACAATGACTTGCCTGGAGAAAGTATGCAAAAGTAAATTTGCAGGCGAGAACCACCAACCAGAAGGCCACATACCTGCAATTATCCAAATAGAATCAAGGAAAAAACAGATGAAAAATCCGTATAACAAAGCGGCATTGCTGACAAGATAGGTGATATAAGCAGTTATAAATGGAAAAAATAAAAAAGAAAATAGCCATTAGTAACAATAACAACCTGCGTAATGCATTAAGCTTATTAAGCTTATAGAGTTATAGTAAAACATGCACAAGTGACACGCTTCAAAATTGGTACTTCACATGTAGACAACAAGAATACTAAATATTCTAGCTACATGGAATTGTTTATATTCCACAAGTTTTTTTTTTAATGGAATGAAGTTACAGAACCTGTAACAAACAAGCAAAAAGGTGAGCTGTCCTATCAGAGACTGTTTATCACAACAAATTTCATTTTCCGCTTGACAACCAACCTGCTGTAATCACTCATCTTCTCATAAAGACCACGGCCAACATAGTACCGTTCCTGAATTATATCATAGAAAATACAAAAGAACAAAGTCATAACACAAACACAACTTGAAAATAAACTTGAAACTAACCTTGTCTGAATTAAATAGCAAAATCAACTCACTTGGTAAATCCACTTAAAAAATTGAAAGAAAGACTGATCAGACATTTCAGAAAGTGCATGGCAAGCTGGAAATTTGAGCATCAAGGCAAGGAATAAACGAAGACCGGCATAAACACCCAGTACAAGAAGGTATATCCGGAAATAGAAGGAATTGTCAGAGTTATGACTATTTCTCTCCTGCAAAACCTTCCTGCAATAACATAATTATGGCATAAATAAATAAATAGATAGAAGTGAGATGTACTCCTAACAACCAGTGTTGTCAAAGACAGCTGATCTAACCGCCTGGGCAGAAAACAGCCTCATTACCCTCATAAGATCTGAGGCATGGTTTTTTTTGGGATAAGCCGCAAAATATAGTAAATTATTCAGCCATGTCAACGTGACTTGGCCCGTGAGGTTAGATCAAGTATTTTCATCCAAACTATTAACACTCAATCAAAATGCTAGGTAACTAATGGGCATTATCTGAAGAGACATTTCAATCTATTAAAAACCATATGAACTTAAAATAACCTTGCAATCCAAAAGCGAAAAACCAAAACAGGATCCAAATATACTTGCTGTGGTTCATTTACACTCAAGAAGCTGAAGGTCCCGAAAGATACCGTATATCTTATATTTGATTTGTGTATATAGTGATTTGATTTGATTTGTATTATTTGTACAGATTACATTCTTGTAATTGAGCTTGATTGTTTTCCTGGAATTTCCTTATTTAGAGCATATATATTAGGATTTGTGAAAATAAGTAACCCTACGTACATTAATAAGAAAGAAATAATATTATTTTTCTCACAAATTTCACACCTTAACCTCTAATTTCACACCAATATTCATATTCTGGATTGAAGCTACTGATTTTACCAACTTATCACCCTTTATTATCTAACATTTGCCACTGTTTCTCACTCGACAGTAAGAACATGAATTGGATAGAAGTGCGCTTACACCGTTTCATTGTTATGTTTCTAGCATTGTCAATTTGAAATACTATGCTTTCAAAGCTGTATCCTTGCTTAGTACCAATTTGATTTGAGAAAAAGTTTTGTTTTCATAAATAATTACGACACTATCATATTGTCTTCATCTTGCTCTCTATTTTCAAGAGTTTTGTACACGGAACATTGAAATGATTTTTTTGTTGGTAATCATTTGTTAAAACAAGAAATGAAAACCCATTTGCAATTCACAATGTTTTTTCAAACTAAGCAGATCCTTATGCCTTAATCTGCATTTAAATAGCATCACCCTTGTGTATTGCAATTGAATGAAATCATACATATTTAGCTATTTTTCAAATTATTCGCATCACTTGATGCCAACAAATCGCTTCACTGCGATAAAGTGATGCCAGCAACGTCAACCCACTTTTTACCTCATGACAACACTGCTAATTACATGACAAAAAATCTAATGGAGAATTGGGAACTCACAGGTAAACATATGTTACAAACGCAGAAGTCAATCCACCCCAAAAGAACCTTATGACTAGCCTTGAAACAGCCATGCCCCTTGCAGTAGTGTATGCCCCAAATGTAAGCAGCACATCTAAGCAACCTATTCATCATAAAAGTTGTATTTTGAGAATTATTTGCCATTAAAACTAGCAAAAACTGCACAAAACACAGACATCTTACTCTTGATGAAATTCATGATAGCAAATGACGGCCCAATGCTAAGTATTATTTTGAAAGTATCCAAGTTGATATGTCCATGGTTGAAAGCAATTATTGTCAAAGCCTGCATGGAACAAAAGTCAGACATATTTCATCCTAAACTTAATCATCCATAATCACAATTCAGAGAAAAAATAATGGACGAAAAAGGGAACCTGAAACATTAGTGCCAAGAAGATCCAAAGACGATGAAAACTTCGATACAAGTGAAGAAACGTTCTATGCTCAACAAAAGAGCTTTTACCAGTCTTCCAACCACAAGTTGAACATACAAGTCAGAAAAATTAATAAGATAATCAATACGACAAAGTATACAGAAACAGCTATCATTAACCCAAATCATTTATTACCATCAATCCAACAACTCATAGTCTCAAAATACACCATCATCGATAGAAAATTTCTTCAAAGAAGGTGTTTCAATTCATATCTTGAAGTAAATTTCAAAAAGAATATTCTCCAGAAAACAAAATTGACTAGAAAAAATAACATACAAATTACAGAGTACTTACAAGTGCCATCTTCAATACATGAAAAATTTTCAAAATAATGAATAAAAAAAATTCATTTAACACAGCAAAATGATCAATGGTAAACTAATACACTCTGGCTTCAGGATTAAGATGACATATCAAAGGGGGGGAAAATTAAATAAACATTATACTCATAAAGAAAAGAATCAGTTAAAAAAACATGAAAAACTAACAAAGGATGACGGAAGAAAAGCATCAAAACTAACCCTTTTTGATTTTTTAGGTTTCATTAGGAATGGTGAGTCCATTGTCATTGGCCATTTTAATTCGAAACAAGCAGGCGACCTACATATAATGGCAAATCAGAAGTGAGAATTCAAAGTCCATCTGTTGGCCAAAATGATATATGGCATCAGTGAAGCTAACCAAAAGTATTCGTTGAAGTCATCATAATTCCTCCATGATGAATGTGCAGCTTTCCCACCATTGTTTCTTGAAGCTTCCTGCATTTTTTTTTTTTGTTTTGGGTTTTGGGGGTGTGGGTTACAAACAGAATTTGAAAAAAGTAATACAAAAGAATAAATAGACTAGAAAATAGAAAATTGTTTGATGAAAGAAAAAATGCATTAAAAGAGTATAGAAGAGAATGTAATTATATGAAGTGTTACATAGCTAACTCGGTTGGTTAGAATAGTTTATGTTATTGACTCAACAAGTGAGTCAGCATCTGTTGTATACATAGCTAACCCTGAGTATGACTCTCTCGTTGCTACAGTCACTGCATTTCTGAGCAAGGATGATCCTTTGTCTATGTCTGAACTTGAAACCATGGTTCTTCCTCAAGAGGCAAGAATTGATCAGGCAAAGCAGGGGGCTATTCTCTCTTTACATAACAGTCAGCATCTGTTGTGAATATGAGGCTATGCCTCTGTTTTCACTAATAAAAATTTTTTTTCCATATTTATCAATATTTATCAACACTGAGAAGTGAGGAAAAAGAATCCTCCTAAACAAAAGAAGAAAACCGAAAAGAACCAAGATCTAGAGAAATTCAATGATAATGCCATTGCCTTACTAAACATATTGCTACACCAATAGTAAGTAATACATATAGTAGATAAATGTGTTGGGGGGGAAGGGGGGGAAGCTAAGCCTGTGTTTACTAACACGAGCTTATAGCTTTTGGTCAATAAGCTCGGTTTACTATAACAAGCTTATAGATAAGCTATAAGCTAGGAGCTTTTGAAAAGCTATTTCAAATAGCTTATAGCTTTCAATAATTCATTTCAATTTTATCCTTGTCTTTTTTGGATGATTACATCTTTTGTCATCTCATTATATTAAATATTAATATATTATATGTCTTTTTAGGTCATTTCATATAATTTTAGCTTATCATAAGCTAGTTTTACTAAACATTACTTCTCAACAATAAGCTATAAGCTAAAAGCTATAAGCCATAAACTATAAGCCATAAGCTAAAAGCTATAAGCCAAAAGCTACAAGCTATAAGCTAATTTTGGTAAACACAGCCTAATTCTATGCATGCAATATAACAAAGCAACTTCGAAGCTTTTGCTGATTATGTTTACATCCCAAGTTCAATTCTTCGAGGGTTAAATCTTGTAGCATTTTTTAAGTAACCGGTTATAGGGGACCAGTCAAGTAAGCACATGGTTTGCCAGTTCAAAGCGGTCTAGCAGTTCTAATCCCCATTTGTAATAGATGAAGAATGTCAATTTGCTATAATACACAGCAGTAACACCTATTTATATAGTTCATAGCGCGCTATAGCACTGTAGCAGAGCGTCGCACCCCCTTGCTGCCATGGCAGCGCCATCGCGTCGCGTTTCAAGGTCGCAGCCGCTTTCCCACCTAAATCACGTGTCACCACGTCCTGTAGCGGCCGCCACTGTGTGGTGCTGTCATTTAGTGCTTTTCTAAAACGCATAAAGACCAAAGGGGCCTCATTAAGGGTAGTTTGGACATTTTGTATTTCCCTAAAAAAAGAGGATTTGTTCTTTGAATTTTGACCGAATTTTTTCTCGCTCCCACAGCTGCTCTGTTTTTTCTTTTCTTAGCACAACTCCACCTCCTCACTTCTCTATTTTTTGCTCTAAGAAACGTTCCGCTGCGGCGCTGCCTCTGTTCTTCTTGTGCTGCCTCTGTTCTTCTTCCTGCTTTTTGCTGCCTCTGTTCTTCTCTCTTCTTCCAGCGTGCCGCTGCGGCAGCGTCACTACTGTTCCTCTGTTCTTGCGTGCTGGTTGTGCCTCTGCTCATTTCAGTTTCGCCTCTGCCTCATCCTTAAACTATTTTCTTGGATTATCTTAGATTAGTACTAGGCTTTTAGGGTTCACTTTTTTTTCTTATAGTAATGTTTTAGACCTCTTTCGGTTTTTGTTTTGCTACTTTTTGAAGTGTTTTTTACTTTAGAATTATGATTACTAGTTATGAACAATGAGCCAATGAGAATGTGCTTAATTTTGGGTATTTTAAAATTTTTATATAATTATTTAAGTAAAATAGGACTTCATATAATTGGGTACCTAAATTTCGCAATTTGACCGCTATAGCGTTTTGGGGGTCGGTCGCTATCCAGGACCGACAACAATGATTTACACTAATCTACATCAAGTACTATTACAGTACAATTAGTACAATCTCAACCCAATCAAACTCCTAATATTATATGAAGACTCCAAGATCTAAATATTTTAACTGTTGCCACAAAAGGTGAATATTCAAATAAATGCTTCCAACATGGATATTTTCAACTCATTTCACCAAACAAATGTGAAATAAATTAGAAGAACATTGATGGATACTAAGATTTAAAATGTACAACTACATTATACTAAGATGGTGGGAAAAAAAAAACTCACTGCAGCCATCGTATCATATATAGGGCAAATTATTTTCTCAAGAAATCTTGCAGAACCATCATCAGTTAAGCAGCTGGCAGCAGGCACAGCTTCTCCACGATCCAAAATAGCATCCAACTCTTTCGCCATCTAAATCACCAATGAGGGGGAGAAATTTTAGCATCCTCTAAAAGTGATTTGAAGTGCAAATTTTAAGCTTTATACATCAAATCAAATATTGAACGTTACAAAACAGGTACAGTCCAAGCAAATTGAAGCACCAAGACACGAAGTGTTTCCCTTGGTTCATTCAACCAAAACAAGAGCTGGAAATTTTTTCAAAAAGATACAATAAGCCTTGGCTTGCAATTTGCTTGCATATAACCTTTTGGATTCAAAGCATACAAATAATTTTCTCTGCCAGTTACATGCAACTATCAGAATGTATTTAAAAATTAAAAGAAAATCTGCTACGACAGCCCAGCTATAGAACTGCAAGTTAAGCTTCAAAATAGAGGTTTAATGCCCTTCCATCATTTTGGGAGTGTACTGGCAACCCTTCGCAATTAGTGACTAATATTTTCCCATGTGAAACACTCCCGTGTAAAATACAAATACAGCAAGCCATTTTGTGTTTCAATTAAATGGAACATTTGGCTAGATGTCAACTACTAATTTACGGAATCTTGAGACCCTCATAAAAACAGAGGATATCAGAGGAACCTCAATGGATTTCAGATTATGAATTATATGAAGCAAAAACAAATATTTTGGGTCTTAAAAGCTACTTTCAAGTTTACGTTAAAAATAATAGCTTTTGAAATAAAGCTAAGCTGATGGAAAATTCTATATACTTTCAACTTAAAAATTACTTTTAATCCATAAAAGGAATAATCTAAGTGGAAAAAATAGAAAGAAAAAGGAAAATCTTTTAACCTGGAAACCTCCTCTGACTAGCTTTTAAGAAGATCTTATTTTTATTTCCTCTTCATTAAAAAGAAAGCTCTTTTTCTTAAAAGATTTTCCAAATTTGCATTTGGCTAGGCTTTTCCTTTAACGAGAAGAGAAGCCCAAAAGAGGCTGCATCAAACACCACTTAAGTATATTACTTACCAAATTATTCATCTTTGCGGGGTTGTAGAAGATATCCATAGGTTATCGGCATAAAATGTAGCGTTTGTTAGGGTTTTCAATGTTATACACTTGGACAAAGGATTCACTCAAGCTCTCTACACTATTTTGATTATAAGCTTTTCTGAAGGAAGAATAAGATATCATCCAAAGATGCAAGACAACCACCCAAAAAAAACATGAAAAAGGGAAGCACAATACCCAGTAGGATGGAGTCACCACTATTCACACCACACTAAATTCTGAGCGCATCACACACAAAAATTTCCGAGTGTGCAACAAAACAAAAGTTAATTTCTGTTTTATTTATTTGTTCAACTACCGGAAACTAGTTTCCGAGCAAATGTGTGGTCGGCCAAGAAGTGCGTGTGGTACACATAGTGCCAACCATAAAAAAATAAATAAATAAATAAATAAGAGCCTGTTTGTTTAAACGTAAAAATAGTTGATTATTTATAAAAATCGATTATTTTTTAAGTGATTATCATAAGAATTGGAAGTTATCTATGTTTGGCTACAATAATAATAATTAGATTTTCTACTTATTTTGAGAAGCAACTTGGTCCTGATTCTCAAAATAAGCAGAAAATATGATTATTTTCCGATCCTGATTATTTTGAGAAGCACAAACAAACCGAATAAGAAATTTTAAAATTACTTTTTTTTGGTTAAAATAAGTACTTATTTTACCAAATAAGCTAAAACAAACCGCCTCTAAGCATAAAGTAACCGAAAAATTATTTGAGATAACTACTAATAGAAGCAACAATGAAACAACATTTAACCAGAAAAATCAGAGGCTTACATGATGGAATATATAGCAAAGGCACTCGGGAAGAAAACGGACATTCGCAGCCTCACCCCAAATAAGAAAATACAAGGAAACTAAAAAAAGCTTCCTATCCCGGTTAATTGCCTCTAAACTGCAGAACATAGAATCCAATCAGGCAGACTATGATAGCATAAAATTACTCAAAGCATGAGTCCGTTGAAGTAATGACCTATTCCATGCAAGACGAATTCGCAAGTATCTGCACCATCTGATATAGTTATCCAGCACCTTCAAGAAAACTTCACTGATTGTTTTCTCATCTATTTTCTGCAGATTCCATCAAACAATAGGGAAACAAAAAGTTAATAATTCTAGAAAAATTAAACTACACATATTAATGGATGTCATACACGAGAAATTCAACAATAATATGGAAGTAAACAAAACGTTACCATGTACAGATAGATAAGCAAACAAGGGGGCATACTGAGCACATATACAACACGGTCATTATTTAGACACCTATTATCTTAGATTTTGACTCATATGGGGAATGAATGGACCATGCCTCGTCAGCGAAATGGTTGATAAAAAAGTGAGGGTGTGAGTGCAATGCAACAATCAATATTCAGGTTCACATATTAACAAACTGCTCGCAGACGTGTGGGCAGTGAGGGCGGAAATTCAATTACGAGTAGGATAAAATATGAAAGGATACAGAAAATACGGGGTACACAAGAATTTCAGTTGTTGAGTTCAAACATCAAAGAGCTAACCTAGTGGCTTTATTCTGTTTTAAGGTATATTTGGTTTGAGAACGCCTTTTTGGTTTTTGTTTCCTGTTTCACTCTGTTTCTGGCTTTCAAATTTTTGTAGAGAAAACAGTGTCAGCAATGAAAAGCATTGATTCTGCCAAAATCCCTATACAAGAACTAGCCAGTTATTAGATTTTATTTCCTTATATTTCCAGCATTACTGTAGGTAGAACCAGCCAGTAAATATTGTATAAAATATAAACTACTGAACATTGTTTGTCAGAAAAGAATATTCTATTTTTCTCGTTTCAAATGCCTGATTACAAAACAAATATGTATTCAATGAAAAGACAGATAATAAAACGAAATAGAATGCCCACAAACTGTTAATGAAACAAATAGTATATACACACACTATTGGATTCATAAAAGAACTCACTGGATCAGTTCCAGCAGGTATGCCGAGTCGAGACTGTGCATTTGCTATCATCAGGACAACATTTTCACGCTGGTTCCTTACATTATCTTTCTGCATAACAAAAAAAAGGACTCATAACAAAAATATTTAAAATATGCTGGAAACAGAAAAAAGACTCAAACAAAATTCATAATGTAAGGATGATCTTGTTTAATCATCACTAAAACACATCACAACAAAATTTAGAGTGTACTGTAAAACTGAATGAATGTAAGAGCAGGAAAACCAGAGTTTTGACGAAATACGACTTTGTATTGTTCAATACAGACTTGTATGTTCTACACTTGCTGAGATTAAAACAGAAGGAAATAACAGAACGAAAAGAGGAAATAAAATGATCAAAAGGCACATTGAGCCCTTAGCCTTAGGTGATGCCAACCCCAAAAAACCAGAACAACTTTCCACAATTCCTTCTCACTCCTACACTGCCTTTTTAACTCCTTCCCTCTCCCATTCTGCCTTTATGTCTTCTCTTTGTCTGTCCTCAAATTCAAGGTTTTTGTGGTTTTTAAAAGAAAAGGCTCTTTTCACTTAAAAAATATTATTAAAAGTTGTAATAACAATGTAATTTAATAAAACGAAACGTTTAAAAAAAACTAAAAGCAAAAAAAATAGTAGCTTCTATACAAAGATTATATCAAATTACATTTCTAAGCTTAAACTGGCCCGCAAGAGTCCCGTTATTCCTAAATCAGTCCACCACCAAATCTTTAACAGTTCCCCTGTCATTAGCAGGTAATTTCATTATTCTCAGATTGGCCATCCATTAATTAGAAGTTTGTTAGGAATCACAGCTCTAATATTCTACTTGACCCTCATAAGGATGCTAGGCCTAAGATTTGGCAGGTTTACTCTAGGAAGAAGAAAGGAGTGCTCAAGGGAAGTTAGTTAGGAAGTTATTCATGTCTATTATTCATTAATTGTACAAATACTGTAACTGTAGAGTTAGTTGGCCATTCATGAATTATAAATGTCCATTGGGCAGAGACACTCTCTGTGGAGCTATCGTCGTTCAACAGCGTTGACCCACAGGTATGGATCACTTGTGCTGAAACGTACTTTGATGTTCAGGGAACTTCAGAGGGAAACAAACTGAAGCTCTCAAGATTAAGGATGGAGGGATGTCACAACACTTACATACTCTAAGGTGGTCATATCACTAGTCGAAGTTGGACTTTCAACATAGGGTACGCTATTTTTTCTCAAACCCGATGGAAAAGGGCTTCAATGATGCATGATGCTGAATATGGTATGCAAATGCCTCTCATATTAAATCCAAAAAATGAGTATATTTGAATTGTAATTGTATTTGACATAAATAGAAAATATAACTCTAAATAGAGATACGGACTTTATTCATGTGAATTGGGCAAATGTCACCATTGAAATAGGTCGATGTACAGGGTTTTAGTGTTACAAAATGACACTACAACGTTATTAGTTAGTGTTAGAATCTGATAGAATCTCTCATAATCCTAGAATATCTCCTTTATTGTGAATTAGTATCTTGACAGATTATGTAAATCATGTATTTTAGGAAGTTAGAATCCTAGATAGTATTTTATTCTTATAATTATTGTAAAAATTCTAATCCTATTATAAATAGACTCCAAGTGTGTACAGTGTTAAACACACGGTTTTACCAAATGCTTCTCGGTTTTCTTGTTATTCAACATGGTATGAGAGCCGAACAGTACCGCGGGAAACACCAGAACAGACCGCGAAAAATTGGGTGATGAAACCAGTTTTTCGAAAAAAAAACTCCAATAGACCGTGGGTCTATGGAAAAAAACGGTTTGCCTCTCGTTAGGCTCTAGATACCATGTTGGTAAAACCGTGTGTTAACACTTCTTGTCATTTGCCCTCTATCACTATGGCTGAGGGGTCCCAAACACAATCTCAAGGACTTGGTACTGTTCATCCTCTCCATTCTCTTTCTATTGATAATGTCCTTTATGTCCCTGGCTCACCATTTAACTTACTTTCTATTAGTCGTCTCACTCGATCCCTTGACTCTGTCATCTCTTTTACTAAAGACTCTGTTATCTTGCAGGAACGGAGATCGGGACGGATAATTGGCACCGAGTGTGAGTCACATGGACTTTACAAACTTCAACCTTCTACGTATGCGGGTATGCGGGCTCGGCTGCCGATTCACCTCTCCTTATTCATGCTCAATTAGGTCATCCTAACCTTCAGAAGTTAAAACACATGGTACCCAACCTCTCTAAACTATCCACTTTGTCTTGTGAGTCATGTCAATTGGGAAAACATAGTCGTACTTCTTTTCAAAGTCGTGCTATTACTCGAGCAAAATCTCCATTTGCCTTGGTTCATTCTGATGTTTGGGGTCCTAGTCGTACTATGTCTACTTTGGGTTTTCAATATTTTGTTACGTTTATTGATGATTTTTCTCGTTGTACCTGGTTATTTTTAATGAAGAACCGGTTCTGAGTTGTTTAACATTTTTTAATCCTTTTACAATGAAATAAAAAAATCAGATTGGTGTTTCTATTCGAATATTACGAAGTGATAATGCTCGTGAGTATTTATCACGACAATTTCAAGAATTTATGGCTTATCATGGAATTTTACACAAAACCTCTTGTCCACCTACTCCTCAACAAAATGGAGTTGCTGAATGGAAGAATAGACATCTTGTTGAAACAACTCGAACGCTCTTGCTAGCCGGTAATGTCCCTCATCAATTTTGGGGGGACGCTGTCCTTACCGCATGCTATCTCATCAATCGCATGTCATCAGGTACCTCACTCTGTCTTATTTCCTCACGAGTCATTATATTCTTTACCCCCACATGTCTTTGGATCTACGTGTTTCGTTCATAATCTTAGTCCGGGAATTGATAAACTCTCTGCACGCTCTCACAAATGTGTATTTTTGGGTACACTTGGTCTCAAAAGGGTTACAAATGTTACTCTCCATTTATGCGCCGTTATATTGTTTCTGCCGATGTAACATTCTTTGAGTCTACCCCTTTCTTTAGGTCTCCCACATCTGGTGAGACTATTTCCAGTCCCACTCTTGCTCCTCCTGTGCAGGTCTTATTTAAACCCTTTGCAGTGCCTGATACTCCGGACGATCCCCCACCTCAACCACCTCCTTTACAGGTGTATCGTCGCCGAGACTCGCATCCTCCATTGCTTTTGCTGCCCAGTGACTTACCTCCGGCGCCTATTCCTCCAGCTCCTACTCCGACTCCGCTAGTAGAGCCCGATCTTCCCATTGCCCTTCGGAAAGGTATACATTCCACACAGAATCCCTCTCCCCATTATGTTAATTTAACTTACCACCGCTTGTCTCCTTCCCATTACACTTGCTTGTCTTCCTTGTCCTCTGTATCTATTCCTAAGACTGCAGGTGAAGCTTTATCTCATCCTGGTTGGCGACAAGCTATGATTGAAGAAATGCATGCATTTTAAAACAGTGGCACTTGTGATCTGGTTCCAGCACCTACAGGCAAGAGCATTGTTGGGTGTCGGTGGGTATTCACAATTAAGGTCAGTCATGATGGCACTGTGGACCGCCTTAAAGCTCGATTAGTGGCCAAAGGATATACCCAAATTTTTGGCTTGGACTATAGTGACACTTTCTTTCCGGTAGCCAAAATGACTTTCCTGCGCTTGTTCTTATCTATGGCTGCTATTCGCCATTGGCCTCTGTATCAGCTAGATATCAAAAATGCCTTTCTACACGGTACTCTTGCTGAAGAGGTATATATGGAGCAACCTCCTAGATTTGTTGCTCAGGGGGAGTCTAGTCTTCAGGATTTGTATGTCGTCTTCAAAAATCCTTGTATGGTCTGAAACAGTCTCCTAGGGCTTGGTTTGGACGATTCGGCACTGTGGTACAACAATTTGGTATGACTCAGAGTAAAGTCTTCTATAGACATTCTATCACTGGGTACATCTACGTTTATGTTGACGACATAGTCATTACTGGCAGTGATCACCGTGGCATTACCTTGTTGAAACAACATTTGCATCGCCATTTTCAGACAAAGGATCTTGGTCGGCTACAATATTTCTTGGGGTAGAAGTTGCTCAGTCTAAGAATGGCATTGTGATCTCTCAAAGAAAATATGCCATGGATATCTTAGAAGAAACCGGTTTACTGGGTCCAAACCGGTGGATACTCCTATGGATCCCCAATACTAAGCTTCTACCGAATCAGGGGGAGCCTCTTTCCAACCCAGAAAGGTATAGAAGATTGGTTGGAAAATTGAACTACCTCACAGTCACCCGTCCAGACATTTCCTTTGCGGTCAGTGTGGTTTGTCAATTTCTCAACTCTCCTTGCAAAGGACATTGGGATGCAGTTATTTGTATCCTAAAGTATATCAAAGGGGCTCCAAGACATCGACTCTTGTATGAAGACCAGGGTCATACTCAAGTTGTTGGGTACTCAGATGATGACTGGGCTGGCTCTCCTGATGATCGGACATCTACTTCTGGGTATTGTGTCTTTGTAGGTGGCAACTTAATTTCATGGAAAAGCAAGAAACAAAGTGTTGTTGCTCGTGTGAATACCGAGACATGGCAGTTGCTACGTGTGAATTAATATGGCTTACATATCTACTCAAGGAGTTGAGATTTGGGAAGTTTACACAGATAACACTTATTTGCGATAATCCGACAGCCTTGCATATTGCTTCAAATCCAGTATTCCATGAGAGGACAAAACATATTGAAATAGATTGTCACTTCATTAGAGAAAATATATTATCCGGAGACATTGTTACACGTTTCGTCAATTCAAATGACCAGCTAGCCAATGTCTTCACTAAAGCACTTAGAGGTCCTTGAATTAGTTATATATGTGACAAGCTTGGTGCATATGACTTATACGCTCCAGCTTGAGGGAGAGTGTTAGAATCTGTTAGAATCTCTCATAATCCTAGAATATCTCCTTTATTGTGAATTAGTATCTTGACAGATTATGTAAATCATGTATTTTAGGAAGTTAGAATCCTAGATATTATTTTATTTTATTCTTGTAATTATTGTAAAGATTTTAATCCTATTATAAATAGACTCCCAGTGTGTACAGTGTTAAACACACGGTTTTACCAAATGCTTCTCGGTTTTCTTGTTATTCAAGAGTTAGTAGCAGCGAATGTAGTGAACACAGCATCAACAGAAAAAATTTGCAAACATTAAAAATTATTATGGTACAACAATTGAATAGAAGGTGAAGAAAAGAGAAAGAAAGTATTTCAGATAAAGAAAATGAGCTGCAATAGAATTGTATATTATTCATTGACCAAATGAATCTGAATTAAAATAACAGTGAGTGAACTACCTGATTCATAACAAACAGCTTTGAGATTTAATGTAACAATTAGCTCGAGATCTAACAGAATCTAAAACAAGCTACTTAACTAATTAAGAAAATCTATAACAGACCTGAATATAAGGAATATTAACAGAACCTATGCTAGATCTGCAGTTAGGCGGATACTCAAATACAAACCTGGAATCCAAACACAAATTCCAAAAGATCAAACATGTCTGCATCCCTTTGTCCAGAAACTTTAAACCCAGCAGGAAGTCTGGGAAACTGTTCAGTATATCTAATAGCAGATATTGCCCCTTTAACCTGATGTTTGAAAACAAACCTCACAGTTATAGAAACTATTACACAGAACATATGAGTTCAACGACAATATTAAAAAAAATCATGCAGGCAACCATAAATGGGTATGCCACTTTTTGTAACTTCAAAAAATTTTAGTTCTTATCAATAAAACAAATGATCAAATGCAGTTTAAGGAGAGAGGAGAGGGTGAGAGAGAGAGAGAGAGAAAGAGAAAGAGAAAGGATACCACAAGCTTTCTGAATGGTTCAACTTACTTCTGGGAAAATTCTGATAGGATTGGTTAACGACGGTGCTTCCAGGGGAATAATATTGTATGGAGTCAGCTCTCCAGATAACGTCACACTAGACGTTTTAATTTTTCTCAACTATGAAATAAGAAAGACAACAATGACGAGTTATTTGCAATCACTTCGTTCAAGTAAATTATTTGATCAGTCAGCAAAATTAAAATAGAACGTTAAGGGTCAAATGACAACAGGCAGTCTAAAGATTGATTGATTCCTAGATCTCAGTTACTAACCCAAAAAGAATGGAAGATAGTAGCTTATAATTTTGAAACAACACTAAATTAATTATCAATAATCAATAATATAATAAATTGTTAAAACAATTTTGAATGACATAAAAATGAACTGCATCCAATGCCTAATCTGCAAAGTTAATTATCTTCTTGATAAAGATCTTATCTTATAATCTTATAATATATATATAATATAATGTATATAAAAGGAGCACCTCCTCCCTTATGAGTCCTCCAACTCCAGTGGGATCAGCTTTCTGACTAAGCGCCTCCATGACCTCCACTAAGGCACGTAGTGTGGTAATTATCCTTCTCATTTCTGAATATCTAAGCTCCAGCCTAGAAAAACAAAAACAATTCACAAATGTTACACTAGAGCGAAGCATAATACATGAAACAAACTTAAGGTTTTGATTTTTTAAAAATGTAAATGAGACCGTCTTTATGCATTGTTTTGTTAGGAGAGAAGAGTGGTCCCCTATAACAATTTAACTACCATGCAAATGTAGCATACGATCAAATATGACGAAAGGAAAATAAATGGACAGTTTATCTGCCCATTTAAATAGCTCCGTATTAACATTAGCTCACTATTATGCATATTAACATATTTTCATATTAACCAATGACCTCCTTTCATATTTGATCACCTTTCAGCTGTAGCAACCAATGAGACAACAGAGTATTTCAAGAAAACTTGATAAAGGGCACTAACGATCACAGGTCTTCATAAGTGCAATTTTGGCTGGAGATCAATTTTGGGGAATAACCATTCTTTAATTTCAAAAACTCTCCAAGGAAGATAGCAATAAAAAAATAAAAGAAATATATATTTCTACAAAATAAACTGATTCAAACACACCCTCAAACTCGTTTTAAAATAAAAATTAATCAAATTGCATAGTCCAAGCCTTGAATTTTCATCAACATACACAAGAAACTCGTGAAACAAGTTCATGATTTCTTCTGTTGAGTAAAATAACTCAAGGTCATACTACCAAACAAGCATCATGCTTTTTTATTTTGGACAAAATAATAGATGCATCAATCTCACTAAAGAATTAAAGCATATTTGTAGATTTAATTAACAAAAGAATCATGAGTTGGACATACTCAGAGCTAAAAATTCCAGATTCTTGCAATCGCAATTCTTCTCGTTGGATATCATCCACTCTATGACGCTGCTTGTAGCGTTGGTAAAACTCCCAAAGGTTTTCAATGTCGCGATTACGATCTATCTGTGCCCCATCCTTCTTAGCAAGTTTTTGCTATAGAATACAGTGAAATGTTAATCAAAAGCAAGTCAGTGGATGAGCCCTATAAAATCACTTGAAATAAGAGCAAGAAAAAAAGAATCAAATATCCAAAATAGTTTCCTGTTGAATCTGTTCCTCACAGTTCACTACTAATACCTTGATTACAGACATTAAACCAGTCTTGAACTGAAGAACTCCCCTACCATGACTGCTAGGGTCAAGATTTTGCGCCATACTATAAGCCTGCTCACACACTGAAGACCAAAAGTTAAAAAGTCTTAATTTGATGCATATCAAAAAAATAAAACCATCAACTGATTCGGGCTCAACACATATTCAAAATAACATATTACCATACCATATATATGAAGACAAGCTTAAATTTCTTATGGAACTTGAAAAAAAATTCTAACTAAATCATGTTGAAAGCATATAAATTATATGATACATAAGAATGTAAAACAAAAACTAAGCCACATACTGAGGATAATACAGTGAAGTACCTATGAAATTCATATCAAAGGAGTGACTAAAACAATATTCTCCCTGATATTAAGCAACGTGCAAACAACAATAAAAAATTCATAGTTAACCAACCCCCACCTCCTCCATAGAATAACATCAGGGTGTACCATCAACATAGCTGAGGTTGAGTATGTTGATATTATTTGACATTACTGGATATTGTTGATACTTGATACTAACGTCCCATGAATATGAACAGAATATAGTCACAGATGTATAGGTGTATTAGTCCCTAAAACCCGGGGGATTTATGTTTTGGATCTATAAATAATACATAATTCATTATTAGAATTGGCAGAGAGATTTCTCTTTATTCAAAACCAGTCAAATCAACTCAGGATTTAGAGCCACCGATGTCCAACTCTGTAATATCTTAGTTGAACCCTAACTTCTGTGAAAATTACCAGCATGCAACTCAGAAAGTGCAGGCTGATATATTCCCAAAAGTTCCACATCCATCTGACAGTGACACTACACACGCCATCATTCCTACATTCTTTCATGGGAAACCTCCCGCACTCTTTAATTTGGGGTTTGGACCTAACTCAACCCCAAAAATTAACTCATGGAAGGAGGACTAGCCCAGCCTTTTGTAGATTCTTTCATGGCCATATTTTAGCCAATGTGGGATTTAACATGTTAACAAGCTCCCTCCTTTGTGCTTGCCCCTTCTCGTGTACACACTCCAAGATCTATTTTCCTTGACGAGCCCGTGCAGGCGTGCATAACAATTAAGAGATCAAGCACGCTATTTAGGAACACAATCTCCTCAAAATCCCTAAACAAACTTGGCAATATGTATATCGTCATTGTCCTTCACGGTCTTCACAAGGATTTTTTACTCCATGAAAAACCAAATCCTGACAAAGCTTCAATATTCCTAATGTGGACCATATCATTAAGCTGTTGTTGCAGGTTCCCACTTCAAAGATCAACTAAGTGACTGGTCCACAAATGCTCTCAAAATCCTCCGCACTTGTCTCTACCAGTCTACCTCAACTGGCCAAGGATGACACTGCCGTTGTTGTCAAGGTGAGTAGGTGGTAAAAGAGGTTGGAGTCATAATCACCAATACTCCTATTATAAATATAAACATCATGAACATACTTAGAACTGCTCCCTTTAATTCTTTCATAAAAACTTGAGGTATGATTCATCAATATATTTGCCTCCATATCGCACAACTAAACGGCAAAACATTGCCATGTAATTGAGACTACTTGAGCTCCTCAATATACACTAATACACCTTTAAAACTCAGTACTGATGTAACGAAGTACCTCATGATCGATGCAGTTACTTCAAGAATTAAGTTTCTGCAAAATAGGCTCCACGAAACTGATTTGCAACAATCAAGCAGCTTTATACATTGTCTCCAAGGCTCCAACCCAATATTTCATGGCAAAACTAAGCATATAGAGATTGACTATCACTTTATCCAAGCACTTCACCTATAATGAGAATTATCACCTTTGTGAACTCTACTGATCAAACATCAGACATCGACACTGCGTCTCTTCCGTGTTCAAGAGTAACATATATATAAAATTTGTAACAAGCTTAATGCATATGATATATATGCAACAGCTTTATGAGAAGTTTTGATATTATTTGCTGCTAGTCAATATTGTTGATATTGATATCCCATGTTCTTCACCAAAAGAAAAGTATCTTAACCAAAAAAAAGGATCAAGATATCTCATGTACAAAGGAACAGAATCTAGTTACAATTAGGATATATATCAATTCATAAAACTTAGGGATTTAGATATCAGATCTCTAAAGAATTATAATTAGTTGTTATAAAATCATGGGCTGAGAGAGTTATCCCTTAAGCCAAAACCAATCAATGCAACTGAGTATTCTTACTATCTTAAAGATCCACCAATGATCGATTTAGCCCAACAAAGTTCAATTTCCAACAATTTAGTCTCCCGTCCATTTAGACCAACAATGTAACAGATTTCCACCATGTCAATATCAATTGACTTTTGAAGGCTAGTACTAAAATATTGACTTAAGTTATGTGTTCTTCACAACAATTTTCAAATATCACAGAGGGATATTCATATTATAATTTATTCCAGATACCCATCAAAAAAGTAATTTATTCAAGAATATATTGATGAAAGCAAGAAATAGCTGGTTGATAAAATGGGTGTGGCTGTTACAAGGAACGTAAATGTTTCTTTTAGCTTCTAGGATAATGATGTCCTCACAATTTGTTGAATCAACCAAATGCTTTCTATGTCACATAATCAAGTTTCCCTTTCTATCTGTGTTCCTGATAATAGTCTATTCCAGATTTCCATGTCTACTAATATTTTAGGATGTACTTCTTCCGTTCAATACTTCAATATCTTACTCTAGGTAAGGAAAAATTGAAAAAATGAATTTCCAATCTCCTTTCCTAGGATACTCACATTATCAAAAAGTTATTGGTTTTGTTCTCGTGTTTTGGGTCATTATCTTATGTCAACTAATGTCCTCTTTTACAGTAAGTATTTCGCTCAAGGAGGCATTGTTCCCCTTATTCCTATCTATAGTCCATCTGCAGATTCCACCACTCCTAGTTCAGTTCGTATCTTTGGTCCTCAGTAGCCTTCATTACTGTTTGGGTTTCAACGCCAACCATGACTCCCCATTGGGATTGACCGATCCCGAGTTCATTCCCACTTACTGCCTACAACATTGAAAAATCTTCCCGCTAATCATCAAAAATGTAAATAGTCTACCATAAAATCCCCACCTGTCTTTGAGTTTTGATTGCCTTCGCAACCTTATATTTTTGTCTTTAGCTAGTCATCTAGCGTACACCATCTAGGCTGGCGCCAAGTGAATATCAGTGAAACTTCAACTCTACATTCTAATGGCATATGAGATTTGATTTGTTTCCATTTCCAAAGCTTCTAAAAAATCACCATTACATGCTAGTGGATCGTTTAGCAGCTAAGGTATACACGCAAATATACTGGACCTCGACCATAACTATACTAGTTTTTGTCTAGCTATTATCTAACACTAGCTTCATAATGATTTTCCAGATAAATAGAAGAGATCTCGTATTTCAAAACAAGAACTACAGCATCTACCGTCGAAAGTGAAAACTCGGAAAAAATTGAAGACTTACAGATCCTAGCTACGTTAGGGTCCTCGGATTGAATCTCATCGGCGGCGTGCAAGATAAAATCAATGTTGGTGGTCTGAGCAAGGGAAGGGGGAACGGCGCCGGCGATACCGCTGGGAACTCTGGCATGGCCTTGGCCGGCATTTCTCAGCTGCTCCCTCTTCAGTGTCGCTCGAACCAAACTCTCCCAATTATCGCGAGCCCTAACCATGGCTGCGATCGAACTCGGTAACTGCTTTGTGCAATTTGCAGTGTGCTTCTTCTTTCAAGTTCCGAATTCCTGAACAAGGGTTTAGAATAGGCGAGGTTTAGTTCAAAACAAGAACTTAACGAGTAAGGTTTAGGGGCAAAAGTAAAAGACGCGCGATCGAAGGTAACGGGCTAACGGCGACGTAGGAAGTGCGTAGTTGGCTATTTTCTATGAAAAAATTGCTAAATGTTACTGTAAATTTTCTTATTCATTTTATTAGTATCTATTTTATATTCTATTAAACATTTATTTTTTTTTAGAATAAATAACACTTATTAGAATTAGATAGATAAAAAGATTTTTGGAAAAAACATTAGAATCTGTTTGTTTCAATTTATTTAATAAAATAAATACTTATTTTAATAAAAAGAAATATTTATAAAAAATTTTAATTTTGTTGGTGTGTATTTCTCAAAATAATTATTGTCAAAAATAATTAAATTTTTTATTTATTTTAAAAAGGAGGTACTAAATTACTCGACAATAAAGAATCTAATTATTTAATTATTCTTATTATAACTAAATATACATAATTTTTAACTCCCGTGAAAATTACTTAAAAAAAATGAGTTTTGATATACAGTGTCTTAAGGGTACTATTTAAGATTACTAGAAGTAGAAAAAAAATCATAAGAGCACATTGTTCCGTCATTCGAAAATACAAAAGCTAAACATTCCAATATCATTTTACTATATTTAAGTTCTCAAATAGTGTTCTAAGAGCTTTAACTCAAATGGTCATATACCAAGTTATGAGGCTTGGAAGCAAGAGGTCCAAGATTCGAACCTTGACAAAAGAGAATAAGATTAAAGCACTAAATATCATTTATAAAAAAATAACTAATTCTTTCTTTATAAAAATAATTAACTACTTTTAAATTTGAATAAAGCGAATGGTTTACTCTTTTCTTGCCTTTTTATTTCGCTTTTGCGTGTCTTTTGTTGTTTTGAAAAGCGGGATAGTTTCGGACAACCGGACAAGGATATAGTCGAACGCGGTTGTTTTTAGATCTTTCAGTCTCAAAAATAATATCCCAAGACAGTGAAAAGAATGATTTTGAATAGTGAAAGCAGAGAGAAAATAATTAGAACAGAAACGTTTGAGGAGATGAGACAAGGGAAAAGAAAAGTTTGGGACTTTGAAAATAATAATATAAGTTTTATTTTTATTTATTTAGAAAATATAGAAAAATAACTATTTATTAAAGTAGATATGCATTGTCTTTTAGTCAAAGTCTCAAACTTACTTTGAGTTTTTCTGACGTATTTTCATAATTTCGTCTTTTCTTATTTGTCTTTTTCTAAATAAAATTAATTTTTTATTTAGTTTGTTTAAAATGAGTTCTAGTTCTCTAGGAAGGAGTAGTTCTCTCAGAAGCCCAACTATGAATAACAAGGATGTTATTAGACCTTACAGTGTATACAAGAAAGTGGGACTTTGACCATAATAATATAAGTTTTATTTTAATTTACTTAGAAAATATAGAAAAATAACTATTTACTAAAGTAGGCATGCATTGTCTTTTAGTCAAAGCCTCAAACTCACTTTGAGTTTTTCTGACGCATTTTCATAATTTCGTCTTTTCTCATTTGTCTTTTTCTAAATAAAATTAATTTTTTATTTAGTTTGTTCAAAATGAGTTCTAGTTCTCTAGGAAGGAGTAGTTCTCTCAGAAGCCTAACTATGAATAACAAGGATGTTATCAGACCTTACAGTGTATACAAGAAAGTAGAAAATATATTCCGAAAACGCAAGCTCATGGAAATGGTACAGCTTGTTAACCCGAAACAACAGCTAGAACGTGCAAGGCAATGAAAAGCAGAAATAAGTATTATATTCTCACAAATTTTTTTAGAATAAACAGGAATATTATCAACATTATAGTGAAGAAGCTATATTGTGTGTTGGTAATGAACAGAAGAATCTAAGTCTAATAAACTTAGAATCAAAAAGAAAGTTGATGGCAACAGGTTACAAAACTATCCATCTAGGAGCCGTTCTTTTAGGAATCTATGGATTACACAGAGAACATATAGGAGCTAAGGTCTTAGTCACCCTAATAGATACAAGGTTTGGTGACGATCTTACAAAAGCAGTCATAGGGACAATGGAAGTCGACATGCATGAAAATCATGAATTAGTTTACATTATTCCTAAGAATTATAGGGTTTCATTATCTGATTTTTGTAATCATGTAATGATCACAGTAAAAACCAAAGGTTATGAAAGCATGACAACTGGAGAAGTAAACTTAATTCTCATTAAAGTTGTAACGGCAGGACTAAGCAATTATGCTGCCCCAAATTTCAATTAGCTGAATTTCTAGGATCTAAAGGGATAAGAGCTATCCCAGGAAAGGATTTTGATCCAAATCTTCTTAATGAAGAGGAATGGACAATAACTATGCCAAAGAAGGAAATTGTGAAGGCTCCAACCAAAGTAGTATCTTGTATGAGGCGAAATAGCTTCAGCATTCGATACCGCGACTACGAGTCTCGACCTCAGATAGAATCAGATGAAGATGATGAAAAGATTGAAAGAATCTCGACAGCACTGGTAATTACTACAAATCAGGATGAAGGAATGTCCTATGAGAAGTTTATGGAAACTCAACCATGGTATTTTCAAGAATATAGATGCAAATCAATAAGTGAGTCAGTAGACTATAGTAAACCCCTAGATTTGATGAAGAGGATGAATTTTGTAATCCATTCTCTGAACAGCAAGAAGTAGGTCTTATTTTAGAAGTAGAGGATGATTATCTACCATATCCCAAGAGGAAACCTATAAGCATGAATACTTGTTTATGGAAGGAGAAAGTAGTAACTCAGTCCCCCAAACAAGAACCACAGGACAACCCACTTTTGGCCAGGAGCAGGAAAGACAATAGCAATCCCTCCAATAAACCAGTGGACCACTAACACAGCAACACCTAAAGGAAGACCCTTAGATCTTAATCCTATAGAATTACCATCTGCAATATCTAGAGAAGGAGTTGTACTGGTTTTACCAGTAAACATTGCTAAATGGGAAGACACCATTAGGACATGGGAATCTGCCACTATAACCCATTTAGCATCCCTACAGTTTGCAGAAAATTTTGACAAGGTTTTATACTTTGAAAACCTTTTAGGACCAACAGAAAAATTAACTTTCCAATCATGGAGAGCTGCTTACCCTGATGAGTATCAACAGTTAGTAAATCTAGCCAATGATACTGTCAACCTGACTACACAAGTAAGGCAAATGATCCTTGGATATGATGAATACAGAGGACACACCCAAATGCAAGATCAAGCATTACTACAGCTGGAACAACTGACGATTAATGATATGAAGAATTTTGTTGAATACGCAGCCCAATATGAGGAATTGGCAGCTAAGACAGGTAAGATATACCTACAACCAGCTAATTGGCATACTCCTCAAAAGTATGTAGATTATTTTACACAAATATCTGCGGATATTTCCATCTAAAAAGAGAATATAGCTAAGAGTTATGAAGCAACAAGGTTGGCTTCTAAACTAGGGTTGAAAGTTGAGATGATTGATTGTCATGAAGATGGTTGCATATTGTTCTATAAGGAAGATATCAATCTTAATGCATGTAAAATTTTAATAAGCCTAAGTTTCAACCTAGTAATCCAAGGACAGACAAACATAAAAATTTTCCATTAAAGAAGATGTTTTATTTTCCTATAACTACTAGATCGCAACGATTATAAGCGTGTATAAAAACTATGAGACATATGAGATGGCATCACAAGAACAACAATGTTGATGATATTCTACATCATCCATTCGATGGCAAAGCATGAAAACACTTAAATCACTATTATCCTAAATTTTTCAATCAGCCAAAGAATGTGAGACACAGTCTATGTGCTGATGAGTTTACACATTACCCATGATTCAGGCAAGGGGCGTGTCTTACTTTTACACTACCCATGATTCACATGCAAGCCCTATCGAATTGGCGTCCCATTACTTGGGTGAGTCTTTTCGGATTTATTGGGAGATTGAGGAGTTATGTCGCGCCCATGAAGAAGAGCATCACATCAATTAGTAGGAGTTAGAGCGACTGCATCAAGAACAGGAGCAAATGCATTTTGCCCAACGGAGGTCGATGGAAGAGTTCATGGCTCGACTTGTTGCCATTGAGTCTCATCTTACACATTCACTGACCTCATCCAGGCCTCCTCATCCACATCCACATTACGATGACAATCATGTTGAGGAATATGTGGATGATAATCTATCAGCTCGCGGTCGATCTTGACGTGGCTATTTATTTTAGTTTTTTGTTCTTTTGATTTTACTTTATTGTGTTGGATATTTTTACTTGCTTAGGTTTTAGATGATTTTTGAATTATATTTTGTGTTATATTTTGGATTAAATTTAGATCGTATTCAATTTACATTATGTTTTACTTTCACTTATATGAAATTCAATTTATACTTAAATATTATAAAAAAAAATATTGTGCACAAAATTAAAAAAAAAAAAATATTTGTGAGGGCTTAGGCTGGCGCTAATATTGAAGACCTAAAGTCAACGTAAAGTTGTGAAAACCACTAGTCGCCGATAATTAGCAGCTTTATTCATGTCGTCATGCCGAGGTGCACTATTTGTGTGGGCTCAGTCGTCGCAAAATTAGTGTAGGCATGAGAGTCGATACAATAAAATAGCTACGCGTCCATAAGCAGCGGCCCCATAGTCAATGCTTGACCGATGCTTATTTAACATTAGCGACGGTTTTTTTTATGTTTTCTATTGGGTTTTAGCCAATGCTATAGAGCAAATTTCTTGTAGTGTTTTCATATTTGAATTTAGCTCAAAAAGATAAACTCAAACTGAAAATCCTATACAAAAATTGGTCGGTGTTATTTACGCCACACCTATTTGGTATGACGCTACACCCACCTTTTTAATATTTTTAAAATGACTTTTTGACCTTTTCGAAAAACAGGGTCTAGAACAATTCCGGAGCACATTATCCAGAAACAATCTGGTGCACATTATCCGGAACAAATTTGGTGCACATTATCCGGAACAAATATGGAGCGCATTATCCGAAATAAACTAAACCTATTAAAAAGAGCATAATGTTGCACTTTTCATAATTTCTCACACTTTCTCATTATTTCTTTACAACTTGCCAATATTTATCAATTTAACCTTATTTCTTAATAACCTAACAAATTTTCGTACACAAATCAACTTAACCCATTATTTACAACTTATTTTCTTTTTTAATTTACAACTCAATATTTTTTCTCTACAACCTAACCAATTGTCATACTCAAAAATTTTCTTAAAGTTTAAATTATACACCCCCTTCCTTAAAAAGTAGATAAATAATATATGGAATGAGTGTATGATTCAAATTTTAAGAAAGTTTATGAGTATGAAAATTGATTAGATTGTAAAAAAAATGTTGAGTTGTAAATAATAAAAAAAATTGAGTTGTAAATAATGAGTTAGGTTGATATGAGTATGGAAATTTGTTAGGTTATTACGAAATAAGGTTAAATTGATAAAGATTGTAAAGTTGTAGATAAATAATGGAAAGTGAAAGAAATAATAGCAAGTGTGAGAAATTATGAAAAGAGCGACGTTCCGCTCGTTTTAATAAAGATTTAGTTTATTCGAGATAATGCGCTCCGAATTTGTTCGGGATAATGTGCACCAGATAATGTGATCTGAAATTGTTTGGGACCCCATTTTCCAAAAAGATCAAAAATATCATTTTTAAAATATTAAACAAGTGGGTGTGGTGCCACCCAAATAGGTGTAATGCAAATAACATCCACCCAAAAATTCCGTTATTTGCGTGGCCCGTAGCTTTAGTAGTTTGACCCATTTTTTTGTCACCACACATTTTCTCTTCACCACACATCCTTTGTTTTAAAATTATCCCTCGCTCAGATTTTAAAACTCCGTAGGTCACAGATTTTGAAAATCCATAGCACAATTTTATTTTATTAAATATAAAGACAATTTTTTTATGAACAGTACCACAAATTTTTAAAATTAAAATTTGTAGTACAATTTTATAAAAATACAAAGACAAATTATTGATGAATGGTGCCACATATTTTTAAAATCCGTAGGCCACAGATTTTTAAAATTCAAGAGAGTGGTAATTTTTTTTAAAAATAACATGTATGATAGGGAGGAAAATATGTATGATGACAATAGTATAGAACTAGTAGTTTAGTTTATAGAATTTTCATAAAACTTACACTACCTTACCTCATAAATTTAGGGTTGAGTCAATAAAATTTTAAGCCAATCATAATCATTGAGAAGTAAACAGTGTCGGTGTTTATTATGAATAGGATTGAATTAACTTGGACTTAAATTTATAATTAATCATGATAACTTAAATTAACAGTGTCAATGTTTATTATGAGTGTTGGATAAAAAATTATTTGTGTACACCCACGTAAATTTTGTATATCAGGTTAAATACGTATAAATAAATTATTAAATTAGTATATTTTTTGGTTAAGTTATTTTTTATTAATTTAATCACATGTTCGATAAAGTTATTTTATATTAATTTAATCATAAATTTATATGCATTTAACCTAATGTGTACGTCAATAGTTTATGTACACCAATAATTGTTGGTGTAGGATAGAATAAACCTCTTACAAAATTGTAAATACCACTTAATTATAAGTGCATGTTTAGTTGTGAGTTTGCACCACTCAAAGTAATTTCCATATTTTTAAAATTGATCTTGATAATTGGGTAAAATATATTTTTTATCCTTATAAAACATATCACTTTTGAATTAAGTCTCTATCAAATTTTTTTTTGCATTTTAGTCTTTATTTTTTTAGAAATTGTATTTTTAAATTCTTAATACTCAATTTTATGCTTTATTATGAGTGTAACACAGGTTCATCAAGATTTTGTTAGTTAACAAAAGTTCTATAGTTCAAATCTTTTTAAATCAATACAACAATTCTTATAATTTAAAAATTTTACTATGAGTTTAACTCGACAAAGACTAAAAAAATTATTTTTTTAAAATTATCGAGAGTAGAACAACAACAAAAAAGAAACTAAATTATTTAAAAACACATTTTACCCTTAATAATTTTTATTAATGTTTGGTAGAATGTTGTAAGAAGTTTTAAAAGAAAAAAATTAAGGATAGAAGTGATAGACAAAAACACATTGCTTTTGAGGTGAATTGAATATTTAATATTAAATTTTTATTCCAAACTTACTCTTAAAATTAAAATTATTTAAATATAAATTACATTACTTTAAAATTAATTTTATAAAATTACATTTATTTAAAATCAATTCTACTGTTGCAAAAACTAAAAACATACTAATTCTTCACAATTACAGCCAACACTTTTACCACCACACTCTTTTCTCAGGCACCGCACATCCTACTTTTTTTCAAAAATACTCTTCGCTCGGATTTTAAAAATCCGAGCGAATAACCACCACACTTGCCAATACAAATACCCGAATTTTTCATATGGATTTTTAAAATCCAAACTCAATGATTGGGAAATTCATCTAGTATAGCAAAATCTCATTCATTCCACCTTACATTACAAATCTTGGTTGAAATTGTGTTATATTTAGAGTATTCCATTTATTATTAGGTGAATTCTAATATTCTCTCACTCTCCATTTTTCTTTTTTTCTATTTCAGCGTGACCTTCATCGCTACTACTTTGTAGAATTCGGATTTTAAAAATCCGAGTGAGTTCGAATTTTTAAAATCCGAATACATTCAGATTTTTAAAATCCGTTTTGAAAATCCGGATATTTGTATTGATAAGTGTGGTTATTTGCTCAGATTTTAAAAATCCGAACGAAGGGTATTTTTGGAAAAAAAATAAGACATGTGGTACCCTGAAAATAAAGTGTGGTGGAAAAAATGCTGGCCCACAATTACCGTGGTGTAGAGTCCACAGTACGCACGGACCCCGGCCCCACATTTCTGGGTGGATGAGATTAGCACCATCCCTATTTGGAGTGACACTATCCTTTTTAGTATATAAATTTATAATTCTTACATATAAAAAAGATAATACCACTCCCAATAGAAATGGTGCTAATCCCGTCTTCTTATATTTCTTGTTAGCATTCGTCTATCATTTACTTCTTTTTATTTGGTTCATACTCTTATTTTTTGGGGTAATGAACTGCTGTAACAACAATAGCTTATAATGCAGTACATTAATTTTTAAAATAAATTTTATGCTCCAACTTAAATAAATAAATAAAAATCACCTTCTCAAGCATCAGTCCCCACTCATCATAATACTGAATTCAATTCACCTTGTGAATACATAAGGCATCAGGAACTAGCCACCTATATATACTAACAGTAATAGCTAAAAACTATAAATAAAGAGTTCTAGAAAAAGAAAAATAAAAAAACTCAAACTAAGACAAAACTCAAACAAATATCAATTTATATTGGTAAACAGATCTTCCCTTATGTTATGTTCTTTAAATAAAATCTCGTGATCACTTAAAATAAGTTAAATCATAATTAATTAATTATGATGGCAATTATACATACAAAATTTTATAAATGAATCTTTACTTTTAGTTTCTCATGTATCCTTTATCTTATTACGCTCAATTTCTTTTTATTTGACAACTTATGGAAAAAAATATATTCATATTTAATTGTTTATTTATATTTTTAAGTAACATTAATTATACTTTTATTAATTTTATTTTCATGTTTAATTGAAAGATGAATTAATGCTTTACTATTTACTCAATTAAACAATAAGAAATAAAACATATGATAGAAAGTTTAATTTTTTATAAAAATAAAATAATAAGTATATTTCTTATTTTATTTTCAAATAAATAAATAAATAAATATATAAAATACTATATTAAAAGATTAATCTCTTGAGTCTAGAGAGGTTTGGTCTATGAACTATAAATGGATCCTCCAATGTTATCTTTTTCAACCTATTTGTAAGGGGTAGAATTAGACGATAATTTTTTCGGAGCCGGACATAAAAATTAAAATTAATATATTAAACATTAAAATTTAATTTTCGCTTAAGTAAAATATAAGAATACTTTGTGTAGCATTAAATATATCAACAATTAACAAATTTAAGAAAATTCTTCCATTTTTTTATATATAAAAAATTGTGAAAAGAATTTTAGTTTCGAAGGTTAAAGTGACATGGATAAACTTCTTCTGTAAGAGAATATTTTTTTTTGCTTGAGCTAACAACCTCTTAGTGAAATAAGTATCATTGTACACATTCTCAAACTATTGAACATACACGCTTCCACAAAATTAAACATATTTGGGATAGAAAATTCGTGATTTGATTAAGCAAGTGCCAAATAATAATCTAAGTCAATTAAACATTTCTAAATTTGTCAAATAATAATCTAAATAAGACTTGCAGAAATTGTTTTTATGAAAATTAAAATGAGTGAACTACCACTTTAGAAAGTCAATTTGTTCGCGTTAGTCATTTTAGTCACTAACTTTGTAAGATACTAATTATTTTAGTCCACTCTCGACTAAAATAACTGATTTTTTTATAAGTTAAATACTATATTGACTACTTTTTTTATACAATAAGACTCATCTTATAAAGTCAAAAATGAAAGTGAAATTTTGATATAGTTAAGAATTAAAATGAGGCACTCATATGACCTACGAAACTAATTTATATATTTACACAAATTAAAATATAAAATAGAGAGTTCATACACATTTTAAAGTAAATAAGTGATTCAATAATATGATAACTAGTATATAAACAATATATTTTATCAATTTCAAAAATAATTCCGATGGGGCCGTTCTAGAAAATAATGAGAGGATCGTTCGATAAAGTAATATATACGTTCAAATAAATCTTTTTTGGGATGCGGGAGCCAAAGCCCCCTAAGACACAACTACACTCCCTCCTTACTATTTGTCCATTTTATTCCTTAATTATTAATTTACTTTATAATACTCATTACAAATAAATTGTTATTTATTAACTTTTTTTTTCTTGACTTCCATTAGATTAGTTATTATTAATATAGACTTTATCTAACAGATTTATCATTTAGCATAAGCATTAAAGACATTTATTAACCGTTTGTAAATTGATAACATATATCAATTACTTATACTAACATATTAATAATTGTATCTCTATAAATATTATATCTCTATATTGAGACAGATTAATTTGGTTTGACAAAATTTATACTAATTATAGTCAATCTAATAGAAATTTTATATTTGCCTTCAAATAACAAAATTTATTTGGAATAAATATCTCTTCCGTGCATCGTACCGATAAAAAAACTAGTCTTTATTTTTTATAAAGAAAACTAGTCTTTATTTAAAAGAGAAAAAAAAAAAAAGTTGGGTTTTCAGCCTTTGAGGCCATTCATACGGTGTTAAAATTGTTTCAGGCTTTCAGAGAAAAAAATATATATGAAAACTGTATATCTTATATCTTTTCAATTAATAATTTGATTCTGAATTATATTGGGCAATATTTTATCATTCCCTTTTCCGTAGACCAGTTCGTATAATTTATCATTATTAACTAGACTTAGACTCAACAGTCGATAGCTAATAATTATTTATAGCAATGTATGTATAATTCATCATCATTCATTCACCTTTTCTAACTTAAGAGTTTGCTTCTCAAAATTGAGCAAATAATTTGCAAAATAAATAAATAAATTAACAAAAACCCCAAAGCCAGTGTCCTTGGTAAATAAATTTCATAAGTTCAAATTTACCATATTTATTTATTTTTTTATATAATTTCAAGTTTGTAACAAGAAATGTCACTCTTTTTATATCAATTTCAAGAAAAGTTTCAAGAATGTGTAACCTTATTTTGTTGCAACTAGTGAACCTGACTTCTGGCTAATAGAGGCAGAAGAACATAGCCACGCGTGCAGCCGTTACCAAAAATACCCATTTTGTATTGTTATCTTTGTAAGTTTAAGTGCAGCTTTGAAATCTCAATTCTCAAAGGTGTAATATAAAATTATAATCCTTGCATGCGCGAAAAAATTCAAGTTATTTTCTTTTACATTTTGGTACTTAAATAGTTATTATTATATAATCTGTGTATGGTTTTGCTTCTTGGAGAATGCAGTGGGTTCTTCTTTTGAGATATGGTTAAGGCAAAGAATATTCTATGTAGCTTTAAATTTTGGCAGTACTTGGGAAGATTAAGAAATACAAATATGTAGCAGAAAGCAGTAACTAGTTAGGCTCTTCTTTTTACGTGCTTCAGGTTTCTTTTAATCTTCATTCATATTAGTATTATTGTTCATTGTTCACATAATTAATAAAAGCAAGTGGAGAGTTCGTTAACTTGGGTAATGCAAGCTCTTCAGACATCTAGAAACCAGTAACTTATTGAAATGAGCAATAAACCCAGAGGAATATAGAAAGAGATGGAGAAAATATCGAAAATACAGAGAGAAAGTAAAAGGTATAATGAGTAGGGTGGTGTGTCAATTACTGTGGTGTAGAGTCCACGGTACGCAGGGACCCCAGCCCCACATTTCTGTGAGCATTCGTCAATCATTTACTTCTTTTTATTTGGTTCATACTCTTATTTTTTTGTGGTAATGAACTGCTGTAACTACAGTAGCTTATAATGCAGTACATTAATTTTTAAAATAAATTTTGTGCTCCAACTTAATAAATAAATAAAAATCACATTCTCAAGCATAAGTACCCACTCATGATAATACTGAATTCAATGCACCTTGTGAATACATAAGGCATCAGGAACTAGCTTAGCCATCTGTATATACTAAGAGTAACACCTAGAGACTATAAACAGAGTTCTAGAAAAGAAAAAACACACACACAGACACACACAAACTAAGACAAAACTCAAACTATCTCCAGAATGTCATATAATTTCCACCGTTGGATTCTCACCAGAAGTAGCGGAAACTTGATTTTGTTCCTTACTAACCATTTTTCTCATCTTCCTGAACCAATTAATAACACTGGCAGCATAATCAAAGACACTAAGAGCTATGTGAAGCCCAATTCCAGCAATAATCCCATTAGCAATAGAATAAGTAAGAGGCATAAGAAGCATTATAGCAAAAGCAGGAACAGCTTCCTTCACATTACTCCAATCAATATCCTTAACCACCCTCATCATCATCACACCAACAAGAACCAGTGAAGGCCCAATAGCCCAAGGAGGAACACTAGACAACAAAGGAGTGAAAAACAAAGAGAGGAAGAAGAAAAGTCCAATGATCACAGCCGTTAATCCTGTTCTTCCCCCTTCTCTCATCCCAGCCGTTGATTCCACAAAAGTTGCTGTAGTTGTTACACCCAATGTAGAACCCACTATGGTTCCTGCTGCATCAACCATATATGCCATGTATTCACCTTCAAAATTCCCCTTTTCATCAACTAAACCTAGAATTTCAGCCATTGTGTACATAGTTCCTGTAATTGCTAACACATCAACGTAGAATAATGTTGCTAAAGCCTCCCAAATTTCCTTTCTGTTGAAACCACTGAAGCTTAGAACCCCAGCTGTGGATTCAATTTTGTAAAAACCTACCACTTTTTTGAAATAGTTGTAATTTGAATCCCCAATTGGGGTATTGGGAAAATTCGTCACTTCCGTGTTTCGAAACCATGACAAAAAGGTTACAAATAAAATTCCGTATATCATGCTTCCTTTTATGTTCTTCATTAATCCATAGCTTGTGATTAGGAACCCAACAAGCCCAAGCCAGAATTTTGGGCTTTGCAATTTTCCGCCCAAACACGCTCCGGTTTCCGGGTCGGTAGTTTTGCAGGCCGTGATGGTTACAAGATTAGATGGGTCAGGCCCGATAAGCCCGACTCCCTGATTAGCCTGTAAGCCCACGAAGGCAATGAAAAGCCCGATTCCAGCAGCGCAAGCGAGCCTGACAGAATTCGGAATGAGCTTAGCGAGCTTGCCTCTTAGGCCCAGAGCAGAAACTAACAGAAAAGCACAACCCTCGATGCAAACCACAGCTAGAGCGGTTTGGTATGAGAGTGATCCAGTTCCATGATAACCAACTAAGTTAAAAGTTAAATAAGCATTGGGCCCCATACCTGGAGCCAGGCCAAAAGGAAGGTTGGCTAAGAGGCCCATACCGATGGACGCGACCATTGCTGACACAGCAGTTGCCACCAGCAAGTCATTCTTGGTCGTGGCAAGGCAACTTTCATATCCAGCATTGGGCTTCAGCACGCAGTCTGGTCCTGCTAGAGCAGAGCAGTCTGCGGCGGAGCACGTTCCACCGGAGGCGGTGAGAATGGTAGCGTTGACCGTAATTATATACGCCATGGTGAGAAACGTGGCGGTGGCCGCTCGGAGTTCTTTGGTGAAACAACTCTTTCTAGCTTCTAACTTGAAGTACCTTCCGACGTAACTCTTTGAAACGGCGTCGTTTAAGGTTTTCTCCATCTTTGTCCATGAATTTCTCGTCCTCGAAACAAAGCCACTACCGCAAATATCTCCTCCCATCTCTGTCTCTGTTTTTCAACTTTTTTGGTTTTGGTAAATGGTAACGCTTATGAACTACGGTGAATTGAATGGTTATTTAGTAAAGGGGGAAGGAATCAATGAAGATTTTTTTTGGTTTTGGACAAGTGGGGATCATGCAAGAGTGAATATACTGATGTTAACATTTGGAAATAGGAGTTACAAAGAAGAAGAGACGAAGGAACTTTTGAGAGTGGTTGATGATGCCTTGCTTATCTATCTGGCTGGCTAGTTATTTATATGCTTTGTTTCTTAGTCTTAAAATATATATATATATATATATATATATATATATACACGAGGTTTGCTAATATACACCTACTTATTTTTTAGAAGGAGTGCGTTAGCAAGCTATACCTTTTAAGTGTATTTTAAAAAATCTAGTTATAACTTGCTAATGCACTCCTTCTATAAAACAAGTGGGTGTACATTAGCAAACCCATATATATATATACACGTTAAGTGTCACTTGCTATATGCATTTTTTAATTAAGAAATAAAGGAAAATTTATTAAATTTAATTTAATGAGAACTTTCTATATTGTTAATTTACCTTTTCTTTTTCTTCCATTTCTTTCTTTATTGATCTTGATCCTGGATTCTTAATTTCTTATCATGTAGTGTATGTAGTGCTATAGTTTTAGAATAATATTTGGTGTACAATTTAATTTTGAGTTGTAGAATTATATTAAAAAAAAGAGATTGAAAGAAAATAAAAAATATTAAAATAATGTAATAAATAAAAAATATAAATAAATAATAAAGTATAAAATTAATGTGAGTGAATTCCATAAACTATTATCTTGCTTATTCAATCACGTGGTTTTTATCTTTAATTTCTTGTATTTTGACTATCCTTGTTTATTTTCCCAACCTGTATGGAGTAATTAATAAATGCAATTTATTTTGAAAGTTGAAATTCACATTAATCTCATTAAATAAGAGATAAAATTTATTGGGAATTTTTTTTTATACAAATTTATTGGGAAATAAGTGAATTAAAAATTAATTTGTAATTCTTTTATTTATTCCCATATGCTGATTTTGACTACAACCATTAAAATTTGGAAAATGCTAAACAGTGCCCTCAGGACATTAGTTAACATTATAAAAATAACAATATTTTATTGAAAATAGTAGAATTTAATGTTTCGAAACTTGAAAACTATTTAATGAATGTTTTTTATAGTAACTTTAATCATTTAAGAATGTGTATTTATTGCACCTTAACAAGTGCCCTTAAGGCACTATTTAGCATGACCCTTAAAATTTATCAAAAAAAATGTTTTTTACAAATATATTTACCAAATTGTGTGTATTTACTATTTATTTCTGATTTTAATTATAAAAAATTTTCCAGGTATGGCGACACCTGGATATTTGTATTAAAAATGAAATAAAATATTAATGAATAATATAAAATAATAATAATTTATTTTAAAACTAAAAAATATTTTTAAATTTTTAAAATATTTAAAAATATTAGATATATCTTAAAATTATATCATACAGCAAAAAAAAACTCAAATAAAAATTCAAAGTCTAACAATGTAGACTAGACGAAAAAAAATACAAACAAGCTTAAAAATACTTAAAAATATAAAAATCCTATAAAACTGCATTTTGTTGGAATTTTGACAATCCAAATCAGATGCATAATAAGTATCGTAAAATCATATATTGCAACAAAAAAAATTTAAATTAAAATTCAAAACCTAACTATGTGAACTAAATGTAAAAGATAAAAATACGAGCTTAAAAATATTTTAAAAGTAGAAAAAACAGAAAAAATGACTTTTTAATCTCCTCTGAGTATTTGCAATGCAAATATTGCGTCGAGCTATCCCAAATTGATATATAATAAACTCAAATGTGAAAGTTATGACACTTTAAAGTTTCAAACTCTACTAGCATAAAAGGAGTGAAGGGAGTATTAAGTTCCTCTAAACATCTCAACTGGTTAACAAATACTCTTAGAGGACTTTTTAGCGTGACACATTTTTTTTTTTTTTTTTTTGTTTGACACAATCTTTTTTATTATCTTATTCTGTTCTCATTTTATGGCTCTTGTTCATGGAGTTTTTTATAGATCAAACTGCACCTGCATCTACTTCATGTTTGGTCTTTAAAAAACCAAGATTATTTTATCATGAAACTTTATAATTGTCACTGATTTAACTAATGCCAAATTTAATTTAGAGATCACAGAAGCATGGATTTGACGATTGAGGATGATGAGTAGTTGAGTACTAGATGATGCAGTCGGTCGTTTAATTTCAAACTATTAGTCAAATTGTTCGACTTAACATTATAATATAATAATAATAATGTGAAATAGTTTATAATATAAATATTTACAAAGCCCCAAGAAATTGGTTAACGGAAATAAATTGCTCGATTATTCTTTGAATTTGCTTTGAATTGTTATCAGGCAAGACAAGAAGGTAGCTTGAAAAATCCAAAACCAAAATCTTTAAAAGATCAAATGCTATTTTCGCGATCAGCATGTGAGAATCTTATGAATCATGATTTCAATTAAGTGGGGTGTGTGTGCGCAATCCCTTTAATTATCGTAGATTTATTATTTAAAAAATAAAAAAATTAACATCACACTTTAAATCAACAAATAAGTTTGTGTCACATAAATTTATTTATATTTAATTATTTATGTTGCACATGACAAATGACATCATGAATCATTTTTATTATTTATAACAAAAATTTTAAACAAAAGTATGAATCTTTTATTACGATCTGTGTCGTAAACAAGATATATCAAATGCTAGTTGTTGCCGGAGAAATCATGTAAGAATGTTTAGGAGTGAGCTTTAATCAAGACTACTTGTGAACTCGAATAATTCCAACCAAAAAAAATTAAAAAAAAAAAAGAGTCGATTATTTGTTTGGTTTGAATATAATTTTTAAAACTTGAACACCGTTGGTTTGCGTATTTAATCGAGTGATTCGACATCCGAACAAACTTAACTGTATCCGAACACAATGTCAATTAATTTTTTTAACATTTTATTAGACATAATTGATATTCCTTTAAAAATAAAATGAAATTAATGATATTATATAATAGATATAAACTTGGATCATTAGTTATTATTTGTTATTATAAACTAATAAAATTATTATTCAACTAAAACAAATTTATTTCATTAAACGTAATTATTAAGTATACAAAAATAGTTTTTAACATGTAATATGTTAAATTATAATCTATAATTTTAATTAGTATTATAGAACCTTGAACATATAATATTATAAGTTGATACAATTCAATATTTTACTATTTTTAAGATTTTCTTTTGCCGATTTTAGTTTTTTTAAAAAAATCTAAAATATAAAATTTAAACCCAAGACATGATCCAACATATCTCGAATAAAGTCGGGTAAGTTCAATTCAGATTTTGTTTTGAAAAACGCAAAATTCAAACCAAAGTATTTAAATTTAATCTCTTTAGACATAGTATCTTTAAATCCGCACTAGTTCAACCCGAACCCACCCTTTAAGATTGTTATTGAAAGATGGATTCATTATATCGGTGCAAATTCACACGAATTATTATATTTTTTGTCGAATAATTTTTTTTAATAAAATGAACCATTAGATCCAAAGTTCTCATCATAGACTCGCTTCCATCCTTTTGTTTTGTTATTTAAGGTTTTCATATACATATTACAAAAATATTAGTTACATTGTATTTTATCATGTTGACTAAAATCCCCTTATTTATGTCATTAGTCATCATTTATTAATATTTTATAATATTTTTACTATTAACCTATATTTAATAGGGGTATAGAATAAAAATATCATGAAATAAATATTAAAGATACAAAATAAAAATACTGTTAAGATAAATTTTAAAAACTAAAACTATAAAATAAAAAGATCGGAGAAAATAGATAGTAGATACATCAATATATCATACTTAAAAAAGTTTCACGTTAATTTAAAAGTATCTACTAATATATTAAAAGATTAACATATAAATTAAAATATTAATGTAATATATGATTTTATAAAAAAATATAAAATTAACTTTTTATCGTTGTTATCTTTATGAAATTTGACATTATTGATGAATATGACTTACCATTCAAATCAATAAAATTTATAACATATATGAAGTTATTAATAGAAATTATATCAAGTGAGAGGTGAGAATGTGAAATTAGTTAATATCAATTATTTAATTATAATTAATGGTTGAAATTTGATTTAAGTAAAACAATCTTAACCATTTATATATAGTTGTGTGATTAAGATTAACTCATTTTATTATTGATACTTTTACTTGATATGCCCATGTTATTAGTAATGTAAGAATTAATATCAATTTATATTGGTAAATAGATCTCTCCTTATCTTATGTTCTTTAAATATATTTTTGATCACTTAAAATAAGTTAAATAATAATTACTTAATTATGATGGTGATTATACATGCAAAATTTGATAAATGAATTTTTACTTTTTTTTATATTAAAATTGTAATAGATATTGCTCTTACAATTCCGGGAAATGGAGATCAAATTACTTATTACTCGTCTAACACGTATCTTTACTTTGGTTTCTCATGTATTCTTTATTTTATTACTCTCCATTTCTTTTTATTTGACAACTTATGAAAAAAAATCATATTTAATTGTTTATTTATATTTTCAAGTAACATTAATTGTAATTTTATTAATTTTATTTTTATGTTTAATTGGAAGATGAATTAATGCTTTACTATTTACTTAATTAAACAATGAGAAATAAAGCATATGATAGAGTTTAATTTTTTTAAAATAAAATAATAATCATATTTTTTAAGATATTGTATTTTATTCTCAAATAAATAAATAAAAATCATAAAAAATACTATAATAAAAAATTATACCAACTGTAGCCAATCTAATAAGAATTTTATATTTGCCTCCAAATAACAAATTTTCTTTGGAATAAAAATCTCTTCCGACCATCAAACTGATACAAAACTAGTCTTAATTTTTTTTATAAAGAAAACTAGTCTTTATTTAAAAGAGAAAAAAAAAAATTGGGTTTTCAGCCTTTGAGGCCATTCATACGTTGTTAAAATTGTTTCAGGCTTTCAGAGAAAAAAAGTATACTACGAAAATTTTGTATCTTACAACTTTTCAATTAATAATTTGATTCTGAATTATATTGGGCAATATTTTATCATTCCCTTTTCCGTAGACCAGTTCATATAATTTATCATTATTAACTAGACTTAGACTCAACAGTCAGTAGCTAATAATTATTTATAGCAATATATGCATAATTCATCATCATTCATTAACCTTTTCTAACTTAAGAGTTTTATTCTCAAAATTGAGCAAATAATTTGAAAAAAAAAAAAATCAAACAAAAACCCCAAAATCAGTGTCCTTCGTAAATAAATTTAATAATTTTAAATTTACCAAATTAATTTTTGTAATTTCTAACAGAGACATGCATGTGTAGATATGAAATTCGATCTCCAATTATATACTTTCTTATCAATAAAAAAAAGAGATGTCACTCTTATATCTTATATCAATTTCAAGATCCCTCTTTTTTTGCAATTTATGTTCAAAAGTTGTCCTTCATTCTCGTTACTTGTGATAAGATTCCACTTTGGCAAAAGTTTCAAGAATGTGTAACCTTATTTTGTTGCAACTAATGAACCTGACTTCTGGCTACTAATTGAGGCAGAACAACACAGCCACGCGTGCAGCCGTCACCAAAAATACCCATTTTGGATTGTATCTTTGTAAGTTTAAGTGCAGCTTTGAATCTCAATTCTCAAATGTGTAAATATAAAATTATAATCCTTGCATGCGCGAAAAAATTAAAGTTATTTTCTTTTACATTTTGGTACTTATATAATTATTATTATATAATCTGTGTATGGTTTTGCCTCTTGGAGAATGCAGTGGGTTACTTCGTTCATACACAACCACACATCGTCCCCTTCAACACACATTTTCCAAGCATCAGTAAAGCAATTAATCAATATTTTATCATCAGATTAATTATAAACCAAACAAGGCCTAATAGCAATCATGATTTGATGATAGACACAGAAATATACAACGGTCAATACCCAATTTCAACTTCTAGTCTTCAGGCATAGGTGCATTATGAACATGATAAAAGGAAAATGTGTCACGGATTTACAGACAGTTGGACAACTGATGAAATTTTAAATACACTCAGGCATAGATAAATTCGGCGCTGAAAACAACCGTAAAAACTCGCCTTGGTGTGTAAGCATGTTTGCAGTGATTGCATGACCATGCATAAGCAAATCATCTGAAAATTCTAAGCACATGTTCTGCAAATAATACATCAAACTGAACCAAAATTGCAAATTACATTTTCGAAGGCATCCAAGCCTCGATACTGTATAAATTATCAGTTTCTAGTTTCATGACCATGCATACACAAATCATCTGAAAATTCTAAGCACATGTTCTGCAAATAATACATCAAACTGAACCAAAATTGCAAATTACATTTTCGATGGTATCCAAGCCTCGATACTGTATAAATTATCAGTTTCTAGTTTTTTTCTTGCCTCTTTTCTTTGCACTAGTTTCAGGCCCTTCATCCTCTTCAGCTTTCTGTTCTGCTTCTAACAAAGCCAACTGCAGAATTCGCCAAAAAGAACTTACAACTCATTCAAAGGAAAATAGTTATGGTAGCAAATTACCAATGGCTTTAATTTTGATTTGAAGTACTTAGATTTTAATTTGAAGTATTACTCAACATATGTGAGCACAACAAAATATTACCTCGTCAAGAATGGGTTTAAGCTCCCTGTACCGAGATTCAGCAAGATCAAAACCATCTTTGCGGAGTTCCTATGATAGTTAAACCATAAAGACATGAGATTTTCATTAGTGTGTAATTCTATATGAATACAAGTATTTGTGTGTATGAGAAAAAACGGGGGTAGGAGGAGGAAGTGAGGAACTTAAAATAGAGCTTGATTAATAATAAAAATCATTTTATTCTATTCACTATGTTTCAGTGGTAGGGTGTGGTTATTCGGGAAGGTAAAAATGAGGAAGTGCAAACTTCAAACATAATTTTTTTTTTTTTTTTGATAAAAAACTTCGAACATAATTTACTCTGTACTATATTGGTTCAAAAACAATGTTTAACAGTTGTGGACTGTAGAGTACAACTCATTTACATTCCTTCTCCCAAAATTTGGCTTCTACTATATTCACTCCATTCTGTCAAATGAATACACCCTTAGTGCATGTTTGGTAACAACTAATTCTAAATAAGTAATCGCTAATTTTTCAATAGCTCTTTTAGAGAACTCACAAATATAAATGATTATTTCACTCATCAAAACACACACCCAGTCTTTACCGTGTGTTTTTCCCCAACTAGGTGCATATATTCATTACCACAAATGACAGAATTATTAAACGAATACCAAAGAACCCATAATTGACAATTATCATTAGCGGTATTATCAAAATTGTTGACATGCAAATTCTGCTACAAAGCACAAATCAAGAAACTAAAAATCATACAAAACCCAAAGTAATCAGATGAGTGATGCAAAAACTACAGGAATAAATGGATTGCTGGTACAAGTTACAGGTTTATGAACTCAAAAAATGCCTGGAACCTCCTAGCCAAGGATTATCTTCATCTACAATTCCTTTCTGAAAGGAATTTCCAAAACTTAACCCCATTTAAGAGGCAGCTGAAACTTGATCTTGAAAACAAGATATAAGAATGCAATTTTAATAAGCACTCTTAAATTTGGGCTTCGGTCCTATCTCAATTCCAAAAAGTAGCTCATAGGAAGAAGATCGTCATGCCTCTTTTATACTCTTTCATGGTCATTCTCTAATCGATGTGGGACTTTCAACACACCGCCTCACGCCAAGGACTGGACATCTGGAGTGTGAACAAATACGGGTGGCCCAATAACGTGGAACTTTCAACCCACCCCACATGGGTGGCCCAATAGCGGATCTAGGATAGGCTCTGATACCATCTTAAATTCGGCTGGCCTAACTCACTCCCAATAAGCACAATTCAACACTTTGCTAAATTTCAGCAACATATAGGACATTGCCTCATGACAGAGAAAAAACAATAATTTAGAAAATCCCAATCAGATATTTTTGGTAGGGAGATCAGACCAACATTTTGCAATTTCAGAACAAGGATTCAGCCAATTTGAGCATAGGAAATCAGATAAAATACCTAAAATCCCCCTCTGTTCATCCTAAATACGTAACAAGCAGAGGCAAGATTTCATAGAACTACAGCTATCTAGACAAAGATTATAGCATAAGAAATATAGGAAAGGGGGGAACCATTTGTTAGGACAGAAGGGAGGGGGGAAATAGTTGGGAGGAGCACTAAGAGCAATTAATCAATTAGAAAAGGTCAGTTAGATAAATAGGGGTAATAAGGATGGAAAATAATTCAGAGAAATGGGAAGTTTGTACGAAAAGAGAAAGCATTGATAGATAATTCTTCTTCCTATTCTCAAGCACTCTTGTTTACACCAATTGCTCATTTCTCTTTCCTGGGTTTGTAACACAAGTCAAACTACTAAAGATCATATTGTTTTACCAGGAAGATTATATAAGAATAAAACAAAAGAAAGGAAGAAAAGAGAGAACCTACTTTTCCAGTGTGTTGAGTGTGTTCATGAGCTGCCATTTGCCAATATAAATTTGTACGCCTATAGAAATCTCTCAAGGATTCTCCTGGCTTTACATACAACAAGAAATAAATTAAGAAAGCAGTGGGTGAGGAAAAGTACTAATTGAAAATTTGAAGTCCACAGATGCTTTCGTAGGATAATATACAACTAGACACAATCAACAAAGATCAACTAATAATGGTAGTAGAGCTCATATGCAACAAAAGGATTACGGTTTTATATATTCACAAGCTATAATCTATAATCACATTCAAAAGTATATTTGAAAAATATTAATAAATTACCAATGGTGTTCTCTGTGAATCTGACAAGCCAAGGCTAGCTCTGATCTGCTCTATCCGTGACCTTCTTTCTTTCCTCCGCATATTCTTTCCCACTCCCTTGATTAAAGCAACAGCATCTCCCACCTGAGCTGATGCATTCAGAGCCTAGTGACATGACAAAAGTAAAGCCAAATTAATAATGAAGCAAGCCTCTTGTTTCAAGCAATAAAATTTTAGGAAAAATATCTAGGACAACGTCTACTGAGGATTATAATCTAAGGCAAGGGCAAATATCATGTCACAAGTCGTTCACAAAGTAAAATTTTATCTCAAATATTATTTACTGTAAATTGCTTAGGAGGATATTATGAAGCAAAACAGTATTGTAGAGAGATTCCCTTTCGTATTACCATTATGAATCTTTCCAGTGGTAAACAAAAAGTAAAGACTTAATGTTTAAAAATATCAAAAAAGAGAAATCAATCAACAACGACCAGGTGAATACTAAAAAAGAGAGGAACAACGAAAAGAAAGTAAGACTAAAAGAGGCAGAATTCTGTGAGGATAGCATGTTTCTGTTGCTTTCTCCCCCTTTCCTGTGTCCTGTTTAACATGTTAAATTTAATAAGTCATTTTCCCTTGCCTTGCATTTTGGGTTTACTACACAGACCTCCCCTTTATTATAAAGCATTCACGAAATTATCTATTGTTTATTAAAATGTTAAAAATTATAACAGTTAAAAAGAGATGTTAGCCCAAGGGTGTTATGGTCAAATGTCATTTTTTAACCCTTGTTTAGCCTCATACTGAGAAAAGAACGCCTATTTGGTGAAGATGATGTTGAGTTGAAGATTCAGTTTGGTTCTCAACTATTTGAATCTTAATTCGAGAAACACCAAATAAATGCTTTCTTCCCCTTTCCTAAATTCTAAACATGTAAGGCTAGATAAGGGAATGGCATTTTTTACCACAACAAACATGAGGTAATGACTCAGTTAATGAATCTATTTGGCCTAACAGTATTTTCAGGTTATTTGTAACTCTTTTTTAATAGAAAGTAGAGGGTTTCGTCAATGTTTTCAATCAGTGAGGATAAAGTAAATTAAAGGGAGTAGGATATTCAAAGATATCAGTTTCTTGTTTGAATTACAAAGTTAGAAAGGGCACCTCCTCCTCCTCCTCTTCCTCATCATCTTCATCACTTGTGTCGCCTCCATCAGATTCATCTGAACCATCGTCTTCATTTTCTTCGTCATCACCATCCTCCTCCTCTGAAGCTTCCACCCATTCAGATTCTGATGCCTGGGTTGAAGAAAAACTAAGTCAGGTGATAGCAAATAAATTTAAAATGCATATTTAGACAAAAATTAAAATCACAATATATTATAGGTTGAAGAAGCTGGAATAACGAGACAACTCATCCATAGACCTAGTTTAGCACAACACAATCAAAAGAAGGTAAGTTGCCCCAGTTCACGTTATAATTTGTATTTAAACCCTAAGATATGTTCCCAAATTATTTGAGAAAAAAATAGCACCTCTACTTTTTCAATGGTCAAACTTCATTTCATGATCGTGGGTGGAAGGGATTGGGACCACCCCATTTGGGAGTCCTGCCATCCCTTTATACAGATCATGGATCCTTACTTTTTATACGGATCATGAATCTGTACGTTAAAAAGGATGGTGAGACTCCCAAATGGGGTGGTCTCAATTCCTCCCACCATGATCAAGTGAATGAGACAAATTATCAATTAAATTGCATATCATTGTAATCTAATAGATCTTAGTTGCACAAATTTTGTAAGATAGTCCTCTAGCCCTCTATAATAATACATAGTGGGAGTAATGAGGTGTCTTGGAACCTTAAACTGGTTAAGGTACAAACTTCACCAACTTTGCAGCATCGAAATTTTATAAGCCAATAACAAATAAATTCTTTCTGGTTTATAGAGACAGACAGATAGACAACTTAATAAGTGGAACAACTTGATATTTAGTCGGAACTCAAAAGACAGAAAATAAGGTTAATATGCCACAGTTTTGGGTACATTTCCACCAGGAATAACATTGTTAATTTAAATTTATCAGTATTGGGTGTATGCATATATTGATAATAAAGTAGATAAGGAAGGTTAACTAACAGGTATAATGCACTTCCATTCATCAAGTTTGCTAAGGTTCAGAGAATACAAATCATCAAGAGTGATTTCTTGATCTTTAATCTCCATCATGCCACCATATATATATAGTGTATCTTTTCCAACAGCCATGCAGGAATTAATCCGTCCACAGGGCTTCACAACCTACAAAGTACAAAGTTTGGAGAAAATTCATTAATCAATAACTGGGACAAAATAAGGCAGTGTCACAAGATTGTTGGTCAAAAATGAAAACCTCAGGTAAAGAACTTTGAGCATCTGATTTAGCACCAGCTGGCTTCGGCTTTCCTTCGGATTTCTTAGGTGTTTCACTATCAACAATAGTCATGTTTGACACAATATTCTGGGATATATATTCAATGTTGCTTTCTTCGTACTCTGAATCCTCAGTTTCTTCTCTTGCCGTACATGGTGGATTTATCTTGTTAACATCATCAACACAATTTTGTTCAATCTTTTTTAACTGCAAAACCCATTTCATTTAGCAACTATATATATTACATACAGGAAAGTCTAATGAATGAGTTTTAAAATGCATAAAAATTAAATGTATAGTGTATTCAACATGCCTTATCTTTTGTCGACTTCTCCTTTCTTAGCTCAAGAGGATACCTATTTCCAAACAAGATCAATGATATGATAAAAAAAAGTTCACAGAGAAAGTAATCAAGTGAAGATAAAATGCAAAATTATGACAACTTAAGAGTCAATAGAAAATGGAAGAGATGAGTTCATAAATGGAAACTTAAGAAAATAATGTACTAAGCACTGGTGCAGCGTAGGACTCACCAGCGATTGGTGTCTAACTGAAAGCCATAAAGCTCATTCAAGAACAAGCTCATCATTACATCACCTGCAAAATTTTAGTGCAATAAGGAAAATAACCTCAAAGCAAGCATAACTAACAAAATACAGCATCTCCAAAAAGAACTTCAGCTGATTATCAGATCTTATTAATTGTTTGCAAACACAACAAAGTATTACATAGTCCACACAGGTGATTTCCATCAATTCACCATAAAAAATATTTGCAGAGTCACAAACTGCAAAAATGATAATCACAAATGGAAAATCTAACCTTCAACTTCTATATCAACAACACCACCAAATAGCAGAGCCCTCCTCTTGTGAACACACATGGAGAACCCAGCACGAGGCCCAGGAGGCATTCCACTTTTCTTAACCTATTAAGAAGGGAGAAAGTATGATGAAAAAATCAGTAGGACAAGGAATATAAAAATAAAATATTAAATAATTAAATCAAAGTTTAAACAGAGAAGTTTGTCCTGCAATTGGACATGGTATAGCCCGTTTTTGTGTTTCTCCTAAAAGAGAGTTCTAGAGTAGTTAAAACTTTTTCCTTTAGTTAAAATTGCCTCAAAGCAGAGCAGTTTGGGGGTTGCAGATAGTCATTTAATTAAATGAAAACTCTATGCTACAAGACAGCTCATATACTTGCCTAAAGAAAGAAATATACAAATTTATTTAATACTAAACTCCAAATCATTACCTTGTTCCATTCCCAAGTCTTAGGATCAAGGGACCACATGTCTGAATGAACAATTCCTTTCTCAGAAGCGTTCTTATCAGATGAAACTACTTTTGAATAGCCACCATACAAAAAAATCTGTGATGTGAAAAGAACTCAGTAAAGAAGACAGCTTCTTAACTTCAAAAGTACTTCCTAGAGCCACCCAATTATATCACAATTACGATACAGCACTTTGGAGAAAACTTCAGTATATTGATAAACATAAGCACAGAAAAAGGAAATTTAGAACCAAAAATAGCTTCACACAAGGGGGATTAGTATTTTACTCACATCATCTTGGTAAACAAACAATTGAAAACCACTACGCGCAGTTGGCCAGATAGCTCCAGGCTTAGGCTTTATTTCTTGCCACTATAACACCAAATCAGATTGGTGTTAGTCACGTTAATGAACACAATATCAACAATTATATCATACAGCCTGCAATTTTTGAGCCAGACTTGGAATAACAAAGCACAAATTAACATATTTAAGTACTGTATATCTGAAATATTTAATACATTTACCTTATATTGATCGAGTTCAAATACAAATAGATCATTATAGTACCTGCATAATAAATTAAGAGGTCTTGAAATGGCATAGAAATGCTATAAGGCGAACCAATACCAATGGTTGGTCTCCCCTTGGTAAATATTTTAAAGAATTTCAACTATGCCTTATGTGCTAGGAAAATAACATCAGATGCAAAGTCTATAATCTATGGAATCAATAAATACAATAGTTAGAGAGGAAGAAATAGAAATAACACAACTGTTATACAATAGTATGCTCCTGATTATAAGTTGCAATTAAATTAAACCACAAAACATCAATTTCATTTTCTCAAGATTCCAGAAAAATCAAATATTGGACAAAGTTTAGAGGGCTTATACACGTTATTTCAGACAACTGAGGTGGCCTCCTAATGATTACTCGATGAATGTGTGTATGGTACAATGCTTCCTTGCTTTATTCACATACCGTCAAAGAGTAATTTTGATATTCGAATACAAACATATCAGAAACGAAGAATTCAAGACAACAACAACAATAAGCCCGATCCCACTTGCCAACTGTGCAGCGTGGTCATAACTTAAAATTCATGTATTTACCCTTATCCATATCATGCTTGCTGCCTCAGTAACTAGAAACCTGAGGCCTAGCAAAACCACTCAAAAAGAAAAAAAAAAAAAAAAAAAAACAGTTGAGACCATGACCATCATTAAGGATGGAAAGTGGAAACAAAAGAAAATATCATGTGCATCCAATTAATCCCCAATTGTTGTGCATCTGCACTTATAGACACACAAACTGTGGCAGCAGCGAAAACAATTCCCTTCCCTTAAAACCAAAATCATAACAAAGAAATTGAAGTTCCAATGCCATATACATTTACTAGAGGAAACTCCAAAAAAACATGTCCAGGAACTAAACTAATATTATAAGGTCAAACTCTGCTTCCTATCCCTGAATTCAATTGCCGGCAGACTTACTTAGCTCTAAGTTGATTCATTGGTGTATATATTAGAACTCACTTTTCAACAACAAACATATAATTTAATTGTTAGCTACACGAAGCTTTTCATCAGATGCAGAAAACTTTTTTACATAAGAAAATCACAACCACGTAAGTCACAAATTCTAGATAGACTACAAAATCATCAACAGCTAAGCAGTATCAACAACCTCACTTCTCGAAGCGTGTCATAGAAGCCGCCAAAAAGAATAATCTTGTGTTTGTATAATACCTGCAAACAAACCAAACAATGTGAAGATAAAACATCAGCATAAAATACATATGATGAAGAAAATATCATTTGGGATTTTCAGGGGGGGCCCGGGGGAGGGGACCTTCCTGAGTTAAACTCCTAATATAAATTTAAATCACAAACAGGCCTTCCTTTGAGAAAGTTAAAACGAAAAGAGAGAAAGAGAGAATATTGCAAGGTTTCAGGCTTTCAATAATCAAAATGAGAAGAAATGCAACCATCCTCGAGTTTGCAAAATAAGATGTATAAAATAGATAAGAAATCAGCAAGAATGATAAATGCTGTTGCTATATCTACGACAAAAAATGCTCTGCGTCAATAATTCTCTACAATTTTAAGAACACAGTTGCAATCTTCTGATAATTACAAACAAAATTATTATTCAAAAACTAAATCAACTAAAAAAAAAACAATAGCATTTTCTTCCATCAACTAAATAGAATAAAGAATAGAGATTTGCAAAGTAGTCCCACCCATACAGCTTTTTAGAAACCAACTAGCACATAAGAAATTCTACATCCCTAATAGCAGTATCTTGCACAATATAGAATCATTGTTACTCAGAAAACAATATTAGTAATGGTCTAATCAAATCATCTTCAGCAACAAGATTATAAATTGGGATGTACTGCATTCTAGAAAATCAAATATTATGTATAAAGGGACCGAATCAAGCGATAAAGTGGATCCGTTAAATTCTTTGTTTCTAACTCAACAGCTGTGATTCTATTCTCACATTTGGGTTGCATATTTAAAAGAAGAAAATAGGGAAGGGGGGGAGGGGGACTGAGACAGAGGAAACCAATGATTTGGCAGTTAACAGAACTCATATCATCCAAGTATTTGATGTCATTTACTTTACAAGATTCAAGCAGGTAAGAATCCATCTGAGGGACTTTGCTATGCAACTCATGTTATATGATGTTGAACTAGAGTTGAAGAGAACAGCATGCATTTCAGAAACAAACTTACCAAAAACTTATTTGATTTAAATTTAACAGTGTGACATCCTTACTACCAAATCAGCTAGTGAGGAATTTCAAAAGAACTTGAACATACCATTCGATGTCCTGAGCGCGGACTTGGGCACCCTTTTAAATTAAGCTGTTCCCACTGATTTGTTTTGAGGTCCAACATCCAAAAATCCTACACAGATCAATATTCAAAAGCAACATCTACAAATAGTCAAAATACAATAAAGCAACCTACAGTTCATTGATGCAGCAGACGTAAGTTTAACCTTGTAGTGATGGAACCGCTCCTGGTTCGGGGATGTAAATTCACCACCTAAACAACAAACAAAATAAATAAATAACAATTAACAACTATCACATGAAATTTATAGTATGAACAACCAGCAAAGCCAAATTAATTACCAAAAATGTAAATATAATTCTTCCAAGCAACTGCTTGATGAGCACTCCGAGGAGGAGGACTATTGGGACTCGAAATTAATTTCCATTCCAACTTCTCCACATCATAACGGTAAAGATCGCCGTACACAAAAGTCTGCACCACAAATTCACAATGCATTGACATTTATCTCAATTCAACAAATACCAGTACTAAGAGCTAATTAACCATCGTTGAGCTCAATTCTAACCTTGTTCCCATTGTAGAATTCACCGCCATAAAGAACCAACTCAGTGTCTTTCAAGGGATTAACGGTGAGCTGCAGGATCACGATTCAGGCGTCACCGAACAGAAAATCGAAATGGAAGTAACTGAGAAATAGAGAGAGTTAACGGCGTCACCGTGCAGTTAGAGCGAGAAGAAGGCGCGGGAACGTTGTCTTCGACGTGAACTTCCTTCTTTTTTGCTTCCTCCTTTTGAATGTTCAACTGTGACAGAATAAATAAGAATACAGATTTTCACTTTTCACGTTTGCGTTCATCGAAGGGAAGTAGAACGCAGAAGCAGAAGATAATGGAAGTGAAAGAGAGTGAAGAATAGTACCAAAATGGCGTCGATGTCGTCTTCGGGAGAGATCTTCTTGGTATCTCTGCGAGCTCTCTTTTCTTCGGCTTTTGCAGTTTTTCTCTCTGTTTTCTCTTTGCCTTTGCCGGGCTTCTTCGTCTTCTTCCCCATTTTTGCTTCTCTCACTCACCGGAGTCACTATACTAAACCCACCCAGCGGCGCACGGATGAAAAACATAAAGTGGCCTTGCAAAGTCCCTGCGTCGTCGTTTCGTACTTAGAAACTTTGTTGCTCTCTCATAGTTACGTTTGTCATTGTTTAAAAAGAATTAATTTTATAAATAAGTTGAGAATTGATTATGATAAAAAAAATTAGAAGTTATCTTTGTTTGGTTAAAATAAAAGAAATTATTTTTTTTATTTTTTATTTTTATTATAATTAATCATTTTAAAAAATAGTTTAAAATAGTTTCTAAAAAATAAAAATTAAATTAGTTTTTATTTTTGATCATTTTAAAAAGCATAATTATCATTTTTATTAAAAAATTGATTATTTTATAAAATTAACAATAACAAATGGATTCTTGTTACCTAAAAAATAACAAATGGGTTCTAAGTTAATACTAAAAAAATTATAATTTAATTGATATTTAAATTTTTAAATAGATAATTTAATACTGTATTAAATATTGGAGCCATTGATTTAGAGATAAAATATTTTGAGGGACAAGTAAATTTTTAGAACATCCAATTGATTTTATTTTTTATTGTAAATATTCACACACACATCCTAAACTAAATCTCCAACATCTTACATTAAATCTTTAATATCAATGTTCGAACCTTTAACCTCCAATCTATCACACCTTAAAAACTTAATAGATGAATAAACATACTTGCATCCACAATCTAATTGGTGTTGTTTGATATTGCTAACTCAGTCTGAAGTTCAAACTTTCCATTTAGTTTATAATAGGTAAGTATACTAGTACATTAACCTTCAATTAGGTTAGCACTATTCTCAATTTATTTAGCTTGCCACACCTTTTTTTTATTTTACGGCTCTACTGCTAAGGTACTACCAATCTATCTACAGGTATGTTAGCTGGCCTTCAATAGCTAGTCATATAAATAAGTGAGCATACTAAGGTATGTCACTGGTACAATGGTCCAACTCTTGTTAGCCATAATCATCAACCTTATCAGTTATCACACGCAAGAGATAAGCCCTTCCAGCAATAATCCTGTTCTTGAACAGGCTGCTCATCAACTGCACTAGAACCAGTTGCCTGTCGAGCTCAAAAACGAATTCTAGAATCGGTTCATAAACGGTAACTAAATTCTACAACAAAACGTAAACTAAAATTCAGTTATGATTAAATTGTATATTTTGTTTGCATTTTTTTTTCCTTAAATATATTTTTCATCCCTAAAAATATAGTGTCTTTTTTTTAAAGGCAAAAGTACACCAACAGATATTCGAATCAGAGAATTACTACTTAAAACTTCAATCCGTAGCCATCAAACCAACCTGTTAAATAAAATATATCATTTTTTGATGGAATTTTTTTTTACTAATTGCATCATTTAAAGTTCAAATGTTTTAATTTAAGTCTCTGCTATTAGATTTCTCTATTAATTAATGACGTAGTAGACACAATGATACATTAACATATTTTATATCAGTTGATCTTGCAGTGAGATTAAAATATCCATATTAGTCATAATTATTTTTTAAAATATTTTTTTTATATTTTTATTTTCAATTTTTAACAATTATTTGAAAATTTAAAATAAAAATATTTAAAAAATTTATTGTGATATGGATATTTTAATCTAATTCAATAATGTCTAGATGACACGATATATGCTGATGTATCATTGTGGTATAGAATGTCACCAATGAATATAAAAATCTTATGGAAGAGACTTAAATCAAAACTTTTAACTTTAACCAATGCAATTAGTAACAAAAAAATCTTCAGGGACCAAAATAAAAAGACATTATATTTTCAGGTTAATTGTATTTTTGGTCTCTCAACTTAGCTAATTGTGCAAATTTAGTCCCTCTACTTTCAATTGTGCAATTTTAGTCTCATAACTTTGTCAATTATGTAATTTTGATCCCCCAACCTTGTATTGTGCTATTTTTGTTCTGAAATTTTTTCAATTGTGTGATTTTGATTTTTTTACCATCCCTCGTTAAGAAGTTAATAATCAATGCGGTCAAACCCATAAATAAGTTTTTATTTGGACGATTTAATTTGAAACTTTTATAATTACACGATTTTTGTGTTCTTACCCACTTTATTTTATTGGTTTGGTTGTGTTAATTATTAGTTTCTTAACTAAATATGGATAAAATGAGCAAAATCATGCAATCTAAAAAAAATAAGATGACAAAAATTATACAATTAATAAAATTAAGGGATTAAAATTATTTTAGACCTATATTTTTAAAAATAAAACACATATTCAAGCCTTATTTAAAAATAAAAAAATAAAAAATTTCACTACAAAACGTCGATGCCTCGCCAAAAAATAACAGGAACTAGAACCCATTTTTTTCCCTTTTTGCCCGCTATTTAGTTGGTAGAAGGAATTAACGCTATTTCTATTGGGAGTGACACCGTTATTTTTAATATATAGATTTAAGATTTATGATTCTTATATATAAAGGAAATGTGATATTTCCAAAATTTGGTGGTTTAATCCCTCCCACCTATTAAGTTCTTGGCCATGGTGTAAATTTTGATCCCAAAATTATATTTGAGGATTACATTTTTAATAATTTAAAAGATTAAATTAATCAATAACTATTAATTTTGGAACTCAATTGATTATAGGATTAAATTATCTAGCGAAGTGTTTATTTCATAAACAAAAACTCTTTTACATAATTTTATAGGTCATAATTTCAATGATTAAATTGATATTTCACTCTCTGTGGTTATAAGGAAAATTGTAATATTTTTAAACAAATGTCTTAAAGTAATATTTTTTTATGAGTACGTAGTGATTAGTATATAATCATACAACTTTCGCTTTCAAAACAATAATGTTTTTATTATTACTGTAAAAGAAAAAAATATTACTACTAATTTAGAGTTGTATAGTGTACAGTAAATATTTTTTTTATGTTAAATCAAACATAATAAGACAAAAAATAATATTACATGTTGCCACGGATCATATTTTCATATTATAATATAATAAATAAAATATAATAATGTCAGAACGTAGTTACGTTAAATTAAAGTTGATTTATTTTCACTTTAAAAAATGTTCATTTATTTTTATTTTGTCTCATTTATTTAAACATTAGAAATGCTAGATACAACAACATGTCTTGAGCATTTTTAATAATCAGTATCTTTTTTGTTAACAACATCATCTTTCATCTTAATAACAATTGAAATAATTTTGATGTTAAAGAATACTAGAGTGTCACTGGATTAAAGAAGTCAAACCAACTTCTGTTGGCATATAACAATAAACCAACTTTTATTTACACATAACAAAACAACATGTCATAATATTTAGATTACTACATGAAAATTAGCTAAATTAAAAACAAAAAATTTAGAACTAGTGTTAGACTAAAAATCACTTTTATCAATTTTATGAACAAAATAAAAGAACTTACCTTCAAATACTTGTGAACGGAGATGCATTTGAACTGACATCGTTATCGAATAAATTTAAGAGAAAAAAGATATGCGGAAGAGATTATACCGACATCTTTTGACGGTAGACACAACTTCATACCGATGAGTATCGGCGCTCTCAACCTTGTCGACACAATTAGATTAAGCGTGTAAATTTAGAGTTATAAGCCCGTGCTTATATAGAGTATCACCGTAAGGAACCACGTCTATTATAACCATAATAGGCTATGACTACTAACCTGCCCATCATAGTGAGTAGTCACACCTTTGAGCTCTGTTTTCACTAACTAACCCACTATGCTTAGTCACTTATTAGAAACTACCAACGATCCTATGCCCATATATATAACCTCATCACTTTTGGCTCTATACTTTATGCCAGAGACCATAATCTTGGATTAGGATCCTCTCAAGTCCATTTGATGTTAAGTATGAGAGAGATAAACACAACAATTTTAGGAGTTTAATTTAACTAGTGAGATCCACAAAATTATTATGTCTATTTCTTTCATACTTGACATCAAGTGGACTTGAGAGGAATTCAACCTCCTAATCCCGACACGAAAGTCCAAAACAAAGACTTTATATAATTCAAAGGAGAGTAGGGATTTTACTTACTATTTAGTTGGAAGAAAAAGGAGTGGAGAGGAGTGATTGTTATTATTGTATCATATTTAATTTGATTTTAAGATATTTGGAGGGGTAATTTTTTTAGTACATCAGAAACAAAGAACCAACAACAACAACTTAGGAAAAGCGAAACCCATAGTATCAAACAAAAGATTAAAACGAATATCATTTGGACGTATGTCCCAAATGTGCCAAGAATCATCATGAAAATCTTTGTAATTGGCGAGCCAATCCGCGCAAGAATTGCTTTTCCTCAACATGTGCTCAAATCTAACAATCAAGTCTTTGTCCAAAAGCCATCTGATAGAATTAACAATACTTGCTTAAAGATGATAATTCTCCTACTGCTTTGTAAGCAAATTGATACACATCAGAAAGTCTGAGTGACAAATAATGTGTCTCCAACTACAATCCCAAGCCAATTTCAATCCATGAAAAATAGCTAATAACTCTATCTTTAAAATATCAGCATTATCAAGAAATCCAGAAAAAACCTAGAACTCTGTCAGTTCTAGGGAAAAAGCCATGAACACTACCATTTACATTCAATTTAATCGAATTGCAAGAGGTGAGGACCAAGACACTTGAAAACCAAAAACCTAAAATAAATCACCTAAAACTCCTCTCCTTCCCCTTAGAAACCAAAAAAATAAAATAAAGTTTCCTTCCTTTCCCTTTCCTTCGCTCTTCTCCCTTCCCAATCTATTGAAATGGATTAATGATAGCTTCTCTGCCTTAATAAGGAGACATACTTTCTGACCATAATTACATGTATTGGAGCATTTGAAACAGGTAGATTTTAATTCACGCCAACAAATAACCCAATTTTTTCAGGATAAAAAGGGTGAATATATATCTTCTATTATGTTTATTTTATATCTGACACTTGAAAAAAAGAATATATCATATATTATTCTTTAGCACATGGATCAAAGTGAGATTTGAACATTTGACCCCATGCAACCCCTCACCACAAGCATAAATTCGTGACTTAAAATATATCATATTATGACAAACTTAAACCTGAGAAACAACAACTCTAGTGACTTAAATTATCATATACCTAAACATCAGAAACAATGATTTTACATATATATAATTATAAAAATGTGAACACAAGAGATATTTTATCACCATCCAATTAAGCCTTAATAGCAGCAACAAGCACTAACCTTAACAAAAAGTAAAGCTGTGGTTACTATTATATATACCATCCACTTCAGTCTTCAACAATGTTACTTCCTTTTTTATTACTAATGCTATTTTTATTAAGTAAACTATGTCAATATACGGATGAAAAAATATTAGGGGAAAAACATATTTACTCTGTAAAAACAGGCACAAAATAATCTTTATATAATATCAGCTATATACAACTTGTGTGTCAACAGATTCAAGTAGCTTCCTGGTATAGAGGGCAATCCTTCAAAGAGTCAATAGCCCTAAAAGCAAGGGCTATTAACTCATTTGATAAAAGAAAACCTTCCGGATCACTTAGCCTTATATAGGCAACCTTCTTTTCTGTGCTAGTTTTGTCCAAAAGAGAATTTTTGAGTTCATCTAATCTCATGGTTCTCCTTTGTTCATCCAAGCAAACCACATGTCCACTCTCAACATAAGGTTCATAAGCCTCAAGCAAAGACAGAACAGCAGAACTACCGAATGATTCTGCGAAATGCTTTAAGTCTAAACCTCTTGAAGTTCTTAGGGACAGCATTACAACATCCATGGCTGTGTCCTTTTCATGAATGTGATAATCACCAGAGGCATTTACGAATCCATTTTCGAGATTTTTAACAAAATTTAGGTAATTGTTCAGTTTCTTCGGTCTTGAAAACCTCAACCCACCAATGAAACTAGTAGAGCCGAGGCCAAAGCCATAGAAAGGATTGTTCTTCCAATAGGTGAAGTTGTGTTTGCACTCATATCCTCTCTTACAGTAGCTGCTAATTTCGTAATGGTGATAATTCGCATCGGAAAGCATTTTTGAAGCCATCTTATAGAAATCAGCTGATTGTGTCTCAGAAGGCAGTGGAAATTCCCCTGGTGAATACCTGCAAACATTTTCACCTTCAGGTTCCAAATCATTACAATGCTTTGAAAGAAAAGTTGGCTTCAATATGTTTCTCCTAGTATAAAGTTCACGGATATTTGGTTCTGTTCTTATGTTTTAATTGAGTGTTTTTATTCCTGATTTTGCAATTTTTGTTTGTTTGTTTTTTTTTTCATCCTTATTATCCTCAAGTACTAAAAGAACTAGTCTAAAAATAAGTAAAGACAGGAATAAAAATATACATATATATAATTATTATACTCTTACACACCTAGTGGGATAAGACTTTTGTTTTTGTTTATTAGTTTACATACTCCAACTCTCATTCTCTTACATCATCCTTACTTCTCTTTTACTTTTCTATCACATCTATTATGAGAATCAAACCGAATTTTATATATATTAAAAACATATTCAATACAAAAACAAATACTACCATTGCTACTGATGTGATATGATTGCAACTTACAGTCTTCCAAATTTTGTTCCTTGTTCAATTTGCAAATCATAAACAGAAACATGAGTTGGTTGTGCCTCAATGGTGAGCCTTAAACTTTCTTCCCACATATCACTATTTTGATTAGGAAGTGAAGCAATAAGATCAACACTCCAATTCTCAACCCCACATAACTTAACAATATCAATAGCCTCATGAACTTCTCTTAAACCATGAGCTCTCCCACAAGCCTTCAAGAGCTTCTCCTGAAATGCCTGAACTCCCAAAGACACTCTATTCACTCCCAACAACATCATTTCTTGCATCTTCTCACCATCGAACGTGCCCGGATCCATTTCCATTGAAATTTCAGCATTGTCACATAACCCAAACTTCATCCTCAGAGTCTCCAAAACCTCGGAAACCAACCTCGGAGGCACGAGGGAGGGCGTTCCGCCTCCGAAGTAGACTGTTTCAAGGGGTGTCTTATTACACTCCACTTTGGTTGCATTGATTTCTCTGCAGAGAAAGTGAATGTAATTTGAGACTCGTGGGTCGTTGTCCGTTTCGGTTGAGGCGGAACCAAGAGCCACGATGGGGAAGTCACAGTAGTGGCAGCGTTTTCGGCAGAAAGGGAGGTGAATGTAAGCGGAATAAGGGGGTGGTGGGGTGATTATGGTGTGGTGTTTGAAAGAGGCATTTTGTCGAACAAGTGGTGTGCTATTTGTGAAAGTGTTGGTGATTAAGCTGAATGGCTGTTTTGGAGATTTGGGTTTGGGAGCGAGTACTGAGAAAATGGGAGTGAAGGTTGATTTGAGCATGTTGTGATTGGAAGTACGTAAATGTTGACAAAGATGATTCTGAGTATGTTTGATGTATAAATATTGGTAGAATATAATATTTTTGGGGCTATATCGAGCTACATGAACTCACCACTTGTTTGTTCCATTCACATCACATAAATGGAAGTTCACTAGAGTAATTTTCTTGCAACTTAATTTAAACTCGTAGGGATTGGTACCGATAAGCAAGACAGTACACACAGAATAAACAAGTCAGCGACTAGCGATAGTGCATTTCGGATGTGTATTTTAATTGTGACAAAGGGAAGAAGAAGAACGGAGAAGAGGAAGAACGCAGAAGCCGAAAGAGAAGAAGAAGAATGAAAAAGAAGAAGAAGAAAGAAGGAAAAAGATGAGTTTTTTGTTTTTTTTTGTTGTTTTTGCATTTTTTATATAAAAACAATTTTATTTTAAAAGTATTATTATTATTATTAATATTATTAATAGACCACTCAGAACGTGACACGTGTGCAAGTTTAACACCGTTTAGTTTAAACCGTTAAAATATAACTGTTTATTAAAGTTGAGAGTAAACGTGAACCAACTCCGAGAGTAAACGCGAACTGTTTGAGAGAGTTGGGATATTAATTTGGAAAAAAATTTGGATACCAAATTGCACCAACCTCAAGAGTTCGGATACTAAAAATCTAATTTTGCCTTTAATTTTTCACACCACACTAATTTCAAAAGTCAGCACCAATTTTTCTTTTTATTCCAAAATGAATTTTCTCCCGAATTTTAGAATCAAGTTGAAAACAAGTTCTAAATTCCAATTGAAACTTGAAACTGATTAAGAGTTAATTGAGATCTAAATTATTTTTTTTCAACTGGGTTTTAAAATCGAGACGAAAGTTAATTTTATAAAAAAAAAAAACACGTCAAAAAGCATGTGTAGAAGTGACTAGTGAGAATAAATCCCACCCACATTTTCTCCTCCATGTTTAGGAATTTTCATCTAGATTTTCTTGGGCTGTTCTTTCGACCAATATCATAGCATTCCAAACTATTAATTCATTCTTACACAATAATCAAGGTATAAAGAGAACATAATAAAAACGAAGACGTAAATTATGCTGGACTGATGAGGTGGAGCCGAATGATCCATACATTCTTTTTTCATGATATTAGTGTAATTGGATATTAGAATTTTCATAATATTGTAGGTTCTAAAAAAATAAGACTTTGAGTAAGTGGTAAATAATATATTATATATTACATATATTAATATTTATTTATATTGGAATTGCAGTTCAAAATATCATACTTCTATATATTACTATAATATTCATTTATAAGGAAAGTCTCAACTAACAAAATGAATATAATTTGTGTCATGTAATAATGTTTATAAATTAATGTGATATTCTCAAACACGTATGAATGAAAAAGGTCTGAATAACATATGCATGTAGTACTCAAACTACATTCCTCAAAATTCTTGAAGCAAATAGTACTCTCAAACACAAGAAATAAGTGAAGAAAAACGCATCACATTCACGCCTATATTGACAAGCTATCATAATCATTCGGGCAACTTGTGGAAAAACGTAAATGCAAGGTAAAGTCAATGACATGGTAGTGCAATTGATGACCTAACTTATAGAGGAACCTTTTGAAAATAGATATCCAAACTATAAAATCTAGGAAGAAAACCATTATCCTGTACTATTTCAAAACTGACCGAGAGAATTTGTGGGGAAGAAGGAAACCTTTGAGCACAAACTACAAATTAATGCCTTATGATAGGCATGTAAAAACACATCACTACATATGCTACAAAATTGCATAACAAATAACTATAACTAGTTATTACACTAGACATTTAACCATGTAAGGCCCTTCAAGCTCGTAACCCAGTTTCCTGTAATAATGACGCGTGCCAACCCCTGAAATTACAGCTATTTTTGTTGATCGGTGTTCTCTGCGAGCAATACGCTCTGCTTCCTCCATTAGAAGTGTGCCATAACCCTGTTAACGATGATTTTGGTTGGGATTAGGTCAATAAGAAAATTGGAAAAAGGAAATGCGCTTAGTGTTAAGAAAGTATGAATATGTCATATGTATCTCTTTTAGATATTATTTGTTGCCACAGAATTTCATCTACACTAACAAATAACAACTTCCCAGCTTCCAGATTTCAAAAATTAAAAACTTTCCAATTTTTATAAGATTGTTTTATTCAATATGATCATTTAAACATTCTTATTGATGTTGCATGTCATCTCCATATGAGCATGACAATATTACCTGGTGTTGTAGCTTGTCAGCATCCCGCCCATGAACTGGTACAGCAGTTCCATAAACATGGAGTTCACGGATAATAGAACACTTCCCTATAAGCTCTGGACAAGTAGTGTTTCGGCCACATTTTCGAAGGCGCAACAAGCCTACAAGGATATCCTGTTTATGACCACAAAGTACAAACAAGATCATGGCTATGTTTCAGCAACAAAAAAATTACACAAAAGGGGAGAAAAAGTTAGGACAGATCTCTCTTGATTCACAGATGAAAGAAGGGAAAGAATGTAGAAGAGGAAAACAGCCAGCTATCCGGATATTTTGACTTCTTTTTAATCAACAAATTGGGTGATAATTACGTTATTCAGGATACTGTTATCTTTCCTTATCTTTATGGATTCTATTTTTGATAGTTTAAGGAAATTTGTATTTACTCAGCTTATGCATGTACTTGGAATTTATGATCCCTTATGTAATTTAGACTTCTTAATTGATATTTCCTTTATTAAGAGATTATATGAGACTTGAGTCGGAAAGATACTTTGCTTTAGAGGAGCACTCTTGGTTTGTTATCAAGGGAGTACCCTGACAAGAGAAGCACTTTTGGTCACTTGTCCTCCATCAGTCTTTTAAGTAAATAAAAGATAAGTATAGAAGCTGCAAACAATTGGGAATATGCACGAGTATAGGTATAAGAATAGGCACCAGCAATAGTTCAAGAGGGAAGCAAGATCAAATTACCTGTCGTGTATCTTCATATGATAGAAATGTTTCCCAACCCTCATTTGCCATATAATCACGACGAACAAGCTCCACCTCTTCTGGTCTAATTTGGTGATGAATATCCTATAGAGAAATACAAATGTTTGTTGGTGCTCCGGGAAATTATTTAGTGAACATATTGTATTTGCAGAATTTTGAACCCTTTTGCAAATTGCGATCCTTAATTTATTACATAATATTTCCAAACATGACAGGTTTTGTATAATAACCTGGATTCCAGCTTCTCTGGTTCGAACATCGCGACATTTCAATCCCAGGTCTTCCATTCGAGCTAATGCTAGCTCCCTCAAATTCCCTTTCTCAACCCCAGAGGTAACTAAAGGCATGGGAATATCCCGCTGCACTCTATAAACACGTGTCCACGGGGGTACCATTGCAAGGATCCTTGCTATAATGTCCACAAGTTGCTCAGGTGGATAATTTCTATACCTGCAGTTATATTAATGAAACCTTTTACTTTCCAAATGCTATTTAAAAAAATTCCTTATGAATACTAAGATATAAAGGAACAGTTTAAGATTAAAGTATTCCAAGGAATTATATGATAAGTACCTGCCCGTTTTCCAGAGCTCATAAAGCCCAGTTCCACGAATTACAAGTGTAGGATATATTTTAAGCCCATCTGCTCTAAACAATGGACTCTCAAAAAACTCCCGGAAACTTTCCATATCCCTTTCAACACCAACATTTGGAAGATCGGGCATCATGTGAGCAACAACCTAAAGCAACAGCCAAAAAAATTTATTCAGTCTAAACAAAGTGACAAGAAAGGGTAGGATCAATAACATTCATGACTAACCTAGTTTGCATTCTAATGGGATACAACTACAGAAATCAGAAACATTCAGATGTAATATGTTGTTACATTTAAAGTTGGCTTATTATACTGGTAAATATACCTAAAGCATTTCTGAGTTTAGAAAATATAATGAGATAGCATATGAAGTCATAAATTTCAATGAAATTTTAAGTGCAGGAAAATGTATCCATAAATTGTTATCTACGAAGATGGAACAGAAGGGACACAAAATCGGAGAATAGTTGTGCTGCTTTCTACAGAAAATGCAGACTCATATGACTACACGAGAGTAACAAACCTTGAAACCAGCATCTTTGGCCAAGCAAAAACAATCGGCCACAGCAGCTACAGTATGTCCTCTATTAGTATCACAAGCAACATCCTCATAAGTGCTTTGGACTCCAATTTCCAATCGCGTACAACCATAAGAAAGCATTTGTCTGAGATGAGGCCCAAGACAGTAATCTGGCCTCCTGATAAATTTAAGAAGTGCAAAACTTGATAAGCTGCTCATAGATGTGTTACATCACACTATTGCCATGTAAATTTCACACAAGGTTTCCACTAAGTAATCATTGGTATGCTCAAAAAACAAAACGCAGAAACACCTAAGAAATTTCATAAACAAACCAATCTATGTCATGGTGATAAATTTTCATAATAGTATTTGTATAAAATATAACTTTATTGCTGTGAAGAGGGGAAATAAAATTGTTGAACTACAAACGAAAGATGCACGCAAAAAAGAATTATACACATTCACCCAAAACTATACAAGACGAAGGACCAGAGTTGTCACATTTCACATTTATTGTAAAATGTAAGTACATAAATGGCAACTTACGTTTCAATTGTCATGCCAATACACTTGGTTGCGCTATGCTCAGAGTATGCCACTGCCTCTTCTACATTGGCTGACGTGTGTCCAGATAAAGCATCATGAAGATTTCTAATAAAGTAATCACGGTAATCAGCTGGAAGTGACATGAAAGTACCACCCATTAAGATGAACTCAACCTGAAAACAATAACCATAATCATAACAACATTACACATTCCATACATCCATTTTTCAGCCACTTGAAATAAATAATCAAGAGACAACAAAACTTGAGCTCCAAACCTTGTCCACACTATGACCCAAACGCTTAAGCTGATCTATCCTACTTCTCGCTTGGACATACGGGTTATACCTAAATCCAGGGCAACAAATACACCATTAACCAAAAAATAAAATAAAATAGCACCAGGCACAATTTAAAACCTTCGAAGAATGCTTAAAAACAAACGAAAACAAGGCCTACAAAGTCATAAAATTTACAAACCTACTTGTATAACAATAACTTAATGGTGAAAATTACTCTAATGTCTCTAAATGTGTATCTTGTCAGTCAAATTAGTCTTCACGTCATGGACTTGAAGAACTAATTTGACTCATGAAATAGATATTGAGGAACTAATCTAAGTGGAACTGAAATGCACATTTAGTAAATTTGGGATTAAATTTTTAGTTTAGCCACAAGTATCTTCTACAGAAAATACTTGTTCGAGTGGGAAACATTTCCCGTGGTTTATTTTTCACATCCATGTCTTTGGGATTAATTCAACAATTCAGTGTCATTAATTTCGTTTATCTTAAGAAAAAAAGAAAAAAAAGAGGAAAACGATAAGCGTACCTTGCGCGAATGGCACGCATACTAGTTGGTTCGTAACCAGTATAAGACTGAGTACTGTACTCAAAGTCCGAATCAGGGCCACCGGGGCAGTAGACGCAAATGTTACCGGTGGTGGCGATGTGAGGGCAGCGGTGGGGCTTGGACATGACCGCGACGACGGCGATTCCGGAGGCAGTTCGGACGGGCTTGGCGCGGAGCTTAGGGAGGAGAGAGTCGCGTTCGGAGTCAGGGAGGGCGGCGATCATCTCGACGAGCTTCGGCGCACGAGCGAGGCCGTACTTGCGGCACGCAGCGGACTTGAGGGCGTTGAGGTCGACGTTTTCACCCTTGCGAGAGAGGTCAACCATGGAGCTCACGATCTCTGCAATGGCGCGAACCCTTGCTTCCTCCTCGCTCAGACCTTGCCCCTCATACCCTCCCTTCCCTGGCCGCGGTGCCTTTCTCGCCTCCGCCATCGTTAACCACTCTGGTGAACACCCAAAACGAAACTGCGTAACTACGTTTATCTTGTTTATATTCTCCCTTTTATAAGATTCCAATTTAATTTTAATCTTGGGTTAATTGGTTAAATACTAGTACTACTTCCTGTAATTTATATTTTATATTTGATCTTAATTTTTTTAAAATTGATTTTTTATTTTAATTCGCTAAATTATTATTGCAAATCTTTTTTTTAAAAAAATAAAAAATGAATACATGACAATGGTCCCTCAATTTTGACGTCACAGGGCATTTTAATTTCTCAATTATTAAAAATGCTAAATTAATGTTGACTTTTTTTTCTTAGAATCCTCTTGGTCTATGTCGTTATTTTCCATTAATAGACTAGTAATGTGACATGCTAAGTGACAAGTAAAATGTCATGTAAGCCAACCAAATCAACGTCGTTTCATTAAGATTGAAAAATCCATACATTTTGGTCCTTGTTGGAGAAACAAAATGTTGTTTTGTGAAAAGAAAAAAATAATGCATTTTGGTCTATGATTCATCTTCCTTCTTTTATCTTGGTCGAATGATAAAAGAGATAAAAAAGAAAATGAAACTCAGAATTTCCCAAGTTTTATGGAGGCATTGTTTATGTGGCGAGATGGAGTTTGTCATGTTGGTTGGTCGCAAGGTGACGAATGGCGAGAGAGAAAACATAAAGGAAGAAGACGGGAGAGAGGAAGGGAAGCGGTGGTGGTTTAATTAATTTGTGATGAAAGCATAAGCTTCACTATAGAAGGCAACAATGGTGATTTTTATTTTCGTTTTGCTTTTCAGTCTCTACTTATATTTTAGATTTTCATCTTTTTTGTTCAATTGTATTCTCTAATTGAATTCTATGGTTCATTAGAAATTTGAAACTATGGCGGTTTTGAAGTGGTTAAACGAAGATGACATAGAGGAATAATTTGGGGTTTTTTTTTCAGGAGAAGATGACATTAGAGTGTTGGGGATATGGATGAAAATGAATGAATTTTGAAATTATGTGAAATGATGTCATTTTGCTTTTCTAACGGGGATCGAAATGCATGATTTTCGTAACTTATCGAGATTATGTCATTTTGATTGGCTTATGTAACATCCTACGTATTACTTTATGTGCCACATTAGTAGTCCTTCGAGGAAAGATAACGACATGGACTAAAATGATTTTCAAAAGAGAGAGTCAGGAATTAACTAAGTATTTCTAATAACTGAGGGAGTGAAATGTTCAAACAAATTTGAAGACCATATTAATTATTTATTCATTTTAAAATGTTAAAAGTAAACTAACTAGGCGAATTAAAATTATAATGGTTTGTAATTTTGGCTGAAAATGGGATTTTTTTTTTTAAAAGAAAAAACTAACTCATTATAATCTCTATAAATTATCGTTGTCAAAGTAATAATGGTTAGTCTAATAATGAGTTTTTTTAAAAAAAAAAAACCAAATGAAACAAAAAATCGAAACAAAAACTAACTAATTAAATCATTACAAAGCAAAGAAATAAATTGGAAAAGAGGAAATTTCCAAATTATCATAACTACTCCATCTTGGACTCCTTGATGCGCTAACACGTTCGCAACTTCATTGATGTTCCTAGGGATATGAATGAAAGAAAGCTCCCAATTCCAATCATGCAAAAATCATATCTTGGTGATAATATCTCACGACCAATGATGCTCTATGTCAATATTTTGTAACAAGATCAACAACATCATTATAATTAGTTTTACATATGATTCTTCTTTAGCCCAATGGCCAATTTTAATGTAATTAATATACAAAAATATAGGGTAAATTACATCGACACCCCTTATAGTATTCATAAATTGTACTACACCCCAAACTACATAAAAAATGGCACTCCACCCCAATTGCCCTAACGAATACTAAATGAAAATAGAATATTCTTTTAGAATATTCTCATTTTCAACCATGGTTAACTCTCCTTCTTCCTCCTTGTTTTTGAAATAACCCACCCTTCTCTTTTCTCAGTCTCGATAAATCCCATAGCTTCCACAGTGAAAGGTACGCTCTCCAAATTCATGAATAGAAAAGATAAAAAAAAAACAATGCAACCCATACATGATTCAATGTCAATCATCCCATATGGTTTTAAAATTCAACAATGCAAGGATTCCCTGAGACCAAAAGCTATGTGATTCGGCAAGATAATAACTGAATACAGTGCAAGGTACACTGAAACTAAAACAGATATGAATTAAGAAGTTAGATAAACTGATTAAGAGTATAAAAATTAATCCCCCTACTAAATCTTGAAAGCATCGTTTATAGCTTTTGGGCAACTATCCTACACTATCTCAAACCCGTATATCACGATTACACCTTGATCCATACAAACCATGTTGAGATTGCAAAGTTTGGATCATTGGGAATGCATTCCTTCATTTTCGATTTGTATGGATCAAATTTTTTTGCTGTTGGTTAATTGATTTTGCATCCAAGGAAAAAAAAAAGGAAATGAATACATCACCATACAAAGATAAATCGTACTTGTTTTTTTATTCTCCTTCCCAGAAAGAGATTGAACCCCATGGTTAATGTTTTATGTGACAGATTGGGATAATTGAGGTGGAGTGCTATTTTTTATCTAGTTTAGGGTGGAGTGTAATTTTTCAATACCTTAAGAGGTGTTAATGCATTTTACCCAAAAAAGTATTATCAATTTTCAAATTCTAAAGTAACAGTGATAGCCTAAGCCATAATAACTTGGTACATTTATGTTAACAAAAAAAATGTGGCGTAGATAATATTTCTTAGGCAAAATAACACTTTTGGTCCCTTAACTATTTGCATCAATTACTTTGGTCTCTTAACTTTTTTTGGATCCATTTTAATCCCTTAACTTTTATTTACAATTCAATTTGGTCCCTATTGTTACATTTGTCAAGAATGTTAATGGATCAAAAACCATTTCTGAAGGGACCAAATTGAATAAAATTAAAAGTTAAGGGACTGAAACAGATCAAAAGAAAGATAATGGATCAAACTGAATTGGCGCAAAGAATTAAGGGACCAAAAGTGTCATTTTGCCCATTTCTTACATCAAATAAATAATATAATATTGATCAAAGGAAGTTCAGGTATGTTTATTTTGTATTTTTATTTTATGTTTTCATTTATTGTTTTTAGAAATGCAAACTATACACACCCTCAATATTTTATTGTTCACTAGGTGAATTAACTACTTTACCTGAATTCTTTTAAATTTATCTGAAATGATTAACATTGTCTTTCTATCACATTTCTTCTCACTCTTCCTCTCTTTTTATCTACCTTCTCCTTGTCATTTCTCTCTTTTTGTTTCTTATCCTCTCACGTTGACTTTTTCTCTCACTTTCTCTCTTCATTGATTCTGTGTTTGTCTTCAATACAACTATTATGGCCTCCAAAGTATTGAGAATTGTCTGGCTATCAATAGAGAACACGAAAACTGACCGTGAAAAGCGACACCTCTGACAGTGGGAGTTTCGACCCTATTGTTCACCACTTTTCTTGCTTTTTCCATGTCTGTTGGGATCATCGCATTCATGTAATTAATGATAGGTTTAGCACATCTAATCCTCAATTTTATTATGGTGTTGACTTCAACCTCTTTAGTGACTCGGTTACTTGACTGACTCAACTATTATACTTTGATTGTTGGCAGTCCTTTTTATACTAGCCAATTTAGCGAAAAGACCAGCCCTAGCATTCTACTCCCTTGGCACATGTTGTATATCGCATTCGTCTAACTTAGCGACCAACGATTGAACTATAGTCATATATTTGACTAATTGCTCACATTCATTTGATAGTCACCTGCAAATTGGTTAGTGGGGATTTGGGAACCACTCTTAGCTAAAATTCGCCTTATTCCCACGTCGGATGCCAGCAATAGACTAGCAATGGGAGTTTCATATTCTGCCTGGTTACTAGAAGCTTTAAAGTCAAACTTCAAAGACGGCTTCACTGTGACTCAATTAGGGCCTTCTAATATAATTTTGGCTCATCCACCTTTGTCATAGCTCGCTCCATCAACCCACAAAACCCACAAATCCTCTTTCAGAAGGGAAGGAGATGGAGTCATTTCCAACACGAAATTGGACCAAACTTGAGATTTGATGGCTTTCTGACCTTCATATTAGATGTCAAATTCTAACAGCTCCATAGACCAATTCATCATTCTTCTTGCCAAGTCCGACCTTTGGAGAATTCCTTTAATGGGAGAATTTGTTTGCAAAATGATGGCAAGACTCATAAAGTATTGCCTCAATTTCCGAGCTGCCATGATCAAGGCAAGAACCATCTCCTCGATCAATTGGTAGCGCAACTCCGCTCCTTGCAAAACTCTACTCACAAAGTTAATAGGTTGTTAGTTCATACCTTATTCTCAGACAAGCACCACACTGATAGTGATGTCACAGGCCGAGATATACACAATTAAAGTTTCCCTTGGTTTCGGTTGAACCAAAATTAGCGGTGAAGATAAGAATTCTTTTATCTGCTTGAAAGTGGGCTAGTCTAAAGCATACTTCAACAAAGTGCTAAAGTCCCTAAGGAACAAGCATAATCTATCAAAGTAACCAAGGTACCAAGAATGTTCTTTTCCTTATCTATCATGAAGGCGTTGTATCAAGGTATGAACATCTTGTGCTTCATTCAAAGCCTTCTAGGCCACATTATTCATTTAGTTCCCAAACCTTATGGTACCGCAATGGTGTCGTCCTATAGAAGCGATATTGATCCATTAAGCCTCCTCCCAAGCAATAATATTAAAGTATCATTTAAATTAATCTTAATTAATAATAATTAAATGACAGTCCCAACAATGAACATGAGTACATCTAGGAAACGTGGACTATTTATATGTGTACAAGACTCAAATTGATCAATATTGTCTAAGTGCATTCTATAAAAGGAAAGAATATGCGCTAGATGGTTAGATGATGATGCTGTCGGATATAATTTACCATTAATACTATGAAGAAGAGAAAATGTGAGTCTACTGTAAGAGAAAATGGCCTATGATGGGGCATCCTAAAAGTGTCTGAGTTGAAACTAGACGGTATAATTAAGTTTATCATTGTTTAATTTCCCAAAGTTTTGTTGTGTTATTTTTCTAATTTATCTACTTTGACTTTGTTTTGATGCAAGACTCATTGATTCAATTGGTGAAGAGCTTTTTCAAAAAATAATAAGAATATATTGTAAGTAAGCTAAGAATAAAAATGATGGTTATTTCCTTATTTTTCAATCATTGTGGTGGTGATATTAACATTACTTAATGATCCGATAGAAATTTTTAATTAAATGGTTGGATCAGTAAAATTCGTTATTAATAAAAAATTATGAGTAATGTCATTTACTAACTTTAACACAAAAATATCATTTAAACCCAACTCATTTAACAAATTAACAAATTGCCCCTCCAACTAGTAAAGTATGTTTTTAATCTTGTCCAACACATAATTAAAGTCATCACATCTACTAAATTCTACCTAATTTTAATTTTTTTTATAGTTATAACAAAATAAGAAAAAAATGTTAAATCAATTTTACAACATTCACCCGAACATCATATGCATCAATAGTTTTTTTTTTAATCCTGATTTTTTTGTACTCAAGGTTTTTTTTTTACTTAATATACTCATTAGTTACGTACGTTAAAAAATTGTTATATTAGTTATTTTTTTGGTCACTTTTTTTGAATTTGATGGTTACACGTGTAGAAAAATGTGGTTACAATATAAAAATTAAAATTTAACAAAATTTTTATATATATAACCAGATATTTTAACGTATGTAATGATGAGTATAAATTGAGTAAGAAATTTTATTTATTTTTAAATAAAAAAACAAGCTTTTTATTCCCTTTCCAAACATGCTCTGAATTGAGCGTCTGCTTTTCGCTGGTAGCTTCATTGAAAGAGGAAGAAGTTCTCGGAAAGGAAGAGAAACTTGGCTTCGGAAAATCGGCGATGGAGGAGGGTTCAGAGAAGAGAGAATTGGAACCTGCAGTGGTTGGGAAAGTCGCTGAAGTTGTATCAACTGTAAAAAACGCGAAGCACGTCGATGAAGTCATTTGCGCGCTTCACTCCATGGCCTCACTTCTTTTCGCCATTGACCCCTCTCTTCTCTCAGGTTCGTTCATTGTTGCTCTAGGTGGAATTATTGCGCACTATATCATTGATTTCAAAGACGAATTTGATTCTGTGTGTATGTCTGTAACTTGGCAGATAGCATTGGTGAGAGTTATCGAGAGCAGGTTTGTGGTCGTGGAAGTTTTCTTCAAGTTTCGTGCTGGTACAATGTTGATTACATATTCTTAATTTTGTGGTTCTTCTTTTGCCGTGTTCAGGTACTCAGCGTCAATGTTCCTTCTGGAGAAGAACGAGATAGTTGGTGGCATGCGTTTTATCGAGGAACTGCTTTTCCTACCCTCGCTAGGTTTTTGCTAATTGGTAATGCTTTTTGAGGTTGTATATTTTATCTCTGTGTTGCAATGCGAATTTCTTTTTTCTTCGGTTTCTTTTGGTGTGTGTGTGTGTGTGGGGGGGGGGGGGGGGGTTCTATGCAATTTTGCTGATTAGAAACCAAAATGGTGTCATTTGTGTCTGGCTAGAAGCTTAGTTGATGATTATTTGTTTCCAAGGATCCGTTTTCATGTTATGTTTGGCTCTCTAGTCTCTACATTTTGTTTCTCAAAAATAAAATTGCATTTTGCTTTCCCTGTTTTTCTCATATGATGTGCTACTTCATGCAGATGTTGCCCCCAACTGGTTGGCTTGTTTTCCCTTCTCAGCCCAGAAATATGTTTATGATGCTTTCTTTGTTGGTGGATTGGTCACTGAGGTGGTGCAGATTTTGGTTCCTTTTCTCCAACAGAATGGGAGTGATGGTCTTAATGTTGATGCTGTGGTCTCAAATACTGAAAGGTATGAATATCATATTGCGTTATTTTGTAAGTGCAGGTTTCTTCTGTGTTCCGCCTTAAAAAGGTTATTTGTTCTGGCACTCGTTATGAACATGCTAGTGCTTATTCACTTTCTAACATTTATGCCAGATTGCTTGTACTGTGCTTGCTTGAGAATAATGGGGTGCTCCAGTTAGCAAGAGAGTTTGGTGGTCTTTCAAAATTGGAAGGTTATACAGATGAACGGATTAAGTTGTCGGTATCTAGGGTGGCACAGATCATTGCATCTATTCCTGACAAAGCAAAAATGAACTCCTCGACTTCATTATCATCACAGTATCCTCTTTTAGCTTTTCTTGGTTCAGATAGTTTATGGGTTATATAGTCTATAGTATACACGGACATGGTTGTGAAGTTTTTTAACCTGATTAACACATATCTTTCTGTTTGACTTTTTCCATTTGTTGAATATGATCTTGGGAGGTTTTAGCCATATTTTGTTACCATGTCTCTGATTTCCTTTTGAAAGCACTTTATGTTTTTTCTTCACCAAGAGTATTCAGCGTGTTCTTCAAGCGGATTGTCGTCCAACTAATCTCCTTGGCTGAAGAAAGGAAGATGATGTTGCTGGACAATGCAGACACCTCGGATGAAATGTTCCAAAATGGTGCTTTGTTATTTATGGGAGAAATGTTTTCTCGCATTTGCCGCCGTGGCTCTGCTGGTAACTAGAAATTTCAGACACTGGAACAGGTTTTTTTAACTACATATTAGCTAAGTATCATCAAATTGATTTGAATTAGCTATCAGCCTTTGTGGAATAGATCCCATTTGCTTCAAATCAATCTTTATCTTACATTAAACAGACTTTATTTTTTTTTCCTTTATAAATAAATAATAAGTTTGGAGCCAAAATGTGTTGGAACTTCTTTATCATTTAGTGAAGGCAACAGAAAGATAAAAAGGCATGTTTTTTAGTTTCTTGTTTGCAATATTTGTCTGTGTGCTGTTGGACACAAATAATAAGAAGCTAGTGAATCAATGTGTTTTTAAAGCTTTTGAATGCATTGTTGTAACTGCAATGTATATGGTCATGATCACTGCAAGTTTTTAAACTATTAAACCGTTTTTGCATCTTGAATCTTCACCTAAATATTGAATATGCTACTTGGAGGTTGTATCTTGTTTCCTTGGATGTAGTGTGTAACAGTTGGCTGAGGAAGAGCCTGAAGTGAGGTCCCAAGTCCCAACCAAATATGAGTGGTTTTCGTACTATTAATTGTAACCCCAATTAGCAAACAACTCCTAATACAGTCCCAGTTGAAATATTTGGTGAATAATTTTACACTGATGTGAATCCATGTTAAGAAGCACTTCTGGATGGTTCTTGAAAGTTGAAATTTGAATGCTGGGATTTTTATTTTTGAAAGAAGAATATTATGAATATATTAACATTGTTTGTTTGCTATTTAAGAGTGTAGAATTCATGCTAAATTGCTAATCCATGGGCGTCGAAACTATTCTAATATTGTTAACATCAATGTAATCCTATAAACAATCCATTATAGATTGTTCGTAGCTAGTAAAATTCTCTCGAGAGTTAGCTTTGGTAATTTTCTGTTAAAATTAGGAAAGTCTCAGTGGTTGAGTATCTGATAGTTTTGATGCATTTAGGACTTATCTGCTGGATTAGAGATCTAATATATCTCATATATGAAGTACTGGTTTGAGTCTTTCAGAAATAGTTACTATTTACTAATAGCATATCATAGCTGCTGCAAAGTATGTTGCGGCCTCAAGCTTTTGCAAGGTTTCTATCTGGGTGTTTTTCAGTTGTGTCTGTCACTCTGTCTACTATCCTGGAAAAACGCATCTGTTTCAGCTGCTATCTAGTTAGAGGAGTGAAACCCTTTGTACCTCTTATTTCCTGTGTTACTGAATTTGAAACCCATTCTTTTGGATATTTTTGTGATCTGCTGCTGTTTTACATCAGAAACACATGGCCTTCCTGTTTTGACAAAAAAAGAAAAAAAAGATTTGAATTCAATTGTCACTGTTTTGGCGAAAGATGATGGAGTGTGACCTCTTTCATTCTGGTCACTAACCTTTTGCGCCAGTATTGTTTGTGGCTACCCTGACATTCTCTGTGAGACCAATGCTCTGCACCAGCGTTTAGGTCTGATACATCTCTGCCCTTTCGTTTCATCCTTTGGTCTTTCTTTTCATGCCAGGCATCTTAGCTCATAGGTAGGGTGGAAATTGGTCAGGCCCCACCAGTCTTTGCCCCCCATATAAGCTTGTGGCCTATTTTCCAAGCCAAGGTCTGAATATGTACTATTTGCATGACGTAGGCAGTAGGCTTTTTCTAGTGCATGAACTGGCCTTTAAGAGTTTAATTTGGTCTAAAAGCTTATTTAATAGTAAGGCAATTTAAATTGGCCAACAGACCTACCTTTAGATACACTAACAGGCCTGAGCCTTTTTAGGTGCACTTACCGGCATAAGCCTGTAAGTGTGTTTGGATTAGGGTTTAGGGTTTGTGTCTATTTGGATCAGCTTATTTTAAAAAAATAATCACTTATTTTCATAAGCTCTTTGAGATGACATTTTAAAAATTCAATACTATAATAATAATAATGATATTATTACATTATTTATATATTTTTTAGGCTTAAGTATTTTTTAGTCCCTCATTTTTGAAATGCATGCACTTAGTCCCTAACTGAACCCATTTAGGGACTAAAAGCAGATTTTCGCAAAAAATGAGGGACTAGAATAGTTGCATTTTGGGAGACATTTCCAAAGATGAGGGACTAAATACGCAAATTCAAAATATAATAGTCCAAAAATGAATTCTCGTAGAAATTGAGGGACTAAAAACATATTTAACCCTTTTTTTTTTTATTGCCAGTCTGTTAGGGTTAAGAAACTTTTTGGATGGCTTAAACCTTGTATTTTTAGCTAAATAGACTTGAAAAAAAGGGAAGCCTTGACCTAGTTTCTTTAGTAAACAGGGGTTGGTTAGCTGCGCCATAGGCTTCTGATGGGTTGCCTAGTATATTCTCATCCCCCCTATGGAGGTTTTATTCTGAATTAACTGTCTCGTGACTCTTATCCTATGCTTAATGGAAAATATTATAAAACTGCAATTTAAAATTGCTGAAAGGGACTTATCCATTGAACCCGGTGACCTGCAGTGATAACTCTTAACCTATGCCATTTTGTTGTTAATTATTATTCATTTTTGTCTGGACTAGCTGTTGAATGTCATCAAAATTATTTCCTGATTGAGTCTTTTTTCTTGTAGATCTGCTATCAAGTGAATTAGTATCCCAACTTCTGAGGAACGTCAACAACTGTTTATCATCAAGTAATGGTTCAGTTACTAATGAATTGCTTGAGTCAAAACCAGATGCTGTGATTTGGTCAAGAATGATGGAATCTATAAGGGATCATTATACCACGGAAAGAATCTCTGAGCAGATTTTGCATAAGCTAGCAACAAAACGTGCAAGTGATTTTCAAGCCTATTGGGTCCTGTGGTTGTTATTCCATCGAATTTTTAAGGTTCAGGCTTCTGTCAGGTGAGTGGAAATATCATTTAATTTTGTCTTTGCTCATGGATCATTTGGGACTAATGCTCCATTTGGATTGAGGAAAAGAAAAATGGCAAAACTTCATTGGTGAAGAGGAAAGTAATAGGTTAAAATATGAATTAAAATTTTTTAAGTTCTTATGCCAGACTTCCACTTCACTTACATTGAACTTTCTTTCGTCCCACCACTTTTCCCTGTGTATTCTCCCCCTCAACCCTACCAGAATACTAGTGTTGCAAGTGTATAATAAGGTTTGTGAGGGACATCACGATTTTGATTAAAATAATCGATTCATGTGTATCCTTGCAATGAGTGTGTCATGACTCATGAAGGTTTATCCTTGGCAAGTAAAACTTGTTAAAGGTTACTATCAGGCTGCTGCAGTGCTGGGAACTATATAATAGGACCTTTTTAGAGAAAACTAATCTTGGACCATACTTGAATTTCACCAATTTATTTAATTTATTGACTATCTCTTTGTTTATGCATCAATATTTTCGGTGTTTTTGATAATCTAGAACAATGCATGAAATGGGTGCCTAGTCCCTTCCCTCACTAATAAAAAAAAATCTTCATAAGTTGCCTGTGATTACTACAATTTTTCATCTTGGTTCAAGTGAATGCATCTGAGTTAGCAAGCAGGTCGAATTCTACCTTTGATTCCAGCTCCTCATTTTGTTGGTTATTGTTGACATTAAGTCTTTTTTAAATCTATGATGTGCACAATTTAGATTATGTAGGCACAAGAGCACCATAATGAGCAGATATTTGCTCATTTATTTTTCGGAATGGTGATGATATGCCGGTATTAATATGTATTCTTATGCCCTCTATGTTTCAATGGTTTCTCCTCAGGTCGATGTTTGTTGACAAATTCCTGCTCTGGAAAGTATTCCCTGTTAGCTGCTTGAAATGGATCCTTCAATTTGCCATCCGTGAATGCCCACCTAGTACCTCCTTATCAGGACATAATCGTACTGGGCTCATGAACATAGTCCAACGGCTTCTGTCAGTATGGTCTAAGAAAGAATTCGTGCAAACAGCACCTATTGAGCAACAAGCTTGTATCCTTTTTCAGTTTGCTAGTATTCTGAAAAGCATTGGTAATAGAGGGATGCATAGTTTCTGCATGTAAGTTTTAAAAAGGATGGCCTAGGCTACTATCATTGTGTTGTTTAGGGGAGGTTCAGAGTCAGATCAGATGTATTTGGCCTTGTCCTGTGAGTGGAAAGGCTATTTCCACTAATGCAGCACGTGATTACCAAGTCACAAGGCAGCAACCTCATGTCAAGGCTCATTCATCCAATTTGATGTGCATTGTTGAATTATAATTATAAAAATCCCATGCACTTTCCTTAGTCCTCTGAGCATTCCTTGGATCTGATGCCATCTTTATTATTGTGATGCATTTGTTTATTTATTTATTTTTCCTATACTTTTCTCAGATATATCTGCTGCCTTAGGTCTTTCTCTGGAGACAATGTCTAAGGAGGATTTGGATAGGATGAAGGATGCAATGCGCATGATTCTTGAAGGAGTTAGCTGTAATTCTTGTTTACTCAATTCTTGGATATCTTGATAATGATGATTGCTAGAAGGATTATGTTGGATTGGAAGGATGTGGAAATCTGAAAACAATTTACGAGTAACGTAGGGCCTTCCAAATAGGGGAATGGTTTCTCTTGAACTTGCTCTTTTATTTTCTTTGGTCCTGCTTTGAATCAAATCGAAAATGTCAATTCTTTCATATTTAGGCTGTTATTTACTTGCTTAAAACATATGATCTGCAATGTTGTCGGCTTTCTATGCTGAAACTCCCATACTTTGATTTCACTGCTACCCATTCAGCAATTGTTTGCTTCGAAACAAAGTGTAGTTGAATTATACGGAAATTGGTGCTTCTTGTCAGAGATGTAATATAAAACCGTTCATGTATCTTCACCTATAGACTCAAGCTTTCTGCGTTTCTGGGTAGTTGGTAATTGGTTCATAATATGATATCAAAGCCTCTATAAGCAAGTGGTCTAGAGTTCGACCATTGCCTCCCCATTCTTCTAATGAAAAGTTGAATTTAAGTTCAAGATAGGTGGCTTGGGCATTATTCATGCCTCAAGTCTTAAGGTCTCGTGTTTTTTTTTTGGGGGGGTGGGAGGGTGTTTTGGAGATACAATACAGCTCAGGTTTCTCCTGCACCCCCCAAGAATAAATTCCAGTACTAGTTTAGTGAGGGTCTTAACTTGCCAGAAGTGTTTTTGTATCCAGTTTGACCTTTCCTTTCAGTTTAATTAAGAATTATGTAAGATATCAATTAAAACTTACATATTTGCTAACAAGCCAACCTGCTAAATTTTTGTCAATCATTGCATTCTACATTTGTCAAGAAAATGTCATATTGTAAAACAAGATACGATAATTTGTATTAAGAATGTGGTTTCCTTGATGGATTCCTTTTGTCACTTCATCAATCCAATCCCACACAGCAGCTTTATAAGTCTGACTAAAACGTGCTGCCATTTTTTCTTTCGGAATGAGTTGTTGACAATCTTCATTTTCTATTTTTAATTGTTTCAGGTAGGCTGGAGAGTCCCAATCATTTAGTTCGGAAGATGGCTAGCTGTGTTGCTTTGACATTGTCAAAAATTATTGATCCAAAAAATCCTCTGTACCTTGATGATAGTTGCCATGTGGAGACAATTGATTGGGAATTTGGACTCACTGTCCCCAGGAAAGGGACCCTAGCTACCTCAAATTGCGGAGAAAAAGGCATTGAGGAAACAAAAATATCTACAGTGTCACGTCCGGAGAGGAACTCTGGTTCCCCTTCATATGAAAAGAAAAACATTAGTGTAAAGGGTAAAAAGAATTTATTGGACTTTAATGTGCTTGATCCGGACGAGATTATTGATCCAGCATCACTGTGTCTCGAATCAGACGTTAATGATGAGGATGACAACCATACTGCAAGTGAAGATTCCTATTCGTCAAGTGATTCATCTTTACAGCCATATGATTTGTCCGATGATGATTCTGATTTGAAAGGAAAAATTTCACAGTTGTCTGATGTAGTTGCGGCTCTTAGAAAATCCGATGATGCTGATGGGGTTTGTTATTTGTTCCCAGAAAACTTTTTTAGTTGCATTTTGATCACTTGCCAGTCTATTTGATGCAATTTGGTGTCTTGTGATAAAAGTTCAATTGGTTTTGGATAAAAATTTTCAATGATTACGGAAATGATAAAGTATTATGTAGTTGGTTAGACTTTAGACTGAGGATATACTATATAGAAACCTCTTTGTAGTCCTCTGTAAGTGTGACTGACCTGGTGCATTTTTGCCTTTAGCTCTAGTCTCTTGGTATCCTGCTTCTTTACGGCAAGTTTGATATCTGTAAACTTTTATCATCATTGCAGGTGGAAAGAGCTCTTGATGTTGCCGAAAAGCTCATAAGAGCATCCCCGGACGAACTACAACATGCAGCCAGGGAACTGACCAGAACTCTTGTTCAGGTTCGTTGCTCTGATATAGCTTTAGAAGGTGCAGAAGAATCAGCAGAAGACAAAAGACACAGCGCATTAGTTGCCTTGGCAGTCACCTGCCCATTTGAATCTGTTGACGCACTAAACAAGCTTTTATATTCACCTAATGTAGATATCAGTCAACGCATTATGATACTAGATGTCATGACAGAAGCAGCTCAGGAGCTTGCTGAATCAAAAACTACGAAACCCAAACGTCAGACTAGTTCCCTTGTTTCAGTTGTTTCAGATACCCGACCTTGGTTCTTGCCTAGCAGCACAGGGACTCCCAACGCTGGTCCCTGGAAAGAGATCTCAGGTACTGGCAATTGGTTGAATTGGTCAAATAGCTTTGAGCGGGAACTTCCTTCAAGATCTAATCAAGTCAAGAAGGGGAAAACACGCCGGTGGAGCCTAAGATCTCCTTCAGCACAACAAAGCCAGATGGAGTATTCTCAAAACAAGTTTCCCATGTATGCTGCTGCATTCATGCTTCCTGCCATGGAAGGATATGATAAGAAAAGGCATGGTGTTGACTTGCTTGGCAGGGATTTTATTGTCTTGGGGAAACTCATTTATATGCTTGGGGTTTGTATGAAATCTGTAGCCATGCATCCTGAAGCAACTGTGTTAGCTCCTTCCCTCCTCGATATGTTAAGATCCAGGTACTGGTTGAGACATTAGTTGTCTATTTAGTTCCAAACCCTGACTCATGAGCAAAAACCTTAATCTCACCACTAAAAACATGTTTGAATATGCAAATGCTGGAAGAATTGATAATTTGGTTTTCTATCAGTTGTATAAATTTATATTTCCTGTTGGTAATTGTGTATTAATGCCGGGAACCTCAAATCACTTTTTGCTTTTAAACATATGCAGAGAGGTATGCCATCACCAGGAAGCATATGTAAGAAGATCCGTCCTTTTCGCAGCATCATGCATATTGGTTTCTCTTCATCCTGTTTACATTTCATCTGCCTTACTTGAAGGAAATGCTGAAATTTCCAATGGCCTTGAATGGATTCGTACACGGGCCCTTGAAGTTGCTGAGTCAGACACAGATAAAGAATGCTATACGGTAAGCAAAGGAAGTTCAAACCTTCAAAGAGGTTTAGAACCTATGTTTCCTTTTTCTTACAAGATTTTCCATTATCTCTGCATCTACTTAGGCCATATGCGAAGGTTAAATTTTAATGCATTGGTCTGCAGTCATTTAATTGAACGGTTATTTAATTTAATAGTAACAGGTTTACGAACATAGATGCATATAAATGTATATCATGATATCAATATTGATCTGTGTGCTGTTAAATAATAATAGCTCAGATGCATCACAATATGTGTGCTGTTAAATAATAATAGCTCAGATGGCTTGTTATTATCATTAGGAATTTTACTCTTGGCTTTTCTATTATACTGTAGAGCCTAAAAAACACCCCATTTCCCCCCTTTGATTTTTTGTTTAACTCGTGTTAATTTCCCTTGTCTAACTAAACGTTTTTGTTTAACTATAGATGGCTATGACATGTTTACAACTCCATGCTGAGATGGCTCTTCAGACTTCCCGAGCATTGGAATCAGCAAGTTCCCTCAAGGCAAGTCCTACTCTCACTTCTGGTGCATCCAAAATGACCATTAAAATTCCATTCTTGAACAGGAATTAGCGAAATTAATGGCCACTGTTAATGGCTTCTACTCCAGAACATGAATTCAAGTTTGTACTATTTATCTCTGCTGTTCGTTCTTGCTCATTCAACTTTTCATCCAGTCCTTGTACTTTTTTTTTTTTATTATTTCTAAAGTGTATTTATTCTAGGCTTATAGATTTAGCTACTGGCATGATACCAATGTTCATATACTGATTTTAGATGCAATCGGAATTTAATTATAGGAAGTTCATGGTTTGATTTACTGGTTGATCAATGTCAGGAACTTAATGATCATATCCTTTTTTTAGTGGATTATTTTCAACAGTGCATGTAACCATTATTAGGTTGAGGAAAGAAAATAGAATAAAACCAAAATAGGATTTAATTTAAAAGAAAATAGAAAGAATAACTATTTTCAGAAAAAAAAAAAACATTTTTCAAAACATTTTTTAACAGTTTAGATGAAGAGAAAATGAAGGAAAAGAAAATGTTTCAACATTCCTTTGCCTTATTTGGTTAAAAAGAAAAGAAAGAATATGCATTTACAAATTACAATAAATATTTTTTTATTTAATTTTAATTTAGTAATTCATAAATAAATATACAAATAAAGTTTCGCTCATAAGAAAAGGTTCTTCCCCTCGTCATTTTCTTAAGTTTCGCTCATGTGATATACTCAATTTTTTTTCCACATAATTTTCCTCCCATTTCCTTGTTTGTTTTTCACTTTTTCTGGTCATGGTCCTTTTATTTTCTTCAAATCCGAACGAAAAGGCAGCGATAAAATCAATTGATAAACACATGAGGACATGCATATAAAAATCGCTAACCTCACTAATATGATTATTAGACCAAGATTGGAAATGGCGTAGGCTTACTAAATACCGATTCTTATTATGCTGCAGGTTTGGAATCTTAAACCACGTGTTTGCTTGTGATGCAAAAGCCAAAAAAATTCTACTCCCTTCATTTTTTTTCTTGTTTTTCTTTAGCTTTTGTCTTTTTTTTTTCTAAACAATTTTAGAATTTCTACAATTTTTTATTCAATCTCTAACTAATAAATACACATCTTAATTATTTATCTTCCATAATCTTTTTCTTCACGAATCATATTTCTCTATTTATCCCTCTTCACTATACCATATAATAATTAAATAAAGATAATTTAGTCTATTGATGATATTTTTGTCATAATTATTTTTTCACATGTATGTAACAATCATAAAAAAAAAAAGAGTATTTGAGTAACGTTTCCAAACACTAGATCTACGAATGTTTATGAGCAACTTTCCAACGAGCTGTTCATAATAAGAATTAAATTTTGAAAAAAAAATTTAAGCGTCATCGTAGGCCAATAAATCTTGTCACTGTTGCTCTATTTTCTCCTATTGTAATATATTGCACCATTATGTGACATAGTGAAACGGTATAATTCTACTTTGCGAAATGTCCTAAATCCATAACTTTTGTTTTGAAAATAAAGATATGGAAAGATAAAACATTGCATTGTTTGGCCCCGTTCGTTGCGATGCCTGTCACTGTGAATTTGTGTCTTGCCTAAAAAGCTTTCAGCACCTAGTTGAAACTCAGATTCCAATTTCAACTTCATAGTAAAGTATCCCTTAAGCCAAAACCAGTCAATGTAACTGAGTATTCTTACTATCTTAAAAGAGAATAAAGGGATTGGCACCACCCAACTTGGAAACGACACCGGACGTGTTTCCAGACGCTGCTGTCCGGAAAAACAAAGGGTAGTTTACACTCTATTTCTACTATTTTATGAATTTCGGATGCTACCGTCCGAAATTTGTGGTGTCGTTCCCAAGTGAGGTGGTGTCGTTCCCAAATGCTTTCTATGTCACAGAATCAAGTTTTCTATTCTATCTGTTTTCCTGATAATCCAGTCTATTCCATATTTCCATGTTTGCTAATATTTTAGGATGTACTTCTTCCACTCTATCTTACTCTAGGTAAAGAAAAAGAAACTTCCAATCTCCTTTCCTAGGATACTCGCATTATCAAAAAGTTACTGGTTTTGTTCTCATGTTTTGGGTCATTATCTCATGTCTACTAATGTCTATCAATGTCATCTTTAACAGTTAGTAAGTATTTCGCTCAGGGAGGCATTGTTCCCCTAATTCCTATATGTAGTCCATCTGTGGATTCCACCACTCCTAGTTCAGTTCCTATGTTTGGTCCTAATTAGCCTTCATTACTTTTTTGGTTTCAACGCCAACCATGACTCCCCATTGGGATTGACCAATCCTTAGTTCATTCCTAATGACTCACTGCCTACAACATTGAACAATTTTCCCGCTACTTTTTAAACGCGTAAATAGTCTACCATAACCCTCCCCCCTCTGTCTTTGAGATTTGGTTGCCTAAGCAACCTTAGATGTTTGTTTTAGCTTGTCATCTGCTCCCATTTCTAAAACAGTGAGGGGAGCTTTATACCGTATAGGCTGGTGCCAAGTGAAGATCAGTGAAACTTCAACTCTACATTCTAATGGCATATGAGATTTGATATGTTTCCATTTCCAAAGGTACTAAAAATCACCATTACATGCTAGCGGACCATTTAGCAGCTAAGGTATACAAGCAAATACAGGGCCTCGACCATAATTATACAAGTTTTTGTGGAGCTATATCTAACACTAGCCTCATAATCATTTTCCAGATAAATAGATGAGATCTCGTATTTCAAAACAAGATGTGGTTTTAACAACTGCATGAATGCAAGCGAGTATTGTAATTGAAGACAGTACTCTCAACTGAAAATGAGTAACGTAAACAACAATTACAGCACAAAAACGAGATTCTGATAATGCTGAACTATATGCATAGAAAAGAGTACTCTCTCCACTGCTAATTACAACTAGATATTCCTGTCTCCTATATGAACAAATTCCCCCTATTTACCAATGCAACACAAAGAATCAACAGAAAAAACATGTTAGATTGTCAAATTTGGGGACATCTTCTAACTCAATGAATCAAGTTTCTCACAAAAACCATCAAAGACTTCGTGCGTAAACCAATCTTGCTTCATCTGCAGCATGTCAATATCAAACAAAACTATATTGTGATGTACGCTCCAATGAATAAATTTCAACAACAGTAAAAGAGAAAACTTACGAAGTACGGATACCCCTTCATGCTAAAATTGTCAGGCGCATGTTCTAAAAATGAGTGAATGAAATAGAGGACAAACTTTCCACATTCATTACCATCTCTTTGTTGCGGCACCTGCAATAATTTTAATTTAATCACTAGTTATTTGGTTAGACTGGGAATGAAAATCATAGAAGCCACTATGATTACCTTGGGAACCAAAAATGGAATTTGAGATATGAGACGAACAGTCTCGAGCCTGTCCCCGGCTTTAAAAATGTCTAGCGCAAATCTGAAAATGAAGAAAAAAGCTTGCATATCTTAAAATACTCCAACTGGACGATAGTGTCTGGTCAAAATAAAAACATATTTTTGAACAAAATCACACTTTCTTATCTCTGGTTCAAGCCGCCTTGGATTGGCCATTTCAAGAGAATCTAGCAACAACATGCACCGTGATTTGGTAGTTGATTTCAAGCTCTCACCAAAATGGCAGAAGATCAAAAGGCTCCAGTGGCCCCTGCGGCATTGAGATCTCAAAAGGATAAATTCCATGGATTAATATTGATTATTGAACAAATAAAGAAATGGCTCCTTGTCAATAAAGGAAATTGAATTCATTTACCAGCAAACTATAGGAACAAAAACATATTTCTTTGAGAAAATCTTTTCTTTTTTAATCCATGACAGCACCTTGTCTTTAGATAAAGCAGTCCTATAATGGTAAAACCATAAGCTGTCAAAGTATGTACAGGACCTCTTCTTATCTTCTGAGGCACTCTCCCATATTTTCCTGTCACAAAAATTATTGTTAGAACTTAGAAACAAGGTCAGCACTTTCATGTTGCTCCTATAACATTATAAATTAATAGACTGTAACTCACCTCAAGTAACTATCAAAGACTTCACTATTCAGCTTTTCATTTGTTCTAAAAGTAGAAAGTGCTTCCTTGCCAGAGTTATTCTAACATCAGAACAAACCTAACAAATTAATTCTTAGGCACGACCAACAAGGGTATGTTTGTTTAAGATTTTTCTACAATTAGAATCAATTCTACTGGAACCTAAAATTTGTACTAGCTTCCATTGATATTGCTTTGGATTATTTGCTCAACTGATTTCAACCATTGATGTAACTTGAGATTGAGAATAGTAAATCACTACAATTACAATCTTAAACAAACATACCCTAGGAAGTTTCAAAGTTCAAGTTATTATTATTTTAGTAGCTTCTCACCTTTTCATCGGTTGTGTCTACAGAGACAATTTCTATGCAAGACTTACTCTCCTTGCCAATAATTTTTCTCTTCCTCTTCGATCGCAATCCCCGGGGAACATTTAAGGTTGGTAAAATCGAGAATTGACTCATAAGATCGTACGATTTTACTGACAGCCTCTCCGTACTCGATTCAGTGCTGAATCATAAATATGTGGGATCGCCGTAGAATCGCCGCGTCGACCCGTAGGATCGTGCAATCGCCGATTGGGTTTTCTCGCGAATCGGATTGGAAAACAAAACTTTTTAGGGTTTTCTCTCTGTGAATGCCTTGCGACTCGTCTTTCTGATCTCTTACCCTGGTTCGTCGTGTTTATTCTTCCTTGAAGCTTTCTCAGGTTTCCTGCTACAGTGTTCTAGGGCTGGTGCAGAAGCTCAATGCTTTCACGTTTCTTTTGTTTTTTTTTTTTACCTCTTTTTGGACAGCTTTAACATTTCTTTTTGGGCCGCAGCTTTTTTCACCACACGTTTTTCCAACCCCATGACACGTAACTTTTTTTTTTCTTTCTAAATTTACCCCTCGTCCGAATTATCAGGATCAGATGACAAAAAAATTTGTATTACGGATTCTGAGAATTCGGATAGCATCCAGACTCAGCTTACCACACATTAAACACGAATTCTCAGAATGATAATCCATGGCTCACAATTCAGATTTCACTCTCTCTCTTCGATTTTCTATCTCTATCACTCTCTAACGTCGGCGACCACCATTCACCACCGTTCTCACAGTATCATATTTTTTATATTATATATATCTATATATTTATTAGGGGTGCTTGCAGTGCAGATTGGATCAATTTTAAAGGGTAAAGTCATCTGACCTGATTAATTTATATGTCTTCAATTTGAATTGGTTTGGTTTGTTTTTTTAAAAGAAATTCAATTCGATCTGATATTTTTCAGTTTAGATTGAACCAGATCTTGGTTTTTGACTTTATGTCAATTATACACATAAAATTGAATATAAAAGTAGACATTAAATATAACATAAAAAATAAAATACAAAATATATATAATTAATTAATTTCATAAAAAATATAAATAGAGAGAATAAAAAGAGGTGAAGTTTAATTTTAAATTGATTGAAGAGTAATAAAATTATAAAGCATGATATTAAGATAATATTTATATTTATATCATAAAACTATAAAAAATTTATGGTATTAGTTTCATTAAATATTTATTAGTATAGATGTGAGTACTATCATAATTTTATGAAAAAATTGTAGATAAATATAAGTTGTCTTTTGATTGCATTGGTTTGGTTTGATTCATAAGATACGAAATCCAAACAAATCTTATAAAAAATTGGTTTTTTGATTTAATGAAAAATCATTCATATTAATCTCTAAGATATGCGAAATAAGTCGTTGTAATTCCTATGATATATAGCAACACATTCTACAAATTACCAGGGATCAAAATGACTGAATTTAATCACCTAGGGCATAATTTTGGCTTTTCTCACGTGAATTAACGTATCACATAAACAATTAATTAACCGTTGTAAATTTTAGGGACAAAAATGATTGACAAAGATAAAAGTCAAAAACTAACATGATAATTCTAATAAGTGGGGGACCAAAACATCATAGCGTAACAAAATTATTGACCAAAATATTAATTTATTCATTTATATATCCAAAGATAATAAATATTTCTAATTATTGTACGTATCATTGCCACATAACATAAATATCTATTAGCATCATATGTAAGTGTACATTGATGGATTGCTCAAATGTGAACATTGATCTGCACTTGATAAAGTTGTGTTATTAATCTATTTAGCATATATTTATAAGTGACTCAAAACAATACTCCATTTTATATATAACACCTATTGCTATGCATTCACATGACTCACCTGTTCTAGTATTTAACGAACCTAATTTCTCTGGATAATGGATATGAATTTGACTCTTAAAAAAGAGATATCAAGTGCTAGTAGTATTTCAAACACTATAAAAGAGAAAATTCATTACAGAAAAAGGTCAAAATAATCGATTGAGTTTAATGCATATGTAAATGAGAATGGCTAATAATGTTATGGCAAATGATATTTAAGTCGTAAAGACACTATTTAAGAATCTAAATGTAGTAAAAAGATATTGGAATGTATAGTTTTTTATATTCCCGAAAGACGAAACAATATGCTCTTATTATTTTTTTAATTCTAATAACCTTAACTAGTGCCTAGGACACTATATATCAAGATCCTAATGTTAAATATGCTCTTCCTTAAACCGAGAGACATTACTAATTATATCTATCTTTATTGGTGAAGATTATAGTTTCTTTAAATCTTAATTTGTATTCTCTCTTCATAAATATTAAAAGAATTCCAGTCATGTAACTCAGTTAGCAAGCGCATAAAAATATATATGTGTGGATATAGAATTTGATTCTTGATTGTACTATTTTCCTGTACAAAAAACATAAATGAAAATCTTTGTTTGTTTATTGATAAAATAAAAAATTATATTGGCCCCTTTGATAGTTGCTTGTCACTTCACAAATAATGCCTATAATGGCAAAAGATCATGCTAAACGATTATAACATATATTACTAGTGTGTTTAGATTGGTGTCGGATTACGTTAAATCACGTTAAGATAAATAAATCAATGGTTGAGATAAAATTGACATATAAGTTGAGACAAATCCAATAAACGCAACAAAAAATAGCATTAAAGTAAATTCACATTAACGTGAATCCACTTCTATCCAAACAAGCCCTACATATAACACTCATTAACTTTGTAGGATTACATAACAACTATCACCAAAAAGAATCACATAACATATTATTGGATCAATTCCAAAGCTATCATATCTATATCGTGCCATCTAAGTAAACTCCAAACTCTAATCTCAATATAAGTATTCTCCATTTTAGCAAGATAAGTATCAAGTTATAAAAATATTTGTCTTATATCATTGGATTCTTGTGCCAAATGAAACAAAACCTTAATCGTATCACCACAAGAAATTACCACGAAGTTGTACTTGTCACTATCAACATTTTTGTTTGGTTAAGATTTTTTTATCTCTTTAGAATTAATTCTACTCACGATAATTCTAAATCTCAATAATATAAATTTGATTGAAAGTAAAAATTCTCTTTTTAAAAAAAATTTAAAAAATTAAAATCTCATATCCAAAGTGTGTCACACTGTTTTATTTTTCTTCTTTTCAAATTTAATCTTCATCAGGTATATTTTAAAATCTAACAGTGCTACGTTTCACAAGTGAATACTACGGTATTCTCAAATTTGTTTTTTCTAATTTTTTAGATATCGAGCAGCCACAAAAACTAAAGTTCGTAGTTCAAAATACAATTTTAAAATTTTCTATAAAAATTACACTACCATAATTTGGAACCAGTTTATAAATTAAAAATCTGGTTTGCATTCCACTCAGTTTCTAATTATCCGCTTGCTTGTTATTTAGTTACCAAAAGAAAGGTAATTTTAAGAAAAGATAGTATGACACAAACAAGAGTGTGTGTGGTGACAATAGTGACGCCTAAAATTAACCAGCCTTATATCATTTGATAGATGGAAAACTAACAATGTTGAGAATCTTGTAAATTTGCAATTAGAAGCTAATTAGGGAAGATTACGGAGAATATATAATAATTATATAATTAACTAAAGAAATTTCTCTTCATCTTCAGAGAAGCTTCAAGGAGAGTTCGTTAAAGAAAATCTTGCTATCACTCGGCAACAAGTTGCTATATATCAACAACACTTATAAATAGAAGAACCTTTGAGGCATTCTAATTTGTAGCAATTAATTTTAAGGAGTAATTCTTGCTGAGTTCGGGTGAGAATTGTATCTGTCTTAACTATCTCAACTATTTGATTATTAATCTAACGGTGTATTAATCATCTCTGGTATAATATCAATATTTTGCGGTGATTAATTTATTTTTAGATAATAGATTTAAATGCTGAGGGCGAGAGAGTGCAGGTACAATTCTCACCCAAATCCACTACTTTAAATTAAAAAAGACATCTTGCTCCTTAGAAGGCAGCAGAAGACGTGGTTAATAAAATGCGTGTTTGTGAAAGATTATTTTTCAGAAAATTATTGCTTATTTTTTAAAATTTGTCTCACAAAATTTATAAGAATAAGTCATTATTTCTTTAAAATAATCTGATCCAAATATGCACGGTGTTGGGCTAAAGAAAATATGCATGTGCTGATTGAATGGGGTTTATTCAACTTCTCATTATTTCAAGTGCTGAAACCAGATTCTTGTCATAGAAAATCAATTCTCATGTGCTTTTTCAAAAGAAAACACAACATTTCAGAGAATCCATTCCCACCATGATCAGGAACAGACCTTTTCATGTCAAATTTTTACTTGACTTTTTGTTTCAAAAGTTTCAATTATTGTTGTTGTAAGCATAGGTTTTATCACCCGTTTATTTATACTTTTACTATAAATAAAAATACTTTTAAAAAAAGTAAGAATTTTTTACATCCATCAAATCTGCATTGTAATCTGAAATTATTACTGTAAAAACATTTTTGGGATTTTTTCAGGAGAAGCAATTAGAAGTTGAACAAGTCTCATTCCGTCAGCACATTGATCTATCTTCTTCAGCAAAACCCACTAATCTCAGTTACTAATCATATCTTCAATAGATTCTTCAACAGCAAATATTTGGGTGTAATTAAATTCATATAATCTCAGAAATTAAATTGATGGAGCCCAATTGGCAGGACAGCCTCCACTGTGTCACACTCTTATTGCTGCTACCATTAAACAGGATTTTTTAATTTATAATATTTTTTAAAATTTACTTAGTTTTTAATTGAAGATAATAATGTCTTGTAATCCATGTAATTGGCCTTATTTAATAGGATAAGGCTTGTTAGTGTTATTGTGCTATTTGTCATTCATGTATTGATATCTGTCTTTATTTTCAAGTTCTCATTAATAAAATAAATACTTTATTTATTTATCTGTGGACGAATTATTTGTCATGTCATTATTTACTTTACGGTGTTCATATTTTTACGTAATCCTTAACATGTTAACAAATATATCATACAGAAAGATGCAGAAAATGAACAGACGAAATTAATTTTACCCCGAACAAGAATTTCAATTAACTTTCAAACTTGAAATATAAGTGATACTATTGAATACATTACGATCATTTAATTTATTATTTGAAATTTTATGGTGGAGTTTATTTTTTCAACTTTTTCTGGTAAATTGCAGATTTTTTTTCTGTATACCCAAAATATCCTCTGTCAATTTCATGTGTCAGAGTTTGTCGGCAGTGACTTTCATAATCATAAGTATATAATTAAGTAAGTTCTCATCAAATTAGTGCTTAATTGAGATTATACATAACATAACCCAAAAGCACTCTAATTATTGAACAATGTGTACAATTGTTCGGTAAAAACGAAAACATAAAGGCTATAATATTGAACATTGTGTACGATGTGTTCATTGCTTCTTAACACCATAGGGACAGAGATGAAAATGAAAGGAAAAGAAATTGAACAATAGAATAGTTATTTAATAACGGTACAACGATACTTTAAATGGGTTTGACCTAGTAAAAGCGTGTTAGATCGGCATAATTTGTGAATATGTATAAGAATATTTCATAAATAAGTCTTTGTGGTTTAATTCGTGCGAAAAACATTCCTTTAGAAAAGAATTTACCCATGTCACTCTAATTTTCGATATCGTAAAGTTTCCCTCTAGAATTTTAATATACAAAATAAAATTGTTAAATGTAACTAGACGCGATTATTGCAGGCTATAAATATGGTTATTCAATGTGCTTTCAGTTCGGTATATATCAAAACCTCGACGTTATGACATAATAGCAGATCCAAACTTAAAACGTTGTTATAGAGTAAGAAATCAGATAAAAAGACGAGAAAAAATACTAAAAAAAAGAGAATTGACATGGGAAAATTAGACATATTTAATATCTCTATACATTTCTTGAAAAGGGTTCAATTAAAGAGAGTTAATCAAGGTAAAGGCTTTGATTAGTAAGTAGGAAGGTGCACAAGCAATGCAAGCAAGAAAAAGAATGGCAGAAGAAGCACCATCATCTTCCATATTGGAGATGCTTCTCTTGAACTTTTCAACTTTCCCTTTGTTGTAATGAAGTAATTGTTGTTGCTGTTGATGAAGCCTCTTCTTCTTTTTTGTTTCTTCAACTTTAGACACCATTTTATATATATATTTCTTTCAATGTTTTGTTAAAGAAAACTCAAAGGAGAGAATTTGAGAGACTATAGCTATACTGTGCATGCAAACAGCTATGCTTGCACCTACTCCTTTTATAGACTTTAACTGATATACATAAAAAAAAATGTCATTTTTGAAATCACATGCTGTCAGTTGAAAAAATCACACTTTTATTTCATTTAGTAATTAGTTTTTAGAAATTCAAATTTCAAACTATAACTAGTTACAATTTTTAAACAGGAACTAGTTACCAAGCAAGTTTAACATTTTTGTGTGGTAAATTTAATAAAGCGTGTGTTGCGAATAATTTTAACAAAACAAAAAATGTCAATTCCAACCATAGTTCGGATTGCATTTTTATTTCTTTTTTTTTAATTATTGAAATTTTTATAGAAAAAACAAAATAAAAACAGAAATAAAATGTGAAAACCAATAATTAATCCCTAAAATTTTAAAAACTTGTCCAATTTTATAAATCAACAAACATTTTAATCTTTTCCAACTTAATTTTTAATATTGTTTAATAGCAAATAAAATTGAAAAGTCCAATTTCTTACCATCTTGAGTGACTTATTAAAAAATGCATTGGTTTCTGCCAGTTATCAGTTTGCAAAAGATTGGCCCATTTCCCCAATTATTATAAAAATACAGAAGATAAATACAATTCTAGAAAAATATTTTGATATGAGTTTGAACTTTGAATGTAGGACCATGTTGGAAACCTGGGGATAAGTTTTGTAACTGTTGACACTTGACATATCTTACTGCTTATAGCTACACATTACCTAACATACCCACATATCCCTCCTTTTACATTGACATGTCAATTTTCCATTCCAAGATTTGGTGCCAACTTTTTTTAAAAATTAAATAGTATATCAAATATAATTACATTTATGAGTAGTTGGGTAACAACAATAATAATTATTAATGTACGTCACCAATCATTTATGTATATCCTATATGTGCTAAGTTAGTACAAAATAGTTTCATCAAATATGTCATTAAATAAATAAAAAAATAATTTAATCATATATTTATACGTATTTAATCTGATGTATTGAATGTAAGTTAAGAATGAGTGTACAAAAATCATTTTTGTAACAATAATATGCAGTTGCAGACTATAACTTGAACTAGCATTGTCTTTTAGTTTAAATTTTAACAGTAAATGAAGTTTTGGGTGCTGGGAGGGAGAAATCTGCCTCATTGGGAGCAAATACAATCATCATTATCATTGAAACTGAAAATTTTAATTTTGGAAATTCTATAGGCCACTAAATACTAATGGTTTTTTTTTCTCTTGAATAGGAAAAACACTAACGGTATTGAAAGGTTTTTTCTCTTGAGTATGCAGTTGCAGATAACTTGAACTAGCATTGAATTGAAAGCTTTTAGACTTAATAGTATTTTTAGTTCTTATAATTTGTCATCATAATTTTAATTTAGTAATTTTAGTATTTATAAAATTTAAAATATAAAAATTAGGTTATAAAAGACTAATTTATGTCAAATTTAATGATTTGTTACGGTTTATTACTGATATTAATAATGATAAATAAAGAATTAACCACAATTCTTATTACAAGATTACTAGGAACAAAATCTATAGGATCTAATTCTCACATTTTAAATTCGGTAGGGACTAAAATCACTCAATTAAAATTACAAAAACAAAAAATACACAATTAAACGAAGAATTTATCGTATAGATCACTTATATTTGTATAAATTTTTATGTCAATCCAAAATTATTAGTACTTATTTCATCACAATCAATACCAATATTAATGCGATATATAATAGAACTATATACTAAAATAGTCCTTCACTTTATATTTTATAAATCAGTTTAGTCCCTTGTCAAATCAGTCATTTTAGTCCCTGACTTTCACTATTATTGACTATTTTAGTCCCTGACTTTCACTACATTATTCATTTTAGTCCCTGACTTTTCAGGGACTAAAATGAATGATTATATAATTCAGGGATTAAAGTGACCTGTAAAATATAAAGTCAGAGACTAAAGTGGCTTATCTGCACAAAGTCAAGTACTAAAATAAATTATTCTCGTAAAGTTTGAGACTGAAACAGTACATCACTCTTTTAAAATATATAGAAACAACACAAGCTTTTATCTTCTTATTGAATAAAACAACAATTCGATTTAGTTTCTAAAATTATTACCATTGATTAATTTAACCCGTGAAATTACTAAAAACAATTTTAGTCTCTAAAATTTACATCAATAAGTCAATTTAGTTCTTGTGAATAACTTGGTCCCTAAATTTTTCAAAAAATAAATCAATTTAATCATCTAAATTACTAAAAATATATCATTTATATTTAGTACCTCAAATTGTTTGAAAATTAATAAATTTAGTCCCTAAGTATAATTTAAAAGACTAAACTAATTGATGATTTCCAATTTCTTGAACTAAGAATTGTTTTGTTGTAATTTAAGTTAGTAAATTAACATCCTATTATGAATGGCTAAAATTAAAACGCGAGAATTTTTAAAAAGTCATGTGAATTTTTTAAAATATCACATGACTTTTTGATATTTTGGTTGAGCGTTTATGATTTCTGCAACATAATTTTGACTTCACCAAATTGATTTTGGTAGAAGTAAGTTTAGTATTATATTTATGCTGAGTTAAAAATTTTACATTGTATCTTTACTCAAAACTTGTTTTTTAAGAAAAAGAAAAAAGAAATCAAACATAAATCATGTTATTTAAAAATTAATTTTACACAAAATCACAGTGGAACTAGCTCTTCTAACAAAGTTTTTTGCACATCATAGTGAAACTAGCTCTCCTAACAAAATAATTTTTCTAATTTTTCTAACAAGATTGACCGAGGAACCTCAACATCACGGTGGAACTAGCTCTTCTAACAATTTTTTTTTCCCATCATAGTGAAATTTGCTATCCCAACAAAATAATTTTTCTCCCACAAAAACTTGAATCCGAGATCCCTTACTTAAACTTAACAATTATGTATCATTTCAGCCAACTATCCATGGGTGATGACAAACATATTTTTATAGGACCAAATTAATATTTATTTATTTATAAAAAAGAAATTAACATTATTTATTTATTATTATTATTATTTCACTAAGAATATCTCCAACCAATCAATAGTTAAAGATCATTACTTCGAGACAGATAAGTTATTAAATTAACTACAATTTTTCATAATAAAGTCTTTTTTAAATGCACAATTACTCTTTTAAACCTTACTAGCATACTTAAATGACTCAGTTATCGACTTTGTTAATTTATTTAAAATGGAAAAAGTGATTTTTTTTTTTTAACTTGGAGATTGGAGATTTGAAAGTGATATTGAAATTATTATATATGTTTGCCGTGAAGTCCGGTGAAAGAATTAAAAGGGCCTATGCTTCATAAACTCTTGTTTGTTGCGATTGAAACAGACAAGCAAGTAAAGGATAAGAACTTGAACCCATATTCCGAGCATAACGGGCAATTGCTTCACAAAATGGGATGTTGGCTATTCCAACAACAATGACTTTTCTTTTTTTATTGTTTTGACCCTTCAAGAGATTATTACATATAAAAATTAAGAAGAATATAATTCTCACTTAGGTATGTAGAAACTTGTCTTTTTTAAATGATTGTGTTTGTGTTTAGAGTAGAGCTGGTATATCAGGAGGGGCGGAACCAGAAAAAATAAATTTGTGGGACAAAAAGTTAAGTAGAGTAATTAAAAGAAAATAAATAAAATTAATATTAAGAGAACTTCTAAGCTAACAAAGGTGTTGAAAATAAGGTCTAGAGTTACTTTAGAGTTAAGCTATTAGAGTTACAAATAACCCGTCTTCATTTTTTATCCTAAACTAAAATCAATTCATGAATTAGAGCTATTAGTTCAGTTGATTTGACTCTTCTAAAGTGAGTGAATGTGTAAAGTGAGAATGTAAGAGTACATTCACTATTGATTTAAATTATAATATTTCATAACTTTGACTCACTTACAATAAATAGTAGATACACCACTACTTTCTCACTTTACACATTTATTCATTTTTGAGGAGCCAAATACAACTTAGCTTGTGTGTTAGTAGTAATACCAATGTACCCCGAGAATCTAACAAGTTTTCCTCGTGATCACAAACAAGACCACCATAACCAATAAGACCTTGATTCCCAAAGGCACTACCATCAAAATTCAACTTTACCACGCCTTTCTCCAAAGGACGTCAAGTCATCATCCTCCTAGGTTTTTCCAAGCTAACACCTCCGCCTCTTAGCCTGAGCATCTCATTCGGAAGAATAATTGTATCACAGATTATCTAGAATTCCAACCAAGCTTGCCCTTTTAGGGCTTCAACGTTCTTAGCCTTCCATATTATCCAAAGGCCAGCAACATAAAGAGTAAATTGAGATTCAATGACAATATATTGTAGTAAATTAGCTTCGTTCACTTGAACATAATAGAACCTATCATAGGTTTTTTTAAGATCCAACTTGAACATAATAGAAGTTTCTCTTCCCGAATAAAGCTACTTTGAAGAAGTCAATTAATATCATTGAGGAAAGGTCAAATACGATGGACAATAAGAAGATCAATTTAATAGTAACATTGGACAAACTGATTGGTCGTAACTCTTTAAACTGAGTAGGAGGCTCTATCTTTGGAATAAGAGCAATACGGGCCTCCACCAATTTTTTATCTATGGTTCCAGTTGAAAAGGCCTCTCCTACCGTTGCCACCACTAGATCAGCAACAATATCCCAACATGTCTTCAATAATATACCCTGAAAACCATTAGGATATTCATGCATTACCGTACCTTAAACACCTCAACATTATTAATAAGCCCCATCAGTACTTAAAAGGCCACTTCATTCAGATGGCGACATTCCACATGCCTAAGTGAGTCAGAAAGACAACTATCCATACAAGTGGAGTCCCTTAAAATATTGTAAGGCCTCTCTTTGAATGGTATCTTCATCAGTGAACCAAATATTGTCAATGAAAATATCATTTATTTTATTCTGACTTCTACGAATAACTATTTGTGCACAAAAACACCGAGTATTCGTAGGCTAGGGATTCTCAAAATCTGTCAATAGAATTTTTAAAAACACAGTACGGATTCTCAAAATCCGTAGGCCACGAATTCTTAAAATCCATAGGTCAAAACCATTTTTAAAAATGCCCCTATTCTCATAATCCGTTTTCAAAAATTAAACTACGAATTCTCAAAATCTGTTGACAACGAATTCTTTAAATCCGAGCCACTGTTCATCGTCCCTGTCTATACGCCATTCACATATTTGAGGGTTTCACACTCTTTTGTATATACCAAGTCAATGACCAATAAACTACAATTAGGGTTTTAATCTTCTACAACAACAATTTTTAATCATCAATAATTAATTTCAAAACTTCTAAACCTAGTATTTCAAATCTTTAAATCTAGTTTATCCTAAGTTTTTAAAATCTCCTAATAAAGGAACGAGGTAAAGAAACATACCTAATTTAAAGACCAAATACCAGAGGAATGATTATTCAACGTTCCTCAGTCACTTCACCGGTGAAACTACGATGGAATCACGATGGAGGAGCAGTGGATGAAAGTTGGCGAATAGGGAGCGAGAGAGAGAAACATGAAGAGAGAGAAGGATTTCTATTTTGTGAGCCACAAATTCTTAAAATCCATTTTGAATGTGTGGTATTAGGTTAGTTGAGTGGCGCTCGAATTTTCGAATTGTTAACGCATTTTTCTTTCACATCCAAATTATGAGAATCTAGTCTAAGGGTATTTTTGGAAGAAAAAAGGAGTGTGTGGTGCGTTGAGAAAAAAATGAGTGGTTTTAAAAGTAGTGTCACATTTAACATTCTTCTAGCCCATGAATTCCTCTTTTCTTGACAAGAACTCAAAATTCTTAAATTGTAATTTTAAATTTTAAACATAAAGGTATGGCCTTAAAGGAAAACCATCGGCCCACTCATCTTGACACCTAAACTCAGAAAATTCAAAACCCAAATAAACTAAAAAAAAAAAAAATTCTTGAAATAGATTATAATTTATAAAAAATAACTTTTAATAATTAATTCTTAATTCTCAATTTATCTTCAACTCATGTGTTAAATAATTACTTTACCAAATTTTTTATTGCATATAATTATTATGTGTACTTTTAAGTAATTCAATAAGTATATATTAGCTTATAAACTAATTTTATAAAACATCTTTACATAAATAAAACTGAAAAGCTAGTTTTACCAAATATATAAAAAAAGCAAAAGAAATTTGAGGTGATGAAAATGGTGAAGAAAAATAGTTAAAAGGATAGGAAGTGCATGTTTGCATTGACGGTGATCAAATTGATTTTGAGATAATTGATTCTATCAATTGATTATGAGCATATTTGATTTACATATGAAAAAATAGGATTGGAGAATTGATTTTTATAAATAATGATATTTTAATACTCTTATTAAAACTTAAATTTTAAAATATAAATATAATTTATAATTAATTATAAAGAAGTAGAAACAATAAAAAGTTAATTTTCATGAAATTTAGGTTTTATATTTAGAACTAATTGTAACCCAATATTGTAAGCATCATTTTTTTAATTAAAATCAATTGTGTCACTAGAGGAACTATGATTCGGTGATAAAAAATCAATCCAAACATGCTAAAAAAAACTCTTAGAAAGAGAAGAAGTGATGAATCTGAACCAAGTTAATCTGAACAAATACTCTGCTACTCTTCAGTATGTCTGCATGGATTCACTCCACGCTTCCAACAGCCCATTTTTGTGACAATTTCTTTATTAAAATTTTCCACAATTTATTATTTTTTATTTTATTTCAATAATATAATTTATGTAATTCATCAACAAGAATTAATGAGTGAAATTGAATATTTTTCCATTAGTTATTAGAGAATATAAAGTTATATATATATATATATATATATATATATATCAAATAATTTAACAGTTCGATTAGCAATTCAACGCAGTTCTTTTAATTTTAATAGTCTTAATCAATATGAGCTATAATTTTCAGCCAACCTAAATTGATCAATTTTTGATCAACTTGGATAAAATAATAATATTTTAAGTTTTTTAATTAAAAAATAAAAATATAAATGGATAAAAAATAATATTTTAATTAGTTAGCTAATGATTCACTAAAAAATAGTTGACCAAAAAATATTTTTAAACTATGATAGAGTGGAATGGTTGTAGGGAAACTATGGAAACTTAAGGGGCAGTTTAAGTTGGGACTGAAACTTTCATAATTGTGACTCATGCTTCATAATCATTTAGACGTTAGTCAAAGATAAATATTTGCTCATATGTATTATATTTGGTATTCCATTTAAAGATTAAAATAAAATGTGTCATATCAAATGACACCAGTTATTAAACATAGGAAAATAATATTTCTTATAATTTTACGTAGATTGCTAAGTCATGTTATATCATTCTAAAGATTATAAATACTACATTTTAGACGATTTAGATATTGGTAGTTACGTGATTTGAAAGTGAAAATTTATTTATATTTCAAATAACTTGTATTATCTCAAAATGTATTATTCAAATGAAGTATTTAGAAGTTTATAAAATTCTATGAAATTTTGTTAAGTTAATCTACTTCATATATATTTTCAATTAAGCTGTCAGATTGATAAAATTCAATGCTACGTAAAGTTATGCGAGGTGTCATTTTATTAAGTTTGACACCTATTGTCATTTGATCTTGACCCAAATAAAAATAGTACTTCCTCCGTTCCTATTTAACTGTCCGGAGAAAAAAAAAATATTTATCTGTCCACTTATATTTTCAATGTAACATTAATTTTACTTTTACCAATTCTAACTTTATGTTTAATTGGAGGCTAATCAATACCTCATTATTCAACCAATCAAACAATGAGAGATAAATGGTATTATAGAGAATTCAAAATTTATTTTGAGAAAAACTATAACAATTATTACATTTTTTAATATGTACGATTTTCTCTCTCTGGACAGTTAAATAGGAAAAGAGTGAATATTAAGTTTAAGGATCAAAATAAAAAAAATATTATTAGATATGGACCAAAATTAAATAATAGGGACTAAATATATAAGTACTAAAATAAAACATTTTTTTATTAAGAACAAAAACAAAAATGAGTTATGAACTTATTCCCGGTAATTATAACCATAAATCAAATTAATTTTAAAAAGTATTAATTGTTCCTAAAATTGAATATAAATTTGTTGTCTATAAATTATTTCTTTATTCATGTCCTACGAATACAATCTCATTACGTCATTAAAAATTTTATTAAAAAATTAAACATTAAAATTGAAGTAAACATTTTTAATAACATAACAATATTTTATTCGTATGATATAATCGGAGATATTATTTATGGACACTAAATTTAAATGAAAAATACATTTTAGTACATTAATTTAGTCCGTAAACTTTTTAACAACATGTGATGGTAGAATTAGAGGTGGCACTACTCTTTTGTACATTTAATTTATAGTTTTTTTTTTTTAAAAAAAAAGATGGTAACGACTCTCCAGCCAATAGCATAAGTTTCGAACCCCAAAAGAAAAAGCAGAAGACAAGGCAGTGGTCAGAAAATTGAAAGCCACAAGTATTCAAATATTGGCCTCCACTTAAAACGACGTGACATGCCCTCTGATCTGAATTCTTCCTTATGTCGTTTTCCTTATACATTATTGCGTGCTTTGAATTTTGATAGCGTTACCATGTGATTTGTGTTCACTACCTTAAGTTTGACATTTTAGTTTTGCATAAATAAAATTTTGTACTAATTACAATAAATAAATGAACGTTTGTACTTCGATAAAATTCTTGAAAGAAATATTGCTAGTTTCATAATATAACTATTACGCCTCCTTTAAGAAAATTAGTTAGCCTTATTTAATTTTTTTGAATTTATCAAAAAGTCAATTTATTTTTTTAAATTACCCTTTATTAAGTTACTCTCTCTTCTTTAAAATTATTATAATAAATGAGAGAGTGAATTGAGTGGAACGTATAATAAAATTTTTTTCATTAAATGCAAGTGAACATAGTTAATTTTATTTATATTTAAAAACATAGTATTGTGAAAAAATTTGCTTATATTTATAAACGGAGGAAGTACTATTTATTTAAGGATTTAAAAAATACATTTACGTTGCATATATTTTGAATACTTGATTTAAATAAGTATTTTTTAGTTTTAATCAATAGAAAAATTAGGAGGTTCATTCTGCCACATACACCACATTTTAAGTGGTGTATGATATAACACTTAAAAAAATGTATACAAAATTCAATATAAAACATTTAATATAATAATAAATTATGTATTTTGTACGTATACATATTTCTTTTGTTTTTTGTTTTTTTTAAACTAGTTATAATTAATTAAATAATTTCACGACTTATGTATGGTATACCATTTTAAAAGTGGTGAATGTTAAAAATTACCTATAACAAATTAAAAAAAATTAAAAAATATAAGGTGTACGGAATAATATAATTAATCTAAAATTACCTGTAAACTTTTTTTTAGTGATATTATAGTACACCATTTTTAAAGTAGTTTATCTTGAAATAATCTACCGAAATCCGTATTAAACTTTTTTTGAATAAAAGTAATTATTTTTGCAATTTTAGCTTAGATGTAATACATGTTTAAAATCTTCCCAATAGTATATGGCCCTTATGATATTAAATAATTTATTGGTTAAATTAATCATTTCATTTTTATATGTCATTTATTTTTATTTTATTCTTTATATATAAAATATGTTCCATTTAGTTTCTATACGTGTATTCGTTAATGTTTTAAGTCCTTCCATTATATTACTGTTAGTCCCTACTAGAACAAAAATATAAGTACATGAATTAAAATGAACAATAAATACATGTACGGGGACTAAAATAAAAAAAACAAGTACATATATAAAGACTCAAATGAAAAATAAATTAAATACATAGATAAGGACTAAAACAATAAATAAATATATGTATATAATTAATTAATTTCCATGTCAGCAGTCCATGTATCTGTCTTTGATTGGCTCATAGAGGTTTGATTAGCCACGTAAAATGAATTTAATATGGTTAGTATTGAAATTGATTATAAGGACTAATCCGAAAATGACGGATATGTATAAAAATTAAAATGAATGTTTTTTTACATAAAATGACTAAAACAAAAATAAGAGATACGTATAGAGACTAAATAATTAATTTAACCTAATTTATTTAAAATTTTCTTTGAATAAAATAATTAATAAATATTAAATTTATAAATAAGTAGTACACTGAAATGAGTCTGGCCCAGGTACCCACTAGAAAATGTGTCCTTTTGCTCTACCACAGAAAAGTTCAAATCCAGAGACCACTAAAGAATCTAAGATATTCTCCCGGATAAGATAAGGATTCTAGTTTGTTTAGTTCTTGTTAATTTTATGCAGGTCGAAGTCTCAATCTCTTTCTAGTTTATAGTTTAGAGTTTCAATTTGTCCTCATTTCCCAAATAACGATTAATCATTTCATTCATTTTTCAATATTTGAAATGTACAATCTCACAAAGAATCATACGTTAAAATAGTATCTGACTTTATATTTTATAAATTAATTTAGTCCCTCACGAAATTAGTCATTTTAGTCCTTTGACTTTTATTATAATTGGTCATTTTAGTCACTGATTTTCAGTACATTATTTATTTTAGTCCCTGACTTTCAGGGACTAAAATAAATGATTATATAATTTTAAGGACTAAAGTGACCTGTAAAATACAAAGTCAGGACTAAAGTGACTTATGTACACAAAGTCAAGGACTAAAGTAAATTATTCTCGCCAAGTTAGGGACTGAAATGAGACATTACTCATCTTACTAACTAGCAATAACTGAAAAAAATGTTAAATTTTTTACTAAATCTTTTTATAAATTTTTTTACTTACTTAATTTTAATAATTATTAGTTATCTTTTACTAAATATTTATTTTTTAAAATAATAAATAATAATTATCAAAATTAAATAACTAAAAAAATTTATAAGAGAATTTAGTACGAGAGTGTGACATTTCTTTTATTAATAATATATCAAAAATTGAAAACATAATCAAAGTGATTAGATTATGGTATTGTGATAGTTATGCAAATTATTGTTTCAGTGTTCACTTATGGTTTAGCAGTTAGTACTAGATTCTTACCTTAAGTTTAGTTGGAGATTTTAGGATGGGAAAAAAGTAAAATTTTGTGTTTGATTGAGAAATAATAGGAGGGGAGGAGATAGTTTTTAGTGTGATTTGAAATCTCTCTAAAAGTGGAAAGATTTAAAGGAGAGGAGAGAAATTTTTAACACATAAAATTATTTTCTTTCTCTTCAATTAAACACAAAATTACTATTTTTGATCTTCTTTCTTTCTTTATATTTGCACCAAACACACTACAAAAAAAAAATTATTTTTCCTTCCCTTCCTCCATTAAAATCCCTCCACTTCCCTTTGTTGAACCAAACATATTCTTAAGCGCCGTTAATTTATGATTGGTAATACTATTATTTTATTGAGTGGTACTCATGAGATGACTTGGTTACTCATTTTACTAATTATCTTCTTTGTTGAGATTTATGTGTTGTGTGAAAGCACGAAATTGAAAACAATTAAAGAATTATGAAAAGCAAAGTATATTATCTTTAACGAAGATAAGAGAAAAATATAAAAGATCATACGAGACAATGAGAATTTTTCTTTGAATGAATTGATTTGAAACATATTACAATGTCATTTATATAGACTACAAGAAATGATTTTTTTTTTTTACACTACAAGGAAGGAGTTTAAGTCACTGATTAACATTAAAACTAAATAACCCCTTATTTTCTTTGGTAAAAAAGACTAGAAATGAGACATCACAATAAAATGAGTTATTCGCTCAATAATATTCACCTTAGCTCAAATTTGACTAGTTATTCATCACTATGTCTTCAAACACTATATACACCAATCAAATCCAAGCAATATTAAAACTTGACATTTGGAAGAGGCTTTAGTGAGCATGTCTATTGGATATCTTCATCTATGTGTTTAGTCTTGTCGTAATAACAATTGTTCTTGGTTAAATGAATAGTACTTTGGCTATCACAAAACACAACAAAAGTATTTTGTGCTAGACCAAGTTCATTGACCAAACCTCAAAGCTAAAGAGCCTCCTTCACAGTTTATGTTGCTGCAATATATTCTGCTTCAATTATGGATAATACAACTTTAAACTGAAGTGTCATTTTCCAACTGATCGCACCATTACAAAGAGTAAAGATATAACCAGAAAGAGTTCTTCTTCGGTCAAGATCACTACCATAGTCAGAATCAACAAAACCTACAACATCATTGGTTGTAGTCTTGCTTATGTAAAACACAATGTCAATATTAGAAGTAGCTTTTAGATATTTAAAAAAAAAATCCATTTCACAGCATTCCCATGATCTTTGCCAAGATTATGCATATATCGACTAACCATGGTAACAGAATATGCTAAGTTTGGTCTAGTGCACATCATTCCATACATAAGGCTACCAATTGTACTAGTAAAAAGAACATGTGATTTCTCCTCATTTGTTTGTGAGCAAAGAATTGCAGATAGCTTGAAATGTGTAGCAAGCATAATAGAAGCAGGTTTAGAGTAGTTCATATTAAACCTTTTTCTTTTGTGATAAGAATAATTTTCCAGCTTGACTATCCATGTGAATCCCCATGCCAAGAATTTTCTTAACTGCACCCAGTTTTCAGCTTGAAATATCAATATTTGTTGGATCTATAACTATATTAAATTCATTGAGATGAGATTGAATATGAGTACCTACGGGCATACAGATAGTATACTTGCACTCTTTAAGACGGAGCTTGTTTGCAACACTTTTCATATATAAAGATTTCAATTTGGTCAATAATGCTGCACCAATAGTTTCACTAGCTACTTTACGAAGAAGCTCCTTAGACAAGCAAAGTTGAATTGTTGAAAGCGTCAACTCATCCCAGCACTCATGAAGTCGATTTCTTTAACTTCTCGTCCAATGCTTTGTTTAATCTATTCTAAGTAAGAACAACTTTCATTTGAACATGCAGATAGAAAAACTAATTTTGCCATCAAAGTTATCAATGTCAAACTTGGTAACAGTTGACATAAAAAATTGTTAATTGAATAAGTGCTCTTGATATCACTTTTAGAGATATATGTGCTATGCGGAAGCATGAGATCGAAAATAATTGAAGAAATATGAGAAGCAAAATATATTATCTCTAATAAGAGAAAAATATAAAAGACTAGATGAGAATATGAAAATTGTTTCATTGAATTGATTTCAAACACAATATGTCATTTATATAAGCTACAAGAACGAATTTAAGCAACTAACTAAAGGAATGAATAATATTAAATCTAAATTAATAACCACTTATTTTCTTTTAAAAAAAAATACTAGAAATGAGAGACACAATAAAATGGGTTACTCGCTCAACATTCTTCATTTTTTAGACAATAAACATTTTATTCTCTCCATTTTTTCCAGCAAAAACATATTATATTTTCCTTCCTTTGGATTTTTTTTTCCTATAACCAAGCCTCCCATTCTGAAAAATACAGATATGAAATTTCAAAATGAAAAAAAATGCAAAAATTAAAAAAAAATATTGGCAATACAGATCTGAAATTTCTAGATGAACTAAAGAACAACAATCTCGATATATCAAACCTAGAAAAATACATATGAAATACTGACCAAGAAATATAGATCTAAGAGAAAAATCAAATAGACAAAATATAAAGCTATACTTTTTTAAAATACAAAACTTTATAAAGAAAACCAAGATCTGGATGAGACTAACAATCAAGAAAAAAGTAACGACATGATGCAACGACGACGGCAATAGTGACTTCGCCTCGTTGACGAGATTTGACTCTTCCTTATCCAACAAAAAAGTGACGACATGACGAGCCTAAAGCTAGGTCAAATGAGCATTTGCAGAAGCTCTCAGATCTACTAAACATGGCAAAATAGGAAGCAGACTCGAAAACGAGAAAAAAGAGGAATGTAGTAAAAGAAAAGTATCCATATGCAAAAATATTAGAATATGGTTAGATGAAGAAGAAGGGGGTTTTGAAAGGTCGTGGAGGAATTGTTTCGGGATTGGAAGAATGAGAAGTGGGCAAAGAAATGAGAAGGTTGGACAGGGAGAAAGGAGGAGGGAGAGGAGGAGAGGGAGATAGGGTGTTGTAGAAGGGGTACCAAAAGAGGAGGTGGGGACATGGGTAGCGAGGGTGAGGCCGACGACGCTGTTGCAGAGGGAGATGTTGCGAAGGGAGAATGAGGAGAATGTGAAGTTGTGTTGCATGAAAAAGTGGTTAGGGGGGAGAAAATGAGAGGAAGGTAAAAGAGAGTGAACGGGAGAGAAAAAGAGAAAATGTAAGAGGGCAAGTGGCCTAGCCACCAACATCCTGAGATGCAATGCATGACCCAAGATAACTGTACCTAGAACCAGGGACAGATCCAGGAATGACTTAAAGGGGGGAGGGGGGGCAAAAAAATAAAAATCAATGTATAAATTTCTTAAAAAAATAATTACATACAAATTAAGAAATAAAATTAAACTCTTACTAACTAATAAAATTAAACTCTTACTAACTAATAAGTACTTGTGTAAAATAAAAGTCGTGATTAAAAATTAAGAAATAAGAAAAAACAATAAAAAAACAAGAAACAAAATATTAAACAAAGAAGTAATTTATTATTGTTAGCACATAGAGTTTTTTAATAATAAATTTTTAATATTATTTAATAATAATTTATCATCGAATCTAAATATTATCTTCCCAAAATAAAATTTTCTAGTTTTATTTAATAAATATATAATATCATACTATATAAGTATTTTTTTCATTAAAAAAATACTATATATGATTTTTTTTCAAAATAATATGTATCAAAATAATGTAAATATATTAATTTGATGTAACACTAAATAACAATATAAACATAAGAAAAAGGAAAAAATGAAAAAAAAGCAAAAACTGCAGTGTGTAATTTCGAAACCGTAGCCGCTCAAGCACCACTAGGCTACATTTATTCTACTGAAAATCTTTGCACATTCTACATATTAGTAGTAAAGTATTTCGGAGGAAGGGGGCGGGGGGGCAAGGCCCCCTTGCATCCGTCCCTTCCTGGAACCCACATTCACATTCTAGTAGTGATACTTTAATTTCTTAAAATGTAACAATTTTGCCCCTCCATCTGAAATTCATTAAAGTTATAATGAAAATGTCTTGATGGAGTTTTTCTAGTTTGCATTTTGTGAACATAGCTCATGATCATGCTCTTATTGATTTGAAATAACACCTTAAGTCAATTATAATACTTTTTTTCTTAACACGCATGCCTTTAATAACTTGTTAAATCACATCCTATTTATACTTAGGAGGCATTTGTTTGGATGTATATTTTTAGATACCTTAGAATCACATACCCATGAATATCGTAGCTAGAAAACTCATTGCTGGTCATATTTTTAATTATGTTTGGATGGAGTCTAATTTTAAAAAATCATAGAAGTTACAAAGTTAACTCTAATATAACTACTTTATCGGGAATAAATCATGCCCGAGAATATTTATTTCAAATATTTAAACAAACACCCTTAACTTTTGTAATTAATGCATTGTTTTTGGTTAAAGTATCTCCTGGAAAAAACTAAATAAAATTCTAACCTTCTTCCTCTATAATTTGGACAAATTTGGACCTAGATGCAATTGAAAAAATTTAAAGATCAAAATTACATATACTTAAAATCTTTAAGATTAAAAATATAATTAATGTAAATATGCAACCCTTTTCTCAATCTTTTTTAAAGATTGTGCATCTATACGAAGAAAGTGCATTATAACAATTGTAAATTTGTAATTCACCATGATTTTCATTTATTTGTATACTATTTATTCACACAATTTTCAACTAAATGATAAATTAGAATACTCCTGATTCTTTATAAGATATGATACGTAACTACTAAATAAACAATAACTAATATTAGTAAATTTGTCTGCATAACAATATGTTGTAAGAAAACTATAAAGGAAAAGAAAATTTGTCTCTTTCTAAATATTTTCCCTCTCAAAAAGATGACTTCCTTAATTTTCTCTTTCTAAAATCTTTCTTATTTTTCTCTCTAGAATGTGTATTTTTTAAGTTTTCTCTTTTTAAATAGACATTATAATAACTAGTTACTCTAATCTGTTTTTATCCATAAAATGTTCAATTTTTTTATTAGTAAAATACTTCATTAGTTTCATATTATAAAATTTTATTTAGACAATTATGTTTATTTAAAAATGTGATAAAATTAATAAAATTAATTAATGTATTCATTTTCAAAAAAGAAAGATCAATTTAGTTCTTAACTTTGACTTTCATTTGTTATTTTAGTCCCAGACCACGTTTATTTTACTCCTTAGTCTTGGAATTTAGAGACAAAAAATGACCTTTGGCTCATAAGAGCAACGCTCTAACCAACTGAGCTACGGGACCAACTTGGTGAGTGGACAAAATATTAGTTAATTCCATCCCTACAGGCACATGCACTGTCACTATATTGGAGTACACCGAAGACAAAGAAAAGTTACTTAGTCCAACAACAACCCCAGACACATGATACTTGTTCAAATGATTTATCATCTCATGAAAAAGAAAAATATCTTGCGTAAAATTGATTCTATTGAAATCCCCATATCAAAGCCTTGAAAGATAAGAATTTGATTCATACAATTCTTGAGGAGATAAATGCCTTAGAAAAGAATGTAACATCGAAAGTAGTTAACAAGCCAAAAAACAAGAAAGCAATTAGATGTAGGTCAGTCTACTGTCTACACTGTGAAATACAAGTCCAATAATACTCTAAATTGGTACAAATCTAGATGTATTGTAGAAGGATACACTTAGAACTATGAAATTGACTATGAGGAGGCTTCTTTCTAAGTGGCAAAAATGAACATAATGAGGACTATTCTTTCTTTAAAAGCTCATTTTGGTTTTAATTTAGATTTCTTTGATGTAAAAAATGTTTTATTATACATGAAGAATTCAAGAAAATGTTTTAATACTTAAAAAGTTCTCTTTAATTCAAGTTTAAAAACTGGTTAAATCTATATAACCACTCCATAGTCCAAATAACACTTGACCGAGCAAAAATTACACTCGGCTTTATTTTTTAATGTTTTGTTCACCGAAGTAAACTAAAGCTAACAATGGATTATTTAGCCAACTATAGCGACCACTCAATTAACAAACCTCCTATTTCTAAGGAAATAGAAAAAAGGCATATAGAATCCCTATAATCAAATCCTCTTCGTCGGACAAACCCACCATCCACCACTTCCCATTAAATGACTCTCACAGAATTCTCCAACAACATCATCCAATTTCTAAGTCACATCAAGTTCCTCATTCACTACACTGCAACACTCGCAACCGTTGACATGCACAACCTCTACTGTAAAAGCCATTAGCCACTTCTCCAAAATTGTTAACGGCCATCGTAGCACCTTGCAAGGCTTCTTCGCCGAATGCTTGAGATACACTACCTATTTTGAAGATAGTCAGAAAATGCACAAAGATAATCTTGATCATCAAATTCACTTATGTAGAGATACGATGATGAAGGAAATCTATGAGTTAGAGATTGATATATCCTTGAGGGCACTGCTTGAGCCACAGATGAAGTAGTGGAACGAGTATACCAATGGACGTATCTAAGAGTGCATCATAGTGAGAACACACATCACAACAAAAAAAGAGAACCATTATAGAAATCATAATCTGTTTTCTTAGAGGAATCTTGACAAATAAATATGGTGGCAACCATGGCTCTCTCTCTATATTATTTTTGGAGGGACATGACTTTGTATAATGTATATTATCGCATACTTTAAATATTATTTTGATAATTATAATTATATATAATTCAGTCTGTACATACAACTTCGTTGTATAAATATATAGGAGCCGCTCATCCAGTGTTTGTTTGGATTGACGTTTATAAAATTGAATTTAAATTGATGTGATTGGATTGATTTGATAGATTTGATTTTGAGTAAACTTGAGTTTGAAATAACATGACTTTATTTTAAATTTTGGATATTTCTTATCAAAATTTATTTAATTGTATCTAATTCCAAAATAACCACTACATAATCACATCTCTCTCCCCCTTTGTCACTTCACACTTGAATCTATTGCCATCAAACTTGGACTTATTAACCTCTTTTTGTTTGTCAAAGTCTCAAAGCATCACAAAAAAAAAAAAAAATTACCAACTTTTACAAATTTTAGCCTGGAGAGACTCTTGCAAAAACAACCTAGATGCTTTGTCAATCTATACCCATCTTCAACCTCTACTTTTTTTTGGGTTAAATATTATTTTGGTCCATGAACTTTAGCGATAACATGTTTTTAGTCTCTAAACTTTTTTAGTTTTCAAGATCTTATTATGAGTTTTCAAAAGGTAAAATAAATAAACTTAGGTGCTACTATTTCAAAAGAGCTTAAGGAATTCTTAATTGAAATTGTAGCTTTCTTAATCTTTTTTTTTTATTCATAAGAAAGTAGTACAATCGGGATTTGAACCCCGTACCACACACGCATGTCCCTATACGCTCACCAACTGAGCTACATGACTGGGACAACTTTCTTAATCTAGAAGGCTTCGTTTTTATATTAAAAATAACTTTTCTAAATATGTAAGGAGAAAGCATGTTTTTTTAACCTTAGCGTGTATATTTGATTTGAATATTGCATTGATGCAATTAAAAATTTAGTAGAATTCTTTAACTTAAGATATTCAATTGTTTTAATTTTTGGTGTGCACTAAGAGTATCTGCGGTTGATAGCCGAATACATAAGTCTTTGAGGCAAAGAAAGCCGAAATGGATACAAGCTCTCCCAACAAAATCATCAATTGTTTAACTGGATATTTTCGCAATAATCGGAGATTGAATCTAAATACCCACATACGCATGTCTCCATGTGCTCACCAACTGAGCTACATGATTAAGACATATTATAATGTATTTTAAATCTTAAAAGTTCATATACTCCCCTGTCCACAGTGATTGATCTACCTTGGAGGTAGGGGGCAATTGCCCCCAATGAAATCTCAATTTTTTTTAACACTTATATATACTTGTTTTGTGTTGCCCCTTCAATTAATTTTGTGTTGTCCCTAGCCCAAGAGTGAATAGTTCAAGCCATTATATACTAATTATGTTGGCCTCATACATATCTAAGGAAGAAAGAATATCTACTCACTCCACAAGCAAGCTTCCAACGCTGCTTTCTTGGATTTTGAGGTTTGCAACTAAATTTTTATTTTATTATTGGCTTTTTTTATAATGAATTTTGAAATCTTTAGTTTTAGTTTTTTAACAAGGAGGAATTTATTTACTTCCCTTTTTATTTTTCATTACTTAGTGCCTCAATCTGAATTTAATTTTTTTATATTTAGGGTTCTCACATGAAATTCTAGAATTATTAATTGTGGTATATATTTACTAAAAAGCATGTTGTATATTCATTGTTGTAATTACTTTTGGAGTTAGCTTTGATACTACAAGTGGCAACTACAAGTGTTGAAAGAGTTTTTTTTTTTCAATGAATATCATCAAGAATCGGATGCAAAATCGCATGGGAGATGAGTGGTAGAATGATTGCTTGGTTACTTATATTGAGAGAGTTATTTTTTATCAAGTTGAGAATGAAAAAATCATGAGTTTCCAAAATATGAAAAGCCGTAGAAAACAAATATAATGTATATTTATACTTTTTAAATTTGATATATATATATATATATATATATAATAGTATATTATCTTTTCAAGTTATAAGTTTAGTTATATATGTTGTCCCCAATGTGCAAAATTTTTGGATCCGTCACTGCCGGTCCAATTTTAGTTCTAATTTATTATTATTATGGTGGATTTTACCGCGGATTAGTTTGTCACTGGTGTACCGTGCATACTTAAGTTAATCGAATCACCTATGGAGAGAACACGGTACGCACCCAAAAAGAAAACATGCTTAATGAAAAGGAATTTAAAGAAATTTACAAAGTGAGTCTTCTTCCTTATGCACTTTGTTATTGAAATTTAGTTATAAACCACCCATATTTACAACCCCAAATCAACAACCACCAACACCATTATCGGCACCGCTACTATTGCCATTGCAGCCGTCACAATCTAACCTCTTTATTGACCAAATGGTATCAAAACTGAACACAATTTCAACCCAATCAAAACCCCCAATGGGCCAAGCAATGGATCAACCTAGATTTCAAAAACTTGAGATCTCGCTTCAAGCAAATGATGAAATGATCGAAGACACGTTTGGGGAGGAATAGGAAATTTGGGGGTGGGGGAGGAGGCCGTGGCAGTAACAAACTTAAGCAGGAAATGGAACGTTTGAGGCTAGTGTTTGCCAGTGGTGGTCATGGAGTTAGAAAACAACAACGTACAAACCCTCACAGTCTGATTTTCTAGTTTATTAAACGTCGTGGAGGTTGCAGATTAGCCTTATGGCAGTGATGGGCTCGTGGGTCCGATTGATACTGGCAAAGCACCTTTCTGCGACCATGTCGATGAAGATGTTGGCCGGAGAATGAGTGTCACGCGTGGCAACGCAAGGTTGAGACGTTGCTGAAATAAGAAATGCGCTAGACGGAAAAGTGGGAGTGTGAGAGCTTGATATGCTATTGGGGTTGTTACCGGTGGGGTCGAGTTTTTCATGTGACGACGAGTCAGATCCGATAGCTTATGACCATAAACATTGACGGAGGCAGTGACGGCAACAGGAAATAGTGCAGCAGTGACGAAAATTTTATGGTTTCATATGTGCAAGAGATATTTTTCTGCAATTGTTAAATAATAATAATAATATTAAATATGGCTATTTAATCTTGTCGGTCAATTTTTTAGATTTATATTCACTGGTTTATAATTTGACACTTATTGTGGTCATGTTCACATAGAATCTAAAGTTTTTAGGTGGTGTATTATACTTCATGTAAAAACTTCACCACCTTAGACAAGGCCTAATATTACTACCAAAAATAAAAAAATTTAGTAGTGTTTGATAGACATGTTTGAACAGAACAAGGTAGGATACTGTATATGTTTCACATTTAGTACATAGTCAAGAAGAACAAAACATGATACTGAGATAAAAGAACATGATAGTTTAGTTCTATTAAAAATAGTGGAACGGAAGAGAATATAACAAAACATACAAAAAAAAATATCATTATTTTATTGAGTCATTTTTTATTAACAAAATAATATATGTTTAAATTCTTTAAGTCTTATATTATTTCTTTTCGACCAAAAATATTTTTAAAAAATTTACATAATAAAAATATATTCAACATAATTTATATTTAAAAATATATTTAATAATTATATTTATTGTGAAAAGTTTGTATTTAATAATTTAAAATTTTCATAAAATATTAATACAAAAATTAATAAATTTTAAAATTATTATCTAGTTATACTCATAATTTTTTTTAATTTTTTTAAATACTGTTTTATTTTTCATTTAATTTTATATTTTCTAACTAGTAAAGTAAAATTTTATATGTATCACAAAAATATTTTAATCTATACTAAATACAAAATAAAACATATGATTATATTTTGTTCTATGGTCACTAAACACCGTACACGATACTGTTTTATTCCATTTCATTCCGGGAGCATTTGACATTGGGAATAATTTTTAATTTCCGGAAAACTCACTTAAAATTATAGCTTATTCATGTTTATTGAAGGTTTAATGATTTTCTTGAAAATATTTTTCATTCTCACCTTAAAAGGTAAGCATCACTTACTCGAAAAACACTTATCTAAAAAATTGCTAAAACTCACTTTTATACCCAAAATCCCCTCGATTTCATTCTACTTCATTTGTTCTTATTTATAAGTCACTTTCTAGAAATTTTCTATGTTACTATTTATAAGTAATTTTTTAAAGTAGGTAAAGTATTAAATATTTTTTTTCTCATATACTCTTATGATATTTAATAACTTTACAATTTTTAAAGTATCAACCAGTAATCTTACTCTAATTAAAGTGAATAGTGAATGTGAAGAGAGAACTTGGTAAAATTAAAGAAATTAAATAGGTTAAAATACACATTTGGTCCTTTATGTTTTGTCGAAATCCTATTTTGGTCCTTTATGTTTATTTTATCTCAATTTGGTCTCTTACGTTTGTTTTTTTGAATCGCTTCTTTGAATTCATTAGTCTAGTTAACCGAAATGCATACATGACACCTACATGGCATTAATGGCGTTAGTTGTCATTCATTTCCAGACTAAAACGACATCGTATTGAATTTTTTTCTTAAGCGTATGCAATTCTATTAACTTAAACTAACAGGGACACGCCATTAATTCCATATAGATGTCACGTATGGAGTTCTGTTAACTTAAATTAACAAATTCAAAGAAGAGTATCCAACAATAAATGTAAAGGACCAAATTGAGATAAAATAAACATAAAAGACTAAAATAGGACTTCGACGAAACATAAAAGATCAAATGTGTATTTTAGCCGATTAAATAAAACTAACCTTAAAAATTCAATACAAATTTTTTTAACTCAAATATTATTAACTAATTTCAATCAATTTTTTTAAAATATTAAAAACAGTGCATGTTGTTTCCAAACACTACCTTCGTGGCAGCATCACGGGTCATACGCTGGTCTTGTAGATATGTGAACTTCTCACTTTTGCCCACTGACCTACCATTTCGGTTTTCAACTCATTTATACCTTCACAAATAAATAAAACCCTATTTCTCGTGCTTTCCTCATCTCACTTTCTGCTACTCACTCTCCCTCAACTACTACTGTTCCTCTTCATCACTCTCTCTTTTCTGCAAGCATGGGTAAACCCTAAATAATAATCACCTCACGATTTTTTTCTTACCATTTTCATCCACAAATCTACTTGATCTTTTTCGATCTAATTTTTTCTTATTATTTTTTTGTTTGATTGTTTTGTTTTTGGTTGAATGCTATGGATCAGGCAAGGTCAAGATCGGAATCAACGGTAACTCATATCGTTCCCTCTCGATCTCTCTTCTGTTGCTTCAGATCAGTTTGCGTAGATTCTGTTTTCTCACTTTTTTTTTCTTAATTTGAATTTTGATGAACAGGATTTGGAAGAATCGGGCGTTTGGTGGCCAGGGTTGCTCTGCAGAGAGACGATGTTGAACTTGTCGCTGTTAACGATCCTTTCATTACCACTGATTACATGGTACGTACTTTGATCTCTTTACAATTTCAGTAACTTACCTGAAATAACTTTGCTCTGTGTTGGGATGGGGTTTTAGACCGTTATGTTTTTGGTTTCTGATTTTTTTTTTTTTTTATGAAATGTTAGATCTGATTGTTTACTTGTTGATTGGTTGTGTTTGTTTGCTAGACCTACATGTTTAAGTACGACAGTGTTCACGGTCACTGGAAACATCACGATGTGACGGTTAAGGACGCAAAGACCCTCCTCTTTGGTGAGAAGCCAGTCACTGTGTTTGGTCACAGGTAATTTTGATTGTTGAACCGTGCATGTAAATGCTGAAGAATTATGCTATTTATGAATGTATTAATTATGGATTTTGTTGATCCTTAGGAACCCAGATGAAATCCCTTGGGCTGAGACTGGTGCTGAAGTGGTTGTTGAGTCCACTGGTGTTTTCACTGATAAGGACAAGGCTGCTGCCCATTTGAAGGTTTCATTTTCTGGCATTGCCTTTTATTTCTGTTGATATCATAGAATAATCCTGTGTTGTTCTTTGCTATGCTGTGTTTCATGCATTGTAGTTTAGTTTCTGCTTATGATTTCATTTTGCCCATGTTTTTCTGCCAAAGTGTTGTACACTAGTTCTTGTTTTTATATTTATCTCTTTGCCTGATTTCAATTTTTATTTGTGAATTTGAAGCTGTGTTTTGCCAATGTTAATTTTAATGGCTGTTTTTGGTCTTTATATTCTTATTTTATGCAGGTTAGGATGTTTATTTGTTTTCCTGTTGTTTTTGTTAAATACAGGGTGGTGCGAAGAAGGTTATTATTTCAGCCCCCAGCAAGGATGCTCCCATGTTTGTCGTCGGTGTTAACGAGCACGAATACAAGCCGGAGCTTAATATTATTTCTAATGCTAGCTGCACAACTAACTGCCTTGCCCCACTTGCAAAGGTTTGCAATTCTCTTGATTCTTTGAACTGAGTTTTTTGTGCTCAATCAGACTAATGTAATTAAATGTTCCTGATTGTTTCTTGTCAATTTTGTAGGTTATAAATGACAGGTTTGGCATTGTTGAGGGTTTGATGACCACTGTTCATTCTATCACTGGTGGGGAGCTGTTGCTAGTTGATTACCTGTTACTTAATCTATACTTCTTGCTAAGTTATTTTTCTTTTTTATTTTGCAAACCAGCCACCCAGAAAACTGTTGATGGACCATCCAGCAAGGACTGGAGAGGTGGAAGAGCTGCTTCATTTAACATCATTCCCAGCAGCACTGGTGCCGCTAAGGTAACTATTTAACACTATATGCATATTTTTTCTTTTTTATCCCCAAAAGGTTATTGTGATTGTCTATGGGACAACATTTTCTTGTTTTACTTACTGTGCTCCTTTTCTGTGTCAAGGCTGTTGGGAAAGTCCTTCCTGCTTTGAATGGAAAATTGACTGGAATGGCATTCCGTGTTCCTACTGTGGATGTCTCTGTTGTTGACCTCACTGTCAGGCTGGCGAAGGCAGCTACCTATGATGACATCAAAAAGGCTATCAAGTAAGGCCAGAATATTTGGATTCTGATCTTGAAATTTATTGTATTTTTGAAAGTTTTCTGGACTTCTGATTTTGAAAATTCTTGTAAGTTGGGATTGTTCTGTCTCAATTGGCTTGTTTAATTTGTTTCTCAGGGAGGAGTCAGAGGGAAAATTGAAGGGTATTCTTGGTTACACTGAAGATGATGTTGTCTCCACTGACTTTATTGGTGATAACAGGTATACTTTGTATGAATGGTTGGGAAGTTATTAAACATGTTTGCTGGTAGTGATGGTGCCTATCCAATTTGTGTTACCTTTTTTTATCTAGTCATATTTTGCCTGTTTCTTGTTTTTAGTGTATGTTCTTGTTGCTTGTGTGTAAATGATAAAATATTGTATCAACATAACATTATTATCTTTATTTCAGATCAAGTATTTTTGATGCCAAGGCTGGAATTGCTTTGAATGAGAAGTTTGTCAAGCTTGTTGCGTGGTACGACAACGAGTGGGGTTACAGGTATTAATTCACCTCTTAACCTTTTCCTTTTATGAATACTTTAATAGTGCGGCCTGGATAGATCAGGGAAATGGATTTGCCCAAAATCTGCAATTTGATAATTTAGCTAAGAGCTAATCACGAGACATGCAGATGCTTTATTATATAGTAGTTCATCTGTATCTAATGCCCGTTTTGTATGTGTTCCTCTTGCAGCTCACGTGTGGTTGACCTCATTGTTCACGTGGCCAAGTCTCAGTAAGATGGTACTGCAAAATAGCCTGGCATAATATCTAGCTGCAATTTAGCTTTTTGTTAATGTTAAAACGAGAAGTCTGAATAAATTGTTTTCTGGACCCAGTCATGTTGCCTTGTGAAGGAGCGTTTGCTCTTTTTTGGCTTTTTTGGTTGCCTCTTTTGTGAAGGCAATGGAGTTTTTGGCTTTTAATGTACTTGCTGTGTACTTGGCTCTATTGGTTGTGATAGCTGATAATTTCGACGGCCTACATTTTTATATACTGTATCCAATGCACATGGCGTTGAGTCGATTGCCTGTCCACATTGCTCACTCCGCCTTGTGCGTTTTTAAATTTCTGTTGGTTTCGTGCCTGTTCGGTGAAGACCTACTTTCAGAATTAATTTCACTCGTGATTTTTAATTATAATACAGATTTAAGTAAATGAAATCGCTCTTTATCTTAGTCCGTTGTGGAAGGTTGCTCTACCTTTGAAGGGAAACATATTTCTTTTGGTTTTTTGGTGAATCCATTTCTATCTGAATTCAGACTTTGAAACTCAATCTGCCAGGTATCTGCTCTGTTATTGCCTTAACTTAGATTGTCACCTTGGATTTCATGGCAACTAGTTTTGAAGCTTACAAGAGATTGTCAGATTCACTTTCACGCTGTCGCCACTCAGAATACATTCTCTTTCTCACCATGTTTCTGATTTCATCTTTCTTTTCTTCCCAGCAAGAAAACCTCCACGATTTTAAGTTTGGGGTGTGGTAAACACCAAAACCAACACGATAAGTTTTACTATATTGGAAAATTTAACCTTTCAAAAGAAGAGCTGGAAACTGTCAGATCAATTATTATTTTTGGAACCCTACCCAAAACTATGCTTTATCATTCTTTCTTCGTACTATTGTATTAGTACTTATAAGGGTCTTGATATATAGTGCCCTAAGGGTATTAGATAAAGTTATTAGAATTAGAAAAATAATTATAAGAGTACATTGTTTCGTCTTTCGGAAATACAAAAAACTACACATTCCAATATATTTTTACTACATTTGAACTTTTAAATAGTGTCTTTAGGCACCAAATTCATTTGCCTATTTATAATCACACCCTATAAGAAAAAATGTTCTTTAGTGTCACGTGTTATCAAATAAGATTGATTTATTATTCGAGAAGATTGATATTTTTCTTAAACACTAAATAAATTTTTTTCTAGTAATGTTGGTTAATTATTTACTCTAGTAATGTTGTTAATTATTTACTCTAGTAATGTTTGTTAATTAAATGTTTTTCAATATTAACTAAAAAGTTGTTACATTATTCTTATTTACAAAACCAATGTTGGCAAGTTTAAAATTTCCTCAAACACTACAAATTCTTTCTTTTTTATTGATTTATAATTTTTTATAGGATTCACATGATATGGTAAAACGCGTGTTGAATTTTTTAAAGAATAAACAATGAGTTATTTCTAAAAATTGTTTTTTTTTCATTGAGTGATGAATTTTAAGAACGGAATTAACCATTATTTTTATGTTTTTATAACTACATTAATTTAAAATGAAATTACTTAGATCAGACTAAGTATGGAATAAATCATTTATTGTTTATCATATTCATTTTGATATGATTATTGTAATAGTTCATTTCTCACACGTAGTTAAAAAAAATTATTTTTGTAATTTCAACTAACAAATCGATTAGAGATTATAATTTTGAGGAGTAAATTAATATTTTATTCTATAATTTTTATTTTTAATAATGGATATTTTAATAGAAATGACAATACTTTTTCTTGTAATTTAGTTTTCTTTTTTTTTTTCGCTAAATATATCCTAGGTTATATTTTAATTTTTTCTACAAATCAACCTCTTAAATATACATACCTATAGCATTGAAAAAAAATAATTTTACACCCTTACAATTTAATACAAGATCTCTTATATTTTGTTGATAATTTATTATTGTAATAGTATATTAATTCTATTTTAATTATAAACTAAAATATATATATAAAATATTTTTTGTTTTTTTAAATATTTAATTAATTGAAAATTTATATTGTTAAATTAAATTACAATATAGTAAAAAGAGTATTATCTGCACCGATGATGAAATCTGCAATGTTATATGAATATGAGACACACAAACACAATCCCATGGTTTAATTTCCCGCGCGTCGCGTGGCACGTGCTGCTGTTACCCTTGACGAACCTCCTTCCCATTATCTTTCACAAATTTTTCACTCGTTTGGAAGAAGACATACACCACAATTTCAATTTCATTATGTCGTTTTTCTTCATTCCGTTCATAATTAACCTCCTCACCTTTTTCCTTTCAGCTTCATCTTCTTCTTCTCCTTCCTCTTTTAGATAATAGATGTGTGCATCACCAGGCAAGGTTAAGATCGGAATCAACGGTACCAAACTCCTCTTATCCCTCCTTCAATGTCTCTTCTCTTGCGACTCATCTATTTATTTAATTTCCTTGAATTTTGATGTAAAACAGGATTTGGAAGAATCGGGCGTTTGGTGGCCAGGATTGCTCTGCGGAGAACCGATGTCGAACTCGTTGCGATTAACGACCCTTTCATTTCCACTGATTACATGGTGCGTACTACTTAATCCTCTTGAGTAAGTTTCACTCCCTAGCTACGACACCAACTTGTTGGGTGTCACACCTTCATTAACTAACCACAATAGCCATTTTTTTTTTTTATAAGCTAGATGCGTCCTCGTGTGTTCGAACATAGGAGCAATACTTAATGCTTTTGCTCTCAAGCCACCAAACCAACATGCTCCCGGATTTGCTCGCGTTGTTCAAAGCATTACTTAGAGCATCTCTAGTTAAGGTTGAAAGTTAAGATATGTTACTTAAAGGAATTAACTATTGGAGAAGATCACGAATTTAACCACGTGGGTTCGAGACGAGAAGTTGTTACTTAAATTAGCTACCCAAACCACCAAATCAACCTGCTAGATGCAACAACTCATAATTAACTCCAATTTGTAGGTCTAACCTTTGAAATTGAAATTAATTTAGTCTATTTGATAGATTTTCTTGAGTTGCACATCAGAGGGTCAGGTTATCCAAAGTTACTTAAAGTAAGAGATGATGAAACCCCAAAAAAAAACCAAAGCAACTTGATAGAGTTGTATCATTGTAAATGCTCTTAGATTATTAGTCGTAGTAGTATTTTCTGATTTTTAACTCGTAATTGGTTGGTTGTGTTTGTTTGGGCAGACTTACATGTTTAAGTATGACAGTGTACACGGTCACTGGAAACATTACCATGTGACAGTTAAGGACTCTAAGACTCTCCTCTTTGGTGAGAAGCCAGTCACTGTGTTTGGTCACAGGTATTTTTTATTGTTGAACCCTCCGTGTAAATTTTGAATATTATGCTCTTTATGAATGTGTTGGTTATGGTTTTTTGTTCATATTCCACAGGAATCCGGAGGAGATACCGTGGGCCGAGACAGGAGCTGAAGTGATTGTTGAGTCCACCGGCGTTTTTACTGATAAAGACAAGGCTGCTGCTCATTTAAAGGTTTGTTTCTCAGTTTGATTGTGAAAACATACCTTAGTCTTTGACATATTCTATGTTTCATGCCTATACTTTACCTTCCTTGCTTTATTTTGTGTTACTCAGTACCCAAATTCACCTCTGCCCCTGTTGTTCAATTATGCCTGTAACGTTATACATGATTTCTCATTTTATATTCCTTTCTTGTGTTTGAAGAACTTCACTTGAGCTATTGTTTGTTAAACTTAAAGTCATAGATTCATTGGCTCATAGCTGTGGTTTGTCAAGGATCAGCATGGAAAACCGAATTGAACCATTGATGATTAAGTGTGTGTTTGGTTTAGCTTTTAGTGGAATTAGAAGTAAGAAAACATACAAACTAAGATTTAATTAATGGTTGAGATTATTAATTCATACAAACCGAGGTCGTCCAATGAAAGTAACTATTTCTAACTTTGGACAAAAGTTATTTTGACTAAAGCAAAATTTTAAACAAACATGCCCTAAATTGTAATCATTTGCATGCGTTTCACTTTATCCACCATTTGAAGCAATGCACATTTTTTTTTTTTTTAAAAAAATATTAGGGTTTTGAGTGAAATTTGGGGATTAGGGTAATTCTTCTCCCTCCTTCGTCTTCTTTCTTTCTTCTTCGATTTGGGTTTGCATGTTCAGGTATTTGGGTTTGATGTCCGACGTTCTAGGTTCGCAATCAGGGTGCGTGTTAAGGTTTGCTTTTTGCGTTCGCAATCTAGAAGCGATTTATGTTCTGGGTTCTAGTTGTGTTCTGCATTCGCAATTTATGCTTTGTGTTCTGGGTTCTCTTTTTTGCTTCAGAAGAAAGAGGTAGATGAAGAAGAAAGAAGTTGCAGGAAGAAGATGGAGAAAGAAGATGATGCAGAAGACCGAAGAAGATGACACACTAGGAGGGCCACATAATCAGCCACTTAGACAATAGACGGCCACATAGGCAATGGCTAACACGGATAGTGACACGTAGGAAAATTCAGTTAACCTTGCTAGCAGAATTGGCGGAAAGGACCAAACTGAATCAAAAGTAGAAATTATTGGACCAAATTGAAACGGAAAAAAGTTAAATGATCAAATTGAAACTGTGCAAAGACTTAAGGGATCAAAAGTGACATTTTGCCAATTGGAAAAATCAATCAACTTGGAACATGGTGTATAATGGATAGAACCTAATTAGAGAAAATGTTCCATGCTTTCAAGGCTTGGTTGGTATTTCCATGATTGTGGTTTGATGAAGAGTCAGGGGCATACATCATTTATTGCACACCCCTAATTTTCAATTATTTTTGGCTTTATTTAGTGTTGGGTGAAATGTAAATATTTTTGCCACTCTGTCTTGTTTTTAATCTAGGGTGGAGCAAAGAAGGTTATTATTTCAGCTCCAAGTAAAGATGCTCCCATGTTTGTGATGGGTATTAATGAACAGGAATACAAGCCAGAACTTGATGTTATTTCTAATGCTGGCTGCATAACCAACTGCCTTGCTCCACTTGCAAAGGTCCAAATTCTTCATATTCTTTTTATGCAATGGAACTTCAATGTTGATTGATTTTGATTATTATATGGTTCTAAATCCTGATTGTTTCTTGTCATTTTTGTAGGTTATTCATGATAGGTTTGGCATTGTTGAGGGTTTGATGACAACTGTTCACTCCATCACTGGTAGGCCTAAGTTTAGTTTTTGTTTATAGCCTATTTTTTATTTATATTATTACTTGCTAAGTCAGGTTTCTCTTTGAGAAATGATTCTCTTGCAACTTGCTTTTTCGTGCTGAAGAGGTATAGAAATAACAAAAACACAAAACAACAATAAAAATCATATCTCATTAAGTGAGGGCAATTATATGGATCACACGATGTTATTGTTCCCCATCAAAGACCATTTTTAACGATTTCTCATAAGGTCCTTTTGACGTCCTCTACCCCTTTTTACAAGCCTAAAGACCATGCTATCCACTTCATCACTGGTACCTCTAATAACTTTCTTTGCACCAGTCCAAACCATCTTAATCCGTTCTTTGTCATTTTTGGCTTGATAGGTGCCACCCCAATACTGCTCCTGATTCTTAATACTATTTATTATTACATATCTTATCTTTTTTGTATGACAACACGCATTAATCTCGACCTTCTCATCTATACTACTGCCACCTCTTTCATATGTTGTATTTTTACCGCCTAATACTCACTACCATAAAATATTGTTAGTAGTATGATAAAATTGTCCTTTAAACTTCTTAAGTACTTTGCATTCGCAAATAACTCCTGTTGCCTTGCTAGCTTGTATCCCATGTCTGACATTTTATTTTAACTCTCTAATGGCTTTGCACAACAAATCTAAGATATTGAAACTCATGGTATGATATCATGTCCAACTTTTACCTCTAAATTATCTTCCACTTGGTTCTTGTTAAACTTGCAATTCATCTACTCCGTCTTGCTTCTACTCAAGTAAAAACCTTTTGATTCAAAAGTCTGCCTCTGAGAAAATAAATGTAGAGGCGATCTAAGAAAAAACCTAGTGTAAAATGTTGTTTCTCTTCTTTTTGGCAAATCAGGCACTCAGAAAACTGTTGATGGACCATCCAGCAGAGACTGGAGATGTGGAAGAGCTGCTTCACATAACATCATTCCTATCAGCAACATTGGAGCTGCAAGGGTAAATATTTGACGAGCACAGGGATTCACACCACTCCATTTGAGAAAGACACCATTCATTTACAATTTCGAACGCTGCTGTCCATAAAAATAAGGGCAGTTTACCTTCCATTTTCGTTATTTTATCTATTTTGGACGTTACCGTCTGAAAATGAGTGGTGTCATTTTCAAGTGGGGTGGGTGAATCCTGCACCCATATTTGACTCTATATCTGGAGTTTCTAGCTCTTTACCAATCACAGGATATACAATATTGCATTTTTACCAGAAATATTTTATGGTTTTACTGTTTATCATTGTTTTCTTTCTATGCCAAGGCTGTTGGGAAAATCATTCCTGCTTTGAATGGAAAATTGAAGGGAATGCAATTCCGTGTTCCTATTGTGGATGTCTCTGTTGTTGACCTAACAGTAAGGCTGGAGAAGACAGCAACTTATGAACAGATTAAGAGTGCTATCAAGTAAAAGCAGAACACTTGATTCTCCTAAAAGTAATAATGTACTAATGTAGTACTATATTGATCACTATATTCTTTTCTTTTTTAAAAAAGGAATTGCGCAAGATAGGGGTCGAAGTTTCGACCTATAAGGCGCGATTCTTTCTTTTTAAAAGAGAAATAGAATAAAGATGATATTCGCCAAAAAAAAGAATTCACATATTCAGAAGTACTTTATATTTGGGAATATTCCTCTTCTTTTGGCTTGTTTGATTTATTGTAGTTGGTTTTGACAGGGAGGAGTCAGAGGGCAAGTTGAAGGGAATTCTTGGTTACACTGAAGATGATGTGGTCTCCACCGATTTTGTTGGTGATAGCAGGTACTAAATTGTGTCAACGGTTGAAAAATTAAAATTATTGAACTAAAAATGTTACTCTATTTACACCAGTGAAGGCGGTGTTAAAAAATAGGAAAAAATGATTGAATCACCACTTTAGTAGTAATTCAAATAATTAATTGTATGCATCTGCCATTTTTAGTCATTGGCTTTATCAAAACTATTTTTTAATTTTTGACTTTGTAAAATATCATTTAAATTAGTACACTATAGAATAGAGTGACTAATCTTTTTATAAAGTAAATAACTAAAATGATCAATTTTTATGTAATCAATAATTAAAATGACTGATTTTACAAAGACGAATACTAAAATAAAATTACGATAATATTAGGGATTAAAATGACATGCACGTAAAGGATTGAATTAGTAACTTATTCGGAAAGAGTGAACGATGTGAAAAAAATTATAAATAAAAGAGAAAAAAATAGAGGTGTAAAATTATTCTAAGAAAGAAAAAGTGTGAATATATAATGTTGTCATAAGACACATGGCTGGTGGTAGTGATGGCACCTATGAGCTATGACATACCAAAACTTCATTTAATTTTTTTTTTCAACGAATGGTCTTATTTGCATATTAAGCCAAACATTTTTATTTTAATCCTGCTTTATAATTGTTGCAGGTCATGTATTTTTGATGCAAAGGCAGGAATTGCTTTGAATGAAAATTTTGTGAAGCTGGTTGCGTGGTATGATAACGAGTGGGGTTACAGGTACTCCTCCACTCTTAACTTTTGTTGTTGCTCGTGTATGATTTGTTCTTTTAATCAGCAAAACTATGTTAAGTAGATTCGAATCGATGAATTGTTACTTAAAATAGTACTTTTGTGATCATTTGGCCAACTTGTTAGTGCCTTGCATATAATTTGTTGTTTTGTTAGGGCCATAGTGTCTGGCGCATAAGTATGTGTAGTTTTCATATTGTAGATTAGCTAGACTTAAACTCACGAGTGTTAAAATAAATTTAAATTATTTTGTTAGCATATTGTTAAATTGATAAATATTTATTAAAATAATTAAGTGAACATATTATAAATTATTAATTAGTATAAAGTTATGTTTTTAATTTTAATTAATGCGAGTTAAAATTATTGCAGTATATATAAAAGAAATATTCTTTTCTAGGTAAAATATAATACTTACAAATCTTTTTAAAAAATTTTGTGATTCATAAAATAAATAACTTTAAAGTGCGTTTTTGTTGGTTGTTTTGAACTTTTCCGCAGAGATGGATGTATTTTCGTTGAGTTGTGTTGCATTTGTCTTGAGTTTGCAGTTTGTTTCTTCATATATTGCATTGCAAGATATGCTTTTTATCTGATTTTGTGATTTGTATGTTGAGGTCTCAAAAGAATTTGTATTTCATGTTAATTATAGATATGCTTTCTTATCTTTTAAAATACAAAAGATGACTTGTATCCAATCAAACCATCTCAATTCAAAAGTGGTAATAGAAGAATGCTTAAAAGGATCAATTTTTCAAAACCATCCATGTAGCAATATAAGGAAACAATGTTGTATTCGTCGGTATTGAAAGTGCAGGGGAATTTGTCATTGTGCTTGAGACACAAATTTGCAAAAAACATCAATTAAGTGTCTCACCATCTCACCATAACTGCTTAAAAGAACTGGCTTTCCAAAAATATCAATGTGGCGACAAAGGGAAAAAATGTCTTCTTTCAAACATCCCTGTTTGATTTGATCAATAAGTTTAGGGATTCAATCATGTCTTCCTGCTTGAGGAATTGAGTTCAGAGAAGGATCCTTTGCAGCATCAGATACAACTTGATCTTTTGGTGAGGAGAGATAAGTGGCAATTGGTTTTGAGTTCTTTCAACAGTTCTCTCAGTCTGATTTTTCTTGATCAATTGAGGTTTCAACATATTCCTTCTGAATCTAAGGTTGAACTCCCTCTATCTGAGGTTGTTCCCTTTCAATGTGGTCTTCACAGGTTCAGGCTGAGAATTTGAACCTTGATCTTCTTCAGGGTCCTCTTCTGTTGTAGCACCAGGGGTTTGATCGTTACAGATGTCAGTGTTACTCTAAACCTAAAATAAAAAAAACATGTGTATCAAAGAAAGTGTTAATATAAAGAAAATGCATTGATTTTTAAGTTAGTATGTCTTTTTTTCACCCTTATTAACCATATATCTTAAATTTATCTATTTATACTATTTAAAATCAAACCAATTATCCCGGTCAATTACGGATAAAATTGAAAAATAATAAAAAATGTTTCCAATATATATATATATATATATATTATAAAGAGAAACACCGAATTTTTAGGTTGTTGGATATAACAAAAGAGATAGTAATTCTCAAGAGTCATGCTATATCTTCTTATTCATCTTTTTATCTATTCTCTTATTATTGTACTAATTTAAACATTAAAATAATTTTGTATTTTGAAAATATAAATAAATATTCGCATAGATTAACCGGTATTAAATTGTTCTAGCTTAACTAAAGATTTCGAGGTTGAGTCTTGAGTATGCTACTACATCAATACTCGAAAAAAAGAGCTTTGTTATTTATAAGGATCTTATCTGACTCGAAAATAATTGTCTTCTATAATGAATATACTTTGTCTATATAAAAAAGAAATACATTACTAGTTAAATAAATAAGAGAATTTGACGGAGAAGGCTGTTGGATGATTTATAATTATTCAATTTTTACTATTATTTTTATTTTTTTTGTTAATTCAATCCATTTATTATTAGTTCATTTAGCTAGAGCCCAGAGGTTATGAATTAGTACTGCTAAGTAATGTGTGCTTTATCTGTGGTTGTGCAGCACGCGCGTGGTTGACCTTATTGCTCATATCGCCAAGAGGTAACGGCAAAGTCATAGCCTGCTTACTGTGTGTTTATGAGTAGCTGCATTTCAGCTTCCTGTCCAGCTTCTGTAACGGGCAGTGTTAAGGCTTCATTTGCCCTTATTTTTTCTGACTTAAAACATTGGAAATCAATCCCTTCAAATTAAAAAATAACATGATCTATTATATTAATAGTTTTTTTCTGTTTCTCTATATGTAAGTATTAAATATATATTAAATGCGTAGATCCATAAACATTCATTCTAAAATAATACTCAATGGTCCTAAATATTTAAGTCACATTTTAGAAGAATTATTTGGTTCTAAATATAGGTCACTAACTAATTTATAATGAGTAATTTCCACTTCTAACCCTTTTACAATTTTCAAATATTTAATTAATAATGGAGAGGGAAAGATAGTAAAATAAGAGAGAAAGAATTATTAATTGAATTGAAACATTTATTAATACATTTATTAGGGGTATAATTGAAAAAATCTTATTTCTTAGACAAATTTAATGAGTTAACTTTTATTCCTTAATAGTAATTTTGTTATAAATGCCGGAGGGAGTAGTTACTTTAACAAAAAAAAATATTGATTTCAAATTTTTTAATTATTTTTACAATATCAACCGTGTATATATTATCTTTTTCTACGCTTTGTCATTTTTCTATCCAATTAGTGTTAAGTAACTTTTTAGTAAGGGTGATCATAGACTGGATCAACTCGATCAATTTGATCCGATCCCATTAGAGTAAATCGGATTGGATTGAATTAACTAGTTAGATTAGATTTAAAAATATTGAACTCTCCTTAATCGAATTGGATATTAAATTATATATTTTCAAATACGATCATACACCATACAATTTTTCAATACTTTTTTCTATTATTTTTTCCTATTTAAAATCTTTTATGTAAAAGGTTTTTTATTTCATTATTTTTCTATTAAAATTATAAAAAGTGTGTATATTTTGACATTTATTTCATTTTTATATTTTTGTATTTATATTTTAATTTTTAGTAAAAGTTTATATATAATAATGTTAAAAGTAAATAATTATGCCTTACATGATCACCCATTCTAATCTAAGTCAACTTTTTTGGATTGGATCGTATCTAATTTTACAATAAAAAACTATTTATTCTAATCTAATACGACCCTTTATCACCTATATTTTTTAAGTTAGAGATTAATTTAGTCTATTAATTTTAAATCTTAAAGAAATTAATTATTTTTTTTAATCTTTGTGTTTATACTTAAAGTGACTATTATTTTTTAATGTATGAAGTAGGTTTTAAGGTGGAGTTGTAAATAAATTCTTTAAAAACAATTTAAAGTTATTTGACATTTTTTTTATAACTTGTAAACGGCTTATAAGTAAAACCTATTTGTTTAATAAAGTAGTTTAGATAAACGTTTATAATTAATGATATTTATTCATATTTCTTTGAATACATATTTTAAATAAAAGATACAATAAAAAGATAATAATTCTTTAATGAAAAGCAATATTTTTAAATATATGTTTTTTAAATAACCACATTAAACATTTAACAAACTAATAATTTATCAAAACTTGCAAGAACGCATGAGTGGCAAGAGAAAGTCGAAGGCGTGAGCAGATTGAATAAGAGAGTACAAAGATAAAAATAAGAGAAGAAAAAAAAAAGCGCCTCCTTCTAACTTTTTGTAAAAGGCCTTTTTTTTTTTTTTTACATTTTACTCACAATGACAAAAAAATGTATTTGACCTAGCTTTAGCTCATAAGAATGAAGATAAAAACAGATGGTTAGTCTTCTTACTTTTTTATTTTCTGACTTTTAAAATGATTTGAACATTTTACAATATTTTACCTTCATTTTATCCATAAATAAATTATTTATCAGCTCATAAATCATTACTTACTCGTTAAATACTAAATTTTAAATTATTTATCTAGTAATATTTTACGAAGAATATAATTTTAATCATCAACATTTTAATAATTAAAGTTACCAAGATTTTAAATTTATTATGACTCTTTTTTATTTGATCATCAATAAACACTTTTTGTTTTAAATATAGTTTTATCTCAATATTTTACCTCTATTTAACTTTAAGTTTTTATATTTTAAAAGTTTTGATCTTAGTGTCCGTATTTTCATTTTGTTATGGAATTGGTCTTGTCACTATTTTGTTATAATGATCAAGGTTAATTCTTTTGTTGAATGTACGAGGGCTAAAAGATAGAGATAAAATATTTTTAAGTAACTTATTTAGTAATAACTAAATGTCATAAATAATCTCAATTCAAAGCATAATCATCAAACTCCTGAACTTGTCAGCTGAATCGGAAGATGTTTTATTTAATATAAGTATCTAAGAAGGAAAATTTTCTTAATTTACATAGAATAATTGGAATATTTTGCTCCATTCTACCCAAGTCACTCACTTTTAGTGAATTACAATAAATATACTTGAAAAATTGACTGATCATATTCAACGGTTTCCACACAACTTCAGGTAATGATCAAAATGTAATGGAGAGTAAACTTTGTATGAAAAAGTGACAATCATGACTTTTCATTCTATGCATGGCTCCCTTATGTACATTAGTACACCAAGATAAGTTTGACGAATAATCATCTGCCATTTTGAACTCTTTCACCTATTGACAAACTGATTTTGCCTCCGCTAACTTCATTGTATACTTTGTCTTTGGCATCCCCATTTTCTCGCCAGGCAATGGAACCAATTCCAAGTCCTCATATGCACACTTTTTCTAAATATCCTTCCTTGCCTTCTCATTATCCTTTGTTCTATCTTTCACATTCATAACAGTCTTGAACACATTATTAAAGAAATTCTATTGAATATGCATAACATTCAGGTTGTGCCTCAAATTATAAATGTACTCAAATCTCAGCATCCTAGTCAGCACTGACTCAGTCACTTTTGGAAAATCTTTCACAAATTGCCACACAAGTTTTCCATCCAGAATCGCCCTTCTCAATCGTGTTCCTTATAAAAGTCTTTTTACTCCTTCTAAAAGAATGACCCGTCAGCAAGAACCGACGATGAAAATTAAACCACAATTTTATTTTTTTTGCCAAATTACAACCATAAAGCATTTGTTACATCCATGCAATAAGAACATGCTAACCTATCATGTATGCTACAACCAGATAACATCTCATAACTTGGAAAATAATTCCCTCATTACAAAATTTTGCTTTGTGGATATATCATATGTCAATGCCCCATGACTCCATAGCTATTGAAGTTCATCAATTAAGGGTTGCAAGTATACATCAATTCTTGGGTATATTGGTTTATTCTTTATAGAACAACATGCAGTTGTCTTAGCAATAATCCATCGTCTTAGTCTTCAATCATAATTTACCAGCCAACCTTGTTGCTTTGTAATTATTCTTGGATATATTATCTATTGAGGGTTAAACCGTCGCAAGTATTTGTGCAAAATGGTCTATACACTTACTTAAGAGGATTGTGCCAATTAGACCTAGATATCAATAGTTTAATTGAAATAGACTAATTTTGGCAACTTTTCCTCATTTATTGCCGCATGATCACCTATCCTATGTGGTGTATCATAAGAAACTGACCTAAATGTATCAGTTACAATATGATGCATCATCTCAATTTGATTATCATCATCATCCCAATCTGGATTGCTTGAATGGCTTCCTAAGTCTGATTTTGTCGACCTTTCTTCACCATATTTTGTTCAAATCTAATACCCATGTTTAAACATGTATTTGTACAAGTGAGTTGTGACATCAACCTCTCCCAACAATTTCATGTTCATACACTTCACACATGAACATTTAATCTCTCCCTCGGATAAATAGTAAGGAGATTTATTAGCCTTCCTCACAAACTCTTTTACTCCACGAATAAGCCCAGGTCTCATTTCATTGCTATCTAGATAAACCATATTATACATCCAGCTACAATTCATCTTTTGCATTAACTACAATGACTATCACAAAAAATAAAGTACACTGGCAGTGCATAAATTAAGAAAATTTTTGGTAGAATAACCCTTAATGTATTTACATTTCGCAAAATTAAGAAAAAATTTCAACGAGATAACCCCTAATATATGGATATTACCCAAAATTTAGAAACAAGAATCCTAATCGAAGTGGTGGCCGTGGAAGCGGTAGCGGTGTGGTTGCGGTGGGTGTGGGTAGGGAGAGACAAGAGTGACAAAGTGATGGTGAGAGAGAGTGAATGATTGTGGTGAGGGGGCTAGAAAAGTGACGAAGAGGGCAATGGTTCTATTACCACCGCAGAAGAAGATGGAAAAGAGAGAAAGGAAGAATATTAGAAGGGGAAAAGTGAGGGAGAAAGGTGTTTTGTTCCAAATATATTAGTAATTTGCGCTGATTTGGTCGTTGCAAAGAGTCTTTGCTATTAAGAATTCAAATTAGCGACGACCAAGCTTCGACAGGTGTAAAAAAACAAATATATTAGCCATGATGCAGACCGTGCAAACCCTCTCCATAATTAATGAGACGGGAAACGCTCCGAACTCAATTAATTTGTGACGGTCTAAGTTATCCTAAACCCTATCCATCATTAAAATCGATGGTCTAACCATCACAAATGTCGTCGTTATTATTTGGTAACACCTTGTCCATTTTTGTGATGCAGTAGTGTTGGCCTTGCCGTTGCAAATAGCTACGATGTGCTGACCGTCACCAATATTTCGCAACTAAATTGTTGTTTTCTGGTAGTGAATGGACCAAAAACGTATTTAGCCTTAAAGATTAAAAAAAAGAAAAAAAATAATTTAGCAGAGTTTTTATTATAAAAAGGAGGTATTTATTTCTCAACTCAAATAATACAGGTACGTATTAGTATATTTTATGGATCAATTATGCTATATGGTACGAAACCAATTTGTGATATTGGTACGAATGACGTGGATATTGTTTTCCAAGTTATTCCACTCTCCAGCAAACTCGCGTGGCTATCACTTGCGGTACGTTCCGTTTCTCCCAGACCATTATCTCATTCTCCTATCTCTGTGTCTCTTTTCTTTCCTATCTTAACTGCAAATCAATCATGGAGTTGCCGCGAGATCTCACATACGAAGCCCCTTTTGCTGAAGTGAAAGTAGATCTCGATCTGAAATCCCTATTTGCTGTGGATCTCTCAACGTCTTCCTCTATTTTTGTTATCTAACCAATTTGTACAGCCTCTAAAATTGACACAAGGAAGGAGGCCATTCCTCATAATTGGTAGGTTAATATTTACATGATTTGGTATCTACAGGTGTGTTGCAATCAATTGTTATTGCTGTAGCCATATGAAATAGGTAGGTCAAATACGATATCGTTTTCCCCGTCTATGCAGCCATCAACTCCAGTGTCGTTTCTTTTGCTGTTTTAATGATAGGAATAGTGATGCAACCTTTCAATTGTGTTTTATTTATTCACATGTTAAGCAGGTACTTTTGATTAGTTGGTTTCTTTCATAACTTTTACATGTCAATACTTCACAAGGTCATACCAAGTTGTTTATTGATTTATGGATCAAAGCTCATGACAGATGATAATCACCATGCTAGTTTGCAACTACTTCATTTTATATACTTGATTTTTGGGTCTGCTAGTTGCAGTTGGCCTTTTTTGGGTCAGCACTATCATTGGTTTGGTTTGTACAATGCTGTTATACAGGGCTGCTGCAGTATATGTTCTGGTTCTGCACTGCGCTGATGTTTTATGGCTCTTGTCTTGTTTCTTTGATTCCTTTGTATTTGATGAGTACTACTTATACACATTCCTAATTCATTTTGATTATCCAAAAAACAAAATAGTATACCTGATTTCATGAATTTTATATGTTAGTGTAACAAGCTTGGAATACATTATTTAGTTGCTATATTTAAATTTGTCTATTTCATGAATTTTGTGTACAGTTCTTTAGTTGCTAACTTGCTGTATTTTTTGTATACTTATTCTGCTTTTGGTAGACTATCAGGTACGGGGATCTTTTGTGTTATCTCAAAACTAGGCACTTTTTGTGCTCTCCCTTGTAACTAATCTTCTATTTATTCAATTCACATCGTCTTTGCTGATAAAAAAATTGTTTTAATATCATGAATAAATCAGGTGCTATTGTTGCTGGTCCTCAAATCCTAACTCTTCCAAGTTTCATGTACCCAAACTCAAGGAGCAATTCTTGCTAGATTAAGTGATCAAGCTGGATCTGAAGTTGTTGCTAAAAGAAGGCCACCTAGAGTGTCACAGGAGGCTTCAGCGGTTTTTGGATGAAGGAAAAACTAGCAACAGGGAAGCCATCTGTTGTTGTTGTGACCCATGGGAGAGAAGCCATCTGCTTTTGTTGTTATGACCCAAGGGAGAACTTATGGGACATCCTAGAAGGATTACTTATATTTTGCAGTATACTTTGTTTGTTTCAATGATGGCATAGACCATTTAGTTCTTTTTCTAGTGTGTTGTTAATGGCATAGTCAGCTTATAGTTTCTTGCTTTGATTGACACATCTTTGATGCCAGATTCTATTGACTGGTTTGGTTGTTACACTATCACCAACTACTCAATCAAATAACTTGTTGATGAATTTTATGTTTACACTATCACCACGAGTGGAAATAATGAGATAATAATCATGGTTAGGTATTTTGAACATAAATCTAAGGGACCAAAACACTAACTTAAAAAAAGAGGGACTAAAATAGAAACCAAAGATAAATGACAGACCAAAATCATAACATTATTGATCATTAAAACGCAGCAGCAAGATCATCATGTGATTTCTTAATTGCATAATCTTCATTCCATTGATTGCATATTTCTATAACTAACAACATCATGAAACTTATAACAGCAGCACCATTACAAAAGATATTAACCTTCATTGCAAAATCTTAATTCCATTAATAGAATTCAGTTTCTATTACACAAGAACAGAGAACAAAGTTCAGAAACAAGGCCATAAACGCAACAGGCCAAAAACAAAACAGAAACATGGTTGATCCTTTGACCAGATTTCTCCTCCTCTAGCTGCTAGCTTCTTTTTTATATATCTATCCAAACTTAAATTTCACAGCACCTTCCAATAGCATTGTTGAATTGTGTCTTTACAATACTTGTTGATCATTCTTCTCTTGCACTCCTTGCTTGTTATTCCTCTCTTCATCTGATTTGTGTATATTTATTTGTTGATGTGCCTGCAAAAATCAAACATGGATAAAAGAATCAGTTCTTTTTAATATTTAAAATAGTCAAATTGTCACCCATAAAAACTATACAATAGTACCTGCAATAGCTTTGAATAAGTACCATAATGATGACTGTTTTGAGAGTAATTTGCAACTTATGAAACAAATATTGTTTAGTCCATTGTCTTTGCTAGTGCCCAATTGTAAGTATGAAAGATGGAACACCTAATTTGTGTATGCACCTGATATAGTTCACCCGACTGATTTTGAATTGGATTGAAGGGAGCTAAAATGCTTGTAGTGCCAGTTTGATTCTTCCAAAAATAACTTTGCCCAGACTACAAACAATCACACATCAATAAGATTTGTTTCACAAAAAAAAAAAAATTGAGAATCAAAATAACATATTTACTTGAGTGCTCTCTTGTGTGCCAATACTTTCAATGATTTGAGTTCCGCCGAAACCTTGATTTTCATTTTGAAGGACTTTGGCTGCATACAGGACCTGCTATCAAATAACAAAAATTAGATTCATATGCTACCACTATTAAGTACAGAAAATAATTTAAAAAATTGAAGATCACCTCTGGTTGACTTTTATTTTTTTTACAAGTCTGGTGAATTTGTCTTTGTTTTTTCTTGTTTGTGAGTCTATTCTTCACAATTTGATCAACTTTTGAAGATATTCTCTTTGAAGGAGGTCGCCCTTTACTTCGAGCCACTACAGGATCAAGAACTCTATTGTCTTGGTCTTTAGATGACAAATTACTCATCCCAGACGGTATTTCTTTGCATGATAACTCAGTATTTAAATCCTCAATCCAACTCATCACTTTCAATAAATCTTCATCAGTATTTATCTTCTCGGAAGCAACTTCATAAAAGGCATCACAAGCTTTATTAAGTCGTTCTAATCCAACATTTTCAGCACCATGATCAAATCCACATTTAAAAAGAGTGTGCTTCCGTTTCATATCCTTCCTCCAACGAGACAACATATAACAAGATGGCACTGATTTTGTTTTACCAGTGAGCTTAAGCACACTAAGAATGTGTCTACATAAAATACCTTTGAACTCAAACAAGTTGCAAGTACATTGCAATTTGAGGTCTACTTCATTGAAGGATACATTGAACACAATATCTTTAATTCTATCAAATAGCTTCCTGCTTTCTACAATAGAAAATATTGACTCCATGCCATCTGATCTCTCAAAAGCAGTATTACAATACATCATTGAAGCAATCTCAACTTGAAATTCTTTGAATTTTGCATTAGTAAATGCTTTTTGAAATTGAGACTCAAAACCAAAATGACTAATGCAAGCAACTACTGTATTGAATGAAGTAAAATCAGCTATGTTCTCTTTTTCAATTTTATCTCTTAATGCATTGTCATATTGTTCAACAAATTGCTTCAACGTAGTCTTTGAATTTACATACCCATCAAAAAATGCATTCATACTTTCACTTCTTTGTGTTGTTGACATTCCAACCCAAAATGTGTCTCTAACATACGCAGGAACCCAACGATGTCGTTCATCAAATATCCCTTTCAACCATTCATTATCGTGCAATCTGTACTCTTCAATCATATGTTCTCACCTATTTACAAAATCTTTTTTGCTAAAAGAATCATACACAGCAGCATGCACATGTGTTTTAATAGACTCATAATGAGAATGTCTACCCAATTTTTCTGGAACCTTTTTCATCAAATGCCACAAACACCACCTATGACGAGCTTTGGGAAATACAATCTCAATCTAACCACGTTTGGAAGAGCCAAGTAAAGGTTTTAGTATCCTCATTTGACAAGAGAGCACATCCTAATAGCACAGATTGACCATGGTGATTTACTCCAACAAAAGGAGAGAAAGGCATGTCATATTTATTTGTTAAGTATGTAGTGTCAAAAGTTATAACCTCACCAAAATATTCATATGCTGCTCTGCTTCTTGCATCTGCCCAAAATATATTCCGAAGGCGGCTTTCATCATCTACATCCATCACATAATAAAACTGACTATTTTGCTTCAACATTCTAACAAAATAATTTTGAATTGCTTCAGCATCTCCTGTACAAGTCGAAGTCGCCTTATTTTGTCAATATAGTTTCTACAATCTTTTTCTCCAAATGAAAGATTTTCATACCCATTAGCTTCAACAACAAGAGAACGAAAATTGTGACTTACATTAATACCAGCTTGATCATTGAGTTCCAACCTTCTTTTAATATGAGACCCCATATTCTTGTTGCATCTAAAATAACGTGCTTTAGTTGAACTTACATCGTGATTATGCTCAAGGATAACTTTTGAAACCACTATTGTTCCATCTAAACACACTGATGCATTCATTCTAGCCTTACATTGTGTTTTGGTAATGGGATTTGGTTTCAAAAGATTTTTTGAGTTGTTAGTGTAACTTCTTGCTCGACTACATGCTAGAGTAAAATATTTTTTTCCATCTCCCTTTTTTGAACTAATTTTACCAACTCCAAATCCTGTATAACCAGCATAATTTTTGTAATACCTATAAATTTCATCTTCAGAATTGAACGTCATACCAACCTTGGGTTCGTCATCTAGACTATCAACGTTTTCTTCAAAGCCATCACCATATCCTTGTTCATCACCGTTAATGTCCTCTTGATTGGAAGATTGATTTCTTTCTTCCACTGATGCAAGAGAATTCAAAGCAGGAAAATTAAATTAATAATTGAAAAATAAAATTTGCCACAAATATACATAGAAAAAGAATACATTCTTACTTGAGCAAATTTAACACAGCAACTATGATTCAATGAATCAACAATGATGCTAATTATAATAGGATAGCAAACTTGCAAAATAGAAGATAAAAGCTAACTAGATTAAATTCTCATCGAGAGGCAAAAAGAATTGATTTTGATAAGTAAAAGAAGAGTGAATTATGGACTGGTCAAGATGGAGGTTGGGTTTATAAACTAGCAGATGTTAGTGGGTAACAGAGAAGATAAAATTGGCGACAATCTCGTAATATTTTTATTATTAAAAATAAATAATAATCAAATTAATGGATTGCCATGTCATCCATTCGCACCAATATCACGAATTTCCTTCGTATCATTAATCATTTTCTATTATGGATATAGTAGGTACGTTTTAGTATGAAAATAAATAAGAATAAATGCGCGAAATACGAAAATTATTACAATTAATGTAAGTTACGTTTTTCAAATCGGTGGCTTTTCTGGCTCTCTCCGCCAATCTTTTCCCCTCATTCTTTCTCCCTCGCATGTGCTTCACTCACACACACAGCTAACATTTGTTCACGAGCAATCAATGAATTTGAAACCTCCGTTTCCACTTGAATGCTCTGAAGAACCCTAAGCTTTGCATTTGGGATTTTCCTTTTCCCTAACTGCGATGGCGACCGCAGCATTCAAATCCACCACCAAGAGAACCCCCGTCGGAACTTCCTCCACCGATGACTCCTCCTCCTCCTCCCTCCGCCACCGCCGTTCACGCAGCCTCAGCCGATCCTCGCGCACCTTCTCCTATCGCGACAACAACGACAACACGCCGAAAGGGAGATTCGTCAACACCGTCCGCGGCTCCGGCTCCCCGGAGATCAGCCTCGACGATCTCGCCATCGAGTTCTTCGAGTCAGCAAATCGCGCTCGCTTCGGTTCCGGAACCTCGGAGTCTGAGGCCACTCCTGCCGCTGGCGGAACTGCGTCGCAGAGGCGAGGGAGGTCCGTTTCGAGGAAGAGCTCGGGAGCTGGGGATGATAGAAGGAGCAGTATTGGTGGTGGGGCAAGACAATTGACGGATGCAAATTCCAGAAGAAGGAGGTCGGTATCGGTGGTTCGCTACCAGATTAGCGATTCTGAGGTATTTGAATGAATATCTTTAGTTTAATCTATTTTTTAAATTTGAATTTGATTTCAATATCTTGTTATAGATTTCAAAGAACTGCATATCTTGTAATTATGCTTTAAACATATTTCCTCAGTATGTCAAGTTGGGAATTTTAAGCTGCATTGAGTGATTCTGGGTAGGTATTGGTACATATTGAGCAATAAGCCGAATCTAGCAAACCTATGATATTGTGTTTCCTGAAAAAGTTAACTTGAGAATTTGTTATTTTCATGTTCGGTTAGAGTTTTAAAAACATATCCCTGGGCATTGTTGAGGTTATGAAATTTCCATGGTGATTGGTGAGAGGTGGTAGTTGTTTTTTGTATAGAAATATAAGAAGTTACCTTTTAGCCGAGCTATTAACTTTAATTTCCACTCTCACTTTGTTGTCCTTATCATTTGTATTTTGAATTATATTCCCTGAGATGTTCAGTTCTAAACCAACTTGTTTTTTAATTTACTCAGAAATGGTGTTCTTGGTAACAGTACTCCTTGGACTGTCATTCGTGGGAATGTAGTAATATACATTGAAACGAATGCTTCCGGAAATAACAGCTTAGTGAACTCCTGTAATTTTTTTATCCTGTTTTCTAAAGAGATACTATAAGAAGTTAAGTGTGCGTTTAATTTTTTTTTTTATTTTTTATTTATTTATTTTTTTTTAATAATCTGATTGTTATCTGGGAACTTTTATATTCTTTTTTGGTCCTACGTATATTAGTATTTCTTCATTTTAAATTATTTGGAGATAAAATTTTACAAACTAATTTATCTAATAACAACTAAATGACATAATAACTTTGAAGAAATCCAAAGGCACATTTTGATCTCGCTTATGTTATACCACCAAGTTTATTCCAAGAGAATTTGATCAGTTGATTTTGGGATTGAATCCCATCCAGGCCCCGTTGCTTGCACTTTAACTTTCTGTTCCCTTCCCAACTTTGGTGGTTCAGCTCCAACTTAATTTATTATGGCTCTTTTAAATGTGTTCCTTTTAGAAAATAAGTTAATACGTTAATGTATTTACTTGTACATATCTTACATTGTACAGAGTGACCTGGATCATTCACAGAACTCTAGTAATCGTTCCAATCCGAAAAATACTGATATCGGGAAAAAGCTAATACACAAGCCAGTTGCTTCAGAACAGAGACCAGTTCTGAGAAAGTCTCTAAGCCAGAAGGATTTCAGGTCATATGATGGCTACTCTGTAAGTATGATAGTTTTCTAGATTCTCTTTTTAAATTTATATTTGTATCTTTCCTCTGTAAAGGCTAGTAGTAACTTGAACTAGTAACCTTTTTCTTTGAGAGTATTCAAGAATTGAAACTCATGTCATGTTTGGTAGAGTCCAATGGTTAACATACTCTGATGGCTGGATGTTTCAAATAAATAAAGGCAGGGGAATGGAGTTGATAGAACTTTTAATATGTCAAGGTATAAATCTCACACAAAATAATAAAAACAGAATATAGATACAGGTACAAAAAGTATCTTCTTTGAGAGTATGCATGAATTGAAACTCATGTCATGTTTGGTAGAGTGCAATGGATAACATACTCTGATGGCTGGTTGTTTCAAATAAATAAAGGCATGGGAATGGAGTTGATAGAACTTTTAAGATGTCAACGTATAAATCTCATACAAAATAATAAGAAAGGATTATAGATACAGGCATAAAAAGTATCTTCAGTTGTATTTTGTTATTTTCCTGTCCATTCAATGCCAACCCCACGGGTGCTTGATTCCTGACCCTGGGCCTGCACAGAGATTAATGGGCTCCCCCTCCTACGCACGTGATTACACTCCAAATAAAACCTACCAGATGACGGGTTAGATTTATTTTGTAAACAACCCAACCTCATCCTCCCCAAAAAATCCTTATAAAAGATAGTTTTAACATTTCTGTCATCTTATTATTGAGTTTTTAATTGTTACACACATATTTGTAATTTAGCAAAGCCTGAGATTATTTGTGTTTTTTCAGAGTCATTCTTCAGTTCTCACGGATGATGAAGGAGCAGGAGCTCATTTTAGTAAAAGCGGAATTGAGAAACTACAAGCAGCTTATGCTCAGAAGAAGGTTGATGAATTATATATGTGCATGGAGCACTGCCTCAGTTTGATGAATTCCACTTCTAATATTCTTCCTGTTTTAAAAAATCTTCAGGTGGCAACTACTGACACGGATAAAGGATTGCAAAAAGCAATGCGGAAAGAGTTAAGGCATTTGGAAACTGAACAAGTATGTGAAATGTGTTTTATTTGTAAATCTGCTTGTTGTTTTGTTCCATGACTGCACTTGCGTCTTTTTTCTTGTTTAATGAAGATTTCTTACTTTCTTATAAAACTTCACTTTTAGGTTGCCGTGAAACCGAGGATCTCTACTTTATCCACAGGAGACCGCATGCTATCAAAGAATTCTAATTCTTCTTCAATCAGAAGGAACTATGAAACTGAATTGGAACAGGTAGTAGGGTTTTTTTTTAAAAAAATCTCTCATTCATACTAATGACATTTTTTCGAAGTGGTATGAAATTCAGATGAACGGTGATTGCCGAGTTCTTCATGTTCTTTTGCACCTCTTTGTCAATTGATTTTTTTGGATTTCCTTTGGCATTTGTTATCGGCTAAATTATTGTTTTGGTTCCTTACGTTATCAAAAAGTCTCAGTTTGACCTCTTATGTTTTAAAAGTTTTGATTTGATCTCTTATGTTTTAAAAGTTTTAGTTTGGTCCTTTACGTTGTATTTTATGAATCACTTTCGTCCCTTATATTATATTTTTTTTACCAAGTAAAGGCCTGAAGTGAGGGACCAAAATGATCTAAAAAATATAACATAAGGGACCAAAGTGATTTGAAAAATACAACATAAGGGATCAAAGTGTAACTTTTTAAACATAATGGACCAAATTGAAACTTTTAAAACATAAGGGACCAAACTGAGACTTTTTGATAACGCAATGGACTAAAACAGTATTTTAGCCTTTTTTTTTTTTCCTTTTTTTTTTAATAATTTTATAGTGACACTTTTATGGTTTTATTACCTTGGAATCTACACTATATGTGGAAGCATTTACTAGAAAATTAGATGATTGACAATGTTCTTCTGCCAGTTGGGTAGGTTTGTTCTTCTTTTAAATTTTGTGACTGTAGAAAAAAATATTTCGTTGCGAACTGAAATTTATTTTGAGTAAGATATTGAGGCTCGTGCTTTTGTAAATTTTACAATTGAATGTAGCATTTTTGCTTTCTATTGATGGAGCAATTCGTTTGTGAAAATCTTTTGGATTCATTTACAACCTTCCGTTCTTCTTTTTTTGTGTATTACACAGGGCCAGAGGCCCAACGAACAGAAACAACTACATCAGGACATGTTGGGAGTTTGTAACTCCCGTCACATCACTTAGTAGTATTTCTTGAATTTCAGCAGGAGAACTAGGCCACTGCCATTGCATAATTTAGAGTTTAGACTCTTTTGATCACTGAAACATTATGCTTGCTGCTTATTGTTTGACAAAGAAAATCATGATTTTCCTCTTTACTTTGGATTGAAATTACAGTCTGAGAAACGAAAACAAGATTTATTAGCTGAAATAGTGTTTGAGGAGCAACGAGGCAGGGAACTTTCTAAGATTGTTAGTGAATTGAGTCCTGCTATGAAGAACAATTCTATACAAAAACCATCAAGAGCCAGGAAGGTGCACCTTTCTATTGTGCTCAATGTTCTAATTGTGATTTCCTTGTATTTTGAATTAAATTGATTTCAGTGCATTTTTGACAATGTTCTTCAAAAACTCTTGCAAACAGATGACAAAAAAAATAAGTGATTATCTCTCTAAAATAAGTTGAATCCATGATGCACTTAGTCATTCTTTGTGAAGAAGAGCTGATGATATTTGTTTGATTTTTTTAGCAGTGTTTCTTATTTTTCATATTTTATTATCCAGAGAAGTAATGACAGAAGCCGAATGTCTATGCGCTTGACTGAGGAAGCAGAGAGATATATTGAGGATTTTATTTCAAACGTTGAAGATACAGATATTTCGTCACTTGATGGAGAAAGAAGTGACACAAGCTCTTCCTTGGGAGGGCTGATAAAACCAGAAACGTTTAATAGTCCACCAATGCCTAGAGCACTTCCTGTTTTGATGGATGGGGTTACTTTGCCATGGTTGCAATGGGAGACAAGTAATGATGCTTCACAGATAACAAACCTGAATAAGGCACATATGTTGACTCCGAAAATTGCAAGTTCTCAGGTGATCACCGAACTGTAAAATCTTTTCTAATGAAATGTGTTTGAGATTGCATTATTTGAGTTATTCAAGGGAGTAACATGAACACATGATAATAATATGATTGTCTTGACATTGACTTTAACATATTTCACAACCACACTTCCATTTACTGCTAAAAGCAGAAGTCTCGGAAATTGGAGTGATTTGTTTAACCATTATCATAAACTCTGGACGTCTGCCTTATTTCTCGTATAATCGGGAGGTTTTTAATAGCAAGATCCAATGCAAAGGATCGAAAAGACATGCATTTTTTACTTCCAAAGAGTGCCAAAAGATTGTTGACCCACATTTTCTCCTTTTAGGTGACTTTGATTTCTGAAATTCAATCACAGGAAGAAATCACCAAACCACAAGATCAAAGTAACCACTCTGTCAGCAGTCGCGGAAGCTGGAGCCCTGATTGCCTTCAGGAGTATGTTGGAAAGGATGTATACAGTAAATTTGGAGAAGTTTATGGTTACCCGGACCAGTCATCCTCAGCTAAATCTAAAGGATTGAGGTATGATATAGATGAGTACCTCAAAGTCAAAAGCACTGAAGATTTGCTGATTGAGAGTTGGAATCAACGGCAGAGAATAAACTCGGGAAGTCTCCTAATATGTAACCTAAGATTATTTTAGAAGTGATCTGCTTTTGTAGAATGTGCATTCCCCTTTCCCTCTCTATAATGTTTCTATGTACAGGTAATTGCAATCTATCCATTTATTTATCAATCATATATCCCAAGGCTAGCTTGTTGATAAACCATAAGCATAATGTGCTCAACCTTTCCTTCTAGGGCCAAAAGGTGTCGCATTATTTATTTATGGAAATGGAAATGTATGGATATTATGTGAAGGATGCTACTTCCACAACACTTTGACTTGATACTGCATGAGCGTTAATAATTGAGTTTGATAGAAGAAATTTTCAATGAATTGGTTATTGTAGCATCCATGAGAACTTATTCCTTAACGGCATAAAATGGCAAGAACTAAAGCTAATTTTTTAAAATATAGGAACTAAAAAAATAAAATAAAATTAAGATACGTATTTAAGTCTTTGTTTTATGATGGGTGCCTTCTTAAACATTATTTGCTTAATCATCATATTATTGTATTTCTTTTACAGTACTTTTAATTGCTTTATTATATTTATTATATTAAAATAATGTCTTTTTTTGGGGCTTCGGCTCTTCACTTCTCCTAAAAAAAGGTGGTGCAATTGCCATTTCAATATATTTATTGTCACTTTTTTTTAATTATTTTTAATGTAAAATATATTCTAAACCAATAAAATTAAAACATTAATATTCAATTGTTATTGAAATATTTTAATAAAAGTGGCAATAGACTGATAAGGAATGACAATCTCTCTAAAAATTGTATTTTATTTTTTATTTGATATTCTTACATCTTTTTATAAAGTGTAGTACTGTAGTGTTTTTAAAATTAGACTATATGATTAGATTGGGAACTGGTCAGGTGATCGGTCCAAAAACCCTTGAAAACCAGATGAAGAAGGAAATGTAATTGGCCTATTAAATTTGGGGTAAGAACGGTGTGACTTAGCAGTTTGACGGTAAGAGCGGTTTTATTCAAAATGAACTACACATTAGTTTTTCTTTGAAGAAAAATAAGGGAGAATGAAATTAGAAGAAATGGGTTGCCCTATTGGTTCAAGTTTGGGTCTTTTTCCTAAAAATCACTACATTCAACTTGGAGCACCGAAGCAATTCGAATATTAGAGTCACGGTAGTGACATATTTCTTTTTTTTCTCCAAAGAAATGAACACACAGATAGGGAAGCGGCGCAACATGTTATGTGGTCTAACTTAGGGGTTTAGATTTTTGAAATTGTGATTTTTTTACTCTCATTATTAGTCATTAAAACGTATATAGGTTGTCACGTTGAGTTACACTTTACTAGGTGATCATCGGATTGTACTTTTCTCGCCACACATAAATACAGGGTGCACTACACCCTAGTTTTTTTCCTCCAAAATTAGCTTTTGCCCGAATTCTAGTCCCCAGGCAAAAACTAAAACAAATACTAGATTCACCATTTAACACACACCACACCCATTTCAATCGGGATCTAGATCCTAATCACCTCATTTTCAATATTCATGATCATTCTTCGAACTCTCTCTTTCCTTCGACGAAGCCATGAGCCACCACTGTTATTCGACCAAACATCGTCATAAAACCTTCAAATTAGGGCTCCTTGACCCTTGCATTTCCATTCAACATCGATTGAGGCAATCTTCTCAACCCATTTCGCTTATATCTGCATTCGCTTTTCGCATTTTGAGGAAGGAGTTGTCATCACCATGACCGGGAACTAGAAGTCGGGCAAAGATGAGTTCTAAATCTCATTTTTGTGCAAGTGAAAAAGAATTATGATCGGAAACTAGACTCCGGTCTCTAACAAAGTTTAGTATCCATTTGAATTTTAACTTTGTTGAAAAAAATATGGATATGGCCATAACCAGATTTTAGTATCCATTTGATATCTTGAATTAGTTTTTTATCATAACTGAGTTCTAGTCTTCGTTTTTAGTTAGGATTTAGATAGTAATTATAATTGGATTTTAGAATCAGTTTTTTATTTAAAAAACTGATTTTTATTTTAAAAAAGTTGGTGTATTACTTTAATTTGTTATTTCCAATGTTATTTTTATTATTATCAATTTTACTTGATTTTTTATTTGTGTAGTTTAGAGGGATGGCAAACCTCGATCGTACCGATGCATCTGCATGTAGATGGGTAATAGAATCTAGTGCAGCTGGTTCTAGCACAACGGGTCCTAGTGCATTTGGTCCTAGTTTAGTGGTTCGAGTGCAACGGGTCCTAATTGAGCCGGTCCGAGTGCAGTTGGTTTTAGTGTTCAGGCCTCACCTCTTCATGAGCCTATTGAGGCACATGTCGATGCTGCTTATGAGGTTTCTCAAGCACATGCCCCACCACTGGAGCAACATGCTTAAGACACTGTAAATGCTCCACCTCATGAGTCATAGGTGAGAGCTACTGGTCCACCCGCATTTTTAGGAGGTCTAGTAGATCTGATGTTATTGTTGTTGTTCTCTACACACGAGGTAACTTAAGTATGAAGAGGACAAGTAAATTTTAATAATCGATAGTAATTTATAAATTTTAATAATAAGATATTTGTTATTTGCTTGTGTTTCTTCTAAGTCGTTTTTTTTTTCAAGTTAAGAAACCGAATATGACGCCCGCCAGCCATGGGTCGAGGATTAAGTATCTCCTTCACGATGAGTATATATAGACTTTGTTGGAGCAATAAGGGCTTTCCTCACTGGTGTAATGCTACTACACAAACCTCGACAAGTGGATCATGGCCTCACTAGTTGAAAGGTGACATAAGGAGGCGTCAAGTTTCCATATGCTAGTGGATGAGATGACTATCACTCTAGATGATGTTGTAGTTCCGACAAATCTCAAGACCTTCACGGTTTACGAGTGCAATGAGCCCAACATGTTGATTATCATGTTGGGGATGTTTGAGGAGGAGGTCAAGGAGGAGATAAGGTTGAGCAAGGCTCTGAACATTACTTTCAACACGCTGAGTAAGATATGTGATAGACGTTGGGTGATGGATGACGCAGAGAGTAGGATTATTGTTGGGGGGCCTACCTCTGCTAGTGATAGGTAGGGGTGGCAAAATAGGTTTGGGCCGGCGGTCTGGCCCCCTAGCTCGCCCTAACTTGGCGGGCTTGATTGCATATTAGAGCCTGCCACCTTGCCTAGTCCACTAATGGCGGCCCACTTTCCTTTTTTTATTAAAAAAATTATTTTTTTATTTAAGTAGAGAGAGGTTAAAAATCCTAAACAAAATAAATGCAATTAAAAATTATATTTTTTTATTAAAACATATTTTTTTTTAATAAAAACACGTTTTTTTAATATATACACATTTTTTGGGAGGAAAACTTTTTTTGTATATAAAAATATATTTATTTTTTGGCGGGCTAAATGGGCCAACCTGCGGCCAGACTAGTCAATTAAGAAATGGGGCAAACTAGGAAAATGAGCCCTATGGCAGGTCGGGTTGTCTCGTCCCGTCTCATTATTTTGCGAGCCAACTATGTGACGGGCTAAGTAGGCCGGGTTAGGCCATTTTTCAATCCTTAGACCGATAGGGTTGATGATCATTGTTGAGAAGAGTTGTACAGGTGTATCTGTGACATACCTTGGTATGCTCACTCATTTATAGTGGGTGAACAAATTTGCTTGGGCTTTTATTCTCCTAGCCTTGTTATAAGACCATCTCTCAAGGCCAGTCACCACAGTTGCTCGCAGATCAATGATAACTTGGGAGTGTTACTAGTAATTAAAGTTGGTTTGAACATCATTTTAGTTTTTGTTTATTAACGTCATGTGATTAACTAAAAACCATTTTACATTATACAGGCATGGGGATAAGAGTATTTTCCTTGGGTCACGACCTGCCATTTTGTTGATGATTATGAGCCGAGCAGGCACATATGCCTAAAAGAGATACTACGCATCGACACGGAGCTATGGAACCTTATAGGACCAGCTTGAATGAGTTAATCGCAAGCTGATCAACTAGACCCCCTATTTCGGCAACAGAGTGCACCACCCATTTGTTGAGCGAGCGTTATTCTGTGGATCCATTCGCCAAGGTTCCAGCATCTTTTGTTGCCTTCCTGAGTGAGTGTTGCGCCAACTTGGGTATGTTCATATTGTCCTAACTCTCCCACTCAGGACCGTGACTGTAGAGGTTGTTGGTTAGACGTGGGAGCAATGAGGGGAACACGTTCTTGATGCACTCGACCTTACTCAAGCTGGCGTTGCAGCAAGCGAGTGTGTGGATGAGTATAGAGAATGGTTTATACGAGTGTCAAATCCATACATGTCGGAGGCCACTTACAACGAACACATTCGACGACCCCTATCTCAGCCAGATATGCTTGACGATACGGATAACTCTGAGCTAGAAGAGCCTCAGCGTTCAAAGGAGGATAAATGACATGTGGTTGCTAATATCCCTAGTATCCATACAATATCATATTCTCCTACAAACAACTCAACAAAAACAAAACCAAGCTAATGAGGAGAGAAAGAGTGCAAACTTACCTAACAAGAAGCTTTAAATGTCCAAAATACAGTCAAACTATCACTCAATAAAATTAATGAAGATTTGTTGGGTTTAAGGTCGAGTAGAATGAAGTTAGTGTAAGTGTGTGTATATATAAATGTAGGTATAAAAAAAAAAAAGAATGGAGAACTAGGTTCTTTAAGCCCACCCTAAATGCTTAGAATAGATTATAGTCCCTGATTTCACCTAGATTCCTAATTCTAGTGGTATTTGGGATCTAGTCCATGGACGTGACTTAAATCTAATTCTGGTTGTGATTTGTGAAAGTAATGTGTGGTGTGGTATTTTTAACTCGCCCTAGAACTAGAATATGAGCAAGGGTTATTTGAAATTAGTTAAATGTGTATCGAAATAGTTTTTACTGTGGTTATCATACCTTGTTTTTTTTTTTTTGCCTTTTCAATGCTATTTTCGGTTTTTTTTTTTTGCTTTTCACCTTTTTCAGTTTTCAACGGCTTTTTCTTTTATTTTTCTTTGTTTTTTTTCAACAACTGACCTGTATTAGTACTTTTGTCAACTTGGTTTTTTCATTCTTTGTAAATTGTTTTTGGTAAAATTTGTATTTGAATGGCCTATTCACAAATTAGATTCAAAATAAATATTAAAAATGAAATTAAAATTTAAAAAAATAATACCTGAGAGATTATTGTAATAAAATATTATGGGTTTATGTTAAATATTATTTGAGTTATTATATAATTTTAGAATAAAATATTTGTATTTTATTATTATTGGTTCAACTATAATTTAATCATCATGATAATATTTTGATTGGTTCAATGACCGATCTAGTTCCTTAAGCATTATTTGTTTAATTATCATATTATTATATTTTTTATCCTCTATTTTTATCTCTTTTTACACTATGTATGTTATGTAATAAATATCGTGCTAATTTGAAAAAAAAAAGTGAAACAGAGAAAAAAAAAGTGAAAAAGAGAAAAAAAAAATAGTGTGTATAAAAAAGAGACAAATAAAAAAAAAGATATATGTAAAATTAAAAAGGAAAAAGAAAAAGAAAAAAATATATGCGTTTGTGTAAAAAAAAGTGTGAAAATCGCAATATTTTATTGAAAATGATAGAATTTAATGTTTCGAAACTTGAAAATCATTTAATGAATGCTTTTTATAGTAACTCCAATCATTTAAAAAAGTATATTTATTGCTTCTTAACAAGTGCTCTAGCATAACTCATATAATTATTGTTTATTTATATTTGTATGTTAGATATATTGTAAGAGTTACACGTATAGACAAGGATAAAATTCAGATTTTAGAGTATTGATATTCACACTATTACTGATTTTTTTATATTTAAAAGTGTATTTATATAAATTTGAATGGAAGAGTTGTTACTCAAAGTTTTACTCTCGAATTATTAGCGTCACACGATTACTATTTATCCCACAACTCTCGTTTAAAACAAAAGTTAATTTTTTTATCATAATTAGTTAGACAATTCTAAATTTTTCTACGAAATATTCCTACAAACTTTTATACTTACTAATTAAATAATGTATTAAGTTTTTTACATATGAAATATATTTAATTATTTATTTATTATTTTTTGGTAAATTCACTAAAGGATAGTAATTTTTTTGAAGATATAACAATACTTCATTAGTTATGAGTTGTTTTTTTGATAAATAGTTTGAGTATAAATTTTTAGAGTAACAATAATAATATTATTTGTGTACAACTTCTACAATTAGTTTAACATAAAGAAATATGCTATTAAATCATTATATAATTTGGTTAAATCATCATGTAACAATTTAATCACATATCTTTTAATTTTTAACCATAAAAAAATCATATGAAAAATGTGTCGAACATAATATTAACATTAAAATTAACTAAACTATATACGAATTTAATTGTGTATTTTTTTATGTTTAATCAATTTTATAAATTATAAAAAAATAAAGTTGTACACATATCATTAATAAAAATTTTATAAAATTTAAGTGACAAGAAAGATTTGTGTATAATTATTATAGTTGTACGACGAGTTACAATTACTATGTACCAAAAAAATTTGAAGATACCAACAAAGTCAGACATAATTGGCAGATAGTTAGGTCCTTTAAGTATCCTGACACAAGTTAGAATCCTAACGGTGCTTATAGAAAAAGCTTTGTTGGGAGAGGCAAAGCCCACCTCGGTGATCTCTATACCTTAAGGGGATTAGTCTTCAACTGTCAGCTAGAGATGCCCTTGGTTCAACCAAAAATAAATTTGAAGATGATTGGATTTAGAGTGATTAATGATGTGTAGATGTTATTAAAATATTCTAACTATGTACAGATTTAATTTTGTACAACTTGTACAATTAGTTAAATATTAAAAAATGCACGTTTAAATCAGTTTATACTTTGGTTAATTTTAATGTTAGTATTACTTTAGGGACATTTTTCATAATTTTTTGTTGTTAGAGATCAAAGAATATGTGGTTAAATTGTTACATAATAATTTAATCAAATCATATAATGATTTAATCACATATATTTTTTCACGTTTAAGCAATTGTACAAGTTGTACACAAATAAGAGTTGTACACAAATAATTACTCAAAATATCCTTGCAGTTAATACATTTATATGTATGGGAAAATTATGAGTGCTCACATTAAATTAGGGGAAGAATTTTTAAAAAAAAATTATTTAGCAATTAATATATCTAAAAAAAATACTTCTCTATTTTTTTAATTTATTTTTATGTTTGTATGTTTAGTTTTTATTTTTTCACTTTTAATAGTCATTTTAAAATATCAATGAACAATTAATTTACTTTTTTATTTACACTCTTATAATAAATATATATTTTTATTAAATATTTATGGTTCATTACCTAAATTTAAGGGTATAATAAAAAATTATAACTTTAAACGACCTAAAAAAATGGATGAAATATCAAGTTCCTTGTAATGTTATTGTTATGGTGTAGGAGTACCTTTTTAAAAAGATGTAAATTTACATTTTTATGATGTTTTACTGATTAGTTGATATTAACTATTATATAACATTTATTTTTTAATATAAGATGAATAGCATAAACATTAAATAGCAAAGATTAAGTGTTTTTTTTATAAAAAATATTGATTAAAGAATGAAAAAGTAACTACTACGGTTGTGTTTGGTTGTTATTATATTTTTCTCTCTTTGATCAAGTTCTTTTATTGAAGACACTTAAGTCCTGCTTGAAAAGGTTTATACGCAGCTTATGGAAATAGCTTATGAATTCCTATAAGCTGTTTTCAGCTTATTTTCATAAGCTTCTTAGAAGTAGCTTATTAGAATAAGTTGTTTTTAGCTTATTCAAGTAAGTTTTGCAATATTTTCTAAAAAAAAAAATCTATAATTTAAAAATAGCTTATTGCATAAGTACTTAATTAAGCTGTGTACCCAAACACACCTAATTTTAGTCATTTAAAACTTACACTTTTTATCTAATCTTAAAAAATAGAAGTAGTGTAATAATAAATATAAATTAATAAGTAAAATATCATATATATATATATATAAATTTAAATTTACACCTTCTTGAAATGATGGTAACAATAACCTTCTTATCATTAATATTTAATACCAAGAAAAAGTCACTTTTAACCTATGAGAGTAATTTATTTGGATAAATATCTAAGGGCATAAATATCTAAAGCTAAGTGTATGTTTAAGTATTTTTGGGTTTAACAGTGAGTAGTTTTAACATACATCATATTCTAAGTGACATAAGGTATAACACATGAAAAAATATATATAGAACTCAACCGAAAATTTTTAAAATAATAATAAATTATGTATTTTATATGTATATATATCTTTTGTATTTTATTTTTTTACTATAATCAATTAAATAATATCATGACTTGTGTATGATACACCACTTTAAAAGTGGTGAATGTTAAAATCTACCCGAGTTTAAAAGAAAAAAAATAAAAGAGATATACATAGATACAAAATACATATTTTATTATTATTTTAAACGTTTTCGGTTAGATTTAGTATATATTTTTTCATGTGGTGTATATTAAAACTGTCCTTTAACATAAAGCTTTTGATTCTTTTTTTTTTAATAAAAGAAAAATCTTTTGATGTTTAAGTTAAAAATTTGATATTATTTTAATATGATTAAAAATCGTTTTTCACAGTTAAAAAATTATCTTAAAAATTGCTTTTCACAACAAATGTACTCAAATAAAAATTAATTTTTTACGACTAATTTTCACAACTAATTTAAATACGCCTTAAATAAAATTTGCTTCTAATAAAAATATTTTTATTTTCAGCTGTAAACCAAATACATAAAATAATAGGTTCACCGAAAAAATATTTATGGATTGAAAAACATATTTAAATTTTTGAAAAAAGAAATTACAAATGTTTATCCGCTCAATCTGAATAGACGCAAGAACAGCGAACAAGCTGCTTCTGTAGTGAAGCAAGGTGGTTGCTTTCAGCTATGCAACTCCTCCAAACCTCTTATCTCTTCACTTTTCCTAAAACCCTAAACCCTTCCCCTCCACATTTCCACCTTCCACGTCGTCCTCCGCCGCTGTTCCTCCGCAACCAGCCTCTCTCCGCCAACCTCCTCGTCGCCAAGTCCTTCAGCTCCGATGAGTTCCCCGTCGATGAGACCTTCCTCGAGAACTTCGGCCCCAAAGACAAGGAAACAGAAGACGAAGCTCGAAGACGCAACTGGATCGAGCGCGGTTGGGCTCCGTGGGAAGAAATCCTCACGCCGGAGGCCGATTTTGCGCGCAAGAGTCTGAACGAAGGTGAAGAGGTTCCTCTGCGCTCTCCCGAAGCCATTGAAGCGTTCAAAATGCTTAATCCTAAGTACCGCAAGAAGAAGATGGAGCAAATGGGCTTGACGGAGGAAGAGTACAATAACAAGCAGTTCGAGATCAAGGGAGAGATTCCGGAGCCACTGCAGACGCACTGGGCGGCACCGTTGGTGGTGCGGATGGTTCCGCCGCGCGATTGGCCGCCGCGGGGGTGGGAAGTGAATCGGAAGGAACTAGCGTTCATTCGAGAAGCGCACAAAATGCAGGCAAAGAGGGTGAGCTTGGAGGAGATAGAGAATGGAGTGAGAACGGAAACCGATGATATGTGTTTGGATAGGTACAAGATGTTTCTGAAGCAGTATACTGAGTGGGTGGAAGCCAACAAGGATAAATTGGAGGAAGAGTCTTATAAGGTTTCATTTTCATAACAATGCAAAATGCAATTCACTTTCCTAATATTTGGTTTTGTTGTATTTTGGTCCCTGAACTATGTAGATTTCTAATTGTGATGTGACTGTGACAGCAAGACCAAGATTATCACCCTGGTAGAAGAAAAAGAGGCAAGGACTACAAGGAGGGCATGGTAGGATGAATACAATTGCGATTGTTATTTCCTTTAGATTTGTGTGGGGCTTTTGGTTACTTGATTATAGTGCTCACCGGTTTCCTAATTTTTTATGCAGTACGAGCTTCCCTTCTATTATCCTGGCCAAGTAAGCAATTGAGCTCTTCTTATTTTATTCATTATGAAGCATGCTTTTCTGATGTTTAGAATGTAAAAACTTCACCTTTTGTCCTTATCCCATGATTTTCCACCGGTGTTAGAATACTAGTTGTTATGAATTCATATGGTCTTAGAGCATGTGGCTTAGCATTCTATCATTCTATGCTGCTTGGAAGAAACTAATTTTATATGGCATGCCTGGACCATTTTCAGTCGGCCTGCTTAGTGTTTGTTTCAATTATGACAACACAGAAGTTGCAATTTTCAATTGCTGACCGTGATTAATTTGGTAAAAAGAAAAATTATGAATGTTTTTTGTTCTTCCATTTATGATGTCTCTATTTGGAAAGTTGTATTTGTAATTCAATAGATAATCCTTTTTTTTTTGACTTTATTCCATCTCCATGCATACATATAAATCAAAACATAATTATTCTATATCATAAATTCATAATTCGTAATAAATATGTTGAGTGGAGATTCAAATATTTGTATATCTCTGAAAGATTATTTCATATACTGTCATTGATTGCTTGGGAAATTTGTCTATGCAGATTTGTGTTGGGAAGGTGACAACTTTGCATCTCTATCAAGGGGCATTTGTTGACATTGGTGGGGTATACGATGGGTAGCTACCTGTCCTTGTATTAGTCATTTTTCTGTTCTTCAAAAACTTTCTATATAGGGTGCTAATTTCCTTAACCATTAAAATGATGGAGTATTGGTATGTGATAATGAGGGCTTCCACTGTCATGATCTTGCTAATTGAGTAACTACAATTTTAGAATGTATGAGATTACTTAAGCATGCATGATATATAATGTTGGGGACAAAAGTATTAAGAGTCGTATACTTGGGAGTAGTTAAATCGCTGGTCTCTGGACACATTCTTTTGCAGTTAAAAAGGAAAAGGATTAGCAGGTTATATATGAGAGGAAAGCATACTGTCTCTTTTGCATTGTTTCGTGGCCCAGGGAATTGAAAATATGTTAAGAACTTATGATCCTATTTTAAATCTTAAACAGTGCCTTTTAAGTATTATTTCAAAAGATAAGTTTTTCTCTTTAAATGCTGCCATGAACCATTCCATATTTTATGTTCTTTACTGTTGCTATATTACTGGCACATTCATATTGTTAATTTGTTATAATCATTAAATTGGACGCTTTACACCTGTAGCATTTTTATCTTGTTAAGTGCTACCATTTGTGCTTTTTATTTTTATGAGATATGTTCTTCTCGAATATTCATCTACTGTGATGTGTTATTATAGGTGGGTTCCAATAAAGAACAATGATTGGTATTGGATACGCCATCACATAAAAGTGGGTATGCATGTCATTGTTGAAATTACGGTGAGTGTTTCAGTCACTAGTTGAGAATTACCTGTACTAGTTGTGTAGATGTTCATCTGATATTGTGTATTAGCATAGACATAGAGATGAAGCTTTTAGTGTGTACCTACCTATACTTGCCAAATTAGTCTGTGTCAATCCATAGGTAGTGTAGGAAGGTTTTCAATATTCTTTTTTTTTTTTTTCCTTTTTTTTCATTTTGTTATGCTCTCCAGTTTTTAAATAGAAAACTGAACATGTATTATGCAAGGTAAATTTTCTGTCTCCTGGGTGCACTTGCCTTCTTTTTGGCCCAGGGTGGGGGAAGGGGAGTTTATTTATTCAAAGTGGAATCGATGTTGGTGGCCTACACAGCTGGGGCAAGGTGCCAACCATCAATCAGAGGCATTATCTCTTATTTTGAGGCACGTCTGGTGTCCAAGTTTATGATTCTCCACCAGTCATATCCTAGAGGGAAGCGGTATATGTTTGATCCCATTGTGGGACAAACCTCAAACCTATTCACCAAGTGGCTGATCTCAGGATCAAACCCGGGAACCCCATGAAATTGGTGTAGCTTGTTTCATGTATATACATATGTTCAAATTTTCTGCATCTGCTCATAGGCAATGGTAGGATACACAAAGCTATGTGACTGATTCTAAGTCCTATAAGAAATGGTGTTTAAGCAGTATAGTGGTAGGTTATATGAACTTGGTGTCTGTGTTTAGTCATAAATGGATTTTCTCTGCTAACTGTTCAAGCTATTTATTTATTTTTATATTTATTTGGCAGGCAAAGCGAGATCCTTATCGCTTCCGGTTTCCTATTGAACTTCGTTTTGTTGACCCAAATATAGATCATCTGATGTATGTATTTGTGATTATCAACTTTGTATAACTCTCTATCAATACACGGTTTAGTTTTGATCATTTGATTAGAACTGCTGCAGTAATTTTTACATGTTTCATTTTCATACTTCAGATTTAACAGATTTGACTTCCCGCCAATATTTCACCGTGATGAGGATACTAACCTAGATGAATTACGGGTGGGTTTGCACCTTTCCCTCTTGTTATACCAAATCACCCTATTCTTGATACTGAAAAAAAAATGTTTGCATTCACATAAGATCTTTATACTGTAACTTCGCTGTTATCTCTTTCATACTTCTTTTTTGAAGATTACGAGTTCAAATGTATTTTTATTCTATAAAATGATTCTTTTGTATAATTTTATTTATTCAAGATATTTTCGTGATGTTTATTTCAGGCTAAGTATCTGTTTCCACAATGCCGAATTATAATCACTTATCAGATGCTAATGCTTGGATGATACTATTTACAAACAGTGGATTCTGTATAAATATTTGTTTTAACTCTGCTTATTAGGGCCAGATTTATCAGATGGACCTAACCTTTTAAACATTTTCGTTAAGTTGATATCTTTGAGAGAATTGGTATCAAAGGTTCAACTTTTCCAAAATCTTTAATTTCAATGGCAGACCTTATAAAATATTAACTGTTAACCCCTTTCCCCCCTCCCCTAAGGTGCATATTTATATATTAAATATAATATATCTTGTTTTTGAAGTATGTTATTATGTTATTTTGATAGTTACTCTTTTGACGTTCTACAATTTGCAGCGTGACTGTGGAAGACCTCCTGTTCCTAGAAAAGATCCAGGAGACAAGCCAGAGGAAGAACCTTTACTGTCTAATCACCCATACGTTGATAAGGTATATTCTGATAAGGAATTCATCTCTTTTAAATTGCTTCAATGAACAATTGTGGTTGAATTTTTAGCTCATTCTTAAGATGCTCATCTGTTCAACATCAAATTTTATTCCATTTAAAGATTATATTTATCAATACAAATCAGTGATAGGTTTAGGTCACCTAGTCAAGCAACTTTCTCTTTTGAAGTTCATTTGTCTAGTAGCGCACGGTGGTTCCAGATCCCTTGTGGGTGCATATACTTCCTTTTCGTTTATAACCTGTTTCGACCCTTATACTTAATGTGTTCATGGAACCTATAGAAAATCCTGTTCATGCCTGAATAAATTTGAAGCCAACAATAAAACTTTCTACGTGTTTCATTTCCACAGCCATAGTTGGGCCTTAGTACCTGTGTGGGTTGATATTCTGTTGAATCTAGTATGAAAATAACTACCTTTTTATAAAGAAGTACAAATATATGCTTTAGTTGTAAGATTCATGTAAAAGCCCTAAATGCAAGATATGATCTGAAGTTTGATGTGAATGCTATGGGATTTATTTTTTCATGAAGCTAGCCTTTGTTGATTTTGGTTCTTTAAGGGCATAACGTTGTCCAACAAACTTGTATAGTATATTATGTGGTAATATGCATCCCAAACAGATTGACTGCTTTTTTCCTCACTGAGTGTTGTCCTTTCTGTCCTGGCAAGAAACTGCATACTGTATGCAAGTCTTTAATCTAAAATATTTTTATCCGGGTGGTTTTTTGGTTTAATATATTATAATAGAAATTGAGTCGTCACCTACACTCAGCAGACATTATGCCCATTTGGGGGGAAATTCTGATATGCTAAAAAAGTAATGCACCCAGAGCTTACAGATGGACATGTGCTGATGCAGTTGATATATGGACTGCTACATTAAATTTGAGAAAATATGGATTGTTTTGATTTTGAACAGTTGGGATGCAATGTAATTGGAGTAGATAAGAGTTGCTCCTTCAACTTTGACCTTGAAAGAAAGGGCAAGTGCTACAGAAAAATTGTAACTGGTTAAGCTGCTTGGCGTCCTATACATATACTAGTATGGGAATATAGTGTTTGTTTTATTTTATTTTGTTTTCGAGAGATTTTTGGAAAAGCAGTTCCCAAACACGTTTAATGGTTGTCTTGTCTTGTATGGATAGTTAGTTGGGCCACTTGGTATTTTATAGGTCATGTGCTCTCCAGTATCTAAGCTGTTGGTTTATGACTGAATTTGTTTATTTGTTAACTGTTGTTATAATCAAGTAGAACAACATTCATGACAAATGTAAAGTGTGTGCCGGTAAAACTTCATTTGAAACTTAAAGATGCGGCGTGAATCTCCTTCAGTGAGTGACTTGGCATACTTTGCCTTGTATTTTATCACAGCTCTTTTCATAAAACTCTTGAATTCTTTGGTTAGATGACCTTTACTTGCCATCACTAACTGCTACATATATTTTGCAGTTGTGGCAGATCAATGTAGCTGAGCAAATGATTTTGAATGATATGGACATTAATCCTGATAAATACAAAGGCAAAAAGCTATCAGACTTGACTGATGAAGAAGATTTTGATGAAGAAAATGCTATTGAGCATACACAAGCTTATTACAAAAATACATTACTACCAAAAACTATTCTGGTAAGTACTATTCTTATAATTCACATTCATATGGTTACTGATTTATTTACCTATTGTTTTTTTACTTTGCCAGAAAACTAGTGTCAAAGAGCTCGACTTAGAAGCTGCACTTGCTGAGCGAGAGGTCAGTTCCCTTTTTGATAAAAAGCTTTCCCTTCTATTGTTGGTAATGCATATAACAAAGCTGGTTAGAGGGGGAGCATCTTGTTCCATTTTTCTTTGTCAAAATAACTGTAAAAGATACTTTTAAATTTGTTAAACATAATGAAAGGCACAAAAACTGCTCATTGAGTACCTACAATTACATCAGGAGATTTATCAGATTTTTCCTAATCCCAATATGGGTTTGCACCTTTTTCTCATAAGTCAGAGTTGCTTTTTCTGCACTCATGATTTCTATTGACCAAAATATATCAAGGGCCGCTGCCTTAGGCACTATCTCCCCCTTCTTTTGCCCCTATTAACTGCTTTTTTGGGCAACAATCTCATGAGTCATGATCGATTTTCATTGAATCAATGGGTTCAAAATCTTCAGTTTAAGATACCTATAACCTTTTGGGATGCAGTTACATAAAAAACTATTTAAGGAAGCAAAGGACAGAGGTGAAGAATACAAAATTACCAAATTGAGGCGCAATATTGAGATGGATGAGTATGACTTCATGCATTGGCGTAGATCATTTGAGGAAAGAGAAGCATTGATTAGAGACATAAGCTGGTACTGTTGTGTTTACATTTGTCAACTTAATTCCCTATATCATGATGCATTGATTTTAACCGACCTTTCTTCCTTCTTGCAGTCGCAAAGCTCTTGGGCTGCCATTGGAAGAGCCAGGAAGGTATGTGGATGCTAGTTATTTTGGTAAAGACCAATATGATCCAACAAGTCCCCTATATCGATATGACTACTGGGGGGAACCCAAGAATTCAGAAAAGAGCAGGCAAGAGCGGATGACAGATATCCATAACAAATCAATCGTGGGAAAGGGCACTGTTTGGTATGAAATGTCGTATGAAGATTGCATCAAGCAGCAGATCAAAAGGGAAGCTCAATCCACAGGACAACAGGGTAAAGAAGTTATTGATGAAGATTCAAGGCAAGGTCAAGGTACTGATGACGAGGATGATGATGACGACGATGACGACTTCGACTTCAGCATTCTGAGCAGTCTCGGTAGTAATTTCTCAGATCAGCCACATGTTAATGGGACTGAGTCTTCTAGAATGTCAGAGGAGGGCATGTTTGAGGATTGATGCTGTAATACATTATTTTGTAGCCAAAGTAAAATGTACAGTTAGGCTGGGATATGTGAATAAATTTTGACAGTGTAGAATAGTTTCGCCTCCGCAATCTAGCTTATTTGTCACATGGATGTCATTCTTCCCAGGAAATGCACAAGAAAGTGTGTTTTACTGGTTTAGGGTTACACAAAATAAGAACTTAGAGAAGACAAGTGGCACAAGGAGTTCTTAGAATTCAAGGTGTGAGGTTCGATCTTCAATGAAGTAAATTTAGTAATAATGTAGCGTGGATGCATGTGTTTGGCCTATAAAAAAAATAATGCAAAGCCAGGCTTTTGACCCACACTGCCATTTAAGCCAACCAAATTTAAGATTGATGTGAGAATAGTTACAAATTTACAGCGTATTTGATGTACCAAAGAAACATTTTCACTTACACAACTGGTTGGCATTATTTCACACTTGAGATGGCCTCATAAACAATTTGTATGTATATAACAATATACTTGTGTAAGTCTTTAAGGTAATTTTTATGACGTTTTTGTAATTGGTTAAGTTGATGTAAATTCTGTACAAAACGTTCAGCAAAGCGGAGATGCTGAGGTTGCCTATACAATTTTACCTGCACAGCATGAAACTTAATCACATGCCCATTGCGCATCATTTCAGATGTTTAAAACCATTCTGAAACCTGAACCTCTTCCACACATAAGAAACAACTAGTAAAAGGAATCTCCACACCAGCAGGCGCAATCAAACGGCCCTTAAAGGAAAACAATTAATAGAAAGAATTGAATTTACCTCGACTCTAAATACTTTACATTGTGAGGCTAACTACTAAAGGTCAGGAATAGAACTCGTTACAAATGAGTTCCTTTTTTTACAAGCAAAATTGGACATATCCTGACTGATACAAACTCTTCATCCAGATACCAAAGCCACCATAAACGAGGGCTGCAAGTTCACGGTTCGACATTTTCAAATTTTCAAGTTAAAACCAAATTTAATCAGAAAGAAGCAAAACCAAATCAAATCATCATGCCCTTTCTCTAAGTTTTTGCTATCCCATCTTCAAACTTAGGTGCACAGCCAGCATCAGATCATAAAAATAGTGATTATACTTGGCATACCATAGTTGTAAAAAGCAGCATCCATAAATCCAGCAGCTGCTCTTCAGAAGCACCTTAATATATTTGTTCAAATCGATGCAACAAGTCAGGGAGAAATAATCAATCAATTTCACCTTCTTCTACATCATTTGATGGCCCTGCAGCACTCTGAGGCAGTTCTTCCTCCTCTTCCTCATCATCAACCTTCATGTACAACCCTAGCTGTTCTAAAGGGTTCCCCTGTATCTTGATCCCACCCAATCCAGTTTGAGAATGATCTAGGCTTGACTCCTCTTTGAAACTTGGTATAGGTTCATCATGTACAGCACTCAGCATCTCTAGATCTTCCAAAAATTGGCTGCCCTCATTGATGTCAACAGTTTTCTCCATCTGCATAGAGCTATTCAGCAAACATACAAAGATGCAGAATTGACATCCTAAAATATACTTTTCTTCTGAAATTACCTTTTGCAAAGCAAGACGGGCTGCTTCTCTCTCCAGTTCTCTCTTCCTTTTGGCTTCAGCAGCAGCTTCTGCTTCTGCTTTCTTCCGAGCCTCTTCTGCAGCCTTTGCCTCTGCCTGCAATCGGGCTTTCTCTAAAGACCCGGAAACAAAATTATAAATATCAGTTGAATATTGAATTACTGAAGCAGTATTTTATGGCACAAATACTTCAGGATTCAAAATAAAAAAAAAAAACACACCTTCCTTCTGCCGCCTTTCAAGTTCTTCTCGCTCTATCCTAAGTTTTTCAGGGTCCCGTTTTTCATCCTGAGATCAAAATAAAATTAAGCACCAGATTTCAAATAAAACTTGCAATGATGTTGCATAGGTTTCATGAAATGCAGTTATGATGGTAATTGATGGTTACTGGATTGATACCTTAGCTGTAACAGAAATGCCCTATTGGTGAGGGGAAGAGACAAAAACTACAAACTTAGATTTTTTTACCCAATGTCTGGGTTTCACCCAATAGACCTGTTCTATTAATGCAGGGAATTAATATCATAACCACCACATTACCCCCTTGACAAACCTTTTCAAGGGCTTTTTCTCGAGCTTTAAGTATGGTGTCAGCAAACCGGCTCCTCAATAATGCTGCACGGTAGAGCTTTTCAGGAGAGACTTGCCTCTTAGATGCAGCACTCTCCCCTAAAATGTTACAGCATCAAGGGTGAGATCATACCCAAAACAATCAGCAGACAAATTTCTTCATGTCATCCTTACCCTCCTGATGATTTTCTGGTTCAACAGTAACTGGCTTAGTCTGGGAACGTTGCTCAACCTGCCCACCCACATTCGTAGAATCTGTACAGGAAAGAGATAATAGCTAGGAGACAAGGGTGGCTGAGGCATCCTCATCAAAAAGTAATGCAAGGAACCATATTATGCACATATTACAAACACCGTCAACTTTGGCACTCACCCTTTCCAGTTTCAGAATTACCAGGATCCCCTATGTTTTGATCTGAAGTCAAGCCGGATCCTATATTTTCCTGCAATACATATTTTTTTTAACAAAGATGCCAGTCAAAAAAGAAGAAAATAGCATTTTATAAACACCAACATCTGATACCATAAGTATCAGTTACCTTGATAACATCTAGAGGCTCTGATGGTTTAGCAGTATCTAACTCACTACCAGATGAACTACATGAATCTGAATCTGTCATGCCACAATTGCAAGAGTCAGCCAAGAACAGATTCACGCATACAGAAAATCAAATTTTAGAATGACTAGTTTGCCATTACATAAGCCAAACACACAAGAGTTGTTAATATCTACTGAATGTTTAAGAGAAGCAGTAAGGAAACTATGTCTGCCTTTTATTCTAATTCATAATGCAAGCATAAGTAACTAACCATCCTAAACCTCATTTGTAAAAAGTAACAGTAGTTAAATTATAGTAAAGCAACATCTACATAAAAACATTTCCTTTTATTCAATACACTACAGTATAATATGAACCAATAAACCAACAAGTTTTGGAGAATATACTTGAGGCAAAATAATATGGGGTGGTCTAGACGTCATGACTGCAGGAAAAAATAATCTAAGATAATGAGTAATCTAGATGTAACTGAGTTCAACCACAAGGGAGAAAAGAAACATATTCAGAATGGGCCAAATATCAAACTAGTTACAGGTGCGAACCACTGTGCGAGAGGACCACTTTCATTCAGGGAGAGCAATGTCATAAACAAGGCACACAAATTGATGCTGGAATGTCTCGTAGAAGAAACTTCCAGAATCCAGATATTCCTTATATATTTTAGAATGAATTATAGCCGAGTATTGAAGGAAGGCAAGAGAAAACCATCAACAAAATAGTAAAAAAATTATACAGCAGTGTTGATTATGACAGTAATGTAATCCAGATCTAGAAGAAATAAGGAAGGCTTTAAATTCTGGGCATACAAGCTGCAATCAGAAAACTTAAAACATATCCTAAAACAGGAAACAGTCCAAAACAATTGCACTAACACGAACCACTGGATGAAGAGCCAGAGTCACTGCTGGAGCTGCTAGAACTACTGCATTTACTGTTTTTATTGGGGCCGTCTTTCTCAATCTCTAATGGAGGATAATTTGAAATTGGAGGATCATTACCACCAACAATGTCCACATCCTCCTCAATTTGTTCATTACCTGATTTGCAGTGAGAATAAAGGATAACCATTCATGTCAATTATTTCAACATTAGTAACATAAGGATACAAAAAGAATTTTTTTTTTAAAAAAAAAAAAAATACAAAGCACGGAAAAAGAATATACCTTTACATGGTTGCATTGATGAGTTTCTGAACCCTGATTCATTAAGACGCTGCATAACAGTCAAACAAGTTTGATAAAAATAGATCAGTCAGAATGATATACGCACATACACACCATAACTCTGATCCATGGACATAAACATTATAAAACTTAGCAGCTCAGTATAGGCCTGCAGACAAACAAACAGGGATCTGTTTACCCTGTCAAAGACTAAGCACATTCCACGGAATGAATTATAAATGTCAAATTCCATCAGATCAACTAATAGACTTAAAGTTATAATGTGGCAGATCAAGATAGTATAATTTCATAGAATTTATAAAACATTTAATCTACTTTATTTTAGTGGATCATATGCATTAAGGTAAAAAACTTATGTTCAATTAGATACTTAACAATGTCTAGATAATCTGAAATTATATTTTGGATACATACATTATTTGACATTTGATAAGCATATAGTCACGATATCACAAAATTAGACAATTGGATCAGTCTCACACACAGAGGGAAAGAGAAACCTGAATTTCACACTGTCCAGGTTGAGCCTGAAACCTTTGCTTCTCCAACACATAATCATCAAGTAGCTTACGCAGCTTGAATAAGGTATCATCACTAAGAGCATCAATATCAATCTCAATTTCATCAGCATTGGTTTGCTCTGCATCATGACTTTGCTCTTTCAAGAAATCAACAATAGTTTCAGGCAACTCTCCAAGCAATGCTTCCAACTCCTGACTCAATTTATTCTTCTCCTCAACAGTCATGATTCTTTTAACCGGCTCTGGCTTGACATTAGTGTCATTTGAGATTATTTTCTTCCTTTTTGTGGGAGGAATTCGGTCAGAAATTTCAGGTTTCAAAGAAGTAGGTCTTGAAGGCTCAGATGGGACACAATCAATGACAGGAATTTTCTTCTCTATGGGCTTCCATCTTGTTTCAAAAAATTTACTGAGGGTGTCTGCCATGATGTGCACATCATTGCCAGGTGGATTATAAGTCATTGCATTTGAGAAAGTCAGCCGCACATCAGCAGCAAATTCCATCGGATTTGAATATTCACCAGAATTTATTCTACTCTTCACAGTACCCAAATCCATTGGACGTTTGATGACAGTGAAATAATCAGGAATATTCAATTTAACAACGTCAACTGGTGTGTTAAAAACCCAACCAAATTGATGAGACATCAAACGGTTAAGTAATGTCTCACATGGTTTCATCAATGCAGCATATGAAGTCACTGGTACTGCAGGTTTCTCATATTCAAAACGCCCAGACATATTTTTCTTTGTCTTGGGACCATTATGTCCTGGTAAGGGTCTTTTCTTACCATGAGGCACCGATGCTTTCATTGTTGTACGCAGGCTCTCCAGCTGGGGCCTCCTCTGTCCTACACTGCAGCTCTTTATGTCACTTGAAGGAGATAATCCGACAATGTTTGAGTTCATATTGTCAAGTTTCTTCTGAAGTTTCCTTACTTGTTCAAGTTCCCATGTCAACCTCATCTTCAAATCCTTTCTCTCAAAACTTGACATCTTTGATAATGAGAAATGCTGAAATGGGACATCAAAACTACCATAACCATCAGCATTCAAACCAAGGAATCTCCTTTTTGGAGCACAAGAATCTGCAGATGCCGTCATCTCTGTTTCAACCCTTCCTGAGCTACCCAACCCTTCTGATTCACCCATAGTCTCTACAGCATGACGGAAATCGGGAACGAAGCCAGTGGCATAGCTTTTAGAGTATTTCCGAGATTTACCCATGATTTGTGAATGAAAGTACTCTCCAGATTCCTTTTGTCCAGCAAACTCTATAGGTAAAGTTGGTGCCATAAGATAAAATTCCAGAAGCACATATCAACTGTGACAACAAGTATTCCTCTCACAAAGTGATCTCCCAAAAAAACCCAATTCCCAGAAGCACAAACTAAGTATGATCCTCCAAATTTTAATGCAAAATGTTATAAAACCTAATGACGGGTGTACTTCTCTCATACCCTATTGACTTGTATAAGTTTTATCGCAGGCAAATTGCTTTATACCCAAAAATTTTGAAGCTTTAGGTATTCTCTGCTTTCACGGAACAATAACAATCACCAGTTAATGCCCTCGAGCATTTCTCCTCGGGAATCCTTATTGCGCACACCGAAGTAAGCAATGGCACCCTCTTATTCGAAATCGACCATAAAAATCAAACAATTAGAAGAGACGATTTCCAGAATCACGGAAAACAAAATGAAATGACCAGATAAAGATGAATGGAAGCATAAACCCTAGATCGATAGAAAATGGGCGAATGAAGCAAAAGAAAATCGGAGAAACCCTAAGCAAGAATCCAATCGAAAACCTGGATGCCTAGCAGGGCCACGAAAACGCAATGTGCTTCAAACCCTAAGAAGAATACCAACCTTTCTCGCTTACCTTCTTAACTCAGAGAGAGAGAGAGAGAGAGAAAGAGAGAGCGAGCGAGCGAAACCAAATCTACAGAGAGCCTGAGATCGCTCCTCTTTGTCTCTACTTAAAGCCATTCTCAGCCTTTTCACGAACCCAATATCTAACGGCCCATACTTAACGCATTTTCCTGCTTCGATCTTAATCGCACGGTCAATGATGTTTTCCGCTGGCTCTCTGTGAAAACACGTAACTGCCTTCGATTATTACATTAATCATTTTATCCATGATTTTTGCTACTAATTGAATGAATGAAATATTCAATGTAATACTTATTTGGATACTGTAATCTTAAACAACAACAAAAAGACAGGAAGAAAGTATGTGTGATTTTCCATTTACGTCATAAATGTTGTGAAGAAGTTTACGTAATAATATAAAGGATAAATTGCAATAAATCTTTGAGGTTTGGGGAAATTGCATTTTACCCTAAATTTCACCAAAATTAACACTCCATCCCATTTTTTTAACCGTTTACTGTTGATTGTTGGCCTAGCTAATATTTCTGTCGTTCACATCTGTTACATCTACAAAGATATTCATTTGTTGACTTTAAAAACTATTTTTAAGGCTGATGTAGGAAATTTGTGCGACAAAAACGTTAGTTAATTGCTATGTTGCTAACCTTTATATCATGTCAGTTCATCACATATGCAAGTTCTAGACCCTCCATTAACATTAAAAATTATTTTTAATACTTATGTGATAGATTGACGAGCCAAAAATGCTAGTTAACTGACCAAAATGGGGTGAAGTGCTAATTTTGATAAATTTGGGGTGGAGTGCAATTTTCCCAAACCTCAAGGGGAGTTATTGCAATTTACCCTAATATAAATCTATTCATCGATTTAAAATATGATTTTACTAATTGTTTATTTTTTTAATAATAAATTAATGATTATGAAATTATTTGTGTATCAGAGCACACTTATTCAAAGAATGATTTTTCCGAAAATTATCATAATTATGTTGTGTTTGTTTTCTAGTATATCTCTTTTCATTAATGTTTAAATAATCTTTATACTATTTAATATTTATTATCAAAGAGACAAATACAAAAAATAATCAATATATTATTTTATATATAACATACGATAATCATTTTCTAAATATTTAGATTTTCTAAATGTGCTAACAATAATTTGAGTTTTGATTGTTTATTACGGCTGAAAATGGGTCATGCCGCTCGTCGAGGGTCTATAGCTTAACTTATTTAAAATATAACTCAGTTTGGCTTGACCCATTTATTAAAAAGACTAGGTTTAAACTTTTTAAAAGATCTATTTAAATAAAAAAAAAGTTGAGTTTTAACTTTTAAAAAAGTCTTTTAAATCGGTCAAGCTAGACTAATTAAATTATTTTATAATTTATATTTATTTATTCGTAACATTATAATATAAATTTAATTTAATTTTTTAAAAAAATATATAATATTTTTTATTTTATTAATAGTAAACCTTTCGGCCCGTTAGTTCATTCTTTACTAGCCTATTTGCTTATTTATTTACCTATTAAATTTAAATTATTAGTGTTGTTTAAAAGCTTTAATGCTAAATAGGCTATTAAATAGACTATAAGACCAAGTTATGCTTCTAAAAGGCCAGACTAAACTTAAAAAATTGACCTATATCAAATCACAGACTTAAATTTATGATTCAATTTTGTAAAATAGACCAAACCTATTTAATTTTCGACCCTATCATTTATTCATAACCATCAAATAAGTTAAGAAAATTTCCATAAAGGTAAATAATCCAATGCATACCCAAAAGAAAGACAGATTCACATGTTCCTATCATTATCATTAATCATAAATTAATGATAGCAATGCATTATTATAATTGACAATATTTTTTTTTTAAACAAATTATCATAAGAGTAAAATATAATTTTAGTCCGTATAAAATTAGACATTATTGTCTTTAGTTCTTATAAAATTATCGTTAATATCTTAGTCCTTATGAAATGAAAATTTGTTATTTTTAGTCTTTACTGTTAATAAATTTTTATTAAGTGTTGACTAGGATAATAGAGTATCACGTGTTAACGCCATATCAAATTTAAATAATTTTATATTTAATATTAATATTGATTTTAATTATTTTATTAATAATAAAAAGAATAAGAAGAAAAACAAATCTTTGTTTAGAAGGTCACACTACAAACATTAGAAAGATTGAGAAGACAATCTTTATTTTATTTTTTATTATTATTATTATTTTTTATTATTAATAAAATAATTAATCATTAATAATTACTATTAATAATAAATAAAAATTATTTAAATCTAATGTGGTGGTGACACGTGGCACTCCATTATCCTAGTCAACACTTATCAAAAATTTCTTAACAGTAAAAACTAAAAGCAATATATATTCATTTTATAGGGACCAAAATGCAAAAGATAATTTATAGAGACTAAAAGCAAAAATACCTTTTTTTTATTGGGACTAAGAACATATTTTATCTTTATCATAATATCTATCTATCTATCTATAGTATATACAATTGAGTCCTTAATTCAGACACGTGTCAATTCATGAAGTTATTGTTTATACTAAAATATTGGTTTCAAGTTTTTCCAAATTTTTATTTAAAAAAATTCTCATTTGATATCTTTAATCATTTTTTTAATATTTATCTTTTATAGTTTTAATTTTTTTTATAAATATATAAAATAACTAAATCTAATATATTTTAATCTTTTGTTCAGTTTTTATATTTTTAATTTTCTTATATTTATGTTTTATAAATTTGTTTTAATTTTATTAAATTTATATTTTATAAATTTTTATTTTAATCTTAATCTTATCTTAGTTTTAATGATATATAATTGAGAACCCAGTTAGTAGACCATGTTGGTGAAGTATCATTAACTCATTAATTCTGAATTTTTATTATTTAATTTTGAAAATTAAATCTTATTGAATTTTAAATTTGATTCAATTGTTTAATTATCTTAAGTTCTACTTTATCTGTTCTGGTGTTTAATTATTTAAAATTCTATTTTATTCATTAAATTATTTTATTATTTTAAGTTCTTCATCTTGAATATTTGATTTCTCTTTTTAATTTCAATTATCTTATCTTCAATTTATTTTTAATTCTGCAAGTATGGTTGGATTTAGGGTTTAGTGCTTAAGGTTTGGAGTTTACTTTTATTTTAAAATAAAAACTTCAATATAAAAATAAATTTATTTTAATATTTTAAATTTGAATTATTAAATTTGTAAATTTTAATTTTCAATTTGATAGTGATGAATGATTTGGAGGTTTGTTATTCAAAGTTTAGCTTTTAGTTTTGTGGTTTGGGATTTGGTGTTTTTGGGGTTTGTTTGTAATTGTTGGATAAAAAGCTCATTAAAAAATTGTTTTTTTTTTCATTTTATCTTTTTAATTTTATCTTATTTAATTTTAGAAACTTTAATTTTAGATTTATTAGTGAGTTGGTCAGAGTTTAAATTTTATCTTTATCTACACAATTTTTTAATTATTAGGATTAACAATATTCATCCGTGAGTGATTTGGAGTTCGAGGTTTAGAGTTTTTTGTTTTAGAGTATTGTTTTTAAGATTTTGAGTTAGGAATATTAGTGTTTAAGATTCATAATTTAGGGTTTATTGTTTATAATTTGGGATTTAGTTTTAGGGGCTATGGTTTAAAATTTGTTTTCTTTTTTTGTTTTATCTTTTTAATTTTTTCTCATTTAAATTTTATATAAAAGATTAAATTGAAAATATAAACCAATTTTTTATTTAATATTTTCAAAAACAAATTTAAATTATAAATTTATTTGAGAGTTTTTAAGAGTTATTGTGATTTTAAGTCTGATTTTTATTTATTCAATTATTTAACTATTAGAATTAATGCATTAGCACAAGAGTAATTTTAACTTGAATTAGTAAATTTCAATTTTCTATTTATTAGTGAGGGGTTAGAGGTTTAGAATTTATGCTTTAGGATTTAGGGTTTATAGTCTACGTATTAGAGTTTAGGGTTTAGTAAATCGTCTTCAATAATGTATTTTTAAAATTATTTTTTATTTATTCAATTATTAGGGTCAATACTATCTATCTATTTGTTCATATCCAAAAAAGTAATTTTAAGAATTTACCTTTTATCTATTCAACGTTTTTTAATCAGTCAAGTTCAATAACATATCTATACACTATTAAATCATCAGAAATTTTAAATTATTTTATCCATTTAATTATTTGAAATTAATGTTCATTTAGTATTTTGTGTTTTGGGTTTAGGATTTAAGGTTATAGCGTGTGTTCTAGGGTTCGGTGTTTAGTATTTAATATTTTGTGATTTGATAATTCAATTTAATTTTTTTTTAATAAAAAAAGCGTTTGAACTCTAATATATATCCGTGCACTGCACGAGTCAAATATACTAGTATATATATAAAGAGAATGGATTAATTTACTTCAAAAGTAAGTGTTAGACGATTAACTTCGTTTAATAACTCTTTATAAACATCGAATTTTACCAATCCAATCGCTGAATTGAAAGTTCATAATATATTTATCAAGTAAATAAAATTTCATATGATTTAAAAACTTGTTGACACTTCATCAATTCACTTCAATTTGATGAATAAAAGATTTTTTAAAACGTATATAAATATCACCTACTAGATGACATATCTAAAGATATTTGATTTTTCTAAATTTTAGTATATATATTCATTGTGATAATATCTTATGGTTCAATTTACAAAATTCAATGTCTATATGGAATTATTAAGTGGAGTAAATGTGTGAAGTAGTACTCCTCATTACTTTATATGATATAGATCAATCATATAAAAGTTCATACAAATAAAAAAATATTTGACATTCATCGGAATACTTTATTTGAACGTATAATATGTTATTTAAAATATAAATAAATTTCTTTCGTTAGATTGCATGTGTATATATAAATTTTTAAGTCGTCTAAATTTTTACATAGTTAATCTACTTCATATAAAATTTCAATTTAACGGTCGAATTTATAAAATTCGTTATTTATAAAAATAATGAGAAGTGTCATTTTACTAAATTTGACACTTAGTATCATGTGAACCTAACCATACATACATATGAGAAATTATCGATTTACTCTAGAATCAACATTAGAATGGTCATATATATATATATATATCAAATTTTATAAAAATTAGACATCTCTATATATATATATAATTTTATAGGCGATATTTATTTATGTTTCAAAAATTATTTTATTCATTAATTTCAAATTGATTGATGAAATAAATATCAATGTACAAGTTTTCATATTGTATAAGTTTTATACCTATAGTTGATCTATGCATTATGAATAATGTTCAATTCAATTATTAAATTAGTGAAATTTAATGTTTATATAAAATTATTAAGTGGAGTAAATCTTACTATACTTATTTATAAAGTAAATGAATTTCCACTTATAATATGTATTATATGTTATATAAGAGTAATGATCTACAAACACCCTATTTTTAGGTGTATGAGTGGTAGAGGAATAGATAGATAAAAGAAAAAAAGAAAAGAAAGAGACAAAAAAATTAAAGATACGATGAGTGATGTGATACAAATTAAAATAGAGTGAGAAATAGGAAGAAAAAAGAGATAGAAATGAAAAAAATATAAAGAGAAAATGAATATAGAAGCATAATTATTAATTACATAAATATTCTTTCATGCATCGATCAATTTTAGCCATCTCTTAGAATTTTCTATCCATCTTTTCTTATTGCATTTCCAAACTACTCATGTTACGAACAAAAACAAATAGGACATAATATGATAGGAAGCAAAATTTTTACTAAGAATTCTATGCTATTCTACTCCTAAAAAGTAAAAATAAAAGACATAAAATTTATATTTTTCTTTTTTAATTTTTATTGACGAATAGTTACCTACATATATAAAAAAAGAAAAAGACAAAACCTAATTTATTTGAACCAAACTCAATACACAATATTACCAAAATATAAAACTTTAAATATAAAATACTAATCACTAAACATAAATATTTATTTCTTTTTTATTACTTCAAAACCTCTTATCATAATAGAACCTTATCACTCAATAAAGTTATCATTCTTTTGGGCTTTGGCTGTTGAGCAAGTGAACCTAAGAGGTTAATCACCACTCCTTGAAGGCCAGGTCTATAATTTATTTGTAGTTTTATTTTAGTAGCTTTTGAGTAGGGATCCACTTGTTTTCCGAGTAAATATTATATAACTTATTTTGCTTAATATTTTCATATGTACATTAATATTCGTCAATCAACCGTTAAATTGAAATTCTTATCATAGATCAATTGTACATATTTTCTCTCGTTGACATTTCAATGATCAACTCTAATTTAATGAATTATAGGCTTTTTAAAACATAAACAAATGCCATCTATAAGATAACATAAATAGAAATTTTTTATTTTTTTAAAATTTGACATGCATGTTCATCATGATAATATCTTATGATTAAACGATTGGATCAACAAAATTCGATGTCTATAACAAATTATTAAATGGAGTAAGTGTCCAAGACTTATTATCGGAGAAAACGTATCCCAAACATAGTTTTTTGTTTAGTTTAGTAATTAAATAGTTTTTTAGTCATATATATTATGTATATTAGTGGATTTGATCATGCTGATTGTTAAGAATGCCTAATTCCACCTCTTCCCCGATGATTTTGATGATGATGTAGGAATTTCAAGATCTCACTCTCATTTCTTGGAATGTCCAAGGAGCCTTAAATCATGTTTATTGAAGAAGTTAAAGGTCTTTTTGAAGGAATATGGTTTTCAAAAGGCTTGATAAGGGGTTGGTGGATGTTAATTAGCGCCTAGCCTTTTAGGCCACCCTTAATACGCAGGAGATGTTGTTATGAATGCTTGGAAAAAAGAAACAAATATTTATCATGAGCTGGATTTAATTAGAGAAGACTTTAATTTTTAATAAAGAGATTTTGATGACAGCATTTTCTGTAAGAAAAGGTAGATAGAGTTGAGAATTTGTGAGCTTCAAAGACAGATTGAATGTTTTCCTTTTGAATCAATTACAAGCTGAATATAAGGAAATCTTGTGACTACTCCTTAGCTCTCCCAAGTGGCAGTGAATAGGCTTTCTGTTGTCTCCAAAGAAGAGGTTTGGCAAGCTTTTTCTCATATGCATTCATACAAGGCTCTGCAACCAGATGGATTCTAAGCTATTTTTTATATGTCCTTTTGGGAGATAGTAGGAAATGATGTATGGAGGATAGTAAGGATGCTTTAGCTAATGGTTGTGTTGAACAGAAGTTATGTGAATCTTGGTTGTGCTCATCCCCAAAGTGAATGCTTCAACTCAATTTAAAGAATTGGGTCTTGATATATAGTGTTCTTAGGGCACTAGTTAAGGTTATTAGAAGTAGAAAAACAATTATAAGTGCACATTGTTTCATATATCGGGAATACAAAAAACTACATATTCCAATACTTTTTTGCTACATTTGACTATTTAAATAGTGTCTTTAGGGCACTAGATATCATTTGCCTAAAAAATTTAGGCCAATATAATAATTAGCTTGTGTAACGTGATACTAAAGTTGGACCCTAAAGTTCTTGTTAATTGTCTCCGACCCTTTCTAAATGATCTTGTGAGCCAGTATCGGAGTAGTTTCATCCCGGGATGAGGGACTAAAGAGAATGACATTATGTCTCAGGAACTACTCAATCACATATATTGTATGAAGGGAAATAAGTGTTGCTTGATTTTCAAAATTAATTTGGAGAAAGCATATGAAAGGGTTAATTGGGACTTACTTCGTGCTACTCAGGTGAATTTTAATTTTCTAACTACTACTTTGTCGCTTATAATAATTTGTATTACTAATTCTCCGTTATCCTTGATGTGGAATGGTGCCCCATTGCCACTATTTCATCTGAAACATGGGTTACAAAAAGGGAACCCCCTATTCCCATATTTTTTTGTATTTTGCATGGAGATTTTGACACTCTTAATTCAAGACAAGGTGGAGACTAGAGTAAGGAAGCCTATTAAAATTACTAGGAATGGCCTTCCTATTTGACATCTTTTCTTCACTGATGATTGCCCGTTGTGCTTGGAGGCTAAGACTTCTCAAGTCCGCATGACACAATCAGCTCTGAATGAATTTTGTTTGGCTTCTGGTTTAAAGGTTAACGTGCAAATTTTCAAGTTCTTAGTTTTAAGAAATATCCCTCAGATGAAGAAGTATAAATACTAAATTATTTCTTCTATTTAGCACACTATAAATCCAGGCAAATACCTAAGCTTCCTATTTTCCACGGGAGACCAAAGTGTAGGGATCACTACAAGAATTTCCTGGATTTGCGAAGAATTTATCCCTTGCTAATCCCTCGCTATATAGTATGGAATTAGCGATGGATTGGTGAGGCATTTACAATCCGTCACTGTTTTTTTTAAAAAAATAAAGACAAGATTTCAAAGGAATTTAATCCTTCGCAAATCTCTCGCTAAGTTGACGAAAAAATCATCATTCCATTTAGCGAGGGACTTCATTATATGAACTTTAATATTGATTATGATATTTTGATATTGATTGTAAACTTTATAAAGTAATTTAAAAATATTAGTTGCAATATTAGAGAATGGAATTAAGGACATAAAGGTTGTGAACAATGATTACAAAGAAATTGAGGGGACTCTGTTCAACCATTTGCAAGAGAATTGCGAGCAATTTGCGAGGAAATTCAAATGATCAATTGCGATGGAATAGCGAGGGACTAGCTAGGGAAATGTTAGCGAGGGAATAGCGAGGGACTAGTCAGGGAAATGTTAGGGAGAAAATATTGAGGGACTTGCTAAGGATTAGTAATGGAATGGTGAGCGAGGGATTAGCGAGGCCATTGTAAGGGACAAATTAGCGAAGGAATAGTGGGAAAATAGCGAGGGAAATGTCTACGCAGGAAGGAATTGTGAGGTCACTAGCGACAAAGTATCCATCGCTAATTAGCAAAGGATGAGATGGGAAGGCATGAAAATAGGTTGCAAGGGAACGACAACATAATTGCGACGACAATTAGCGAGGGAATTGCGACGAATTTCTTGCACCACTGATTTGTGACTCCCAGCTTGCGAGAGACTAATTTCTCGCTAATATGTTGCAAATCCCTCACAATAATGTTTGAAGAGCAATTTGTAAGGGATTAGCAAGGGATTTTTCCCTCACAATTCCGACATATTCTTATAGTGGATTTTAACTTTATTGTTGATAGAATAAATGGTAAACTTGCTTCTTGGAGAGGGTAATATGTTGAATTGTGCTATTCATATTACTTTAGCTAATTCAATGATTAATTCTATTCCTACCTATTCTATTCAAAATATATGGTTACCAACAAGAATATATGATTTTGTGAGTTCTACCGTAAGCAAATTCATATGGGGCTCCAAAGCTAGAAGTAATAAATATCTGAGCTTGGTCAACTTGGGTGATGTCGCTATTCCTCAAAGCTGGAGTGTCTTGGTATTAGGAGGACTAGGCTTGGTAATATTACTTGGTAAATTGATTTGAACTTTTATCAACAAACCAGATATACTTTGGGTCCAGTTATCGGAAGATAAGTATCTCAAAGGTAAATGTAATATTGGTGGGAAAGTTATAACGGGTTGCTTTGCAAGTTGGCATGCCGTGTGTAAAGCCCTCGCGTATTTGGGCCATGATTTACGATATAATAATGTCGATTTGGGGGGATTAATCATTTTGGTAAGATACTTTGCATGAATTGGATCCACTTTGTGAATTGGTTCATTTCATTGATATTTGTGATATTAATCTTCAAGTCAGAGATATTGGACAAGGTAGTCATTAATTGAAACTTGATAAACTCTTGGTTGAATGATGAACTTAAGTAGCAAGTCCAAAGCATCTTTGTGGACACCTCTAGCATGGTTTAGGACATAATTATATGGGGAATTGATAACTCAGGTTCTTTTTCAACAAAATCGGCTTATATTTGGCTACTAGAGCAATTTGAAGTGGTCAAGAATGCAGACTTGGCTTGGATTTGGAGGCATGATATTCCTGAGAATATTTTATTATTCATTATTGCATTGTTTACATGACTGTGTAAAGGTGCATAGCATTTGAGCTCAACTATCTTTTATAGGTACCATGTATTTTCACTTTGCTGATTTTATATTTTGGAACATGCATTTTTCTAAAGGATCCAGAAGTTTTTTATTTCTCTCAACTACTCTGTGGTGCAACCATTAAGAGCACTAGCAATGCTACTGTGTGGTGCAACTGGCAAGCTAGGAATGAGGAAGTTCTAGGTGGTAATACTTGGGTGACTCAGAAGATAGTCTTTGATATTAATCAACTGGTTGCCGATATTGAGAAAACACGACAACATCTGGTTAGTGTTCTACGAGAATCAAGGATGGTGGTTTGGTCCTTCCCACCAGAGAATTAATCAAGTTAAATGTAGATGGGCAGTCTCTTAGTAATCATGGTCGTTCTGGTTACGAGGCCTTATTAGGGATCAATGAGGGAGATGGTTGTTGGTTTTTCAGGCAATATTAAAGTAACTACCAATTTACAGGTAGGGTTACAATTCATTCTTTACAGCTTACAATTGAAGTGAGATAGAGGTTTTAGACAGATCATTTGTCACTCCGACTCTTTGAAGGTTATTTATGTTGTGTTAGGGATCAATTCAGTGACACAAGTAAGAAACTATGCTTGTAGCAATTCAATATCTTTTGTGGAAGGATTGGGCCATTAGGCTTGAAGTCTTGAACACATCTTGTGGGAGACTAATGCTTGTGCGGGCTAAACGAAATTCTTCAAATAATGATAGTTATAAGATTTGAGAGACTTATCCTCCTCAATCAAAATTTTATTCACTATGAAACTTATGTCAACAATGCATCTTAGAATTTAGTTCTTTTTTTTCATGTCAGTTATACAAAAAAAAAAAAACAGAATTAGTCCACACGTGACGCATGAGCTTACACCAGTTAATATTATTTTTTAAGGCCGATACCATATCGTTTTGTGGATTTTCTCCAAAAGAACCGGCCGGCGAAATTGTGTTTACAGTTTTTTTTTTCTCTCTAATAAAAATACAAAGAAATTGTAGAAAAAAAATTAAGGACAAAGAAAATTATGGGATTGGACTTATTGGATTGGAAAACAACAGTTGAACCACTTCTGGTCCTTGGATTGGACAATCAGCAGAGAGATATGAAAGGAAAATCTAAAACAGATACTGATAAGGAAAAAAAGCTAAAAAAGTTATGCATGTGCTATGCTCAGATTCAGCTACGTGGTGCAATCAGCAACTTAGGAGATGGTTAATGGTATATTGGAATGTCAATAAGCAAATAAAAGCCATATCTTTAATTTCTTTAATTTCTCTCTATATCTATATATGGCCACAGATCACAAAATTGAAAAAAAAATCACTTCCCGTCACTGTAACAGGTTCTCATTCCAATCCAACCCCTCTCCTCCATGTGTCCCACCCATCTCACTCCCTTTTAATTTATTTCTTTTTTCATGTTAATTATTTATAGTGGTATTTATAGTATTTACCTACTATAGCTGAGGTAGACCATGATGATCAATAATTTAAATAAAAATTATTATATACTTCACGATCACCTCAATTCAACTGCTCGACTTCTTCATTGGATTACAATTAGTTGTTTCTTAGACTAGTAGAGATCTGACTCTACGCCTATATTTAGTTCACGGGGAAAGAAAATAAGTGAAAAGTTAATTTTTCTTTAATTTTTTAAAAACAAAAAATAAAAAATTTAAATATATTTTTTATTCTTATCTTTTATACTCATTTAAGTGCTAGTAGTTATAATCTGAAAATTATAATTTTAGGTCTCAAACTTTCATTTCAAAAAGGAATTGGTCCTGGTCCTTGCTATAACAGCATGAACTAATTCCTTAATATAATAAAACAGCAGAGACTAAAACTAATATTTTAAATTAATATATGAACTAAAATTTGTGTTTGAAGTTTTATTTTTGTTCGAATATTTTACCTTCAATTGGATTTTAATCCATATATTTTACATTTATGTATATTTTTATGTGCTTCTATTTAAATAAAAGTATAGAAACTGAAACCAAAATTTTTAAAGTAAAAGAACTAAAATTTAAATAAATATCAAGTATAGAACATCCAACTCATTGATCTAGTAGCTATAGAGTGCTACTTTGAATGGTAGTTCCTCGTATTCCACGATTCAAACCCAAGAAAAAAAATACGACAAAAATATATTGTTATCTATGTTTTTTCCATCTTCCTATTCTGTTTTGAAAATATTTTGTGTATATTTATCAGACTGTATAATTTATTTACTCTATTGATTTATTAATATTTTAATATTAAAAAATAAAATAAAAAATTAAATTTAATTAATATTAAGTAAGTTATAAATAAGTTTTACAGCTGAATAGATATATGCATATCATTATTATTGTTCCAAACAAAAAGTTAACTTTTTCAGTAAGTTTGTATCAATAAAATATTTTTAAACGTAACCACGACATCTACATAAGATCAGTAAATTTTACTCAATAAATTGTTTCTTTACCGATGGCCACAACATCTATACAAGATCAAGAAAAATAATTAACTAAGGATGATCTATTAATATTATTATTATCATTATTATTATTACTATACTTCTTGAACATCTCTTACCATATTATCAAAGTAGAATTGAAGACTAATCCCCAAACATAATAAAATTGTCCTCTCAACTGGTTCAACTCTGATTCTCCCACACCAAATGGCAATATGTCTCTACGACTATGCCATACCCTCTTTGATGTATAATTAAGCAATATAGACAGATATATATAAGATCAGGTATATAATAAAATAGGCTACCAGAACAACAGAGAGAAGCTTTATATGAGTGGGATTGGATTTAGGAATAACAATACGCTAATGGTGGTGGTAGAGTAATATTCATAATTTCATATATATACATAATCATCACGCAGTGTAGGGTGTAGCTTACTACCGTTCCGATCACCAAACGCACGCGTTTTAATTTACACTTTGAACAGTCAACAAGGTAAATTACCTAGCTACCCTCAGAGATATTCACACTTGTCATCAACAGTCTTAATTAGGTAGAATTCGCAACTGGACGAAACGGTGTCGTTTTCTCAAGGCAGTTACAAAGCTAAGCTCAAGCTAAGAGCAGCTTTAACGTCTAATCTCCATGCAAAGCCACCACTCTCCATTCGCCACACATCACATGGCACCGTTCTCTCTTTCCCACACGCGTACTGCACCCTTACCCTGCACGTGAACCCTTGGTATAGATACGGTACTGTCACCTTCATAGCCACCCATACACCTCCTCCTCCCACAGTTTCCTTGTACGCCCCGTTCGTCCACGTCACCCTCCCGTAACCGTCTGATATAAACCCCGGACACGTGTCCTCCTCCAGCTTCACCTTCCGCTCCTCGTCGCTCCTCCCAAATCCCTCCCCGTACTCCTGCTGCCACGAGTCCGTTATGCACTCCACCGTCACCGTTGACCTGCCGAGATTCACCGCCGGCGAGTGTCTCCGGCGGCCGTGCAAACAAGGATCTACTTTCTCGAAACTCAGCCACGCCGGTACGCTCCTGGACTTTCCTTCGGGAGGATCCTTCGGATCTGGAGTCTCCGGGAGCAGCGGGAGGGTCACCGTCGGCGGAGGCGGGATTCTCCTCCGCCGGATCCCCTGGTTGCACCGCTTGTTATCTTTTGCGTGCTTTCTTTTGGCTCCGGCGGGTTTAGGTAACGCGTCGTTGCTCTCCGACGAAGAACCGTCGGAAGCGACGGCGGCGGTGGGGGGTTTGGGGGCGATAGGACGAAACCTTAACATTATTTTGTCCACCTTGGACATATCATATGCACCGGTTGCACACCTCGCGATGCAACACCCTCCCTTACCCTCCATCGGTGTTTTTTTTGTGTGTTTAGTGAGTGAAGTTCACTGAAAAAAAAAAGGAAAAATGGCCGTAACTATGGAAGCAGGTTCCAGAAGAAACCACCAAATGCACCGAGGCTGAGGGAAGACGGGACTAACTTTATAGAACCGTGGGAGAGACACGTGCGAGAGAGGGGTAACGTGGCGCAAAAGGGAGGAATGAGGCACGTAAGTTAACAGTGATGTGTTGGGCAGAGTGGGGGGAGTGCATGGAGCACGTGTGCCAATAGGAGATGGAATTGAAGCGGGGAAAACCGGAAAAGGACTTTCAGTTTCCTTAATTATAGTAACGTTAGATATAAGCCACGTGGATGGCTCGATTACGACAATACCAAAGAGCTTTTGTTTCAAGATTTAGAAAAATATTTCTGAAAATATGCGATAAAACCCATTTCTTTAAGGGATATTTGTTTCAAGGTTTAAAAAAAATATTTTTGAGAATGTACTTGAGAACGTGAGATTCTCATATTTGTTTCAAGGTTTAAAAAAGATTTTTGGGCATCATTTATTCCCGGAAATATTTTTCTTTGTATTTTCTGTAATCTCCATTCTCATGGTGAAATGTGGGTAAGTTACTTTCTTATGGAAATATAGGTAGTTATTTTATATTTTACTTGTAACTACCACTTTTTTATTTTTTTTATTGGATTTTTCATTTGAAATTCAAAAAGTATTCCCAATGATTTTAATTTTATCAAACACTCTTATAAAATACTAAAAAAATACACATTTTTAAAAATATACAAATTATCAAAAATAAGATGCATGAAAATATTTTTTATTCCTTGAAGCTAAAGTCCTCTAAGTTATCAATGTTATGTTATGTATGTAATTCATTATATATATATATATATATATATATATATATATATATTCCTTTTACTAGTTATCTTTTACTTTTTTATTGATTAAATAATTAAAATAAATTAATAATATTATATACAATAAAAATATTTTCATATTATTACATGTAATATTATATTTTAAATTTTATTGAATTTTTTTCAAAAGATTCCTAAGAACAAAAACTAAAAATCAAACAACTTGTTTAAAATGTCTAGAAATAAACATCACTGGGAATATATTCTTGGCAATAAGATACTCAAAAATGTATTTTCAAACCTTGAAACAAATGTCCTCTTACATTTTGTTTCTCACAAATGATAGTTATTAGCTAGCGTTCTAGGACACTTATTAAAGATTAAAAAATAAATTTTTTTTATTGAATTTTAAAATATTTATTGTTTTGAAAATTAAAAAAATACTTAATATATACTACTTCCGATGTTAAATATAAGTAAAAATTAATTAAATTAAGCTTATTAAAAAATGTAGTTAGCATATTTCTATTCTCTTAATTTTATAAAAAGTTTATTCTTTTAATTAGTTGAAAATCAATTTTAAATCTTTTCAACCATTAAAACTATATGATTTATTGAAAATTTTAGTATTGAATACTGAATAGAATAAAAATAGTGGCTTTTACTTATATTTAAAACACAAGGTAGTACTTTTTATAAAATATAGTGTATTTATTATATTTTAACAAGTATTGTTAGGATATTGTTAACTATATACTTCTTTTTTGGATTTCACTAACACTACACTCATAAATTTTTGTCTTTACTAATTGGTTTGCATAATAAAAAGATGGGAGGGGTTATTTATTATCACTCCAAAGTATCTATTGTCACTCTCTCTTATAATTATTTTTTCAATACAAAAGAATTTTTTCAACCAATAAAGTTAAAGTATCAACATTTAAATGTTAATAAAACATTTGAATTAGAGTTGTAATAGATAAAGATGATGGCAAAAACCTAACTCAAAAAAGATGAATAAAGTATATTTTTAGTCCCTATAAATACATCATTTTTTTAATTTAGTATTTATAAAATGAATAAATGACTAAAATGGTCTCTCACTTTGTCACTATCATTCAAAATGGCCCTTGACTTATAAGAGTAAACAAATTGGTCCCTCACTTTATCTTTTGTCATTCCAAATGATCCTTGTTATTAACACACTAATGGAATCATGAAGTTACACTTAAGTGTTACGGTATAAGCGCTATGCAGAAGCACGAGATCATAAACAATTAAGAATTAAGAGAAGCAAAAATATACTCTCTCTTATAAAAAGAGGAAAAAAACCTATAAGACAATGAGAATTGTATTTGTAAGAGTGGAATGAATTAATTATGGAACACTACATGTTATGCTTTTATAGGCTACCGAAAGAAAAATAATCCACAAACTAAATAATGGTTGAAAATGAATCTAAACTAATAACCATATGTTTTATGCATTAAAATAGATAAATACGAGAGCCACATGCTTTGAGAGTCAAATGCTCAACATTAAGTGCCACGATGAAAGTCTAAAACAACATTGTATCAATAAGTGAATAGAAATCAAGCATTTTATAATCAAAATGGAGGAGGAGGATGGATTGGTGCTGAAAAATGAAAGAAGAGGAGTGAGCATAGACAAAAATGACCGTTTTTTCAACTTTGTCAAGATTGATACGCTTGATTTTCGTTCACTTGCTTATATGATCTTTATACTTGAAGACACATATATACAAAGTTATCTAATCTTTATTTTTATTTCAACAGCCTAGTCAAAATTTTGAAAATCTTCGCCCTAGGAGAGTCTGCCTCTACATCTAATGGAAGACGTACACCCACAAATAAGGAATTCTGATAGATCAAGATACCATGTCACCTAGAATGAGTGAAAACCAAAGCTTTGATAATACGACAAACATAGTTTATATATCGGTCTTAAGACAAATTCACCATCATAAAGGATACGACTTTCTTGGTTGAATGCAGTAAATGAATGCTCCAATGTTGCCTAGAATCAGCCCAAATTGAATAATGGAGTGGGGTACCTACCTAGATTCTAATGATTAAGTCAATATTAACCTTAGAAGCGAAGGTTGAGAGAATGGTGCTTACCTGGATAAAGCAATTATTTTGCTATACATAATGAAGTCATTAGATTTAAGAAGTTTCGTACTCGCAGGCCATAAATTCTAAGATATATAATTTCTTATGTGCGTAACTCCCACCTTTACCTATTGTGATCAACTTGCCTTCTCTTTGTGTTATCCATCTTGAGTATAGGTTATCTTGGGTAATGGCTATATATCTCTTGTATTGGCCATTTCGTCATTCAAACTATATTGTCCTTTGTCGTGATATATATCGGTCCACAACATGTACAAAATGAAATACTAGTACGAGAAGTTAAAAACTCCAAATTAAAAGTGCCTAATGGACCACAAAATAACCCCGTAAAGAATGCACTAGTCCACATCAAAATATTGATATACTTGTATCAATAGGATCTTTGGCAATAATTTCAGAAGATAACCTGCCACTCCACTTAGCAGGTAGTGAACACAGACAAATAATAGTATGGAACAAAAAAACTAAGAGCATACTTTGATAATATGCATCAACTTTTCAGGAGCTTCATGACAATAGAGAATATTAGAATCTGACATTCTTTTGTGCATCCTTTGAGTTAGTAAGGAGGTGGTTACGAGTATTTTCTAATAGAAAGCTTCAGTCTTGATAGCAAGGGGAGAGGAGGGACTTTGGCATTTCCATACATTTTTAAAAGAGTCATGAGTTGATTTATTCCTTACCTTTTAATTTAATATTTATTTTATAAAATTATAAAAAGATAACTCAGATGATATATAAAAAATTATAAATTATACATTTTAAAATAATATAATTTGATATTTCTAATATAGTTAAAACTAAAAAAAAACTGTATAAATTGATTTCTAATGTGCTAAAAGGAAATCTAACACTGTTTATAAAAATTCATTGAACGAAATATATAATACCTCTTGCACATGCAAGGTAAGGCTGTCTGACCCTTCATTGGATCCTGCACATAGAGAGAGCTCTTGTAGCACGAAATTATCGTTTTTACTGAATGAAATACATAATTATAATGCAAAATGCATATGCATGTGTACAACAAAAAGAATTGCAAAATATATGTATTTATAGCTTCTTGGATTTTGATTTTTTTAAAAGAATTTACAATGGAAATATTAATTTACAATTAAATAATAATAATAATAATAATAATAATAATAACAAAAACACCACAAGAATGGCCAAAAGTCATCGCTAATTGTTAATATACTATCGCAACTTAACAACGGTGTCAAACTATCACTATTTTTACGTAGCTAAATTGCCACATTATATTCTTGTAGTAAAATATCACATCATTATGAATCTATGATATGGTAGTAATATACTTATATAGACATTCAATAATTAATTATTGCTCTTTTTAAAAAAAACTTGTATATTTGCATTTTTTGGCTTTTTTATTTTAATTTTAATTTTTTATTTTCTGAAGTTTATATAAAAAACTAAAAATAAGATTTTATTGTTTTCAATCATTTTTAATTTCTCTTATATAAATTCTAAAAAATAAAAATAAAAAACACGAACTAACCTTACACTTTATTGATTGAAGTGACTAAGTCCGAGACTTGATGCAAATAGAAACTAAGCGTAGATAAAATCACCATAAATTCAAATACTATAAGAACCTACAAAAGTCTCGCAAAAAGAAAAAAAAAAAAAAACTAGGTCGTCAATGCATAAATTTTGAATATAAAAAATATAGATAGTAAAATAATTTTGAAAACTTCTAAATACTTTTTAGCAAATAATTTTAAAATAATTTAAATTTAAAATTAATAAGCTATTAAATAAATAAATAAAATCATAGTTATTGATTTATTTAATAGCTTATTCATCTTGAATTTAAATTCTTTTAAATAATTGTTTAAATCAATAAAACCATAGTTAGTGTCAAAAGCTTGTAGCTCAAATGGCACTAGGAGGTGAGATAAAGTGGAGCACTTGGAGTTCAAGATGTGGGGTTTGATCCCAATGGTATAGATTTAGGAGGAAATTCAGTGTAATTTGTGTGTGTTTGACCAATAAAAAAATAAAAAATAAAAATAATACCATAGTTACTATAACATTAAAAAAAAATTACTACATTAAAAATATAAAAAAATAATTTCTATTGTTTAATAGTCAAATATTAATAAAACTATATTAAATATGCCTTTAGCAAATATTTGGATCAGTGGAAAAAGTTTAGAATCATCAAAACTCGTCACAATTAGTAGATATTTATCTCCTTTAATTTAATTAAGCATGCTGATAAAGATTCAAATCATGACCGTATGCATGAAAAAAAAAACTTTGTTGTGAGAAACAAAACTTACATTCCAGTAATGTCAATGCCTCAAAGGAATTGAGTTTTGGTTAAGATGCCCTCGGTGAAAAAATTAAGATTAGGAAAAAAATGAAAAGAAGAAAAACTAGACTAATAAAGAATTTGATTTTAAAATTTGTTTTTAGAATTTAACTTGTCCTTTTTTTGCTAAAACATACAAGAATATTTTATACGATCAAACTCATAGATTAACTGATACCAAATTACACTTTAGCTTATATGTATTTTTCTTTCTTTTGGTATTCTTCCTTGCATTCCAAACGATACAATATTATCAAAATATACTAGTTAAATATATAGTTCTACAAGCATCTCCAATGATTGGAATGCTTAGTTACATCAAATATTTTTTAGGTGAGTTTTAAATGTGTACATTATTCTTTCAATTTAAGCACTAGTTTCATGAACTCTAATTCTAAAAACTCAACAAGCACTTTAACACGGAATTGACACAGTTACATTTGTTAGTTTGATTCATCGTCTTCAATAGAGGTGTTTAACTTGGTTTTTACCAATTAATTAAGCATCTTTATTAAACATCTATATATGTTCTATTGAAGATTGTTGAGGTGGACATGGATGCTTAGTATTAATACTTCCACAAGCACCAATATCTTGAAGAGATCTTGTAGAGATAATATATATGACTATAAGTTAATGAAACCAACAGATTTAATTATGTGGGATCCATGTGAGATTGCTTGTGTTGAGTTTTTAGAGTTAAGGTGCAAGATATGCATAAATTGTAAGGGTATGTTTATACATTAGACTACTCGCATAAAAATTAGTATTTAACATTGCTAATAAGACTATTGTAGTTTTAAGTATTGGAGATGCTCTTAACGGTTGACTCTACTATCTCTACAAGATTTCTCTAACATTTCTTTTATAGGAAAGAAGTATAACAGGAAATTGAACCTCGTACTCATACACACATGTTTTAATACACTCACCAACTGAACTACATAACTGGAACAGATTTCTCTAACATTTGAGATACTTGTAAAAGCATATTTACTAATTAACCTTGTCTGCCTCGACATACTCTAATGTGATATTGATGCTTTATAAGAGTGTATAAATTATACTAACTCAATTAAACACCTATTAAAAAGGATTGAGATTTGATGTTGTACTATTTTAGAGCTGTATGAAAGAGAAAATGACAATAAAATTGTATGCTCGTAATTTTACTTTCTCATTTTAAATAGCTGGAACTCAATTCTTTTTTTAACCACATACTCCTTTCGATCATATTTATAAGACATTTTTAACTGAATTATATAGAAAAAAAAAGTAGTTAAATTTAGTTAAGTTTATTGGTGTTTTAAGAAAATGTATGAGATATCAATTTTATCCTTTATTAAACAATGTGTTAGCCAATCACGTTTAAAAATTTGAAATAGTCAATGCATTTAATAAGGATAAAAAAAGAAAAGAAACAATAAATGCATTATGGAAATTACAAAACATCTTATAAAAGAGACCATAAAAATATTCTAGATGATACTTCCTATTTAACTGTCCGGAGAGAGAGAAAAATCTTGTTTCTATTTATGTGTCCACTCATATTTTCAATGTAACATTAATTGTATTTTTGTCAATTCTAACCTTATGTTTAATTGGAGGCTAATCAATGCCTCATTATCCAACCAATCAAACAATGAGGGATAAAGGGTATTATGGAGAGTTCAAAATTTATTTTGAAAAAAACTATAACAATTATTACATTTCTTAATATGTGTGATTTTCTCTCTCCGGACAGTTAAATAGGAACGGAGGGAGTATCCTATAAAGAGGACTAGAGAGAGTACTAGTATTATATTATGACAAATGATATTTAGTGCCCTAAGGGCACTATTTAAGAACCCAAATATAGTAAAATGATATTGAAATATGTAGTTTTTTTATTCCTGAGAGACGGAACAATGTACTCTTATAATTATTTTTTTATTTTTAATAACCTTAACTAGTGCTTTAAGACCTTAAAGTACCGTATATATCAAGACCGTTGTATTATATTGTCCACAAATCCAAACCCCATTAAAATGATCCAAATTTAGAAGCTAATTTTTTCACAAAAAATCTTAATTACTTACTTTGACCAAGCAAAGCAGCATACCTTCCACTTAAAAATTCTTGAACCCTATTCCAAATTTGTACACCAATCAACTCTTGCATTCCATGTATTCCCACCATGAGTGTTCACCAATCACAACTTCTCTCCCATGTGCTACAAAGTTGAAAATGGAAAGCAATAAAGCAATTTCTATTTTCTTGTTGGGGCTGCAGGATTCCTCTTTCGTACGACACAACAAGTTAATAGGGCAGCTCCAACACATGCCAATTCATAATCATTGTACTCTTTTATTGTTTTCAATAATTTATACTTTTTTTTGGACTTATAGGAGTGTATTAAAAGATAGATAAAAAAAAACTCAAATGAGTTATTTTTCTGTATTCTATTTATAAGATATTTTTAACCGAATTATAAATAGTAAAAAAATATTATCTCTGGTCCTCGTTATAAGAAAAAAAAACATAATTTGTATATATTAAGAAAGTTAATTTCTTGTGTTTAATTTTCTTAATTTCATTAAAAAAGATATGTTTTAATTATAAAAAAATACTCTCTCTCCTATTTGGATAGGTCAAATGACATTGAATATGGAAAAAGTGTTTGAAATTAGCACTAAATAAGAAGAAAGAAGTTAAAATTTACTTATATTTTAGACTAAGAAGTTTCAATTTTTTTTTCTTATAACTAAAACCTTGAGGTAGTAGTTAAATATAGTTAATTGTCTCCAAAATTAATTGCCATCTGGTCTTTATTACTCCCTCCGTTCCAAAATTATAGTCACTTTGAATTTAAAATCTTGTTCCAAAACAATTGTCACTTTAGGATTTCAAGATGTAATAAATTGCATATTTTAATATTTTTCTCTCATCACCTCCTTTATTCACCAATCATCATTTCTTTTTTTAATTATTTTGTCAACCGCTTTAGCTTCTAATTGGATACCTTAGTCCACTAATATTAAAAACTTATCAATATCAATGATTTTTTAATATGTGTAAAAAACCTAAAATGACTATAATTTTTGAATAGAGGGAGTATAAGAAATATATACCTAAATTATGAATACCAATAAAATTAATTGGTTGCATCAATTTTCTCAAAAAAAATGAAGTGTATATCAATTTTACCATTTATTAAATATTGTGTTTAGTACAATAAAGTCAAAGCATTTAATAATGAAAAATAAGAAAAACAACCATAAAGGTTTTATGAGATTTGTGTAAGGCCATATAAAAAGGACCACCAAAACCTTTTAAAATGTGTCTTAAAATAAGATCAGAGAGAGTATAAAGTACCAACTTTACTCTTTAAGTATTGTTGATAGCTAGTTAAGAGTTGACATTCTCTAACCAACATCGAAATAAATAGTTGAAATATTAAAAATTTTATGTTTATGCGAAAATAGTTGAAATAGTCAAAGTTAATAACAAGGATGAATAAGGAAAAAAATTGAAATGCTTTATAGATTTTGGTGAGTGCCTTATAAAAAGGATCATAGATATATTTTAAACTATGTCTTATAAATAGGATTAGGGAGTAATTAACTGGAACAAGATAAAGTCTTATATGTTACAAGTCGCATGTTTGAGCCACGTAACTCTGTAAGCATTCTTTGAGCCCGTTTTCCTTCCTTGTCTTAGAATAAGTCACTATCCCTAGCACCCTAATTTCTTTTCTAAAAAAATTAAAAGAAATAAAAAGAAATAAAAAATAGTAAGATGTAATTTAATTAAAAAACTTAAAAAAATTATAATAGAATAAGGGTATGTTTGTTTTAAATTTTAGTTTGATTAAAATTGTTTTTGATTAAAACTATTTTTTTCTTATTTTTATTAAATCGTCTTAATTTTTGTACATAAATAATCTTAATTATTAATATTTATCTCAATTTATATATTTTTTATTTTTTATTCTATTAAAATTTAAATCAACAGAGTCTTAAACAGTGTGAAAAATAATAGAATTATTAGTTTATTTTTTTATTACTCATTGTACCCTTTTGACGCCAGCTTAGTTTGGTCTTCTAGAATATAATAATTATTAGGGACACGTACCTACTTAATTATCGAGTTTGGGAAACTAGGAAATACTAGTCTAATAACCAAACAACCAAGGACTACTAGGGTATTATGGATGGGGTAGGGTATTATTATGGATGGGATAGTCCTTAATCTTTTCTAGTTTCTCAGGTATTCATCTCCTTATCCTATTATCAATATATTAAAAAATCTTACTATACTTTTATTATTACTATGTATGGTAAATAAGCCTTATTTTGAGAGAACATAAAAAAATCATCTATCTTTAATCCTTTGAGGTTGGAGTTCAATAATATAACTCTGACAACAACTAAGGAAGGATAATTATCAATAATGATAAGTATATATCTATTAGGGTATAGAACTTATTTAATATCAGTTAAATTAATTTTTTTATTATATTTTTCAATTTTTAACATTAAAAAGTTAATAAATTTAGAGAGTAAATGAGTTGTACATCCTAATAGGTGTATACAAAACCTTTTTCATAAATTATATATGGAGCCTTTTTGCAGAGAATCGTGGTACAAAGTACAAACGGAGCAATCACAGCCGTTGATTTTTCATATTATTAGTTGGGAAAGAGGTAAACTTATGTTTTGGGGCTGGGATGAACTCTCATTTTGTAAGTGGAATTACGTTTGCAAAAATTCTCTTAAAAGGATTATGTATATATTTTTTCTATAAGCTATTAGTTTATGTTTTTACATATAGCGAATAAATAGAGTAGTAAAAGAATGAGAAAATAGATACTCCTGTTGTTTGCGAGTTAATTTCATCATCGCTAATTAATTATTTATTTTTATTCTTTAGTATTGTCAGTAAATAAAAAAGTAATAAAAAACCCCAAGGATCGACTTAGCAATATAAGACCCTCCTAAATTCATAGGAGGGACGATCCATAGTGGGAGGTCCCGTGTTCAAATGCCATTATGCCAAATTTCCGGAGGCCAGCGTCAGCCACGCAGCACGAACGGAATTAGTTTATCTTAATTCTGGTTATACAAAAAATAAAAATAAAGTACTAATAAGCAAATAAAAAAGGAGTATTATATTCCTCCTCTTAAAGAAATTTACACCAACATAAACTTCAAGGGCATTTGATATTGAAAATATTTTTACAATTCAAAAAACTCATTTAAAATTATAACATACTCATGTTTAATAAAAAGTTTAAGTGATTTTCTTAGGAATATTTTTTCCATTTTCATCTTAAAAGAAAAATATCACTTATCCAAAAAATAACTAAAACTCACTCTTATACTAAACAATTATACGTGAGAAGTTTTTGTGTATTCTAGAAGAAAGGAAATGTGAGGGAGCCGAAGCTAGGAAAAGGTTTAATCCCCCCTGCCACTTCTTGTTCAGCAAGGGTATTATGTATAGTGCAGTCCTTAATCTTTGAGGCTGGAGTTCAATAATTCTGAAAACAGTAATTATGGATAAACCTCATGTTGAGGTAAGGTTTTATGGTTAGAAAAATTATATTCAGGACAGAGAGAAGGGGGACCAAGGGAGGGCTTTGGCCCACCCTCCATCACACAAACACATTATTTTAAAAAACTAATATTAGGTTATCATCACAAGGTATTTATTAAATATTAATATGCTCAATGTTTTTTTTTTATTTTTCTTTCTAAAATTAACATGTTATTTCTTTTTTCATGTATAAATTTCTTATATGTTTGATATTTTTTATTACTTTATTTTAAGTTTTTATGTACTTTTAAAAATAATAAAAACAAAAAATAATTAAATTTTTGCTTTTTCTCAAAATAATTAACTGTAATAAAAAAGAGAAAATAAAAAAATAATTATTCTAATTTTAAGTAAATATAAATATCTTATAATTTTCATCTTAATCAACTAAAAGTTATCAATTCCCTGTCTACCTCTAAAATCAATTATTTTCAAGTTAGAGCTACTTTTTTTTCGATCTACAAAGTTCTTAATCTTTGAAGTTGGAGTTCAATAATTCTGATAACAGCAAATAATAAGGATAACCTGTAGACCCGTTTTGCATGCAAAAACATGGTACAAATGGAGCAACCATGAGCGTTGATTTCCTCACTAGTTTCTGATTGCCCACCTCTATTATTACTGGAGACTTCATGATCAACGTTTTTATCATGTATCAAAATTACAAATTACGACCACTTACTTCAAGGACAGAATCTAGAACAAAGGATCCATATGAAATTCATCAGTGGAGAAAACCTATATGTCAACGGTAATCTTAGCATCCAGATGAGTGAACTCTTGGAAAAAGGCCTTGAAATGCTCATATGAATACTTCACATCATCAACAGCACACATTTCTCGTATGCTATGCATTGACAACTGCGGCGCACCTACATCGACAGTGCGAATACCCACACCGCTTGCAAGGATAGGACCGATGGTTGAACCACAAGACATGTCGTTGCGCACCACAAAGTCCTACATCAACACATTGTTATAATTCATTATCAGACTCTCATTCTAGTGGCTCACCTGATACTTCAAAACAGGAAATAATTTTTCTGCTTGAAATACTACAGATACTAAAATCAGATGCCTTTTCTCCATGATTGTGTCTTCCTCTGAAGATGTAAACCTGTTTCTATCAGTGAGAAGAATGAACAAATTTTCCGATAGACTAACCTGAACGGGAAGGTTATGTTTTGATGCTATCTCCCTGAATATGAAGGATGTGATGGCGTTCGTTGCATAGCGTTGACTTGCATTGTTTTTAATGACAAGTCCTCCGTGTAGTTTAGGCTGATGGTTTGCTTCATGCTTTTCCTGTGAAAAATTAGGTCTCAATAAGGACCAATGGTTTGAATTATCGGCAACAGTAGAATAAGGTACATAAGACGACGTACCATGTAATTGGGGTGCAGTGCATGTGCCATATCGGCAGATACAAGGAAGCTCCTTTGTATTGCTTTCTCCAGATGCTAAAACAAAATCACCATGAACAAAATTAATCAAATAATGAAAGCAAAATAAGAGTATGATTATTGGCCATTCAAATAGCTTGAATGCTGACTTGTGGAGTGGTGCTGCAATGAATTATGAAGGCAAATATTGCAGCTCCTTACTAGATTTAAAATAAACTCTTAGCTCAATGTTAGTATCACCAAGATTAAAGCTTTGTATATTACTCCGGTTATGTTAAAGAAATAAACAATTTACCCCGTTGATCCCACTGAAGAATGAAGATTTAGAACCACTCAAACTGTTAACAGTTAGCTACAAATGACAATCAAAAGGTCCCTCGTCAAAAAAAAAAAAAAGTCATCATTTACTTACCCCAAAAAAAAAGTATAGTCTTTTTTCAATGGTTTATTTTGAACAATTACAATGAAAACTCAGCATCTTCCACTCACCTCTCCCCCACCCCCCTTCCCAAAAAAATTTATGCATAGAAATCATAATCTCGTTTGTTACCATGTTTTGAATAAAAAAAGGTTAAATTAACTACTTGTTCCTTGTATGTGTCCCTCGTTTTCGTTTTAGTCCCTATACGTAAAAAACTTCCCTTTTTAGTCCTTACACATGTCTATGTTTTCGGATTGGTTCATGCATCCATTTTCCAACTAACGGCGTTAGTCCTCGTCCTAAAAGGCAAACAGAATTAATGCTAACCATACAATGGTAGACATATGGGGCGTCGATGTTGCTAGTTTTAATCTCTATTCATGTATTAATAATTCGTTTTAGTCCGACACTAAGTAGGGACTAAAAGGAAACTAACAGGAACTAAAACGAAAATGAGGGACACATATAAGGATCAAATAGTTAATTTAATCATAAAAAAATATGATAACAATTACAATATTACCCAATATTTAAGGGGTAAAGTATATGCTTTTAAAAATTGATAGATGGAACTGAATTGGGCAGGATTTCAGCAAAGTACGATGTAATTTACCCCAACCTCTATAATGTCATGTTATTAAGGAAATGGTTACATTCGATAATCTTTAACGGAAAATAGACAATATAGTTGCTCATCGGCAAAATATAGTCCTCAACTGGTGGGAGTGGGGGATAAATATTTTACCTTAGAATCTGGGCTGAAGGAATTTGTAACCCTAGTCAAAGCATTCAGCATGACAGGAGAGCCAGCTCCTTGTGCAGAGTCAGATCCACATTCCTCATGATCAAACAAAGCCACCATTCTAACACCAGTCTCTTCCTCAAGACTGCTGGCAGAGGCCGTAGAATCTATTAATGCCTGAAAAAGAAAATCAAGATGTTGGCATAGGATAGCCAACAATCAGTACAATACTTTATTTAAAAGGTTTATACATCAAGCACACACATTCTAATTTCTAGATACACGGTTACATAATCTTAATTCTTATATGAAGTCCCAAAATAATAAAATTAACATTAACATTTTTCTATAAAGAAATCCTTGTTAGTCAGACGCATGCACCCAGTGGCATTTCTATCTGTGATGCCATCCAATCACATCCTTTCCCTGAAAAAGGAAGACGTGCATATTGATCTTAAATTGCTTAGGAATTTCCATAGGACCAAGGGCAAGTCCCTAATATGAATAACACATTACAAGTGAACACTACTATCAGGTTTCTATCAATGATACCCCTACTGTAGATACTGTGGAACTAAGGGTAAGGATTAAGGAACAATGAGGGGGATTAGAACTCAATCCTGTTAATAACATAATAATTACTTGCTCTCAAAATAAAATGGGGATTGGTGGATTTAGATAGGAGTAGGAGAGCTTTCTGAGAAGTTGACTACAAGAGTAGGAGAGTATCAGGGTCTCTCAAATACCCCAAGGAAGATTGTCCTAGTATCGTTTTTACACTCTGGATCATTTAGGCCAGACGGAATCTCAGAGACTAATACACCACAATGTCGATTCTTTTTCCTATTCTTGGGTTGGTTCTATTAAACCACAACATCAGTATTTAGAGTGAATAATACAATTCAATGAACACATTTTCATGTAGCAGAATCTGATCCAGTTTCTATTAGAGGACTTAACATCACCAGGAACACCTTATCAATCTCTCTTTCATCCTTACCATAAGAGACAGAAACACCGTGCAAATATGAATTAATGATCCAGCCATTGTTTCACAAGTGCATAGAGGAGGTGAAGATGCAATTAGAACCAAAGTTCATTAGCTTAAGTTATTCCATTGGAGCATAAATCATCAAGGTGTTTTAAATTTTAAACACTTATGATAGTGACATTTAAAAGATTTCTGTTAGCCGTTAGACCCCCAATTATGTCCAACAATTTCTTTGGACCTTGCAAACTTCAGTCCAAAATTGCACAGTTTAAAGTATATCTAGAGTGGCACACTTCAAAATCAAGGTAATATTTCAAAGCTCATATCTATAACACACAAATATTTGGAACTTGATCAGAAGAAATATTTTATACAAGATTTGAACCTTCAGTGAGCAAAATGACATGCAGAGGTTATCAAGCCGTCCTGAAAATACGAATTCCTTCGCGGCCCCAGCAATCACACTTGGTTGTGTATCACAAACTTGCAATTCAAAATCACAAATTTCATTTGGTTGACACCCGAGCTTACTTGCAAGCAACTGAGAAAAAGAGGAAAGAAGACCATCACCAACAATTAGGCTCCTGATAGTATGAAGAATGGACTGTGGGTTTCAAAGCTTATTAACCTGTAAAAGAAGAGGGTGGTGCTTATTGCTTGTGCCTGATATATCATTTTCTTTCTTTCCATCTGTCTGCTTTCCACCTTCAACTGAACCATTTTCCAAGGACACTTTATTGAGCTCCGCCTACAGGACAAATCTCAATGAATGCTTAACTGCTAAATCCAATCCAAATAAGTAATAACTACAAAAGAACACTTTGAATCTGAACAGACACTGTTTTTCTAATTTCTTATGAGTCTCAATGTATACCTGCCCCAAACGATTGCATCAAAGATTCAAAACACAACCATGATATTAACAAAATTGTATTATTCCATCCTGCTAAAAGGTTCAAAACCTATTAACAACAAAGAGTTTTTGTTATGCAAATGCAACGAGATACATATTCAACCAATAACTCAACTACATGCAAATGATGCAACTACATAAATAGTAATTCAGATAACATAAATGGAAGAATGCAAAATGAGCATTAGTGCAAGACTCTATACACTAAACTCGGACATCACAATAATAATAATAATTCTTTACATAGATCAATCAGTAACCAGCCAAAAAGCTATAACTAACAAGGACCGTGTAATTACCTTAAGTGATGTAGCCAAGATGGGAATGAGATTAGTCTCTGTGTTAAATTTGAATCCATCAGTATTAACATTCCTGAGCACAGAGCCAAAGGAAGAAAATGATAAATCGACACCAATAATCCAAGCAAACAAACAAGCAATGCACAAAAATCAACAGCAACAAAAGAACCTGTCCAGGTGTATAGCCAAAGTTGGGACCCGCATTATAGGTTCCTCAATTCTAACAAGGTGATGGGAGTAGGAAACAGAACCTGCACTCTCTCCTCGTACAACTACCCTCCCTGCCACCGTCAAATCCCGGTCGAACCATGTATGCCACAAACCACCGCCATAGAGCTGGACACCAACCTCCAAAATTCCACCTTTGACCACCTGCCATAACACCTCACCAATTAAACCTCTCTACATGAAATGATGAAAACCATACATGAAGCATGAAATATTCAATAATTAAATAAATCCAAAATTACCTTGGTCACAGGCTTCAATTTCAAACAAGGACTATCAGTGTGAGCTCCGATTATGTGGAATCCATTTCCAGCAACGAATCTAAGAAAAAAAAAAGGAATAAAAAACTGAGATTATTGATTTCTGTTTCGAGTTCGTTTGAAAAAGAGGGAAAACGAATGAACCTTTTGCCGACGGCGAAGGCGACGATGGTGGAGTGGTTTCTGGTGAAAAAGTACTTGTTGCCGGCTTCAAGTTCCCAAAATTCTCTCTCCGAAAGCTGGTTGAAACCGGCGTTTCGCAAGCGCTTTTTTGCTTCGTCTGAAACGTGAAAGAAGAATGGCGGTTAAAGAGAAATGGAATCGCGATTTGGAAGAGGAGATTTTGGTTTCGATATTACCGACGGCGTGGAAAGCAGTAGGAGAAGCGTTGAGGAAGTTAACAAGATCGGAAACGACGTCGTCCTTCGCCATCGTTTTTCAAATTCTGCTGAGACTTCTGTCTACTTCTACTTCCAGTAATGGGTGAGGGTGATAAAAATTTTGCGGCACTGTTTCGTTTATCTTGAGATACTTCTCGCTTGGGAATAAAGCGAGTGCTCTAGCTTTTCACGTGTCGATTATTTTAAGATTAAATTAATTTTTCAGTTCATATACTTGCAATTTATTTTTATTTTAATTCTTAAAAAAATGTTGTTATTCTTCTCGCTCTGCAGCGTCTTGGCTCCAAGATCATTGACAATCTCGACATTATACTCCTTAAATTGCTTGGGTTTGGCGTCAACCAATTACTGAGGGTATGACCTTTATGTTCTGGCTTTGCTTACTTGGTATTCTCCCTATGAATGTGCTTCGCTATCACCGGAACCTTTCAGCATCTGCTATGTGCCAGCATTGTGGCTTGGCTGATGAAACCTTTCTGCACTGCTTGCGTGACTGTGCTCAAGCGAGAAGTATTTGGCGCGGCGTTGGTTTTCGTGAGGACGCTCAATTCTTGGATAATAACGTTGGTTCTTGGGCTTCTAGCTTCGTGAATAATGGCAATGGAATCTTGTTCGCTTGCACCGTGTGGCATGTGTGGTGCGCTCGTAATAAAGCTGTTATTAGTGGTAAGATCATGTCTAACTTTGAGACCATTTCAGCGATTCATAGCGATGCCTCCGGCTTGCTGCAACAGTTGAACACTTCTATCTCACGGGTTTCCTTGCAAAAAGAAGTCTATTGGTGAGCTCCGAGGGAGAATCAAGTGAAGTTGAATATCGACGGTAGTTGTATTGGCAATCCAGGTCCGGCAGGGGCTGGCGGCCTCCTCCGTAATCACTGCGGAGAGTTGCTTTTTGACTTCTACGAATCTCTGGGCGATTCCACGAGTTTTCATGCGGAGCTTGTCGGCCTCTATCGTGGTCTTTTCCTTACATGAAAACTTGGTTATCATGATGTTGTTTGCCACTCTGACTCGCTCCTTGCAGTGGAGACCGTCAAGCTGGGTGCTGGAGAATTTCATCTTTATGGTGCATTGATCCAGTCCATCAAGGAACTTTTGTCTCGCAATTGGATTTGTCGGTTTGAGCATGCTTAAAGGGAATCAAACTTCTGTGCTGATGCCCTCGCGAAACTTGCATCTGGCAGTGCTTTCCCTCTCACAGTGATCTACTCTCCTATCCCTCAGCTGTCTAGTTTGTTGTTGGCTGATAGAGTAGGAGTTGTTTACTTTAGATCCCTTCCTTCTTAGTGTTTTTTTAGTTTTATTTTTATTTATTTTTCCGATGTACCAAAAAAAAATAATAATTATTTTTCTTTACTTCATGTTATTATATTTGTATTGGTCCTTATTATTTATAGTTGTGAATTATCATGGTAATTGTCTTTACAAGCTCAATAATTTTTCATCTCTTGCATAATATTTTGTGTCTCGAAAATATAAAAGATTGAAACTTTCAATACTTTTTTTATATTCCCTCTGGAATGATTTATATGCAAAAAAAAAAAAAGTAACTTATATACACTAAAAAAATTAGTTAAACACATTTAATTTTCTTTAACTCTATTTAACAAATTAACCTATCATATTTATTCTCTCTCTACTTATAAAATGCCCTAAAAATATTATTTAACATTTTCCTAATGATATTACCGTAGTTAGTAAAAGTTTGAAAAAGTAAAAAAAAAAAAAAATGTTAATTTTTCCTACTAAATCTTCTTGTAAATTCTCTCACCACACTTTATTTAGAGAAGTGTCATCAGTCTTTAAAAAAATAAATGTTTAGTGAAAAATAGAAAATACTTGTCAAAATTAAATGAGTTAGAGAATTTGTAAGAAGATTTAATAGGAGAATTTAAAACTCATTTTAGCAATTTAGCGCCTGTTTGATTTAGATTTTAGTATAATAAAAAATGAAAAACACATAAATTAAGACAAAAATAAATAATTAAAATAATTAATGCAAAAAAACGAAACGATCTAACAAGTAAATATTTTTAATTTGCAAAGATAAAACAAGCATGCCGTCTAATTGAGTGAATAGTGCTCTACGATATTCTCATTGAAGTTGATTTTATTGTAAATTCATGTATATACATTGTTGATAATACACCTCACAATCAACAAAGAGACAATCAATTAAATTTCTATTGAAAATATAATCATATTATAATTCTATTATAAGAATATAACAAAACTATAATACAGTTTTCGTTTTCAATTTTAAGTGTTTTAATAAAAGTCAGTTGAATTATTATGATAAAATCTTTGTCCCATGCATCGTACTTAGGGATGGAAATGGGGCGGGGTGGATTTTGCCCTCCCCATCCCCGCCTCCGCTAAGAGCGGGGCTGGGACGGGAAAAAACAAGGCGGAGATACCAAACCCACCCCCGTCAGGGATCGGGGAACCCGCGAGTAACTCACGGAAAATTTAGATTCACATTTTTTTAAAAAAATATAATTTCTTGGTATATTTTTACACAAATTAAATACTTAAAAATTTTTTAAAAAATAAATTAATTACTTTAATTCCTATTATATGTAAAAGTTATTAAAAATATAATAAAATTTTAACTTTATTATTATTGATATTGCTAATTATAATAGCATTACGTGTATATAAATATGAAAATAAGTATAAATATATATAGAATTATAACGGCGGGACGAGTTCGGGAGCGGACCGGATAGTTAAAATCCCAAACCCACCCCCGTCCCACTAAAAGCGGGGGCGGAGAAAACCCAAACCCGTCAAAAACCCGGTCAAAACGGGGATTCTCCGTCAACGTCGGGCATGGTCGGTTGGGTACCCGCAGGTTCGGTTTTTATTGCCATGCCTAATCGTACTGATCAATATTTCAAATTTTTTTTTGTTGACAAGGGTATTCTTTTGTCGATCGTCGAAGACTAATTCTTTTGAGGTATAAATATTACCGAAATAGATTTTACGTCTACCAATTATACATTTTGCATACACACCATCACAATTTGAACCATATCAACATACTTAAAAGACCCAACAAATCCAAATCGTATGATAAAATATATTTCTCTTTGTTATTACTTACCATTTACAAATTGTGTTTATATTATCAATTTATTTCATTATCAACATTACATGTATGTTAACTTATTTAATAACTTATTCACACGAGTGCATGTATAGTATAAATCAAACAATAATAGAAAATTTAGTTTTTGCAATTTTGTATTTGTTCATTTTTGTTCTTGATTTTTTTGTTCAATTACGTGGTTTTAAACTTGTTGATTAGATTTTTGAACACTCCTAAATCGAATGAATCCAACTGTTTTAAAAATTATTTATAATTTTTGTTCATTACGGAAGGATTTAATATTGATTCGATATAATATAATAAGATGATAGACATGAAAAAAAATATATATAAATACGTGATTTGATTGATTGTAACAAAATGCAGAGTGACACTATTACTATTACACATATTTTAAACTACACCATATTTTCTTTTTTTTTTTTCAAATTTTCCCTTGCTTTATAAAGTAATTTTTGGGCGAAACCGGATAAATTTTCCAATTTCAACCGGAAAATACTATCCAGGTGATTTCATATTTGATTATTTGTAGGAGAGTTAAACTTTTGAAAAAACACTGATTATACTGATTTTATTCTAACCGGATTTAAATTTTATTATTTGGTTAGAACCAAATTTTATTATCCGGTTAAAACCAAATACTATTATCCGGTTGGAATCAAATTTTATTATTCGGTTGGATACCAAATTCTGCGTATCCACACAAACCGAAAAATTTTATCCAAATTCATCCGAAAATTATTTTTCAGTTGTGCCCAAAAATTATTTTTTGAATCGATGGCAAATTTAGAAAAAAAGGGGTGTGTGGTGTAATTTGAGAATGTTGTGGGGAGAATAGTGCCACCCCAAAATGCATGACTTAATTTTTTTTTGGGTTCATAATGCATGACTTAATTGTTTGATAAAAAAAACTTAAAATAAATAAAAAAAATGACTAAAAATTAAAAAGATAAAAAAAAATTATTCTTTATGTATAATGATATAAATGCTATTGATAAACAATTATTATTTTAATTTGATAAATAGAATTTCCCTTTATTGGATTTATAGATGGATTTATAGATTCTATTTTTATTTTGAAATTTCATTTTTTATACCGTTGCTCAACTTTTTTTGGAGTGCTACTTTTGGCACCATGGGACATGCTGGGCGCACCATGATTGCCTTTTTTTTTTCAAATTTTTCCCCAAAACGGTTTCTAGAAACCCTTTTGAAATGGTATCCAGAAACTGTTTGTAAACGATTTCAAGAAACCGTTTATAGATTTTAAAAAATTTTGTGATTTTTTTATGTTTTTTTATTTGTTAAGAATTATTTATTATTAATGTATTATTGTTTTATTTTTTATTTTTATTGTTTGATTTGTAATTATTGTATTATTAATATTATTTGTTAATAATTATATGGTTTCTCCATTTCTTAATCTACATTCTTCAATTCTTTTTCAAAATTGTCCATTTCAGCATAATTAATACATTTATAAAATTATAATTCTAAATTTTAAACAATGCAAAATAAGTGCTATACAAAATATGTTTTTTTTTAAAAAAAGTTTCGGGGAACCGTTTACAAACGGTTTCTAGAAACTGTATAGTTTTAAAATTCAAAAAAAAAAAAATAAAAGTAGCGATACGGTTTCTGGTTACCGTATCGCAGCTTAGCGAAACGGTTTCTGGAACCCGTTTCGGGACTAAAATTGGAAAAAAAATAAGGTAACCATGGTGCGCCTAGCATGCCCCATAGTACCAAGAGTAGTACTCCTTTTCTTGACTTTACTATTCACTTTTTTTTTCTTTAATAAATCTCATCTATTATTTGACGATTTTCATGCCTTAATTTTTTTTTTTATTTGACAATTTTCATTTTTGTTAGTTTTAACTAGTTGAGCTATTAGAGAAGTCAGAATAACATCATTTTGTCTCACTATGTTGATTCAAAAATACAATATATATAAAAGACTAAATTAATAAAAAAAAAAAAACACAACATGATAAGCCAAAGTAATTTAAAATATATAATATAAAGAATTAAAGAGACTAAAATAAACATAAGAGATTGAATTGGTCTAAAAATACAAAATAAGGAACTAAAATAAATTAAAACAAATAAAAGAGACTAAGCCAATTTTTTTTTATAACATGAAAGTCCAAAAATATAATTTTGCGTTAATAAATATACAAACATAACTTCTTTCTTTTTCCTCTACTCCAAGATTCATATCTCCATCATTTCGATCTCTATTTGCTCGTAGTTACTTGTTAAGAGTATGCTTTGATAGATATTTTCAGACGAAAAATGAACGTCTTCGTAACATCACCTACGTGATATATAGCAATAGCAATGATACAATATCAAATAAGACATTATTGCTCGTGATATGCATATCAATATTGTTTTCTTTTCTTTCGTTCCATTTCCTATCCCTTTTTATTTATTTCTTTTCTTATTATTCTTTTACACTTTATTGAAAAGTTAGTATTGTTGTGGTTGGTTTTGTCATTAATTTCCTACTATACTATATTACAAGTCTGTATAAATGCCAATCTTTCATAGCAGAACACAGACCTAACTATCATCACCTTAATAACAAGTAGAAATATCTTAAAATAATACAATCTTTATCCCAATCATGTACTTTAATTGGTAAACATATGAGGACATATGTATAAGTATCCAGGTTTAAATTCTGATTAATATAGTTTTCTATTAATATACTTTCTTATAAACAATATATATAGTTAGAAACCAATCAGACTTTAAAGCACTCAATGCTTAAGCTTTATGCTTAATTTTATAAAACCATTTACATCCAACTAGTGAGAGAGTTCAGTTAACGTTCATATGTCAATGTTATTAGGAGTATGTTCTAAGACAGCAAACTGTTAATGCATAGCATTCTTCTAACACTCATGTTTGATGACTTTGTTTGTATGTTCTTTTAGTTAAGGTTAGCATAAGACAGAAAATGAGATAAATGAATTAGTAGAGGAATATAAGGCAACTTCACATTTTATCTTTAAAAACACATCATCACCATAAAAGAGAAAATCTCAAAATACATACATCAAAACCTAATACTGTCAAAGTAGTAAATAATAAATATGTTAATATCATAAAAAGAGAATCCATATAAACAAAAGAACGTTGTTAATTAACAAACTTTTGCAATATGTACAAGATAACGAACAATCAATATAATTTTAAAAATACTTTCAATCAATTAAAAAATAGATATTCAAGAAGTTGTGTAGTCTTAATATAATAAATAATATTTACTTAAAACTTTTATACTTTTGGTTCATTAACCAGTGTCAACATCAGCAATCAGCATGAAGAAATAGTTACACGCTTAAGAACTGCTCTTTATCATTTTGTGCTGATCACAATTTGGATGAACCACTAGACACAGCAGAATCAACTAATTCCCTTCTCAAAATTTTGCCAGCTGGAGATTTTGGGATGGAGTTGATAAACGAAACACGTCTTATCTTCTTGTATGGTGCAACCTGCAACAATGCAAAAGTACCAAGGAGTAATGGGTCAAGTTGAGCAATGAAAGTTTTAGTAGGTAAGTGTGTGTTTGGATTTGCTTTCAGTAAACTAAATCATGAATCAAATTGACGTTTGCACAATGGAATAAATATGATACGTTAGCATAATGCCAGTTTGAACTCCTTTTTTCTTTAAGCAAAGTGTCTTTTATCTTATAACCTAAACATCATGACACACAGTTACTTAGAGATGAAAGTTAGTTTAGTCAGTTCGATAGAAATTCAAACATAGCAAAATTCACTCACCGAATACCCACACAAGGATTTAGAAGTGAATAGGTGAGAAAAGTGAGGATGTTAGGATATAACCACCCTTAATTTAAATCAAATTTTATTGTATAATTAACAAACTTTATTAAATCAAAAGTGAATTCATCCTCACTTTCTCAATTTATACATACATTCGAATTCGATTTACAAAAGTCAGATTCAAATCAGAAACACACCTGCTTTGCCACAAACTCCATGACCTGAGCTGCAGTTATGTTGCTTCCAGGTTTTCTCACTACAAAGGCCATTGGAATCTGTCCTGCATCTTCATCAGGATACCTGTCCCCAAAAGTTTAGAAGACTTAGTTAACCTTAAAGTTATATCTGCTAAACAATGCAAATTACAGCAAACAACACCTTTTTCTTTTGGGTAAAAAATACAGTATAATTAATAACTTAAACTAAACTAAGAAAACATTGATTCTCTTTGACATCCCAGAGGAACTAGAATTGGAAAAAAAGTTAGCACTAGAAATGCCCTATAACTAAAAACAAAGCACTAGATACATACGGAACCACTGCAGCATCAGCAATTTCAGGATTGGAGTGAAGTATATGCTCTAGTTCAGCTGGGGGAACCTGGATTTAGTTGGATAAATAATGATAATAAAAATGTTAAAATTAGTAAAATGGTATCCACAAAAAGAGTTATTCACATTGGAAAGAATACTTCACCTGATAAGCTTTGTATTTGATCAATTCCTTGAGTCTATCTACAATGAAGAGGAAACCATCAGAGTCAAAATAACAGAGATCGCCAGTTTTAAGCCATCCCTCTGAATCCAATGTTTCAGCAGTAGCCTTGTCATCTCCCACATAGCCTGCACAATATAACCATCATACCATCATATTTACATATGCAATATTAATGTAATAAATAAATAAGTAAACAGACAATTAGATATATCTAGCAATATGAATTGCATTTGATTTATTGATTAGAAACATCATCAACATGAGCAATTTTTGTGTGACACTGTCTATAAGGATTACCAATGAGAAACTTCATAGTACAGCCTCTGTTCCTTATTATAAGTGCTAGGACTTGGGCCTTATGGACCCAAGCCAATTTGAGTCTTTTTAGTATTAGTATACTAGGGAGTTATTTTGAGTTGTAAAAAGGAAGTTGATTGTAATTTGAGAGAATTAGGCTAAGAGCTTGTGCCCTCTCCTTTTTCTGTTTCAGCAATAAACATCCATTCTTTCTCTATCTTTCTTAATCTTGCGTAATAGTTTCTATTTTACAATCTTCATATCTTCGTATATTTTTACTATCTTCTTTTTACTATCTTCTTTAACAGTGCAACTCATAAAAGCTTACAAAATGGCTTTCGTATATTTTTCATATCTTAAATTGTACCTAAAATATTAACTAAATTGGTCCCATATAAAACAATTTTTTTTTTAAAAGAAGTATTAAAAATGCTCTAAACATTGTTGCTTACACAAGCAACAAGCAACCAATGCTTATTGAAGAAGAATCCCCTCTGAACTTTCAACATTGAAACGCACTAAGCTTCGTTGCTTCGGTGTAAGAACTGCTTAAGAAACTAGGCATAACGATGCTCTAATGATATGCAATGAAGTACTCCCTCGGTTCCTTTTTATCTGTTTAGGTAGAGAAATTTTTCTTGTTCCTATTTATCTTTCCATTTATATTTTCAATGTAACATTAATTGTACTTTTACTAATTTTAACCTCATGTTTAATTAGATGTTAATCAATACTCTACTATTTAACCAATCAATCAACGAGAGATAGAGAGATAAAGGGTATCATGAAGAATTCAAAATTTATTTTGAGAAAAACCATAATAATTATATCACTCCTTAATATTTGTAATTTTCTCTATCTAGTGAGTTAAATAAGAATTGAGGGAATACTAGATAGTAAAAGGTTTAGGGCCTGTTATCATACTTCCAAACAATACAAAAGTATTTTTCTTCATAGTGATTTCGAATCCCAACATAGACAGTGAGAAATAAGAAATTCTTACTACTGAGTTGGTAGCACATTTTCAAAACATAATTAAAAAGAGAAATAAGTAATGACCTTTCATGATGGTTGGACCACGCAGCCAGAGCTCCCCTTTGTGGCAAGGTGGTAAAGCTTGTCCTGTTACAGGGTCCACAATTTTGGCCTCCATATTTTCTGCTAGGCGTCCCACGGAACCATGGCGCTTACCCTCTTCACTTCCTATCATTCTTGATGCCCCTCCACTACTCTCTGTCAGACCATAGCCCTAGGAGTAAAATAATTATAACATCAATAACAAGTAATCGAACCGGTGTTCAGCCGGTCGGACCAGTTGAACCGAGAACCATGCCACCACCCAGATCGATCAAGCCTCGGAACCGGAAAACCAGCCTCTACCTAAACTCCCACACTCTACAACTGAACCAACTACGTTTTTAGCTGTTATATATATATCATTAATATCATAAAAAAATTAATTTATCATATAAAATTGGCCAAATTAATAGTTTGGTGCTTGTAACTTATTTTTTGTTTCGATTTGTTCATATAACTGTTAAATGTTTCAATTTGTTCATGTAACTCATTTTTCTGTTTCGATTTGTTACTGTAACTATTAAACATTCCAACTTGATCCTATAACATATTTTCTTATTTCGATTTGATCTTGTAACTTATTTTTCATCTAACAAATTTGTCCTTTCTATCAAGACCAAATTCAAACAAAAATAAAAAGTTACAGGATCAAATCGAAACAGAAAAATAAGTTACAGGACTAAATTGAAATGTTTAATAGTTATAGGACCAAATTAAAATAGAAAAATAAATTACACGACTAAATTAAAACGTTTAATAGTTACAGAACCAAATCGAAAAAGAAAAAAAAAAGTTACAGGAACAAATTATATCAAATTTATGAATAATACGTCCTTGGGTCCTAATTATAAGTTACCTTTTGGAAGAATTCTTTAATCCTAATATAGATCACTAATTTATTATGGATAATTTTCACTCCTACCCCTTCTACAATTATTAAATATTCAATTAATAATAAAGAGAGAAAGATAATTGAATAAGAGAGAGATTGAATTGAAACATTTATTAATACATTTATTTAGGAGTATAGTTGAAAACATCTTATTTTTTAACACAAATTTAATAAGTTAACTCCATTCCTCGATTTTGGTGATTCGATTAAAAATGACTTATATTTAGGACAATATAGAGTATATTATTTTGTATATATAGACAAACAAGTTTAACTACGCTAACTACGCCTTGATCAAAGTTGAACTAATAGACCTTGAACCAGTGACTTCACATTTTTCAACTAGTTCGATTTTAAAAACAATGAACCAAACACATCAAAATTAAGGGAAAAAAAATGCAATTTAGGTCAAACTGACCATTATGAGCCCTATGACCATTGACCATTGTCATATTGGCATTATAGTTTGGCGAAGGAATGGGGGTATGTAGAAAGAATCACACGACCCAATATGGCTTGTCGAGTAGATACCAAGCAGAATTTTTTTTGGTGAACTGATACTAAGCAGAATTTAGAACATTAATTATAGTGGGTCCATTACACCATTAACATTAATAAGAAGTTCAAAAAACCTTGCCCCCAAATAAAAATAATTAAAAAACCAACATTAGCAGTGATAATCTCGAGCATTTATTTCAAAAAAAAAAAAATCTCTAGCGTTTAATATGATCAACATCAAGAGTCAAAACGTCAAAAAGGTTAGTAAAACGTACTACATGTCATTGAGGTCCTAATAAGCTCCTTAAAAAAAAATATCACACGTATTAAAAACACAGTTTTGATTTTTTAAATGCAATGTTACTCAGGTTAAAATTTATCATAAGAAAAGATAAAAAATAATTGAGTTTTATGTCATTTATTACTCATTTTTTTATTTTAGGATTTTTATCCTGTGTAATATTTGTCCAGGTTAAAAAAATTCCTATTAAAAAAATGTTAACATATAAAAAAATGCACTAATAATTTAAAAAATTTATAGTTCCAACGGTAAATAAAACGTTTTTAGTAAAAATATTACTCCCTCTGTTTTAAAATGAGAATTATTTAAGGTGATTTTATGGATATTAAAAAATAAAATAAATATCATAATGAATAATTTTTTTTATTAACATATTTCTATTAATATTAATAATTGAAATATTAACTATATCACTTATATCACTTTTTTTATTAACATATCTCTATTAATATTAATAATTGAAATATTAACTATATCACTTATATCACTTTGTTTCTAGTTGAACATTAATGATTGTATAAAGGTAAAATGAAAAAGAAGCATTTAATAATGAAAACGACGATCATTTTTGAAATGGAGGAAGTATTATTTTATTTTATTTTTTTGGTAGACTAACAGGAAACAAAAATCGAAGAAAAAGGGGTACACATGTCACCTGCACAATTTCCACGTTGGGGAATTTGGTGTTGAAACTTTCAGCCACCTCCTTACCGAGGGGAGCGCCACCGCAACCGAGCAACTGGAGTGAGCTAAGATCGTACTTGTTAACCAACTCCGACTTAGCGAGCGCCACCACGAGCGGCGGCGACACCGGCATGTAGGTAATTCTGTACCTCTCAACAGCCTTCAGCATCCCTTCGAAATCGAACCTCTGCATCAGCACCAACGTCTCTCCGCCGACCACAGCCCTAATCAGCATGAAGAATCCGAACACGTGGAAAAGCGGAAGCGTGAACAGCGAAACCGGGTGCGGTTGGTCTTCACCGACCAAGTGCCTCAGGTGATAAAACCCCCCAATCAACGCGATCAGGTTCCGGTGCGTGAGCGACACGCCCTTCACGCGCCCCGTCGTTCCGGAAGAGAAGAGAATCGCCGCTAAGTCAGATTGACTCACCTCGACTCGGGGAGGCTCGGTGTTTGTTTCGGCATCGAGCATGGAAAGGAAACGTTCCGAATCGAGGAGGATAGTGCCGAATCGGAGGTTGTGGTTGGAAATGTTCGCAGCGGTGGCGGAAGTGGCGAAGGCGATGGCAGGTTTGGTGAGTCGAATCTGGTGAGTCAACTCGGAGGGGGAACTGAGCGGGTTGGCGGGTGCGATGGTGACGCCGAGGGAGAGGAGAGAGAGATAGAGTACGGGCACGTGTAGGGAAGTTGGGGAGAGGATGAATGCTACGTGACCTTTGGAGAGAGGGGTGAGGGATTGGAGGGAGGAAGCGAGGGATTTAACTTGGCGGAGGAAGAGGGAATAGGAGAGGTGACGGTCGGTGGCGGAGTCTATGAGGGCGGTGGAGGTTGCGGCGGTGGAGGGGAGGAGGGAGAGGACGTAGTCGGTGAGGGAGAGGGGCTGGGACGGCGGGGGAAGAGGGACGTTTGGACGGAGGCTGTGGAAGGTTCTGGATTGAGAACAGAAACCATTGTTTGGATCGATGGTGATTTTAGAGTGTGAGTGTGTTTGAGTTTGAGTGGCCATTGATTAGTGGATTGAGAGAAGAAACTGTTGTTGCTTTCTCAACCACAGTCTTCTCTTCCTCTTATTCACACTCAACGAAACAATATACTACTAATGATATAGTAGTAGATTGGTAGTTAGTCATAGTAGTAGCACACAATATATCAATAATTCTGATTATTCTGATTAATAATCACTATAGTCAAAGACAAATATTGGATGTTACCAAAAAATAAAAAAGGACAAATATTGGATTAAATTGAATTCAATGCTGACCGTTAAAGTTTTCTACTACTAACTCTGTAGTTCGCAAGAGTTTTGTTAAATAATGTTTTTTTAAATATTTATCAAAATTAAAATAATGATTAGGATTTTTTAATTTGTACAATTAATATTGTGTTTCTTTTTTATTTTTTAATTTGTACGATATTGAATATAATAAAAAATTTGAATAATTATACGCGTAAATTACTTCCTCTTTTAAAAATATAACAAGTTATATTTTTTTAATAATTTTTTATTATATTTAACTATTTAAAAAGTTTCCTAAAAGAACTAAAATATTTGTCTACTTATAATATAACTAACTATGTTTTTTAAGTATTAATTTGTCATTCGTGAGTAGGGGTTATGCTAGTCTTCTTTTTACCTGATTTCAATTTTATTGTATGTCCCCAAAGGGACTTAAAAATTATAAACATTTTTTTAATTATTTACTTATATTTTTAATTAATATAAATTAAATTTTTTTTAATTTTATTTTTATATTTAATGATTTTAATTATATTGTATTATTGATTAAATAAAAAAATAAATGATAATATAAGAAATTCAAAAAATAGTTTGATGAAAATATAAATAATTATTATATTTTTTAATGTATAAAATTTAATTTTAAATAGACAGTTAAATAAAAACTAAAAGTATATAACACTATATATGAAAGCGTTATTAAAAATGTTTAATTTGCTTAATGAATGCTTGAAAAATGATTCTAACCAAGTATAAGTAAGATGGAGTTCACTCCTGTTTAATAATATTTTTTGCTTATTAAAAAAAAAAATATGGAGTTCACTAATAATACTTATGACTTTTATAAGAAGTTGAATACCGACAGTTTTATAACTCTTTTATATGTATTGTCATTTATTTATTTATTTTGTTAATTGAAATTAAAATATATTTTTAATTAATAAAATTAAAATATTAATAATTAAATATTTTTAAAATATTTAATTAAGAATGATCATAAATATTAAAGAGTAATAATAGCTTTACTTAAAATAAATTCATTTTAACAATTTAAGTTTTTGACACTGAAAAAGTTAATCTTGGTTAATCTTTTTCAATTGACCAAAGGTATGTTAGTCCTTAGAGAATGAATTCGCACTGATTTTTTTCTTTTTGAAGGCTTTACTCAATAATGATTAGACATAGTAAAAGTAAATTATTTATATTTTTTAAACAAAAAAGTCAAGAAATAAATCTTATTTATAATCCAACATTCATAATATTTGAAATTACTACCTCCGATCCTAGTTATAATAAAAAAAACATAATTTCCACATTTAAAAAAGTTGGTTACTTATGTTTAATTATCTTGATTTCATTGAAAAAGATAAGTTTTAATTACAAAAAGTACTCTCTCTTCTATTTGAATAGGTCAAATGACATTGAATATGAGAAAAATGCTTGAAATTAACATTAAATAAGGAGATATGGTTAAAATTTGTTTATATTTTAGACCAAGAAGTTTCAATTTTTTTTTATAACTAGAAGAATTCTTTGGTCTTAAATGTAAGTCACAAACTAATTTATAATGAATAATTTTCACTTCTACCATTTTTGCAATTTTTAAATATTCAATTAATAATAAAGAGAAAAAATAATGGAATAAGAGAGAGAAGAGTTATTAATTGAATGAAAACATTTATTAACACATTTATTTAGGGATATAGTTGAAAAATTTTTATTTTTTTAGATAAGTTTAATGAGTTAATTTCTATTATTTGATTCCGATGATTCAGTTAGAAGTGACTTATGCCGGAAGAAATAATTACTATTTTTATGCAAAGAAAAAAAAACTAACAGTGGAATAAACAGGTTTAAAATGTCATGTACTAACATATATACTACCTCTTGTAAGGTTATAAGCAAAAAAAAAAAAATTTTTGCGCATATTAAGAAAATTGGTTACTTAGTATTTAATTTTCTTGATTTCATTTAAATAGATAAGTTTTAATTACAAAAAAGTACTCTCTCCCATTTGGATAGGTCAAATAACATTAAATATGAGAAAAGTACTTGAAATTAACATTAAATAAGAAGATAGAGATTACGATTTGCTTATATTTTAAACCAAGAAGTTTTAATCTTTTTTTGCTTATAAATAAGACCGGAGATAATATTAAGATAACATTTGGTAAACATTTGTTAGGAATACTTTATTCATACTAATTTTTACCTAGCAAACCCATTATCCCTAGACTAATATTAGTGCCTTTTTTATTAATTGTTTTTTAATTATGTTTTTATTAGTTTTTATAGTAAGTATTTATATAGTAGTTCGATTTTGTCAAAAAGTATGTAAGTAAAAAAAAAAGGCTAGTAGTAAAATAAGCGTATGGTTAAAAAAAAAGTATTGTGATTGTTAATTTGATTTTTTTTTGCTATTTTGTTAATTTGAATTTTAAATTAGTTTAAAAATAAAAATATAATATTAATTTTGTAATTTTTTATAAGCAATTTTGTAAATTAACTTACCTATTTATTGCTGTAAATATATTTAAAAGTAAAAGAAAAGTTAGGTTATAAAGAATGCGACATCTATTTTCCTCTGTATTCAAAAAAATATAACAATAATAATGACAATACATGTTCAGAATTCTTAAATTATAAAGACATCTACCAAAATTGTACCAAAAAAAATAGAACCACATCTACCAAAAAAATTAAAATTTACAAAAGAAAAATAAACTAAAAGACATAAGATACACAAGTGTATCAACTTCAACTCATCCACACTATATAAAATATTTGATTCCGTAAGAATGATACAATACCGAAATAATTCTTAAATTATAAAGACATCTACCAAAATTGTACCAAAAAAATTAGAACCACATCCACCAAAAAAATTAAAATTTACAAAAGAAAAATAGACTACAAGACATAAATACACAAGTGTATCAACTTCAACTCATAAACTATATAAAATATTTGATTCTGTAAGAATGATACAATACCAAAATAATTCACGAAGTATAACAATTTTTTAGTCCTAATAAAAGCGTATTAGGTTCGCATGATTTGATTACAAGAAGGTCTATAAATCAATTCTTATGATTCGAAAGAAAGTTTATCTATGTCACTCTAACATCTGACATGACATGGTAAAATACACTCTTAGAAGTTTTTTTTTTAAAAAAAAGAAACAATCTACGAGTATCCGATTAAAAATGGATCATATCATGAATTATACACGTACAACTAGATTGTTGTACAACAGAGTATTTTACTACTTTTGGTCCTTTTTATAGGACCCTCTAACCAATTCACACGGAGTAAGAAAACTATTAATAACCTTATTTAATATCTTGTCTTATAAAAAAAATAGTACAATATACCAAATTTACCCTATTTAAAGTCAAACTTTTCAACAAATACTCCCTCCGTCCCAAAATATAAGACCCTCTAAAGAGTTTTTGCTTGTCCCATTTTATATGACCCTTTGAAAAATTTTGTGCACATTTAATTTTTTTTTACCATTATACCGTTGCTATTCAACCAATTTTGATGAATCCAAAACATTAATTAAGGGAGAGAGATTGAGTGATAGAAAAAGATTAAAATGGTAAATTTGAAAATTAATACTTTTTGTTAGACAAATTTAATGCATTTAATTAATTTTTTTCTTAATTTCCGCAATATTGATCTAGGAGGTCTTATATTTTGGGACGGAGGGAGTACATTAATTGTACCCACTATTCCTTCCTTTATTACAAGGGTAGACAAGAAAAAAATTAATAATTGCTTGTTTAACTTTGTAAAAGTATTATATATAAGACCAAAAATATTCTTTTAAAAGGGTCTTATATTTAGAATAGCAGTAATAGTTTCCATCGCTTTAAAAAAACAAGAAAAAATGTTAACGAAAGGTAACTTAACGGACGTTAACATAAGAAAGTTACGGAAGACAATAGAAAGAAAGCGCCTTTCTTTGAAAACAGTGAAAACACTTTGCAAACTCTTCTCCTTCAATGTATCGCTGCACAGGCCACCATCTCCTTCGCGTTGCGCATTCTTCATTGTTGTTTTTCTTTACTGGCTCTTCTTCTGCATAGTTCTTCTTCCCCTAGAAGAGAAACCCTAGTCTGCGTAATTGATGTACTTCATCTTTGCAGAAGTGAAGAACGCCGCACTTCTCTGCACTTCTTCTACGAATATCTTTCTTTGCATTTTTGGAGGTAATCGATGTTTGATTTCGTTCTGGTAATTTTGTGTTATTCGGTTGCAAACCCATAGAAAGTTGTTTGTGTTAGTAGACAATCGGATGTGTTAGTAGAGGGTGGTTGTTGCAAGCAAATAAAAATAGTTATCAATTAAAATCTGTAGTTACTTATATTTAAACAAGTGTTATTTGTTTGTTTGCAATCGTTACCCACAAATAGTTGTTTGTATCTGATTTCAGTAACCCCATATTAAAGTTTAGGATTGTTAATTGTTTCTCAATTTAACCATAAGTAGAAATCTACAGTATCCCTGTAAATTAGAGTGTTGTTGTTTTATACAAAAGACAATAGTTGCCAACTAAAATTTGTGGACAAGTAACCATATATTTTACTTGGTAACCTTTGTCATTTGCCTGAAACAACAACCCTCTAATTTAGCGCGGGATATTGTGGAGTTTTACTTATGGTTAAATTGGGAAACAATTGGCCATCTTAAACTTTAACATGTGGTTAACAAATAACACTTGTTTAAATATAGATAACTACGGATTTTAATTGATAACTATTCTCATTTACTTGTAGCAACCACCCTTTACTTGTTGAAGTTTGCTTGAAAATAACTCATTTTGAAGTTCCACATTGCTCAAGTTGACAAAGGGAGTGGGAGGCAAGGCTATATAATGGACTCAAGTCTATGGTTACAAATTGCACCAAGTTGGAAACACTTCAACAACAACCGATTTGAGATTCCTTTTGCTTGAAGGAGCAGTTTCATAACTTGCGCATGGATGATGATACGAAAGTTTCCGATCATCTAAGTTCTCTCAATGGGATTGTCTCTAAGTTAGAGGCAATTGGAGTCACGATTGAAGATGAAGATATAGCACTAAGACTCATATGGTCTCTTCCATCTTCCTATGGCCACATCAAGCCTGTTTTGAAGAAGTTGTTGGTAAAACTCTGAGTTAGATGCTAGCAGTGCTTCTCTCATTTTGAGGGAGGATGATCTTTTGTAAAAGATGAGTAGTGCATCCTCATGGCATTTCTGCGTTGCCATGGAAAAGGATGAGTTATTGTTAGCGAGTTCATAGTTGCACACGGGCATTGGATGACATTGATGCAAGGTGTGTGGTGAAAGAAAGTCTTGGAGTGGTCTAATTCCAAGTGGGTATACTCTTTAAGGTGGAGTATGATTGTTGGTATAAACAATGATTGCCGGTTTAAGCAATAGAAATTGAAGATGTGTTATTTTCAATCAAGGTGGAGAATGTTGAAGTTTGCTTGAAAATAACCCATTTTGAAGTCCCACATTGCTCAAGTTGACAAAGGGAGTGGGAGGCAAGGCTATATAATGGACTCAAGTCTATGATTTCAAATTGTACCAAGTCGAAAACACTTTAAGCTTGTATCCTGACTTTAGTGTTGTGAGGTTATTGGCTTTGGAGAGTGTGGGTGTATTGGGGCAAGGGTGAGAAGTCTATATGTTGTAAAAATTTTCACATAGTGTTATTCTCTAGTTGTCGTTAGACAACGGCTGTGGTTTTTTCTCTGATTTTGGAGTTTTTCCACGTTATATTCTTGTGTTTTTATTGTATTATTGTTTTATCAAATTTCTCTATTAGAAAGATAATTCTCTAGAGGTAATGGTGATTTTTACCCAACGCAATTTTTCTCATTGATAACTACGGATTTTAATTGATAACTATTCTCATTTACCTGTAGCAACCACCCTTTACTAACACATTCAATTATCTACTAACACATACAATTTTATGTGGGTTGGCAACCGAATGACACAAAATTACCAAAAAAGAAATTAAAGATTGATTTCCTATCAAAATGCAAAGCAAGATATTTGTAGAATAAGTGCAAGAAAATGCGGCACTCTTCACTTCTACGAAGATGAAGTACACCGATTACGCAGACTTCTAGGGGGAAAACTATGCATAAGAGGAGCAACAAGGAGAAGAATTCACAAAGTGTTTTTGCGGTTTTCAAAGAGAGGCGCTTTCTTTCTATTTTCTTCTATAACTTCCTTCTACTAACGTTCGTTAAATTACCTTCTGTTAACGTCTTTTTAAGGGATGAAAACTATTAAAATACTCGGTTGTACAATTTGTACCACAATCCTGTCAGTAACAAACCTAGGACCCAAGGCCAGAAAGTGCAACTTAAATAAAAATAAAAGTTTTAAAAACAAGTAAAGAAAAATAAAAAATGTAAAAATTGGTAATTTTAAAGGAGTTTCAAATGAATTTTAGTCAATATTTAATGATATACAATAAACATAAAATTATAAAATTAAGAAACTAAATATAAAAATTTAACTTTTAAGGGATTCAAAATATAAGTTCAAGGGGTCAAAATTTAAAAATTCATAATATAAGTCGTAAGTTTCCCAAGTTAAGGGAGTACAACTGCACCTTGACTACAACGTAGCTCTGTCAGTGAATCCGGTTGTAGGCATATATAATTGTAGCTATTATTTATCTAGACTCATTTCATTTTTATTTTTTTTATTTCTCTTGTTTAGTTATCAAATTATCTTCAATATTTTTTATTTTGTTTTTCTCTTCCTTTTTATTTCTCCTTATTTATACAAGCATACAACCCAAAATTGGGTTGTACATCAAACATTATTCTTAACAATCATTCTAGTTCTACGCACCCAAAGATTCTCCTCTCTCTGCTAACTAACTTGCTGATAGCTAACCATCCTAGCTACATGCCCATATCACCCTTAGACCCATTTCTTCCCATTCCTCTATACGATGGCCAAAGGCCTATCATATCCATACTTTTCTATCCAATATCTTGCTTTTAATTTAAGTTCTAATTCTAAACAGTTGTCCAAAAAAAAAAAAAGTAGTAAGTTCTAATTTTATTTGTCAAATTTGTAAATGTGTTTCACCGGCTGATCTGCTGGTTGGTCGCTCAAACCAGTCTTAAATCTGTCAACCTAAAGCTAACTTGATACCTCAAGATGACCAAAATAACATAAGGAATCACAACTTTAAAGGTGAAGACTAACATTATCACGTTGACAAAGTTTCATCACAAACAAATCCACAAGGTTCTACAACTGCAAATTTGTAGATAGTTTCTCATAAGGAGGCATGAGAGCAAAAAACGTTCTTTCTGAAGATTTAAGAGCAGCAAAATGGTGTTGATTAGTTATTTATATGTTTTGGTGGGGGGAGGGATTAATGTGCTCTAATGCTTATGCATCTGAAAGAAAAATCCTCTCACGGGTTCCTATTGCCAATTTTAATGATGTAAAAAACTAACAGTTTCTAAGCTACGAAATGATTATAAAACAATATCCAAAAGTAACAGCTAGAATCAATGGAATTTTTATTTCATCCAAGTAACTCTTCAAATCTGAGATTGAGAACAGCCGGCAATCGCATACCAAAAAATAAAATCAGTAAAACCTAAACAGTCAGCAGATTTCAGAATATATTCTAAACTACATATTAGCAAACCAGGTTTTAATGGAAAAACAATTGCTTATCAAGCTGGAAATCGAGCAGATATTAGAGCCCTATGAAGACAGCACCTTCTCGACTTCAGCCGTCACCTCTTTGGGAGGTTTCTCAGCAGGAAGATTAGCAACAATTCCCTTCTTTGAATAGTAATCAATAACCTGCATGTCCAATGAATAGATTTTCATTGTAGATTGTGAAAGAAAATAAGAGGAATTTCTACAAAAACTAGATGAATGAGATTTTAAGAATGTTAGTAGTTACCAAGTTATGATAGAAAGGAAGGGAAAAATAATTAGTTAAGTAGTTAGCTAGGACTGACAGTCGAGCTTATAAATAGGGGCTTCATTGTAATTGGCATGAATTTTGGGAAATTTGAACAAAGAACCAATTGTTGGAGTTGGTTATGAGGGGAAAACCCTTTGGGAAAGTTATTCCCTTCCCTGGATGTTGTTCTTTTAGCAATCTATCTCTCATTCTTTATCTCTCTTTCTAGTTCTATTCTATGTTACCTAAGCAATCTTACATGAGAACTTCTTGTGGTTCCTAACAGGGAAGGTTCTTGAGAAAGTTTATTATAAAGGACTGGTATAAAAAATTCTTTTTGTTAGTAAGAAATTAAGGGTAAAGGGATGGTGCCCTAGTCAAAGGCAGGAAAAGCCTCCGAGCTCAAAGAGCGTTTACAGAGGTACATACATTTATCTTACCTCGAAGGGACAAGTGGAAAGTATGGGAAAAGATCTGCCATATGATGAGGAAAGAACTTAAACCAACTTCAAATCAAGCTTAAACAAAATATTAGATTACATTACATCCATTAAGGACATAGCTACTTTATATCTGAGGTTTCAATTTTTTGTTGATGCATTATGATTCAAAATCATACCGGTTCTGTTTGCTTGTGGAATGCCTCCAGCCTTGACTTAAGAACAGCAGCAGTGTCGTCCTTGCGCTGAATAAGAGGCTCACCAGTAACCTAAGGAAAACAAATTTGACAATAAAAAATGATAACACAGCTAGTAGTAGTACTTCCTCAGTATGGCCAGCAAATAAAACCAACAAAGCAACTTCAGAAACAATTAAAGCATCTAAAAACAATGAAATCTAGTGCCTTATTGCTGAGCATTGTTTCCCTACTCTGAAAATCCTAATGAAGATAAAAAGCTTTAACTAACTCTCACTAATTTAATTTCCCCAAACTATAAACATCATCTGAATGCAAATAATACTTTTATAAATAGAGACACAAACTTACATCATCAACCCCAGGGACATTGGGAGGTGCAAATTTTGTATGGTAGGTTCTGCCACTGGATGGATGTATCCAGCGACCAGTAATCCGCTCCTCAAGGATTGCATCATCAATTGCAAAATTGAGAACCTTATCAACTTTAGCACCCTGTTTTTCTAGCATCTCATCAAGCTGCAGGCAAGGAAAAAAAAGAGCATTCATAGTACGCACAAGAATAACACGTAAATAAATGCAGACAAGCAAGGACTTGAGTGCATATAGGAAAACAACCGAGTGTTTAGCTCAGACAATGTCCAAAAATATAATACCTTCTGTGCTTGGACCACAGTTCTTGGAAAACCATCAAGAATGAAACCTTTCTGGCATGAAGGTCTCTTCATTGCTTCATCTATAATACCAACAACTAAGTCATCAGATACAAGTTCTCCCTGAAAATTCATAACATAATGCCACGTTAGCAATGTCTTTATAAAGTTCTCTCTCTCTCTCTCTCTCTCTCTCTCTCTCTCACACACACACACACACACACACACAAACACACACATACACACACACTTAAATAGAAAATCCTAAGGCAAGATACATAAAAGAACATACCTTATCCATTGCTTCTTTAGCCTTAAGACCAAGAGGGGTTTTTGCAGCTACAGCTGCTCTTAACATATCACCAGTAGCTAAGTGGCACAAACAGTACTCATTCTTAATGATAGGTGACTGGGTGCCTTTTCCAGACCCAGGTGGACCTGCATTAACAATTTTTGAAGTTTGAACTCTGCTTGCAATTTTTATTTGCATACATATAGCACAGATCTTAAATGCACCAACAAAATCAGATATGGATTAAGGAGAATAACCGTACATGAAGACTATATTTTAGTATATCAGGTAGTATGGGAGAAATCATGTTACTATTTACACTACTAACTCCCATGATAGGGGTGGGCAAAACCAATCCATAACCAGATCCAAACCATAAACCAATCCAGCCCAAACCAAATAATTTTGGTTTAGACCCAAACCATATTTTTAAAAAACAGAACTTAAACATCCAAATAAATAATCCAGAACGACACTAACCTAAACCAGTTTTAAATCCAGAAGTTTTGAAATAAAAACATATTTGTTTCTCCCGTCGCTCAATTGCTCCATTCATTCAAACTTCTTTCTTTCTCACATCAACGATCTCTGGCATGGCGCGATTCCCGTCGAGGAAAAGGCTGTAGTTGACGGAGATGACCACAGCGTGGATCTGGCAGCAGACAGTAAGCAAACAGCCTTATTAATGAAGGTATCACAGGAGAGGAACGTGAAGCCACCGTTGTGGAAGAAGAGGAAGACAGGAACAGAGGCAGTGGCAGAAAACAAAGACAAGAAGAGAGGCAATGGACGACGACGACCAGAAGAGACGTGATGGACAAAGACAATGACAGGAGCAGCCACAGCAGCAGCTTGATGCATTGAATAGGGAGAAAATCTTCTTTGTGTCAAAATCAAATATTCAAAGCATTGAATATCATGGAGAAAATCTTACAAGGAGATTCAATGCGTTGAACATCAAGATTTGCATTGAGGGGTTAGAAGGAGATTCAAGCGCGATGAAAATCAAGACTTTCTCAATGAATGTCAGAAAATCATCTTCGCCGTTATAACAAAAATCTTCTGATGTGAATATCTGGCTTTGTTGATAGATAGAGAGGAGGAGAAAGATCAACAAAGAAGAATTCAAGTAAAGATCCAGAAACACAGCAATATAAATCATTTTAAAACTGGATTTTTTTCTTCAAAGTTCAAACCAATTTTAAACAGGTTTTTATCCAGTTTTGAACTAATTATAAAAAAATGAAAAAGGAGTTGAAACTCAATTGGAAGTTTGGTTTGGTTTTTATATAAAACCAAACCATGCCCACCCCTACATGACACATTCTGATTCAGTTTGAAACTTCAAGGAAGAAATTAGTATTGCGCTCCACGGCTCCTAATTTGCAAATAAAAAAATATAACACCATGGCAATAAATGAAGGTAAAGGAAGAAAGTCCGCATTTACAACAGGAGCAAACACATTACACTTCACTTTTCACATACTAGCTTGGGACATAAACTTGCTCAAACCAAGACTTTAGGGAAGCAACAAAAATGCAATGTTTTCCAAAATAAGACATGAACCTTTTCAAAGAAATGCTTTCATTCCAATAGAAATTATAAAATGCGGTATACAACAAATGCATAAGCTTGGAGTTAGAGTCCAATTTCAAATGATGATAAACCAAAGTGCAAATTGCAAAAGATAAACCAAATATAGACAAAACCAGGAACCAGCACAGCTAGTTATATTTATGCAAAATTGCACCACAGTGGCAAGTCTTTCATCAATCAGTATTGCTTAAAAGTCCTACAGAACTATCAAATCAATTATCGCGTAGGCACGCAACAAGAAATACATAGCTAGTCTCCATCTCCAGAAAGGCAAAACTAGAAAGTTCAAAATGCATTACAATCACAGAAACCCTCTAAGAAACAGATTCAGTGTGGAACTATTAGCACAGAGAAACACACTCGCATAAAAGCGACAAGATCACCTAAAATCACAACATGGAAAATCATATTCAAACAGTTTATTGATTATTTTTTTTTCTTTCAAAAACACTTGAAAAACACAGAAATTCATGAAAGCACAAAAGTGGTTAGTTCAATTTCATTTTCCATTGCAATAACTGAAGAAAACAGGTTAACGTGCGCGAGATTATCTGAATCAAAGGAAACCCTAAGAAATCGGGGATCTGAAATACCAACGAGAATGAGACGCTTGTCAGGCTTGGAAGCGCACTTCATGCGGCGGAGAAGTTCAGACATGAGATCGAGAGAGGGAACATCTTCCAAATTGGGAGCAGTACTTGACGCCATTGCACTTCCACGATCAATGTGCTTTGCGTCTCGTACTCACCAAAACAACGCGAAACCTCTCCTTTTTGTTTCTTCTGTAAATCTATTCTGATTCCGATTCTTACCACCTCGCTCTTCGGACTTTCCAACGCTACCAACTCATTCTATCATGCTAGAAGAGTTCATGCCAGATGGGGTCAAGAAAATTGAAAAAGTAATATATAATTTTTAAAATTTTGTTTGCCTCACAATCACAAATACAAATATAAAAACGAAACAAAAGAGTGAAAAAATAATAGGCTAAAATATACATTTGGTCCTTTATGTTTTATTGAAGTCCTATTTTAGTCTTTTAGGTTTATTTTGTCTCAATTTAGTCCTTTACGTTTGTTTTTTTACCTAAATTAACAAAACTGCATATGTAGCACCAATAAGGTATTAACGACATTAGTTGCCCTCCATTTCCAGACTAAAACGATACTGTATTGAATTTTTTTCTTAAGCCTGCCTCCGTTAGACTAAGTTAACAGAACTGCATACCCTAAAGAAAAAAAAATCAATATTGTGTCGTTTTAGTCTAGAAATGGATGACAATTAACGCCGTTAATGCCATGTAGGTGCCACCTATGCAGTTCGGATAAGTAGACTAACAGATTCAAAAAAGAGTCTATCATTGGTCCAAAAAACAATAAGAGACTAAATTGACACAAAATAAACATAAAGGACCAAAATAGGATTTCGACAAAACATAAAGGACCAAGTATGTATTTTAGCCAAAATAATAATACTTGAATATGAATATATGGGAGACAGAAGGCTAAAATATACATTTGGTCATTTATGTTTGGTCGAAATCATATTTTGGACCTTTAAGTTTTTTTTGTCTCAATTTGGTCCTTTACGTTTGTTTTTTGGATTTAGACTTTTCTTTGAATTCGTTAGTCTAAGTTAACAGAAATGCATACGTGACACTTATATGGAATTAACGGTGTTAGTTGTCATCCCTTTCCGGACTAAAATGACACCGTATTGAATTTTTTTTAAGCATGCCTCCGTTATTCTAAGTTAATCATACGCTTAAGAAAAAAATTCAATATGGTGTCGTTTTAGTCTAAAAAGGGATAACAACTAACGTCGTTAATGTCATGTATGTGCCACTATGCAGTTCGGTTAACTAGACTAACAAATTCAAAGAAAAGTCTAACGTTGGTCAAAAACAAACGTAAGGGACCAAATTGAGACAAAATAAACATAAATGACTAAAATAGAACTTCGGCAAAATATAAACGACCAAATATGTATTTTAGCCGAGGTAGAAAAATAAGTTATAATTTTATCAAATTTAATTTCAAAATAAATTTGATGTTATACTAATCTTAATTTTAATAGTGCCAACACAATTGGTCTGTGTGTGGGTGTGGTACATGGTTCAATACCTAGTTGTAATTTTCTTGTAAACAAAAAAAAATCTTAATTTTAATAATACGTAATTAAAATCTATTCAGTAGAAAGTTTTGGTGGTGTATCATTAATTGCTTTTGGAAAAAAATTTCCTATTTATTATTTTTTATTTTTATGTAAGTTCTAAATCTAAATTTTTTATTTAATTTTCTTAAAATTAAATTTTAATTTTAAATTTATTAGTGAGTGGATTAGCGTTATCTGGATTTGGATCCTCTCCTGCCCAAATTTTTTCCAGCTCTCTCTATCTCTAATGTGGGCCATTGGATTAATTTAAGAGACCAGATTTAAATTTAAAATTGGAAAACAAAATTCATAAGAAGCATTGGATCATGCTTTCCAATTTCTCATTCCCTCTTTGTTTCATAGACTCTCTGCTGATACACACCACTGTTGAGGGAAGTCAATGTCGTGCCGCTGTCGGGGAAGATAACATCGCGCTGCTGCTGGAGGAAGAAGCTCGCAACCGTACAATACACCGTTTAGGGAATCACGATTCTCAAAACCACAAAAAAAAAAGGAATCACAATTCTATCGATTCAGGGGTGATTAGTGTGATTCTAGTAGTAATTTTTTACAACAATGTTCATGCCATGTCATCACTATGTGGCTGACTCGCATCAAATCACAATTTGAATCACACAATTCATGCGATACTGAATTCCCAACAACAAATGCTTGCACACATAGAAACATGACGTCGTATTCTCTAGCAGCGGCACAATATTGTCTTCCATGACATTGGTGGCTTCGACGAGATAGCACAGTGACAACGACTCAGTTAGAGAAGGAGCAAAAGGGTTCGGTCACTAGTATGAAGTGCGCACCATTTATGGAACTAGAGGGAATAGAAAATTGCAGAGCATAATCTAGTGCTTCTTTAATATTTTGTTTTTCAATTTTAAATTTAAATTTGGTCCCTGAAGTTAATCCAATGGCTCACATTAGAAATGGAGAGAGCTGGAGAAATTTTGGGAGGAGAGAATCTAACTTCGCATTATCTATCTATTAGTCTAAAGAGTTTTTTATTTATTTATTTATTTTTAAATTTGCTTTTGATATATTCAATGAGATTTTTTAATGAGTTGGTTTTAATAATATATTTACCCTCAATTAAAAACTATAATTTCTTACATTTGGTTTTTATGTATTGAAAACTTATTTAGTGGAAAGTTTTGGTTGCGTGTCATCACTTCATCAATTGTTTATTGAGTATTTGGAGTTTTTTTTAATAGGAAAGTACAATAATTGAGAATTAAACCCAAATACTCATACACACATGTTCTCGTGTGCACATCAAGAGCTATATGACTTGGACGCCTTAGGAGTTGTTTAATTATGTCTTTGAGTTTGTTGTTGTCCAACAACGAGTTCAATAAGTTACTGCACAGCCTATTGTATGCCTTGCATCCCTACAGTTAGCTTGACAATTATCGAATTACCATGTCTAGCTCTTTGGAATCTCAACATTAACTATGCTGCAGTGGCTCCATGTCCACACTCAACATTAACTATGCTGCAGTTGCTCCATTCTCCATCCTTTGCAACTAAACTTTCTCTTTTATTTTCATCGCCATCCTCCGCAAGAATTGAAATACAAAAATGAAAAAGGTAGTATGACCGTTAGTGTTGCTAAAATTTGAATGGGAAGTGTAAGGGAGAAGGATAAGAAACTTGCCTCTTTGGTTTTTTAAAGCAAAACTTTAAAAATCCAAATTTCTTATTTTCACAAAAGCAACAAAAATAGGAATACATAATCAGATTAAATAAGATCTAACTACAGTACTATCATGTCAAACTCGATGAGCTTGCTTCAAGCGATATAGAGCTTTCCTAAGTTTATACAACTTGTCGTCGGCATCTTTCACTTCAAGCAAAGGGGTTGGTACACATAAACCTCTTCTTAGAGAGGTCCATTGAGGAAAGTCGACTTGACATCCAACCGGAACAATTTCCACCTCTTGAAACTTGCTAAGGCTACCACTAACCTCATTGTTTCCATCCTTGTGAATGGTGCAAACACCTCACAATAGTCTAAGCCTTTCTTTTGTAAAAAAAAAAAAAAACTTTGCAACTAGCTTAGCTTTATGCTTGGCTCTTGAGCCATCTAGCCCATATTTTGTCTTAAAACCCACGCCATTGCTATAGGAGACTTGCCTCTTCGTAACTTGACAAGTTTCTATGTATGGTTCTTCTATATACTCTTCAGCTCCTTAATCATAGCTTTCTTCCACACATTTTCCTTGATTGCCTCCTCAAAATCAATGGGCTCAGCATCAGCCAATAGAGCCATGTGATCTAAGTCACCATCTGGTTCTATCATGTCATCATCAAACACTTCATAATCATTGAATTTAGTAGGTGCATTTCTGATTCTTTGAGGTCTAACACTTTGATTCAGAGGTTATTGTAAAGTTTTGGGATTGCACACCAGTCACCTCCCTCTCCAGATTACCAAACTCATGTGGATTATCAAAAAAGCTAGAAATTCTCAATCTTGAGTTTTGTTGACTAGGCTGGCTCCAATCTTATGCTTCCTTAACTTGTACATCATTGGTAATCACAATTTTGTTCTCAGCTAGGTTATACAATCTATAGGAACTTGTGACATGGTAACCAGCTAGTATTATGGCTTCACTCCTACCATCAAACTTCTTCCTTCTTTCCTTAAGGATGTGTTTATAGCATAAGGATCCAAAAGTCCTCAATTGCTTAACATTATGCCTCTTGTCCAAATTATCTCTAGAACTTGTAACTTTAGAGCTTCAGTGGGGCATTTTTTTAGCAAATACACTGTACTTGTCATTGCTTCTTCCCAAAAGTAATGAGGTAGACTCTTCCCTTTGAGTATGCTCCTTGCCATATTGAGGACTATTCTACTTCTCTTTTAAGCTAAACCATTATACTGCAGGATGCATGGAGCTGTAACTTCATGTTAGATATCATGTTCTTCATGAAAACTTCAAATTCTTAAGAGGATTATTGATCCCCTCCATCAGTACTTAGCCTCTTGATACTCTTCTCTGCCTGCTTTTCAATAAGAACCTTAAACCTCTTAACCACAGTAAAAGCCTCACCCATGGTTTTGATCAAATAAATCCACATCATTTTGCTGAATTCATCTATAAAGGATACAAAGCATCTATTTCCCCTATAGAAGAAACTTCAAAAGGCTCACATACATCACAAAAAACAAAATCCAAAAAATTAGTAGCCTTCGTAGGTAAGTTGGATTTAAAAGAACTTCTAGGATGCTCACATAGTTTCTCTGATATACTCACAGTAGGGAGTCCACACACCAGTTCCTTTGATCCCATAAGACTTAGGCTTTTGAAATTCAAATTCCCAAGTCTATGGTGCCAAAGCCAAGAAATGTGTTCAATAATAGTTATAGAGAAACATTGTGCTCTAGCAGCTTGTTTGTTTACATAGAATGTCCTATTCTTTGAAGAAGGAGACCTCATAATCCTTTTCTAATCAGAATCAAATACTTCTAAGTAATCATAAGCCACGTGCATTGAAAAACCTTTTTCAAAGAAATGACCCATATTCAACAATATACTTCTCAACTCAGTCACATACAACATATCTGGGATCAAGGCACACTTTCCATTCTTGCATTTGATCACTACATTCCCAACTCCTTAAGTATTCTTCAAGGTTTTATCATCAACAAAACATAACCTTCCATTTCTTCCTTTCATCAAGATCTACCAACAACTCCCTATGACTTGTCATATCATTAGAGCACCCGGTATCTAAGTACCAAGTTTCAGAGTTACCTCATTTAGAATTGGTAGTTACCTTGAGCAACATAGGTTTTGAATCAGATTCCTCTTCATTCGGGCTATGTAAGCTTCATCATCACCTTTCTTGTTTTTGGTGGAAGATGAGGGTGCTCTACACTCATATGCAAAATGGTGAAGCTTTTGAAATTTTAGCACTCTACTTTCCTTGTCAAATTTCTTATTTCCCCCATTTAGATTTATGTTGACCCCCTCATTTCTTATTAGAAGTTTCGGATTGATCATCATCTCTGCCACAAGATTTGCCTCTTTTTTATGTTCTTCCTCTTGCCATTCCACTTTTCCCCTTCTGTTTCTCATAACTACTCTTTTTTTAATACTAAAGTTGTAGAGCTTGATCGGTAGGTCTTCCTTATTTCTTCCGATTAATTTTTCCCCATGAGCTTCCAAGGAAATTTGGAGTTCCTCAACTTTCATTGCCTCCAAGTTCTTAGACTCCTCTATCACAACTACTATGTGTTGGAATATTCTTAAACCGAATAGAAATATACAATAACGTTAGGAGGCCGTTGCGTTAGAATTATAGAGTTTGGATTCATAAGAATTACCTAAAGATTGCTCCTGGGACTGAGTCAAAATGCAGCAAAAACTGTAGTCTATTTACAACTACGAACAAACGGGGTTAGTGGGATGGTGGGTTGGTTTTCCTCAACCAAACCTCTGGAGTCCCAATTTGGGATGCCTCACTCCGAATGGGGAAGAGTATATGTCTAAACAATGGTTTGATGTGTTGGGGACTATCACCTCTCAACACGTCTATTTATAGTTAACCGCCTACTAGGGTTCCCATCGTGTCCACTATAGGCTACACATATGTTTCCAATCATATGTGTCCTCATCTTTATCTTTATCTTTATGATTGTAATATAAAACTGCTTTCCATTACGGTATCTGAATTGATTTGTGTCAATCACTTGACGGTTAAATCAAACTAATTCGAATATCTAATAAAATCTTATCTAATTAATAGTTAGCCCACACCTAATAGTTAGTTGAAATTAAGATAATTCCAATACTATGTAATCAAACTTAGGAGATAAAGTCCTCATGACCTTCTCAATCACCATGAGATCAATAATCTTCTCGCCGCAACTCTTCATTTGGTTCACAAGGGTCACAATTCTTGTGAAGTGATGAAACACCTTTTCTTGACTATCCTTTTGAAGTAGCTTAAACTGCCTCGTAAGAGTTTGCAGCTTCACTTTCTTGATCTGGTCATCACTAAAACAAGCTTCACTTCCTTAGCTGCTGTACATGTAGCCATCGTAATCTTCTCAAAGAATGCATTGTTAACACACTAATGCAAGAAGAACAAGGCTTTACAATCTTTCTTATTTTTCTCATGTTATGCAATTCTCTGATCTTTCGTGGATGGATCACTCAACACAGGATAGCCAATCTCCTTAATTTCTAACACTTCTTGAAAGCCAAGAAAATGCACATTTAAACGTGCTAACGATCCCAATTTTTTTCGTCTAGGTAAAATTTCTAGGAAATCCACCATGAAATGCAGATATGATGCAAGGTCAAGAACACACCATCGTAGGCCAATAATTGTTACTGCACTGTAAGAAAACCCAATATTAACTACGAAATATAGCTACAAATTTTTATTCACAACGAACTTATATCTAAACAGATTAGCTACCAAAATAAATTTCCTAGTAACTTGTATCTAAATAGCTATCAATTAGTTACTAAATAAAATTTCCTAACTAATTTTATTGGTCACTAATTAGCTACTATTTAGCTACGAAATATAGCTACCAAATTTTTTCATAGCTAATTTGTATTTAAATAACTACTAATTACCTAAAAAAATTTCTAGCTAATTTTCTTAGCTACTGATTAACTATAAATTAGCTACTAATTACATACGAAGTCAATAATGAATCAAAGCCCCACATTGGATAGTTAGGATAAAATTAGAGGGTTTATAAGTGGACGGACTCATGCACCTATTGTTTTAAGAAATTGGATTTTATTAAGGTATTGAGTTGTATTGTGGTGTCCTTCACTTGTACTCCATTATCTTGGCTTGTGTCTTTGGTATATTGTGGCTCTACTCGGTGACCGGCTTTAACAATTAAAAATATTTAGTTTAGCTACGAATTGGCTACGGAAGTTTTTTGCTATCTCTAAAAAATTCGATAGCTAATTCGCAACAATTCTATTTTTGCTACCAAATTGTTATAAATTAGCTACGGATATTTGTCTAACTAATATACAAAATTCTTATAGTGTGACGAAAAACAAAGAAGAGAGAGTGTAATACACTGTCGTATTGGAATTGAATTAAAAAACTGAACATGATAATTTTATAACACTGTTGTATTGGAATTGAATTAAAAACCTAAACATAACGCACTAATTGAATAAACTACAACACAACACATTTGAATTAACTAAAACAAGTTTAAACTTGATTTTATTTGCTATTGACATTGTTTTGTGTGAAACTACATGGTTTTCTTGGTTCATATTTTATTTTTTGTCCTTTCTTTCTCTGTGACTTTAACTTCATAACTTCATCTTTATTCTTAGAGCATGTTTGGGGACTCATGAAAAAGTTGTTGATTTTGGAAAAAAGCTGTTGCATGGTATAATAGGATGTTTGCATGACATTTGAATATTTGACCAAAGCTTTAGATTAATTTTTTACAACTACAAAAAGCTTTTGCACCAAAAGCTATAATTTTGGCATTCTTGAGAAAAGCTTTTAGTTTATAATTCATTTTCTTTTTCTATCATTTAAATTTCTACTATAAAAAATTATTAATATATCATCCAAACATAAAAAATTATCTTAAAAATCGTTTTTTAGTAAATACACGCAAATGAAAATCGATTAACAATAATCAATTCTTTACGCAATCGATTCTTTAGATAATTTAGGGGCTTGTTTGAAATAATTTTATTTTTTAGTTTTTAAAAATTGTATTATAAAAAACAGTTTTTAAAAAAAGTTAGAAGAGTTTTCAATACAAATTTGTGTAAATTCAGAAAACTGAAAACTGAAAATCAAAACATGTCTCAGATGTTTTCATATTTTGGTTTTTAAATACTGAAAAACAAAAACTGTTCCCGAAGACTATTTTTGAAACTCAACTGTCAAACATATTTTTTTATTTTCTGTTTTTAAAAACAGAAAACTATTTTTAAAAAGAGAAATCAAACAAACCCTTAATTTTCACTAGGGGTAGAGGGAATGAAATGTGCCTTTGTACATTTGCAGGCAGAATAATACATTTGCAGCAGAATTTAGTTATGGGAGAATTTTAACTTTAGAACTATTATTTCAAAATTCAGGATTGTTATTTTTCCTAATGCAATTTAGTTCAAAGAGTGCAGTTCCCGAAATATAAAATTGGGAACAAGTAAAAACCAATAAAACTCGTCGTGGTTCAGTTCGTTGAGAAAAAAGAGAGGGTTTGTTGAAAAAAAAAGTTTGTTGCACTACCACTCGCCACTACTTCGTCATTGCATCATCTGTCTTATACTTCGTCTACCTGCATCTGTCTTCTACTTCGTCCACAGTGTGTAAATTTAGCGTAGGTGGAGATTTTAGAGTAATACGATATAATGTTGTAATTGAACGCGTCCAAAACCTTAACGGATTAGTAAATAGGGTTTGTATCCGACGATCCGGATTGAATTGTTGTAAAAAAAATGGTGTATTCATATATATAAAGAAAGCAGGTTATATTCTCCCTCCTCTAAATTTCGCACATCATAATTAAATTTTGCAAAATTAAATTATAATTTTTTTCTCATTTATCATTAACCACATATCATAATAGCATAATTTTCGCACCATGTCCTCGTTAAATCTATTCCTAATTGCAAAATTTAAATCACAATATTTTCGCTCATATTATTAATCATGTCAACATAATTTTATAGTATAATGATAAAGATAACATAATTTTAAAATATAAAATTCCGTGAACTCAATCCAAGACATAAATTCTAGCAAGTGCTTTTAAAATGGAATAGGAGAAATTACACATGAAAAAAAACTTTTAAAGAGTGAAGTAGAAGACAAAGAAAGAATAACAGTAATTTACCCCAAAAATAACAGAATTTTACAGTAAAATTGCACAAAATTGAATAATAACGTGAATTTTCTAGGATTGAGCAAATTTTCTAGGAGAGAAAGGGATAAGTCTCAGAAAAGTAGTGCAAGAGCGACAGAGAAGAATTTTTATTATTTTACTCTCATAAATAATGAGATCAAATATACATTGTATTTATAGAAAAAAATAAATAATTAAATATTCAAAACTAACGGATTGAAAGACCTTTCTAATCTTTACTTTAAACTCCATGACCGACTCTCACTAAACTCTAACAATTGATTTTAGAGAATCTGTTTTTAGTTTCTAAACTTTAAAAAGTCTATTTTTAGTCCCTAAACTTTATCGAAAATTTATTTATCATCCTTCTGTTAACTTTCGTCCCATTTGGTTAAATTCCACATCATCAAATTCCCTTTTTTATTTTTTAATTAGTAAAAATTTCTAAATTGAAAAAAAAAACAAAAAAAAAGAAGAACCCAGGAACGTACATGCTCATCATCTTCCTTCTTTCTCTTCAACATTGTTAAGCTAAATCAAACCCAGAAAACTCTCTCGAACCCAGAAAATGGAAAGTCAAACCCCAAAAACCCAATTGAACCAAACATACAAAATTTTACAGATCCGCCACCATCAGTATTAACCCTTTGAGGAAGAAGATGAAATGGAGAATAGAAGGAACAAAATTCCTAAAATGCAACTAAAAAAACTCCAAAATGTAACTATAATCTCTAAATCGAAACTGAAAAATCTCAAAATAAAACTGAAATTACTAAAATGAAACTGAAAACCCTAAAATGAAACTGAAAAATCCCAAATCGACATTGAAATCCCCAAGACGAAATCAAAACCCCCAAAATAGTGGTTCACTAACATCAATTGTAACTGAAAACGAAAGTACAATACCCAAAATCGAAAGACTATGAACAAAGAAAGTAGTGGTTCAAAGGAGAGAGATGTGTTGGGTTTGAAGAGAGAGATTAAATGGGGGTGTGAAGGAGAAAGATGTTGGGAAAAGAAGAAGAAAAACTTGAAGAAGAAAAAGAAGAAGAACTTGCAGAAAAAGAACATAAACTTGAAGAAAAGAACGGGCAACAGAACATGAAAAAAAGAACGAACGTGGTGCTTCTAAATTCGAAGGAGGAGAGAGAATGGAGTGTTTATGTTTTTTTTTCTTTTTAGCTTTTTCCTATTTTCTTTTCTTCTTTATTTTTTTAATTTGGTAATTTAATTAATCAAATTATTAAAACTTTTGACACATAGTCCATTGAGAATTTGACATGTAAACATCGTTGGCCTAACTTGACGGAAGTTAATAGAATGATCAAAATTGAAAATTTTATAAACTCTAAGGACTAAAAACATACTTTTTAAAATTTAAGGACTAAAAATAAATTTTCATTGAAGGACAAAAAACATTTTAAACTCTTGATTTTATCTCCAACTAAGTAATTTTAATGTTATCCGTATTAACTGACTCTAAACTTCATAAATTACTCTGACTAACCTCTAGCAATTGATTTTAACTCTAATTAATCTGAGGTTTTCATAATGAGTGAGAAGCTCAAATTCACTGCATGATTTTTACGTTATTACTATAAATTACTTCCAAATTTCCCTTCATTTTTGTTGACCTCTCTTTTATATTACTAAGATTAAGATAAGATTAAGATATATTTAATTGAACTCTATTATTTAAGATTATTTTATTGATAGATTAGATTTGCTTTGATTTTATCACAAATGATTTGATAGTGAAATTGATTCTCAATGTTTTTTTTGCAAGAAAATTATCAATGTTATGAAAACTAAACCACGCTGGTTCGACCGGAAACCGGTGGGATGAGCTATTCGTGACCCCAAAACGGAACATGAGACAGAACTGGTGGAACTGGTTAAAAACCAGTGAAATCAATTTGAACTGGTGGTTAACGATTTTTTCGGTTTTATAAAGTAGTCGCAGAAAAAAGTCTACTGTTGTGCCACCATCGTCTTCTCATGCGTCCTCTCTTCTTCCTTTCATCATTGTCATTGATGCGGTGCTGCCATTAAAAAGACACTCAAAATCAGAGAGGAAGAGAAAAGTGCTGCCACTAAAAGCATACATAGTTACTGAGAGAACGAGGACGAGAAAGAGCTAGGGAGACTGCGGCGGCACATTGAAGAGGGAAGAAGGGAGTCTGTATAGATTATTTAGTCATTTAGTCATAATAATTAAAAGTGGCCCCAAATCGAATGAAATAGTCGAAACTGTCCCAAAGTGTATGACTCGGACCGGTTTCCCGTGCATATAATAGGGTTACTATTTAAAAAATAGAGTAATTTACCGTTTCAATCTTTTGTATTTGTAATTACAATATAGTTTAGCCTCTCATTTTAAAAATAGTTTATTTAGTCCCTTACTTTATAGGTCATCATTCACTTTAATCTTTATAATTATATAGCTTACACTAAGGGTGTTATGACGTGGCCAATTAATTGCTTATATGGCTGTTAAGATACATTTAAGCATCCAAGTAGGATTAGACGATGTCGTTTTAGTAGAGGAAAAATCCGTTCACTTTAGTCCCTCATTTTAAAATTTCAATTTCACTTCCAAATCATTTATTTTACTCCCTAACATTACTCTTATTCCTAACATTGAATCCCTAGCATTCTTAGTAACTCTCTCACTCCTTCTTCTTGGTTCATGAACTCTAATCTTAATGCAGTGAAATTTTTGATTGATCAAAGAAGATGACGATTATTGAGTTCATAATGTCGAAGCTTTCCCAAGATAGTTTATTTTGCTACTCTAACCATTGTGCAAGTAAAGCTCGATCGATGGAAGAAGAAGGGGATGAAGGAGAACAATATATAAACAAAGGAGAACGAAGCAGAACGGTGAACGACAATGGCGCAAGAAGGACGATGAACGGAGGAGAACGACAGTGGCACAAGAAGGACGATGAACGAAGGAGAATGACGGTGGCGCCAATGGCGGAGCTTCTTAGGGGCATAAGGGGAGGGATCAATTTCATTGTCATAATTTTTCTTAAAAAAGTTGTTATAATTTTTGTTCTAAAAAAGTTAAATATCATCAATTTAATTTTTAAATTATAATAGAGGCCAATTTGATGATATTTCAAACTTTTGAAAACTAAAAATGATAAAGAATAAGCAATTAAGAATAAGGAAAAAAACATAGGATGTTTTAATTATTATTTTTTATAAGAAATAAAAGCAAATTACAGCAGTGTAAGTTGACACCAATTCTCACTCCACGAATAACTCATTAATTAATAATTTTTTTACAAAACCGACCGATAGATTAAAAATTCTTAGTATATAAATCATATCTTCGAAGTTTTACGTCGATCCGAAATTGTTTAATACTTTATTCGATACTAAAAAATTAACATAATATATAATTTCATAAAACATAAGAAAATATAAACGTTACTGCCATACATGGACATTGGGATTATCATGCATAGATTATTTTGTCATTGGGATTTGGACGTTACTGCCCTAATTTGTTGCATATTAATAACTGCCGTGCTCTATAGTGAACCTAAACTTTGTGTGGTAGTTCAAATGCCGTAAATGCTGGGTTACACTTCCAGGTTTTAGGAAGGAAGGTAGTGGTCTTAATTAATAAGGAGTTTATGGGTTTAAGGGCAATTCATTCTTAATTATGGTTCCTTTTTAGGACCATCCCTCTCAAGGACTGGCCAAACCATGCACTCTCTTTATGTGTTGATAAGTGTCTTGTAACTACTTCCTTTCGGTTTTTTCTATCATTATTAGTGTATTCCCATGGCTTAGGTTTTTTTTTAACGGCTATTCTTTTTTGGGTGAAGGGATGGGAACATAATTCGAACAATTTACCTTAACCTAGTATTCCAATTACACTTTCATTAGATTATCATAGAGATTTCCCATGGTTGAATAACACTATTACACTATGTTATATATATAATGGGATAAGATCTATTGACACCACTTTCACTTACACTAATTCTTACATCTCTTAATAACATTTCGTCCAAGTTGTTTTTTACAAAATTTATCGTTATATTGAAACAACTTATCGTATATATCATGTTTAGAAAATTTCATATAAATCCAAAATCGTTGAGTACTCCATCAACGCACTTGTTATTTTCATATATTTGAAAATTATATTTTACGTTAATTTTTTAGTACGTTAATAGAGTATTAAAAGATTTCGGATTATCCTTAACTTAATTTAGTTTTAATTTTAATGTCTCCGTTAATTTTCTTTGTGTTTTCAAGAAGAGAGAGAAACTATTCTCCTTACAAATAGTATCAAGCTCTTTAATCACTAGACTTTTTCTCTCATTGAATTACGTTTAACCAATCAATTACCGTTTCAAAAATGAACATTTATACTGCTCGGTTCTATTGCCTTTGAAGGGTAATTTAAGAAATGTGATAGTATTTTTTTTTTATAAAATTTAGAGTATTAATTGAATATGACAAATTTTCTTAATATATATAAACTTGTTAAAGTTGCTTATATTCGAAATCAGGGAAAGTATAATATTAATAATAGTGTTGACGTAATAATAAAAATACACTACGACCAAGTGAAACTATAAATCTGTTAGAAATGTCTCTTTTTAATTAATATAAGATATTTTTTAATCGGTGTTCATTGCAATGAGAATATGCAAATAAGTCTTTTCAAGATTTTACAATTATTTCTTTGACGATCCTTACAAACATGCACATTTATTTTGAATGTATGTAAAGATTCATCCTTCTAGAGAACTTGAAGAGAGTTAATATTTACTATCTCTTCTTGAAGAAACATCATCCCTCCTTTGCTATAAATAAATTATGCTTTGGAAAGCCAGAGAGAAGAAGAGAGAGAGAGTCTAGAGAAGTAGGGAGAGAAATCTCGTGGAGCTTTCTAAAGTGGCCATGAGAGGATCAGAGGAGCTTTCTAAAGAAGAATCAATTCTACTAGTGAGTTTAAAATCAACAGTAATAAATATGTGAGATATTTTGTAATCAATCCTCTTTGAGACAACTGCAAAGAGAAAGTGATTCCACCTATACTATATGAAAATGTTGAGTTTGAACCTAGAGATTCATCGTAATCCTATTTTTATATTGGAGATTTTTTACTAGTTTGATTCGGTACTTTTTTCTATTTACATTAAAAAGGTTTTCACGTTAAATAATACTATTGTGTGTTATTTTATTCTTTTTATTTTCTATTAAGCTTATTTTAAGTCACATAAACAAAGAGAAAATTTTTACTTTCGCATAATTGTTTCGATTTTTTAACAAGATCAAACTCTAGAGAGAATAACAATTGCAAGAACAAACGTGACTATACTTAGGATCCGTTTGGTGACCAAGATAAGAAGCTCAAGATAGGATAACTTACTATATCATATTACTATCCGTAGTTTGGTGAGCTAACAGGATATAATAAGTTTATCTTATCCTACTCTGTAGTACAAAAGGTTATCCTTAGGGGGAGCTGGGTTAGAGGCCAGCAGGATAAGATAAGGATTTTTATTTCCTACTTTATCCTTGTTTATAATACATATTCTTAAATTAACATTTATTTTTATAATAAAAAATTAAAATAAATAATAATAATAAATTAATAATAATTACTATTATTATAAATATTGATAATAATAAAAAATTTAATAATAATAATAATAGAAATAAAAATAAATAATAATAATAGTAATAATAATAAAAATAAACAATAATGAAAATTAATAATAATAATAATAATAGTAATAAAATAAATAATAAATATTGATAATAATAATTATTATTATAATAATAAAAATAATTAAGTAATAATAATAAATCATATTAATAGCAATTATAATAATAATAATAATAAATATAAATAATTAAAATAAAAATAGTAATAAAAATAAATAAAAATAATAATAAAACTAAATAATAATAATAATAATAATAGTACTAAAAATAAATAATAATAATAGTAATAAAAATAATTAATAGTAATAATATTAATATTAAAAATAAATAATAATAATAATAATAATAATAATAGCAGTAATGTATTAGTATTTATTCTGATGTTGGATAGACACACCAAACACCGGATATGATAAGAGTTTATTAAGACTTATCCAACTTTTATTATATCCTGTTGTTATCCGACTCTCTTATCATATCATGTCTTATCATATCCTGTACACCAAATGAGCCCTTAAAAATTACTCTTGTACTTCATCAGAATATGCCAAAATAAAAATAAAGAACAAAGATAAAATCACTAATTTTTCATCTTAATTACTTTGGCTTCTTTTCTTTTTGTTCAATTTTCCCTTCATCTTCCAAACAAAGGCACTATAAAAGTTTCCTAAACCCATACATATTCGGTTTATATAGTTAACAAGTTATTCATAACTAGTGACCACCTTTTTTTTATTAGTTCCTTTCTTTCCCCAATTACTTTACACTTTAATTTTTCCCTTTAGAATTTGCTTTTATCCGTTGTCTCAGCAAAAAAATAAAGGAAGCTAAGGCGAATGCATAATGAGGGAATAATATAATGTAATGGATAATGCATAATTTATGTACAATCATTATTCATCTATATTTATTTTACAATTTATTTTTCTTTTTACAATTATTATTACACTATCATTATTATTATTATTATTATTATTATTATTTTATCTTTTTTTATATAATCATACAACCTAATTAAAATTAAGTTTTAGGTCAAATAATTTTTCTCTTAATTATTCTTAAATGCCGTGCCTTAGCTTGAGAGTAACATTTTCAGAAAATTGAGAAAATGATTTGAAATTGTTCACATGAAATCAACTTCTGAACATTATATAATTTATCTCATTTCTAAAGTAGACTCAACTTAGTAACTTTCCCTCAATACTTGAATCAATTTCAATTTATTAAGAAAAGTACGGGCATATATAGTGGTAAAAATATAGTACAATTTCAATAAAACAATTATGATTCAAACCTAAGAGAATACCGATCCGATTGAGAGAAAGGTGTAATGAAAGAGAAATAATTAATTAATTAGCGTTAAAATTGAAAATCCAAAATTAATACATGGTATTTTAAAATTCTGAAACTGTAATTGTTTAGAAATAAAAATCAAAGCCTAAAAAAACAAAAGTAAAAAAAATGGAGGAGGGAGTATTATTTTACATTTATCCACTTGGTGATCTTATCATGTATACCAAGGCTACTTCATAATCTTCCATAACAACATATAAGTTTGAGAAATGTATATATAGTGTAGTGGGCCAATACCCTAACTTTCTTGTTTTAGTGCACACAAGAATAAAAACTTTGGTTGAGAAAAAGCATGGCAATGCATCAAAGGTGTAAAGTTTATGAGTCTTTATCATGTCAAAATTGAAAGATCAACATACATTTTTTCATGTGAACTCCCTAACTGTTTTGGATTTAGTCCACAGCTAGCTATACTGATGAAATCAAAGATGATAATACTCACATAAAAATATGTATCATTAATTTAGTCTTTTCTTGAAGGTTTCAGTCAGCAATTCAATCTCTCAAATATTAAATAACATGGTACTAGCTAGTTCTTCGTCAGCTAACGTGACCGTTAAATGCATTGTGAGTTTATTAAAGTGAGAGCATTATAAATTATAATTTTTTGAGGAATTTAATTAATGGTCACAAAAATCTTTGAAAAATTAAATTAATGACAGATATATGGTAGTATATTTTTTTATGACTAAATTGATATTTATCTTTTTCTTTTATGGCATTATAAAAAAATTGTTATTAAGAACCTTTTCATTTACTATAATCCATTAGAATTGGAGGAAAATGTTCATCCTCAAAAAAGAATTTGAGAAAAATATTAAAGAAATTACCAGAATAATAAAATATATTTGAAAAATAAGTTACTAATAATATTTCATTTTTCGTGGTTCACAATAATTTTGGATCTTGAACCATTTAATTGGGAGAAAGAGTACATAAAACAGAGGCTGCCAAAGAGTACATATTCACACAAAATATAATTTTATAATTTTGTGTGAATAAGAAGTGTTTATAGAGGGCATGGGCAAATAGGCATTTTATGTTTTTGATATGTACATAGTGACAGCCTGTCAAGATATGGTAAGCCACCAACCCTAGCTAGTTCCAATGAAAATAAAAAAAAAAATTAAATTAAAAGTATAGATCTTTTTTTTTGGTCTAAATTTAAACTACATAATAAACTTGGGAAAAAATTGCTACTCCACTTAGATTTCTTGTGTCCTTCTACAAAAAGGAAATTAATTAAGAGAGGGAGCCTCTCTCAAATAATAAAATAAAAGGATAAGGACTACCGAGAGATTTTTAGCATATTAGTGGTTTTAAATGACACATGGTTGTTTTTGGCATATTAGTGGTTTCTGATTTAAGTCTAGAGTAAGCAGTTATGTTAAATACTCAAAGAGATTTTTTCCACTTGTAATAATCTTATCATACTCAAACAGATTGCCTCCCACTAAAAATGACAAAAAGAAAATGATACTTTAAAGTATCTAAAATAAAAATCACATATATTATGAAAAATGTAAAGACCAAAAAAAGCATTGATCTTTAAAAATTTATAATGTATTTTTATTTTCACTCTTATTAAAAATTAATCAACTATTTTTATTATTTAAATTAAATCCAACTACTCTTATTAATTGAAGATAAGAAAACAAAATATGTAATAATTTTTTCTGTTTTTCATAATAAATATTTATAAAAAAAATACTAAATTTTTTATTTAGGTACTTATTTACAGAAACAGAGGGAGTATATACAGAAGAAAAAGGCTAATTAAGTGAAGGACACATATGGTAACATGAAGTTTTCATTAGCTATAAACAGAGAAGTCTGAAAGAGGAGGCTAAATGCAAAATTCAGCAAATAAAATTAATAAATGAAAGGATAGATCATAGATGTAGACATTCCTCTACAATGATTGTAGGGTCCACCATATGCAACCTCAAAATTTATTAGATTTATAGCAGAAAGTGTACATACATCATGACCCATCTTCATTTGTTTGTCTTCTATGCTTGGTAACTTATATTTTCCTTAGTTATTAGTTAGGATGTCTTACCCAAAAAATCAGCTATTTTATTATGACAATCACTAATATTCGAGCACACCACACATAAAACAGAAGTTAATTTTTGAGCTTGTAAAAAAGAAAGTTAACTTTTGTTTTGTTGGTTTTTTAATTATTGGAAGTTAACTTGAACGAGCGTGTGATAGCACATACATTTTGCAGTGCGCAAAATAGTTGCCTCGTTTTACTTCGATCTTTCAAAGAGTTTTATCTTATTCCTTAACTTTTGTAAAATTATTTTTTAGTCCTTAACCATTTGCGTTAATTCTTTTTTATATAAAAAAAATTCATTCATGTTAATTCTTTCCTTTATCAAAAAAATCATTCATAATAGTTCAACAAAGAATTGAAGTGATATGACTTTACATTGATCACCATTGAGACTAAAGTAAAACATTTTAAAAAATAGTTTAATATGTGTTTGATTAACAGTTAATAAATCAAGATTTGAGCAAACAGAAAAGTAACTTATGTTTCACATTTGCTCAAATCATAGTTTAGAACTCAAAATCATATTAAAACGTAACTCAATAGCATTTTTTGCCAAACATTCTATTTCCACTAAAATCTCAGTTTTTACACTTTCAATCATGATTTAGACTCCCACAACTAGAACCAAACATGCTATAAAATAAATTGACCTTGCAAAAACCAGAAACCAAAGCGATGTTTTACCCTTTTTGTTCACAAGACCAAACTCAAGAGAGTTCTGTAAAAAGCTAAATTATTTAAAACCACACCATTTGAATTAGAGGCTTGGATATGGTGACAGTATTTCAACATGAGCTAAAATATAAATATAAATTTTTTATAAGCTACATATAAAGTTGGTACTTAGTCTATTTTCTTCATAATAAGTTAATAACTGTTGAAATCCTTTGGCTCTTAATTTTCATTTGAGAAGAGAAGAAGGTAACATATTTACCCTTTTCCTGTGGCTACAGGGCATTATTGCTATTTGCTGGAGAAGAAAGAAGCACCATGTGGAATCACTAAATGCATTATCTTAAGGTACCCCACTTTCATACCTTGGATTCTGAGCAAAAACCACAGCTTTTATCTTTCTTTTATTTACTGATTTAAATTTAAATTTATATATTCTGATATATTATTCGTTATTAATTTATGGAGTATAAGAGAGATCTCTGCATTGGTACTATTAATGTTAGTCTTTCATGCTATTAATTCTTTTCTTTCATTCATATCAAATGCTTGAATTATTTTTCTCAATAATTCTTAAGCTTCTACCACATTATGTGCATTAATGTTTGCACAACTACCTCTGCTTAACAATTCAAATTGTGAGACTTGAGAGACATCTCTTTGAGCTTATATGAATTATGAAGCAGTGAAAATTTGTGTATAAGCAAGCAACTTGGCTTCTCTGCTGAGTTTCGTCTCAGATGGACTGATACAAAAATAAATGAGTTTATTAAGCGGTTCAAATGGTTTGATATGAGAGTGAATGAGTTTTAGATACATTGTTGAGATTGAAATGTAATAAACAATTCAATTAAAATATGGTCAGTAGACCATTAGTTCAATAGAGAAGGTGAATCACAGAGTAATTCATCCATATTCTCTTTATTATTTTTTATATTGGTATTTTCTTTTTCAAGTTTTCAAATATTATAATGACCCTTCTTTTCCATTTATTTGAAAACAGGTTTTTTTTCCATTGGATTCTTTTCTTCTTATGAACAAGTATCCCCTCCAAGAAGAAGTTACTTCCAATAGAACTTCCTCATGAGGTTCCAAGGCTTGATTTTCCTCTTCTATTGCACTTGTTGTGTCATTTTTTCAAGTGCTCAATTACAATCCTCTCAAACCCTAGTTCTTCTCCAATTGAAAAAGCACTTGGAATACCCAAAACAGTTAGAAATTTGGAAAGACCATTGGACAGACCTTTGTTCCATTTCTTCTTCTTCTTCACAAGTGAATCTCACATGCAAGGACAATTTTGTCACTGAACTAACAATCTTAGGTGATAATCCATCAAAGGGCAGAAAAGACTTTTTTGGCTTTGCAATTCCAAATCAAACACTATCTAAAAGTTTCTCCATAGATTCTTTTGTTGCCACTCTATCAAGATTAACTAACTTGAGATCTCTCTCTCTTGTTTCTTTGGGAATTTGGGGACCCTTTCCTGAAAGAATTCATAGACTTTATTCACTTGAATACTTGGATTTGAGTTCAAATTACTTTTTTGGGTCAATTCCTCCAAAGATTTTCACAATGGAGAATCTTCAAACACTTAGATTGGGAGATAACTTCTTCAATGGAACCATCCCTAGCTTCTTCTTCAACTCATCAAGTACAAATAGTAATGTCACAGTTCTTAGTTTGAAGAATAACAAGTTGAATGGTCAATTTCCACCTTCAATCCTTAGCTTCAAAAACCTAACTGAGATTGATTTTTCAAGCAATGAAATATCAGGAAGCTTGCAAGATTTCACTGGCTTAAGAAGCTTGGAACATTTGGATTTAAAGGAAAACAGATTTGACTCTTCACTACCCAAAATGCCAAAAGGGTTAAAAAGTCTTTTCCTTAGCAGAAACTCCTTCTCAGGTCAAATTCCTAACCAATATGGTAAACTCATTAGCCTTCAAAAACTTGATATTTCATTCAACTCACTCACAGGAAATCCTCCTGAAGAAATTTTCTCCTTGCCCAACATTAGTTTCTTGAATTTGGCATCAAATTTGTTGAGTGGAAAATTCGAAAGTGGCTTGAAATGTAGCAACCAACTCATTTTTGTTGATATATCATATAATAGGTTAATTGGGAACTTGCCAGTTTCTCTGATTAATGAATCTGAAGCTAGAGTTGTGAAGAGTGATGGAAACTGTTTATCTGGAAATGTGAAACACCAGCATGAAGTTTCATACTGCACAAAGGATCTTGTGAAGAAGAAATCATATAAAGTTGGAGTTTTTGTTGGTGTCATTTTGGGAATTCTGGTTTTCATTGTTGTTTTGGGTTTGAGTGTTTTTGTGAGTTGTAGAAGGTATTGGTCAAGAGGAATGTCAGAACAGCACCTATTGCATAAATCAGTTCAAGATAGTTACTCTGCTGGATTCTCCTCTGACCTTGTTACAAATGCAAGTAAGTTATTTTTCCCTTAAATGATGAAAATTAGGAATTAGTGGTTTTAGTATATGTTTGGTTTACGTTTTTATTTCCTGATTTTACCAGAAACTATAAAACTGTCACCTTGTTTTTATTTTGTTTCCAAACTCATGAAATTTGTATTGAAAACACTGAAAACAAAAAAAAAAAATCATGTTTCTAGTGTTTTCCATACAAGTTTCAAGAAATATGAAAAAAAAAAGTGACAACTATGTAATTATTTATGAAAATGGGAAGTGGAAAGAAAAAACCAGATTGAAAATTGAGGTTGTGGTTGTGTTACAGTGGGATGCAGCCAAACGTTGTGCCATTCAGGCCAGCGTGATGCGGTTGCAGTGATGGCAAAATTGCAACATTGTGTCCATATCAGTTGATGCGAACCACGATTTAAAACCACTATTAGTACATATTTGATAAATTGAAGCTCATGAACATTGACTGCAGATTTATTTATTTTTGCTTTGGTTTGTAATTTCAGGGTATGTTTCTGAAACTGCAAAGTTAGGGAGAGAAGACCTTCCCACTTGTAGGTCATATTCATTGGAAGAACTAAAAGAAGCCACAAATAACTTTGACAACTCTACTTTTATGGGTGAAAACATTTATGGGAAGGTAATTTTCAAAACTTATATACCCTTTTTTTTTTAAAATAAAATAAAATAAAATACATTACTAATAACCAATTTGGTACCTAATAGAATGTGACATTGTGACACTAGGACTCATAATTGGAAAAACAATTAACCTATATTTTTTTTTCTAATGAGATGCTCATTTTTTTTTTCTACCTGATTTTACAGCTTTACAGAGGAAAATTGGAGAGTGGAATAGAGGTTGTAATAAGGTGTTTACCTTTATCAAAAAAATATTCAATGAGGAATTCCAAACTGAGATTGGATTTACTTGCAAAACTTCGTCATACAAATTTGGTATCCCTATTAGGTCATTGCATTGATGGTGTTGTTGGAGAGCAAAATGACACTAAAGTTTTTCTCATTTATGAATGTGTCTCAAATGGGAATTTTCAGAGTTACCTATCTGGTAAGAACATAATAATGTTCTTTTCACCTTTTCATTTATTAATATATACTTAAATAAATTATTCAAACTATTGAAAGTTGAAATCTCTGATTCTCTAGTGTCCAAGGATTTAGTGCATGCTTGTGTTTTCGTTAGACTAACTTCACACTTGTTTCGATATTATATAAATGATTGAGTTGTTTAATTTAGGGCTATTTAAAAAAATGAAAAGACACTGAATTATTAATTCAACTGAATTGCACTATTAAAAGGTAAATCATTTGATAAAAATTAAACCATAACTAAATTTAAAAATCGGTCCCCAAACGGGTTCGGGTTCGAGTTCGGGAATCGGTTTAGGGTGCGGTGATATTGTGTTTTTTCCATAAAACTGTTTTTTCCATAACGAAATTGGTTTAGTTCTATAAACCGAATCATTTTTTTTTTTGGTTCGGTATAGTTCTAGTTTGGTTTTTGAGTGAACTAAGACCATGAAACAATCTTAGTTTAGACCCTAATCCTAATCACTTTCAGCAAAAACAATAATTTCTTATCTGTAACAAAAATACTTTCACGTTGAGTCACCTATAAAATAAACACACGTAATATGTGAATTATTAGCATTTTAATTCAATATTGTGGCACTAAATTAATTGTTTCAAGATTGAAATTTCAGGAGATACTAGTGCAGGCAAGGTTTTTAATTGGTCAGAGAGATTGTCAGTTCTAATAAGTATTGCTAAGGCAGTACACTTCCTACACACTGGAATGATACCTGGTTTCTTCAAGAATAGACTCAAGACCAACAACATCTTGCTCAATGAGAATTTTATGGCAAAGTTGAGTGACTATGGATTGTCCATTATCTCAGAAGAAACTGAAGCATGTGGGGTGTGGTTTCTCCCTTTTTTTTCTTAATTTATCTTTGGTATAAATATATTTTAGTTATAGATTTTAGTCTTTATACTTTTAAAAATTTGATTTTAGTTTTGGCACTTTTATTCCTTTAAGAAATTGATCCCTATTGTTACAAAGGGATTAATTCCTTAACGGAATTAAAATATGAGAACTAAAACCAAAACAACACTTTCATTTCATTAAGGAATTGATTCCTTCTGCTATCTTGTCATAACGATTAGAACCAATCCATTGACAAAACGAAAGTGCGAGGACTAAAACCAAAATTTTTAAAGTATAAGGACTAAAATCTGAACTTAAGTATAGCACCAAAAATATGTTTAGACGTTTAACTTTTTCTCTTTTAAATCTATTAGGGGTGTTGCAATGCCTTGTCTATCATAATCAGTGACTATATCTTATCTTTTGGTTTTTAGGTAAAAGGAGAAAACCCTAATTCATGGTAAGGAATAATTTGTTTCAATTTATGGCTTTGTCCCTTCTTTCAATTTATTTCTCAGGGAATTTTTCTAGATCCATTGTCATCTCTCAAAATACTTTTAGTACAGAACAAATACAATTAGCAGAATTTTTGTCTATAGATGATGAATATTTTGGGATTCCTTCTTTAAGGTTTATTGGTATCATGATTTTCTCAACATGGGTAATTTCAGGCAAATGAAAAGCTTAGAAGATGATGTTTATAGCTTTGGATTTATACTGCTTGAGGCACTTGTTGGACCTTCAGTATCTTCAAAAAGAGAAGCAATTGTGCTGAATGTAATGGTATGCATAAAAATGTTTAGATAACATTATATACCTAATCTTCCAATTACATGATATAATGGGAATATGCCTGTGTTTTTTCATTTTAGTTGATATAGTGCAATATCATTCACCAAAAGTCTTGCTACTAAGTGTAAGGTTCTCCGAGCAATTATGATGGATAATCTTTGATGCACAATAAATTTGTGATTCTTAACTCAATAGTTTAAGATATTATGCTTCACCAAAGAATCTCTATATTTAAAGATTTGTCCATCGGAATTACTTAGAGGACCTTAGACAACTTCAGTAATAGAAATCATTTGACTTTCTATCACTCTTTATAAGAATGTCAAGCACCAGTTTAAGTATGTGTTTGGCAACATGAATAAATTAGTATTTTGGCCTCTGACTTTGTTAGAATAGAACGTTTTAGTTCCAGACTTAATCAAAGTTAAATTTTAGTCTCTCTAACTTTGTAAAATGTCATTTATTTTAGTTTAGTGAAGGACTAAAATTATCAATTTTTATATAAAGTCAAGACTATTACAACTGATTTTTTATAAAGTCAAGGACTATTATGACTGATTTTAAAAGTTCAAGGACTAAAACTTAATTTTGATAAAGTAAAAAACTAAAATAACTGATAACTACAAAATTAGGAACTAAAATACTAGTTTATTCATTTTGTATCTTTATAAAAATGTCAGATTAAATATGTGTTTGGCAACACTCTTTTTTTGAGCATAATTTTTTTGAAGGAGAGCATAATAATTAAACTAAACCAAATATTACACTTGCATTTTTATTTTATTTTTTTAAAAAGTTGGATATTATTCCATGTTTTTTATAGGCATCATTCAACAGTGAGGATGGGTGGAAACAGATATTGGACCCAGTTGTGGAAGCAACTTGTTCCTCAAGAGAATCTCTTATGACAGTGATGTCCATAACAAACAAATGCATTAATCCTGAATCTTGGAATCGACCTTCAATTGAAGATGTTCTCTGGAATTTGCAGTATGCTTCTCAACTCCAAGCAACACCACATGCAGATCACACTATTTCATAACTCCATTCTTCGTGTGTTTGGTTTTACGGTTGAGATTAGCGAAACGTGAATCTAAATGTGTTATCTCTTCTTAACGTGAAACCAAACACATACTAATAGTAACTTCTGTTCCAAGTTTTGCTTCAACCTTCTCCAAAAGATAACAACTATTTCAAGGTTTCATCTGTTGAAAATCTTTGAAAGGGTAGGAAATTGTGTCAATTTTCATCTGGCAAGTATTATTATTATTTGTATAGTATTATTGTTCTTATTATTATCATAATAATGTTACTTGTAGGCCTCTCTCTAACTTTCTTACTTTTGTGAACAAATTTATGCACCCTGACAACTTCCAAACATGAAAAACAATTTATTTTTTTCTTTATCCCGTGTAATATCAAAGAAAATTGCTTAATGGTTGCAATTACCAAAAGTTAAACAATGAAAACTGTTTTTTCCACACTGACTAATGATTTCCATTCTTCCCTTATTTTTATTCCAGTTGTTTACTTTAGTAAATATCCAGTTATTAACCTGGATTTGTGCATTTTCATGACAAATAATTTCTTACAAGTATCAAATAGATGAAAATATAAAATTAGAATCTAAATTATTGGTTACCAATGTTTAAAGTGTGTTCGGTTTTACATTTAGCCTATTCTAATACGAAAATAAACACACACTAAATTTGATGTTGACTTGAGTTTGACTGAAAACTTGTCATATTAATTTTACCTGGATTCATGATCTTACATCCCTAGCAACAATCCACTTTATTCACCACAACATTAAAATCTCCACAAACTTGATCAAGTGCAAGCAACAAAACAAAACCAAGTAAAACCTTCAAACCAGAACACTTATTAGTCTTAGACACCATTCTGATGCATTGCTCTAACCTCGTAGGAAGACCATGAAGCTTAATAAACCCAACAACATAAGCATGATCATACAAATGTCCACTCTCTACTGACGAAATGTCTTCCCTATAAAGGCTCTTTCGCCCCCGTCACGGCAGCAATTCCCTTGTACAACTTCAATGTCACTGAGCCTGTTGTGGTCTCCGTGATCTTCTCCATGAAGGTATTTATTGACTCGTGAAGTGAGTCGAACCACCTACCGGAATACACTAGCTCTGCATATTTCAGGGCTGGCGAGTCTTTGAGTTGGAGTGTCTCTCTGTCAAGAGTCTGACACTCCAAGTCATGCACGACTATGTGGAGGATGGTGCCGCCGAGTGCCTCGTAAACTCCTCGGCTCTTCATTCCAAGATGCGGTCCTCAACTAGGTCAACTTGAATAATTTCCTGCCAGCCACCAATCTCTTCTAGCTCAGAGACCAACTGCAAGAATAATATAAACATGTCATAAATCCAATGTATATATATTTTTTGGAGCTACATCACATGAAGCATAAATCTGGATCAATCTAAAGATTTTTTTAACAACTTCTTGTGTTACAACATAGGAATGAGGTTATGAATTAAATTTGATCATTTAGGTATCTAGTATAGTAACTTCCTTAAACTATTTCGTATTTAGAGCATGTTTGATTACCAGTTGGATAAACGTGATACATGTGCGAATAATATATAAACGGTTATGATTTGTATGACCACGAAACTCAATCACGTTCAACAGAAGCAACAATTTGGTGCATGTTTGGATTTTTGTTCACCAAAATGTAGCTTAAATTAAACTGGCGATTGTCTAACATAATAAACTTGATATATTGGCTCAATGCCAGTTTGAAACCCTTTTCCTTTGAACAAATTGACTTTCACTTGGTAACCCAAACATTATCATGGTTTAGCATTATAGGGAGATAAAAGTCAGTTTGGTTGGTTCAACGGAAATCCAAACACATACTTCTTGTGAAGAAAACGATTTCACTTATCATACATAACCAAAATTTTGTGTATGGGTACACAACAACACTACCAACCATTGATTTGTTACTAAAGAATTAAAATGTCAAAATCACACTTTAAATAAATGATTGGATTTGTGACACGTATCACTCTAAAACTTAAACTTGTGTACGGTAAAAGTCACAAAAAAAAATACTTTTATCTTGAACCAACAATAAAGCAAACATGCACACTTAAAAATGGTAAAACACATGAAAAAAGCAATACAAATGATAAAGTAGATAACTTGAAAGATTAATTATACCACATGGGTGATGTGCCAAAGATTTCTGTCTCTGCTATAGATGGATTTCTTGGTTACAGGAACAGGCACATTATGCTTCTTAGCATACTCAATTGCATCTTCTCTCCCTGTAATATCCCACTCCCTCCATGGAGCCACAACATTTAGCTTCGGATTTATTAGGCATATTGTATCCATAATTTTTATGTTTTCAACTCTGTTATTTATTTTAGAGTTGGTTACATCTTTGACTTTTCCCTTCTAGTTAGTTATACACTGCCTCATTGTATATATTGTATCCTCTTTGTACATTTTCTAATGTGTTGAATAATAAAAGAAATTTCCCCAATTTTTCTTCTCTGTTTTCTCTCGAAGGATCGAAACTCTAACATGGTGCGATGAGAAAACTCACATTCCTCGATCAATTTCGCTAAGAAACATTCTTCTTCTTCCTTCGATTATTCGACCATAGCAGCTTCCAACCTAAACTCTGCTTTTGCGATTCACTCTTCTGATCATCTTACCAATCCCGCTAATCCTCTTTTCCTTCATCCGAATGAGAATCCTGCGCTTGTTCTGGTTTCCCCTCTTCTTACAGAGCAGAATTTCCACAATTGGTCTCGCAACATGCTCAACGTTCTCGAATCCAAGAAGTTTCTTGATGGTTCTCTGCCTATTCCTCCAATCGATGATCCTCTTCGCTCCGTTTGGAAGCGCTGCAACAAAACGGTCATGTCGTGGCGATTCGCTCTATGTCAGCTCCGATTGCTCAATCCGTACTCTATCTCGACACTGCGGCAGAAATCTGGAAGGATCTCACCGATCGATTTTCTCACGGTAACAAATTTTGCATCTCTGATCTTCAAGCTGAAATTCAGGACTGTAGATAGGGAGATCTAAGTGTTTCGCAGTATTACACTCGTCTTAAGACTCTTTGGAAGCAATTGGAAATGTATCGTGCTGTTTTGGTGTGCTCTTGTCCCAATCCATGCTCCTGTGGTATTCTTATTACTATTAGGAAGGAACGTGAGGACGATTGCATCATTAAGTTCTTACGAGGCCTCAATGATGATTATTCTCAGGTTCGGTCCAATATCATGATGATGGACCCTATGCCATCAATCACGAAGACTTGTTCTCTCATTCTTCAACAGGAAAGGGAATTCGGTGGACCTCCTAAACCAGTTGTTGACTCTGCTGCCTTCAACATTTTTCAAGATGAGAATGCCAAACCAGCTTCTTCTCCTAGAGGTGGCTCTAATTTTGGGCGTGGTGGTGGACGGTCTGGCAAATCTGGTGGTCGTGGAAGTAAACTCTGCACCCACTGCCAGAAAATCAACCACACAATTGAGACCTGCTTCTATCTTCATGGCTTTCCTCCTGGTTACAGAACAAAAGGGAAAACCAATTCTGCATCTCCTAAGGCCGTTGTTGCCTTGGCAGAAACTGATCCTAATACAACCCCACAACTGGCTACCTTGGAGGATGCTGGTACCAAGGACCAATTCACTCTTTCTAAGGATCAATATCAAGCATTCTTGGCTCTGATTTAGCAGGAAAATTCCTCCCATTCTGTGAACCACGTTCAACTTCACAAGCTTTCCTTATCAGGTAATACTTCCCTTATTACTTCTTGGGTGCTTGATAGTGGTGCAACTGACCACGTTTGTTCTTCCAAGCATCTTTTTGCTTCTTTACATCCCATTTCCCCTGTTAGTATTAAATTACCTGATCATTCTACCATTGTTTCTCATTACTCTGGTACTGTAATTCTTGGCAAACTTGTTTTACATGATACCTTATATGTTCCTGAATTTAAAACCCATTTGATTTCCATTTCCAAATTAACTTCTATTGACTGTTTGATTCTGTTTTGTCAAACCAATTGTCATATTCTGCAGAACTCAACCTTGAAGACGATTGGTGTAGCTAAGAAACAGCATGGCCTCTATTTTCTGTTGGACTTGGATGACAGTAGCTTGAACATTCCTCTTTCCCCAGCATTTCACAATTCTGTTGTTAAACTCTGTATGAATGTTGACACTTCTAATGCCTCTTTGTTATGGCATCTTAAACTTGGTCATACTTCTAATAAAGTCATGCAGCATATATGTTCACAGTATTCTAACATTCCTTTTCATAAATTTGACAATTGTGATGTTTGCCATTATGCTAAACAGAAAAATTTACCTTATTCACACAGTGTTTCTCGTATTTCTGTCTTTTTTGAAATGATCCACATAGACATTTGCGGATCCATTAGTACGCCTTCTATTGAGGGTCATAAGTACTTTTTAACAGTAGTAGATGATTTCAGTAGATTTACTTGGGCTCACTTATTGAAAAACAAATTTGAGGTCAAAACCATTCTTCCTAATTTTGTTACTTTCATTGAAAACCAATTTTTTGTGAAACTCAAAACTGTGAGGTCTGACAATGGGAAGGAGTTCTATCTCACTGATTTTTTCAATTCCAAAGGCATTCTTCATGAAACATCTTGTGTCGAACGTCCTCAACAAAATGGTATTGTTGAGCGCAAACACCAGCATATTTTAAATGTTGGTAGGGCCTTACTCTTTCAAGCTCACCTTCCTAAACTGTTTTGGTCCTTTTTTGTTCGACATGCCATTCATATTATTAATCGTCTTCCTACTCCTTTTTTGAACCAAAAATCCCCTTATGAAATGATATACAAACTTAAGCCTGATCTTAATGAATTAAAAGTTTTTGGTTGTTTAGCATATGCCACTACTCTTTCTTCCAGAAGAGACAAGTTGGATAGGCGTGCTTCTAAGTGTCTTTTTCTTGGTTACAAACAAGGCACAAAAGGTTTTTTGCTTTTCAACTTGCATACTAGGTCCATACTTGTCTCACGTGATGTTGTCTTCTGTGAGAAGGACTTTCCATATCAAAATTTTGATTCTTACACGCATGCTTCTAGTGACATAGTTGCTGCCAATGACATTTCTTCTTCTCTCTCCTCACATGCTTCTCGTGACCCACCTTTATACATACATGACAATGACTTTTCACTTACTTCTCCCTCTGTACCTTTGGACATTACCCAACAGGATGCCACTCTACCTATTCCATTAAATAATAATTCCCCTCCCAATACCTCTAAGCCTGTCAACGATACCATTTTAATTTCTTCCCTTGTTGAGAATTCTTCCTTGGCTCCTCCTAGTTTTCCTGATAATGTTCAAGCTCCTGTTGCTCCTTTGAGAAGGTCTTTGCGAACCGTTACTCCTCCTATTAAATACAAGGATTATTTTTGTGGCCATACTGCCTCTTCTACGCCTTTGTCTTCTTGTGTTTATCCCATTTCTTCCTTTGTTAATTACACTAATTGTTCTGCTACTCATGCTTCTTTTTGTCTTTCTATTTCATCTCATGTTGAAGCCACAACCTATAAGCAAGCTGTTCAATTTGATTGCTGGAAAGAAGCCATGACTGCTGAGCTTGATGCCTTAGCTAAGACTGCTACTTGGTCCTTGGTTCCTCTTCCTTCCGGAAAGCCTCTTGTGGGTTGTAAATGGGTCTACAGAATCAAATACAAACCAGATGGTCAAATAGAACGGTTTAAGGCTCGTTTGGTGGCGAAAGGTTTCACCCAAACAGAGGGGGTCGATTACTTTGAGACATTCTCCCCTGTGGTTAAGCTTACAACTGTTCGTTTCTTACTTTCTCTGGCAGCTACCAGCAACTGGTTCTTACACCAGTTAGATGTAGACAACGCTTTTTTACACGGTGATCTATGTGAAGAAGTGTATATGCGTCCTCCTCCTGGTCTGGTTCTTCCTGCTAAAAATCTGGTCTGTAAACTTCAAAAATCACTTTATGGTCTCAAACAGGCAAGTCGTCAATGGAACTCCAAACTCACTTCTGCCCTGTTTTCCCTTGGTTATGTCCAAAGTTCAGCTGATCACTCTCTTTTCATCAAATGTGAGGATTCCTCCTTTACTGCTCTCCTTACATATGTTGATGATATTGTCTTAACTGGAAATAACCTCACTGAGATTCAACTTGTCAAAGCTCATCTTCATTCTCTGTTTCGCATAAAAGATTTGGGCTCCTTAAAATACTTCCTAGGTCTTGAAGTTTCCCGTTCTTCCTCTGGTATTCTCCTTAACCAGCGCAAATATTGTTTGGAATTAATAGAAGAGCATCATCTTACAGATTGTAAACCAGCTTCTAGTCCTGCAGATGCATCTCTGCGCCTTTTCTCTGATCAAGGTTCTGTTCTCGTTGATTCCACTTTTTACAGAAGACTTATTGGTCGTTTGCTTTATCTTACAAACACAAGACCTGATATCAGTTTTGCGGTCCAACAATTAAGTCAGTTCGTTGAGACACCTCGTCAACCACATCTCCAAGCTGCTTTGCGCATTCTCCGGTATCTTAAACTCTCCCCTGCTCTCGGTCTTTTTTATCCGGCACTAAATGATCATCGTATTCAGGCTTTTTCGGATTCTGATTAGGCCACATGCCCCAATACCAGACGTTCCATCACCGGTTTTTGCGTCTTCTATGGCAATTCCTTGATTGCTTGGAAATCAAAGAAACAGAGTACTGTTTCACATTCCTCATCTGAGGCTGAGTACAGGGCTCTTGCCTCTGTTACATGCGAACTGCAATAGATTCATTATTTGTGCAGGGATCTTCATCTGCGAATTCCCACTCCTTTTTCTATATTCTGTGATAGTCAATCTGCTATCTACATCGCAAAAAATCCCACGTTTCATGAACGCACAAAACATATTGAGGTTGACTGTCATCTCACGCGTCTCAAAATTCAGGAGGGCTTGATTCATCTGTTCCATGTCTCCACTAAGAACCAACTCGCAGACATGTTCACCAAAGCCTTATTTCCCAGTTATTTCTCTGATGCTGTTTCCAAGTTAGGCTTAGTTGATATACTTAGCCCAACTTGAGAGGGGGTATTAGGCATATTGTATCCATAACTTGAGAGGGGGTATTAGGCATATTGTATCCATAATTTTTATGTTTTCAACTCTGTTATTTATTTTAGAGTTGGTTACATCTTTGACTTTTCCCTTCTAGTTAGTTATACACTGCCTCATTGTATATATTGTATCCTCTTTGTATATTTTCTAATGTGTTGAATAATAAAAGAAATTTCCCCAATTTTTTTTCTCTGTTTTCTCTCGAAGGATCGAAACTCTAACAGGATTCAAAGCAAAGAAAGAGAGCTCGAACTGAACATGAACCATTTTTCATAAATATTTTGTCACAAGAAAAAAAGAAAAAAAAATTGACATTATGAAGTTGTGTGAGGCTAATAAATAAGAATATAATAAATACATGCCTGGTCATTTCCTTCTTTGCGAACACCCACCATTGCCTATCAAGTTGGTAGGTTTTAATTAATTTTTTTTTTTAATAGGAATATCAAAGTGTTTTCAACAATGGTGGTTGTTAAGATTTTTTAAATATTAAAAAATAAAATAACAAATATGGTGTGCTATGAGCTAATAGCAGGGGACTATTGCAGAGGATAATATCTCATACAGTCGTATGTCCAAAATAATAATGATCAAAGCATATGAAGATTCTTCAAAAGTTTTGTTGAACAATGATTTTCTTATACTATGTGTAAATGAGTAAATGTAATTTTTTTAATAAAAAATTTAAATATTATTTTAAAATTTGTACTACACATTTTAAAATATTATTTATCAGAAATATCCAACCTACTCTAAAAATATAGTCTATAATAAAAAAATATTAATATCTTTAATATAATTATTTATCATATATTTTCTTAAAAACATGATTTATTTTAATATTATTTATTATCATTAAAATTCCTTTAATTTAAATTTAAATATATCTTATAATTAAAATACTGAAGTAAACTACCAGTGTAACGGTGGCCTCGTCCCGAGTACAAGAGAATATAACATACTCTAATGGAAGTAACCATAATCAAGTGTGTGTGTGTTTTTTTTTTCTAAAAATACGAAAACATTTTGACGGTTCCGAGGGACTTCTATTTTGAAATTTAAGTTTCAAATGAATTTCGTGTTGTAATAGCATTGTATTATAATGATGTGTCTTAATCTTAAATTTTTATTTTTTATTTTGAAAAAATAATAAAATAAAAAATATCTTGTTATTGTTACAACCGTTGGATCCGGAAGCCAATCCGAATCCAAAAAAATAATGATATATATACATCTACTAATGTTCTCATAGTATATATGATTAAATGTAAATAAATATTTAGTCAAATTATTACTCCCTTCATTTTTTTAATATGTCTCCGTTTTTTTAAAAAAAATTATTATTTTTTATCATTCTTTTTAGAAATTCAAAAATTGTATATTAATATAAAGTAAAGAATTAATTATTTTCAAGTTTTAATAAAGATATAATAGTTAATTACCTCATAATTTTTATAATAACACAAACATTAATTAATTTTTTTAATAAGTATGAATTAACCTTAAGAGACAGATAAAAAGAACATAAGAAATATATAATTTGATTAAATTATTACATAATAATTTAATTATATATTTGTTCATATTTAATCATATATTCTAACAAATTATATTTAATGTATGTGAGGGACGATCCACAGCAGAGAGACTCGTGTTTGAATCTCACCTATACCAAATTCCCAAAGGTCAGCGCTAACCACATAGTGCGAACGAGATTAATCTCATCTTAAGATAAGAAAACCCATAAATATAAAAAAAAAAATGTACAAGACATTTTCAGTAAAAAAACGCAATTAATAATAATCAGTCAATGACATATTTTAATGACGGAATAACCTATATTTCCTATTTTCGTTTTCTATGAAGTTGACAAAGATGAATCCAAAAACACATGATGGGAGAACCGATTTTTCTCTTCCAAAGTTCAAACCTAAGACCTAATCGATAAAGACATATTGAACTACCCTTGCGCTGTAAGTTACATATAGTCAATATGCAAACTAGACAATATATAAACATTATTTCATGGTCTGTCCCTGGAAATAGAGCGTTAGTTTTAGTATACTTAAACTATACTTTGATGTTCAGTGTGAATGTTCTAATGCATGTTTGGTTGAGAGTGTTTTTTTTTTTTTACGATTATAATTTATTTGGATATAAATTTTGACGATATTTAATAGACACAATAACTTTGAATTGTTAAAAAAAGTATTTCTACTGACAATTAACAATCAATCAAATATACACTTATTTCTTATAAACACCTTTGATTATTTATTACCTTTATTTCAGGTAGAGGGCCACGTTATCCAACTAAATTCATTACCTACACGTTTTAATTTTTGGATTTTTGTTACAAAAGTATAACAACTTCCTTTTTTAAAGTGTAATGTTTAATCTTTCAATTAAATTTTTTTACATACTTTTTTATCTATTTAATTTTATCAAATGTCATTTATTTTTTAGAAAGTAAATATTAAGTGAAAGATAAATGATACTCCATTAAGCATTAAGCAATTTTTTTAATGCTTTGCACAATTACGGTAATCTTCTTTATCGCTTTTTTTTTTATAAGCTAAAGTGCGTCCACATGGGTTCGAACCGAGGACCAATCTTTTTTATCGCATCAAATTATTTGCTGGATTCGCCTAGGACTAATTATTGCACTTCTATTTACCAAAAATAAAAGTTATTACCCTTTACTCCTAATACTGAATTGAAGGATTTTTTTTTTCTTTTGTTGATGATAGTGATTTTTTTTATATATATATAAAAATAAATGTTAAGAAATTAAAGTACTTTTTTTTTTAAAATGAAAAGCACCCTCAAAAATTTAAATTTAAAGAACCGCTATTTAAAGCTTCACTCTCCAAACACGAAGACCAAATTATTAGGTGCATAATAAATTTTTTTTTGGTGAATCTTAAGTGCATAATGATAATAGTAGATGATAATATATCAACACAGGTATTTGGATAATGATAATACGAATTCAAGAGAAAAATTTAGTTTGACTTCTAAAAAAACACTAATTGAAAGACAATTATAATTAGTTAAAAGTGAGTTGGCGATGAAACAGTCCCTTGATATCTCTCACTCAGTTAAGGATGAACCACCGCCCTACTAGACGACGTCCATTCCATGAAAAAGGTGAAATTGCGTGAAGAGATTCCAAGCTCCATGGGTACCACCATGCAGGACTCACCAAAAAATACTCAGCCCACAAAGCCTACCTTCAAAGATCAGGTTTTGAAGAGACTAACTGATAACAAGCTATCAAATGAACTCTCTAAAGAGCTTGATTGAAATGTTTGAAGGTGACTACTGTTGGCACATTTGGGGGAAAGCCAACAATCACTTTCTCCCAAAGGATAAGAGAAATCCTAGAGGTGCTTGTCCAACAAATGGCGATTGTTAAAAGTCTCACGGTAAGTCGCTCTAAACTTTTAAAAGTCTTTCCCTCCCTTTGGAAGCTCTGAGGAGATTTACAACTCACACACCTTGAAAATGGCTACTTTCTAGCCAAGTTCAAAACTGATAAAGATAGACAAAAGGTTTTCCTTAATGAGCCATGGGTCATATTTGGTCACTACCTCACAGTTAGACCTTAGTATCCGAGCTTTACCCCATCCACAGACAAGATTAACTATATTGTAGCATGGATTCGTCTCTCATGATTTCCCTTTGGCTATTACCACAAAAGTTTCCTAAGAGCAATTGGTTAGGAGCAATCATAAAAATTGACTGTAATACGAAAAGGCGAGACAAGGGACGTTTTGCACGCGTTGTCGTTGTTGTCAACCTATCCAAACCACTTGTCTCCAAGCTAACCGTGCATGGGAGAGTCTAAGTCATTGAATATGGGAAACCTTCAAGCCATTTGCTTCCAATGCATTATATATGGCCACCCAAAATAGAGACGCCCTACAATGGCCACCCAAAACAGTTCACTAGAATCTTCACTAACTTCTCCACCAATCAATGAGGAGACAAGGGAAATACCCTCGGTAAAATACAGCTCCCAGATGCAGGTCAGCGCAAATAGGGGAAAGTTGGACAAATGTTCAAAAAAGCCTTTCACAATGCATCTCACTTCGGTGCTACGAAGGGTTTGCGATTTGACGTGTTATTGGCTAATAAAATCATCAAGAAAATTTGTTTTTATTTCTCTCACCGAGTGGAAGCCATTGGCTTTTCAGGAGGTATATGGTTTTGTGGAATTCAACGATGGATGTCTCTGTCCTTTCAAACCATAGTCATGGCATCCATACAATAATATTAGTCAACTCTAAGGCTTTCAATTTTATAATAGTTTACGGTAGCCCCAAACCAATACTTAGATGCCAAATTCGGGAGGAACTTTCTCACATTAGCTAAACCTCTAACCTTCCTTAGCTCGCAGTTAGTGATTCCATTGTCGTTTTCACTTGTGACGACCTTTAAGGATGTTCTGCTAGACATCAACAAGGATGACATCCCTTTCAAAATTATGCTGATGCATCTAGGATGATTGATCTTGATTTCATTGGACCTAAGTTTACTTTGAGAAGAGGCCTTCTCTTAGAATGATTGGACAGGGGGGCTAGTTAATGGGCCTTGGCTTAACAAATTCCCTTTCTCCTTAACCTACCATTTGGCTAAATCCAATCTGATCATAGACCAATCATAATTTGTACTCATGGTAGCAGTCAAAGGACCTAGAGGCTTAGGCAATTCAGATACATCGCAGCTTGGGCATCTCACTCATCTTTTAAGGGTTTGGTTAAAAATTCTTGGTCAAATTCAAACTCCATTAAAAAGAATCTAAGAAGCATCACTATAGCTACTAATGAATGGAGCCAATTAGTATTTTGGGAGCATAACAAAAAGGAAAAACCTTCTCAAAGCCCGCATCACAGGCATTCAAGCCGCCATTGAGCGCAATCCCAACAACAGGCTGGATGAACTTGATCTTCAACTCCGCAAGGAGTATGAGGATGCCTATCCTCAAGAAGAAACTTCGTGGTTTAAAAAGTAATAACTAATTTGATTAACATGGATGACAATAACACCTCTTATTACCATGCCAAAGCCTCCCAGAGACGCAAGAAAAATATAATACTAGTATACAGGATGAGAAAGGACAGTGGTATGACAATGATGACCATCTCAGAGGTATGGAAAAATCTTTTTTCAATAATCTTTTTAGTGTTGTCAGCGTCATCTGAATTAGGGCCATTATTGAAACATTTCCGCCATGTTTTCTCTAGTACCTTTAGTCGGGCTTGATCTTGGATTTCAGAGCGTAATTCAAGACAGAAGAATGACACCATACGATATCTTGAATATGCAATCCTAGTGTATATCATGCAATCCCCATGGTTCCCTACCAATATTTACAACAAGATTGATACCCACATTAACAAGTTCCTTTGAAAAATGCTAATGGCAAGAGTATTCATTTAGTGGGATGGAAGAAAGTGTCTAGACATGATGGTCTTGGCATCATAACTGCAAGGGAATGTAATATTGCTTTGTTTGATAAATTTGTGTGGGGGATATTGAATAATTCTGATGCACTTTGGGTGCAAATCCTCTCGCATAAATATCTGTGAGAACGTTTTGTCTTGCAAGCCTCTTCCAGTATCAATGCATCACCAGTTTAGAAGAGTATGTACAAAGCTGTGGAACAGTTACGTGATGATTTCTCTTTCCGTTTTGGCATGGGTAACCTTTTTTTCTGGTATGATAATTGGTACAGCAGAGGTCTTCTCTATGACTTTGTTGATTTTGTCCACACATCTGATACTGCTTTGCGTGTGAAGGATCTGTGGAGCAATGGTGAGTGGAATTGGGACCAAGTATACATCAATTTCCCTGCTAATATCAAATCTAATATTAGCAAGAGTTTAATTCCAAAGTATGGGAATTGCCCATATGTTTGGAGATGGAGTGGTCACCTAAATGGTGTTTATACTTCTAATTCGGCGTATTTTTGGCTATCTCAAAGACACGAGAACCATTTGTAACAACTTCCTTAGACGTTACTCTAGAAACAATAAATCTCGGAAAAGATTAAGTTCTTGCTCTGGCAAGACTTTCATAATTCCATCCCCACTAGTCTTCTTTGCCATCAAAGAAACATGACCTCAAATTCAAATTGTGCTCGATGTTCCAATAATATAGAAGATATCTTGCATGCCTTGAGGGATTGTCTGCACTCTTTAGAAGTGTGGTTTCATTTTTGTCACATTATTCTAGTGGATAGAACTATAATGCATCTTATCCAATGGCTTTTTCAAAAGCTCTCTTCTCTGTCTGCAACCCTTTTCTGCCATATTCTGTGATGGATATGAAGGTGGAGATGTAATCATGTTTTGGGTGACTCTCATTGGTTTATCGATCAATCCAAGCTGCTTTTGAGGAATCTCACTTGAGTTATAAAGCTCACCATTAGAGCAATGTATTGTTGCGGCGTTCAGTTTCATGGACATGTCCCCCAAAGGGCTTCGTCAAGCTGAATATTGATGGCAGCCTAGTTCATCAGGTCGCTCATGGCGGCTTTGAAGGACTTTGTAGATGCGAGGATGATTCGTGGATCTTTGGGTTTCAAGGTCGTAAGAAGACTTCTAATATCCTTATGCTCGAGTTGTTCGCTATTCTTGTGAGACTTAAGGTGGATTGGGAAAAAAGATTTCGTCTTCTTGAGATTGAGTCTAACTGAATGCTATTAGATTGATTCATAACGAGGAATGTTCTCGTTATCATGTTTACATTGCTTTTACTGCGGATATTCATTTCTTATCGAGGAAACTGTTCATATGCCATAAGATTTTGTTATCCTCAATGCTTACCTTAATTTTGTTTCGCTGGCTCTTTCGGCTGATATGGTTAGAACAATATTTCCTAAGAGTTTTTAACTTGTTCCTTTCCGTTTACTGTTTTCTTTTCATTCATTTTTTTAAAAAAAAATGGTGCATTATTATTTAGGTTAATGAGTTGAATTGGATTTGTGTTTCACATGAACCGAACCAAAGCACATTTGCAAGAACCGAACTGGACTGACTCTACAGGTTCGGTGAATTGGTTCGAACTTATAATGGCGTTTCAGCAAGTTTCCCTAATCTTGGGTCCGAGTCACGCGTTCCTCACTCTCCACCAAAAACGTTCTTCACCCTTTTTGGTCATTGTCCACTCACTTATTATTGTTGTCATTATCGTCATTATCGTCATAAAATTGTCATAGTCATAAAATAAAGCAGAAGGTAGTGTCACTTTCCTCACGCTTCATCTTTCATTTCAGACCGTTGATTGATTCCCATCATCAACCAAAACGCCATAAGTATCAGAATCAGAATCAGTATCACATGGCATTTCACAACAAGCACTGAACTCTCTACTGTAATCTAAAGTGATTAAGTCAAAGGAAAAAAATAAAAAAGCATTATCATCAATCTCATCTCGAAATCCGTTGAAGCAGATCTGAATTCAAAGATGGGCGGTAACTTCTCCATTTTCATTTCTATCAAATCGTAGATTCGTAGTAAGTGTAACGAGAATCAGGGATTTCTCTAACCTAATCCTTGTTTATTAATTCAATGCGTTTGCAGCTTCTAAATATTCTTCTTCTCCTGCTTCTGCTTCTGCTTCTCCCAGTTTGTGGTTGGCTCCAAACCCTAGCAAAAGATGGGGCGAACTTTTCTTCCTTCTCTACACACCTTTCTGGCTCACACTATGTCTCGGCATTGTTATTCCCTTCAATCTTTACGAGGTTTTCCCCTTTTCTACCAATTTCCTTTTCTTCAATTCCAATCTGATATTCAATAATTTGATATTATATGATAGAATCCCTTTTTAATTGTGATTTTGAGTATGCTACTTTGCAGAACTTCACAGAATTGGAGTATTTGCTACTTGGATTGGTCTCGGCTGTTCCTACTTTCATCATTCCTATGCTGCTTGTAGGAAAGGTATGTGCTTTAAATAAATAAATAGAACAATTGCTTTAGTTGGTCTGCACTATGTGGGTGTTAGTTTCCAGATTTTAATTTGAGATTGTGGCCACGGTTGGAATATGGTTGCGGCATACAAAAGCTGTTATATTGTGGCCACTGGTATATTGCGGTCCCATCATGTAATGTACTGCAATTTAAAACCACGTGCCATGATGCCACTGCTACATTCATAGTAATTTATGCTGTCTGATTCGTGATATTTATCCTTATTTAACAAGAATTTATGTGTTGTTCGTTTGTTATTTTTGGTACGTCTTTTATACTTGCTGATGTAGTCAATTTAAACGTGGATTGGTTTAGTTCATATGTTTATTTTTTGTTGTAATATCAAATTTTGCAGGCTGACAGAGGCATATGTTTGAAGGATCGTTACTGGGTCAAGGCAAGTGTTTTTATGGGGTAAAATTTTCCAAATGTTTACCCTGTTGTATTGTGTTGTCAGATTGATAAGAATTATATAGTGTGAGCTTAAAAATGTTATTATGTGATATTGGAGTGTTATTTTGTATGTTGTGTTGTATCCAATGTAGTAAAAAACACGTCTCAACTCGGTGAATCTTACGAGTTAACGAGTCAAGCACCCTCCTGCATTTCACGATTCTGGCTGAGTTGCCTTCTTCTCTGAGACAGGCTGACAGGGCGTTTTAACACGCAAAAACGGCCGAGACAGCGACTCGTGACGTTTCAACGAGTCACTGATGATGGGTTCTTGGGCCAGATTCTCTCCGTTTCTGGCGACATTCGTGCTTGTTTGGATTTTTCTGGCGACATTCGTGCATGTTTTGCTCTGTTCTCTGTTCTCGTCATCTGTGTTCTGTTCTCTGTTCTGCACTTCCCTGATTCCATCTTTCTGTCTCTTTTCTTGTTTCAGATCTAGCCAACTAGGGCCGGCTGAATGCTAGTTGCCGCTAGTTGGTACTCTTTTTTTTTATTGTTTCTTCTTTTTTTTTGTTTCTAAAGCCCACATATTGGACTTTCTGTATTGGGCTTTTATTTAAAATGATGATTTTTTGGACTGTCTAATATTTTTAAAGCTATTATTAACTATTAAGACAAAAAAAGTTACTATGTATAATTAATAGACACTATTTTGGATCTTTCTTGACTCTTACTAGTCGTGTTATGTTTCACGATTCAACAAGTTGACACCCCATCTCCGTTTTGGCCTTGAAACTACGTTTTAACTACCTTATTTAGATTAATTAATACTAATACTCTATTTTTGTAGCAAAAATATTATTTCTCGGGAATAATAGAACTATCCATTAATAGTCTTTAATACTTGTTGCCATTAATCTTGTATTTGCTACTTAATCTTAATAAGTTAATGAAGCCAGTTTAAATCCTAAATAATGAAGTGACAAAGTAGGTTTCAGCATGATAGTCCTCTCCCAATTTAATCCTGATACTGTGAGAAAAGGTACATAAGAAAGGGTATGACCTTGAGAATTGTGTGAATTTATCAATTTGATGAATTCTTGAATCTTGATTAAAGATAAAATGATTCCCTCTTGATGGAAAGCCTATAGTCTGGTGTCCTGTTCTTCAAGTCAAGATCCAGAAAAAGCGAAGCTAACCACTCCCACCAGGAAAGGGGTTTGAATTGGAATGTGATTGATGCAGTATTAAGACATTGTTTCACAGTTTCTTTTCATGTTTTGTTCAGATTCAGTTGTTCTGCAGATTTTCATGCCCATTTATGTGTTTTTTATCCATGTTATCCTGAAAAAGAGAATGGTACTCACTGCTCAACTATCGTAATGTACATATTTAATGCTGACAGGCCAACCTCTGGATAATAATCTTCAGTTATGTTGGGAATTATTTCTGGACTCATTACTTTTTCACAGTTCTGGGTGCATCTTACACCTTTCCATCGTGGAAAATGAACAACGTAAGCCAAGAGCCTATAAATTATAACCTAGTGAGACTATATTTTCTTTATTGAATTGTTCTACTCTATTTCGTCATGACAGGTTCCGCATACAACTTTCCTGCTCACTCATGTTTGCTTCCTCTTTTATCATGTTGCATCAAACATGACACTGCGTCGATTGCGACATTTCATTGCTGATCTGCCAGAAAAAATTCAATGGGCTACTGAAGCTGCCTGGATTCTTGCTCTTTCTTATTTTATAGCATACCTGGAGACATTAGCTATTTCAAACGTATGTTATAACAGACATTTTGCTGGGCTTCTATTACCATGGTCTTTGTTTAGTCATGCATTTTTAATATTTTCATAGATTGCAATTCATAATTTTGAGGTATCAAAAAACATTTTGATATTCATTACCCCATGTTATTCAAGTGTTTCTAACATTTATTTGTAAAATATAGTCCCAAAGCCTAACCCAGACAATTTCAGCTTCAATGCAATTTAACAATTCAAGGAATCCACATTTGGATTTGATACTTGGATTTTTCTTGCTTATTTTTGCATCATGTCTCCATCTCTGCACATGTTAGGCTAATCATCTTATAAATTATCCAACATTTTTTTCTTTTAATAGAAAATTTCCCCACATACCTATCCTCATCTCCCTTCCCAAATTTCTTTAATAGTTGCATACTTGCATCGTTATGATACATGCTTTACCATATCTGTTACACATTATATACCTGTCTTTTCAGACAACAGTAGAAGCCTTTTCCTATTAGGTTGTCTACCTGAATCAAACGACACCAATGTATTTGACAGTTTGTTTACTCATGAATGATGAATGTTTCTGAATTTTTATGTCGATTGTAATAATTTTGGGGTGCTCTAGCATTAAGATTTTGATTATTTTTCACAGTTCAAGTTTTTCCAAGGTTTTCTTTATAAAATAATCTCAAAGCCTCAATTTCTTGTTTGAGTTTGGACAAGAGTGTACACTAGGGATTAAAGGATCTCACTCTAAATTTGGCTTTTGTATTGGTTTATTTTCTAATTTGTTGTACTTACGTCTTTAATTGTCCCTGGATTCTCCTCTCTCGTCTTTCTGTTTTTCTTTTTTTGGTAAAATATTTGCTGCCAAATTTTTGTCGCTTCCTTCATGCTATGGAATCTCCACCTCTTTGATGTATCAGTCAAACCATAAAGGAGAACTTTCGTTGATTTCTATATTTTACATATTAGTTCTCAATATGACAATATGTATATGTCACCCAAGTGATGTCATTTTATGTATCAGTCAAACCATAAGATAAGTTTCCTTGATTTCTATATTTTTCATATTAGTCCTCAATATGACAATATGTATATGTCACCCATGTGATGTCATTTGATTACCATTTAGTCAATTTTTAAACTTTGCTACTTCTCTTTTTTTATTTACAATTTGTAAGTCTGGAAAATCAGTATATGGAGTGGGCCCATAATCATTTCATTCTTTTGCAAATAACTCAAGTTTCTATAAAGATGATATGCCTTTCAGCTTTTGCTTCATTGCAAGATTTAATGTTGCTATTATGCTTTCTGTAAAATTGCCTTGATGAAATGCTGAATTAAATTCTTAGCATTTGCAGTTGACCTTCGGTATGAAATGCATATTTTCGAGAATAACGTTATTTAATGGATTGGATGTATGCAGTTCCCTTATTATCAATTTGTGGATCGAGAATCTATGTACAAAGTTGGATCTCTGTTTTATGCCATCTACTTCATTGTAAGCTTCCCAATGTTTCTAAGGTAAGCTTTTGACTAGTGTGTTTGAATTACCTTGATCAACCATTTCTTTCTTTGGAAAGTATTAACTCTACCAAAAAGGGAAACATGCCAATGTTGTACTAATCAACGGGGAATCATTTGAATATGCAGGATTGATGAGAAACCTGGCGATAAATGGGACTTGCCGAGAGTGGCTGTCGATGCCTTGGGTGCTGCAATGCTGGTCACAATAATACTCGATTTGTGGCGCATCTTTCTGGGTCCTATAGTTCCGATCCCAGAGGCAAAACAGTGTCTTCAAGCAGGATTACCCTGGTTTCCTGGACACAAGAATCAGACATGAGAGTTTACATGTATAGAACCCACGAAATGTTCGGTTATGTTCCAAAGAATCTGCAGAAGATACCAAATTTGGATGATCTTTGTACTAATGCTTGTACTGCAAAATTCCCGATCAGATCAATGTTGTTTTGTAGTGGTTTACTGTTTATTCAGGAAAAAGTGAATGCTGGCGACTTAATTAATAGTGTTTATCAAAATTAATAACTATCCTGTTCCTTACCTCCCCATGGCCTTTCTGCATTTCCCCCCTTAAGCTAGTGATCATTTTCTTTTTTGTTTCGTAACAACTACATTTCTTAAACGTGTGAAAGAGAAAGGGATTAGTAAATTAGCAGAAAATATTATAAAATGGAGTTTTGTGATAGTGTATGTTTAACTTGGTAAAAGGGTTGATTTAGAAGTGTATTGAAGTCTGAAAATTTGATTGTATGGTCTGCGTATCTGCACTGTAGAAATGGAAAAACAAGCTATATTCCCATCCATGTTGCTTGTGAAATATGAAAGCACCCTTCAGGTGTCAGTTATGAGTTATGACTATGGAGCAGAGAGCGCAAAGCAGAGTAATGCAATCACAGTATCTGGGGTGCTATGACAATATGGCTACTTTCGGTTCCCATTGTTCAGAAAAAAGAAAAAAAATGGTTTCAGCTACACAGCAGTTAAGAAAAGAGAAGAATGAGAGAATGAACCTATGCAGCCATGAAGGCAGTCATCTCACATGGAATAGAGCATAGAGTATAAAAAATAAACACCAAGAAAGGAGAATGAGAACAAATCAGGTTTGATTGTTCGAAGGAAATCAAAATAAGTCAAGATGGATGAGAACAACAAATTATTTTGAGGAAAATATAGTAGTGATTTACGTAGACCTCACTTTTGAGGTGCAGGGGTGTATTTATATAGGATCATGATGATAGAAAGAAAATTAAAGAGACATGATTGCCTGCAACAAATGCATGAGGTATACAAAATCAGAACTTTTACAGTGTCGTTAAATGAAAAACATAGAAAAAAAAAATGAAATAACTGTAAATGGGGCGAATTAGAGGAAAAGTGAAGAGAAGAAAAAAAGAATTAGGAATCATATCCCCTTTGGTTCATAAAGAGTAACACATTCATATTAAGAGGGCAAATAAAAAATAGAGATACAAATATTAGTACACTAAATAAGAGGAAAATGAGTGAATCATATGGGGTCTTGTCCAATATGGATACAAGTTTTCATGTCTCTAAATAGAAACATCTAGAGGTCTTCTCTATCTTATGTGTATGGCGTTTATCTAATGTGTAATAGAATTTTATGGGTGATAAAATGTTATGAGGATACTGTGACAAGTTAAAATTTAAGGAATGTTATATTGTGTAATAGATCATTTATGCTAAGAATATAATTGAAAAAAATTATATTTTTTTAATAAATTACATTCTTTAGTTTCAATAATTTGGTTAAAAGCAATGTTTTTAAAATTGTACGAGACCAATTGGTTGGACAGGGAACTGGCTAGGTGACCGGTCCAAATGACCCTAAAAACTGGATGTGTGAAGAACCTTATCTACCAGTTCAATGACCGATCCGATTTTCAAAATATTGGTTAAAAGTGACATATATATATAAGACTAAAGGAATGAATATTGCTACTCCAAATTTGATATTGTCACTCCTATTCAAAAGCTTTCTCATTATTTTGGCTCTGGTATTAAAATGAAAAGTTGTAAAAGACAAACGGGTGGTGTTGGCTTCATAGAGGCATTTTGGTATATTTAGCTCCAAGGCCGGCTCAAAGGTAAGGAGGCATTTTGGTATATTTAGCTCCAAGGCCGGTTCAAAGGTAAGGTCGACAAGTCTGCGCCTTAGACCCCAAAAATTGCAAATATTTTTAATATATTTAGGCCTCACTTTTTCTATATTTTTATTTTGAAAAAAATATTAGAATATTTTATGGCATAAAATATTACTTTTTTTCCTCATAAAAATATCTCTCTCTTAAATAAAATATATTTGTTGTTTATAGGATAATATTAATAATTTTAAAATATTTATTATTTTTCATTTTAAAAATGCCACATCACAATAAATTGCGGTAGACCTTAAAATTTATGGGGTCGGCCTTGTTTACTTAAGTTGGGCTTTGAATTATTGAATAATCTGGTGTATATTTGTTAGGTTTGAATTAAAATCTCATGTAAACTGTTTCACCTTAACTTTTTAAAACTTTATACTCATCATTACATTTCTCAACTTCCACTGTGAACACATAGATAAGTGAGCCTTTATACATCTCTACTACCATTAGAGTTTTAAAAAACATTATAATTAAGTTTGAGAATCTAAGACTTCTCTGGCAAAATATCCATAATATAAGTCCAAAAGATAAGAGAAACAAGACTCTTAAATTTATAGATTAAGAACGCCCTTGATCCTATCCTAACAAAATATAATTAAGAGCCCAAGCCTTCACTTGTTATGCTCCTTCTCAAGCTGAGAGGTACCTAAAATACTGTAACCGTGAGATATATAGTTCTGTGTATACCTCAGTAATCTTCAGGTATAGAAAACAAACACTATTCTAGCCAACAAAATTAGAAAATCACCCACGGAGATATAATCATACAGTCAAACAATCACAATCGTAACATTGCGAATATAATTCATTCTCATCATTAAATTCTTTTACTCTTAATTCTTCGTGCTAGCAAGGATGCGTTTAATTTTTATGAGCTTATCTCTCATCGAGAGAAGCATCTCTCCACTGGACACCTTCTAGCACCTTAATCTACCCACTTACTCATTCTACCATAGGATGCTCCATTGGACACTTTCTGCCACCTCAATCTACCCACTTACTCATTTCATCATTAAATTCTTTACTCTTAATTCTTTGTGCCAGTAGGGATATGTTTAATTTTTACGAGCTCATACCTCGTCTAGAGAAGTGTCTCTCCACTAGACACCTTCTGCCACCTCAATCTACCCATTTACTCATTTTGCCATAAGATGCCCCATTGGATGTCCATGATTTGCAACTTTTTTTTTCATTCATAGAAAAATGGGGCGAATTAGAGAAAAAGAGATTTAGGAATCGTATCCCCTTTTACTCATAAAGAGTAACACATTCATATTAAGAGGACAAATGAAAAATAGAGATACAAGGCATTCATATACTAAATGAGAGAAAAATGAGTGAATTGTACAAGATCTTGTTCAATATGGACACAAGCTTTCATCTTGTCTCTAAATAGAAACATCCAAAGGGTCTTTTCTACCTTATGTGTATTTTGTTTGTCCAATGTGCAATAGAATTTCATGGGTGGCAAAGTGTTTTGAGGAAATTGCGACAAGTTTAAATTTAAGGAAGGTCATATTGTGTTTTATTACATGATAGGTAATAGGTAATTTATGCTAAGAATATAGTTAAAAGCAATGTTCTGAAAATTGAATCAGGTTAGAATCATTTAAAGCATTTCCTAGTTTTTTTTTATCTATCATCTAATCCTAATTGTTTTATCAAACAAATGAGATCTTGGGATAATGATGTAGGGCGTTGCAATTTGAATTGGAGACACCTTCTTTTTGCTTGGGAAGAGGAACAACAGCCGTTGTTGATAGAGTATTTGATACCAATTTTTCCGGTAAAAGACAAAGGGTGGTGTTGGCTTCATAGAGGCCTTTTGGTATATTTACCTCCAAGGCTGGCACAATGGTAAAGTGAGTCAAGTCCGTGCCTTAAACCCCAAAAAGTGCACATATATTTAATATATTTAGGTCTCACTTTTATATATTTTATTTTTGAAAATATTAGAATGTTTTATGGCATAAAATATTACATTTTTCTTCATAAAAGTATCTATCCCTTATATAAAAAGCATATGTTGCTTATTGGGTAATGTTAATAATTTTAAAATATTTATTATTCGTCACTTTTAAAATGTCACATCACAATAATTTGCTTTAGGCCTCAAAATTTATTGGGTCGGCCATGTTTACCGAAGTTGAGCTTTGAATTATTGAATGATTTAGTGCATGTTGATCTTGGTGATGACTTTGTCCACGTAATAAAGGTAATCTTTGTTTGTTTGTTTACAATGAAGACAAATGAGGTTTGAATTAAGATTTCATGTAAAGTACTTAAACTCTCCACCATTAGGTCAACCTTAATGGGTAACAAAGGCAATTTGAAAATGCAGAGCTCCATAAAAAATCTAGGGTTTTAATTTGTTTGGTTGACACTTCATGATTGTTTGCCCACTCGTGTGAATTTAGCAAGATGAATATTATTTAGGAAAATATTATGCCTTTATTTAGGATAATAGCCCAATATAAAATTCTCCTTTGTCCGCCATTATTCATTTGTATGGTTTGTAAGGTGGTGAAACTTACAAATGGGGTGTGTTATTGATTTTATATATTGGGTGTAAACAAATTTGAGGACCTGGTTAAAGCAAGTAGTTAGGACTTGGTTATACAAATTAATTACAATTTTCTTTTGGGTGTTTACCATCTCATTAGTCTAATTTTGTATATAGGTTGAATATCATGTAGGGGAAAATTTTCTTGCGTGCATAAATGTTAAGACTAAAGATGATAGAACACACATAATACACATAGATAATAACATAGTAGGACACACAAAATTTAAAATGGTTTGACACTTCTTGCCTATGTCCATGGAAGCATTTCAACAACGTTTTCATTATCTCAACATTGATTTCAAGTTTTCTGGATAAACATGTAAATCTCCTTAAATAGTATATCATCCTACAAATCTGAGTCTCCCACTTAAAAGTTATCATGAATAATAATACACTCATTTATATAACTCTCTCCTCAACAAGAGGTATCAATGTTTTCTTCTCATGATCCACTCCTCCCAATGAGGTGGTACTTATTCTCTCTATATGTGATCCCCTCCTCATATGAGATGGTGATTCTTCGCTCTGTTTGACCTCCTCTTTTCCTCCACTTGAGGTGATGATTTCTTCTCTTTCACAAAACCCATTTATATAAAAATGTGGGTGGCTTCTTTCACAATAAAGTTAATTCCTCCACATTTCCAAAACTCATTTCCAAGACTCTTGAAAAAGTCGCATCTCTTCTCTTTACACGATATTCATGTATTAACTTCATACATTTTTCATCTATTGAACCACACTTTTTAATAAAGCATTTTCCTCTATTCAAAGTATCCATTTAATTAAAAATTAGAATTATAATTCCTACTCCCATTGAATAAATCATTAATCATTAATGCTTACAAAAAAAACACCCTTGTTGGTCATAAAACCACACTTTAGACAATTGTAAAAAACTGAGTTAGGGATTTCTCTTTTTAAAAACAGTTTTCTATTTTTAAAAATAGAAAATTAAAAAACTTGTTTGACAGTCGAGTTTTCAAAAACAGTTTTCATGAACAGTTTTTATTTTTCAGTATTTAAAAACTAAAATATGAAAACATCTAAAACATGTTTTGGTTTTCAGTTTTCAGTTTTATGAATTTACACACAAACTTGTATTGAAAACTCCTCTCACTTTTTTTAAAAACTAAAAACTGTTTTATAATATAATTTTTAAAAACTAAAAATCAAAACGGTTTCAAACAACCCCTTAATCACCCGCTATTCAATTTTTTAGATTCATTTGATTCTGCTTGGCATTGTTTGGTCATTGTTTGGAGAGACCAGAAAATATCACCTACGATTGTCATCAACTCATTAGTCAACATACTCGTGCTATATGGGATAGAATTTGTTTCTCATATTATAATTTTTACTCTAAACTGGAATATTGGATCATAGGATCTAGATAATAAAGTTTTTCTATGGTTCAGGAAGTAATATGTTTGTGCCTGTTTGGTTAAGATACGGAAAACAATTATTTTGAAAGAATTAATTTTGACAATATTGATTTGTATTTGAAAATAGTAGAATAAAAGTGAGTTTACAAAAAAAAATTGTTTGAATAAAATAAGATAGAATTACCTTAAGAAATAAAATTAACATAAAGAAAAATATTTATAATTAATAAAAAAAGTTAGAGTGAGTAAATGACAGTAACAAAAGTAAGTTACATTTTCACTTTTACTATAATAAAAATAAGAAATTAAAAATTGTTACTTTTACTTGAACTCGCCTTTTTTCAAATCAAAATTGCTTTATTATTGGGCACTTTTAAGTCAAACAAAGTCACTACTAAACTATTTTTTTTTCACCTCATAACTAATTTTGGGAGTCCTAGAATCTTAACCAAAGAAACTCTTTTTAGTTGGATTTTAGTGGATACGCTTTGGCAAAACATCATTTTGGAGGAAATGCATATTGTGATTTGTGACCGGTTGAACAATTGTCTTCATAAAAATCCATTATACATTCAGGATGCACCACTAATTTGTTTAATGATAGTTGAGATAGATGGAAGCTTTTAGGCAAATAATAAATTAACCTAAATTATTAAAGTAAACGATCATTTTCTTAAAATAAATTGAACTAAACACATATATTGTGAAGTATTTAGATGGATTTGCTTGTAGAATGAATGCCAAATGAAAGATTTGGATGAATTTTTTATAAAAAGAACAGTTTATTAATCTATTTATGTTGCATCAGAAAATTATTAGAAAAATTTAATACACTGCATCATTGACCCATTTAATAAAAGCCATTGACTATATATTTTCATGGATGAAAACCTAATTTATTCATTTAATTTTTTATTTTTTACATGTTCACATGTAAAAATAATCTCTACAATATTCTTTAATCTCATTCTATTTTCCTTTTGCTTTCTCTCTCAATTTATTTTAAATATTTTTTATCAAAAAAACCACTTTCTTAGGGCTTGTTTGATATCTCTTTTTGAAAAGAGTTTTCTGTTTTTAAAAACAGAAAATTAAAAAACTCGTTTGGCAGTCGAGTTTTCAAAAACAGTTTTCGGGAACAGTTTTTGTTTTTCAGTATTTAAAAACTAAAATACCAAAACATCTAAAGCATGGTTTTCAGTTTTCAGAATTTACACACAAACTTGTATTGAAAACTCCTCTCACTTTTTTAAAAAACTGTTTCAAAACTGTTTTATAATACAATTTTTAAAATCTAAAAATCAAAATTGTTCCAAAGAAGCCCTTAATTTTTTCTCGTTCCAAAACTCATCTCATATTATCGAGCACAACATAAGGTTGTTCTAACTTGCCTAGTGATCCCAGACCCGAATTCGAACCCTAAGTATATAGCTATGTCAAATACTTAGATGGGGAGTTTTTCTGCCTATAGGATTCTACTAGTTCGAACAAAATTGTTCCTAATAAAAAATACCTGCGGCTTAAAACTTTTTTCTGTCAAGCTCGTACTTAACACAAAAAACTGTTTTTTTTTAATATGCTTCAATATATAACAAAGCAAATAGCAAGGCCAAGGCCCAATACAAAAAACAGTTGAAAATTTTACAAAGAAAAAGTTTTGTTTGTATTTTTATTTTCTGTTATCATTCTATTTTTTATTTTTTAAAATTTTATAAAAAAAATTAAAAATACTGAAAAAAAAATTTTTAGTTTTTCCTTTGTAAAATTTCAAAAAATAAAAAACAAAAAATAAAAATACAAACCAAAAAGTCCCTAAAGAATGTCGAACCAAAAACAGTTTTAGTGAAAAAAAAACAGGGGTATTAGGCTTAACCGGCCCAAATGAAGTCCTCCTGCCTTTTTCCCCACGCCAAAACACAGTGAAAAATGAGAACAGTTCGTCTTTCCACTTTTCCTTCATTGCTCAAAAACTCAACATTGAGATCTCACTCTGCAACTCCTTTTCCTCACCAGAATCGGTGCGCCATCTTCATTCATCTTCAAATTTGTTGCTTTTCCTTTTCAACTTCTCTCCGATATTTTCGTTCGTTTATTAACTTTCAGATTTTAGGGATTAATAACGATTCTTTGTTCTCGGTTAGGTCACTAATCCGCAGTCATGAAGCTCGATACTAGTGGTCTCGAATCGTTTCCATCAATGATTGCACCTGGAAGCGACGTCGTTGGAGACTTCACCGGTCCTCCATCTTTCGACCTTCCGAATTCTAGTGATGTGAGTGCTGAATACTTCTTCTTCGTTCGCCTTGAGTTTTGAAATTTGCGATTCTGAAACTGTCGCTGCACGAAAATCAGCAAAAAAAAGTTAGGGTTGGAAATTTTTTTAATTGTGGGGTAATGAAGTAAATAGGTTAGGTTTTAGTTTTTAGAAAAATTTTGATGTTGAAGCTTGATGGTTTGATATGAAGTTTCGTGAGAAAAAAAAAATGGGGTTGAAATTTGTTTTTGAAATTGTGGGGAAATGGAATTAAAAGGTCAGGTTATAGTTTATTGACTAAGGTTGAAACTTGATGGTTTAATATGAAGTTTTGTGTGTTCTTTTTTGGGGTGTAGTTCGATGGCTTCCTGAAAGAAGCTATTCAGATGGTGAAGCCCGCGAAGGGTACTACAACTCTTGCTTTCATATTTAAGGAGGGTGTGATGGTAGCTGCTGATTCTCGAGCTAGCATGGGAGGATACATTTGTGAGTGTTTATCAACTCTTATTTCATGATTCTTTGATCCTTTTGTAAAGTCAATATTTGTTTGTTACTTTCTGCTAAGTAAATAATGGGTTTTATCAGTTCAGTACTTAATGTTGGATTTTTCCTTGACTATGGAATAATGGTTATCTCCAGCTTCACAGTCTGTGAAGAAAATTATTGAAATCAACCCGTATATGCTTGGAACGATGGCTGGAGGTGCTGCTGATTGCCAATTTTGGCACAGAAATCTTGGTATCAAGGTAATCTATAGGCCTTCTTTCTTGCATAGTCGCTTTTGTTTGTCTTGTTATCTTTTTGTTTGGTCTCCTTCTGAAGTGCCTCTGCATCCTAGTCTCCCACATGTTGTGATTCCATGGTATTATTATTGTTGCTGCTGCTGCTGTTGTTATCTAAGGGTGTTATCTAAGGCTCTATTTGGCTCGAGAAGATGTTTTCTCGCAAATAATTAGAAAACTATTACCTTGTTTTCCATTTTTTTTTTTTTAAACATTTGTCTTAGGTAAGTAACTAAGGAGGGAGAGAAAGTGGTTGGAATGGAAATGGGACTGTGGGATGGTAGAAACTGGAAACTTCTCTCTTTGTGGGGAATGCCATGTAAATTTTACGAGTAAGTGTGAACAAAAGTAATTATATACTCTAATAATTATATATTGCTTGGGAGGTGGGAGCAATAAAAATATGGATGTGGGGACTGGAGATAATTCTAAAAATTAAAATTTGGAGATGGGCACATCCCCTTCATATGCTTCTTAGTTGTCCAATAGCTTTCACATCTAGTTTTCATTTACCCTCAATGAATTGTATTCTTTGACCTAGGCATAGAAACTATGACCCAGGACCCTTTACTGTAAGCCAATTTCCTTGTCTTCAATACTTACCTATTTATGCCCATGAATAAATGGGCCTCTCACTTCTCTTCCTAAACACTGCTGAATGTTGCTTTCTTGTTAATCTGTTCTCTGTTATTTCTTTCTTGCCTTATCTTTTTCTCTCTTTAGAGTTTAGACTCTCATCTAGAAAATAATAAAAAGGGAGAGAAACGGAGTGGGTCTCATTCTTTTGCCTTTTCAGTAACTTTTTGAATTTGCATTGTCACCAATTGGTGCTTGTTGCTCTGAGTTCTTTCAGTGCTGTTGGCCATTCTATATTGAGTTGAATTCTGTTCTAATTTTTAATCCATGTGCATAACCAGCATTTTAAAATATTTCTAACTTGAAACTTTAATTTATAAAATTTGCACCTCGATGTGGATTTTAGCTACTGTACTTCACTCTTATATTAGTCTGTGCTCATTGGTAGGGGCTTTCATGGCAGTTCTTTAAAAACACATATTTACGCGAGTCCTTTGAATGTTAATTGGCATTGGTTTTGGTTTGGTATATTTTAAATATAAATATATAATTGATTTAATGTTCACATCTACTTCACCTAAGGTTAAACTGATATTCAAATCAGAACTATCCGCATATCTGAATGATATATTGTTTGCTGTTGTGGGGCTAATGAGGACAAACTGATCTTTAATCAAGATAGTGCTTGCTAATGATATATTGTTTCTGCTGTATCTTTGTATGGTTTCCTTGCTGTTTTTTCCCTCCTATACAATCTTCTGTTCTTTGTCTTCCATTCTGATTGATAATACTAATTTTGATACATATTTACTGATATGGACATCCTTGATCAATTAGCTGACTTCCTAGACCTTCTTGTATTAATATATCCTTATGGTTTTTGATCCTTGACTTTTGAATCCATGTAGATGGTTATAGAATAAATGAATCAGTTCATATGAACTAAAAGAATTTTGTATCTTTTGCTTTTCTAGATGAAATTTCCGCCCTTTTATATTTATGACACTACTAATAGTTTCTCTGATCTTTACCATATTATTTGTAGTGCCGTTTGCATGAGTTGGCAAATAAAAGGAGAATTTCAGTGACAGGAGCCTCTAAGCTACTTGCAAATATTTTATACTCTTATCGTGGAATGGGATTGTCTGTTGGGACCATGATTGCTGGATGGGATGAGACGGTAACTCACAAGTCTAATTACTTAATGGCTCCCGCTCAGCTATTCCTATTGTGACTTACAATGTTTATTGTCATTTTAGGGTCCTGGTCTATATTATGTTGATAGTGAAGGAGGAAGACTTAAGGGTACTAGATTCTCTGTCGGGTCTGGTTCACCATATGCTTATGGTGTTTTGGACAACGGGTTAGTTATACTTCCTGTTCAACTATCACCTAGAAAGCTAGAACTCTTCAGCCCAATTTTGTTAACAATTTCCTTGTCATTTTAGGTACCGATATGACATGTCAGTTGAGGAAGCTGCTGAACTGGCTCGGCGAGCAATTTATCATGCAACATTTCGTGATGGTGCTAGTGGTGGAGTTGCTAGCGGTACTTTCTTTCTCCCCTAATGATCTAGCTGCATCTACTTACAGATTTTATTTCTGTTTATGACATTATTTGTTGCCACCCTCTCACTCACCAGTAATTAAATATAATTAGACATATATGTAGGACTCTTATTTATGGGGAACTGTTCTTTTAAAATTTTGCGAGAACAATAAATCTCGATCATATAACTAACATGGATGGTCAAAACTAATCATGATCAATTTTAATCTTTACCATCCATGTTTGATCGCATGGTCAAGATTTGTTGTCCTTACAAAATTGTGAGAATATGTTGTAGACATGCATGTGTGCTAGAGCACAATTGTCCGTGCTCTCTCAAAACATGTTTATTTTACTAGTCCAAATAATAAGTAATTGAAAATCCATGGTTTCTAACTACGTAGGATGAATGATATAGGAATGTTTTTGTTGTGATTACCGACTAGGTTAGTATTTTTCTGCTGCTATTTTAAATGCATAGTTTTTAGCTAAAAATTTGCAAGACAAAATCCATGTGTGTTAACTTGTCACTATACTTTGGATTTATATGATTTTAGTTTACTATGTGGGACCAAATGGATGGAAGAAATTGTCTGGTGATGATGTTGGGGAACTTCATTACCATTACTACCCAGTGATTCCAAGCACAGTGGAACAAGAAATGGCAGAGGCAACTGGAGCTTGATGAAGTAACAAATGGATATGTTTTTTAAGTTTCCTTTTTGTTCAATTGCGTGAAACTGAATTGTTTTATATTTGAAAAATTGACATTAGTTTGATGTATACAAGAGCTTTCATATCCTCATATTGTGTTGAGTCTGAGATCAATTCAAAATGTACCCTGGAAATTATTGAAGGATAATGCCATGAGTAGTTTTAGAATTTAATGGGAAAAACACGTTCGACGCGTATCGCGTGCTGGTTTTAATCTATCCTGCGTTTATGTTTTTCACTTTCATTTCATGCTACTTTAGAAAATCATGCAAGAAACTTACGAGAAATTTTGGTATTCTAGGATGTTTTAAATTGATTTTAGTAGTTTATTTACGCTAATTTGTTTCCTAAAAGTATGAAGTGCATGATTAGGAAATCAACTGCTGAGATTTCTATCAATTTGCGGTTTGTTATATATGGGCATGTATATCATAATTTTGATAATAGAAAAATCAGAGTACAAGGTGTAAATTTAAGAACTTGTGCTTCCTGATTACCACTAAAATTGCAGGATATATACAAGTTCGTTATTTTGGTAGGGAAAATCACATTTAAATTTAATGTTGCATGCATGTGAAACTAAAAGTACGAAATATCAAACTAACAAATCTAATGAAGACATACAATAACTTGAGATTGGTAAGTAAAATGGATTTTAGCACGATTGGTTTAGCTTATGCACCTCTAAAATTATGATTTATTTGGATTGGAATTGTTTTTGACAAAAAAATTATGTTTGCTCGAAATTAATTTTGCTTAGAATGAGTTTTTATTTTATTTTGTATTTAATAAACTAATTTATTTACTAAGGTTGACAAAGATCTTAATATCCATTTTGGTAATTACATATAATTAAAGTAATTTTATAAAAAGTATTCAAACAATATTCGTTACTAAATTCACTTTTGAATATATGACATACAAAAAAAAATCATGTTATTTTATATTCATGTTTTCACAAAATCAATTCTACAAAATTATATTAAATAAAACTCAAAATTTCAAATGTCAATCTAAACATGCACACAACCAATTCTATTCAATATCAATTTTACCATCGTCAATCCAAACATAAATAAAATAAAATAAGAATGTGTTTTTTTGTGCTTAAATGGTGAAATACACTTATTTTATTGAGAAAAGCCTTTTAAAAAAATTAGGTTAAAATATGATTTTAGTATTTATCTTTTAGCGAATTTTTACTTTGCACCTTTATTTTTATTTTTGTCAATTTGTGTTTTTAATCTTTTTTTAATTCAAACCATATTGGTCATTTTGCGCTAATATTAGTGAGTGTTTTCATCTGTATCTTTCTCAACATGTGTTAAAATGGGAACACGTGTCCCATGAGGAAAGACAGTTCTCCATCCTCCAACACAATAAAATGGGGTGAAGGGAATCAAATTTTTGTGTCCCTCTCTTGCATCTTGTATCTTATTTTCACCCTCATTTGTTTATAAATCAGTTATTTCCTATTTTTTTAACGATAATTTGCATAGAAGCACTTATTTTACTATCATTTCGCACTTTATTTTTTTTATTTTCATTCTCGTTGTTTCATTATTCGCAATATTGTATTATCGATAAATTTTAAGATGAACATATTTAAGCCTATTTTTTTTTGGATATACAAACCTAGATTTTATTGAATTATCCTCGACTTTTCTCAAATTATTATCAATCCCATGCTCCAGAAAGTTTTTAAACTTTATAAATTTGTTTTTTATTTTAGTCCCCGTAAATTTTTTTTGTCCAACTTAATTCAAATATTTTATTTTTATTCCTATAAAATTTAGTTTCATGATAAATATATAATTTTTTAGTAATTGAAGTTACTAATTTATGTATTTAGTCCCTTTTTTTTTAAGTTTCATCCCATTTTTCAATTTTTTTTTTCTTTTAGTCCCTTTAAAAATGTCACGAAAATTTTTAACACTATTAGGGACTAAAAAAAGTAAAAATAATAGTTTTGAATTAAGTTGGATTAAAGTGAAAAACAAAAATTGTTGGGACTTAAAAGTTATTTAAATATAAAACTAACAATTTTAGTGTACCAAAAAAACTAATTAACTATTGTAAGAAAAAAGAAATTAACCATAATTAATGAAATAGAGTGGAGTACAATTTTGTGCCTCTAGTCATTTTCTAGTTTAGGGTTTAGGAATTGTAATTTCTATATTTTATAATTTTTGTATTTGTCGCTTTTTTATTTTATTTTGCGCCTAGTGGAAGATGCAATTCATCAGCACCTACCACGTTGCGGCCTCCCATTGGCCACTGTCCTAGGCATATTTTTTTTTTAAAAAAAAAAACTTGGTTCTGCCATGTGGCAGCACCTCATTGGTTGGTGCCTCCTAGCAAGTGTCACTCAATGGGATGCTACCTCAGAATTTTTTTATTTTTTTAAAAAAATACTGCAGTAAAAAAACCTATTTTGGTAAAAATAAATTTTGAGACCCAATTTAGTAATTAATTTTTAAAAATATTAATTTGGTAAAATTACCAAAACTATTTTTTAAATTAATAATAATTTATTCGAATGTATAAAAATAATTAAAAAAAGGGTTGTAAAAGATAAAATAAAGAATGTTAATAATCCAAAACAAAAAAAAAAAGGCATTCCCAGGTTAGTGGCCAACTACATTCCCACAGATGGTGATGAGTTGATGCCCCACGTATGGCGATTCTAGATTCTAGATGTAACTTGCTAGCAAAGTTGCTCCATCATTTTCTTCGATTCAATTAAATTTTATTAATTTATGTGGAAGAAGAACTATAACTAACGTAATTGATTTTTATAATTGCCTTAGAAAATACTACTAGCAGTATATAAGGGAATGTTATGTATGTACGACTACGAGGAATTAATTACTCTACAGTCTAAACGTTATCGATACTCAAGACATGTTTGATAATGATTGAGATGGGAACGCACAATTCAAGCTTAGTCTGGTTTAGAATTTTTTTTTTTAAAGTAGTATAATCAGGGATCAAATCCTGTAATCATACACGTATGTTTTTGTGCACTTATCAATTGAACTATATGACTAGGATATTGATGTGGAAAAGGACCGTCTAGAAATAGAACCGCCGGAAAAATCCTTAAAGAAAGGAGGACCTTTTTGGCACATAAAGGAGAGGAATGAATTGTTTGATTTTTGTTTGGAAAATTAGAGGAAAAGAAGAGCAAAATATGCGCTGGATTCAGACATGCAACGAAATGAATTTGGTGAAGTGAAAAGTAAAGTTTAGATTAATGAATTTATGGAAATAAATCTGGACAGTTTTGGCTCATGAATTAAAGGTGATTTTTGTGAGAATATGAAGGTTTGGTGATGGAAAAATGCAAGGAAAATTCTAGGTTTTATTGAGAAGGGAAAGGTTGGACTTAAGATGAAGACAAGAAGGATTTATGGGCTGTTTGGTGCGCCAAAAATCTAGACAGATTGGAGGTTGTTTTTACGGATATAAGAAAGGGGATGGAGAAGGTTAAGTGGAATCACACCTCCTATGAAAAGCTAAACATACATAAAGGGATGAAAATTCTTGTGTCTTGAATCACACAAAAACAAGAATCACTCTCAAAATCTATATTTTGAACATCAAACTCTTGTTGATTACAATGATAAAATTGTGCCCCTTTTATAGATAAGGTAGCAGCCACAAAACTCTACAAAATCCACTAGTGCTCATTAAATATTTTTATTCATTAATGTTCCACTAAAACTAATTAGTGCTCTACTAATATTTTCACTAAGTGATGCACTTGACTATGATGTCATCATAATGTCATCGTCATAATGACAACTTCTTATTGTCACCATATTTAAGCGCATCAACAAAAACTAGAAATTAAAAAGGAGCATAGAAAATAATTTTAATCCTATCACGACATACAGGTTATTTAGTGAACATTAGTTATTGATATTATGATTGTAACATTGCAAGAGTGATTAATAATTATTTTTTTAGTTAAATTAATTTTTTGTTTCTTATACTTACATTTTATTTTTGTTTTATTCCCTAAAAAAATATTCTTTTCAGTCCTACATGTGTTATTCATTTTCATTTTAGTTCTTGTTATCATTTTTCGTTGATCCGTGCTATTAAATATCGCAGCTCCACCACTACAACCATCACAACTATCACCATTGCACAAAGTCAGGTAGAGAGGGTAGCAAGACGAGATCTCTGACACCAAAAGCTAACGAAGAATCACATCACGTACTCGCAAATCGTTGCAAAGATGCGTGAGTGCTGCGATGAAAAAGTAACATGTGACAACGCGTTTCTAGTTCGATGGCCTCAAAACTTCGGAGATATGGTTGTCTCGATGAGGTATGGTTGCTATGGTTGAGATGGAAAATTTAACTACAGAACCAACCGTAAATGACATCATAAACTAAAACAAAATTGAAAAGTACATGCGGAAACTAAAATAAACATTTTTACGTGTAGATATTAAAATAAAAATAAGATGTAAATACAGAGAAGAAGTTTAATTTATTTTTTTCTTTTTTTTTTAACAATCCGTCAGAGTCTTAATTAACTAATATTTTTGGTGTAAGGCATAGGGATGATAAAATAAGAGAAATTGACGGCGCACACGGACACATGTTCAATGCCAACGTTTGTCGTCACATTGCCGACGTTAATACAAAAAAGCAGTTTACCGTTAATCGTGGTTTCCGCGTTAATCCTGTTAATATATTTCTTTTCAATTTCCAATTGTCATCAATTGTTCAATTATTAATTATTAATTATGAATTGTTTATACTGCTGTTGGTCCACCTATAATATTGTGACACGTAAATATGGCGTGGCCTCCTCCATGCTATTGATTATCTTTTAGGAAATTGAAAATTGGAACACTCATAGCAATTTCTTATGTAAATCTAGCATTATCTAATATCTTCAACACGCGCCACTTCACACCGACTTCAAAAACCTATATAACACCATTCTCACTAATTCAAATCTTTCATACAAATGATCTTTCAATAAATTCTCTATCCAAATACCTTATTCCATTTCTCACTAATTTGATTTCGTGCAACAAAGTTTGAGAGTTTTAGCTTTTCGGTCGTGTATTAAGAGTATTTTTTAGTTGACCGACGAATTTTAGTTTATTGAGAGTGGGTTTGTCCTCTTTTTTTTTTGTCCGAGGGTTTGGCCTCTTTTAACAAAACATTTTTTTGTATATCGATTAGGATTCGAATCTCTGATAGCTTATTAAGCTAGCGAGTCCACACACATATTTGTTCTAGTTTCGACATTTTATTTGAGATGTGTAAGATGGGGAGGAACACAGGATTCGAGGGCGTTTTGCGATATTTTGACGAGGATGGGGACGGCAAGGTGTCGCCATCAGAGCTGAGGCGCCGGTTGGAGATGATGGGCGGGGAGCTATTATTGAAAGAAGCAGAAATAGTGATAGAGGCATTGGATTCGGACGGCGACGGGCTGCTGAATTTGGAGGATTTGGTGGCGTTGATGGAAGCAGGTGGAGAGGAACAGAAGTTGAAGGATTTAAGAGAAGCATTTGAGATGTATGACACAGAAGGGTGTGGTTTTATAACACCAAAAAGCTTGAAGAGAATGCTTAAGAAGATGGGAGAATCAAAATCAATTGATGAATGTAGAGTGATGATTAATCAGTTTGATTTGAATGGAGATGGAATGCTTAGCTTTGAAGAATTCAGGATTATGATGCAGTGATATGTGCCTCTCTATGTATGATTATTGATTATGTTTAATGTGTATAGTTTCTGAACTGAATTTCGTTTAATGTGCACCTGTAAAACTTAGAATAAATAATTGAGATTGAAATATAATAATAAATGGTTCTAATAAAAGTTGAGAGTGTAGAAAAACTGAATCCGTGTATAGTTTGTGCTTTGGGGGGCAAGAGGTTCTGGTTGTGATTGTTAGGAAAAAATACAACAGTGATTAGTGGATTGTTTGCATATTTTGTATATGCTACTTCCGATCCTTTTTATAAGACTCCTAATTAATTCATAAGGATTAAGAAAGAATAGTTAAGTTGGTTAGAGTTATTAATCATGTCTATAATTTATATTAATTTTTTCATATTACCCTCTAATTAAGTAATACCACATTTACCTTCTATCAAAAGTAATTGAGGGATAAAGATATTTTCATAAAAAATTAATGATGCAAAAATTTAGGAGGAAATCCTAAAAGAGAACAAAAAAATATCTCCAAAATATCCTATAAAAAAGAACAGAGATAGTAATTCATTTTATGACTTGCAAGCTGATTTTGTTTTGCTGATTCTCAATAATAATCGAATTATACCTGTTGGATTTCTCCCGAATTCCCATTCTAATGATTGTTGGAATTTTCTCCATGTGAATAAGAGCAGTGGTTTCTAATTATTTTTTTCAGAATTAAGCGTCATTTTAGGGTATATTAGTAGTATAAGTTTGGGTGTAACCATACTTATTATTATAAATAATTTGCCAAAAAAGAAAATTCTTCAATAAGCAATATATCACGACTCACAATCCAGTTTTACCTTTTGTTTTAATCGTATTAACCAATCAATAACTATACATGGAGTGAACATTAGGTAAAATTAATATTTGGGTAAATTGCACCCAAGCCCCCTGAGGTTTCAACTTATTGCATTCAACCCAAAAATTTATAAATATTAGCAACCCTCCCCATTAGTTAACTTTCTTGACAGAATGCTACCAAAGTGTAACCATGGTTTGGGGTCTCCTTTAGACAAGACAAGGATTGGATTGAAGAGGAAAAAAAGAAGAAGAAAATCCTGTCATCTGAAAGTAATACTGTTTTTAGAAGAAATCAAGTTTCTTAACTCCACTAAGTGTTCATCGTTTGAATGAGGTGGGTGCTTATAACACTATCAACATGATTTGATTCTAAATAACTTCCTCCTCTCTATGTCCATATTAAATATCCCAAATTTTCTGTTGTTTACCAAAAAAGGTAAACATTCTTCAGTATGCACATCTTGGAAAACAGACACCTTGTACCTGTTTGAATGGTGTGGGTGGATTTCTAACTCTTGTTATGTGACATCTGCCTTCATTCTCAATTACTCTGAACTTAAGGGAAGGTTCAGCATATGCCTCAAATTGTGAATCACTTTCTCGTTTCAATGTTTAAAAAAAACACATGCCGTAATCTCTATTGCCACGTTCCTCTGTTTCTGCCCTCAACCTCGAGAATCCTTCTCCACGATTCGCCTTGGTGGGTGATGCCAAAGATGATGATTTATGTAAACGTGAAAAATTTGAGAAGAAAAGGTTCATGGAATCGAGCAATAGAGAAATTTCCGTTTACCCCTTTTCTTTTTTTCCAGGAATCAACCACTCTTTTTTCATTTTTTTTAACTATAGTTAAAGTAACAGAATATTCTCATTCTGCTTGTCTCTGTTAACTGCAATTTACCCTTAATATTTGATTTTCATACTCAATTAAACATCACGTTATTATTAATTTTTGTCATAATTTAAATACATTTAAAAACCAATTAATTCAGATGGGTTTTTATTTGTTACCCGTTTAGATTAAATTCGTAGTTAATTAGTTCGAGAAACATGTAATACTTGGACTGCAAAAGGAGACATGTTCTTCACCAAAAAATACCCTAAAATTGTACTTAGAAAAACCTAAACATATACCACTTTATTTAACTACCAATTAGTTTCTTCTAGTTTGATAACTGAATAACTAAAAAGGTCAAGCAAATAAATTAGGGACATAAATTGTTCAGTGAAAACATTTAAAAAAAGACTTAACGTAAAATTTAGAAAAATTTGAATCCCAATTAATCTTCATTTTATGAGTTACATACTCGGGGAATCAACTAAAGGGAGCTCTGTCAACTATCATGCATGATATGATATTTGTACATAAAACAGAAAATAGTCAAGATCTAAATTGCTTATTCTTTTTCAGCAAATTCCATTAGAAGCGACAATAAATGCTTTTCACATATGGCTCTTCTTTTCCTACTTTGATTTTTGTAACTTAAAAATTTCAACCGGCATCTTTCTGTGGTGGCGGCTGCCGGCCAGGGGATGAAGAACAAAATAAAAGATTGCAGAGCCAGACCAAATTTCTTAAGACTATACTCCCCTATCAAAACCCACCATCCCACAGGTTAGAAAAAATTGAAAAACCTATATTTCATTTTACAGAAGAAAAGCCCTGCAAGCCTCGAGAATTCAGGACATTGAGACAGCAAAGGGGGGGTAACATTTGTACAGAGGGTTTTCTTTCTCACATGAAATAGCTGAGTGATTTCTTTACTCTTGAACCACCTTCACCATATTGTTCATTCCATTGTACAAGACCAGACATATTTACAGAATCAGAGTTAACACTTGCACATACCTGCTTCAATATGACATACAAGTTAATTTGCTTTCATGGTCGCAAGGACAGATGTGGGAGCATATTTAGGGTATCAAAGAAATTTTCGTTTCGTATACCTGTTTATGAGCATATTTGAAGTCTTCCATGTTTAAAGATCGAATGTCTGAACTGCTACTTAAACCCGGAACAGGTCTACCTTCTGCTAGAGCAGCGGCACGTTCCTGTCATGCATCCAACATATACCAAAGTTTGAATTAGTTCATGCAACCACCGTGATAGTGATTCATGCAAACACAGAGCACTCTAACTATAACAATTCACAATTGAGAATAATGAAAAACTTGGAAGTACTACTGTACTAGGCTACTAGCACATAAGACACCATACCTTTTTTTCCTTCTCCAGTATCTCTTTAATTGGACGATGCGCAGCAGTTACACACAGATTCTGCAATGGAAGAGCAAGCATGAAGGCATCCACAACCATGAATATAAAGTATAAGAGGGAAAAAAAAAAACACCCATAACCTTAAGATCATTTCCAGAATATCCATCGGTCATACTTGCAATTGCATCCAGATTAACATCAGAAGACAAATCCTCTTTTGCCAGTATAACTTTTAATATTTTTGCTCTATTTGGAGCATCTGGCAAATTTACCATTAATCTGCAGAAGATAAAAGATTAAGAAAACTTAACATCCCGTAATTCCAGTTGCCCCCGGGGTAAAAAAAGAAACAGAAAACCTAAAAAAAAAGAACTACAGTGCAGTTGAATATGGTATTCACCTCCGAGGGAGCCTCCGTATGACAGCTTCATCAAGGTCATAAGGTCTATTAGTGGCTGCAAGCACAAGAACGCGCTCTGTATCCTTTGTACGTAAGCCATCCCAGTTCACCATGAATTCATTTTTCATCTTTCGCATGGTCTCATGCTCCCCAGGATTTTCCCTCCGGCCCAACATGCTATCGACCTATAGAAGCAGCCATACAAGTTTTTGCAGAGATATATCTCTCAGCAGATGGATTAAAACAATCTAATAACATTCTAAGCAAAAGACTTACTTCGTCAACAAATATCACACTAGGAGCAATTTTACTTGCCAGAGAGAAAACAGCTTTCACGTATTTTTCACCCTCACCAAACCACTGAAGCAAAATGGGAACACAAGTTAAAAATGAACAACAAACCAACAGGGGATAGATTAAAAAAATAAACCCAGTAAAACAAATCTAACCTTAGACGTGATGCTTGACATAGAAATGTTGATGAAATTCGCACCAGCTTCAGTAGCAACCGCCTTGGCAAGCATTGTCTTACCCGTTCCAGGGGGACCAAATAATAGGATACCCTTGCACGGCTGCACAAAGGAAATTCACAATCACAATCAAAATGTTACCATAATATTTTGACAAGGACTGAGCAGCAATTTTACGTTCTTTTTTTTTTTTCATGAACAAAATTATGAACCAATATTCAGGAATCAAAGCAAAATGTTCCTAAAACCAGGTACTTGAAAGCAATTATGGATCATGGATGCTGAAAGTTTGATGACAAGTTGCTTTTAAACATGAGTCACATATGGAGCATAGTAGTCAATAGCGTGCTATGGCGGCGCAATAGCGCTGGAGCGGAGCGGCCTCAAGCCGCTATAGGGACGCCGTCGCGTCACGTTTTGCTGTAGTGGGAGTCACGGTCACATTAGCGGTGAAAATCACAGCTTTTCGCGGGTGGAGGGGCCGCTAGGTTGAAGACAAGGCCTTTTTAGTGATATTTGCTTTTAATGAAGGGCATTTTAGACTTTTGCTACTGAGCCCTTTTTAAATGGGTCACAGAACCCAACATACTTTTTTCCTCTCTCCTCTGCTGTACTTTTTACCTTTTCCCTCGTTCTATAAGCTTTTTCCCTCACCCTCTATTTTCTCTTTCTTCTTGATAAACAAACTTTTCCCACTCATTGAGGTACACGGTTTTGCTTTATCACATATTTTCAACTTATTCTGTTTTTTCTTTTTCTTTTTTTTACTTCTCCTTCACCTTACCATACCTTTATCTCAACTCAACAGCGAAACCAAAACAGTGTTGTCTACTTAAGTAATTATGCACCATGAGTATGTACTTAATTTTGAGTATTTTTAAATTGCAATGTAATTATTTAGTATAATGTTCCATTGCATATTTAATGTACCTAAAGTTGTCAATAGCGGCCATCCCGCTATAGCGTTTTAGAGGTCGGCCACTATCCAGGACTGACTACTATGATATGGAGAAGCCTATATCACATATGAAGCCTACAGCTAATAAAATAACAAAAGTGTAGGTCAGCTCATTCTAAACCTTGGTTAATTGCCCCTTGCAAAAAAGCTCAGGCCTCTGTAAAGGAATCATCACCAACTCCTTTAATGTATCCTTGACTTTCTCAAGAGCTCCAATATCATCAAAAGTAACACCAATGTCACTAGGTGGAATAACATCAGCCAAAAGCTTCTTTTCAAACTCATTTTCTGTTGCAATATCCTGATTTCAGAAAACAAGATAAGTGGAATGATTCAGCATACTGTGCCTGGGAAATAAGTTAAACTAAGCAAACAGAATAATTTCCAAGCAGTAAGGTGTGAACGAACGACACTATTAGGTATCTCCTACAATCAAAGCAGCAAAAGTTCATAACAATCACCTTAAGAGACTTCTTCGGGCTTTTCGACTCATTCTGCACAGCCTGTAAGATCCCAATTCCAAACTGGATGCTGGTAAAACAAATAGTTTTGGACAGGAAGAATTAACCATTAATAACATAACTATGAAATTTAAAATCGAGTACGTATAACACATAATATTTCAAATAACAAGCAGTGCAAGCTAATGATTACCTCTCTCAAGCCAGAGAAGAATTAATGATTAATAACATACCTATGAAAATTTAAATAGAGAATGTGTAATATTATATACTATTTCAAATAAAATGCAGTGCAAGCTAATGATTACCTCTTGCAAGACAATAAAAGCTTTGCATCCGGACCAGCTTCAGGATTCTGCATTGCATGGTGGCTTAATGCCCAACCAACTATCTTCTCTGCATCTGCAATATAGCAAAAATGATATAGGAGACAGATTTATGCAGCAAATCCTTCAGAGCTTAGTGGTAGAACATACTTTCAGTTGAAAGTGTCTGATCCTTAATACACAAGGTCTCAAGTCCTTCACATTCCATCCCAAAGCGACTCAAAACCTACAAGTTTAATAAATTGACAAGTTTAGACACAAGTAGTAAAGTTACAACCTTTAAACCATAAAGCATTTATGAAACTACACAGTTCAACATGGTGAAATATGTAAATCATCAGAAGTTAGAACATAATGAATTAAGGATATAGAAAACGAAACAAAATGATAGCTGGTTGAAGACAATTAACCACTCTAATGAAAACAGTATGTGAAATTAGAGTTTGTCTAGTTTCTTGTCATTTAAGGTGTACCTTGTTTCTACTATTAACATAGTCTACATCACAATATGACATAGTGGTGCATACTAGTTGCAGCTGAGAAACTCCAAAAGTTTCTAAAAGAGAATGATTTAGCTGCAAGGGACCATATTATCATCACAAGCACTACACCCAGACCGCTCAAGGAAGACAGGCTAAAGTTCCTTAAAGAATACTTTAATAAATCGCGCATCCCTTCATAATATCTGTTTATTATTTTTCCTTTTGTGTTTTTAATCATGCACGTGCTCTTCTATTTGAAATCCATAATTATGCAGCCTTTGTTAGATGAGTCTAGCAACACTAACTTATAGCTTTTAGCTTATGACTTATAGCTTATGGCTAACTTATAACCTTTAGTTGTGTAGAGTTGTTTAGTAAAATTAATTTATCAACTAGCTTATATTTGTTAAATGACTTGAAAGAAAATGTAATAATGACATGTAATAAATAACTTAAGGGTAAAATAGAAATGAATTATTGAAAGCTAGCTTTTCATAAGCTATAAGCTACTTTAAATAGCTTTTGAAAAGCTGCTAGCTTGTAGTCACTAAACACCTCTATTTAACAATAAGCTATAAACAGTAAGATCCTAAATAAGCTATTAGTTAATGTTGCTAAACACAGCCCAAGAGTGATATGTGCAACACAAAAGATTCCACAAGAACAACAACAATAGTAGTAATAGTAAAACCAGGAAAAGGTGTAAACATAAGAACACTAGAACAACAAAGTAGTAAACTACAGCCCTAGTCCCCAAATTCACCTTTTAAAATTTGATTTGTACCACTAAGGCGTAAACATTAAGAATCACAATGAAGATAAAGCCTTGCTTGGTAATAATTGCTTTTCCAGTATCCAGTACCCAGACTCCAGAGGCTCCAACAAAAAACAATTTTATTTTAACCAAGTAGCCCTAGTGATAAACCTTAAATTTTCCAGAACAGGTCGGATTTAGCAATCAGCAAGGCTTAGGTTAACATGCACCAAAATGAACCATATGTCTCAATGAAAAAAACCCACATTTAGTTTTGATTTAAACGAAAAAACGATGCCAAATTTATTGTGAGAAACTATTTTGAAGCTTTCATTATCAGCAAGATGATTGATGAAACCATGGATTCAATTGATGTGATCTGTTAGTAACTAACTGTACAACATCAACCAAGTATTGTCAAGCAACAGACCCGAAACATAAAGACAAACAAGTAGTGATTGCATCTTTTTAGCAAACCACCACAAGCTTCAGCCCAGAGATCACAAATGATATTTCTGGCCATTCCCAGCGCTTGTCAGCAGTCAGCACCCCCACCCGTTGCCAGCATCCTTTGCTAATCAACATCAAGCATACACTTTCTTTACCCAGTCCACTGTTCACCCTCTGTTCAGACTCGTCCATATTCTTCTGTTTTTTTACCCTGTTCTGTTACTAACCAACCCCTCCCCCCCCCCCAACAAAAAAAAAAACTATTCTTTTCTGTAAGACTTGTATGCTACTAATTCCATGGTATTGATGAGGCTTCAACTTGTCAATTATTAATTATGAATCTATCATGTTGGATCTGTAATCTTAAAAATAGTGGTTAGCCAGCCAATCTGTCCAACTATCTGGAATTTGTGTTCCAAATACACAATAATACATTCAGATGTAAACATATATCAGAAAACTTGTAAGCAATTAATACTAGGGCCAAAATGGAAGGGTGGTTCAATGGAAAAGAATAGCACGAATCCATAATGAAAATGACACCACCACATGAAAGTGTCATATGCCCACATCCAGCGTCTCCAAAGTCCAAACGCCTAAAATAAGCTACAAAACGGAGAGGGGGGCAGCGGCTTCCCATGGAACTGTTTGAATATAAATTACAAGCACATACAAGATACTTACAGTGCGCAAATGATGCAAATTTCCTTTGATTTTTAAAGTTTCAACATCTCGATCAAGTTGCTGCTTCCAAGATGCAAGTGCTGCCTCCTCCTACATCAGGAAATATAAAATGAAAACTTTTGTTAGACATAAAACCATTCATGCAGTGTAAGGAACCCAAATAAGTTCTCAGGTAAGATTGCTTAGGTGGCTTAGAATATAGAATATAATGAGAGAAAGACAAATGTTGTGAAAGATAATGAAAAAACAGTCCAGGGAATGACTTCCCCCAAGGGTTTCCCCTCAGAACCAAGAACTGGTTCTTTATTCAAATTCTTCAAATGAATGCCAATTAGAATCAAACTCCTATTTATAAACTCCCCTCTACTAACTAACTACTCCAACTGCTCCCAGCTAATTTTCCCATTCTAAAGTTCCTAACTACTAACATGCACCCAACCGTTTAAGCCTTAAGAAATGAGAAACCTTAAGACTTGAGATAGATGTTCATTAGATAGTATTATGACCAACAGGTCATGAGTTTTATGCTTGCACCCTCATTCTTCTAACCAAAAGTGAAGGTCTGTACATTATTCATGCTTCAAGCCTAGAAGACGTGTTCTGAGGTGCATGCTAAATTTTTCCGACAATTGCTTTACAACTATATATAAGGAGAAATAAATTAAAAAAAAAAAAATGCAATCCACTGCACAAACCTGCGGCAAGTGAATTGTTACTTTATTTGGGAAAAGCTTAGTCAAAGTTTTGTTTGGCTTAGGTACTTCCTTTCCCCTGTCATGCAACCTTCCAATACTATCCTGAAAAAAAATGGACATATACGATGTTATATAGATGAGAAAGCCTGAAAAAACAGTTAGGTCGCATGCAAGAAGACGTGCAAAACACAAGCATATACAGTTAAATGGCTGCACCATGGTGTGGCAGTTTTCAGCCCCACCGCCATACAAGAGCTCCACTATGGCGGCACCATGTGCCCATTGTGGTAGACATGGCGCCCATGGCAGTTAAAACCCCCCATTTTTGCAGAAAATTGGATTGGGCCCTATGACCCAACCCGGTTTAGTGATCCAAGTCACTAAAAACCCCTAATTGAGCCTCTTTCTCTCAAACACACACTCCTCATGCATATCTCTCCCTTTCTGCTGCTGCGGAGCAAAGACCAGACGCATGCCCGTTCGTCCCACAACCACCATCTCCGGCGACCACCACCGACAAACCTTCTTCCACCTTTTTTTGAGTTCCTTTGCTTCTGCCAGTGTTATCAATGGCGGATGGCATGGCAGATTACGGCGGAAGCATGGCGGCCTTAATAAAAACAATATATATACACATAAAAATACTCATATAAATCTCATAACAATATACTATCATAGCTAAATGACAATTAATTAACATAATATTATAAATTATAAATATCATTAAAAAAATGAGAGAAAGTAGCATAAAAAATTAACAATGGAAGAGACGAAACAAAAACTGAAGGGAGCAGAGAAAAATAAAAAATGAACATGTACATGAACATATATAAGAAGTCGCAAACTTAAAAGAAAGAAAAGTGAAGGAGAGGGGTATACCCCAAAAAAAATGGAGAGGGCCCTATAAAAGGAAAAAATATGACTGAACCAAACTGAAAAAAGGTCAGAATCACTACCCATTTCCAATGAAAGGGCCTACAAAATGAAGCAAAGTTATGGGTTCAGAAACCAAAATAAAAATTCAAAAAAAAAACGAAAAAAAAAAAAAGATGTCTAACACAAAAGCAGAGCAGTAGAGAAGAACGAAGGAAGAGTTGCAAAAGACAGAAGCTCGCACAATAGAGCTTGAAAAGCCTCTGTTAGTGGCTTAGAGATGGAAAAGACGAACACTAAAATCGCACTGAAGCAATTAAACGCAGATAAAGTTCAAAATAAGAAAATAAAGAAAGGAGATGTTTACTGGAAAAACGAGCACCGCTGGAGCTGGAACGTAGCCGGCTGGATGCTCGCGGAAAGGGTCGCAGAGAGAGAGAGTGTGTTTGAAGATAGTGTGTGTGTCATAAACAGAGCAGATTTTAGGGTTTTAAGTGGAGTGAGTTGCTTGAATAGGGTCAGGTCTTTGGGCCTAATCCTGTTTACTGAGAAGAAATGCTTGTTTGGCGGCCATGAAAACGCCGCCGCCATTGAGAATCCTCCATTTCAAGCTTGGCATATGGCGGAGGTCTTGAAAACCGCCCCGCCATGACCGCCATTCGACAACACTCCTGCCCAGAGCTTCCTCTTATGAATATTACTCCACTCCTCTACTTCGTTCTTCCATATCTTATCTTCTACCATCATCTCATCTTCTTCCCTGTTTTTAAATTCTTTTCCCGTTCTTGTATTTTTTTTATTTTCTCTGCGTTTTTTTTCTGTTCTCGTTTATTATTTTTCCTCTTCTCTGTTTTTACTTTTTCCTCTCCCTAGTTTCATTCTGTTTGTCCTCTGTTGTTATTTTCTGTTTTGTTCTCACTTTCTTATAATGTTCTAGCACTAGCATCATGGCAACCTAAGCTTCTACACAATCATCACAAGTATGTTCTGTTTTTTTATTTATGTCAATTTGTCAGTAGTTTATGATATTATATTGTTACGAAATTTATGTGTATATATAATTATTGTTTTATTATGGCCACCATGCTTCCGCAATAATCCTCCATGCCATCCGCCATATTTTTATGGCAAAGTAACGACTTCCCGCCATGGCGGTCCATCTGCAATTGATAATACTGATATGACTCAACTCAAAAGATGTAATTCTTACCGGGAAAGCGAAGTCAAGAAGGGCAGTCTGGTTGCTGTTGAACTTCGTAAAAAGCAAACTACCAGGATGTGACTGCAAAGGAAAATAGTTATATATCACTGGCATCATCACTTATATACATCTATTTAAACATAAGATTAAAGGAAATTCCAAAAGATCATATATTTAGGATGTCCAAAGTTCCAAACTGGTATCTTCACCTAGACATCTTTCTTATTTTCCCAGTTGATAAAATAATACTAGAAATATAAAGGTTGTGGGCTGCTAAAAATTACAGATCTTTGGACTGTGATGAACTCATGTACCTAAAACCTAATGGTATTCATATCAAACTCTTCCCAGATTATCATGCCATGGGGTGCTACATCTGTTTCTGCAAAGTATACACTTGACAGTTTTTAATGCCTCAATGCGCATGCCATTTTAGCATTACAAAACACTTACTATTGGAAACACAATAATTACCTTCTCCTTTCGATTGTCAGCGTGAGTGTGTGAACCTATTACCACCACATTGTCTGGAAGCATTTCAAGCCTACTTTTAAATACACATGGATCTCCATTTCCTATTTTAGATTTCTCTGCATCTTTCATGAACAAAATAAAAGGTGTATCCCTGCTCTCACAATGCACAACCTGAAACAAAACATGCGCTTAAAAGCACAATACAATATAATTATTGGAGGAAATTTTTACTACATCAGAGTGGAATAATAGGCAACCTCAAACAATGCACTGATTAGTAGTTTGTCCAGTTCTTCAATGCCACTGTTTTCCAACCGAAGATCGGTGTCTGCAAAGAGAAAATGACAACTTTACAATCTAGGAAAAATATGAAGTTCTAAGATAAGAATATAAAAGATATAAAATAAAATAATAGTAGTAGTTTATTAGACAGGTAGTCATTACCGCAGCAGAAAAATCCATGACCACCCTCACAAGCACCTCCAAGATCAACTCCATCAGGTATGGGTTCATCAAATCTTATACCAATTTTTTTCCGGAGATCATCAAAAAGTAAGGCAACCTTTCCCCGACTTCCATTTGGCGGACCTCTGCACATGTAATTGATCAGCAAAAATTACAACAAAAAAACTGAGCACTGTTTGGTACTGGTGAACATGAAAGAAATGATTCTGGAAGGAAAGAAAATTAAAAGTGAAAGTTACATTACATTGATTAGAACAGAGTAAAAGGAGGAATTGAAAAGATATGGGACGTATATTCAATTAAAAGTGGAGAGACAAATTCAAACGAAGACAACACTAATAAAGCTACTATAGCATTCTAAATAACACAATCTTGAAATATCATCACAGCGAAGTTAGTTATTGGTTATATGTCCCAAAAGTTCGTCTGTCCTTTTCTTTTCCATTTTTTATTTATATGACTGAAGAATTTAGCGAGACAAAATCCATTTCCTATAAATCATTTCCATTTCCATTTCCATCCTTATTTTCTTTCCCCTCATTTTCCTTCCTACCATATGTCTCCCCAAACAAAGTGTTGAAGTCGCAACCGACAAAGAGAGAGAGAGAGAGATTTAAGCAGATATGCAAAAGAAGTGTCTTGAGCATTTACTACGCTTGAAGCATCATATCTTACTCAACAACCATAACATTATTAGTAGTAATCTATTTATATTATCACAGTGCAGTCACCTTAAAAGTCGCATAGGTGTTTTAGTTCATTTCCAATCATATATTCTACTCACAGACTAAAAACGAAAGAACCATAATCTATATAATTAGCAATTTAAGGGAAAACCCTCTCTTGTCATGCCATAATCATTAGTGTTTGCATTGTGCCGTGACCACTAAAATTTGGTGAAGATGTGTTCCATCCATTACACTAGTACACAATTATATTATAACGAGTATAAAAAGTTAGACCCACAAAGGTGATCACGATTCATGAATTCATGATAGACAACTAAAGCTCTATGGTTAATCTGATAAATGCAAAAAATGTAGACACAATCATTAGGAACAGAAACCAGTACAGAACAATTTACTAAAAAATTGTACCTTGTAGAAGATGTTTGATACAAGTCACCAGAAGATGGACAGCTATTGTATTTCACCCTGTCACCTGCAGTGTTATGCGCAAAAAGAAAATCAACAAACATGATAATTTTAAGGCTTCTAGATGGGAAAAAGGCAAAGAGCATATACCTATTTTAAATATGTAACGTTTAGCTGTCCCAGAGGTGGATGGTAGACTATCACTTTCCAACTTGAGCAGAGACTCACTCTGTTTGGCATAGCTGCAGGATCTGTCAGCATTAAGCCCTTCTTTGAGCAGCTCAGCTTCCTTGGAAGATAAACCCTATCAGGACACAACAAATGAAAATTCATTATCAGACTTGTCAGTGAAAAGAATACTTAAATGCATATCAACAAAAAAGGTATGAGTGGATTAATCCAAATATGAGACAAACAAGGAAACTTTATCTTACACCCAAAAGGAAATGGCTGTCAAATATGAGCAATTTAGCTCCAAAGTATTTCGCAAGTGCTTTTGTCAACATTTCCTGATATATTTCTGACCCTGTGAACAAAGACAAATGTCAATGAAGAGAAACAATGAGTTGAACATAACGCAGAAAGTGGAAACCAAAACAAAATAATTAAAAAAAGGATACAGCAAGAGAGCAGTAGTGCAGTACCCACATACCTGCAGGTCCTGAGAGTAGAATACGAGGGTTTAAGTTTGTAAAATCTCTGGTGTACTGCATATGTTGTTTATGCTTCAGGTGCATAAAGCAAGTGGCAGTCAAGACATCTTTCGTATTCTGGCTGCATAACGATATAAGCATGATCAGAAATGCAGTTGATGACCAAAGCGATAAATTCTAAGAATGACTGATGTCAAGCAAAATGCATGAAGCACTCAATCAAGTCACGCAAGTAAAGAATAGTCTTAAACTCTTGATTTTACTAACAGCCTATTAAATAATCTAAACTTTCATGAATACTTCAAAATCAAGGTGCAGACATCATCTCAAACTTTATTGATATCTTAAGAACGCATCGTATGTCAAAATTAATTTTGGTGACAAACTATTTGAGATTTGAGATATATATGATTTCAATGTAAAAGGATAATAAGAAAACACATGGAACATAAGTAAAGAAACAACACATAGTAACATATTTTGAAATTCACAAAATATATACAATATCCAAACAAAGTCAATAACTCCGTGAAATTCACTGACGGTGTTGATTAATTATACCTCAAATAGTATGGGAAGTTGTCAAAAGACACTCCTATTTCTTTTGCGTCCAGTATTGCACGACGAAGATCTTCAGTAAAAACTGTATAGCGCCGTAAAGATGTATTCGAAGTTGATGCAGCTTGCTCACTGCCCGTCCCATTGCTTTCTTCCAACACCTGTTTACAGATATTTTCGCTCAATTTCACATTACAACTAGATCCCGCTGGGATCCTGAAGAAATACCCAAGGAAATCATTCACCCCTAAGTTTTTTACACTGCATGCCTCAACTGGGTCACAATCCATTGGAGAAATCTTGTTGCTTGCTCCAACATCAGCAGCTTCATCAGACCCTACATTTGGAGTTGAATTGTCTTCCAGGCCATCAAGCCCAGTTTCTGTACCATCATGGACAGCACAAGTAATGGTAACATCAAGATCCTCCTGCTGTTGTTTACTGGCAGTTTGAGCTGTAGACTTCGATCCTGAAAATTTCTTCCTGAAGTTAGAAAGAACAGCCATTGCATCTCTGGCTCCCCTATCAAACTGCTGAAATTCACCAACACCGCTTTGACCTTCTGCACCCTTCACTGCAACCTCAGTATTTAATTGCTGAAAAATCTAGATCAAACTAAATCAAGGAAGCCCATGCAGACACAGTTAAAAAGTCAAGAAAGCCTAAGAACAAGGCAGTCATAGAGAATTCTAGAGATTCTATCTCTACGTTTCAAAAAGAGTGGGGAGAATGACATTCAAATAAAAACTAAAAGGATACATAAAAAAAATGTTCCACAAAACCAAAGGACACCTCGTCACCCGATTTGAGCTCGCAGCTGGTATTCTTCGATTTAAGCACTCCATTTACTGACACAGATCCTTTGCTACCCATTGTTTCTAGCACAGCCATGGTACTTCCCTCATACTGATCATTTCCAGAAACAACAGTAATCATACTGCACATACATATCCTAAGATATTCACCTCAAAAAACCGGAAAGTAAAAGAAAACAAAGGAAAATAGGAAACCAAGCACACGCCTCCAAGCAAGCATCCTAGACACGAATGCCAAACAGTAACTGGCTAAATTGATCGATTAAGAAGTGTTAAAAGAGGTGTGTGATTGGAGAACCTAAACATAGTACCATACTACACAAAGTCACATACTCCTAAAACCCCCATCCAAAATCTCATATTATTCCTAAGATATACCTGGGTTTGCTTGATCCTGCATAAATTTGCACTTATATTCTGATCCCTCAACGGGAAGTTGCAACTTCTACTAGAGCCGATAGTGAAGTTTGCTGAGGAAATGAGAACATTTGGCATCTGCAGCAACAACACAAATTCCATGAAAACAAGTTCCTTACAGACAAGTTCCTATTGGCTTCAATAATAAATCAATTACCTGTCCAGATAGGGACAAGAGCTTGCACCAGGGAACTGCGCCGTCAAATTTTAGGTTTTGCTTCTGATGCATACTCCAAGAAGCGGGCGGAGACTTAGGTTTATCAGCAACCAGAGTCGGCGAAGACCCTTCGAAGAACAAAACCATAATAACATTAAGTAAAAAAATAAAAATCCAAGAAAAGGGGGGAATTGAAAAAGAATGAGTGACAAAGAGGTACCATCAGCAACCGGTGGTGTAGCATCGAGCTTGGCATCGGCTGGCGGAGCTCCGGCGGTCTGATTATCGACGGTGCGGCATTCTACGGGATCCTTGGGGGGCTCCGGTGTGCTCAATTCCTTGGAATTCTCCTCCATCGGAATAGGTTTCTCGGAGGCAGTAGCACCAATGTCGGGGGCCTAAGAAGAATCGAAAGAAATCAAAAGGTTGAAGCGAAGAAAGAGAGAAACAACGGACGAAGAAAAGAAAGAACAAACCTTTCGGCGCTTGGTGGGTGAAGGGGGAGAGGAAGAAGGGGTGGTACTACCACCGGAAGAGGAAGAGGATCTTTTGGAAGAGAAAGATCCACTGCTGCGTCTCGTTGAAACCATGCTGTGAAGCTTTCTCTGTTCTTCGTTGCGCTTCAACGACAGTCACACGGAGAGAATGAGAAAGAGAAGAAACAGAGAGAGAGAGAGAGAGAGAAAGAAAAAGGGGATATGAAATTGTGAGTGATTTTACCAATATTGGTCTTTTTTTTTTTCTTATTAGTAGTTATATACTACATGTCATGCTAATTAATAGTAGTATTTTTTATTACTTGTTTCGTCTTTTTCCATTTGGGTTGTGTCGTGCTGCTTTTGTGAGTGATAAATTTGGTGCACAGCAGTAGAGTATTCAATGAACTTGACTTATCCAGTACCAATTTGCTAAACCGATAATTAAAAATTTAAAAACGGAAAAAACCGTTTTGTTTTCGAGCTTTGGTTCAAATTTTGATTTTACATTTTTAAAACCGAAACAACTTAAACCAAAATGTCAATATCTAATATATTATTGATATTATTGAAATACCTATTATATACATTTTTCTTTCTTAATTATGTTTAAGAAGAGTATCACATTATATAAATTCTAGTTATACGTTGTTCTTAAAAATCTTTTGGGTATGAACTTATTATAGGTTTGAGTATTTCAGATCATTTCATAATAAACGAATAAACAGTTGTCAAAGATTGTGTTAAAGTTGATTTTAGAAAGAGATTGACTTTTTTTTTATTTGTGTCTAGTATTCAAACGGTAAAGTTTGTTATATTGACAATAAAAGAATTTTTATTTTTTTCATAATTACTAATTTTCGAAAAAAACTTAAGGCAACATTGAATAAATGATCCAACTAGATTGATTTGGATTTCTTTTGTAAGCTAAATGAATTGGATAATAATTGGATAATAATCAAACTATATGTGTCGAACCTTATGATATTTGTTTGCTTAAAACTAAATTACCCATAATTGATTGGGACAAGTTGTCCATGCATTTAAGTAAGGTCTTACAATGTGTTGAGGGATATGTTAGCTTGTTTGTTAGAGCTCTTTATTTTTTTATTATCTTTTTTTTTGTTATAAATACATGTATTTTTATTGAAAATTATCAAATTACTATTAGGCTTTTATCGTTCACGTAATAATAAAACGGATGTTATGTTATCTACGTTCACTTATTTTGGCTTGTAACTAGTCTTTTAGAATTACTTTTAGTGTGTTTGAAAATCCGTTTGCAATTAGCCAAAAACAAGTTTGCTACATTCCAAACCAATAAACGTAGAAGGGGACAATTCTTCCTTTCTCTTAATGGATATTCTTGTCTGATGAAAACAGGTTCACAAACTCACACGAGGTGAGAGGGATTGAAACTACCCAATTTTGAAAATCTCACAATCCTTTTATATATAAGGATAATAAATTTATATATTAAATATGATTGTGTCACTCCCAATAGAGATGGTGCTAATCCTTTACACCTTCACATGACCTCAACATGTTTGTATTTAATGTTAAGTTCTTCGTGTTGGATAATTTCTTAAGTCAAATGGAATTTACTATTAAGACTATTGAGTCAGATTACGAAGTTAAAAGTAACGACATATACAAGTATTTATTACACTTGAGACCGCTACATTCCAAACCAATAAACGTAGAAGGAGACAGTTCTTCCTTTCTCTTAATGGACATTCTTGTTCGATGAAAATGGGTTCACAAAAACACGCTTTATGGTTTATATGGTACGACCTCAGCATGTTTGTATTTAATGTCAAGTCCCTCGTGTTGGATATATATAGACATATACAACATTAGCCTTAAAACCATAAGAGGAAATGACTTGATGAAACTTGTGATACCATTGACGGGATGCTTCTTTGAGATCATAGATAGATTCCTTTAGTTTTCGTAACATAGATTTTGGATCACCTATCACAAAATTTTGTAGTTGTACCATATAAATCATCTCTAAGTAGCATTGGACTAGACCAGCTTGGGGATGCGATTTTTAATAAGCCATTCGGGCTGTCCACGCTTCATGGTTGAATCCCCAGTTTGGGCACTGGTGCCTTGCCCGGTGGTTTGGAGGTGCCTCTCATTTCTACCATTTTCTTCATCAAATAAATAAATAACAACTAATAGTCCTTGATTCCAACTTGCTTTTGTGCGACCTATAAAGGACGTGCTTCAGCTGGATAGTCCCAAATGTGTAAGTGCTTTAGGCTTGACCTTTTACCGATTAATATCTCATAAAAGGGTTCTATTAATTACTTTACTTAATACCCTTTAAAGGATGTAAACTGCAGTCTTGAGAGCTTATCCCCATAACGACTCTGGTAAGGAAAAATGACTAATCATATTGTGAAGAGTCTTATTTCTACGTTCTACAACGTCACTCATGATCGGTTTTCCAAGCATAGTATACTGAGTAACGATGCCACATTCCCATAGAAAAAGCGCAAATGGCTGTGGAATTATAAAAAATGCATCTTTTACTTTTAAAAAAAGTTGTGTTTCACTATTTTGATATAATAATTAAAGGAAATATCTATAAGAAATAGTATTAAATATATTTTTGATCCTTAAATTTTTGCCAAAATCTGTTTTTGGTCCTTAAACTTTAAAAAATATGTTTTAGTACTTCGGTTAAACTCTGTTAACTTCTTTGCTGATGTGGCAAATTTTTTAATTGTTTTGTTAAATTATAAATTAAAAAACTTTTTTTAAAAATTAAAAAGAAACCAAAAAATTGTTCTTCATGTTCTTCCAAATCCAGAAACCCAGAAATCAGAAAGCTATTCCAGAAACATTGTTCCCTATTCCCAAATCGTGTTCTACTACCGCAAGAAACCAACACCCAAAATCCAAAAACACAAAACCAAACCCAGAAAACTCATAATCCAAAACTCCAAAAACGTGTCCATCATCACGCAAACCAAATCCCAGAAACCACCAAAACCCAAAATCCAGAAACACAAAACCATAAATCCAGATCCATTGTTTTCCATCTTTCTCTTCTCCCTTTCCCCTCATTGAAAACCCTAATCCAAAATCCGAGCACAAAAAGTAGATTAAATATCCAAACTCCCAAATTGAAAACCAAAATCCCCAAATCATAGAAATCCACCACAAGTAGAAGGGAACCTCAAAATCGGTCGCCACCATGAAGTCGTTGATTAAATGAACCCATATGATGAAGAACAACAAAAAATTACAAGAAGAAGAAGAACAAGAAATTAGAATAAGAAGAAGTTACAAGAAGAAGAAGAAGAAATTAGAATAAGAAGAAGTTAGAAGAAGAAATTACAAGAAGAAGAAGAAATTAGATGAAGAAGCAATTAGAAGAAAAAATTTGACGTAGAGAAAGAAGAAGGCATAGAGAAGATCGAAGAAAGGAAACAGAGAAAGGGGAATTTAGGGATGTAGGATTTCAATTTTGTTTTTTAACTTAATTTCTTTTCTTTTTAAATTTTGTAATTTAATTAATTCATTAAATTATTATAAAAACTACTTGACATGTGGATTAATGAGATTTCGACACGTGGACGTCGTTTGCCACGTCAGCATAAGACTTGACGGAACTTAACGGAAGAACTAAAATCAAACATTTTAAAAACTTTAGGGATTAAAAACATACTTTTTAAAGTTTAATGACTAAAAACAAACTCGCTCAAAAGTTAAGACACCAAAAACATATTTAACCTAAAAAAATATTACCCATGCATCATTTCTAGTACAAATTTCTAGTATCATTACATTCTATATTATAATGTTTTTTTTTTTTAATTAATTATCTTAACGAAACTATTATATAATTATTTATATTAAGTATTAGGTAAATTACATTTTTGGTAATTTATATGTAGGGATTTTTTTGGGTTCAGTTTAGGCTTTTGTCTATTAATTTTGATTTAGGTTAGTCCTCAACGTTAGTAATCCGTTAAAAACTAATGGAAAGAGACTTATGGTGTTAAAGTTTTTCAAGTGTCGTGCTTTGAATGGTCTGCCGATAATTTTTTTAATAATACATATTTAAAACGATAACATGTTTTATTATAAAAAGCACTTTATTATTCCGCAAAACATCCCTCCCCACCACCGTTGAGTTCCTACACCATTTTTTCAGTGGTTTCTACAAGAGAACGATTTCCTAGATACGGTAGACACATAAGAGAGAGTACTCAAAGTAGTGTTAAGTTTGGGATTCCTGGTAGTTAAAGAAGCAATGGGCAAGATAGTTTTGGTAAGTGAACCGTGAGGAATTTTGTTCTTAGGTTGGTGATGGCAAATTTCAAACAAAAATTAAAAAGGGATGATGGTTTTCAAAGCATATCTTGAACAAACCATAATTGCTAATTAGTAAGTGTATGCGCCTAGATTAATGCGGGTTGTGGTGAGTATTAGTGCTATGTTTACATCACTAGATTGTGTGTTTAACAAGAGGTGTTGATGATTGTATATAATTATATATAGGAAGAGGAAAGAAATATGAAATTGGATGAAGAAAGTGGTGCCTCTACTCTACAAACGAAATTACAAGAGTGAAAGTTCTTTGATTCTGGTTGGTTGGCAAGCTCAAAACTTTACCTACAAAAACGTGTGGGAACTCGCAAGGAGTGGGGAGGGATGGTGTTGGAGAATAAGGTTTTTTTTGTCTTTTTAATAAAAATATATGTTAACTTTAAATAAATGTTATTACAAACTTTTTTATTTGTGGACTACTCACAGTACGACACATGGCAAACTTTAACGTTGTTGGTCTCTACCCGTTAGTTTTTAACGAATTCTAACGTTGATGGCTAACATGAATCAAAATTAATAGATAGACAACTAAACTAAACAAAAAAATGGCTAAGTTGAATCAACCCTAACAAATTTAAAACTAAAAGTATAATTTTGCCGAAGTATTATGTATTTAGTCTTTTCATTACTGAGATGTATTATATAAGAGGAAAGTATAAAAAAGAGTATTGGAGAAATCATTCTATTAGCTATTGACACTTACAATATGTTTGTTTGAGGCGATTTTGAGAAGAGAGAATGATGATAAGAAAATGGGTCTTGATATCTAGTGCCCTATTAGAAGTAGAAAACAATCAAAAGAGTACATTGTTCCGTCTCTTGGGAATATAAAAAACTATACATTCTAATACATTTTTACTATATTTAAATTCTTAAATAATGTCCTTAGGGCACTAAATATCATTTGCCTAAGAAAATAGATGTAAAAGAAACTTTTCTCCAAATTGGTTTAGCAAAGAAAAGTGGGGAGAGAAAAAAAAATCATGTAGGGCCCACATGAAACTTTTTCTCTTCTATAGTGCGAAAAAAACTGGCACAAAGTAATACATATTTTTCATGTTCCTTTTTTACTATCATTCTTACTTTACTCTCTCTTAATACACTTTTCATCGTCTCTCCATCTCACACACATCACCTTAGTTTGTAGTCAACATACACCATGGATGAACTTAATCTTTTCTCTTTTATTTTCTCTTCTTTCTTTTTCAAATCAACTCAATGTTTTGATTTATTAGGTATTTGGATGAAAGAAGATCAACTATTCACTATCTCACATTATCCCTTTTTTCAATCTTCACCTTTTTCCAAGATTATTAATTTTTTCTGAAGTTCAAAGATCATCACCGAGATATGCAGATCTATAATTAATATTAATTCATAATCAAATGTTAGAAATTGAATCATCTAATCCTTTGACTCTGAACTAAAACGCGCATTCCTTCATTGTTCATCAAAGCCTTCTTGAATTAAAGCATCTAATTTTGAATTAGTCAACAATGGATGGAGCTTTGATCTATCTTCCATGTTTGTCTTACTTTTCTTTTTTATTTTCCTGGAAAAAAATGTGTTCCACCATGCACTTGGCATAGCAGATTTGGCCTCCAATCTAGTCTCCGGTGCGGCGGTTGGATATCTCCGGCCACTCACCTGGCGGTGAGGGGTACCTGCAAGCACTCCGACGATCAAGTCAGTTGTGTGTCTTAAGCAGGAATTCTCAGATCTAGAGTCATGAAAACGTATCGAATGAAGACTAGTCACATGTATTTATAGGGTAAACAAAGTCACCAAATTCAAACCTGTCACTGTCTCAGTTCCGTGAATTGCGGTGGTAGTTACGGATCTGTAACGGTCCTCACGTGGGGGTGATGTCCCTGTGCCTTATGTCGTGGGTACACGACATGGGACCGACGGCTTGGGCCGCCCACGTGAGACCTGCACGTGTTCTTCCTGTAGGTTAGGTCCATAACAAAATTAATGGCTCCATGTTTGGAAATAATTATTATTATTTATTTAATTTCCTAAATTATTACTTTGTATATGTTTATTTAAATTATTAATTTTATAATGAATACTTTGGTCATTTTTCCTTTTATTATTTTCTTCCTTCTCATCTTTTTATTCAATCAAACAACACAAAATAAAAAATCACTTTTCTTTTATATTTTTCTGTTCTCTCTTTCTCTCAAACCAAACACACTTCTCTCATCTTTTTCTATTTTTTCTCTTCTTTTCACTTTCTATCTTCTCTCTTTCTTTCTTTACACTTTATTTCTTTTTATCAAACAAAGGATTAGCAAAACTTTTCTTATAATGGGTCTCAATGTTTAATATTATAGAAAATAAATAAATAGATTGATACATACATACATAGATAATAGATTAGAAAATCGTAAAGTGCTTAACAATATTAATTAATTTTTAAATGTGTTTCATATATATACCTCACTTTTTTCATTTAAGCAGTCTTTTCACTTCAAACTAAGAACTCAACAAGCACTTTTGTATTAGTCTCATATGACATGTTTAGTTAATTGTTGGCTCTACCATCTCTACAAAATCTCTCCAATATCCAAGTGCCTGTGAAAACACCTTGGTTAGGCTCCCTTTGCCACCTTTGCATACAAAATGTTTCACTCAGTTATTTTCTTTTAAACATTTATCTGTATTAAAATTATCTTATAGATAGATAAATATTATATTTATGTATTATGAATTATGTATTAATATTAATATAAAAATTAAGATTAAGATTTGTATTTCATTTTTTAGCATGCACATAATTTTTTCATAACTTTCTAAATATAATTTTAAGAAAATTCCATCTAAAATGAAATTTGAAAACATATTAGGGCCCATTTGTTATTTGTTGAAAATATTTAATTTTGAAGGTGAGTAGAGAATTCATATTTTAATAACGTTTTTTTAATTTGTGTAATATTTTACAAGTTATAAAAATCCTTTTAATAATTAATTATGAGTCCGTTTGTTTGTGGTTATTTTTTAAATTAAGTGCTTAAAAAAAAGTATTTTTATAAGTTTGTAGTATGTTTGTTTGTGCTTTTTAAAATAATCAAAAATAAAAAATAATCAGATTCTACTTATTTTGAGAATAAACTTTAAGCTGGCTCTCAAAATAATCAATCGTATGAGAGAGAGTTAAAAAAAGATTATTATTATTTCATCAAAACATAAACTCTAAACATCTTTAAAACATTCCGGATTAAACTTTTTATTAAAAAATAATTATTTTACAAAATAAGCAATAATAAACATAAACACACTCTTAAAAATGATTAAAACATCACTTTCTGAATTTTTTCAGAAGCTATATAAAAATAATTGGTGCAACTCAAAAGAAAAATTGCAAAAAATAACCTGCTAAAAATACTAAAATAGAAAAAGTTGTAGAAGGGTTTATGGGCCTTTGGGTCAAGTTGTGCCACCCGCGACCCAACTGTTAATTCGGGTTAGGGTTTCCGATATAAAAGAGAATAGCGTTCTCTTTCGCCACTTCCGTCTCTCGTTCGTGCTGCCTTCGTTTGCATATCTCGCGCTGGTAAGCTTCTTCCACCGATCTCTCCCTTTCTAATGTGAATTCGCATTCGCAAAACCTTTACGAATTATAAAAGTGTTCTATTTCAATTCGCTGAATCTCTTCATCAATTTGTAATTTTTAGGATTTTGCTTTTAATTCACTTCACAGATGAAAATTATGCTATTAGGCTTCGATCAAAGACTCGTTTTTCTTAGAATTCTAATTGTTGTTAATGAATTTCATGTTATGCATATTTTGCAGAAGCATTAGCATATATTAAGCAAACATGGCAGTCACACTCTACGACCTTAGTTCTGCATCTGGATTGAAGAAGCTCGATGAGTACCTGCTCACCCGCAGTTACATCACTGGGTAAGTCACTGCTTTGTGATTCTTCGTTTTTTTTTAAAAAAAATTTAAACTGCATAACTTACTTCTTATGCACTTTATTTTTGATGTTCTTTTTAGTTACCAAGCTTCGAAGGATGATGTTACTGTCTACGCAGCTTTGTCAACTGTTCCATCGGATGAATATGTGAATGTTTCTAGATGGTACAAGCACATTGATGCCTTGTTGAGAATATCGTAAGTTCCCTTCTCATTGTATATATTTTTTTGGAGCTTCCCTTTTCCATTATTTATATCTATGTTAAATTGCAAATTAATGAGGACTTAATTTAACATAATGGCGTGATAGCTTAGGTTGGTGTTTTATATAATGCTTTTATCAGCTGGCTCTTGTCTGTTTTGTACCGATCTTGTATGAAGATTTAGTAATTCAAGGACTTGCATTATATTTTCTACATGATAAAAGAGTGTGACTGCCATGTTTTATTGAAGGCCACAATGTCATAACATAATGATGTGATGTGATATCTCATGTTGGTGTTTTACATCATGATTTTAGCAGCTGACTCTTAATCATGTTTGTTTTGTACTGATTACTGAATTAGTATGATGGTTTTGTAATTAAGGAGTTGTTTTTTTATTTTTTATTATATGCATGCTTTCCCGCTTCCCAATATTTGTCAAGTCTTAACTTTTATTTGCATCAATTTGTATCTATAGTGGGGTTTCTGGTGAGGGAACTGGTGTTACTGTCGAGGGATCTTCTCTAGTGGCGGATACCATTGCCACTCCTCCAGCTGCTGACACAAAGGCAAGTATTTTCCTAATATTATGATCTATTCCTGGACTGTTGGTTGACCTTTGATGGGATGTATTATGTTATTCAGGCTGCTGCAGCTGAGGATGACGACGACGACGATGTGGATTTGTTTGGTGAAGAGACTGAGGAAGAGAAGAAGGCAGCTGAGGAGCGTGCAGCTGCTGTGAAGGCATCTGGAAAGAAGAAAGAATGTAAGTTTTGTCTAGTCATAAGTGAAGAGTTCTTTAAAGTTAGATCTGCCTCTTTCTTCCTTACATCAGTTTTTGAGGGCATTGGTTTTCTGTTGATTCTATTTCAGCTGGCAAATCATCTGTTTTGTTGGATGTGAAGCCATGGGATGATGAAACTGACATGAAAAAGCTTGAAGAAGCAGTGAGATCTGTTCAGATGGAGGGGTTGCTATGGGGTGCATGTATGTTTTTTGTACATGTCTTGAACTTTTCCCCCTATTTTCATTCTGATCTATATCATAAAAAATTATGAATTTCAGTTTAACTTCTCTTTATATGTTAGAATAATGTTAGTCACCTGTCTTTGATTTGTAGAGGTTGTATGTCTATCATTGTTTTGTCATCATGGTTATTGCTTCGTTTGATCTGATATTTGTTTATTAATGTGTCAGCCAAACTTGTTCCTGTTGGGTACGGTATCAAGAAATTGCAAATTATGCTTACTATTGTCGATGACCTAGTTTCTGTCGATAATCTCATTGAGGAGCATCTTACAGTTGAGCCTATCAATGAATATGTCCAGAGTTGTGACATTGTGGCCTTCAATAAAATTTGTAAGCATATTCGGATTTGTCATTAGTTTGTCTATTACTTGTAATGATGGTTTTGAATGTATGTATATTTTTAGGTTAAATGCTTGTGCATTTTGTCTAATGCCATTTCCTAACCTTTGTTGCAGAATCTATAATCAGTGTGTCGCCGAGATAATTGAGTTGGGAGAAATTGAAAGTTCTTCAAAATATGCTCTAGGGGTAGTACAACCCTATGTTGAGTTTTTTTTGTTCCTAGAAACCTTGTTATCATTTCATATGATGTCGGTTTGTCTTTGTCTTGTCATCAGATTACTTGGATAGTCCTATAATATTTATGCTTTGAGCCTTTTAAGTTGTACGTTTTTTTTTCAAATTCTAGTTGCAATTGATCGTGGTTGTTTCGATTTGAGAAAGTATTACATTGAGAATAGCCTCACTCTCTCATAATAAGTACTAGTATATGTTTTGATCAAACTAGCACGCAAAATCATTTTAAGGAAATCTTGCTTTCATGTTTGGAGCATTGCAATAAGTAATTTAAGAGGTCTCAATGGAGTTTTAATTGGTGTTCCAACATACCAATAGTGCCTGGTAATATTCTTGTTTGGTTATACTTTTAACACAATTTTACATTTTAAAAATCTTAATCAAGGCCTATCTATGTTTTTACCCAACAGTAGAATTGAGTTTTGATTTCGGTACCTAGTTTGTTTATTTTTTTCCTTTCAAAATTATACCTTTGATTTTCTTTGATGGTGGATTGAACTCAGTCTTCTATTTTTTTGGGGTTTAATTTGGTCTATGTATTAATGCTGATTTATGTTGGTTCTTGACGTTTGTTTTTAATACTAACGGTAGATAGATGGCTAATGTGTAGTACTGTGAGTTGTGTATTAAAAAAACATTTAATATTTAATATAATATTCAATTTTATACATTTAAAATAAAAATTAGATTTCTTATTTTAATACCCCTACCCCTAACCTCATCACCGATGGTTCCTCTCCACTCACCCAATTGCCGGCGGCTCACTCTGCTATCTTTTTAAATAGCAAAAGCACTTATTGCATTTAAAGTGGTTCGTTTCTATTAGTGGAAGGTGTAGAATGCAACGGCTCCAAACGGTCTTGAATTCCTATGTAACAATCTCTTCACCTCCTCTGCTTCGATACTATTGACTCGTAGAAGAACAATTCATTGAAATCGAGGCTTTTTCCACCAAAGATTCTCGGCTTGTTTGGAAGAGTTTTTGTTTTCAATTTTTAAAAATTGTATTATAAAACAATTTTTAGAAATACTTTTTAAGAAAAGTAAGAGGAGTTTTCAATGCGAATTTATATGTTCATTCAAAAAATTGAAAATGAATTTATATGTTTTCAAATTTGAGTTTTTAAATACTAAAATAATAAAATTTATTTTCAAAAATTATTTTTAAAAACTCGTCTCCCAAACAAATTTTTCAATTTTCTGTTTTAAAAAACAGAACAAAAATCAAACAAGCCCAGTCTTCTAAGTCCTAATATATTGAGAATTATTCCGTTTATTTTTTAATGACCAACTCAGTTCCTCGAGGCTAACAAAGCCATCCTTGTTCTAATCAAGCTTTTCAGAAATTTGCTTTAACTCAGTATGGATTAGGATACACGGAAAGAGGTTGGGGATGGGGGTTGTGAGATGAAAATGAGATTTTTTTTTTTATTTTTATTTTTATGACACATGTTTCATTTTTAATTCCGTTCAAGTGGAGAGGTTGGGGATGTGCGTTGGGAGATGAAGATGAGAAATTTTTTTTTATTTTTTATTTATTTATTTTTATATATGACACATGTTTATTTTTTACGCCGTTAGCTTTATTCCGTTAGTTTTAAACAAAAAATTAATGTTGAGGGTTAACGTGAATCAACATTAATCTTTATTATATATAAGTTTTAAGTTCAAATAAGTCCATATATTTATTATTAAAAGTTTAAATTAATTTCTACGTTTTGTCTAACATGACATTTTGAATTTCTTTTAACAATGTTAAAATAGTGGTTAACGTTAGGAATTTAGGTGAACAACATTGAACAAAGTCTAGGATATAAATGAACTCTCATAAAAGTAAAAAATCTATGTAAACTTTCGTTATAAAGTTAGAGACCTATATGATAATTATTTCTCTAAAAAAATCCTTCAAAATATATTGAGTACCTCAAACATACGTGAGTATATTTGGCTTAAAAAAAAAAGTAAATGCTTATATGAATTCCTAAAAAATACAAATGTACTAAATGATTCTTAAAAAATTTATATCATCAAATAAGTTTCTCAAAAATTAAATGTGTTATTAGATAGGTTCCTAAAAGATTTTCATAACTAAATAAGACACTAAAAAATCAAATATGTCACCAAATACATTTTTGAAAGATATTTGTTACCAAACAAGTCGTTGAAATATTGTATTTGTCACCAAATTGATATTTGAACTCATATATTTTTAGTTAAATGTGTTACTTGAAATAGATAAGTTCATCCGTCAAAGACCATTAGATAAAGAGTAGCAGATGGATCTATTTGGTGACACGTCTAATTTTTTAAAAATTGATTTTGTGATAATGATTTTTTAGGAACTTATTTAGTGACAAAAGATATTTTAAGTACCTATTTGATTTCACATCTAATCTTTAAGAGACTTTTTTGATGATAAAAATTTTTCATAGACCTATTTGCTAACACTTATATCTTTCAGAGACTTGTGAGAATTTACTCTAAAATAAGGTATATTGAAAAGTGGAGAATTTTGACTAACAATATTTTATAAGTATTTGTTGTTAGAATTTACGGGCAGTTTTAATATACACTACATTCTAAGTGGTGTATGGTACACCACATGAAAAAATATATACAAAACTCAATAAAAAATGTTTAAAATAATAATAAATTATGTATTTTGTATGTATGTATACCTCTTTTATTTTTTTTTGACTATAATCAATTAAATAATATCATGACTTGTGTATGTACACCATTTTAAAAGTGGTGAATGTTAAAATCCACCCCATTTTAATTAAAAGAGGTATACATACATTATACATAATTTATTATTATTTTAAATATTTTCGATTAAGTTTTGTATACATTTTTTCATATGGTATATCATACCCCACTTAAAATGTGATGTATGTTAAAACTGCCCTAGAATTTACTCTAAAATAAGGTATAATGAAAAGTGAGAATTTTGACTAGCAGGATTTTATAAGTATTTGTTGTTAGAGGAGTGATAAGTAGTTTGGTTTCTTAATATAAGAATAAGAACAAAAGTTTAAATTTTAAGAAACATACTTATTATGTAGAGGGAGAATAATTTAAATGTTCAATTCTCAAAATTATGACACTAATGTCTCTCACAATTTTTTTTTTTAAAAATGAGTGAGAATTTCTTTTTTGGTAATAATTGAGAATTTCTTTTTTGGTAATAAGTGAGAATTTTGTTTAAGGGAAGAGATCTTTATAAATTATAAGTAAAGTTTTTTTTTCCAAAAAAAAATTAAATGGAAAAACAAAAGCAAAACTATGAAACGGAAAGAGTGAAAATGTTTTACAAATAAGTATAAGTATTTTATATTATACTATATAGGAATGTTTTTTTTTTTAAAAAAAGAATGATCTATCAATAATAATAATAATAATGAATTTATGTAAAACATGAGGTGGTTAAAGGTAGAAGATTTTTGTTGGAAAAACTTAAATTTTAATAAGACAGTGTATAACATAGAATAAATGTTATATATATATTTTTTTATTTCTTAACCCGTGTAATATTGTACAGGTTATAAAAACTCATCATATTATAACATTGATTTTTTTATTAAAAGTATAATTTTGACGACCTTTTGAATTATTTATTTATAAAAGCTTTGAAGAAAAATATGCATACATCAGTTCCATTTAATTTTATATTTTAGTCACCCTCCTTGACGTAAAAAATGCAAAAGAAAACCACCCTCAAAATTCAGAAGAGAAGACTTGCAGTTGTAACGACTATTACAGTTTCAAATGTTTCACCAATGGACAATCCATAAATAAATTTTTTTATTTAAAATCATAATTTTTTTGAAGTCAGTAATAAAAATCATATTTAATAAAAATATATTTATAATTTTCTTGAATCAAGGAGCTGCTAGTTAAAGCTTCACTCCTTAGTCACTAGACCAACTTGTTGGATGTATATTTGTAATTAATTATCTTAATATCTTATTAATATAGATACTATTAAATAAGTTTTTATATAAAAATATGAAAAGTAATGAAAAAAATTGTAATTTATTAAATTATAAATAAAACTATTGTATTAATTAATATTTCAAGTAACAGTATTAATCATTTGTTTTATATGTTTTTAATTATTTAAAAAGAATAAATATGAATCTTCATTCTTTTATACAAAAAATATTATTTCAATAAAAGAACCTTACTTCTTTTTTTTTTTGAACGAATAACTATATATAATACCCATTAAAAAAATATAGTAAGAAATTATGAGAAACCTATGTTTTGACTTTTGACCAATGCCTTAAAGCAGTCTTTATTCTTCAACAAGACCCGTGTTCCAAAAAAAAAAAAACAATAGTTATAAAGAAACCCTTAAAATAATTCTTCGGAAGAAATTTGGGGATCAATGTTATAAAGGGATGGGAACGTTTGGGGAGGTGTTATTGTTATTTTTTTAGTCTATTATTATTTATAATTTAATTTTTTAATAATATTTATGTATTAACATTTCAATTTTATTAGTTATAGAAATATATTTTAATTTAACATATATTAAAAAAAAAAGAGGGATCCACTTACTCTAGGAGTTAGTCTAGGACGACTTACTCCGCCCCTTAGCTTTTCACTCGTATCGAATTTTGTCGATCCAACCGTTGAATTGGAATTTCTTAACATGTAGATCAATTACACAAAATTTCAATTGATTTGAAAACTCGCTGATATTTCATCAATTGATTTAAATTTAAAGAATAAAAGGCCTATTAAAACGTAAGCAAATGTCGCTCATAAGATGACATAGCTATTGATGTTTGATTTTTCTAAAATTTGGTATACATCTTCATCATAATAAGATTATATGATTCAACGGTCGGACTGGCAAAATTCGATACGAGTGAGGAGCTATTAAGCGGAGTTAGTGTCCAAAACTTACTCTTGGAGTAAATGGATCCATCCTCTAAAAAAAATAACAATAAACAAAAAGAGCTTCACCATAAATATTTTCATATATATGGTATATATAAATATGAAAAAGGAGAGAGAAATTCTAAAAACATAGCATACTCTAAAAAAAATCACAATAACTAGAGAACAGGAAATGGAGCAGTGATTGATTCAGCTTCCAAACCAAACTTCAAATGTAAGATTCTTCTTTTCCTTCTCTTCCTCTCTTCTTCTTTTTTCTGTATCTTGTCTTTTGCAGAAACCTCTTAATTTTAAATTTTGAATTCCTTATATTTGATCACAACCAATTTCTTTTTTTTTTTAGGGTTTTGGTTCCTTCTCCTGCGTTTTCGTACAGGCATTGCGTTTTTCGTGATTAGGGCTTTTGTTCCCCCCTCCTTATATTTGATCACAACCAATTTCTTTTTTTTAGGGTTTTGGTTCCTTCTCCTGCGTTTTCGTATCGGCATTGCGTTTTTCGTGATTAGGGCTTTCGTTCCCCCCTCCCCCCCGCCCTTGTTTTATTGGAGAAAAAGTCGTTCTTTTTTCAATATTCAAGTTCCCCAAACTCTCATTTTCTGATTGTTATTTGTTCTCTTGATTTGTGAGTTGATCAACTTTCATCAATGTTTTCTGCATAAAAAAATAAGTTTTTTTTTTTTTCAGAACTCTAGTTCCCCGAAGGTCTCATTTGTATCTTGTGACAAATGTTCTTCTAATTAATTATTTATTTTGGGTGATTTCTAATTTTTTATTTTGATGTTCAGCTTCAGTGAATATTTTTTGCATAAAAAATCGTTCTTCTAATTTTTTTCTGATTTTTAATTTCCTCGATAATGAATTGAAGTTTCAGTTCCAGGGAATGTCCTTTCCCAAAACTTTGTTCCTGGTGAGTATAAGGTAGTCTCTAGAGACAATGGTCCCTTCATCAAACAACTCCATATAACACAAAAATAAATAAAATTCATACATTGTTAATTTGATTTATCAAATCAAGCGGTTCATAGTCACAATGCGAATCACGATAGTTCTTAATTTAAGGGATAGAGATCACCTTATACACACTCCCAAAAGCTTTTTTTTTTTCTGTGACAATTGTTCTCCCTAATTTTGTTTTTGGTTTAATTGTTCATTTCTCATGACTCTGATTCTCCTGAGGTCTCTTTCTACGTTATCACAAATGCTACTAATATTTTATTTTCTGGTTTATGAATTGAAGTTGAATTTCACTAACTTTGCTTGCAATGAAGATTCAGGTTTTAGATTTTGGAAGCAGCAAAAAAACAATGAACAATCAAGGAAAGAATGTTTCTGTACCACCATCCTTGTTTGGTCATTCTGGAACATCTTCCTCACAACATTTCCACCCTAACACCTTAAGCCACACAACTCAGTTCCTCTCTCAATCACACCCTCAAACTCAAATCCCAAGTGACTTTCAAGTCTCACAATCTCAATCTCAGTATTTACAAGCACAAGCATTTCTTCAATCTCAGGCTGCTCGCATTAATTCGCAATCTCAAACTCATCCTGTTCCCTACTTGCATAATTTGAATACCAATGCTGGTAATCTTACATCAAATGTTGCCATCGGAACCGCAAAACGAACAAACCAAAAGCCCCCTTTGAGGCCGCCCGGTTCTTCGAATTCGAGACAGTTCTTGCTATTTAAAACTGCTGAATCGACTCCGGCTGCTCAGCGAAAGAAAAGGGAGTTTGAGGAGAAGCAAGTCCAAGAAAAGGCTGCTGAGATTTTGCCCGAGTCTTTTTTTCATACTCAGTTGCTTGAGTGGGATAATAAGATTGATGCTACTAGGGACTTGTATATGCGTGATATTCAAGATACTTTTAAATGCCCTCCTCCTGTTCAGAAAACTCTTCGAATTTACGTGTTCAATACCTTCACAAGCAACACAAAAATAGTTTATGAGAATCAAAATGATAGGGAAACTTCTTGGTCACTCAAGATCACTGGAAGGATAGTGGAAGATGGAAAGGATCCTATGTTTGGAGATTCGCAAAACTCACAGAGATCGAGTTCTTCATACCCAAAGTTCTCTTCTTTCTTCAAGAAAATTACCATCTACTTGGATCAAGGCCTTTATCCCGATGATCATGTCATTGTATGGGACAACATTCGTTCGCCTCACGAGCAGGATGGTTTTGAGGTGAAGAGGAAAGGAAACAAAGAATTCACGGCAAAGATCGAAATTGAAATGAATTTTTCACCTCAGAGGTATATAGTTTCAACAGAACTATCTAAACTCTTAGGGGTTGAGTTTGAGACGCGTCCAAGAATAATGGTGGCCCTTTGGCGCTACGTGAGGACCAGGAAGCTGCAGAACCCAGATGACCCTTCATTTTTTATGTGTGATCCTTCTCTCCAAAGTGTGTTTGGTGAAGTGGAAATGAAGTTCACCGAGGCGGCTAAAAAACTATTAAAGCATTTGTCGAAGCCACAACCTATACTTTTAGAGCATAACATAAAGCTTTCTGGATACTGTCAATCTGGAATTGAATGTTATGATGTACAGGTTGATGTTCCTTATACACTGGACAAGGATATGGCTACACTCTTGGCGAGCAGTTATGCTGAGAGTCAGAAAGAGGTTGAAGCTTATGACGAGGTGATTAGTGTTTCCTTCAAGAAAATGCAGGAGCATCGCAAAAGGCATGCTTTCTTTCTCAGCTTTAGTCAGTCTCCAGCAGAATTCATCAATACTCTGATTGCTTCTCAGAGTAAGGATCTAAAGCTTGTTGCCGGCGTTGGCAGCCATAGCACTAAAAAGGAAACACAATCTGAATTCTACAATCAACCTTGGTAAGCATTATGCCGTCATTTTACCCTTTCTCTCTTTGTTTTGTAGCATGCATCAATGACTTATTGTTTGTTTTTGATGAAATTTGGAATTGAAGATATTTGCAACCTACTAATCACTCACATAAAAAAAGTTGCAACTACATTGGATAGTTAGATGCCATGAAACAACAATTTTAAATAGAAATTGTAATGCAATATGATAGAACTTCTACTTAGTTGTATTTCCTCTCTGAAACTTATAGAGTATTTATTAGATGACAAGCTTTTTGAGTCTGATTTGAGGGGGAAGATGAGATGAATGGAGAAAATGGATGTGTACATTGGTCTTTGATTTTATGAGACCATGCTGGTCTTCACACATGGAGAGACTATTTTCGCAAATAGTGTTTAACCTAAAAAGTTTTTAATAAGTCCTATAGTTCATGACTTTGATGGCTACTATCTTTGCCACACCTTCTCCTAGGCACACCACAAACAAGAATTTTAGACCATGATTTACGTGCGCTTAGTCTAGATGGGTGTGTGACGCATTTAGTAGCTACCTATGACTCTTTCTTCTTTTTTGAAGAGGGACTTATTAGAAATTTTTTAAGTGAAATACTATTCACAAAGTAGTCCCTCTGTGCGTATAATAACTGAGTAACAAATAGAAGAGAAATTTGAAGTTATGACAAGGATGTATTGTTAGCTCTATCCCTATTCATTTTTAAAAAATTTTTTGCCAATCTTTTTTTTTTGGTATACACGAGAGGAAAGCCCCCATTTGCTAACCTTATTTGATGTAACAGTAATATACGTCCAACAAATATGAAATATTCTATGGTAATTTTATCAAATCAAAATATTATTTAAATTTTTTATGTTCTTCTTGTGATAACATCTTCAGGGTTGAAGATGCTGTTATTCGTTACTTGAACCTCAAAGCTGCTAGAGGTGATGCTAATGGAGGAAACTAAGAAAAATGCAGAGTTGGAGAATTTTACTTATTTATGATTACATGTACTTTTTTCCTAGTTAGTGGAAGTCACATGGTGAGTGTAAAATTCACCAAAAATCCAAAAATAGTGTCGTAGCAAACAGTTATCTAAATGTAGAAAATTAGAAATGATGAGTTTCAGAAAATAATGCTTAATTTCATATATGGCATTTCTGAATAGCATGCATAAAATGAGTACTGAGTGCCCCTTTTTTCATGTGTTCGCATTCATTTTTTTTTTATTTTAATGCGTCTTGTTGTTGGTTATTGTTGAGAAAAATTATTATTTTTGTTTCCTCTTAAAATGTATAAAAAAGTAATAGTTTTTTTTCTTAATTTTAAAATATATAATATTATTGTATTATCAAATTAAATAATTTAAAATGAAAATGGTTTTATTTGCAAATTTTAAATGGATGTTTCAAATGTATAAAACTGTATTTTGTTTCAAAAAAATTATTTGTTAAAATTGTGCTAAATTATTTTTAATTTGATTGAGTCTCAAATTATCTTTGAGTAGATTTTAAAAACATTTTTTTTTTGCATTAAGGGTATGTTTTGCAACATTAATTTATAATCTATAACTTATCGTGTGTTTTATCTTTAAAGTTGATTTTGAACGTGTATATGATTCGATTTCTTGGAGCTTCTTGGAGTATGTTTTAGGTAGGTGTGGTTTTCCTATGGTGTTTATCTTTTGGATTCGAGCTTGTGTTTCTAGTGAAGATCTTTCAATTCTGGTAATTGGTAGCTCTTCGTTCGAAATTAAGATTCAACGTGACTTCAAACAAGATGATCCAGTTCAACCTTTCCTCTTTTTACTCATTGTCGAATGCATAAGTGGTCTCTTGAGGAATGCAATTTCCTTGGGAAAAATCACGGTGTTCAAAGTAGGGTCTCAAAACATAGAATTGTCTATTATTCAATTTGCAGATGATACCTTCATTATGGGAGAAGCTTCTTGAGATAATCTTCTAGTCATTAAAGCATTCTTATATTGTTTTGGATGGGCTTTAGGGTTAAAGATCAATTTTTATAAGAGCACCATGTAGATCTTCTCTTTTCGGATTCAACTTCAACCTTCCTTCATTGCGAGGTAGGACCGATCCCATTCACCTACTTTGGGCTTCCTATAGGAGCAAGTCTTTAACATCTGATTACATGGGATCCAATTATAAAAAAGTTTAAAAGTAAGTTGACTTCATGGAAAAGAAGACATCTCTAAATAGGATGAAGAGTTGTTCTTATCAATTATGTCCTTACAAGCCTTCCAATATATTACTTTTCATTTTTTAAGCTCCCGCGTGTGTGTTAAATGAATGCAAATTCCAATGAAGATTTTTATGACGTGGAAACATGGATAGAAAGAAAATTGCTAGGAGTCAATTCAAAGACTGTTTGTCAACTTAAGAAAGAAGGAGGGTTGGGTGCAAAAGACCTTGAATGGTTCAATATCTTCTTTCTTTTTAATCGGTGTTGAAAGTGGTGATGATTTCCTATGAGTGGGGGTGCTCCGCTCTCGCCTTGAAAATTCAATGTTGGATTATTCTTTTTTGCAAGGTGAAGACCCATCCTCAATGTCCTCTAGGTAGAAATCTATATATATGGTATGTCAATTTAGTAGTTGATGTTAGATTTTGGATTGGGTGAAAAAAAATTGGTAATGGGAAGTCAACTATGCCTTGGGAAGAGCCTTGGCTTTGTCATAGGCCACTTAACCTTGTTTTTCCAAGGATATTTTATATTTCTAATAACAAAAGGATCTCCAATAGTTAGTACGAACGGAGATTCTAGGTTATGAAATTTCAATCGAAGGTGACCCTTGTTTTAATGGGAAGAAGAATATTTGTTACGGCCTTTATTATACTTATAGTCGGTGACTTTGTCGAATTTTTTTGGACCGTTGGATTAGGACCTCAGATGTGCCAAAAGGTTTTCCTCCTAATTAGTGTATTCTTATATTTTCTTGACTTGGTCTACAACTACTGGCTCCGCCCGGAAAATAATATCTGGTTCCGTCTGGAAAATAATATCCCGTTCCATCCGAAAAATTATATCCGGTTTCGCCCGGATATTTATTTCCGGTTTAAGGGCAATTTTGAAAAAAAAAGTAACGTGTGGTGTGTTTTGAAAACTGTGTGGCGTGAATAGTGACAGCCTACAAACTGATGAAACTGATATGGCTTGGTTCGATTTTCAGTTTAACTATTTTTTAATTCATTCCAAACCGATTAAAGTGAAACATAATTGTTTTGTTCATATTATGTGTCACACTTCTATGCATGGTTTACAATTATTCTATTTCTCTTTCTTTCTTTATTTATTTTGTTGTATTTCTGTAGATGGAATCATAAAATAATAGACATGTGATTCCATAAGCTATAAATAATTTACTATATTTTTTAAATATATTTCAAAATATTTTTAGAATTTTAATTTCTTATTTACTAACTCGAGACTGAACCAAATCCAAACTGAATTTTATTATAAATTAAATTGAAAACAAAGTAACCATTTTATTCTTTCCTTTGTTAAAGAAAAAAGTAACCATTTCATTTAAAAAAAATGAAAAAATCATTTTTTTTCTTCTTCACATAAAAAAAAAGGTTAAATTATTGTTTACCAGAATTTTCTTTCGTCCATTTAAAACCAGATTGGGAACCTTGGACAGACACCTGCGAGGGCTGCAACGCAATTGAAGCCCCAATTCGTTCTCTGTTGGATTCGGTTTTATTTTTCTCTCGCTGAAGACGCAGCGCCAGCAATCGTTTCTCGTGTTGTGACTCTCGCTCAGAGATTCTCATTTCCGATTCTCAGAGTAAGAAACCGGTTTCTCGTTCTCTCCATTCTCATTTCAGAAATTCGTTTCTCGTTCATTCCAATCGGTGAGACTTTAATTGGACCAATTGCTCATGTAACTGAAGCTTATTATCTTGTCTTTGTGTCTCTGATTGTCACGGTTATCTTAACAGGACAATTTGTCCGTCAAAACCAAGCAATTGACAGAATCTATGGCTTCAAAGGCAATGGCCATGGCAGCGGAGAAGATGGGCACGGCCGCACGGCGCCAAGCTGTCACCTTAACGGACGCCGCTGCGTCACGAATACAGCAGTTGCTACAGCAGCGTCAGAGACCCTTCCTCAAACTTGGAGTCAAGGCTCGTGGCTGTAACGGGTTATCCTACACCCTCAACTACGCAGGTCTCTCACTGGATGCCATTTTCATTCATTTAATGATGATTCTCAACGAAATGTGGAAAATCTTTTTAAATCTTCCATATAAAGACATAGACTTGTCAAGCATCTCATATTTTTTTTCATATTAATTCATTACGAATATTTGCTTTTTTCTTAACTTAGCTGAATTTTTCGTTTTGGAGTCTCTGGTATAGGAGAAGGGTTGGTTCATGGTTGTAAATGACTTAGCTTTGGCTTGATCCCAGAATGTCTTAGTACAATCTGAAACTAAATGAATAGCTGATTTAGGGTTTGGTTTTCTTGTTGTCGTTCTTTTCTCTCTGGTTGCATATATATACCACTTTGACACGTAAAATTAGAATTCACATTTGGGATGATGATAGGAGTATAAATCAGACCTTGAAGTTTTACAATAAGGAAGTATACAAAGTAAGAAATTGATACTGGGACCTTAAGAAGCTAGTAACAGCCACCAAAAGCCTTAATTCATCATGTAAAATCTGCTACGTTCATCAATTAGCACCATTGAGCTCTAGGGAAACCTTGATAACTTTTGTCTCATTTCACCCCCAAAACATTGTTAACTTTGTGTCTTTTGGATCTCGCCTTCAATATACTTACTACATACTGCATTTGTCTATAAGGAAGTAGCCCAAGCAAGAAAATGGTATTGGACCTTAAGAAGCTAAGTAACAAGCATAGAAAGTCTTAGGGTTTGGATACACAACTTAATTAAGCACTTAAATAATAAGTTCTTATTGAATGGGAGCTTATTTATCAATAAAATTATGGAACTTACTCGAATAAGATGAAAACATTTAACTCTAATGTGCTCCTCTAAGAAGTTCATTAACATAAGCTAAAACAACTTATACAGTCCTGTAAGCTCTTTCATTATGTGAAATCCGCTACGTGGATCAATGAGCACCATTGAGCTCTATCAAACATTGATAGCTCTTGTATCATTTCACCCCAAAAACATTGTTAACTTTGTCTTATGAACCATGCCTTCAATATGCTTACTACATTTGTCTTACACTTACTTAACTCGAATAGTGTGCAAGTTACTCACTTACTCGCCTTCTTGATTAACTGACAGCGATGCTTAAAATTTAATTTAGTTGGGCATCGGTTATTTTTTTTTTATGTATTGATGTAGTATTGATTATTCTTTTGAATTGTGGTGAGCTTGAGATGGATGCAATAAGGCCTTTTGAGCTTAGACTTCCTGCTTCTTTGACAGATGAAAAAGGGAAATTCGATGAGTTGGTTGAGGATAAGGGTGTTAAGATATTGATTGATCCAAAGGCCCTTATGCATGTCATTGGAACTAAAATGGATTTTGTAGATGACAAACTGAGGTAACATTTTCAACTCCTTTTCATTTTCAACTTGTATTTTTCTTTTATCTGTTATAGGCAGCGCATACTAATTTGTCCACAGCACATGAAGTAGTGATGAATTAGTTTATTTTCTCTCTGTCCAGCCACTTGGTGGACAAAAAATTATAGAGAATGCCTCTCTTAGTTGGTCAATCAGGAGGATAGTTAGTTTTTCCCTCATCCCTCCTATACACATAGTTGGTCAATCAGGAGGTTAGTTAGTTTTTCCCTCATCACTTCCACACACATTATGTTTTGCTGTCTTAAAACCCACTAAATTATCACACTGAGGTTGTGAAACTCGAGATTCTACACGAATTTGTTAAGTGTCCATAATTGTAACGAGTTCAAAGCAATATCCTCTATTAACACGATTAGGCATATATTTGATGTGACAGACTCTTAGCACGTGCTTTTCTAGGAAAAATTAAAAAGAAATAGGGCTGAAAAGTAGTGAGCTTTGGGTGCAAGAAGGGAGATGGAAGAGAGGAATTGGAAAATAAAGTGCTCACTCCCCACTTTGGAGGAGTTCATTAGAAGGGAGTAGAATGGCTGTAACATGGATAGCTGTCATACATGCATGGAGAAGCATGATAACAGCTGTTTTTTATTTGTTTCTTTTGCTCCAAAGGTGTCCTCTAGCCGATAGTTGAGGACTAACTCCTTTCGAGGCGTAGAGATTGGTGAAGTGGACTTTGCTTCTCCTCAAAGTATTTTTCATATACACGGCCAGACACGAAACTCTAGTCAACATGCTTAAAGGACCCAACATCTGTGTGAGGCTTCGTCAATTAGAAGTGTCAGATATTATTTTTAAGGGAGAGGGGATAAGAAGGGCTGAAGGATAGGAAAACAGTGAAGTAGCGCAGAAATGGAGGTTTGAGAACACAATATCCCTTGTTAGTTTCTTTCTTTTTCGGTGGTGTCTTTTTTATTTCTGTTTCAATATAGGGCTACCTCATGTATGAAGTTTGGTCTCCGGTCCTTTATCATTTCAACTCTATTTCCTGGTTCGGGTAATTTCCTGTGTTTTATTTTTTCCCCTTTTTTGCACTTTCTTAGTGATCTCACATTCTCACTCTCAACACAGTTGCCATCTTGGCTTGTAAAAGCTTGTTCTCTACCGTTTCCACTTTAGTTCCTACTTCCTGTCATAATCCTTTTCTAATCATTACTTCAAACTTGTAAGTTGAAATAGTTTAATTTAGCCATTGTCTCTTTATTACAAATTCTAAGTACACAGACAAGTGAGAAACACTAATGCATATGAATATATTAAGCATGAAAACATATCACTTAAGTAAAACTCTTCATGTATCTTCCGTATAATGGTCTAGAGTTCACATATCCAAATGTTTTACTGGCTAACTTCAGGCTTCCATGTAGGAACTGTATATTCCAGTATTATATGCTTGTGACAAACTATTACCTCCTACTCAACCCTGAATATGTATTAATTTGTTCATATGGGGTGTTTAGTTATTTTCAAATCCCAGATATCTGTTGTCAGGACTAGAATATGCATCATTGAAGCAAGCTTTTGATGACATTGAATGAAGTTGTGTTACTTTCATGTTATGCTTAATGTTTTTGGGATGAGCTATAATTTTCCAATCTCAAATTTATGTGGATAGAATGTTTGCGTCGCTGAAGGAAGACTTTGATGAAATGTGGCATGAAAATTTGTGTAAAGTTATGTTGTGTTTGTTTCTGTCACTTGGTTTTAGGGTAAATCCCCAAATCAATCCCTGAGAATGTAGGAGTTAGTCATGTTCATCCATGTAATTTAAAAATCCTCAAATTAGTCCCTGGTATTTTAGTCATTTTCCACTCAAATTTTTTAATGTCGTTTAGTAGTTAAAAAGATTAAAATGGTTGTTGTTTTTGCAAAATCGGGGACTGATTTGGGGTTTAAAAATCAAATGGACTAAAATGACCGAGGAACTAATTAAGGGGTTTCCTTGGTTCAACCGTTTTGTTTCTTATCTTAATGTCAACTGCTGCTTTGTTTAGTGCTTTTGGTTTAACTAGTAATTTTGTTTGCTTCTCTTGTCAGATCCGAGTTTATTTTTGTGAATCCAAACTCTAAAGGCCAATGTGGTTGTGGTGAATCTTTCATGACAACAACCAGTGGTGGAGCTTCTAAGCCATGAAGTGTTAAATTTGCTGGTGTTGATCCACAATTATTAAGTTGTTCTTCTTGATTCAACTGATGAACAATACGAGTACAACTGATATATTCTTATACTTCTGCCTACGAGAACATGGGAACTGGGAGTTTTTGATTCTCTCAACAAGTAGATACTGAGTTATCTGAAGCTGATACGAATAAGGCTTATGTCATCAATTTGTATTTTCATATCATTTGTTTTGATAATTCTTATTTCCAATGTAATTTTTTTGTATTAGGAAATTGTATAGTTTGTAGGTTAACAATATCATTAAAATAAGTTATGTATGTTAATGTTAATAACAGTCAACGGATTCATAGCTGAAGAGATATTTCTTTTAAAATTCTTATTTCTTGGCCTATTTGAAGATTAAGGTTTCTCTAATTATCACAGATTATTATTTCTTAATTTCCGTTAGGAGAGGTGCATTCGTCTAAACCTAGTAATATGGCACCGAGGCAACAAGGGAAGGCACTTTGCGCATCACCCAAATCTCACAACACACCACACGTTTTATTTTAGTTTAGTTTTAAACTTCACTCGGAACTTATGTTTCATTTTAGGGCAAATTGCAATAACTCTCATTGAGGTTTGGGAAAATTGCACTCCACCCTATTTCTTTAACCGTTAATTGTTGATTGCTGACCTAGCTAATGTTTCTATTGTTCTCATCTGGGGCTGATGTAGCAAATTGGCAAGACAAAAACTTTAGTTAACTGCTCGCCAGTTTGTCCCATATGCAAATTCTGGATCCTCCATTAATATTAAAAATTATTTTTAATACTTATGTGATAGATTGACGCGCTAAAAATGCTAGTAAACTGACCAAAATGAGGTTGAGTGCTAATTTTGATAAAGTTTGGAGTGGAGTGCAATTTCCCCAAACCTCAATAGGGCTTATCGCAATTTACCCTTCATTTTATGAAGTGGAGTGAATAAAAAAAATTCATGTTAAAAATGATGGTTGTTGTCCTTCTAAAATGAAGTGGAATGATTTAATAAAAATAAAAAAAAAGTTAAAAACATCTTAATTTCTTTTAAGTATCAAAACTTTTAAAATGTACATCTTAGTCTTTTATATTTTTTAAAGTGTATATTTATATAAAGTCATATTTAACCATGACTAAAATTATCGATAATTTGGATAAAAATTATTACTAAATGTATTTTTTTGAAGATTACTATACTTAAGTGCATGTACATTTTATAAAAAAGTTATATAATAGAAAAAATAAAAAAGTGGAGTGCGGACTGTGCAAAGCACTAAGCTGCGCATGTTAGCACAGCACACCATGTCCAATAGTGAAGAAAAGCAGATAACGATGTCCTAAGATAATTAATCGCAAAATTGGATAAGCATGTCGATTATGCAAGTACTACAACACTGACATTTACGTGGACCACTGCCACCTCATCACTCACAACGTGTCAATCTCATCACACCCCTCCACGTTTCCTCAAGTCAACGCACTCTACTCAAAGTATTCCAATCCAACGGTGATGATCGTAGTTGGAGTAGGACACCTGCTCGTACAGTGTAACTAGATATTCCAGTGTCCTTTTTCTTTCTCCAGTTATTTTATTTCATTAGAATGTGTAAAAGTGTAGAGAGAAATTGAGAATTAGAGATCCGAGGCATGTCAGAGTTGCAATTAGAGAGAGAAACCTAGAGAGAGAGAGAGAGAATGGGAGAGAGTCCAAGAAGTCCAGAAGCGAAGGTGGGGATGAGAGTGGAAGATTTATGGGATGTTCAAGAACCGCAGCTAAGTCCTAATGAGAAGCTCAATGCTTGTTTTGAAAGCATCCCTGTATCTGCCTTCCCTCCACCTCCTTCTAATCAAGGTACTTTCATTATCACACTCACCAATTCTTTTTATCAGTCAATTTTAGAGGTGGGAAAAGTGGAGGCACAGTGATCGAAACCCTCAACCCTCAACCCTGAACACAAGTATTCCTTTTAGTTGAGTTGAGCTTTAGGGACCTATTACACTTACTGCTTAGTACTTATCAGTTTTGAGGGATGACTTGATGCATGTTTAGATTATTGTTGACAAAACTGGATTTTGTGTCAAACTGAGTTTCTCTAACTGAACCAAATTGATGTTTTCATATGGTACATGTTTTGCATGTTGGTCTGATGGCTAAAGAATTTAGAATTCATGTTGGTGTATTTGGCTTAAAAATATCCATATAGTGCATGTTTGAATTGTTGTTGAGTGCTTCAAACCATGTTTTGATGTGAGTGATTGCTTGCAAATATGTTTGTTCAACTTAAAAATAAGTTGAGTTATTTTTTAATTTGGTTTTGGTCATAAACCATGGTTTGGGTAGAAGTGAAAAAAGTTGTTTTTGTTGGACTAAACCATATTTTGCAATCAAACACACAGTAATCTAAATATCATGATACATTGTTACATAGTGATAAAATTCAGTTTAGTTGTTTCAACGGAGAATCTGTCACACTCTTAGAAAACAAGAGATTTTGGTCATACCTGCATTAAAATCAATCTAGTATCTGTTTAGACACTCTGAAACTATAAAAATTATTACATGGTATCTGTTATGGTATGTATATGCCCCCTGTTTTATAACTATTTTTACAAGTTTACTCTTTTAAATTTTGTGTATTTCATTGTTCAGAAATTGAGATAAAATCAGATGCGACGCTAGCTGAGGCTGTGAAGATACTAGCAGAGCACAACATTCTGAGCGCACCTGTGGTGGATGTTGATGCGCTGGAAGATGCTAGCTGGATTGACAGATACATAGGAATAGTTGAGTTTGCTGGAATTGTTGTCTGGATTCTGCATCAGGTTTGCACTTCAATTTTATTGGTTCCCTACTTCAATTCTATCAGAGAAAATTCTGTTATATGAAAAATGATGATAAGGGCTTCTTTGGTTGCATTTCTATTTTCCGTTTCTTTAAATAGTTACAAAACTATCATTTTGTTTGCTGTTTTCTGACGTGTATAGGAAAACTAGAATTTTTGTGAAAATAAGGAGTTACCATACCTTTAAACACTCCAGTGTTTCCTATACACAATTTCAAGAAATATGAAGCAAAATAAAAATAAAGTGGCAGTTCTGTAATTATTTATAAAAACAAGAAATAGAAATAAGAAATAAAAAGACAAATCAAACAGGTCAAGATTTCCAATTTGTGGGTTTTGGTTGTTCTTTTTGTTTTTTCTTGGGTATCCCCACCCTATTAGTAAGATAGAAGACTTGTCCTTTGAGTGTAAAGAGGCTTGATATTTTGAGAACTGAGAATTAGAAGATGTAAAATTTACTATTGAATTTTGCTTCATTTTACCATTTAAAAACATACCAAAAGGACTGTCTAATTGATTTGGTATTACTATCATGTATTCATGTCTAACTCTGATCTAATATTCATGTGAGGTGATGTCAATTTTGTTTCTACTTTCTATGGATAATAATTCTTCAACTCCATGAAGGACTAATTGAAAATTTATGTGATTCCTTTATATTGTTGAAGTGATTTTCAAGAGTGCTTATTTTTTTGCACACTACGAACATGACAACCAATGTTGTTGACAGTCTGAACCTACATCTCCTAGGAGTCCATCCAGTCGAACAACTGCTATTGCAGCTGCAGCTAATGGAGTAACTTCTGCTCTAGAACACAAATCCTTAGGCCCTGAATCTGCTGCAACAACTTCAGGGAACTTCTTTGAGGATTTGACTTCTTCTGAACTTTATAAGAATACCAAGGTTTGTATTAGCTTGTTTAGTTTTCAGTTCAAAGTGCTTTTGCCAACATTGGAAGCCTTTCCAGTCACTACTGAAAGAATTTCTATAATAACGCTTTACTGTTGGTATCGACTTTGTCAAACAGAATAGTATTAAAGATTTTTACAAACAATATGACTATAGTATATATCAAAATTTTATACTAAGATTTATTGATAGTAATTCTAGACTAAAATATGCTCATTGATCTCTCAAAATATGTCCAGTTTTCCATTTGGTCCATTTTTAAAAAGTTTTCGTTTGGTCTTTGTAGAAGTTTTATGGTTCTTGTTTAGTCCTTCCGTGTGTAGTGTGTTACTTTCTCCCGTTAAAAGATGACGTTACAGCTGACGCGGCATACCAGATTACATGCCACGTCATCACTTAATAGACAAAAGTAACAGATTACATGTGAAAGGACGAAACAGGAACTTTAAGAAGAGCAAGGTTTGTTGCCCTCGTCAATGTTAAGTAGTGTCAACCAAAAACAGTATTCGTTTAACTGGTTCTTGTTGCAGCTGTTCATGACTGAGTTATATTTGATCTTGTTTATTCATGCCACTAACGAATTCTTCTTTGGAAAACAGGTTCGCGATATTTCAGGATCGTTCCGGTGGGCACCATTTCTCGCGTTGGAGAGATCAAACTCGTTTCTAACGATGCTTCTGCTGCTTTCAAAGTACAAGATGAAAAGTATTCCTGTGGTGGACTTGGGAGCAGGTAGAATTGATAACATAATCACACAGTCTTCTGTGATTCACATGTTGGCAGAATGTGTTGGTCTTCAGTGGTTTGAGAGTTGGGGAACCAAGAAACTATCTGAAGTTGGTCTTCCCTTGGTGACACCAAATCAAATCATCAAGGTTAGTAGATAACTGTCTTTAAGTTGGAGTTCTGCATTATGAAATGGGAAATTATGTTGGCTAGCTTATAATACTCTTAGGTAATGGTAGTTTATAGCTTATTCAGAAGCCTGTAGCTTATTACTTTTAGTAAGCGAGTAGAGCTGTTTGGTAAACAAAAAATAGAGGGCAATTATAGCTCTTGAAACTGAAGTAATGTTTAGCTTCTAAAAGCTTGCTATGAGGACATGTGTTTGCTTTTCTATTGTTAATTTTCTTAAATAATTACAAAACTGCCACTTTGTTTCTAATGTTCCTATATATATTCCAGAAAACAGGAAACACAATGAAAATAACATGGCTATTTTGTGATTATTTATGAAAACAAAATAGAAGCACGAAACAAAAACGCAAACCAAATATACCCTAATATGTCAATTTTATCCTTAATATTTCTACAAAAGAAAACTTTTACCCTTTAGATGATTTTTTAAGTCGTTCGTTTAGCACAACTCAGCTAGTTGGAAAACTAGCTTTGCTAAACCATTCTAATTCAAAAAGCTACATAGCTATAAGCTTTCAGCTTGCTTCAAGCTATAAGCTTTCAGCTTGCTTCAAGCTATAAGCTTGCAGATTTAAGCTCGTTTTGCCACAAAGACCCATAAGACACCTTAGTGCCACTAATGTACCAAAAATAGAAATTCTAACATTCAATCAAGCCCTCCATTTGTCAACATATCTGCTACAATGCAATAGTAATTGCATAAAGGCTATGATATACTGAACAAAATTTCAATATTTTGGATTTATACCGACATTAATCCTTATAATATGCCACACCATATTCACTATAGTCCATTATGTGTCCAACCATCACAAGAACATTCTTGCCTGCTTGTGTTGTAGGAATAAATGCGTGCATTACATGATTTACATCAACCTGCTCACTGCATTGAAATGCATGAAGTGTAACTATGGATTCCCATAATTCTTGAAGAAAAACTTCTCTAGAGGATTTAGATCCTCTCATGTTAGCTTCAACTCGACATTATCATTTTCAATTTGTGCCTTCTGTGATAGATGGACAAAAAAGTTGGACACGACAAGATCATGTTAAAAGCTAACATGAGAGGATCCAAACCCTTCTCAAGATGTCTTACTGAGCTCATAACTCGTGTACCTTAAAATATACGGCTAATTCAACAAGTTATTTTCAAGTAGCTCATTAATATAATCTTTATCAACTTCATTCACATTTCACAATAGATGATCTTTATGTTTTCAGGTTTATGAGGATGAACCAGTTCTTCAAGCCTTTAAACTGATGAGGAAAAAGAGGATTGGAGGGGTGCCCGTGATCGAAGGGGGTGGCAGAAAGGCCATTGGTAATATAAGCCTCCAAGATGTTCAATTCCTGTTAACTGCTCCTGAAATCTACCATGATTATAGGTTTGTCATCACTTCTGATCTCATAAATCTACCATGATTATAACTGCTCATTTTCAATACCTGTTAACTTTAATACACTGCATTATCCATCTTTCTTTTGTTTTCTATCTGTTATATACTAAAAGAAAATTTATAGAGTTTATTTCAACTTTCATAAGTGTAATGGAAAATCAGAATCAGTCACATTTATAAGGTTCAAAAACTATTTTACATCGGTTTGAGTTTTATTCCTTAAAAAAAAAAATAAGCCACTGGAATTGATCCCTATAAGGACTAAAACCAAAATAATTCCATTAGGAATTGGCCCTTGTTGGGACCAAACTTATTTTGATATTGGTCCCTGCTCCTACAGAGGACCAATTTCTGAATTTTTTAAACTAAAGGAACTTATAATACACTTTTGAAAATATAGGTGTCAAAATCCAAATTAATGTAAAGTATAGACAAATTATATTTAAACCTATTTATAAATATGCTTTCACTTAACAAGTGTTTATTGTACAAATGCATAATTAACCTATTTACCCAAATGCAACCTAATTACATGTTCACATGATAACAGAGCTATTAGAGCAAAAGACTTCTTAACAGCAGTTAGAAGCTACTTAGAGAAGCATGAAGGGGCATATTATCCAATGTCACGTGACTTGATCACATGCAACAAGGGCTACACAATCAAAGAGTTGATTCAACTCCTAGACCATGAGAAGATTCATAGGGTTTATGTTGTTGATGATGATGGGAATCTGGAAGGACTGATCACACTTAGAGATATCATCTCAAGGCTTGTGCATGAGCCACGTGGCTACTTCGGTGATTTCTTTGATGGCGTTCTCCCAATGCCTCCAAATAGCAGGGTTTAACAAGCGTCTATGGATGAATAACTTCTAAAAAAAGACAAAATTTAGATGCAGTTGCTGAAGTGCTTTTAACGTTGTTTTCTAAAATTTGTGCTGATCTTTATTATACAGGTTATCGAGATGAAACTTCGACTTTTGACTAGAGAACAATGCCAAAGGCATTTAAGAAATTGCATCTAAGTTTTGTTGTATAACAATGATCTGTGTTTCTTGTTAGAGCCCATGACATGATCTTGGCTCTTTGTAAAATAGCCGTTGGCAAGTTAGAGCATGTTTGGAAAGTTTAAATTCGCTTATTTTTCAATAGCTCTCTAGTAGAACTTATGAAAATAAATAATTATTTCTTCAAAATAAGTTAACGCAAATACATTTAATTGCACCACTTTTAACCTATGTAAAAAGTAAGGATTTAGTTAAAATCCTGAGATGATAATATAACCTTTTAGTTCGGTCACATTTTCTTTTGAGCAAGTTGATCCTTTATCGAACTACATTATATTTTCAATTTTGAAATCTTACAGTAAATTTACTAAGAAATGAATTATGAAACTACTGCTTAGATATTTCATGAATTTGGAGTTTGACCTATTAGGTTCTTTCACACATAATTTGTTTTAATGCTATACAATATAAAGATTGCATTACAAATTTTTACGATTTCAAAAGTATTTCTGTCCAAACACTTCTCTGCAATCAAGAGTGAAGGAGCTTAAATGTTTGATGGAATTGTAACTGATGGCCAAGAGTGCACCAATGATACGAGACACAATTTCTCTGATTTGAGACAAATCGACCTTCTAAGAAATTAAGGAAAGGACTAAATTATTTTTACTTTGCATAATCTCAAAAATAATTGGCTACATACAAGAGTGGGAAAGGGAAAACCCCAAGTCATCATATTGGGCCAACGCCCATCATAATTCTAAGATTTGAAATACTAATACTTCTCTCGTAACAAATTTATCCTAGATGGTTTGTTTTAAACATTTAGGTTTTACCTGCAAAGTCATCCATAAATGGTATGCAAACAAAAAGAAGTTACTGGCTTGCAATAAGTTACTTATGAGGTTGCCATAACTTATTTGATTAATTAAACGGTGCATTTAACAAAATTCGAATTGCATTGGATCTTTCTTATCCAAAATTTATGAATATCACTTTTTTGTTTTCTTCTTTCAAATGTACAGCAAGTATCAGATTCAGACTACCCAAATGATCTTGTGATTTGAGGCTTTCGCCAGAATGATACCTTGTCACCGTGATGTTCCACCAAAGATTGACAAATTTTGATTTCCTCTCTAGTTTTGTAGTTGGTGTTCTCCTGTTGCTCTAAAATAACGCTAAGTCAAAATCCAAATTCAAATCACACTGAGATAACATAAAACTCCAACCACAATAATTTGTATAGATATTATTAATATTAGAATGAGCTATAAGCTACAAAATATGCGTGTGACAAATCAGCAAATTGTGAAGCTAAACTACATAAAAATGGAACAAATTAGGAGAGTTTTTTGAAAACAAAATCAGGAGATCAATGAGAAGCCTAAAAGATCAAATCTCTATAATGGAACAAATCTTTTTACAAAACAAAATATCTCTTAAATCTGATAGTTAACCCACAATCTTCAATGATCCAGCTCATAATATCACAATATCAGATTTTACTCTATTAGCCGTGGGCAGAGGGTACGGGCATACCATTCACTTTAATAATTACCATAGTGGGCACAAATTATGGTGAAACCATGAACCTGGGCAGCATGATCCTTGCTTTCACATCCTTTGACTTTCCAATGATTCCTTGTACTATTCGCTTCACTATCCCTTTATAAGCCTCTTTTTCATCTAGCACTTCATTCTATTACACAAAAATAATCTTTAGGCCTCAATTTCAAGTGTTTAGCCAATTACTAATTGACATTAAAAAAATGTATAAAATGCATGCTATCAAACTCCTCATGAATAATACACATGCCCTCAAACAGAAACTTAATGCTTTCAGAACCACTTAAATTACCATATCTCACAGATGAGAAGCAAATCAGCACCCATAGCATAAATCACCATAAACCAAACAATTTGTGATTGACCCAATGAGGTATTTAGTATCCAAAAGCAATGAGAATCAATTCCCTTCCAGTGGATTCACTCAATGCACTCAAAATGTTTAAGGTGTTGGAGATCTTTCAAGTCAATGCACAAAAAGACTTTTACCATAAGCTAGCTTTTATATCACATCTCCACCACAGCATCCAAATCCAATGCAAAAGTCAAAAGGGGCTTTCATCAGTTGTAGCGGGGCTTAGGTGAGGGTGGATGAAAATTTGAAATTCAAAAGGTTATAAAATTGAAAGGATTGCACAAGCTGACTCATAACGAGTGTTCAATCAACTTTTATTATCCATTTCTTCCAGTCACAATGACTCCATCAAAGATTTTCTCTAATTTTTTTTTCCAAACAACAACTCTTCTCTCTGCACAAACATTTCTCGTCCTTTTGTTTGCTGTTTTCTCTCTCTCTATTATTTTATTTTTCATTGTTTAATAGATAATAGATTGCATTTTGCTTATAAAAGTTTCTTCTCCATTTTTTTTACATAAGCATAAATGTCAATCAACACAAACACTCAAGTCAAACAACCACAATTCCCATTATTCCGATTATGCTGAGAATTCAAGAGAGCAAACTTATCCAATCCTTCAATATAGGGTCCAGAAACAATTCAAGGAAATTATCAAAAGGACTAACATGGCTTAATTCTTTCTGGACCCTATATGGAAGGATTGTATAAGTTTGCTCTCGTGTCAATCCTTTCTCAGTTATTATAATGAGAATTGTGGTGTTTTGACTAGAGTGTTTGTGTTGATTGACATTTATGCTTATGCAAAAAAAAATGAAAGAAGAAACTAAGTTATAAGCAAACTGTAGTCAATTAAAAAAAAATTGAAACAAAAATTAAAATAAAAGAGAGAGAAAAGGGCAAAGGAAAAGGGCAAGAAATATTTCTACAGAAAGAAAAGAGTTCCTGTTTGAAAAAAAAAAAAAATTAGAGAAAATGTTTGATGGAGTCATTGTGTCAAGAAGAAAGGGATAATAAAAGTTGATTGAACACTCGTTATAAGCTTGTGCAATCCCTTGAATTCTATAACTTCTTTAGCTCTAAATTAGTTGATACGGCTTTGTCAATAATAGACCACCACTTAGTTGAACCATAATTAGCTTAACGGTCCTATTCAAATTGCTAAGCAAAATCACTATCCTCTCTCATTCTCTTTTACTTGCAAGAAGACTATTCATAAGATAAGAAGGTGAATAATTACAATTTGAATCAACTGAATTTTGGATCAAGTCATAGACTATGATCAAGTTAAAATCTCAAACATCAGGTTTCTTCATGGCCTGGCCATTAAATTCAGTCAACTTAGTTCACTAAGAAGCATAGGGCAAAAAATATAAGTCGTAGCAGGCAATAATTTAGTCAGGCATACCATTCTTAGTGAGACGTAAGAAAGTGCATTGGTCAACTGGTACTACTAGCGTCCACTTGGTGTCTCATTCTGACAGCATATAATAAGCTCATTAGAAATACGAAGCCAGCATAAATTAAAATTTCTATTTGAATTCAATTTGGATAAAAGAATAAAGTTCAGCATATTATTTACCATGGTTGAGAACTGATCTCTAATACAGTGCATGGCTTTCTGCATCATCTCTAGAGAATCAGTAGCCAACTGGAACTTTACATCCACCTCTCTCGAGTGAAATGGAGCATCATTTTGAAGCTGAAAAAGGCACACATAAAACTATAGAATCACAAAAAAAAAAAGAAACATTTGATTATTTTAACTACAATATGTACATATATATAAATATAAAGTCTGAACAAATGAATTAAATATACACATCTGTTACATCTCAGTTGTTTTTTTGTACAAGCAAGTGTAGAATAAAAAGGGCATAGAAGGAAAGTGTCCCCTCGACTGAAGTTCAAGATGTGATTTTTACCTTCAAATTAATAACAGCTGCAGGGTCTGTTGATTCTTTATCCAGATTTGCCATATTCCATGTCATTGCTTTCAAACAAGGGATACCATTCTGAAGGTAACGTAATTTGAACATAATAAAGTCAGATTAAAGAATCCATTCATGCTCACAAACAAAATAAGCAGTAAACTAGCTGGACCAGCCTGACCTGATTTTTCAGGATATCTTGTTGCCACTCTGGCTGAAACTTCTGCAGCAGAAGTGTCAATAGCTTTTGCAATTCAGGCAGAACTTCACCAGGAAACAGCTTTGAAATATCATCTTTGCAAGTATTCTCATATACACACCTTCTTATTAACATTCGGAGGCAAACCAGAAGCTGCAGATAGTGTTAAAAACAAGAAGAAATTATCTAAGAAAAACTACCACCATTAAGATGCTGAACTATTTAAAGGAATGCATCCAAATCTTCAATTCATCCTATTTTACCATCTAACACCAACTCATAGAAATGCGATACTATGTGATACAGATATTGCAATATTTTATGCATTATATTATATAGGGATTGCTTAAATAATAAGATGAAACAAATAGAAGTTTTACAGAAATGAAGGCAAACTTCTGGAAAAATTTAAGAGTCCATCTTTCTTCCTTTGAAGAACAAAGCAGTGAGTAAAGAACTAGTATGTATTTTAATAATAATCAGTAATTTGCATAACATTTTTCTTCTTCTTCTTAGATATCACTATAACTTTGCTACTTCACTTAGCGTCTACGGAAAAATGAAAACAATTTATATGCACTCTTTATGTTCCATCATTTATTCTCTAGTATTTGAATCCTATCATCTTAGCTTTTAAAACAATCTTTTTGTGTTCAACTTTTGTGCTTATATCTCTCTCCATTGATAATCACAAATTTGAATAAGACTTCACCTATTGAACATGTTCAATATCATGTTATAGCTAACAAGTAAATAGGTGGAATTTTATTCAAATCTGTGATTATCATCTAAGATAGAGATAGACACACAAATTGAACTTGACAACGTCATGTTAAAAGCTAACAAGAGAGAATCAAAATCCTCAAATAAACACAGAGAAATACCATAAGCATAAAGCAAGGTAAATTAGATGTTCCACAAATCCAATTTAAGAGATTGTGTGCCGATTATCATCAATATTTTCCGTAAAACTAAATCATAATAAAGAACACGAAAGAGAGAAAGATAGTACAGGATCGAGGTCAGAATCATTTTCGAGCTGAAGTATGTCTTGGAAGATGCATCGATCGGAAGAATGAAGACCAGAGTTTCGGGTTCGCCAAAGGGTTTGAAGAATGAATTCGATAGATTCTTTTGAACTAGCTCTCAGCAACAACGGTAAGTGACTCCATAACGTTTCCTCCATACGCTTCAATTTTAATCATAACCCTACGCTTTCGCTTCACCACTCACTTCCTTTGCCGCTCTACTCACATACAACAAGTCCACTGCCTGTGGCTAACACGCCCTGTTTTTTTCTCAAAAATCCATTGCATATCCAAGAAAAGCTAAAATATACCTTTGGCCATCATGATTATTTGATTTGCTTTTTTATTTTCTGTTTTTATTTCTTGTTTTCAGTTTGTTTCTTATTTTTTCAAAATTTTAAGCGTTTTCAGTTTTTTCTTTATAAAATTTTAAAAAATAGGAAACAGAAAATGCAAACCAAACAGTCCCTATGTTTTGCCGAAGTCTTATGGTCCTTTATGTTTATTTTGTCTCAATTTGGTTCCTTATGTTTGTTTTTTTAATTAGACTCTTCTTTGAATCCGTTGGTCTAGTTAACCGAACTGCATACGTGACACCTACATGACATTAATAGCGTTAGTTGTCATCCCTTTCCAGACTAAAACAACATCGTATTGGAATTTTTTCTTTAAGCGTATACAATTCTGTTAACTTGGACTAACGGAGGCATGCTTAAAAAAAAAATTTAGCACCACCATAGAAAATAGTAAGAAGAGACAACAACACGCTTATGACCACTAATAAACTTCCGTAAACCGGCGTCTCAACCACCATAGAAACTCAACAACACACCTTTATCATCTAAAGCATTTGAGCAACCGCTAGAAGAAGGCATGTTACTATCGTCAGATATAGAATATTATTTAACACAAATTATAAAATTAACGAATTGGTAATTTATAGTTGGCCATTATAATTTAGGATGAAATTAGAAAAAAATTAATAATTTTATAAAAATACACCTTTTAACATTTGTAACATTTCATAAAAGTGATTTTTCAAACTATTTATTTTCAATCACCGGAGAGAAAGTGAAACGAATCAATTGTATAATGATGGGGGAGCAATTTAAGAGTGAAAATCAGAGAGCAAAGAAAATGAAAAACAAAAGAAAAGTGTGTTCGAGTTCTACAAGATTTGTTGTATCAATCATGACAAAGGTATCTGCCATAAGTACTTCCCTAAGCACCAAAAATCCTTGTTCACATTTCTCTCACGCTTCTGTGGCAAAATCTCGGAAGTTCATTTTTCATTGACACCCCTATTCTTTTGAATCCTGAATTCACATCTCAAAATCACTTTTGGTGTGTTTTCTGCGACCAAGATATTGATGAGCTCTCTAGTATCTTCGCTAGGTATTCGATTTACGTTTTCAAATTGCAAAAATTTTATATATGGTTTTTTATTTAGCTAATGTACAATTTTAATGGATGTCATGTTGATTCAAATGACTGTGCTAATGCAATTCGTCAATAGCAAGTGAGGAGCACAAAAAGAATTCAAAGCACTTCTTGTGGCAATATGGTGGTTCCCATGATTTGTTGAATGGATTTATGGTTTCTCATGCTGATGTAGCTAAGGTGCTATATAAATAATATTAGTTTTGTTTTATTTATCCCTTGAATTCAATTAATTAGTTTTTAGTATAGAAACTCATGATTTAAACTGTAATTAATCATCAGTTGTTATATTTTTGTTGGTGTAGTGGGAGAATAAGTGTTTGCCAAGTGAAGAGTTTCATGAACCAATGATTCTACCTTCAAGGGATACCTATAATAAACTCAATAATTAAAGTACTGATAGTTATTGAAATGTTTAGTCTTTATAATGCTATTCAAATAAGTATTAGGTTTCATGTTTGGGACTTTCAAGAGTTAATAATAACAATACAATTATGTTAGATATTGATACCTCTTATATTTCTTAGTCATATATCTTTTCATTGATTGAGAATTAATATTTTAGTTCGTCATGATATAGAGAACAATGGGTAGTGTTATTTTTCTTTCTATGTTAACATTTTATTCTTAGACCATTCTCTTTCCAATTCCCCACCCATAATTTTGTGCTATTGGTTTGCCACATGGAGCTTATTTTTCTATTCAATGGTGTACTTTGTATTAATGTTTTTAAAAGTGGACCGGTTATTGAACCGGTGAAGTCACGGGTTCACGATTCAATGGTCAGACTGTGGTTAAACCATGGTCAAACCGGTATTTTATTTTATTAATATTTTTAATTATTTTACTTTAATGTACAATGTAGTATTCATTTGTTTAATTTAAAATATTGATAAATTGTATATTTTGAACAAAACCCTTTAATCTCTATTGCCCATTGTCATTAGCACTAGTCACTAGTACATTAAGATTTGAGAAGCAAAATACTAGTACTAGAAGTTTTCATTGAGATGTTCAAAGCTGCAATATTGGTGTCTCCCAATGAACAGTAGGCATTTTTCTTTAGGGAAAAAAATGAAATGCCATTAAGATGCTAGTGTTTGATTAATTTTCTTCGCACAATTTTGAGGTAGGGCCGATGTAACACCCCGACTACTTGTCAGGACTTTTCAATGTACTTTGTCCTCATCACACACCTGAGAATTACTTCCCAAGAGGTCACTCATCCCATAATTGCCTCAAGTCAAGCATACTTAACTTTAGAGTTCTTAAGTGATAGACTATCAAAAAGTGAATGCATTTTGTTGTAATAGGTTATCCTCAACTATATAGTTCTATACCTATACATTCTTCGGATCGCTTTCATTCCGGCATATATTCGATACTTTCATTGTCCCTCCCCTAGAAGTCTGCTAAGAATCGCTCCTTGTCCATGCCTCATTCCACTGGCCTTGCATCGTTGGCACTCGGGATTTCATAACCAACCCCAACCTCTTCTCTTTCTCCTATTTTTTTTTAAAACAAAACGAGAAAATATCTTTTCTCTCAGCTTTCTTTCTTCAATATTTTTGTCTCTCATCTTTTACCCATATCAAACATAAGCCTAAGCTAGAAGCATTTACACCTTAGCTAGAATTGTTATGTTTACTTTGTACTTTTATCAATGTCTATTATACAAAAACTATCCAATAATTTATTGGAAAACGACTGAATTTGGAAGGATGAGATGGTTATGATGATAAGTTAAATAGGTGGTTAAGAAGTTGTATCTTATTGATGCAATAAAAGAGTCAACCTTGTAAGCTTAAGTGAAAGTGAATAAAATACTTTTCCTAGTGTAGTCATGGAGTTGGTACATACATTGTGTGCTGAACCACGTTAATTAGTTGTATACTTGTATTCTCTTTATCTCTTCACCTTAATTTTCTTTTTCTTATTGTTCGTTGCCTAACAACTGGTATCATGACTTTATGGTTTGGTAGGGATGTTCTTAGTACTCTATGTGGTTGCAACATAGTCTAATCCTCCACATCATAAAAAAGAATAGTTGTATACTTGTATTCTCTTTATCTCTTCACCTTAATTTTCTTTTTCTTATTGCTTGTTGTCTAACAACTGGTACATGAGCTTATGGTTTGGTAGGGATATTCTTGGTGCGCTATGTGGTTACAGCATAGCCTAATCCTCCACATCATAAAAAGAAAATTTCGTTGCTAAGAAATTGTCTTTGGTTGCTGAAGAGAAGTATGATAATGTAAGAGCGTAGTTTTAGAAAAGTTTTGGCTAAGGAAAGATTTCATATTTAAGTTTGTCAATTGTGAACTACCTCTCTTTCTTGGGAACCAATTGGTGTATTGCTTACAATTTACGTGGTTATAACATGATGACTCCAAGGTTTCCTACGTTTAGAGGAGATTGTCCTCAATTTAGAGCAATAATGAGAGCATTCTCATTTTAGTGAAAACAACAGGAGCAATGACATTAAGAAAGGGGAAGGTAAAGGACTAGAGTTTTGATGGAAGAGATGTCAGCTTTTGGAAGAGCCAGATAGAGGATTAGCAATATCAACAAAAGTTGCATGAACCATAGTTTGAGGAGAAGCCAGACAACATGAAGTAGACAGATTGTGATTTGCTAGATCGATAGGATCTTGGCATGAACAAATTGACAATATCCAAGAATGTTACGTTCAACATCATGAACGAGAAGACTACTACAGGTCTATTGAAGGTGTTATCAGATATGTACAAGAAACTGCCTACAACTAACAAAGTATATTTGATGCGTTGGTTGCTCAACCTCAAGATGGGAGAAGGTAATTCTATAACTGACCACATTAATAAATTTGACACTTTTCTTGCCTGGTTAGAGTCCGTACAGATTACATTTGAAGATGATGTAAAAGTGTTAATTTTGTTATTATCGTTGTCGGATAGTTGAGCTGCAACTCTCACTACAGTTCATAGTTTTGCTATGGATAGAAAGTCAAAACTCGATCACATCCATTACTTGGTCTAAAGCAAAGGTGCTCATAAAAGAGATTCAAGGGAGTCTTCTAGTTTTGCTTCCAAATCAGCATTGAATACTAAAAGCAGAGAAGAGACTACTCAGAGGGTTATAATGGATGAGGCAGATCTAAGTCAACATGGAGTGGTCAGGCGAAATTATAGAATGCTATTATTTGTTGGATTTGTGACAAAATAGGTCACTTTACCAATCAGTGCAAAGCTCCAAAGAATAAAAAGGATCATGATGATGATGAATCCGCAAATGCAGCAACTAATGAAATTGATGTTGCATTAATCTACAGCCTAAATAGTCTCGTTGATTCATGGGTTATAAACTTAGGTGCGTCATTCCACATTACTCCTTCCAAGGAATTATTATTTAACTATGTCTCTGGAGAGTTGTGGAAAGCTTACCTTGCAAATGGTAAATCTCTTGATATTGTGAGAAGAGGTGATATTGACATTAGAACCTCTAGTGGGACCCTATGGACATTGCACAATGTCAGACATATCCTTGCATTAAAGAGAAACTTGATATCTAAAGATCAGTTGGATTATGAGATGCATAACACCACTTTTGGAGATGGAACTTAGAAGGTTATAAAAGGCAATTTGGTTGTAGCTCTCGGAAAGAAGTGAAGGTCTCTTTATATGATTGTAGAAGAGAATATGAGAGCAGTTATCGAGTCTGTCAATAGTCCATCCTTGTGGCATCAAAGACTTGGCCACATGAGTGAAAAAGGAATGAAGCTAATGGCGGCAAAAAGCAAGCTATGAAATTTGAAGCATGTTGATGATGGTGTATATGAACACGGTATCTTTAGAAAGCATAAAAAGGTGAACTTCTCAAAGTCGTGGAAGACATCCAAAGTTAAAAGGCTGGAACTAGTGCATACAGATGATTTGGTCTAACCCCAATGAAATCTCTTGTAAACTCACACTATTACATCATCTTTATTTATGACTCTACAAGAAAGGTATGGGTTTATTTTCTTTTAAAAAAATCTTATGTGTTTTATGTGTTTAAAAGGTGGAAAACAAAAGTTGAAAATCAGACAGGTATAATGGTTAAAAGTCTAAAATCTGACAATGGCAAAGAGTATAATAGCTAGGAGTTCAAGGTGTACTGTTCAGAAAATGAGATTAGAATGATCGACACATACTGGGAATACTTGAGAAAATGATGTAGCAAAAATGATGAATAGAACCTTGAATAAGATGACTAGATGTATGCGGGTCCAGTCTGGCTCGCCTAAAGTGTCTTAGGAAAATGCAATAAGTAGAACATCATATATCATCAACAGAGGACCATCAATTATTTTGAATTATCAGTTTCCCAAAGAAGTATGGTCTCGAAAAGAGGCGGAACTTTCAAATTTGAGAGTTTTTGTTTGTGTTTCATATGTATCAATAACCCTAACAGTGGAGATAAAATAGACCTGAAGGCTATGAAGTGTTATTTTATTGATTATAGATCTAACATGTATGACTACAGGTTTTGGGATAACCAAAACAAGTAAATCATCAAAAGCAAGAATGTCACTTTTAATAAAAACTTATTTTATAAGGACATATTTTCTATAGAATCTATACGTGCATATAAACTGCCATAACTTTATGAGAAAGTAGCATTGGAAGAATTTTCAGAAAGTAATGTAGCCATCAAAATCTAATAATATAGGCCTTATTATAGGCACCTAATCTGACGAGTGTCTCAGTACGTTGTATAGTTTTGAGAAATTAAGCCTAATAATTACAATAAGTATGCTATCGGGAGTTATAGGTTTCAAGTGCTGAGGCGAAGGTCACGGGTTGGGAGAAGAGTCCACGATTCTGTCTGGAAAAGGAGGCCTTAGGTGCTGACTAAAGATGAGTTTGGGATCTCACCTGGGGAAGTCTTAAGTCGAGGTCGGTCAGTCCACCAACCCCCTAAGTCTCGAAGCCTTGGCTGAAGAGACTTTTCGAAAAGTTTGATGATTTTCGAGTTGAACTAAGGCGGACAGTCCACCATTAATGTTGCAAACTCAGGTTGCATCTCTTTGTGAGAGCTTGATGAGACATTACGAACTAACACATTCACATTATATTATTTCATTGTATCGTTTGTAATGGAAAAAATGAGCTAAGCTATTGTTTTTGTTTTATAGAATGGTAGAAAATTTAATGGGCTACAAAAATGAGTTTTAAAGGAGATACGAGATTTATTCAAATAAAATGTGGCATATGTGAGCTTAAAGAGAAAGAAGTTAAAGCTTGAGTCTGATCAAACTATTTCCTCCATAATGTATATATATCTTTTATCTCAAAATCGAAACATATATATGCAAGTTTGAAAGTAATGGAGATGAAGATGTTGTGTGCATGATTAATGCCTTTTAACAAGAATCGATCAAGAGCATTTGAGAGATATAATTCTATTTTCGATTTTTGCTCGGTCAAAGCCACATACAAAATTTACGTTGTTAGTTTGTTAGCATAATGTCCCATCAATCTCACACAAAGAGTTTGCATCTTTGGTGTTGGTAAGCAAAATGTCTCGTTAGTGTCATATCACATAGAGTGATGCAAACTGAGTTTGTGGCTTTGCTCTTGTCTGATCAAATTTATACCTTTGTTGATAAATAGTTTTTTTTATACATTTAACACGCAAATAACGATGGTGTACGTAAATAGAAGAGTGCAAATAGTAATTTCTGTACAATTGGACTAACGAAATTAGTCTTTTACAAGGCCCGGCCCATTGTAAAGTTCCATTTCCGTTTTCATCTTTTTTTTAGTTTCTCTCTGTATATTGACAAAAAAAAAAAAGAAAAAAAAAGAGAAGTTTCTCTTCACGAAAGCATTCAAAATCAAAACGACGGTGAAGACGCGCTGTACTGTGTTCTGATTTTCAAGCAAGCAGAGCAGAGCAAAACATTGTGACCGTGAGTGACTGTACCGATTAAGCTATGCCACCGCACGATATTCGCCGCCCGTTCAAACGCCCGGCTATCTCCGATCAAGAGCGGCGCAGGGAACAGTCTCTGCTCCGGCAAGCACAGAATCGCCGCGATGCTCAATACCAGGCTCGCTTCTTAGCCTCCACTGCCTTCTCTCTCCCATCCCAAACCCCCGACGATACCCCTATCTCCGAACCTGAACCTTCACCCGAACCAGCACTGGAACCGGAGGAAAATCCCGAGCCTTCGCACAAGGACCTCGACGTGCTCGAGGCCTCAAAGCTGAAAGGCGCCGAAGCTCGAAAATGGTTCGCGAAGCAACTCATGCATCCTGAATGGATGATCGATATCCCCGATAGACTCGCCGAAGACTGGTCCTTAATCCTTATCTTAATTCTTAACATTCTTCACTTTTTGCCTTCCAATTTTCACTTCCTCTGATTCCAATTCTCTTCCTTTTCAGGTTCGTGTTTGCTCGTCCTTCTGGAAAACGATGTTTCGTCGTTTCATCTAACGGAACAACAATAAGCCGTTTGAGGAATGGTTCCATTCTGCACCGATTTCCTTCCGCGTTGCCAAACGGAGCACGGAGAAAGGATCCCTCTTCTGGTTCTTCTCAGTTTTACTCTATCTTGGACTGCATTTTTCACGAGGTTAGTTTGATACTTCCTTTCTCTGTGATTTTTGTGTAATATTAGTGTTTTGTTCGGTGATTTGAGTGTGATTTTGGACTTGCAGTTGGATCAGACTTACTACGTTATTGACATGGTTTGCTGGCGTGGATATTCACTGTACGATTGTACTGCGGAGTTTAGGTTCTTCTGGTTGAACTCAAAGCTTGTGGAGACCGGTGCTTGTGATCCTCCGTCTTATTATCATAAGTATCGGTTTAGTTTGGTTCCTGTTTATGCTTGTGACCAGAATGGTCTTGTTGCCGCTTATTCAGCTCCGGTTCCTTATGTCAAAGATGGCCTTTTGTTTTACAGCAAGTAATTACTCTTTCTTTCATTGTATGATTTGTCTTAGAGCAGTTCATTCTGTAATCCTGCGTGCCAACCTTTGTGAAAATGAAATTGTTTTGCATAATTGTTCAAGACTATAGTGTTTACACCTAGAGTCCTATGTGTTCAATGTCTTATCTTTTATTCCATGTCAGTTGTTGAGTTTTCAGTAGTTCCATTTGGGTGCTATTATTTCAATTAGTCTTGCACTTATTTTGGGCTATTTCTTTTGGTTTTGTATCTTTCTTAGGCATGCACACTACCAAGCAGGAATTACGCCATTAGCATTAGTTTGGAAGGATGAAAACTGCAGTCAATATGTTATGGACACGGATAGTAAAGGACAGGTTCCAAACCAGCAGCAGGTATTTTCCCTTGCTTCCTTTGCATCTTTTCAATGCTTCACTTTCAAATGTCTATTCTTTACTGTGTATATGTTTCAATTTTCAATTATTTGCTTTTGTGGATTTCTAGCCCTTATGGCTGAAGTTTGAACAGTGTATGTATACGCTGTGGGTACCCCTTCTTAGGCACTTTATGGATCAATTTTACTTGTTTCATGTTCGTTGCAACATGTCATAGCAGCCTCTGGCCGTCTTCTAATCTCTAAGATTCAGGTGTTTAAAGCTGACATCTTTTCGCTTTTCCCTTTATTTTAGACTGGAAGTTACCATAACGCTGCGAATGATGAATGCTAAACATTGGCTGTTATGCCTTTATAATTTATAACTAAGAACCATTGATTTTTCATAACAAATTTAGGATGGATGTGCCAATATTCACAAACTAACAATAATTTTCTTAGAGGGTATAAAACTTTTAACATAAAAGCATTATTGCTTTCGTTGTTATTATGATTTTGTTTTGATATCTTGTACTAAGTTTCCAGAGATATAAGATAAGAAATATTTCTGTAGTGTACATCAGATGCTCCATTTAGGTAGGGTTAAATATAAGGTCAAAAACTTGATTACATGATTGCTTGGTTTCAAACAATTTGGATTGACTTTGTATTTGAATTAGTGATTAGTGAATTTTGCATTTACTTGATCTGCATCTCGGGATATTTTGGCAAGGTCACTAGGCCAGAGAGGATCATTCTACTTTCATTCGGAACTGGTTGAGGAAGGTGATTATTTTGAAACAGATTATGTAAAACTTGAGGCGGGGCATTGTTGCAACAGTGAGGATGTATGACTTGTAGATCTGACGCATCCCATATGCACCCTATACTAGGATAGCCTTGTGGTCTGCTTTTCCTTTTTTCTAAATGTGTGTGGTGTGTGTAAAATTCATCACACAACTTTGAACAGGACTCAAGTCTATGAAGTCTTTCCTGTTTTTATATTTTACTCAAGCATAAAAATACTCTTAGAATCTGCATATGTAATATTGCTAAATCAGTTCAACTGGCATTCCAAAACCAGGTTGTTTTGGAGCTTCAAGAGAATGGAAAACTGACTACTTCCGATGATCCTCTTGTGGTATTCGGCTGTTTAGGTGGAAGCTTTATACAACAGGTTTGTTTTGACGTAGTTTCTATATGATTGTAAATTGTTATCTAAAGTTTAATCCAGCTGTCCCAGTCATGTAGCTCAATTGGTGAATGCATGGGGACATGCGTGTGTGGGTACGGGGTTCGATCCCCGGTAGTACTACTTTCCTATGAACCAAAAAAAAAAGTTTAATCCAGCTATGAGGCTCAACCAATCGATTATTGAAACTTTCTGCTACTATACTTAATCTGGCATGGTTTTTAGGAAATAGATAGTATTTTACAGCACGGAACTGAGAGAGATGGTTGACTGAGAAATAACAATTCTTGTTGGGATGGTATAATTGAATTTCTCATAAAATGTAGTAATTTAGCTATAGACAAGCTTTGAGGTGTCAAAATTTAATTTTTTCCCAAGTAACTTTTGTGTGACTTCCTTCTATTTGCAGTCAGGTTTGCATTCAGGGTGTCTTGTACGGTTTGCAATTGGAGAGGGAGGATTGGTTTTAATGGATGGGAAGCTTGAGAAAGCAGATCTAAATTACCTTGGCAAGGCCAATCGAGCACGTGCCTCTGCTGATAGTTTCTCTAAGGTTGTAAAGAAATATTCTGGCAGACCTCCTAAGCATCTCCAACTTCTTGTTTCATTTGAAATACTAACATTTTCTCTGTATGCATTACAATTCAATGTGGAAAATTTGTTAACGTTAATGGAAACCATTTTGAGGGAATATAGATTCTTAAACTACAAATTAAGTTCTCCAAAAATTCACTTGACATTTCAAAAGACTTAGACATCAAATATGGCTTTCAATTAGAAGTCACATTAGCGATCCTTATCTTGTTGTATGGTAGCTATTCTTTATGGAGGAACTATTTGGATGTCACTTTGAATCTTTGGAAGACTTATTTCATGGCAAAATCTTTAGAAGACCAAATTGGTAGTTTAGTTAGATATAATTATACCATTTGGTTATTAGGTTAAATTCTGCTTTTTACATTAATGGCAATAATTATTGACCAAAGATGATTATTGATGCAAGGATTTTGGGTCTTAGTAAATTGAGGATTTTTTTTATTATTATTTTCTTTTCATTTAAGATTTCAGTTTAAGCTTCTTATCTTTGTGCCATTAGGATCGCTAGGGACTTCCCCTTATAGAAAACAATCAACATGTTAGTTTTACCTTCTCTTCTCCTTTTATCATTATCATTATTATTTCATAAGTGGCATCTGATTTTTAACACAATGATATTTCAAACTGCAATAATATCCTCAATCGGTTGATATGACTCTGTCATGATTCCTTTAATTTACATTTTGGGTTATGGAAACTGCTTCATACTATGGAATGGTAATTTATTATAAGTCTTGGTAGGCTTTCTCATCTCCCTCCAAAAAAGAAAAAAAATCAGTCTCGTGAGTACAATTATTAGAGTCCATTTTCTTGCTTCCTTGGGCATTTTTTGTATCCATTTGAGACTGATGCTGCAAATGCTCAGAGATTGGATGGAAATTGGAGGTAGTACGTAAATTTCATCAAATGCATGACATTAATTTGCCTTTTTTGTTTGCTTGTTCTGTTTTTAATCTGATTTACTGTTTGTCTGATGAAAAATCTCCAGAACCAATTATGATAGATTTACAATCGTTGTTTTCATCATTCTGTTTGTTGGATTTTGATTATAATCATGCTGCAATTTTCCACTTGCAGGTTATGTTCCAATACAGTGTTCGACACTCTCCCCTCAGAATAGATGATATGTTGGAATCTGTTAGCTCATCTGACAGTCAAGACAGCAAAGCTTGTGATATTGAGATGGATGGTTGATAGGGAATGCACTATGGATTGCATGTCAGTCTTTTATCCTGAGTGCAATGTTGAAAATTTTCACCTTAAATTTTGGTTTCATTATGATGCTTATTTCCGTGAAGGCTTCTATAATTTATATGGAGGATCAAAGTTTCTAGCTACCACATGTGCCGAGACAGAGGGTTGTAATAAGTTGCGATTTGCAAACGAATATCTTTATTCCAGATTGGAGCAGGTGCACATATGCATGTTATCCATCTCGTGTCTTGCTTATTTGGTGCCAATAGCTATTATTTATTCATTGTATTTGGTGTTTTACAATCTTGAGTAATATAGTTCATGTTGTAGCATATGAATTGTACAGATCTGAAGTTCAATTTACATCACATGTATGAAGTTATCAGCCTGGCTTTCTTCATCTTACTCTTCAAATCTCTTCTAAATGATTTGGTGCCGGGTATATGTGATTGAAGCATATCAAAAATACATCTAATTTGTGTCTTTTCAATTGTTTTTTGAATTTTTGGACTAATACATGTGACATATTTTGTACTACTAGAATGATTAGGTAAATAATAGTTATTAATTTTTTTCATGATGATTAAAGCTGACACATAAAGCACTATGTTTGTGTTTTCATGTTAATATTTATATTATTACTCTCAGTCATATCAGGTCATAGTTTTAGAATTTGTCTCATAATCATTCATATAATCGGAAAAAACCTTAGATGGAAAGCAAGAATATTGTAACCATTATGTATCTTGTCAACATTTTATTTCATTTCAACACCACATCAGGTCTACACATAGAAATAACTTAGGTTGCTAAAGTGGTTTTCTCGCAGCCATCATGCACACAAGCCAATACATCTCTGTAGTCTCTTGAAATGGTGAAAGAGTCATAGACTTTTCCATCACTACTTTTCTTGTACTCAAACAAGAGATACGAGTGATTGAATGCAGTGAGTTTTGCAAACCCCCAGTCATAGTCCCTGTAAATACTCCAAACTGGTGGTACTGGTGCGAAGTCTGACAAGTGACTTCCTCCTCCACCAACAACAACATGAATTGTTCCGTTCACAGTACCAGAGTAGTGTGTTTTTTCTGAATTCACACATTGATTCTGCATCATATGCATTTAGATGATTAGAAATGGATATAGGATCCATTCACAATGTAGAAATCATCTATTTTCCTGAATTGAGATGAGACAATGGTATATTTAGGTCTATTTGATTCGCATTTTTATTTTCTGTTTTCATTAATAACTACAAAACTGCAATATTTCATCTTATTTCATGTATAGAAAACACTAGAAACAAGGTTTTCTTGTTGAGTGTCTTATACAGATTTCAAAAAACATGAAACTGAATGAAAATAAGGTGCTGTAATTATTAATTTTGAAAAAAGAAGTGAAAATGCAAACCATAGTATGTACCTGATAAATGGGGCATATTCTTTCGTAGTTATGGACATGACCATAAAATCCAATGTCTACTTTGTACTTCTGCCAAAGCTTCTGGAGACTTTCCCTTCCCATGGGTTCTTCAAAAGAGCCCTCCAAGCCATACCAAGAGTTAGAGGAGTAACTGAGTGGACGATGAGCTGAAAAGATTAACCATGGTTGATGCTTTCTGTCAACTGTTGCAAGACAGTGTTCAATGAATTTGTAGTGTTCTGATCCTTCTCTCCAGTCATGCTCACTGTCTGCAATGCAGAAACGAAACAGGCCATAATCTGCTTTATACCTGCATATTTCCAATGTTCATAGTTCAGTTGAAATTGAACTAAAAAAAGTGCAAACTGATTGTTAGTGATAAAATTACTAGTAAAATGCTACTTTGTTAATTTTTCACTTGCAGAAACTAAAAGAATGAATAGGTAGCCATTGGTAAGGGTGATATTTTCCATCTTGGTCAAAAGGGGCTTGACAAATTTAATATTTAGAGAAGAAGAATTTGAATTACTAAAGCCAGACAGACATATCATAGTTTGCATTTAGATAAATGTAGCTTACCAGAATTTTGCTCTGTTTTCAGCAGGAAAATAATACATGGTTTCTGCAGGAACTCCACATTCTCCACCTGAATCTGGAGTATCAAAAAATGATCCTGTGTTTGGCCAATCACGTTCATGATTTCCACTGCATTATGAATTAACCAGATATTTCTTCAGTCTAATGTAAGATAGGTAAAATCTATAGTATAAATATTTGTCAATGGCATAAAATGATTTAGTTCAGATGAACGAAACCTTGCAATCATATATGGCTTTGTTGATGATATTTGTTGCACTTGAGCTGTGAATTGGTCCCACTGTGAGATGTATCCATTTGCATATGGCATATCTCCTATGTGGAAAACAATGTCATAGTTTTCTAAGTCCTTGACAAGTTGGTCAGTGGTGTTAAGTGAACCAGGTTGATAATCAGCATATTCATTTGAACCATCACGCTCAGCCTACAAGACATGCAACAAAAATAATTTTCTCCCTTGTATCAATCATGCTTAACATTAGAATTATTAAAAAGGGGTTTAAAATTGTTCAAAAAACAGATTAAAAACAATAAATCCTTTGAACTTAACGTATGTGTGGTCTAATACTGATATTTTGACATCGTACTAAATGGGTGTGATACTATACATGTTGCGCATTTCACTCCAATTCTATCAAAATCGTTAAAATTGTACGGATAGTGTAAATTAATTTTAAGAGAAAGTAGTAACGTGCACAACAAACGAGTATAATTTTTCACAGGAGCAATGCTGTATTCTCCTAAAACATCCTCCTAATTATTAAGTGGGGAATGTATTTTATAGTTTTAAAATAAATACATTTAATTTTCTCCTTCAATCAATACATACTTTAAAAGGAATTAGAAAGATATTTAAGAGGATAAATCATTATTCTTTTCACAGTTTTATTGTACTAACGCCAAATCAGTGTATATAGTTCATAGGACTGATTAGTTTTTAACCCTATTAAAAAGTTGGAAAATGAAATGATCTCCATTGTATTATGAGTTGATTATTGTTTTCACCATTAGAATTTTTTAAAAAGCTAAAAGTACCTTTCCCATGTCACCAAATATGATAACACGTTGCAAAGAGTTCTGTCCAGGATATGGGGAAGCATTGAACGAATACCATTTACTCCAGACATATGAACCATCAGACAGAGCATGCCCTAACCTGTAAGTGTACCTGAAAAAGAAAAGGAATGGTTTATAAAAAAAAACCCTTCATAACAAACTACCAAACTCAACATAGTGTCATAAAGTTATAAGGATAGTTTACCTTGAATTTGGCCATAGTTCTTTAAGGAAACTAGTGTGAATAAAACCAGGGTCACGCCAGCCAACAGTTCTTGCAGGTTCACCTGCAGATTATTAAATTAAATTAAATTCTATTTAGTATGCTTCTTAGGCACTGAAGTTTGAAATGAGGAAATTAATAATGGAAATAATTTAATTTAATTTAATTTAATTTCATACCACACATGCTGTTACGATTAAAAGTCAATGTTCCAGCAGGAGATCTTGTATGCCGTCCTCCCTTTGGACCCCATTCCACAAATGGCACTGCTTCAGTTATGTCATATCCACTTGTCCATGTAACTGTCATCTGCAACAACACATTTAAAAATTAAAGAAAAAAAAAAAACTCTTTAAACTGTTCTATATGTTTATGTTAGTCATAGACAAATCAAGCAAAAAAGTCTAATAACAATTCCAATTTCAAAATTAAGCGAGCAGAAGAATGATCGGAACTTACTTCATCCCAAGATTTCCCTAAAGCAAGGCGTGGATACACAGGTGCTTTAGGATTTGCAAATGATATGGAATTCGAAACTGCCACAAGTTTAGGCTGCAATGTTCAATCAGATTAATACTAGTGATTACCATAATAGTACTTAATAATTTATTCTAATAGCAAATATATATATTCTAAATAAAAAATAAAAAGAAACCAGGCTCATATATTAGAGCAATACTAGCAACGTAGTCTTTAGTAACACTACCGTATAACTGACTTTTAGCAATATTATCTTTATATAATATTTGCAAAAAAAAATGTTAGAAATACAAAAGGAATATTTTTTTTAACAATTTGACGATATTTTTGAAATGGTGCTAAAATCGTTTTGTAACATGGTCTATATACAAAATTTGTCAAAAATATTCAAATGTACGAAGACAACATTTATTTTAACAATTTAACGACATTTGAAAGATCAATTATACAGTAGTGTAAGTTTGGATGAGCTTGTGGAGAAATATTTATAAAAGTAAAATCTCTTATATATAGTATGTTATAAGTTTTGTATATAAATTTTAAATAGTAGTTCAACCAATAAATTATTTCATTACCTTAAACTTTTTTAAAATCTACTTAGATAGCTTTGCATGAAGTTTGTATAAGAGTAGAATTTTCAAAGATTGTAAGCTATTTGTTGTATATATTTATCTTAACATTTTCAAAAGTTGCTTGATCTAGTTTATGGAGAAGATAAGATAAAGATTAGGGTAAATTGTAATAATCTTTCTTAACGTTTGGGGAAATTGCACTTTACCCCAAATTTCACTAAAATTAGCAATTCATTCCATTTCTTTAACTGTTGACTGTTGATTGCTAACCTAGCTAATGTTTCTGTTGTTCCCATCTGTCACATCTACAAAGATGTCTATTTGTTAACTTTAAAAAATTATTTTTAAGGCTGATATAACAAACTGGCGAGGCAAAAACGTTAGTTAACTGCTATACTGCTAACGTTTCTGTCATGCCAATTTGTCACATATGCAAGTTCTGGATCCTCCATTAATATTAAAAATTATTTTTAATACTTATGTGATAGATTGACGGGCTAAAAATGCTAGTTAATTGACCAAAATGGAGTTGAGTGCTGATTTTGATGAAGTTTGAGGTGAAGTACAATTTCTCCAAACCTTAAGAGGACTTATTGCAATTTACCCTAAAGATTAATTCAAGAAGCTAACATTTGAAATGGCGTGTAGAAATTGTTTGTCTCCTTTTAAAATTCTATTTGTCAGAGCACAATTTTAATTTTTAATGACATGACTAAGAACTAGTAGACCTTTAGTTAGAAAAGCTGGGTTGCATATTAATTTTAGTCATAAATTCAGATCGAAGAATTGCTACTTAAACTTACATTTTCTTAATCACTAGGTCAAATTGAATGAAATTAAGATCAGAAGATATAATTTAATTAACTTACATTTGATAATCCACCAGAAAATAGTGCAAAGGAGAAATCTGAACGTTGGTTAATCAACTGGAACTTCAAAGTAGCTCTCCCTGTCTTATTATAATACAAATTTATTAAAGATACAATTAATTAATTAATTAACATGAAAAAATTATATTCACCTTTTATGTATATAAAAAATAGTAATATGTATTATTTACCTTAATTGGGGCTGAGCATATGTATGGCTTTTCTTCCCAGCCAACGCCACCGTTGTATGGTCACGTTGATGAACTGTATGTACCCCAGAAAAAATAAATTACATTTAATTTATTTTATTTAATTTACTTTATACTAGTAATAGTTTGTTTCAATAATTGAAAATAGCTTGATATTCACAGTATACTGAACTGATCAAAAACTATATTACACCATACATTAATAATTAATAGTTAGATGAAAGTTATGAGATTATGATTATAAAATTATAGTTGTGTATATTATAAATTAGAATTATTTGACAAAATAAATTTTATAATTGATTGAATTACATTAAATAACAAAAAAATATGATATAAGTAATTGGTAGAGTAGTGGTACCGCATGTGTAATTTCTAAAAGTTAATAAGAGTGATTTTGAGAGTAAATTATTAGTAATCAACTTTTAAAAGTCAAAATCCATCTTAAATAGCTTCAAAAAAGATAATTACAAAAATTATAATCTTATTGCAAAAAGCTTCAATTTTATAGTTAACAAGCAAACTTTATAAATTTTTAAAAAGTTATAATATCTTAAAAAAATCTTAATTTTATGTTATCAAACATACTCTTAGTCTCTAAAACCCCAACTCACGTGTACATCTTGGTCAATATAGTCCCTTATAAAATTCAACTTAATTTCTGTAACATTTTATTTAAGTAAAATGACATTTTTGGTCCCTTAACTCTTTGCATCAATTCGCTTTGGTCCCTTAACTTTTTTTTTTATTCATTTTGGTCCCTTAACTTTTATTTTGGATTCAATTTGGTTCCTACCATTACTTCCGTCAAGTCATAATACAAGTATCCAAATTGAACGGTAAGGACCAAATTGAATCCAAAATAAAAGTTAAGGGACCAAAATGAATAAAAAAAGTTAAGGGGCAAAGTGAATTGACGCAAAGAGTTAAGGGACCAAAAATGTCATTTTACCTTTTATTTATAAATGTAAGAGATTAAGTTGACCATTAAAAAATAATTTGACATTGTTAATTATAGAAATTTTAATTAATTTTTTTCTATAACTTTGAAGAATAAATTACGTGTCAGTTTTAATTTCAAAAATTAACATAAAATTTTGATTTGTTAAATAAAGAATAATGTAAAAGAAAAAGTTATAAATTAATTACTTGAAGTTTGCTGGAGAAAAAACTCCAACCCAATCATCTATAGATGGTTCTGGAGACACAAGCTCTACAGTCACCCATTCTGTATCCTTTCCCTGCAACCATATATCCAGCAAAACTGTTAATTCTATAAATTAAATACTCCTACTTTAATAATATTGTTAAAAAAGTGATTTTTTAAAGTGGGGATAAAGAAATCAGAAATCATGTTATTACTTTAAAAAAAATATGAAATATTTTTAAAAAGTATAAGATATTTTTAAAAAATTAATTCTTTCTAAAAAGATCTCATACTTTAATTTTTATTATAAAAAAAATTAAAGAAGTTTATGATGAATTTTAACTTATATTCGTGATCTAATAGAATTAAAATGTTTTTGTAAAAAAATATAATAAATTTAAAATTATAAAATTAAGAATTTAAATATAAAAATTTAAGTTTAAAGGGTTCAAAAATATAAAAATAAAGGACGTAAAAAACAAAACAAATTATAATATTATAAATTTTTTAAGAGTGCAACTGCGTCATGGGTAGGGTTATGGTTTAAAGGAAGCTTCTAGTTTAAATAAATTATAATGAAGGAGATACAATTAATAATAATATTGGAATATATAAATAATTTTTCTTAAAAAAGTATTTTAGTCAATTGATTGAATTTTTACACAGAAAAATCAATTAATATTTTTAAATAAATTAAAAATATGTTGAGTCTTTGAATTAGATATTTCAATGGATTGGAAAATATACCAGAGTAGTTAAATAGATAAAAGAATATATAAAATTAATTCATGAATTTTCAAGAGACGTAATTTTTTTAAAATTTTTGGAATTGTCCAAAAATTATTAATTTCATCCATGAAGGAAGTCACCACCATTCTATATAAACGAGCTTTGAGAAGAAGCATGTTACACATTTGAAAGAAGAGTAAAGAATCGACAAGTGTAACCGAGTGACTTGAGTAGTGAAATGTCTCTTGTGAAGTGAAAGTGAGTGTTATTATTCCTTGTAACTTAAGTGTGAGATACTTCGATTTATAAGATAATACTTAAATATTGTATTTTTTTTTTTTTTTGAGATAATGGAATATTTTGTTGGAGCATTTTCGTGGACATAAACAAGATAAACAAAATGTGTCAAACAATGTAAATCTTATATATTCTATTCTTGCTTGATGTGTTTAGTGTGTGCTTGCCAACAATTATTTTTGTGTGAGGATTTCCCCAACGAAAATAAAATTAATAAATATAATTTAAATTTTAGGTGCTTAATTACATATGGAGTACTTCCTCTGTTTTAAATATAATTAACTATTAGAGTTGTGTATTGTTTTTTAAATATAGGTAAATTTAACTTATTTTTTTCTCAAGTTTAATGATATGATATTTAAAATACTGATGGTAATTAATGCACTTGTTATGTTTGCTGAAAATGTTTTCCTGAGTACGAAAGATATATTAGTATAAATTAGAAAATAAAAAATTTGGATGAGACCAATTACATTTGATGAGTACAACAAAATTTTATAATGAATGTGTGGTAGTTAACTTGTTTATTATATTTTATACGGATCAATAAAATATATTTAATTATATTTTAAAATTTTTAAATAAATAAAATAGTAACGATTTTTCTAATTTGTGTTCATGGGGCACAAGTAATGAAATTTTAGATAATGGAAAGTTATTAAGTAGTGAATAATGAGGGGTTTACTGAGTGCACATAAGTATAGTAAAACGAATAAGAATTTTTTTAACTTATGCTCAAAGACACAAGATAACAACGACTAACAACCAATAGAGTTTTATTATTGGTGGTATGGGTTTAGTGGGTGCACAACCAATAGAGTTTTATTATTGGTGGTATGGGTTTAGTGGGTGCACACAGGGTATAGTAAAATGAATCAAATCAAACCATTAAAAAATTTAATTCAATCATTGTTAACTTGTCCCCATCAGCACAAATTAAAAAAACCCATAATTATTTATTATATTTTTAAGATATGATAATATTTATATTTTAATATGTGAAATATTAAAAAGATTTATAGCAAGATTTTTTATTTGCACTAATTTGACATTTTAGTAATAAATCATTCCTTAGCGTTAAGTTTGAGTCTCAAGCCCAAAATAAGAAGAGATTTAAGATTTGTTTAATTTGTATTTTTATTTTTTATTTTTTGTTTTTATTACTGTTTTGTAAAATTTTATACAAGAAAAAGTAAAATTTTAGTCTTTTTTCTGCATTTCTAGTTTTTTTTTTAAAAAAACCAAAAAAAAAGAAATAAAAATTAAAAATAAAAATGCAATCTAAACGGACTCTTTTCTCTTATAAAGAGAGAACTTGGGGAGCAGCTTATTGGGTTCATCATCTAGTAATATGGGAAGTAGGGGTGGATTCGATTACCTTGGTTTGATTTTTATAATTTTTATTCTTCGATCCAAATTAAATCAATCTGAACTAAAATGAGTTTGGTTAGATACTCAGACCTACCTAATCAAATAAAAAATAAAAATTCAATTTTTTTAAAAAAATTATGAATTCTATAATAATATAATATTAATTTTACTTATATTTAGTGATCTTATTTACTAAAATAAAACATAATATTAATAATATAATCATTATAACAATATATAGACAATTAGTCTTGTTAGGCATTGTTAGTGCTGTTTATGTTGTCACCTTTTCCATTAATATATTATTTTTATTGGTTGATAAAAAAATATTCGTATAGTTATAATATAAAATACAGAATCAAAGAAGTCATTCACCCACATTTAAATTTCATTTAAATTTCAAGAATATATAGCAACAAGAACTGAGGACAAAGAGGGAGTAAATTAACGTAACATTAATAATTTAATTTGAATAATTCATGCTGGGTTGAATTCATTGAGTTTCTAAAATACAAATTCAATATTTAATTCAAACTTACTTAAGTTCAGTAACAAATGTCTGAACTAACTAATTAAATCACCCAACCCAGTCTAAAAAATTTAGTTTAGTTTAATTAAGTTGTTAGGATTCTTAAATATACTCATACTCAGCTCATTATCCATTTCTAATGGGAAGAATAATAATTTCTAATTCTCTTATTTTATATTCTTAAAAATTCTTCTACTTAAAAATATTTTCAATATTTTTTATAATTTTAAAATTAAAAATATATTTAATTTCATTTTTTACCTGATAATAAAAAGACAAATAAAAAGATTTTTAGAAGACTATAAGGTTAGTCTAAAAAAAATAAGGAACAATACAACTATTTTGAGACCACACATAGGTTGTACTGTTGTAAACAAAGGTCATTTTAGTGTCAGCCACATGTCTTTTGGCGTATTTGACACCATAAATGTTTTGTATGATATAGCAAGTTACTTACAGATAATAATAGGGAGTGTTTATTGTCACATTATTATTATTATTATTATTATTATTATTATTAGCAGTAGTAGTAAGTTAAATTGATAATTTGGTCTTGTAACTTATTTTTCTGTTTTGATTTGGTCCTGTAACTTATTTTTTGTTTAGATTTGGTCCTGTAACTTTTTTTTTGTTTGAATTTGGTCTCGATAGAAAGAAAGAATTTGTTGGATGAAAAATAAGGTACAGGATCAAATCGAAACAGGAAACTATGTTATAGGACCAAGTTGGAACGTTTAATAGTTATAGGACCAAATCGAAACAAAAAAATAAGTTACAGAACCAAGTTGAAACATTTAATAGTTATAGAAATAAATCGAAAAAAAAAAGTTACAGAACCAAACTATTAATTTTGCCTTATTATTATTATTATTTATAATTATTTTAAATAGACTATTTTAATAGTATTTAATTTTATTGGTTAAAAAAATTATTTTCAATTAAAAATTAAAGAAAAATAACAATAAATAAAAATAGAGTAACAATAAGTCAATAATAATGATATTTTGTTGAAATTTGGAATATGCCCCACACCTAAAGGAACAATTTAACACATGGTCCCTAGCGGCCTAGCCCATTGAGAGAATAGGAATTCTTTTCGATGTCTGTATTAGTACCTTTTATTGTTAATTTGTTTTTTTATTAATATGTCTATAATATATATTAAACACGTGGGTATTTTAAAAACAATGATTTTATAAGTACAAGTTAACAATGATTATCATCCAATGAAATTTTATAAAAAAAAAATTATTAAATAATGGATAATTAAAGGTTTAGTGAGTATATACAGAACATAGTAAATGAATCAAATTCAACAATTAAAAATTTTAAACTTTAACACTAAAGAATGATTTATTACCAAAATGTCAAATTAGTGCAAATACAAAATCTTCCAATAAATTTTTTAATATTTCACAGATTAAAAAATAAATATTATCATAGCTTAAAAATATAATAAATAATTATTAGTCGACATATAGACAACAAACCATCACTCCTACCCACCGACAGTTTTGGAGATATAAAAGACAAGAACTAATACCCACTCCCTCTTGCAGCCTTGCAGGTGGCTTTATCCCCCATCATTGGATATTGAAAATAACTTTTCCAAAAATATTAATTTTAATGTTGAAAACATTATTGGCTATATTTTAATATTCTACCAAAATAATGAGATTTAAGAGCCAAACACCTGACGTATAGTCAAAACTCGATATTACATTATTGATTGCATAATCTTTCTTTATTTAACTATGTAATAAATATATCACATCATTTAAAAATATAAACTTCTTATGTGGTAGCAGTAATTATCGAAACTTTTTAGTGTGTGTTTTTTTAAAGGCTAAAGTGCGTCTATAGGAGTTCAAACTGAGCATCTGTTACTCAAAGCAATTCAGCTAAAATCAATTTTGACAATCTAAAATTAATTTTAATTTTTTCTCAACGCAAAAACAAACAACTAATATAGCAATCAAAATTAATTTTAACTCTTCAAAATCAATTCTGGTCCAACCTAATATTTTTCCAAACACGTACTTAGTCATTTGAACTTCTCTGAATTTTTATTTATTTATTTTTTATTTTTATAACATTATTAAATTGTCACTTTATTTTATTTTATTTTTTTACTTTTTGTGTTGTTTAACATTTTCAAATAAAAAGCTTAATATATAAGAGTACAAAATCAGAAAGAACATAATTTTTTTTAAGCATTAAAAGTATTATTTAATTAAAAATCGAAAACTAATTTTTATTGGAGTGACTTTTATCTCTCATAATAAAACATTTTTTACATATTTTAAAAATTTAATTATTTACTAACTGTTGTAGACTTCGTTAGTAATAAGATTATATTTATATATCAATATATCATCATTAATAATTAAAAAAAAAAACACTACGTTAACACCAAACAATTATTTTGAAGCGAACTTCCAATAAATATTTTAAGAACTATGCTATATAACACGAAGATCCTCGTTACAAATTTCATGAAATTAATCATAATCATTGAATACTCTTATAATTTGGGTTTGAGGTCTAATTTATTTTCAAAAGTTAGCTTATAAGATGAAAATTGTCACACTCTTATAAATTCAACAATGGTTATATCACAAGTCAACTTCTAACACGCCCAGAACTACACAGCTAGAGCATAGACAAACACGGATAGTCATAGGAGTAGAAAAAGGCCAGCCGACCTAACATGAGCCTATGACCTAGCCTATTTAAAGTCTGGTCTGGCCTAGCTTGTTTAATAAAAATGACAGGTTTAGGCTTTTTAAAAAGCCTATTTAAGTAAAAAGGCTAAGTACATGCTTTTAAAAAAAGTCTGTTAAACCTAATAGGCCGGCCTATTAAATTTTAATATATATATATATATATTATAAATTTTATAAATCTAAATAAAATATTATTTTTTTACAAAAATAATATACATATATATATATAATAAATTTTATGTAAATACACTAAATTTTATAATATATTTATAAATTAGACTTATTTAGAGGCTTGTTAAAAAGGCATATTAGCCTATTTAGTAGCTTGTTGGCATATTTAAAATAGAATTGTTAATTTTTTTAGAGACTTTAAGATAAAATAGGCATATAAATAGGCTTTGAGGTTTTATAAGCTTTCAAATAAGCTCGACTTAGTCTGAAAAATAATCCTATGATAGGCCAATAGGCTAGACTTAACTCCATCAATTATAAAATAGGCTTAACCTGTTTAGCCAAAGCCCGGTCTGGCTTATTTCCACCCCTACGGGTAGACAAACAAACGAGTGACCCAACAATATAGGACTAACAAACACCAAATAACACACCCAACAACAAATATGGGGCCAACAAACGGATATAGAACCTGACTCTGATACCATCTTACAATTTGGGTTTAGACCTAACATACTTCCAAAAGCTAATTTGTAGAATGAGGATTGTCATACTCTTATAAAGTTAACAATGACCATATCACTATCAATAGCTGATATAAGATTTCTAACTGATTATCTATACATGAATTGGACAACTTATTATTTAATAAATACACAGCATTCTTCGTATCACAGTTCGTGTGATATAATTGGTGCCTTTCAGCATTTTCCATATCGAGCTCAGCTATTTAACATAAGAACATAGGACTTTGCCAAAACAACATATAGAGAAGAAGTGCTAAGTTAGAAGTACCTTATCTCCTAACACATATAGAACACACAGAAGATAAAACCATTAATTTATTAAAATGATTCTCAACTATATAATTATCATCAGACGTTTTAGTTTTTAATTTTGTAAAATGTCTAAATTAACTATATTTTATAAGTTATTTTAGTTTTTGACGTTAAATGACACTGATAGAGTGTTTACGTGACACATTAAATATCTATGTGACATATTATGTAATACACAAAAGTTCGCGTAAGTGAACACAAGAACTTGTTTCATGTAACCTAAAAATATATAATTTAATTAGATCCTCAAATCACTTACAACATAACTAAATTTTAGGCCCAAAATGATGCATAACTTTAAAAATTAAACAAAATGATATCGTTTGACATCGTTTGGTTGCTCGTATATGTTAAATAACATGTGTCATATGAAGACTCCATCAATATCACTTGACTTCAGAGATGTAAAATGCAACGTCAGAAACTAATTCAAGCATTCTACCAAAGTTTAGAACTAAAACGCCTTGTAATAACAAAATTAAAAACCATTTTAATAAATTACTCAAGATAAACACAAACATTTTTTCAAAAGTTCCAATTTTTCAAAATTAATTTTTTTTTTAAAAAATAAAAATAAAAATGCAAACCAAACAAACTGAAAATTAGTACCTTAATTCCTAAGAGAAAGGGATGGGCATGTATGGAAGCAGAACTGTGGAACGCAGGAACGGTTTTGTGAATGGCAATCTTTGAAAGTGGCTGTTCTCCTCCAAATCCTTTCATGTGATTGTGAACATTATTTTGAGTTCCATAACAAAAACAACAGTTTGTTAAGAAGAAGCACAAAATCAACAAAAATTTACTACTACTACTATTTAGCTTGAAGCAATTTCCCACATTCCCTAATTCCATTTTAATCTTCCAAGATGAAAAATTAAAATTAATTATAGAGAGAATAATGAAGGAAAACGTGATGAAGATAGATATGTGGTTTGGTTGATTGACAAGAAAGAAGTAACAAGAAGAATAAGTGTTGTGTTATTGTGATTTCAATATTGATTTTATCTTCTTATTTATAATAACGGAATTGGGTATCCGAACCGAACCGGAATTTTAACACGTGATTAATTATTATTATTATTATTTTATAAAATTCATCATTTAGTTTTCTTTCATGAAAAGATTAGACTAAAAACATAGAACTTGGTTATCAATTTGTAAAACAAAAGCTATTTGATTGTATAAAAAAAAAATATTTAGGATTTGGTAGAGTCCCACGTTAATTAAAAGCAACATATGTTTGTTTGATTTTTTTTTTACTAAAAGTGAAAGTATTTTTATTTTTATAATTTATTTAATTTAACACAAATTTCAATCACATTTGATAAATAAAATAATTTTTAATTTCTAACAAAAATATTTTTTTATCAACAGAAAACTAAATACACACGTAATATTTTATAAATCCTTGAACATATCCCTCTTCTCATGAATTAACTTCTGGTGTGCAATTAAGGTCTTACCATTTATGATATTATTCCATGTATGTCTTCATGAACGATCCACTGCTTCCACACAATCAAACAACATCAATAATTCGTCATCAAATTATTTTCAACCAACGTAACTATAAAATTTGGTCACATGGAATCAAAATTATGTTTTTTTTCTCAGGTATCCCGTGACTGTCAGCACACTAATAACAAAAATTAGGGTTAAATTTTAGTGTATATATATATATATATATATGAGTTGGATTCAAATGACCGACACTAAGGTGTCAAAGTTCTTAAATGATATCGCGCATAACTTTTTATAAAATATGAATTTCATTAATCCAACGAATCAATTGAAAGTTTATATAATGTAGATCAATTATGCAAAAATTCATACAATTTGAAAACTATTTGATACGTTATCGACATGTTTTGCTTGAACGTCTAATACATTATTTAAAATATAAGTAAATTTCATTTGTTAGATTACATACCTACAAATTTTCAAATGGTATGATTTTTTGCATAGTTGATCTACGTCATACAAACTTTCAATTGATTGGTTGGATTGGCGAAATTCATTTTTTTAAAAAGTTATACGCGGCGTTATTTAAAAACTTTGATACATTAGTGTCATTTGAACCCAACTATATATATATATATATATATTTAATTAGGTGTAATTATTTTTAAATTGTGCATTTTAGTTTTTTGTACTTTTTATAAAGTCATATTTAGCATTAGTTTTAGCCATCGTTAATTCTTATTAATTAAAACTGTCACTGAACGTGACTTTTGTTTTTAAGTGCACACTTTGAAGAATTAAGGGGACCAAAATGCAAACTTTAAAAGTAAGGATATTGTTAAACCATGTCCTTAAGATACTTGTTAAGATTATTAGATTAAGAAAATTAATCATAAGTGCGAATCACTCTGTTTCTCGAAAAAAAATCAATTTTTAATACTCTTTTACCATATTTAATTTTTTAAAAAGTGCTTAAAAACATTACTTAGCATTTTCCAAAAAATAAGAGTCTTGCTAATGGTAAATATTAAAAAAGTTAAAAAAAAAAATCATAAATACATTGACTAGAATTCTGGCGACACATTTGGCTTTAACCCTAAAAACTAGGGAGTTGATAGAAATAATAAAAAAATGAAATTACTACATGCGTTGCTCGTGGCAATTTAATCTCGCTAGTTTTGTCTCAGTATTCTTTTTACCTTTTACTCTCTCGTGTTCTTTTATATAGACTTAGAAAAATAATTGTTTTTATTAAGAAAATATATAAAAAAAGAATAATTAATATATTGGTTTTAATTTTAAAAGATTTACACAATTTTTTAAAATTATTTCAATTTTTCTTTTTTCATTGTATTAATTATACTTTATTATCTTTTCAAAAAATTTATTAATTATAACAGATAAACATGAAAAAAAATAATTACTCTTAAAATTTTTTAAAATGTCTTATATTAAGAACAATAAATAATATCTAAAAAAAGTCTTATGATAAATAACGAAGAGAGTAGCATTCAAACATATCATTCTGGATCATGGGAAAAACTCATTGGTAAATGACCACTTTATAGAAATTTAAAAATATAACTCAAGTTCTCTCGATATAAATATTTTTATACAGCATGGTCATTTTATTGAAGTTCCTTTTGTTTATACCTTTATTATAAATAAAATTATTTTTAAAAGAAATAACATTTTCATTTTTTACTTTTGTTCGTTAAATTTACGTTAAAATTTAAAATTATTATACTTAGAAATGCTTTTAGGTATTTTCAACCTGTAATATAATTGAGTAAAGAGATTAACCTGGAATGGTTTCATAACTTTTTTGTTTTTTGCATATAAAGTTTGGTTATGTGTGACGAAATTAAGATATTAAAATGATTGCATTAATCAAACTTAGCTTGTTTCTCTAATTAACCAAACTAATAAAGAAGGCCATCCGTTAACATCTACTTAATTTAATTTAATTTCAATTTTTAAATGTCAAGTCAGAGGTAATCTAGATGATAAAAACAAATTTCTAGATAAATTACTCCATTAATTTTTTTATGGATGATCATTGGCAATTATGTCATATTTGCAAAAGTTTGATTTTAGAAACGACATAAATTTAACTTTATTCAAAAGTTAACTTTGGGTAACTATCTTTAATATTAGGTTTTATGGGGTATGGTTTAGGTATCTCCCACGATTTGTGACTATAATTAACTTTGGGTAACTATAGTTAATGTTATGTTTTATGGGGTATGGTTTAGGTATAATAAAATTTAGTGAGAAGTGTTTATTTTGTTAAAATTTGATGTTTTGTGCAATATAATAAATTTTTAAGGGTATTTTGTATATTTTATCATAAATAATTTTTTTAAAAAATGTATATATTTTTTTATTTTAGTTAAATATGTGTTAGAATTTAAAATTATTATATTAAAAATATTTATGCACCGTTTCGTAGTAAAACTAAACAATCACGCCCTCTGCTATTAAGGATTTCATACTGCATAAATATCCATGGCATCTTATCCAATATTTATGTAATTTTTCTTTCAAAAAATGTCATTCAAAAGTTGAAAAAGGTGACTCCAAAAAATGTGATCTAAAAAAAGAATAATTTGGAATTATTTTTTTTGAAAAAAAGAATGTTAACATGATTAAAATGGCATATTTTTATCCTGTAAGGCAGCACAGCTAATAAAAACATATATTTGAATACGTGGTATAAAGTTTAATTTCTGTCGTTAATTTCTTTATAAATAAAAAAAAAAAGGGCATGTTTTTGGTTATGGGAGGTTTTCTGTTTGTCTTTATTGTGTATTTGGTTGAATTGCTTTTATAGAGTGTTATTTCAGTAACATACGTTCGTTGGAGGCATGGACCAAATTAATAATTAATAAATAACCAAAAAAATAAAGAATATAACGACACAAACGAAATCTCTAGTACCCTGCACAATGATCACCATAAATGATCCTGCACAAATATAACCACACAAATGAAAAAAAAAACGTGGGAGTAATCTCCTAACCACTCACTCAACAGAATTTTTATTTTTATTTTTTAAAAAAACTTAAGCTGAAGTAATTTCCTGGTTATTGGTCTTCTTAAAGTAGAGATTATTGGTCTATATTGTATAAAAAAAATTAATATTTATATATTATTAATTTAATTTATCAAATAACCCCAATGATGGCTTAGCGGTGTAAGGTCTCGTTAAATTCATAGGAGAGACGATTCACATTAGGAGAACCCGTGTTCGAATCCCACCGACTCCCTCCGGTCCTATATATACGTTGCCTTCGAGAAGAAATATTTAGTCCTTAATACTCCCTCCGGTCCTTATTATAAGACACATTTTGGAAGGATTTTGTAGTCCATTTTATAACGCATTGCATAAATCCCATAAAGTATTTATGGTTGTTTTCCTTATTTGCCCCTATTAAATGCCTTAACTTTATTATACCAACCACTAAGGAAGGGTAAAATTGATATATCATCCCACTTTTTAAGAAAATTGATGCAACCAACTATCTTTATTAGTATGCGTAATTTAGGTATTTATGCCTTATAATAAGGACCAGAGGAAGTATAAGTTACTAACTAACTCATTAAGGTATGTTTTCCTCTTTTACCCTTTTACAATTTTCAAAGATTCAATTAATAATAGAGTGAAAAAGATAGTGAATTAAGAGAGACAAAGATATATTAATTAACTCAAATATTTACTAACATATTTATATTAAGGGTATAGTTGAAAAAAGATTCTCTTTTTAGACAAATTTAATAAACTAACTACCATTTCTTAGTTTTGATAATTCAGTGAGAAGTGACTTATATTTAGGATCAAAAGGAGTATCTACCAAATTCTCGAGAGCCAGCATCAATCACACAGCACAAATGAGATTAGTCTCACCTTAAGAATGAAAAAACTCGTAGTTATTAAAAAAATTAATTTATTAAATTGAACGATTAATGATAAAGGAGACCGTCCTTAACTTAGGGGATATATATTCATCAAATCTCCTAATACCATTCACAAATGTAAATAAAAAATAGAGATAATTACATCAATCTCTCCTAAATTTTATCTATATATTATATTTATTCCTTTTAGTTTTTAAAATTACACTTATTCCCTAAAATTTTTACTTTCAATACAAAAATGATAAAATCAAAGAAAAGTAATAAATGGTTAAATCAAAATTATTTTTTTAAAATAAAAAATATGCACAGTAACACCGTTAAAAAAATTAACATCGGGAGAATTTTTGTAATGAAAATAAAAATTTTAGAAGATAAGTATAATTTTAAAAATTAGAAGGAATAAATATAATATAGACAAACTCATAAAAAGTTGATATAATTATCCCCGAAAAATACTAAAATAACAACATCTGAAGTCTAAAAATCTAAATGCCATGTATGGTTTACAACTAAGAGAGTCCAAAGCATTTCAAATATGTAAACTAAGTTTTGAATGAAAAATAACATGTTTGAGAATAAACTAATGGCTTGTTTGATTTTTCTTTTTGAAAACAATTATTTTTTTTAAATAGAAAACTAAAAATCCTGTTTGGCAGTTGACTTTTTAAAAATAGTTTTCGGAAACTGTTTTTGCTTTTCAGTATTTAAAAACTAAAATATGAAAACATCTAAAACATGTTTTAGTTTTCAATTTTCAGTTTTATGAATTTACACACAAATTTGTATTGAAAACTCCGCTCACTTTTTTTTAAAACTGTTTCTGAAAACTGTTTTATAATAACCCAATTGTGGGGCTCCTACATTAGAAGTTACAGAAGTTACATAAGTTACACAAGTATAAATAGGGAGAAGTTAATTCTGAAAGGGTGTGAAAAATATTATGATTTCCGGTCTCTCTAGGTCCCTTCTTTGGGAATTTTTCTTATTCCTCCTTTGTCTGTGATTATTCCTCCTCTTTGTCTGTGAATTGTATTTCTTCTTTCTCTTCTATGGTTCTGTAATTTTTGATTTAGTGCTCTTGTTAATCTCTTATAATGTTAAACAATACTCATTATTAATTAATAAATTCAAGAGATTTATTATCTAGTGTATTTGTTATCATTACAATTTCAAACAAACTCTAAGTCTCAAATCAAGATTTAAACTAAAGATAAAAAGAGTGGTATTTTCATTACTTGACCCAAATCTTACTTTGTTAACTATATATCAACCAAACACACGTACAAGCCATACAGTGATACAAACTAAAACAGAATTTTTCAATATGGTTTCACTTAACCTATACAAACAAAAATATGTATATGGGTGCACAATACTATCAAAAAACCATTTATTTATTGTTAAAAAATTAAAATGTCTACATCATATTTTACATGATTGGTTGATTTGTGACACATAATTTCCTGAAACTCAAAATTGGGCATAATAATTAATAAAAACCACCTTTCTACTATATACCTCTAATCTTTATTATATGGTATTTTTTTAAGAGACATCAAATATTTCATAAAAATTATAAGGCCTTTGATATTTTTATATTTATTAAATATAAACATGTAACTTAAATACAAGTTCATCATTATATATATTAGTGATCATGTCCGTATGATACATGGGTTGATTTTATTTTATGACATTTAAAATATTAATTTTAAAATATTTTGTTATGCTAAATAATATATAAGCAGTGTCGTTATATTAACTTTTTTTCAACAAAATTTGAAATATAAATTTATATCTTGAATTTTATAATAACACTTTCATTATATAAACTTATTTTCTAGGGACCATATTTTATTCAATGTGATTTACGTTTTATTATGCTTTAGTCTTTTTTTATTGTCTGCAACACTTTTTTTTTTCATTAATTTTTTATTATATAATTATGAATTTAAAATCATACTAAAACTAAAACATCATATATATTGAAAGTAGTGTCATTATCATATATATTGGAAGGCTCCATCCAAGGCTCTATTCAAGGCACCAAGACAAGTAGCAGCAACAGCACCATCAAAAGGGCAAACAACAACTTCAACAGGACAAATAGCAACAGCAACACTACCAACAAGATGGCAAGCAATAACTTCAAGGCCAAGCAAGTTGCAATCAAAAAGAAAACTTCAATGAAGAGCCATTTTATTTTAGTGTTTGTTAATTATGTGGATCTTTGAATTTTGTATAGGCAGTAGCCTAATTGGGACCAGTAGCCTAATTTGGATATGATTTTGTTGCAGTACTCTATCATGGCATTAGCCTAATATTATTCAGTTGCTATACTATGATATTTTACTTCATTTACTTTATTTACTTTCTTTACTTGTTAACCAGGATTTAATTTGCATAATAAAACATAACAAATTTGTTCTTCTAATGTGAGTAAACACAGTGATTTATGCAATCAATGTGCTGATTCTCATACATCATGCTGATTCTGATAAAAAATACTTCACTAGCTTATATTGAAATTGATTTATGCAATCAAAGTGCAAATACATCACAACTCATCTGATGCTAATCACACTAACATGGTTGTATTTCAGAAACGGAAACTAATCCCTAAACCAAAAAGAACAAGTTGATACACATTCTAATCACTAAAATACAAATTAAAATCTTAATGCATCTCCTATAGAAAACCACAGAAGCCAACAATTCACGAATCCTTCTTCTTTGCCTCTGCAGCACAAGATCCCTTTCATCAACTTCATCTTCAGCACAAGATCCCTTTCATCAACTTCATCTTCCTCAATCCATTTAAACAAGCCACATCCAGGATCATCCTATAAATCAATTTTAGTAACATCAGAAAATTAGAAATTGAAAAACAACTTAACCAATCTCATATCAGACATTGGACACAAAAGCAACATAAAATCAAAAATTGGAGATGAACTTATCAAACACAAAATAAGACATTGAAGATGAAATTGACCAATTGACTTACCTTGTTTTTGTAGTTTGGGCAACTCCAAAATCGTTTGCCATGGTTTTCATTGCGCTTCGAAACAACGTATAGACGAGCATCATCACCACAATAGCATGTCGGAGAAGAAAACCTCGAAGAACGAATGGTGCGCCTACTACTACCGGTTGAAGACGAATTTGATGCCATGAGAGGACACTTTCGAAACCTCGAAGAACGAATGGTGCGCCTACTACCACAACCACCAACGAATTCACAGTCGACCTAGAGAAGGTTTTTGAAATTTCCCAATTCAAAACCCTAATTTTATGCGATTCAACCTTTTTTTCTTTTTCTTTTTTTTTAAAAATTTTTTTTCACTTATCCACGTCAGCATGCTGACGTGATCCACGTAAGCTTCCACGTAGGCGTCCACGTGTCCGGTGAAGGCCACCTCAGCACTGTTTAGCCGGAAACTAAAAATAGGACCAATCTGTTCGCCGGAGAAAAGTTACAGGACTATTAAAACTTTTTAAAGTTACAGGACCAAAATGAAACAAAAAAATAAGTTACATGATCAATTTAGTAATTTTTGGCCATAATAATATTATCCCAGCTTTGCCTTCCAGGAACAAAACTCACTTTAGTGGGAGAAACAAGGTGCTCCATAAGAGGCTTCAGTCTATTTGTTATGAGCTTTGTAACAATCTTGCACGATACATTACACAAGCTGATAGAACGGAAATCTTTAAGCGACGATGCATTATCAACCTTAGGAATAAGAGTAATAAGGGTCTCATTCAAACTTTGAACATCAGAAGATCCTAAAAAAAATGTCACTAACCATTTTAAAAATTGTATCTCCAATACTGTCCCACTGAGATTGGTAGAAGAGAGCTTGAAAACCATTTGGGCTCGAAGCCTTAAGCCCGCCTATACCAAACACCACATGCTTGACTTCTTCAAAAGAAACACCCCTAATCAAACAGTCATAATGAAACGAAGAGAGAGGGGGGAACTTACCAGTTAAACAAAACGGATCATCCAGAACATCATCAGTGAATAAATTCTTGTAAAATGAAGTAACCATTAATTCAAGCTGAGATTTGTCCGAGACCCAATCACCATTTTCTGTTTGGAGCATTTCAATATGATTCTTACGTCTCCGAGCAATAGTAGAAGCATGAAAAAGCGGGTATTTCTATCCCCAAACAACAACCATTTGGATCTAGATTTTTGATACCAAAGAAGTTCCTCTTGTAGCAAGAGAGTTTGAAGTTCCTCCCAAAGTTTTTGTTGAAGGTCAACCACGAAAGGGTTCAAAATATCCTTAGCAGCACTCCAATTAAGCCGTCGAAGCAAGACCCTCTTCCGATAAAAAATATCACCAAAAACCTCCTTATTCCACTTTTTTAAGCCAACCACTAGGCCATCAACCCTATCCTTCCAAGAGAGGGAATGTTCCCATAAAGCAGAGACTGCGTTTAGAGACCGCGTTTGGAAACTCAGGATGAGTCAACCAGGCTGCCACAAATCTAAAAGGACGACGGTGTTAGTTAAGGGCAGGAGCTGCAGAGAGCTTTAAACACAGAGGGCGATGATCAGATTTTAAATAATGCAAATGGTGAATTGAAGCCTGATGAAAACGAATTTGCCAATCCAGTTTCTCAATAGCACGGTCTAGTCTCTCACAAAGATTGCCACGCTGCCAAGTCAAAGGCCAACCAACAAAACCTGCATCTAAAAGGTTAGCGGATGTCATAAAATCGAAAAATTCCATCATACCTCGACGATTAGGAGAATTAGAGCCTCTCGTTCGCTCAAAGTCATGCAGGACGGAATTGAAGTCTCCAATAATACACCATCCTTCTGCTTGATGAATAGAAATGAGATCATTCCAGAGTTGCCTACGCATAATGTAATTCGGAGAGCCATACACGACACTAAGTAACCACAAAGGTTGATTCTTCCGGCTAACCCGCAAATGCACCAACTCGTTGGTACTTTTAATCAAAGAGACAGTCTAGAAAGAAGAGTCCCAGAAGCACATGATCCCTCTAGAGTGACCTCTTGCATCCACCACTATTTTGCTGTCTAAACGTAGACGAGACAAGAGGTGGTCAGCTCGAGCACTATTAGCATGTGTCTCAAGAAGACAAACAAAAGATGAATCACAAGAGCCACAAAGATCTTTCAAGGAGACCTGCAAAACTACGACTACCAATTCCACAACAATTCCAAACCAAAATATTCAGTAAAAAATAAATAATAAAATAAAGGGCAAGAAAAAACCTAAAAAGGTTACTGAGGAGGATTATCGAGCTGCACGAAGGACATGGCTTCCTCATAAGGAGGCTGTGACTCTTGAGAGGAGTCTCCAATCTTCGGTAGCTCCGCAAATGTATTAGCCTTAGCACAAGCATTACGAACAGCCACGAAATGAAGAGTGTCCAAATCTGGCCCAATCTCATAATTCTCTAGGGAAGAGGAAGCCGAATTAAGATCAAACATCAAGCCTCTCTCTTTCTCCAAGGCTTTCATCGTGAAATGCAAATCTTTCTCCTTGTTAATTAAGTCAATCGGTTGTGAACCTGTTGGAGCAATTGAGTTAGGCGCTGAATTATTGATTTCAGGTACAGGTGGTGTAGACAGCAGCTCTTTATTTAGTGTTGGAATAGTTAATTAAGTGAAGAATACATATAGATATATTTCAATTTTTTAATTAAAAATCAAAATCAATACAATTTTTTTACAAATGTATCATTATGAATTAAGTGAGTCGAAATTCAAGTATACAAAATTTCATTTGATTTAAAAATTTGTTGATATTTCATCTATTCACTTTAATTTAATAAATAAAAAACATTTTAAATCATATATAAAAGTCACCTACAAGATGACGCACCTAAAAATGTTCAATTTTTTTAAAATTTGGTACATAAATCATCATGCTAACCCTTACTCCTACTCCTAGAGCAAACAAATCTCTCTTCGTATGTGAAACAGAAATTTTATTATTGTATTGTGTAATGATAGAAGACAAGTGTTTATATATACAAACAAATAGAGTAACACATAACACAGAATCAACTAGAGGTGGAAATGATTGTGATCAGTTGTAACAAACTAATAGATTCTCTTGACTTGAGAGGAGACATAGGAAACCATTTTTTTTCCAGTCCGTAAAGAAAATCTCTAGTTCCATATGCTTAACTTTTGCAAGTAGAGTTAGAATTTGGGCCAAGGAAACAACCCAAAGGTTGTAGTAGAAAAATTGGCGTTTGGATCCTCTCCGGCAACAGCAAAAATTCTTGGAACAGCAGTAGGAATGCGAAGTTCCTTTAGAAGGGATTGGATCCATAACACTACTGAGGTAGTGCTTGATAGACTTGGTGCTGACAAAGAAAAAACATTTTATTATGCAGTTAAACTTAGTCTTAATTTGCTTAATAAATCTACCAAGAATAGGTATATCATCTGATTTTCTGTGCATTAAATAACTCCAAACATATCTTGAATGATTATCTACCAAGGTGAAGAAAATTGTGTCCATCACGAGTTTGAACATGAAAAGGTCCCTCCATATATCACAGTGAATTAAATTGAAAACATGATTAGCAATGTGATTGTTACAGATGAAAGGTAGGCGCTTTTGTTTAGCTAATGGACAAATAATGCAATATTGTATTGGATCATTTGATGGAATTTGTACAGAGGATTGTTTTGAGAAATACTTCAAAACTTTATTGGAAGGATGTCCTAGCCTTCTATGCCACACAAAGAAACAGAATTTTACACAGCATGAAGAAGATATAATATTCTTAGAAAACAAAGATTGGACAAAATCAATATGTAAAGTGTAAGGTTGAAAACAGGCATAATCCATAATCTGGGAGGAATAATTACCAAAATGGTTTGAGGCCATAGCGGTGAAAACAGCCATACAAGAACTGTGAAAATTTGTTGATTAGGATCTAGCTGCAAGAAGACATGTCTTTCTTCGGATTCTTGCCTTTGGAATTGTTTGTGGATTGATTTGTAGTGGAGACTGCAAAGCTGAGACAGGTTTCTTGGATCGAAGTAATGAGATCTTTTTGTCACTCATCCTGGGAAATCAACGCAAAAACCTTGTTCATGTCAGGTAGAGGATCCATCATGAGCACATGACCTAGTGAGGTTGAATATGTCTCATTCAAGCCCATGAGGAAGTACATGACATATTCCACATTCCTAACTTTAGAAAGATTTTTCTTGCCTTCACAGGAGCATGAAACACTTGGAAGAAAGTCATTTTACAGTTTACTCTTCCCACATAGCCTTTAATCGAGTAAAATACTGCTAGATTGAGAGATAACATTGTTTCAGAGTGGTTAATTCACGTTTGAGCTTGAAAAAAGAGAGAAAAACAAGATAGAATCATAAGAACAATGATCAAACAGAAAAGGGGAAACAAATTCTAGAGTCTAAAATATCTGGCATTTAAATATGACCAAGACATGCATTCAAATATATGCATTCTGCACAATTAGTAAAGGACATGCTCAATAGTTTTACTCCTAATAACTAATAATATTGCTGCCTAAATATCACTCTCTTAATATTGAACATTGAAATGTTGAATTTTGTTCACTTTTAACTTGGTGGAATGACTAAATGACTATCTATAGCAGTGAGGAACATCATAAGAATAAATTTTCAGTCTCACAGTGTTGATTATCTCACCAACCAACATGTATTACGTTTAGAAATTGTAATGAGATCTGTAAATTTGTGGAATGAGCAACACCTTGTCACTTACTTCTCCATGTCTCATTAATGTGAAGAACTCAAGTGCCTACTTCTTCTGTCCATCAAATACATGAAATAAGCTACTTTTATAAAATAGTAATCTGAAGCTATTTCTACAGCTGGTAGTAGTATGCTATAATTAGAAACTTCAATTATAGATTCTTTGTGTTGAAATTAACGAATTGATTGAGAGAATCAGCATTGAAAAGTCTTAAATTCAGCTTATAGTATGCACTTTGCAGACAGGCCACTCTATATATGAATTATTTCTTATCACTGGACTTTTGTTCATTCTTTTGAAAAGTACAAAAGGTAAAATTCAGATGGTAACCATAATAAATACACCTTAAACAATTACCATCAAAATAAATCAATACTATTCGAAAAGCTCCAATTAATCATGTGGTAAAGACCTAGAGAAAAATATCAGCAACATTAATATCATAGAACGCATAGATGATGCAATCAAAACAAGCTTGTGTTTTTATGTTCTATTGTTCTAGTTTTGGTAAATAGACCAGAAGAAATATGCAATAAAAATTAAATCAGGTTCTAATTTCTGCAATTTGAGATAAATAAAATCAACTAAAAGAGTTGAAACATTCCAACCTAGCAAGTGAGGTTCATCATCTAAAACAGTAGCTTCCAGACATAACTAAAAAATCCTTGAAGACAATACGAACCCAAATACATAAAAGTCTTCTAATGAAAATTAAAGTGATCACACTGAACTCATTATGTAATACATATTCTTTTAGATTTTCAACGTAAAAGAAATCAACATTAGCGGGACATAATGTGTGACTTGAAAGCATCTCACATTCTCACCTGTTTTACTTTTATAATAGGCCTCTAGCAATCATTTCACGAAGAAGTTTCTCTGCTTTATCATTCTTGTCTTTTTCAAAGAGGGCACGGATCATTGTCTGGAAAGTTACAGCATTAGGGATGCAACCATTTTCTTCCATTCTTGAGAAGAGGGTCAAAGCGTCATCTAACAAACCCTCCTTACAAAGCCCATTAATCATAACTTTTACATCCATACGTCTAGATATTACCTTTAGTTAAAAGAAATTGAAAAACCTCACGTGCTTCCTCCAATCTTCCACATTTGCACAATCCATCAACAAGTATTGTGTATGTGCACGCATTTGGTTGAATTCCATGGTCTTTAATATTCTTCAATAATGCGATTGCGTCATCGAGACATGGTTTTTGCACAAAGCGTGTAACAAGGAACTGTAAGTGATTATATTAGCAGGTTGACCTCTATCATGCATTTCATCGACAAGCTCCCATGCATAAGAGATTCTCCCAGACTTACACAAAGCATCTATAAGAGAACTGTAAGTTACAACATCAGGAATCATGTTTTTGTTATGCATTTCTTTTAAGAGATTCAAGGCTTCATCCACCCTCTTAATCTTACATAATCCATTAATCATGATATTGTAGGTTTGAACACTAGGATTCATTTCCCTTTGGGACATGGTGTAAAATATATTTTTGGCCTGGCTCACATCACCAACTAGGCAATACCCATCCATTAAAGTACCATAAGTAACGACATTAGGTTTCACAATTTGTTTCGTCATGACAGCTAATACAATTTTAGTTTCTTTCATTCTTCCTTCCTTGCATAATCCATCAATCAATGTGTTAAAAGTAATAACATTTGGACTGATGTGTTTCAATACCATTTCATAGAAGAAACCAATTGCGTCTTTCAACTGACCAACAGTGCAAAAGCCACATATCAAAGTATTGTAAGTGATAACATTAGCAGAAATTCCCTTTACAACCATCTCAGAGTATAGATCAGATGCCTCATTAACGAGTTTATCTTTGCACATGCCATCAATGATTGTATTGTATGTTACCACATTAGGCAGAATTAATCGCCCTTCAATCGTTCTTAGCAACTGGATGGAAGCTCTTGTTTCCCCTGCTTTACATAATCCGTTGATCAAGATGTTATAAGTAACCACATTCAACCGAAATCCTTGTGCGACCATCTCGTCATGAAAGCGCAGCGCTTTCTTAACTTCACCCTTAAGACAGAGACCATTCATGAGAGTATTCAATGTTATGGTATCAGGCTGATAACCGATTTTAAAAATCTTGCCCAATACAGAAAAGGAAAAGGGCATATGACCAAGGTGGCAGAAACAATTGATCAAGATGTTCAGAGTAACAACGTTTGGAGTAATTCCCCTGAGCTCCATTTGTTTGGAGAGGGAAATAACAGTGTGAAACTGGTTCATCTTCACAAGGGATCCAAGAATCTTGCCAAATTGGACGATGGATGGGGTAAGACGCATGTGAAGCATGCGATTGAATGAGATAACCATTTCATCAACATCGTCAATGGCGGAATGATAATGAAGGCAGAGTAACGGAGAAAACTTTGAAATGGAAAGAGAGGGAGAGAAAACAAACCTTAAAGATGATTTCAGTGATATTGTGTGTGTTTCAGATACCAAAATCGCAGAAAAAAACAGAGAGATGCAGGGGTGAGAGAGGTGGAATGGAAGAATTGAACACCATTTTCAAATCTATCAACTGTGCGACAAATTCATACGGTTGTGTTGTTAGGTTACTGCCGAAATTTTTAGAGAAAAAGATTAATTTTCTGCAATACCTTTGAACCCAGGCATTTGAGGAACTGCGTGATTGCAATAAAACTCCACCAGAAAAGATAATTCATTTCAATCATTTATTTTATTATAGAAAAAAAAAAGGCAAATACTCCCTCCGTTGTATCACTTTTAGATTTTTTTTTTTAACTTTTTTTTTATTTTACCCTGTAAAATAATTAATGCTCAACTAAAAACAATATTAGATAATTAATATTTCTATCATTAGTAAGAATATTTTAATAAAATTACTTTATTAATTATAATATTTATTTTATTTCTTATTCTTTATAAAGTAATTTTAAATGACTATCATTTTGACACTGAAAGAGTAATAATTTTAAAAATTCAAGAACTTCCTTCAAATAAGTAGTCTGTGAACTTTAAAAGAGTTGAGCTTGAGTTAAAAAATTAATTCATTAAAAACACTCGATTGAAGTTTGACTCGATTAAATTTTTATTAAGTCAACTCCATGTGAGACAAAATCAATTTGACTCTACTCCTTTTTTAAGGACTTCTATTTAAGTTTTCCTCTGGATAATGCATAACATACGAAAATTAAAATATGATTATCCTATATTTTTATTTTTATTAGATGTTACACCACTGACTCTAATATAAACTATTATCTTTGAACTCATATATAAGCAAAAATTAACTAATTTATACATATTAAAAAGTTAACTAATTACATTTAATTTTTTTATTTTATATAAAAAATAAAGTTAAATTATTAAAATAACATTTGTGATATTTATTGTAAAGTAGAAGTTATAATATTAAATGAATGGTACATTAACAATAATCACATTAAATAAGAAAGATATAGTTAAAATTTACTTATATTTTAAATAAAAAAATATAAGTTTATTTTTCTAATATTTGGGTCCGAGTCCAAGGATAATATTAATTAATGTTTTGAGTGCTAACTAGTACTTGACCCATTGCGGTTATGTGTTTATATCTTGCAATAAGTATATAATAGTAATCACAAAAAATTTTGTCATAAAGAGGTTTATAATCAAATAAAAATGAATTGGCAACGAAATCTTTCATAGCCGGCTAAAAGCATGAAAAGCATCATCTATCATACTTTTATTGTTCAACTACAGAAAAAATAGTGAGCAACAAAATCTTCAAAATTGGTAGTCGTATTTTGAATGTCTCATTAAAGAAAAAGAAAGTGTTGATAGTAGACTTTTTCATGGCTAAACATAAAATTTTCCGTCTCCCTTGGCAAAAAGGAAAAAAAAAAAGTTGACAACAAAATATTTCACAATTTACATCGGGGTCACGACTAATTATAGAAAAAGAAGGAATGAACAGCAAATTTTCATATCCCATAAATAAGAAAAAGTCCGAAAAAGTCTTTCACAACGAAGCCATGAAAATTTCCTTGACCATATTTTAAGTGTCTGATTACAAAAAAATAAAATAGTGAGCAACAAATCTTCATGTCCCATGGATAAAAAAAGAGTGAGCAACAAGATCTTTTACAATTGGGTCATGAAATATTTTCATGGTCATATTTTGAGAAATGAAAAACAGTGCATGAAGGAAGAGAAAGAGAAAAAATAGAAAATGAGAAAATGTTGCAGAAAAGAAAATTAAGCAACAAAACCTTTAATGGCTGAGCTATGAAAATTTCATAACCATGTTTAAAGTTTCTAATTTTTGAAAAAATGGAGAGGGTAGCAGGATATTTCATGGTTGGGTCATGAAAATTTTCATGGCTATATTTCGAGAAACAGGAAATAAAATGAGAAAACGTGCATAAAGAAAGCAAAAGAGAAAAAAAATGATAAATAAGAAAAATATACCAAAAATAACTTGTTATGGTCAAATTCAAAATATAAATTTCAAATTTTAAAAGCAACAAAAAAAATGAAAAGGACAGCTAGGAAATTTCAAATTTTAAAAGCAACAAAAAACAACAAAAATGGGAGGAAATGAGAGAAAATAAGAAGGAAATAAAAGAATGAAAAATAAGAGGAAAAGAGGATTCATGAGGACATGACACATGTCCCCTTTGCCCAAGTAGGGCCTTCTATCTATATCTTAGACGTACTTGATCCGTGTCTATGTACGGCTTTTTGTTTATGCGTTTGCAATTTTATGTTCATTTCTTGCAATAAGTTTACAATATTAAACACTAAGAAATTTGTCACAAAGAGATTGTAATCAAATAAAAAAGGAGTGGACAACAAAAAAAAGTGGGCAACAAAATATTTCACAACGCGATCATGCATAATTATAGAAAAAGAAGGAATTAGCAGCAAATCTCTATATCCCGTTGATAAAAAAGGGGGGGCAACAAAATATTTCACAACAGAGCCATAAAAATTCTCATGTTAATTGTGAAAAGGTGAGTTGGGCAACAAATTAAATCTGTCACATGAGTCGTGAAAATTCTCATGATTATATTTTAAGTGACTCATTATAAAAATGGAGTGGGCAACGAATCATCATGTCCCATGGAAAAAAAATGAATATTATTTTTATTTTTATGACTATTGTAATTCATATGAATTTTCATATTATTATTTTTATAATAAGATTATTATTATTATCATCATTCGAAATAAATAAAAGAGAAAATGAAAGAAAAATAGAAAGGAAGAAAATGAGGGAGAAAGCCAGAGAATTTGATACATAAAAAGAGAAAATCAAATGAATGTGAACATGGCATATGTCACTATCTATAAAGGGAGAGGAAACAAAAAAATTAAAAGAAAAACAAAATGAATATAAACATAACATGTGTCTCACGTAATAATTTTTAAGCTAAACAAGGCCTTCTTTTCTTATCTTAGATGATCTTAGACGAAGAGTCATGAAGTACGTGCAATTGGCTCCTTGGTTTTCCTTGGATTAAGAACAAGGCTAAGAACAAATAGTGAGTCCAAAGATCCTAGTGTGAGACAGCTAGGTTTGGCATCTCGGTCCGTTAAAAATACTTCGTAAAACTTTTTTACTTTTATCAGATTTACATTAGGCTTTAAAATTATTACAGATAAAAATATTTTTGAATAAACTGTATTGAATAATTCTAAATCCTCCTAATTCATATTCCTAAAAATCATCTTAATTGCTTATTAAAGAATGTTTTCAATACTTTTTATCTTTTCAAGATTGTAAGTGCATTTAATTCCATACTTTATATAATATTAGGAAGATAATTAGGAAGATTATTAGGAAGATATAACATTGCTCAACTGTATTTACCCAAATAGACCCTAACAGTTTTGGAAATGTAACACTTAGACGGTGATAATTCTGAATTTTTAAAGGAGAAAGTCTATCATGAGCACAATGATTGTAAACACAACCAATCAAGAGCCAATAAGATATGAAAATAATTATAGACTCTATTTTGAAACTTGTGTAGTGGATATCTTAATATTATTGGAAGCTTTTCATTGGTGGTGCCTAAAAATTAGATGCTAGATTTGTGGTATATAAGATTACTCTTTCTAAGGACATTTCATTTTTCAAGTAACTGTTTGTATCATGCATTCTAACTAATAAATACCACAACCACAAGAATACAGAGCAGATGATAACTCAAGCAGTTTTTTTTTTTTTTTACTAGGTTTAAACTTAACTAACGGTATACATTCATCACCTTGCAGGATGCAAATTTCAACAATTCTGCTACACTACTTTCTACATTGATAAACAACAACGATTATAGTTTCCTTCTCAGGTAAACAATCAGGAGAAGCAGCATTTCTCAGTGAACGATAATCAGGAATAGGAGATTTAGTACAAGGATTTCAGAAACTTCCCAGTCGCTGCAAATTTCAATCTATAGATACAATAATTGATGTTTCCAAGTTCCAATACTGTAATGTTGATTTATGCAGAGTGCTTCGAGAATATTGGGGTAAACAGCTTCTCCAACTCCACTAAACTGATTCATGAAAGGAAAACTTAAGTATGATAATTGATGAACTTCTAGAACCTAAGATGACATAACAAAGTCTGCTAATCCACTTACATCTCATATTTTTTATAGGCTTCATTTCTTTTGGCCAAGAACAGATCGCTATCTTTGGGCAGATTATTCACAGACTTACCTGAAAGATTTAAGGGGAACATTATCAGCCAATAAGGAAACAGCATCAATCTAATTCAAATAACATAAGTGTGATTCAAAATGCACACATTCTTGCAGATTGTTGATTTCCAGGGAAATGACATTTTCATGCTTTTCTTGATTTTTGTTTGGACGATGAGAAGTGCATATCTAGCATTCCTATGGCATGAAATGGAGTAATCATGTGGCCCAAATAATAACTTTCACTCACACTTCTGTCTATCAACCAAATCCATATCATAGGAAAGCAGAAAAAGAAATTTCTCCCATTGTTTGAACTTAGAATAACATATATGAAAATCTCAAATGCTAACCAAACATGTTTTCTAATATACCCGGGAACAACTTTCTTAATCATAGTATTCTAGGAATATGCTACTTATTTATTTCATTAGTCCAGAAAACAAAGATTTACTCTCACCCATCTTGTTTGGAGATAGACTAAAATGTAAATGCAACTAAGATATTAGAAAAGTATACTAAACCACCCAAATTTCCCTCCACAGGCAAAAGAAATTAACTCCAAAAACAGTTCACAGAAACAGCAGATGGTTTTAAAGGCTATAAGAGAGTGAGTAAAGCTTAAAATACACACCAATAGATGAAGAGTAGCTAAAACCAAAATTGTTGGAAACAAAATTAAATTGATTAAACATGAAAATTACATTTTTATTACGTTAAGTTTATATTACATGCTAAAAGCATTTCTAAATTACATTCCTTCTTTTTCCCTTCCCTTTCCTATATACACTACTTGAGAGATGTGCCAATTTTAGCTGATTAAGAATATGAAAGAAATACTTTGTGCAGAACCAGAGATAAATTAGCAGGTAAGATAGATGAGACATACATGGAAGTGGGGCCGGGTGTTTCATCGCCACATCTTTCTGAACCTTCAATGTAGTGTCTTTGCCAGCCTGTTCTAAACCCTGTTCAGTAAACAATTAGTATTACAATATATTTGATGTAACATCAACAGAAATTTTACACATTAGCTAATATTAAAACTGTCATAGGTATTAGGGAAGACCTAAGAGGGAATAGGAAATGAGGATGTAGTAAAACGAAAGCCCACCAAACAACCCTTGCCCTCTTTTTTTTTCTTTTCTATAGACGAAAGTGCACCCACATGGGTTCAAACCATAAATATGAATACATTTAATATTAATAGGCATGGTGCAAAGAATATGGACAATTCACACTCCCCCCCCCCCTCCTCTTCCCCCTCTCTCTCTATATATATAAAAAGAGAGAGAGATCAGCCAACCTCAAAACCATTATAGCTGCGTCAGATAATGGGTTACCGCTATGCTGAAGTTTTGGATACAAGTTAAGTAATCTGTACTACAAATATATAAATGCTCAAAAAATATTAAAGACATTCACTATTCATTATTAATAATCAGAAGTTAAAACACAAACAAAAGGGTGGGCAGTGAAACACTTAATGTTTGAAATAGGAGAGCATATTTAACAGGATATTTGAGTGAACTGCTTGAGTGAAAAAACCCTTGACATCTAGGAATATTATACAGGGTAGACACAACAAATAAATATAGACTATAGTTCACAAGAGAAACTAATTAAGCTAATAAATCTAACTGTTTCCTTAGTTAAAATGTATGTAGGCTACATGGTAAGTGGAACAAATTTTGGGATTTGACTCCCCTGAAGAAAGTAGGTATCTAAAGTGAGAAAGAAATAGTGTATAAATTTACTAGGTATTTTAATTGAAATAAAGGGAGGATATATTCTTACTTTCTCACTTTAGATGTCAACTCAATTTAGAGGGGTTGGATCCCAAGTATTAACAATTCTAAAGTTTCCAACATGATAGAGATCATAGACCTGTGCTGCAGCAGAAAGGATATCTGCAGCAACAAAATGAATGGCAGAGAACAAAATAGACTGCACAGAGCAATCCAGAGCATAGGATGGCCAGAAAACAAGGAAGAAGCTGCAAAACATCTGGCTAGACCAGAACCATGTCGGAGAGCAGTGGGTCAGAATGTGTGGGTGGTGCCAGTCAGATTGTAGCTTGAATAAGGCAAAAATGACTCGGAATATGTCAAGAGCAAGTGGGTGTTCAGAACCAATGTTTTTAAACAGGACCAGTCATTGAACCAGGGGTTATATTGTTTTACGATTCAGTAGTCTAACCGTGATTAAACCATGGTTGACCAAGTATATATAAATATAATAGATAAAACACCCTTATATATATAAAAATGCACAATGGTTATCAAATCGAGATTCAAATCATGCATAGAAATACCTATTTTTCAAATCGTGAATCAAATGTTATAATGAATAGTAAGATACATTATCAACATATGATACTAGCTTTAAGAAGTCACAAACCCATTGAATGACTAATAAATTTAAACATAGACTGAAATATAAACTTCAAATTCAAATAAACCTTAATTTAATTCACAAATCAAAATGACCAAAAGAATAAAACAAGTGACTACTCAAGTGTTCAACAGCGAGGGTCTAAAAACAGAAAATCAGGGGCCAAACTTGAAAAGCAAAAGCAAAGTGGGGTGAGGGTTGTCGCACAAATTGAGACGAGGGATCAAGCTTGTCGCTCAAATATAGGAGTGTAGGGATCAAATAGGGTTCACAAAACTTCTAAAATCCGAGTAGGAAGCACCCTATGATGCATTTTGGCCTTTCCCCCTCCATTTAAAAAAAGAGAAAAAAAATCCAAAAAATCCCCAAAACCATTTTATCATAACGACAATCCAGTATTCCCGTATCCTTCAAATCAATGATAATCAGGATTCATGGAATTCAAATTTTGTACCGAAAGATTCAAGTGAGATTCAAGGTCGAAGAAGATACAACCAGCAATTTGTATCGTTGAACATTATTTTTGTATCGTTTCGAGATACAAATCGTTAAGATTGTAAGATACCAAGTACTACCATCAAAAAAACAATTAACCATCGCAACTCTGGTTGATGGATTTTTTTCCTAGATAAGGTAACATAGTTTGATTGTCTCAACGGACATCTTTCACTAATTATGAAAAAAGAAAACATCCACTACATACACTCCCTCCGTCCCAAAATATAACACCCTCTTAACTAATTTGGCCGGAATTAGGAAAATTGGTTAATTTAGCTAAATGCATTAAATTTGTCTAACAAATCATATTAGTTTCTAAATTTACTCTTTTAAATTATTAAATGATAGTGAAAACATTGCCCAATTACATTAGAGAGAGAAATGCTATATCATTAACTCACTATATTTATTGTATTTTGGACTACTCAAAAGTAGTTTAGTAGTAAGGGTATATTAGTAAAAAAATATTAAATATGCACAAAAAAGTTTAAAGTCTTATAAAATGAGACAAGAAAAATTGTTTAGAGGGTTTTATATATTGGGACAGAGGGAGTATAATAATATCACTTATTACGTTAAGCATACAACTTTGTTTCAGTGGCAACACACAGCTTCATGGGAACAAGTGGGGTTCGAACCCTAGGAGGCCTATGTTCCAACATTTTAGATTTCAACAAAAACGGTTTCAAGGAGCTGGTCTGGTTGGACTCCGATTGACCGGTTATCCCCGGTTTTCCAATCAAACTTCCGGTTCTCATGTCACGTAATCCAACACCTTTATCGGACCGGTTGGACCAGCCGGTTTGGTCTGGTTTTAATAAGTATGTTCAAAACATAGATTCCTAGACAATGGTGGGAATGGGTCAAAGCGAAACTACAGTTTTTCTTAAGTCCCGGAGAAATCTCAACTTTTCCCCCAAAAATTCCAAAACGCCCCGGTTACCCGGGTAAAAACAGGCTCCACACTTCAATACAGTCGCACCGTTTTAGCGCATTATTCACCGCAACTTTTGCCATGATTGCTGCCGCAAAAGCCGCTATCCAAAAACGCTCTACTAGACCAATCCTGTAGTGGGCTGGGGCCGCTCCACTATGCCGCTGGAGCGCACTATTGACTACTATGGCCCACATTAAAACAAAAAAGCTAAGATGAGAAAGAATTTAATACCTTCCTCTTTTCCCTTCGTCTTAATATTTTTAAATGGCATTTTTTGACATAGTGCATCAAATGATATCGAGAATGCCTTGAGCATAACTGTTCTTGGACACTAGGGTTCTCCGATAACCAGTCTGAAATCTCCTTGGATTTAACCACCTCATCCTTATCTAGAGTTTCTAACCATGAATAAACTGGTAACCATTGGTCAGTGCGTTGAAACCGCGCATGTGGAAGATCAAGCTGACTTCCTTCCTTTTCCTGCCACAATTTATAGATTAAACAATGTCAAGAGTAACAATTTACAATCTTTGGCATATTTTGTAAAAAAATGTCCAATATTTTGAAAATCCAGCAAAGGGAATCTTGGCAAGAAGCATAAGGTTGTATGTATGTCACCAAAAGTCCAAAATACTCAAGAAAACCCACCATCTTCCATAAATGTAACAGAAAAAACACCAAGCACAGGAAGGCACCTTGTTACCAGGAAACCATTATTGCAGAAATATTTATTGCTTACAAGATAAGCCAATCAAGCAAAAGCTAGAAGATACCTTTCTTTTGTTTATTTGTTTATAAAAAATAAAAATCTTCCTTTATCTAAAAATGATGATACACCCTTCCTCTGCATTCAGTTAAAGCTTACGCACACAAACACACCCAGAAAAATTTATTCCCCAACCACAAGTAATCAACTAAATCCCAGTACATGTGTATTGGGATGCAAGGGGAAATTAAAATCAGAAACGATAAAGACCTTAATCAGCACGGGCCAGCTCATAAACTACTGATTGAAAACGTCTCAGTAACATACAATCCTGTGCAATTATAAAAAGAAAAAAAATTAAAAACACATAACAGTCCTGTTCAATTTTGCAACAACCGAGTTACTTCATGCGTTACTCTACTCTTCACTCATCCTAATAAATGCGGAGCGCAAACATTAAACTCTGTTTTTCAAAATTCACGTCTTCATCCTTGAGACCCTGGCTAGAACAGTCACACGTGACTCAAGGATTGGCGTGTAAATGCCATAAGACAACTAAATTAAAACCAATATCTCAACAAAATGCGATTAATGATATAATATCTAGAATCGATTGACTCCGAATCCAGCAAAAACGAATCTACATTTAAAAATTAACATTAAAACAGAGAGAGAGACTGAAAAACAACAACTGTGAGTGATAAGAAGGTGACCTGATTGGGGAATCTCATGCAATTCTGAATGGAAATAAGCCTGTGGCAGAGATCGGAGCGAGGCATGGATTGAAGGCCTTGGGGAAGAGAAGAGAGGTTGGAGTCGATCCAAGCTTCGACCTCGGCCATGGAAACTTCCTTGGCCTCGGGAAAGGAGCTGAGCCAGGCTCGAGCCATGGTCTCCCATTCTTGTGATTGTACTTCGTTCTGCAGTTCTTGCTCTGGTTCGTTCTGGTGGTTTTGTTGTGCCGTTGCATTTGCATCACCGGAGTTCGACATGTTCGAGACGGGAACACTGCATTTACGGCTGAAACTGGGAGAGGGTTTAGGAGGAAGACAACGATAGTCCTCTACTCTAGCCTATTCACTATTCTCTCTTGGACGAGAAATTCTGAGTTTTAGTATAAACCTAACGCTAAACTACAAAAAAAAATTCCTTCAAAGAAGTTTTAGTTTTTTTTTTTTTCTTTGATACAAGGATAAGGTTATTAGAAGTAGAGAAATAATCATAAAAGTATATTATTTCATCTCTCAAAAATACAAAAAAAAATTACACATTTTAATATTTTTTTTACTACATATGAATTGTTAAATACTGCTCTTAAGATACTAAATATCATTTGATTTTTTTTTAAATAAAGAAGTTTTAATTTGGTTACTTAAATTTATTTTGATATATTTTTATTCTTTACGCTATATAACAAAAATTTAACGCGAACGAGATTAGTTATAAAAAATATAACGTTAAAATTAAACATATAAAATCAAGCTAAAACTTTCTAATATAAAAAAATTGATATTTAAGACATTAAATATCATTTGACTTTTTTTTTTTTGTAAATAAAGAAGTTTTAGTTTGGTTACTTAAATTTATTTTGATATATTTTGATTCTTTATGCTATATAACAAAAATTTCGTGTTTGAATTCTATCAATGTCAAATTTTCGTGAGTCAACGCCAACCACGAAACGCGAACGAGATTAGTTTCGTCCTGAAGGTGGAAAACCCATAGTTATAAAAAAAAAAAAGTTTAGAAAATAAAAAATAATCAAAATACGTTTATGACATCAAATCAATCTAAAAAATATAATATCAAAATTAAACATATAAAATCAAACTGAAACTTTCTTATAAAAAAAAAAGTGTAATTTAACTTAAATTTAACATTTTATTGTTAGACACAATTGAGAAGTTTTTGTTAGAGAAAAATACATTTTTATCTCTTAAATCTTTTTAAAATTTCACTTTAGTCTTCTAATAATTTTTATTTGTTTTGATCTCATAATATTTTTTTCAATTCAATTTAATCATTTTTTATTAACTCTGTTTAATAGTTCATGGAAGATTAAAATAATGTCATTTAAATTTAGAGTTTCTTTGTTCATTGGCATCAAAATTATGTCATTTTATCTTTTTTTTTTTAATTAGGAGTAACTATTTAATAACATTAACGAAAAAGATTAAATTAAATTAAAAAATGAATTACCGGACAAAAAGGAATCAAAACATTATTAAAGAACCAAAGTAAAACTTTTAGAAGAGTTAAAGAAAATAAAAATATTTTTTTGCCACTATTAATATCGAAATTAAAACGGTAATAATACAAATTTTCAACTTCATGATATTATTACTCCTTTCGTTTTTATACACCCTTTTTCAAACGTCTCTAGTATTTTATAATATAAACTCTATAAATTCTTAATTGTATCTAATAATTTTTTTCATATTTACTCTTAATAATTAATGAATTTCTATAAAATGATAATAAAATAGTTTAATTTTACTTTTAGTTCTTTAATTTTATATTTTTTGTAAATTTGATCCTTCAACCTTTAAATGCTCTGTTTTGGTTCTTTAAGTTTGTAAAATAGGTGATTTTAGTTCCTCTATCACTAATTTAAATGAAAACTATCGTTAATTTAGGTAAGAATTGTCGTTAATTATAAATAAACTAATGGAAAAACTAAAAGTGCTCATTTTGTAAATTTGAGGAATCAAAACCATTTGTTTGGAGTATATAATTACGTTAAATATTCATTATATTTATTTTATAACTTATTTTTTCTATCTCTCACTTAAGTTTTTATCATATGAATTTAAAATTTTTAATCTCTTTTTCATTTTATTTTATTTCTATATACTTTTTTTTGGTGTTCACCAAGAATATTCTCCCAATAAAGTATTTTTTACAAGTACGATTAGGATTTAAATACTTTTTCCATATTTACTCTTAATAATAAATGAATTACTTCAAAATAATAATAAAATACAATTAATGTGATCTTGAAAAAGAATAAATATATATTTAAAAGATTGAATATTTCTTTTAAAAATAAACACTTTAATTTATTATATTACATAATTTCTCGATATGTATAATGTATAATAGTCATAAAAGGACAATTTAAATGTGGTTTCGACTTTTAATTTATGTTGTAAACTTGAATTCACATCCACGTAATTAAAAATAGATTTTACCATTGAGATCAACTAGTAGTACCAGAAATCGTTCTACCATAGTTAATAATCGGGAATTGAAAAGTATATATAATTATATTAAATAGTCAGAGAAATAGTTTTATCGTTTATAATAATTATCATATTTAATTTAAATAAGATTGTCTTTCAAGAGAGTCTAGAAAAAAAAGTCAATGAATGATGAGTAAACTTAGGGTTTATTTGGTTTCTCTTTTTGTTTCTATTTTTAAAAATATAAAACTAATTTCAAAAATAATTTTTAAGAACGATTTTTGTTTTTTTAGTATTTAAAAGCCAAAATATGAAAACATGTTTTGGTTTTCAGTTTTCTGAATTCACACACAAATTTGTATTGAAAACTCTTATCACTTTTATAAAAAACTATTTTTGAAAACGGTTTTATTACAAATAAGCCCTTAATTTTTATTTTTATTTTAGTTAAAAGGAAAGACTTATTTGAACTTAATTAAAGTAAATCTCGCATTTTTTTTTGTAAATAAATGAATTTCACATTTTAAATGCACGTTGGGTAACACACAATTAATGGAAAGAATGTAAATTTTGTGACTCCTTACTCCATATAAAATTTACAAAAGATCACGAGAATTTTGTGAAGGTAAATAAACAATAATTATATTTGTATTACTGTTATTCATTGTATTTATTTTATAACTTTTTTGTTTCTGTTTCTCATTTAAAATTTTATCATATTACTTTAAATATTTTTATATCTTCTTTTATAATTTTCTTTTTATTTCTCCTTCAGTACACTCTTTTTTGTGTCTATTAATGGTATTCTCTTGCTGAATCCTTCGAAGTGAAAAGATCACTAAAATGGATACATAAGGCAGCATTGGATCATTTTCTATTCACACAGTCAGAATTCAAACCCTTATCAAAATATGTAAAAGATCAAATTATTTATTAACTGCCAAATTTATTGATTCTCACTTACACTTTAATACCTCAAAGAATGAGGTGTACATGAATCACTACTTCTAAATAAATTTAGAATATTAATATAACTGTTTACAATAAAAAAAAGGATAAAAATAACTAAAAATTTTTATAATTATTTTTTTATTAAAATAGATACTTATTTATCAAATAAACTGAAACAAACAGGCTCTGAATTAAACTTTGTGTTCAGATAAAAATGATTTTTATTATTTGAAGTTTCTATTTTTAAAGTTTAAATTTTGTATTACTAATAACGTTATAAATAATTTTCTTAGTTATGCAATTATCTTTACTTAGCTCATTTCTTACTTGACATTCAAGCTAATAAATAGTACGTAATAGAATATGTGTCTATTAAATAAACTTAAGTGGTAATAATAGGAATATGATTTGCATATAATTAAACTCTAATTTCATAGTCAGGTTATAAATAAATTTAAAATGTTGAGGTATCGAATTTCTTACCTAATTTTTTTTCTGTAGACTATCTAAAGTAGTAGTTTTTAAAAAAAGAATAAAGTAGCTTTTAACAGGCATATCGTACTAATGGAAAACAATTATCATATATTAATATCTTTAGAGTCTCATTCACATATAGTTTGTCTTATAAGATCCATTTGTTAGTATAAATATATATTATTTTTACAAAAAAATTAAACATATAATTACCAACTAAATATTTGTTAGTATAAAAATATTGCATTGAAGAAAAGCCCAAAAGGAAGGGCCTAGGTAGAAGGACAAACCCAATACAAGAACACATTCTTCTCGCTGTTCGACGCTATTCCTCACACAAACAAACCCTAAGAACTGTAATCTCTGCAGGATTCCAAAAAACGCCATGAGTCAGTGACATTCGTTAGCGAGGGTTGGTTTAGCTATGGACATGTGTGCATTTTGCGCCATGGAATGAGCAAGTTGATTACAATTCCTCTTAGTCCAAAGGAAGCCCACACTTTGAAATTGGGAGCATAAAGAGTAGATATCTTGTAAAATTAGAGTGATCGGCCATTGTAGAGCTCTCTCCCGAACCAGATTGATGAGTGGAACATCTTCACGAAAGACATTGGCAGCCAGAATCATCCCTGTTTCTTTGGTGCTCTCCATCTTGGATGCAGGTTTGTCTTTTTAGTAGTATGAAAGTTTTCATTCATTGTAAATTGTATGAATTGAACTCCTTGGATTGCTTTATGTACTGTAAGTTCTGGATTGGGTGTTTTTCCTTCATTTTGATTCTCGTTCCTCCCTTTCCAAATGTTCCATAGTAGGTGTCCTACAACTACAAGAGAAAGATCAACAACGAGAGTGAGATTTTTAATATTAGGTTGTTGGGAACCGATAAGATTTTTAAACCAGAGTGACAAGTTTGTGGGACTTCCTGAGAAGAGTGGGTTTTGAGAGAAGTGAGATTCCACACACATTCTTAACCCATTCACATTTAAGTAAACAGTGTTCAATTGTCTCCTCATCCACGCGACAAATTGGGCAAGTAGAGTCAACAACAATGTGCCTTTTCTGTAAGATAGCTCTCACAAAAAGTGTTTGATTTTTTGGGGAATATTCAAGGACAAGAGTCAGTTCCAATAGGTGGCAACCATATCTTCTTGGCTTAGGTCACCAGTAGAAACCAGAGCAGTAGCTGCTGCATAGCCTGATTTAACAGTAAAAGCCCCAGATTTGTGCTCATCAGAGTTCTTTGCAATCTTACTGAGGGGGATTTGAAGGGCTTGTTGGGCTAGTATAAAAGATGTTTTTTTGTGGGCGGACTACCCGTTTATTAAATTTAGTTTTAAAAAAATTTAAACTTCTGACAATTAAAACCAAAAAGTAAAAATAAAAATAGAAAACTACAATCCGCATATATTCGCTGATTTTGTGGTGCACTTGAATAGTAGATGATCAGTTTGAGATGTTTTATGGTGGCCAAGTAAAATTGGGATTCATTTTCTGGTTACAGATCGCAGACTTTCAATTATTTTTGAAACGAATCGAGAATGTATGTTATTATTAGCTTGAAATTTATTTTTCACTCTGTTAATGACATTATTTTAGACTTGGTAATTTGTAAACTTTCACTGTTTTGTGGGGGCTTGATAATAAAGTACTTAAGTGGCATTTATGCGGCACTGGTACAGTGCTACATTCTGCAGACAATATAGTAATAAATATACAAGCCAACAAAATACAAAATTATATCGTAGGAAATATATAAAAAAAAAACATAGCCGAAGGAAATTATACGGTAGAAATTAATCAAATTATTAGACAAACAATCTCTTTCGGTAAAGTAATAGTAGTAGCTCACTATCAATTGATATGCATCTGAAAATAATAATAAAAACATCAAAATGACAAGAAGCAGTAGAATCAAAGTTGAGGCTCAGTGTCCTTGATGAGAGTTGCATCACTCAAGAAAGGGTAATTAGTGTAGCCAATAACAGGATCATGAGTGTAAAATGTCATCCTGTCATACTTGTTGAGAGGTGCATTAATCTTGAGCCTTAAAACAAAATCTGGATTCGCCAGAAAAAGACGTCCAAATGAAACCAAATCAGCATATTCTTCAGCTACAGCTTCCATTCCTGAATCCCTTGTATATCCACCACTGCTCATGAATGTTCCCTCATAAGCTTTTCTCAGTTTCTTTATTAGCAAAACTTCATCTTCTTCACTTAACCCTGTATTGGATTGGGCAAGTACTGTGAATCGAGGTTGAGTAACATGAAGATAACTGAGCTTTGTTCCCACCTCTTTCTGCAAATTATTCGGTTTTCTAACCACAGCTAATCCTAATCCAAGTGGATCAGAGTCAAAGGCATCAAGGAAATCAATTGCTGGTGAAATTCTAACCGCAACTCTTTCTGCTCCAATACCAGAAACAACAGCTCCAACCACCTCCATCAAGAACCTGCACCGGTTTTCTAGAGATCCACTGTATTCATCCGTTCTATCGTTGATTCCATCCTTCAAGAATTGATCGATGAGATACCCGTGTGCCGAATGAATCTCAATTCCATCAAACCCTGAATGACACATTTTGTCAAACACCTTGAGTACCAATCATAACAATAACAATAATCAATAAGAACAACACATAAAGATGGTAAATTTTAGCTTCAACTACCGTGTTTGTTTGTGTTTAAAGGGGTTGATTGGATCAGTTTTTGAGTTTTCGCTTACCAGCTCGAATTGCAATAATGGCGGAATGGCGATAATCCTGAACCACTTGTTGAATCTCAGAAGTTGTAAGAGGATGAGGAGGGGGATATTGACCGTAGGATCCATCGGGTAATAGAACCTTAAATCTTTCTGATACAGCTTTGTTTGTTGATGAAATGGGCGCGGCCCCATCAGGCTGATACACTGTTTCACAGTTCAACCAAGTTCAAAATTAATTAATGAAGAACAGAGTTTAATCAGTAATGAAAGGATGCGTATTAATTAAATTTAATTTTATTAAAAAGGAAAAGTAAAATTGAAAAGGATAATTATATTTACCGGGATGAGAAGCACGGCCAACAAGCCAGAGTTGACAGAAGATAACTGCACCTTTGGCGTGAACAGCAGCCACGATATTTTTCCAAGCTTCAACGTGTTCCTCTGTAAAGATTCCTGGTACATGTGGAAACCTGTATCCAACGCCCATTATCTCGTTATTAATCCCATTAATTAGAAAATGTGTTTTTTTGAAAAGGTGTAGTGACAGACATTATAGAATTTAGGATATGTAATGTAATCCTATGTCATTTTCTAAATTTACCCTTAAATAATGAAAATTAGAATTTAATTTTAAATGACAAATAATTTTAAATAGAAATAATTATAAGGATAAAATTATAAAAAATATTATTATTCACCTGAAAAAGGTGTAGCGTGTAATAAAAATAGGAGTATAAAATACGAGAACATTCGTGGTCCCCAAACAGAACTCACGTGCTCACTGTACCACCCAAGTATGTGTTGTTTGAGATTTTGACATGTTGACCGTTCGATTGTGTTTTTCATTTTGTACAAACATTTTTTTGAAAAATAAAGAACCCATGTCTCATTGACTAAATGAGGGAGTAACGTACCCAGCAGAAGTGGGAGAGATGGAGGTGCCTTCAGTAATGAGCAATCCACCTTTTGTTGCTCTTTAAGAATAGAACTCAGCTTGCGCTGGTTGTGGAATTCCGTTCAACGCTCTGCACCTTGTCGTCATCGGAGCCAGCACACCCAGCACCATACAACACAATAATATAATATAGTGGTGGTGGAATTTGGGTTGATATAGTTGCCGGATACACATTAAGTAACAGATAGGATAGGAGTAGATGTTTGTTTTTGACAGAATATATTCTCTGAATCTCAGATATGCTCTTTTTTCTTATTTCTCTTTTCATCCTTCTCATTACTACTCCACATGACCAATTTTATTTCCAATGCCTCCATGTTTTTTAATAATAATTCTAAAACTTTTACTAGAATCAAAACATTTATTATATACAGATTTTATGTAATATTATATATATATATAAGGTTAGGATCAAATGACACCAATTCTTACACCAATCAATAACAATGGATCAAATTTTTTTTTCACGAAACCTACCGTTGGATTGAAACTATTTATTACGTAGATCATGTGTAAAAAAATTCACATCAATCCAAGATTAAATCTAAACTTTAAATTTAACAGTGAATGGATTTTATACCAAGTGTAAAAACTTATACTAGTGTCAATATGGAACCTTATATTTAAAAATAGTATTCTAAAAAAATATCAAGAAATTTCCAATTGAAAGCACAAGTTCGATTTAAGACTCGTGGGCGGACTACCCGTTTAAAAAAAAATTGAAAACTAATCTACATAACTTCGCTGTATTTTTGGTACACTTGAATAGTATAAAAAAAATAAAAAGTATAGTATGATCATTTTGAGATGTTTTCTGGTGGCCAAGTAATATTGCGATTCATTTACGGGTTATAGTTCGCAGAGTTTCAATTGTTTTTAAAACGAATCAAGAATTTATGTTGTTACTAGCTTGAAATTTATTTCTTTCACTCTGTTATTACCATTATTTTAGCATTAGTAATTCATAAACTTCCACTGTTGAATCCAGATTGGAGGGGCATGACAATAAAGTGCTCAAGTAGTATTTATGCTGGACTGGTACAGAGCTGCATTCTGCAGACTATATAATAATAAAACACAAAATTATATGGTAGGAATTATTAAAAAGGCAAATCTTTATTCCGTAAAGTAACAGGTCACTATATCGAAATTCCAAGACAAAAAACATTACTACAGTCAAAGGCGTGACTTAGGGTCCTTGATCACACTTGCTTCACTCAGGAAAGGGTAATCTGTGTAACCAATATCAGGATCATGAGTGTAAAATGTTTTCCTGTCATACTTGTTCAAAGGTGCATTAATCTTCAGTCTTAAAACAAAATCCGGATTCGCAAGGAAAAGACGACCAAATGAAACCAAATCAGCATCGCCTTCGGCTACAGCTTCGATTGCTAACTCCTTTGTAAATCCACCACTGCTCATCAATGTTCCCTCATAAGCTTTTCTCAGACTCTTCATCAAGAAAGCTTCCTCTTCATCACTTTTGCCTCTGTTGGTTTGGACATATGCTGTATATCTAGGTTGAGTAACATGAAGATAGCTGAACTTTCTGCCAAGTTCTTTCTGCAAATGGTTGAGTTTCGTAACCACGGCTAAGCCTAGCCCGAGCGGGTCAGAGTCGGAGGCGTCAAGGTGATCAATTGCTGGCGAAATTCTCACAGCAACTCTGTCTGCTCCGATACCAGAAACAACAGCTTTAACCACCTCCATTAAGAACCTGACACGATTTGCTTGAGATCCACCATATTCGTCTGTTCGGTCATTGATTCCATCCTTCAAGAATTGATCAATGAGATAACCGTGTGCTCCATGTATCTCAACTCCATCAAACCCTGAATGTCACATCACATCATATACCTTAATTAACAACAATCGTAAAAATAGTAAACCACATGAGAACAGAATGATGGCAAAATTTTGTCTTGGATTGAAATCAATTCACCAAACCCGCAATCACAACGTAATAGTCTAAACACATCATAGCAATTAGCAACTTAGCTAGAGACCTATATAGACAAATTAATTAATCTGCATCCAGCTGCATTGAAACCGAAATAGTTACTTAAAGAATAAGCACCAACTTAAATAACAAGTCACTATTTCACTGCTTGCAAACTCTACTCGATCTCAGTATTTATTAAGTGTAAATCTGAATCCTGTAGTTTTAGGGTATTGTAGAGGTATTGCTCTTTAATTTGTTGATACATGTCACAACAAATGTGGCATTTTGTGTAACAGAGCACAACACTTAGATGAAACATTAGGCCAATTTCAGTAATCATTTTTCTTTTAATTTGATATAAAATCTAATTAAGAAACAGAGCATTTGAAATGGCAGATCTATCACAATAAAAAAATAACGGCAGATCTTGCTTACGTTAATGACAAGATTTAGATTCTTATATATATCATTGGGACCAAGTTCTCAAAACAAATAATAGACAATCATTATTTGGATTCAACAACATATTCCAACGGAGGCTTTTTAACCAAAAAATTATCCAAGAAAAAAGAAAAACCAAATAGAAATAAACTAACCGGCTCGAATTGCATTAATTGCTGAATGCCGGTAATCCTGTACTACTTGAGTTATCTCAGAAGTGGCAAGCGGCCTAGGCGGCGGATAATCACCATAAGACCCATCGGGCAAGATAACCTTAAACCTACCAGATACTGGTTTGCTTGTTGATGAAACGGGCGTAGCCCCACCAGGTTGATACGCTGTTTCACAAGTAAATCAGTCAATGAAGTGCAAAATGAATGAATTACTGAAAGGAAAGCCAGAAACAAACATGTAACTCAAAAATAGCAAAATGATTTTTTGACGCAGTTTATAAGGAAAGGTTTTTTTATAAAATTAAGAACAAAGTTTGATTTCACTCAGTATAGAGTAAATTAGATTCATTTCGACACATCTAAAAATACCTTTCACATTTTTGTATTCATATTTGGTTTATCCCAACGTAAAATCAAACACGCAGAAAATTGAATAGGTTAATTACCTGGATGAGATGCACGACCGACATGCCAAAGTTGACAGAAGATAATACCACCTTTGGCATGAACTGCATCCACAACATTTCTCCATGCTTCCACTTGTTCATCTGTATATATTCCTGGTACATGCGGAAACCTGCACCCAACCACCACTTATATATGTTATAAAAATCACCCAAAAAGCAGCACCTTCAAACTCCAAACATCATCTTTGGTACCTTGCAAAGAAAACAAACCGCTCATACTATTCTTTCTACATATTTGTTAATCAAATGCTAAAGTCTGGAGCTAGTCAATCATTTTTCATTTTTAAACATTAACCGACAGCTGGCGCGATCCATGTGGTCACCGGACCACCCAATGGATGCACAATTTCCTCTCCACTAATAATTTAATAATACAAATAGTAAAATGTCACTATTAATCTTTAAATAAATGGTTGTATTTGTGTCATTTGACCCCTCAAAACTCATATACTACTTATGTGCCATAACTATTACTAGTCAATAGTTATTAGTTTTTGTTGGTTATAGCATAGCATATGAAAGGATAGGAACTGTACTCACCCTCACTCCTCGATGAAACTCAATCAAGAAGGGATGATAGAAATTCTAATTGTATTAGCATAATCTCAAATGATTACAATGATATGTATTTATAACCATCTACTGCTACCCTAACAAACTAATCTTCTATTGATGCAAACTAAAACTAATTTAATCTAATCTTCTAATGAAAGCTAACAAACTTATCTTCTATACTAATCTTTTAATCAATCTTTATTAAAACTAACTATTACAGCATAGCAGTGTAGTTACCACTCCATTGAATACTATATATATATATATGAAAGTTTTTATGAAGATCATTATTTAAAAGAAAAAGGAAAAATAGCTTTTTCATCAGAAAAGTAAAAAAGAAGAATAGACAAAAAAAAAAAAAAAACTTCCACAAAATAAAAAAGGCAGCAAAATTGCTTGAGAGAAAATAGGAAAGGGTAGAGAAAGGTATTGTACCCAGCAGCAGTGGGAGAGATCAAGGTGCCTTCGGAGATGAGCATGCCACCTGGTGTTGCTCTTTGAGCGTAATACTCTGCAAGCGCTGGTTGAGGAATTCCGTTCAACGCTCTGCATCTCGTCATCGGAGCCAGAACCACCCTGCACTCAAATCAAATTCATTAGCCAATTCGCATTTTTCTTTTTCTTTTTCGATCGATTAATTTTGATTTTGTGTGGATAAAATAGATGAATCGAACAATAAATAAATTGAAGATACCTGTGAGAGAGGTTGAATTTCCCCAACTTGTAAGGAGAGAAGAGGCTTGGTTTCTCTGCTGCCATCGCTTAATACAAGCCGATAAATCTCCAAATCTAGCAGATCCAACAGCTGCTACTTTAGGAAAAGAAGAAGAGGAAAAAACTCTTCATAACCAATTATTGAAGAATCGATCAAGTTTTATTTAATGCTTACGATGAAAAAAAAAACTGTGTTGACTACTGAGCGTGATAAATAAATGTGGTGAGTTGAGCACGTGATTAAAAAATCTCGAAGACCAACAAAGAGAATCAAAGATTTAGGGTATTATTTATGGTGAGACTGAGAAGAATGGTGGTAAGGCATCTTGATTGTAGTTGAAATTTTGGACGGTGAAAGATCAAAATCACCAAATTGATAGTACTAGTGGATACACAGAGTGGAGGACAAAGAGGGAACATCTTTTCCTTTTCCTTTGTTTTCTTCCATGATGTTCACGTGTTTCTCATTTCTCCTTTCTAAATATCGTTTATTCTTCTTCTTTTATTTATTTTTTAATTAATTTCCTAAAAAATATTAGATAGGAGTAGATGTTTGTTTTTGACTGTATATGGTTCTCTGAATCTCAAGTTCCGACCATTCTTTCTACCTTGTCAATATCGTTTTCCTTTTATTTAATTCAGCTTAACTACCTAAGGCCTTCTCCATCGAGAGTGATAAGGCCAGTTGCTAAAGCTAAGCAACTCACATAAAAAATCGAGATCCTCCATATCTGTCCTTGCATGTCTTGATTTAGAGCTTGATTTGAGGATTTAGGAAGAAAGCATGAGAAAGAGAAGCTTGTGAAGACGATGATGGCGAAGACGACGGTGGCGGCGAAGACAACGGAGGAGGCGACCGTGAGAGGCAGAGAGAAAGAGGAAGAGGACGATCTCTGAAGGATGTAGAAGCAGAGACGAAGCGACAAAGTCCGTAGAAGCAGAGAAACATGTGAGTATTTTCACGAGGTTGAAGGAAGAGAGAAGAAGGTGAGGTTGCGGCGGTGAGTAGTTAGCGAGATTGAAGAAAGAGAGAAGAAGAAGGTGAGGCTGCGGCGGTGATTTGTGAGGTCGCGGCGGTGATTTGCTTCTCGCGGTTAGGGTTGCAGAAGAGGAAGATGAGAGGGTTGATGAGTAGCTTTGTGAGTTGATTGGCTTTTCAGGGTAGTTATACCCTCATTGTTAGCCATAGGAATACAATTTGATGTATCTTCCACCGTTGGATCTGTTGTTTTTTTAAAAAAAAGAAAGAAAATGATGTGGTGAAACATTCAGAACAGTAATATTGGATCAAGGTTTTTTTTTTTTTCAAAATATGAAATGAAATGACATAAAATTGAATTTTTATGTTGTGTGGCATTTTTGTATTTATAAAATTATTATTTTTGAATTTAATTTTTTAGGAATTTAATATTTTTATTTGCTACTTTTTTAATATTTAAAAAAAGTAAATTTTAAACTTAAATTAAAAAATAAAATAAAAGATAATTAACGTGTGAGGTACATGTAAAACTCATATGAAATACTTTTAAAAAATTTAGGTTAAAATGTAGGAGTTTCTTTAAAAAACCATTGCGAGTATTAGGGATGGAGAAGTACTCATACTTACATACATAGATAGTACTGGTGGTAGTGGTAGAGTAGTTGGTAGTATTATACGGACGCTCCTCATCGACGTGCATGACATGATGTACCCACACCACATCCAATCCAAATCTCCACTCCACACTTAATTTATTTTTTATTAATTAGTTTTTTATATGAATGCAAAACTGAAAATATCACTACTTTCATCTGATAATCCTCCCAGAAAAGAATTACTAATAATAATAGGCGCACTATCTAGCAATTTTAATTTTTAGGACAATAAGAAAAAATTAAAATTTATGTTAATATAAATTAATAATTTTTTTTTTATTTTATGTTATAAGTTATAAAATTATTTTTAAAATTTAATAATCAAACAATTTTAACATTTAATCCTTAATATAAAAAATATAATTAATATGCTTATTTTATTGATTTCAAATATTATTTGATCAAATTTAATTAAAAGCATCTTATAACATTTACCACAGTTATGGGTAACAATATTATTATAAGTAAGGTATGAATGTGAAAAAAACCACTATGTAAAATAATATTTTTCGTTTTCTATTTATGTGAGTTGGTTCAACTTAATCAACGTTTATCCTCGATCTCAATTAATCAAATAAGTCAAATAATAAACCCTAAACTTAACCCAGGACAGTATCTAGCAATTTCGGGGCCATAGGCGAAAATTAAGATATGGGTCTATGTTAATATAAACTAATAACTTTTATGTTATTTTTGTGGCTTTTGAGCAGCAAAATTATTTATTAAAGTTTTAAAATCAAATAATGCTAACATCTCACTCTCAATAGATAATATAGCTAATCCATTATTTAATCTATCTTGTAGCATAGTTGATCTAAAATATGATTTAATTAATTTTAATTTTGAAAAGCTTCTTTCAGCAGTCACAACAGTTACATGTAATGTTAATAGTATCCTATAAGCAATGTATGTATTAAAAAAGAACCTAATTTTTTTTATATAGTTCAATATTTTTAATGGTGTGTTAATTTCATTTGTTAGAATTTCTTTGATAACTTTAGTTATAAAAACAAATCAAGACCATGAATATCATAATTGTCTTCAAAATCTTTTCAAGATTAATACAATATTTTTTTCAATTCATCTTCCGCATAATTTTAAGCTATGGCTATGCACAATCATATCTACGAGTATCCAAAATTCAAAACGTAGTCATAATCACTTTACTTGCACTTACAATGATAAACAATAAAAAAAATGTGATGTAAAAATTATAATTTGTAAATAATCATTCAATTTCAATTCAATCGATTTCTTTAAAAGCAAAGCAAATGAAAGAAATGGTGAATGGTCAAACTTGTTAAAAATTTGAGATGCTAGCAACGTGTAGTGTATGTAATTGTAAATTACTTGAATGCATATAATGTAAAGAAGAGTTCTGAAGTGAAAATAGAGAGAATGAGAAAGAGCGAGAGCATAGAGAAAAATGTGAGGTTAACAATTTTTTTTCAAGAAAGTGACATTTTTTCTTTGTCAAAGAAAAATAAATTGTATTAATGTAACAATCTAACAAGTAACCAATAGTTCATTCATGTCTCAGCAATCAAAGGAAATTCACTGAGTCACTGTTGAGTGACATTTCATTTGAAAAAAACTTAAAAATGGGTTATGAACTTTTAAGTAGTATAAAAAATAGGAAAAAAACTAAAAAAAAATGTAACATATGGGCCTTATAAAAATATTGAGCCCTATCTCAAACATTATTTTTTAAAATCAAAATTTATATCAATAATATTGCTATTAAAAAAAAATTAAATTGGAGCCTTATAAATTTGGGGGCTCTAGACCATGGCTTTAGTTGCCTTATTGAATATCCGGCCCTAACTTAACCAATAGATATATATTAAAAATAAAAATGACTTTTATTTAAAAACAAAAAAACCTAACCTCTTCTTTCCTACCCCTACACCCAACAAAAAAATCTATAGTACTACTACAACATCATTTTAAATAATGATAAGTGTTCATTTTCTTAAAAAATTATAAAATTTCTCTTAATTTTTACTACCCACCATATATTGTAAACTTGACACTCTTTCTTCTTATCACTCTTTTATTAAAGGAAGTATGTGCTACATAAATACTGAAAATTTACTCCCACCCAATCCTTCTCACCGCCGCCGGCCTCCTCCACCTACCTCTCCATCGCTGACGCCACAGACCCACCCCCTTCTCACAATAATGCTCCTCCTCTGCTTTCTTATATATATATATATATATATATATATAACCATAAAAGATGTCATTGCATTACAATTCATTTATGTATCTTGTTATTGTTCAAAATTAAACGCATCAAATTCCCAAAACAGAAACAATTAATTACTGGTGAACTAATGAAAAATGAATGGATTAAGCATCATTTATTTGGCTTATTTTGTGTTTATCTTCTATTTATAAATAAAAGTCGAGTCAAACAAAAATATTAATAAGCTCATTTTAAGTGACTTTTTTTATAATAAAAAAAAAACTTCAAAATAAGCTACACATATAAGCTTTTACTTATTTTTCTAACCTTTTATTTTCATTAAACATTCACCAACTACCATAACCAAAACTGGACTGTCACCCACTATACTGTTTATGACTTTTTTTTAAATCTTTTATTTGTAACTTTAACTTAAAAAAAAAATTTTAAAAAAAAATAAATCTGATCAAACCATACCTAAATTTAGTTATTGTGTCATCAATCATCATCTAGAAGTGGCAGGCACAAATAATTAAGGGGCGTGTTTGGTTTGACTTATATGTACTTCCCAAACTATAGTTTCCTTTGAATTAGAATTGATTCATAGCCAATATGAATCTCAATAACTTTTTTTTTTCAATTAAACTTTTTTTAAAAATAATCAACAGTAACAATTATTTAATTTATTTGAAATCAGAAGTGACTTGCATGTAAATAGATTCTTTTATGTGTCTATAATGCAAAAGTAAAAGCAACTAGTACTATTTAAGATGAAATTAAGAGGACAAGTGGAATGAGCAGATGAATAGCTTATAGCTTAATTCGTGGGGAACTAGAAGCCCAACAAGGTGTAGATTTTCTTTTGAAAGCGCAACTTCAACCAAAAATAGTTAATGGATGTACACACTCTCCACTTAAATAGATACTGAACAAAAGGGAGTCACAAGCGCAAATTTGCTTTTGGATTTTCTACTTTATGCTTATTCCCTTTCAATCCTTTTCCCTCCCCAACAAAACTCTACAGCAATCTATTTCCTTTATTTATTCTTTTTTCCATCCCTTTCTCCAATACTCTTTCCATTCATAATTAATGATCCTAAATTTACATCAAATTGTTGCTTGCTTCATCTTAAGTAGTAACCTAATGAATATTCCCAACCTACAAACTCTTTTCAAAATTAAAAACAAATTGCAAGTTTGCAACTTCAAATCTTTAAACAAATAAATATATATTGTATTTCCAAATTTATATTAGTACCAAATAATCTCGTTATCGTATAAAGAAATATAGATATCAATCACATGTGATTCATGCACTAGGCCAAGAAAAAATGTTATCAGTAACTCAGTATCACACAAAACTCGTGTGGTAGAAAAGAAAACTAAATCTCATTGTCACATCAAGATTAAAAACCTCGTTAACTATTATTTATTTTTTAAAATAATCACTATTTTAACAAGAAAGAATTTCTAAATTCTTTAAAAATATTTGTATGTACCTTTAAATATAATAAAAAGGGATATTAATAATTTAAATTTTTACTTCTTCAAAAAAGTTAACACCTCAAAATAATCAGCAATAGTAAAAAAATTAAAAATATAATTTTTATAACTACAACTAAACATGAATAATTTTTAATTCTATAAAATAATAATAATTCTTCATTCTTAACCCATCTTAAAAACCAGTTATTTTTATTAAACCGGCCTAAGTTAACAAATTACGATGACATAATATTTTAAGTTGCTTTTAAAAAATTAAATAAAATAAGTATATTGCTCAAACGCTTACCTTATGCAAGTGACGAAAACTAGTAAGTTAAGAAACTCCGACTCTTTATAATTTCGAGGAGGATCTCTTCTTTTTTTTCAATAAATGACCTATTTTCTCGAGCATTTACCTCGTTAAAGCAAAAGTAACAATTACTACTAGAAAGAAAACCATTTTTTTGAAAGATAATCTTGTAATTTTCACTGTCATCTAATTAATCTAATTAATAGTAATAATTTTCAAACGAATTTCTCAGACTTCCAATAGGAAAAACTTTACCCCATCTATACAGAAGAAAATCATACCGCTAATAAACGCCCTCTTTTAATTTACGAAGGCCTTTTCCTTTTTCTTTTCTTTTTTTTTGTTGGTTTTCAAACTCAAGTTGAGTGTTGGGTTCAAATACTCCAAATTTAATCTCCCTCCTCAAACGGCGGCGTTTTAGACCACTTAACGTCAAAAACTGAGCTCAAGCACCAATTTAATTTCCTCTTTCAAACGGCAGCGTTTTGGTGGACCCCTACGTTATTACGATGAAGCACCAATCTAAATCTAACCTCTCTCCTCAAACGGCGGCGTTTTGGACCACTACGTCATTTTCGATCTCCGGACCAATATCAACGTCTCCAACAACGGCACCTCCGCCGCCGCCGCCGTTCTCTTCAATCCACAGTTCCACCGGCGAGCACTCCATCTTGTGACGCAGCTTCCAATCTAGCGCTTGACACCCACGCGAGCAATAATTCACCTTCCCACACACCGAACACCGTCGAAACTCGTGCGGCCGCGTCTCCGGCCGTCCACAACCAATGTGCGCGCAGAGTCTCAGACCTTCTTCCAATTTTCCCCGACCAGACTCGAACCACTCTCTCAAAAACCAGTTCGCCGGCTGAACCTCCGGCACCGACACGTTGTAACCGTAATCACTAAGCAACGGACATCCTGAGTCCCTCTGGCATCTCAAAGCGCGCCATGTCAGCAGAGAGGAAGCCGAGCGTGAGGGAGACGCTTGTGACACGGCGCGTAGGACAAACGCGAGCTCACGCACGTTAGCCTGGACTAGCAGCCTCCGTCCCTCAGCGATATTCTGCCGGACGCCGTAACCGTCCTGAAGACAATGCCCTAACTCACGAAGCGCGTCGATGTGACCAAGCAACGACGCGCGTGCCGACAGTGCCACACCGGCGCGTAGATCTTTATCTCGCTTGGAGCCACCACTACCGTTGAACTGAATCACCGCCAGCGAGTAAAGCGCCGGCGCGTGCATCTTCATCGCCGCCTTCGCCAGTAAAGAAAGCCCGCTCCCTCGGTTCTGCAGACAGTAAAATCGGATCTGCTCCAAAAAAAAATTAAAAATCAAACAAAACCGAAAATAAAATAGAAAAAATAAAAATCATTGAAACGGTTAAATTATGCTCCGTGAGGTAACGGTGACGGAACAAACCATTCCAAGAGTATAACAAGCGTCGAGATTGCCGGCGTTAACGCAGTGTTTTAGAAAACGGTGAGCGTTCTCTGACCAATTCTTGGGCTTAACGGCGAAAACTTTGGGTCCTGCTTTAGATAAAACCAAACGATGCAGCGCTAACCGGTTCAACCTCTTGCATCTGTCAGGAAAACACGACATAAGAAATTATGAAGGAACACGATGAACGGAAGAGAGAGGTTTGGTTCATGTGGAGGGAAAAGGAAACTCACGTTGAGAGAACGGTGACGATATCGGAAGGAGACGTGGCGGTGGAGCTGAGTTTGGAGAGAATGAAGACGACGAGATCGTCCGGTAAACCGTCGAAGAGATCATGCTTGTTGGTGTTGGTGTGTTTCCATGGCCTTCTCATATTCCTGATCGTTTCTTCGTGATTCGCATTCAAGAAAGAAGAGAAACAAAATATGGTTCAGTGGTTCAGCTACGGTTCTGGATTTTGCTATATTGTGATTTGTTTGTGTGTGGAATTTAATATGTGTTGAGAGTCTCGATGGTTATGGGAACGGTACGGTACTGAAAGCACTCTGTAACGGCGAAACAAAGCAGACAGAAGCCACGCAAATCCTTTATATTCGTATTTGAAGACCAGCAAAAGCTAACGGACCCCACGTATCACAAGCGTCGGTTTTCTATTTTCTTTCTCATTTTTAAATCCCCTAACATATATATATTAAAAATAATTTTTTTTCACTTGCACAAATTAATAATGATTTAATTAAAATTTTTAAACAGTTAAATTTATTTATTTTTATTATATTTTATGTGTATTCATTAAATTTTTTACCACCTATTATTTAATAACTTTTTACATAAAATTTTATTGGTTAATAAATTATTGTTAATGTGTGTCCTAAAGACACTAAAACTCATTAAATATTAGATAAATTAACTATCTAATTTTTATAGATGTCATTTATTTTCATTTTAGTCCATTAACATAAAAAATCGTTTTTTTTAATTTCTAAAAATGTATCATTTTCAGATTGATTCCTATAATCGATTTCAATATTAATTATGTTAACTTAATCTATATACACATACTTATTTTTATTTTAATTCTTACATACGTATTTAATTTTTTTTTAATTTCTATATATGTACTTATTTTTTATTTTAGTATATCTATATATCTCTATATTTATATTTATTTTAGTCTATATACATATATTTATTTTTTATTTCAAAGTACTTATTTTTAATTTTAATTTCTATATTTTTTATTTTCTTTAACAGGAAAACATATAATAAGAGATACATATAAAAATAAAATTAAACGATTAATTTAACCTATTGTAATAATAGTAGTAGAGTACGTATTAACTATTTTGTCAATCACCTTTTAAATTGTTTTAATCTAAGATCACGTACTGTATATGGAAAAAAATCATTAGTATACTAAGCGTATAAAATTTCATTGAATGATTTAAATAATTTGTAATTCTTGACTTATAAAATACTACTATAATTGTTTTTAAATTTATTCAGCAAGATGAGATTCCCTAACGATTCACGTCTCAATAAAAAAATGAAAAAGATATAGTAATAAGGGATCCACGTAAGATAGGGTAATAATAATGATGATAATGGCTGTATTGTAGTTATATGGATTTCAAAATGGTGTTAGTGGGAGTGGAACCCGGGAACGTTCCACACGGTGCGATGCCAACGACTGGTCAAACTTACAGACTCACACAGCGTCCTCCACTCCACCACCACCGGATTCTGCGTTCATTAACCTTTTTTTTCTTTGGTACATTCACATTTTTCTTTTTTGGTAGATTAACGTTTTTTTATTGAAACGTTTTTCTTTTTCTTTTTTTATTGAAACGTTTTTCTTTTTCTTTTTTTATCGAAACGTTTTTCTATTTTATATTTAACTCAAGGTATTCAACGTGGAATACAGTATTAACGTTTTCTTAGAGTCTGCTTATTTGTCTGTGTTTATTTTATAAAATAAATATTTATTTTAATAAAAATTATTTAAATAAATTTTAATGATTATTTATTTTTAAAAAATAATTAAAAATAAAAAATAATCAGATTTTTATTTATTTTTATAAGCAATTTTGATAAACTTCTCAAAATAATCAGCTATAATAAAAAAATTAAAAAATAATTATTCTTATTTCAACTAAACATAAATAACTTTTGATATAAAAAAAATATCAAAAATATAAATAATTTTTAATTTTTATCATAATTAATTATAAAAATAATTAATTTTTTACTTTATCTTCATAATCAATTATTAATTATGGTTAAGTTTAAACAAATTAACCTTTTTTCTCTTAATTTTTTTATTTGCCTTAAGATATTAATATTAGTATTATATAAATATATTTATCATCTGATAGATGTAATTAACTTTTTAGAATATACTCTTATTATTGAGGAATGTCTTTCTATGGTGACTCTTGCTCTTCTAACCGATAGAATTGGGACTGCGTTCCCAAGAGAATCTTAGCTTCTTTTTTTTCTCTTTGTTTTTTATTTTTTATTTCCTTTATTACAAAAAAAAAAATAAATTTTCTTATATATATATATATGATCGAGCTAACAACTACTACTATTAAAGAATATCTATCACGGTATAATTAGTAAGTGTATTCTTTATCTTAAATTTAAATAGCATAAATTGATTTTTTTTCAATAATGCAATAAAAAAACTTAAAAAAAATAAATACTTTTATTTTTAATAAAATAATTCTACTTTTATATCCAAGCAATTGTCGCTATTCACACAAGGATTCCCGAATTCAAATAACAATGAGATGATCCTCTCTCAAACCCTCACAATGTCCCTGTGATTTTCAATGAGCATAAGGGGATATGTGAAGAGGAACATGAGGTTTTTTTTCAATAATGCAATAAAAAAAACTTAAAAAATAATAAATACTTTTATTTTTGATAAAATAATTCTACTTTTATATCTAAATAATTGTCACTATTCACATAAAGATTCTTGAGTTCAAATAACAATGAGATGACCATTTCTCAAACCCTAACAAGGTCCCTGAGATTTTCAATGAGCATAAGGGGATACGCAAAGAGGGACATGAGGTATTTATATATAATGTCCAGATACATAGTGTATAATCAAGAAAAGAGAATCTCACTTGCTATTATTGCAAGGTCATGCTTGATAGGCACTAATTGATTGTAATTTTTAGTGATAGCATCATTTAAGGTTAAGATTCTCTCCAATAGAGTTTGAACTGAACCGCGCTAACTAAATTTATATTTGATATTTGACTCATTATTTCAATAAGTTTGATTCTTAAATCAAATGAACATAACCAACACATTTTAATTCGTTTGATTCACAACCTAACTTAATATTAAATAAATAAACACATATAAAATTTTAAATAAATTTCTATTTTAATTTTAAATATCATAAATAAATATCGATTACTTTAAACTTACATTATTAATTTTTTACTTTGGTCTCAATTTATAAAAGTAATTCATTTCACTCATTTTTACTTTTTATTTCAATTTTTACTTTTGTTTTTATAACAGAAAAGAAAGTAAACAACAATTTTAGAAAGTCCATAACTTAAGTTCGCAAGCTCGTGAGCTAAACCAAACATATTGTGAACTTCAAATGAGTAGAACTTCAACTGAAAAACTCAGTTTATAAGAGACTCGACTTGGGTTCGGTTCAGATAAATTTCAATTCAGCTTTACTGAGGCAAGTTTGACTCAACTAGACTGGTTTCGACCCTACTCTCTAATTGTTTTGAGCAACTAGATGATTATTGTCTTCAATAACGGAGCTTGAACAAAAATTTTGGGGGCCAACCGAGACCAAGATAAAATTAAAATGTATGACAAATAATATTTTTCTACAAGAGTACATATTTTATCAATATCAAAAGCTTTGTAAACATATGTAGGAACCAAAGCAGAGCTAAGAGTTAACAACTCCATTGCTTGGTCGTTGAACCTCCTATTCAACTCTTGGAATAGCCGAAGTAGATGAATGACAAATAAAAGAAAAAGAAAAAAATAAAGAGGTATTAGATATAGATGGTTCACTTAGTTGGGCTTGTGTAGCTTTTAGGAGAAGCCTCTAAATTTGGGATAAACAACAAACTTGTGTGAGAAGTTTGTATTAATTATAATATTATTTTTATACCTCTTTTTGCTTATATTAATTTTATAACTTGTACTTTCTTTTTTTGACCTTTTTCTCTTTAATTTTTATCACAACTAAGTATAAGTTATACTAATAATTCAATAATGACACATCAAATACTACATTTATTTTTTATCATATTATTTTTTTTTTCTCAACTGTGTTTTTCTTTCATTTCTTATCATATATTCTTATACTATTGTAAAAATATCACAACTATAACACTACTAAACATATATGTATATGTATATAAAAATAATTTGAAAATTTTTGGGGGTCGCGGCCCCTCGCTGTCCTAAAGAAGTTCCATCCTCGCTGTCCCTAACATGACTCAGAAACTAGATAAATCTATTTTTCAATAATTTGGGTGATAAAATGGATCAATTTTTAAATTTTCTAAGTTTGGAAAATTAAGATTAGAAATTTTATTTTAAGAGAATGATGTTTAGATACTCTTGTTAAAAAATAAATTTTAAAATATAAATATGATACATAATTGATTATGGAGAAGTAGAAACAATAAAAAGTTATTTCTCACAAAACTTAGATTCAGTATCCAAAATTAGTTCCGACTCAAGGTTGCTAAACATGATTTTTAGTTAAAATCATTTCTGATTCGAGCCAAACCATGATTTTGGTGGTGCATAAGTTAAATCAAACATGCACTTAATAGTCTTCCGTAGGAGTGGATTTACTACTTTTGAGAAATTTTTATGTCCGAACTTAAAAAATTTAAATAAGTTAAGTTAGTTTGAATTTTACAATTTTAAATGAAATACAAATTGTTAATATAAAAAAAATCCAAATTAACCAAATCAATTAGGATTGGTTTGGTTTGTGGAGCTTTATGTCCATCTTTTAAAATATTGATTAATATTTTATATAATTTAATATAGGAAAAAGTTATTCTATTTATCACATATATGTGCATATGTTAACAACTTATAATTAGAAAGTTTTTATTAAAAAAAGTATTTATTTCATTTGAATCATAAAATTCATTTATTTATTACTTATATTTTTAAGTAAAAAGTTTCTACTTATAAGGTCATACAATAGATAGATACGATAAGAGAGTTGGATAAAAGTCAAATAAGTTTTATCTTATCTTCATCCTATCTAATGTTTAGTGCCTATCAAATAGCACAATTGATAGTATATATTATTATATCTATATTATAATAGTATAAAAAATATAAAATCATAATATTTTAATTACATTTAATATTTTAAATTTCAATTAAAAACTTTGAAATTAATATCATATATAATATCAACAAAAGGATTAAGTCAAATTTTTCTTAAATATTCACGATAATATTATTTTTACGATAAAAAATTACATAATAATTAATATAATATTCACAAAATATATCATACAACAAAAAATAATATTTTAACTCTCTAAAATCTTGATACTTTCTAAAAAAAATAACAAAACCTTTGATATTTGATTCTTTTCCATAAAGTTTCCTTTTTTAAAAAAATATGATTTTTAAACTTTCTTAATCTGTTCTTTTCCCTATTTTTTGTTATCTTTTTTTCAAAAATAAAATAAAATTCTATTTAATCTTAAAAGGACAAAAGTTATATTGAGAACAAAAATCATAAGGGTGAAATAGATAAAAAACAACCCTTATTATATACTGCTCGTTTATATCCTCACAATTGTCTTAGGATAAAATTTGAACAAGGGAGCATGAAAAGATAAGCTGACAAAATAAGCTTATTTTAGCACGTTGGCTCCCTAAACTGTAGATTATAACATGATAAGATATGTAATCATATAATGTCCACCAAACAAACTCTTAGTGTTTTTTTATAAGTAAAAGTGTGTCCACAAGGGTTTGAATCAATGAGCTACTACTCAAAGCTTCACTCCTTAGCCCCTAGTCAAACTTGCTAGTGTTTTAGATTGTGTTTGGAAGAGCTTATGAAAATAGCTTATAGATTTTCATAAGCTGTTTTCAGCTTATTTTCATAAGTTTCTTAAAACAGTTTATAGATTTCCATAAACTGTTTTCCTTAAGCTGTTTTCAGCTTATTTTCATAAGCTTCGAAACAGCTTATCCGGATAAGCTATTTTTTAACTTATTCAGTAAGTTTCATAATTTTATTCAAATCCTGTGGTGAAAAACTCCTCCTCCCCCTCCCCTAAAAAAGAATAAAAAAAAATAGACTTATAAAAAGAAATTAAGCTTGTATTTCCAAATACACCCTTCATCTATACAATGATGCATAGGATAGCTGAACCCTTTGTTTGAACTAATTAAAATGTATTAGCCACCGAACATTTTAATCCATGACATTTTGAAATGACTGTTTTGGCCCCTCACTTTTCATTTCGTAAATCACTTTAGTAACTATCCTTTAGTGACACTAATGGAATACCTACGTGAACTACGTTGTTTTACTAGAGAGAAACTAATTCAGTTTAGTCCCTCAATTAAAATATCCAATTTCTTTTGGTATCAAATCATTCATTTTAATCCCTCATCACTTGACTCAAACCCTAATTTCCTCTCCCTCTTACTTTGAAATTGGATCCAATAACCCTAATTTCATCTTTCTCTTAATAAGAGTGCACCCAAATTGCACATTGGCGAAGAGCAACCAGTAATCGAATAAGAAGAGCAATAATTAAATTTTATTTGGATATCCTAAAAAGTTCTAACAAGAAACTCGTTCCACTCATAACAGTAAGGTCGGTATACTGTTGAAGATTATTAACTTTTCTTTTTGTGAATAAGTATATATTAACTTGTGGAAAATTTTCTTCAATTTTTTTTTTTATATTAAACTTGTGAACAATTAGTAAGACATTTGTTTATTCGGTAATTTTGATTTTTTTATTTAACGACTTTTTTTTAATTAAAAATCTTTTTCCGGCTGAATGATTGTCGAATTTTAGTTGACTTTTTACCTTGGCTGCTGCCTAATAATAAAATTATAATTAATTGGATGATTAACTTTGAAGAATTATGTTACTATCATATTTTAACATTCTAACACATAGATTGGTCTCTTCGAAGCCTTCGTGCAATCGATTTAGAATTCTTGTCTTCCCCAGTAATCCATGCATTAGATAGCTTCATTCACACTTAGCACCTAATTTATTCAGATAAATATATTATGTAACTGTTCATTTGATAAAATTTGATAAACGAGTTTGTTTTCATAATTTTTCGATAATTTTTATTTAAATAACTTTAAAAACTTATATATATTTTTTGGTAAATAGTTTAAAAACCTTTTTTGATAGGCAAATACATAACACAGTACTCACACGTATCCTAAATTAAATTTTCTAAATTTTCACGGCCAATATTTGAACCTTATACAAAAGTTCTAAATTAATTTCAAATATCATGAAAAAAATTAAATAATATGAAAAAAATTTCGTTATTAAGACATCGTTATCATTTTTATAAAATTTAAATTTAATAAATCTGTTAGCATAGATATCACTGAACAATTTCATATAGTGATTGTCAGAGTTTTTAAAAGTTATTTTCGGATTGGTTTTCAAACCTTTTGATGTGTATTATAAGTTGGGTTAATCCCATAATTTAAAATGAATTTTGCTAGCGATCCAGAAAAATCATTAGAAGATAACGGATGGTTATAACTTGATATAAACAAAGAGAAATTTTATATGCTCTTACAAATTTTCTATTTATTTAATTTTGATAATTGTCATCTATTCCTCACTAAATATTAAAAAACTATTATACGTTAGCATAACTTGAATACCAAAAAAGTAGAATTAATTCTTGGTCGCTTATAAAAAAATAATTCTTGTTATATATACGAATACGATGAGATGAGGTGGAAGTTATGGGTCTTCTTGATGCGGATTGAATCGATAGAGATAAAATCATACAATTCAATTAATTTGTATATCTTTAGTTTGGATTGGTTTAGTTTGACTCATAAAAGTAATCAGATCTAATTTGATCCAATATTTTTTATTTAGGTTGAATTACTTTTTGGATTTAATTTATGTCGATTATACTCATAATGTATGAATTAATTTCACCAAAAAATATAGAGAGAAAAAAAAGAGATAAAATGTAATTAATTAATTAAAATTTATAAAAATATAAATATGTGTTATTAAGATAATATTTATATTATAAAACTGAAATTAAAATAAGTTATGATATTAGTTTCATTAAATATTTATTAGTATAGATACAAGTAGTATCACAATTTTATAAAAAAAAATTATATATGTATATAAAAGTTTGGTTTAATTTTGATTGATTCGGTTTAAGAGAATATGAAATCTAAACCAATTAAGGAAAAATTCATTTTTTTGGTTTTTTTAATTTTTTATTTAATCGATTTAAATTGTTTTGAATCCACATTAAACACCCATAAGGCTATAACTTATAGGGCCCATTTGATTTGTTAAAATATATGGTATTGGATAGTAGAAAAAGAGTTAACTATCAAATTAGTCTTCAAAGATTATCTTGTCACAAATTTAGTCCCCAAATTAGTCCTTTAAAGATCATCTTTGTCACCAATTTAGTCCTCCAAAGAACTTTGTCATCAAATTAGTCCTCCAAAGATGTGTAAGTATATCAAATTAGTCCTTCAAAGATTTAAATATATCAAATTGGTCCATGGTGGAGGACTAATTTTAGGACTAATTTGGTAGACTTTTAAATCTTTAGAGGACTAATTTGGTGACAAAGTTCTTTGGGGATCAAATTGGTGACAAAGTAATCTTTGGAGAACTAATTTGGTGGCAAAATTCTTTAGAGGACCAAATTGGGGATATGATCATTTTTGGAGGACCAAATTGATAGTTAACTCTAGAAAAACTTTTATTCCACGTTTGATTATAAAAAGAGACATGACACAGCAGAAAATACAAGATTGAACCTGGTACAGCAAAAAATACAAGATTGAACCTAGAACAAAAGGAAATTTTTTTGTTACTCACTATCCTACGGATAAAAAGTTGTTTCATGATACAAGATGGTTAAATATAAAAATACCCTCACACATCTCTATTATCTCTTGAAGCTTTAACTACATCTCTCCACTCCCACACTTACAAAAGGTAATTACCATAATATATTTTTTTTATTTCATGCAATGTACAAACACTAAACTAACAATCATATATATATATATATATATATATATAATTTAATAATATTTTTAGGGTGACTGTTGTGTCCGTTGATTATAAAAAAAAATTTTTAGGACGAAAAATAATAAAACAACTAAAAAAATATATCAAATGATTTGAGAAATATAAATTTTATTTGAAATTTTCTTTTTTAAAAAATACAATATTATAATAGTTTCAAAATTTCATAATATTAATTGTTAATTTTTTATGAGATATTATAGTAAAATTAATTTTGTATTTCTTATTTTGTACTTTAATAATCAAACAACACAAATAATTTATTGTAACTCATTAAATTATCTTGTAATATACTTTCTGTATTATACTTGTCTATGCATTAAACGCAACTATAATAAAAGTAGAAGAAAATCGACAACCCCTCAACTGGATCAACCAAACGGGGGGCGGCAATTTGTCAAAGAGAACATTCTCGACTAAACCAATTAAATTAAATCTTTATTAATCCATTATTTAAAATTACTAGTAACATTTAATTAACATTTTGCTTATATATAGTATATTAATATTACAGGTGTTTTGGTTATTAAAGGAACCAAGTAAAATGGTGGGACTGGTTGGAGAAAGCAAAGCACGCCTTATCTAACTTTCACGTCTAAGTAGAAATCAAGCAAATTAAATGTTACTTATATATTAGTAGTAACATGTTAGGTGAACCATGGCATATATATATATATAATTAACAAACAAAAATTAAATTAATTATCTTTGTTACACTTTCATATCTCTACGCATAACGCAAGTTGATGATATTGGAATAAAGCACACAAGTTGGGATCAGGGAATTAAAGAATTTTGTAGATCAAGTTAAAGCTATCTAGATTTTTTTTTTTTTTTTAAATTTGTATTCTTTTTTATATGTGTAAGGGTGGGGACAAAGGCAAGAAAAGAAGAGTGGAAAAGTAAATTAATGATGATGATGATTCATTATTCATATTGATATTGTAAATGTGATTTGGATAAATCCCAATGGAATTAATGAAGATTTGGATAAGGGTTGAAGGTGTGGAGTTGTTGAAACACAAATCCTTTTCCTCTCCTAAACAGTGCCACTAAAAAGAGATGAATATATTCGACCTAAACGGTTTGGTAGAAAATAAGTCTTGTGTTTCCGGCGCCTATCATTTCAATTTTCAATTCCGGAAATATGTCAATAACAGTATTCTACTATTCTTTATTGAGTTTCTTTTTTAATAAAAAATTTACTGTGAGAAAGATTGATTAATCTATTTCTTCACAGTTAAATTTGTTTGTAAAGTTATAGTCATGTCAGTTAGTGAGCGAATAAAGATATATGTGCAGGTACAGGGTTCGATTCGTATTACTTTTCTATGAATTAAAAAAAAATATTTGTATGAAAATGTTATTAAATGGCCACAAAATATTATTTTTTATTGAGTTAATAATATACTTTGAATATTATTAAATAATATCCTTAACGTACGTACTTATTAAAATATAATACATACTACATATTTTTAATATAATAAATTATTATAAAAAGTACATCTATGTTTAATATGAGTTACCAACTAATGCATTGAAGACTTTTCATTTTTTATCTTCAGTACAATTTTTAATAGTTTAATTAATAATAAAGTGAGAGGGATAATGATATAAGATAGCAGAAAGAAGTAAATTATTTGACACTTTAAATTTGATATTGTTACTTTTATTCATAAACTCTTTTTCTTTATTTTCGATCGCGTCAAATTGAAAAGTTGTGAATGAGAGTGACAATATCAAATTTGGAGTGATAATATATTTTATCTAAAAAGAAATGCTAGTTGACTTTGTACATACATTTATAAAGACATTTTTACTAAGGATAGTTGAAAAAAGTTAGGAAAATGCTAAACAGTGCTCTTAACTGTTTAAGAATACAAAAATAGTAATGTTTTATCGGGATTGATAAAATTTATTGTCTCGAAAGTAGAAAATTATTCAATGAACACTTTTTTATAGTAAGTCAAAGCATTAAATAAGGTGTAGTTATTACACTTAACAAGTGCTCTAAGGGCACCATTTAGTAAGACCCAAAAAGTTATAATATACTCCCTCCGTCCCATTTTAAGTGTCGTTTAAGGTTGTTACACACAGTTTAAGAAATGTCATTAATTTTTTTTGTTTTTACACAAATAATTGTCCAACTCCCTATTATACCCCTTACTCTTATTAATTAGTGAATTACATCTCTCAAAACGTTTATTTAAGATTCAACTACTCAATGGTATATTTGGTAAAAAATAATTAATGCTTCATTGAAACTATGAAATGACAAATAAAGTGGGACAATTTTTTTTCTTTAAAACGACACTTAATATGGGACGGAGGGAGTATTTCAAGACATATATAATGACACTACAAAAAAAAATAGTTATTTGCAAGGGCTTTTAGCCCTTGGAAAAACAAAAAAACCCTTGCAAAACACTAATTTTCATCGGCTGCCGGGCCAACAAAAAAAGCTCGAAATAAACAAATTTGCGAACACTTTTGACCTTCCTAAATTTGCGAAGGCCTAACTATACAAAATTGACATCGAACTTACTGATCAAATAGTAAAATTGAAAGTTTACATTATATTGATTAACTATACAAAATTTCATATGATTTGAGAACTTGTTGATATTTCATCTCTTCAATTTAATGAATAATTTAAAATATACATAAATGTCACCTAAAAGATTGTGTACCTAGAGATATTCGTTTTTTTCTAAATTTTGGTATACATAATCGTCATTATAATATCTTATAATTCAACGGTTGGGTTAGTGAAATTCGATATCCATATGTTGTTATTAAGCGGAGCAAGTGTCTAACACTTCCTCCTAGAGTAAACGGGTATATATATATATATATGACATATCTATTTACTTTAGGAGTAAGTATTGCGAGACTTATTCTTCTTTATAACGTCAAATTTTACCAATCTAATTGTTGAATTGAAAGTTCATAATATATACATCAACTATATAAAATTTTAAATGATTTAAAAACTTTGAGATATTTCATCTATCCATATCAATTTAACAAATAAAAAGGTATTTAAAACATACATAAATATCATCCACTAGATGATGTACCTAGAGATGTTAGATTTTTTTTAAAAAAATTTTTGCCATACATAATCATGATAATATTTTATGATTCAATAGTTGAATTGGTGAAAATCAATGTCTAAATGAAGTTATTAAACTGGTAAGTCTAGTTAGACACTTACTAACGGATCCCCCCTTTTATATATACATGATATGAAGTGAGAGCACCTATTATTATGAGAGGTGAGAGGAGTGAATTTCAACTAGTGAATCTTATCATAAATGGTTTAGATTGAATATTAAAAAGCCACGTGGCATTTTAAAAAACTCACATGACTTTTTAAAAATCCTTGTGTTTCAATCTTAGTCGTTCACAATAAAATCCAATGTGGAGGAATCTGTTTAATCCAAAAGTATGTGTTGGAGACTTACTCGTAGACTAGGTATATGGATTAGGGTTCGTGGACAGTCCATATAATTTGTGGACTTTTGCCGGCCAACCTGTTTAACCGCGAACCAAGTAGGTAAAACTCGCAAGCCACGTGGACATCCGCTTACCCGCATAAGATATTATCATGTGTTTGTGTGGTGTGGGGTGGACCATCCACATACCCAACTCTATTTGGTCCTCTTAATAACTCCATATTACATAGAGCTTCACTAATTCAACCGTTCAATCATAAGATATTATTATGATGACCATATATAACAAATTTTAGAAAAATCAAATACCTCTAGATAAGTCGCCTAGCAGATGACATTTACATAGTTTTAAATTGTCTTTTATTCATTAAATTAAAGTTGATTGATGAAATATCAATAAGTTATATAATTGATCAACTTTCAAGTCAATGATTAGATTGGTGAAATTCAATATCTATATTGGTTATTAATTCTATATTTTATGAGCTGAGTCGAGCCGAAATAGCTCGCGAGTCATAACCTATTTTGATGACTCTATGATATGTTAGGACTTAAGGGTGTTAAAAAAGTATAGTGTTAAAAATAAATAAGTCCCTTAAACTTTAATGCATGTGTATTTAAGTGTAATTATTTTAAAAGAATAATGTTTTGTTGACACCCTAAAAGTTTACATCCTTCTTACATCCATAATATAATATTATTATTTGATTTAAATGAATTAAAAATGGGGGAAATAAAGAGTACTAAAAGGATTAAGAAATAATAAAATAATGAGGGTGTAAGATTAGTGTATGATTTTTTGTGTCAAAAAATCAGCACTCATTTCAAAATAAACATTTTGGTTCCTGAACTTCTTGGAGTGTGCACTTGAATAAAACACTCATATTTAATGACGGTTTTTATAAAAAATAACAATGGTTAAAATAGTCATTAAATATAATATTATACTTAAGTGCATACTTTAAAAAGTACAAAGAATAAAATACACAATTTAAAAGTAATTAGGCAAATACATGTACAATAAACTTCATGAAATTTATTTATTTTTAACTCAAAAAATTATATGTGCCGTTAGAATTATTCTTTTGAACTTCCTCCATATAATCCATTAATCAATTATAATACTTGTTGGCCTAATAATAGCATTAATTAATATTTCGGAGGGAAGAAAGATTAGATGAACAAAGGGGTGGCACTATTGTCACCACACCTTTCTCAAATGTTACTATACGCGCTATTTTTTTTTTTCTAGTTTTACCCTTTGACCGGATTTTATTATGCGGGCGAGTCCGGAAATTTTTATCCGAGAGCATCCGGAAATTTATATCCGGGCGAATCCGGAAATTTATTTTCGGTTGAGGTGTCTGAGGCACCACACATTTAAATTCGGAAAATCATTTCCGTTAAGCATTTCCAATTTCAAAATCATTTCCAAACCATTTCTCAATTCTTCTCATCTTTACCTAACCAATTAATTTTACCATTTGAAGCCGCATTTGAAGCATTTGAAAGCGTAAAAATGTGAGTTTTACTAGTTATTTCATTTGATTTGTGTGTTTTTTGAGTTATTTAGTGCAATTTTGGGTGGTTTATGCGAACAATTTTTGAATCTCAACCGGAAAGGATTTTCTGGTTTCAACCGGGTTTGAGAATTTGTTTACATTCGGATTCCACAACAAATTTCCATACATTAAAAATCATATCCCAACAATCCTTCTTGTGGACTAGCACCTTACACTTTGTCTGCACATTTTTGTCTATGTGGAATTGACATAATAGGTGCTTTGATTGAGGAAAAACTTCATTTAGTGCATTCATAAGTGCAACAAAAACTTTCGGTTGGCCATTTTCACTCACAATCAAGTGTTTTAAGCAACTTAAAGCCCATACATAATTATCACTACGCTCAGACTGCATGTAAGCAAATGCAATTGAGTATGTTATATCTGTTGAGGTAACCCCAACCATTTCAAGTAAAGGCAACTTATACCTATTGGTTTTGTATGTTGCATCAAGTATCACAACAGTCGGAAATGTATGAAATAACTTTACCGAAACTTCATGAGCCCAAAAGATGTCTTGGACAATGTTATCAGACACATCCTTTCTATGGAAATGGACATACTTGTGAGACTCTAGCATTAGCATCAATTGTTGCATCTCTGTCCGAGGCTCCCTAATCGACTTGCGATATGAATATCGTTCATTATATATAGTTTGAATGGTACTCACATTGTCAGGATCATGCTCCTTTAGTGCAAGCAATATGTTGCCAGGCTTCACGTTGTTCTTTGTCATGTCCGCCACTACGGTCTTCTCATCAGCTTTGAGGCGGCGAGAATATGGATGACCTATGAGGGTGACTGCTCTTTCATGGTTGTGCTTGCCGCATATCACAATAAGTATCCATCCTTCATTAGCATGAGGTCTTCCTCTAAGTCTGGATGGACATTCACATTTCTTAGTTCCTGTGACTTCTCATGTAAGTTGCTTTTTGTATTCTTTATACTTTCTACTTCTTTCATACCCAAGAGTCACAAACTCTCTCCTATTCCCACCTGCACCACCTTTATCTGACCTGTACGTAACAATAACAAATCCAATTGTCTTGCCAACTTCTTGAGCTCAATGTATCAAATCCTCTCTGGTAGGAAAAACCTAAAATATGGCACAAACAATATTATTAACAACAACATACATTCACTAAAGTTTATTTCCACACATTGGGCTTCATTTGTAACTCACATGCTTAGTTTCAAAATAATCTCTGTAATCAAAATAATCATCTTCTTTTGTTTCAGGTACTGATTCCATTAGTTCATCCATATGGTCCCAACTCTGGAGAAACAGAATTATTTCAACAAACAATATTTGGGCATATTACTAAAGTTGGCATATTAAAATATAAAAAAATTAAATTCTTAGCCAAAACAAAAATTAAAATTTGGGCCCATCCGGATAATAATATATGGTGGCCACCGGAAAATAATGTATGGTCAGATCCGGATTCTCAAATCCGGTTGGGATAAAATCTGCAAAAAATCCCCATCTCCATATGTACAACGATTTAACACGAATTAAACAACATAAGTAACACTAGTGAGTGACTGTGTTATAATATGGTGAAAAATCCTAATACTTTGATGTTGACTCGAATTTATAACATCATCTTTAAATCGGATTCTCAAATCCGTATACACCCGGAAATTAATATCCGGGTTTCAAACAAATTTTAATTTCCGGATTCGCCTGGATATTAAAATCCAGTAAAAGGGTAAAATTAGAATAAAAAAAAGTCAGCATATAGTGACATTTTAAAAAGGTGTGATAACAATAGTCACGTCCAATCCAAAGCCATCAAGCCATCAAGCCATCAAACCATGAGAAAAATCATCGCCAGCGTGATTGATGGTTCAGCAGAGTGTGATTGCATGCATATTATTATATTATTTTTTATTATATTATTGAAATAACTATCATATAAGTTCTTAATTTTACAATAAAAATTCATTTAAATTCTTAATTTTTATTAGAGTTCATTTAGGTTTTTAATTTTGTCTATTCACTTAGGTTCTTGATGTTAATCATTGTTTTAACACGGTTAACAAAAATAACATAAATTGATTTGAACTTTTAATAATAAATTTAAGGACTTATTTAAACTTTTGATACATAACACATGATTGATTTGAATTTTTATTAATAAACATAGGGATTAATTTGAACTTTTGATTCAAGTATAAGGACTGATTTGAGTTTATGTTTACGGTGTTAAAACGGTGGTTAACGTTAGGGACCTGACTAAATAACATTAGACATAATCACGAACCAAAATAAACTTCCACGAAAATAAAAATTCTATGTAAACTTTTTTTTGATAAAATTGGGGATTTATATTATTATATAGAAATGATCGTACAATCTATGACTGACCCTAATTTCGATTCAGCCCACAAATTTCATATTACTTCATACTATATAGGAAATTAATTAATAATGGTTATGGAGTATTTGTCATTCAATTTGATCAATGTGTGGACAAATTATATAGGATAGGAAACTCAAACAGTCTAGAAAGGATTATATATAGTAAGGATTGAAAAAGCTTGATATAGTTAGTTGGTTTATAATTTTTTTAAAGTACGTTGATTAAAAATTGAATTATGGCTGAAATATATAAAAAAGGTTTTGTAGATATACGGTATTTATTTCAATATTTTTTTTATCTAAAAAAATATTAGTTTTCATATTACAAGACATTATTGAGATATTTATAATATTTCATAATATAAACTTTCTACAAGTTTTAACCTATATTTTTTTTTTGCTATCATTTATAATTATTGAGCTTTTTTAAATTGATAATGAAATGTAATTAATATAATGATGTAAAAGAATTATGATAGATTAGAAACATTGTATGATTTTTTTTCAAATCCCATACATCATTATTATTCTCTACCTATCAAAATATAAATATCTAAGGGATTGTTTGGTTTGTATTTTTATTTTTTATTTTCATTTCCTGTTTTCTGAAATTTTACAAAGGAAAAACTGAAAATGCTGAACACAGTTTTTCTTTTGTAAAATTCTAGAAAACAAAAAACTGACTGAAAATAAAAAATGAAAACAGAAAATGAAAATGCAAACCAAACAACCCCTAACTGTTTTTTATATAAGAAAGTAGTTATTATTTTAATTTAAAAAAATAATCACTCTACAATTGTACCACTAATATAAGAAAGTAGTTATTATTTTAATTTAAAAAAAAATCACTCTACAATTGTACCACTAAATAAATATAATCTATTATCTTACAACTAGTAATGCAGACATAGTAATAATTAACTTACTTTTAATAAATAAAGATAAAATTAAAAAAATTAATAAATATAACTTTTAGGTAGGATGATATTTTTGTTCCCATAACTCTTTGTATTAATTCAGTTTGGTCCCTTAACTTTTTTTTTATCCGTTTTAGTTCCTTAACTTTTATTTCGGATTCAATTTGATCCCTTTAGAAATGATTTTTTATCCGTTAACGTCTTTGATGGATGTAATGTAAGGACCAAATTGAATCCAAAATAAAAGTTAATGGACTAAAACAAATCAAAAAAAATTTAAGAAACCAAAGTAAATTGGCTTAAAGAATTAAGGAACTAAAACTGTCATTTTAACTAACTTTTAAATATAAACATTTTATTTCAAATGTTTAGATTTTTAAAAAATACTGTATATTTTCTTAATAAAAATAATTCTAATTCTATCTAATAATAATATAAAAAAAAAGAGTTATAGTAATAAGTAGGCTAAAATACATATTTGGTCCTTTATGTTTTGTCGAAGTCGTATTTTAGTCCTTTATGTTTATTTTGTCTCAATTTGGTCCCTTACGTTTGTTTTTTTGACGAACATTAGACTCTTCTTTGAATCCGTTAGTCTAATTAACCGAACTGCATTAACAGCGTTAGTCGTCATCCCTTTCTAGACTAAAACGACAACATATAGAATTTTTTTCTTAAGCTATGCAGTTATGTTAACTTAGACTAACGGAGACACGCTTAAGAAAAAAATTCAATATGGTGTCGTTTTAGTCTGGAAAGAAATGACAACTAATGCCGTTAATTCTATATAGGTGCCACGTATACAATTCGGTTAACTTAGCCTACCGAATTCAAAGAAGAGTCTAACGTTGGTCCAAAAAACAAACGTAAAGGACCAAATTAAGACAAAATAAACATAAATAACCAAAATAGAATTCTGAAAAAATATAAAAGACCAGATGTTTAGATTTTTAAAAAATACTATATATTTTCTTAATAAAAATAATTCTAATTCTATCTTATAATAATATATATAAAAATAAAAAAGAGTTATAGTAATAAGTAAGGTTTACGTCTGACTTTTAGTTGCTATAAGTGAAAATTGTAGCAGAAATTGGAAGACGTAAAGACAAATAATTAGGGTGCCAGATAGTTTTCTTGGTCAACCTAATGAACGAAGCTAGAAGACTGCGCAATAAAATAAAATAAAAAATATTTAAAACCTCATAATTACCAAGCTAAGCCACCTGTTTACATTAGGTTAAAAATCATTATGTAACTAATATATTTCATGTCAATTACTATTAGAATAGAGGATTAGGATTATTAATTTCATCTTCACGGATTATTGCTTCCTTTATATTATTATTATTATTATTATAATTTAATTAATTTATTAATTTTGATGTTGTGTGGAAAGTTCAGCAACGTTCAGAAAGGACATTGAAATGAAATTCAGGTGTCACGTCATTCTTCAGTGGATACTTGCCAATTTCTCTCTGCTAACTTTTATTTTTTCCGCCCATTAACGTGTCATCGCTTTGCGTCTTTTTCGCTGATTCCTTCTAAAATTATTTTAACTCTTTCTAATTTGTATAGACTCTAGATATAAAAAAATAAATAAATGTATCGACTTCTTCCTGTGATAGCCGTTTAAACATAAAAAAGTTTTTAGTTTAATTGTATTTTTGTCTTCTTGCTTTATATTTATAGTAAATTTATTCTTTTAATTTTTAAATGTACAATTTTAATCGATTTTTTAAGTTTATAAAATAGATAATTTTAATTTCTCTGTTAATTTTTTAAAAATTAACATCAATTTTATCTAAATTAGGTATGATTTTAGAAATACTAACCTTACATAGAAATGAGATGGACAAAAACAAAGTAGAAGGACGATACGAGAGGAGAAAAATAAGACAGAATGAAGTTTTAAATGTTTTATAGAAATTAACATTTTTTCTTTAATTTTTCTTCATCCAAACAAAAGAAGTTATATTGATATTTAAAATTTTCTTTTATTTTTATTTCTTTTCTGTTGACCAAACATAATGTAAACTAACAAAAGTTTTTTCCAAGGAATTTCCAACAATTTAGCGCCTATTTGGATACAAGTTCAAATATCCCAATTTTTTTTATTAATAATAATTTCATATTTTAATGTAAATATGACAAAAATAAAAAATTCTTACTTTCTCAAAAAAATTACTTTTACTTATAATAATAAAATCATAAATAAACAAACTCTTATAAGTATAGTTTGACCTGATTTCTTTTGGGCTTATTTTTTATTTATAAGTAAAAATTGAGTCAAACAAAAATATTAATAAGTTTTTAAAATATTAAGTGGTTTTTTTAATGAAGGAAAGAAAAAAAACTTTAAAATAAGTCATAAATAGAAATTTTTGCTTATTTTCCCACCTCTTATTTTCATTGAATATCCACCAACCACTATAGCCACGGCCAGACTGTCACCCGCCGCCATCGGACCGTCCACCGCTGCCAGACTGCTACTGGTCAACAATTTTTTTTAAAAATATTATAAAATATAATATATATTATAAGTTTTATTATTGTAAATAAATTTTTTTAAATAAGTAACTTATATTAAATTAAAAAATTAAATTACCAAACAATTTATATTTTTTTAAAACTTTTTATTTGTAGCTAAAAATAATTTTTAAGAGAAAAATTAAAACTTAATTTATTTTTATGTTAAAAATGGTAGAAGAAGCCGTCACAATTTACCTCTTTTCTTGCAGTTAAAGAATTAATTTTAGACTATACTCACTTTTGTTTTCACACACTTTTGACGATTTTGGTTATATATATCAATCAGTCAATTGCATGATCTCAAATATCAAAACTTTTAAATTTTATTTTATATTTCGTAAAAATTGTTGGATAAAATAATTGGAATAAACAGAGTGAATAATACAAAGTATCTTATGCAAGATGGCGAGTATCGCGTTATGATTGCCGTCTTGCGTGTTAATTATTAATTCTTTAAAATTAGTTTTCATCATCATCTTGAGCGGCAAGTAATTCACGTACATAATCTATGAGGGTATATGGGTCGTTGAATTATTCCTTTTCGTTCTTTATATGTTATATTTTTAATATAATGTTAATTATATTCTTATCAATGTTAACTTTATATTTAATAGAATATTAATTAATATTTTATTATTCAATTAATTAAAAATTATTTAAAAATAATAATAATAATTACACATTTTTTTCTTTTTAAGCAATTAAATAATAACAAAAAACAGTACAATTTACAAGTGTACAACGTGAAGAACGTTATGGGGTATTCCATAAAGCACATGGATACCAGTCAATAATTGATGCTTTAATTTTCACAAGCCAATCAATTTAATTATTCTTTGCATAAATGCTTAATTTATGCGATTTTAAGTAGGAAGAAAGGGACAATTTAGTAGGAAAAAAGGTTCATCGTCTATTTGTGTAAATTGATTTTGAAATAAATTTAAAAGTGTGTGAATTAATATTAGGGTGTTAGATTAATATTAATTATCAAATAAAAGTATTCATGATTTCATTACAATATAAGATATTTGCGTTGGCTACAACACTGATACTACTTGCCTCGGATGGTCTGACGAAAAGTCATCATAACACGTGATCTTCAACAAAAAATGAAGTTAAATTTCATAAAAATAATTAGACGACTTTTGGCATATTTGTGTCGATTTGACCGTCGCTAATTTAGTGTCGGTTAAATTTATTTTTTAAAAAAAGAGAGCGCCTTCTTATGTCGTTAGGAACGGCTGGCCATTAGTTTTCTCTATCTGTATCTATTTTTGCACACACATCAATTGTAAAATTTGTGAAGACTTGTAACTCACACTAAATTTTAATTTGAATATAAGATGATTCTCTTAATTAAAGGCCAATAACAGCCTCCTTCGTCAAATCTCTCATATGCCCTATTTTTTTTTTTTCCAAATTACCAGCAGTGCCCTGTTTTTGGGATAACTTAGAAGTATTATTTTCACTTTTGTTTTTCCCTGCTGTAAAGGTATGATTTCACCTTGATGTAAATGGTTTGAGTATATCGGTACTCTATCCAGCAATATTATTTGATTATATAATAATAAAAAATTAATATTTTCAATGCTTTTGGAAAGCAGAAGACGTTGATATTGGCATGTTGAGATGAAAATGAGTTTGGCAGAATGAATAATGCAAAATGAAATAATTAATGGTGAGAAGAAAAGCTTCAGGTGTTGAGAATTGTCTTGTTGTGTTATAAATAAATAGGACCAATTTGAAAAATAATGTACACTGATTAATGAACCCCACATCTTCTATGTGCTCCAGCACGCTTCAGAGGCAGACAGAGAAGGGAACTTGCCACCTTCCAAATGATGTTACGAGAATTGTGTGTAAGTACTAATCATAAATATAAATTAGGGGTTGTTAATGTATATATTAACTTTTTTGAAAAATGTTAAACAATACTTTTAGAATACTTGTAAAGATACAAAAATAGTAATTTTTATCAAAATTAATAAAATTTATTGTTTCGAAAATTCAAAATTATTCAATAAACACTTTTTATAGTAAGTCAAAACATTAAAGAAGATATAATTATTACACTTTAACAAGTGCCTTAAGAATATCATTTAACAAAACCTAACTTTTTCTTTTTTATAAAAAAAGATGTATTTTAAAAAATTAAATTGTAATTTAGTAACATATTCTTTCTAAAATATAAGTGGATCTACTTTATAAAATCCTTGTGAAATTCATTAACTTACACTAACTTCTTTTATAGAATAGCTACTTTAACAAGTTAAACTTTATAAATATATTTTAAAAATTTAAATTACAACTTGTTAATTTAAAATAAGCGAGTATAAGTTAATAAATCTCATATACTGTAAATTACAAGGTTTCTTTCAATGTATTACCTTTCGTCTAAAATATAAGTCTTTAGTCACGTTTTACAGAGTTTAAGAAAAATAGTTAAATTATTGATTTTAGAAGTATTAGTTATTTTTGTCTTGTTTTAACTTTACAAATTTTAAATTCTACCATCTTTTATTGGTGATCTAACTTTAGAAACATGAAATAGTTGAAAAAACATAATAAATACCTCTAAAATTATGTGTAGTGACTTATAATATAGACCAAAGTAAAAAGGGGCTAGAGACTTACTCCTTCCGTTCTTATTTAACTGTTTAGAGAGATAAAATCACACATATTAAGAAATGTAATAATTGTTATAGTTTTTCTTAAAATAAATTTTGAACTCTTCATAATACCCTTTATCTCTCATTATTTGATTGGTTGGATAGTGGGACATTGAATAGCTTCTAATTAAGCATAAGGTTAGAATTGGTAAAAGTATAATTAATGTTACATTGAAAATGTGAGTCGACAAATAAATATAAACAAGATTTTTTTTTTCTCTCCGGACAGTTAAATAGGAAAGGATGGAGTATATTTTAGACCAGTATCAAATAAAAAAGAAAAATGCTAAACAGTGCCCTACAGCACTGTTTAAGGATACAAAAATAGTAATGTTTTATCGGGATTAATAAAATTATTGAATGAACATTTTTTTATAGTAAGTCAAAGCATTAAAGAAGATGTAGTTATTACACCTTAACAAGTGCCCTAAGGGCACTATTTAACAAGATCCAATAAAAACTACTCCTTCCGTTTTAAAATATTAGTCACTTTAGGAGAAATAAGTATGATAAATATTGGTACATGAGAGGCATAATTACAGCACTAATTGCTTCCACATGCATGCTTGGATCTATGAACCTCAAAAGAAGCAAAAGCAAAACTCTGAATAGTCCGGTAACTATCCATCCATATCCATATTGGGACATTAAAGCACAAACTTAATTTCACTTTTGGTTAACTTAGTTTGGTAGCTATCCATCCATATTGCTCTCATCATGTTAGTTTTATATAGTCGTGAAGGATAATTTTAGGTAGCATTTTATAGGCTTGTTTAAGTATGATGAAATATTGAGTTTTTTTTTATCTTTATTTTAAGGTATATTTATTTATTTTACGCATACTAAAAAGTAGTTAGTTGTATAATTTTTTTACAAAAGTTATGTGAGATGTCAAGTTTATTCTTTATTAAATAATTTGTTTAGTAGTTTCAATAAAAGAATAGTTTCAAATGGAGAAAACTTTAATAAGGACAAATAAGAAAAGTTATAATAAATGTTTCACAGGAATTGTGAAACGCTTTATAAAAAGGACCACCAAATTCTCCTAAAATATGCTTTATAATAAGGATCAGAGGGAGTATTATTTTATGTTTGGTGTATTAGTCAAGATTAGAGGAACATGACATTAAGGCATATGAATGAATCTCTTTGGTTCCACCGAAAAAAGTACTAACTTTGGGCACATATATAAGTAAAAATTAACCAATTTACGTATATTAAAAAAATTAGTTAAATACATTTAATTTTTTTGATTTCATGTAAAAGATACATTTCAATTACTAAAATAATATTCATCATATTTTTTGCAAGGAGGAGCAATAACATTAAATGAAAGTAGATTAAAAATAATAACATTAATTACGAGAGAAGTAGTTAAAATTTGTTAATATTTTGAATCAAAAAAAAGAGAACTTTTTTACTTATATTTGAATCCAAAGGTAGTAAAACGGAAGAGAATAGACACTGAAAAATATTATTATTATTTTTAATTAGTCATTTTTTATTAATAAAATAATATATGTTTAAATTCTTTAAACTTTATATTATTTTTTATTTGACCAAAAAATACTTAAATATTTTTTTTTGAAAAAGTTATATAATAAAAATATGTTCAACATAAACTATATTTAATAATTATTTTTAAAAGTATATTTAATAATTATATTTTTTTTATTAGAATTTTGTATTTAATAACTTAAAAATATTTTCATAAAATATTGATATAAAAATTAAAAAAATTTAAAATTATTATTTAATTATGCTCATATTTTTCTAAAAAATATTTAAAAATGTACCATTTTATTTTTTGTTTAATTTTATATGTTATATCAAATAAAATAAAGTTACATATATATTATAGTTAGCATTTTCTATATTTTAATGAGCACTGAACACAAATTAAGTTATATTGTTCAGTTCTGTTCTGTCTCATTTAATTTTGTTTCACTTTATTTTATTTTGTTCAGCTACCTTAAACTTAGGGTCAACAATCCATTGATGGACCATGCAAATGACCTACTATTACAGGTCATTCAAATTTAAAAATTTATCTGCAATTGCGGCTAAATTCAACTAACCTGGGCTAAATGTAGCACCCTGACTAAATTACTATGAAAGCTTGATCCAAGCATCTTTATTTCCCAAAATTCTATATGACTTTTTTTTAGTGTTTTTTTCGAATTCTAATAGATTATGCAGATGCATAACACTTTTTATTGAAATTTTAATAAAAATGCTAAGTAGTTGCAGATCTTCTTCAGATTGAAAGGTACCACGACCCCTCTAAAAAAATAAAAATATATAACAATAATCATATAATTTTTATAAAATAGCTTCTAAAAAATATTAAAATTTTTATATGTTTGAGTGATTAAATTTACGTTGTTACCTTAATATTGAGACCTTTAATATATTATTTCTTTTCAATTTTATCTCAATGTAAATTCATATATTACATAAACGTTACTTAAAATATTTTGACTATTTTATCACTTGTCATTTGACTATTTTGACCCCTTTAAAATATCTGGTCAAATTCTACTACTGATGCTAAGAAAAAATTGAGTTTGTGTGACCCATTAGAATCCAAAAAAGCGCTAAAGAAATTAACAAAATTAAACCTCATAAAAAGTACGACAAAAAATGCTACAAAAATAAAAATAAAAAAACTAAAAATGCTGAAAAAACAATAAAATTGTTGAAACGAGACGTTAATCATATATAGGAAATCAATAGTGCAATTAAAAGAAAAATCAAAAGAAAGAAAAAATGGTCGAAAATGATTTGAGAGAATGCTCTCTGCCTAAGGATTTCCACATTGAGCCAATCAACTTTTTTGGTTGTTCATGGTCATCAAACAAACATGGCAAAGGAAGTTTAATTTGATGCTAACTTTTGCTTGTTGGTGGAAGCCATTCACGCACGGTAACTTTTTTTTTTTTTTTTTTTAATTTTTTAAAACTTTTTTAATTTTTTAGATTCCATTAGTACCAGTACTATACTATACTAGTCATCTTTATGATTTACCTTATATAAAAGTGGCGTGAGATGATGCAAGAGACTAGGCACCAAAATTGTTCCCATACCCAAATAGTAACAAAATTTTGGTGCGTGAGTGACAACTGTGTTTCTCATTCTGAGGCATGCATTATTTTCTGCCACTGAGAAAGCTAACAAATTTCTGTTTCAATATTATTCAATTTTTATTTTTATTTTATTTTATTTTCTGTCTTGGATATCTCCGGCTAATAAATTAGTGGATATGGCAGAGAAGTAGAGGATTTTGTATATTTGTAGTTACCTTCATTTGCACGTTATACAAAGTTTGTGAAATGAAAACTAAGTTTCGATTGCCTATTCTTGGTCAAGGTCTATAGAAACGTGCCAAGAAATGACCCAATGAATATTAAATTATTAATATTTTTATTAATAAATTATTAATTACTTGCGAAAAAATATACTAGTATATTAATATTAACTAACCATCTAACAAACACATCTTGTAAGTTGTGCTTGATGAGTGGGTTCGAGAGGCTTTTAGAATACCGGAGATGAGAGTGCTGTGAGGACGTGAGAGGAAGGTAAAAGGTTCAAATCTTCTTTTAAATGTAAATCTTTTCATTTTCTTAAAAAAAAATTGACAAACAAAAAAAAAATTAGAGATGGAGATTTTATTTTACCCCCTTAACTTTAACTCCACTACAAAATATAAACTTAACATAGATTTTACCGTGTAGTAGAATAAGTTAGAATTATTCACGTTAAATGTTTGGGGTATAGGTCAATTGAGGAGATTTACCACACAAACATGAAAAGTATAACAATTTTTAGTGTTTATGTCACCATATAACGGTCGAATGAGTCTTTTATATGGAGATTTTACTAGACAAATTTAGTAATCTTTAGTGATCATGTTGTCACTTAATATATGGAGGTCGATTAGAGACTTTTGAGTAAAAAAAATCAATTGCGAGAATTAGTCTTACAATAATGTGAAAATTATTAATTCGAACATGATTATTTTCAATGGATGATACTTGTGACCAAACCAAAGAAAATTTGAAAAATAAAACTACTCACAAAAATCAAGATGTTAGAATTAATTAACCATGACAAAAGCGCCATATACGCTTTTAAATGTTATCTTCCCTAACATGCATAATTTGTAGACACAATAAAAACAATGCTTGGGATGCAATTCATGCCATTATGGTTTAGCTTGACTCATTGCTTATTTATTTATGTACATCGTTTTTGCACATCATGTTTATTTTTATTACTGCATCATTTCTGTTATTGTGTTTTTTGTTTTGACTTTTACATTAATTCTTTTTTTTATTATATATGTTTTAGATTTTTATACTTTTTAAGAATTTTTTAATATCCGTGATGATCCTTGCAATCTCGGTGGGGAGGCAAGAAATGTGGATGGAGAGAAAAACATCCTTGTCGCGACAAGCGGAGATGGGGACGAGGATGGGGAGGAGACTAAGGAGCGGGGACGAGGAGCGGGAGAATACTCCCCACTCCTGCCCCGCCCCGTTGCCACCTCCAGAGGTGAGGAGACCAAATCGGTCTTTGACATCTTAGTCAAGTTGAGAAGCTAAGACAATACACAACCTCTAAGTCTGGAGACCTGCAAATCGATATAACTTGAGTGGTTGGGACGAGCGTGAACACTTTATTTGAGGTGACCAAACTTAAATCAATTTATCTATGATTCTATCTAACTAGTATATGTTTCTTTGAGTTTTAAATGATAGCAAACTAGTTTATATTTATTTGATCCAATTAACAATTGAAGAGTAATCTTGTTAGAGACAAAAAATAATCATTAAAATCTTACAATTTCTACAACAAAGTCATTTTTTTACATACAAACATAAATATATCAAACAGATCAAGATGTAAATTATTGTTTGTTTAATTTTCTCAAATTTGATGTAAGAACCATGCAAAACAAACACCTAATTAATTATTAAGTACTACTATTAAGGGAGCTGTTAGCGTAATTATCACATCTAATCTCATTTGATTAATATAATAATAATTATTATTAACCGCCGGTAGTACCAAAACCTAATATATGTTTGAGTATCTCACTCATCCAATCACGAATCCTCCATACACATGTTTCCAATCTTATACGTACGCTCAACACAGACAAAAAAGTCCATTCTATAATTAAAACCGAAACGAAAAAAATACAAAATAAAAAATCTTTTAAAATGATAATTTTCAATTTCTTGAAAATAATAAATATACAGAAGAAAAGGAAAAAGTTGGATGAAAAGCCATTTATTCAAACACCTAATTAAAATAAATCCAGTGTCCGCAAGAAGAGAAGGGAAATGGTTTAATTATTTCAGGTGGTGATGCAAGCCCACTAAAAAAATGTTGTTGCAAGTAGATTAAATGCACATAAACTGCTTAGATATTATAAGTAGAGTTGAACAAATTTATTTTTTAAAAAATAAAAAAAATAAATAGTGGGTTGGGTAGCGTATGGAGGATCAACTCTTATATTTTCTTTGCCGTGAAAATTGCCTGCTGGACCGTATTCGTGTTAGATACATAATGATTTGTGCAATGTGGGCTCTTCACTCTTGTTCTCCTCTACCAATCAGGATTAGGGATGCACACAAAAAAAAAAAAAAAGAAAAAAAGAAATAGGGGTATTGATTCGAGAAACCAAACCAACTTATGGTACGTTTGGTTACATTTTTATTTGGGTAAATTACACTTACCTTCCCTGAACTTTTAGAGTATTACACCGTCTTTGTGTATGTTTCCAAACATAATACAGACTCCCCCTACATGTTTTTAAAACTATACAGCCCTCCCTTAAATGATAACGACATTAATCTTTGTAGGTGCTATTTATGAATTGACGATTTTATCTTTTATTAAAAAAGAGAACAACTCTCCATCTCATTTCGAACCTTCTCAATCTGGTGAAACCCTTGCAACCTTGCGCCTCTTCTTCAACCCGCGACCTCTTCAAGACTTCAGCCTTGCCTCTATTTTTCAAGCCGCGACCTCACCACCGTTTTTGAAGCTTGCAACCTTTCTTCAACTCTACGACATCTCAACCCTACGACCTTTCCAAACCCTTCTTTGATTTTCTTTATCTTCACCACTTAATATTCTTAATTTGTGACCACTTAATCTTCACATTGTCCAAGAGGAATTTTCTAAGTGATCTTTTGATATTTTAGTATGTTTTACTAATTAAACATTTTTTTTATTTTTAGGCCTCAATTGCTTATTATTAAAGTGAAAGTCTTAACACTTGTTTGATTTAGTGTAACTTTCCCAATTAAGGTAAAATTGTTATTTCATAACTATGAGGCCATGTGCAAATCACATTTTTATTAAAAACTTAACTGTCTGTTAACGTAAAGGGGTGTCAGTGTAACGTAAACAAACTTCAGGGGAGATTTGTGTTATGTTTGGAAATATGCAGGAGGACAGTGTAATACTTCAAAAGTTCAGGGGAAGTCGGTGTAATTCATTTTTTTATTATTAAAAAACATTAAAGAATTAAAAGCAATAAAAATTAATATTAGAATGTTTTCAGATCTGATGTTTTAAAATTGTTTAGATCTTATGTCGCGTTGACATGCAGCACCCCATTATCTTAGTCAGTACTTTATGAAAATTTTTTAACAGTCAGGATTAAAAACAATAATTTTTCATTTTATATGGACTAAAACGCAAAAAAAAATAAAATTATAGACTAAAAGCAAAAAAAAAATCTTATTTTATAGGAACTAAAAACATAGTTTATCCCTTTTTATAACCCTAAATCTAATATCAAATTAGAATTATGTTATTTTTAATTTTAGTGTTTATTTCCATATTCAAATTAGATTTAGACAATATTAGACTTGAATAATATATTTTATGATTATATTTAAATATTTAATTAGTATAATATTAATCATTATTAAATATTTATTGTAGTTACAATTTTATAATAGCTTTTAATTTTTTAATTGAACTACCTAATGAACCAAACCAAACCAACCATCTTGTTTAGGTTGGTTTAATTTGTTTCAAATGTTAGTTTTATTTGCACAAATTCTAACTAAATAAAATTATTTTGATTGGTTCGAATCTATCTCTTCACCATTCATGAACTCCTAACTAAAATTCAACTTTACCAACATAATTAATAAGTTGGATGTCTAAATTAAGTATATATATTAACCATTGATCAATTTTGATCTGTATATGTATAGAATAAAAATAATTTTTATCTGTGCACACCATTAACAAAGAACATCTTATTTATAACTCTATTATGTCACTTTTATCTGTTCTTTTTTTTCTTCTTAAATTTAAAATTAACCTGAATTATAAATTAATTGTCTATAAATAGTGGTGTGCAACTATATATTTTTTTAAAAAAATAACTTTGATATGAATAAAACTGTACCCATTTTATGATTTCGTTGTCTAAAAATAATTAATCTTTGACGGTGGATTAGCCATGACATACTACGTGCATACCTAAAAAAAAGCTTTGTCTTCTTATAATAGAGCAAATAAAGCATCACTGATGTGGACTACAATATTTAATTTGGGGATAAGACTGAAAGTTGTCGAGTACAAATCTCTTTTTTTCTAACAAGAAATTAAGATAGAAAAGAAAAGAAAAAAATACAAAATATATCAACGACCAAATTAAATGGTTCATACTTGTTCTAGAGATTTAGTTAGATTATATACATTAGGCTAAAATATATATTGGTACTTCATGTTTTGCTAAAATTCTATTTTGATTTTTTATGTTTGTTTTGTTTTAATTTGGTCTTTTACGTTTGTTTTTTGACCACTCTTATTTGAATCTGTTAGTCTAGTTAACCAAACTGCATAGTAGTACCTACATGAAATTAACGACATATTGAATTTTTTTTCTTAAGCTTATGCAATTTTGTTAACTTAGACTAACAGAGGCACACGCTTAAGAAAAAAAATTCAATAGGGTGTCGTTTTAGTCGGATGACAACTAACGCCATTAATTCCATATAGGTGTCACTTATGCAGTTCAATTGACTTAGACTAACGAATTTAAAGAAGAGTGCAATGTTGATCCAAAAAACAAACGTAAATGACTAAATTGAGATAAAATAAACATAAAGGACCAAAATAGAACTTCGACAAAACATAAAGGACCAAATGTATATTTTAACCTATAAATTAATTCGATATTAGATTAGATGTGTCATATTAAAGGGCATGGCTCCCATATTGCATGACTTAGCTCATGGTGTGGCCACCCACTCCACCCTTTGTCGTTAGTTTTTTTTTTTTTTTTAATATTAGAAATTATTAGAAAAAATTTCATAGTCTCATATGTTAGAGTGATATGATTAAATCTTCTCTCGAAAGAAATACATTTTGTATGAACTAAAACAAGAACTTTATTGTAAAATATTTTTATATACATACATTCTTGATCAAATTATACAGACTTAACACGTTTTTACTAAGTAAAACTTTAGAGATACGTTGGTTTAGTTTTGGGCCCTTTTGTTTGTACTGTTCGTACCTACGCTAGTACAAAAGCCCATGTCAAAATTCTATCATATTTGTATGAATATCACAAATAATTAAAAAAAAATAAAAAAAATATCACAATTTATAAAGATACGTATCCTATGATATACTTATATATGAAGCACGAATCCCACGCTTCTTTCTTTTTCTTGAAGTATTGGAATGTCTACTCGTTTTCAACTTTTCAACCTTCACAGTACATATTGGAGTATTGGACCATCTCCCTTACCTATAGGCAGCTTGACGTTATCGTAACAGTTTCTTGAAAGTTATTCATAATTATTAATAATAATGATAAAAAAATAACTTCAATAATATCTCCCAAGAGAACTCAAATATGTTAAAAATATATTTCTTTACAAAATGGTTAAAGAAACAATGTAGGTGTTGGCATATTTATAAGTACATACTATGATCGTAATAGGAGAATTATGAATTGACTCTTGGAGAGAACATTAGTTTAGAGAATTAAATTGACTAGGTAAACTAAAAAAATTAGTTTTTTTTTTTTTTTTAAATCTAGATAACAAGATAATAAAATGTATTGTGGAGGGATATCAGCAAACGGGAAGAAAAAATAAAATAAAATAAAGAAAGAAAGAAATAACGAGGGATTCACTTAAATAATATCTGATATTCGGTTCAAGGGTTATAGTCCCCCATGACATGCATATTCCTCAATCGAATAAAATTATCTTTTGTACAAGATAGATGCATGTGCCTATATAATGTTAAAAATTAAAAAGTATAGCACCTTATTTGTCCAATATTGAGAGTGACAAGGTCCAATGTAAGCAATACATGCATTTTATTTAAGGAAAAAATATATTTTATGAAGAAATAATATAGCTTTATATGGTACAAATAATTTTAATTATTTTAGAAACAAAGACATAAGAATGAGGCTTAATTATATTAATAATATTTAAATTTTTTTTTCTTAAAACAAGAGCTTGACCCACTTTATGGTTGGGTCGTCCATATGTATAAGAATATACTACTAGTTTTTTAAGTTTATATGATATTTGTGTTTTATAAAACTCTTTTAACGTTTATGAATAGAGAACATAAACCAGAATATTGAGAAACCATAACTTTTATAAATAACCTCTTGAATAAGAATCGATGGAATCACTAACCTTTTCTCTCTGTGTTATTAGAGTGACACCTTGAATATTATAACGACTTAGAATAATCAGAAACTGTTATCTATATGTTGGTCACTTATTTCTTTACCTCTTTTAATTGATAGATATGTGTAGAGGCAAACTTTCATAAGAAGAGATAAATTATAAGAAAATTCAAGATTAACTACAAAATTTAGTCACAAATATTTTTATAGTTAATCTATAGTTAAATTGTTATTGATTAGCTACCGACTAAAATTTTCTAGCTAATCCATAGTTAAACAAGTTTTAGCTAGAAATTAACTACGAATTAGCTACTATTTTTTTAAAATTAGCTACAAAATATTTTTCTAGTCAATTAGCTACTTGGATTTAGGTAGAAAAATTTGTGTAGTTAGTCCGTATCTAATATGGTTTGCTACTAATTAGCTATTGATTAGCCATGAAATTTTCCTAAACAAATTTGAAAAATTCTTGTAGTGATATAGACTTGTTTCTTGTCATTGATACTCTTATTTATAATTACTCCCACCAAACAATTTAGAGTTTTAAGCCTCATTTGTAAAAGTCACGTTCCTTTAATCAATTATTAAGTTCATGCTCCTTCGTACAAATCCACACACACAAGATATTTTTTATATGGTTACTTCTCTCTTGGCTTTAAGCGGGCTTGTATAGTGATTCATTCTCCCCTGTTAGAACGAATTTGGGTTCTCAGGCTTTTGGGTCCTTGGTCGAACATATTCTAATAGGTAGGCCAGTTATCTTGTGAGTGGTTAGTTATCAAGATTTTAAATTTATCTTGGGCATCATTCATTCGTGGTCGATAGTTACTTAACGCCGATCATGGTCGATTAGTAATGGATGATTATACTCGATTGATGTGTATACACACCTGATCGAGTGAGTTACAAGGTCAACATTACAAACATGTATATTGTCTTTGGGCCAAATTTACAAGGTAGACCTGGGCCCAAAATATTCCAGTCCAATATCCAATATTAGGACATTGATTGATACCATCTTAATTGGGAATAAAACCACCTTATGTTGGGTATCAGCGTTCAGAATAGTGTTTCTAGATATTATCGTCTGAAAAAATAATAATAAAAAATATATTTATTTTGTTAATAACACCGTCCAAAAACACTATTTTAACATTAAATTTAGAATAGGATAATTCTATTCTTAATTGGGATAATGTGAATCCCAACGTGCTCAATACAAGTTGTGACTAATTGTATGTTTTCTACCATTGAAACTCTGTCCATATTTAATTTGTTTTGAAGTTAACGTTTTATTCTATTACCTCTCTTTTTATTGGGGCATCCTATATTAACCAGTCTGACAATAATGCAGAACCATATAGCGAGAAAAGCGTGAACCACGGATAAGGAAAAAGGGGCTTAGAGAGGCTCATAGCTAGACCAAAAATTGAATTGTGGTGCGACTCACGCAATAGGTCTATGATTTTCATGTTGAGTCTGGACAATGGCTAAAGCTACCCAAAATCTTTTAGCATTTTTATGTCCAACATGTAATTGCCCAAACCATATATAGCCATCCCTTTTATCACACATAACTTCAACCATTTTTCCAACAATGGCAGGAAAGAAAACTTTTTAGGTCTGCCTTACTAAACTCTAGGCCAAACAAAAAGAACTGCCTTATATTATTAAATTATCAAAAGAACTTTTTCATGTAAGGTGGAAAATGGTTTCCAGACGACTTATTTTTAATTTTGTTAATAAAATTTCATCTTTTTTAAATTTTTAATTCGTCTTTTATTTTATGCAAATGGGGATACTCGATAACCGATAACTTTGTTTTCTTTTGTTTTAGTGAAAGAAATGGGCTTTCGTTCAAACACAAACACTTGCTACCTTTCATATGGTGGATGAGATTAACATCATTTTTATTGGGAATGACACAATCTTTTTTATACGTAAGAATCATAAATTTATATACAATGATGTCACTTCCAATAGGAATGGTGCTAATCTCATCCTCCCTTTCATATGGGTGAAGGGATTGAGACCACCCAATTTTAGAAATCTCACAATCCCTTTATATATAAGAATCATAAATTTATATATTAAAAAGGATAGTGTCACTCCCAATAAGAATAGTATTAATCCATTCCATCCTTTCATATACTACCAAAGGCTCAATTAATTTTGTTTGCTTCAGCTTTAGTTTTATTTTAAATTCAACTTAAATTGATTTTGTTAAATTCTTAAAATTGGGTGTAGATATTCGCACCATTTTATTTAGAAAATGCATCATTTATTTTTAGATTTAGATGTTGCTATCTGCAAAAATAAAATGATTTACTTTTTATGTTTATTATTTTATGAATTTTAGATACTACTATCCAAAAAGAATGATGCAATTCTTAAGTTGAGCGCGGTGAATTTCAGTACCTTTTAAAATTTTGCACGAAGACATAGGTTTTTGTGGGCACCTTAAGGCCCTTTTGGTCTTTTTTTTTTTTTTGATACAGAGGAAAGTTAGGCCCTTTTGGTCTTTCTTGGAGTAAAAAAAATCAAAGAAAGTTTAGGTGTTTATGAAATGTGAATTTCATGAATTTAACGCTTCGAGATTGTTTGACCCGCTTTTTAAAACTTAAATATTGCATAGTAACTGATTAATAATACTCCCACCGTTTTCAAAGTATATGAAAAAAAATACTTACCTGAAATCGTTTAAGAAAGTTAGTCAATCTCATTTAATTTTTTTAAAATTATCTAAAAAGCAATAAATTTATACTCTTTGTCATGTTATATTTTCTCTTCACTTTACAACTACTGAAATAAATAAGTGAGTAAATTAAGCGGGAATAATTTAAATAAACTTTCATTAAATACAAGTAAAAGTAGCTAAATTTACTTATAAAAAATAATATAGGAGTTTTCAAAAAATTATTTATATGAGGAAGTAATTAGTTTTTTTTTAAAAAAACAAAATAAACTTTATATTTAGATATTAATATTAGCATGCTTATATATATATATATATATATATATATATATTGAGATAAATAATATCAATTAAAATACATTATTATAATAATCTGATTGAAAACGACACTGGTTTGTTTAAGATTTTGCAAAACTATTGCATACGAATTGATGTGTTGGAATGAATAGTTATAATTTTTTTTAGAATGTTTATTGTCATTCTAAATTTGATATTGTTATTCTTACTAATAACTTTTTATTTTAATACAAAAGTCAAAATAACGAGAGAAAACTTATGAGTGGGAGTCACAATTTTAAATTCTTTGTTTATTCATCTAAAAGTGTCTCAATTTATGTGTTTTTTTACTTGTTATTCCACAAAAATATAAAACAAAATAATTGATTTTGAAAACTAGTAGAGTCAGTTTGTTGAAACTTAAAAATAATTGATTCTGAAAACTAGTAGACTAGTGATTTTTTTAATCGAGTATAGTGAAAATAAGAAGTTGTTTATGTTTTGATTGAAGTAAAAAAAATTACTTGTTTAATCTTCTCCCTTCTACTATAATTGATTATTTTAAGATGCAGTTTAAAGTTATTTATCAAATTAAACAAAAATATGATTATTGTGCTTTTTTAATTATTTTAAAAAACATAAATAAACATATTAAAAATTTATATAAATCTTTTTATTAAAATAAACATTTATTTTACAAAATAAGTACAAACAAATAGAGTTATATACAAACATGCCTTAAAAATAAAATTTATCAGTTTAAAAAATATTGTATGACATCGTGTGAAACGAGTCAGCTTGTTTCGGGTAAGAAACATTTTTTTATTCCGAATGAAATCGGGCCGATCTTATAATAAACAACACAATTGGGCCCAGTCCATATTGGAATGACCCGACCCGGGGAAATCGGTGTCTGTGCCGGTGGCAGTACCGTACAGTAGAGTGAAGGAATCTGTTATCTGTCTGCGCTGCGTAGTAGCAAAGGCAAAAAGGAACGAGGCATTAAACGTTACTTTCAATTCAATTTTCAATTTAGCGTTTGGCAGATTCCAATTTCACATTCGCATTCAATTCAGTTCTTCAGATCCGAAGGAAGAGAGACATGGAGATCGAGCTTCAACAATTGCTCGTCGATCTTCAATCTCTCAACCAATCGCATTCCGATCCATCTCTCAATGATTCGCTGCAAAAGGTAATTTCCCCTCTGTTTTGTGTTTTTCAATTCTCACATTGAACGCTGCTAGTCTCATCCTACTATGGATCACTAGCTTATCAAATTCGCCGCAAAATTTTCCGCAACACTCTGCTTTTGTGGTGCATGGATCAATACTCGTTTTCATGAATTCATTAATTAAGTTAAATTAAATTAAATTGAACTTATTGTAGTGTCATTAACCTGTAACATGTTCGTTTTGTATTGGCTTGACTTGACTTGATTTCGGTCTGGTGTTTGAAGATTCAATCGCGCGTTGAGCATCTTGCTAATCTTGCTAAGGCTGAACCTGCTCGACGCTCCAAAGTTGAGGTAGTTGATGGGAAGTGGGGTATTTTTGTGTTGATTTGTTTTAAATGCATTTGTATTGTGAAGTTTTATTCGATTCCTTCAATTGTCTGTGTTGCCAGGATATGAGTGCAGAGGTTGTAGACAGCAATCCGTACAGTCGGCTTATGGCACTTCAGAGAATGGGCATTGTGGAGAACTATGAACGGATTCGGGATTTCTCCATTGCCATTGTTGTCTGTATTAATCTCCTCTAACATTGTCACTTGCTTCTGTAGATTAAAATTTGTGATATGATATGCTTGTTAACTGTTCACCCACCAATGCAAACATATTTATCTGTCTTTAAATTGTTCTTTGTTTTAATCCTGGATAGAATTAATAAACATTGAATTCTAATAGGAGGAAAGATTGCTTTTCTAGTTATCTGTGATGCAACTTAAGAGTATATGCAATTGGAGCTGAGGACCCATATGTTCATTTGTTACGTGGAATTTTTTTTATCTATCAGTGCAATATCGTCTTTCCAGTCTAACATAACAGATGGCAAATAGTTGATTGCCTTATTGGCATTTACAAGAGCGAAATTCCACTTTGCCATAGGACGGTGCCCCATATAATTCGAATATCTTTGCTATCTTTTAGTTAAACTTGTGTTAGTAACTTAGTATGGTGGTGCATATTCCATATTCTGTTCATACTTGGAACACTAGGTTTTTCCGCACTTGACGAAAGAGCTATAATCATTATAAAGCTCTGCATGGATTTATACTCAGCCTACCTCATACCCACTACATTTCAGAGTCCATAACAAGAGTAAAGATCACAATACTCAAAATATTAATATAATTTGTGCAAAGAGTTTTTTTGGCCTTGGCATAATAGTACATAAAAGATGTAAAGATGCTTTGATTGTCCTTTTGGTCATGAACACAGAAAATGGACAATTAATTTTCAAAAGATAAGGGAAACATGTGGTTCTGACCATTTTAAAATGCTCTGCAAATTGTTCTATCTTATTCATCAGAGTTTTTCTACTACATTTTGGTTATAGGTTTTTTATTTTTGGTTATTTCTCCATAATCACAGGGAATAGGTGGTGTAGGAAGTGTTGCTGCGGAGATGCTAACTAGATGTGGTATAGGTCGACTTTTGTTGTATGATTATGACAAAGTGGAGCTTGCAAACATGAATAGACTCTTCTTTCGTCCAGATCAGGTAAGTATCCAAATCTTCATTTCCTTGTGTTCAGAATCCAATTTATATTAATATAAATTTATCATTTCCGTATATTATGTCTTTAAAATTAAGAGACAGTCCCATAAATGATTTTTAGACAAAAATAGTCTCTTTGTAGTTTGTAGACCAAAGATCAGTTTAAAAATTGACGATGGCAGTTAACTGCCAGACTTCTAACAGACCAATTTATTTTACATGTAAAAGCTTCCAGAAGTTAATCAGTTAATGCATACCATCAACTAATGTGTTTTTGGCATTTCAGGTTGGTATGACAAAGACAGATGCAGCTGTACAAACTCTTTCGGATATAAACCCTGATGTTGTGCTTGAGGCAAGTATTTTGTACTCACCATGTTTCATTCCATATATGATGTCAAAAGTATAAATATAGTTTCTCACCTTTGCTGATATATCCCGTTTTCCTTTTCATTTAGAGTTATACATTAAATATCACAACAGTTGATGGTTTTGAAACCTTCATGTCATCTTTGAAAGATAAGTCATTTTGTCCCAGTAAACAAGGTAGTGGTGTGGATCTTGTCTTAAGTTGTGTAGATAATTATGAAGCACGAATGGCTGTTAACCAGGTATTTACAAGATATCAGATTTGAAATTGTCAAGTTCTCACCTTTTTAGCTTTTGCTCTGGGATTCTAACTAACATCTAAACAAACTGCAGGCGTGTAATGAACTCAGTCAGACATGGCTGGAGTCAGGTAAACATTTTTCTCTTAAAGATGATAATAATCTTGAATTTTTACGTTGTTGAAGAAAAGATAAAATGCTCAGAATTAGCTCTTTACTATCTTTATGGATATGTGCAGAATATTAGTATGAAAATAATCTGAGAATCTATGTTACTGATAACTGAAAAGGGTGTGTGTATGTGTATGTATGTGTAATACATTATACATGTTTTTATTGTTTAATATACACACATATAGATTAGAATATCGTGTTTGAGCATTTAGTACAATCTCTAGGTACATTGGATGATTCATTATGGTAACATTGCTTGTTCATATGCATGAACAATGCATTTCTTTGTGTCGAAATTCATTCAAAAATAAAATTTTGAGCAGGTGTCTCTGAGGATGCTGTTTCTGGTCATATACAGTTGCTAATTCCGGGTGAAACTGCCTGTTTTGCATGTGCACCTCCTCTGGTAAGTCTGTTATTTATTTGAAATTTGTTATTGCTCACAATTGACAATATATTGCCTTAAAAGATTGAATCTAATTAACCTGGTGGTATGTTGTGGTCTTGTGGAGTAGTTGAGTTTCAGAAGCTCATCCATATGTGGATTATATTGTAATTTATTTTAAATAGCGCACTATGTAAGATGTAACTAATTTTGTTGAGATATACTACTATATTCAGCTTACAGAAAATGGGAAACTTCTATGCAGTATGTACAAACATGTGAAGCATACAATTGTTTTTCCTCTTAGGTTGTAGCATCTGGGGTAGATGAACGTACACTAAAGCGTGAAGGGGTTTGTGCTGCATCTTTACCTACAACTATGGTAAATTACAATCCTACTTTTCTTATACTGACTTATTTTCTTCTTTATTTCATAATTAAGATATATAAATAAATTGTTCAGAAGCTTTTCATCTTACTGTAATTGAATCTAGTGGCTTATAGACTTTCAAGGACAGAACAGTTTCCTTTTAAGCAAATCCATACATGACATATTCTACTATCTTTTGTGGCTTACTTATTATCTTCTTATTGTTTATAACAATTTTTGTTTGAATTTCAGGGAGTTGTTGCTGGTCTTCTAGTCCAAAACACACTGAAATTCTTGTTAGGTTTTGGTCAAGTCTCCCCATATTTGGTATGTACGGAACTAGTGTCTGAACAGACCCTCTATTCTCGGTTTCTTTTAGTTCTTGCATTATTCCTTTTCCTTCTTTTTGTTTTTGAAAACTGAGAAATTTATTCTTCAAGGAGAAATCTGGTGTGGCCACTATGAAAAACTGTGTCATTCTTTGGGACACTAAAGCCTTATGTTGATATCCCTCATTTTTATGTAGGGCTATAATTCTCTTAAAGATTTTTTCCCAACTATGCATATGAAGCCAAACCCTCAATGTTCAAATGCAGCTTGCTTAAAAAGACAGGTAATGGATTTTCAGCCAAGCCTTGTTTCACAAATTTTATTTTATTTTATTTATAAAGTCATTCAACATTCTGTCTGATTTGTTACCAAAAAATAAAATTCTGTCTGATTATTGAATTATAAATGTCACGCAGGAGGAATACATTCTCGCAAAGCCAGCAAGAGATGCTGCAGCAAAAGCAAAATTGGAGGCTGAAGCACTATCGGTTGAGGAAGGTCCACTTCACGATGATAATGAATGGAATATAAGGTGCTTAGCAATCTTCTGTACCGTTCACCTTCTTTTAATTTACATGTTTATGAAAGATGTGATATACTTTATAGTTGTACTGATTGTAATCATTAATGTAGTGACCATGTGATACCAAAGAGCTCTGATTACTTCTTGCAGTTTTAGCTTTATCATTTTATGATGGTGTCATTATGTTAAATTTTCAGCGTTGTCGATGATTGTGAGCTGGATGGTCCTGATACGAGAACTTCAGGTATATAATTAGTTATATCCTAAAGACCTGCTTGATAAGCATAATGAATTTTTAGTGAAGTGTTGGTGTCTTTTCCATAAATAATATTTTTCATTTGTCATACTGACTATAAAGCTGTTGATGTTGGTTTCCTTGTTTGTTTGAACTCTATGGGAAATTCTGTGATTTTTTCGACCTTGGCTAGGGAAAATTTCTTGAGTCTAGCTCCTTCATGGAAATTTGTTTTCTGCAATATGTTCCTTCCGTCGAGTCTTTCTATACATTCGCTTTATTTTAATGACAATGTTTGTTAGAAAAGCATTACCTTTAGTTGAAGGGTTCTAGATTTGTTTTAATTTGTTTTTCATTTTCAATTAGAATTCAAATTAGTAATTTCCTCTCCCCAAATATGTTACAGATGTCCTCCCGGAAGGTCTCACTCATGAACTTCCTAGTGCGGATGCGTTTCAGAACCTTCATGCTCCTGTAGCTCCCATTACCGACAATGATGACCTTGATGATCTCAGAAGGCAACTCGAAGCTATTAATTCTGCCTAGTGTCAGTTATAGTTTTTCTCAAGCTATTTATTAAAAAAATTGTGCTCTAATTGTTCAGGCAAGCAGGTTAACTTAAAAAATTGGGATTAATCTCTTTTAACAGTTTTTGTTTATTTTTAGTTTGTTGGTTTTAATTATACAGATTGTATCATTCGAAATGTTGTTTATATATGTCTCGGCTGGATTCAAAGTTTTGAAACTTGAGTTGCCTAATTTATATAGGTATATAGATATATAGAAACAGTGGGGCCGGATTTTGCTTTAGTCAAGAAAAGCAACCGCCTAGAGCCCCCTGCTTAATAAGGCCCCAAAAATATTTTATTTAATATTATTATTAAGTGTTAATTATTGAAAATAATTTATTAATGTAATATATTATAACATATTTAAATAAATTTTATTAACACAATAATACTTCATTAAAAGAAATATTGAACAAGTAAAATTAATATTTTATTAAAATATTAAATTATATAAAAATAGTAGATTTTTTTCTAAATGCATAATTTACAAATTTAATATTGATAACCTTGAAAAAAATATTTATACATAATTTAAATTGATTAAATCATATTTGAGATTGATTATATGTTTTATAAAGTATATAAATAATGTATAAGTTATATTATCTATAGAACTTTCATAAATAAATTTGCATCTTAAAAAGTAATATGTTATACATAAATAAGTTTTTGTCGTGGATTTTGCCTAAGATTCTAAAATGTATAGATTCGGGCCCGTATAAAAAAATATAAATATACTAAAGAAATGCTATTTAGTATTTAAAATCTTCACTGTAGCTTGCCGAATAGTAATCCTGCATCTCTGAAGTTTGCATGTTGAGGATGGCAGCCATAGCATCTTCGGCTTGAAGCATCTTTAATAACAACTAAACCTATAATAATAATAAAACAAATGGCCACTGCTACAAAAGTTGCTTTTACCGGCAAATTTTTAATGTCAATTAAGGAACTAATGGACATTAGCTGGTAATGACTTACTACTTTGTGATGAAAATTATAATCAAATTATTTATTGTCTATAATCTTCCACCCCTTTCTCGCAATACACCTTTCCCCTTTCCCTCTTACATTGCATGCTTCTCCTTTCCCCTTTGTCATTTATCTCACTTGAACCCTAATTTCCTTTCTCCCACCTGTGTTATCCTGATCTTTCATTACTCTCTGCTCTTTCAATTTCTTGATCTCTCATCCCTCTCGATTTGTCTGTGATCTTGATCTCTCATTTATTTTGGTGCCATTATTTACATTGAAAGATTGCATCTCTAACTCCATTGTCAACCATTGTTCATATGTACAAAATTCACATGTGCTTCAGGAAAGATTCTCGCTTCTGCTTGGATAGCTCAAAGAACTTATAGTTTTCAATATTTGCATTTCATTTCTGATTTTCAATTTATTTATAGCTTTGATTTTTATTTTAAATTGGTTATCTTTTAAGTTTAAATCAAAGTTTACTATTGCGTTAATTATGCTTTACATCTACGTCTGCTATTATGGACATGTTCATCGAATATGTCATCTACGAATAACACACGCGCACTATGGAAAGAACTCTGGGGAGGTGTTTCCTCGTCCCGATATGAGATCCCAGATATTTTTGTTTGATAGCTAATATCGACCTTCACCTAGAATATGGAGAAGGACTTGACCCTCTTAATCCAATCGGTTTCTTGGAAAGACAAATTGATCAAAAGTGTTCCCATAGTAGGAGTGGCAGATTATGACGGTGGTAGCAGTGGGACAAGCGTTAACCATGAGATTTGAGGGGCATAAGCGAGATCTTGCATATTTTGTTTGGTTAATGATATGATTTCAAAACGTTTTTAGGTCAACAATTTGGAGAGCAGATACCAAGTAGTTCGTATAAATTTTTCGAAAAAAATTCGTAGGAATTTAGGAAATTGCAGCACTCTTTAAATAGAACTATCAAAATTAATGTTCAATGACATGATAAAGAATTTTTATTAGGTGACCACCAAAAGTATTTTCCAACCTATAACTAAACACGGATTCTTTCCAAATGCAAAGATTATCGATATCATACATGTGTATACATTAATAAAAAATGTTGCGATTTACATTACATTTACATTTACATAGTTACAAAAATGTGGTAGTAGTTACTACTCTGTACATGACATAATCTGAATCTTAAACGCAATCCAACCCAACGAAACAAGTCAAACAACCACAAGTAATTGAAGAAGATTAGTATTCCACATCCGATCTGAAAGGCAAAGCTACATACATAGTCTCTGGTCTAAATCACTCACTCGAGATCCTACAGCTGCAAGAAAGAAACATCTGGAATACTAGAATACTATTAGATATGTGCAATGTTGTTAAATTCGTAACTCGATGCTGATACGGAGAGGGAGTGATAATTCGTTAACACTTGAATCGTAACAAAATTCGTAAGAGTCAAGAAAATTTCTAAATAATATTTAAACATATATATATATATATATATACACACGCATAAACATAAAAAAGAAAACTCATAAATAATGACAAGCATTAAATTAGACATAAAATTCAAGACTTCCAAGACTAAATAACTTCAAATAATATTTGAATTACCAGCATTTCTACTAGCCATTACAACCAAACAGAACAGAACTCACATAATAGAGCAAAAAACAGAATAGGCTACGGACAAAGCAAACAAATAGAACAGAGAGAGGAGAGAATGAGATAGAGAGGGTCGAGAAAGAGAGGGTCGCCAGAGAGAGTGAGGCGCTGTTGAAATTTTTAGGGTTTTAAAATTTCGGGTCGTTTGACCCGGCCCAGTAACCCACGCAGCAAGCTCATCAATACGGACTCCGTATTCACATTTTAACCGTGTCAGCACGGCGTATCCACCGTGTCAAGAAAGAACGTGCGTCGACTCGCGGAGGGTGACAAAGCTAGTAAACACAGCTGAGTTTACATTTAACAACACTGGATATATGCACATAATAATTAATTAAATTAATTTAACAACACAAGATATATACTAGTATTTATTAATGAAGAGGAGAAATTGAAATGGATGAAAAAGGCTGGTGCAGAGTTCCCTTCAAGCCAAAGAAGGATCCTACAAAGGGATAAAGAAGCTCCAAAAATATGGAAGCCGCAGAACTATCTCACATAGAAGGGGATAGAACCTGTGGAATCCATAGCTATGCAGCTCCAATCAACCCTTGCCTAGACCCTCATTTGGACTTTGAAGGAACTCCACTCCTCCTCACTCATTTATGCAATTACATACTAGATCGAATGGAGAAATAAAATACCAGAATACATTAGAAAGAGAAAGAACCCTCGAAGCTTGGCTACTCTGATAACCCTATCATTTCTTTACTACTACTATAGAATCAAGACATGAAGAAATGTTAATGGTTTGCTTGTTATTATATAGCAATTGAAAAGGAACGAACCTGTGGATAAGAACAATTTTCGAGTAATAGATGTATCCTTTCTTACTCAGCTTTCAATTTTTTCCCTATTATACTCTCTTTAATTTTAAATATAAACAAATTTTAGCATAATACTTATAGAGCTCATTTGGTAAATAGGATAGGATAATAATTGATAAGATAAGATAGATGGATAAGAACAAGATATGATATGAGTCAGAAAAGCTTTATCTTATCTAATATTTGAGGCCTATTAGATAATACATTGGATAATATATATTAAATGTTATATTAATTATAAAGAATATAAACTCTTTAATATTTTAATTACAATTAATTTTTTTTAATTTTTAATTTTTATGTTAAAAATTTTAAAATTAATATCATATATAATATTAATAAAAGAAATAAAAAACTTACCTTAATAGTTCATGATAATATTATTTTTATGATAAAAATTACATAAAAATTAATCTAATGTCAATAAAGTATATCATACCCAAAAAAAAAAAATCATAGTTTAACTTTCTGAAATCTTGCTACTGTCCTAAAAAAATCTTGATATTTGATTTTTTTTTCATAAGTTACTCTTTTAAATTTTCCATCTATTTTTTTCTATTTTTATCTCCTTTTTATTTTTAAAGTTTCTCTATATAAATTTAGATAGACAAAATTTACATTGGGATTAAACACCTTAAGTGAGGGTGATAGAAAAAACTCCTTGTCATATTATGCTTGTTCCTATCCTAACTCCTCCCCTAAGATAAAATTTAAACTAGGGAATAAGATGAGATACACTTATCATATCTTGATGGCTCACCAAAATACAGATTATAATAGGATAAGATATGTTATTCTATCCTATATAACTTATCATGTCCACCAAATATATATATATATATATATATATATATATATATATATATATATATATAAAATGACCATATATTATTAATCTTAACTGGAAGTACATGCAATTAAATCATATTGGTAAAGAAGCTGTAGCAGTAAGTTCTGATGGAAGGCCGTAAGACTAATTTGTCGATGCTCTCTTTAGAATATATAATTTAAGTGCCATGGTGGCTATAGTTAAGATAAATAACATAGATAAAAAAAAAAGAGTTTTTGATAAATAGATGAGTAGGTATATAGCCTAAAACCCAGATTCATTGGATATTCATTAACTTAACTTGATAAATATTTTTCTATGAAACCAAATGATGGTAATGATATCAGAAGTTGTTATCATGGCTAGTTTATTACGATCTCTTTCTCGACGTCTTTCTATTAAAACTTCAGCTATCCCATCTTCATCAAAATCTAATCAAAGTGTGCTCACTGAGCAAAATACTAGCTAGGAGGAAATTCCTCCTAAACATAACATCTTCGAAGAAGAAGTCTGTTTCGAGGATATCAACCAAGCCATAGACAACTGGGAAATACCAAAAATCCCTCAGGACGAATTATACATTCCTGAAGAGTCTAAACTGGCTCGTAGTTCTGATTACATAATCAAAACTGCTGAAAACAACATTCCTCTGGGACTAGAGGCAGAAGAAGAATTTCATCTCCTGACAAAACAATCCATAGTAGAACATGCTAGAAAATACAAGTATCTTCACATCGGATGTGTCCAAGTTGCAGTGAAACCTCTTATTAGAGAAGGTCTTCACGCTTCAATCCTCATGTGCCTTAGAGACATTAGGCACCATGATTTCAAAGATTCCCTCTTAGGAACTGTCGAAACGAGCCTAGGTCACGGACCAGTCTATTTCAATTGTTTTCCTAACAAAACAGTTAGCCTGTTGGACAGAAACATTCTGGATTCGTTATTCTTAAACATTCAACTTCATGGTCTGAACATGAAGGAAGGATCCATTCCAGCAGCACTCATATATAGGATTCAATACAAGGTCATGAACACTTGTAACTCTAGAGTCCTTCTAAAATCCGATGATAGGGAAACAACTCTATTTGTCACAGATATGACAAAAGCAAATGTCACAATTCCTAGACTCATCAGATGGGATGAAGTCTAACTCCCAAAATCGTGGTCTATAGAAAGAGCCACTCGTACCATTCCAAGACAAGCGCCAAAGCTTCAAGAGATCAGACAATCTGACTCAGGAAGGGTAGAAATTATCTTTGATAAAAGAAACTCGTTCTCTTCTAGGTCAGAAGCTTCCTATAGGTCAGATACCTCCCAGGTAGAATTCATGTTAGCCAGGAGATCATTCTCTGTAGCATCCCAACCAACATTTAGAACCATTAATCCTAGGACTGTAATACTTGAAGTCAATTTACATGGAATAGAGACAAGTTCTACAATTCCCAGAACCACTTATCAAGCAAACGAGGATGAAGATCAAAGATCTGTACAGTCCTCAACCTACTCTTCTATGAATGACCATTATGATGTTATCTCATAAGTTCCTCATAGATAAAGAAGCCCTCCGTAAAAACTTTTATTCTGAGGATTGGGAACCTCAGAGGATATGGTTTTTCAATAACTTTAAGGGCCTAAAAAGAAAAGAAATTCAAGAGAAATATTACAGTTTTCTCGAAAAAGTTCACATGAATATCCCCTTCTTTGATTGGTTTCATGCTTACACAGTCAAAACCCAAATAAATTATCCTTTTCAAACAGAATTAGTAGGACAAGAACTACTAATGTTATCACTATTTGGAACCTGAAGGATGGTGAAATGGTTAGGTCAGAACTACCTCCTTCCAATCAGTATTAGTTACCGAATATTAGGGATGATAAACACCACCCTGTGATAGCGTCACCTTTCAAAACCAAAAATCTAGAGGAAGAGGTCACTTCTAGAGATATCAAAAGCCTAATGGAACAGGCAAACTATACCAACAAATATCTTCAGCTTATAGGGGAAAAGATTTCTTCCCCTAAACAACCTCCTCCTCTAGGAATTCATTCAGGACTTTCATCATCAGAAGATGCCTCCGCATCTAGACCTCTTGAAAAACCATTGTTCAAGCCTTTCAAACTTTCCCACAAGGCTAAACAAACATTACAAAAGGCCAAGCTTAGGACTGAATCTGATTCATCCAATGAGCTCTTGAGTAGGATTAATGATTTACTCAAAGCAACTATTGTCCCTGATACACCACAACAAGAAGTTACTTCAAAAAATAGGCAAACCTCCAAATTATCCATTAATATGGTCAATCAAGAAGAATCCCAAGAATCTGATCTCCAATCGGACCAAGAGTCCGCTAAGGCGTGCCCCATCCTGACAAATTCCATAACGAAATGGAAAGGACTAACCAAGACTTACTCACAACCAATGGTAGCACCAGATCTAGCCTTAGACCAAGATTCTAGGTTCAATAGCTTCAATGCCAACAATGTCTATGAGTGGAACATAGATGGAAAGACTGAGTACAACATCATGACTATGCTTCAGCATATGACCATGGTGTGCACGGCATACCAAACAGCTCACGATAGCTCAGAAGAAGTTATAGCAAACATAATAGTATCTGGGTTCTCAGGACAACTTAAAGGATGGTGGGATAACTATCTCACTGAAGAAGATAAAGCTAGTATTTTTGCCGCTATTAAAACAGACGAACAAGGAGAACCTATCCTTGACGGCAACGGGGAAACTATTCCAGATGCTGTTAGCACCTTAATTTTTACCATAGCCCAACACTTCATAGGGGATCCATCTTTATGGAAAGATAGGTCTGCAGAATTACTCTCAAACCTTAAGTGTAAAACCTTAGCTGATTTTAGATGGTATAAGGATACTTTCCTTACCAGGTTTACACCAGAGAAGATAGTCAACAGCCTTTCTGGAAAGAAAAATTCTTGGCAGGATTACCAAAATCTCTAGGAGATAAAGTCAAAGATAAAATTAGAAGCTTAACACCTGATGGGATCATCCCATATGACAAGCTCAGCTATGGACAATTGATTTCTTTTATCCAAAAAGTAGCCTTAAAAATTTGCCAAGATGACAAAATTCAAAGGCAGCTAGCCCGAGAAAAGGCCCAAAACAAGAAGGATTTACGATCTTTTTGCGAACAATTTGGTCTTCCAGGATGCTCAAAGAGAAAAACCAAAAGACCTAACAAGCAAGATCATGAGGATAAACCAAAGAGATTTCCTAGTAATAGGTATAGAAATCCAAAAAAGGCTCCTAGAACAACAACAACTACTAGAAAAACTTCTAGGCAGTCCTCGTCCAAATCCCCAATCATCTGCTATAGTTGTAAAAAACCCGGACATGTAAGCAAATATTGTAGACTCCGAAAAAGGATTAGCAATCTTAACCTTGAACAAACTATAGAAGATCAAATTAGTAGCCTCCTTGTGGATACCTCCGATGAAGAATCAGAAAAGGAAGGGTCGGAAGATTTAAACAATATCCAACAGGATGATGAGATTTCTTCCTCAGATAATGAAGAATTTCCAGAAATTAATGTTCTTACAAAAGAGCAAGACCTTTTGTTTGAAGCCATTAATTTAATCCTTGATCCTCAGGAAAAGAAGGTGTACCTGAACAGGTTAAAGGAATCCTTAGAAAAGAAAAAAGTCAAAACTTTAGTGATTACCAATAAGTATGACCTTAAACCAATCATTAAAAGATTGGAAAGAAGTTCTGTTAAACCTGTTACCATCCAAGATCTCCAAATTGAGATTAATAATCTCAAACAAGAAATAAAAGAGATCAAGGAGCAACAACAAATTCACCAAACTATTCTAAATCAATTAGAGGATTTAGAGAATGACTCGGAGGAACCAGAAACCAGGACACCTGATCCTATCTGTACTAAGGATGGAGAAGAACAAGATTTCCTTAGGTTAATTAACCGATTACCCATCCAGAAGTTTTATTTTCAAGTCAAAATCAAAATAGAGGATTTTGTATTGGATACTATGGCACTCTTTGATACTGGTGCTGATTCAAATTGTATTCTCGAAGGATTAATTCCAACTAAATATTTTGAAAAAACCACAGAGAAACTAAGCACTGCTAGTGGATCTAGGCTTAAAATCAAATATAAGCTCTCCAATGCCCTTATTAAAAATGGTAATTATTAGGTAAAAACTTCCTTTTTGTTAGTTAAGGACCTAAAAAATGAAGTAATTTTGGGAACCCCCTTTATTAGAGCATTATTTCCCTTAGAAATTTCTGATGAAGGAATTAGTACCAAACATCTAGGAAGGCAAATAGTCTTTAGATTTGTCAAGAAACCTATAGTAAAGACTCTCAATATCATTGATCATAAATCAAATCAGATCAATTTCCTCAAAGAGGAAATCTCGTTCAAAACAATTCAAGCTCAACTAGAGCAATCCCATATCCGGAAAGAATAGAAACTTTGCAACGACATATTCAATCTACAATTTGTTCTGATCTCCCAAATGCTTTTTGGAACAGAAAAAAGCATATTGTTGAATTGCCTTATGAGAAGGACTTCAAAGAAAGTCAAATCCCTACCAAGGCAAGACCAATCCAGATGAATGAGGAACTCCTCCAATATTGTCAGAAAGAAATTAAGGATCTCTTAGATAAAGGGCTTATCAGGAAAAGCAAAAGTCCTTGGTCTTGTTCAGCCTTCTATGTCAACAAACAAGTTGAGGTTGAAAGAGGAACTCCCAGATTAGTAATAAATTATAAGCCTCTAAACCAAGCTCTACAATGGATTAGGTATCCTATTCCTAACAAGAAAGATCTTCTAAATAGGCTACATGCTGCCAGAATCTTTTCAAAATTTGGTATGAAATCTGGATATTGGCAGATTTAGATTAAAGAAACTGACAGGTATAAAACCGCATTTACTATCCCTTTTGGCCAGTATGAATGGAATGTGATGCCTTTTGGTTTAAAGAACGCCCCCTCTGAATTTCAGAAGATTATGAATGATATTTTCAATCCTTATTTCAAATTTTCAATTGTTTATATTGATGATGTTTTTATTTTTTCTCAGTCTATTGACCAACATTTTAAACATATCAATATATTCATCAATATTGTCTGTCAAAATGGATTGGCAGTCTCAAGCTCAAAACTTTGTCTTTTCCAAACTAAAATCAGATTCCTTGGTCACATGATCTTCCACCAAGGAACAATCGTCCCGATTAGCAGATCGATAGAATTTGCTGATAAATTTCCAGAAATTATTGACAAAACTCAACTCCAAAGATTCTTAGGATGCCTTAATTATGTAGGAGACTTTGTCCCTCACCTCAATAACATCATTAAACCTTTGCATGATCGTCTTAAGAAAAATCCTCCTCCCTGGACAGATCAACACACTAGTGTGGTTAAGCAAATCAAACGCTAGGTCAAAAACCTCCCTTGTTTGTATCTCCCAATACCCCAAGCCTATAAAATAGTTGAGACTGATGCGTCAGATATAGGTTATGGTGGCATCCTCAAACAAAAATTGCATGGCAAAGAGCATATCATTGCATACACTTCAAAACATTGGAATTCTGCACAACAAAATTACTCAACGGTCAAAAAAGAAGTTTTAGCAATTGTACTTTGTGTTTCAAAATTTCAATCTGATTTACTTAATCAGAGTTGATTGCAAATCAGCAAAAGATATTCTTCAAAAAGATGTAAAAAATTTGGCTTCTAAACAAATTTTTGCTAGATTGCAAGCTATTTTAAGTGTTTTTGATTTTGAAATAGAATATCTCAAAGGCACTTCAAACTCTCTCCCTGATTATCTTACTCGTGAATATTTACAGGGAAAATAGGCTTATGCCTAGAAAAGCAGCAATGGCCTCTTCAAGGGGTCGAGGAGTTAGAATAGCCCTACCTGGGCTTACCAAAAAGTCAGGGTCATCGACCCCAACTGGGTCACCTACCCAAAACCAATCTGAGTCACCGACTCAAACTGAGTCATCTACCCAGAAACAAACCGGGTCATCTACCCAGATCAATCTTTAGTGGCTGAGTCATCAACTCAGCAACAAACTGCAAAACAAACCAAGGCAGATTATGCCTTCCCAATCCAAACCCTTCTAGCCCTCCAAGATTATGGCTTAACCCACCTTCCAACCAAAACCTGGGCAGAAATTGCCTCAGAAGACGAAAATGAAACCCTTGACCTAGCTACTCTCATTAAAGAAATGGCTAAGTCAAAAACAATAATTTCTGGCCCTAGCCAAAAACAGATCCAAACCCAAACTCAATCCTCTAAAAAGCCAGCCAACCCTTATATTCCAAAAAACAAGTTTTCTTCGGTAATCCAAATGGAACATGAGTTTTGGGATAAATCCCCCCACAAAATTCCAATAAAAATTTTTTCCAGAAGGATTTCATTTTAAACCAACTGCTTTAAACAAAACTCGACAGTTTTATGAATTTATATTAATTGATTCAGATTCTGTCACAATCAAACATTATAAAGATAAAAATGATTCTTCAGTAATCACCCATTCAACAATCCAGATTTTAAAGGTGATTACTCTAAATCAATTTGGGAAAAATCCCAACAATTTAAAAAAGTTTTCGCAAAATTTTGATCCCATTGGCTATAACTACTGGGATTACATTGATGCTTGGAGCCGAGTTTTGTAGTTTCAAAACAAGATGAATCGACATTCTTGGCTTATATATTTTAAGAGAGGTGTTAATTATACTTTTCCAAACTGGTTTATTCAATGGTGGGATTTCTTTGGTCCCATTCCCCAAATTTTACCTCCTCTAGCAGAGGAAGGTTTCAAACTTTTTTCAAAAATGTACAATTCAAAGGAATCATGTATTCCGGCGGATTTAAAGTTTTTCTCAGTATTCTCTTTGGCCTGGATATTTTCCTGGCAATACAGATATGGGAACAGAGATCATCCTGAAAGGCTCCCTCTATTAAGAAGAGATTCTTTCGTCAAATGGTGGACCGAATTTGATGCATCTAGGGCAAATCCAGATGAGGTCAAAAGTTGGTTCTCTGCAAACTCTAGTTTCTTGAAGCCAGCTGATCCTGAAACGTCTTTGTTTCTCAATCAGAAGGCAAAAATTACAGCAGCACTTGCGGTTTCCCAAACAAAAGAAAGTTTTGCAAAAAATTTGCAAAACATTCTCAATTTGCTCCAAGAGAAGGATAAGTCATCTCTTCCAAGCTCTTCTGCTTCAGCAGCATCTTCAGATGACTACTATCAAAATGAAGATGATTGTTTTGGAATCAACTTAGGAGACGATTGAACAAGAGTCATCATTTCCTGTCAACCTGAACTGTAGCATTCAACCAGAACTGTAGCTCATTTTCCAGTCACGAAACCGGAACTGCAGCTTCAAGTCAGAAACCGGCACTGTAGCGTAGGATCCTGTCATGAAACCGGAACTGTGCAAATAGTGTTTTTTAATTTCTATTTAAGGAGGCCTCGACCATGTTGTGAGGTACCCTTTGATCATTGAGTAACTTAGAGAGAGAGTTTTAAGTGAGAGAAGCTCTGAGAGATATTCTGTAAGCTTTTCTTATGTTTTAATAAGAATTCTCTTTCTGTAATTTTCTTTTCCCTTCTCCCTCCAGCCAACATCGTTGAGACTACTCGCAATCGGCTTTCTTTTTCTTTTCTTTTTTCTTTTTTTTAATTGAAGTTTTATAATACTAGTCCAATTCCAGTTTTAATTTCTGCATTTTACATATCTGCATATTATATTGTTGCATATATTTAGCAGTCCGTCTGCATTCCTGCTTCTGTGACTTTTAATTTTCCACAAATATATATATATATATATATATATATATATATATATATATATATATATATATATATATATATATATATATGAGGAGGTATCCGTTTGCTATAAGAGTAAGTGTTACTTCGCTTATAACTCCATATAGACATCAAATTTCACTAATCTAATCATTGAGTCATAAGATATTATGATAATAGTTATGTATACCAAATTTTAGAAAAATTGAACATCTTTAAATACGTCATCTTGTAGGTGACATTTATGTATGTTTTAAAATGCCTTTTATTTATTAAATTGAAGTTGATAGATGAAAGATCAAAAAAATTTCAAATCAAATGAAATTTTGTATAGTTGATCTATATAATATGAACTTTCAATTAAACGGACGGATTAATGAAATTCGATGTCTATATAGAGTTATAAAGCAGAATAAGTTTTGTAACACTTACTCTTAGAATAAACGGATCCCTCCTCTATATATATATATACACACACGCATAGGTGATTTATGTATGATTTAGAAATGCAAACAATGCATGATATTCTTTATATATGTGTGTGTGTGACTTTTGTGATTTTGCTATGCTAATCAAATGGGGAAGGAACAATTGTGTGAACTTCATTATCATTTGTATGAATGTCAAAAAGGCATGTAGTTCTTTATGAATATATGACTTTGACAACATATATTCATAAAGAAGGGGGTTATAGAAGGTGAAGAAGATACCGAGTTGGAACATCCAACTAAACCTAGACAATTAGTGTAAATGCAAGTTAAGAGTAAAGTTCAAAAATAAAAATGCATATCAGGCTTGATAGTACATAGAAAGCGTGTGTGAGACTTGAAAGCGCGTATGAAACTTGACTTTGCAATGTGGAAGAAGCACGTATGATGCGTGACGGTGCAATATGTAGAAAGTGTATATGAAACATGGCAAAGCAAAATGCACAAAGCGCATATCAAACTCGAGAGCATAGTCTAAAAGGGAAGTCTTAAATGTGGAAAACACATGTGAGACTTGAGTCCACATTGTGTAGAAGGCATGTATGAAAAATCTAAATATAGTAGTAAGGAATCAATATGAAAAACAAGTACAACAAAATAACTAACATTTATCAAAGTGCTACATTTAAAATCATGAACCCAAACCTGGAAATAAGTTGCAAGTGATAAGATAAAGGATAACACTTTATTAAGCACATAATACATTCATGGTATTCATATATTATATTCACACATTATATTGTTGACTCTGTACCTATCATTCATTCATATAAATTATTTAGGGAAATGATATTATTACTCCTAAATTTGATATTATCATTGCTATGACACTCATTTATAAGTTTTTTTTCCATAATTTTGGAGTGGCAATATCAAATTTAAGAATGACAATATCACTTCCCATTATTTATTCTATACAAACTATTCAGTAGCATTGAAAGTAGAGCTTTACACTTTCTAACAAAGACCACTCTATGAAAGACTCTTTAATAAACAAGAAAGTTAAAACCATAAGAGGGAGTCTCATATCTCTAGAGCGTGTCTCACGAGTGGCTACCAGTACTCTTAGTCATAAAAGGAGTTATTCACATTTTTAATTACAAACATGCTTTGAAGCGTGAACCTATTATACTTCCATTGTCATAATTTCTTCCATCTCAGGATATGAGTATATGCCTATTTAATATGATTTAATTATTCCTCCAAGGACATTTTGCTTCCTAGAAGAGTTTTTGCACTTAAAAGAAAGAAATATTTCTTTCTTAAACTGCAAGGCGGGCCTTGGTATTCGTCAAACTCATTTTCTAAATCAAGTGCTTATGATGAAGGCATGTTTGGATTCACTCAGAATTAATTCTTGGCAAAAAATCATATTTAGCAATCTTAGATTAGAATTGATTCTCGATAAAAAATCATGATTTGGTAAAAAACAATTATTTGTTGCTTCTGATTTTGCTCAAAATCAGTTATGTTCATAATCAATTAACATAATCAATTTTGCTCAAAACCAATTTTGAGAATTTAATCCAAACATACATTTAATAAACCAATTTTTCTGTAGGTTCAGGGTTGTTTGAAGGAAATATGCGTGTGGAAATGATGTCCTGCCAAGAATGAAATGCAGTTTGTAATTCATGGAACAAGCTAGCCAATGGTTTTCAATGGCATCTTAATGATGGAATACATGTCAACTTCTGGTATGATTCCGGGGTTCCTCAAGTCCATCATTTATTGGTACTTTAAGGCAAATATGGAGTTGAGAGGGGGAGATCAGCCGTATGTTCTGTGCAAGGTTTTAAATTGTTGTACTCTTGTTGTTGCGGTTATAATCGTGTTACGTTTAAATATGATAAAATATAGTTGGATGTGATCATTACAGACCGCAATCACGACCAAATGTGAATTCCGTGACTTGTGAAACTTTATGTAGTAATATATTTGCAACTCTTGTCTTGATATCAAGGTAATTAAAAACAAAATATGACTTTTCATTTAGGGTCTTGATATACAGTGTCTTAAGGGAACTAAGATTATTAAAAATAGAAAAATAATCACAAAAGCACGTTGGTAAAAACATATGTTTAAAACATAATTAATTTTTATTTGAGAGATAATTTTTAGTTCTGAGAAACAATTTTAAATAAAAAATCAAACAATCAAACATATATTAGAATAAAAAATACCTAAACTATCCTAATTTTGTCAAAAAAAGTTTATAAGAGAATTATAAGAAATGGATGAGTAAAACAAGTTTAGCTGGTTGGGTATTTATAGAAGAAAATGTTTGAGATGAAATACTTACTCTTAATCGATGGTGCACTTAAATAAAAACCTTATCTATATATCTTTGATAGGTGACATAAAAAAAGGAGGAATTATTATTACTCTTGTTTGTCTAATGTCATTTCAAATTTATTATTTTAATAATATATAGATTAATATTTAAATTTTATTGATTATAAAAATATTTTTAAAATAAAAAAATATTAAAAAAAAATGACATTAGACTAAATGTAGTGTCAATAGACTCATCCAAAAAATTAACCTGAGTAAGATGGATTGTTGGGAATGATAAATGTGAAGAATTTTACTTACTAAGATTCCCAGAATATATTTAATTTACCTAGAAATATGAAAATTTTGGACAAAATTTCGCTCATTCATTCATTCATCTCCATATGAACATTCTCCATTGCCGTCTAACATAGATAAAAATCTGTTGCTTGTTCCTTTTTTGTTTGCTTTCTTTTTCTATCTTTTTTTTTTCCTCATTGTTCATAGGCTTTAGTATGTGATGCCTCTGCATTTTAATTTCTCCTTCAATGTTTCATTTTACCAATTGCTTCTATTGTAACAATTGTTCTTAGGGTAATCTTTGAAAAAACAATAACATAGTACATTACCGAGTAAATTTAATAAACAGTACCAAACATGTGAATTGGAAAAAACACATGGTACACATTTATTGGAAAGTTAATTAGTAGACAAACATAAAAAATAACACTCCCAAGGAAAAGATGCAAAAAAAATAGTACTACCTAATATCAAAATCCCCTAATACTAATATTGCTTAGGAGAAAAAAGCAGAACAAATCCATTAGCAGCACGAGACAGAGGAAGACTTATGAATCTCAATTCTTTGGTTTTATATCATCTCTTCTTGTAACTGCAGCAATGAACTCCTCCAACGTCAGAATCTTTTCTACCTCCGCTTGTTTATCTGTCTGATCCAAATGAGGACCATTGACGGTCTTCTGGCTAGGCTGCAAATCACCACCGCTCCCTGACGCCATTGTTTGAACCTCATCGACGCTCCAAATGTTCTTTGGTAACTCGTCCATGTTCATCAATCCAAATTAAACAGTGACACTTCCCCGCTGCCGTCGCTTCCTCCCTAGACAGTGTAGAATCTGAAAGGATTCCCAACTTGAGGAATTTATTATTAGGGTTGGCTGTTGAAGATACAATGGGTTTAATTCAAGGGTTCAAATATAAAAAAAAAATAACAGAAAATCAAGAGTTCAGGTTCCTTTTATTCAGGGTCGTTATAATTCGGCTTTTGACCAATTAAATGTAGAAAAAAATAAAACTAATTTATCATTATGGATAAATATTAACTTGTTAGCATACAAAATCACATATTCAGTTTAGAGTTAGCTTGCATTTAGGGTGCTCTTGTTAATTATGGTAGCGGTTAGATTTATCCGTTCTTTGTGGAATCCTTTCAGAGGAGGTATATGGGGAAACACAATGCTTTCATTCCTCTTGCAAACGCACATTACACATTTCAAGACTTACTTAGCTCTCTCATTAACCATCAACATCTCAGAAATATCTAAAACATGATATCCAAAAATATAACGTCTCTAATAAACTAAATTTTAAAACATACAAACACATCTACTCCTTCCGTTTTCAATTATAAGTAAAAATTACCTAACTCACTCCTTTTAAGAAAATTAATTAGTCTCATTTAATTTGTTTGAATCTATCAAAAAGTCAATTTATTTTCTTAAATTACCCTCCATTAATTTACTCTACCCTCTATTAATTTACTCTCTCCTTTTCAAAATCATTATAATAAATGAGAGAGTGAATTGAGTGGACGGTATAATAGAAAAATTTTCATTAAATGCAAGTGAATATAGTTAGTTTTGCTTATATTTAAAAACATAGTATTGTAAAAAAAATTGCTTATATTTAAAGAGAGAGAGAGTAACTTTTAAGTCACCACTAGTGATTCAGAATTTATTGTCACTATCATACCCTAAAATGCAACCTAAAGATGCTAACTTAATTTGCATCTTTAATTTGACTAAATAAAAATAGTTCAAGTTTACTAACTTTGCATCTCTTCTCTTATTATCATAATCCGTGCAAAAGTAAAATTTTAATCTCCTTTTTATATTATAAGATCTTTTTTTTTTGAATAATACTAGTGTCTCATAATATAAAACTCCATATAATTTTTCAGGAGCATTCATTACTTTTTTTTTTATGTTTGCCTATCATAATTAGCGAGATTTTATAAAGAGATAGTGTGAAGTAATTAATACAATAATAAAAGAGAAAAGTGGTAAATTAAGGAAAATATATGTATTTTTAAAAATTAATGCATTAATTAATTTTATTACATGTTTTATTAATAAACATAATTATCCAAATAGGACCTTATAATATGAAATGGAGAGAACAAAATGAATACTCCCTTAGTCCTTATTTGTAAGACACTTTACACAAAAAAATAAAATAATTAATTGCCCTTTTTATAAGATCATTTTCAAAAGTTCGTACATAATTAATTTTTTATATCAAATACTCATATCTCTAAACACTTTTTTTATAGTTCAAAGACAATAAATGAGATAGACAATTTCTTTCTCTTGTGATAATTGAATAACATAAAAGGAAGTGACATTATGAGTTCAAATTAATTGAATGACAATTATTTTAGAAATTAATATAAACTTTTAGACAAATTTGATAAGTTTAATTAAGATACTAAACTCAATTAAGACAGAGAGAGTATTAATTTTAGGGTTTTCTGCGCAATATTGCATAGGTTACGAAATTAAATATAAAAATAATACATATCATTAATTGTATGTTTAGCATAATCTCATTAATATTTTGTTTTTTCCAAGAAACATTTTCTATCTTTGGTTTCTTAACTTGTGCAATATTGCACAGGTTAGAAAAATCCTTAATTTTATTATTGAATTGGAAGGGGGAATGAATTCCTTCGTGTTCAAAACTAAGATGATATATTATGTTGATATTTTTGTGTCTAACTGTCTTTTTATTAATGTTTATATGAACTCACATATTTAATGTGCATTTAATACCTATGAATAGAGAGATAAACACACGAATATCAACATAATACATCATGTTGATTTTGAACATGAGGGGATTCATTTCCATTGAAAGCGGAGTTGCAATTTCAGTTTTTCACACATCGCAACAAAGTGAGAAGAGATGCAAAGTTAGTTTTCAATTTTCACTTAGCCAAAGAGATAAACTGAGTGAACATCTTTGGTGCGCCAATAAAGTTATCAAATATGCAAACCGACATTGCATCTTTATAAAGCAAAATTTGATTCCATAAGACTCGCAATTTGAGTTTGCGATTTTGTGCCTTATCAAGTTAATATTTACCCATCATGGTGAATAGTTTTTTTTTCTACATTTAATTAGGAAATAAAATATTTTTTATATTTAATTGGTCAAAAAGTCTTATAATTCATAAATTTAAAAATAAATAATTAATAACTTAAAATTACGGATAAAAGCTAGAAATAAGAGATTTGAAAATAAGCTGAAAGCTATTTGACACTTTTATTATTTTTTTACTTTATAAGTTGCTTATGAATAAAAAGATGTTTGTTTGATAAAAGTGTTTTGTGTCAACTTTTTAAAGTTTCTTATCATTAATTTTCACATTTCTTTGATATAAAAAAATAATTTAACAATATAATTTTTTTAAAATAAAAGTTGAAATAAAAAAAATAATTCTTTGATAAAAGTCAATATTTTTATTTTTTTTAAAAAAAAACCTAAACACAATATAAATATACTAAAATAATAATTTAACATTAAAAATTCTTGAATATGTAAAATTTGAAACAACCATAAAATTCATAAATATTAAAATGAAATAGATAATTCATAAACGAGAAAACTTTGATTGTTTTAGCGAATTGCTATTTTTATGAAGAGAGAAAGAAAATATATTCAAGATTTCACGTGTTAATTAAAACCAACTTATTATTTAAGAGGTTTATCATAAATACTGTTTGACTCAGCTTTTACTTATAAGAGAAAAAGAAGCAAAAAAAAACTGGGTCAAACACTGCTTATAGGGGTGTGTTTGGTTTGGAGTTTGCAAACCGTCTAATGGAAAAGCAACTTGTTTTTGCTTTTGTCCAAACCATGGTTTGAGGTCCCAAATCATATTGAAAAATAACTCAACGTAATTTTAGCCAAACATGATATTTTCATTAAAATCCAACTTTACTTACTTCAAATCATAGTTTGGGTCATCCCAACTATAAACTAAACATGCACCTAATAACTAAAACCAACTATTTTCTTAAAATGTCATAGCAGAAAACAACTATATATTTTCTTATGATAGAGGACTTAAATGCAATTTTTTTATAGGAGCTAATACCAAAAGTACCCTTTTTGATAGAGAGTAATTTGATTGGCCTGATAATATTTTAAATTATTTAAAGACTAATTTAGTAACAAATTTTTTTAAAAATCAAATTAATGACAAGTAAATTTTTAAGTGATCAAATTGTTATTTCAAGATTAACCGAAAGAATAAAATAATAAATTTAAAAATTTTTATAAATTAAAATTTTCTATTTCATTATAAGGTTTTAAATAGAAAAATATTAAATTCTTGTACTAAATCCTTTTATCCATTGACAAGTGTCTTCCACTAAACATTTACTTTTTGGAAAAAATATGACACTTATCAAAATTAAGTAAGTAAGAAAATTTATAAAAGAATTTAGTAGGGGAATTTAACATTACTCTTCTAAATATGATGGTTACTCTTTTAGCGATGGGATAAGTTGCCTAAGCACCTATTATGTGAATGTTTGTGTTTTCTTCCAAGTTTGTAATTGTTTCTCTTGTGTCCAGTTTCAATATCATCTTTGAAACTGAGAAATGCTTTATCCTCCTAACCCATCCTCCTAAAAATTCTCCTAACCACTAAAACTTGACAAATGACAAGTAATACTGCACACTTCATTCACTATTTTTCACAATAAACTTTTTACTACTTTTTCCCAAAACTACCCTTAAGTCATTTATGAGAGAGAATGGAAGAAGTCAAGCTCCATTTCACGAAGTAACCAAACATTACTTTTGAGACTCTGACCCATTTTATCATTATAACACCTTCAATTCCACTTGCTTATTTTTCTCTCTCAAGTCCTTCCATTCCACTTGCTTCTTTTTCCTTGCTTTTAATTTCAAATTAACGTCCCCTGTTTCCATCCTCAAGATTAATCAAATGGAGACCGAGAATGCAACACTCTTAAAAGAAAATGAAGAGCTTGAAAAGTCTCCTATTGGCACTGACGTGAAAATTCCAAAGGCTGGAATGATTTTTGAATCTGAAGAGGAACTTCATACTTTTTATGATAGTTATGCTTATCAAGTTGGATTTGGAGTTCGAAAAATTAGCACAAGTGTCGTGAATGCAGTTAAATATAACTCTCTTAGTTGTTCTAGAGGAGGTAAATATATATGTAAAGGGGGATCTTCTAAAGTGAGATTATCAAGCAAAATTAGATGTCAAGCAAAAATTTCTGTGATTGTGCAAAGCAGCGGAAAGTGTACTATCTCTTGTGTTAAGTTGGAGCATAATCATGCTTTAAGTCCGAAAAAATCAAGATCTCAAAGGTCTCATAAGAAAGTGGATTCTTACACAAAAAGAAGACTGGAGCTAAATGATTCTGCGGGAATTCCGTTAAACAAAAATTTTCATTCGTTGGTAGTTGAAACCAAAGGTTATGAGAATTTGCAATTTGGGGAGAAAGATGGTAGAAATTACATTGCAAAGGTTAGGCAATTAAGACTTGGAGTTGGGGATGCTAAAGCACTTCGTAACTACTTTGTTCGTATGCAAAGAAGAAGTTCAAATTTTTTCTATGTCATTGACATGGATGATGAAGGTCGATTACGAAATGTTTTTTGGGCGGATGCAAGGTCCACTTACGAGTCATTTGGAGATGTAATTTCATTTGATAGTACATATTTGACTAACAGATATATTATGCCATTTTCTCCTTTTGTTGGAGTGAACCACCATGGGCAATCCATCTTATTTAGATGTGGTTTATTATTGAGGGAGGACATAGAGACATATGTGTGGTTGTTCAAATCATGGTTGGAATGCATGCGTGGAAAAGCTCCAAAAGCAATAATTACAGATCAATGTCGATCTATCAAAGCAGCTGTGGCAAAGGTATTTCCAAATTCTCATCATCGTTTTTGCCTTTGGCATATCATGAAGAAAGTTCCTGAAAAATTAGGTAGTTTGTTGAGATATAAAGACATTAAAAAAACCTTAAAAGCTCTTGCGTACGATTCAATGGAGCCAAAAGACTTTGTTGATGGCTGGCATAAAATGATTGAGGACTATGATCTTCAAAAGAATGAATGACTAAGCTCCTTGTTTGGTGATCGTGGCCGGTGGGTGCCAATTTATGTTAAATCAGTATTTTGGGCAGGGATGTCTACAACCCAAAGGAGTGAAAGCATGAATGCTTTCTTTGATGGATATGTCAACTCAAAAACTTCATTGAGGCAATTTGTTGAACAATATGACAATGCGTTAAAAAGTAAGGTGGAGAAGGAAAATAAGGTTGATTTTGTTGACTCCCTTAATTAATCTTACCAGCTCATTACAGGTTGTTACTTTGAAAAGCAATTCCAAGAGGCCTACACTAATGCAATTTTAAAGTTGTTTCAAGATGAGTTGCGTGCTATGCTATTTTGCAATTTTACATTGTTTGAAGTAAATGGTCCATTATCTGTGTACGATGTCACTGGTATTATGGAAGGGAAGGATGGGAGCCACAAAAAAAGAGTTTCATACACCGTGCAATATAATGATGTGGAAGGCGGTGTCCAATGTTCGTGTTATTTGTTTGAATTCAAAGGAATAATTTGCAGGCATATAGCAAAGATTTTGATTGAAAAAGACGTGAAAGAGATTCTCACCCGTTACATTCTAACTCGTTGGAGAAAGTAATGTTTGGTTACTTCGTGAAATGGTGCTTGACTTCTCCCATTCTCTCTCATAAATGACTTGAGGGTCGTTTTGAGAAAAAGTAGTAAAAAGTTTATTGTGAAAAACAGTGAATGAAGTGTGCAGTATTACTTGCCATTTGTCAAGATTTAGTGGTTAGGAGGATTTTTAGAAGGACGGGTTAGGAGGATATAGCATTTCTCTTGTGTTTTGTTAAATCCTCGTACTAAATTCCCCTATTCATTGACAAGTGTCTTCCACTAAACATTTACTTTTTGGAAGAAAGATGACACTTATCAAAATAAAGTAAATAAGAAAACTTATAAAATAATTTAGTAGGAGAATTTAACATTACTCTTCTAAATATGATAGTTACTCTTTGAACGATGTGATAAGTTGCCTAAGCGCCTATTGTGTGAATGTTCGTGTTTTCTTCTAAGTCTGTAATTGTTTCTCTTGCATCCAGTTTCAATATCATCTTCGAAACTCGGTGGCCATGTAATATGTTGCACGAATACGAATGAGTTTTGAAACCGAAACAGTACGAAACGTAAATACAGTATTTTTTTAAAAAAAATAAAGATATGGTTGTGACAATGTATGTTAAGTAAAAAAAAGAATATTTATACGTATAATAGAAACTACTACGTAAAATCTTAATCAACTCTTGAACGAATAAAAATATCCAAAGAATTATAATAAAAATCTTTAAATCTAAAGTACTTGAAAAAATGCTAAATTATTTTATTAAGTCTTTTTACATATTCTTTAACCCATTCATTAAGTATTTACTTAAAAATGATCATCTATCTTTTACTATGTATTTGTCATCTATTATTTTTAACTAAATATTTAGTAAAAATTAAATTATAATTATCGAAATTAAATGAATAGAAAGATTTAGTAAAAAAAAAATTAACATTTCTCAAAAGTAATTGCATGGATGATGGGTTTTTCTAGCCCAGTTATTAATGAATATTCACTTTCCTTCGAATAGAACTCGCTGAGGAGAAAAAAAAAGAACTCACTCACGTAACTTCGAAATTTGTGAAACACATGCAAATTTGGAATTATTATTCAAGTATGGATTCAGACATAGACACTGCCAATTTTGGAGTTACTGTGCATGATAGGCAGTAACAAATCAAAAGCAGACAGAATGATATATAATGTCAAAAGTCATTCAAGCTTCCTGGCATTGACAATGACTAAGGTTAGGACTGAATTTGTGCACCACACAGTTTTCACTGGGCATCACACACTTTTTTTTTTTTTTTTTTTTTTTTGATTTTTCTCAGAATTTATGTTCCGTTTTTTAATAAAAATATCTATTCATAATGAAACAGATTATATCATCTGTTTTTTTTTTTTCCCTCAATAAATTTTGTATGGGAATTTATCTGAAATTTTATTTATTTCCCGGAGAATAAGTTCTGCATGGGAACTTTATATTTTTAACTGCCTTTTTATTGACAAATATGAAATTTATTATTTTTATAATAAATGTGTAGTATATATATATAGATTGTTAAATTTTTTTAAAATTTTGTAATAAAAAAAATGTATTTTTATCAAAATATTTATAGTTAAAAGTGATACAATGACATAAGTGAAAAAAAGAACTTATCATTCTCAAAATAAATAGTGGTTCAAATAAGTTCCAATATAGAACATATAATCAGAGCAAAATCCTACACGGAACATATCATAATATTACTTGAACCAAATTAAAATCAGCATTTTCTAGTACAAGGGTCTAGTCTGGTGCCTACTTAACAAAAATTCATATCACTTAAGCTGATGTATATAGTTTTTAACACTTGATAATGACAGTTTTATACTTGAACAGATTGAACTGGTACATAGAACAAATTTCTATTACATGAAACTGCTTAAACTGGTTTAGACATTTGCTATTTATCGACTAATAATAATCATCCTTCTCATCAAGCATAAAGACTTCTAAACTGGAAGCTCTGTCTTCGCTATGAGAAGTAACTCAGACTCGGATTTTTCCAATACATTTTATGTGCAAGGCCTATGTGCATAGGAATACTCTGCAATACTTAAAACAATATGAAAGAGAAACTGCTAAAAAGAATCTAATCATCTTCAAATAACAAATGATATAAAACACATTTCACTTTTGGGGATAATTCGTATATTGAAATCATATGTAGTAAATACATTCGATTGAACAGATTACCAAAAAACCATAACCCTGAACCTAAATATTCCATATGCTTAAAAGAATGACAATCCCATCCTATGTACCTTCAACCTCTGACCTGGGATTTGTTCCTTTGCCTTGCCAAATCTGTTTGTGGTGAAGTTGGCCTTTGCCATTTCTAGCTAGTAAAAACTATCTCTGCATTTCAGAACCAAACAGTTAAGATAGAGCAACAAACATTTTCTCAACAAAACGGGGCAAATCGTAACTGTTAACTTGGGCAAACTGTCACAGTCACACATTCCATTAATAGAAAATGGAAAGTTAAAAATTGAATAAGCTTATAATGATAGCCAAGATGTTCAAGAAAATTGGCAGAAGCTACATATTTATTGAATAATTAAAACTTAAAAGGGCGTACACGTACTCCAGTTATCAGGCAGAAGACTCCTCGCTTTTGCAAAGGTATTATAGACATTCTTACCCGTGCACATCCAAAGAGGCCGTTTGTTTACTCAATGCTTAAAAAGAAAAGAAACAGATTCAAAATGCTTCAGTGCTCTGAGTTCTTTAAGCCAAGAGCCTGTAACTCAAATAGCACAAGGAGGAGGAATAAGGTGGAGCTCTTGGAGCTAAAAGTGTGGGGTTCAATCCCCAATGGAGTAAATTTAGGAGGAGAGAGATTTATTGTGATTTGCGTGTATGTGTTTATCCTATAAAAAAAAGAGTTCCTTAAATAACTATTTCTGTTTAGCTAAACATAGAAAACAGAAATATTATTACTATCACTTCATCTTCAGTCTAGTGGCAATAAGAAACCAAGGGTACAACAGTAGATATCAGACTACAGATATTAGTTGAATAAAACATAGTCTTGATACAAAAACTACTACAAACTGGTCGAACAATGGAACTACAACAGCATTATATATATTGTACAAAAAGCCCATCAACAAACACTTGTCCCCGGCAATCAGTAACTGGTTCTGCCATCCCCCTCAGTTATGACATCCTTGAAGGATCCATTACTCGGAATCATAGGCAACACATGTTCCTGATGTGGTACAATGACATCAAGAAGGTAAGGGCCAGGGGTGTCCAGCATTTTCTGAATTGCTGCCCTTAGATCTTCCTTCTTTGTCACCCGAGCTGCCGGTATCCCACAAGCATCCGCAAACTTGAGCATGTTTGGGAAAATCTCCTCTTCCTTGGACGGGTCTCCAAGGTACGTGTGTGCCCGGTTCGACTTATAGAACCGATCCTCCCACTGAACAACCATTCCCAAGTGTTGATTATTCAACAGCAAGATCTTAACTGGGAGCTTCTCCACTTTTATAGTTGCCAACTCCTGAACATTCATAATGAAACTACCATCCCCATCAATGTCAACCACAACTGCACCAGGGTTAGCAACAGCAGCACCAATAGCAGCAGGCAATCCAAACCCCATAGCGCCGAGACCACCCGAGGTTAACCACTGTCTTGGTCTCTTGTACTTGTAAAACTGTGCAGCCCACATTTGATGCTGTCCAACTCCAGTACTAATAATAGCATCTCCATTCGTCAATTCATCGAGCACCTGGATGGCATACTGCGGCGAAATGGCGTCCTCAAACGTCTTGTAACTCAAAGGGAACTTCTCTTTCTGCACATTCAACTCTTCCCTCCAAGCTTGGAGATCAAGTTTACCCTTCACTCCCTTACTCTCCAAAATCTCATTAATCCCTTGCAATGCCAACTTCAAATCCGCGCAAACTGACACGTGTGGCAGCTTATTCTTTCCAATCTCAGCAGAATCAATATCAATGTGAACAATCTTAGCTCTACTAGCAAAAGCCTCTAACTTCCCAGTAACACGATCATCAAACCTAACCCCAAATGCAAGTAACAAATCACTGTTATCAACAGCGTAATTAGCGTAAACAGTACCATGCATGCCCAACATTTGAAGAGAATGTTGATCCGCAATAGGGTAAGCACCGAGGCCCATCAAAGTTGAAGCAACAGGAATCCCAGTGAGTTCTACGAACCGCTTCAATTCCTCGCTGGAATTCAAACAACCACCTCCAACATACAATACCGGTTTCTTGGATTCTGTTATTAACCTCACGATCTGTTCGAGATGGGCCTCGTTTGGGCTCTTGGGCAACCGGGAAATGAAGCCCGTGACCTTAATGGGCTGGGCCCAGTTGGGAACCGCGAGCTGCTGTTGAACGTCTTTGGGTACGTCGATGAGAACTGGGCCTGGTCTTCCAGAAGTGGCTACGAAGAAAGCTTCTGCAACAACCCTAGGAATGTCTTCCACGTCGAGAACGAGATAGTTGTGTTTGGTGATGGATCTGGTTACTTCAACGATGGGGGTTTCTTGGAACGCATCGGTGCCGATCATTCTCCGAGGGACTTGGCCGGTAATGGCGACGACGGGGACGCTGTCCATCATGGCGTCAGCGAGGCCGCTTACGAGGTTGGTGGCGCCGGGGCCGGAGGTGGCGATGCACACGCCGGGGAGTCCGGAGGACCGCGCGTAGCCCTCGGCGGCGAACACGCCGCCCTGCTCATGGCGAGGAAGGACATTACGGATGGTGTTTGAGCGTGTGAGGGCTTGGTGGATCTCCATCGACGCGCCGCCGGGGTAGGCGAAAACGTTGGTCACGCCTTGACGCTCAAGAGCCTCCACGAGAATGTCGGCGCCCTTTCTGGGCTCGCCGGCGGGGAAACGCGAAATAAACTGTTCGACGGCGGGGTCTGCGGCGGTTGAAGTGGCGGAAGCTGCAGGGGGTTTGGAGAGTGAGCATGAGATTCCATGAGAATGAGCATGATTGAGTTTGTTGCGAATAGAGTGAAGTGGAAGCGTGAACCTCACTATGCGTTTGGGGAAATTAGAGTACGAGGAAGAAGAAGAAAATGGGGTTTTGGAAGTGGTCGCGGCCATTTCTGAATGCAGAGTTTGCTGTGTGAGTGTTCTGAGAGTGAATGGTTAAGAAACGGTTCTCACGTGAAAGAGATGGATTTAATTGTTGATGTGCATTTACTTTCTTGCCCTTTGTCCTTTTTGATCTACTTTGGCTTTTGTATGGGTAAAATGGTAAACATGAAAAAATAAAGTTGCAAATTGCTACTAATTGCTAGTGCTGGGGTCTGTGGAGTGTGGCTGATTGTTACTCCTAATTAAGTTGGGGACGTGTGGCTCACATAGCATGAAGGGTAGCCGCGTGATATCTTGGAAATAAGAAGCCATTTTCACGTTTATTAATTTCTTTATTTTTTTCTGCTGTTCACCAACCCTACCACTCTCCACTTGCTTAAACATCATAAATTAATATATTTAACTTTCAAAGTCTTATTAAATAATGCTTTTAATTTTACCAGAAAAAAATTAATGCTTTTAAGATGTTACCAAAAAAAATAATAATGCTTTTAAGAGTTAAGACATTTGCTAACATTATTAAAATTTAAATACACATTATCCAATCTGTTGAAAATATAAAACTAAAATATTTTTTAATATTAGAAATATTTTATTTAATATTTCCTCTATCCTTAAACGTAAGATTATTCTACACAAAATACACGGGAATTAAGGAGTATGATTAAACTCATTAATTATGTTAAAATTTTGTATTAGCTTCCAAAAATACCCCTTTTTATTTTATTGAAACTCATAATTCCACTCTCTCTTCACCTAATTAATGATTCTAACTTTTTTTTTGTATTATTAAATGTTAAGGGTATTTGGGTAAAAAAATTTGTAAGAGGATTTTATAAAAAGGGGCAAAAATAAGCTATAAGCTATAAGTTCCTAAATAAGCTATAAGCTCCTAAATAAGCTATAAGCTAGTGTTATCAAACACACTGTGTCTTTGGTAACACTAGCTTATAACTTATTTAGGAGCTTATAGCTTATTGTCAAGTAAAGATGTTTGGTAACAACTAGCTTATAGCTTATATAAGCTATAAGCTAGCTTTCATAAGCTAGCTTATGAAAAGCTACTTCAAGTAGCTTATAGCTTATAAAAAGTAGTTTTCAATAATTTTTTCCTATTTTACCCTCTAGTCATTTATTATGTTTATTTTATCATATAATTTATTACATGTCCTTTTAAGTCATTTAACAAATATAAGCTACCTAATAAGCTAATTTTACCAAACACCTCTACTCAATTATAAGTCACAAGTTATAAGCTACAAGCTATAAGCTATAAATCATAAGCTATAAACTATAAGTTAATTTTACCAAACAGAGCCTCCTCCTATTCCGAAACATTATTTTTCGAGTCCCAAATGTTATTACAAACACAATTTACAAAATTGGATCTAATTCATATGACCATGGGTCATTAAAAACAAGTGCTACACTCTTTTCAATTTTTTTTTTGGTCCAAGTTTTATCCTTGTGATTGGACCCTCCAAAGATCCAATGTCTTTAAAATGAGGTTGGGTCTCCAACTCCACATCACACATAAAAAGAAGATGATAACGAATTTTAGTTATCCGTTGTTCACTTGAATTCCTGTCCGTTGGTGATTAACTCAGGTCAATTATTCTTAGTTTTCTTGAAGCATGTGATTAAATTGTTTTTTCCAATTTAACTATTCACATGGTTCGTGAGCATTGAGATTTTATTAAAGAACTAAAGAAGTAGCTGGCATGGAGGGTTTTATTAAGTGTTAGACTTGTATTTAAAATTAATTTCACACTTTGATTATTTTAATATTATATTATTGAGTTTAAAAACAAATTAATGAAATTCATATACAAGGACCCTCTGACAAATATTATATTATCCTACCTTGAAATTATGGCCATTTCTTTATGCCTCTGGTGGTCATTTTCAAACCATGCCTACCCTAAAACTCACTGAAGTTTACCATCATAATCATCATTCTGCCGAAAACAGCATCTCGATATACAAATCCTAGATTTCAGTTTTGTGTATCAAGTTTTTCTTGAAAACTCAATGACTCATCATCATTCCCAAGTCTAGGACAACAAGAGCAATTGAAAAACAATTATTCCTTCTAAACAAGTGTTAAACCATCCATATACAGAAATCATTATTTATAGCAACCATGAGAAGAGAATTTGAAAAATTTAATAGGAAGATTTAGTATTTCTCCAAAACAAACATTTATTAGTTTGAAACAAGCTACACCTTAAAAAAGAATAATAATGATTAATGAACATGTGCATTTTATTTAACATTTCAAAAACATAGTCAACAGACTAGTTTAGTCAATAAGCAATTATCAGTGTATAATTCAAGAAAATTGGTTTCACAGAAATTCTAATTAAACGTGAAAATGTCAAACTTGATACTCTGATATCTTATATGATATACAGCAGTATCATGATATGTTCATGAGGAAATAAATAAACAGTATATTAGTTTATAAAACACGTTCCACGCATTGCACAGAAAGATCATAGTTCGGTTCAATTTTTTTGTACATAAATAGTTAAATCATGCTGTTCATTAAGTTAACGGGTTCGTACTGTCATCCCATAAAAATTTAGTTAACAAGACAATTTCTAAATTGCAAGCAAAAAATAAAATTCCATGTAACATCGCAGAAGTCCAGCACCTTCATAACTCCTCGCAATCCATCATCATGCATTATATTACTCAGCTGCAGAGAACAAAAAGCAAACCGCAAATTATAGACCAAAACAACCAACCACAGGCAAATCCAGCAAACATAAGATAGTTGATTCCGCTAATTATAATCATAAATCATAAATTAACACAGGCATTAGTAATAGGGCTATGGTGTACTCTAATATAACATGTGTGTTGAAGCAGCAGAGGTGTTATTAAATTTCAACTGTTGACTAGCAACTCCCAAGCAGTGCAGCAGATAAAATTTTTCAAAAGTTTAATTTAAATTTTCACAATACATGGTAGGAGTAATCGATATCCTGAACTCAAGAGCAGGGGTGGTTGAAATTTCACAAAGGACAAGGACATAAGCTAGTGTTGCATCAAATTAATGACATTAAACAAAGGTGATTTAAGTTGAATCTACATTTACAAGATTATGCAGGTAGAAATGTCAATTAATATGTTTGATGTAGTGTCAGTAAACAAATCCATCAATTGAACCCAAAATAAGTCACTGATGAGAAGCCTTCCTGTATAAAAAATTTGAATAATCAGGTTCACAAACTTCTTCATACAATAAACCCAACATCTGATAACAAACCAAACAATCTTTATATGTATCGATATTCAAAGGACAAGAGACACACTCTTTTATTGCCTTACCAGATTTTGACCTGTAAGATTCTAAACATATTCAATATCAAATTATTTATACTTAGAAACATGGTTATTAAACTTGAACTAGATAAAAATCTGATTAAGGTATTGGGTTACTGGGTCAGAAACAACAGGACATTAGTTCTAAAAAGTATAGATTTAAAAGTACATATTAAAGAATATAGAAAAGTAATATCTTATTGTATAAAAATATATATCATACTTGTATTTTTTGAAGGATGTGAAAATGTGAATAAATGGCATTCTGATTAAATATTCATCTTTGAAGATATACGCAACTAGTTTTGCTCACAACAGAACTAGTCTGCCCACACTAGATATAGCCAACCTCCTGCTACCTCAATTATTCCGGCCTTGCAAGAGCCAAACACTCAAACGTGTTGTCATTAATCAGTACTATGGCTTTAAACAAATTGACTCAGTAGAGTCACACTCGTAACCATTAAATATCACAGTCGGTCCATTATATATATTTTGCATTCACCAAAACAAAGGTCAAAACTTAACAGCTGATAAAACTTGCCAGTCAAATTAAACTAATCAGGATTGCAAAAGAACCCAACCAGATAAGTTGCAAGCCTTAATCTAATCAGTTAGTAGGTCAGGCCTGGATTCATAATTCTGATATGGAACGATTCTACTCTTTGTTACCGCATCACAAGCAACAAGCACATGCTCAATACATTTAAAAGTATAAAGCTTCAATGAAGAAAAAAGTATCTGCAATGGTAAGAATCACTCTAAACTCATTCAAACATAACCTACGTATAAAATCATTATTTGCAAGAGGAAGACAAAGAAGTGGGAAAAAAAAAATTTCTTTTCTTCTTAGTTGAACTGTTCCAATATTCTGCAAATCCACATATGTCCTAGATTCAAATCTATATATATCTCAACAACTAGCTGAAACAGACACTGGCAGCACAAAATTCCCCACGCAAACAAATTTGTCTTTTATTTAAGAGTCTAAAGGCATGCAAATGGTTTACATCAAAAAACACTTCAGAACCTTCATATATGAAACCCTTGACTAATTAACCATACAAGCTATAAAAAGGCCACAAATACAATATACGCCTTATGATTCTTTGTAAAATATCATCATGTAAATATGTTAAAATGATGGTAAATAATATTTCTGAAAATGTGCTCTTTGGTTGAGCACTTGAGCTTAATGACATCGTGTTAAACTATGATCCATGTAGACGGCCACTCCTAGTGTGATAAGTTTTTGTTGTCGTTGTCAATATGTTAAAAACTGATGTTGCAATACGCAGGTCGCAGAATCAGAAATAATGTTTCGCCCACAAAGAACATTGCATTTACACATTCCAATTCTAAAGCATCCTCCCAGAGATACAGGACAATAGAGCATTTCTCGACCAGACCTTCAACCCCGACAACTCTAATCAAGCTATTACAGTCTATGCACTTGAATGAAACAATCAAGCATGTAGGGAAATGTTGTCTAATCATTTCAAAAACAAATGATTACAATCTGAGCACAAATGTAAATTTAATGCCTTTCATGTTTTTCACCTATAATTGAAATTTAAGAAAGAACCCACTAGAACCCCAGTGATATGGACAAAAAATGTTTACTGACAAGGTCATACGATACAGTGGCGAATGCCTTTCATGTTTTCATCTATAATTGAAATTTAAGAAAGAACCCACTGGAACCCAGTGATATGGACAAACAAAATTTTTACTGACAAGGTCATACTATACAATGGCGATGGGAAATAAAAGCAGAACAAAGAAATTTAGAGACTGAGAGCCTATTGGGATGTACTTCCCAAGAAGTGGTTATAACTTATAAGAACAACATTTGTTATATAAACACTAATATCACAAGTTATTTCTGCTCAGATTTCAAAGTTCAGCTTCTCAATTATGCTTCTCCACCTGAACTTTTCTAGAAGCTATTACAAGTAGCTTTTGAAAAAATAAGGTAGGTCTTTGAAATTTATGCAGAAACAACTCGTCACATTGTTGAAAAGGCAAATTTCACTATTATAGGCACTTCTTCAGAAGCTCATTTAAATAGGTTCAATTTCTAAAACTGAACGTGTTAACACTATCGAACAAGCTCTCTAAACTAATACAGTATCAAGTATGCTAATGTGCCTGTCACAAATCCTCTAACGTCTTTAACATTGAGAGAACATTTTCATTTTTCAGTTTCACAAACCCTCACAATCATCCCGAAAGAAGTATAATTTTCCATTCCCAAACATCCAGAAGAAACAAAACAGTCGTAAAACCCTTTCAGTCCACCACAGAAACAATTTGATTTTTCCCCAAAGGAAAAGACAGAATCCTAAAGAACTAAAAGCAGAAGTTACCTCTGTGAATCAAGGTTTTGCTGGCCACTGGTGGCACCGCTACCGTAGGACCCATCCTCAGCGGCGGACTGCCAAACGGACTGCCACGCCTGAGACGGCGGCTGGACGTAAACACCGGTGGCGGGGTCCATCGCGGGGCGGCCAATCATCATCCCAGCAGGCTGACCAATGGGAGGATAATAGTAAGGAACACCACTAGCAGTAGCACCGACAAGAGCAGCATCGTCCTTGATCTCATCACGAGGGACGATATCCACCAGAAAGTCGAAAATGTCGGTGCGAGTAATCGCGGCGGCGATGTCATTCTTCTGAAGAGTTCGCCTTTTGTTCTCCTCCGCGTGGAGCCAGGAACGAATGGTGAGTTCGAGGATGAAGAGCTCGCAGGCCTTGGCGAAGAGAATGGGAGCCTCGGCGGAAATCATGCGAACATCTTCATCGGCTTTCATGATCTTCTTGATGCGAGCTAAGGGAAGCTGGTGATTCTTGAAGTCGTTGACGTGCTCGATCTCTTGTCGCTGGTACGTCCAGAACATCTGAAGCTGTTGCTGCTGCTGCTGGAGGAGGTGGTGGAATGCAGGTGGACCCGCCGCCGCTGCTGCCGCCGGCGGGTACGATCCCGATCCCGATTGAGCTTGTTGGTTGTTCTCCATCGCCAATTCACGCCCTAATTCTCCGAATGGGTTGATTCGATTTTGGTTTAGTTTTGATATTCCCAGAGACTCAAATGCACACAACCCGATGAAACTAGTGTTGCTCTCCGATTCCGACTCAATTGAAATACTATTTCTTTTTTGTGCTGGGATAAGGTAGTGGCTTAACCTAAGCTAATCCCAGCCGATTTTCTTTTTCTTTTTTCTTTTTTATTGTTGAATTCTTCTTCTTATTATTATATTATATTCGGTCACAACTCACACCTACTAGTATTATTTTATAAATCTTTGTATCATGTGCACAAAGTTAAACGTTTTACAATAAATTTTTTATTAGTTATGAGGCCTAAATTTATAATGTAATAATATTTTGTTTAGTGGAAAGATTAATCTCAAAACTTTGTGCTAAAAAAAATTGTACAATGTCAACTACAAGGGTGTACATTAACTAACATGAAATTATACTAGTTTAACTAAAAGTCTTAAAAATACAGTTCTTTAAATATAAAAAAGAAATTTTGATTGTTGATAAAATCTCACCTTATTTAAATATAGGGGTGACAAAACAGTATAGTCTGACCTGTTTAGGCCCACAACAATATTGTCTCACCCTGGTAGTATGAACTGAATTTTTTAGTTCGTCTCGTTTTTTAGTTGGTTAGTCATACTGTGAATTGGTTCATTTAGCTTGCCATATAAAAAAAACAAAGTGTTTTAAAAAAAAGTTTAAGTTTTCATTAAAAAAAAAAATTTAAATTGTATTTGTTTTGGGCTTTTAGTCCCTCTTTGTATAAATAAAAACATTTTTTAATAAGAAAAAAATAAGGTCAAGTAGCCTGACTTGACCTATTGGTATGTGCCTGGCGAGCTAAACAGTATGACAAATTCTAATATGCAACTCAACTCTTCAAATTAAGGCAGGTTAGCGATCGCTCACTTTATAACCCATACTCAAACCTTAATTAAAAATGTACATATAGTCTACACCAAAAAAATTGCACAAGATCTTATTTTTATTACATTAATACCTGCTTGGAACCACTTTTAGATTGACAAATTTATAGTTTAGGAGAATTAATAACTAATTTATGATGTTTTAGTGAATTTTATAGAATCAACTGTGATGTTAAAATTATGGTTAGAGAAGTAACTTTTAATTGTTTCTACCTTTAACAAAAATTAATTATGCATCATGTAATGTTACACTACAAAAACAATTTTAATAAAAAAAATATTGAAATAACATTACATCTAAAATCACTTTCCTAAACTAGATTTCCAAACAAAAATATCTTTATTTTATAATCAATTTTACAAAAAATTAATTATATTCCGAATCAATTCTATCATCGCAAAACCAAAATAAATTATAACTACTTGGTCCTTTCCTACCATTTTGCAACCACACATTTATGTAGGGAAATGTTGTCTAAACATTAAACATATGATTATCATATAAATTTTCAATTGATCGGTTAGATCGACGAAATTCATTTTTTTATAAAAAGTGATTCTCGATGTCATTTATTAACTTTAACATATTGGTGTCATTTGAACCCTATATATATAAATATATATATATATGAGTGAAAATCCACTTACTTCAAGAGTAAGTCTTGAACACTTACTCCGCTTAATATTTTTTTACCCACTTTAAATTTCACTAATTCAACCGTTGAATTACATGATGCTATCATTATAATTGTGTATATCAAATTTTTAAAAAAATTCCAACACCTCTAGATATGTCATCTTGTATGCAAGATTTACTTACATTTTAAAAAGTGTTTTATTCTTTAAAATGAAGTAGATCGATGAAATATCAACAAGTGTTGAGATTATATGAAATTTTGTATAGTTGATCTATCTATTAAGAACTTTATATTCAACGGTTGGATTGGTGAAATTTAAAGTGGGTGAAAAGACTTACTCCTAGAGTAAGTCGATCTCCACCCTATATATATATATGGGTCAGTATCAAATGACATCAAGTGTCAAACTTAATAAAATGACACATCCCATAACTTTGGGTAGATATTGAATTTTATCAATCCGATTGCGAATAGAGAACCAATTAGCATGAAGAGTGGAGGCTACATAACAAACTTGGACTCTATTCACTCAAACTAACAAACTCTATTTTTTTCTTATTGTAAGAATAGTGCATGAATTGTGAAGGCTCTAAAGCTTGAAGTGTATTTACCTCCAAGGTTCTTTTCAAAAATCAAAACCCTTGCTTCAATCTTGTTTTGCTTCTTGTTCCTCTCGTTTTAGATTCAATAGCCCCTTTTTTCTCATTTTCTTCTCTTCTTGGCTTCTCACCCTAACAAAATACTTGTTATATCTATGCAGAATTGTGGAGTGAGAGAAGAGGCGTGTTGCTTGCGCTACAAATTCGCGTGAGAGAAGAGCGTTTCGAATTGTTTGGGAATGTAATGGGAGAGAATGTCGTGAGATTTGGAAAGAGATGAAGGGAATGGAAGAAATTTAGGGATTATGGTTTCTAAAAGCAAAGATGAAGATTTGAGATTACAGAATGGAGAGAATGGAAGAGGCGGCATGAATAAGCATCGAAGTGGTACTCTTGGCTTGAAAAAGTAAAATTATAATTTTTTATTTTGCGTAGGCCCTATGCTTGAAAAAAATTAGCATAGGCTTGAGTCTAAGCTATTTTTATAAAAAGCCTATGCAAATTTTTGGAAAAAAAAAATAGAGTTAATTCTGTCGGATTTGTGTCGGCCTGCACATATGCTACTACCAAAGTTAGTGTAACACTCGTGGCCTATGCAAAAAATCCGCAACAAAAATCTAATTTTCTTGTAGTGTAAGATGAAATAATACAATAGGCTTATAATATTATAAGATTTTTAAAAAATGCCTATGATAAATTCTAGTTCACCCTATGATAAGTCGTTGTTTTAATTTGTTAGATTTTGCAAAGAATAATTTGATGGGCTAGTGCGAACGGCTAAGGGAGGCGTCAACTATCTAAACATTTCAAATTTTTATAGAATGTTGACCTCAATTATTAAGAGTGTGTTTGAATTAGCTGTGATTAATTGTGAAAATAAACTGTGAAAAATAATTCATTATTTAAAATATAATCAATTTTTGTTTGGATATATTTGCTTTCAAAAGCGATTTTTAAAATAAATTTTTTTGTTATTTAGCTAAAAATTAGACATTATTTCAAAAAAATTTTAAATTATTTTTTACAACTTAAAATTAAGTACAAAATACAAAAAGGTATTCATATTAGGAATTAAGGACTTTGCACCACAATCGCGATGGATTGTTTAGCAATCTCCATATGCACTTAGCCAATATCGCTTAATTAAACACATAGCAATCCCTTATCCCTTACCCACCCATTTTCTTTGATTGGCGTATTTTTCCCACCTCTCTCAAGCAATAATTTTCCTCCCCTCTCTACCCTTTTCTTTGCAATTTCCCAATAGTTTAGTACTGATTTTAGAAAATTAAAGTGATTCGCTTATCAAAAGAAAAAAATTTAAAGGTTTGTTTAGTTTGCATTTTCATTTTCTGTTTTTATTCTATTTTCTGTTTTCTGAAATTTCACAGAGGAAAAACTGAAAACATTAGGACTTGTTTGAAACTGTTTTTGTTTTTAGTTTTTAAAAACTATATTATATTATAAAACAGTTTTCAGAAATAGTTTTAAACAAAAGTGAAAGGAGTTTTCAATACATATTTGTATGTAAATTTAGAAAACTGAAAACCAAAATAAGTTTTAGATGTTTCCAAATTTTGGTTTTTAAATACTGAAAAACAAAATTGTTCCCCAAAATTGTTTTTAAATACTCGTATGCCAAACGGGTTTTTTAAATTTTTATTTTTAAAAATAGAAAACTGTTTTCAAAAACAGAAATCAGATAAGCCACAAGACATTTCTATTTTCAGCATTTTCCAAACAAGCCTTTAATTTTCTAAGAAAAAATCTTCCCTAAAAACTCTATTAGACCAACGTAGTTTATTTGTGACCCTATTGATTCATCTGTTAGATGATTCCTTTAGGAAAATTATTCTAATCGAATCTAATGACATTCTTAGAGCTTCTAAGGACATTACCTTGTCCATCTTTTGTTCCGAGTCCATCTATGATCATCATTCCACTACGCAGAGAAGTTCCCAGTAGATCTAGCTACGGTAAACTATTGCGTGATAGCTCAGGATGCTGGCTTTGGGTTTTCAGGATTCATAGGTATTTCAACAAATTTAAATGCTAAGCTTCATGCTATTACAAGTTAGTCATCTGTCACTCTGACTTCCTTGAGGCAATTAGATTTTGTTGAAAGGGAAGGCTTAGTTATAACTTAGAAGCAAGTATGCAGCTTTCAAGGACGGATTGGACTATTAACTTAGAGCACACATCCAACACTAATCAGTTACACATTTTGTTTTCTGCGGACCTTGTCTCTAGTGTCCATTTTAGAGCTTAGTTTGCTTTCTTTTTCTTTCCTTTATATCAAAAAATATCATTTTGGAACTTCATATTTTAAAATTTCAATATCAACATCATGTATAGATGACATGTCACCAAAAAGAAAAACACGTATAAATGACAGTATAGATCAAACCAGAACTTCTAAAGATCAAGATTAAATCTTTTTTAAAAGAATACCAAAAACAAATTAACTTGTATTCAACAATCACAGAAAGTCATTGATGAAATATTACGTTTTTTGTCTCATCAAAGTGCTATTCAATAGTATTTATTATACCTCTCTAAGACTGCTATAAGTACCAGGGGAGTTTGAAAAAAATGAAAGCAACTTTAAAACTATAAATGTCTTTGATCCATGAGATGTAAGATTGATCTGCAGCTTCTGGTGTACTATTCGATCATTTGAAATGCTTTCATTCAATACAAGATTATTTATTTTTTTTGTTCTTTTTCCCTAAGAGAGCATAATCTAGTAACTAGCGTACATTGGCATTTCAGACAGTCTTATAGATACAAATTAGTCTCTTGAGGGCAACTCCAACACTAAATGCAAAACTTCAGCCCCGCCAATATACAGTCAAATAAAAAAAAAAAAAAGAACTGTTCTACATTTGTAATTTATGCTGAATTGGTGATTGTAAGCTATGGATTTGTATGCTGTTCATATCTGCTATCTCTGGCTAAATGGAACACGGTATATTCAAATCTTCAAATCATCTCTACTCTTATCCCTACGACGTCTTCGCACATACACATGGAAAGTCTTAGGATTCCCTCTCTTATCTTTCAGTGCATCAGTAACAGAATCTTCTTTCTTAGTTGTCTGGTTGCTCTCATCCAAACCTTCCTCCCCAGAATTTGCATTGAGCCTTGCTTCATCTTTCAGAGATTTTTCAATTGCCATTTCCATTTCTTGCTCCTGAGCTTCAGTGATCACCTGAAGAAGTTCCATAGGTGTAGCAGCAGGATCAAGTTCCAAGCAACCTCTAGGAGCATTCGGACCTTCTTCACCAGTAAGCAAGTATGAAGGAACCTGGTGTGAGAAACGAAACATCTCTTCCTTGGGAATATGCCTGACCTTTCTAGGATTGGCGTTCTGGCGGAACACCGTCTTGAAACCAGCAACCTTGACAAGAGGAACAACATTCACACCATGCTCTTCACTGTAGTCTTCAAGCACCTCAACCATGTCATATTTATGGATGATTCCATCTTCAGTAAATTCATTCCAATCAGGTGACCAGTTCCGATAGAGAGCCCAAACATTGCCTTTCTTCGGATATATAAGGACAGCCCCTCTTGAACCTTTAGTCCAATTAACCATGTGTGAGAAAGCATTAAGAGTGCCGTTGAATTCACGCTTGCCTATTCGAAGTTCTCCAATGGTCTTGAGAAAGCCAGACTTGACCCACCTAATTGGGGCCAATTCATCATTGGTTTTGGAGTTCAACCAGCTAATCATCAGTTTGAAAGGATTCTTCGAGATTACTTCATGAACAATGACATAGTAGCGTGGCATGCCGTCATCTCCATCATATGCAGCCCACACTTGGTTCTCACTGAAAGTTCTTTCAGTACGGTCTCCATCAAAATCATGGAAATCTGGATCTGGAACACTCATGGAGAGAGAAGCTGGCTCCTCTGGATCAGAGAGACAGTTTATGTCTATGGTATCAGAATCAACAACATTTTGTGAACCAGGTTCTACCCCATTCATAGCCTTTTCCTTGTCCTTCTTCTTCACTTCTCTATCCGTATTCTTTGACTTCTCTAAATTCTCTAATACAGAAGAAGCATTCCATTCGTCAAGCTTCTTACGAATCTCCCTCCGAGCCATTTCCATCAAGCTGTTCTTCATTTGCAGTGATTCCTCCTTTTGAGCATTACGTTTGTGACTTGCAGTAGCATTAACCCTTCCTGCATCAAAACTTTGCTTCTGAGGCCCAAATCCATTAGCCAAGTTTGTTCTTCCATTTTGAGAGGCTATGTTGGTGGTTTCCATACCCCTTCTACCACTATCAACTCTATGTTTGTTCGAGCACCTCTTTTTCCTTGGCCTATCTTCTTTCAGAACGGAATTTGGAAGAAGACGAGAGGACTGAAACGATGAATCAGCTTCAGTTCTCTTAACAGCATGACTTTCCCCAGAGTGGGCCTCCTCCCTCATGACAGTTGTTGAATCTTCATGCATTCTCTTCAAATTCTCAGAGGACACCATAAAAAAACCAGGAGCTTCAGCGGCAGCAGCAGAAGTAGAGGTCAGTACACTGGAAATACCACCAGGCATTGAGAAAAGACCTGATCCAAGTGATGAGTTGACTGTAGACATTGCCATCAATGCTGAAACATTAGCATTTGTTTCCATTCTGGTTGAGTTGAAGTCATGTTCCCTCCTTTGAGAAATTCTTGAAGAAGGTGAAGCATTTCTATGTACAGGTTCTCCCAGTATCTCACTAGCCAGGAATGTATTCCTGCAGCTGGTACACACAACATAATAGTTTTTATAAACAGTACGGTACTCGAACTGCGTCTGGCAGAAACTGCACTTGGTCCAAAATGACTGCCTCAATGTCATAAAAGGTACTGGAGTAGGATTTGGATGTATAGCAGCACTCCTATAATCTCTTCCCACACTATTAGCAGTATTCAAGATATTAAGGTAACGATTCTGACTAGCTGGTACAGAAAAGTTCCTACCTTGAATTCCTTCATATATACCACATAACCTGAGGTTATGGTCATACGTGATTCTCCTGGCTTTATCAGATAACAAACTCCAAGCTTGTGTGACAAGTTTAAACGCTTCATCCGCACCCACCGATTTATTTTTATCAGGGTGAAGTGAGAGAGCTAGTTTCCTATAGTGACTATGAATTGTTTCTTCGTCATCCAAGGGCTGCACACCAAGTACCGCATACCAATTCACTTGTCCATTTACTGTTTTTTCAGCAGAGATATACACCTCAATAGTTGCAAGCAATTGGGTAATGCCATCAAGGTTGGGATACAATTCATGAGCTCTTTTCGCGAGTATTTTTGCGCAACCAAAGTCCCTCTGTGAAAGCTTCTTTTCTGCAAGCTCTTTAAACCTTGAGGACTCATTTTTATTACTTTCCATGCTTGCTGGCTTGTTTCTCCAAATGGACACAATTTCACCTTATTTATTGCTTTCCTTCCCTAAAAGGATACGCCACGGCAACTGATATCAATGAGGATTGAGGAGTCGACAATAAAAATTTACACCCGGAATGCGACAATTCCTCGTACGCGACAAAGATGCTTCCTTCAATTACAGAAGCCTAATAAACCCTGTAAAAAATCCAAAATGACATAACTACATAAGCGACAAATGAAAGAAAAACCAAACTGATAATAGCATAGCAAATCTTAACAAGATAACAGACATAATAGTTGATGGATAACCAAATTCTTCCCTGTTGCATATTTCAGTCCATTAATGTCCAATATTTTAACCAAGTAATCAACAAGTAAATACAAATTAAATGCACAAGTTCCTGTATCGAACCTTCGAAATAAGCATAACAATATCATGATATGAGGTTTCTAACACATTTTCACATTCCCAGTTCCTTACACAGCCTTCCCCAACCAGAATCCAGGGAACAACCAAACCCTTGCTGATCAAGGAATTGCAAAGGAGAACAGGATGGCATTATTTTCAAGATGAGCAACACCAAACAGCAGTTTCAGTCACTTCCTTTCAATATTAGGGCAACAAAATAAAGCACGCTTCTTTTAATCTCATAAGTAAATTATCGCTCATGAAGCTCTTCAAATGAACAAATTTAACAATCGTCAACATGGAAAAAATACAGGGGAGGAAAATTAAACAAACTAACAAACAAATTCAACATTCAACACTTCAAAAGAGTATCACAAATTTTCGCACATGCAGACATTCGAACGAACAAACAAAAATCAGGAAGAAGGATCAAAGAACAAAAAAAAAAAAAAAAAAAAACAAACAGAAAAAACAAATTCGAAAATTCCATGCAATTTAACCAAATAAATTCAAGGTTTCAATAAGTCAAAGGTAACCTGGTTGCAACACCGTATCGTCGCGAGCGCTGTTACACAGAGGCTACAGCATTGGTGGTTACGTTACAATTGAAGAAACAAAAAACGGACCACACAAAATTCGTTCGGTATTTTTCTCCCAAACAGGACGATGAAATCGAGTACTAGCAGTACAGATTACAAGAATTGAAAAGCAAAAAACAATCACAAAATCTAGAAGGTACATTGATCAAAATTACGAAGAAGCAAATTAACGGTGAATCAGAGAAAGAACAAACCAGAAAACGCTCGAATGAAGGATACCAGGAAATTGAGTTGAGAAAGCTGTGTGTGTTTTCTTCATGAATTGAAAAAATGGTGAATAGAAATGTTGAGAGAATTGGGCTCCGATCAGAGTTTCAAAGCTTACTCTCTGCGGTGCATGTTAGGCCAAGATGGTGAGGGGTTTTTATACTGTTTCGGCGCTTCTGATTTTCTTTTTTTCCTTTTTCTTTTTTTAAATAATGCTAATGTTAATAAATTTGTAAGTAGTATGACCTAATATAATAATAACTCCTGTAGTAAATGGGATTAAATAACTATCCAAACTATTTAATTATGATTATATTTATGGTTAGAAAAATGATATTTAGTGTCTAACGAAACTATTTAAGAATTAAAATATTGTAAAAAGATATTAAATATGTAATTTTTGTATTTTCGAAAGACAAAACAATATGTTTTTATAATTATTTTTCTAATTTTAGTAATATTAATTAGTTAGTGCCCGAAAGACAATGTTTATCAAAACCTTATTGCTATTAGCAAAACGCACTGGTCAACGTTAAGATAGTAATGGGACTGGGAGTATTAATGATGATTATTTATTTTTTTGGATATAATTAATGATTAATTAGCTAATTAGTAGTAATATTAAAAAAATAAAGTTTTTAACTTTTTATAGTAGGAGTAATAATTTATAATATCGTGTGTTCAAATAAGCTAATTTTCGAGAGGCGTGTGAGTGAAACGTCGCGTTGTTTTTGTGAAACACTACTTCAATAAAAGGAAAGAAATTGTCTTAAAAATATTTCGTATTTAAGTGGTAAATTGTATATAAAATGGTAAGTATTTTTTTTGGTAAATGTATAGATGGTAAGTTTAATTAGTGATTTACGGATACAAATTTTAATGCTTTTAATTTAAATAAATCAGCTTAATATTTCTTTTTTCGCCATATGAGACACTTACTATCCATATATATTAATATCTCATAAAAAAAAATCCACCATATATATTAGGATATTATATCAGAATGATATATGATCTTGTATAAAGGTGCAGATGACCCATAAACACAAAGTTTTCGAAAAAATAGTCGCTAATTATAACTTTTATAATAAATTAATAAACTACACATTTTTATTAATTTATGATTCATATCGTAAATAATAGCACTTCCTGATTGTTCTCCCAGCTTCATAATATAAACTCCTAGAATACAATGTTAATATTTTATTAATAAGCAGGCACATAAAATATTGAAAGTATTTATTAACACTTTTTTCACTTTATTTTATTTATTAGTACAAATTAGTACTAGTAGAGATAATTGAGTTTATATTTAATTATGAGTAGGATTATAAAACATTAGTAATTTTTTTAAAATTAATATCAATATATTAATTACGTGAAAAGTTATTAATATTAAAATTCTTCACCACAAAGCTACGGAGACTGAGTCACCTATTAATTTTTGTTCTATACATGATTGGATTCTGAGGAACTATGTTTCCAACTAAAGTATAAATTCAACTTAAATGGTCTCATCAGAAGATATATTGCTGTTAATTTTCCTTGACAAAAATATTTTTGGAGCTTTTAATTTCTGTCATATATAGATTATAGATTCTATCAGAGTTAATCCACAGTAAATTAAATGCTCTAAATTCATCAGTAAATAAATAATTACTAAACCAGCACACAACATTACTCAGACCAAATCTATTTTATTACCCTTTTCTCTTTTTTCTTTTTTCTTTTTTTCTTTTAATTGTTCCATTTGCACTTTCATATCCACAATCGAAAAAGACCCTCGAAATTAAATTGTGACTTGCATTTGCTGACGTACAATATGCATGGTCGATTAAAGTCTCTTTGTCAGCATTGTTCACTCTATCAAAATTTATATTTGGCTAAATACTTTTATTCTCTCCTAATTCTATATAAGATTTTATTTTGATTCCTAAGTTTATTTAGACTTATTTTGGTATATTACGTTGTATTTTAGATTTTGTTACTCATTTTTGTCAATGTTATTAGCAAATTTAATGGTGTTATGTTAGTTTTCAAATCAATGATTTAAATTATCTTAAATCAAAGGTTTATAATAAATCTGAAAAATAAAAATTTAAAAAAAAAAATCTTCTTCATTCTTGTTTTTATGATTTTTACATCTTCGCTTCTTATTGTTCTTTTTTTTTCATCTTCATCTTCTTTTGGCGTTTTCTTGTACTTCTTTCTTCTCGTATCCTTCTAATTGCATCTTCTTCCTTCTTGATCTTGTTCTTGATACATCTTCTCCCTTAGCTTAATCCACAAATCAGAATAAAAAGCAAAAAAATCAAATTCTCAAATTTTAAAATCTTAATTCCCAAATTAAAATAAAAAGAAAATCCCAAATTAAGTTTTTAGTTTCAATTGCAAAACTCTAATTCCCAAATTTTATAGCTATGATCTTTAATCTTTCATTTGCTTCTTATTCTGCAGAAGAATGGTGAACATAACACGAATAAAACAAAATGGCTAATATAAACACAAAGAAGCATAAGAAAAATGGACACAAAAAAGAATAATAAAGAAAGAATAAGAAGAATGAAGGAGAAAAGCAAAGAAGGCGAAGAAAAACTAAGAAAAAGATCATTCTTTCAAATTTTTCTTTAATTTTTTTTTAAATTCATTATGGGTCTTTCATCTAAAATAATCTAAGCCGTTTGTTTAAAAGATAACGAATTTTAACCGTGCTTGTGACAAATCCTTTATACTTGATAACGACACTACAGAAAGGACGTAGCATAGTCTAAAAAACACAGCTTAAGGGCGATAGTGAGCCTAACTGCCTAAGTAAACTTAAAGGATCAAAATGAAACCTCATACAAAGTTATGGTATCAAAGAGGTATTTAGCCTTTTATATTTTAAATATTTCTTATGTGCAACAAGGTATTCCTTAACTAACAACTAAAAATTAATTCATTCGAAACGAAAATATCACTAAAATGAGTATCATCTCACTCAACAAAACATTTTTTAAACATATAGCCAAAAAATATAATTTTTATCAGTACGCTTAAATAATTCAATTATCTACTAACTATAATATAAGACGCTTTGTTGATAGTTTATATTTTACATATCACAAAGAAAAACAAAAAACCTGATTATATAGTGTTAAACATGTTCTAATTAACTGAGTCTTCTAATCATTATTTGTCTCTAGAATGAGATCTACAACGTGGATACCATGGCCAGTGTAATAAGTTACCTCGCACTGAAAAATTATTATTCTCAAATTAATCAAAAATCATTTCAAAGCTATAACTAAACCAAGAAAATGTATCCCGATCATATAGTTTAGTTGATGATCACATAAAAAAATACGTGTATGAGTACGAGATTCAGTCCCCAATTATTATACTTTCCTATGAACAAAAAAAATCAAGAAAAGGTGGATAGTCTTGCATGTCGTAAACAATTTATTTAATTTGAACCTTAGTGATGCTTAGCTTGATATTCATTTCCAATCAAGTTTGGTATATCTTTTTTACGATTTTTTTTATAAATTCTCTTAATATATATTTTATAGAGTAAATATTAAATAAAAAAGTAGCTGTACATATAAAAATATAACAAAGTATGTATTGACTAATGCTGTCTAGTTAGAAATAACGTCGTCAGAAAGCCTCAACTACATTATGCATTGCGGATGCATTATGACAGTTTCTGAATCTAATCCTCATCAAATATCCACAACGTCCTTAAAAAGGGGTCCACATTCTCTAAGTGGACAAACAATAACTCCATTGTGTGTTTAGCAAGTTCACAAGCACAGAATAATACATATGTCCGTCTAATAACATAACCACAAATATAGCTAGAAATACCAGTGACCTTAATTTTCTCATGTTGTTGTAAAGTGAAATCAAGTGCACTTATTGAAACAATGCGAGCTTCAAATAAAACTTGTTATTAACCAAATAAAACTTGTTATTAACTATATGTTCAACCAATATCTTGCTTTGTTCAAAAAACGCTATTATCTCATTTTCTTATTATCTCATTTTCCTATAACAAAATAAGATTGTCAACGCTGTCCCAAAAGTTGACAAATTCACTTAGGTTGCTCCGCAAGTGTTTCTTTAATTTCACATATACACCCTCAAACCTAAACAACCAAAAATGAATTAACCAATAAAACAAAAAACACTAACTAAAAACCTTTTACAAATTCAATTTATACTTGTTAGTAGTAGTCCTTCCAAGGTGCTTAACATTGTCTAACCAACCAAGTGTGACTAAATTTTTTCTTATGTTGATCCAACCACGTCTTTATCACATAATCCACAAACTTAGGGTAGCGTTCACACACTATGTTAAAATTAGCCAAACGTATTTCATACTCTTCTAGTGACTGTGAATCCACTATATGCTTCCATACGTTCATTACCACATCCCATAGATTTGGCTTGTCAATGTTTGTCTTACACCTAGCCTTCACATTCTTAGATACATGAGACTAGCATAACAAGAGCGTTGAAGTTCGAAAAGCTTTTTCTAGTGTATTTAGCATTGTAATGTCTCTATCAGTTAAGTTGTGCCCGAAAAAAGTCTTTCAGAATGTTTGTCTCGTCATCTCATCTTTCAAAATGAATATAACTTTTGTCATCCAACATTTTAAGCACGTGCTACATCTATGTGCGGTCCCCTCTTATAAAACGTCTACAGTGATAGCGTGTATTGTATATTATTTTTAACACAGAGATTGTCTGGATTATGATCTTTCAGTACGAGCAAGATATTGCTTGACTTGACAAATTTTTTGGTCAACTCTGCAACCATGGTCTTCTGATGTGGATTTAGCCGAGCGAGGTATGGATGTCCCACCAACATTATATGCTTGTTCATGATTGTAAAATTCCACATACAACCTGAAGCACCCACTCTCCTCCATCACTTTCATGAGGTCTTCCTCTGAGTTGGAATGGGCACTCACATTTTTTAGTACCCATCACCAAACGCTTCAGCTCTTTATTTCTTGTATGTTTTATACTTTTCACTCCTTTCTAAACCTAAGGTCAAAAATTCTCTCATGTTCTCACCACTTCAACCTTATCAGACCTCAATGTGACAATGACAAATCCAACATTTTTTCCAACTTCTCGAGCCCAGCTTATCATGTCTCCCTCGTAAGAAATACCTAGGGGTGGCCAAACGGGCCAGCCCGGCCCGCCAAAAGCTATCTTAAAACGGGCTGAGGTGAGCTAGCCCGCCATGGAAGACGGGCCAAAAAATTCAGCCTAGCCCGCGTATTGGCGAGCTAGGTGGCCGATGGCTGGCTTGCTCAACTTGCCAAAATAAAAAACAAAAAATGTCTTTAATTTTTTTTTTTTTTGGAATATGTATTTTTTTGTCTGAAATATGTTTTGTTTTATAACCTATTTTTTTGTTGGAAATTTTTTTGTCTAAAATCTATATTTTTTTTTGGTTGATTTTTGTTTTTTTAAAATCTATCTTAGGTATGTTCAGTTCAAAAAAGGGCCCACAGGCTGACTCGCATTGCTGGCGAATTCAACGGGACAAGCTTTACGAGCTGGTGGGCTTGTTTTTCACCCTGCCCCGCCTAATTTTGGTGGGCTGGCGAGCCAGCCCGACGGGTCAGACTCAGTTTGCCAAGCCTAGAAATACCCAGAGATTAACAACAAACGCATCATGCTATGATAAGAAAAGTAGTTAACAAACTATCATAATATATTAATCAACGTTAATAACCTGACAAGTTTAAAATTCTTGTCGATAATCAATCCTACTAGATTACTCATCCAACCTCAACCCTTCGGCACCAACATCCACCTACAAGATCATTCGCATTATAGTTCTTATACACCTAAAGGTTTGGCAAATTTATGGTTTTACACAAATTCTTCATGGGTCCTTGCTTTGTTGACAGGCAAGGTGCCAATGTTATTTTCGTCTTCACATAGATTGGGTCAATAATTCGTTATCTTGTATTCTCGTTCTAATCCATTATTGAATACGACAAAAAATATTTACGTACAATTTGTATCACACAACATCACATTAGATCTTATGGAAAAAAAAAACTTTAAAACCATATAAAATTTACTACCATAACACTAAATACTCTAAAAAATTCACTTGAGATGCATTTTGAAAATTTATCAGCAAAACAATTGAGAAAAAGAGTGGGAGAGAGGAGTATGACTTACCCAATAATGCAACTAATGCTCAAAATGCACCACTAATTGAAACGTTAATAAACATGCAGTAATTTATTGAATTGAGGAAATTGGGTGTAATAAAGTTGGGAAAGATTGAAAATAAGAGGGTGTATGAGTGACAGAACAGAATTCAAATAAAAAATGAATGTCCCACATTGGTCGGATTTTAAGAATCTATTGGCATTAAAATTTGGACACTTGCTCGGATTCTTAGTGTTCAGATCATGATGTGGACTTTCAACAGATTCTTAATATTCATTTCATGAGTGTGGGGTGCGGTGAGATTGATTGAATTCTCATAAGCAATGATATCGATACGAATACTGCGACAGACACGACACGGCCACCTCGACACGGTAAATGTCCAAAAATTAGGAAACCGGGACACCGCTTATATATATATATATATATTAAAAATTAGAAAGAAAAAAAAAAGATTATAATGAACATGATAAATAAAAAAATACAAGTTAATAAACTATTTATGTTTTTAAAATAACTTGTTAAATTTTACAATTTCATTTTATAAATAAGCCTCAGAAAAAAATACTGAGGCTTCATAATAATGTTAATAATTTGTCTTTCTAACTACCTAAGTTTCACATTTTCCTAATCTTCTTCATAATATGCCTTACCAAAAAATAAATAATAAAATACATTATTACAATATAACACTCACCCAAAAAACTTTGAAGAGAATTCTCAATTTAGGCATATCACCTTAATCCTCATCATTGAAAAACATAGCCTCTAAATCTAGTTCATCAAGGGACAAATGAGCTATGTCAAGAATTCCACTATCATCAAGCGATTCAAATCCATCTCCTACTATGTCTTACATTTTTGTTTTCTCTTCACAATATTGTGAATTATCACCGAGAATTATACTTTTTATTTTATTTAATATATAATATTTTAATTAATTTTCACGTAAAAAATTACGAAATGTGACTCAGAAGCATCGAGCTACACACATGTGTCGGCTCAGAAGTGTCGAGCCAAATAAAAGTGTCAGCTCGAAGTGTCGAGCCGATGAAGTTTTTTTTTATTGGGCACCGCTAGAAAGGTGTCGGAGACATATCGTACGAGTGTCGTACGAGTGTCGGTGTCGTATAAGTGTCAGACACGCCGACACGGCAGTCGAGAGAAGTGTCGATACTTCATAGCTCATAATATATTTTTATAATCTTTAGCTCACTCCGATTCTCAGAATCTGAGTGAGGATTGTTTTGAAAGAAAAAAATGGGGTCTGTGGAGCGCTGAAAAATATATGCAGTGATAAAAGTAGTGGTCCAATCTCTTTAGGATATAAGTGTCAATTCAAGCCAGCTCATTCCATTTGATCTTATTGATGCTGATGATAGGTTGAATTGACACTTGTAGTGATAAAAAATTGGTTAGACCGGCTTGAGTTGACACTTATATTTAGGCTGCCCAATGTTTTTGGGCCCAAATTTGTTTCCGGAATTCAATCCATTACAAAACTATATATCGTTGCTCAAAAAAAGAAAAACAAAACTACATATCAAACGTAATGGCTCATACGCTTGTCTAACTATTTTCCAAATCATTTTAAAAAATTTATACCTACATTAACAATAGCATATAAATTCATAATATTTTTAAAAAAAAATTTAATTTTTAAAGCATGTCAAGGCCATAAATTATAAAGTTTTTATTAATACATATTATAAAAAAAAATAACTATCTTAAACCTTTTAAAAAATGTACTTACATGAATTTAATTGTATTGATTCTATTAAAAAGATAGTTATTTTTTATTATCCTTAATATCTCTGCACTTAAAAGTCAATATAAGTGAGTCGTTTTAAATAAAATCTAAATTAAATTGGGGGTATTGTTGGTATATCTTCATTAAATAATATTGAAGGTAATTTACATTTGCTTATAATTAAAAACATAATATCAAAAAATTTGTTTATAATCGAAAATGAAAGAAATAAATATTTTTTGGGTCTTCATGAATACATAAATTCAAAGTTAAATTAATTATTTGATCTCTATATGTGTTCTTTAGTTTTATTTTAATCCTACACAAAAAATAAAAAATAAAAATTTAGTTTAATGTAATTTTTGCTAATCATATAATAGTGAATGGATAGAGTGTTAATGTTATTTGTTTTAATTCCTGTATATGTATTAATAATTTGTTGTATTTCATATATATATATATATATATATATATATATATATATATATATATATATACTCGTTTTAATTTATGTACATATTTTCGTTTTTCGTATAACTCCACATAAAACCTATTCTCAACCTACCATGTCTGCAAGGACAAACAATGAGAAAACAAAGGGACTATAAAAGCATAAACCAAAACAAGTGTAAGAATTAAAAAAAATAAAAAACTTATTATGTATAAGACTAAAACAAAAGTGAAATATACGTAAAAAGATCAAATAATTCATTTAACTTAAATTCAAAATACATGTCCAGCCTATTAATTGCAGGCTAAGACTCTGTTTTGGTAAAACTAGCTTATAACTTATGACTTATAGTTTGTAGTTAATAGTTTGTAGCTAATAGCTTATGACTTGCGACCTATAATTGAGTAGACATGTTTGGTAAAATTAGCTTATTAGGTAGTTTATATTTGTTAAATGACTTAAAAGGACAATAATAATTACATGTAATAAATTATTTAATAAAGTAAACATAATAAATGACTAGAGGGTAAAATAGGAAAGAATTATTGAAAGCTACTTCTCATAAGCTATAAGCTACTTGAAGTAGCTTTTCATAAGCTAACTTATAAAAGCTAGCTTATAGCTTATATAAGCTATAAGCTAGTTGTTACCAAATACCTTCACTTGACAATAAACTACAAACTATAAGCTATAAACTTCTAAATAAGCTATAAATTAATGTTACCAAATACACACTAAACTGCATAGGTTAGCTGAATTTGAATTGAACTATACTAGATGCATTAACCGATGCAATTGCATGGAAAAGTTTTTCATTATAAGGTAATAATTGGAACATATATTAAACTTAGTAATTCAATAAGGTATCCTATGATGTATAAATATTAAATATTGTTACTCAAATACTAATTATACGTGTATTTTTTTTTTATTGTTATCAATTATTAATGTTTTATTTTTTTTTATAACTACAGTAGTTCTCTACCTTTAGGATATGATTAATTTTGTTTGTGCTGCGTGGCTAGCACTAGCCATCAGAAATTATTCTATTACTGATTAAATAATTTTCAACGTGTATCATATTTCGTATATTCAAGTAATATGAAACAATTGATTATAAGAGATTTAATTAAATTAAAAATTTGTAATACATAGGCAACAGCAGCTATTATATATAATCCACACAACGCAACATATCCTGAAATATTATTAAAATTTAATTATTGTCTTTATATACAAAATTAGTTAGAGCAAAAAAAATTCAGATGTAGAGCAAAATATAATAATTATCTTGGGTACACAATCAAGTAACCCATGTGTCGTAACTGCTATTCTCTTTGTAATTATGAATATTATTCACGAAAAATGATTTTTTTTCTTAATTCTAATTATAAGAGATTTTGTATCTTTTTTTAGTGTATTTGCTAAAAAATGTTTTATCCTCAATTTATTATGGACAACTTAGCCACTTTATTAATTAAAAAAGACATCAATAAATACTCTTTGTTTCATAATATAAGTATTTAATATAAAATATACATAAATTTATATTATAACACCTACACAAGACATAAAATACTCTTTGTATTATAATATAAGATACACTTGTTTCATAATATAAGATACACTTGTTATGTCTTTTCAACTTTATTTTTTATTTATTAAAGTAATCCATTATTATTATTGTTAATTCTCACGACATTGAATAGTTAACATTTATTTAGACGTAAAATTGAAAGAGTAATTAACTTTTTAAAAATTGATACAATAATTATTTTTGTTAAATTGTGTGAACCACGAAATATCTATATTATAAAATGAAGGTATTATGTTTTATTAATGAAACTAGTTCTATGTTTTTTATATACAGGACATAAGGTAAGATAAGAGATTACAATGTAAGTTTTACCTTTTTATTTAATATGCTTGTCAAAAAAAATAAAAAAGGAAAAATACAATTTACTTTCAATTAGCGATTTCTTTTAAAATTGTAATCATTATTTTGCTCCGTAAGTATACCGCACTTATAGGGTGGAGAGATTGAGACTACTCAATTTTAGAAATTCTACCGTCCGTTTATATATATGAATCATAAATCTATCTATTAAAATGGATGGTGTCACTTTCAATAAAAATTATGTTAATCCCTTCCACCCACTTGTAGGGATGAGAATAGGCCAAGTGGCCAGTCAAAGGCCTGCGGCCTGGCCTGTCTAAGACTTGGCTTGGCCCGGCATTTCAGTTAATTGGGCTAGACCTAGGCTTCTAATGAGGTATTTTTAATTAATCAGAATAGGCTCAGGCTTAAAAAAAAAAAAGCTTGTTGAGCTGGTCCATTTATTATAAACTAATATTATTATATGGGTTTTGTTATCTAATGAGGTATTGTATTAATGACAATGGTTAAATAACTTATAAATGGAAATTTTGTATTTAAAAAAATTAAAAAAAATTTATAGCATTAAATACTCTACACTTCTCAACGTCAAGTTTTCATTCATAGGTTGTTTGTCCATTGTCCTTAGAGTAATAAATAGCAAAACTCTTATTATATATATATATATATATGAGAAAGGCCCAAAGTCAAACATCATTTAGGCCTAGGATTAAAATTGACAACTGAACTTACCCGAAAACAAAAAAATAAAATAGTATCGTAGGACGCAGCACCTTGAGTAAAAGAAGAAAAAAAAGAAAGAAAACCATATATGTATATAATTCTCAATTTTCATTTGTTGTTTAGAATATTCAACAAACACTCAAACAGAGTAGTTTCAAAAACCCTAAAGTTGTGCCTCATTCTTCTTGTGCCGGTGTGCGTCTGTCATCTCTCTCGACTCTCACTCTCAGTGAAAACGACGCCGTCGCCACGAGCCAATGTCACTGCAGTCGCATTCCAAGTCTCAGACATTCTCTGATCAGGCCTGTTTAATCTCACCATTGTAGGATGGTCGAACTTTTGAGTTCTCATTTCTGATTCAAACTTTCTTTCTTTCTTTCTTTTTGTGATTCTTGCTATTTTTTTGATTGAAACATTTGTTGTTATGATGAAAAACATTGTTGTTTCAAAAACCCTATTCTCACCCCTACCCACTTCAACTTACATATATGCCCACGTAACATACTATCGCTCGCAAATTCTAGATTGAGTAACTTGTAATTAAATTAAAATTATTATAACACCACATTCCTATAAATAATATGACACTTAAAATATCCTTAATAATTAATTTATTTTTATTTTCAATGATCATTTATTTCTCTATAATAAATGATAAAGGGTGATGTAAGAAAACAAATTACATTTTAGATGAGATCAACAAAATTAAATAAGATTAACTATCTTTCTTAATAAATGCAAAGTAATTTTTGTTGCTTATATTTAAAAGACAAAATGACACTTTTAGTCCATTAACTCTTTACGCCAATTCACTTTGGTTTCTTAACTTTATTTTAGATTTAATTTGGTCCCTATAACTTTATTTTAGATTCAATTTGGTCCCTACCGTTCAATTTAGACACTTGTATTATGACTTGACGGAAGTAACGGTAGGGACTAAATTGAATCCAAAATAAAAATTAAGGGAGCAAAAATATCATTTTGCCTATTTAAAAATAGGTTTTTTTAATATAAAAGGAACACCAATTTTTTTTTAATAATAAATAGGGATGGTTTTTTTTAATTATAAATAGGAACCGAGGGAGTATTCAGTACCGAAACACATTCACCTCGAACTTAACTCATTTGACCAGTAAACTTTAGTATACCAATTTCAGCATTAATTTAGTAATTTCAAAGAATTTAAGGGGAAGGGAACTCATTCAATTAAATTCCATTAAGTAACATTTTAATTAAAAACAAAAACTGTTTGAATGACAGGCAGTGTAAGAATACTATAGAAGAAAGAGGCAAAAGGGCTCGTGAAATTAGGAGAGGAAAAAGAAAAGATATAATTAATATATTTCTACAAGAAGCTTTATCAGGGCTGAGCTAATTTTGCCAGAATGACCAAGTCTAAAATCTTGACATCCAATGTATCATCTATCTTTACAATACCATCAGTACCGTCTACACCAATCAACTTGCCTGTGGTACCACGCAATGCCCCACCCATTATCTTCACTTTGTCTGATTTTCTTGGTACCACAGCCTCCATTTCAGTAGGAAGTGCTGTTATTGTTTCACCCTTTCCGCTCGATCCAAGAGCTACCCGGCAAGAACCATCCTGAAGAAACAAAATAAATAAATAAATTCCAATGTCATATTATCAGTTTAACACACAACGCAAGCACATGAAATGATTACTTACTAGTATAAGATAGCTTCATACATTAACAATGTAACATAAAAGTTTGCACAACATTGTCTCAACTTGGAGATTCCTCACATACAATTTTAAATGTATCAAACACACATACAAACAAGCTTCTAGGTCTAGGTCAACATACCGGGAGAACCTCTCTTATGACTCCAACGGATTCCTCTCCCGACCTGTGTACATTGACTAACATGTCTGGCATAAACCATGGCCCTTCGTTGTCCCCACCTGCAGCAAAATCAAACCGCCAAATTGATAAATTTAAGAGAAATACAGTGCAAATTTAAATTTTGCTGACCATCCAATCAGATGGATAATACAATACAATACAATACACCTTGGTAAAAACTTGTCATGTCTACTTAACAGTTCAGAATATTGGATCGTTTAAGGAACTATATAAAAATGGAAAAGTAAACAGTTGTCCATATGGGCGTGATGTCTAATAAGGTGCTTTTGCAACATGGAAGTCACATGATACAAGATATGGTTACTCCAACTAAACATATGAAGTAAAACCATCATCATAAATTTGTGAAAAATTATAGGAACAAGAGATATAGTGCTTGAACTAGAATGACCACTTGATCATGGACAATGCTCGAATGGAGCCAGCATTAAAATGAGCAAAAGAAACAAACAAGTGGCAAAACAAATACTTTGTACAGAGTACCAATCAACTTCGAATTAAATTCACAGTTTACATTTTGCCATAACCAGTAAAACAAAGTCTAGTACTCCTACCTCTAGCCCTATCTTCATTTTCAAAGGCCATGATTGTTAAAAGTTACTTGTATCACAAATGAAGATAAATAAAAGGTAAATCACAAAATATCAATGTCATGATGTAACCATATAGACAGGCAAACAAAACAACAACAAAAAAAGAACACTAATCTATCTTCTATAAATAGACGGAACACAAAACCTACCTAAAGCTGGGGACATCATGTCCAGACCACCAGTTCCTGGAGTCATAGGCTGCCCTCCAGGGGTCCCAGGAAGATAAGATGCCGAGTTTGGTGTCATAGGCTGTCCACCAGGTGTTGATGGTAAATAAGGGCTTGGAGCATTGGCTGCAACACAAACCCCATCCTTAGTCTAATCTTTTTAATAAAAAATAACAAATGTACTATAGAGTGTTAATTCAAGGGACAAGTGGTGATGCTACCATAGGCAGAACCATCTCGTGGTGTCCCAGCCTCACTATAATTGCCACCAGGAGTGCTAGCCCAACCAGCACCAGGAGTTGGGGCTTCATATGGCCGTGAAGGAGGGCTCCCTGGCTGAAAAAGATTAAAACAAGGAAAAAGACAATAAACATTGTTTCCTCAAATGAAATGATTTTAGAGTGTCTCAAGTTCGATAAAACTCCAAACCTGGTATTGTGGGCTGGCTCCCCATGAGCCTGGATTTGCATCCTCCCAGTTGTCCCTGAATTTATTTTAACAGTAAGAATTCAGAATTCATTATCACACATATCAATATTCAATAGTGATTCAGACTATAAACCAGAAAAGAAAATGCTTTTAACAACCTAATTCCTAATAGACCCCTTTTTGTTTGATATTGTTTTAATACTAAACTTTTCAGCTATTTTAATTTTATTGGATAAGATTCTAAAAATTCAAAATTAAAAATAATTTATTTTTTAAAAGCAATTATGAACAGCTTTTCAGAATAATCTACTGTCGATAGTGGAGAAAGTAATTTAGAAGACATGAAGTGGTCTTTTGGACTAAAAAAGTTGTACATTGCATTCACAATATTAGAAGTATTATTCATTACACTTTCATGAGAAGAACTTTTTAATGTCCTGTATCATAAATTCCCAAGAAAAAAGTACTTTCTTGTTCTTTACTCAGACAACCCAAAATCCCTTCCCAATGAAAACTGTTTTTTAAATTTCAACAAAATATTTTTAACAAAGTATAAAATAGATTCTTCTATACACAACCTCAAAATAAAAGTCCATTTTAAATAACCTTGAAATTATTTTTTTAAGAGCTTAAACAATAACCATTTCACCTACAATGAACCTTCTATTAAGCTCTAGTAGATTTCGTTTGGGACATGGATAACGATTAGACAGTTCATCAACTTAGAGGTCTTATCCTATCTTCTCCCTTTTCTATTGGATAAAATAAATATAAAAATGGAAGGACATATGAAACGGAAGGAATAAATCCTTTATTAAAGGAGTACATATTAGCTCAAAGAGGAAGGATGATGTTGCAACAAACCTCGGAGGACTCATTGGAGTATAGGGATTCCATGCTCGATCACGCATAGGAGTCCTCATTCCATCATGAATAGGCGTTGCTACAAATAAAAAAGGTATATTTAACAAATATTAGCATTTATGCCAAATAGTCAAATGAGACCACTGTGTCAAACCAATAAAATACATTAAACAAAAACCTATAGAAGTAAAATAAAACAAACCTCCAGGATCTCGCATAGGGGTCATATATGGATGTAACGGAGTTCGAGAAGGATGCATTGGTGTTTCACTGCCCATTCCATATCGTGATGTATCTCTGACAACACAAATAACAGTCAGATAGTCGAAAGTCTTGAGCATACATGGAATCACAAATTAAATGTACAAATAACTTACCGGTGAGGTGTTACAGCCACATTATCAGATATATGGTTCCGGTCAACTGCAAACAAACAAGTCAGAGACCATGCAAATATATAAATACATGATTCAGGTGTTTTCACAAATTAGAGGAGTTACCTGTCACAACCTTCATTTGGGACTCCAATTCAACCCGAACTAAAGCACCTTTAACTTCTATAACACGCCCACGGTATCCTTTATAAGGACCCTGGCGTACTTTAACAGTTGCACCTGTCAAACCATCATGCCCCCTTCCACCCTTATGCCTCCCTCCAGCTATACCACATTCAAATTGATTACCGTAAGATGGCATTTAAAAGAAAAGGTCAACCAACAGATAGGCCGATTCAATGTTCAAGCATATAACACAAGGTCAGATTCAAACATACAATCAATTGGAGGGCCTCCTCGAGAGAATCTCCTTGGGGACTGTGGAATTCGAGGGGGAGTTCTAAGGCTGGCAAATCTGGAATATGCATCAGCCTACAGAATGAAACGAATAAAATAAGCAAAACACTATCTCAAGTAAAAAAATGGAAAAACAAAAACACAATAACAAACAGTAAAACTTGTTACATTTCTGTCACCACTGGAGCGTGAACCACCCACAAGTACACATGATTGGGCCTTAGCACAGAGAAAGCCAGCATGCTCTAAATGATGGCGATCAAAAATGAATAAAATTCCCTTATATATGTGCTCCACAGGACCTTGTTTTCCCTAACGAAGAGAGAGAGAGAGTAAAAACCTGAACAATATTAGGTCTCAAGAAAACAAATCTAACCAAAAGTCAAAATCTCACTTTGCAAGGACCCTCAACAATCCGCACAACATCTTTTGGTGATACTGTGTTCTTGAACCTATCTTGAACACTTAATTTCTTCTCTATCTTACACTTGATCTCTCTCAATTTAACAAGAGCAACTTCAGGTCTGTCAGCAACCCCCTTGAGAACCTAGAAAAAAACATGCATTAATATAAACAGAGGTCTAAATTTAAATAAAAATCTGTTTGATTACAATACTAACCTGAAATGCCTCACTTTCCACACGGATTATCACACCAAAGCTTGAATTGCTGCACCATATTTAATTAGGAATGAGAAAACTTTGAACCACATCTATAAAAGCAAGGTGCTAAGCATAATCTAAGGCTTACTCTAGCAATACAAGGTCGCGAAGTTCATAATCCCCAATTCTAGTAGCTCCAGTGGTCACTTCAGAACTCTCTACAACATCATCTGCAAACACGCGGATCTGAAAAAAGGATAATTGTCATCTCTGCACTCAATATAATTAGAAATCACAGGTCTTTCAGCAAGTACATAAAGGGACAGAACCCACATGCTCTTTTGTTGTATCAGATATTAAGATCAGAACGTGCTGCTCCACCTTCACAACCATGCCAGTAGCTCCCTCTTGAGTACCAGCCATAACCTTCACGTGGTTTCCAGGTTCAAAATATTTACAAAGTTCCCTTTCATTTACAGCAAGAGTTTCCTGACAAAATGAAAAAAAAAAAAAGGTAATTAGATCAACACGATAATAATAGATCACAAATCATCCACATTCACAACTGGCAGATTTTCAAGGGAAGGAAACTAGTCAGTAATCAATTCATACTCACTGATAATTTATACTTTTGTTTCGGTCTTATATGAACAATGTCTTCATCAACCTTCTCTACCGTTCCCTCCAAGTTCTTTAAATCACCCTTTATCACGATGACGGCATCACCTTTCATAAAATGTCCTTTTTTGCGGTTCGCAAATAAAGTTGAGAGACTAGCAACATCCCCATCTCCACTCTCACCCGGTTTACGAAATTTTTCGAGCTCATCAAAAGTAGGTTTGATGTTCTGAGCACTAATGGATTTTATCGACACAGTTTTGTATAAGAATCCATCTTTGAACATCATGCCTCCAATAGCATCAAATCGCTCCCCATATGCATCACGTCTATGCTCCACACGAATGTGCAGCTCCCTGAAAACAAAACATGCATTCGATCAGACCAGGAACTGGAAATTTTCCAAAGGAACAGAAACAAAAGAAAGGAAAGAATCAGCAATACCTAGCTTCATCAACATTCATAAAACGAGGAGGTGGAACAAATGCTTTCTTTTTCACAACTTCTCTACCTTCCTGCAGGATACATGTGTCATGCAAAAAAATTTTTAAAAAAAAAAAGGAGGGCTTACTGAACCCATTAACGGTCAAGAAAGTTAAAATTGGACAAACAGAAAAAGTGAATTTGAAAAGAAACAGAACATGCGAATTTGAAAATAAACAGAAACTTTCATACCAATTTGTTTGCAAGGGCCTGTAAGTCTATCCTTGGAATTAGTTTCACAGTGACCCTCTGTCGGACATTATCAACATCCACGACCTAACAAAGACATATTTGATAGTAAATATCAAAAGAAAGATGGATTGTCTCATGAGTTTTCTAGAAAGGATACATACCTTGGCAAGGTCCCCTTTGTATGTCCCAATCTTCATCCTCACCCATGTATCTCTGGCAAGATCCATAGCTTTGCTTTCAACTGACAGAACATCAGTCATTTCTCTGATCGGAACAAGCGTTATTTTCTGGCCATATATGTTGCGTAGACCTTTGCAAGCCTGAAACATGCAAAAAATATATATATATTTACAATTTTATTCATAAAGATATGTATGTATTATGAACCATAGACATTTTCACATGACAATACCTCTCTAACATGGGCTTCTTTATCTGCTTCCACATATATATAATTTTTGAGATGATCAAGAGCAACAGCTGATCTGATTTGCAATTCAGATCCTTTATCTATGTACTTTTGCATGAGGCAAACAGCAGTTTCCCGCTCACGACCAATCTAATGACATAAATCAATGAATAAGTGACATGTTTCTATATCTTTGCCAGACAAAGAAATCATTGCAAAACCATAGGATCATACCGCACATTTGACCATCCACAATTTTGGATCTCTAACAGATGGCAACAACGCTTGCTGATCCACATCAGTGGCTTCATCGTCATAATCTGACATGCGCCTTCCATATCTTTCCTGGATGCTTCTTGCCATAGCTTCAAGATCCTCATGATCTTCTTGATGATGGGGCAGCATACGGCTACTACGCATTCTTCTACCATCATCTTCCTCCGGCAGATCAGCTCCACCCTCAACAATGAAATCTACATTTATTCAGACGGTTGCTAAGTTAATCACAGATAATTGGCATATATTACACAAAGTAGATGAGAGTCTGAGACATAACAATTTTGTCAAAATTGATCAACCATGTGCAGAATAATAGAAACACAGATTCAATCCTTCTACAGCATTCAGCCACACTTAGAAGTTAAAATCCAGCATCATAAACAAAATGTATTAGAAATGATTTAAGGGAGAGATATGGAGGATTTGAAGCAACATATCAATTATGAATTTATGTATTCACCAATAATAATTTATATATAATTATAATTATAATCTATGATTAAAAAAAAACTTTGGATGATTTTGCTTCTATTTTGGACATGGTTACACGGATTCTAGAGTCTCACTTAAAACCTCCATCACTATCGCTATCATCACCACCATCACTGCTGTCATTGCCCCTGCAGCATTCTCAAGCTTCGGAATGGAAAGTAATTCATTTGAATAAAATTCAACACGCATACTTTTTGGAAATTTTATTGAGATACAACTCTCAGAAAGAAGAAAACAATAGTATAATCAAAGCTCCTAATCATTAGGTAACTACTTCATCTGGGGAAAAATTATAAGGTACTCAGAAGAGACAATTATTTCACTGTTTATATTAAAAGAGAGATAACTCTAAGAAACAGGAAAAAAAAACAACAGTATAATCAAACAAGCTCCTAATCACTAGTAAAAAAAGGATAGGGTATTCAGAACTTTTCTGTTTAATATTAAAGCTCTCGAAGGTTATAAACCTTCAACAGACTATGGAAACTACTATAGTCTTCAGATAAACCTCAATATATCATAGTTTAGGTTCATGAAATAAACAACTGAAATCTAAAAGCAATAGAAACAGAGTTTAACTACCAATCACAATATCAGATCCTATGAAAATCCTTTAAAGCCTCCACATAATTTTTTCCTTCATTTTGGATTTGACACGACAATCCTTCCGAATCTTTTTTTCACAAAGAGTGGCAAATTTAAGAGAGAAAAGGAACTTGAAAGCCATGAATGAATCTAGACTCACAAGAAAAACATTGACTGGTTTCCCGAATAAATAACGTTTAATTATCAGCTATGGTGATTCCAATCCCAAGAGAGCCATGATAAAACAAAATTCAAATCTCCTTTCAAATAGAATCATCTTAGAAAACCCAAGGCAAAGAATCCACACCCACAACATCAAAATGATAGCCATACGCAGACAAAGTCGGTTAAAACACCTGCACCTGAAACTACTGGGAAACACATCCTAAACGGGGTTTAAATCAACCACAACGACCTGAAAATTTCTACGCCAGGAAGAAGGAAAAAAAAAAACCCTAATTCCCTAATTTATTTCGCATTCATATCTAATCCAATCGCAAATGAAGAAGAGAAACGAACCATCTTCGCCTTCCTCCTCTTCCTCTTCTTCATCGGAATCAACCACGGCCTCCTCATCGAAGAAGTTAGAAGCAGAGACCTTTTTGTATTGGCGCCTGCGTCCACCACCTCTTCCATCAAACTCCTCATCGTCGTCTTCTTCCTCCTCATCCTCATCAACCTCCTCAACGTCGTCATCTATGAAGCCAGATCTCCGCCGCTTCTTGCCGCCACCGCGTCCTCGCTCCTCCTCCTCCTCTTCCTCCTCGTCGAAATCAACAACCTGCTCGTCCTCGTACTCCTCCTCATACTCGTCGTCGTCGCCGCCGCGGGGACTCATCCCGGATAAGCGAAAACCCTAAGCTTCAGAGGTCAGTGCTTGCTGCTCTGCGTGCCACCCTATAGCAGATTTGTGGTAACAGCCAGCAATACCTTACCGAGGGAAGCTGTAAATATATTGATGAGAATGAGAATTTTGTTGAAATGGAGCGAAATGTAATTACAAAATCATAAAAGAGAAATTGATAAATTCAAGTAATAGTTTCTCAGTTAAAATTTTTTTAATGTACTTTCACTTATTAAAAAAAAAGTAGAAAATTTAGAAATACAATAGAAAAATGAAAAAATTGTTAATTTTTTTTGTGGCCACTAAGAAGTCATTTGGTATTAAAAAAATTTTTTATTTTCGAATAACTCACTTAAAAATATAACTTATTCATATTTAATAGAATGTTTAAGTGATTATGTCTAATACCTTTTTACAATTAAAAAATATCAATCAAAATCTTTTTTTTTACCATTTTTGCAAGCAATCATAAGTTAATCATTTATATATAATTGATTTAGATACTATTTGGTTGAAAGTTTTTGAAAGGGAGGGAAGAGGAGATATTATTAATAAGTTGGTGTATTCGGTTCAATAATTAGAAAAGAGGAGACATTTTAGTTCATTTTAGAATCCACCAAAAGTGGGGGATTTGGAGGGAAGGATATGAGAGGATAAAATTAGCACATTAAATTACTTAAAATCTCTCCTTTTTCCTCCAACCAAAGATAAAAACATTATTTTGCCTTTCATCTCCTCTCTTCGGAAATAGATTTGGTGCATCATGTTGTAGTAATGTGTCTCAATCTTAACCTTTTATTTTTTATTTTGAGGAAAAAACGATAAAATAAAATGTATGTTATTATTGTTACAGCCATTATATCAGAAACAGCATGCTGCTGTAACAGCAGCAAATCCGAATCCCCTCTCTTTCCTTCCATTTGAACCAAATACACTCTCAAATTCTTTATTTTCCTTTCCCTCCCTTTCCTCCATTAAAATCCCTTCACTCCTTTCCCCTCCATTGAACCAAACAGACCCTTAACGTTATCATGTTAACTTCAAATGAATCATTGCACTTTAATTTCTTTTTTCTAGTAATTCAAATTTCATGGTTAATTTTTTGAGCTGATTTCTCGAAATATAGAAATTATATTGTAGTTCTATATGAATTAATTGGTGGGTTGCAATTTGGATATTATTATTATATATGAAAAGAAATTAATTTAAACATTATAATAACTATTTTTTTTACTACTAAGAATTAGTATTTTTAAATTTATTTTTGATGCAATCTTGCAAATTTTGGATTATTATTAATATCTCCATGGTATTAAATGGCTAACTTATTTTTTTAGATTTTAATAATATTTTATTCCGGTTAATCACTTTGAAGTCATTAAGGCGAATTCTGAATAGTTTTTTTATATGAACTTTGTTTTTAAAACAAGTTAAATTAAAATAAGGTCATAATTCTATATTGAAATCATTTGAACCCTTAAATGTAATTTATTCACAAATAATTATATTCCTAAATTTAGAAATTTTACTTATTAGTCCCTATTTATTTGAATTTATTTGAATGATATAAAAATAGTAATGGATTTGTATGTGGTTCACTATGGGTATTTGCTATGAATATTTCACAAATGATTGCTATGGCACTAAAAAAAACCACTGTATGCAAATTTTCATGTGTTTTAGTTAAGAATTCCAACAAATTAAAATCATTGCGATGCTACCAACATGTTTATAATTCTGACTCTAATATTTGAATTCATACGTCCACCTTGAATAGTAAATATTGATAAGATTTCATTTGATTTAATTAAGAATTTCATGTACTCTTATACATAATATCGTTAATAGTCATGAACAATTATAATATGACAATAAAAAAGATATTAACATGGCCGAATTTTAGAGAAGATTGAGTAAAAACTCAGAAAAAATTACTATAAAATATACTCATAGTTTTATTTGTGACTTTACTTGGAGATGTCATTCTTTCCTTTCAACTCGTAGTTTTGAAATAAAACTAATTGAGCAATAAACTGTGAAGATATGAAAAATGTGAATCATATGACTATGTTCGATGCCTTTTTATAATTGAAAATATCAATCAAAATATTTTTTTTTATCAATTTTGCTAGCAATCATAAGTTAATCGTTCATATATAACTGTTTTAATGAATACTATCATGTTAATTTTAAATCAATCAGTGTACTTTGATATTTTTTTTTTGTAATTCAAATTTCATTGTTAATTTTTGAAGCTGATTCCTCGAAATATGGAATTTATATTGCAGTTCTATATTAATTAGTTGACGGGTTGCAATTTGGGTGCTACTATTAATTTTTTTTAGATTATTATTATCATTATTATTATTATTATAATGATCATTTTTATATTATTATATATGAAAAGAATATAATTTAAAAAAATTAATAACTATTTTTTTAACTACTAAGAATTAGTATTTTTAATTTATTTTCGATGAAACTTTGTAAATTTTGGGATTCTTATTGATATCTCAATGGTATTAAATGATTGATTTATTTGTTTGGATTTTAATAATATTTTATTCATGTTAATAAGTTTGAACTAATTAATGCGAAATCTAAGTAATTTTGTCACATTTTAATTTTGTGAGAACTAATTCAATGATATTTCAATTTTTTAAAAGACTAAAATGATGATAAGAATTGCACTTTAATCTCAAAAGGTTCTTGCAATGGTAGCTCGCCTCGTCCCTTAATCATATGTGTGGGGACTCAATTTATTACTAGTTGAAATGGAGCGACATAGCTCGCTTCGAAAATAAGACTAACCAATAGCCACTACTTCCGACAATTGATACCCTAAAAAATACCTTAAAAAAGATGTTTACATTACTATTTTAATCTTAAAAAGATTAAATATCACCAAATTTATGACATCGCATCTTTAGAGGATATAAATGTGAATAATCACTTTTTAATTAATATACAATTATAACAAAAGTGTCAAGCATGAAATATAGACCACAAGCTACGAATTCTTTAAATTAAAAATGTATACGCGTCGGATATGTATATGATATCGAAATGATACTTTGATATGCTTTTGATACGTATCTAAGAGATATCCATGACATTAGAGCTGTTAAAACGGGCTACCTAGCCCAATTCTGGCCCGCCCATTCAGGTGGTGGGCTTTTGCAGTCCGGGCTTAAAACGCCTAACTCTCTTCAGTCTCTCATTTTAAAAGTCTAGCTCGGTCCTATGCGAGCATCGGACTTTTTTGAGTAGCCCATATTTGTTGTCATTAAAAAGTTACCAACCATTCTTTACAAAATATAGTGTGTGTTTGGCACAACTAGCTTGTAACTTATTTAGGAGCTTATAGCTTGTAGCTTATAGCTTATGAGTAAGTAGAGGTGTTTGGTAACAACTAGCTTATAGCTTATATAAGCTATAGCTTATATAAGCTATAAGCTAGCTTATGACAAGCTACTTCAAGTAGCTTATAACTTATGAAAAGTAGCTTTCAATTATTTTTTCCTATTTTACCCTCTAGTCAATTATTACATGTTTACTCTATCAAATAATTTAATACATGTAATTATTACTTGTTCTTTTAAGTCATTTAACAAATATAAGCTACTTAATAAGCTAATTTTACCAAACACCTCTACTCAATTATAAGTCACAAGTCATAAGCTATAAGTTATAAGCTACAAGCTATAAGCTATAAGTCATAAGCTATAAGCTATAAGCTAATTTTACCAAACAGAGCCATAGTCATGTTTCTTTTTTATATATAAAATTTTTTTTCTTCACTTTACGTCAACTTCATGCCATATTCAATATTCACTAATATTTAATAGACCAACACTGCTTTGAGAATGAGACATGGAGAGATTGTCCGATGTCTAAGTTCCTAATTTCGATACAGCTTAATTGTTTTTTAATAATTTAAGCTTTTTTTTTTCATCATAGTGATAGTGAGCTATCAAATTTGGGCTAGATAGCTCTTGTCTTTTTTTTGGGGGGGTTTTGTATAGTCCATATATTAATATAATTTTTAAAAAACAAAATGGATGAGTAGCCCGAACCCGGCGGGTTTTTTAGCCCAAGTCTATTTTTATGGGCTTTTACAGTCCGCGCTAAAAATACACAACTTTATTCGGGCTTGCATTCTTAATACCCAAACCCTTCTAGGATGGATGAGATTAGCACCATCTTTATTGGGAGTGACACCATCCTTTTTAGTATATAAATTTATGATTCTTCCATATAAAAAGGATGGTGTCACTCCCAATAGAAATGGTGTTAATCTCATCCTCCCCCTTCTAGGCCTAACAGGCCATCCCATTATGCTGGGTTTACATGACATTAGTAAAAAAAATAGATTCTTTTTGAATTTGTTCCGACACTTCAAATAAGGAAGTATTGGAAGAAAATTTGAAGAAAAACGAATAAGAAAAGAAGCAAAATTTTATTTAGAAAGAAACAATTGAAATCAAAAGTTAATCCAGTAGTCTTATTTATTAATGATAGTCAAGGAGGAGACGTAATTGATATTATTTCCATTTCTAGCCTACAATAATTAATTTATAATTTATATTTTATAGTTATTTATTTGGATTTAATAATAATTATATTTTTATTATATATTTTTAATTAAAATAAGAATTTTAGGATTTATAAATGTGTATATATCTTGAATATGTTGTATCGTATATTTTTCAAGAATAGACATATTCTCATATTCAATATCTATCGTGTTTACCTACTCAACATGGGACACCAGGGGAGGAAAAGGAACTGTCCAAGACGAAGAAGATGTTGTTGTTGATGTCGTTAGGGGTGGGTTCAGGCTGAGTTGGGTGAGTTTTTCATTGTTTTGAAGTCCAACTCAAATTAAATAGTTTAGGTTCGTTTAGTTTTGACAATTTTTACTTTTTAACCCAAACCAACCCAACCCAAACTTAATTGAGTTAGGTGATTGGGTCTACCCTATTAAATAAAAAATAATAATTTTATTTTTTAAAAAAATTCAGTAAAATTTATCCTGACATATTATTAATTTTATATATGTTTAGAGATTTTATTTGTTAAAATAAAACATAATATTAATAATATAATCATACAAATATATTAATCTTAACATTAATCTTAACGTAAATGAAGTAAAAAATAAAGTAAATGTGTAAAAAGACATATAAAATTAGTATTTTAGGAATTTAGTTTAAGTAGGTTGGATTGGGTTCATTGGGTTTTTAAAATGCAAACCCAATACCCAACTCAAATTGGTTTGGATTCACTAGAAAATACCCAACCCAACCTAAAAAAAAGGTTTAGTTTGGTTTGGGTTGTTTAGGTTCGTTGGTTACCCAACACCTTACCCAACCCTAAATGTCGCCCTCAAATCGTTATTTTCACTTTAATTTTACATATTTTCATGGAAAACATTACTATAATCTCCTAAAAATTTTTATACATATTCTCCTATTACCTTATTAAAGTAAATAATAAATAAAAAATTAAATACAATTCAAGTCTTGAAAATATAAAAAATTATTTAATAATTCTTCAATTAATAAATAAAAAATTTATAAAAATATTTAAAGGATTTAAAATTATTCTTTCATTGAACCCAAATTAAATTTTATGGGAAAAAATTTAATTGTTTGTTGTGTCTCATTCATATGTTCGTTCATCATTAAGATGATCAAAAATTAATTTCTCCTATCTCTTTGAACATTTTTTTTAATATATGGCTAAGTATCCAACGTACTATATAGCAAGATTGAGCAATAAGCTCATGACCTCATGTGCTATTAAATTTAAGACGAAGGAAGACACGTCATTACATATAGCTATTGCTGGATAACAATACAGAACAAAATAAAATAGAATAGAACACAATAAAATAGAATTGAATTGTGTACTATGTTTAATGATCAAGAAACAAAATATAATTATATGTATTATTTTATTTTTAGTGCAGATTAAAATATAAAATTTTTTTTTGTAATACATATACAATTTATTTTAGTTGATAAAAAATATAAAATTAAAAAAATAGTATATTTTTTAATTTCTTATTTTAAAAATTATAAGTATAACTAAATAATAATTTGTTAAAAAAAATTTAAAATATATTAATTTTTGTATTAATATTTTATGAAAAATAAATTATTAAATACAAATTTCTCTCAATAAATATAATTATTGAATATTTTTTTAAAAATAATTGTTATATAAAAATTATGTTGAATATATTTTTATTATATAATTTTTTTAAAAAATTATTTTTAAAGATATTTTTTTGTCGAAAAAAATAATATAAGGTTTAAGGAATTTAAATATATATTATTTTGTTATGTTTTTTTCTCTTTCGTTTCACCATTTTCAATGAAACCAATCTATTCCATTCATTTGCCTTAATGTTCTGTTCCATTCATTTTAACTGGTATACCAAACAAAAAACAATACACAATATCTTGTTTTGTTATGGTCAAACACTGCTATACCCAAACAAAAAAAATGTGACTAAATGTTAATAACCACGGTAAAAGCCAAACGTGATACGTCATGCGCTTGGGCATGGCGGCCACGACTTCCATTCTGGCGTCCAGTACGGTGGTTTCAGATCTCCAGCCAGGCAGTGAGGGATACCCAGAAGCACTCCGACAATCAAGCCAGTGAATTTCCACAAAGATGATAGTTCAGATATCAAGTGAGTAAAAAATGTACCAAATGAAGATATGTTACAGGTATCACGTGGGGGTGGAACTCCATGGGCGTTAAGTTGGGCATCCATGTCACGACTAACACGACATGGGACCAACAGCTTAGGCCACCCACGTGGGCCTAGCACGTGCCTCTCTTGCGGGTTAGGTCCATAACAAAATGCAAATTTCAAAAAGAGAAATTCTTGTATAGACACGTACCCAACACGTCATTTTTTAGTATAGCCAATAGAAAAAAGTCAACTTTCTAAATGGGTAGTTTCTTTTGATTGAGTTTAAAAACAGTAAAAAATAAAAAGTATAATACGAACGGGTGAGAAGCAAATGACAGCAACTACATACATCATGTGAAAGAAAAAACTACATATTTAATAAATTAGTTTTTTTCTATTAGTTGTGCCCAAAATAATGTGTTAGATCTGTGTCCACCCAAGAATTTCTCTTTCAAAAAAAATAGCATGAGTTGATAAGTACATGTAATAATACGTAATATAGTAATACGAAACAATTGTATCATCCAAGACCGCATAGCGCAGTGGATTAGCGCGTCTGACTTCGGATCAGAAGGTCGTGGGTTCGACTCCCACTGTGGTCGTTTTTATAAAAATAATAATGGAGGTGATTTATGTGATTGTTTTTTCTTAAATTATATGATTATTATAACTTTTAAAATGCTTCTGTTGATCTATAATAATATCTTGCATCAACTCTAATGTTTTTTTTTTATTGATATTCACATGCTTGATACCTTGTTTATTATATTTATCTTTAATCTTTACCATCAATATAATGTATTAATCTCGATATAAGCATAATAGGCTAGAAAAAATATACTAACATAAGTCAATTCTATATGTATATAAATTCTTAAAGTAGTTTTGACTCTATCTTATTATTCATCTAATTGATTTACTAAATTAACCTTCACTTCAAAACTTTATCTTTTTCTTCTTTTTGGGCTTTTATGTCATTTTGAACATGCATTTATGTAATATTTGTGTAGTGTTAAGTACATTTTAATAACCTTTTAATGACCAAATATAATGTTAATATTTTTCTCTTTCCTTTTCTCGCTCTCCTCAAATTTTCTTCTTCCTCCCTTTCATGAATATTTTCTCTTGTCTTTTCTCTCTCTATGTTTTTATATTTGTAGTTGGTTTTGGTATGCTATTGGCAATTATACCATTGTATATATTGTATCAGTGAGAATTAAATTGAGTGTTAGATTCTATACTTCGAAATTGTATTAGTGAAAGCTAAATTGAGCCAAAGGATTTTCTTCGCTGTATCGCAATGATACCCTATGTTTAAATTTTAAAAAGTAGCTTTTATTTATTTTTTATTTTTTTATGTTATTTCACATTATTGATTTTAAATGCGACCAAAAGTAATCGTTTATAGATTTGAATACTATCAAATTAGTTCATCGATTATAATACAGATAAAAAACTTTGAGAGACTAATTTAGTGATAAATTTTTTTAAGGACTAAATTAATGACAAATGAATATTTACATGATCAAATTAATGTTTTACTTTCATTTTAGTTTTTTTTTATATTAGTCTTCAAAGGTTCAAAACGTTACTAAATTAGTCCCTTAAAGGTTTAAACACTATCAAATTAGTCTCCTAAAAAATACATGAAAAATTAAAAGAGAAACTAATTTGGAGCCAAAAATCTTTGAGAGATCAAATTTAGATGACCAAATTGATGCTACACTCTTTTTATTTATTTTTTTATTTTAGTCTTTAAAGGTTTAAAATATTATCAAATTAGTTCTCTCAAGGTTTAAACACACACTATCTAATTAATTAGTACCTCAAAATACACATAAGAAAGTAAAAGAGAGATTAATTTAGTGACAAAAATTTTTTGAGGGACCAAATTAATGACAAATGAATCTTCAATCAAATTGATATTTTACTCTTTTTCATTTTTTCATATTATTTCTCAAAGGTTTAAAATGCTATCAAATTAATCCCTTAAATATTTAAACACTATCAAAGTAATTCATCAAAGTACAAATAAAAAATCTTTGACGGACTAATTTTATGATAAAATACTAGTACATTGCTTAATTGATGTTGACCAAGGGTGATATAATGTAAGATTTTGATCTCAAGACTTTCTTTGAGTGCGCTTTTAATATATTTTTTATCGGCTAAACTCACACATGCCTTTAAGATTTGGTTGGTGGTTTCCTGGAAAATGTTCATCTCTAAGATGGTAAAAAGAGGCATGTACTGAGAAAATCTTTGTTATTTTAAACTCTTATCGCATCGCTTTAATTTTTTGGTATGTATCTATTTATTGCAATTTACTTCTTTATGGGACTATTGCTATTTGCTTCTTTATAAGATTATTTCAATATTGTAGTGGTGATTAAAAAGTTTAGGATAAAATATGTTTTCGGTCTTTATAAACTATGCTATACGTGATGAATTTTGTCAACAAATTAAATTGTCGTTACTCTTCTCTATTCACTCATGTGAAATTTAATTTCTTCCTTCTTTCATAATCATAGACTCCTATGTAATTTATTGTATCAAAATCATATTGTTATCCAATTGTCAATAAAAACAGAAGTCATTAAAGTTTTCTAAAACAACAATGATACTATAAATTTTTATTAAATCAAATTGGGATTAAGTTAAAATAACTTGAAAAATGAGTGTGATACATTACTAAACTATCATAACGCACGGATAAGACACTAGTTTGTCATATACTGACAAAATCTAGTCTGAAGCAAAATTGTCACATTTTATAAAAAAAATAAAAAACCTTAGACAACAAAATCTACAGTTAAAAATTTTAGGGACTAAAATTACATATACTTATTTTTATAAACAAAATAAATTTATTAAAGGGAATATAAGAGGTACTCAAAACTCACCAAAAAAACTAATATAAAAGTTAATCTAAACATCTAATATACATGATAGGATTTGTCATTCAATATGAAAACAAAAACAATCCATCATTACATCTCACAAACACCCATTTCTAACACTTATACTTAATCAATTAGCTTCATAACATCAACAACTCATGCATTAAAAATAATTATATTTCGAAGCAACCATCTATTCAAATAGAGAGTAAGAATTCACCTTTCGCCCTAGTCCCACACTTGCATAATCATAGCTAAAGAAGCCAAATTGCCTAGTATAATAATAGAAAATACCAACCAACTAAACACAGCTTACCAAACATCTTGAGAAATATCACACTTTAAAAATAGATGATTATAGTCCCCATCAGCACCATGACATAGAACACATTCAAGAGAAGAAATAATGATGCCACAACGATGAATGTTCACTTTAGAAGGAATCACATTCAATAATAATTGTCACACAAAAACAATAGTCTTAAGAGGAGTAAAGCACTTCCAAACCTTACCAAGAATTGTTGCTAACAATTGATCTATTGTAGGGACACCCACCTGCTGCGAATGAATATAATTATAAGTTGGTTTTACACTAAAGACTCATGAAGAATCACCCATCCACATCCAACAATCAATCTGCATTTGTCTAGGCATCAGGTCTACAACCAAATCTCACAATTCTGACTCCATCTCCTTTTCCAAAAAGAACAACTTTCTCCTCCACCCAACATTCCAAGGCCACAAGTTACTCAAATAATATCCATTGTCGGCAACTTTAGGGTGCTTATTAACCGCAACATAAAACAATATTGAAAAAGCTTTCGTCAAAGACACATCCCCAACCCACATGTCCAACCAAATCATCACCTACTGCACGTAGCAACTTAGAGCCAAACTTGGAATTAGCTTGCTTGCGGACCCAAAAAAATATCCTTCCACCAGTAGGATCCTTTGTAATCAACCAAACTATTATTATATAAAAGAGACGACACCAAACCATACCTAGCATTCAAAATAGCTACTCATAAAAAATTAGGAGAAGTTAGGCCACATCAACCCCATTTCCCCCAACAAACTCCAATTAAACCACCGCAGGTCCTTCACACACAACCCCCCATCCACCTTTGACTTGCATACTTTATCCCACTTCATCTAAGCAACTTTAGATGTATCCTTCACCCCCACTTCACAAAAGACGCCTTTGAATATAAATAATCTCATTCAACACCGAATTAGGCAACTTCCACAAAGAAAGGTAATGTAATGAAATACTATTCAGAACAACATTAAATAAGGTAACCCTTCCACTTATAGAAACGAATCTATTTCTCCAAGAAAACTTATTTTTAAAGATATCAAGCAACTTTATCCAAGCACCTTCTTTCCTCTGGTTGTCAAGTTCATACTCAGATGTGCAATGTACTTGATTAAAAGTTTAATTCAATTTTTTTTTGGTAAAAATAAATTGTATAAATAGCAACTAGGAAATGTGAATCTAGATCATAATAACATAAGGTTTATTCCTACTAAATATCTAATAGGTAAAATAAGCAAACACCCTATTAATCTATCATATTGGAACACGTTAGTTATACACAAAATATATATGAATTGGTTACATAACAAGTATTTCATCTACATTTCCACCTTTTTCTAAATCCAAGTGGTGGTAACAAATTCTATCACATAATTCACAAGATATACATCTAATAGACACAATTTGTGGTATTAAAACCTTTGACTAAAGACCACAAATATCAAAACACAAGTGGCCTAAAGAGAGATAAGAAATAAAGAACACAAAACTCAAACCAAAGCGAAACCCTCAAGCAAAGCTATAGTTCCATAGATTGTTCGGCACCACCACCCGCTACAATATCATAATTTTGGTGGTCTGAAAGCGCATCAAACATTATAATTGTGGTCCGCATTGGTCATACCTAGTCACATTTGACCGTATTTAACGTAGCGAAACATATCTAACCTTGGCTCTCAAGTCTCCACTCCCTCAACTCAAGTTTGAGTCGATTTTCCATAAAGTTGGGCATAGAAATTCCTTGTTCGACGAACCGTGACCAAGCTCAAAGCCGCTGCAAGTAGACAAACAACTGAGAAAATCCCACATGTCAAGGAAAAACAAATGTTTCCCTCACAAAGTAGCAACTCATTATTGTTTTTAGTAACAAAATTTTCCTGCTTTGCTTGCTGCTCTGCATAGTAATCATAGATTGTGCTTGCAACCAAACCAGATAAGACAAGAGATCCAGCAGGGCTAGCCATAGTGAGAAAATTGTAGAGAGTCCCAAAATTCCTCAAACCAAATAGTTCTGAAGCTGCAGCTAAAGCAATTGACCAGTGGGAACCATACCCAAAGCCCATAGATATGGCTACAACGTATACTTGCCCAACTAAGCCAAGGGAATAGTAGATGAGTCCCAAAGACATCATTGCTTGTATTGCTGCCAATGCCACAAGTCTTGGGTACCTAAATTTCCTGTTTAATAGAAAAAAAAGGTGCAATTGAATTATTTTGTTTTACTTTGTAGATTATGTACTCAATGTGAGAGATTATTCAAAATACACTAAATTAAAAGATAAATGAAAGAACTATTTGAACATGTGAAAAAAATCTCAATTATATATTGAGTAATGATTGAGAAACAATTAATATTCATATTTTACAACTGCAATTAGTTGTACAAAACAATAAATTTTTTAAGTACAATTAATTGTGAATTGTAAAATGTAAATAATAAGTGTGTGAGTATATCTTTTCTTTTATACTATAGTATGATAGAGTTAGATTTATACTAGTGTTTTCTTCATTTTCTAATCACAAATATATTTTTTATTTTGGATTTCCTCATGTTTTATCAATGCTCATGAAAAGAGAAATAGACATTAAAATAGAAAATTACGTTGACTTTAACATAAGAGGATCCAAATCTAACATTTTGAGGCAAATCAAAATTTTTAAAGTGACAAGTAAATTGAAACCAAGAAAATAATGACTACAAAAATCCCGAGGCAAATCATTACAAACTGGGATGAATAGTTAAAATAAATTTTTTATTTTACCCATCTATGTACACCCATAAAATGAATTGTATTTAATATGTGTTTAGAAAAATGATAAATCCAAAATACAACTAATTTTCAGCTAACTGATTATACTAGTTTCTTCTACTTCTCATGGATTGAAAAGTCACAAACCTAACTTTGGGATGTTTAAATTAAAATATGAAATCTAATAAAATGTGATTAATGTCTCTCTTCTATTAGTTATGGATTTATATAACATGTCAAATATTTATTATTTCTTACTAAGGTTGGTGGTGAAACTAGAGGTGGCAATGGGGTGGGGTGGGGTGGAAAATACTCCCCCGCTCCCCGTCCTCGCTCCAGTTTCTTCCCCATTCCCATTCCCACTCCCAGTGATGGGAAGGTATTTAGCAATGGTATTTTAGTAACTTTAAGGGGAAGCGGGAATTAGGGACCTCGCGAGACAGGGAGTGCAATCCCCATCCCTGTCCCCATACCTATCACAGGGGAGATTTTATCCCTATCCTTATCCCAACGAGGAAAATTTCCCCGTCTTCAAGACCCCATTTGGGGCGGTCCACGTGGGGATCCCTACGTCTGAGGATAAATTGTCAGGCCTAGGTGAAACTAGTCATTAAGGGGTTCAAACCCCACTCCCACCATTTTCCCCTCCCATATCTCAACGAGTTTACCTACTTCCTTGTAACTAAAAAGATATTTATTATTTCTAAGAATATCATGAAGTGAGACACCATTGTGTAACAAATGATTTGATTCTTAAATAACGCTTTGCAATTTGAGTCAAACATTAATTTTAATTTTTACCCATCTATATCTATATAAATTGATAAATTTTTGTACTATTGTGATTATTACCGAATAGCATGTCTAAACCAAAAAGAACAAATATTATAACAAAAAAGTAGAAAAATAAAGAGAAAAGATTGCTCTACCTTACTATAATCTCAGAGAAATAGCCTCCAGCAACACGCCCGAGGAAGTTGGAAATGCTGATAACCGACACATAAACATTAACATTATTATCACCCAACGATTGACAAATCTGTCCCATATTATTTATCATAGTCAAGCCTGATCCGGCACCCAACATGAGCGACAAGAACATGACCCAAAAATCAGCCTTTCCCATCGCTTGCGTTAAGGTAAAATCCTCTCCACGATGTGGCCCATTTTTCCTTTTTATTTTCTTGAAAGCTCTAGTAACCGCTTGCAAAAGCCTAGCTTGAAATTGAACCATATCCCTTGGGCTTGGGCCTTCTGATAATGTGAGCACTTCTAGCTTCGGAGGTTTCTCATGTTCAATTTTGGAACTAACATCACTAGTCTCGTTAACCACACTCGGTGGCTCAAGGAGGGTTTCCTCGTCTGGGCTTTTTGGGCCTGAGAAGAAAACCATCAAAATGGGGACTATAATTGGGAGCAAAATGAGAGTGATCAAGATAACCGCACATAAATTGATGATTTTTTGGTCCAAATTGAGTGTATTTTCTAGAAGCAAAACTCCCATTAAGTAGGCTGCTAAAATAAGGCATATTGTGTAGATGAACATGAAGCCTGATTCATCAGAAGATCTAGATTGTTTGGGTGTTTGGACGGGCCTTATGAGGAACATTAGAGAGAAAGAAACCATTGCGGGCCCAACTGCTATGATGCAGATGAGAGATGCTTGGTCGGGAATTTGGATCATGGCTATTATTTGAGTCCAAATGGCACCGCTTAGGCCCACAAAGCCCTTCAAAATACCCACTACGGGCCCTCTGCTTTCTGGGAAGCTTTGCACACAGGAAACTAGAGCAGCGGTGTTGTAATATGTAGATCCGTTTTGGCCCACGAAGATTAAAATGCATAACTGCAAACTAGTGCCTGGTTAACAAATTTTTCCACCATAAATTCTGCTGAATTTTCTCCAACCAAATGTTTATAATCACGCTTATAATAATGCAAACAACCAGTAACCATGCATATAAAAAAAAATCAATAACCTCTACTTCTTTAAAAAAAATTGAAAGATTCTGTGGTTGAAAGCATGTTATCTTGAATTAAGCTTGAAGAAATGGATTTAAGATGTGAATGATGAGCAACTAACCCTATGTTTGAATAAAGGAATTTAAGAGGAGAGTTTATTCTACGGGAGAGTTTAAAATACTTTGGAGTAAATTGCACTGTTTGAGTTGAAAGTTGTATTCAATTATATAAGGTAAGAATTCACAATTTCATCTAAATAATTTTTTCTCAAAATTCGTTAAAATTTCTAGTCCTTTAAAATTTTGCAATTGTTTCATCTAAACATAGAGTAAAGTATGTTGATAAAAAAACGTCAGCTTAGCAACTAACAAAATTAGTTGATAAATTTGTTTATTCAGCTGCTAAATATATTAGCGATCGAATTAGTGACCAAAATTACTAACGACACTGTATTTAATGACCAATGGTCTTACATGTTCATTCGTTAAATCAATTTTTTTCTAATGTACCTTTGTGATATGGTAATCTTTCACTATATATATATATATGTAGAATTAGGGTATGCTAATTGTGGGTCACCAAGGGCATGTTAAACTAAAAATAGAAAGAAAAAAAAACGAAAATGCAAACCAAGCATACCCTCATTCTCTATCCATCACACACATTCTTAATGTGATGTCTTTTTTTTGGATAAACCTCTTAATGTGAGATCTAAGGCAAAACAAGGAAAGAAAATAAGTTCAACCTTTATGTGTACAATCATAGTTATGAAACTCCGACCAAATTAGCTGGTTCGATCAATTGGATCGAAAATTGAACCTATAACCGATTCGATCCTCTTTATTCAAATCGATTTTACAAACGAATCGATTAGAACCGAGAGAACCGGTGGAAACCGGCCTAAACCAATTGCATAGTAGCAAATTGAATAGCCACTAAGCCACTTTGTTTCCTGTCTTACGGCGCAAAAAATAATATATATTGGTTGAATACAAAATAAAAAATTCAATGAAATTATTTTATGTAACATGTTATTAAAATATATCACAAGTCATAAATTTACTTAAAATATAATTATGTCACACAAAATATATTCATAAATTTAAATTATTTAAGTTTAGTTTGATATTAAAATTATATATCTAATTTAACAAATAAATATATTATATATGTTGTATAAACAATTGAACTAGTGATTTACCGGTTGAATCAGTGATTCACTCAATGTCTTGATTGGGTCAATAACCAGTTGAACTAGTGATTCAATTCAAATGACAATTATATTGTCAAATAAATGAAATTGAAAATATAAATTGCCATGTTGAAAAGAAAAAAAAACTGCCATGGATAATGATAAAACGTTATCTTCTTTTGTATTAGAAAAAAAAAGATAAAAACATTATCATCTTTTAAAAAGAGATAAAACATTGCATTTTTTTTAAAAAAAAAAAACTAGATTGATTTTGTCTTTGTACGAGATATTTATTTTTAAATTAATCATTATATTTTACTTTATTTAAAGTTTAATATAGATGATACTACTATAACAGACGGTTAAAAAGTTAAAAATAAAAATAAATATGAATATAAATGAGCAAAAAAGTTATTATAAATTATAAATACAAACTAAATTGAAAACTTGCACAAAAAAATAATAATTGAAATTGAAAAACTATCCTATATCAGGACAGCGAAGTTAGAGACACAGATCTTTTTGTGGGGCTACTGCTTAGTGCTTAGTCACCCGTCAATCGTCATTATACATTTATGTGCACCAACAAAATTAGTTGAGGATTGTTAGGAAAAAAAAAACAAAACAGTCATATTAATAAAATTCTTAATTACATCTGTGTCCCCTTAAGTTGTAGTAGTATTGTAACTTAGATTTTCTCCTTTCCCTTTTTTAGCTTTAAATTCTTGTAAGTTAGAGTGTAGGCCTGCCTAAGGGTAAGGCCGGTTAAGCCCTTGCTTTAGGCCCCAAAAAATGTACAAAATTATTAATATATTTAGGCTCTATTTTAATATATTTTTATTTTTAAAATATTAAATATTTTATAGTATACAATGTTATCATTCTTTCCTATAAAATATTTCTTTCTCCTAAATAAAATGCATATGATGTTTATCCAATAATGTTATTAATTTCAAAAAATATTTATTATTATTAATTTAGAAAAGACCTATTATGATAATTCACTTTAGGCCTCAAAATTTGTTGGGCCGGCACTGTGCTCCTAATACTCTTATTAAAATAGTACTCTTATTTTAATATATTTATTGGCTTATTAAAGTAAATTACATTTGTGTCCCAAAAAATAGTTCATATGTAATTTTAATCTCCCAATTTTTTGGGAGCACCTTTAGTCCTCTACTTTTTCATAACATTCAATTCTAGTGTGTTTTATCAAAATTCTAATACATCATATATTGATTAGTGATTTTTTTTTCCAATTATTTTTGTAATTTCGTTGAATAGATATTATGTGTAAGTGTATTTGGTTACAATTTAAAATTTTAAATATAGGTTTAGTTCATTAATTTTATAAAATAATTATAAAGAATGAGCAAGACAAAAAAATTAGAGACTAAAGTTAAAAAAAAAAAGGAGTAATTAACTTACGAGCCAGAGAGGCAAAGAGGGAAATTGATGCGTAACGACGAGCCAAACGAGGCCGTAACCAAGAACGTTTTGGAAAATTCCGACGAGAAGAACAGCCCAAACCGGCCAAACCTCGCTGATTTTTCCGGCGAGAAGGCCGACGTTATCGCCCAAATCCTTAGCGACACTCAAGAAAGCGACCTGTTTCTGGTTGAAACCCATACTGCTCTTTAACACCGGCGATATGCTCCCAAACATGTACGCCGTTCCCGCAAACGACATGTCCCACATCGCACACACAAACACTAACCATCTGTGACTCCCCAACGTCCTCAATTTTGAAACCATTGATCTTCACCGTTGATCTTCACCACCGTAACTGATTGATTATTAATTAATTCTGCTATCTATGCTATAGAGATCAGAGAGAAGAAGATGATGAATAATGAGTTAATAGATATTAGAGGTTGCTTATCAAGATTCGCTAGCTGTACAGTGATTTATATATAGGGAATTAGGGATTCGAGAGGGTCAAATTATCTTCGGGGTGTGTGTACGATTTTTTACGAAAAAAATAAAAAAATAAATAAAAATCACAATTTCTTTGTAATAACGTCACACGTTTTACATCATGAAAAGAAAATACTCCTAAATATAGGCTCTAAATAACAATAATGATACGAAAAGTAAATTATAGGCTCTTTAATATTGGGGCTCCAAAATATCGCACCTTTACTATCCATCAGCGTCGTACGGCCTTATTATTCAAATTTTTCAACCCGAAAGGACGAAAATATTTGTCTTTTAATTTGAGAATATCTCCTTTTATATAAGAAAAAGAGAACAATTCCTTTGAAATTACTTTTATACCATTGGACATTACGATTCTAAATTGTTATTGGAGGTGGTAGTTTCGTACTTTCAATGAAGAGATATTTCTTAATCTCTTTCAATCCACTTTCCAGCGTGGAATAGAGTTTAATGTCTACGGACTAACAAATTTGGAAGATAGTAGTAGTATTACTAAAAGGAACTGGAATTTTGAAAATATCAACACTGTTCAGATTTGTGAGATCCAGATTTCTCAATGTGGGGCCGAAACAAGTACCAACTTAGCGGAATATTAAGTGTTTATTTCATTTTAAAAAAATGCTAGATTTTCCAACTAGATTTTTTTACAAGTTTTCGTATTAATTTGATTTTGACAATTATTATATATTTTTATTAAACATTTATTTTACAAAAGATAGATAACAATGGTAAAAATTAAGTGAATAAAAAGATTTATAATAAAAAATTTAACATTACTCTTAATTTTATTTTTTATATTATATTTAATTTAATTTTAATAAAATAAGAAATAAAAAATATTAAGACATTTAAAAAAAAATTACTTCTCATTCTAATGCATGAATCTGTGTGCAATGGTGTTAAACCAAACAGCCACTGAAATCTGAATTTTGATTCTAGCATACCAAAAATAAAAAAGTAAATAAATTATATTTTGGTCCTAACTCAGTTGTTGTATTTATTATAGTAATGACACAAATATTTTAATATTTTTAATTTTTTTTTAAACTTATCAAAACTTCAAATAACGTAGTTTTTTTAAGCAGGTATCATGGGACACAAATCACTTACTATATTGTTTTCAAGTCTCATGTAGTATTAGTTTTGGACTTGAATATAACTAAACATAGGTTGGTTTTAAGGTAAGTAAGATTTTTTTAAGATGTATGATCGAATATTTTAGTGTGTTTAATTGAGATTAGATTTTAGTGAAATTAGATGAAAAACAAACATATAAATTAAGATATTTTTGGAAGAAAAGACAAATTATAAGTCGTTTTATTTATATTTTTACAATAACAAAAAATACTTTTGAAGAAGTAAAAATTTTTTATTTCTTTTAAATTTGTGTTGTAATTCGAAATTACAACAAATAAAATTACTTTCGAAAAAAAAAAAGTTGAAGTACCAAAACAAGCACAAAATGCACAATACTTTTTTATTCTAACACTTAGATTTGTATATTAGTATTGCAAAATCTTAAACAATCATACTTTTTTTAAAAGTAAAATGTACCTTTTGATCCTATATCTCTTATGTGCATTTTATTTCGGTTCTACATCTTTTATAGGTTACATTTGGTCCTATATCTCTTATAAACGTTTTATTTTGGTTCAGTCCGTCAACTACGTCACCTCTGTCAACCGAATTGAGTTAATAAGAACATAGTCAAATTATGCAATTTATCTTCAAACCCAGAAAATCATAACATACACATGAACCATAACAAGAACAGAGTCAAATTGCTTTGTAATGGGGTGACAGAGTTGATAGACTGGATTAGAATGAAACTTTTATAAGAGATAAAGACTAAAATGTAATCCAAAAAGATATAAGACCAAAATAAAATACGCATAAGAAATACAGGATGAAAAAATACATTTAGACTTTTTTTTAATTAGTTTTTGACTATACAAAGCAATAGTAATTTTAGTTGACGAGTTTTTTAAAATCTTGAAGCAATCCTCCAAGTGTTTTGACATTTTTTAATTTTTTAATATTGTTTAATAGTCAAAATTATTATGGTAAAAATCATTTTGCAAATTCAGACTAAATTAAAAATTTTAAAATCTGGATTAAAATGTATAATCCCAACAATCTCATCTTTTTTTATAAGTAAAAGTACAATTATATAAATTCAATAGTAATATTATACCCTCATAAAAATTCTCATACTTATTCTTCTATTACTATATAAAAGTATAAAATTAAGTGAACTTTCAATCTTAAAACCATAAAAACTATTAAAAATATTCTTTAATGAGTAAGTAAAAGGATTTATAAAAACATGAAGTAGGAAAATTAAGAATTACTTTAAAGAATTGTTAGTTAAAATTTTGCTCCTTTAGTTGTAGACTTATTTGATGGGTCTATATGTAGAATTTATATGGAAGTTTACTCCTTTAGAAGCTATTGCAAGTGTGCTGTCAAATTCTTTTCTATGTTAAAAATGTTTTAATGAGCTGATCACCAATTCTTGAACCAAGCAGTAAATCAACTTTTGGCTTTTGGCTTTTGTTTTATTTTTTTCAATCGAAAAGTAAAATAACTAGGGATTGAACCAAAATATCCACATACGCATGTCGGCACGTGCTCACCAACTAAACTACATAATTAGGACACATTGTTTTATTTTGAAACACACATGGACAAAACTTAGTTAACACACTCCAAAGTCCAAACCATGGTTTGAGGTGTTCAGACAGAATATCAAACACACATTATAAGTTATAACCAGGTTAGAAAAACTAATTAAACATAGCATCGGACAAAAAGGAGGCACTGTAACAATTATATTTTCCCCTGCAGCTCTAAGGTAATTATCGCACGATTAGGCTAGTGAAATGCAGAAAAAGCCGACTCAAATAGTCTTAGAAGCTAAAAGATAGCTAGATTCATAGAAGAATTGAAACTAAAGTGCAAAAGCCATGAAATTTCACATGATAAGGCAAAATATATAATAAAAATGAAAATGGCATTTAGCTACACACAAATCAAAGAACTAGACCATGGGAAGCACTAGAAAACACTATTCCATGGAATCAAAACTTGGAGCATACCAACCCAACTGGTCATTGATTTGTTTAAGTCTTGCTTCTTGACCCTTTGAATCCCCAAATGCAGTGGTGAAAGGGTACACGTAGGTCACTTTTGTCGCCATACACCGGTAAGAAACCACATCATCTTTCACCAGAAACTCAATTACATCTCTGTCAAATTTTCCATCAACTTCAGCTCGTAGATATTGCCCTGGCACAGTGCACACTGATTTTAGCACAAAGTGAAGTTATGCAATGTGGCTTGAAGAATAGTATCTTGTTAACTTCTTCAAAAATTCTCTTGGGCTGGCAATGGCATAGACACAATCATAAGATTGTAGGGGCCAAACATTTTAGTTTGTAGATTTTAAAAACTCTAAATTAGCCTCTAATTTCGCAAAACGATGGGCATTTTGATCCTTTTGCCTACTAAAGGATGTTAAAAATATAAATGTGAAGTTTTTGAAATATCAAGGGTAAAATGCCCGACCCTTAGAATCATAGGGACTGATTTCGAGGTTTACTTGTTTTTCTTCTATCCCTGTGAGCTTCTATTTCGCTGCTAATTTGATATCATTCATAATTATTAGAAATAACTTGGGTTGGACATATGGAGTGCGAAGTTCAGAATGTCCAAGATCTTTTAAAGGCTGCCCCAGTTAAATCTCTAATCTATGTGGAACTCTAACACGGATATGGGGGCTCAACATCTAGAGAGTAAAACTCCCACAATTCCACATATGCAGGTGGGACCTGATAAAATGAATGGATAGACTCCACTCTAATAATGACTCGGGTCTAACTCAACCCAAAAACCAACTCTAGTGAGACGCTAAAGACCTTACAAAGGCTACCTGGCCATATCATTATTCTAGTCTAACGTGAGACTCTAACAAAAATTAATAATCTAAAGCAGATTAGAAATTGATCTAAAACTAAACAGAGCAGGTTGCACTGAGTTTGTATTACCATTAGGGGTATCTTCCTCAAGCTCGAATTTCACATTTTTCTGGGTCTTTAGGATTGCGTCACGAAGTTTCTGTGAAACAAAGATAAAAACATAAAAAATGCAGGACATGCAACTCAAAATGGAAAGATATAACATACTCCTTATATGTAAACAAGCATACTAATTACAAAGTGCAGGATTATAAGTAAGGATGACCCGAGCAATAGTTTGGAGCGTGTAAACTAATGCTATGTTTGTTTTGGTGTTTTATGCCCTTTCCAATATCTAGGAAACTTCAACCACAGGTTCCAATGTGTCTAACGTGAAAGCAAGAAAATATTGCAATTGCGTTGCATTGTACTCAAATGCTTATACAAACACACACTAAGTTTTGTATGTAGATAATATGTTAAAAAAATCTATTTAGAGTTATTTTTAAACTTGATTTTTAGCTCTACTTCTAAACCATGACATGAGTGAAAGTGACAAAAAGCTACCTGAACAAATAATGGCCAAACACGCTGTAAGAAAGTTATACATAAAAGAAAAATCAGAATTGAGATAAATGGAAATTGGAAACCTGAATGGCATTATCGGAAGAATTTTCCGGAATCTCCCAGGGAAACGCAAACGATGAAGACTTGGGATTTGATGATACACAACCCGGATTAATTGATGGACAAGGTCTAATTTTTCTGCAAGAGAAGAATAAACAGAAAAAAATTGATGATAGAAATAAACCATGGTATAAATTATAAAGCCATTACGTGCTCCACTGCCCCCAAATTAAGCACAATTTCTAGGGTTCTAAACGTATCTAGCAAATGGGATTCTACAATATTAAACATACCCATTTTCGAGTCCAAGTTGCAAGTTTTTGGATTGAGAGAAAGGGGTGGTGGTGAGGGAGGAAGGAGGGGATTGAGAATTGAGGGAAGGGATTGCATGAGATGGGAAAGGAGAGGTTAAGGTTACAGCAAGAGTTAAAGAGAGGAGATTTGGAATTAGGAGTTTGTGTGCAAGATTTGGATTGTTTGTTTTGAGTTTGGTAATGGTGTTTGTGGAAGAAGAACAAGAAGAAGAAGAAGAAGAAGAAAGAGAAGGGAAGAGACTAATCAAACTCATGATTTTATGGACTTTCCTGTCACTTTTGCTTCATTATTGTTTTCCATTTCACTACTCCTCAACCAAAAATTCCAGCCTTTGAATGTTGATCCTTTCTCAAAGGTTATACTTGTAAGTTGTAACTTGTCCATTAATGGGTACAGTGGTTTCCCACACTATAACTTTTGTACAATTTTTTCACCAAGTTGGATATTCTTGCCCTTTTGCCACCAATAAATAGTATTTTAATTATTTATTTATTTTTATATAAAAATTGAAAAAGAGAAAAAGTCTTATACAAGTAAAATAAACTGTTCAAATTATGCATGAGAGAGCAATAGAAACTGAAGAGAATTCATTTCCCCTATTTTCACATCTTGTATCAGTCAAACACACACTCTCACACTAAAATATTCCTAAATTTACTCCTAAATATATCCCACTAGGAATTGAACTCCTCCCCTCAAACTCTAAGAGTTTCTCCTTATGCCACTTGAGCTACAAGCTCTTGGCAAACAAAAGATATATTAAAAATATGTTTTGCTAAACAATGCCCTTAGGTTACTAAATTAAGAAAATTAATCATAAGTGCACAACATTTCGTGTTTCGAAAATACAAAAAATCACAACTTCCAACACTCTTTTACTATATTTAATTTCTTAAAAAGTGTTCTCAGAACATTGTTTAGCATTTTCCATTAAAAATTTATAAAAGTATTTTTTTTAATAAAATAATTTCTTATTTTACAAAGCACAAACAAACGAATTCTTAATTGTGTTGAAAATTAAGAGTTATTTATATTTAGTTAAAATTAGAAATTTTCTTTAAAAATTTTCTTTCTCTTCAACTATAATTGATTATTTAAAGAAACAACTAAAAGTAGCTTTAAAAAACAAAACTCTTAAATTATTTTCTGATTTTAATTAATTTTAAAAACACAGACAAATATTTTAAAAACTTTAAAACTGTTTCTTTTATTAAAAGAAATGAATATTTTCTAAAATAAACAATAACAAACTAGCTTTAAAATTATTATGAGTGAAATTAATTTTAAAGTAAATTTTTTTAACCAAAGATACACTAATCATTTTTTAACATTATAATAGCATGATACATACATACATACATAACGATTAAAACTGAAAAGTAAAAACTTCGATTTCAGACACAGTAAAAATGAAAATTTTTAATTATTAGATAATTGGAAATAAAATCATAAATCAACTCACAGCTGTCACATAAAACTTGTTTTTAAAAAAATATTTATACGTAATATTCTTTTGTAGATTAAAGTTTTTTTAGGATAAATATGTTTTTGGTCCCTCAACTTTAGCAAGAATTCGTTTTTAGTCCCTGAATTTTAAAATGTCGATTTTTAGTCCCTAAACTTTCAAAAAGTTCACTTTTAATCCCTCCGTACATTTTTTGGTGACGTGGCAAGCTGAGGATCCTTCATCAAGTCCACGTGTTAGCTGATCAACTTGCCACGTCACCAAAAAATGTATGAAGGGATTAAAAGTAAACTTTTTGAAAGTTTAGAGACTAAAAATTGATATTTTAAAGTTCAGGGACTAAAAACGAATTTTCGCTAAAGTTCAGGGACCAAAAATATATTTAACCCAAGTTTTTTTAAGGGAGGCAATATAATTTTGCTTAATTAAGTAAGGTTGAATCACCATAAATGACAAAGTTTGAACTACTCCTAACTAACAATAATTTAATTTGACATTACTGTTATCCATGTGTGGGTGGTGAACTGGTGATTGAAGAGTATTTGAGTAATAATTTTTGAGTTTAAACTCGTGTAAATATACTTCGCTTATAAAAAAAAATACTATTGTTCCCACGTGATAAAGTAAAAAAATTACTTTCAACCACAACTAATAACACATATATAACTTTATTAATCATTAATTCAAATTAAATAATCTTAATTAAAATTTAAAAGTTAAACAATCAAGCCATATTGACAAATAACAAAGATATTAAAATGATGTACCTAAAAATTGAAATGAAATCATGTATAGTTAAAATGAATCCAAAATATAATTTTGGAAGTAAAACAAAAAACATATAAAAACGATTAACAATTGTTGATACAATTAAATAATTTTTGTACTTAAAAAAATAATTTTTGTTCAGTGAGGTTACATAAAAACAAACAAATAAGAAATGAATATTAATTTTGCTTACCAAAGTTTCAAAATTGTCGATATGTTCGAGTGGTTAAGGAGGCAGACTTGAAATTTGTTGGGTTTACCCGCGTAGGTTCAAATCCTGCGGTTGATGATTGTCTTTTAATTAATTTTTTTGACCACCACTAATCCAAAATGGAAGAACAACTGACTAATGACATTATTTCAATGTCAAGCAGTGCCAAAACTACGCAAGAGCTAGCAGCCATGGAAGGCCAAAAGTACCTAGAAGAAACCATAGAGTATGCTTTCCAGATCCTCTCTTCCATGAAAGACGAACTTTGCAACCTTGTTTTGTGGTCCACTTACTTCTCCCAATAACCCTTCTTCAAACAGCATCGCAAACAAAGATGTCACTTATGATAACGGTAACCACCACACAGATAGCGGGACTAGTAGTGGTGGTGTTGGATTTGGTGGCTTTAGAACACTCGTAATAGTTCAGTTATCAATTCCTAGATTTTTCTTTTCCGAAGTTCCTGCGCTTTTCTTAATACTTACTACTAAGTGTTTTATAATTTCATTTCTATAGCTCACGTTTTTGTGATTTCTCTCATTCTTCATTTTGATCACCGGTAATCTGAAATTCAAGAACAATCGACGAACGACATTATTTCAATGTCAAGCGGTGTCAATACGACACAAGAGCTAGCCTTGGTAGGTTAGAAATACTTCCCAACAGTATCTTGTTCTCAACGGTACCTTCTTCTCAATTGTTAGATGAAGTTTTACTTCCCAAAAGTTCTCAAAAGTATATCCCGATCGCTCCTTGAAAGCCCATGCCATGTAATATCGTGTCTGTATTGACCATGTATCGTCAGCTGTCACATGCTACCTAAATGTTGACCCATCGCCCCATTTGAAACTCCCTAAGCCGTTGGATCCCTAGACATACAGTCCATTTGAAGAGTAGCATCATTTAAAAAGCCTTGCATAAGCTTTTTGAGTCCAACTTTAAAATTAAGTGTCTTCCGCTATTAAAAAACTGTAAATTAGTCTTTAATTTTGTAAAATAATAGATATTTTTCTATTTTACTTAATTATTTTAATATCGCTTCCATATATTAATTTAAAATGTTTAAAATCTCATCTCATAAGCTATAATAATTAACCTTTACAATTTTTAAAAACTAATTAAAAAATTCACTCTTGCACAAGCCTAAAGCAAAAGGTGAAGCATGATGTTGTTGGCATTGAAGACGAATGTGGGTAGTTAAGTATTAGTTCGGTTAAGATTTTTCATTTACATATAGTTTAAAATTGTAATGATTTCAAATATCAATTCAAATTTGACGGAAGCTTTTTTCTTTTTGCCTTCTAAAATCAATTTTATTTATAATTTATAAAAAACTAAAAGAAATGAACTTCAGAACTGGTGAGAGTGGAACCATAGATATGTAGATCGACTAGATTGTAGTTGGCTAAATTGCATTTTTTTCAAGAGAGAGCAATATATATTAATCACCAAAAAAAGATACATAAAAGGTTTCATCCGAAAGAAAAAAATGGTAAAAGCTGTTGCGAAACAATAGATTTCCACAAGCCATCCTTCTTAGCATATGCAAATTTTGCATTACAATTAACACACTTATTCAACTCCCGACTAATAAAGTTAATACGAAAGTCATCTAAAGCACGTGGGAAAACGATAAAATCTTGAATTAGCTTTTCAAGGTACGACGTAGCGCGATGTTGTCGCTGCCCAGTTTGAACCGTACAGAGGCAATTTGTGTACAGGGCCGCCGAGGGGAAACCAAGTTGTTTAACTGTCTCAATAGCCCACTCAATGGCTTGCACTTCGACTATTTTTGCTTCAATCACCTCATGTAGTCTTCGTGTCGCAGCTCGGAGGAAGAGATCTTGTGGCGAGATCATGACATAGCATAACATCGAGCCTTCATCCAACTTGGAGACCAGCGTCAACGAAGTCATGCACCGCTACTTCGTCATTCCAGAAATTACCGCAGGAAGATTGGACGCTATGGAGATCACCATGTTGCTCCATCTGTTCCTGGATTAACATGGAAGAAGCTAGTGTTATCATTTATAGAATTGCCATTCTCCTTCTATGAAACCGCCGCTAGTTCCTAATGTCCCATATAGCAGTAATAATGGCGAAAATTCTGCCTAAGACCTTTGGATTTCCTTGTTGGTTATACAAAGCAACCCAAGCACTATATTCTTATCCCGTGCTACGTCAATTCTAAGTGATAAATCAGGTGCAAACCAAATCATTTTAACCTCTGGACAAAGTAGAATAGCATGAGAAAGTGGCTCAATATCGTCTCATAGCGTGGGAAGCGGGTATCCAAACCAATGCCTCTATTAAAGAGCCTCTCATTAACCGGTAAAACATTTTTACATGCTCGCCATCCAGTTTCCACACACCTTGGGGATGCAATTGCCTTCTAAATATTCTTACACGGGAGCATGGTGTATTGGTGTAGGACATACTTGAAGAAGGGTCTGCATCAACGAATTTATTCTCCAAGATTTACATATAACCCAATTTCACTTTGTAGACTCCATCAACTATATATTGCCATGATAAAGCATCACCACATAGTTGCCTACGAAGGGGGATCTTCATAATAGCATCAATATGGAGAAACATTGGTAAATCAACTCGCTATTCCATTAAATAAGTTCAAAATCGAATAGATCCCAAACCAAGTGAATCTCATTGTCCCATTCTTGTACCGAATAAATATAGCAGTTTGGGACGGTGTTATACTATTTCTCATCCTTAATACTACTAGGTTATTCTCAACTCGCCAAAAGCACCATTTATCAATAATTCTCTTTGTCCCAAAGATACTCGCCCACAAGTTAGGTGAGTAGCCCTTTACAGCTCTATAAATGGAGCAGTGTAAAAAATACTTGGCTTTCAAAACTTTAAACATTGGAGAGTTAGAATTTTGAGTTAAGCTGCATTATTTAAGTTTATATCCGACTAAAATCACACAAGTTACAGGTGGTTCATCTTGGCCGTTTATTTTTTAAGCATTATATCTCAATATCTAATCTAATGCTCTACATTAGTTGGACTATCATGGGAAAGTTTTAATATTGATCCATGTTATACTGAAACCTCACCTGTATTATACCAAAGAAACCTCACCAATACCACAATCATATTTCATATTAAATGTTTCAAATATGCTTTTCGTCCTTCAATTTTTTTATTATTAATTATATCTTTTAAAGTTTAAAATATTTTTATTTAATTCTTAACGTTAGATTTTTTTGTTAATTAGTAAGGTAGCAGACATAATGACATATCAATATATGTGATAGAAGCTCATCTTGTTAAGTCAGATTAAAATATTTATGTTAATAATAATTATTTTTTAAATATTTTTATTTTGATTTTTTAATAACTATTTTAAAATTAAAATTTTTTTTTAAAATATTTATTGCTGCATGGATATTTTAATCTGGTTCAATAATATTTTGCTGTCATGATATACGCTGATATGTAATTATGGTCTATCATGTTATAAATTAACATATAAATTTTATGACAAAGATTTAAATTAAAACTTTTGAAATTAAGGATGTAAGTAATAACAAAATATTTTTAGGAACTAAAATCAAAAGATGTTATATTTTAATAGATGAAAAACATATTTAACTCACTTAAAATGCGGACTTTGCTAAACAATGCTTTTGTTAAGATGTAATAAATCTACTTTATTTAATGCTTTGATTTTCTATAACAACTATACTTTAAATTAGTTTACAGTTTTTGAAATAATAAATTTTCTAAATTCTTATAAAACATTTAGGGGGGTGTATTGGTTTAGGATTGTACGAGATTTTAAAAGACTTTTTTGGGTAAAAAAGTTCGTTGGTATTCAATCAGGATTTTCTATCACTTAAAAACAATCCACTAGTATTCAATCAAGATTTTGAAGACTTTAAAAAGAGTCTACTAAAATCCATTGGTATTTGTTTGGGATTTCCTAGTACTTAAAAACAATCTATAGGTATTAAAAAATATAAGATTTTAATGGATTCTTTTATTAGATGGATTTTGAGTGAATTTTTAGTAGAAAACAATCCATCAAACAATCCCACAAAAATTGAAAGGATTTCTAAACGTGACTTTTCAAATGCTTCATTCTCCAACAAGCACTCAATCACACAACCTTTCTTTCTTTCTCTCACCTCTTTCCCCAAGAGTCACATACTTCTTCAAACTAATCATCTTCATATCAGTATGATTTCATAAACTAGAATCTAGTGATCCTTTTCACGCATTGTTGACAAATAAAACTCACCTCTGAAGAAAAACTATGGATTAATGTTCTTTCAATTTTTTTTATTTGTTATTTTTGTCTTTTTCACTTAAATTTCATAATTACAATAGATATGTATATATTATAAATTATTAAATTTTTTAAATAATATTATTGACTTTTGAAAAAACATGTATGTATTCTTCATACATATGAAATATTATTTTTAAAATATAAAAAATAGTATGTATATATTATTGATCATATGGTTCAAGTATCTATGTACACTTACTCTACTCAGTGTATGTTTGACCCAATTTATTTTGCCTTCTCTTCCTTTTATAAGTGGAGTAGTTGAGCAAGATATTTTTACTTTTACATCTCTTATTTAATTTATTTATTTTTTACTTACAAAAGGCTTTTTAGGAAAGAAAAACTTTAAAATAATTTTTGAAGAAATAACTTTTTACTTAAAGGTAGATTATATACACTAAAAAAAATAAAATTATATTAAACACGTTCTCTTTTTAAGTTCTTATCTACATGTTTGGGTTAACATCAACTTTTAAAGTAGAAAAATATTATTTTTTGTGTTTCAATATTATTACAATACTAATAAAAATGTGTGGTTTGGTGCTACCTATGGCTAATGCTAAAGGCTTGAATGCTCATCTTATTTGAACATATAATATGAGAAATAATTTTAACCTTTAACAATATACAATTTGAATTCCCTTAAACAACTCCTATTTTATAATTTTTTTTTTATTTAGATAGATGATAGACAAAAAAAATATGACTTAAAATTTTACTAGATTAAGTCTTCTTTTAATATTTTTTTTTCGCAAGACATGTTTTATATTATTAAATTGAATTGATGTAGTGTAAATAAATCCATCTTATTTTATTAATTATTTTAATATGGAGTGAGACTATTGTTATTCCAATATATCTATTGTCACTTTTTTAAAAATATTTTTTGATTTAAAATTATTTTTTAGCTGAAGAAATTAAAGTATAAATATAAATATAATTTAAATTATAAAATATGAGAAACAATAAATATATTGGAGTGGTAATAGATCACTAAAATGTTTAAATAATCAGCTTTATCATTGTTTAAAAATCCTTATTAATAAGAAAATCGTTTAAGCTTCTGATTGTTTTTTTTTATTAATAATAATAAACATTAAATATGCATTTTATAGATTTTATTCAAATTATTATAATAATTTATAAAAATGTTACATTCCCTTTATTTTTAGTTGATTTAAATTCATAACCTCTCATTTTAATTTTCAATGATTTCATATTTATAGGTAATATGAAACGTCTCCATTTGCTTTTTGAGACCAGCTACTAAAATTTTTAAAAATATTTGCAATTTGATTATATCTTTTTTTTTATTATTATTGAAATCTATTTTAAATTTTAATAGGCTTATAGATTTTACTTTTTTAAAAAAAATCTTAAAATTAAAATAAAATAGTAGAAGAATATCAAAATACTAATAATAATAATAATAAAAATAATAAAAATAAATAAATAAATAAAGTATTGGATGACAACCCGTGCAAAGCACGGGTACGATTACTAGTTGATAGGTACAACCACATATATGGCTTGAACTTGTATTAGCGTGTGCAGACCTTGTAATAGCGTGTGCAGCACTACATTACTTTCTTCGGAAAGAATGTCGTTCTGATGATTTTCCAATTGAATCAGTGGAGGAGTTTTCATCTTGAAAATTACCGGTTAATGAAGACCATAATATTAAGCCTATTATTCAAACCCAAGAGCAAGAACAAGAAGACGGTAATGCTTGGAGGACTAGTATAGCCATGAATATGTGGACGAACGCTATTTAGAAGGACATAATATTATGGTGAATTAACTAACTGTATTAGTTTTACTTTTATTTATCCCGACTTTTTTAAAATTATTTTTGTATGTTTTATCTTTTTTAAATTTGAATGTATGCAAAAGAATCTTGAATTCTTATCGTATGTAACAACTTCACGAAGTCTTTGTATAATCTATAAAGTCCAATAGAGTCCACAAAGTCCCGCAGAATCTATGATACAAATTCATTAAAATCCTGACTTCAACATTCTTGAAATTCTCGCAGAATCCTTAAAAGTCATGAAAATGTCTTTTAAAATTTACAGACTTTTTTTTCAGTCAAAAAGTATTTTAAAATCCTAAACCAATACACCCCCTTATATTTTTGTATTGTTAACAAGTGCCGTAAGAGTACTATTTAGCATTTTCCTTTAAATATGACTCTTTTAGTTCATATTTAACTGTCTGAAGAAAAAACAATTACATATACTTTAAATAGTATAATATTTGTTATGATTTTTTTTTAAAATAAGTTTGGAACTTTCTATAATATCTTTTATCTCTTATATTAGTTGGATAATAAAATATTAATTAATTTTAAAATTAAAAAAATACTATTAATATTACATTAAAATTATAAATGAACAAATAAATAAAAACAATAATTTTTTTTTTTATAAAATGAACGGTAAATATTGAACTTAACAAAAACCCTAACTCACAGCAATTTTATTTTCCTTTCCCATTGTTTCTCAGCACCCCAAACGCTAGAGAACACATTTTGCTCCTATGCACCTCTAATCCGAAATGGAAGAACAGTCGGTGAATGGCATAACGTCGAGGTCAAGCGGTCTCAAAACGACGCAAGATCTAGCCATGGAAGGACAAAAGTACCTCGAAGAAACCATAGAATACGCTTTCCAGATCCTCTCTTCCATGAATGACGAGCTTTGCAACCCTGTCTTGTGGTCCACCTCTCCCTCCGCCTCTCCCAATGCTCCGTCCTCAAACGGTGTCGTTAATGGTGATGCCACTTCTGATAGCTCTAACCATCACTTAGATAGTGGCGCTGCTAGTGGCGGTGCTGGAGGCGCTCTTGAAGAGGCTCGCTTTCGGTACAAGAACGCTGTGGCTGCGCTTCGGAGCATTCTCACGGCAATTCCCAACTCCCAGAAGGTACATAGGTTTATAATTTCGGTTAATTATTTGCTTCCTTTTGAATCTCTCTGTTTTTTTCCTGTAATAATATAGTAATTGAATCTTGGATTTTGTGTGACCTTGAACTTAGGGAGTCTAGGCAAAATGTGAGGATGGGTAGAACTAATTTATGTCAAGACGAAGCAATAAAATTGTATTTGTATTGAACTGTGATGATGCTAAATTTTTCAGATCCCTGTGATACAATTGAAATATGGTTTTAATTAAGGTTATCAATTTGAGAATTGAATCGCGAATTGGAAGATCAATTCTCCGAATCATGAATCTAATCTTGTCATAAATTGTAAGTTACATAAACAATGTAGTTATTAGCATTTGGAAGTAAAAAACTCATTACCTAACCAATAAATTGCAACATAAACTGAAATATAACCTTCAAGTGACATTAAAGTCCTTTTTTTGCTTTGTTTGATCCATTATACCTACTAACTAAACAGCAGAAAACAGTAGAAGTGTAGGGAATAAGTAGAGGAAAAAAAATAGCCAAAAACAGAAGGGGGGACAAACAAGACTGTCAGCATGAACCTTGAGGGGGCAATGAAGCATAAAAATGACTGAAAGTGTATGGGTAGAAAAGAGAGTGGCTGTCGCACAAACATGAAGACGCATCAATATTTGACGTGAAATCATGGGAGGGAATAATTTCATCACTTTCCCTTTCGTTCTGGTAAAAAAAAAAAAGGTTGCAAAATACCCTAAAACAATGTTTCAGAAACGAGTCACCTTTGACCCAACCCATTGTGCAACCTGGCTGCACTTTGTCCAAAATGGATGGGAATCATGATTCTTACGGTTCAGAAATGATTTGTGCAATTCAAGCAGTGATTCTTAACTGGAAACGATGCATCAACTGATCTGTATTGCTGCCTGCCTGACTTGCGTCGAATTGGGATTTACCTCAGACGATTCATGCGATACTGATTATGATGGTTTTAATAGAAAAGGTCATTGGATAGGATGGTATTGGGAGGATTAGTCTGCCTCCTTGATTATAAGGCTCTAATTTCAGAGTTCAGAGATTTAGTCCTGGAAATTAAGGAACTGCCCTTCAATATGCAGTGGCTAAAATGTGAGGAAATCCTTTTGACTATAGTTCAAGTGCAGAAACTTCACTGTGGTTCAAGCTTCAAAGCAAACCAACTCAACTCCTTTAACATACCAAATGGTTCTTATTGACTCCATACAAGGGGGCTTTCTGCACTCGAACAAGAGATTAACTTTACACTAGGCTGCACGGTTTGACAGGTTTTGGGAATCATGTTGCTGAGTTTTGAAACACGGATAAGTTTAACTGATGATGCCTCACTAATCTGACAAAAAGTATTGAAACTCCTATTTACATATCCCTGTATATATGCTAGAGCTGACTGACACATTAAGTGACAAGTGTTTTTTATTTTGCTTGCCAAATTTTTTAAATAATGAATTGTGTTTTGTGGAATTTAATTTCAATTCCTACTGATATTTATCTGAGTTGGTAAAAGACAATGCATATGTCTCTATTCAAAGATTCAGTTTGGTATACTTTTAAAAATGGGTGATAAAATCAAGGATGAGCTTTACGTGAAAAACTTAATCACAAATCCATTCTTGAAATTTACCTACAATTTTAGGGATTATCAAACCTACTCATGTAATTCATAATTTGTCAAACATGTTTCTGCTATATTATTTCACCATAGACTGGAATTTGAAGTAATTACTAGGAAAATGATTATGCAATAAAAGTAAATTCTTTTAAAAAGTCATAACGTCTTCCTTATGTAAATTCGTACTGTGCCAAATGATACTTGAAGGATGTTAGAATGCAAACTTGTATCGTGTCTTTTGTAAATATCATTGTTTTGGTTAAATGTTTATTTATGGACATCTTATTTTGAGCTTTAGGACTTCTGTTTTGTCTAATGAAGCCTGTGTTCCCAGTTTAACTAACTTCTTTATATTATAGGCAAAAGCATTTGACACTTGCTCAGCTGCTAGCCCTGCAGATGAAGCTGAAATCGAGAAGTTGGAAGATCGAGCCTCTTCTCTAAGAAGGGTAGGTTGTAACTAGGTTTTAATAAACGTATAGACCCCACTATCTCTTTCCTTGATCATGTTCTTTGCAAAGTGTGGAGTCCCTTGGACTTTAATTGTCGAACGTGCTCAGATTTTAGATGATTGGTTTTCTGAAAACAGAATCTAGTGACATTCTTATAATAGTTTTAGACTTTTAGCCTAATGATGCAACAATTTAGGGACAGTTTGTTTAACCTTTCGAAAAGGTGATTCTATTATAAATCTTAATGGCCTGTTTATTCAAGCTTAAAAAATAAATGATTCTACAGTAGAACTCTTTAGTCTTTACCGGAGCCCTATGTTCTTTTAGCTACTATTTTTAGCTTCGGAGAAAAGCAGTAAAACATTGTTTTTGACATTTCTTTTTAAAAAATTAGCGTATTGATTATATTTTTTCAAAAAAATAAATAATTCAATCTAAAAAAAATTCATGTTCTCAGAAAATGCACCAAAAAAATGGCGTTTTGGAGTGAAGTTGTTGAGAGCCTTTATTTTCTTTTTAGATTATATTATTGTGTTAAACATTTAATCTATGTTCATAAATTTAGGAGCTTGCCAACAAGAACTTGCACCTGAAGATACTCATGGATCAATTGCGCGATCTTTTAACTGATATATCAACCTGGCAAAGTCCTTTGACGACCTGAAGTTGCATCAGTTCACTCGACATGTTCTCATGTTGAAACTATGGTTACAGACACTGGAATTGTAGACGGTTGTCTGAAAATAGGTGTGGAAATGAGCAGAGCCAAGTCGAGTATTTAAAATTTAGGCTTGGCTTGCAAAAAAAAAATAGAAGGGTCAAGCTTGACTCATTTATTTAAACTAGCCAAATTGTAAGCTTGAGCCTGGCTTGATAAGAAAAAAAGAAGTTTAAACTTGGCTTGTATATTTAATTGTTTTTTTTAATAATTTCTCTTAATGTAAGTTTATTAATTTTATATTTGATAAATAATTTGATACTTTAATTTAATGAGAGAGAACGTGAAGGAGGAAGCGACTGTGTTACTAAAGTAACTATGAAATCATGGATTACTTGTTGAGATTTGAGAAAGAGTAGTTTTCTTTTAAATTTATTGGATCCTGATTTTGGTTGGTTGGTTGGTTGGGAGGAAGTCTTGGTTTGGGCTAAGGAAGATGAAGATGAATAGTTGAAGATGATTAGTTTTTTCTTTGAGAAGATGAGCCACGTTTAAACCAGGAGGAAAATAATGAAAAATAAAAATAATGAAAACAGGTTCTGATACTTATTTGCAAATAATATAAACTTTAATATATTGCCTACATTTTAGTTGACCCAAATTAATCGACTTTGTTAGATAGTAAAAAAATTAAACTGGGACCGTGATGGTCCCTTTTGGAGACGGACCACCTTATAAGCGAAGTGTTATAATATGACTTCTTGATAATTTTACTAGGGCTATTATTAGAAAAAAATTATATTTTAAGACATATTTAATAAACTGATAATTATTTATTAGTCTTGATGATTTGATTGAAAATTACTTATATTTAGGATTAAAGGGAGTATTTCAGATAAGTATTCCCTTATTTTTATACTACCTCTAGTTCTAAATATAAGACCTTTAAGAGAAAATTTGTTAGTCCTATATATAAAACTCCTACAAATTTTAAGAGGCAATTACTCTTGTAATAAATAAATGGATAGTGGATACAACTAATGCATTTATTAAAAATTTTGACTTTGAATAAGGGTAAATTTGATATATTGTACTATTTTTTGACAAAATAAAATATTAAATAAGGTTGTTAGTAGTTTTCTTAATCCGTATAAATTAGTTAAAGGGTTCTAGAAAAAGGACCATATGTATTATTATAATAATAAAATGAAGATACTTATAAGATATCTAAGTTTTATAATATAAGACCTTAAAGAAATAGCTAGGAATATTTATTATTATTATTTTTCTATATTCACATGTTATAATTATTAATATTTTTTGAATAATAATAAAATATAATTGATGCAATGATAAAATAAAATAAGGATAGATTTAAATATTGTATAATTCTAAATATTACAATAAAGACACTTTTAAGATATCTTTGACGTTTTACAATATAACTCATATAGATAGTTAGGAATACTTATTATTATTTTTATACATATCTTTTATACTCTTTCTATTTTATAATAAAAGTTCCTAACATAAAAATTGGACACTTCATAATATAAACTCTTACACAATAAATTAAAAATATTTATTATTATTTTTAACTATATCTTTATTCAGCTAATGATTTTAAATCACACCTCCAATAAGAGATTATGAAGTTTACATTTAATGAGGGTGAACTTAAAATATCACAATAAAATTTTTTAAAATCAGTGCATCAACCAATTTTTTTTTAAACGGTGTGAAAAGTGAATAAGTACTTAAGTACTTATATTATGAAACAAAATGAGTAGTTAATAATTTTTTTTGAATAATAGTAAAATATAATTGATGTAACGGTGAAAGAAAATAAGAATGAATTTGAAATATTATATACCTTTTTGAAAATCATTGCATTATCTAATCTCATTATATGTACTCTTAATAAGAGTAAGAAAAATATTAATTCCTCCGATCTATAAGTTATGTTCATTTAGGTTTTTTGTTTTTTGTTTTTGTCCTAAAAGTATTGTTGTTTTGCATTTTTAAAGCTTAATTAATTTTTTTTCAATTATGCACTCACTTAATGATCAAGTGTATGTACACTTGTATGTATTTTCAAGAAATTCTAATTGATAAAGATTTAAGATTATTGTTTCCAAGGAATAATAAATAGGGGTACTTTAGTTAATAAGATAAAAAAATATGACATAAGTATTATTTTCTTAATCTGTGTGCATAAATCTTAAACAACTTAACTTATGGACTAGAAGAAATAGATAATATCTTTAGAGAACTTGTTAAGAATTCAAAAGTACGAAATTTTTATGAGTTAAAAATTGTATCATCTTGAAACTTTAAATCATTTAATGCATATATTTTAAAGTAAGTCAAAACTTTCGATAATGTATAATTATGGCATCTTAGCTAGAGCCCCTAGTGCTAGTTAAGAAAATTCTAAGGGGGCGTTTGTTTCACATATTACAACAACATTCTTGAACACTCTCGGGAATGTTGAGTTGGAAATGAACATTCTCATGTTTAGTTGCAAATAATAAAAAAATATTCTCAGGTAAATTTTGTTCCCAGGAATTTATATTCCCTTGATTTTATGGATTTTCATTCAAAGGTGGATATCTATATTCCCAGTAATATGTGTTATACACCAAACGTACATTTTAAACATTCTCGGGAATTTTATAAAATATTCCCAAGAATAATAATTATTAACCAAGCAAGTTATGTTAAAATACTTAAGAATGATATTCTCAATAATATATTCCTGAAAATAAAATAACTAAAAATATATTTTTAAACTTTGAAACAAATGTCCCATAAGAGTAATTATTCAAGTAGGACTTTATAATATAAAACTGAAGAGTACTACCTCCGATATCATATACTATAAGCAAAAGTTAACAAATTATGTTTAATTAACTCTATTTAGCTTTCTTGATTTTATAAATAAAATAATTTTATTTACTAAATTACTGTTTACTCTCTTTGTCACCCACTTAAATCAATGACTCGTTGAAAATATATATTGACTTAAAGACAATTGATAAACCCATATTTTGCTATTAATATTAAAAGGGGATTTAATAATTATTTATATTAATTATTATTTAATTAGATTGATTCTTATCTTATTTACATTATTTTGTTACAAATTGTATATGGAATTAGTAATATTTAATGAAATAATAGATTTTAAACCTTATTTTCAAAAAAAAATAAAAGATAAGATATATAAAAATATTTGAGTTTGGTATTACATGATTAGAGATTCGTTTATATCTAGAAAGACTTGAATTATTTGACTTTATAAATTTAAATCATATTATCTTATCTAATTATATAATCTTATATTTAAATAGATTTGAACTAATTATAAGGGATTAGCACCGTCCTGTAAGTAGAATAAAATCTATTTAAAGGCTAATTGTCAGAGATAGTGTTTGCTCCTTGGGACCTTTTTCTATCTCTCTAGTTTACACTTGATTTGGTGTCAATGGCTGAGTTTTCTCATCCTTTGGTGCTCTCTTGAAGGAAGTTGAAGAACCATCTCTTTGTGGTGATCAAGGATTGACAATCGACATCTCTGCTACAGACTTGATTCTTTCTTCTTTTTCCCTAGCTAAATCCACAGTTAGGGTTACGAGGATCTTATGTGAACTGCTTTTCTAATTTAATTAAATTACATTAGTTTGTGTTTAATTGGTTCTACTTTGGTATTTTAACTTCTCGATTAGGAATTGACAGCTCTTAGGCGCACTTTAATTGATTAGCTATAGATGACCATTCTCACCTAATTAATGGAACTAAAAGTAGATGACCCAAAGATTATAAAAGACCAATTTATGATCTTCGCTTCTAATTAGTTATTGAATTAACAAGCCCTTGGATACTTTACGTTTTCTCTAGTTTCAATTCCTTGAGTGACCATGTAGAGGTTAATTAGAGGAAAGATAGTTATTAGTGCCACACTATTGGCTTATAATTGATTTAGTAAGAGTGGACGTAGTTAACAATTAATTTGGTAATGTAATTGAAGTGAATTAGAGAGTAAAAGAGATAAATATAAGTGAACTCTACAACCCTAGGTTTTCCAAAGGTTAATCTACTTCTTTTTATATTAATATTTACATTGCATTCTTATTAATTCTTATCACCTATATTTATTATCTAGATAGCACAAATTTTTTGAATATTCTGATAGTTATTAGTGCTCCACCTCGAGTAACACAACTATTTTTTTCACTATATTACTTGCACCACAGAGTGCACTTCCCCTTTTGCCAACCTGACGCGTATCAATAATCTTAAAATATTTTTATTAAGAGTTAAAGTAATTGACTTTTAGTTGTATTTTATATAAAAACAAGTTATCCAAATTTACTTATATATATACTATACTGTTCCTTACTTAGTACTAACATTTTATTATTAAGGTTAAATATATCTTGGTCTCCCACTATTAATGGTTCAAATTGTCTACCGCCACTGTATATTTTTGGAAAGAGATATGGAGGTAAGAATTGATTTAAAAATGATGGGATTTTCTTTAGTTTCAGTTTTTGTTCAGCACGATCTGCATTGTTTATTTCGCTTTTATTATACTCTCTCTATATATTTTGATTACCATAAAAGGATAGATCAATGGTCGTTATGTCATCAGATAAATATTGGCTTGTGAGAGATGGAGCTAAAAGGAATCTAATCCAATGATTTATGCACTACCATAATTTATCACACTTATTTTATTAATTGTTTTTCTATTTTTATCTTTTGTTCATTTTCTATCACATTCTCTTTAATTTATTATCATTAATGTTCTTTTTCTTTATTTTCATTTTCTTTTATCTGATCTATCTTCATATGCCACTTTACATCCAAAAATGAGGTGTGCACCAGTAATTTTTCATAAAGATAATGTTTACATGAGGCTAACATCTTTGGTACTGAATGTATCCATAAACTTGAGATGATATTATTCCGGTTGTTTGGACTATTGTGCAATTTTAATGTATATATTTTCATTTATCTTCATTTGTGTGAATTTAATCTATAAATTTTTTTAATGTTACAATTCAATCTTTTCTTAATATTTTTTTTTAATAGGCTAAAGTGCGTCAGATTCGAACCTACTCTTCTTAATATCTCTTCTAATTGCTAAATGTAATTTACTGGCATGACATGGCATGTCAAGTTTATTAGAATTAAATTTTTTTAAATGACTATTTATCAATCATTAAATTAACTATTATAAAAATTTATCATCATATTAATATATTTTAAAATTAACATATTTTAAAAATAAAAAAATCATCCCCACTCAAATATATACACCCGAGCTCTATTGCCGCAGTCTTTCCCTCGCAGTATGCACCCTCTATACATTCTTTCAATTATGATTCTTACACAATTATTATGTACACATCAATTTATAATTTATAAGGTAGTCCCATTCAACTAATTTTATTTTAATTTTAGTTGAATGAGATTGTAGATTGCACATATGAATAATAGTTATATGAAAACATTTTTAGTATTTTTGCTGTAATATTGTCATTTTTATTTCATCAAATTATCTATCAAATACTTTAATTTTGTATTCTCTATGTGATGTTATCTTTACAGCTCTTTCACCTTAAATGTTTCATTTTTTTCTTTTGAAAATTTAACACCTTTTTAAAAGGACAATTTTAATCTCAATCTAAACCTCAGTCTTATGATCAGGCTTTTATATTCTTAATCTTATTAGGGTATACACTAATTTCTTGAGAACTCATTGTCTCCCAATTTGATTTGTTTTCTAGAACTTAAACTATGTTGATTTCTTCAACCATAACATACCTCTACTACTACTTTATCTAACACTCTTAGTAGCCTCGATCCAACTACTTTAATTTAACTAGGAAATATTAAACTTGCCATTAAATAAAATAAAACTGTTCCAGACAAAATATCAGTTACTGTACCCAATTAGTTATCATTAGATTCCATGTCATGGGCCAAGGACATTCGAAAGACCAAAATGAATTGCTTAATATTAGATCATTATCAAATTGAAAAGGATCATCATACTCATGAGTACGAGTAGTGGTGCTTATTGGGGTTCAGGAGCTTGAACTTCTTGTTGTTAGGATATTTGGGTGCTTATAATTGGTGGCTTACACTGTGGCTGGCGGCTGCAGTTGTGGTTAAGGTTGAGTGTGAGTATGCTCTTGAGGCTGAGTTATAACGCTTGGTGGTTTGGTTAAGAAGAATAGCATTTCACAACAATCATATTGCCACAGTTTATCCCTTATTTTCCGCGTTCCAGATTCTCCTGCAGGTTGTGCACACAATCAATCATAACTACTCATATTCATGATGAATAATATAATAATCCTCGACCGATGTCAAGCAGGGGGGAGAACGAATAGATCAACTACGATGAAATCTTAGGACAAGGAAGTCCAACAATGAAATGATTCATATATAGACTTCCAAAAAGCCAAACGATGTAATTTTATAAGGAAAAAAGGCTTAATAATGTTTTTGGTCCTTACAAAATAGGGGTCCTTTGGTTTTGGTGCCTATAAAATTATTTTTTTGGTTTTAGTCTAACACTTTGCTTAAATATTTGGTTTTAGTCCCTGAAGCAAAAAAATGAATTTTGGGCCAAACAATCCTTACATTAAATAGTTTTATTTTACTTAATTTAATTTATTTACTACAATAAAATAAAATAATAAAAAAAAAAATCCTAACCCTGTCATCCTCACCCATACCCTCTCTCCTTTCATCTTCATCTTCCTCCTCCCTCCATAGCTGCGCCACCACCAACCTTCTCCCTCCACCTTTCCTTTTTTCATCACCACCACAGCTCCGCCACTACCAATCTTCTCCCTCCACCTTTCCTTTTTTCATCACCACCACTAATCTTCTCCCTCCACATTTCCTTTTTCCATCACCACCATAGCTCTGCCACCATCAACCGAAGACACCACCCTTTTCTTCACCACCACCACCCACACCCACACCCACAACGACTGTCCCCGTCACCACAGTGATTCCTCTTCTTCTTCGTCCCCTCATTCTCGAAACACGACCACGCTCGCGCCCTACCCCTTTTCCGCCACCACCAACCGAAGACCCCACCCTTTTCTTCACCACCACCACCCACACCCACACCCACTCAAAAAATCAGAAATCAAACTCATAAATCAACAAATTTAGAACCCCAAAATTCCAAATCAAAACTTCAAACTTCCAAATAGAAATCCAGAAATCCCAAAACCTTTTCTCCATGTTGCTGGGAACCAAGTGTGACGAAGAGGGTGTGTAGGGTTTGCAAGGAGGATGAGGTGAGAATGCTGAAAGGAGAAGGATTGGGTTTGAAGAAGAGTGGTGGTGGAGGGAAGAAGAGTGGCAAGTGGTGGTGGAGGAAGTGGGGTGGCGTTAGGAAGAAGGAGGAGGGGGCAGTGGCATTAGGAAGAACAGTGGCGGCGAAAAAGAAGAAGAGGAGGAGGAAGAAGAAGGAAGAAGAAGGAGGAAGAAGAAGAAAGATTTTTTATTTTTTTAAAAAAGATTTTTTATATTTTAATATCAAATTTAATAATTAAATAAATAATTAAATAAAGGCATGTTTGGCCCAAAATCCATTTTTTTGCTTCAGGGACTAAAACCAAATATTTAAACAAAGTGTCAGACTAAAACCAAAAAAATAATTTTATAGGGACCAAAACCAAATGGCCCATATTTTGTATGGACCAAAAACATAATTAAGTCAGGAAAAAATCATGAAAAAAAATCATATTCTCGTTTCTTAATTAATTATAGTTTAGAATTTAACATTTTCTTAACTTATTTTAACATAACATATTTTGTTGGTAAATATTGTACCATTAGAATTGTATTCTTGTATATATTCAAAGTATAATACAACATCATTGATTCAAAATAATATTATTTCCTTGATTGGATTTAAATAAAAGGTAGTGGTATTCTATTAGTTAATAAAAGGCAATTACGCTAAAAAAGACAATATAATGATATCATTTTGGTAGGGGTGAAAACGAGCCGAGCCGAGTATCTAAAATTTAGGCTTGACTTGAAAAAAATGCTCAAGTTTGACATAAAATGCTCACATATATATATATATATATATATCATGTGAGAAAAGTGGTTTTGTTTAAGAGTGTGAGGAGTGAATTTTGGCTATTGAATCATTTCATGAATTGTTAGGATCAAATCACAAGTTTGACATAAAAAGCTTGCGAGTTGCTCAGAGCTCTTAATATCAAGCTTATAAAATTTGGGCTTGGCTCACTAAGATGTTCGAGCTTAACTTAAAGCTTGAGCTCGTTTGTTAACTTAAATAAATGAGTTTTACTGAGCATTTAACGAGTCTAGTATTTCAGCAATAGCTCGACTCATTTTCATATCCCTATCTTTGGATATTATTTTCTAAAATATAATGAAACAATGCAATATTTAAACATATATAACTTACCTTTGTCAATATTTAAAAAATATTAATAAATCATTAAAAGTGTTACCTTTAACATTTATAACATTTTTACAATGTTGTATAAAAGTCAAGTTACTAAAAAGTTTTTTTAGTAACATTCAACATTTAAAAATTGCATTCAAATCATTAAAAAATATTTTCTTTTACATTTGTAATATTTATTTTGTAAATGTTGTATAAAGACCGAATTGCTAAAAAATCAGTTATGTTATAGTGCAATGATATTATATTATACAATAAAATAATATAATAATATTAACGAAATCCATAATAATTTTAAAAAACTCTGAATCTCATAAATATTTGAGATAACAAGACATATACACATGTTTTTTTAAGCTGAGACAAAGATGCACGATATTTAATAGCTACCTCACATTTTAATAAAACTATGATTGTAAAAAAATTAAAGGTTTAATAGAAAGAAAACACTAAACTAGCTACTACTGAGTTAAAATGTTTATGATGCAGATATATGCAATAATTTCATAAATGGGCCTTTGTTGACAGCCAGATGTATTATTGACACTCTCCTTCGTAGAATTGTAGGGGCTAAATACTTTTTTAGTCATTTAAATTTACATACGATTTCACTTAGTCACTTAAGTTTATTTAGACTCGCTTTGGTGCCTTAAGTTATGTTTTCTTAACTATGTTAGCCTGTCTGTCAATAGCAATATCAAGTTTAATGGATTTGTCACAAATACATATAAAACATGATATCTTTTAAATAAATAGCTCGAATTAATTTAGATGAACGACCCATAATGAATATGAACATTAATTAAAAGAAAAATAAAAAAAGAAAGATGTTAAATGGTGTAAAAAGTGAATAGATGCTTATATTATGAAATAGAGTGAGTAATAAATAAGGTTTTTTTTTTTAATGACAGTAAAATGTAATTGAGGCAATGATGAAAGAAAAAAAGGATGAATTTGAAATATTATACATACATACACACATATATATGCATTCAGCATACATACATACGGGTGGGGATCCACTTATTTCAAAGTAAGTCTTGGGATACTTACTCCGCTTCATAACTCAACATTCGCATTGAATTTCACCAATCAAACCTTGAGTTGAAAGTTATCATCATGATTATTTGTATATGTCAAATTTCAAAAAAATTAAACATTTTTAGATATATCATGTTAATACCAACATTTACTTATATTTTAAAATGTGAATTATTTGTTAAATTGAGGTATACCGATGAAATATCAACACGTCTCAGAATGATGTATAACTTTGGTTAATCTATTTATTTCAATTTCAATGTTAGTTATGAAGCGGAGTAAATATCTCAATACTTACTCCTTGAGTACATGGATCCCCTCCCATACATAAATATATATAAATGCATTATCTAAATAAGAGTAAGAAAAATGTTATTTAGTATACTTATTAAAGAGCTTGTTAAGAATTCAAAAGTTTAAAGTTTTAATTGGTGTTGAAAATTGTATAATCTTAAAACTGTAAATCATTTAATGCATATATTTTAAAGTAAGTCAAAAAAATTTGTAAGGTATAACTGCTACATCTTAAAAGACACTAGTTAAAAATATTATAACAATAATTATTTAAATATAGAAGACTTTATAATATGAAATTGAAGAGCAATAAAGTACCATCTACAATATTAAATATAAACAAAACTTAACAAATTACGCTTAATTAAATCTATTTTGTTTTCTTGATTTAGTAAATAAATTAATTTTATTTACTAAGTTACCATTTACTCTCCTTTCCATCCACTTAAATCAGACTCATTGAAAATATATATTGACTTAAAGGCAATCTTAAAATATTTTCATTAAGATTTGGAAGTAGTTGACATTTAGTTATGTTTATATTAAAAAATTATCCAAATACTTATATACTCAAAGTTGATCCTAAATATAGTATAATGGTTTGTTATTAAGGTTAAATACACCTTGGTCGTCTCTCACTATTATCAGTTTAAATTGTCTACGGTATATATCTAACATTCAACGATGAGATTTTCTCTAGTTCTAGTTTGGCCTAGCACAATATGCACTTATTATACTATCCTACTTTGATTACCATATAAGGATGGATCAATACTTATGATGTTGTTAGATAAATATTCGCATAAGAAATGGGGCTAGAAGGAATCTAATCCAATTTTATTTTACTAGTTATTTTTCTATTTTTATCTTTTTTTCCTTTTCTATCACATTCCTTTTATTATCATTTACATTCTTTCTCTCACTAAAAAAATTGTCATTTACTAATGCTTTATTTTAACTTCCATTGGATTAGTCACCGTTGGTATAAAATTTGTTTAACGGAATTAACGGAATTAATCCGTTAGTATAGTAAGTTAATAATATCTATATTGACGAATAAATATATCAAATATTTATAGTAACAAATAAATTTGTTACTAATTGTTAGTTTTTACGTTAGTATAGATATTATCAACCTATACTAACGGATTAATTTTGTTAGACAAAGTGTATACCAACGGTGGCTAATTCAACGGAAGCCAATATAAAACGTTAGTAAATGACAATTTTTGTGTAGTGTCTTTATTTTCATTTTATTTTATGATTTTATCTATCTTCATATGCCACTCTACACCCAAAAATGAGGTGTACACTAGTAACTTTTTCATAAAGGTAATATTTACGTAGAGCTAATATCAAATGTGTCCACCTAAACATTGTTTCTATATCTTTGAGAATGTAACCAATAACATGAGAGGATATTATTCCTATTGTTTGGACCGTTGTGTAATTTCAGTCTATCTATTTTCATTATTTGTGTGAATTTAATCTCTAAATGTTTTTAACGTTACAATTCAATCCTTCCTCAATGTTTCTTCTAATTATTAACTGTAGTTTACTGGCATGGCATGACAAGTTTATTAGAATTAAATTGTTTTAATGACTATTTATCACTCCTTAGATTAACTATTATAAAAATTTATGATCATATTAATATATTTTAAAATTAACATATTGTAATAAAAAAACCCTACCCACTCACATATATACACCGAAGCCTCTTTTGTTAACGTCTTTCCTTGCAGCTTACACACTCTATATATTCCTTTAATTATGATTCTTATCAATTATCATGTACACATACAATTTATAAGGTAATCCCATTTAACTAATTTTTTTTGGTTGATTGAGATTGTAGATTTTTTGAATAAATCAAAGAATATTATTACTAAGAGTATAAGAAGAACTCAAACAAATAATACAAGAAATTAATCAAGATGGGCTACCACATTATTAATGGCCTCCCACAATGGGATTAAGTATTAAAGAAAGAAAACACTAAAGGACAACAATAAGCACTAAAGTTTTCACAAAATACCAAGACAACACATACAAAACTAAACAACGCAGCGGCAACAAAACATAAACCCATGACAATCAAGTAATTCCTAAACAAATAGTTGGTTGCGATATCTGTTCCCGCATTGTGTAAATAAATTTCAAATTGGCCGCTTTCACAACCATCATTGAGCTTTAACCATGTCAAGCACCTATGTTGAGAACCACTCCTTGTTGTTAAAAATGGCATCATTCCTTGCCAACTAAATTGCCCAAATAGTTAAAAACCAAATAATATATCAAGCGCTCATTTTTTATATCCCTTGCACAAACCAATAAGTTAGCATAATGAGTTTGTTTGTCAATATGCAAAGACGATTGAAAGCCAAACCGATGCAACACCAAATATCCAACATTGCTAGCCGATGTGCATTCAAGGAAAAGATGAGAGATAGACTCTATTTCTTCTTTACAAATAGGACAAATCCATTCTCGATTTGGAAAATACCCCTCCGCACCAATCCTTCCTTGCAAGGTACCCTATGACGAAGATACCTCCACGCAAACAAAGAGACTTTTGTGGGATCCTTTGTTCTCTGATCCACATCAAGGTCAAAAGCTTGTCAGGAGGTCCACGAGAAACTGCAATGTATGCCGATTTTACAGTTTATTCCACTGTTTCAGTAGCAAGCCAACGACATCGATCTCTTTTATATTTTCCTGTAAAACCACAACTCCTAATTAATTTCAGGCACAACATATCAAGCAAATTTTATTCCCAAAAAAATAATGAACCATACCACTCCCACTTCAACACCCACCCACCATCATTCCATTCCCCACACTCTAAAATCGATAACAACTTGGAACAAGAGATAGCATAATACTTAATGTACCTCTCACATAAATAAGACTCATCTAACCACACATCCTGCCAAAACCTTGTACCCCTTCCTACCCCCACTTGCATAGCTAAATTGTTCCTAAACCACCCGCACTCTGTAGATTCGATTCCAAAACAACGGCACAAATAAACCCACCACAACGAACAATTGCTAGTTCCACGTCAAGAATCCACATTTCTACCATGTTTAGAAAAGAGAATTCTCACCCAAAGTGATTTGTGATTAGATTTAAGCCGCCACACCCATTTACATTAGATAACTTACTATCTTTAACCCCAAGTCCCCCATTCGACTAGTATTTACAAACCTCACCTAACTAACCCAATTTAATTTTTTATCCCCTCACTCCCACCCCATAGAAACTGTCAAAGTAAAGAAGAAAGGGATGAGATAGTACCTTTGGGTGCTTTGAAGAAGAAAAGAAAGCAGATCGCAAGAGCAGTGAGAACAGATTTAACCGGAACCAACCTTCCCCCAAAAGATAATGATTTACATATCTAAGAAGCTAACTGACACCTGACACGCTCCAACACTAGCTCCCACACACCGCCTTCCTTCTATGATTGCCACCCCCCAAAAGATTGTAGATTGTATATATGAATAATAGTTATATAAAAATATTCTTTGTTTTCTTCCTTTCTCTTTTCCCTCTCTTTACCGTCTTCAAGATTTTTGTTGTAATGTTATCACTTTCATTTCACCAAATTATCTATCAGCTACTTTAATTTTGTATCCTCTATGTGATGTTATCTTGATAGCTCTTTCCCCTTAAAACATTCGTTTTTTTCTTTTGAAAATTTAACACCTTCCTTTAAAAAGGACAATTTTAATCTCAATTTGAACCTCAGTCTCATGAACAAGCTATATAAGGTTAGAATGCTGATGCATACAAGATACATGTGAACAAATTGAAGGCTAATTATAAATCATAACAACATTTTTTTTTGTTTTCTTATATTCTTAATCTTATTAGGGGTACAAACTAATTTCTTGAGAATTCCTTGTCTCCCAATTCTGATGTATTGTCAGGAACTTGAACTATGTTTATTTCTTTAACCATAACATACGTCTACCACTATTCTAACTAACACTCTTAGGAACATCAATCCAACTATTTTAATTCAACAAGGAAATACTAAACTTGCTATTAAATAAAATAAAACTATCCTGGACAAAACATCTATAACTGCACTCAATTAGTCATCATCAGATTCCCATGGGATAGGTAAAGGACATTCGAAAGACCAAACAGATTGCTTAATATTTGAACATCATCAAATTGAAAAGGATCATCATGCTCATGAATATGAATTGTAGTGCTTATTTGGTTTTAGATCTTGAACTTGAACTTGTTGTTGGTGGCCCAGGCTGCGGTGGTTGTGGTTGTGGCTGTGGTTGAGTCTTAGTCTGAGTCTTCGTCTTAGTTTGAGTCTTTGTAGTCTGAGTCTTTGTCTTAGTCTTCTTCTTAGGCTGAGTCTGAGTCTGAGTTGTTTGCATCTGAGTCTGGGTAGTTTGCATCTGAGACTGAGTCTGCTCTTGAGGCTGAGTTATATTGCTTGGTGGTTTGGTTGAGAAGAATAGCATTCCACAACGATCACATTGCCGCGGCTGATCCCTTATTTCCCACGTTCCATATCCTCCTGCACATTGTGCACACAAACAATTATAACTATTCATATTCATGATGAATAATATAATAATCCTCAATCCCCGATTGATCTCAAAGAAGGGGAAAAAAGAAAAAGATCAACTAAGATGAAGGCTTAGGACAAGGAGTCCAACAATGAAATGGTTCATATATAGACTTCCAAAAAGTCAAACGTTATATCGAATTTATTACCTATAGTATAGAATTTATTACTTTATTAATTGATGTTAATGGAATCAGATTTTGTTGATAAATGCTTTGCTGTTAGAATTGTATTCTTGTGTATGTTCAAAGTACCATACAACATTAATTCATAATAATATTAGTTTCTTGATTGGATTTAAATAAAGATAGTTTCTCTCGTGTTCCCTCAAAATAAGGAATAAATTTATTTCTCCATGTTATTCTTCTTATTGATTGACATGTGTTTAACTTGTCCACATCATCTAATTAACGCTAATATTTAAATATTGCAAACAAACCCCTACTATAAAAATAACATTTTTTTGAAATTTGAACACATTCTTAAACTATTGCAAAATTCATTAATCTCTTTTCTTCCGACTGACATCTTACCCAAGCTACTCTCTCCAAATATCAAATCAATTCAATTTTTAATCTCTTTTTTACATAATATTTTATTTATTTAATTCTTATAATTATTTATTTTAAAATATATATTCTTTTCTATTTGAATTAATTTATGCTATTTAATTTGTGTATCTGTTATTTTTGTTATTACTAAATTAATTATAAATTTTAATTTTTTACTAGTTCAAGAAAATCTTAGTTATTTTATATTATTATCTATTTCTCCCTTCTCTTATTTCTAATTAATCCTAACAAAGGAATGAAATACGTAATTTATTTCTTCGATATTTTTCTGCAACAAAATAACACTTCATTTCTTTGATATTTTAACTCTTCCTCTGTTCTTTAATTTCTTACTCTCTTTCTTATTGTTTTCTCTCTTATTTCTTCACTCAATTAAACGAAATGAGAAATAGTACTTTAAATACTCTTTTCTATTAGATATTTTTTTAATTTAAATGTTGTTAACTCATATTTTATATCTTGTATATATCTCAACTTTTAAAAAATAAAAAAAGATAAAATAAAGTTGGTACAAAAATACAAACTTAATAAATGTATTTAGAAAAACTTATATTATTCTGACTTTAAATGAAATAAATTTACACAAGTAGCTTGCTTCTGTAGCCTCCATGAGTGTTGTTAATAGCTTGGAATTTGTTCCATGTTCTATTTGTTTATTTTTTGTTCTTATCTTACTGGGTGTCTGATGTTGTTAAGACCCCTGCTGTTTGAATATCTACTTTAGCACTTCTTATGCTCTTAGTTTTTATTAATATATTGCTTTTGGCTGATAAAAAAATGAAATAAATTTATATTTTTATTCAAAAATAACTTATATAATTTAGACTTTAATTTAAAAAATTATTTTTATTATTATAATTTTATATCAAATGCATTGAACTTTTTAGTTATAATTTAAAATAATGATTTTATAAATGTATTAACTCGCAAGATCAACTTTATAAATTGTTTTAAAACCTTATTTAAGTTTTATTCAAATGGGTTAACTCGTTAGATCCACCATTTATGGCTTTCTCTAAAAACTCCATTGATCTCTTTTTTCTTAATTTGCAACTTATCCAAGCCTTTCCCATGTCGTATATAAACCCAATTCAATTTTTATAGTTTTAATTCTTACAATAATTTTATATTTAAAAAGTATATATTCTTTTCTATTTGAATTAATGTATATTATTTAAATTATAATAAGTTTATATCATTCTCTCAATTTATCTCTTCTCTCACTTTATTTCCATTAAACAAAAGAATAGAAATAAATGTTAGATAGACAAAGTCAAACTCAAGTTAAGGCTCCATTTGACCCAGCTTATTTTTGGCTTATAAGCCGTTTTTAAGTAAAAGCTGAAAATAAGATCTTTAAATAAAAAGCTGAAAGCTGTTTGACAATTTTATTATTTTGTACTTTACAAGAAACTTATGAGTAAAAAATTGTTTGTTTATTAAAAATATTTTATGCCAACCTTTTCAAGTTACTTATCATTAATTGTTACATTTCTTTATTTGTTAAAAAGAAAGTTGCAATACAAAAAATTCTTTAATAAAACACAATATTTTAATTTTTTAAAAAAATAAACGCAATATAAATTTATTAAAATAACAATATAATATTAAATATTTTTGAATATGAAAAATTTTAAATAAAAATAAAACTGTTAAATATTAAAGTGAATAAATAATTCATAAACGATAAGAAGACTTTTTGAACATTTTTGCAAAGAGGGAAGGAAAAGAGATTCAAAATTTAAAGAGTTAATTAGAATATTCAGATATTAATTACACTGGGTCCACAAATAAGCCAGTTTTTTTTTTCTGAAAATCTCATATTTCTAGCTTGTGGCTTAAAAGCCAGCTTTTTGTATTTTGTACATGAAAAAAAAGCCAGCTTAAATTTAAGAGCTTTACCATAAATATTGTTTGGCCTAACTTTTACTTATAAGAGGAAGAGAAGAAAAAAAAAAAGTTAGGTCAAACACTACCTTAGTGCACTACATAAAAGGCACCAAAAATCCAAAAGCTTTAGCAATTCTCAGCTAAGAAAAATATATGATATAATAGATCAACTATAGTGCTTAACTAACAAATTGTGTATTCAAATGACAATACCATTGTATTAAATAGAGTACATACATCTTATACATTTATATTTAGTAAAATAATTTTATTATGATTTTAAAATGTAATAGTATATAAAGTATATTTTACACGTATATATATTATCTGTAATATTTTAAAAAAATTTTTATTTAATTATTTGAAAAAAATATCTCGTGAGACATAAATTGCTTGTGGCCTAAGGAGCGACTCAATACTTATAGAGATTTAAAACAAAGTTAAAAATTGGGTTTTTTCATAATAAAAATAATTTATTAAATTTATTGAAATTTCATTTTTTCACTTTTAGAGATACAAAATTATTTGCAGTATAAAATTAGTGAAGTCAATTTCCATCTCACATTTTTTTTTCTTCAAAATCATATATTATCTATCATCTATCATCTAGCATCTATCATCTATACTAAACAAGGCCCTGACATGCCAAGTGTCACTCTATTGTTGCTTTCAAATTCTTTAATTTTTTTATTTTAATTTATTATTTTATTAATTCATGCTTTTCAAACTTTTTTCAATTCAAAATTCAAAATTATTTTCCTCATCTTTCTCTTTCTCTGTCGTTTCTCCCTCTTCCTGTATTCATCGTTCATATCATCTTTGCTTCTTCTTAATTCTAAAACCAAGCATATTAATTAAAAAAAATATTATTTTTTCTTGGTCCTAAATAATTTTGGTATGATGTAATTAGTCCAAAATATCTTGCGGGACACACGTTTGCCCAAACCAATTGGAGCTTCTAGATTTTTGGGTTTGTAATCCCGCAATGTTCTTGGCCTTTGACCATTCTGTGGAGATGAGTCTAGCGGCCGATCATATTTTTGAGGAGGAATGTTAGGATGATGCTGGACTTGAGTACTCGAGAATTGAATTGCGATGAAGAATTATCCAAATCGGTCGCATTCAACTGGTTGAAACATTAACCCTGACTTTTCCAAGCCATCACTAAAATACCAGACACATAACTTTTGACTCGTGTTCAATAACTCTCAGGCAGGGGAGAAACCAATCAACTAAGAAGAATGCTTTGGGCAAAAGAAGACAACAATGAATATGTTTCTATAGTTGATTAGGGAACTATAATGTTGTAACTCTAGCCAAATTATACTCTAGATTTAGAAGTTTATTTTATAAATCATGCATTATTTTTATATGTAAATGACATTTATTATCATTATACTTATTAGTATTTGTTATAGGTTAAATACATTTGTAATCAACATATTTTTTCTTAATTTAGTTTCGGTTACTATTATATTTAGAGATTTTGCTTTAAGATCATAAAAATTCAAAAATCTTTAAGGTGTGTTGACGAGTCAAACAACACGAAACAAGTTGTTGAGTCGAAACACAACTCCTAACATTGTATATGAGTTGATGATTAATGTACAAAGTAAGATTTTTTGTGCTATGTGAGGTTTGATACACATAAGTACTAGAAGCAACAATGAAAAAATAAAAATAATAATAATAATAATAATAATAATAATAAAAAATAAATAAATAAATAAAAATCTTTTTGTTTATAAAGAAATAAAGTAAGACTAGCCTTTTTTCTTAAGGTATTTCTCATATCATTTTCACGGTAGAAAAGATAAATATGTTTATTAAATGTAATAACTAATTTGACTATTATGAATATTTTAGATTTTTTTCCTTATAAAATATTTAAAAGTAGTTATATTTGATTTTTTTGTCTGACCAGTCAACTTTTTTCATCTTTTTTAGGGGTTGAAAAAAGGACAGAGACATGAATTGAACCTTAAACCCCATACTTAAAGTAGCGTTTGACAGACATATTTGAACAGAACAGGACTAATAGACTCTTGAAATTGATCAAGAAGAAGATGCAAAGAAGATACAATTTCATAGACAAGGACCTAGTGAACTTGAGCACCTCTCTCACTATTTTGTGTATTAAAATCTACTTGGCCATTATTCCAATACATGTGTTGTTTTTATATTGTTTCCAAATAATGTAAAAGGCCCAACGCTTTAGGCCCAATCAGAAGGGGGTGGTGTGCGGATCAATCTGAAATACTAACAGAGATGGTTAGGGTACTGAGATGGGTTGGGTTGCATCAGTTCCCCACCCCTTCACAATGACCTTGCCCTCAAGGTCAACTAGCATGTGGCATGTGCGTTCGCACGGGTCTTCGATTATGCGTTTGTGAGTGTGTTAATGTCTTGTAATAAATATACAATAGCACAATTAAAATTATTAAAATATTTAATAAATTACTTTACAATATAATGATTAAAATAAAAGATATAATTGAGCTTAAAAAATATTGCATTTAAAACATTCACCTTAACTATACCTTAATCTATAACTTTTTGTCGACACAATCTCTCCCGTGAAGAATTACTTTTTATCGTCACAATCTATCTAGTAAAATATTCTTCACACCTCAACTATTGCACAAAACCATTAATTAAATATGAAAAAAGATCTCCATAGTTTATTATGAGACTCTTGTTGCACAGTAAATTAGACTGTCATGATTATTAAAATATGATAACACACTTGCAAAAAGAAAAATAAATACTACTGGTAAACAATTTATATATTGACTTGCATACTAACTTTCCAAAAACTTACATAAGTTAACTTATAAGAAAAAAATTGTGATATTAAATACAGATTTGATTGAAGTTTGATCTTATATTTGTGAAACATGCTTTAAAAAATTATAAAATAGACAAATGATAAGTTCATTCTTGAATAAAACCAGTTAATGTATTAAAAAAATATATTTTATTTTATTCGTAAATAATTTAACAAATTAACCCCAAGTGTTAGCTTAGCGGTGTAAGGCCCCGCTAAGTTCATAGGAGGGACGATACACAGCGGGAGGTTCTGTGTTTGAATCCCACCTATGTCAAATTTCAGGGGGGCAACATCTGTCACGCAACGCGAACGAGATTAGTCTCATCCTAAAGGTAGAGAAACCCGTAGTTATACCAAAAAAAAAAATTAACAAATCACAAAAATCAAAGTAAAAAAATAGAAAGGAAAGATGCATAGTTAAAATAGAGAAATGAAAGAATGGAAAATAGAGAAAAAAGAAATAAAAAAAGATAGTGAAAGAAACTTAAAATGAAGGGAAGTGGAGAAAGAAGAAAAAATGAAGTAAGAGAAAAAGAGTTTAATAATTTAATTTAATTTTATTACTGAAATTTTAAATTTTTTTCATCTCAAAGCAAACAAAAATTAAGAGGAAAAATGAATTATTCTTGTAATGACATATGTCAACTAAAATAACTTTAAACCGAACAAACATAGAGAACAACAATAAAATAATAATAAACAAAAAAATTAGAAGGAAATTGGATGAATATGGAGATGGTTGCTTGGATCCAAGATATTTCTTTTCTTATTATAGGTGATAGGTGATTCTAGGGTTTCGTCGCGTCTTGCGTACCATCCAGCTGCACCCTAATCGCGACCTTTCTCTGCGCATTTTCCCCTTCCATGATTGCCTCCATGGTGGCAGATGATGGCGGTTTGCGTCGCTGCTGAGATGGAGCATTCCACTCCGAATCTTCACGGAAACAACAATTCCTCTCCTCCAACAGGCCGATTGTTGTCTGGCCGCCGTCCTGGCTCATCTTCTTTGCGAAAATTGCGCCGTGTAACATCGAATCAGGGGCCATTGACAATGGAAAAGGAATAGGGGTCACATCTACCTCCTTGTCGTGATATGGTTTCAGAATAGTTGTTGGTCGACTGCGAGAAGGAATAGGACATTGCATCATGTCCGTGATGGAGCGAATCTGCATCTCGATCTCGGATCTATGCTGCCGCTTCGTCTCGATCTTCGTCTCCATAGGAAATCGCCGCTGCAACTGGGATCCGTTCTGAATCATGCATTGATGGTGTTTGTCATGCCCTAAGGTACTCTGTAAGCGGTAAGCCGCGATGTCTGTCTTCTTCTTACTCTGGAATCATCGTTGGGAGTTTATTCCTGGATTCAGGTTCTCTTTCTGTCCGATTGGGTGTTACAGTACAAAATTTGTGAGAAGCCAAATCTTTTCATGACTATCATTCTTTTCAGGTTGTGCTTGTAGTAATTGTGTTCTCTTCCAAACAATTTAACCGATGTTTGTTCCATGTGAAATTCAGGCCCAGCAAGGTCATTCACCATAATGCTAGTCTCAACGACATTTCCCTGAAGAACTTGTTGCAATCTAGTTGGAATAAAATTAAAATTCTGCATAAGATATAGTGCTTCATCTTCACCTTCTTTTTCCCCAAAGCCCTATGTAAATTCTGAATAACCTGTTACTGACTAGCCTTAGAATTAGGATAGTTGTTTATCCTTGTATCTTGATCTTTCAAGAGATTCGTAATCTGAAGCTCTAGATACGACAAACGTTTCATAGGTTGCGATGCAACTAAAGGTAGCTCCTTCTCCTGTCCAAAATTATGTTGCTGCATATGTTTATGATATGCCTTTGACTTGTTTGTCGAAACATGTTCAATTTCATGACATTGATATTGTTCCTCTTCTAGTATATGCTTTACCTTTTGTTCACATGTACTTTCTTTTTCTGCTTGAGTGACGTCATACACATTCTTTTTTTCTTGATTCTTTTCTGGTGCATCTTCAATTACATTTGTCTATTCTTGATCATCACCCCTGGTTTCAAGTTTTATCTGTTCATGAATATGTTCTTGAATATCTTTGAATTTGTCGTATTGACGCAAGTTTCTTGTGGGGAATTCAAATTTCTCTTATCTTTGATGTCTTCTTGATTCTGCATTTCATTATTCACAATGTCTTGATGCTAAATGCTTGTTTTCTGAATAATGTTGATAAAATCATAGGCTGCTTTGGTTCCCATCTTGTGAATGAGCAATGTTTCCATGATGTTGTTCATTCTATCTTCAATTCTATAAAATGTTGCATCAACTGCTGCATATGTGACTCAAATGTCTTGGTTTCAATAGATTTGTTTTTCTTTTCTTTTTCTGAGATATAGGGATAGAGAAAGAAGGCAGAAAAGGATGAAGGTATGAAGCAATGAAAGAAGGGAAGATCAATTGAAAAAGGGCGGATGCAATGAAAGCACTAATTGATAGGCTCTTGGAATTGATCAAGAAAAAGGGAGTATAATTTTAGAGACAAGGACCTAGTCAACTTGAGTTCTTCTCTCACTATTTTCTGTATAAAATTCTACTTGGCCATTATTCCAATATACGTTGTTTTTATATTGATCCAACCAATGTAAAAGGCCCAAAGCTTGAGGCCCAAACAGAATGGGGGTGGTGCGTGTCAATCTGAAATACTAACAGAGATGGCTTGGGTTGTATCAAGGACACTTTACTGTTTCAGGTTTAGTACATTAGTCATAAGGAACGGAATAGGATACGCAAGTCAACAAGACAGTTTGGTTCCATTGACCGAAAATTTCCTTACCTTTATTATTTTAAATTCCTTATGTACATATGTTTAAATTCCTTACCTTATATTACTTTTTTATGACCAAAAAATATTTTTAAAAAGTATTTTTTTTAAAAAAAATTATATAATAAAAATATATTCAACATAATTTATACTAAATACTATCTAAGGAGGTGTTTTGTATAAGAGTGGGTTTTAGCTATTTTTTTGAGTAAGTATTTTTCAGTAAAGTGATATTCACATTTTAATGTGAGAATGAAAAAATTTTCTATCAAACATGGGTAAGCTATAATTTTAAATAGTCCTGATTTTTGCACTTAATTTTTTTTGTATTTAATTTATTCATTGGTTACGTACTTTAAAAATATTGTTATATTAGTTATTTTTTTGATTACATTGTTTTTTCGGATTTAATGATTACATGTGTAGAAATATGTGGCTACAAAGTAAAAATAAAAATTCAACGAAATTTTTACGTGTATAACCAAATGTTTTAATGTATATAACTATGAGTATAACGTAATTTTTTCTTTTAAATAAGTTTCCCGAGAATAAAAATAGCATTCCTGATGCCAAACTCTCTCAAAGTGTCTCTTATAACATCGAACTAAATTTAATTATATTGAAATACATATTTTTCAAAAGCTTACTCATAATCATAAATAGACGGAGTGCAATTTACCCTGGGTAATGTTCTTTTAACACAAAAAGGATTGCTCCATAACGTGATTATAATATATTTTAAATTATTTTAATATTTATCATTAATTAATTTTTCACGCTCTAATAATTATTTTAATCTTGTATTATTATAAATATTCATATTACTTTGATCTCTCGGGCATACGTATGTTACCGAATTTCATGTTCTTCACTAATACTCTCTATGTTTTTTATTATAAGACGTTTTTAATTAATATTATACGTACTAATAAAAATAATTAAGTTTAGTTAATTTTATTAGTTTTTTAAAAATTTATATAACATATCAATTTTATTTCTCATTAAATATTATACTAACCAATCACATTTAAAGAGTAAAAATAGTAAATACATTTAATAAAGGTAAATAAGAAAACAAGTAATAAATGCTTCATAAAAATTATAAAACATCTTATAAAAAATAACATTAAAATCTTCTAAAATACGTCTTATAAATAGGAATACACAGAGTAGCATTTTATCACAAGCAAAATCAAGATACAAATGAAAACAAATTACGAGGAATGTCAATGATGAGAAAACTCTTGTTAAGTTATTGTCAGTAAACATGGTATCTTAAAAAAAAAAGGGTTATGCTAAACAGTATTCTAAGGATACTTGTTAAAGGTGTAAAAAATACACTTTTTTAAATGATTGGAGTTATTATAAAAAACATTCATTAAATAGTTTTCAAGTTTTAAAACATTAAATTATACCAACTATTTTTATAATCTTAACTAATGCCCTTAGGACACTGTTTAGCATTTTCCTAAAAAGATGAGAGAAAAACTAAAGAAAATTAAGAGAAGGTTGAAATTGAAATTGTATTAAAATAAGAAAGTGTACGACAATTACAATAGGAAATCGCCTTATATACAAGTAGACTGCAACTAACTCTAAGTTATCTCTAAGTATCTCTGATAGCCTCCCGTAAGTTG